>CM060903.1:173611813-178611813 GCA_030737815.1 Allium fistulosum
CGGACCTTCTTGTGGTATTAAACAAAAATATATCCATCATGAACCTGTATGAAAACATCTCACGGTTGAATGATACTTTCACCACAAGATATATAGTGATTTCCGACGGCTCAAAGCCGTCGACGGCCGTTGCGAGCCGTCGGAAATCCCGTAGGAATACAGAACACGGATTTCGTCCATTTCCGACGGAATCGACGATGGCTTTGCGACAGCCTCTGACGGCTTTTTCGACGGCAGTTTCGACATTTTTTCCAACGGTGCTGACGTCCATGTGGTTTAAAAACATGCCAGAGAACCGTCGGAATTTTCGACCGGTAAACCGTCGGGAGCCATCACAAATCGTCGGAATATTTCGACCTATAAGCCGTCGAAAATCTGGGTAATTTTTTTAGCAGCCCAACAACACCTCAATGTCAATATATATCACAACACATCAAAATCTATATATATATATATATATATCAGATACATAAGCTAAAATCAATATCAATATCAATAATAATATAAAATTCAAACATTACCATCTCAAACTCAAACATTTTCAATCAATACAAAACAAACCGTCCATTATCACCCAACTGCAATATCTACATCCAACATCAATGTACAATATATACATCCAACATCAAACCCCACAAATCAATAACAAACACCACATGTCAATAAATCAACCTCACCATCTCATTGTATATATACACAAGTTTCAAAAACAAAAACTACAAAACGTATCTCATGACTTGTCATCGACTTCGGAACCACCAGACGAAGGGAATGCTCCATGATGCTCTATATACTTGGCCAAACGCTGGTTCAGTTGCTTAATTTGCGCGGCTCGGAGGCGGTCCTGCTCTTGCAGCTGTGCAATATGATGTCGAAGCTCATTAATCTCAGCATTGTCCTGAGCCTTTTGATAGGCCTTTTGTGAGGCCCGAGCCTACAAAACAAGTCGAAATATGTTTAAGTTATCGCGTAACTCTTATAAAACTTAAGCAATTTTTACAACTTAGTTAATTTTTATAAATTACCGATTGATTGCCGTAGCCATAACACCTATTTCTCTACGTCGCGTCCATAACGGAGTCGAAGATAACATCATCCTCATCAGTGGCCAATTGCTCCCGTTCTGAATGCTCAAGCATCTGCGCACGTGCTCGCATAAATCTTTCCTACAACGCAAAATTAAATACAATTAAATATTACATGACATTATTATAATATTTTATAACTAATTAATTAAAATGATCATTATTAATAACTTATAACTTAAAATATACTTACATGTGCAACCTATGCTTTATCATCCTCATGCCAAGCATACATCACCGATCCCTCGTCGTCGGTCTGCCTGACGGTATTGGTATGTGCAAATACGTCCATATACGAGAAAGGAGCCCCATGCGCTCTTTCCTGCAATAATTGGTGTATATTATTGTTGTTCATACAAATTTATAAAAAAAATTTAATAACTATTTGTAATTGCAATTAATCACAATTAATTAATTTACCAGGTCCTCGTGATGATGCTGAAATGATTTCGAGCCACAACGGTGTGTGACTGGATTTTTCTGCCTGTTCGCCGAGTTTCTGTCTGACTCCGCCTGCAAATTAAAAATTAAGATTATATTGTATAGGTATAAATTATGTATTCTCCACTGAACAAATTAAGGTGATATCTGATAGACTTACCCTGAATTTATCACTACTCCACCATGCGACCTAAGCACCCCATATGCTGGCGCCCATCCAGTTTGGCTTCTTCCCAGATTTTCTGATGGTGGACATCGTATCTCGGTGATTCTTTGCAACTTTAGAGTTCCAATGGAGCTGGCTAAGAGAAACATCTTCCTCTTGTAGGTCTACTGCATCCTGTATATATGTTGAAAAAATATAAGTTATACATTTATACTTAGTTAGCAAATTGTAAAGTGATTATATATAATTATATATAATTTTACACTTACCAGGAAGTCCTGCCAAATGCTCTCCTGGACATGCTCTGGGATCCTACTCCATTATGGCCAATACGCGGTCATACGGCTCATGTATGCCTACTTAGATATGCTGAGCACTATATTTGAAGGCTCAAGCTCAAAACCCCTACATTAAATATGATACAGACAGATCATGACAATATATCATACAAAATATTTATAATGGTGAAGTAAATTTAATAATTACGAGCCATCTGCTTTCGGTAGTAATCTAACCACCGTATGTGGCACCTCCTACGACGGGCTGCTGCCATCACCTCCGCTGCGAACGGTCCCTCTCTAAGACAAAGGGGGGAACCGGACCGTGAAGAACTCCGCCCCCTAAAGGAAGACATCTGTATTACCTCTCATATACATATTATTTTATTATGGTAGAAACATATCATTCAATTATGAGTAAATATATCAAGATTTAACATCTATAATCGCATTACATACAAAAAAAAGTGTAACATCAATACTCCCATAAATTACCCTTTTTCAACATGTATACTATTAAATCAATCTTCGTTGTTTTCTGATTCAGACTTGGCCTCGAACTCTATATTGTTTTCCTCTGTGGTCTCAAATGCTTCTACTAATACATTTGATTCATCATTTAGAGGTCCAAAATCGGTTTGATAATCTGTTATTGTAATTCTGCCATTTTCCTCGATATCTGCTTGGTATGCTTGTTCATTTGGAATATTATTTCCATCAAACGTAAATCTTGCATTCGTTTTAAAAACTACCAACCAATCTTCTTTATCTCCTTCTAAGGATGGATAAGGAACATAATAAACTTGTAGGGCTTGTTTTGCTAATATAAATGGATCATACTTATGATAATGTGATGTACGCTTTATTTCAATAATATTATATTTTTGGTGCACGTTGATTCCAGAACCTGGAACATTACTGAACCAGTTGCATCTAAACAAATAAACTTATTCCACAGGTTTGGTGAAATATGTTAATTGCAAAACCTGAGTTAACACGCCGTAAAAATCATTTATGTGATCATTTGGATCTTCACAGCCTTTAACATATACACCGGTCTTGACTTTTCTTTTTGGTCCCATCGCAAGATGTTTCAATCCTTTATCGACCACACAATTCACCGGATCATATACATGGTTCAAAAACCAAGTAGCATGCTTTGGGTTTTTTTGTGTCATTTGGTTTCATATGAAGCTCGGGATGATTGCATATTGCCTCTATATCACGTCTTGATTTCAAATCATCTTTAATCTTTCCTTTAACATTCAGAACCGTGTTATATACATTATTGAACGTGCTGCATCTTCAACCATATCTTCGATGAGATTTCTCGGAACAATTTCACTATCCACCTCCTCCTCTGAATGTATGGGATTAGGTGCTATAAGTTCTCCACGACGATCCCACACCAAATAATTCGGCACGAAACCATATTAGCGCAAATGACCTATTACCATATCTGATATCAAATGCATCAATAATTTGTACCTACTACATGGACAATGAATTTCTTCATCGTTTCCATTATTACTTAAAGTGAATTCAATAAAGAGGTGTACACCATTTTGAAAATGTTCACTTATTGAGCCTCCAATTTCTCTTCTTTGTTGGTACATCCAGCTCCGATCGATAAAATGATTGACCATTTTTCCTACTTTAAAACATAAAAACGTAACAATCATTTACGTATTAACATTTTATTTTTCAATTAAATCATACATTTAAATTTTCGCAAATATATAATATTATTCTATTTAGTTTTATTTTCAAACGGATTTACATTAATTATTATATAAATATAATCTACAACTTTTAGGTTATTGTTTTACACTTTGATAGTTGGTCATCCTACTTCCCATTATAAACACAGTACTAATTATGTTTTGTAAATCATCTTATTTTAAACGATTCAACAAAATTACAGCAGCAATTCCCTTTTGTTCCCTGTATCGTACACATATGCGTGTACATAGAGAAATAAAAGAAAGTATTGTCAAAATTTTGTGAACCGTTTAAAATGAAATGATTTGAAAAATATAATTACTTTCTTATGTTTGTAACTTGTCCAATACAGGGACAAATCTGACAAATATCTTATCGGATGAATATGAATGTCTGTTCTGTGATAAAAACGAATATCTATACAACGATCGTATACAATACTTATCAGACGGGGCCAAAAACTGTCTAAGGGATTTATAAAAATAAAGCGTATTATACAACAATTTTTAAAATACTTTATTTACAATCTGAGAAACGCATATACAAAATCGTCGTTTTCGTCATCTTAAAAAGGCATACACTAAATCCTGAGCATCGACTCTAATTAATCCAAACTAGCCCTAATGCACGTATGCATTAATTAATCAATACATATACACCAATTAACGCACAGATACACTAAACAAATTATTTTTCTCAATATTTAAATGATAAACAATTATAATAACAACCTAATTAGCATTTAGTAAGGTATAATAAACAATCAATGGGGTATTATAAACAACTATAACAACAAATTAATCCTAATTTAACAAATCAAAATTAATTAGGGTTTAGAAATAAAACCTGATTGGAGATTGATGAATGACCTAGGCTTGTTGTGGAGAATGATGAAGTTGGAGATGATCGAAGAGGCGCGAGGGCTGGCTGACGACGGGGAGGAGGTGATGAAGTTAGGGATTTGGTGACTTTGGGGTTAAAGGAGATAATGAATCTGTTCTCGGCCTGGATTTTCTAATGACTTGTGACGGCCGCCGACGGCTAATTTACGTCGGCTTTCGACGGTTTATCACTGCCACTATATTTTATTTACGGAAACGCCATGGAGATTGTCAGCCGTCGGTAGCCGCCGAAAATATCCGCCAACGGTCGTCGGAAGCTTCCGTCGCTATTTACTGTTGTTCTAGTAGTGTTTATTTAATATTTAAATGTACTATAGTAAATCATGAAAAATATAGTACATGAATTAAATGATGAAAAAATAACGACAAATAACATAATTGATGTTATCCAGCCTTTTGGCTTATCTACGTTCAGATTAATCTAGCAAGCCAGAGAGTCCGAAGATCAAGCGTAGACGGCAATATGAAGAGGTGATCAAGCAAAACAAAAGGATGGGCTATACGGAACATTCTAAGTATGAGTAAGTGTCTCGCCTAGGCAAGGGATCGGGTATGATCCCTTTCCCTAGGCAAGGGATCAGATCGTATTAATCTAACAGTTCAACTCAACGGAAATCGATCGATATCTCAAATCCAAAAGGTGAACATGCACACAATTTTGGGAGCAAGAAGCTAACAAGCAGGGGGACCCACCAGAGGGCTCACAAAGTGCCACGAGGACCCTAGGAGAGGTTGGGGCCGACCCCTATTTATGAGGGTTTAGGCTTTGCGATTTCTGACGTGACCTCATCTACATCTCGAGAGTTTGCTGTCGAAATTTCGGAAAGATATTTATTCGTCTACACCTATAAATACAGGGTTAATTGTTCATTTTAAAGAGCCGGAGGTTGCTATTTCCTTTGTACTCCATTGTAATCTCCAATTCCAATACAACCCCTCTTGTACTTAGAATTCAAAGTGATTAATAAATTTATTTCATCAAATTGAACGTAGGCAATCAACGCCGAACCACTATAAATCGATGTGTCTTTGTTTTTTTACTTATTTGCTATTAGTTTATTGTTATTTTCCTCTGTTTATATTTTATTTTCTTCATTTATTTCTCTACAAATTCTCTGTTTGGTATTCGTGTCAATTTCTGGTGCAAACAACTAACCATCATAGTTTAATATATCTACCATATATAAAGTTGTACCTAAAAGAACTGAAAAGTACATAACCCATGTATAAACATAATGCTACCAGATATTGTTTGGAAAAAATAAATTAAAACTGGTAATGACAAGCAGTGTCTCCATAGCCCGTCCATTATTAACTGCTTTGGATCAGCTAACGCTCCCCAAACCCAAGACCTTAATCTACCCATATAAAATGAGTACTTGAGATTCGTTAAGTAAGACAAACATAAAATACAAAGGCGTGTCAGACATAAAATCTAATGTAGGAAGGAAACTGACCCTAAATATAAGTACAAGTTAACAGGTCAATATATATAGATGATAAGATTAGAAACTATATGTATAAATGTCATATCTTAACCTCCTCTTTGCTTGTAACCAACAACTTAGCACATTGATATTATAGCCAACTACAAACCTGTATGGAGATGTATAACATATATAACTACAACGTCTAACCAGGTTATTGTTGCTAAGCTATCACACACATTAATCCATTACCAGGAATATCTATTGTATGTTCCAGGATTTATATTCATCGACGTATCGTATGAGAGTCCATATTATCTATAATACAACCTACAAACACCCTTAAATAACTTTTGGGGCTAGTATTAAAACTCATTAACACCGCTACAATTTATGGATTAGCATTCCCATCTAGTCTACTACTGCATAGGCCTTAAAGAATGAACATTACTTTGACCACCCTCAAGTTATCGAAATCCTAACTCTGAGATATACTTTAACTTTAACACTGCCCACTTATGAATATGGGCTCCGGGATCGTAGTCCCACTTTTCGTTTGTTTGGTAGCTACTACAAAACATGCTCAAATACATCGAGTATAACACGTTAAAACATGTGTACACACAATATAGTTGTAAACCCAAACCTAATAGATTTTAGGTCCTACTCCTTGAGTCCTAAATGCCAATATGTCGACCCATGGATTTGCACATTGATCATTACTTTGATCGCTTAATTGCATTCCCACTCATCGTTGGATTCTCCTTCCATAGTTTCAACAACTCAAAGTCCTTAAAATCAAATGGAAACTTCCTAGAGCGTATTCCTTATTATCCTGAGCAAAATGCTTTGAGTTTTGTTAAAATTGGACATAAAACGTGTAACGACCCGTATTTTTCGATAATTAAAATTATTTAATTAAATAAGATTTTGGAATTTAATACTGGAAGAAATTAAAATGTGTAATCTATTAATGATTAAAATAACTAGAAGGTAATTTAATAATGTTGATTTAATCTAATTGATAAATATTTTAATGTAATTTCAATCAGCTGAAATAATTGTAAAACTAATTTGGTTATAATTGTAAATGAGGGATTGATTGGTAATTTATGGAATTAATAAAATTAAAATATTATAGTTACTATGAATTAAGATGATAACTGTAGAATATGAATATAATAAAATGTAAACTAATATTAATTATATTTATAGGGTAATAGTTGATTTAATATTAAGAGTGAAATCAAAATAAAAGAATTTATTGGAATTTAAATTATAATAAAATAGGTTTTATTCCTATTGTAATTTAACATTTAAAATTTATGTAATATTTAAATATGGTATTTGACATGGAAAATTTATTTTAAATATTATAAACTTATATGTAATCAAGAAATGATAAAGTGGTTAACTTTTAATTTAGAATTTGAAAAGTGATTAAGTCAATTTAATAATAATTTATTTAATTAACGTGAAAATTAGCCATTTTGGCCACTATCTCGGATTTCGACGAAACCAGTTTCATCGGATCCGTAACAGTGAATTATTGTAGGATTTCAAGTTTCATAGCGATCGGACTTATCGTTTGATCGTGCAGGCTCGAAACGCGTAGAAATCAATTTAATGAATTTAATTAAAATAATCTGATTTTAAAAGCTAACTTCTATATACAATGGAAATTGGGTTTGAAACTAGTTCCACTAAGTTTAAAAATATCGAAAACCTATTTCAATATATTGCATGACCTCCTTTCATTCCGAAAACGAAACGGGCTTTTCGGGTCGTTGTTAGCGTTTTGACCCAAATCGATCTGTACATTAATTTCTTATCTACCTTTGTCCATATAAATAGGTTTTGTTTCTAACCCTAGCAGCCTCTATTCTCCGATTTCTGTACGTACTGCAAATATCTGCTCCTTCATTCTTTCCCAATGGCTGAAACCATAATCCCCAAATTCAATTTCACATCAAAATCAATTTCAAAAATTTAAATTCCTCAAATTATGTCATATTATATATCGGTTAAAAGCCCTTGACGAGCGTATTCTACTGCTGTGATTCGTTTTTGTAATCGGATCACCGTTTGTCCAGAAATTGGTGACCTTTCTCAACCGTCCGTTGCTAGGGTTTTCGATCCAACAGTGGATCTTCATCCGATCGACGATCGGGAGGCGCTGCTGCGTAGAGGTCAACGAGTGGAGCAGATTGAGGGTATTTGTTTGTGCCAAAGATGAGAAAATTCGCCTCGATAGCCGTTTATAGGGCTGGCGGCACCGTTGCTAGGGAGGATGTGGGCGATCGCGGGCGACGTGTGCTTGGGCGTGGGGTCGACCGGAGATGGTGGCTTGTTTGGTGAGTTCTGATCGTGGGCTACATGGTCGAAGAGGCGCTGTAGGCGTGCATGGGTTGGCTGCTGTGATTCTGGGTCGAAGACGAGGTATCGTGCTAGGGTTAGACGAGGTGACATGTCCCTCTATTTTTTATTTATTCAATTTAAATTTTGAACGTTTTAACGTGCGTAACTCTTTCATACGCGCTCGGATTTGGACGCGGTTTTCTCCATTGCGATCGTATCGGAATTCCGGACAATATGGAATTGGTTTGGCTGCATTTTGAGACTGTTCAGATTTTGGGCTATATTTGGATTTTAAATCGATTTGAAATCAAAGGTGAGTATTTTAACCCACTCACAACTACTAAACCATCTTATGTTAGTTAAATTAGATTTATGATATGATTAAAAATTGATTGGTTACTGTTTGGTATATTAAAAGTGTCGTTCTAATTTAATTTGAATTTATATTGAATTTAATTGCCATTTAAATTAATATTGAAATTTAATTTCCAGTTGAATACCTGATAATGATAACCAGTTTATTTGTTGTGACTTATTTGTTGATTTGAATGACGATTGTGATGGATATTTAATTGTTTATATTTGGATGATTGGATATTATATTTATTTTATATGTTATCACACTGCAAGTTCCCTTAGTTATCGTTAGGAAAATCACTACAGGTTGAAATGATACATACCCGAATGGACTTATAGATTAGGGAAAAATCGTTATGGGTTGAAATGATAGCTTCGAGCGATTTTATGGATTTTGAATTTTACTCGAGGTTGCGGGTTGAAATGATATATACCCGTAAATTTAAATTATTGCGGGTTGAAATGATTTATATCCGTATCACTTGACCATAGGGTAGAAAATTATATACGGACACCGGATTAGTTAAATTAAATGATTTTAAATCCTTAATTTTTGGTATCCAGTTAAAAGATATTATGAAATAAAATTTGATTTATTTGAACTGAATTATTTCAAAATCTAAGCTTTAAAATGTCGAAATTGAAATTGGTTTAAATGAATTATTTAAAGAATTTAAATTGAAATCTTAAAGTTGAATTTTGAAATATAAAAGAAATTTATCAAAATTGAGTTATTGTAAACGTTTGCATATTTAACTTTGAAATCTATTGAATTTGAAGTGGTTTAATTTGTAGTTCAAATATGGATTTGAAATCGATATAAATTGAAATGGTTTTAATGAGAATTTGAATTGAAAGATTTAAATTGAGTTTTGTTGATTTGAAATCTGGATATGGTCCAGATTTGTTGAAGTGGAAAAAATAGTTTGATTTGATATTATTTTCAAATTGTTTATTTTAATATAAACTGTTTAAAAATCTATTATTTTAAAATTCAGATTATTTAGATTTTCAAACTATTAACTATAAAACCATTTCCAATAATAAAACCATTTTATATTAAATTGTTTTAACTGTTTTAAAATCCTTAAACTATTTAAACTATTTTAACTAATTTAAATTATTTAAGCTATTATAACTATTTTAATATATAACCCATTTTAATATATAAACTATTTCTAATATATAAACTATTTTAATCTATAACATATTTTTAAATTAAAAACTATTTTAACGTATAACTATTCCAATATATAAACTACCTTCAATATTAAAACTGTTTAAAATTGAAACTGCTATGATTTAGATTTAATTGATTTAAATGCAAATATTTTGGTATGAGGGTTTAACCTATTTTATGGTTATGATTTTGAATTGAATATGATTTAAAGTGAATATGATTTCGAAAGTGAATAATGATTTCGGAAGTGAATATGATTTAAAGCGAACATGATTTTGAAAGTGATATGATTTTGAAGTGAATATGATATTTTGATATCAATTATGAATTGGTTTTGGAAATGTAAAAGAACCAACCGGTGTGAAATAAGCATTTGTTTGTTAAAGAGACCGACTCTCTGCCAATACCGAAAACCATTTTAACAACTGTGCATGTGGTGGAGAATCCAGAATGAAGTAGGATGGTTTGGCGAACGTTACTGTATGAGGTATAAACGCAGCCCTGACCCCCTCGGGTCAACTTGATATGACTAAAACAGGAGCCACGCCAGCCAAGTGGGATTGCACCCCCGATCGGGCACATTTCTTCGATACCATATTTATTACTTTGTGATTGATTTGGTGGTCACCCCTCGATTTGATTTTGGGAGTGTGTTTCGAGGTGGGCGGTAGTAGCTGCTATGTGTTACCACCAGTCCAGATCTGCAAAACGGTAGTATCCTACCCTGGGCATTGCCTCGCATGCCTTGTCATATGCCTTATCGCATCCACTGCGAGTTTGGTTTGTGTCATACACTATGGAGTGCCCTCTGATAGCCCTCCAGTTTTTGGAGGAATTATGGTACTGTATAGACTACGACATTTATAAAAAATGTGTTAAGGGGGATATGGGTAGCGCCTTAACGCTATTTTAATACTTTAATTTACTGTAGACATATTATAATAATGTATTGTATTATGTATGTAGATAGTTTAACGGATTCTTAGGAGATGGAATCCCGAACATCTCTTAAGTTATTACACACACGTTAGACACTGGATAGGAGATGTAAAACCCCGTAAACATCTTTGAAGCCGTTACACTCATATTTACTTATTTTAATTTAACTCACATAAGATCTTTTAGTTATGACTCGAGTGTTTTTTCTTTTCATTACGCTCGGGTCAGTCTGAGCTTTTCAGTGTATTGAAGACTATTTTACTCTGGAGGACGAAGGCGGAGATTTGTTTACTATTCATTATATTTATTCCACTGGATCATGTTGTTCCGCTGCATTATTTATTTATTCATGTTGTATGTATAACTCTGATTTGTATTTTTAAAGTGTAAACAAATGTTATTTGTAAAACAGCTTCATGAATTGTTATTTGATTATTATATTTTGTCATTCCGCCATGAGATTCTGTGTTTTTTTTCTTTCTTTTCTCTTATTTTCTTATTTACCCCAATAACATTCCTCCCTTTTGAATGGTTTGAGTTGACATGTGTGGTGTATTGTCGATTTAAACCGTCCAAAAAGATGGGTCATTACATTTGGTATCAGAGCAAGGTTTAGCGATAACCTTAGCTTTGTGGGGTCTGACTCATTAGAGATAGGGTAGTAATACCTTAGAATGAGTTGTCTAAGTGTGTGTATATGTGATAAAGCATACTTGTTAGTGTTATAAAATGTTTTATATTGTGTTGATTTGTTCTTTTTAGTATTTATAAATTCTGGTCGGTATGTAGGACGCTATGGCATCGATAGGGGTTTCTAAACACTGAACAGGGCAGACCGACACAATATTGTATTGAATATATGTAAATGACATAATTTTACCTAGTATTATATTTTATATATAAAAGAATAATTGTTATTAATGGATATAGTTGTATGTAATATGTTTGTTTGTTAGGAGGTGAAAGTTTATTAATATTGGTTGAAAAATAGAATTTACAATTAAAGTAAATATAAATTGGAAATTTGGGAACTTAAGTTCTGGGTTTTGGAATTGGTTTTTCAAAAGATTTTGGAATATAATATTAGTATTATTTGGAAGTATTTTCAGATATAAATATTTTCAAAGTGATTTGAAAATGTTTTAAAGGAAATAAATTCTGTATACTCCTCTTCTATCGCTGGAAAATAATTTCGGTGATGACGGTCGCATCATCGACATTCATTTTCGAGTTTCAAAGTGGGATTACCACTGTAGTAGCTTTACTACGCATTTGTTTGATAAATAAATCTTAATTTTAAATTTCTAAATATGATTTGGATATATAAAATATATGAGTGTGTGTGTGTGTATATATATATATATATATTATTTTAAAATGATTTGAAATGAACCCGACATTTAGTTCTTAAGTTCCTGTTGAATTAATGATTTTCGATGTAGAAATAAAGTGAAATTGTAATAGTTGGAAACTTCTAAAATGAAATAAAAGTAAATTAGAAGCTAAATGATTAATGAAAAATATAAGAAATTGGAAATTTGTCACTTGTAAGTTTAATAATGAAAAATTAAGAAGATGTAAAGTATTGAACATTTTGTTAACTAAACCGAATAATATAAGTTTGTATAACATTCAATTCCATTCTTAAAACATATATATAACTTACCAGAAATGTTTAAAAGTTGAAATGTTAATATGGATATGTAATAGAATCTTATACAAGCAAAATCTTAATAACAAAAATGCTTCAAAATGAACAAATGTTTATAAATGAAAAATTAAGATGTACAAGGAATATATAAACTTAAGTAAATGGTTGAAATGCTTAACAACCGAATTGAATAATAAAAGTGAATATCATTTAAGCAAATGATTATAAACTTAAGAAATTGTTGAAATGATTCATAAATATAGTGAATATTAAATGACACTGATGTAAAGGAGTGAATGTAAAATAAAAACTTAAGAAACTTAAGTATGAATTTATGCACTAATGAATATAAAAATTTAATGAAAATCAAGTATATAATTTAATAAGTGTGAACTAAAAAGCAATAAAATGTATGTAATACTTAAATAATGAATTCATTGATTATTTTAAATAATTGAATGGAAATAATTTATGTAAGTAAATGAATGGAAAAATGGCATTGTATGAATGAACGAAAATAAATAAAAGTAAATAATGATGTGAAAAGAAACCAATAGAATAAGCTTAAATAATATTTGAAATTCTTGGTTGTTTTGGCTTATGGGATGTTTAGGAAAGGATACTTCGAATTGTTTAAGGATGTATAAATAATCTATTAAGTTATTATCTAAGGCTGTTGAGCGTAAGGTACATTTGATAGCTTATTCATCATCCTTATACGATGAGAAGTGTCTGAAACTTAACAAACCATCAGTTTTTGATTTCTATGGATGTATGGTTGATTCTTTTGTTGCATATAATGGTCGTGTTGTTTTGTTTGCATATGTTTAATATTTGTGTTGTATTGCTTTTGTTATTGATGGTAACAGCTAAATATTTCTTTTGTACATAATTCTCACACTTTTGGATTATATAAGTGAAATACAGGTTTATGGAAGCAATAGCTACTGCTTTTGGTTTCATAAATTAAGCGTTGTTTGCTCGACAAATAGGTACGTTTTCGGATTACGGTTTTGCAACGATATTTTAATTGTTTTTCCCGTGGTTTGGGATATTTTATTATTGAAATATGATATATATTGTAATTATGGTTATTATTATTTTTCCGGACCTATCCGTACAAAGGAGACTCTGCCGAAATTTTCGTGAATTTAGGACTTAGAGAATTTTGTGGAAGTGAAAAATATTTTCAAACTTTTATTTAACTTAAATATGAAAGATCTAATTGTTTATAAATTGATATAACTTATTAAAAATACTTAAGTATGTAAATTTAAAGTGTTTATAAATTGATATTTTGAATAAAATTATATCAAGTTTTTTAATTCCTTCTCGTTCCTTTTCGAGGACGAAAAGTTTTGAGTGGTGGAGAGTGCAACGACCCGTATTTTTCAATAATTAAAACTAGTAAATTAAATAAGATTTTGGAATTTAATACTGGAAGAAATTAAAATGTGTGATCTATTAATGAGAAAAATAACTAGAAGGTAATTTAATAATGTTGATTTAATCTAATTGATAACTATTTTATTGTAATTTCAATCAATTGAAATAATTGTAAAGTTAATTTGGTTATAATTGTAAATGAGGGATTGATTGGTAGTTTATGGAATTAATAAAATTAAAATATTATAGTTAATATGAATTAAGATGATAACTGTAGAATATGAATATAATAAAATGTAGACTAATATTAATTATATTCATAGGGTAATAGTTGATTTAATATTAAGAGTGAAATCAAAATAAAAGAATTTATTGGAATTAAATTATAATAAAATAGGTTTTATTCCTATTGTAATTTAACATTTAAAATTTATGAAATATTTAAATATGGTATTTGACATGGAAACGTTGTTTTAAAAGATTATAAATTTATATTTAATCAAGAAATGGTAAAGTTGTTAACTTTTAGTTTAGAATTTGAAAAGTGATTAAGTCAATTTAATAATAATTTATTTAATTAACATGAGAATTAGCCATTTTGGCCACTATCTCGGATTTTGATGAAACTAGTTTCATCGGATCCGTAATAGTGAATTATTGTAGGATTTCAAGTTTCGTAGCGATCAGACTTATCGTTTAATCGTGCGGGATCGAAACGCATAGAAATCAATTTAATGAACTCAATTAAAATAATCTGATTTTAAAAGCTAACTTTTGTATACAATGGAATTTAGGTTTGAAACTAGTTCCATTGAGTATAAAAATATCGAAAACCTATATTTCGATATATTGGATGACCCACGTTCGTTTCGGAAATGAAACGGGATTTTCGGGTCGTTGTTAGCGTTTCAACCCAAATCGATCTGTCCATTCATTTCTTATCTATCTTTGTCCATATAAATAGACTTTGTTTCTAACCCTAGTAGCCTCTATTTTCTGATTTCTATACGTACTGTAAATATCCACTCCTTCATTCTTTCCCAATGGCTGAAACCCTAATCCCCAAAATCAATTTCAAAGATTTAAACTCCTCAAACTATGTCATATTATATATCGTTGGAAAGCCCTCGACGAGCGTAATCTACTACTGTTATTTGTTTTTACAATCGAATTACCGTTTATGATATATTTACCATTTATGATATAATTACCGTTAGTTAAATTAGATTTATGATATAATTAGAAATTGATTGGTTACTGTTTAGTATATTTAAAGTGTCATTCAAATTTAGTTTGAATTTATATTGAATTTAATTGCCATTTAAATTAATATTGAAATTTAATTGCCAGTTAAATACCTGATAATGATAACCAGTTTATTTGTTGTGATTTATTGGTTGATTTGAATGACGATTGTGATGGATGTTTAATTGTTCATATTTGGATGATTGGATATTATATTTATTTTATATGTTATCACACTGCAAGTTCCCTTAGTTATAGTTAGGAAAATTACTATGTGTTGAAATGATACATACCCGAATGGACTTATAGATTAGAGAAAAATTGTTATGGGTTGAAATGATGATTTTGAATTTTACTTGGGGTTGGAGGTTGAAATGATATATACCCGTAAATTTAAATTATTGCTTGTTGAAATGATATATATTCGTATCACTTGACCATTAGGTAGAAAATTATATACAAACGTCGGATTGGTTAAATTAAATGACTTTAAATCCCTAATTTTTGGAATCCAGTTAAAAGATATTATGAAATAAAATTTGATTTATATGAACTAAATTATTTCAAAATCGAAATTTTAAAATGTTGAAATTGAAATTGGTTTAAATGAATTGTTTAAAGAATTTAAATTGAAATCTTAAAGTTGAATTTTGAAATATAAATGAAATTTATCAAAATTGAGTTATTGCAAAACGTTTGAATATTTTACTTTGAAATCTATTGAATTTGAAGTGGTTTAAATTTGTAGTTCAAACATGGATTTGAAATCGTTATAAATTGAAATGGTTTTAATGAGAATTTGAATTGAAAGATTTAATTGAGTTTTGTTGATTTGATATCTATATATGGTCCAGATTTGTTGAAATGGAAAAAACAGTTTGATTTGATATTATTTTCAAAATTTTTATTTTAATATAAACTGTTTAAAAATCTATTATTTTAAAATTCAGATTATTTAGATTTTCAAACTATTTACTATAAAACCATTTCCAATAATCAAACCATTTTATATTAGACTATTTAGAACTGTTTTAAAATCCTTAAACTATAAAACTATTTTAAACTATTAAAACTATTTTAACTAATTTAATATAACTATTTTAATATATAAACTATTTCTAATATATAAACTATTTCAATCTATAACCTATTTTTAAAATATAAACTATTTTTAATGTATAACTATTCCAATATATAAACTACCTTCAATATTAAAACTTTTTAAAATTGGAACTGCTATGATTTAGATTTAATTGATTTAAATGCAAATATTTTGATATCGAGGTTTAACCTATTTTGTGGTTATGATTTTGAAATGAATATGATTTAAATTGAATATGATTTCGAAAGTAAATAATGATTTCGGAAGTGAATATGATTTAAAGCGAATATGATTTCAAAAGTGATATGATTTTGAAGTGAATATGATATTTTGATATCAATTATGAATCGGTTTTGGAAATGTAAAAGAGCCAACCGGTGTGAAATAAGCATTTGGTTGTTAAAGAGATCGAGATCAGATATTGTCATACTCTCGGCCAATACCGAAAACCACTTTAACAACTGTGCACGTGGCGGAGAATCCAGAATGAAGTAGGATGGTTTGGCGAACGTTACTGTATGAGGTATGAACGCAGCCCTGACCCCCTCGGGTTAGCATGATATCACTAAAACAGGGGCCACGCCGGGCCAAGTGAGGTCGCACCCCTGATCGGGCACATTTATTCGATGCCATATTTATTACTTTGTGATTGATTTGAAGGCCACCCCTCGATTTGATTTTGGAAGTGTGTTCCAAGGTGGGCGGTAGTAGCTGCTATGCGTTACCACCAGTCCGGATCTGCAACATGGTAGTATCCTACCCTGGACATTGCCTCGCATGCCTTATCATATGCCTTATCGTGCCTACTACGAGTTTGGTTTGTGTCGTACACTATGGAGTGCCCTCTGATAGCCCTCCAATTTATGTAGGAATTACAGTACTGTATAGACTACGGCATTTATAAAAAATGTATTAACGCCTCAATGCTATTTTAATACTTTACTTTACTACGGACATATTATAATAGCCTATTGTATTATGTATGTAGATAGTTTAACAGATCCTTAGGAGATGGAATCCCGAACATCTCTTAAGTTAGTGCACGCACGTTAGACACTGGATAGGAGATGTAAAACCTCGTAAACATCTCTGAAGCCATTACACTCATATTTACTTATTTTGATTTAATTCACATAAAATCTTTTAGTTCTGACTCGAGTGCTTTGTCTTTTCACTACACTCGGTTCAGTCTGAGTTTTTCAGTGTATTGAAGACCATTTTACTCTGGAGGACAAAGACAAAGATTTGTTTACTATTTATTATATTTATTCCACCGCATCATGTTGTTCCGCTGCATTATTTATTTATTCCTGTTGTATGTATAACTATGATTTGTACTGTTAGAGTGTAATCAAATGTTATTTGTAAAACAGCTTCATGAACTGTTATTTGATTATTATATTTTGTCATTCCATTGTGAGATTCTATGTTTTGTTTTTCTTTCTTTTCTCTTATTTTCTTATTTACCTCAACAATCCTCCCTTTTGAATGGTTTGAGTTGACATGTGTGGTGTATTGTCGATTTAAACCGTCTAAAAAGTTGGGTCGTTATAAAACGAAGGGGAGATACTCGTTTGAAGATCGATTGCCTTCCGCGAACAATGAACCATGGTCAATTTCTATGATTCCCCAAGGTTGCTATCGGATTCCCTAGGCTCGTCCTTGTATGCGTGCAAACACTAGGCGATTCATTGGTAGTGGTCAATGTTGTCGTTGATTAATACCGATCCATGGCTTTATGGATCGGTACTGATCCACAAAGAATGGCTCTTTCACTTAGACATTTTGGCTATGTGTTTGGTTTCGATCCAACATGACTTTTCATGCATTTTCTCTATCCCATTCCTTCTTCATTCCAACTCCAAAAAACAATCATTTTATGCACTTAAACATTTCATACACGTTGATTCCCTCCATATGAGCATTTCGCGCACTCAATCGTCATACAACTATTTTAACTGCATTTAGTTTGTGGTATATCCCTAGGCCCTAAGGTTCATTTTCAACCAAATACAATCTTTAGAGATTCACATCATGTAGTAAATCATATCATACATTTGTAAATCATATACAATTACTAACAATAGCATCTAGCATCTAACTCATTTTTAGCTTAACCCATCAATACCTAGGCATTTAAATCATCATATATAAAAATATACATACATATAGGAAAATATATTTAAGGATTGATTTTGCACTCATTAAAGATGCTTTCTGTTGGGCGTGTTCTCACCCAGAAGATCTCGAGACCAAGAAGCTTGATTCATCCATCCAGGCTTGCCTAAACTCCATTCGGCATCCACCTCCTTCCACCGAACCAACACGCACCCCACCTCAATGCCGAACCAAGTACCACCGGACCAACCTACTCACCTCCTTCCACCGAACCAGAGTAAACCACCTCAATGCCGAACCAAGTACCACCGGACCAACCTACTCACCTCCTTCCACCGAACCAGAGTAAACCACCTCAATGTCGAACCAAGTACCACCGGACCAACCTACTCACCTCCTTCCACCGAACCAGATTAACCGGACCAGCTCCACCAGGCCAGATTACGTCAGTCCAGGCCCGCCAGCTGCTATATACCTCCAAGACCCCTACCCCCAGCCTCACTCTATAAATAGAGGGGCAGGGGTACAACAATGGGGGACAAGTTTGAGAGCTCAAGCACTGATAGGACTTTCAAACAACTTTCTTTTACTTGTATCAAAGCTTTGTACTTGTAATCAAAACAAGAAAAGAGAAATAACATATAAAGTAGACGTAGGCACATTCTGGCTGAACCACTATAAATCTGCGTGTCTTTTTACAGTTTAGCCCCTGCTTTTCATATATTTGCATAAATCTCCAAAATCACTAAGAACAACATAAGATCTACTAAATCATACAACTTTGAGGTGTTTGTCCATTTTTTGTGCAAACATTTTTGGTGCTTTCACTGAGAACTAGAAGCTCGAAGCTTCAGCTTCATCCACTTAACATTTTTCCTAACGGCCTTGTTCGCCACTTGGAAAACATGCCTCCCAAACCAAGAAAAGATGTTAACAAAGGAAAAAACATCGCATCCAGCAGTCTTCCAGATCCAGCTATCACGAATCAAGTAAATCGTCCTCCTCCAGCAGCAGTAACAAATGAAGGACAGTCTAATCCGACCCCTCCTGCCACAGAACAGCCAGCAGCAATTACTAGGGCAGATTTAGACAGGGTTGTGGTCGAAGTAACTAACCGCTTCACGTCCCAGCAGGAAGCCTTGGTGGACCATCTCATGTCACGCTTAAGGGATGCTGAAGAATCCAACCGCAACACTGAATCATGGGGCGAGTCCTAGTCTGGAGGATCTCAGAGACAACAAAGGTCTTCCTTCTTCGAAGGAGCTAACGGCAGAAGTAGCCATGGTAGGAGCCGAGATCGAGCACAGCCCGAAGTTAGGCCTGAGGAAACGTTTGGTACCGAACCCAACAGGGGAGGTACCGGACGAAGGTCAACTGTAGCTGAGCTTGTCATACTGCCTAACCACGGAAACGCCAGTGAACGGGGCCGAGCTAGAGTCCAGCCCGAAGTTGGACCCGAGGAAGTGCTTAGATCAGAACCCAGTAGGTGAAAATCAAGGCAAGGGCCAACTATAGCTGACCCTAGCATGCTCCTAGAAGATCAAAGGCAGCCACTGAAAAATATGAGGAATGATAGACGATACCATCCCTACAGGTCATCTGGACGGAATCAATCCCACAGAACAGAACCAAACTCATTTCTATCTGCTCCAAGTTCTGATGAAAGGATGGCACGCTTATTCAGAGAGTGCGTCCAACGGGAGCAAAGAGATCGAGGGATAGGCGCTAGGGTAACCAGCCCTTTCACCCGCAATATCGAAATTGCTATCACTCCCCGAGAATGGAAGATGCCAACAATGGAACCTTACAAAGGAACCTCCGACCCCGTTGTACACTTACAGAGGTACACACAACATATGCTCATGAGTGGAGCGACAGAGGGAGTACTGTGCAAATGCTTTCCGCTCGTCTTAGCAGATCTCGCTACCTCCTGGTTCTGTCATCTACCCCAGGGATCCATCAGCTCGTTGGAAATGTTGAAAGAAAAGTTTATTAGTCAGTTCCGCATCCATGTGGAACAAACTAAGGACGCTTATTCCTTATCCAGTGTCAAACAGAAACCTGGAGAGAAACTGCAACAATACCTAACCCGATTCAATGCCGCAGCAGCCGCGGTCCAAGATGCCGATGAGAAGCTTATCCTAATGGCCCTCTGTAGTGGTGTGCATCCGGACACTAAATTTGCTAGAAGGTTGACGAAAGAAAAACCAGCTACTTTACCCGATTTCTTCCATGAAGCCGGGAAATATATGAGGCTTGAGGATGCTGCCGTTGAGGGGCAGTCAGGACAGCAGAATAAGGCAACTCACAGCAACACCCCTGCTGTAGCAAGGGACGTTCGAAGAAATGATTCCAGAGACAATGCTGGGGGCAAGAAGGGAGAAAAGCGCCTATATCGGCCTGGACCGAGATTCGACACTTACACTCCTTTGAACGAGACCGTCGAAATTATCTTCCTTGCCACCCAAGGCGAAGTTAGATACAAACGCCCACCATACAAGAAGGAATCAGATAACGCGCAGAAGTCTGGAAAGTTCTGACGCTTCCACGAATCTCATGGGCATGATACCAATGAATGCCATCATCTCCGGGATCTGATTGAGGAACACATCAGAAGGAAGAAACTAGAACGTTATGTAAAAAGTCAGGACAGGGCTCCAGCTCCTGCCAATGAAAACCCAAGGCTACCCTCACCAGAGACCGGTAGAGGAAACCGCAACGCTAGCGGCTCTAGTCAAGAGAAGATAGTGGTCCATACCATCTCAGGAGGACCGCACATCGCAGACAAGAGCTGGAAAGAGATGGAAAGATATGGAAAGTCGCTTAGAGACAGTAAAGACTGTGTCAATTCGGTTATAGAAGAACGCCACCCGAAACGGAAAGAAAGTGATGACATCACATTTGGTAAGCGTGACCTGGAAGGAAGGCAGTACCCTCACGTGGATCCCATGGTTATCTCTGCCCGACTCGGTCCCGCCGAAGTTTACCGAATCTTAGTAGACACCGGAAGCTCAGTGAACATCTTGTTCAAACATGCATTCGACAAAATGAAATTATCAATGAAGGATGTATCTCCCTGCGATAAACCACTACACGGTTTCACTGGAGATGCAAAGATGCCCCTCGGGCAACTAGACCTCTTTGTTGAGATTGGAAGCCATCCCCGCTCCGTTGTACGAAAACAGACGTTTGTGCTAATAGAAAACCATTCGGCTTATAACGCCTTCTTAGGAAGGCCAGCCTTGTCTGACTTCCAAATTGTCCTAGCCCCATGGTGCCTAAAAATGAAATTTCCAACGGACAATGGAGTAGGGGAAGTAGAAGGAGACCAGGACGTTGCTCGAGACTTCTATGTGACTGAACTACGCAACAACCACAGGAAGGATAAAGGGAAGGGTGTAGAGGTTGCCCTCTGCACGAAAAGTCTAGAAGCGTAGCAACTAAAGAAAGCCCCTCCTCTTCGATATACCAGCGACCCTTTCAATGAATTAGACCCTAGGGACAAAGGGGAGGGGGCCACTGCCGAGCCTGCAGAGGCTATGGAGTTTGTATCTGTAGAAAAGCACGACTCAAGTAGACTATTGAAAATTGGGTCCCAACTAAAAGCAGAGTTGAAGGAACAACTCATCGATTTTCTCCGCCACAACTTGGATGTATTCGCATGGTCACACGCTGACATGACCGGAATCTCCCCCGACATAGCATGCCACGTATTAAACATTGATCCTACCAAGGCGCCCGTAAAACAAAAAAAGAGAAGTATGGGGGCAGAGCGGTCAGCCGCCCTCGACGAAGAAATAAAGAATCTGCTCGCCAATGACTTCATACGAGAAGCCATCTACCCGGAATGGATCGCTAACCCAGTACTGGTAAAGAAGGCTAATGGGAAGTGGCGAACATGCATTGACTTTTCCAACCTAAACGACGCTTGCCCAAAGGATTGCTTCCCACTTCCCCGAATCGACCAGCTTGTAGACAGCACAGCCGGGCACGAGCTCTTATCTTTTATGGACGCATACTCAGGGTATAACCAAATTCCTATGCATGCTCCCGACCAAGACCACACTAGTTTCATCACCGACCGGGGTTTATACTGCTATAAGGTAATGCCCTTCGGACTTAAAAATGCAGGAGCCACCTACCAGCGCCTCGTCAATAAGATGTTTGCGGGGCTAATAGGGCAAACTATGGAAGTATACGTGGATGACATGCTGGTAAAGTCAAGGAAAGCCGACGATCACGTAAGCCACCTAGGCGAGATGTTTCAAGTACTTCGACAGTATGGAATGAAGTTGAATCCTCTAAAATGCTCCTTCGGAGTGTCATCAGGAAAGTTCTTAGGATTCATCGTCCATGCCAGAGGGATTGAAGCAAACCCTGAACAAGTTCGAGCGCTAAGGGATATCAAGATACCTTCCACTCGGAAGGAAATGCAAAGCCTGAATGGAAAAGTGGCCGCCCTAAGCCGATTCATCTCCAAAGCAACGGACAAGTGTGTCCCCTTTTTCGAAGCTCTGAAGAAAGACAAAGGAAAGTTCGAATGGACCGACGAATGCCTGACCGCTTTCCTTAACTTAATCGAACACCTCCAGAAACCACCGGTACTCTCGACTCCAAGCGAAGGCGAAGAATTATACCTATACCTTGCTGTGTCATCTCACGCCCTAAGCACTGCCTTGGTAAGGGAAGACAACCGCATACAGCGGCCAGTTTACTTCGTCAGTAAGAGGTTTACGGGGGTAGAAGTCAGATATCCTAAACTTGAGAAGCTAGCATACTGTTTACTAATCACATCCCGGAAACTGCGTCACTACTTCCAGTCCCATTCCATCAAAGTTCTGACCGATCAGCCGCTGAGGCAGGTACTCCACCGTCCCGACACTTCTGGGCGACTACTTAAATGGTGCATCGAACTAAGTCAGTATGATATCACCTATCACCCTCGCACCGCCATCAAGGGACAAGCCATGGCTGATTTCATTGCAGAATTCACTACCAACGAAGATAAGGAGCAATTGGAAATAGCAGAGGACATCAAGTGGAATCTCTTTGTGGATGGTGCATCGAACGAACAAGGCTTGGGGGCAGGTGTGGTAATAATCACTCCCAGGGGAAACAAACTGCACTATGCTATAAGATTGGAGTTCGCTGCCACCAACAACGACGCAGAATATGAAGCAGTGATAGTCGGACTAGAACTTGCCGTAGAAATCGGAGCCAATTCTTTGTGTCTTCACAGCGATTCTCAACTTATTGTTAATCAAATACTAGGAGAATTCCAAGCTCGAGAAGAACGACTCATAGCATATTTAAAGAAGACCAAGTTACTTCTCAGCCGATTGGACCACTACTTAGTCAAACACATCCCTCGGGAAGAGAACAAAGAGGCCAACGAATTGGAAAAGCAAGCAAGTATGAGAGACATCGCCATCTTCGGAGCAGTAACCATCTCAAAGCAACTGACCCCAAGTTTTGAGCAAGTAAATCTGATAGCTGCAACCGAAGAAGCAACTTGGATGACTCCCATCCGAGACTACCTACAAAGTGGCACACTACCCAACGGGCGTAACGAAGTCAAGAAAATCTTGAGGAAAGCCTCCCGCTACACAATACTGAAAGGGACGCGGAAGATGATCTTAAGGCTATTTAACACTAGAGGGGGGTGAATAGTGTTTTAAGAATTTCTTTAAAACTTCTTTGATTTAAATTGAATTAACTAACTTAATGCAAATACACAATCACAGATCAAATCACAGAATCACAAATAAATGCAAATATAAATAAAAAGCAAGTAAAGGAAAGAACACACCAGGAATTTTATACTGGTTCGGTGTTACCCTACATCCAGTCCCGCACAACCCGTACGGCTTTCTATTCAACAATAATCTAGATTACAATCCCTCGATTCCAAGGCAACGAGGTACACCCTCCAGATTCTCAGGTCTCTGGGTAGAACCACTTGATTCACAGGACACAAGTTCACCCGATCGATTTCCAAGGACACGATCACACCTTTATAACCCCACACAAGTTTCTTTGAGTACAAATGTATCTATAACTCTGATAAGCACTGAGATTCTTTGGAGAGAGTGGCAGAGAATCAAACTAGAGATATTCTGGTTTTATTCACTTAAGATTTCGGCAGAATATGGATAGGATGATTAGAAAATAAGATAAGAGAGTAAAGAGGAGAGAAAATAAAGAAAGTAGTTACTGGAAAACGTTCATAACAGTCTCTATTTATAGAGAATGAATGGATGTGTCCATTCGAAGAGGTTTAAACGAATAGACACTTCTTTTGAAAACAACCTTTGCTGTAACAGGAAGCATGTCGACATGACAGGTAAATAGGATGTCGACATGGTCTAGTAGAAAATGATGATTTGCTTTACTTTGAAAAATGATGATTTAAAACATATGCAACTTTATTCAAATGGACTCTATGTATTTGTAGAAGGTATTTAGAAGTAGAAATACTTATGAATGTATATATGTATATATACTAAAATATATTTAAAATCAAAGTAAATAAACTAAAGTAAATATAATATTAAAATAGATTTTGAGGCTAAAATATCAAGGACAATTTTGAAATCAAAATATAACAAAATGATAAATATGATTTTGAGGCTAAAACATTTTTGGAAATGTGAACGAAGGTTTTTCTTTTGAAAAGGAATATTTGAAAATCATTTTATAAAACAAGAGATAATTTTGAAAATCATTTTGAATCAAAATTAGTGGATAACAAAATAGGGCTACTATCCGTTCCACTAGATATTTCGTGAGTTCCATCTCACTAGGGTTCCATCCCTTTAACAAGAACGAAGTGGATTCCATTCCACGAGTAAATTGGATAAAAAAGAATGATAGTGCTTTCAAGGAGTTTTAACAAATATCTAACCTAACTATATTATTTGTCTTGAACTCTTGAATATCTTGAATCTCATGAGTCTTCAATCTCGAACTCTTGATCTTTGTCTTCATCAATTTTGTTTTCTTTACTGTACAGTCTTCTTTTGTTGATACCTGCATATAGATTTCCTGCACATATATATTTTATAACACTTCTATAGTTGTTGTCATCAAAACCACTATCCTATGGACTAACAAATACAAGAAGACATCCTCTATCGGCGCGGATTCTCTAACCCGTTACTAAGGTGTGTCGCTGGGAGGGAAGCCAAGGAAATCTTATTCAACATTCATCAGGGAAGCTGCGGAGATCACACCGGAGGGCAAACATTAGCAAAAAAGATACTCCGGTATGGATATTTCTGGCCCACCTTAAGCAAGGACGCCTTAAATTTTGTCAAAAAGTGTGACAGATGCCAGAAGTTTGCTAAGATTCCGCGGCTACCGACAACTAAGATTACTCAAATGACCAGCCCTTGGCCCTTCGCAATATGGGGAATTGACTTAATCGGCGAGCTACCAATGGGCCGAGGTGGGGCCAAATATGCTATAGTGGCAGTCGACTATTTCACCAAATGGGTGGAAGCGGAACCTCTGAATAAAGTATCTTCAGCAAAAGTTATTAACTTCTTGATCAAAAATGTTCTGTGCAGGTATGGAGTCCCACTCAAAATCATATCAGACAATGGGCTTCAGTTTGACAGCGAGGAATTCGCCAACTGGTGCCAAGAGCACGGAATTCACAAAAGCTTCTCATCCGTAGCGTATCCCCAGGCAAACGGACAAGTCGAAGCCGTCAACAAAATTTTGGAAACTCTAATAAAAAAGAAGCTCGAAAAGTCAAAGGGCGCTTGGGTGGATGAACTTCCTACGACACTATGGGCCATCGCACATCTTTCAGAACATCGACGGGGCACACTCCTTTCTCTTTGGCATACGGATCGGAGGCTATGCTCCCAGTTGAAACCATTGTGCCTTCCCACCGTAGGATCCACTATAACCCAGAAGAGAACGAAGAACTCCTTCACATATCTTTGGATCTAGTTGAGGAGAGAAGAAATGATGCAGTCCTTAAAGCAGCAGCCCACAAACAAAAAGTGGCGGCACAATACAACTCCAAAGTCAAGCATCGTACCTTACAAGAAGGGGATCTTATCCTCAAGCAAATCTTCCCTCGCCCCGGAGCGCTAGACCCAATCTGGGATGGACCATATGTAATTCATAAAGATCTCCACAACGGAGCTTATATTTTGTCAACAGTGGACGGAGAGGTGTTCCAGAGGGCATGGAACATCCAACACCTCCGTCGATACTTTTCTTAACTTGTATTGCCCATATGAAGTGAATTAACAAAGAGAATCAGTGGACGTAGGCATTTTCGTGCCGAACCACTTTAAAAAACCTTGTCTCTTTTTTAACTTGTTCCTTTATATCTTGGCTGCTTGTTAACTTTATCCTTTTCTGTTGGACAAAATCCTGTGCATACAGCATTTCAATTCGAGGCACTCCACAGCACAACTTCATCTGGACAAGACCTAACAAGTACTATGCGAATCTATGCCCTCGCCAATGAGACACTTTCACTCCAGCATCCCTCTGCTGCGGGTTAACTCATTGCTCGCGACGGCCCTTAAAGCCAACTGTAATGAGCCGATTATAAGCCACCGAGAAGGCCGATTATAGCCGAGGCAGCTCATTACGGCGTTCGGCTCGCCGGCAACTGTGAACCGACTATAAGCCCCAACATAAGGTGTGGCCAGCCAGGGGCAGTTCACGGTTGACGATCGGCACCCACGCTAGCCGGCCACAGTAAATTGAATAATACCCATGAATACGGGTCATAATGGCCCGGGTAGTTACTGTGCGCGATCTCGGCTCTGATGTGTCTTAAGTGCGGCTGTGGTAAAAAAGAATTAACTCCCCGCGGAGGCGTAAGATGGGTGACAAATGTCTCCAAGACCCACAGCTAGGGAAAGTGACTACAAAGCCCATTTGCCACGAACTTAAGCACATCGAAGGCCTTCCGTGATTGGAAGTTTTACTATTTCACATATTTCAATTTTACTTAAGAAACTTTTCTCCTATCCTCTGTAACAATCCCTGAAGTACAGGATACAGAACAAGAGACGCTCGCTAATAGAAGCAGATACTCACAGCAAGATACTGGACCGCGTCCCTTACTCAGTCACACAGGATAGTCAAAGCTGCCATCTACAAGCAAAATATAAAGGGCGGTATTTCCTTCTTTCATATATGACTATGATTTATTCACACCTCACGCTAACATTGCAAGTCATGAAATTATGACATCAAACACAATTTAATTACAAGAATATGCATAGCTATATTTCTCATACGACATGTCAAAATAGCAAAAACATTCAAAAGACGACAAAATCAGCTTAAGTTAAAGAATTACACATCAAGAATAGAGCTATTTATTACAAGTAGCAAAAATTACAACCTAAGATTTACTCTACTGTTTTAAGGCTAACATATACAACCATGTCAAGTCCACAAAAAGAATTTTCCAAGTCCAATAAAGGAGCCGGCTGCGTCGGAGTATTGACCTTATCCTGTTGCCCACCTGTTCGGTCAGAGAATGGAATCATTAGTGATGAGCAAACAGAGTTAACAAAAGAAGAAACTAAAGAAGAAAAGGTTACCAGCAACTTCCCCTTGATCATCTTGGTCGTCATCCCCTACTTCCACGCCTGCCTCCTCAGCTGCAAACAACCGCATCCCCTCCTTCACCGCTATCTTCTCCTCCTTGGTGAACTGAGCGGTTACCGCATCCATCCTAAAGGCCGCTCCACCCTCCTTATCCGCCTCAGCCTTGGCCTCCTCTAAAGCCCTGAGGTAAATCCTAGCCATAACCCGGGGGTAGTCGTCCATCCAAGATAAGCTGCCCTGCTTCCAAATGCGAAAGTACATATCCTGCAGCATATCATCCATCATCCCCTCATTTTCCTCAAACTCTCTCATACGAGCCTCAGAAACCGATAGCCTTGCAATGGCAGCATCCCTCTCTAGTCGGTATCGCGAGCAGTCAGCCTGAAGGGACCTCCTCATCACCTCCATCTCCTCCTTTAGCCTGACCTGAGCAAGCTCTGCAGCCTCAAGCTTCCCCGACAGCTCCTCTACCTGCTCGAGATCCGCCCTCCGAACCTCGTCCACTGTCGAGATGGCCATATTTATCTGCTCCTTGCAGGCAGCCTCCATCTTCCGCAATTCCACCTTACTAGCCTCCTCCATAGTCTTCCTCAACTGCCCGGAGGCAGCCTCATGCTGAGAAATCTGAATGGCCTGATCAGCAAGTTGTTTGGCCTGGTCCGAAACCATCAATAGTAGTCGAATGTTGGCACTCCCAATCTCCTCTCCAGCCTTAACCAGCCGGGCATGATGCCCCATCAGCTTCCTAGTCTCCTTCGCCACCCGATCAATGTTAGCCTTGGCCTCCTCTCCCATGGTAACTATCCGAGTAGTAAGTAAATCGAGATCTAAGGACTTGGCCTCATCAAGCACCCGTACCATGGGATTGCGGGGAAGAAGGTGCTCACCGGTAACCTCGTCAAAGGTAATATCATGGGAACTTGGATCCAGATCAGGATGACCCGCAAATGGATTACGAGCCAAGCCAGGACGATCAATCTGAGTAATGGTAGGGTTTTCAGACGGGTGCGGAGAAAGTGCGAACTCAGTATCCTCCTCCATGATGTCATGAAGAGGCTGAACTGGGGGCTGAGGACCAAGTGAAGGTTCGGATAAGGGATGACTCCTCTTTCTCTTTTGAATACCCTCTTCAATAACCCCGAGAAGAGGACGGTAGCCGACTACATCCCCGGAACGGTGGGTCGAAGGCTTCGGCTTGGCGGAAGCTTTGGAAAGCTTGTATTGTTCAAGCCTATGCCGAAGATCTGAGGCCTTGGCCATTTTACCTGCTCCTGATATGAAGAACAAGTGTCACAAGCTTACAATGATCCATAATTCGAGAAACGCGGTAAATCAAAAGTTAAAAGAAGAAAGGAAACACATCTGTTATACAAACCCTGGGGAGGAGTAGGATACTGCAATGAGTCCTGGATTTCATTCCAGGACGGGAGCGGATCATAAAATATTCCTAAGTCCCTATCATAAATGGAGCCTGAAGGAGTCAAGAGTTCACCTTGAGTCGTCGGAGCCACCTTGGCTGGAATAGTCTGGGAAGACTCGCTTGCACCGGTCCCGGCCTTGTCAGCTCTCCCGGATTTCTCTACCAAAGCCGTTTCTCCGTCTAGCCCCTCGAAAGCTTGGTGGAATGCATCATCCGTCCACTCCTGAATCTCGCCTGCTTTCCCAGGAAGCAAGGCCCCGATGCCATCGCCACCTTCCCGGTCGTCTTCACCCTCACCTCTCTCCTCCTCCACATCCTCCTTCCCTGGAGTAAGTGGACAATTGCTGGGGGAAGGACCATCTGACTTCTTAAGCTTCTTACCTCCGACCACTGGAGATTTTAAGAAAGGTTTCCACTTGCCACTCTCTACTGTGACACCTCCCTTAGCTTGAGCAGCCGCCCTCTCCTCCGCCGTTTCCCTCTGCTTGACTACTGACTGCTGTGGAAGGATCAAATTATACTCCAGAAGGGTCGCATTTCTGATTAGGTAAGCAGCTGATCTATCTCTCCCAGGGATAGCTTCTATCTCAGCCGCCATCTGAACCAGGCGATCAGTCTCCACGACCACAAAGCCACCTGTCGCTAGCAAAAAATGAAAACGTATGAGAAGAAGCATCGCAACCAGAATGGAAAATATAATTAAAGCATCGACTTACATCCGGAGGTGAAACGCCGAATAGAAACAGAGTCGTCCCTGACGAAGAACCACTCCTTCTTGAACATGCTGTACTTAGAATACAGATCCAAGACCGGCTTGAAGGTTACAGCTGACTCCAAGCTGATGTATGGGGACCCCTTCTTATAGCCCCTCAGATTATATAAGTACCGGATCTCCCGTTTGGAAGGAGCACGCCCATGCTTCCTCTGAAAGATGACGAAGAGGCTCACCAGTATAGTATAAGAGTTGGGTTGAAGCTGGAATGGGGCTACCTTTAGATATGTAAGAAAGCTGAGTACCCAAGCATTAAGAGGCGGGATGGCACCACACATACAGTGGTATCTGCTGTAGGCAAAGTACCCTTCGGGAGGGTCATATGGCATAACTTCTCTCCCTGGCAACAGCATGCGCGCCCTATCAATTCCAAAAGAACGGGAGATGGCGTCAAGCTGCTCTTCCTTAAGGGAGCTGGGAAAGCAATCGGGCGGGGAGTTCAGAAGCTCCTGAGGGCCGTACCCATCCACTAGTGATCTCGGGACAGGTCCGTGACGTTCCGGTCCTGGCTGAGCAGGGGGCACTGCGGAAGATTTTCCTTCACCCTGGAACTTCTTTTTATCTGATCGAGTTTCTGCTTTTCGAGACATTTATCTGTAAACATCGAAAAGGCATATTGTTAGAACAAGAGTCATAATCGAAACATAACAAGCTAAGGATTCGTTCGCTTAAAAGCACCTAGAATACACGTTCATTCGGCATTCTCATCTCACAAAGCCCATTCGGCAGTCTCGTCTCAAGGAACTCATTCGGCATTCTCAACTAAAATTCATTCGGTACGAACGACACACACACTTCATTCAGTGAACACAAATGCATAGCCATTCGGCGAAGGGAAATTGAGTACCTGATTCGGCAAGCTAAAATGGTTCGGAAGTAGGTTAAAATCTGATTCGGCTATGTGACTGACTTGGCTCGGCTGTTTCGTTCGGTAGAAGGTAACGGAGGCCCTAGGCCCTTACTTATAGGCAACCATAGACGACCGGACCGGTTGATTCGGCGAAAGCATCCAAGCTAACGTCATTAGTTTTAAAACAAAGCGCGGCACATGCCGGCATATGCCCCACTTTGGTGGGCAAATGTTGGGCGTGTTCTCACCCAGAAGATCTCGAGACCAAGAAGCTTGATTCATCCATCCAGGCTTGCCTAAACTCCATTCGGCATCCACCTCCTTCCACCGAACCAACACACACCCCACCTCAATGCCGAACCAAGTACCACCGGACCAACCTACTCACCTCCTTCCACCGAACCAGAGTAAACCACCTCAATGCCGAACCAAGTACCACCGGACCAACCTACTCACCTCCTTCCACCGAACTAGAGTAAACCACCTCAATGCCGAACCAAGTACCACCGGACCAACCTACTCACCTCCTTCCACCGAACCAGAGTAAACCAGACCAGCTCCACCAGGCCAGATTACGTCAGCCCAGGCCCGCCAGCTGCTATATACCTCCAAGATCCCTACCCCCAGCCTCACTCTATAAATAGAGGGGCAGGGGTACAACAATAGGGGACAAGTTTGAGAGCTCAAGCACAGATAGGACTTTCAAAAAACTTTCTTTTACTTGTATCAAAGCTTTGTACTTGTAATCAAAACAAGAAAAGAGAAATAACATATAAAGTGGACGTAGGCACATTCTGGCTGAACCACTATAAATCTGCGTGTCTTTTTACAGTTTAGCCCCTGCTTTTCATATATTTGCATAAATCTCCAAAATCACTAAGAACAACATAAGATCTACTAAATCATACAACTTTGAGGTGTTTGTCCATTTTTTGTGCAAACATTTTCGTTGACCAAAAATCCATCAAGAATCACCTTTGAGCTCACTACTCAAACTTATCCAGAATGTGATATTGCCAACCTGCCTAAAACTTACATTGTCTGTAGCTTTTGAGGAGACGGTAATGTTGGGTACTTTTACAGAATTTATTGGACTTATATGGTAGATTGGAGTATATCATGGAAGATAATGGTGGAGAGGAAGAGCGGGAGAAGTAGACACGTATTTGGAATAATAAAGGAGCGGGGGAGTGTAAGGTTGGTAATAGGCCTTGAACAAAAATATGTCCCATTTTCTCAAAAGCTCATTCTCTCGTGTAGCTCAATCCATAAATCCAAATGACTAATGTAAATAGTCAATTTCCATCAAAAATATCCACTCGACACAATATTTAGTTTTTAAGGCGAGATTCTTAAGTTATAATTTTTCTTTTTAAATAGTCATTTTAATTTACAAAATAATTAAAAATCTAATTGTTCAATTTATTAGGTGTTAGATTTATAGGTTGTTGCATCCCTCTTAAGGAATTTCATCCTTGAAATTCCCAAACAGAATAATGTAACTCAAACCAACCTATTTAACCGATAATCAACAACATATACTGGCATTACATGTCAAACATATATATCACAACACGTGATAACCATATATTTAAATTACTATAATATGTATAATTATGAGACCAAGTAAACATACACTCAAATCATAGTGAAAGCTCTGGGTGAGAAGCTCTTAGGTCGTCCTCCCACACCCATGTGATATCACCAACACTATCACTCAGTTGAACTGGACTAGCTTGACACTTCATCCATTAAGTGACTTCACAACGTGTCCAATTATATGAGTATTCCTTTGTGGTTGTGCTACTTCTGATCCAAATTTGTCATCTTCAAGATGATTTGGTTCAATTACCATACTAGAATCATGCACATGCTTCCTTAAATGGGACACATGAAAGATGTTATGCACTCCAACAATTTTTTTAAGGTTAATTTTAAGATATTTTTCTAGTTCTTTCAACTATTAGAAAGGGTCAAACGAATCTCGAAGCTAACCTTTCCCATATACCAAATCAAACCACATTCTTGAAAAAAAGAGTCTTTAAAAAACATCATATCTTCGACAATTCAAAGTCTATGCACCTTCTATCTGCATAATTCTTTTAACAATCTTAAGTCGCTTTCATTCTCTTAGGGATTAAGTTGATCTTTTCTATAGTCTCTAGTATCATATCAGGCTAAAGAATCAACTGGTCAATCAATTCCCACTAACAAGATGGTGATCCGATAGAGTTAGGGCTATGCCCTAGGGGCACTTATGTAATTTGTTACATATTTCTAACACTATGACTGATCTTTATAATAAAAGTACTTAGTTTCTGTTATAAACTTTGTTATATAGTGATATAATTAATGAATTAATGTAAAGTATATAAATAAGAAAATTCTTAAATGAAATGTTATGTGATTGTAGTTGCAAATTGTTGCAATCGTGAGTAACTAATCACAATATAAAATAAAATTTTATTTTAAATATTCCTAATCGAGATGTTTCGAGAAAGGATATTAATACACCCATTGAGACTAAAGTACATAACGCTCTGCAAATGTTGGGCAGTGTATTACACATAGCTGCTGGGGGCACTAAGGGGTTATATTCTCATAGTTTTTGGATAACTATGGAGGACTCATTCGAGAGTTTCCTATAGGTTAATAATAACTAGGGTAAAACAAGATATCTCGAAGTGAGGATATCTCTTGACTTAAGAATAACGTTGAATTTCAATATGGTTACTCCACTTTGATTTTAGTTCAATCATGGCATGACATCCATTGAATGACTATTGTTGGGTCTGAGTTGAAGCATTGGAAGTGAATCGCTGTTTAATATACAATTTGTCTTCTCGGTTATATGAGGTTATTATCATGATCAACTATAGTCAACTCAAAGTCAAAATCTCTTGTCAGAGTAGTATAGTTAATAATAAATTTTATTATTGAACCAAGGACTTTGTTTATAGACTAACCAATTTGAATGTGGATAATGTTGTAATTTTAACCAAAACCAAATTTCATAAATCATGAATTGAAAAAGTGTTAACAAAGAGAATGTGTTAAATAATCGTTGCTAAAAGGTACCTCTTTAAAAAATGTGAAATTTAATTTCACTGAAATGCTTTATAAGCGATGAATTCGGCCAAACTGCCACACTGCTAGTTAAGTTGACGGTGAATATTAGTATTTGAATAATTCAATATTAATCATTGACTGAATTCACACCTCTGAGTCATACAACCGTATTAGTATATTCTCCGAAAAACCATATAATTTTTTTATTTATAGAACATTTTAAGTTAATGAAATGAATTAATATTTGAGAAATATAAATTATTCTTTAATTTATTTGATGTTTAGGAGTTATTTGGAATTATTTGTATGCATATATAAAAGATATATTTACATGCATCGATATATGATATTGGTGTAACTTTAAACGGGTTTAAATAAGAATTACTTGAAGGGATTTATGAAAATTTTGTGTCATCTGATAACAAGTATGGTTGGACAAATCATGTAACGAGAGAGGGGTATGGAGAGGGAGAAAACTAAGGGAATTGATTAGGGAAGTTTTAATTAAAAGAATGGGAAAGGTTCAATTCTTTTAATTAAAACAAATCAACTAATTCATTTTCTTCATTCATTCATTTGATTCACATTTCTTCTCTTTCCTCCTTACCATCCATGGTCGAAAACACCAAGAAACAATCCTAAAAAATTTCCTTCCCAAAACAAAAACATCAAATAAAAATTAAAATAACTGGTTCACCATTCTATTGCAAAGCTAGGTGTGGATTTACTTCAGATCCGAGGAGAAATCTCAAATCAAGATGTTACAAAGAGCAAGACTTTTCAGGTTCAATTATTCTATTCTATTTTATTTACTCACGATGTTTAAACCTAAGAAAATTCATCTGTATGTGTATATTAAGTTACCACTTGTTGAATTTATTTTAAAGCCTCATGTGTATTGTCATTCAAATGTAAAATTAAATTTTTTTGATTGATTTTATGTTTTGATTTTATTTCTTGGATCTGGAATTATCAGTTAATGTAGATTTGTTCTGCTATAAAATTTACACTTGTTTTCACAATTTAATTCACTCAAGTTATGGATTTGATGTTTTAAACTATTAAATTATGTATGAATATATTCATATACTTTATTTTTTTTAATCTGGAATTGTAAATCAATATAAATTTGGATCTTTTATTTAAGTTAATTTTATTTTTCAATTAATAAATTCAATGTCTTGTTTCTAGTCAATTATATGTATTTGAGATTTGTCTTAGAATACAATTTTTACATATGTGTATATGTTTATATGCAATGTTTAAACAAAAAAATTCAATAATGTTATTAAAATAAAATATTAGTTGTGACAATAATTTCTTGTAACAATTTTGTTGACGTGTTGAATGTTTATTTTCATATCTGTGATTTTAAGTTTGGATATTTTGTTATGGTTAAGCATATAATTTTATGGTACTGAATTTATTACTAATTAGTGTTTGTAAAGGAGGAAATTTAAAATAGCACCTTATTCCATTTTCATTTATTTTGATTTGATTAGACCTTGATTTAATGTGAAACCTTATCTTCTTCTTCTCTTCTAATCAAGCACTCTCTTATTTTGAAATTATATGTTTTTTTATGGATTTGTTTTCATAATTTTATGTATGTATATATATTAAATATATAAAAGTGGCAACAAAATATCATGTATATGTGTGTGTGTAAACTGTACATGTATGGTACTATAAATATCTACATACAAACTATATACACATTTTATGGTATATTCAAACATATGCATACACTTAGTCATTTATATTCATGATATTCATATGAAATTTTCATATGTATATGCAAGTATAATATATATGTATATACAATGGATATAAATCCCAATATCCATATGTATACGTGTATGTGTGTGTACAGTTATACACATGTTTATATATCCCATTATGTTATCTTGTTATATCAGTGGATGTATACACGATACATACAAATAACCTTTTAGTTGAAGTAACTAATACGTGTTGGCGGGAAAAATGGCTACCAACACCCAATTATGTAAAAGCACCAATATTCAATCCAATCACAGAAATATGAAGAGAAATAAATAAAAAACAAAATTAAAACAATGAGAAAGCAAGTAAATAGAGACACAGATTTATAATGGTTGGCTAACTCCAGCATACGTCCACTCCAAAGATTTTCCTTTTATTCGTTTATATTGTTGAGTACAGTTACAAATCCATGAAATTCAAGAATAAAATTGAGAGAGTATAGCCTAGGTAGAAGATGAAGTGAAGTAGGAAGAAGATCCTTTTTCTAACGTTATGTCTGCTGTATTTATAGGGAAGATGTGCACGGATCGTGCTGAAATTTCGGCAGAAGAACCTCCAGGCCATGACGAGACCACCCAAGAATTTTCAGGCCCATTGAGGCCTGCAATAGGGATTGGTACCATTCCCTATTTTGGTGTCTAAATAGGGTGCGATCCCTCTGGGAGTTTTCCTTGATGTTAGTTACTTGTCCTCCAAATTTTTTACCATTTCAACTTACGGTTGTGAGAGCGTATTCCGTGAAGTGGTGTTGTATATATTCTGATTTCAGCCGATCCCTCCAAACTCCCCCAAATGACATGCGATCCCTAAGAGAGCTTCTTCATGTTATATTATGTATAACCTTTAGGTTTCATGCCAATTGGATTAGTAGAACACGAGATATTGTTCGATCTTTGTTGCAATATGGTGCGAAGGCTAATTATAGCCGATCCCTATGGAAGGATAGGGGATGATCCCTCCAATTGCTCCAAAGATGTGCGATCCCTATGTGGTGTTCCACATATTATAGTGAGCTTGTGCTCCATGTTTCATGTCAATTAGATGTGTAGATGTTGAGATATTGATTGTTTTCCATTGAGTTGCACTTGCTTGGGTAAAATATGTCGACCCCTTTTATACTGATCCCTTTTTAATTATCCCTTTTTATACTATTCCTTTTATACCAATCTTTTTTATATCGATCCCTTTTTATACGGTCCATTTATACTGATCCTTTTTTTAGATGAAGTAATTTTCCCGTAACTTGAGCATACAAACTCCAAACGACTTGAGATTTGAAATGTAGCCTCGTGGGGTCTTCATTGTCACTTTATACCGGTCTCACTCGGTTTGGGACAAAAATTAAGGATATGTACCGATCCCCCAAGGGAAGGGATAGGCACTGATCCCTTGCATGGTAGAGGTACTAATCCGTATTTAGAATATTCAGAAGAGTCTATCTCTTGGTCTCGGTTGATCGTCACTTCGTATCATTGCCTGCACATGATTTCTGGACCTCACAATCATTGCTCTTGGCACCTGCCCGTGAAAATCGTGAAGTATGTTGGGTTAAATCCGCATGTCTACTGCCTTAGCAAAAGGTGGGTTAACACTTTGCCCCTCAAAACATGTCTTGTGATAAGGTGTGTTTTGAATCGCCAAAAATCCATAATGCATAATCCATTGATAGATGTATTTTCCAATCCAGAATCTAAATCTATGGTCTCTCTAGATCGTTCTATCCAAATCCGCATCCATCCAAAGCCAAATCCATTGTTGTTCAAAACTGATATGCAAATCCATGCCCTCTTCGGGTTGTTATCCTAATCCAAATCCTCAGTCTCACTGGATCCTTGCTGAGCACAATGCATACTTGACGACCTGAGTAGGCTGTTCCATCATGTTCGAGCGAAGCAACCTACTGCTTTCCAGGCATAACCATACCTGACGACCTTAATCTCTACGGATCCTTGCCAAGCACTATCCATACTCGACGACCTGAGTAGATCGATCCACAGCATTTGAGCAAAGCGACCTACCCCTTGCTAGGCATAGTACATACTTGACGACCTGTTAGGTTTTATTTTTCGGCCTCGATACTCAGTTAAGGAATTAATCCATGATGCACGAGTCCGTTTCGTCATGTTTGCCCGATGAAAAGATCTGTACCTTGCGATTGTTATCCCATCTCTCCGGATTAGACCACCGTGACCTGTGTTATCTATTACATTGACCCAAATTTAAGTAGTTGCCAAAATACAAAATAAGAGTCCATACAACCAATAAACCAAAGTTCAAATAAAACTAGAAAAATAAGAGTTTGAAGCAAACAAGAATAAAAAAACAAATTTCACAAACCTAAGCACTACGATTTATCATCATCTCATAGCATGCCTAGGGACCGTCCTCGATCCCATGCATATGTAAGTGACTTAGCCGTCCTACTACAGAGTTTGTTACTTACTCCGTGCCATCCCGATCAATTGATGTCAATTTAATCATGATGCCTTGATCTGATGCCATTTTCATTCGAGGTGGACAGTGGCACCTTCTGTTCCACTGCCACAGCCCGAGTCTTTACGTGCTGTTGTAACTGACCATTCCTTACATGTTCCTTAATGATATCCTTCAAATGCCTGTAGTCATTTGTATTGTGCCCATCCAAGTCATGGAATAGGCAGCGCTATCCTGATGTCTGTTCATGTTCGGAGGGTTCCCTCCTTGCCGACCTTCGATATGGAAGGCGTCCTCTAGTATCTAGATATATCCGTTCTAGGGTTTCTTTCAATTCTGAGTAATAAGAGAATTTGGGTTCTCCCCTCTGCCGCTTCGATCCATCGATGCTATTGTCCATGTTCCATTTACCCTTGTCTTTTCCTGAGCATTTACCGGGTTGTTGTCCATCCCGTATCATATAAACTTTCATTCCCTCTCTATCAGCTTTCACATCTTCTTGTCGCAGAGGCCCTTCTGCTTTATGCTAGAATTCCCTAAGATCCATCGGTGGATCCCGCATCAGTGATATCTTAAAATCTGAATTATCTGCAACTCTCGACACTGCCGCCATCAAAACCATCGATGAATCTGGTCGATCCACTGAAACAACTACCGCATTGTACCTAGTTAAGAAATTCTCGAGTGATTCTCCTACCCACTACTTTACTAATGTCAATGTCATCACATTCTTAGATCTCATAATGTGAACCTGAAACTGCTTCATAAATCCTTCGACCAATTCATCCATCTGCTAATACAACCGCATTCCAACTGTCTGAACCATAGCGCAGCTACATCCGTTAAGTACAAGGGAAGTATCATGCCAAGACTTCTATCGATGCCCCCAGTACATCTGTATGTCGTATATACCTCATCATTTACACAGTCAGATCCAAGTTTCCATCATAAACTTCCAGCGTTGGTAGCTTGAATTCTGGTGGATTTGTAGCATTCATGATATTAGGAGCGAATGGGCTTCTATTTACATCCTCCAGATCTCTATTCACCAATCCTCCATGCATAGCTCACCGGATCATCTCTACAAACTTGTCATGTCTTCTAGTGGTAGTCTCCTATCATCATGTCCAAACTGCCCCCCGAGTCTACGAGGGAATTTTGGCATGTATTCCTCCTGACGAGCATCCACATTCCAATCCACACCAAGCTCCATGGGATTGATCGTAGGTCCTCCAGCATCGCGATCAACCAGACAAGGGGGCATTTCCGCTTTCCTTTGGGGATCGATGTCGATCGCTCAAAGATGGCCGAGGATGCTCCCCGGTTGCTTGTTCCATTCCTTTGTCCATTGGCTCTATTTCCATATTCTTGGTTCTGATTTCTGGCGATTCCTTCTGCTACAACTCCATGATCTATGTTGTCGTTAACTCCTGTTGCTCTATTCCTTGATTATGTGCTCTAGCTTGTCCAATCTGTCAAAGTAAATTCTACATCATCTCCTCCTGTCTTTTCAGCATCCCCTCCTGCATAGCATCCATCATCGTTTTCATTTCATCCCTGATGATGTAGATAGATGCTTTATTAGCTCCTGCTCCAGCTTCTGATGAAGCTTCCTGACTCCCTCCTTGGTGGCTCCATTCCGGTGGCACTCTCCTGGTGATTGCCTAGCCATTGCTTCCTAGATCCAAGTATCCAAGCTTCCAAATCTAAGATCCTAGCTTCCAAATCCGTGGGTGTAAGTCTTCTCAGTGATAGCACCAAAATGTTGGTGGCAAAAAGCGTCACCAACACCCAATTATGTAAAAGCACTAATATCCAATGCAATCACAAAAATATGAAGAGAAATAAACGAATAAAAAAATTAAAACAATAAGAAAGTAAGTAAATAGAGACACGTATTTATAGTGGTTCGGCTAACTCCAGCCTACGTCCACTCCAAAGATTTTCCTTTTATTAATTTATATTGTTGATTACAGTTACAAATCTGTGAAATTCAAGAATAAAATTAGCAGAGTATAGCCTAGGTGGAAGATGAAGTGAAGCAGAAAGAAGATCTTTTTCTAACGCCATGTCTACTGTATTTATAGGGGAAGACATGTACAGATCAGGCTGAAATTTCGGTAGAAGAACCTCCAGACCATGACAAGGCCACCCAAGAATTTTCAAGCCCATTGGGGCCCACAATAGCAATCGGTACTATCCCTATTTTGGTGTCCAAATGTCGTGTGATCCCTTTGGGGGGTTCTCCATGATGTTAGCTAATTTCCTCTGAATTTCATGCCATTTCGACTTATTGTTTGTGAGATATCGCATTTTCCGTGAAGTAGTGTTGCATATATTCTGATTTCAACCAATCCCTTTGGAGGGTTAGGGACCGATCTCTCCAAATTCCTCCAAATGACATGCGATCCCTAGAAGAGCTTCTCCATGCTATATTATGTATAACCTGCAAGTTTCATGCCAATTGGATTAGTATAACTCGAGTTATTGATCCATCTTTGTTGCAATATGTTGCGAAGGCTGATTATAGAAGATATATATAGAGGGATATGGGCTGATCCCTTCAACTTGCTCCAAATAATGTGCGATCTATATGGGGTGTTCCACATGTTGTAATTAGCTTTGCTCCAAGTTTCATGTCAATTGGATGTGTAGATGTTGAGATATTGATTGTTTTCCATTGAGTTGTACTTGCTTAGCTGAAATATGCCGACCCCTTTTATACCGATCCCTTTTTATATGATCCTTTTTTATACGATCTCTTTTATACCGATCCCTTTTTATACGATCCTTTTTATACTGATCCCTTTTTTAGGTGAAGTAATTTGTCCATAACTTGAGCATACAAACTCCAAATGACTTGAGATTTGAAATGTAGCCTCATGAGGACTTCCTTGTCATTTTATACCAGTCTTACCAAGATTGGGACAAAAATTGAGGATATATACCGATCCCCCAGGGGAAGGGATATGCACCGATCCCCTATCTGGGGAAGGTATTAATCCATACTTGGAATATTCTGGAGAGTCCATATCTTGGTCTCGGTTGATCGTCACTTCATATCATTGCCTACACTTGATTTCTGGACCTCACAATCATCGCTCTAGGCTCTTGGCCTTGGTAATTGTAAAGTCTGTTGGGTTAAATTTGTATGTCTACTGCCTTGGCAAAAGGTGGGTTAACAATATGATTAATTAAGAAATATAAAATAATGTTAATTAAAATATGATTTTAATTTAATAGCTAGATTAGATCTATTAAAACCCATTAGACTTCACAGGTCCATAATAATCCAAATAAATAATTTTTTTTGAAATCTACCTATTTCACCCGCTATAGACTGGCACTGTTCCTTCATGATCTATATGGTTGCCCATATAAATCTTTAAAAGGTTCCATATCTATACTAGCCTGAAAACGGTTGTTGTTTGTGAATTCCCCTACATGGTAAATGATCCTTCCACGAGATCAAAATCAAGTATGCATGCCTGTAACAAAACTTTTGAGTACGTGATTCACTTTCTTTGCATGAACATCGATATGAGGATTATACACTATTCTCAAACAAAGCCCATGCCCAACTGCCTCTGCAAACTCTACCAAAACTCACTCGTAATTATGGGATCTTGATCACACACTATAACATCCCCCTTTTCAAAACCCAAAACTGAACGTCGATGATGCTGCAGTCATCAATAGAATTATTTTTAGACGATAGAGTGAGATCAACATTTTTTTCACAACATTAAGTAAATAGAGCAATTAAGAAATTTCATTACACATAATTGTCTTTACATTTTATAAATTCCAAAATGTGCCCTTGGGTGGTAAAATAAATAAAACTTAAATAGCAAATGTCGTTCCCACATATGAAGATGCTGATACAAACACTTAACTAGTAATAAACTCTGATTTTACAACCGTTGAATATAAATATTATTTTACTATCTAAAAATCATGTGTTTCATCTTCGACTGCTTTATTCGTCCTCAATTGGTAATCTGTCTAATCCATAACTCAGCATACTTGAATAAGTACCTATGAGTTTATGAGAAATAATAAAAACCTAGATCGGACATAAAGCTTGGTATGAGTAAAAATTTACCTTAAACATACACATAATGAGACAACACCGCTAAAGTATGGAATGAGTATTCCCCTCACTTATACATCATGACAATTACATCATATCATGTAAACAATAGTCCACAAGATGAGCATCCATATAGCACCATTTCAATTATAAGTATAACCTATAGTTAACATTCAATTATTAACCAAATCATACACTCATCATTTACATTTACACACATTACCTAATCTCTTATTTAAATGTCAGTTAAAAAGTTATCATTAAGTATTTAGTGATTACCTCCCTAGGCCTCCCTATCACTAATTTAATCTTTTCTTGAACAATGTCACTTGATGATATGACCACTCATTCTACCAATGGAGTCGCCCCGATTGGAGTCACACCAACTATCCTAAGAGGTTGAATGTAAGCACCCTGAAACATTCTAGCAAGCATCCTTACTATGCGTCAACAACCCCTCTTAGTCTGAAAACCCCTTGTTTCATTTGTCGATTCATTTATAACACCACCCTGACGTTTTGGCACCTTGTCATAAATCTTTCTTAAAGTTCAGTTTAATTGAATTGAATCCTATAGACTTCCCAAGTTGTGGCACCCTACCATATATCATTGAATTTTAGACATCATTAGTCTTTGCACCTTGGCATTCAATAATTCCATGGGTCAGTATACCTTTACAGTCTTAGTTCAATCCATTTTTTCATTTATTCATTATGTACCCTACACATTTGTGATGACCCACCTTTCTGATCCTCGAGAACGACACTTAACACAACCTCGGTGTTCATGTGCCATTGCCCAAGTGTCTGAAAGACAAGTTGTCGTAAAGTGAAATAAAGAATAAAACAGGATATAGTAGAAAAATCTCATAATGGAACGGTTATATATAATACAAAATAATATAGTACAAAAGATTAATCCTTACACGGAGTTATCAAAGTTACACAAAAGTACTACAACTATCAGACTAGGTGTTTATACATTCCGTCTTTACACTTTTTGAGACAAAATACACATAGATAATAGACATAACTGTAGAAATAAATAACTAGATAGATAAAGGAGCCTCCTACTTGTCCATCATCTTCAAAGAGCCCAAAGGAAAACTAGTACTCTCGAACTACTAAAATATAATTGAGTACCCGAGAGTTTAGGGAAAATAAACAACTTGGGTCTGATAATGTCTGGTATGAGTAAATCTCAAAACAAAATGGTGGAAATAAATGCAATATGTGAGACCACACCGCCATCTACGGAATGAGTTTTCCCTCACAATATCAACATCCAATCACAATAATGGATAAAAATAATTAAATATCGCGAAATGCTCACGACACTTCTCGATGTAATAAGAAAGAGGTAAATTAAGAAATTTGGAATTGAAGGAAAGAAAGGGAATTTTCCAACAAAATGACTAGGAGGGTGCTCCCCCCTCACCGAAAGTATACCTCTAGAATATACTTGAGAACTATGATGTATCTCGGACAATTCCAAGCCAGATCCTGCCAATCGTTACCGAGAATCCGAGTATTTCACATCTTATTACGCATATAACCAAAACTGACCTAGAGTAGATGTGAAAATACCCTAATGGAAGTAACCCCAAATAATTTAGCTTCCACTCGCACTTTGGTTTTGTCATTTCCCACAAGATATCAATGCTCAAATAAGCAACAAATCGTCTTAGATTGATGATACATAATGAAGAAAGCTGAACCAATAGTTAATAAATCAACTATCGTGGATAATTAAAAATGATCGTATATGGAAATTGAATTTCATATTCTTACCACTACTCGTCGATTCCAAACAAGTGTTATCCCTTAGTTGAAAATGAAGTCGGGCAGGTTGAGGTAGTATTACATCTAGGCATTGCCTTGGCGACATTTTAACCTTCGCGAGAGAAACAAGTCCATGCCTCGACGTTTAGTGTTAAATGTATGACTAAATCCTTTTTATATAAGACATAACTACTTTTCCATAACTGAATCAAACTTTTACTTTTAAAACCAAATTTGTGCCAAGGTTTCACATTTAAAATATTAACTTAAACAACTTTATCAAAATGAATTAATTACCTTTAAACACAACTTAATTACCTTTTAAAACTAATAACTTCCTTTATTACTTAAAATGATAAATCAGCTTTAATCAAAGATTAATTATTTCAAAACATCTCTGTTTAAAATAATCAATTAGCATTAATTTTGATTAATTGCTTCAAAACAACACTATTTAAAAAGATTAATTAACTCTAAAACATCCTTGTTTAAATGACTTATTTACTTTAGAAACACCATTATTAGAATGATTAAATAATCCTTAAGCATCATTTATTAAAATGATTAATTAATTTTAAATATTATTATTTAGAATGATTAATTAAATTTAAAACATTATTATTAAAGTGGTTAATTAATTTTAAATCATCATTAACAAAATAATTAATTATCATTAATTAAATAATTAATTAACCTTAAACATCATTAGTTAAAATGATTAATTAATTTTAAAATATCATAAAAATGATTAATTAATCTCAATCACATCATTATTTAAATAATTAATTTACCTTAATTATCGTTATTTAAAATGATTAATTAATTTTAAAATGTCATTGATAAGATAATTAATTAGCTTAAATCTCATCTTTATTTTAAAATTAATTATCTTTGTAAAACCCTTGCACAATATTTAAAAATATTTCAAATGGGATAACATTTCCATTCAAACATCACAGAACTTAAGTATAGGGGTATATATACAAAAGCAAATAACAACTATGCACATATAGAAAACATCACTTATCAAATATTAATTTACTAACATGCAATTCAATGTTCAAACAATATAATAGCAGAGTGGATATTTATTCTGCCAGATAGATGTCCAAATAATCTACTTAATTTAATTACACCAGAATGGAGATTTATTCTGCTAAACATATGTCATCTATATTTTTATCTAATTAAATGATAACAGAACTGTGTTTTATGCTACTAAACATATGTCCGCAATACCCGATTTAATTAAGTTATAGTAGAACAGAGGTTTATTCTGCTAAATATAAGTTATCAATAAAGCATTCATATTTATTAGGCTAACTTAATGGCACAGACAAAAGATCCCTTGATTTAAAATCAGTCTACATCTAAAAGAGAGCCGACTTAAAAAAATTGATAGAGTTTAAAATTTAACCTTTATTGTTTAATAATTAAATCTTAATTTTATTATAACTTTAAACCATAATTAATTCTAATTAAACCATAATTAACTCTAATTAAGAATTTAATCAAACTAAAATAACCCTTAATTAAATCTGATTAGATTAATTAATTAAACCCTACTTGATTAGTAATTATAACCCTAATTGAATAATAATTAATTAAATAATTAAACTTTAATAAATAAATTTAATTCTTAAATAACCTTTAACTTAATCAATCATTATTTAAAACTTCCTTAATTGATTAATTATAATCAATTTATTTAATTATTTCTTAAACACTAATTACTTAACTTAATTACAAATTAATTAATAATTATTCTGAATTAAATATTTATTTATTTTTTTATTAAACTCATATTTAATTTCAAAATAATTAACTTTTATACTTAATTAGTATTTCGAAGAAGTTTTTAAAATATTTTTAAAAGAAATCACTTTAAGTTTAAAACGTTAACTTTTCTCGAACCGCATCCATAACGACTATCGCTATGGATACTGTAACTTAAAATTAGTTTCTAGGTTAACTTTTCCAAACCTTTTACGTCTAACCTTACCTTATAAAACATAAGTAAAAGTTTGTTGAAAAAACAAAACAATGTTAAAAACCTGAAATCTTTTTAGTAATTAAAACTAATAAACGTTATTTGTTTTTCCAAAGGATCTCAAGTCACTTTTACATTTCAAAATGCTAACTTTTCTTTTAGTTTACAACAACAAAGCAAGGTCTCAAGCACACACACACACACACATATATATATACATATACATATACATATACATATATATACATATACATATATATATATATATGACATGATTTAACATATCAATGAAAGATTACAAATTGCAAACTAACGACCGTCAAACTTCCATTTTCGAACTATATTTCAACTCGTCCAAACACACATACATACATCCAAGCCAACACTATTATTCACTTAAACAAGAAACTATTTTAACAACTAAGCAACGAAAAAATATGCATCATAGTTAAAGTTGGAAACTTTAAGTAAATTAGCGACCTTTACTCACCAAAAGTATACTAAATAAACCAAACTTGGATTAGAACTTGAAAAGGCTTTAAATCTTGGATTCCTCTTAATAAAAACTTGATTTTTCTTAGAAAAAGGGGACTTTTGGGCTCAGCTTATATGAATTAAGGCATGGCCATGGGCTTTTGGGATGCTCTTGGGTTTTGCTTTGGAGTATTTGAGGTGTAGAGAAGAAAGCTAAAGGTTTTAACCATTTTTGCTTAAAGAAAAATGGAAGACAATGATTTTTAAACTTAGAATTTCTTTGGAAGCCATTAAAGAGCTTTCAAAGTTTAGAAAAGAAGTGACGGAGTTTGAAAAATAAATGAGAATGAACGAAAAATGAGAGAAAATATTGGGAACTTCTTTTATATAAAAGGAATTATTAAATTATGAAAATACCCTTATGAATAATGCCCTCCACTCAAATAATGACACATCATCCATCCTCCCTCCTTCCATGCCTTGATCTACAAATTATTCCCTCCTTATTTTCACATTTCCATCACCTCATCATATCATAGTACGTACATGGGATTATACATTGAATAATAGGGTGCTTCATGTACTTTAGTCCACTTTAACACTTAAGGAATCTCTTTAACATCACATCCATCTTCTTTCATTTAAATTATATTTTTACTTAATTATACATTCCTAAATAAAAGATTTTTAATCATTTAAATGATGTTTTAATATGCGTACAAATGTTCAACAACTTTCTACAACTTGTTTGATAAAAAGTCGAAAATCCGAAAAACGAATTTTAATCAAATTTTTTGTTTTTCATCGAATTACCTATTTTAGTAATTACATTTTAAAAATCATTTTACCATCACTACTTAATATTTAAAAAGGGTATCTTTGAGTTATAAAATCCATTTATTAATTATTAAATAATCTATTAAATATCCATGTTTAAAGTGATTAAATTTTGGATCGTTACAACATTCTTTAGGTAAAACATTTTTATCTTTAATTTAGATGATGCAACCATCATTTCTTAGCTTTCTTAAGCTTACTCCATTTCAAAATTCTAACAAATGAACAAGATTTTAACATATAATTTTCCTTTACAATTTCTTCCCCATAAAACTCAAAACCAACATCTTGGAAATTGGTTTCCAAAATTTCACTAAAAACTTTCTTAGTTTATTTAAAGAATTCATTTGTACTAGTTATCACAAGTAGAGTTTAATAGCTATCGAGTGTCAATGCTAGCTTCGCTATCACATGTTACAATTACAATGATATCGCAACCCATTACTATTGCAACCTTTAACTATCACATCCTATATTTATCACATGCCAAGCGGCAAATCCATAACTAAATGGAAAATGATATTTTTCCTTAATGAAGCAGTATCTTTTTACCTAATCTGTACATATGTCATTTATTTAATGGTTGCTTTTGTTTTGTAATAGTAATTTCTGACTACAGCCGAAAATTAATCTTCATTTATTAGTGATTTCCTTAACTAGTGCGAACTCATGCTCCGCATACGGGTTGTAGTTATAGTTTTTGTTTAAATATTTTTTATTTAGTTATATAGATTCTAGCTTTAAAGTACAATAATTATTTTCATATACGCAAATTTAAGATTTAATATACTATTTTTGGTTATTCAAACTAAATATTTTTAGTAAAATATAATCTTTTCTGCTAAACATTATTTTATTAGCTTTGCACATATATGTTGACCTATGATATTTTTCAAATATTATAATCTGATGAAAATCAAGTAGATGGGTTCTACATAACCTGTTTGTTTTAAATTAGTGTGCAATTCATATATAATTATTTAGAAGACAATATTTGAGTATTGTGCACAATGGATAATTTTAGACTCAGTAGCACGAAACAACCACCATTAATGATAATGGCCATTAATTGTGCTAACATATTACCCATTCTAAAGCTTCTCACTAAATGCACATCTATGAAATAATTTCATAGCTTTGTGCATATGTTCGTGAGCATAATAGTTATCCTATTACTACCGAAATAATTCTTCAAAGTAGTGTGCATGAAGATAGCATAACTACGTATTTTAGATGAAAAAGTTATAAACAGGAACCCATGAATTAACCATAAAATGGTCCTCTAATTTTAAAAAACCTTAACATGATACATGTTAATTTTGGATCAGATCTGATAATTTGGGGAAGAAAATGATTTTATTCATTTTGAACTGAAGAAAGAGAATACAACCGAAAAAAAATGAAAAAATGAATTGTCACTTCTTATACAAGACAAACACAGTATATATATACATAGTCAACTCCTTCACAATGACACATCAGCAAGCATTTCAGTCTCTCAACACCCCCCCTCAAGCTGGGGACTGATGCAAACCCAGCTTGGACAAAATATGATTCTGTTGATATGATGGTAAAATCTTGGTGAATACATCAGCTAATTGTTCTGATGATGGAATGTATGCAACACTACGCCATAGATTGCATACTGCAACACCAAAGAAGTGATGCAGGAAGTGCCAAAAAATGTTGCTGTAGGCTAAAAAAGGGCAAAGGCAACACTTTCTCGGTGATGCATTTTGCCGCGTTGCCGCAGACCTCAAAGGCAACATTTTGACTATCTAAGGCAACATAAGAAATATTGTTGCAATAGAACCCTATTTGGGTCTATGGCAACATTCATAGGTGTCTGTACCAACATTCCAAAATATTGCTATAGATATTAACTTTCTGAAATTGTGGGGCCCACAATGTAGAGCATATTTGATTTTTTAATAGAAATAAATTTTTATTTAATAAAATGCTATTGCACAGAATTTGATATTCAAACAGTAATTTATTTAAATAAATATTTTATTTCAACATTTAAAATAGTACAAATTCCTGACTCCACTATTTTACAATTCAATGATAAATAACACCGATATTCACATATACAGATATTCCTCACTACATCACTCAGTTCACTCATTACATATGCAGTTTCAATTTATATAGACACCGACACTGACAAATATATGACGAGCCGAGTGCCGAGCCGAAGGCGAGCCGAGAAGCGGGTCCGGGCGCAGCGCCGGCGGGGGTCCGGGGCACCGCCCGATTCATCCGATTTCGGAAGATCGGGCCTTCTTTGAAACGACGTAAAATGATGCACAAATGAACACCTCCTGCGAATTTGAACACCTCCTCGATGATTGACTTTTGCAACTCTTTCATGGCTTCTTCTGAATCATCCGACCTTTTTCCAGCCATCATTCTTAGCAAATTGTTCAGTGAAAACTGAAATAACCTTGCTTTTAGCTCTACCTTGGTAAAAGACCTGAAACCATGATAAATAAAAATTGACATTTCATCATACGTGTTGCGTGTTAATAAGTAATACATTACCCTTCATCGAACATGTTGCCTAATCACCTAATCACAATCGCTGGCATAACCACCCATTCCTTCCTTCCACAAAACAATAACAGCAACCTACCATTCCACCACCAACTTCTTTTCACCAATCCAAACTGCCTTAACCCAAACTCCTCCCTGCTACATTTCAAGCAACAACAACCTTCTATCTACTGAAACCATTTTTGCCCCACGACCTGAGCCAACAGCAGCTGCTAGCTTGACCACAGGATCTCCAGTCTCTTCACCACATGCTAAAGGCAGCCTTCCACCAGCCTTTTTTCCAGCACTGCTTTCTTTTGATCTATGGAAGTTCAAACTCTCAACGACCCCTGTGCCATTTATTTCAGCTATATCTGCAAACTCCGCCTCACAATCATCCTCTACAACTTCATTCCGAGGATCAAAACTATTATATAGAAACAAGTTAAAACTACACTCGTCTGAGGCCAATTTCAGCTCTGCATTTCTAAAAATGATGAACTGAAGTCCAATACAGTTTGGTCAAGCAACATACAATCGCTAGCTGGTTTTTCCTCAAATACTGTCCTTGAATTTTCTCCAAGAATGGAAAAGATAGATTCCCTTTCAACAAGTTGTTCGATGGGAATACATTTGTCATAGAAGTCTGGCCTAGCTTCCATGGAGGGAAATCCGATGTCACGTTGTTCATTCTCCATGAATGCGTCAGAAATAAGACTATTCAGCATGTACTCATAACAGCCAAGCAGCTCTCCCATAAGCTTCAATTTCTCGGATTCATAAAGAGAGTTTATTAAATTTAAAAATTTAACGCAGCAAGTATGAAACCGCATTCTTGGATGCTCGCAAATCTGGGTCTAAAAATATTGGATTTGGATCTGAGATTTGCCATGGAAGCAGCTGAACAAGAGAAACTTTGATGACCCACTTCCCCACACCTAAAAGAACGCACGGGATCCCTATAATCCCTAGCCTTGTGCCTTTTTCACGGTTAATTTTGTTTTTGGAAGAAAAAAAAAGAAACGAAAATATGATTTAGAAATTAGGGATTTGGAAATTGGGGGTGAGAACGAAAATGATATGAAAAGTAAAGCGGGAAAACGAAAATTTGGAGCAAATTGTAGCGGTGATCCAGTTTAACAATCGGATTAAATGTAGACCGTTGGATCGTATTCACGCGGATTGCTAATTTTATTAATTTTTTAATTTGAATACATCTATAGCTACTACAACATCTTGTTGATACCTATACTAACACCTTGAAGCGAGTGTTGTAATAGACAAAAATCAGCATACCTATCGTTACATTATAGCTAGCAACACCATGTAATTTCGTTGCAGTAGGCCATCTATGGCATAGTGCAAGATGTAATAATCCTTCCATAACTTTATCTCTTGTAAAGTGACAGTCTACCTCTATGTGCTTAGTTCTTTCGTGAAAAACTGGATTCCTGGCAATATGCATGGCTGAATGATTATCACAATATAATGTGATTGGTTTGATTGGCTCAACTTGTAGCTCTGGTAACAATCTGACCAGCCATGTTATCTCTGTAGCAGCCTGTGCCATAGCCCTATATTCTGCTTCAGCTGAACTTCGAGACACTATAGCTTGTTTCTTGGATTTCCATGAAATAGGAGAAGAACCAAGTAAAATAATATATCCAGTAACAGATCTTCTTGTCATGGGACAAGCTGCCCAGTCCGAATCTGAAAAAGCTTGCAATAAAGGTTTGTCACAGCCGTTTAATAGTATACCATTAACTGCAGTGCCTTGTACATAAGAAAGTGCATGCTTCAAAGCTTCAAAATGAGGAATCCGTGGATTTTGCATAAACTGGCTCAAAGTCTGAACTGCAAAGCTCAAGTCTGGTCTAGTATGTGTGAGATAATTAAGTTTGCCAATTAGAACTCGATATTTTGTAGGATCTGTTAGAAGAGCACCATCTGTGTCGTTTAATTTTAGATGAAATTTTGGATCAGATCTAATAATTTGGGGAAGAAAATGATTTTATTCATTTTGAACTGAAGAAAGAGAATACAACCAGAAAAAATGAAAAAATGAATTGTCACTTCCTATACAAGACAAACACAGTATATATATACATAGTCAACTCCTTCACAATGACACATCAGCAAGCATTTCAGTCTCTCAACAATACACAGAATCAAAAAGTCATGATAATAATAAAGAGAAGTACAAATATTGAGTTCAGAAGTACATTACATCATATGCAAGCATACGTTTTGCTGATTGAAAATTAGTACAGCATAAGTAAAAATACTATATCCATTATAACATTCAGATTTCATGTTTCATTACCTAAATATTTTCCTAAGTCGTTACAATAGAAGATCATTTGATCAAATTTTATGACAATGACAGCTGTTATTACAAAATTAATTTTGGTATGGAAGAAAACAGAAGTGAAGTTTGAAAAATGAAACAGCTATTGTTACAAAATTAATTTTGGTATGGAAGAAAACTGAAGTGAAGTTTGAAAAATGAAACGAATGATCTTTTATTGGGTTGAACCATAAAAAATTACATACGGGTAGCCTTTGGATAAAAGGGTCCTCATACCACAAAAGCCAAAAGAGGAAACAACATAGCAATTCTAATTCGGTTGAATGGATTCACTAAACAAAAATGAACTCAGGCAAATATATAAACATATATAAAATGATTAATGACATTACATGTAATGCATCAAAGAGTAGCGTGTCTATCTAGTATAAAATATTGATTGTACCAGCTTCTTTTTTCAGTTTAAACTACTCTTTTATTAGTATAAATTGTTGATTGTACCAGCTTCATTTTTCAGTTTAAACTACTCTTTATCCACGATTGAGAAAGCTAATCTAAATCATCTTGTTCCCTATCTTTGGATACAAAATCAGATCCAATTGCACCCTGTTACATCATGTACATATAATTGCTATTTAATGAATGGGTATTGTACACGTAATTGCTAAGTGGCTAAACATAATTAACAGTTGTTGGTGCGATGCAATAGATTAGAAATGTCATAATTTAAATAAATGGTGTCTAGCTAAAGTAGTGAAGAGAATTGGACATTAACATAAAGTGATAAAAAGCTTATTCCATTATTTGTTAATAGAAGTTCATAATATTGGTTTTGAATGTTAACATAAAACGAAAACAAAGGGAGGAATATATCAACTTCAGGAGCAAAAAAGTATGGATAGTATCTACTTGATAGTCATCATACCTAAGAGTCATTGCATTTTTCTTTTTTCCAACATGCAATGAACATAGTTACATACTTGGAAACTATTCTTCCTCCAAGTATTTAAAGTAATTCGAATGAAGTAAAACTTCAATTATATATTTAAAGCTCAAGTTTAACCTATGAACTTTAAGGACACATTATTGGTTTTTTTAGTTAACTGTGTATTGTTATATTGACAAACATGGATAAACGGTAAAATGGTTCCAAATGTGGATAATATGTTCTATTTTTATCATTTAGTTCATAGCCAGGTATAACTTTTTTTTGCAAAGCAAAAAAATATGGTGGAAAAGTTAAGTTCATCTGGTATTATTACTTCAGTTTGTAACAAGGTAAGGGAACAAAAAATAAAGAATAATAGTTTATAATATGTATTCATTCATTTATTTTTAATAAGTGTAAGAGAAGTTCGTTTTGGATGTTATGTACCATTGACACATTATTATTTAGCAATGGGCAAGTATTTTATATTAATACTAATTAAATCTAGCATTATGTATATCCAAAAAGAAGAAAATGCTGGTATATCATAAAATCCATACCCGAGAACATGGCAAACTAACCACTTTTTCTATAAGCTCTGTCGCAGTCTACCATCAAAATAATCTGCATCGTGACTAACCTATCGCAGACCTAAGAAAAAACAGAAAGCAAACCCATATACATTAGCATTATCCTTATGCACCCTGAAATTCATGAATGGGAAACACTAATGAATTCACATTTTTTATCAATATTTTTGTTAAAAAATAAATACAAAAATAGGTTGATAATACTTCTGCTACACCTGAATAGATGCACCCAAATAGGTTGAGGGTTTAGGTGTAGGGAAGCAGCCACGATCATCCAATCTTATTTGTCGAATAAACTAATTTTATCTACATTTCACAAATGTAGATTTAGTAATGTAGATGTAGATTCAGTTACGGATATATCAACCATCTGAGGTCAGTAAGTGCTGGAGCACAAATTAAAAGGCCTTCAAAAATTTGCTCCACCTTCAGTTGCAAACGAAGCTACTCGTATATCATCTTGGCTAACAGATAATTATTTAGCACCTTCTTCCTTGGTGGTCGGTGAATGAATTTAATATGAATTTGTCCAATATTAATAAGGTGTCAAATATTTATTCAAAAAGATCCATATTATTTAATGTTCAAATATATTTTGTCTTCACCCAAGTATGACGTCGTGGAGAAAATACATAGCATAATGGAAAAAAAACAAAAGTCCACTGCATACCATTCGGTTTGAAGCTAGAGTGGTATACTATTCACCACCGACATCAAAGGGATTTCTAGATTTTAATTGATAAGTAATAAATAAGGAAGTAATTGGCATTTTCTCCGTTATCTTAGGTTGGAAAAAGTTCGTTACACTACAATGATATTTCTGTTTAGCGTCAGCCTATAGCCGACTACGGCCGACTCCGGCCGTCTCGAGCCGTCGCTAAAGGCCGACGCTAAAAAGGTCGTCGCCAAGTGAAATGGCGACGGCATAAGCGACGGCTACGTCTCCTAATAGCGTCGACTAGAGTCGGCTAGCCGACTCCGGCCGACGCTAAATATAGTCCACGTGTAAAAAAAATGGGTGACCAATAGGCCGACCCTAGCCGACGCTAGTCGACTCTAATCTGGGTAAAAATTTTCTGTATTTCCAGCACCCCTTTCTCCCATCCATCCACACAATCATATATATTTCACAAATATACTATACCAAACAACAATATACATCAAAAATATATTCAACTAAGAACCACAAAACATCAATATACATCTTCAAACGTCCATACATCTCCAAACGTTCATTATCACAAATATCCATAATATTTACAAAATTCAACCAAATGTTCATCAAAAAACATATATAAAAACATGCTACCACTCACCCCAACCATCATCAGCGTCAGATCCCTGAGATGGCGGCATATTCGTCCCGTGCTCTGCCAAGTAAGCAGCAATCGCCTCGTCTAGTTGCTGCTTCAATGATTCAATCCAGTCTTCCTCCAATCGTTCAACTCGGCGACTTGTGCTTGTAGGGCCGCTATTGTTTCTTCATCATGTTGCTTATTGTAAGCGGCTTGCGTCGCGGCCTGTATATTAATAAATTCATAGTTATAGTTTATACGTAATATTCAATAAAATTTATAAACTGGTTAATGAATTAATTAAATTCAATAAATATTACCGCTTGATTGCCATATCCATACTGTCTATTTCTGGTCGGCGGGTCGGTAATACAAGCGAATATCCTGTTTGTCTCCTCAACGGTCAACTGCTCCCTGCCAGACTCTGCAAGCACGCGAGCAATCTCCTGATCGCATCTGTCCTGTGTTTAGAAATGTAATTTTGAGAAGATGAATATTCAATTTAATGTACTGTTAAATAAGAGGAAAAATTTATAGTCTTTACCCGGATATTCGCTGATTTGGCGTCTGACCATTCATATGTTACGTTGCCATGTTCATCTGTATGCTCGACGGCGTGTGTTCGGGTGAAGACGTCCAAATGAGACGGTGCAACACCACCTCTCTCCCTCGTCTGAAAACATTCGTTCGTGGACTTTCGGACAAAAAATCTTTTTGCGAATTCATCCGTACGGATTCGATTAAAACACTACAAAGCATCCCTGGTTCAAATTTGGTCTCGTTTGAAGGTCGTTCTGCCTTCGAACGAAGGATTTTGTCCGAAAGTCCACGAACGACCATAAATTTGAAATTCAAGATCGACACCCCGGATTCGTGTATTTTTTAACCATATTCAGGAAACATCTCCAAAATACCTTAAATCGACATAAGATACAAAAAATTATTTTTACGCCGCATAATTTATTTTATATAATTTTATTATACCAAATACATTTAAAAATTCATAATTGATTACCCAACGGTTTAAAAAATTATTTTAATTCTTTAAAATGTTACATATAACCACCTTTATCGAATTTGTATAGCGGATCGACTAAAAGTTGCATCGATTGGTCGTGCGAGTTAGATTTTCAACAACGATAACTTTTCGAATTACACGAACATATATCATCGAAAATACCAATCTAACCTATCACGACCCATCATTGGGTGAATATTAATAATCATAAATGTCAATTTTATTTTTTTGGCCATTTTAGTACTGTTTTTCATTTTTTCAAATGAAATAGGTGTATATAAGATGTAGATTGAGAAAATAATTAAATAACCGACGCTAGCCGTCTCTAGCCGTTACAGGCCGACTCCAGCCGACGCGAAGTTCAAAAAATATTATGTCGTCCTCAGCCGACTCCAAAAAGGTGACGGAGCCGACTTCGGCCGACTCCATGCTACATCCCATTTTAAAGTATTCTAGTTGTGTTAAGACTTAAAAGAAGACAGGGAAAAAGCATTTATAACAGACCAAACATATGCAAACAAATTGTTTTATATGGTTTATAAAGAACTGAACTGTCATTTATTGAAACCACTAATCAATTAATAATCTTTCATAAGCTGAAATTCATAATAAATTAATGCATATAATTATGCAAGGGTCAAACTACATATAAATAAATAAGCAATGAATATAAAAAAACCTATTGAAAAAGTGACAGTTTAAATTGCAATTTGCCCACCACTCATGGGCATATGTAATTGGGGATAAAGGGCAGCAAAAAGGTCCTACACCTATTTTCTTTTCTATGATGAATATAATAGTAGTACAAATCTTCGTCTTCGTCCTCCAGAAATAAGGTCTTCAACTTTGAAATGCTCAGGCTGACCCGAGCGAATTGAAAAGACAAAACACTCGAGTCAGAACTAAAAGATCTTACGTAAGTTAAATCAACAGTACATAAATATAAGTGTAACGGCGTCGAAGATGTTTACAGGGTTTGACATCTTCTATCCAGTGTCTAACGTGAGTGCAATAACTTAAGAGATGTTCGGGATTCACATCTCCTAAGGATCTGTTAAACTATGTACTATGTAGTACAATACGTTATTATAATAGTGTCTATAGTAAAGTATAGTATTAGAATAGCGTTAAGGCGTTATCCATATCCCCCTTAACACATTTTATATAATGTCGTAGTCTATACAGATACTGTAAACTCCACCCGCAGGTGGGCTATCAGGGAGCACTCCATAGGTACGACACAAAACAAACTCGTAGAAGGCGCGATAGGGCATGTGAACACGGCACTCGAGGCAATGCCAGGGTAGATATACCAATTGTGGATCTGGACTGGTGATAACGCATAGCAGCTACTACCGCCCACCTTGGAACACACTCTCATAATCAAAATCAAAGGGTGGCCACCAAATCATCATAAAATCATAATATGGTATCGAAGAAATGTGTCCGATCGGAGGAATGACCTCACTTGGCCCGACATGGCTCCTGTTTTAGTCACATCTAAGCTGACTCACGGGAGTTAGGGTCACGTAAATACCTCATACAGAATCGTTCGCCAAACCATCCTACTTCATTTCTGGAATCTCCACCACGTACACGGTTGTTAAAGTGGTTTTCGGTATTGGCAGAGAGTATGACAATATCTGATCCCGGTCTCTTTAACAACCAAATGCTTATTTCACAACGGATGGTTCTTTTACATTTCCAAAACTGATTTATAATTTATATCAAAATATCATATTCTCAAAACCATATCATTTTCGAAATCATATTTACTTTTGAAATTATATCACATTTGAAATCATATCACTTTCGAATTTATACTTTCAAAAATAGATTAAACCCTCATTTAATTCATCATATTCCTCAAATATGTCATTTAAATCCCTACTTATGTTATAACATCATTTAATCGTATTCTACTTAAAAATCAAGGATTTAAATATAAAACTTCCACTTTGCCCAATCTGAAATTTAGAAATAGTTTAGATAGTTTAAAATAGTTTTAAAATAGTTAAATAGTTTAAATTAGATTTTAAATGGTTAAAATACTTTAAATATAGTTTAATTGGTTTTAATAGTTGAAAATAGATTAAAATAGTTTATAATATTAAAAATAGTTTAAATACTTTAAAATACCTTAAATTGGTTTCAAATACTTTGAATTAGTTTAAAATACTTTAAATTAGTTTAAAATACTTTAAATGGTTTAAATATAGGTTAAAATAGTTTAATGTAGTTTAAAATATGTTAAAATAGTTTAAAATAGTTTAATAGTTGAAAATCTTAGAAATCGACGTTTTTAAAATAATAAATCTTAAAACAGTTAATATTAAAATAATTAAATTTAAATTAATATCAACATTAAGCCATTTCTTTTATTTCATCACATCTGGACCATGTCCAGTTTTTGTTTCAAATCAACTAACTAAAATTGGTTATTCGGGTTCTCATTTAACCCTTTAATCAATATCAATTTCAAATCCATGTTTGAATTACCAATTTAAACCACTTCAGATTAAATAGTTTTCCAAGTTGTATTCAAATAATTTCAATAACTCAATTTTGATAAATTTCATTTATGGTTCAAAATCCAACTTTGAAACTTCCATTTAATTCTTTAAACAATTCATTAAATCAATTCCATTTCAACATTTAAAACTTGGAATTTCGAAAATAATTCAGTTTATATAAACCAAATTTTATTTCAAATTATAATTTAACTGAATTCAAAATTTAAGAATTAAAATCATTTAATTTAACTAATCCGGTGTCCGTATATAATTTTCTACCCTATGGTCAAGCGATAGGGATATTATCATTTCAATCCACAAATATTTAAATTTACGGATATATATCATTTCAACCCGCAATCTCGAATTAAATAAAATCCATAAAATCGCTCGAGTCTATCATTTCAACCCATAATGATTTTTCCCTAATCTATAGATCGTTCAGGTATGTATCATTTCAACCCATAGGGAACATGCAGTGCCATAACAATATAAAAATACAACATCCAGCCACCTAATATCAACAATCAAACATCCATGACAATTATCATCCAAATCAACCAATAAATATCAATAGATAACTGATTATCATTAACATGTATTAAAATGACAATTAAATTCAATATTAAATTAAACGATGATTAAATGCAATAAAAGTCAGATTTAACTAGAATGGCAATTTAAACATACCAAACATCAATCAGTTAATTTCTAATCACAATATAAATTTAAATTAACGAACATAAGACAATTTAGTAGTTGTGAGTGGGTTAAAACATCCACCTTTGATTTTAGCCCATAAAAATCTAAACATAAGCGCAAAAACTCAACAGTCTCCAAATTCGACTAAATCAATTTCATGTTGTCCAGAATTTAAATATGAATCCAATAGGAGAAATCACACGTGAATCAAAGTTTATATGCAAAAGATATTCATGTTATAAGAAATATTATTAAAATATTAATTAGTATGCATAAATAAATTAAATAATTTTAATACTTACGGTTTTCTCAATTAGAGGCTTAAGTAAAAGATTGAAGAACAACTAAGATGAGGACAGGACGTGTACGAATAATGAAGAAAAATCATGTTTCAGAAAAGAAAGCTTTTGGATTTGCAAGAATAAGAGCTTTTGAATATGAGGAGAAACAAAACGCAAATGAAGAAATAAGCTGTAGGTTATTTATAATTAAGAAATGAAGGTGGAGGGACAAAAATAAATGTCACATTTTATTTTGAAAGCTCCAGGCATTAATAATGCACAAGGAAATGTACGTAGGTGGAAGGCCCTGGTTGATCTGGATTCTTGGCCATGGCGATTTACAAGAAGATCTGAAATGGTGGTGATAAGTTTTGGGAAGAAGATGATAGTGTGGGTGTGTGCACGTGCACAGATCGTTCATAAAATTCAAGAAACGGGAAAAAATGGAAAAAGACTCGAAGTAAGTGTGGAGGAAAGAGGGGTTTTTCTCGAAGAAGAATCTGGGTAAAGATGTTCAAGAATGAAACAGCAGTTTCCTTTCAAGATCCAAGTGATTTTCAAAAACAAGAACTAAATGCCTGAACAAATATACAAGTTACAGGTTGCTAGAATAGAATCAGTAACAAGAATCTTGAAGAAAATAAGGAAAACAATAAGATCAACAATCAAGAAAACAGAATTGACATATGTAGGGTTGCAAGAAAAAATGAAACAGAGAACTGGTATGATAACAAGAACAAGATGAATTGCAAATAAAAGAAAACTAAAAGTAAGGATCAGATTATGTAAAAAAATGTAATCAACAGCAGGTAGTATCAAACAATGAAACTAACTCAGAAAGTACTCAGCATAGAAATGAAAAATGAGAAGCAATTTTTTATTCAGATTTCTTCATTCCCATTCAATACAATATGCCCTGGTATTTATACAAACAGGCAGCAGTACAAAAAATGTGTGAATCACTCATTCACACCCATTTTGTCAATACAGCCCATTTCAAAGAATTAAGCCCACACAACTATATTTCATTATACAAACATGCACACACTGATACTCCTATCTACGCCTCTGATAAGTGCTAGCCAACTCCAGCTTCTTCTTTCCGATGACCTCCAGCCAACTCTGATGGACATGGTTTAGTTGTAGAAGCTTCTTCTTCCCCAGTTACCTCACAATAGTTTATCTTCTCCATAATCATGGCTAACAGACTGTGGTTGTTACATCTGCCCTGCTCTTTAAGAACAGACCTTGTCTCAAGGTCTAGCATAGGAAATTTTTCGATCAGTGGCCAATAATCTTCCCAAGTAGCTTCTTCTTCAGATCTGTCCTTCCACTTAACCAAAATCTGTACCACCACATCATTATTTCGGGGAACCATTCTTCGATCGAGTATTTTCTCTGGTTGCTCAACTAGTTCTTCTGTGAAATTGGGAATGCCTTCTTGTATGATCATAGTATCCCCTACTTTCTTCTTCAACTGCGACACGTGGAACACATTATGTATTCGAGTATTCTCGGGAAGCTGAAGCCTATAAGCCACAGATCCTATCTTTTCTATGATCTGGAAAGGACCAAAATATTTGGGAGAAAGCTTGTATGTCTTGAAATTTCTAGCTGTGATCTGTTTATAAGGTTGTAATTTAAGAAATACCCAGTCTCCTACTTCAAAATGTCGATCAGTCCTTCTAAGATCTGCATATTTCTTCATTCTGTCTTGAGCTACCTTCAAACTGTCCTTGAGGAATTGTATCATAATGTCTCTAGTGAAAAGTTCTTCTTCAACTTGCTCAACCTTGGCAGTAGTGGGCACATACGAAAGTAAGGTAGGTGGATCAATGCCATATACAATTTTATATGGAGTAGTTTTTGTAGGGGTCTTCCAAGTAGTGTTATACTAGTATTCAGCTAAAGGTAGCCACTTAAACCATTCATTAGGCTTGTGACATACAAAACATCTTAGATAACATTCAAGAATTTTATTCACTACTTCAGTTTGACCATCACTTTGGGGATGATAGGCCGAGCTGAGCTTAAGTGAACTTCCTTGGAGTTTGAAGAGTTCTTGCCAGAAGAGACTTGTAAAAATAGGGTCTCTGTCACTTACAATAGTCTTAGGTAGGCCATGCAATTTAAAGACCCCCTGAAAAAAAACAGAAGCCACATCCCTTGTAGTGTATGGATGTTGAAGTGGGAAGAAGTGAGCATATTTACTTAGCCTATCTACGACTACCAATATGACAGTGTACTTGTGACTCTTGGGTAGGCAAGTAACAAAATCCATTGAAATATCAGTCCAAATTTTCTCAGGTATGGGAAGAGGCTGTAGCAAGTCGGGCACTATAATGTTCTCGTGCTTATTTCTTTGACATTCGTCACAAGCTTTGACAAATTCTTCAACACTGGATTTTAACTTTTTCCAGTAAAAAACTTGCCTTAATCTATGCAAAGTGGCTTTGATCCCTGAGTGACCTCCTAAAGGTGATGAATGATATTCCTTAACAAGAAATTATGTCAAGGAGGTTAGTTGATGATCCACTAGAATTTTTCCTTTTCTGAAAACCAAGTCTCCAACTCTCTTGTACTTACTTTCAGGTAGTTCTTTTGCTTGCACTTTTGCCAATAGCTGTTGATACCATGAAGATTCATGCAGGACCTCTTTGAGTTTCTGTAGCCATGGAGTTTGCACAGTGGATATAGCTTGGACATTAACTTTGGTTGTTTCAACCTCACCTCTCCTGGATAGTGCATCAGCCACCTTATTCTCTTCTCCACTTTTATATTCTACCTTATAATCAAATGCATGGAGTTTAGCCAACCATCTTCCTTGCACACCAGTGTGTATTTGCTGAGTTAACAAATATTTCAAACTTTGATGATCAGTCTTTATTACAAACTATCTACCCATTAAATATTGTGACCATTTTTTTGTAGCAATGATAATAGCAAGAAGTTCCTCTTCATAAGTAGATAATGCGAGATTTCTCCCATGGAGAGCTTTGCTCAAGTAGGCTATAGATCTTTTGTTTTGAAGGAGAACTGCACCTACCCCTTGACCACTGGCATCACATTGTAAGATGAAAGGTTGGGTGAAATCTGGCATGGCTAATATTGGAGGTGAAATTAAGCATTGTTTTAATTTTTCAAAAGCTTCCCTTGCTTCAACATTCCAGGTAAAGGCATTTTTTTTCAACATGGAAGTTAAAGGATTAGCAATCATACCATAGCCCTTGATGAACTTACGGTAATACCCAGTAAGACCCAAGAAACCCCTTAAAGCCTTCAAATTCTGAGGAAGTGGCCAAGTAAGGACTGCCTGCACCTTGCTAGGATCAACAGCAAGACCATCAACAGATATAACATGACCCAAATAATCAATAGCTTGCTTGGCAAATCTGCACTTAGAAAGCTTGATTACTAAAGCATTTTCCTGTAAAATTTGAAATGTTATTTCAAGATGCCTGATATGGTCATCCCAGTTTTGACTATATACACGTATATCATCAAAAAATACTAAAACAAACTTTCTCAAATAAGCTCTGAATATGTCATTCATGAGAGATTGAAAGGTGGAAGGGGCATTTGCTAATCCAAAAGGCATCACCATAAATTCATAATGGCCATCATGGGTTCGAAAGGCGGTTTTGTGGATATCTCTTCAAGCATTCTGATCTGATGATACCCAGATCTTAAGTCTAACTTGGAATAAAACTGAGAACCATGCAACTCATCAAAAAGCTCTTCAATTAGGGGAATAAGAAACTTGTCTTTAATAGTTTGTGCATTTAATCTTCGATAATCAATACATAATCTCCAAGAGCCATCCTTCTTCCTCACCATAACAACAGGAGATGAGTAGGAACTATGGCTAGGCCTAATAATACCAGTGTCTAACATGTCTTGAACTATTTTCTCCAATTCATTTTTTACTTGGTATGAATGTTTGTAAGATTTAAGACAAATAGGTTTAGTATTTGGCAAGAGGGGTATTCGGTGATCATGGGTTCTGGTGGGTGGTAAGCAGGAGGTAGGATTAGTGATCAGAGGAAATTGTTTGAGCATAGTGTCAATCTCTGTTGGAATAGGGTTTGTATCATTTTCTGATTGCATGGGTTGGCAGCAAACCATCATAGCCAACTGGCCATGCACCATTTCCTTGTTTAACTTTTTCTTGTTAACAATTTTCAACTCATCTTGCTTTAGGCCCTGCCATACATAAGGCTTGTCATTATAAACAAATTTCACCTACAGCTGATCTAAGTTGAGTGTTATTTCCCCCAAGCTTTTCATCCACTGAGCCCCGAGCACCACTTGGCAGCCATCTAATGGGAATAAGAGTAAATCCACTGTCATGATACAACCTTGGCATTTTAACACCACATCATTACAAACTCCTGAACCAGTTAACCTTTCTCCATTAGCCACCATTACTTCAAACAATTTAGTTTCATCAATCTTTAAGTCCAGCTTCTTAGCAAGTTTGTCATTGATAAAGCTATGGGTAGATCCAGAATCAATTAGGATATGAACCAGTTTGCCTTGAATACTGCCCTTTACTTTGATAGTGGATAATGCAGGAATTCCACATAAAGCTTGCAAGGTGATTGCCAAAGTCTCTTCCATTTGTATTTCAGATTCAGTTGTGGATAACCCACTTTCATTAGTGTCTTCACAGTTCTGCAGTGGCATCATGCCTTCCAAAACATAGATTTGCGAATTTTTACATTTATGATCTCTTGACCACTTTTCCTTACAACCATAACACAAATTTTGCCTCCTCATTTCAATGATTTGATTTGGCATGAGTCCCTTACTGTTTGCCAGAGACTCAAGTTGTGTGTCCTTAGAGCTACTGGTATGGCCAATTTGGGAAGAAGCTGTTGATTCTTGGATAGACTTGGATAGCAGAAGCTGATTGGGTTTGGAGTTGGTGGTTGAAGCACTGGGTGTTGGATACTTAAGTTTTTTGTCTATAGACATTTACTTTCAAACATTTTGGCAAGTGAAACTGCCTCTCTGAAATCAACAGGTCTTGAGGTGAGAACATCATATCTAATCTCTTCCTTTAAACCTCCAATAAACCTATCAAGTAAATATCGTGGAGGTAAAGTTTCCACTACAGCCTGTAATTGCTCAAACTTACTCAGGTAAGCTCTTACGGTTGTATGTTGCTTGAGTTTAGACAGAGTCTCAAATGGCCTTTCTATTTCCTCTGAATTAAACCTGACCGTTATCTCATCTTTAAAAACTGCCCATGATCCATTATTATCTACCGTGTTAACATACCAATGATACCATTGCAAGGCCTCTTTCTTCAAGGCAAAAGAACAAATTTCAACCCACTGATACTCTTCAGTGTGGTGAAATTTGAAGTATTGCTCGACTTGTCTTAGCCAATCTGCTACTGCTTCTTCACCAGAATAGGTAGGAAAATCAAGTTTGATGATAGGATATGATGAATGGTTATGATGGTCAGGGATTGGATTTCTGGGTTGATGAGGAAACAAGGGTTCTTGAGGATATCTTGGAGGAGTATTAAAGAAGGGTACATTCCTGGGTGGCGGCATAGGTGTTCGGTGGTGTTGCGGTTGAATTCTGGGAGGTGGTGGCTGTGTTGGATGTACAGTTGGTACGGGCGGAGGAGGATAAGGTTGGAAAGTTGTCTGATGAGGATAAGTTGTGGAGGGTGGTTGAAAAGAGTTCCTGTCAGTGCGACTTTCATTAACGAGTGTGGTTAACATGTTATGCACACCTTCAAACTTAGTATGCAGATCCTTGGCAGATTGATCAAATTTTTTATCCAACTTTTGAACTGCAAACTCTAAATTTCGAGTTGTAACCTCCAAATTCATTAAAGCAAAGGTGGTGCGATCGTTGATTTCTTCTTGCCGCAGCCATGGATCATCAGAAGTGGAATTTAGGGTTGGGTTTGGATTTTGGGCAAGATCAGGATCGAGTGAGGGATGGGTGTTAAATTCCGTCGACTGCTCTGATACCAAATTGGAAGGCCTTGGTTGATCTGGATTCTTGGCCATGGCGATTTACAAGAAGATCTGAAATGGTGGTGATAAGTTTTGGGAAGAAGATGATAGTGTGGGTGTGTGCACGTGCACAGATCGTTCATAAAATTCAAGAAACGGGAAAAAATGGAAAAAGACTCGAAGTAAGTGTGGAGGAAAGAGGGGTTTTTCTCGAAGAAGAATCTGGGCAAAGATGTTCAAGAATGAAACAGCAGTTTCCTTTCAAGATCCAAGTGATTTTCAAAAACAAGAACTAAATGCCTGAACAAATATACAAGTTACAGGTTGTTAGAATAGAATCAGTAACAAGAATCTTGAAGAAAATAAGGAAAACAATAAGATCAACAATCAAGAAAACAGAATTGACATATGTAGGGATGCAAGACAAAAATGAAACAGAGAACTGGTATGATAACAAGAACAAGATGAATTGCAAATAAAAGAAAACTAAAAGTAAGGATCAGATTATGTAAAAAATGTAATCAACAGCAGGTAGTATCAAACAATGAAACTAACTCAGAAAGTACTCAGCATAGAAATGAAAAATGAGAAGCAATTTTTTATTCAGATTTCTTCATTCCCATTCAATACAATATGCCCTGGTATTTATACAAACAGGCAGCAGTACAAAAAATGTATGGATCACTCATTCACACCCATTTTGTCAATACAGCCCATTTCAAAGAATTAAGCCCACACAACTATATTTCATTATACAAACATGCACACACTGATACTCCTATCTACGCCTCTGATAAGTGCCAGCCAACTCCAGCTTCTTCTTTCCGATGATCTCCAGCCAACTCTGATGGACATGGTTTAGTTGTAGAAGCTTCTTCTTCCCCAGTTACCTCACAACAGTTTGTCTTCTCCATAATCATGGCTAACAGACTGTGGTTGTTATAGTAGGAATGGAAAAGTTTGCAAACTAAAGGAAAGTAAAATTTTGTATACGTGAAAATGAGGTGGCAAGAATTAAATACAACCTAAAAGTCTTGGCTTAGGTATTAAATAGAAGGAGAAACGAACGGATCAAGTATTAATAACAAGGTAACTATTTTAAAACGTTCATGCAACAATTAATAACAAAAGAAATGAAGGGACCATGTACATCGCACAACCTTCGAAATTCAATTTTTTTTTGAAACATAACCAAATTAATTTCATTAACTCAAATAATATTCAAATTTGTACGCATTTAGGTTTTTTATCTATGCATAATAAATTTTTTATACTTACCTTAAAAATGAAAAACGTTCAATTTGGTTTTCCCAAAATGATCCTTTATTTCCATTAAAACACCCCTTTTGTTTAACACAAAACGTGCGTTTCTTTTATTAAATCTAATAATTGCAATCAACGTTTTCTTTCCTTTTAATTGAAATATTTGAATTACATTAATTGCAATTACTTACAAAGTTAAATTTCAAAATAGACAACTAAAATGGATGAAACAAATAGAACAATTGTTTATTTAAACACGTTTATAAATTTGTTGTTTATACACAAGAGTAATAAATAACTCTGAAATAGATTATTTTTCTATTCTTGTAATCAATTTTTAAGCTAAAACACAGTTCAAATAAACATATATTTCTTTCTTTAAAATCAATCATTCTATTCTTTATTTTAATGAAATTAAACCTACATTCACAAATAAAACATTCATTTTATTTGATGTAAATGTTCTTTTCATTAAATCAAACTTTCCTTATATTTTCACAACAAGGAATGGCTGCCAACTCCCCAGAATTGAAAGACGATGAAAGAAAAGTTCCTTCCAAATAAGTTTGAAAATTAGATCCCTATTTTTAGTTCTTGGCTAATTTATGCCACTTTTGCCCTTGATTTCAATACTGGGCCGATTTTTTGGAAGGGGACAGTTTGGTAAAAAATAACAAAATAGGGACTTAATTTACATTAGTTTATGAGTAGGGACTTTTTGTGCATGAGCTTTGAGAATAGGGACCTTTGGTCCAAAACCCCTTTTCACAAAACATAAGCTACTTTTAATTACATCTATTAATTTACAATTTAGTATTCTCTCTTCTATTAATTGAAAATTTCCAATTACATTAATTTCAGTTGATTAAGTTTCAAAATAGGCTAAATGAATGTAATGAGAAGTGGAGCAATTATTTCCTATCTAATAGTAATTTAAAAATATTTATACACTATTGGATACAAACAGTAATTATACATTTCTTACTAAATAATAGTTTCTCGTCTCTACAATCAATCTTTCAGCTACCAAACATTTCACACTAGAACAAAATAGCTATATTACAACTTTTTATTTACAACTTGCATAAGCGGACAGTTGTACTATGCATTTTGTAACAACTGTGTATTTTTGGCAGTTGTAATATACATCTGGAACAACTGCCCTTTCGGTACCAGTTGTTATATTTGTTTGTAACCACTGTGATCCGAAGTTGTTGAATAGTTGTAACAAGTCCGTGCAAAAGAAAAAACGAGTGTCACGTGAAAATCAACGTTCCCTCCAACATTTCTTTCCTTCCCACTTAACTTTCTAATTAACTTTTATTCCCATGCAAAATAATTCACTCCCAACATTTGGAAAACCTAATCCAATCCCGCTCAACACTCGTCGCTCGCCAACGACAGGTAAACCCCGCAGCGCCCTCGCCGTCGTCGCCATCGTCACATCTAAACCCCGTTGTGCCCGCTGCTGTCACCATCGACAAAGCTAGATCGTGCTCGCCTCCGTTGCCGATTGCAAACCCTAACCGTAATATTCGTCGCCTCCGTTGCCGCTTATATAGGTATTTTCGTTTATTTCTAATTTTTAAACTGCAAACAATTAATTATATTATTTTGATTTGGTTTTGATTTTGATCGGTTTGGTTGTTGTTCGATTCTGATTTGGCATATACTTGTTACTATCAAATAGCTCATATGCTATTTCAGCTCTCATTTTTTGAATTTGTGTCTTTGAAAAGGCTTCCGGTAACCATTCATTACTGCTAGTGTTTTCCATATACTTCATAACAATTTGGTAACAATTTGGTGAGCCTTGTTAATATTTATTACCTCAAATACTAATTCTCGTTGCAGTTGTGGAAAAACTGTTGCTTTAATTACTGTGCTCAGCAAGTAATTTGGTCAGATTTGTGATTTTATTGTTGCAATTGGGGAAAAGTTGTTGCTTTAATTACCGCATTCATCAAGTAATTTGGTTAGTTGAGTGATTTTATTGTGTGATGTTTCTTTAATTACAGGTAGAGATAACTTGCATTCGTACTTGATTTAGTTTGCTTACTGCCATTCATACTTCTAATGCATGTTAAATGCATTACGAATAAGCAATAACAATTTATTTATTTGCTTATTCTACTGTTAAGAATTGAATGGCCACATTTGTATAGTTCTATTTACTGTTAAAAATATTGTACTTGTTGAGAATCATAAAGATATGTTCAGTTGACGGTTTTAAAATTTTATAAAAGAAAATTAGTAGGGACGTAGAGCTTATTTTTTTACTTACAAGGATATGTATGCCAAAATTTCCGTTTAGTATTTTTATACCAATAACTTCATGCTACTTTGTGTATTTATCCAGTTAGTCACAAAATTTGTGCATTTCCAAAATAATAAAAAACATTAATAGATAAGTGGAGAATAAATTCCCATTCAGTTTTTTTAAACAAGTTGTATTAATTCAATAATTCAGCAGTCAATTTGTTCGTGAATTCAGATATTAATCTTCTCATATAGTTATGGATGAAAAGGAGAAAGGAATATAACTAGCTTTCATGACTTATTCATCATAGCAAATGAGTATATTGGGACGTTTAAAACAAATTCTTGTTATCAGTCATTTTCACTTTATAGAACTTTTAAACATATTTTTACATACTTGTCATGCAAAGTTATCCTGAACATTTTATAAACTCCCTCCCATTATTTTGGATCTGTACAAAATATTCCATGCCAGTATTCCAATATCTGTTTATCATTAACAATGCATTCCTTCGTTCCTTTTTTTTTGCCTTTTCTTCTTGAAAAAATGAATTATTGCTTTCCATAAATGTATCTGCTGTGAATCATATTTTTTGCAATTTTTTGTAAGCGTGTTCGTGTGCGTGTGTGTAACTTTTATAAAAATAATTGTTATCTTGAATTATACATTCAGTTAAATCTAAAAAATGTACACATGTTTTGGTCATGGTTTCAGCTCTTGCTGTAATGAAATTGTGTAGCTTTGCTACTTCTATGTAACAACCCTGTTTTGGCTTTAGTTTTTGTGTGTATCTGTGTAGTGGTGTAACATATGGTATCTTGCTTGATACTACTGTAAGTTAGTTAAGCTGAGCATGTAAGTGTGTGGGATTGTAAGTTGTTTGGCATTTTTGCCAAACACCTATTTAAATTGTTATAAAATAGTGGAAAGTTCACTTTAAAAACCAGCTTGCCTTTCCCAAAAAATAAAAATGTACACATGTTTCTAATATACATCTGTATACTCGGATAGTGTATGATCATGGTTCAAACTGCTATGTAATTTGTAATGTCGAACTAACAACATACAATGTAAAAGATAATAGCTAATAGAAAACTTGCATAGATAATCAAATAGAGCAAGCATATAATTTACAAAGTGCAAGAATTAACTAAACAAATATAAGTGTACAACTAAAAAAACATGTACTGGAAATAAAAATAAAGGATTTATTTTTGAAGAATACATGATTTTTTTTATTCTAATCTGCAATATACAACTCTCATCCCTGTTGTTTGATCAAAGCCTAAAGTACCTTAGCCTGTAAATGAAAAGGAATAAAGAAATTAACAGTGAGCATAATATCATTACATACCCAAACTGCTGCCCAGTTGGACAATTTCGATTAGAATTTTCCATTATTGATACATCAATCAATATGAAGTCTTGATAAAAGTCATCAATTAAAGAAAAAAGTGTTGTTATATGATCATTTTACTATTAATTAAACATGTAATTTAGAAGCAAGAATAGTAAATTTTATCCCTGTTAACATCATTAACTAGTACAAAGTGTACATTAATTATATTCTATCCCACTTGATTAACAAAGTAATAACACTACAACAAAACAGCTATATTACAACTTTTTATTTACAACTGGCATAACAAACTTGATATTGTGCTGAGTGGTATCATCCCTAAAATTTTCTACATCATACATAAAGTTGAATATTTATAGATTTCGGTCTCGAAAAATTTTAAATGTTCTGTATCATACTTACATGCATTTCGTACACGTGCATATAAATTTGCATTCATTGCTTTCTTTACTTGTTGCCTTTGGTTAGAAACACATGATCCATCATGCGGAATATTCCAAGGGATCTGTACTTATGTTTTCAATCATTATTACAAATCATTCACAACATTCTTTATTTCAACTTTTTTCAATTACATTTGGCAATTACATTTGCAATTTCAATGCTAAACAAAATAACATGAAGAGTGTTGCATAAAATTTTGTTATCATTGCTTCAAAATTTTGTGGTCGGTGTTTTAACATTTACTTCATGTCAGATTATGTATTTAGTAAACAATAACATTGTAATTACTGTAATCTTTTATGGTAATAGTGTGGTGTTTGTTTATGTCTTTCCATTAGGTTCACGCATTAGAGGCATTTTATCAAAATGGACAAAACATGGGTCAAACTGCCAAGGTTTCATTATTTTGATTATTACTTTCATAGTTATGAGCATTTTAGAATGAGTATTAATTCGTTTATTGTTTCGTAGAATGACAGAAGAATATAAGCAAGCGGTTCAAAATTTTGTATACAGGCATGCTGAAAGCAAAGGAAATCCAGAAAAAATTATATGCCCCTGCTGTAAATGTAGGAATCTAATATGGAAAACATCAAGGAATGTTGTGTCACACTTGATTTGTTTTGGAATTGATCCAACTTATGATGTATGGATTTTTCATGGAGAAAAACGCCCTTCGCAAAATAAAAGCGATGAACCAACAGATACATACAGAATGTATTTGGATGCACAAATCTGTGATGAGGAGGTAGAAGCTAATGCTAATGAAAGACATGGGGAAGGTATTAAGGAAATGATGGAGAATGCCGAAATTCCTTTGTACCATGGTTGTGCAACCCACACAAAGTTATCTGCTACAATACTCCTTTACAAGCATAAAGCGCGAAATGGTATATCTGACACAGCATTTACAGAACTCCTTAAACTTCTCAAGGATATGTTGCCTAAAGAAAACACGCTTCTTGATTCGACATATGCAACAAAGAAATTGCTTCAATCATTTGGTTTAGGCTATAAGCAGATACATGCATGTGTAAATGATTGTTGTTTATTTAGAAAAGAGCTTGCACATAGTGATTTTTGTCCTAAATGTGGTAAGTCTCGTTGGAAAAAAAAAGACTAGTGAGGATGGGAAGCAAGCCAAAATACCTGTGAAGGTTTTGAGATACTTCCCATTGATACCAAGATTGAAAAGGATGTTTACATCACCAGAAACATCAGAACAACTAAGATGGCATAGCAGCCATAAGAGTGAAAACGGTAAATTGCGTCACCCAGTAGATTCTTCTCAATGGGCTATGATTGATAGAATGTATCCTTCTTTTACTTCCGATCCACGAAATTTAAGGCTTGGTCTTGCATCTGACGGCTTTAATCCTTTTGGTGATTGGGATTCTGCATATAGCTGTTGGCCAGTGTTTCTTGTTGCTTACAACTTTCCTCCATGGCTTTGTATGCACAAAGATAATATGATGCTATCTTTGTTAATTCCTGGACCACGACAGCCGGGGAATGATATTGATGTATATCTACAGTCACTTATTGAAGATTTGAAAAAATTATGGGATAAAGGGGTGAAGGTGTATGATGCTTATACTCGTAGTGAATTTAGATTAAATGCTATTCTGATGTGGACAATTAATGATTTTCCAGCTTATGGAAATTTAGCTGGTTGCACTGTAAAGGGTAAGAGAGCATGTCCTGTTTGTGGCATTAATACATGTTCAGTATGGCTACCATTTAGTAAGAAGTGTGCATACATGGGTCATAGATGATTTCTTGAACCTAACCACGAATATCGTCAACGGAAAAACTTATTTGATGGAACCGTAGAAAATAGACAAAAGGCTCAAATACAAACCGGTGTTCAAATCTTTGACTATGTTCAAGATATTAGTAATGATTGGGGAAAAAAATCAAAAGATGAAGAAAAAGGTGAAAGGAAAAGGAAAAGGAGTGAGATGAAAAAAGGATATAAGATGTGGAAAAAGAGGTCCATTTTTTTTATTTGCCTTATTGGAAGGTAAAATTAAACTAGAAGTAAGTTGTTTTTCATTTTCTATTTATGTTTGCTACGTAGTACGTTATTATTACTTAATGATATGTGTTTTTTCAATTTCTTAGGCACTCCCTTTACGGCATAATTTGGATGTGATGCATGTTGGAAATAAAATTGGTGAAATTATTCTTGGTACATTGCTTGATATCAAAGGAAAATCGAATGGCCTCAAATCACGACAAGATCTAGAAGCGATGGGCATTAGAAAAAAGTTGCACCCCATAGACATTGGAAATAAAGTATTGCTTCCAACCGCGCCATGCACCTTAACAGATCAAGAAAAGGAGATCTTTTATAGTAGAATGAAGAATTTAAAAGTGCCAGATGGATATAGCTCAAATATTGGAAAATGTTTTGCAAAACAAGACAAGATCTCAAGTCTTAAGTCTCACGATTATCATGTTTTGATGCAACAACTGTTGTCTGTAGCATTAAGACGACTTCTACCTATATGGATAAGAAATGCACTGCTACGACTATGTTCATTTTATATAATGACATATGCCAAAGAGTTCTTGATAGAGATAAATTAGAATTATTGGAGTATCAAATTGCATTAACACTATGCGATCTAGAGAGGTTCTTCCCCCTTCCTTTTTTGATATCATGATTCACTTGACAATACATTTAGGGAGGGAAGCAAGAGTATGTGGACCGGTCCATTATCGATGGATATATCCATTTGAGAGGTAAAATTTATTAACAGTACTTAAAGTGGTTAATAGTATATGCAGTTATGAAAGTAATTTGTTTATGCATTTTGGTTATAGGTATATGAAAATATTAAAGGGGTATGTTAAAAATCAAGCACGGCCTGAAGGGTGCATTGCCGAGCGCTATTCTACCGAAGAATGCATGAAATACTGCTCTAGATATATTAAAGATGCATTACAGATTGGAGAGAGGAAAAATCAAAATGAAGTGGAACAAAATGATTTTATACTCGAGGGGCGTCCTATTTCCAAAGGAAAACCTATGACAGTCGACGCGAAGGTGATTAATGCTGCTCATCGATATGTCTTGTTTAATACGGAAGAAGTAGAGCCGTATATAGAGTACGTATAAGTTCAACTTAACTATGATCTATAAAATAAATTAGATCTTTAATTACATTTATGTATGCAGAATGCATAAAGAGGAGCTAAGATGTTTGCATCCTCATCTTTTACGAGATGATTTGGAACTTTTAAAGTTGCATTCAGAGACTTTTAGTTATTGGTTTGAAAAAAAGGTTGAAAGTTATATTTAAAAAAAACTATTAACGATGAAAGGATTACATCATCATAAATCTTTATTTAATATATTATACTTGTCCAGGTTAAAGATGATAGACGTGTATCCAATGTTAGCAACATAATAAAATGGCTTTCATACAGACCTCGTTCGCAAATAATTTCTTATTCTGGCTATATTATTAATGGTCGACGTTTTCGTCCGAAAGACTTCGAGAAGGGTACACAAAATAGTGGTGTTTCCATTGAGTCAAGTACTGTTTGTGCAAATGGGTCCATTGAGAAGGTAATATACTATGGGGTCTTGCGTGAGATTTTCTTTTTGGATTATCGTCAATTTCAAGTTGCCTTGTTTAAGTGTGATTGGGCAAATATCTATCGTGGAGTTAAGGTTGAAGATGGATTTACATTAGTCGATTTACATCAGTTCCAAAATCAATTTGCAAGCGACCCTTTCATCTTAGCAACACAAGCCGTACAAGTCTTCTTCTCTAGAGAAAGTAGTTCTTCAAATTGGTATGTTGTGTTGAGAGCACCCTCTAGAGGGTTTCATAAGTTGGAAAAATATGATGAGGATGAAGAGTCAACTAGTAAACCACTAGATGAGTCACTACTTGATGATATAGACGTAGATACTGGGGATGAAAGTTACATAAGGAAGGATTGTGACGGCATTTTGGTATGATATAAGCATACTTTATTGATTTCTTAATTTATGCATAGTCGTTTATCATAAAATATGTAGTTATACTTTATCGTACGTTTACTTGACCAAGGAAATATGTAGTTATACTTTATCATAAAATATGTAGTTATACCCATTAAATTACCTCAATTCAGTTATAAAAACCTACTTATCACTTACTTTCTGCCTTGTGTTACTATATGCTCATTTCACTCAGAGAATTACAACTTTTGTTTGTTACCAAAATATTCTTTCCATCATAAAATTGACCTTTGTTACTTTCAACTTGCATTTGACCATATCATGTCATATAAAATAAGCACATAAAACTCGATCGATAACTAATTTAGAGTGAACTTTGTTACTTTGTTACTTTCAACTTGCAAATTTAGAGCACCCTCTTAATTTAGTGTGATGTTCTAATTCTTTGTAAATTATTATGTTTTTTTATAGGTCGGTCACTTGGTAGAAGAAGAGTGAACTTGTAGTATCAATGGGGAAGAGGGAGCAACATGACGGAGAGGTATTCAAAATATCTTATTTTATAGTGCAAAGTAATGATTGTAGGATACATTTCGTGCTACTTTTACAATGTTTCTATGAAAAATTGATCGGTTAAAAGTTTCCATTTAACATTGTTAGTAAATGCTTTCTTTTTAGATTTATATATCATAACTATATAATCACTGGACCATGGAACCTCTATTTATCACACAAGGTCCATGATCTCTGTCATCTCACCTTTAAAATCTTTTATATTTAGCAATCTCTATACTATTGCTACCTTGTTTCCTCATACCTTTTGTTATCAAACAACCACTATCACATATTGCCTGGCCCAATGATTCTCAGTTCATGTGTTTCATAGAGGTTGCTTGGACCAATGCGTTGAGTTTGGACATGTTGTCTGTCCTCTTTGTCGAGTTCCTTTATTAACCGCTGAGGTGAAAGCCTTGATTACAGAGACAGTTTATACAGAGGTCAGCAACACACGTTATGGTTTGGAGAATGATGTACGCAATGATTGGTGTTTTCGGTGATGTTCTGGTTGAGTTGTTTTGTACATGCAGAAACATGTTTCATTTGATCCTGCTCATGTTTGTTGTATATGATTATTTCATGTTTCATTTGATGCCTTCAGTTTTGCATTGTTAGTAAGTGATTAGATGCATCAAACTTGATATGCCTCAGTTTCATTTTCAATTTGGCATTTTCTTTTCAACTATTCTATTAATTCCTCTGCAAATTTTATGTCATCAAGGCCATAATGGATACACTGTTTTTTTTTGTGGGTGCTTAGTTTAATAATGGACACACATCGAAAACAACATACAACTTGCTCATCTCATTCTCCGCTCAAGTGAAAGCTTCGAGCACTAGATAGATGATGATGACAGTGACTTACAAGAGTTCTTTAACACCTAGCTATTCAATACGCCGCAGCAGCAGCAGGCTGCTTTGCTGCAATTTTTTTTACTTTGGCAGTTTTTAAATTCATGGATCGAATTGGCTGCTTTGCTGCAATTTAAATTCGTGGATCGATGCATTGTTATAAATCCTTTTTACTTTGGCAGTTTTTATTGATTATTAACTGCACTTTCTGTACTATCATATGACACTTAAGTTAGCATGTATTTCACTGACTTCAATTTTGATATTTCAGAGCTCAAAGACAGCGATCAAATGAGCAAAGAGGCAAAATCTTGCTGCACTTGCAGCTTTTCGTGTTGCTGATGAGAGGGCTGATGGTGTTAGAATCAACGAAATCCAAGGTGACCATCTTGATGTTGCTAATTCGCTTCGGGATTTAAATTGTGCTGTAAGAAGATCTCCCCGAAAGCATACTGAACACCCAATACGGCCCCCTCGTCCACCTGGAAGCAACTCTGGCCATACTACAAATCCGATACAGTCCCCTCCTCCACCCACTAGCAGCCCTGTCCATACTACAAACCCGATACAGCCTCCTTCTCCACCCACTAGCAGCCCTGTCCATACTACAAACTCGATACAACCCCCTCCTCCACCCGCAAGCAACCCTATACATACTTCAACCCCCTCAGATGTCACTCCAAGCTAGCTTCCATCAGATTCTGGTGAAGGTTATACATTGAAGAAACCTAGAAAAAAAGAGGGAGGACAATGTTGAAATCATTTGCTATGTTACCGAGTGAGAAGCCGGAAGTAGAGTTTAATGAACGAGGACAAGCCATAGGTCCCAATTCCAAGCATTTGTCATTATATATTAGTGTTCTAGCAAGGGAGATGGTGTCAATGACCATTAGCGAATGGAAGAAAGTCGACGATGAATTGAGGGATGATCTATGGACTGGTATTCAGGTAATTGGTTTCATCGTTAGTATTTATTGTAATTGGCATTCTATTTCTTGGTAATTCATGCAAGTTGTTGTCATGAACTGTTTCTTGGTATTTAATGTCGGTAATTGGCTGTCATCCAAAATTTGTGCCATAAGCTGTAATTGGCTGTCATCCAAAATTTGTAGCTCGCAATAATGTCAGTAACAAATTAACTGACTAAGCTATGGTTAACCTCCACGAATTATTATTTTTTCACTTGCTGCTTTTGCCTGCCTTTGTTATCTTTACATCGGTTCTTTGGATTTTGATTGATGTACAATGCCCAACACAACAACAAAGTGGAGGTGGCTGTTTCATTTTTATTTATTGAGAATTGGTTTAAAAGTATGTAAAATCTATTGCGAATAAAAGAAAACTTTGAACAACTACTAACTTCCTCCGCTAATTCTTAGAAGTAGAACACAATATTACTAAATATAAGAAGATGATAAACAAAATATTTCATGACTAATTACCATTATTTTATTAATCAGACAATTGTATATTATAGATATAACACTTTGCATCGAAGACTATCTCTGTAATACCCCACTAGGATCCAAAGTCTACCAATCTCAATTTGCTTATTTTTCAATCAAGCAACTTAGAATTATATGGCATCATCCTGATCATAGTTTTTATCTAATATTCACAAGTAGAACCATAGAATCTCCGGAAAACAGTCATCATAGGCCCCAGTTGGAATATACTTCCAAAGCCAGCACTTGACTTTATATAAGCTTTCCATCTCCATCAAGCAAACTATCAATAGCTATAAATTATATCACCATTCCTCATAATTGAGTTGAACTTGCATAGAAAAAATATTTTTTGGTGCGACAATGAGATCATGTCCGCCACTAGGCTTCTCCGCACAATATTATTCTTTAGTTGGTGGAGAGTGCGTCAGGCAAAGCAGCTTTTTTGAGGGAAAAGTAGTCTTGAATCAAGGAGTCGGGTATTCTGTTATCTTAGGATTTGGGGCATTCTTTGCAATTTTCACTTCATTCTTGGTACGAATGTGTATTTTTATCTCATAAAGAAATAGATATAGTATTGCCTGGTCCATTCAAATATATTAACTTTCGTTCTGATGATGGGTGAAAAAAAATAAAAAAATCAGTAGTGCATATTCTAATCAGTTAATTATCAAATTGTTCCACTGTTATTTTGTCAATCAGTTCCATCAAATATGTTATTGTATTTCTAAATTGTGCATATTCTAACCAGCTGCATCTTTAGTATGGAAATTTTATGTTCAGATGTCGTTTTAGAAGATTTTTGTTGCTAAATTCTATTATCTTCTATTTCGTTTGATCCTGTCAAGATTTAGCATATTTTAATCATTTTGTATGGTTGTATGTCTAGGTTCCTCATGTGAACTGTTTGTAATAGAGACATTGTGCTTCCATTTTATTTTGTTTTGACTGTTTATCGCTTAGATACTGTTTAAATCCTTTGTATAATTCTGTAACTGATAGCGGCCATTTTATACTGATTTCAGACTTCTTTAGTATTTGTTCTGCTAAAACCTAACATGTTATTCCCAACTAATCACTTAACTGATCACTTGGTTTATTTTAAACATTGAACAATGAACATAATTATTATTTTCAATCACTTGGACATTTGCAACATTTAAGGATTTGTGTGCTTAATAACAATGGCATTGAAGTATTTTTTTAATATTCTATGTATTCTTGTTGTGCAGTCGAGATTCAAGGTGGATAAAGTGTACAAGGATTACTTGTTAATGATACTGGGACAACGATGGAAGGAGTCGAAATCAAGATTAGTTGCAACAATCAAAAAAGTGTCCACTTGTCCCGACTCTACTTATAGAGTAGCAGACTTAAAACCAGATAATATAAAGAGCGTTGAAGAGTGGAATGCTTTTGTAAAGGAAAAATTGTTGGAAAAGTTTAAGGTGGTTATTTTTATTTTATTGATTACAACTATTAAATTTATTACATTTTCTTACATCATATTTATTGAATTTATCTTATGTAGAAAACTAGCCAAAAATTCAAAGCTATGAGAGATAAGAATAAATTTCCACATACCATGAGCCGAATGGGTTATGCAAGATTGGAAGAAGAAATGGTAAGTAAATATTAAAAACTTAATCAGTACAAGTTCCAAAATTTTAACATTGCAATCCCATTTGATGTATATTGATTATTGCTAAAGCATTTTTTATTTGTTATTACATGTACATTCTTAAGCTCTTATGCTATTTTTGTAGAAAAGGGAAAGTGCAACGTCTGATATCAGTAGAGACGAATTGTGGTGCAAAGCCCATACCAGAAAAAATGGAGAACTACCGAATTCAGTTGTTGCCGACTGCATAGTAAGGATAATTTCAAATATATGAAATAAGCAAAAAAAAAAAGTGACCACGGCTTTATGTTATTATTAATGTAGTATTTTTTTAGTGGCTTAATATTGGTGTTTTTTGAATTTGTAGTCTAAGATAAAAGAGCATAATGCCATGAGTCAGAGTTCTCAGGGAACAACATCAATTACTCAAGATGGAGTGTCAATGCTTTTTGGTCAGGAACATGGCGGACGTGTAAGAGGATTAGGCTTTGGGGTTGTACCATCTCATCTACGTATTCATCGGGCTAATTTAGGTGAAGTACATGCGTTGCGAAACCAAGTTAGTGGCATGGCGGCTAAATTACAAGAGCTTACTGCGATTATACTGGTAAGTGTTAATTAGCTATGCTAATGAATATGTGACATGTTCTTACAAATTACTAGTTATATATGTAATAATACAATCTTTACAGGATATGAAAGGAAAGCGAAGAGTCAATGAGGAAAATCCAGAGACTCCTCCTGCTAATACGCCTCAGGTATCGTTTCCATATGTATGTTTCTAGTGATATAGTATAGAACTTGACTAGGACATCCGCATATGTTTCCATATGTTGCTGAGTTATAGTATAGAACTTGGCAGCAGACTTGCTTTTATTTATTTTTCAGATGTATTTTGGCATTTAAAAAGCGGGAAAATTATTTTTACAAAATATTTATTTACAAATTAAGAAAATTGGGAAACAATGATCAAAACTATTTTAAAAACCAAAAACTAAAAGATAGCATGTTTTAGTTAGGCGAAAAAGAAATCTATTTCATAAAAGATTCGATCGGTTTGCAAAGAAATAATGTTTGTTTGAGGAGGAGATTTGAATGAAAGCCAGTGGGTTTCGATTGATTGAATGTTGTGTAGAGAAGTTTTTTTTGTAGGGTGGAGAGATGATTGAATGTGTAGAGAGGTGATTAAATGTGTGGAGAGGTAGGGGTAATGAAGTTGAAGTCACATGGGTGATGAAGTTGTATATGAGGTAGGTGATGGGTACCAGGTGATGGATTTTGCTGCTGATGGTTTAGGGGGATTGCTTTATGGAATATTGAATGGAGTGGGGAAGATGAAGTGTTTTCGGTTGGTTAACTTGCAGTGTTCGGGAAATGTGAAGTTAGTTAGGTGGTTTTGATGGAAGGAGGAGCTGTTTGGTGTATGAAAGATTTGAGGAGATGAAATGTTGGTTTGGTGGAACAGAGTTTGGAAGGAGGTTGTTGTGGTGCAGGACAGTTTGTTGCTTGAAGCAGGTAGTGATAAAGTGTGCACTGTGCACGTTGATGAGGAGTTGGTCGGAATTGTCTAGGTTGGAGTGAGTGGAGATGCTTAGTGGGATTTAAAATAGATTGATGTTGTTCAGTCTATTTAGCATATGCTCAGTGGGATTTAAAATAGCTAGTGTATTGGTTTGTGTTTGTCCATCCTGTCTTTAGTTTTCATTTCCTTTAAGAATTTAACTGATATTTCATGCCACCGTTACAGTTTTGCAAACCTCTGTTTTGTGTATAAGCTTGTTATCTACTGTTGCCTTCAGTCTTTATGCTTCTTGTTTAATTTCTGGAGCAAAACATATTTTTGTTGATGTTATACAGAGGTTTGTGCTATTCAGTCCACATTTTTAGTTGATGTTATACATATACCATAAATAGTCTAATGTATTCGTAAATTATTTTTGTGCAGTCACACCGTGAGAGCAATACTCTGACTGTTGAAGAACGACCTAAACGGGATGCAAGGCATGCTGGAATTGAGGTCGGAAAATGTAAAATATTGAGTTGGCAAAAGCAAGTTGTTGCAGAAGGAACGGTAGTATCCACTGATCCTGTTTGTTTGGTGCATTTTAGAAAACTAGGACCAGATGGTTGTAAAGTTTGGGTTGATGTGGCGGTGGATCCAGAAGCTTTCTTGTGGAGGGCGAGTTCCGAGATGTGTACTATTGGAGAAGCAGTTGGATCGACCGTGGCTTGGCATAAAGACTTCGTTGCCTTCGACTAGTGTATTTCATTAGGGTATGTGGTTTGCGATACAAAACTTTATCTTTCTTATGTATTTTGTGTTGTATCCTATTTTGGAATGGTTATGTGAGAATGTTGTTTTGGTACTGTTTTAGTTGGTGATGTGAACGAATACTTTAGATTGTTTTATTTGGTATGTATTGTGTTTTGTTAGAATTATATAAATATTAATATTTATGAATGAATTTGATTCAGTTATGTATATTTATAGTTTTGGTAAATTATTAAATGGTGCATGCAATTATATTTTTGGATTTAAATTGCAATTGTTGTGGTTGTAATTAAAGTATATTACAACTGTGGAGGAGGTCGCAGAACATACTAAACTGCAACTATGTATAACAGTTGTAGTAGAGATAACTACAACGGTGGCCACGTAGTTGTCATACCTGCTATATGACGAATGTTACAATCTATAACTGCTATCAACTGTTGTAAAAAGATTAATTGCAACTGTGAATAACAGTTGTAGTAGATAACTACAACAGTTATCCAGCAGTTGTCATACCTGCTACAGCACGAAATGTTACATATCTACAAGAGTTACCAACAGTTGTAAAATGGTTATTTGCAAGGGTAAGAAACAGTTGTAATATACAATATCACAATGGTTATATGCAACTAAAGAACACAGTTGTAAAAAATTGATAGTCTTTTACAACTTCTTAAAATACGACTGTGGTTCCACTGTTGTAATATATCTTTTACAACTGTGTTCCACCGTTGTAATATGCCTCTTTTGGTGTAGTGTGTAATCGATAACTTCTAATTATGATGTTAGTCAACTCACCAAACTGTTGTGCTATAGCTATGTGTGTATGTGTGTTAGTCAGTCAACTATTGAGTAAGGTGCATGAGAGGAAAACTGTTTATCCATAGCTATTTCTTGTAAGAAACTATGAGAATAATGGATAATCTAGTTTGAATTTCAGTAATAAATCATGATACATTAGTGGTCAAGTTTTCTTACCATTGAAGTTATGATATAGACAGAACAATTAGTATATGATACATTAGTGCACTTCCAGTAATAAATTTGGTCAAGTTTTTTAACTGCTTTTATAATACAGATAGAACAATTAGTATATGATACCGTCAATATACATGATAACTATTGACAAAGAACTAGGTTTACTGAATTAAAATATTAATAAATATATCTATCATAGATGTTATAGCAAATATATAGTCTGAATCAATGATGTCTATCTTTATTACAATGGCATGATAACAAAAGAATAAAGTGATAAATAAATATCTTCATATTTCTCCCAAGTTTATAGATGAAGCACTCGAATATATTTAGTGTATAGACCAGGGATTCAGTCTGTATATTAATAGCTCTCCATATATCTAGTTTATATATATATATATGATAATTTCCATCATATTATGAAGATGTATTTGCTAAACTACATCTTAGATAATTATTCGCACATGTTGTTGCATTATAATATAGTTTTTAACATTCATGATGTATATATATAGTATAAGATAACCTCACATAAAACAATAATCACTCACTCGTACCTACAAATATTGAAAAACATAATGAAATGTTGACCAAAATGGAGAGCAGTAAATAATAGAAATTAAAGGTTCGTCCATTTAAAATAACATACAACTTATAATAGCATTATTTGGTTTTCAGGAATGCAAATATAAACTAATCATGGAATGATGATATGTACTTCTCGGTGAGAATGGCAGTTAAGGCCGTTAAGCTAAAAGGGCTATGCGTCAAACATAAAATAAAATGTTCTCCACTTGTAGACTTTAACTTATCATGACTTTCCTTATTTTTATTTCAACTCTCCATAGGTTATTATTAGCTTCCTTTTCTATTGAACTATGAAGTCTCTCAGCATCAAGCTCCACATGCTCTTAATCTTCTACTTCTCCTTCACTTCCCATTTCTTCTTCTTCTTGCTCCTTAACTTCCCATTCCATGCTAGCATCTCTTTGTCCCTCAACAAAAATACCACGTTGTCAAACTTTATTGGTGAATTAGTTTCCATATCCTTCTTTATCTAAAAAATGTAAGAACAAAAGATGAGCCACTTGAACACAATTTTGCAGTAAAAAAACCACTTCAAAATCTCTTAAGATTCAAATTTGTCTTAATCTTAAGCATCAGCTCTAAAGATTGGATTGCATTAGTCATTGGATTGTCACATTACAAAGGCATCATAAAACAAAATTTCCCTTAAGCATTACTAATATTTTGTAAAGAGAATGTATGCTTTTTTGGTATCTTTTTTTAGTAATATTTAAAACATTCTCATAACTAATAAATGAGTGCCACTACGCTTCTTGTAAAAAACGACTTATGATGTTGCTATTTCTTAACTATGACCTGTAAAACGGCTTGTCTACATAAGAGATTACTTTTGGACTTACTGCCTGATCATAGGCAGTGCACAATATATATTATATAAGAAGAGTTCAAATAAAATATTTAGAAAAATAAATAAAAGAAATTGAAGAAGGCGGTTAAAAATGAAGAAAACTTAATGTGAAAAAATCTATTGCTTACACTTTAGAAATGATGACCAAACTGATGACTCTATGCCATGGCTATTTCAACCACTAAAATTTTGTTGCTCTTTTCAATAATTCAGTATTAATAGAAACACTAACTGATATTTCTTGTCTTTTTCATTAAAAGAGGAGAAGTCGTAAAAACAAAAACCAAGCATGTAATATTTAGCATAAATTCATGTACGCAATAACGTATGAAGTGAAGCCAACACAATCATGTACTAATTTACCTGAAGCAACTGTTGGAGTCGGGATTCCAACTGGAGACCACTCAAATCGAAATCCTACAAATACACCGAAAGACGAAATCGTGGTAAGAAGTGTAAAAACAACCAATCAATAACTCAATTCCAACCTCAACCAATCCAATGACCAATCACAATCTGAAACAAGAATTCAGAAATCAAAGCAATAATGAAAAATAAATCACACAGCGATTTATAGTGGTTCCACTAACGTTGTGTTAGTGTACATCCACTTTAAGAGAGAGATTTATTAATATTGATGAGAAGAGTACAAGAGATTGAATACAATGATCAAAATTCTAATTAGAAATTGATTTGTGGAGAAGAGAATTGAAGAAAATTAGGTTTTGATAAACCCTAATTGGTGGAGGCTAATCTCTTGCAGTCGCTTGCACGCACACCTCTATCTAGAACCTGAAGCTAGCTTATATAGGAGAATAGAAACCCTAGGCAATGTTCTGAAATTGCCCCTGCAGTTGTCACAAATCTTCACGCCAAGTCCGTTGAGCAAAAACAGGCGATAGACGCCTCAGACGTCTGACCAAAATGGTCAGAGATCTGACTGAAGTCTTTGGAAAACGATCTGCTTCAGACCAGATGTCTGACCATTTGATTAGACATCTGACAGAATGCTCTGGAAGCAATTCTACCCAGACTCAGACGTCTGACCCTTTTGGTCAGACGTCTGAGCTTGTTCTTTAGAACAATGGTGCAGTTTTTCTGAAGGGCCAGACGTCTGGCCATTTTCCTCAGACGTCTGACCCTGCCAAAACAGCCTACTTCGCCTTTTCCCTTATAACTTCCACCTCCAAACTCCGATTTGCGAACCGTTTTCTCCGTTGCGAAGCTACTTCCAACCTCTATAATTCTCCATATAGTGTTGCCAGAATTTAACACTCCACCTTGACACTATATCCATCTCCAACTCTAATGGTACCATACCATCAACAACAACCGATAGCACTAACTATCACTTCTTCTACCTTTAACTAAACATGAATGCTTTCCCAATGAGCTCCGGCAAAGCCACCGCCCATTGCACTCCACCAACGAGCTCAAGCAAAGCCCCCGCCCGCTAATGAAATGTTGAAAACATCCAAATCCTAAGCTATCTCACCAAAGACCAGCACTTGCCAAGAAGATAGAACCTCAATCTCTCACCGATACTCTTTCTCATCTACCACCAAGCTCCTCCCTTAACCGTGCCACCCCATGGCACCTAGCACTTCTCCAAGCGAATCAAGTTTGAGCAATGCTCTAACTTCCCAACTGGCAATGCCTTAGTGAACATGTCCACCGCGTTATCCTTTGTGTGCACTTTCCGAAGATTTACTTGCGTATCCTCATCTATGGCTAATAGAAATGACTCTCTCACCTCAATATGCTTAGTCCGTGAGCTAAACGCCAAATTCTCTGCCAAGTGAATAACACTCTAACTATCACATCGACCATCAATACTATCATGTTCGAAACCCAAGTCACACAACAATCGCTTCAAATAGAGTGCCTCCTTTGCCGCCTCCACTGCGGCTATCAACTCCGCCTCCATAGTGGATAAAGCAACTACGGTTTGCAATCTAGATCTCCAACTTATGGCTGTACCCCCAAGTGTGAAGACATATCCGGAAGTTGATTTTCTACGATCCCTATCACCGGCGTAGTCCAAATCACAATAACCAACCAACTTGCAATCCATCGCCTTACTACCGCCAAAAACAAGACCATGAGATGATGTGCCTCTAAGGTATCTCAATATAAGCTTCACATCTTCCCAATGCGATTTCCTCGGATTAGCCATGTATCGACTAACCATCCCGACGGCATTTGTAATATCGGTCCTTGTACACACCGTAGCATACATAAGACTTCCAACCGCACTAGCATATGACACATTTGCCATATAAGCCTTATCTTCCTCCAAGATAGGTGATCCTTTACTCGAAAGCTTCATATGCAAAGGTAAAGGTGTATTTGATGCCTTTGCATTCTCCATGCTAAACCGGCAAAGCACTTTCTCAATGCATTCCTTTTGAGTTAGTTTCAACTCAAAATGCTTTCGATCCCTTACAATTTCCATGCCCAATATCCTTCTTGCTTCTCCAAGATCCTTCATTTCGAACTCCGATTTCAAACTCAGTTTTAGCTTGTTGATTTCATTCCTATCCTTAGAAGCAATGAGCATGTCGTCCAAATACAAGAGTAAATACACCAACCAATCATTCCTCAACTTCTTGAAATAAACACAAGCATCCTTGATGCTTCTATCAAAACCATTTTCAAGCATAAAATGACCAAACCTCTTGTACCATTGTCTAGGTGATTGCTTTAATCCATATAGTGATTTCTTCAACTTGCAAACCAAATTTGACTTACCATCCACAACAAAACCTTCCGGTTGCTCCATGTAGATGTCTTCATCCAAGTCACCATGTAGGAAGGCGGTTTTCACATCAAGTTGCTCCGACTCCAAGTCGTGAATAAAAACTATAGCAGGTAATATCCAGATAGAAGTATGGCGCACAACCGGTGCAAATATCTCATCATACTCCTTTCCCTTCCTTTGTGCAAATCCCTTAGCCACTAGCCTAGCTTTGTATCTTCCATCGTCCTTCACCTTGTATATCCATTTGCACCCAATAGCACGGTTTCCTTTAGGAAGTGGAACCAAATCCCAAGTTTGATTCTTCAACAATGATTGCATCTCTTCCTTCATGGCACAAATCCATTTCGAGCTATCACTCGACTTCTTGACATCATCAAGGTCCATCGGCTCATCTTGGACTACATGAAGAGCATAGTCAAAATTATCACAAAAGCTAAGGTAGTTCCAATCACCATATCTTTCGGGTGGTCTTATAGTACGACGACCAACCCGAGTAGCAATACCATCACCCAAACCCCCTTCGGCTCCACCTTGAACCAAATCTTCTTTAGAATCATGCACATAACCAACACTACTAGAGGCACCCTGTGGACTATGTGATGTAACATCAACCGCTACCTCCTCGCAAGCATCTCCAACTACTCTACTCTCTCTACTCCTTGGACAAAACGTGGAAATAATTTCCTTCTCTTTTGATTCATCATGAACCAAGTCCGGAATATCCGATGAGCTTCCATTCTCCTTGAACATCGCCGACTCATCAAAAGTAACATGACGAGAATTCACTACCTTCTTCGTTTCCGGATTCCAAATCTGATAGCCTTTTACACCATCCGTATAGCCAAGCAAAATCCCCTTGAAAGCTCTAGGTTCAAGCTTATCATTTCCCAGATCATGCACATAAACCGGACTTCCAAAGACACGAACAACTCAAGTCAATGATCTTTCCCTTCCACACTTCCTACGGAATTTTGTTACCAATAGCCGAGCATGGAATTCGATTAATAATATGCACTGCGGTTGACAAGGCTTTCGCCCAAAATCCTTTCGCCAAACCCGATATCAATCTCAAACATCGAGCTTTCTTAAGTAGAGTACGATTCATCCTTTCCGCAACATCATTCGACTGCGGATCTCCAGGTGTAGTAAAATGCCTCCGAATACCATGATGCTTGCAAAACTCTAAAAGTTCTCCGGAAACATACTCTCCGCCATTGTCAGACCTTAGAACCTTCAAAGACTTTCCACTCTCATTTTCAACAAGCGCCTTCCATGCTTTGAACTTTGCAAATGCCTCCGACTTGGCCTTCATTACATACACCCAAACTTTCTGAGAAAAGTCATTTATAAAGGAAATATAATAGCGAGTTCCACCTAAAGAAGCTACAGGTGTCGGTCCCCAAACATCCGTGTGAACATACTCAAGAACCCTTCTCGAATCATGCTTTCCCTCACCGAATGACACTTTTGTTTGCTTCCCCATGACGCATTCTTCGCAAAACTCTAATTTGTTGAAACTTTATCCATCGATCATTTCCTCTTCCGAAGAACATCCAAACTCCTCTCCGAGACATGACCTAACTTCAAATGCCACAACCTAGTCGCATCCAAGCCACGAGAACTATCAACACCTATACAAGTTTTGCCTTCCACGGTCACTCCTTGAAGCAAATAAATACCATGAGTCCTAGCACCCTTCATCACCACAAGACCAACCTTCGAAACCCGCAAGCTATCACTCTCAATAGTGATTTTACAACCTAAAGAATCCAGCTGCCCCAAAGAGATAAGAGACTTCCTAAGTCCCAGAACATAGCACACATTAGTGAGAGTACGAACCACTCCGTCAAACATCCGAATTTGCACGGAACCAATGCCTTTCGACTTACAAATAGCACCATTTCCCATAACAATTGAATTTCCTTCTTTGTCGATGTAAGAAGAAAAAAAATTCCTATTTGGCATCATATGATAAGATGCCCCCGAATCGAGCACCCAATCGCTATCCGAAACATCCGATGCTACCGCCGACAAAACATCTACATCTCCCTCACCAATTCCACTCTCCACCGCTACAGATGAAGATGCTACTTCCTTCTTTGCATTCTCCTTGTCCGGACACTCATTCTTCCAATGACCGGGCTTTTTGCAAATATAGCACTTGCCTTTTCTTTCCTTCGACTTTCCTCTCCAATCGGGATTCCTTGATTTAGAATGCCCCCGGTTCTCCTTCTTCACATACCTCTCCTTCTCCACAAACAAACCATGACCATTACTAGCACCACTACCTCCATCACCTAACTCCTTCATTTGATCCCGCAACTTCTCGCTAAGAAGACCCGTCTTGACATCATCAAGAGTCAATGTATCTCGGCTATAGATCAAACTATTTGAGAAACCTGTATAGCGATCTGGCAATGAACACAACAATATCATCACCTTTTGCTCTTCCTCAATCTTCAAATCTACCGCCTTCATCTTCATTAGCAAATCATCAAAAATATTCAAATCCGCCTTTAGCGAAGTACCTTCCTTCATCTTATAGGTGAAGAACATTCGCAATAAGATCAAATGATTTGTCGATGACTTCTTCATATATAACTCCTCCAACTTGTCCCAAATATCCTTAGCGGTTGTCTCACCACTAATTTCAGAGATAACATTCTCTCCCATAGCAAGTTGAAGTGTAGTGAATGCCCACTCTTCCATCTCCTCTCTCTCAACATCCGAGATGTCCGTTGGCAACAAATGTGTGTCAAACACTACCCGATGTACCTGATTCCTCCTTAGAACCGCTTTCATCTTCCATTGCCATTTTCCAAAATCATTATCGCCATTCCACTTGTCTATAACCAATTGTGATCCTGAAGCTGCGTACGAACCACGTACATAAGGAGCTACACCACTTGGATTACCCATTGAGGAACTACTTGAGGTATTATCTGATTCTGGAATTTCTACAACCACCTACCAGCACCAATGCTCTGATACCAAATGTTGAGTTTCGGCATTCTCGCGTACCGTACGCGTTCACTTCACCGTGTCTAGACGTCATCAACGGTCGAAGTCTCCCATGCCGGCGTCCGATGAACATCCCTCCATCGCCTCCATCGAGCATATAATCTGGTCTTGGCAACACATTGTAACAAAAGGAATCCCCAATGTTACGTGCCACCAATCCCATATATATACCACGATTATTCTGAATATTCTGCGATGTGGGACTTTAGTCCGTTCAATCCACGCACCCACTCCATTTACAATGCGAGCCACACCTAACAGCAACATAGTTGATTTCCTTCATGCACCTATAACTATTTATTTATCAATTCTAAAGTAGCACTTCTTGTCGGAAATTGATGAAGGATCGTTAAAAAGTAATCGATAGGATGTTTTTGTATTGTGGACATGCTGCCTTGAAAGTGAAATTTGCTATACCCATGGTTTATATCATGTAAATATAGATTAAAATGGGTTATAACTTTCCAAAACTTTCAACATCGTTTTTTACTTTCGTGTTTATTATTTGATCCTCGAGCCTTTAACCCAGAAGGTTGTTCCATGTGTAACTAATAGTTTGGTACTCTAAACTAAACACATAAATGATTGTCAAGGATTGAAAATAATATTTTTCATTTATAACATCGTGGGTTCGGAAATTAAGTTCATTATTAACATAATATTTGTTGTAAGCAGCACTGCTATATCCTTCTCCTTGTGAATAATTACATGTCATATATGCATCCTGAGTTTTTTCAAATTATTTACACAAATATGAAGTTTATAAATTTATGATGAATGCATGTAATAATACAGATACAAATACGTGGAGAATAAATACAACCAAACTTATGGTAAATAAACTACTCATTTAACGGAAATTATATCTTAGAAAATAAAACTTCCTGATACCATTCTTGGATGCCACTGAAAAATATTTCTAACTTTTACTGTTCTTATTTGATGGTAGAAGTATACTAAGGTTAATATTGATGTACCAATTTATTGGCAACTTAATTCAAAAATTTACCAAAAATTATGTCAAATACACTTATAAAGAGTATAACGTTGTAAAAAAATAATTAATGATTTTGAACCCATATTACAGTAGATTCATTGAAAATTATATTGGTTTAATGTATTCACATTCTTTGTGGCATATTTTTGTTTTTAAGAATATTTGACAACATTTCTATGTCAAACTGTTAAAAAAAAAGTTAAATCGTTCCAATATTACATATTTGAAGGTAAGGCATTTCGAAAAAATGCTTGAATAGAAATACAGCATTATGAAATTAAACACTTTACGAACAACTTCATTGAAGGTAAACAACGATTGATTAAATACAATATTAAACCTTATGCATAAGCCAATTAAAGCCATTCAAAACATCCATTAAACCATTGTAAATCCAAATAAATCTTCTTAAAATAGGTATATATCCAAACTCACATTTTGTAGCCCAAATATGTAACAAAAGGTAATAATAAGGGAGCAACAAAATCATAATGTAAAATTGAAGATTTATATCTTTATTGTCATTTGATGTTTGGAAGTGGCAAGGGAATTTGTTGTCATTTAAAAAATATATACCTTTATATTAATTTTTGAACTTTTAGATTATCAATTGCTCCTTCAACCACAATATTAAATACAACTAAAAACAAAATTACTTCAAATTGTGAATATATAAAGAAAATAGAGCATCAATGATAAAAAATTTAATGAATCATTAAGATAGCAGATATTTTGGTGACCAAGATACTATTTACTATATTTAAGAGGAAGGTTACAATACTTTTATTATATAATTGGATCAAAGTTATATGGTTTATTTTTACAATATCTAATCATCTATTTCAAAATCATCGCATTGATAATAATGTACCTTTATGGTATCCCCACATAAGCGATATTGCAAAGAATGTATGCTCAAACACACCCACCACTGTAGATACTTGCAACTGTAGAACCTGTGTACAACACAGTTATATATTTTGGTATAAATCAAGTTATATGAGGAACTAAAATCATAGTCTATATATATGCACATAGAAAAATAATTTTGTACCTACCAAAAAAGGTGGCATGTAGAGTTGTGGTCTTCCACTTAGTACTCTTGATCAAAAAATGTACACTACACATAAGTACTAGAATTGAAAAAATATACTGAAATTAACTATCAAACAGTTAGATCAATTTGTTCTAACATACGAATGGAGAGAAATATTGTTATATAAATATGTCCAGAAATAATATAGTGATATGACATGAACTGCCCGTTTAGACATGAATACACATTAGTTCAAAATCATAACTAAGGTAACCTATAAGATATATAGATGATATGAGAACATCACATAACAAAGTTAAATTAGGCAAAAATTCACTATGTAGACTACTTTGGCTCACACTAAGATATATAGATAATAAATTTTAACTTTTTCGAATAATTACAGTCTCTACTATTATTACTAAATGTTTGTTTCTTTACACCAATTTTTTTAACTTGTGAGTAATCTCCACTCAAATTCTTGTATATTAGTCTTGCTCACTAAATGTTAGCTTTTGTTTTGTTTTCCTTGGTTAATTCATTCTAATAGTTTTTGTCACCTAGGAGTACAAATGAAAAATATAAAAATAATTAGGTTGTACCCATCTGACCAATGATTGTTAAAGATGTCCATGGAAAAAATCAACGACTTCTCCTTAAAGCCTCAAATCATAAACAAAATTTAAAATTTCAATCTGAAAGTTAGAAGAAACATAGAAATTGATTGATCAGGGATTAAATGAATTAGGGTTTTGAAGTATAGAAGAAAAATTAGACCAATGTAACAACCCGCATATTTCACGATTGTATATTTAAACGTTTTATTTAAATATAGCATCGTTAATCGGATTAAAGTCCAAAATGTTACTTTTTGTAAACAGTCGAATTGAGACTCGAGACCACTTCCGTTGAGTCCAAAATGGCATTTACAACTTTTTTGAGTATAAACATCGATATGTTTGGAGTTGAGTAGAATTTTGCTATTTTTCTACCTTGGGTTTGGGTTTCAGCCCACTAACCCATCTTAATACCCTAACTCAACTCATCTTCACCCATTTCATTCCTCATTTCCTAACATTCAAGCTCTAGAGAAAAATGGGGGAAAAGATTGGAAATTAGAATTCCAAAACCCTAGATTTGATTAGGAAACTCGAATTCAAGTCCAAAATCAAGGAGAAGCCTACCGAGACTAGATATGCCATTCATGATCTAGAGCTCGCGGCTATTGTTTTCGCTCTTAGAATTTGGCGTCATTATCTTTTGGGAGAGCAATTTGTTCTCTACACCGATCATAAATCTTTGAAGTATTTGTTTTCTCAAAAGGAACTTAATTTGTGTCAACAACGTTGGCTCGAGTTCCTTGCATCTTATGATCTTGATATTCTTTATACTCCCGGAAGGGGAAATCGTGTTGCTGATGCCCTTAGTCGTAAACAAAAAGCAGTTGTTTCCATGATGATATCCGAATGGAGTGATCTCGAGACTTTGTCCACTTGTGAGACTCGAGATCGTGAATCCGATTCATGTTCATCTCTTGTTTTGTGTAGCCTTGAGGCTCATCCTTCTCTTTTGGACCGTACCTCTTTTGGCTAAACTCTATGTCAAAGAAATTGTTAAATTGCATGGAGTTCCTACTTCTATTGTTAGCGATCGTGATCCATTATTTAACTAGTGGATTTTGGTAAGGTCTTCAAAAGCTTTGGGAACAAAGCTTAATTTTAGCACCGCTTATCGTCCTCAATCCGATGGACCAACCGAGCGTGTGAATCAAACTCTTGAAGATCTTCTTCGTGCATGTGTTCTTGATTTTGGTGGAAGTTGGGAAGATCATATTTCTCTTGTTGAGTTTTCCTATAATAATGGCTTCCAATCTAGTATTGGTATGGAACCTTTCGAGGCACTCTACGAAAGGCCATGCCGATTTCCTTCGTGTTAGCTTGAAGCCGGTGAGAAGCTGGTTTTAGGTCCAGATTTTATTGGTGTTCATTTGTGTTTCACCTATGAAGGGTGTTGTGTGTTTCAGTTGATCGGGAAAATTAGCACCTCGATATATTGGTCCCTTTCCCATCACCGAACGCATTGGTTCCGTGGCTTATCACCTTTTATTACCGGCTCAATTTTCTACTATTCATGACGTTTTCCACATCTCTCAACTACGGAAATACCTTAGGGAATCTGATTCTATTATTGAGCACGGTGTAATTGAAGAAATTGAAGTTTCACCAAATTTGACTTATGAGCAACATTCTATTCGTATCATTGCTTCGGAGGTTAAACTCCTTCGAAATAAAGATGTTCTTCTTGTGAAAGTTTAATGGTCCTTAAATCCTAAGGATTACTCTTGGAAATCTAGAGAATTCATCGAGCAAACATATCCGGACTTACTCTCTCGTGCTCTTTATGGTGAACTTCTCATTTCAAAATTTATTCTTTTGTGTTGATTATGCCTTAGTATGGTTGTTACCTTTTATTTTCCTCTTAATTATTGCGAGGACGCAATTTCTTTAAGGAGGGGAGTTTGTAACAACCCGCATATTTCACGATTGTATATTTAAACGTTTTATTTAAATATAGCATCGTTAATCGGATTAAAGTATGAAATGTTACTTTTTGTAAATAGTCGAATTGGGACTCGAGACCACTTCCGTTGAGTCCAAAATGGCGTTTACAAATTTTTTGAGTATAAACATCGATATGTTTGGAGTTGAGTAGAATTTTGCTATTTTTCTACTTTGGGTTTGGGTTTCAGCCCACTAACCCATCTTAATACCCTAACTCAACTCCTCTTCACTCATTTCATTCCTCATTTCCTAACATTCAAGCTCTAGAGAAAATGGGGAAAAGATTGGAAATTAGAATTCCAAAACCCTAGATTTGATTAGGAAACTCGAATTCAAGTCCAAAATCAAGGAGAAGCTCAGGTAAGCATCCTCTTCATCTTCTCCATCTCTATCTCTCTTCAATTTCAGAAATTCCTAATCCCTAACTTAGGAATTATTTTCTTATTAGCTTAGATTGGAACTTCTTGAGTTGAAGTGGAAGAGGAATTGGCCTTTCCTTTGTTGTAGAGCTTCTCATTCGTTGTTTTTGGTTTTAAAGGTGAGTTCTTTAACTCACATCTATGTCTATAACTTTCATTGTTGTTAGGTATGAATTCCTAACAATTGTGCATGTTCATTTGCTTTTGATTAGAATTGATTTGGTGAATTTTCCAAATTTTGGTGTTTTGGTCCAATTTTATGAAAGTCTTTATATGGATGTTTGGATATTGATATTCGGGGTGTATCGAAGAGCTTTTAAGGCCAAGTTGTCGCTCGGCATCAATCCCTAGTCATCGTTGCTCGCCCAATCGCTCCCGAAACGTTTTGGCCATCTTGGCCTAGGCAAATTGTTGCCTAGACTAGGTGACCAGACGTCTGGTTATCAAGTCCAGACGTCTGGTTTAGACCTGGAGAGAAAAAATATGGAATGTAGAAAATAAAAAAATGACAGAGACTAACTTCAGACGTCTGAAATTATGGTTCAGACGTCTGAAAGGGGTTTCAGACGTCTGTTTAGAAATTTCAGACGTCTGGGTGGTTTTCTGGAATATTTGCAGAGACCAAATCCAGACGTCTGGATTGACCCCCAGACGTCTGGAACTGCCCAGTTTTGCCTATTTGCCTATTTTTGAGTGAATTTCCATTGTTTAATCGATTTTTGTCAATCCAGTTATTTGTTATCACTTATTATTGACTTTGATGACTTCTTTCTTTGGATTTTTGGGAATATCCATTTGATGGATTTGGTCTCGATTTCTACGGTTTTAATTCACATTTTCGTATGTGAATTTTTGGTGATTGATTGTTTCTACAATCATTTCTGTGATTTGTCACTTTTAAATACAAAGGTTTCTATACTAGTAGTAAACACTCAAACTCTTTCATCAAAACAATTTCGACACTATTTTAAATATAAAGCTCTCTTTTAAAACCGTTTTCCAATCTATTAGTATATGCAAACCTTACCTCACTCGTATGAGAAATCTAATTAAACGGCTTAGCAAAAAAAGTGGTATGCAACGCTTGTGTTTACTTCGTCGGTTAATTCTTGGACTTGTTCGATTGAACTCTCGTGACAATTTTCGAGTGGAAATCTACAATTTGTTCGTAAATATTTAAGTTAAGCCAGTGGTTATGGGACATGAAGCTAAACTCATTTTTTTACTAGCTTGGTGTAATTAACACTTCTTGTTAATCAATGATGATCCTTTGGTGATTTAGACTAGCGATGTGCGATGTCTTTTTGTCCGCAAAGGGGGACTATACCCTGTTTGGAGGAGTTTCGGCTCATAGTTCGCAAAGGGGGACTATGCCCTGTTTGGAGGAGCTTCGGGTCATAGGAGGAGCTTTGGCTCATTGTCTACAAGGGGGGACTATACCCTGTTTGGAGGAGCTTCGGCTCATAGGAGGAGCTTTGGCTCATTGTCCGCAAGGGGGGACTATACCCTGTTTAGAGGAGCTCCGGCTCATTTGTGATACACGTGTTGGGGAGTTTTCATACTCTCGTTTGTTATAGGCCTTCCCCTTTTTGTGATTTCTGGATTTCTAGTTGGTGGTTTCTAGAATTTGTGTTTCACCAATTTTTGCGATGGACATTGATATGTTTTGTCAATATTTGTGTTTTGGTGAATAATTCAAAGAATATGACATTCTTTTTGGTGTTTGAGAATATTTGAGATATTGTATGATTTTTGTTGTTATCTGATGTATACTTGTCATAGTATGGCATTATTGTTATCATACGTTTTTGTGATATCTCTTATCCTATCTCATTTTTTTTGATATTTATTGCTAGACTGATCCGTTTATTATTTTCTTCTTAAATAATACTCGGGTCAGACCGAGGTATTTCAGGTGCTTCTGCTTGACTTCTTATCAGGGTCCGTCACCTGACTTTTGGCTTACTACTTTAGCTTAGTAGTTTTTGTTGTTATACATTCGAGATATAGACTCCTTGATGTATACTTATTCTTTTGTCTAGCACTTGTATCTATTCTTTTGTGATGTAGTGGATCTTGTATGACCACTATTTTGATGTACACTTCTATGTGATATATTCATATATGTTTCCGCCTTTGTGATATGAATATCCGTGACTGATTTGTGTTATGTATATTTCTATATTTGTTTTCGAAGTCCACATAGCCACTGTGTGGTAGCTTTGAGTTTGTATTTGATATGTCGGATTTCTACTTGAAATGAAATGTAAGTTATATTATCTGACATATCGGTACTCGCACAAAGCAATTACATAGATGGTCGCTCCTCAACAGCCTTATTCTTCGCGCTAGTCGACGGCATTACTGTGTAGTGTCCTTGGCTAGCGTGAGTATAGAGGTGGGCCATCACAACCAACCTCTATGCAAAGTTCTTCGTGCTGGTTGCTACTTCCGATCCGACTACGTTGTCACCATTTTCGTCTATTTTGATGAATAAATCAATGACTTCTCCTTAAAGCCTCAAATCATAAACAAAATTTAAAATTTCAATTCGAAATTTAGAAGAAACATAGAAATTGATTAATCAGGGATGAAACAAATTACGATTCGAAGTATAAAAGAAGAATTAGACTAACCTCTATGTAAAGTTCTTCGTGTTGATTACTTCTTCCGATCTGACTACGTTGTCACCATTTTCTTCTATTTTGATGAATAGTTAGTGGAAAGAGTGGATGTAATAAATTTGGGAAAAAACTTTTGATCGTGATGGTGTAGATTTTCCTATAGGGAAAACCTAGCAAGGTGATGCGAATGAGGGGTTAGAAGACTTTGAGGACGCCCTCCAAAACGGTAGAATTTTTTTGATCATGGAATATTTTCTTCACCGTCAAAAGAAGATTTTATGTATTTTTATTTAGAAGATGGTTGATTGTACAAAGGAAGAAGGATCAAAATGAAGTCAGAAGTGATGTTATGAAAGAAAAAGAAGGGAGTCGTGACTGTTCATTTCACAAAATACTCAAGAGGCTTGTGCGCTCTTGAAATCTAACTCAGTAATAATAATATAGTACAGATGGTGGATGTTAGTCTATGAATGCATATTTTTGTAGCCGGGGATTCGTTTTCTTTGACTTGTACTAAGTAAAAGGTGTTGCAGAACCTGTTAAACAAAAGAAATATTGGTTTTCAATGAAGGTTGATGTAAGTAGTGAAAGAATCATCTTTGTTAATGGAATAATGGAAAATTAAAGGTCCCAAGCACCCAATACACTAATTTTTAGCTTATAGTAGAACCATTAATCCTCTTTCTTAGAAGACATTAATTTCCAGATATTTTTGATGCAAAACAGGATGATTGCCAAACCTATCAACCAATTCCTCGATCTAAGTTGAAGCCTACCCTGAACATCGTAATCGCCTATCGCAGTGGATCGACCTGTTGGTTGATGCATCGTATGAAGATATTTCACCGTATAAGGTAGAGCGACGGATGTTTAACGATATGGAAATCAGAAGTTAGTCAAAACCGATTTAGGGTTATTTTCAAACGAACTTAAATGAAAATAAATTGTGACATCAATGTTTCGCGATGGAAATTAGTAGTACATATAGTTTGATAGTAATTTAATAACAGTGTGGGTATGAGAAGTACGATATAAGAAGAACAAAAGAAAAGAATACGACCGTTGAGTTTAAAATTTGCATCAAGATGCTTCTATGCTTTTGAAACTTAACTCAATAATAATAGTATAGTATAGATTAAGTTTATAAAGAATGGGATTTCTGTTCAAATGCTTGAATGTTTAAACTGCAAACTATGTCTATCGCAATTTGTTTTGGGAAATTAAGACTTTATTTTTGTGTACTTTTACTACATTGACAAATGGGAAATAAGCGTAGGATTCATCAAATCGGACATGTTCTATAATTTGTAAAAACTAAATCAAACTTTTTCTGTTTAAATCGAAAACATTAGGATTATTGGAATGGCAACAGTTCATAAAATTCATGGATCAATTTCTGATCCTAGATTTAGCACACATATATACCTTTTAATAAATTCTTATATCACAGTGACATATAACAAATAATGATTTAGTTTCCACTTTCTACAAATAACTATCAAAGTTTGTAAGTTTATCTAAAGATGAAATCCCATGCATTTAGAAAAGGAGTACAAATTTTGATATGAATTTTTATATGTGGATATGCCTTTTTAAATGCAAAATCATATTTTCTTAATATTTCCAGAATTTTATTTTGAAATCTACTTTTGTTATTGATAGTGCTCACCACATTACAAATTTCAAATGAATAAAGTATTGGATCAAACAACATATATAAGGAAGCCAACTCATTTACAAAGTCTATTTACAAAAGTGTAAGAGAAAAATACCATACTTGTTAATAAATATAAATAATAACATATATCTTGACTGGCAAACTGCCAAAGCACAACAAATAAGGACCTATGAAGCACCGACGACCAACACCCCTTGTTCTTGTTTGACAACCACTATTGCTACTACCGACTCTCATAAATCATGATAGCCTAAGGCAACCTCTAGTAGCTGACACATGGCATTGAATTTTATTCAACCACCTTGCATCTGTAACTGCCACACCCTCAAATGTTACTGATTATAGAAATGAAGTGTAAATGAAAGAAGAAAAATTACATAAGGTTGCCTAGAAAGTGTATATATCAATGTATATTGTATGCAAGTACAATTGTGTACACGTTATATGCTCTATGAATTTCAAAATGGTATACCTTTCTTTGCGTATATATGTGAATAAAATAAGGTATATCTTTGTGGACTCCAATGGATTGTTGACTTTGGTTATATAGAATTTTGCATCCAAGAGGGTAACTTAGAGTCACTATGATCTTCGGTCGAAGTCGTTTCACATCCCTTTAAAATAGCAGCAGATTCCTGCTCATCCATATCAGTAATATGTTGGCATCCAGGATATGGCGAGTGTGGTTTCATTAGAGGAATGTTTGATTCATAAGCAGTAGGGAAAATATCTCTAAAAGGTACATATGACCCCATCAACCTGCTTAAAATTAAAAGAATATATATTGAAACTTAAATGGGAAACTGTTAATGTAGAAACCATAACGAATTCATTAAAAATAGGATGTAATACCATTCTAGAAGGCATAAATAATATGAAACAAAAGCAATGGAGCAGACCTAATGTCGTTACGAGTTCTTATAGTACTTTTTCTTTGGTGAGTGTGTGTGGGTTGCGTTACGATTTGACAGGAACATACTACATGAACTTGATAATGAAGTGTGATGCTTTATTCACTATCTGCTGACATTTTAGGAAACAATAAAATCTTGCTTAAATTTATACTAATGACATAAACAACTTGTCAGAGGAAGTAAATCAAGAAGTTGATAAGCCTGAGTGATTCTCATGAAGCGTGTTTTAAGAAAATAAGACTTGATTTTTGTGTATCATTACTAAATGGCAAAAAAGAAATAAGCATAGGATTCATCAGATCACACATTCTATAATTTTTAAAAACTAAATCAAACATTTTCTATTTAAATCCAAAACTTAGTAATATTGGAATGATGACAGTTCAAAACAATCATAGATCAATTTGTAAGCCTAAATTTAGCAATACATAAAACATCCAAACCTTATTACATTAAAATTATGATTGTTAAATAAAAGTAAATATGTAGTTCCTGGTTGTAACTTCATTAATATTTATATCAACATTTCGACATATTTTAGCAGACATAGAAATTTTATTGATTCAACACAAACTATTTATAAAAAATATGAAATAATAGCACATCAGCATAGAACACAAATTATTTACAACAATATGAAATAATTGCATTAAAATTGTGTGCATGTTATATGCTCTATGGATTTCAAAACCTAAATAGCATATTGAAATTGTACATATGTGAAGAAAATAGGGTATATACCTTTGGGGAATCCAATGAATTGTTGACTTTGGTGATATCTGCATTTTGCATCCAAGAAGGCAACTCAGAGTAACTATGATCTTCAGACAAAGGTGTTTCAAATCCCATTAAAATAGCTGCAAATTCCTTGTCATACATATTAGTATAGTGTGTGCATCCAGTAATTGGTGAGCGTGGTTCCTTACAATGACTTTTTATTCATAAGCAGAATGAAATAAACCTCCAAATGGTACAATTAACCCCATCAGCCTGCTTAAAATTAGAAGATTAGATATTGAAACTCAAATGGGCCAATTTCAAAATGTAGCAACCGCAATGATTAATTAAAAATCAATTGTAACACTATTCTCGAATACATAAATAATATGAAACAAAAGCAATGAAACAACTGATCTAATATCGTTACAATTTCCTATATTACTTTTTTTGGTGTGTATGTTCCTGTATGATTCTATAGAACACATACTAAATGAACTTGATATTGAAGAGTTATGCTTTATTAACTACACACTAGCATTATAGAAAATAATCAACCCACAATTTGGTTTAATTTTTAGTAATGATAGAAATAACCTATAAGAGTAAGCAAATTAAGAAGCTTATCAACGTTGATGGATCACACACAGCGCACACACCATTGACTCGAACATATTTGCATTAGTCATGTTTAATCAGGCAAAAAATGCATTATTTAAAAGGAAACAAACACTGGCAAACACATTCGGTTCTGCCTCGCTTTTGTTCAATACTTACAAAATTAACATAGAAGAATTAAATAATGATAAGAATTTTGCTTAAGTACAGGCAACCAATTATTGAAGAGAACCAAAGTAGAAAAAAAATTCATATTCCCATCTTCTATGTTATTACCCTTTTGCAAACATAAAACATTTTCAGAAGAAGTAGAAACCTACTAATATAAAATGATATAGAAATATGCTTACCAACCCAAATGAGGTAAAGTGAAGCATGTAGAAAATAGGAACAACTTAACGTGTTGGCGGAAACTTAGAAGGTGAGGGTTTCGTGCAAAAATAATCTTGATACAAGTAGAGATTGATGTACCTTGTATTAAGTAATTCACTAACATCGATATAAGCACTCTAAAATGAATTGAAGGGGAAGATATATCATTTTTTAGATTCTTGTACTATCATAGTTCATGTACCATCATTGATGTACCTTGTAAAAGATGGATAACAATTCCATGGCTGGAATTTTTTTAGCAATTTCAAAGTTACTCACATTCATAATATTCTGAATTTGAGGGAGAAAATATACTCATCATATTACTGAAGAACTGCGATAAAGATTTATGTCAACAAAAACATTAAATTATCCACACAATTAAAAACAATTTTGTATTGACTAAAGCACCTAAAAACAATGCAAAGCACATAACAATGCAAAGCACATGCACCATGAGTAATGTAGCTTATATTATAAGCATTTAATAGAGTTTAGGTGCATGGAACAAAAATCATGGTAGGAGAAAAATAACCGAAGTAAGCCAGAAAATGTTTAATAAAAAAAGAATTTCGGATGCTGTGCGTGTTCATAAATAAAACACTTGAGTTTCCTTATAGAAGTAGATTGTATTCCATCCTCAAATCAAATCAAATTCTAATGATCTCTAATTTACTTCTTGACATGGGGACTATAGTCACACAATTTATTTACTACATTTCTTTGTTTTTTTAATTAAAATATTGATTGTGGGTTGCATTGATCAATAACTACTATAAAATATGAAAAAAATCATAATAAATCATACCTCATATAGTTTCTTTAGTATAACATGGCATAACCAAGGAAAGATGAGCTAGAGTTTCAACCCATAATGCTATATTAGATAAAACATATGGAAACTGATCACGCAATATAGTAATTGAATATCACTAAAATGTTAAAGGAAAAAAATTCTTAAAATATATTGAAATTATTTTTGCAGATAGCCTACATACAAAGTCATACTGATATCACTATGAATGCTAGAATTTCGACAAATTCAGTAAATTAAAAACGAAGATACAATATTTATAATAATAATAATAATAATAATAATAAGGAATCTAACAAACCATCTAACTAATCATGTTAGTGTTGCATAATAGCTCCACTCATATATACTTAGAAATTATAACTCTAAATTTCATTTCTAAAGAACATAACATGATTAGTTAGATTCTATCTTATAACATAACAAAGTCATACAGAGTCATAGATCCCAAAAGCCATTTCAATTTATTAAAGACGGGAAATGATAGATTCTATCTTATAACATGGCTTTAACCAATTAAGTAAAAATTTATTTTTAAGTGAAATAGAGTCGCAAGTGCTTGCTATTCCACGCCCTTAGGTGTGAAATCCCATCTACTGTTGCTAGCTTGAAAATGTCTTCTCTAAGTTTTTGTTCAACTGCATATGGACCTTCCCAACTCGGGCCAAGTTTCGAGGACCTAAGAAGATTTGTTTGAGAACAACGTCGCCAATTTTAAAGGTCAAATCCCTGACCTTGGCATTGTAATATCGGGCGATTCGGCTTCGGTATGCAGCACTCTCAAGTCAGCTTCATCGCGCTTCTCATCGATCATATCAAGAGACTCCAATAGGAGTTGCTTATTCGTTTGTGGATTGTAGTGAGTCACTCAATGAGAAGGTACTTCCAGTTCAACCGGAATCATAGCCTCTGATCCATGGGCTATGGTGATTGGAGAGTGTCTAGTCATTGACTTGTGGACCGTTCGATAAGCCCAAAGTGCCAATGGAAGTTCATCCACCCACTTGTCCTTGAACTTTTCCAATCGCTTCTTAGGAATGGACTTAATAATCTTATTCACAACTTCAACTTGTCCATTCGCCTAGGGGTATGCCACTACATCAAATCTCTTCTCTATGCGATGTCGATGATTGAAATCTTTAAATTGGGTGCTGTCGAATTAGGTCTCGTTATCGGTAATGATTGCTTGTGAAACTCCAAAATGACAGATAATGTTCCAGACTACAAAGTTGATTACTTTCTTTATGGTAATTGTGGCTAATAGCTTTACCTCAACCCATATAGTGAAGTAATCAATTGCGACGATGGCGTAGTTAAAGCCACCCTTAGGTATCGGCAAGATACTGGTAATATCGATTCGCCAAACTACAAATGGCCAGGGACTGACCATTTAAGTAATCTTTGTTGGTAGGGCTCATCGAATCTTAGAAAATCTCTGGCACTTGTCACACTTTTTGGTGTAATCAGACGCATCTCCATTGACAGTAGGCTAGAAGTACACATAGCAGAGAATCTTCTTCACCAGGGTTTGCCACCTAGTGTGGTCGCTACAGGCCCCTTCATGAACATCTCTCAAGTCTTGTCTGGCTCATCGTTGGGAAACACCATAACGTTAGGACTGAGAATCCTTTTCTATAAAGTGCTCCCTGCTGAAAGATATATCTCAAAGCTTGGTAAAGGAGCTTTCATCATTCGTTCTTCTTGTCCGTAAGGATTCCCCTCTACAAATAGTCATTTATTAGAGTCATCCTTGACTCCTCACACTCAGCCTCCAAGATCCAATTGACATCCATCTATTCAATGCTCAAGGGCCGACAATACTTCCACCGAAACCATGCCCATGAGCTGTGCATCTCCAAAACTAGCCAACTTAGCCAGCGAGTCGGTCTTCACATTTTCCTCTCTTGGAATATGCATTATTGTGTAATATTCAATATCACTAAGCAGCTCAAGGGCACGGTTTAGATAAGAAGCTAGCATTACTCCTTTCACTTGAAACTCCTTCCGTACTTGGCATGCCACCAGTTGGGAATCAACAAATATATGCAAAGTTTTAACTCCTAGTTCCTTAGTGAATTTGAGTCCAACAATTGAGGTTTCATACTCTGCTTTATTGTTTGTTGCAAGAAAATAGATTTTCAAGGCATAACAGATTGAACATTCCTCGAGAGTGAAAAGTACAACTCTTGCATCGGAACTGCGTTCGTTTGATGCATCATCTGTGTAAATTTTCTACCTAGCATTCTACTCACCACTGCTTTTCGGAGTACCATCTCGCACAATGTATTTAGCTATGAAGTCTGCCAAAGCTTGACCCTGGATTGCTCTTCGAGGGTGATAAGCTATGTCATATTGGCTCAATTCAATGTTCCATTTCAACAGCCTTCTAGAAGTCCTAGGTCGCTGTAAGACTTGTTGGAAAGGCTGGTCGGTAAGAACTTTGATCGGATGAGCCTGAATGTTAGGGTGGAGCTTCCTTGAAGCGATCAATAGGCAGTATGAAAGCTTTTCCAGCTTTGGGTAATTTCTTTCTACTCCGATCATCGGTTACTGATGTCGTAGACTGGTCACTGGATAAGGGATTCCTCATGTACAAGCACGGTGCTCAAAGCATGCACTTATACTGCCAGATATATAAACAAGTCCACATCATCCAACGGCTTCGAAGAATGGGGGTCTCTAAGTGATGCACCAAGCCTGGAATGCATCTATACACTCCTCCATCCAAGTGAAATTCCTTTTTTGCTTCTTAATTACGTCAAAGAAATGGATGCATTTGTCTGTTGCTTTGGAGTTGAATCGACTCAGCCGTTCAAACTCTGAAACTCCTTGATCGTCTCTGAGGCCTCAGTGTTTCTCAATGCCTTAATCTTTTCTGGATTGGCTTCAATCCTACGGGAGTTCACAATGAAGTCTAGGAATTTCCCTTACGCAATGTCAAACGAGCATTTCAAATGGTTTAGCTTCATTTCGTATTACTAGAGAAAGCCGAACATCTCTGCCAAATTATCAATGTGGTTTCTCGAACATCGTGACTTCATGAGCAAACCCTCCACATAGACTTCCATCGAATGCCCAATCTGATCTTTGGACATCTTACTTACCACCCTTTGGTAAGTTGCTCCAACGTTCTTTAATCCAAAGGGCATGACAAGATAACAATACAATCCCAAGTCGGTAATAAAGCTAGTGTGCTCCTGATTCGGGACATGCATTGGAATCTGATTGTATCCAGAGTATGAATCCATGAATGAGAGCTATTCATGTCCGGCTGTCGAGTCTACTAGCTAATTTATCCTTAGGAATGGGAAACCGTTCTTCAGGCATGCATTATTCAGGTCAGAATAGTCGACTCATGTCCTCCATTTTCCGCTTGACTTTTTCACCAAGACTAGATTTGATACCCAATCAGGGTATAAGGCGGTCCCAGATGAAGCTGTTATCTTTCAACTTCTCTACATCTTCTTTGGGTGCAACGGATCTCTCTGGACCTAGGCTGTGGCATTTCTATTTTGCAAGAATGAATTTTGGATTTATATTTAATGCATGGCTCGCTATCTTCAGCAGTATTCCACACATGTTTGAGTGAGTCAAAGTGAACACATCCAAGTTTTCCCAAAGAAAACCAACCAACTCTTTCATCACCTTCATGCCGAGCTATGATCTGATCTTCAGGACCTGTGTAGGATCATCCTGACTGACCGAGATGTTGATCGTCGGTTGGGGCTGCCCTTCCATCCAGTGGCTATCTTCGCGGATCCATATACTTAGGCAGTAATTGCTATGCAACCAAAGCCTTGATGCAGAGGGTCCCCTCTACACCTTTTCCTTTTCTCTTCGCCTCGCCTCCTTTAGCTAGGTGACATAGCATTCATAGCCAAGCTCCTGATCTCCTTGTATTATCCCCACACCATTCTTTATAGCAAACTTCATTATCAAGCACCAAGGGCTATATCCGCTCGGAATTCAGCTAGGGTCGATCGGCTCAAAAATGTGTTGTAAGCAAAGTAAATATTCAACATCACAAAAGGCATGACCTGCACTTGCTTGCGGTCACCCTCGCCAAGCACCATTGGCAGTTCCACATATCTAACTAGCTTGGTAGTCATCCCATTAAATCCCCGGATTCAATATTTGCACGATTTTATGTCCTTGCCCTCCAAAAGCATCTGGTCATAGGTTATCTTCAATAAATGGTTGACCAAACTCGAATAGTCGACTAGCACTTTCCATACGATGTAGGGTCGATCATAGGTGTAAACTCAAACAGTCGATCGTTGGGGCTTCCACCCCATCGACATCATTGTTCCGGAAGACATTGTCATTAGTCATCACCGTTACCTATTTTGCCGAAGTACCATCCTACACAGAAAGACAACTCTCATTCTTTGAATGTTTTAAAGCACCAACATATCTATCCATCTTATTCCAAATCTTATCGGGTTGATGTGGCCCACCGATGATTGTATTTATCACTAAACATTTTTCAAGCCGCCTAGGCTCATCAACACTAGGTCCAGCTTGCCCTCGTTGGGATGACGACCCAGGGGGTTGGAACTTCCTTGCCCGCCGTCCTGCGGGGCTTTCACAAACTGCTGCAACTTTTTTTTATGAATCAACTCCTCAATCATATCATGCAAATGTCTACGTTCATTTGTGTTATGACCATGTGTCTTATGAAACCTGCAAAACTTGCAAAAAAAAATTCTCCTTCTCAGTTGACTCTCTCGGAACTGACTTCTTGTACTGTTAAATACCTTGAGTTGCCAGGTAGATATTCTCTATTGAGTTATTTAAATCAGTATAGCTATCATACTTAGGAATCCTGGGATGATTCCTATCATCAGACTTTCACTTCCTGGCCCCGCTATCATTCCGTTTTTGACCATCATTCTTGTTGCCAACATTCACATCCACATTTCCAAAACTCCCTTCGGATTATTTCACAGCAATATTTCTCTATATCACTTTAGCTAAATGCCCAACATCTTATCTTCGGGAAGGAGTGTGCATGTCTTCCAAGTGCAAGAACTGATTAGCCTTCCTGTAAAATATATCCATTGTCGATGGAGGTTTTATTTCCAACCATCTCTCGAAATTAGTCTCAGGATGAATCCCCCTAATTAATTCCATCAATACTATATCATCCTTAGCATTTGTGACTTTCGTCATAGCTGTATGGAACCTATTCAAGAAATCCTTCAATGGTTCTCCAGTTCCCAGGAAGAGGTTTGATAATGACATCACGTCCTTTGGACGTGAAGTGTGTAGATGGAACTGCTCCAGAAACCTTCATGTTAACCCAGCAAAAGACAATATGGATCTCGGTGGGAGCCGGGTGAACCACATCGTCGCTACTCCCTCTAGGAAGATTGGAAAGCAACAACATCTCGCAGCATCAGATGTTCTAGCAGAGTTTACATTCCATTCGTATTTCATCAAGTGCTGTCTTAGATATGTTTTTATGTCATATAACGCCATCATTGCATTACAAACCTACAGGATACTCCTCAAATTGAATTTTCTCAGTAAACAGATTCCAATTAGGGGAAGTACCCCACTCATTATTACTTCTGAACTAGATTCCATTCACAAGTTTCCTGACCATCTTAGCCAAATACTCTGGTTCTAGAGGTTCGGCTGAACGGTGGTAATTGTGATCCATTATGAGTGTTCGGCCCGACGAATGCTCTCAGGTAGACGCTTGATACCTGGACAAATCCGTTCGTCCAACAGTCCCTCATGTTTGATTCATGTGCATTAAATCATTAGCAGTTGTTCGATATTCCATATTCTGATTATCTACAGCACGACCAGAGGTCAAGTCCACACCACCATCCAGAGGGCGAGCTTTAGAGCCAACGTTTATTGGATCGATACAAATCCATCTTCTTGGATCGGTACCAATCAACAAACTCTTACCACGAGTTTGTCTGGGTTCCTCATTCGAAGTTCCAACCATGTTTTAAGTCATTTTATGCTTTCTATTCCTCCGCCTCTACTCAGATGATGAGGAACAATCAGATTCTAAACCAGAAGGTGCTAAGTTCATTTTGCTTCTTTTATGATGGTTCCGACTTAGCTCCTTCAGCAGTCTCAAGCTCTCATGCATCTGCTAGTTCATCTCATTGCGACTCTCCTAGAACCTATCCTCCATCTACTTTATCAAACGATCCATTTCCATTCTTTGTCACAACATCTGTTGGGTTCTGGATGTAACATCCCGAAATTTTCAACCATTCGCATCCATACATGTCGAATTTGAATTGCTCAAAATATCAGATTGTTAATTTAAATTTTGCAAAACTCAGCATATACAGTAAATAAAATAACCACAGAATCACAGACACAGAGATATAAAAATAGTGCAGCGAAAACAAAAGAATAGTAGTTCATGAAGCTACTATATATATATATATATATATATATATATAACAGAGTTAAACAAGATACAACAAAAGTCTCGAATACATAGATGTCTCAATACAATAGTCAAATACAAAATCTGAATACATTATTGGAATCAACTGAATAACTGAAAGCTGAATAGATAGCTGGATCTCCAAGTGATGCTCCAACTCCAAAGGTGAGTCTCAAATGCTGTATCACTCAGTCTGACCCGAGCGTAAAGAAAAACACAAAATACTCGAGTCAGGATTAACATTCTTATATCAATAAATCCAACTCAAGTGAAATATCAACTGAAATACAAGTAACTTAAAGGATGTTTGGGATAACCATCCTCCAAGGATCCGTTAAACTAGCTACTATGTAGTAATATATGCTATTATAATAATGTCTACAGTAAAGTATACTATTTAAAAATAGCTTAAGGCTTTACATTTTCCACCTTAACACATTTTTAGGTGTCCCAATAGTCTATACAGTACCGTAATACCTTGTAAACTGGAGCTACCAAAGGATACTCCATAGGTACGACACAAATCAAACTCGTAGTAAAGCACGCTAGGGTAGGTGACACGACACAACTAGGTAGGTAGATATACCAATTACACTTCCAAGCCGGTGGTAACGCAGAGCCGCAACAATTGCCCACCTCGAGCCACACTCCCGAATCAAGGGTGCGCACCAAATCAATCAAAGTAATAGAATGGCATACGATGGAATGTGTCTGATCAGAGGTGCTACCTCATTAGCCCGTCAATTGCTCCTGTTTTAGCCAACTTATGCTAACTCACGGGAGTTAGGTCCATGTATATACCTCATATAGAATCGTCGCCACCATCCTACTTCATTCTAGAATCTCCACCGCGTACATAGTTGTTAAAGTGGTTTTCGGTATCGACAGAGAGTATGCCCATATCCGATCCCGGTCTCTTTAACAACCAATCATTATTATAACACCGCGGTCATTTCAAAATAGTTTATACTTCAAAACCAAAATATCATTTCCATTTCAAAAACATATCAATATGATATCATTTCCATTACATAAATATTCACTTCCAAAATCATAGTACTTTCAAAGATATAATACTTTCGAAACCCAAAACAATTTGAAATAATAATACTTTGGAAATCATAATACTTTTAAATTCATAACTTTGGAAATCATAACACTTTGAAATCATAACACTTTCCTTCAACAGTTTAGATATTGATAACAGTATATAAAATAAAATAGTTTATAAAATAAAATAATTTATATAAAATAGTTATAAGTTAAAAACAATTGATATTAAAATAATTAGTATGTTTAAAATAGTTTATATTAAAAATAGTTATATTAAAAATAGTTATATTAAAAATAGTTATATTAAAAATAATTTATATTAAAAATAGTTATATTAAAAATAGTTTATATTAAAAATAGTTTATAAAACAATATAAAATAGTTTTAAAATATAATTTAAAATACTTTATATAATAAAATAGTTTCCTTAAATTTCACAAATCAATTCAACTCAACTCAGATTCCAAAATTCAAATTTAATCCGATCTCAAATCCTCAAATTTCAATTCAATTCAGTTTCTCAATAAACCATTTCAAATCATCGATTTCAAATACATATTTGAACCATAAAATAAGCCATTGAAATTCAATTCAGTTTCTCAATAAACCATTTCAAATCATCGATTTCAAATACATATTTGAACCATAAAATAAGCCATTTCAATTTCAATATATTTAAATCTTTAAATATTCAATAACATCTAAATACAACTTCAATTTACAAATTCAAATAAACAAAATATCCCATTTCAATTTATGTAAATTTGAAATATTCATTTAAGTCACTTTTAATCAAATTAAAGTTATAAAACATATCTTTGAAATTTCAAATTTAATAAATTTCAAATCAAACTTATTTAAGTAAAATTGTTAAATAAATATAATTTCATATCAATTTCAAATTTATCTTTCCAACCTGGATCATTATAAACTCTATATTTGAAAATATAGATATTAAATAAATACTTAAACATATTATATATCAATTTTATTAAATCAACTTTAATAAATCTTTCAAATCAATATTTATTTAAAACCATATATTTCTTTTCAAAACCATAGAAATCATTTTCAAAATATTTATATGTAGACCGACGGTGTCTACATATAATTCTCTACCCTATGGTCAAGTGATACGGATATTTATCATTTCAATCCACAATTTAAATATATATATATATATATATACGGGTATATATCTTTTCAACCCATAATCCCAAATTCAATTCAATGAAAATCGCTTGGGTTTATCATTTCAACCCATAACGATTTTCTCCTATTCTACAGATCGTTCGGGTATGTATCATTTCAACCCATAGTGAATTCTATACTAACAGGGAACTTGCAGAGTGATAACAGATATGAAATAATAATATAACATGCATATATCATCAATATAAATAATAGATAATGGTGTCAGATGTCACAGGTGAACAGATACAGATAACAACATATATATAGCAATGTAAGTAACTAACAGCAGCATATTTCAATTGATGTTTCAATTGAAATCAAATTTAATAAATATAAGAATGTTAATCGTGAGTGATTGCTCACCTTTCGAGGTTAGAGAAGATAGACAACACAGCAAGCTACGATTTGAATCACGAAATCGACCGATCCAAACAGTAATTCACAGCAAAGTAAGTTGAGCCCGAATTTAACGGACAAAGCTGATAGATAGGAAATTGACGAAATCAAATCTGAACTGGATCGATAAAGATAAATGGTATCAGTGAACTTATATATAACGATTTATAACTATATAAAAATCATATTTTAAATTCAAACATATTAAATTATATATATATATATATGAATTTAAAAATCATAGATTTAAACTAAAACTCATATATTACAGTTCAGTACATATACTTAATATATGTTAAAATAATTACTTATATATATCCAGCCATAACATTACTTATATATATACATATATATATATAAACCAGTGTTTAAAACTTACATACCTAAGATACTTTGGAATTAAGAGTATATATACTTACATATGAACTAATGTATATAATATAACTTATATATACCAAAATGGACAGATCATATATATATATATATATATATCTTACATTATATAAACAACACTTATATCATACAATTTTCAAAAGAAAGCCAAGCAGACACACCTATGCATTTTACAGAACTTATATATATAACAGACCGAACTAGAAAAAAAATATCTACAACATAAAACACTTAGTAAACCAATTGATTAATATAACATGAAACTAGATACCTATAACATACTTTGCTGTATACATTGACATATATAAGAAAGTGTAAACTTACTATACTGTCAAGCAGGTCACACATTTCTATATAACTTAAAATATATATAACAACAACTGTATTATACCATCACTCTCAAAAAGCAAATATAACCTTATAAAAATATTAAACAAAAATCTGATATAAATCAGATCATATATAATTCTATTAAAGTTTATACAAACCGAAAATAAACCAAAAATACCGTTAGAGTCTTATACACCCAGATCTATATATACGAACTAACAGTTATAATACCCAATATAATATAAAACTAACATATATATCTTTACCGAACTTAAAAAAATCAGGAAATATATAAATATATATATATATATACCTTTAACACACATTCATATATAAGATCATACGTATAAATGCCTTACTTTAACCTAAATATAACTTGTATGTATTGCAACAACATATAATACTAACAATAATATACGAACAAACTAACAAATTTTATAAATTTATATAAACAACATATACATAAATGACAGATTATAATAGCTTACATATATAAACATACGTATATAATTAATAGGCTATATACAACTCACACGTACAACAGCCGATTAAATATACTTTATATAAAAATATACATTTGTGAAACTATTGCATCAACTATATCAGCTTCTGTCCAAATTTTATATATATAACTTAGGCAAAAATATATATATACACCGACACACATACACAGACCTATACATTATAACTTACGTATATACATACTATATGTACACTTACCTTATTATCAATTACATACACTACAACAGATCAAACCAATACATATATATTATATACAAACTTTTCTCTAAAGTCAATTTAAAACATTTGTTTAAGATAAAACCTTCGTACATTTCAAATCACAAATAAAATAGTTCTATATATACACTAATATAAACCGACCCTCATGTTAAAATATATATATATATATATTTATTTATATACTCACGTTCAAAAAAAAAAGGGAAGGCTGCAAAGGAGTTCTCTGGGCAGCACATGCTTCGGTGGAGAGGTGTGTTGTGTAGCGGAGCGGTGAAGGGTGAGGTGGCATGCTGATGAGGAAGGTGAAGTGGATTTGGTGCTCGCGTGCGAAGGGGAGGTTTTCTCGGCAGGCTACTGATTTGCCGGTGGGGAAGATGAGGCGTGGGCGAGCATGGCCAAGGCGGAGGCTTCGGGTAGAGGAAAGCCAGAGGTGTTGCGCGATGGAGAGAAAGGTATGGCGGCTGTTGAGGCTTTGTGAGGTAGCGAGTTTTAGGTTGATGGTTGCTTTGTACGGTGGAAGGTTGTGTTTGCTTGAGGAGATAAAAGGATGCAAAGGATATATATCTATTTTATTTTATAACGTACGTATGCAGAAGAAAGGAAAAAGGCAGAGTGAAAGTGAACCAACAATTATAAGAGAATAGTGGGAATAGTAAAGGCCGGGCACGAGAATTCAGTGGAAATTAATGAAGACAAATGACTGTTTTGAATTCGACCTTTGGGAAATTTGAATGGACACAGGAAAAAGTTAAAATAGATAAATAGATACCGATGTGGTTATCAGTTTCGCCGGTATCGCCGCGTACCGGACACCAAAATACACAAATGAATATGCTGCAAAAGTCAGCACGACGAGACGACCAAAACAGTATACAGATATCAGTGGCACGATTATCCTATCAAAAGTCGATAATCGGTACCAAAAAATGCTGCTAATTTGCCAAAAATAAGATAAATGGAGCAATAGCAGTCCAAATTTGACGAAATGAAATATATCGTCTCACTCAGAAGATGATTTACAAATTTATTATATAAAAATATTCAGGTTTGGAAAACATTTTATTATCACCAAATATTAACTGATATAAATCAAAATAAAATTACACTTGAAAATAAACTTCCATATTATCAGATGAAAATTTACCGGTTGTTATGTTAAAGTGGACGTATTCCAAATATCAAATTTATATTCCAAAATTTTATTGTTTAAAATTTCACAAAATTTCAATTAATTAAATAAATAAAACCACTAAATTTTACGGGTCATTACACTGGATCTCTGCCTGCTTTGGCTATGCAACTTCACCCACATGCTGAATATCCTGGTTCTCAACGTCATTACCAGCTTTAGGGTTTGTAGAATGGTCTCTCCTTGGGGCCATGAAAAATAGCTTCATGTAGATTGTTGAAAATTTGAATAGTAAAATGGTAAGATTGGAAAATTAGATCTATCTCTCGGATCTAAGAAATCCAATAGTAGATGATGGATCCAAATAGCTTGAGAATATCTCTTTGAATGAAAGTATCAAAATGTTTGAACCAAAATTGGCACAAACACCTACGAGATTGTGTAGAGAATAAAATGTGAAGAAAAGTAAACTAAAAATAGCAAGAAAAGAACACACTATGTTTTATAGTGGTTCGGCTAATCTTGGCCTATGTCCAATTAGTGATTTTATAGATTATATCGCTGACTTGTAATTACAAGTTCTTACGGATTAGTATAAATCTATGGATGATTACAAGAAATTAGAGTAAGAGAGCCAAGATCCCCAAAAACGAGCCCTTATCCTTCATTTATAGTTGTAGGTTGCCTGAAAACTCGCCCCCACGGTCTCCACATTGTTTTCCATGCTAGACAAATTCTCCTGGGAAAAATGAGGGACACCTCATCAATATCCGTGGATCAATACCGATCAATGGGCTTGGATCATTATCGATCCATAAGATTGCCAAATGGATCATTTTAAATGCCTTGTCTTGGCTCGATTTATAGTTAGCTTCATGATTCCAAACTTGTTTGCATCATTATTAGCTTGTTCCTGAGTCCAAATAATGGATCAATGGGAGAATGGAGTTGTCGGTTTCAAGTGCTCGAGGAGATCAATAGAGGTTTGCATGGAATCGATGCAATAAGACTTGGAATAGGCTTTTAGGATTAAGACATGCATGTAGGAGGATACTGGGCTTGAATGGATGAAACATTGTGGATCGGTATTGATCCATGAGTTGGATCGGTACTGATCCAACACCTTGTTGGATTTAGGTCATTGAGTTCTTAAGATGACTTTGCCTTTACCTTGGGAATTTGGTTGTACTTAGTTTTTAGACTCTTTGGCTATCTCTATGGGCTTCCTGCCTCGATAGCTTTCATGTTCAACTCGTCCAGTCTATCCAAATACTACCTGGTCAAAAGACTGGATAACACTTTTAAAATTGATACTTTCCACTAACTCTCGCGTCTTGTCAAATTATCATTAGTTAACAAAATACTTTTCAATTTCTATTCAGAAATTACTGGCAGATCTCATTCTACCTTTCTAATATAGTTTGCAAACCCATATAATTAATATCATTAATTAATATTAACTAAAAACATTTCTAGCATAATAAATTCATAAAAAATCATAACCTATTAGGAAAATTCCTCAAAAATCACCAAAAATCAGAATTCCTACTTCTTTCATATACAAAAATTTTGGGACCAAAATATTAACATAATTATTTTCAATAATTAAAACATGAAATAACACAATTTTTCTCTAAGGAAATTCATAAAATATTCGTATAACCTTGGAAAATTAGGAAATTGAAATTCCATCTCCAAATTAATTTTTTACTCAAAATATCCAAATTTCAAATCAATAGGAGATCAAAAACTTAGGTTTTTCCTTTAGAACTTATTAAAACAATTTATTAAAAATTTCAATAATTCATCATTCAATCCAATAATGATAACCATCAATCCAAGCATGACATTTATTCACATTCAATTTGAAAATCACTCATAGATCCAAAAACAAGCATAAAAAAAGAGATGGATACTATTATTCACCTTAAATTGGATAAGAGAGATTTTGATTTGATGTAGATTAGTTTTCTAAGCTTTTCCCTTGAATTTGTTAGGTTTCTTCTTCTTTTACAACTAATGGTTGGCCTCTCTTATGTTTTGTTTTAATTGTGGAAAATGAAAGTGAGAATGAATGAGAGAAGGAGGGTTTAGGGAATGGAATAAGGGATTATTCCTATTATGCCCCTCTGATAAATTCCTTTCTATGTTATGTTTAAAACAATCTTCTTAATTGGTTAATTGAGGCCTGATCCAAATTAGTTAAAAATTATCATTCTCCCTACCACCGCATATTATTCTGTTTAATTTATCTAATTATGTTTTTTGAATAATGTTAAACAAGAATTAGGTGTGTTACAAGTTCTCTTCGGACAATGGGTTAGAAACCGCTCTATTCTAGCTATCTCTTTCGTTGATCAACCATCGCCACCTTGTCAGCGGTGGTTGATTGATGTTAATGGGATTTGAATGGATCTGAGAGTAATTAGGTGATTATATGTAGCATATGTTTTGGTAATAGGCCATAGGCCAGGCCCAATTGTATAAGTATGGGCCTTGAGTATATTCATAAGGAGTAGATAAGGGCCATTGGGCCAAAAAATGGCTTAGGAGTGGAGAGGAGAGCCGTCCTATATAGGGAACCTAGCATGGATGCGCCACAGGGACGGTCGCCCAATGATCATACTATGCTGGCTTTTAGCTTCCAAGCTTGGATAGATTTTGGCCATTACATTTGCCTGATTTAGTCATTCCTGTTTTAGATGGCTGCTTATGGTTCTAATTATGTCGGTCGGTCGACATCAGCAAAGGTGACCCCTTTTAGGGCCCCTAAAGTAGAGAACGACAAGAATAATCTGGGCGGGACATTGGCCAGCCATGGAGTTGATGTAAGGATGGTCTGATATCTGTCTTCCTATGACTGTCCCAACCTACCTCCGGTCGATCACTTTTATTTTTCAATAGGCTACTTCAAGGGCAGGGTCATGTTGCTCATTCACCCCTATCTTGTTTTAATTCTCAATGCCTTTCGACTTACACTTAGACAGCCGACGCCCAACAGTGACCGAGCCTTACTTGGTGTTTACGTCGCTTGCATGTCAATAGGCCTTCCGGATCCTAATGTCAATTTTGTTGAGTTAGTCTTCAGATTGCAGAAAGAGGTCGCTGTCCGATGGGCATGTACTATCATTTTCAAGCTAGGACCAAATCGGCAATCTTCTTAGGCGTTCTTAGTAAGCAGCTCCCGATTGGAGGACGCTGTACTTTTTTGTGCCTCAAGGGGTCAACCCGGATTTGGAGAATGTTACCTTCTAGTCCCCTCATAAGCCTTCGCATCTTATTCCTTCTCTACCATCTTTTTTTCCATTTTACTTTGCTTAACTTGTTCGATGACAGGCAACCCATTTACCTAGACGTTGAGTTTTACCGCCTTGACCAAACACCTAGTGCGGCTGAAGACAGACCACCCCTAACATTTATTGAAGTAGTGGTTGAAGGGGAGAAGCCAGTCAAGGCGAGGAGAGATTATTCGTAGATCAAATTCAACAAGCCCGAAATCGGCCCGATGACTGATACCAACTGGGGTACGATAACCTTGATACAGGCGAGGAGAGAGAAGAATGGCAATAAGTTGATCTTGATAAGTTAGTTGGTGTTATATCGGGGCAGTTGGAACAATTCAACCCTCGACCGCTAGTCGATGTCCTTAACCCTCACCGTGAGCCATCACCGAAAGAGTGGGATACTGAGTCTAGTTCCAATAGAAGTAGTTCTAAAGGAGGAAAAGGATTGAGCATTGGTGCGGACATAGGTCCTTCTTTCAGGCTAGTTCGTGTCTACGATCCCTCGCACCTTAGATACTAAGGGGGGCTAAGGGCAAGCATTTAGTAGCGATGGATGTGGCTAGTGTAAATAGCTCAGCCTCATCATTCCAGCCCCTTATAAGAAATTAAGACCAAGCCAGTAGAAATGGTAGTTTACTTGCAATTCACTTGCTAATTCATTGAATTGTGACTTAACCTCCCCCTTTTTATTTTTATACGCAGTGACCGAGAAGTTCAATTTCAATGCCTTCGATCATTCTATCTCTGCCTCCAAGACCATTATGACTATTGTTCCCTTGGAGCAAATGGGGAAGGGGATAGACAAGGAGAGGGAAGAGGAGGTCATCATGGTCTTTTTGAGTGAGGAGGAATGTCCTTCAGACAAGGAGTCTAGAAGGAGGAGGGACTAGAGAATCTGGGCGCTGGGCAGGTATCCATCTATATTGAGGAGGGTGTTCATCGAGGAGAGAAGGGGTGCTGATAAGGAGTGTGTCACTGGAGCTTGATGAATCCCGGGATCGTAACTTAGAGCATTTGCTGTGGTCATTTCAGATGATGTCAGTGGAGCTTCTATGATCTATCCACCATGTCGATCCGAGTAAGGCTATCATTCTGAAGTGGAGGATATGGATTTCCATACCCAGGACACTTTGCTTGTGAGATTTTCTCCTCCCATTTCCTTTTAAACTCCTTATATTAGACATGATATTTCAAATTAATTTTCTTTTGTAGGCTACTTATTGCTCAATCTGCCTCTGGGATGACTACATGGCACTTAAGGAAGAATCAAGGTGTATAAGTAAACCCAGACATCGAACGAGCAGGTGGTAGAGGAGGCAAAAGAGGAGGCAAAGGCAGTGGCCAATGCCAAGGATTGGACTGAGTGGGAGGTGACAAGCTTCAGAGAGAGGCTGGACCAGGCTAAAAAAATCTAGCCCAACATACAACAGAATGTAGGTCTGACGCCGATACGGAGGCCACTTGAAAGGTGGAAGAGGACCAATAGAAGAATCAGCTAACTAATATAATCAATGCCTTGTTTAGTAAGAACTATGATCTGCCTATTTCTTTAAATCGCCTGGATTTCGATCTTCTTAAGGTGACACGGGATGAGGTTACGAAGGAAATGGCGGCTGGTAGGGAAATTATGTCGGTTTTCTTGACTAGGGATCAAATTGACTCCTTAAACTAGCCAGTTGAGGATCCTTCCTTATAGATATTTATATCCTCTTTGTGAGCCTAGTGGGGTTGGTTATGTGTCCCGCACTTTAGGATCTGAATATATTTCCTTTTGTTGCAATATTTCCAAGTGTCTTATTAGTTGAATCTATCTTTGTCTACTTAGCTTTGCAGGATGCACTTTGAGTAGTTGATACCTCTAAGTGCCTATATTTGTTTCTGATTACATATATGCCAAATTTGGTGACGGGGGTCAATTGTGGCTTGTTCCTGCATATTTTTATTGAGTTGATCAATCTTCTATAGGGCGCTAAGGCTAGTGTTTGAGATCAAGATTAATTGTGTCATCTCTTTGTTGGGCGACGCTGGATCAAACCTAAACAAGGATTTCTGGTGCAGCAAGAGTGGCGGTCCCTAACAAGGAAGTGCATGCATGGAAATTCACCCATACGGATAGCCGGCCGGCAAGCAAGGATCATGGCTCGCTATGCACTTGGCAGTAGAGGTTGGTAGTCTCTAACAAGAAAGTGAATGCACGGTAATTGACTCTTGTGGATAGTTGACTGGCATGGCTCACTATGCACTTGTTAGCAAAGATCAGCGGTCTCTAACAAGGAATTTAATGCATGATAATTCACCCTCATGGATAGTCGGTCGGCAAGTGAGGATAATTACGCACTTGCAACAAAGGTAGATCGTCCCCAATAAGGAAAATGAGCATATGAAAACTCATCTTTTACTGGATAGCTCGCGATAAGCGGGGAGCATGACTCACTATGCACATGGCGGTAGAGGTCGACGGTCTATGATAAAGAAGTGAATGCATGGTAATTTAACCTTATGGATAGATGGTCGGCAAGTCGTAAGCATGGCTCGCTATGCACTTTGTAGCAAAGGTCGACAGTCCCTAATATGGTAATGAGCACATAAAAACTCATCCTTTATTTGATAACCTGGTGGAAAGCGAGGAGCATGGCTCGCTATGCACCTGGCGATAGAGGTCAGTGGTCCACGACAAGTAAGCGATGCATGTTAATTCACCCTCATTGATAGTTGACCGGCAAACGGGGAGCATCGGTAGTACCCAATAAGGAAAATGATCACATAAAAATTCATCCTTTATTAGATACTGTGGTGAATACTAAATAGCGAAGGCTTCTCGAATCTTTAATATATTAGTAAAAAAGGGTTACATAGCCTTATTATTGTGGCCAGTTCTTATATGTAATAGGCACAGAGTTAAAAAGGATTTGATAAACGGGAGATGATTATTCCATATGGGTCAGAGATATAGTAAGCATCGGTTTTTAGGATTTCGTGATTGACATATGGTCCTTCCTAGTTAAGCTAAGCACTACTTTGATTGTGTCCTTCGTATTAGCGAATACCCAATATAGCACTGATCGCCGAAAATGAATTGCACAAGATTTACCCTCGAGTTGTAGTGCTTGGCGATTTTCCTCTTGTAAGCTTAAGTGCAGAGCTTGGCTTATACCTTTTGTTCCTTTGAAGTTTTAAGCTGGAGCTCGAGTAGCTCGTTGTTTTGTTCGGTCCTGAAGGTTTGATGCTGAGGTAAGGGGACGTCAACCTATCGAATGTCAACCTCGATAGGTATCATGGCTTCATACTCGTAGGATAGCAAGAAATTGTTAGAACCTCGATTATTGATTTTGATGACAACAACCTTGGTAACAATAATACATTAATATAAAATATGGATACTAATGACTTTACCAAGTTATATAGTATATAGTGCAGGATATTATACAAGTTTTGAATTAAATACTACACAGTATAAAGACTCAAGAATTAGACATGAATACTCATGAATATAAAGATCAAGATATGAAGATTTCAAGACTGTGTTATAGTGTATAGAGTCAAAGAATATTGTTAAAGTCCCTGGTAACAATCTTCGATCTCAGTTTCTCTTTTTCTTATCACTTATTTTTAAATCAAAATATATTTTTAAAATATATTTAAAAATATTTAATAAAAGTTTTCTATAGTTTAAAATGTTTAAAAATTAATAAGTAAGGGGATTATAAATGATTGATTTGTTGATAAACTATGTTTAAACTATTTACAAAGTATCAAAATATTTTACAAAGCATTAGATTTTCAAAAACATTTTAAAATAAACAAGTTTTCAAAATATACTAGGATATGTCGACATATATGCAAATTGTATGTTGACATACATGAAGCAGTTTCCAAAATTCAAATTTGAAACGAAGTGTCTATACGTCGTAACTCTTCGTGAATGGACATGTCTTTTTATTCTTTATATATAGAGGGTTTCCAAAAGAATTTTTAACAACTATTTTCTTATTATCTTCTCTCTCTTACTCTACTAGAATTACTATTAAAGATATATTCAAATTTTCTCAAACTCAAACTAGAATCTATCTTCATTGTATTGATTCTTTACTATTTACTCTTTGATTTCAATTATCATTCTCATTTAATCGAAGATCAAAGTGCTATCCAAGAGGCTATAGGATCAATTGTATCTAAAGATCAAACATTATCTTTGGAAAACCCATTAAAACTCTAGTTATAGTTGATTCGGTGTGATTGTATCTCGATTCAAATCAGTTGGTGTGCTTGGTGTCTTGGAAATACAAGTGGGTGCGATTGTGTCCTGAGTCAAATCAAGTGAGTGCACCAATAGCTCCGAAAATCTAAAGGGTGTGTCTCGTAATCTTGAAATCGAGATTGTATTGGGTTTGCCTTCCGCCCGTTGAAAGATTAGCATTTGAAAATAAATCTTAGAAGCAATTGTACGGGACTGGATATAGGGTAACCCCGAACCGGTATAAAATCCTTGACGTTATCTCTCTGATTCTCTACTTTTACTTTACTGCATTTATATTTATCTGTTTTTGAATTTGTGATTATTTATTCTGTGTTAATTAAGTATAATCTTAAAAGAATCAAAAAGAAATTCATTAAAGTTAGAAAACACTATTCACCCCCCCTCTAGTGTTTAGTTAAGCCTTAAGATCCATAATTCCGCCACTGACATTTGGTATCAGAGCATTGGATTTTCAAAAATCCGTAATTTGATTTTTGAAAAGTTTAAATGACTAGCAATATTTTTAACACTTTTATAGAAAAACGGTTTTGTAAAACCAATACGTTATTAGAAACAAATGGTTTGAAATGTCACGGATTTCTTGGAAAGTAATGATTTTGAATTGTAGGAACAATTTTGTTATATGGCTAATGGTGACAGACACTTGATATTCAAACACCACAAATCAAGGAGGACAAATGGATTTTAGACAGCGGGTGTTCAAAAGACATGATGGAAAATTAAGACAAAGGAAGAGCAACAATGTAGATATATATGCTTAAAAACAAACCTTTGGATGGAGAAATAGTAATATTGGAATAGAGGACGTCGGCAATGTCTGTAACCTTGAAACTTTACTTTTTTATACTTTTTAATGAGTTCGTTAAGTAGAAAGACATTTTAGTTCTTCTTCTATGATCAAATAACCAAAGTGGTTTAAATAAATAGAAAACAAGTTTTCCCTTTAAAAATAACGGTTAGTTTTCAAATTGAAAAGACACTCTAATTTTTGAAATGCCTTATGATTTTATCTGTAGAATATTTAAAATTATTTATCTATCAAATAATTATATTTTTGTTGTAATTAACGTAATGTATTAAAAGCTCAGAAAAATATTTCAAAGCATAATATTAATTTTTTTAATTTTGTAGAACTTTTACAAAACAGACTATACCCTTTGAAAACATGGCAGATAATTCTGAGTGCAGTAGTGCAATCTAAATCTTAAAAATTAATAATTTTTTGATGAAATTTTTTACACAAATATAAGATAGATATACTTGATTTTGTAAAATCTTTGGAGCCAAAATTCGAATTATAACTATTTTATTATTTTTGAATGAATAGACACCTAGTAAGTTATAACGGCTATATCATCAAATTCTAGAGCCAAATTTTGAATTTTTGTGGTATTTAAATTAAATAATTTTTTATTAATAAAATTATATTCCATATAAGAATTATTATATGTAACTATATAAAATATATAAAAGTATTTTAAATAATTTAATATTTTTTGGATTTTCGTACAAAATTGACTACTCTCTTTAAATATTGAACCGGCATGTTAAACACGGTATTTTTCTGGAAAACTAAAAACATATACTTTAAACTATATATGAAAAAAATTCATATTAAAATTGAAAATTTAACTATTTTATAATATTCAAAACGGAAATGGTGGTTATAACAGCCATATTTCTGTCGTGGGTCATTGTGATTTTGAATTTTTATATCCTTTTACCCAAAATAAATTTCATAAAAAAATATTATTTTCTAGAATATAATTAGTATGTATAACCACATAAAAAATACTGAGCAATTTAAATTAATGAAACATTTTCTTTAGTTTTGTTAAATTTGAATAGACACTTCTACTGCCAAGTTGCGATTTTAATTTTTTAATTTTTTTAACAATCATGCCTCTTCGTGATTGGACATACCTCTTGATCCCTAATAATTTCTATAACGTTTTTTCTTTCTAATAAAAACCTACTAATCATTTATCATGGCTATACTAAATAGATTAACATACCTTGTTCCATGATTTCAACTTTTCGAATGTTGATTTTACTCTTATTTCTTATAAGATATTAACTTTATGGCTTAATGAAATTAATTGAATAAACTTACAGTGTGTGAATAAGGCTTTATTATAGATTCCTTCTATCAATAAGAACACACCACATCAAATGACACTTGTCATATAAACAAATAATAACACATATGCAAAATGACATGTGTCATTACACTTGTCATTTAGGAAGATCATCGTATACAAGCATGATGACAAGTGTCTTTACATATGTAAAACAATGAATGTGGCAAAATGCATTATTTCACATTATATTACATATAATAGTGTTATGAATAAATTTTGGAACTTTACTTGTGTTTAAAAATAAAAGGTTTAGTAGAGTATCTAATTTTCTTATTATTACTTTTTTCATTATTTTTCTTCATGGTTTTTAAGTACTCTAAGTCTACTAACTACTATAGAAAATTTGGATTAAAAATCAATTATTTAAGTGTCAAAAACTGGTCACAAATTTGGTGCAAAATCATGTTAAAACAGGCCTAGAACTTTAGATAGCATTTTTGAAATTCTATCTCTGCTTCTGTAACACTTTATACCTGTTGCAAATTGTTTAAATACCATTTATGTGCTTTGAAACAAAGACCTTCCGCAGCATTTGATAAATGCTACATTTCCTGTTTTATAACTTTATTTTGTTCTGAAATTTTTTAAAGTGTTGCAGATACTTTTTACGACATTCTGGAAATGCTTCTTTTCTGTTTAAAACTTTAAATTGTGTAAAAATGATTTTAAATTAAATATTATTCTCTAATATTTTTTGAGTTGTTTTCTAAATTATATAAGAGTGTTTAAAATTGGTTTCATATTAAAATTTATTTTTACTAATTAATTAAGAATTTTAAAATAAGAGGCTTTTAATATAAACCATGTTTATTTTGGTTTTACTATTTTATTTAAAAAATTATTATTTTTATATAATATTCTATATAGATAATTGTAATATATTTTTAAGTAGTTAAAAAGTGTTTTAACATATTTATAAGTATTTTAAAAAGTAATTATATATATATATATATAAAAGTTTTAATAGGTAAGTTAAGTATTTATAAATGTAGTAATGGAAGTTTGGATTTTTAACGTTTAAGTTAAAATGAATTATTTTAAAAAAATTAAATAAGGAGATAAATAAGTTTATAAAATTATATATGATCATGTACATAGTTACACTTATAAAATACTATGACTAGGCTACGATTAAATTTAATAATTAATATGTTTTGTTACGAAAATATATGAATTTATGTTATAAACATAATATATAATTTTCTTTGTCAAATTTGGATGCTTAGGATTATATAATAATATTATTTATATTATATTGAATTGGTTTCCATGCCCTATCATTGAATTTTGATCTCATATATATCATCTAGTTTATATTGATTTTGATATACTAGGTATTAGGTTTTGATTTAATTGTGTATTATATAATTCAAAATAAATAAATAAAGTTTGCATTATCCTATTTATTTGTTTTCCTAAAATATTTAGTATGTAATCTAAAATAGATCATTGAATATCATAATAAATAACATAATTATTTCATATTGAATATAAAATATTTTCTTTATTTATGCCTCACATATTACATCTTGATATATCACATACAATATCCTTATTTTATGCTTTAAATATTTCATCTTAGACCAATCAAAATCATGTAATTAAATCCATATTAATTAGCATGTTACTTAATTCTTGATTTTGACTCTATAGTTTATGTTGTCTTATTTATCATTATATATCTAATTTCAATTATCATCATTTATATTGCAATATAATCATCATATAACATCATTATATATGTTTTAATTATTGATTTTGACTTCATGTTCTATAAAAGCATATTATTAAGGAGGATTTTTTAATTTTCACCTATTTTTGTTGATGACAAAGGGGGAGTAAAATATAAAGTATACATATGCATATATTCAGGGGGAGTTATATTATATTTTATATATACAGGATATTAATGGTTGTCGTCATCGAAGAAGGAGAGAAGTCTGTAATGACCCTAATTTTGACTAACATTACTTAGAACATTTAATTGGATAAATGAAATGAAATAACGTAGATAGTTAAGGGATTGAGATTTGTTAACTAAGAATGAGCCGTGCTTTAATGAATGTATTAGTAGAAGAGAATTAAAAAAGTAAGAAGAAGGAATATGGTAAGGGTAAAATAGGGATAGCCTTTGTTCCTATACCCTAAACCCTTATATTCTTCATTCCTTGTTCATTTTAACTTTCACAAACAAAACTAAAATCCTAAAGAACACGGCCGGCCTCCGTTTAGAGGATTCAAGGAGAAGAAAGGCTAGGATTCAAGTAGAAAAGTTAAGCAAATCAATCTAATGGCAAATTTCCACCTTCTTAATACAAAGCCAAGGTGAATAATTAGTTTACATCCCTATTTTTGATGAAGGATTTTGGTTTAAAGCTAAACCTGTTTTCTTTTGCAAGTATATGCCACGTTATAGTGATTAAATGATTATATGTTTTAAGTTGATGATTTATGGAGATTTAACAAGAATTTTATGATTCGTTTAAATTAGAAAACCTATCATCACCCAATGTGTGTGTTTTTGATATATAGTCAAAAATATTATTTTAGAAGTGGGTTTCAAGTTTCAAATTTTCCAAGTGAGTATGGATTTATTATAAATTTTCTATGAGAGAAAATAGTTAATTTTGGATTGAAATTATTTAAGGCGATTAAATAATGCCTTCGGGTCTGAAATTTATATATGTTAGAAATAATATTTTTGGAGATTATTCCTAAGTGTTTTGCTATGGTTAATAAGCACTTAAATGTTTTAAACGTTTTATTAAGGAGAAGGGCTTAAGTGCTAAAATGTTTTCGATTATTTAATGGTTTAGTTCAGCAGCTTTTTGAAAAAAGAATTTTGGTAAAGTATTGGCAACCAATCATATTTTGGCAAGTTATGTAATTTGAGTGAAAAGGAATTACTTTAAAAGGAATAAAATCAGTTTTATATCGAATTACAACTTCGCCACTTTCATTTGCTTGCTTCCGTCACCATACACGGTAAACCTTTCGCACCCATTCTAAATTAATGCATATGGTATCAAGCATTTGTATGTAGTGTATTGGAGAAAGGCGGGAGGAAAGGATGGTATCGAAGGTATGCTTGCAAATAGGTTTAAGCTGCCTTTATTTGCTTGTGAACTCCATCGATACTCTAGCTACCGCATTTATACCCTTCGCCTTAGTAAGAAGCCGCTTTTATAACTCTTTAAATCATTTAGTATGGAGGGTAGGGTTTCGAATTGATACCCTTCCACAACCATTGAAGTTGCTTTTCTTTTAACTTGTACATGCGAAAGGGTGGGTGCCGCTCCCAAACCTTTCGACATGGTTGAAGTCACTTGTTTAAACCCAAGTATACATGCGGAAGTATGTCATCGTCACCCTAAGTGTTTCGAAGGAATAGCTTTCGTGTCAGTGCCCTTACGGGCTATGTGTTTTGTTTTGTTTTCAAACTATGGTTTCAAAAGTAATACTTTTAATTGGTTTTGAAGCTATGCTTCCATAACTTCTTACTTGAACCCAATGGCTTCGAAAGGTATGTTTTAAGTGTTTCGAAAGGTATGTTTAAAGTGTTTCAAAAATTTTGTTTTAAAGTTTTCGAAAGATACGCTTAATGGATTCGAAAGAGGATGTCTAAGATTTTAAGTAATGATTTCGAAAGGTCTATTTCCAAAACATTTGAAAGGAAGGTTTTGGCCTTTCATTCTAATGTTTTCAAGGTTTAAGTATTTATCTTATTTCGAAGGGATAGATAACCCTATTGACTTTAAGTTCTCATCAACATTGTTTTATGTAAAAAGCATATATCATGGCATAGGTATTTTGAGTAAAGTAAAGAGTATATTTTCCTTGTTTAAGTAGGGTTTAAAAGGGTTGAATAAATTTGAAAGAAATCTTTTCAAGAAAAATTGAATATGGTTGTTAACCCTAAGTATATGACTCGAATATTAGAAAACCAGATGGAACTGGTGTGGGGTCGCGCCCTATACTCTATCTAGTAGCCCCTAGCTAATATAAGTCCAAAATTCCAATGTGTAGGGCTTTGTCATAGGTGAGACTAAAATGATGTTACACACAGAAAGGAATACACAGAGTAGAGGTAGGTTATCGGTGAGCCCAAAAAACCATTAGGATCAGTTGACCCTAGGAGAAGTAAGTTAAGGACAGATCGTCAAATATTGTATCTAACAGAAGTTATAATATTTATTATGTTCGATAGACCCAAGTCAGCCAGTGGTTAATAGTTGGCCCGATAAAACTATATTGTTCGGACAAATAGTCCATTGATTACCTTATTTATATGCATATATATATTATTGCTATTGTTGTTATAATCAGTTTGATTGCAGGATTTTGATTTGCAAAAGATGTAATTTTAAAAGGATAGTGAGGGGAAATCCGTTCCGCTAAGTGGCATGCTCTCACTTAATATCAGTCAACCGATATGTAATAGAATTATTCACACCAGGATTTATGTCTGACTTGATGTTTATGTTTTTCCTTTAAACTCTCGAGCGGTCAAAATTAAATTTGGGTAGATGGAGAGTTAAGGACTTTTCAAGTTTAGTAGGTTGGACGGATAAGCTTTCGAAGACGTGCAAGAGGCAAACTAGCTACGTAGGAGTTATTTAGTACTATTTCCGTTGTGATGTATTTATGACTGATATGTCTATTTATCTAGCACTCTGATAATCCAAGGGGGAATCTTCATATGTCACTCTTGGCATAATTTGTAATAATTATATTTGATCAAACTTAGGGATTGTTTTGGGATTATGTAATTGAATATGAAATATTGATTCTAAATGTAATCAGAAAAGTTGTTTTTGAAATCTGTGTTGATTTTATTTCATATTCATGTGCTTATGATATTATTGATGGTATTAACATTACCATATTTTGTCATTGGAAGTTAATACTATAGATGATTGCAGCATCTGTAGCGCTTAGCTTCGGGCCTCAAAATAGGGGATGTTACAACTTGGTATCAGAGCATAGGTTTATGAAAACTTAAAAGAAATTTTAAACTTAAAATGATTTTTGAAAACATAATCCTAGGGAATAAGAGAAAAGATTGGGGTATGGGATAACGCTATAGTAACGTACTTGTATTTGCTATATATAAGTATACGCTTTATCTCTATTCTCCCATCTCTCTTAGGCTACTCTTTTGTATCTTACAAAGACTCGAGTGCAGATTTTAAGGAAGTGAGATATGGGTGCAAGGAATGAAAAAGTTAACCTTGGTGGAAGAAGCACCACAACCAATGGAAATGCCAGACCAAACACTAGAAGGAATCCAAGTCAGGCACAAGCTGCTAATGTGGGTATTAGAGCAGCGCAAGTTGATATGGGAGCTATGTATCGGTTCTTCGTCGACATGATGTAAGCTAGAGCTGCTGCAGGATTAGTTGGAGGAAATGTTGGAGACGAAAATCAAGAAGCTCCGGTGGTCAATCACTATGCAATATTGGGTAGAGACTATGCTAGGCTTGGAGGAAAGTCGTTTATCGGTGCTGATGACACAATTGAAGTGGAGAATTGGTTGCTTCATTGCGAAAGGATTTTTGCTGATTTAGGACTTAACGATGAGAAGAAAATGAGATTGGCCTCCAGATAGTTGCAAGAAGCAGCACTGTACTGGTGGAACAATATTACTGTAGGAGTAGATGAAGAGACTATGACTTGGGCAGAATTCAGAAGGAGGTTTGAGGAAAGATTCATGTCGGAGATTGCTAAGTCAACTATGGTCAAGAAGTTTGCTGAATTGGTGTAGGGAGACGTGACAGTGCTTGAGTATGCTATCAGATTTGAGCAATTATCGAGATACCGATATGCTACGGTAGATATAGTTATCAAAAGGAATGAGAAGTTCATCCGTGGACTGAGACCCAAGCTTGCTAAAGCAACTTTACAACATATTATGGATCCGTGTGATGTATTGTTGAGATGGCTTTGAGAAATGAGAAGATGCCCGCTTTCTTTAGTGTCAACAAAGTAGTGGAAACTCAAGGTGGGCAGAACCAGAAGAGAAAATTTTTCCACAAGAAGGGAGCTCAAAAGGGAGGAGCTGCCAAGAAGGCAAAATCTAATCTGGTTTGCTTTAAGTGTGATAAGAAGGGACATTTCACTCACGAGTGTCGGACAGACAAAGCAAAGAAGGCTGCTGACGAGAAAGGAGTGAAATGCTTCAACTGTGATCAGATTAGACATTATAAGAACCAGTGCAAGGAATCGGCCAAGGATGGAAAGGGAAAAGTGTTTACATTGGAACCAGCTGCCTCAAGACTAATGGCAGGGGAGAAAGGAAAAGCTGGGTTGGGAGGTACGCTTTTGATTCATGGTATGTCAGTTAGATTTCTGTTTGATACTGGTGCATCACATTTTTTTATATCTTATTGTTTGGTAGAAAAGCTTAACCTAGAACCCTCATACCTAATTACTTCCTTAAGGGTTGTGAATTCGATAGGAGGGTATGCAACTCTGGGGATGAGATGTGACCAATTAGAGCTTGAATTGTTAGGTCATATATTTGCTTGCAGTTTGCATGTGTTTGATTTCTTAGGTTTCAGAATTATTTTGGGTATGGATTGGTTAAGGAAGTATGATGCTAGGATATTTTGCTAGGATACGAAAATATCACTTAGACACTCTAGTTGTAGTGATCGATTATATACAATGTAGAACCCAAAATTAGATTCTTTCGCTTTGTTGGGCGTTATGGACAAAGAAGACAAGTTGAATCGAGTTTTCGTTGTTTGAGAATTCACAGATGTCTTTGAACTCGTGATAGGAATACCGTCGAAACGAGCCATTGAGTTTTGGATAGATTTAGTACCAGGAGCTGAACATATGAGTAAACTGCCAAGTAGAATGACACCCACCGAGATGAAGGAGCTAAAGGTGCAGTTGGTGGATTTAGAAGGTAAGAATTTTATCAGACCAAGCAGTTCGCCTTAAGGTGCAGCCATAGTATTTATTAAGGAATCAGATGGATCATTGAGGTTGTGTATCTATTATTGTAAGCTGAATGAGAAGACGATAAAAGACCGATATCTGTTACCTAGGATTGACGATTTGTTCGACCAGTTGCATAGAGAAAAAGTATTTTCTAAGTTAGATTTGGCAACAGGGTTCATCAACTTAGAGTAGCAGAGGATAGTTTCCTTTGAGGGCGTTTAGGACCGGATATGGATCATACGAATGGTTAGTAATGCCATTTGGTTTAACTAATGCACTAACATTCTTCGTGGACTTGATGAACATAATTGTAACAACCCGATTTTTCGACGCCCGAAAGTCGACATCCATACAACCACTGTATCAACTGACGAACTATCGAATGCCGGAAAACCGAATTGTTAGGGCTAAAGAAAGAAAGAGATAGAAGAAGAAAGAAAGAAGAAGAAACAGAAACAATATCAGAATCTCACATTCGCAGCGGAACAATATATAATAGATGAATGAATAATCTTTATAACAAAGAACTATATCATTTTATACAATACATCATCAGAGTTTACAACAACAACACACATCACTGGACAGTTATATATACTTGTTCACATAACATAATACACAGCGGAATAATACTAGTATAAGTGATACGTCTCGCCAACCAGCTCGCCTCGAGATCTCCACAGCAATCCATCCAGATCCAATTGATAACCAGATTCTAGGCTGCCCGTGTGGAAAATTATGGGCACCCAGAGTTTAGAAAGGGAACAATAAACTCCAGGTCAGTCATGGGACTGGTGTGAGACCTTAAAAACAGTTATTGGTATTAAAAAGAAATCCGCAATGCTTTTGGAAAATGAAACTACCATAAGGCCTCCCGCGACACACACAATGCAAACGTAGAATTGAGGAGATTTCTCCTTATGATAGTCAAACCTGCTTGATAAGCAAAATCTTTTTAATATTATAATTAGTGCCTAGTGTGGAAACCATTTCGAAAGTATAATATTAATCTTAGCCAGCATACAACCATTATTGTATGCCTACTATAACTACCATGTTTTGTGGCAGGTTACTGTCACGCTGCATGGCATTTTATACAACTAAACCGTACAAGGTTCGTATTGTTTCTTTGGATTTTCCAACAAATGGTCAGGCTAAGGAACTTCCTATGCCATATAGGTACGCCTCTGGAGGGACGTCCCGAGAACCTACCCGGCTCTCTACCAACACAAGGCCGGGTTACCTCTATAACTAGCTAACTACTACTCGAGTATGCCACCCCCCGGTCGTTTGCGACCTTTATCCGAGGGCCCTCAATCACAAAGCAACAACCACATAGTAAATGAGATTGCAGCAAGCACATAGGTAAAGTATCTGGGCTCCATACCATGATACCACCTTTTTCCAAAAGGAAATGACATACCCTAAAGGGTGCGACCCTCATAACCTTGCCCCATTTTTCCTGTTTCGACCATTTCCAGGGTGTGAGGTTCGATGAGGTCTCGTCCATAAAGCTACGCTTTACACGAAAGCCATGCTTTGATCACGGATGATCAACAAATGACCATCAACACACAGCAGCACTTAGCATGCCACACTACCAAATTTGGAGTATATCACCGATAACCTTCAACTACATAACCTCTGAGCTCGTACGTCTCAGAGAAGGGTGTTAAGCTAAGAGAATAAATTCTCCGCCACCAACAGATATGTATTTGAAAGAAATCTGCTTTATATCTCAAAGTGTAGTGTCAGACATACGACCATACAAGTCTGTTCCGGGTTCGAACAGAATCAAAGGCACTTCGTCCAATAAAGGAAGAGGCCCTTGCAAATCCGGGTATCCACAATCCCGGTCGAACTCCCCATCACATGTGGAGATCTCTATACCGGAGCACTCAGTGCAGAGACATTCGATAGGTTATCCTATCGTTCTCGCAAACACCCGGTCTTCAACACCGGACTTCCATTGCGATCCATAACGTCGTATCATTATTCGGAATGGGTTATATGACACAAAAGTCCTCTCCCTGCTAAATCGAATATTGAGCGCTTGTTTTAAAAACAAATTCAAGTGCCATTTCTAAGGCAAATATTGAAAGTCGGTTATTTAACTATCAAACAACATTCACAACAATCAAGCCTCAATAATTTATCCAAATTGATTATACTGATAGTTGGATATTTTACTATCAAACAATATTCACAATAATCATCCAATCTAAATAATTTTTCCAAATTATTAAATTTCAAAATATCTTTGCAAGATATATATTTTCCACACTTCATCACTTTGAAAACCAATTTCAAATCACTTTTCACTCGGGGAATAAAATTCCCGATATTATTTATTTCCACTGGAAATCTGCCAAGTCCGAATACTTTAAAGTAATTTAAATCACTTATCCAAATATACATGGAAATATTTAAAATAAAACTATCTATAAACTCTTAATAAAAAATTAGTTATGAAAATATTATACTAATATCTCATATAAAACTTCAAGTCCAAACTAATAAAATTAGTAGATAGAGTATAAATATTTCAAAATAACAAACATTTGCAAATCGATTTCCAAATTAATTTTCAACACAAAATCAATTTTTCATTCAAACACCAAATCAATTTTCATATTGATTTTCCAAAGATTTATTTTCCAATACCAAATCAATTATCAAATGGATTTAAAAAAAATTTATCACCTTTTAAATAAATCCCTTTATTCTTCCAAATTATTTAAAATTCCATTTTCAATAAATTCTTCAACTTTTAAACAATATTATTCAAAACCCATTTATTAATATATTTTACCATATTTTGGAAATAATTCGATAAGATTTCAAAAATCAACTTTATGCTTTTAAATTCCTTCTTTTAAATTCACCCAATTCTTTCAAAAAGGATTTACTTAAAATTTCCTATTTTAATTTCAAAAATCCAATTTTATTTATTTCTGGTATCCAACGATACCAAAAATACATTCGGCTAAATTATTGCCTTCAACAAATTCAATCATCAATACAATCAATCACATATTATCAATAAATCAGCACAACAATTAAATACCCATTCCACTTCGAGGTGGAATATCGCGGTATATGGGATTTATAAAATATCATCCGCTATTATGCGGCGCATAGGGTCTCATCCGCTATATAATGCGGGAACTCAACAACTCTAAATACATATATAATACCAATTCCACTTCGAGGTGGAATATCGCGGTATATGGGTTTACATATAATATCATCCGCTATTATGCGGCGAATAGGGTCTAATTCAATACAACTGATAATCATTTATCATCCAAGCACACAATCAACAATTTATCATCCAAGCACACAATCAATAATTTTAAATTCCAATATTTTCAATTAAGTGAGAAGATCTCACCTTTAACAATGCATGCAATCCATTTTCCATTCCCGCTTGGTTTCTTTCAGATATTGACCTTGTATAAACATTATAAGGTTTTATTAATATTCGGGTAAATCGAACAATTTATCTCTTTTAAAATGAACTAGCATGTTTAATATGTGTTTATGTATAATTATTTTATTTTCAAAATAAACTATATAGGTTTTATAAAAATCTAACTTTACATGTTCATTTATATACTGTATATCTTCAAAATAATCTTCTGCTTTTACTGTGTATATATTCATATATATACATATATATTATTACATTAAAATAAACAAACTATACATATACCCACTGTCATAATCTTCTCTTAGAAATGAAAACTTTACCTTATTGCAAATTATTCTCTAATGCATATATATAAATCTGTAATTTGAAAAATAAGGGGCATATATACTTTACTGTAAACATTTTCCTTTAAGACAGATTATAATTGAAATATAATTTTTCTTTTTTCAAAACCGAAGGCAAACGTAAATTGTTATTAACATATTCACTGGAAAGAAAATTTACCCCAAATCAACGAGTGGCTCCGAACTCGCACATAGCAGTGCCAAGTAACCGAGCGATTCCACCTCCCTTCCGACATCTCGACTCGCCACCATCCAATTCGAGCACACGACCATCGCGACGCCCTAGCTTCGCCGCCATCACTCCGCATCGCATGCCACTACCCCCACGATGAACTCGAACTTCCTAAATTGTCGACCCATGCCGCCGTGCCTTCAAGCGCGGCCCTGCTTTTGAATTCGGAGGGAGACAAGCTCCAGCTGTGGCATAAGAACGAGGAAGAACAAGCCCTTCTTCAAAATCGAATTCGATTTTCGAACGAAAATGACGTCGTTCGATAAATGCTTTCGATTGGTTTAGAATTGGAACGAGAGTTTTTTTATAAAAGGAGTTCGGCCATTTTAGTTGGGAAGAAAAGGAACAAAGGTATGGTTCGTTGATTTCGATTGAAAGCCTAGGATAAGAAGGAAATTTCGTGATTTAAAAAGAAAAGGAAGGAGATATTTTTCTTTCTCTTCTCTGTATTAACTGTGATTTGAATGAAGTGAAAGAAATAACGATGGCGTGTAGAGCTTACTCATGTACATTAACCTGAGGTGAAATAAAAACAGCTGATATGAGTATATATTTTAAATCAATAAATATAGATTTTTTTTCTTCTTTCTTTCTTTAAAATCGTCTCGACAAAAGCAACTTCCAATCTTGAACTCCTATCGAGGCGTGCCGCCAGGCGTTTATAATGTTATACCCCTATTCCGCACGCAATGGAAAAGGTTTCAAGTCCTAATTCGATCGTATGGAGAAGATAGCTTTTTGGACTCAGTTATTATATTAAATTTTCGATATAAATTTCAGCGCGTTTATCTATCATACGATCACACAACAACTCTGTTGCTACGAAAACTGAAATCCGATAATAGCACATTTTTATGGATCCAATGGCACTGGTTTCGTCGAATTCCGAGACTGTGCCTCGAAAGGCTATTTTTTAAATATCGATTTAAACGATAAAATTTCAAAACTGAACAAAACACTGTTAAATTCAATTTCAAAATTTCTATCGCCTTCAGTATTATTAATATAAATTTTCTAAGCCTTGAAAATATTTTTAATCAGCTTAAAAATTGAAGATTCAATATTTTTACCCAACTGCAATAAATTAAATTCAAAAATTAAATTGCCAAATTCATTCTGATATTTGAATTTCAAATTAAACAAACTTCCAGATATTTAAAATCAATTAAATATTTTGATTTTCAATGTCAAAAATTGAGGGTCGTCACATTCTTCCCCCCTTAAAAGAATTTCGTCCCGAAATTACAAGTTAAGAAGAATGATCCTCAACTCGTTTATCATTTTCCCAAAACCAAACAGTTTTATCAAATTCTCAAACCAATCTTCTTATCATAACCACACTATCATCCTTATTAATTTTCCAAACATTTTCATAGTTTCAAGCAACTTCATTTTACTTCACAATTCAAATTTATATTTAAATTCAAATTTTAAATTATCCAAAATTTCTCAAAAATTTTCTAACTCTCTAAATTTTCAAAAAATTTCGCCAGCGTCTCCTTTGTGCGGCTAGCTCGGTACAACTACAAAATGTCCCTACGGACCCGCAGATTTCAAAAAGAAAAAGAAAAGCCAAGCGGCTAGACAAGAAAGGATCAAATTTCATACTGAAATTTAAATACATACCTTATTGTCGAGCAATTTAAATTATCTTCAAAAACCAAAAATCCACTTAGTGAAAACTCGATATTCACTTTTTTCCAAAACTTTTAACTTCGACCAAAACAATAGTTTTCCCTTTTCTAGTTCAATTCCTACGTTTCCATTACAATTTGAAAATCAATTTTCCGTTAACAAAATTTTTTCTAATTGACAGAGTCTCCCTTGTACGGAGGAGCTTTTGCAATTTGACAAGAGATATAAATATATATACATCGACCCACACGGTCGAAAAACAAAAACAGTTCATATTTCCTAACTTTGTATTGCGTAGGCGTACCTTTATTAGCATTTTAAGCAAAGCGGTTATTTTTAAGCATTTTGCACAACCAAATGCAGCCAAACGCCCCCCCCTCGTACCTGTACTTACTCAATTTAAACACGTAAGTGACATATATAGGAAATCTATTAACATTTTACTCATTTTCAATAACAAACAAGTTGTTTTCATAAACAATACACTCAAAATTATTTCCATTAGCAATTTATCAAGTTTCAATACAAATTTAATCGCTTTCATCTAATTCACATACCATTTCTATTCAATTCAAGTGATTTACAATGCAGTTCCTTACATTCAATTCATTTTTAAGCAAAACGAACTCATATCCATTTCAATTGATTCAAAAATCAATTTTTATTTTCTTTTAATAACTCATAGAATTTTATATAACCTCGTTTGCGTCAAACGACAACCATTTATATGCAAATTCAACGATATTCACTTAATATAATATCCATTCTAGTTTATAACTAATTTAAATTGATACCAACTCAATTTATTTTAATTCCATTTCATTTCCAATTGATTCCATTCAATTCAATTTGCATTCCATATTCACATTCGGTTTATTTCATTAATCCAAACAAATTTCATCCAAAACCATTTCATAAAACTCGACAACAACGCTTTTGTCCAAATATTTCTTAAGTCATTTCAACTCAAAACTCAAGTTCATTTTCCTTGTAAACAATTTCTAATTTAAATCTTTGATTTGATTTTTTTTCATTTATCAAATCCATTCCATCTACTAATTTAATTCAATTAGTATATTCACTTATCCTTTTTAAATTTCAAATTTCCATATTCAATTCATCTTGAATTTGCTTTATCTTTATCAAGGAAATTTCAATTTATTTTTTTCTACTTACTTGAATCTATATGCAAATTCAAACCATTTCCAAATTTAGCTCACAACTCAACTTTAATTTAACTAATTCAACTTCCAATTCATTATTTACAAATGTAACCTTATTTGTTCATTCACAAATTCATTCCTTTTCAATTTGAACATTATTCCATTCAAATTTCAAATATTTTTATAAGTTATCAAACTTATTTACATTCTGTAACATTTTAAAGAAATTCCAGAGTCTTTTTAAAAATTACTCACATTTCAAAACTAACTTTGAAATTAATTATGTCCCTTCAAAATATTTTTAAATTTCAAACCCCGCTAGATTTCATATCCAACTCAAAAATACTTCTCAAATAATTATTTTCTAGACTTCTGGAAACCAATTTCAAATTAGGAAATTTAATCCTTTGAAATTTCAATTAAAATCCTTTAATCCGTATTGCAAAAATTTCTTTGGCACTTTATTTTAATTTATAGAACTCATTTATAAACTTCATTCCATTAATGAATTTATTTTCAAATATTTTTCTGGAATTCTATTTCAAATTATAAATCACATTTACAATTTACATTTACAAATCCCATTCGTATATGAACTTTATTTCCTTATCCTTTCAATTCATATTTATAAATTTCATTTGTTAAATGAATTTATCTCCAAATCTTTGGTTATACCATTATTTCTTATTCCGTTTCCATATAACAATGATAATAATTCAATATTATCTCTTCCTATCAACCAAGCATCCCTATACTATAATAATTTACGGAAAATGATTTCTTTTCAATACAAAAATAGTTTTGGGTAAAATTATTTCATTTATCCTATTTAAAACAATACTGTGTCAGTTTATCTTGTTTAAGAGTTTAGAAACCCCTATCGATTACAGTTGGCCAAACTGCACCGACCAGAATCTATATACAATCAACCAATAAGTCAACACAATATAAAACAAATTTTTGTATTCACTAACAAATACGCGCTCATATCTATTATTACACTCACACTCATTCTAGAGTACTACTGACTCTATTTCTAATGAGTAACACCCAACAGAGCCAAGGTTGTCGCTTAACCAATTGCTCTGATACTAAATGTAACAACCCAATTTTTCGACGCCCGAAAGTCGACATCCATACAACCACTGTATCAACTGACGAACTATCGAATGCCGGAAAACCGAATTGTTAGGGTTAAAGAAAGAAAGAGATAGAAGAAGAAAGAAAGAAAAAAAGTAGAAACAATATCAGAATCTCACATTCGCAGTGGAACAATATATAATAGACGAATGAATAATCTTTATAACAAAGAACTATATCAGTTTATACAATACATCATCAGAGTTTACAGCAACAACACACATCACTGGACAGTTATATATACTTGTTCACATAACATAATACACAGCGGAATAATACTAATATAAGTGATACGTCTCAACACCCAGCTCGCCTTTAGATCTCTACAGCAATCCATCTAGATCCAATTGATAACCTAATTCTAGGCTGCCCGTGTGGAAAATTATGGGCACCCAGAGTTTAGAAAGGGAATAATAAACTCCAGGTCAGCCATGGGACTGGTGTGAGATCTTAAAAACATTTATTGGTATTAAAAAGAAATCCGCAATGCTTTTGGAAAATGAAACTACCATAAGGCCTCCCGCCACACACATAATGCAAACGCAGAATTGGAGGAGATTTCTCCTTATGATAGTCAAACATGCTTGATACGCAAAATCTTTTTAATATTATCATTAGTGCCTAGTGTGGAAACCATTTCGAAAGTATAATATTAATCTTAGCCAGCATACAACCATTATTGTATGCCTACTATAGCTACCATGTTTTGTGGCAGGTTACTGTCACGCTGCATGGCAGGTTATACAACTAAACCGTACAAGGTTCGTATTGTTTCTTTGGATTTTCCAACAAATGGCAGGCTAAGGAACTTCCTATGCCACATAGGTACGCCTCTGGAGGGACGTCCCGAGAACCTACCCGGCTCTCTGCCAACACAAGGTCGGGTTACCTCTGTAACTAGGTAACTACTACTTGAGTATGCCACCCCCGGTCATTTGCGACCTTTATCCGAGGGCCCTTAATCACAAAGCAACAACCACACAGTAAATGTGATTGCAACAACCACATAGGTAAAGTATCTGGGCTCCATACCATGATACCACCTTTTTCCAGAAGGAAATGACATACCCTAAAGGGTGCGACCTTCATAACCTTGCCGCATTTTTCCTGTTTCGACCATTTTCGGGGTGTGAGGTTCGATAAGGTCTCGTCCACAAAGCTACGCTTTACACGAAAGCCATGCTTTGATCACGAATGATCAACAAATGACCATCAACAAACAACAGCACTTAGCATGCCACACTAACAAATTGGGAGTATATCACCGATAATCTTCAACTACATAACCTCTGAGCTCGTACGTCTCAGAGAAGGGTGTTAAGCTAAGAGAATAAATTCTCCGCCACCAACAGATATGTATTTGAAAGAAATCTGCTTTATATCTCAAAGTGTAGTGTCAGACATACGACCATACAAGTCTGTTCCGGGTTCGAACAGAATCGAAGGCACTTCGTCCAATAAAGGAAGAGGCCCTTGCAAATCCGGGTATCCACAATCCCGATCGAACTCCCCATCACATGTGGAGATCTCTATACCGGAGCACTCAGTGCAGAGACATTCGATAGGTTATCCTATCGTTCTCGCAAACACCCAGTCTTCAACACCGGACTTCCATTGCGATCCATAACGTCGTATCATTATTCGGAATGGGTTATATGACACAAAGGTCCTCTCCCTGCTAAATCGAATATTGAGCGCTTGTTTTAAAAACAAATTCAAGTGCCATTTCTAAGGCAAATATTGAAAGTCGGTTATTTAACTATCAAACAACATTCACAACAATCAAGCCTCAATAATTTATCCAAATTGTTTATACTGATAGTTGGATATTTTACTATCAAACAATATTCACAATAATCATCCAATCTAAATAATTTTTCCAAATTATTAAATTTCAAAATATCTTTGCAAGATATATATTTTCCACACTTCATCACTTTGAAAACCAATTTCAAATCACTTTTCACTCGGGGAATAAAATTCCCGATATTATTTATTTCCACTGGAAATCTGCCAAGTCCGAATACTTTAAAGTAATTTAAATCACTTATCCAAATATACTTGGAAATATTTAAAATAAAACTATCTTTAAACTCTTACTTAAATATTAGTTATGAAAATATTATACTAATATCTCATATAAAACTTCAAGTCCAAACTAATAAAATTAGTAGAAAGAGTATAAATATTTCCAAATAACAAACATTTGCAAATCGATTTCCAAATTAATTTTCAACACAAAATCAATTTTTCATTCAAACACCAAATCAATTTTCGTATTGATTTTCCAAAGATTTATTTTCCAATACCAAATCAATTATCAAATGGATTTCAAAAAAAATTTATCACCTTTTAAATAAATCCCTTTATTCTTTCCAAATTATTTAAAATTCCATTTTCAATAAATTCTTCAACTTTTAAACAATATTATTCAAACCCCATTTATTAATATCTTTTCCCATATTTTGGAAATAATTCGATAAGATTTCAAAAATCAACTTTATGCTTTCAAATTCCTTCTTTTAAATTCACCCAATTCTTTCAAAAGGGATTTACTTAAAATTTCCTACTTTAATTTCAAAAATCCAATTTTATTTATTTCTGGTATCCAACGATACCAAAAATACATTCGGCTAAATTATAGCCTTCAACAAATTCAATCATCAATATAATCAATCATAGATTATCAATAAATCAGCACAACAATTAAATACCCATTCCACTTCGAGGTGGAATATCGCGGTATATGGGATTTATAAAATATCATCCGCTATTATGCGGCGCATAGGGTCTCATCCGCTATATAATGCAGGAAGTCAACAACTCTAAATACATATATAATACCAATTCCACTTCGAAGTGGAATATCACGGTATATGGGTTTACATATAATATCATCCGCTATTATGCGGCGAATAGGGTCTAATTCAATACAACTGATAATCATTTATCATCCAAGCACACAATCAACAATTTATCATCCAAGCACACAATCAATAATTTTAAATTCCAATATTTTCAATTAAGTGAGAAGATCTCACCTTTAACAATGCATGCAATCCATTTTCCATTCCCGCTTATTTTCTTTCAGATATTGACCTTGTTTAAACTTTATAAGGTTTTATTAATATTCGGGTAAATCGAATAATTTATCTCTTTTAAAATGAACTAGCATGTTTAATATGTGTTTATGTATAATTATTTTATTTTCAAAATAAACTATATAGGTTTTATAAAAATCTAACTTTACATGTTCATTTATATACTGTATATCTTCAAAATAATCTTCTGCTTTTACTGTATATATATATATATTCATATATATACATATATATTATTACATTAAAATAAACAAATTGTACATATACCCACTGTCATAATCTTCACTTAGAAATGAAAACTTTACCTTATTGAAAATTATTCCCTAATGCATATATATAAATCTCTAATTTGAAAAATAAGGGGCATATATACTTTACTGTAAACATTTTCCTTTAAGACAGATTATAATTGAAATATAATTTTTTTTTTCAAAACCGAAGGCAAACGTAAATTGTTATTAACATATTCACTGGAAAGAAAATTTACCCCAAATCAACGAGTGGCTCCGAACTCGCACGTAGCCGTGCCAAGTAACCAAGCGATTCCACCTCCCTTTCAACATCTCGACTCGCCACCATCCAATTCGAGCACACGACCATCGCGACGCCCTAGCTTCGCCGCCATCACTCCGCGTCGCGTGCCACTGCCCACACGATGAACTCGAACTTCCTAAATTGTCGACCCATGCCGCCGTGCCTTCAAGCGCGGCCCTACTTTAGAATTCGGAGGGAGACAAGCTCCAGCTGTGGCATAAGAACGAGGAAGAACAAGCCCTTCTTCAAAATCGAATTCGATTTTCGAACGAAAACGATGTCGTTCGATAAATGCTTTCGATTGGTTTAGAACTGGAACAAGAGATTTTTTTTATAAAAGGAGTTCGGCCATTTTAGCTAGGAAGAAAAGGAACGAAGGTATGGTTCATTGATTTCGATTGAAAGCCTAGGATAAGAAGGAAATTTCGTGATTTAAAAAGAAAAGGAAGGAGATATTTTTCTTTCTCTTCTCTGTATTAACTGTGATTTGAACGAAGTGAAAGAAATAACGATGGCGTGTAGAGCTTACTCATGTACAGTAACCTGAGGTGAAATAAAAACAGCTGATATGAGTATATATTTTAAATCAATAAATATAATTTTTTTTCTTCTTTCTTTCTTTAAAATCGTCTCGACAAAAGCAACTTCCAATCTTGAACTCCTATCGAGGCATGCCACCAGGCGTTTATAATGTTATACCCCTATTCCGCACGCAATGGAAAAGGTTTCAAGTCCTAATTCGATCGTATGGAGAAGATAGCTTTTTGGACTCAGTTATTATATTAAATTTTCGATATAAATTTCAGCGCGTTTATCTATCGTACGATCACACAACAACTCCGAATGCTACGAAAACTAAAATCCGATAATAGCACATTATTACGGATCCACTGGTACTAGTTTCATCGAATTCCGAGACTGTGCCTCAGAAGGCTATTTTTTAAATATCGATTTAAACGATAAAATTTCAAAACTGAACAAAACACTGTTAAATTTCTAAGCCTTGAAAATATTTTTAATCAGCTTAAAAATTGAAGATTCCATATTTTTACCCAACTACAATAAATTAAATTCAAAAATTAAATTGCCAAAATCATTCTGATATTTGAATTTCAAATTAAACTAACTTCCAGATATTTAAAATCAATTAAATATTCTGATTTCCAATGTCAAAAATTCAAGGTCGTCATAATAATCTTCCGGGAGAATTTGGATAGATTTGTATTAGTATCCATAGACAACATATTGATATATTCCAAGGATGAAAGAGATCATGAAGTTCATCTTAGGATAGTGCTTAAGACACTGAGACATCATCAGCTGAAGGCAAAGTTTTTGAAGTGTCACTTTTGGAAGAAGGAAATGAAGTTTCTTGGTCATGTAGTCTCAGAGAAAGGATTAGCAGTAGATCCGGCTAAGATCGAGGTAGTGAATAATTGGAAAAGACCTGAGACAGTGACAGAGATAAAAAGTTTTCTTGGGTGAGCTAGCTAATACCCGAAGAGTCATTAAGGATTTCTCGCGGATGGCCGCACTGATGAATAAGCTAACTTGGAAAGATGTGAAGTTTGTTTGGATTTGTAAGTGTGAGGAGACATTCCAAAAACTGAAGAAAAAATTTTTGACAAATGCACTGTATTAGTTTTTCCAGAGGGGAATCAAGACTTAGTGGTATACACGGACGCATGTGGAACAGGATTAGGAGTTGTGTTAATGCAAAGAGGTCAAGTGGATGCCTATGCTTCTCGACAACTCAAACTACATGAAGTTAGATATCCAACTCATGATTTGGAATTAGCTGCGGTAATTTTCGCATTGAAAGTGTGGAGACATTACCTTTTGGGAGAAAGATTTGAGTTGTTTAAGGATGATAAGTCACTGAGATATTTATTCTCTCAAAAGGAGTTGAATATGAGACATCATAGATGGTAAGAGTTCATAGTTGCATACGAATTTGGTATTGAGTACACACTAGGAAAAAATATAAGGCTGCAGAAGCACTTAGCAGAAAACATTAGAATGTAGTATTGGCACTGATAGCCGAGTGGAAAGATTTAGAAGCATTGACTACATGAGGAGTACAATGGAGATTTGAGGCTATTTCTAGTCGAGAAACCGCCATGTTATCATGTTTAGAAGTTCAACGGATGATGATCAAAAGTATTGCATATAAGAGAAAGATGACCTAGTGTTAGCTGAGAAGATTAGAAGGCTAGAGGTCGAAAACGAGATTAATGATCTGAATGATTTTAGTCTTGACTAGAGAGGGTGGTTGAGAAAGAAGGGACGATTGTGTCTTCCGAATGTAGAAAACCTAAGGAAGGAGGTCCTTAGAATATGTCATCGATCAAAATTTATGATTCATCTTGGAGGGACCATGATGTATCAAGATATGAAGAGGAGTTTCTACTAGGAAGGTATGAAGAGAAATGTAGGCTTATGGGTGAGGTAGTGTTTGAACTTTTAACAGGTAAAAGCTGAACATCTGAAACCAAGTGGGTTACTTCAGCCTTTGGATGTTCTAGGCTGGAAATGGGATTCTATCACGGTCAAATAGTGGAAATGAGAGTATCTGTGCTATAGTGGAAAGGTTGACTAAGATTACACACTTTATACCCATTAAGTCGACCAGGGCAGCACCAGATTTAGCTAAATTATTCATGAAGAATATAATTAAATTGCATGGAATTCCTAGTAATATAGTAAGCGACGGAGATCCCTTATTCACTAGTGAATTCTGAAAGAGTCTACAGGATACTTTAGGTACCAAGCACAATATGAGTACCGCTTACCATCTACAGACAGTTGGGCAAACAGAGAGAGTTAATAAAGTCTTTGGGGATTTGCTAAGAACTTGTGTGCTAGATTTCAGAGGATCATAGGAAGACCATCTACACTTAGTCAAGTTTTCATATAACAACAGTTATTAGACTAGTATATGGATGGCACTGCTTGAAGCTTTGTATGGGAGACCATGCAAATCTCTCGTTTGTTGGTTAGAGACCGAGGATAGATTAATTCTTGGTCCGGATTTGATTAAAGAAGCTGCAGAGAAGATAGAGTTAATTGAGGCTAGAATGAAGGAGGCTCGACTTAAGCAGAAGAGTTATGCTGATAAGAGACGGAAAAACTTAGAATTCTCGGTTAGAGATTAGGTTTTCGTCAAAGTGTCACCGATGAAGGGCGTGATCAGATTTGGTAGATCAGGGAAGTTAGCACCAAGATTCATTGGACCATTTCCTATTATAGAAAGGATCGGGAAACTCGCATATAGGGTAGAGTTATCAAATTGTTTGGCAGGAGTCCACAATATTTTCCATATTTCTCATCTTAGGAAGTGTATTCGAGATCCAGAGACTGTTATTACACCAACTGTGTTAGAGCATCTAGTAGTGGAACCAGATATGACTATAGTTAGAAAACCAGTTTGTATAGTTGCAAGAGATGAGAAGAGACTAAGGAATAAGGTAGTCAGATTAGTCAAAGTCCAATAGAGTGACAACGAGAGAGACTGTACTTGGGAAACCGAGAGCATGGTTAGAGACATTTATTCTAACTTGTTTGATGGTATGTTTTATATTTATGTTTAACTATTGTGGGTACCTTATCGTAATTTCAAGAATGAAATTCTTTAAGGAGGGGAGTTTGTAATGGCCCTAATTTTGGCTAACATTATTTAGAACTTTTAATTGGATAAATGAAATGAAATAATGTAGATAGTTAAGGGATTGAGATTTTTTAACTAAGATGGACCCGTGTCTTGATGAATGTATTAGTAAAAGAGAATTAAAAATAAGTAAGTAGGAGGAATATGGTAAGGGTAAAATAGGAATAGCCTTCGTTTCCATACCCTAAACCCTTCTATTCTTCGTGAAAAACACTATGAAGTGGGTGCTTATATACCCAAGCCTTCACCTCATAACAACGTCGAGGCCTTTTGAGGAACAAAACCCCACACCTTGGCTTGGCCCATGAGGCGGGCATGACTAAGTTGGGGACAATATCTGAGTTAAGTGAGGTGCGGGTTGTTACATTGGTATTAGAGCCATACCCAGCCGAAATTGTGGTTTGTACGTGTTACAGCCACGACGCCTGGGTGGTGTTGTGTTCATGAGCCAACGAGGACGTTGAGCTCTAAAGAGGGGGGATTGTAACACCCCTTCAAAATGGAAATAATAGTCCCACATCACGGAAAAACACTATGAAGTGGGTGCTTATATACCAAAGCCTTCACCTCATAACAACGTCGAGGCCTTTGGAGGAACAAAACCCCACACCTTGGCTTGGCCCATGAGGCGGAGGTGACTAAGTTGGGGACAATATCTGCGTTAAGCGAGGTGCGGGTTGTTACATTGGTATCAGAGCCATACCCAGCCGGAGTTGTTGAGCTTTATGTATGTTAAATTTCAGGTCATTTCGACCTATATAGCTTATAGAAATATGCTGCCGAACTTTGATTCGGAGCATGTTTTTGCCCAGATTTTTACAGTGAAAACACTGTCTGAGTTCAACTTTGAGATATCATAACTTTCTCATACCTTGTCTAAATTGCGTGATTCTTTTTGCAATTTAAAGTATAGTTGTTAAGCTTTATGAATGTTAAATTTAATGTCATTCTAACCTCTACAACCTATAGTTAAACATGCTGTCAAACTTTGAATTGGAGCAAGTTTTGCTCCAGCTGTTGACAGTGAAATATGGCTGCAAGTTCAAATTTGAGAGATCATATCTCTCTTGTTTCTTGTCCGATTGTATCCGTTCTTTTTTCTATTTAAAGTAGAATTGTTGAACTCTATGCCTGCAAAATTTCAAGGCTTTTAAACCTTAGTAACTAGTCTAAAATTTGCTTAGAACTTTGAATCGGAGCATGTTTTGCTCCAGCTGAACATTTGAATTGTTTTACATGGATTTTTTTTCAATGATGTTTTTGATCGGCTTGATCCTAAGATGGAAGAGCCAATATTACCACTTATCCGTATTTCAGATTGGTGAGTTTTTAGGAGATTTTCGTATGACGATTTTATGAAAAATTTCATTGAATTTTTGGTGATTTTTGTTATCTCTTTGCACGTGCTTTCTCAATCGTTTTCGGAAGATTTTTTTAGCTTTCGAAATAAATATTTAACAGCAATTATAATTAATTTAAAGCTATTAAAATTATACATTATCTATAATAAGAGAATTTCAAAAGTTATTTTCCGAATAATTTAGAAAATAGTTTTAAAAGCTTGTTTTCTATAATAAATTATTTTCTATATAATAATACATGTTTTTGCACTTCTCGGACGTATGAGAAAGAGAATTAAACGATTTAGTAAAACACGTGGTGTGGGACTATTATTCCCATTTTGAAGGGGTGTTACAATCTCGCCCCCGCCCCCCCTTAGAGCTCAACGTCCTCATTGGCTCATGAACACAACACCACCCAGGCGTCGTGGCTGTAACACGTACATACCACAATTCCGGTTGGGTATGGCTTTGATACCAATGTAACAACCCGCACCTCACTTCACACAGATATTGTCCCTAACTTAGTCATCTTTGCCTCATGGGCCAAGCCCAGGTGTGGGGTTTTGTTCCTCAAAAGGCCTCGACGTTGTTATGAAAGATGCAGAAGTTGGAAATTGAACGGGAAAACAAGGCAGGACAAAAAAGTGCACAGGCAAAAACAATACCAAGGTCTGAAATCTTCTCCGGGTTCAACTTTCAGACACAATTTGAATCGCTTAATGACCTCGAAATGGTCTAAAATTTGATACACATAAAGTAGAACAATTTAGCTATGAACTGGAAAACGATTCACTAAATTTCGACGTGAAATGGTAAAGATATGAAATTTCAAACATGGACTCAAGCCATGTTGAATTCTGCCCAGCTCTGAAACCCTCTCGGATTCAACTTACAGACATGAGATAGGTGACCAAATGACCTCTGAGGTTAAACTGAAAATTGGTATGCACATAGTAGAAAACTTCAAATTTCAAATAAAAAAAGAATCAATGAATTCCAACAGGAAATGAAAGAGATACGTTGTCTCAAACATGGACTCAGGCCATGTTTGCAGTGGCTCAAAAAACATGTACAGGCCTAAAAACCATCTCGAGTTCAACTTACAGGCATGAACCAGAGGAATAAACAACCTCAGATTGAACTCAAAATTGGCACATATAGGAGAAATCTTTCTCATATCTGGCTATGCAAACTAATGGGCTTTGGACCCAAATCAATTAATTAAGCCTATGTTAATTAATTCAACACTAAAACTAAATATACACACTTATGTTAATAATAAAAAATGACATTTCTGAACTGTTTTGAAGGCTATGAAGCCTATCAATGGGCGAGTCAATATTTTAGCGAATTTGTGATTCAAAATGAATCGATTTTGAGATGTTTTCGAATGTCGGTTTTCGATATTTTTCGATGTTTTTCCTTGTTTTCGAGCACGGGTTTTTCTAAATAATTTTGAAATAATTTTTAAAATAACTTCGCTTTTGTAATAATTATTATATAATATTTTTAAATTATTTCAAGCTATAAAATTTATATATTCTCTATAATAAGAGAATTTTCAAAGATTGTTTTCAAATACGATTTCGAAAAATTGTTTTAAAAGCTTATTTTCTCAAATTAATTATTTTATATATAAAATACACGTTTTTGCACTATTCGAGCATATGAGAAGGAGAATTAAACGGATAGGTAAACGCACGTGTCTCATACCACGTGTTTTACCTTATGGCTCTGATAGTGTGACGACGCCCTACCCCGAGACCCACATTAATAAAGAGAATTACATAGTAATCATGTCTGCTAATGCGGAGAATAGGGCTGGTTAAGGGCGACCATCTATAGCCTTGTCTTAAATATCTATTGAATACGTCGATAATTGCTACCTATTTTTTTTCTACTCAAGTTGATCGAGATATCCAATAAATACTTAATACAAAACTATAGGTGGCTAACAAATCTATCAGAACAAAATACCATAACTAAATGAATAACTTATCACAGAACAGCAACAGATACACACACACACACTCACATATACAATGATACATCTTAATACAATACCAATGATACATCAAAGTGGTATGGCGACCACTCTATATAAATGAGTTTGAAGATTCTTTTATTTTGAGATTTATGTTTCCATTTCATGGTACTTTGAGATTTCGGGCTATGCCGATGAGATGAGGCATATTTGAAATTTGAGACTTATCCTAATTAAGAATGTTTTGTGTTGCTATTTGATGAGATGCTTGTATTGACGATTTCTCCTAGTAGGAGATATGGTTCATTTGGAACCGTTATTGTTATCATTTAGATTCCGCCGATGATATGAGGCGAATATGATACTTAGATGGATTTTATCTTTAGAATCACATTCTCGATAGCTCATATACTTAAGTGTTCTTATGTCACTTAAAGTTATGGCTATACTCTTGTTACCTCTTCTTCTTACTAAGAGGAGTAATCATCCTTTCCTTATGATGGCAATATAATGCTTATGGGTATGGTATCTCTTGTATTAGAGGATACCATATCTTTCCTATGCTTTACCTTATCTGTTATTGTTATTCACTAATTTGTTTAGCTAACTGACCCGTGTCTTTTACACTTGGGTCAGACCGAGTATGTTTCAGGTTAAGCATTTCTTTTGGATATAGCTATTACATGATGCTTCCGCATGGATGTCAGGTTATCTTCTTTAGCTGTTATTGTCCTTATGAGTTGTATTGTATATTCTTTTGTCCCCAACTTAGTCACCTCCGTCTCATGGGCCAAGCCAAGGTGCGGGGTTTTGTTCCTCAAAAGGCCTCGACGTTGTTATAAGGTGAAGACTTTGGTATATAAGCACCCACTTCATAGTGTTTTTCCACGATGTGGGACTATTATTCCCATTTTGAAGGGGTGTTACAATCGAACGGTGGCAATCATGGAGAATGTCCTCGAAATAGGTAAACTCACCAAATAACACTAAGTATACCATCCAGAATTGGAAGAGGCCTGAGAATGTTCATGAGATTTACAGCGGAAGCGTGGTGGGTCCATAACCCATAGGTCCCAGGATCGAAACCTAGCTCTGATACCAAGCTGTGACGCCCTACCCCGAGACAAACTTCAGATTCTTCTTAAATGGAGTGCTAATGTATTCAAGACCATACTTAGATAAGTCCTCCGTCTCTGATTATGTTTCATCATTCGAGGCCTTATCTAAGTATGGTCTTGAATACATTAGCACTCCATATAAGAAGAATCTGAAGTTTGTCTTGGGGTGGGGCGTCACAGCTTTCCTCATTCATTTTAACTTTCACAAACAAAACTGAAACCCTAAAGAACTCGGCCAGCTACCATTAAGAGGATTAAAGGAAGAAAAGCTCAGATTCAAGTAGAAAGCTTATGCAAATCAATCTAAAGGCAAATTTCAACCTTCTTAACACAAAGCCAGGGTGAATAGCTAGTTTGCATCTCTATTTTTTATGAATGATTTCGTTTTAAAGGTAAGCCTATTTTATTTTGCAAGTATATGCCATGTTATAGTGATTAAATGATTTTATGTTTTAAGTTGATGATTTATGGAGATTTAATAAGAATTTTATGATATGCTTAGATTAGAAAACCTAAAATATGACATACAAATGAGTTGCATTTTTGATATATGGTCAAAATATTATTTTAGAAGTGGGTTTAAAGTTCCATAATTTTCCAAGTGAATATGGATTTATTATCAATTTTCTATGAGAGAAAATAGTTAATTTTGGGTTTAAATTATTTCAGCAATTAAATAATGCCTTCAGGTCTGGAATTTATATATGTTAGAAAACATATGTGAATTATTATGATCTTTTGAGATTTTTCCTAAGTGTTTTACTATGGTTAATAAATTATATAAGTTTAAGGACATAAATGTTTTAAACGTTTTATTAAGGAGAAGGGCTTAAGTGCTAAAATGTTTTCAATTGTTCAATGATTGAGTGCGGCAGCTTTTTTAAAAAAAATTGGTCAAGTATTGGCAACCAATCATATTTTGGCAAGTTATGCAAGTTAGGAGAAAAGGAATTACTTTAAAAGGCATTAAATCAGTTTTATATCGAATTACAACTTCACCACTTTCATTTGCTTGCTTCTGTCACCATACTCAGTAAACCTTCCGCACCCATTCGAAACCTATTCACATGGTATCAAGGAATTGGTATGTAGTGTATTAGAGAAACGTGGAAGGAAAGGATGATATCGAAGGCATGCTTGCGAAAGGGTTGAAACCGCCTTTATTTGTTTGTGAACTCCTTCGATATTGTAGCTACCACATTTAAACCCTTCGCCTTAGTAAGAAGCTGCTTTTATAACTCTTTAAGTCAATGAGTATGGAGGGTCAGGTTTCGAATCGATACCCTTCCACAACTACTGAAGTTGGTTTTCTTTTAACTTATACACGCGAAAGGGTGGGTGCCGCTGCCATACCTTTCGACATGATTGAATCCGCTTGTTTAAACCCAAGTATACATGTGGAAGTATGTCATCATCATTTTAAGTGTTTCGTAGGAATAGCTTTCGCGTAAATCCCCTTAAGGGATATGTATTTTGTTTAGTTTTCAGATTATGGTTTCAAAAGTATTACTTTTAATTAGTTTCGAAGCTATGCTTCCATAACTTCTTACTTGAACCAAATGCATTCGAAAGGTATGTTTTAAGTGTTTCGAAAGGTGTGTTTTAAGTGTTTCGAAAGGTTTGTTTTAAGTGTTTCAAAAGATATGGTTAATGGCTTCAAAATAGGATGTCTATGATTTTAAGTAATGATTTCGAAAGATCTATTTCCAATACATTCGAAATGTCTATTTCCAATACATTCGAAAGGAAGGTTTTGACCTTTCAGCTTAATGTTTTCAAGGTTAAAGTATTTATCTTGTTTCGAAGGGATAGATAACCCTATTTATTTTAAGTTTTCATCAACATTGTTTTTTGTAAAAAGCATATATCATGGCATATGTATTTTTAGTAAAGCAAAGAGTATATTTTCCTTGTTGAAGTATGATTAAAAGGGTTAAATCAATTTGAAAGGAATGTTTTCAAAGAAACTTGAATAGGGTAGTTAACCCTAAGTATATGACTCAGATATTAGAAGATTGGATGGGACTAGTGTGGGGTCGTGCCCTGTACTTTAGCTAGTAGCCCTTAGCTAATATAAGTCCAAAATTCCAGTGTGTAGGGCTTTGTCAAAGGTAAGACTAAAATAATGTTACATACATAAAGGAATATACAGAGTAGAGGTAGGTTATTAGTAAGCCTGCAAAACCATTAGGATCAGTTGACCCTAGGAGAAGTAAGTTAAGGATAGATCATCCAGTATGTGTCTAATAGAAGTTAGAATATGTATTATGTATGGTAGGCTCGAGTTAGCCAGTGGTTAATAGTCAGTCTGATAAAACTATATTTTTCGGACAGTTAGTCCTTTGATTACCTGATTATATGCATATATGTTATTGCTATTATTGTTATAATCGATTTGATTGTAGGATTTTGATTTGCAAAAGATATGATTTTAAAAGAATATTAGTGAGGGGAAACCCATTCCGCTAAGTGACATGGTCTCACTTAATATCAATAAGCCGAGTTGTAATAGAATTATTCACACTAGGCTTTATGTCTGACTCGAAGTTTTTGTTTTCCCCTTAAACTATAGGGTGCTCAAAATTAAATTTAAGTAGATAGAGAGTTAAGCACTTTTCAGGTTTAGTAGGTTGGACGAATAAGCTTTCGAAGACACGTAGGAGGCAAAGCTAGCTATGTAGGAGTTATTTAGTATTATTTCCACTGTGATGTATTTTATGACCAATATTTCTATATATCCGTCACTCTGATCATCCAAGGGGGCATCTTCATAAGTCGCTCTTGGCGTAATTTGTAATAATTATATTTGATCAAAACCTGGGAATCATTTTTGGATTATGTAATTGAATATGAAATATTGATTTGAAATGTAATCAGAAAAGCTGTTTTTGAAATCTGTGTTGATTTTATTTCATATTCATGTGCTTCTGATATTATGAATACCATTAACATTACTGTATTTTGTCATCGGAAGTTAATACCATGGACAACTGCAGCATCTGTAGCGCTTAGCTTCGGGCCTCAAAATAGGGGATGTTACAAGATTGTTAGTATCTTAGTTATTGATTTTAATAATAACAACTCCTGTAACAATAATACATTAATATTAAATATGCATATTAATGGTTTTGCTAAGTTATATAGTATATAGTGCAGGATATTATACCAGTTTTGAATTGAAACTGTGCAGTATAAAGACTCAAGGATTGGACATGAAGACACATAAGTATAAAGATTTCAAGATTAGGGTACAGTGTATAGAGTCATAGAATATCGTTAAAGTCTTTGGTAGCAATCTTTAATCTCAATTTCTTTTTTTCTTATCATTTTTTAAATCAAAATATATTTAAAAATGTTTTATAAAAATTTCTGAAGTTTAAATGTTTATATACTATGTTTAAACTATTTTACAAAGTATCAAAATATTTTACAAAGCATTAGATTTTAAAAAAATTAAAATAAACAAGTTTTCAAAATATACTAGGATATGTCGACATATAGGCAAATTGTATGTCGACATACATCCCGTAGTTTTCAAAATTAAATTTGAATTGAAGTGTTTATTCATCGTAACTCTTTGCGAATGGACATGTCTATTTGTTCTCTATATATAGAGGGTTTCCAAACGAATTTTTAACAACTACTTTCTTTTTATCTTCTCTCCTCTTACTCTGCCAAAATTTTTATTATAAATATATTCAAATTTTCTCAAATTCAAACCAATATCAATTCAATCTTCATTGTATTGATTCTCTATTATTTACTCTCTGATTTTAATCATCTCTCTCACTCAAGCAAAGATTAAAGTGTTGTCTAAGGCTATAAGATCAACTGTATCCAAAGATCAAACATTGTTTTTGGAAAAACCATTAAAACTCTAATTGTATTTGATTGGGTGTGATTGTATCCCGGTTCAAATCAATTGGGTGTGCTTGGTGTCCAAAAAATCCAAATGGGTATGATCGTGTCTTGAGTCAAATCAACTGAGTGTACCCAGAGCTCAGAAAATCTAAAGGGTGTGTCTCATAGCCTTAAAATTGAGATTGTATTGGATTTGTCTTCTGTCCGTTGAAAGATTGGTATTTGATAAGAAATATGTACAAGCAATTATACAGGACTAGTTGTAAGGTAACTTTGTACCAGTATGAAATCCCTAGTGTGATCTCTCTGATTCTATACTTTTACTTTACTACATTTATATTTATATGCGTTTGAATCCGAGATTATTTATTATGTGTTAATTAAGTATAATCTAAAAAGCATAAAAAAGAAATTCATTAAAGTTAGAAAATATTATTCACCCACCTCTAGTGTTTAGTTAAGCCTTAATATCCATAATTACGCCATTAATATAGTAGTATGGCTGGTTGACGTGTGGTTGGACGAGCAATAAGACCAAAGGACTAGTGGTAGCTCTTCAATCCAGTTCCCTTTAGCTTTTGTGAGATGCTTCTTGAGAGTGGTCTTGATGGTTTTGTTGATGGCCTCCACTTATCCGTCGGCTTGGGGATGGGTGATGGAAGAAAAGCCTTTCTGAATTCTATTCTTGCACAGAAGTCTTGAAAGAGACTGCTTTCAAATTGTGTGTCATTATCGGTGACAATGTTCTTTATTACAAAGTTCAATACTTTATGGGCAGTTAAATCAGTGAGGGGTTTGGCCTTGACCCATTTGGTGAAGTAGTTGACAGCCACTATAGCATGATTGTACCTTGTAACAACCCAATATTTTTGCAAATATTTTTAAAATTAGATTTAATTTCATATTTTTATTTTTAAAACATTTTAAAAATGTAGTTGTAATTTTTCAATATTATTTGTATTTTGTTTACAATTTTTAATTCTAGTTTCAATATAATAAACTATTTTCTTTATTTATTTTCTATTTTTCCTAAGACTATTAATTTATTTTCGTTTCTACTTTATATTTTTTAACTTTTATTTTGTTTAATTGATTTTTATTTGTTTGTATTGAATTAAAATGAATTGGAAATTCAAAGAGACAAAAGTCTTTTCATTTACTTGTGACTTTTCAATTGCTAGTCTTTTCATTTGCTTGGCCTTTCATTTTCTCTAGTATAGCCGTACATTTTCATTGCTTTTCACGTGAGAAACTTCTCATTACTTTCATTTTTCATGGCCATAGCATTTCTGGAAAAAAATAAAGTAATGGCATCCTTTTCTCACTTTTCTTCTTCATTTTTCCATTGATTTTTGCTTGATCTCTCTTCATTGTTTTGCTCGGCCATAACCCACCATCATCTCCACCAACCACCACCATCACCTTCCCCTCATCATCCACGGCAGCAACCACCTCCTCTTCCTCTGTCCAGACTAGGCCGTGACCACCTAAGTGAAGCCATCACCTCAAAAGTTGCAAACCCTTTTCAATATGCATAGCCAAGCCTTTATTTCACCATCCCCATCATTTTTCGCCTCGGCCATCACCCCTAGAACCACCACCACCTGCTGACTTCACCTCTAGCCATCACTTTAGCACTGACCTGACCTGTAGTGGCACATGACCGAGCCATATTGACCATAGGCCGAGCCTAGATGCAACCCAAAACTCCTCTTTTATGCCTTGACCTTTGACATTCCATGTTTGTAACTCCTACCCCTTCACATTCCCTTGCTAGTCGTGCCTATGTGATGCCAAACCCGAGCCTTACCACCAACAAATCATGATGGCCGAACCAATTAAGCATGTATGGCCGAGCCATGTTGAGAGAAGGTCAAGCAATTTTGATTTCAAAGCTTGGTTAAGTCATTTGTCTATTCTGTTTCCATTTGTTTGATTTAATTTGTGTTGAAAATATATATTTATATTGCTTTGTTTTATTGTTGTATACAAGAGTAATATCTTGGCTCACTCTCCACTTGAATCAAAAGTCGTGCTATCGTGCTTTCTGGAATTTGTTTGTGTGTTTTGATTTGCAAACTCCATCTTTAAAAAGGTGAGTATTCACGCTTGACATTCATACTTATAGAATTTGTGAAGTGACAACAAGTGAATGTGTAGAATTGTTATACCATGTTATACCTGCCTGTGATATGTATTATATGATGTTAAACCCTATTATAAACCTATCACATCATCTGCTATGTTATATTCTGTTATACTGTTTATTTTATTTTGTTTCTCACACTGCAAGTTCCCTGTAAAATAGAATCACTATGGGTTGAAATGATACATACCCGAACGGACTTTAGAATAGGGAAAAATCGTTATGGGCTGAAATGATAGGCCTGAGCGATTTTTATTTATTTTACTTAACTTGGGATTGCGGGTTTGAAATGATAGAACCCGAATTTTCTCTGTAAATTACGGATTGAAATGATATACTATCCGTATCACTTGACCTAGGTTAGAAAATATTATATAGACCCGTGATTATTTTATATATTTTTTTGGAAATTTTTAAGTACTTTAAAAATGTAAAAAATTGATATTTTGATTTAAATTTGGATTTAGAATGATTTAATTAAGTGATAATGATTTTTCTATGTATTAAAAATGTTAAATAAATAAATCGAAAAATTGTGATTTGAAACATAACTTAATTTGGAGATTTGTGATTTGATTTTTAATGGAAGTTTAAGTTAATCAAATAAAAATGGAAATTAAGTTTTATGTATGAAATGGAAATTTAAATTTAAGTATTAAAGTAAATTGTTAAAAATGCAAAGAATGCGAAAATGGTACACTTGAATTTAATAAGTGAAATTATTGGAAAATTTGATTTTATTGTAAAAAAATTCTTTATAAAATCATAAGTTAAAGGGTATTTAAATGAACATTTTTGAAGTGGAAAAATATGATTTTTATAAGTTAAATTGGTTAAAATTGAAGTTTATTTGTTTCTGAAATTTTAGTATAAATCTGAAAATTGTATTTGTAGCACTTCGGAAATGCTATCGTTTGTGGAACTAACTTAAAATCTGAAGTAAAGGATACTGCATCACTTTGTAAGTGCTGTGGTTGATGCAAATGAACTAAAGGCTAAATTAACTAATGGCTACTGCAGCACTTGGTAAGTGATGTGGTTGCTGAATTAAAACTAAACCTGAAACTAACAAAAGAGCTACAGTAGCACTTGATAAGTGCTGCAGTTTGCTGAAATGAGATTTTTCAAAAGTAACTGAACTACTACAGCAGTTTTGTAAATGTTGTCTTTTCTGAATTGAACTAGTTTTCAAATGTAATTGAACTACTGCAGCAGTTTATAAATGCTGTCTTTGCTGAAATAAATTGTTTTCAAATATAACTTACCGCAGCAATTTCTAAGTGCTGCAAGAGCTGAAACTTCAATGTTTTAAAGTATTTAAGTGAATTAATGAGCTCAAAAAGGCTAAATTTTTGGGAATTGAGTATTTGATTTAAAGGTATAATGACTTCACTTTTAAATGGTTTAAATGAAGTATTTTTATTTGAAATATAAGCTATTTTTGAAATTTATAGCCACGGGATATAATAATGATTGGTTGTTAAAGAGACCGGGATCGGATATGGGCAAACTCTCTGTCGATATCGAAAACCACTTTAACAACTGTGTACGCAGTGGAGTTTCAGAATGAAGTAGGATGGTGGCGACGATCCTATTGTGGTATGAATGTGGACCCGACTCCCGTGAGTTGGCTTAAGGTGGCTAAAACAGGAGCGATCGACGGGCCAATGAGGTAGCACCTTTGATCGGACACACTTCTTTGATACCATTCTGTTACTTTGTGATTGATTGGGGTACCCTTTGATTTTGGAGTGTGGCTCGAGGTGGGCGGTAGTGGCTGCTATGCGTTACCACCAGCCCGAAAGCGTAATTGGTATATCTACCCTGGCATTGCCTAGTTGTTCCATGTCACCTACCCTAGCGCGCCTTGTACGAGTTTGATTTGTGTCGTACCTATGGAGTATCTTCTCGTAGCCTCCCCATCTGGAGGTACGCAAGTACTGTGTAGACTACTGGCACTATTTATGTGTTAAGGTGGAAAATGTAAAGCCTTAACGCTATTTTTAAGTATGTTTATTTTACTATTAGACATTATTATAATAGCGAATATTACTACATAGTAAATAGTTTAACGGATCCTTAGAGGATGGGCAGTCCCAAGCATCCTTTAAGTTACTTGTGCATTTATTATAGTTCACTTGAGTTGGTTTACATTGTATAAGTATGTATGTCCTGACTCGAGTGTTTGGGTTTTATTTACGCTCGGGTCAGCCTGAGTATTCACAGCTTTGGACTTCACTTTCTGGAGCTAGGAATCGCTAGAGGTTCTGCTTATCTAGTTATTTATCTATTCAGTTTCAGTTGTTCTATTTCAGCTCTTGTATTAGTGGACTTCTATGTATTTGGGATTTCTATTGTATTTGTTTTCAGACTGATATTATGTATTTTTTTTTTGAGACTTTGTTATAGTAGCTTCATGAACTACTATGGTATTTTATCTTCCGCTGCGAGTTATCCTGATATTTCTATGTCTGTGATTCTGTGATTTATTTTATTTGCTCCAAATTTTATTACAATCTGTTATTTTGCATTATTCAAGTCCGACATGTGTGGATTATTATCGATTTGAATGGTCCAAAATAGTGGGTCGTTACATTTGGTATTAGAGCTTTGGTTTTTAGGCAAACCTTAGCCTGCGGAGCAAAAACTCATTAGAGATAAGGTAGAAATACCCTAGAATGAGTGAAATCAATCTCAGAATCATTTCTTTGTGAGAGAACATATTTTCAAAGTATAAAATGATTTTAAAATGATTTTTCAAAGGATCTTTTTCAAAGATTATTTTGATATAAATTTTTCTTGTTTTAAAAGCAATTTTCTAAATGTCCTTCCTTTCGTATCTACCTTGTTAGAAATTTCTTTAATTAGGGTATTCATCCAAGTGAATTTATCTTGTCTTATCGTATCTTTGTCTTCTCTTTACCTTTGTCCTAAAATTCATTCTTGATTTTTCAGGATGAATCGTGGAAATGCCAGAGGTAGGGGTCGTGGTATTGCCCCAACTCCTCAGCCTGCTGCACCTGTTAGGTTTACTGTTCTCTGTAAGGAATTCTCTCAACTTGGTGGAACCAAGTTTACCGGTTCAGAGAGTATTATTGAAGCCCAACAATGGTTACGGAGTTTAGAGAGGATCTTTACTGGTCTCGAGATTACTGATGCCTAGAAGCGTCAGTTAGCAGCCTGGCAGCTGCAAGAGTCAGCCTTGGATTAGTGGGAGTCTGTTACAGCTCACACTAACGAGGGTGATATTTCATGGGAGCAGTTTAGGTATCCTTTGTGTTATCTTGAATTTTTCCCATATTTCCTTTCTTTTGAATCTATCTTAAGTTTGTTTCTGTATCTTCTTTCAGGGAGGCTTTTGTGGCAAAATGGATGCCAGAAGCCGGTAAATCTCAGCTTTATTGTGAATTCATGGATCTCAAGCAAGGTACCATGTCCTTTTCTAAGTATGAGTGGAAGTTCAATGAACTTTCCAAGTTCGGTCCTGGCTTGATAGACACTCCTCTCAAGAAGAATGAGAAGTTCATAGCTGGAGCTCGTCCTGGTATTATGATCGTCTCATTTCTCATGTTCATGGCACTTTCACCGAGCTTATGGATATGGCTATCCGTTATGAGAACCCCTACTTCTAAGGGTCCTGCTGTTGTTAGTGCTCCTTCATCTCAGTCTTCCTCTGCTAACTCTAAGAAGAGAAAGCCCAATTTCCATCAGCAGAAGAAGAATTGGCTCAAGAATCCAGGTTTGGGATCTTCATCATCTTCTCCTTCTCAGAGGCAGCCTGTTGACCTTTCTACCATCACCTGCTTCAAATGTGATCAGAAGGGACACTATGCCAATAGTTGTCCTACTTTAGTTGGTGCTGTTGTTCCTCCACCTCAGAATACCAGGAACAACCTTTGTCGTGTATGTCTGCAACCTGGTCATTTCAAGAATTATTGTCATTTGTATCAGAAGGGCAAGCCATCTGGTATTTTTGCTGTTACCTCCACTTCTTCACCTACTCCACCTGCTCCTGCTCCTGCTCCTAGTGATGACCAAGGTACTCTTCAGGGCACCTTTTCTTTATTTCATCATCCTGTTTGTGATTTATTTGATACTGGAGCGTCCCATAGTTTTATTTCTGTTGATTTGTGTGACAAGTTTGAGCATCTCCTTTCTCCTGAGTATACTTATGTTCCTTTATGTGTTTCAAATCCTATTGGAGGTCCCGCGAACCTTAGTAGGATTTGTAGAAGAGTGAAACTCTTCCATTCTGGTTATCGGTTTTCTGGAGATTTCTATGTTTTGGGTTTCGATGCTTTTGATTTATTGCTTGGTGAGGATTGGCTAAGGAATCATGATGCCCGTATCTCTTGCAAATCCCGAATTGTGTCTCTTGTGGGAGATAAGGGTGATCCTTTGATTATTCAGTGCCGCATGCCTTAGGATTTTACTGGGAATTTTATTTATTCTCTGGATTCTTCTATTGGTGATCTTCATTCGACCCGTGTGATCAGATTCTATCCCGATGTATTTGGTGAAGTCACCGCTTTACCTCCTAAGCGGGAAATTGATTTTCGTATTGATCTTATTCCTGGAGCTCGACCTGTAGTTCTTCCTCCTAGAAGAATGGCACCCCGCGAGAAGGTTGAGTTGGGAAAGCAAATTGAGGACTTGTTCTCCAAGGGTCTGATCATACCTAGCCATTCCAAATGGGGAGCAGCGGTGGTTTTCATCACCAAGTCTGATGGATCTTTGAGGATGTGTGTTGATTATAGAGAGCTGAACAAACTCACTATGAAAAACAAATATCCAATGCCTCGCATCAATGATATGTTTGATCAGCTTTATGGTGCTACTATTTTCTCTCAGCTTGATCTTGCCACAGGTTTCCACCAGCTCAGAGTTGCTGAGGAAAGTATTCCCAAGACTGCTTTCCGTACTAAGAATGGGTTTTTTGAATGGTTAGTCATGCCTTTTGGTTTGACTAATGCTCCTGCTTTCTTTGTTGGTTTGATGAATCGTTTTTTTCGTGATGTGCTTAATAAATTTGTTCTAGTCTTTGTTGATGATATCCTTGTCTTCTCTAAGTCCAAGAAAGAGCGTGAGTCACATTTGAAATCTGTTTTGGAGACTCTTAGAAAGCATCGGTTGAAGGCTAAATTTTCGAAATGCCATTTCTGGAAGGATGAAGTCTGATTCCTTGGACATATTGTTTCTGGTAAGGGAGTTTCTGTTGATCCAATCAAGATCGATGCGATCAATGTAAGTCTTTCTTTCTTTCTCTTTTTTCTTTATCATTTAATTATTCTATCTTGTCTGTTGTCTTTATTTATCCCTATTCGGTTGCAGGATTGGGAAACTCCTAAGACTCCATTTGATATTCGTAGTTTTCTGGGCCTTGCCGGTTACTACCGGAGATTCATGAAGAATTTTGCTCAGATTGCTGCACCTCTCACTGCTTTGACTCGTAAGAATGCCAAATTTATCTGGGATAAGAAGTGTGAAGCTGCATTCGATGAGTTAAAGAGCAAGCTTACTTCCGCACCAGTTCTTACCGTTCCGAATGGAAGTGAGGGATTGACGGTATACACTGATGCTAGCCGTGAGGGATTGGGTGCTGTTCTCATGCAGGATGGTAAGGTCATTGCCTATGTCAGCCGTCAGTTGAAAACCCATGAGGCTAATTATGCTGCTCATGATTTAGAGTTGCTTGCTGTTGTATTTGCTTTGAAGCTTTGGAGGCATCATCTTCTGGGAACTAAGTTTGAGCTTTTCACCGATCCTCAGTCTTTGAGATATATCTTCACCCAGAAGGATCTGAATCAGAGGCAAGTTCGTTGGCTTGAGTTTTTGGCTTCTTACGACCTCGATATTAGCTATACTCCTGGTAAAGCTAATGTTGTGGCCGATGCTCTGAGTCGGAAAAAGGCTTTGTTGTGTCAGCTTGTTGTTTCTTCTTCTCCTCTTTTGGATCGTATCATGGCTAAGGAGGATGAGGATAGGATGCTTAGATTGATGAAGGAGAGTGTTCGTAGCAGAGTTAGTGATAGCAGTCGTGGTAGTATTGGAGCTCAGATCAATGATAGGGGGATTTTGAGGATTAATGGTAGGATTTGTGTCCTGAATGTTGATGGATTGAGGCAAGAGTTACTTCGGGAGAATCATCGATCCAGACTTTCTATTCATCCTGGTGTGACGAAGATGTATCAGGATACGAAGAGGCTTTATTGGTGGAAGGGTATGAAGCGGGATATCTTTATCTTTGTTAGTAGGTGTGCGACTTGTCAGCAAGTCAAGGCCGATCATCAGAAGACCCTTGGTTTGTTGTAGCCTCTTGAGATTCCCAATTGGAAGTGGGAACAGGTTTTCTATGGATTTCATTGATGGATTACCGAGGACTAGGAGGGGTAATGAGGGTATCTGGGTTATTGTGGATAGACTGACCAAGTCTGCACATTTCATTCCGGTCAAGTCTACCCGTTCTGCTTCTAGCTTGTCTGAGATCTACATGAGGGAGATTGTTCGTCTCCATGGTGTTCCTCTCAGTATTGTTTGTGATCGTGATCTTATCTTTACCAGTCAGTTTTGGAAAGCTTTTCAGGAATCTTTGGGTATTCATCTGAATCTGAGCACTGCTTACCATCCACAGACCGACGGTCAAACGGAAAGAGTGAATCAGATTCTCGAAGATCTTATTCGTGCTTGTGTGCTTGATTATGGAGGATCTTGGGAAGATCATCTCTATCTTGTCGAATTCACCTACAATAATAGTTATCAGGTATAATCTAATCTTCTATTTTAAGCTTATCTTAATCCTTTATATATCTCATTCTATCTTTGAATTCAGGCCAGTATTAAAATGTCTCTGTTTGCTGCTCTTTACGGACAATCTTGTAGATCTCCATCTTGCTGGATTGAATCCGGTAACCGTTTGGTTCTTGGTCCTGATGTGATTTTGGAGGCTTCTGAGAGAGTCGAGGAGATTAAGAGAAAGTTGAGGGTTGCTCAGGATAGGCAGAAGAAGTATGCTGATCGTCATAGGAGGAGTTTGGAGTTTGTTGTTGGTGATCAGGTTTTCCTTAAGGTCTCTCCCTTAAGGAATGTCATTCGCTTTAGTCGTAGAGGGAAGCTTGCTCCTAGGTTCATTGGTCCTTTCCGCATTGTGGAAAGAGTTGTCGCCTGGATTTTCCTAAGAAGTTCTCTGGAGTGCATAATGTATTCCACGTCTTGCATCTTCGTCGCTATCTGCATGATCCATCTCTTATTGTTCAGCCTTCTGCTCTCGATAGTTTGGATATAGAGCCTAATCTGACTGTCGAAAGGAAGCCACTTCGTATTGTCGACAGAGGTACGAAGCAGCTAAGAAGGAAATCTGTTAGTCTGGTCAAAGTATAGTGGAGTACTGATGATCGAGACTGTACCTGGGAGACAGAGGAGAGCATTCGTGCTTCGAATCCGGAATTGTTTGTTTCAGGTACTATTTGCTTTTCTATCTTGCTTTTTCCTTATTTTCCTTGTTTCGTTCTTTTCGAGGACGAAAAGATTTGATTGGGGGAGAGTGTAATAACCCAAGATTTTTGAAAATATTTTTTAAATTAGATTTTATTTCAAATTTTTATTTTTAAAACATTTTAAAAGTGTACTTGTAATTTTCCAATATTAGTTGTATTTTGTTTACAATTTTTAATTCTAGTTTCAATATAATAAACTATTTTCTTTATTTATTTTCTATTTTTCCTATGACTATTTATTTATTTTCATTTCTACTTTATTTTGTTTTAACTTTTATTTTGTTTAATTGATTTTTATTTGTTTATATTGAATAAAAATGAATTGGAAATTCAAAGAGACAAAAGTCTTTTCATTTACTTGTGACTTTTCAATTGCTAGTCTTTTCATTTGCTTGGCCTTTCATTTTCTCTAGTATAGCCGTACATTTTCATTGCTTTTCATGTGAGAAACTTCTCATTACTTTCATTTTTCATGGCCATAGCATTTACGAAAAAAAATAAAGTAAGTAATGGCTTCCTTTTCTCACCTTTCTTCTTTATTTTTCCATTGATTTTTGCTTGATCTCTCTTCATTGTTTTGCTCGGCCATAACCCACCATCATCTCCGCCGACCACCACCATCACCTTCCCCTCATCATCCACGGCAGCAACCACCTTCTCTTCCTCTGTCCAGATCAGGCCGTGACCACCTAAGTGAAGCCATCACCTCAAAAGTTGCAAACCCTTTTCAATATGCATAGCCGAGCCTTTATTTCACCATCCCGTTCATTTTTCACCTCGGCCATCACCCCTAGAACCACCACCACCTGCTGACTTCACCTCGGGCCATCACTTCAGCACTGACCTGACCTGTAGTGGCACATGATCGAGCCATATTGACCATAGGCCGAGCCTAGATGCAACCCAAAACTCCTCTTTTATGCCTTGACCTTTGACATTCCATGTTTGTAACTCCTACCCCTTCACATTCCCTTGCTAGCCGTGCCTATGTGATGCCAAACCCGAGCCTTACCACCAACAAATCATGATGGCCGAACCAAATAAGCATGTATGGCCGAGCCATGTTGAGAGAAGGTCAAGCAATTTTGATTTCAAAGCTTGGTTAAGTCATTTGTCTATTCTATTTCCATTTGTTTGATTTAATTTGTGTTGAAAATATATATTTATATTGCTTTGTTTTATTGTTGTATACAAGAGTAATATCTTGGCTCTCTCTCCAATTGAATCAAAAGTCGTGCTATCGTGCTTTCTGGAATTTGTTTGTGTGTTTTGATTTGCGAACTCCAGCTTTAAAAAGGTGAGTATTCACGCTTGACATTCATACTTATAGAATTTGTGAAGTGACAACAAGTGAATGTGTAGAATTGTTATACCATGTTATACCTGCCTGTGATATGTATTATATGATGTTAAACCCTGTTATAAACCTATCACATCATCTGCTATGTTATATTCTATTATACTGTTTATTTTATTCTGTTCCTCACACTTCAAGTTCCCTGTAGAATAGAATCACTATGCGTTGAAATGATACATACCCGAACGGACTTTAGAATAGGGAAAATCGTTATGGGCTGAAATGATAGGCCTGAGCGATTTTTATTTATTTTATTTAACTTGGGATTGCGGGTTTGAAATGATAGAACCCGGATTTTCTCCGTAAATTACGGATTGAAATGATATACTATCCGTATCACTTGACCTAGGTTAGAAAATATTATACAGACCCGTGGTTATTTTATATATTTTTCTGGAAATTTTTAAGTATTTTAAAAATGTAAAAAAATTGATATTTTAATTTAAATTTGGATTTAGATTGATTTAATTAAGTGATAATGATTTTTCTATGTATTAAAAATGTTAAATAAATAAATGGAAAAAATTGTGATTTGAAACATAACTTAATTTGGAGATTTGTGATTTGATTTTTAATTGAAGTTTAAGTTAATCAAATAAAAATGGAAATTAAGTTTTATGTATGAAATGGAAATTTAAATTTAAGTATTAAACTAAATTATTAAAAATGCAAAGAATGTGAAAATGGTACACTTGAATTTAATAAGTGAAATTATTGGAAAATTTGATTTTATTGCAAAATTTTCTTTATAAAATCATAAGTTAAAGGGTATTTAAATGAACATTTTTGAAGTGGAAAATATGAATTTTATAAGTTAAATTGGTTAAAATTGAAGTTTATTTGTTTCTGAAATTTAAGTATAAATCCAAAAATTGAATTTGTAGCTTCAGAAATGCTATCGTTTCTGGAACTACCGTAAAACCTGAAGTAAAGGATACTGCAGCACTTTGTAAGTGCTGTGGTTGATGCAAATGAACTAAAGGCTAAATTAACTAATGGCTACTGCAGCACTTGGTAAGTGCTGTGGTTGCTGAATTAAAACTAAACCTAAGACTAATAAAAGAGCTACAGTAGCACTTGATAAGTGCTGCAGTTTGCTAAAATGAGATTTTTCAAAAGAAACTGAACTACTACAGCAGTTTTGTAAATGTTGTCTTTTCTGGATTGAACTAGTTTTCAAATGTAACTGAACTACTGCAGCAGTTTATAAATGCCGCCTTTGCTGAAATGAATTGTTTTCAAATATAACTTACCGCAGAAATTTCTAAGTGTTGCAAAAGCTGAAATTTCAATGTTTTAAAGTATTTAAGTGAATAAATGAGCTCAGAAAAGGCTAAATTTTTGGGAATAGTATTTGATTTAAAGGTATAATGACTTCACTTTTAAATGGTTTAAATGAAGTATTTGATTTGAAATATAAGCTATTTTTGAAATTTATAACCACGGTTTATAATAACGATTGGTTGTTAAAGAGACCGGGATCGGGAATGGGCATACTCTATGTCGATACCGAAAACCACTTTAACAACTGTGTACGCGGTGGAGTTTCCAGAATGAAGTAGGATGGTGGCCACGATCCTATTGTGGTATGAACGTGGACCCGACTCCCGTGAGTTGGCTTAAGGTGGCTAAAATAGGAGCGATCGACGGGCCAATGAGGTAGCACCTCTGATCGGACACACTTCTTCGATACCATTCTATTACTTTGTGATTGATTGGGGTACCCTTTGATTTTGGAGTGTGGCTCGAGGTGGGCGGTAGTGGCTGCTATGCGTTACCACCAGCTCGGAAGCGTAATTGGTATATCTACCCTGGCATTGCATAGTTGTGTCGTGTCACCTACCCTAGCGCGCCTTGTACGAGTTTGATTTGTGTCTTACCTATGGAGTATCTTCTCGTAGCCTCCCCACTGGAGGTACGCAAGTACTATGTAGACTACTGGCACTATTTATGTGTTAAGGTGGAAAATGTAAAGCCTTAACGCTATTATTAAGTATGTTTATTTTACTATTAGACATTAGTATAATAGCGAATATTACTACATAGTAAATAGTTTAACGGATCCTTAGAGGATGGGCAATCCCAAGCATCCTTTAAGTTACTTGTGCATTTATTACAGTTCACTTGAGTTGGTTTACATTGTATAAGTTTGTATGTCCTGACTCGAGTGTTTGTGTTTTATTTGCTCTCGGGTCAGCCTGAGTATTCACAGCTTTAGACTTCACTTTATGGAGCTAGGAATCGCTAGAGGTTCTGCTTATCTAGTTATTTATCTATTCAGTTTCAGTTGTTCTATTTCAGCTCTTGTATTAGTGGACTTCTATGTATTTGGGATTTCTATTGTATTTGTTTTCAGACTGATATTATGTATTTGTTTTGAGACTTTGTTATAGTAGCTTCATGAACTACTATGGTATTTTATCTTCCGCTGCGAGTTATTCTGATATTTCTGTGTCTGTGATTCTGTGATTTATTTTATTTGCTCCAAATTTTATTACAATCTATTATTTTGCATTATTCATGTCCGACATGTGTGGATTATTGTCGATTTGAATGGTCCAAAATGATGGGTCGTTACAGTACCCTCCCTTAGCATTTGGTTGCTTGCTTACTAGGTTCATTCCCTATGTATAAAATGACCATGGGGAGGTCATCGAGGTGGGGAGAATAGGAGAAGCTCGAGGCATCTTAGCGAACTACTGACATCGGTCCCACTTCTTTACATACTCCATAGAGTCCTTGATGATGGTAATTCAATAGTAGCCCTGTCACGCAGCCTTTTTAGCTAGGCTTTGCCCCCTGAAGTGGTCTTCACAGAATCCTACCCATGGCTCTTCCAAATTCTGGACAGCTTCGTCTATACACACACACACACACACACCGCTTAACTAGTATGGAATACCCCCGCTTGTAGAGACTATCCAAGACTGTATAGTTGGGGCCCAATAAAGAGTCTTCTTGGCATCTTGCGACCGGAAGGTAGTTCCACATTTACTGAATATCTGACCAACGGTGTCAACTAATCGTTTATAGAGGGAACATCTATTTCCATTGTTGTTTCCCTTGGCTCGTGGCTAGGGTATCATGGATTCATAGCCTATCCCAAGGAGTGATGTCCTCTTTAGTTTGCTCGTCGCTTTGGCCAGTTTATTGGCCTTGACAGCCCATTCTGTGGGTACTTGTTCTAGTTTGAATTTTATAAAGGTAATGACAACCATTTTGGCCTTGGCAACATACAAGGCGAGTGTTTTGTTTTTTTACTTGTAAGCGTTCGCCAATCTAGTTGATGACCAAAGACGAGTCGTTGAAAACATGCACAGGTTCATGCATAGTTCCTTTGCCATCCTAATGCCGGCTAGGATAGCTTAATATTTGGCTTCATTATTGGTCAACTTGAAGGTAAGGTGGACCGCACCAATAACTCTTTTCCCTCGTGCATGATAAGGACCATGTCTATCCCCGCCCCTTCTTATTTGATGCTCTATTAATAGATAGGAGCCAAGTTGGACTGCGATTGCAGTTTCTTTCGAGCCTTCCAAACCTGAACATTCCACAATGAATTCAGCAACGACCTGACCCTTAATGGAAATGTGAGGTTGGAACGAGATATGATGCTATCTAAGCTCGACGGACAATTTGATAAATCGGCCTATTGTGTCGAATCGGCTGAGGATTTGCTTTAGAGGCTAATTCATCGGGACTTTGATAGGATGAGCCTAAAAACATGGTTGGAACTTCTAGGCTGCCTTATGCAGGCATAACGCGAGTTTTTCTATCCTAGAGTATCTTGTCTTTAGGCCAGTTAACCTCTTACTTACATAATAGACTAGTCATTGGACCTACTCGTCTTCTTTGATTAATGTGATGTTGATAGTGTGATCAAACATGTCTAAGTATAGATTAAGGTCTTCCCTATCGATAGGTTTGGACAGTATTGGAGAGGTAACCAAATGTTGATTCAGCTCTTCATGGTGCATTCTTTGGTCCAAGAGAATGATTTTCCCTTTTTGATGAGATCAAAAAAGGGTAGACACCAGTCAGTGGATTTTGAGATAGACCCGCTTTATGCTGCAACATCTCCCTTAAGCTTTGCATATGTTTCACAGTTCTAGGGACTTGCATGTCTTAGATGGCTTGGATTTTATCGGGGTTAGCCTCAATCCCCTTGCCACTTACAATATAGCTAAAGAATTTTCCAGACCGGACGACGATAGAGCATTTTTAGGATTTGACTTCATGTTGTGTTGATAAAGGATGCTAGAGGTTTCGACTAGATTTTGCACATGCCCCCTGCCTCCTCGGACTTGACTATCACATCATCCATGTAAACTTCCATAGACTGACCAATATATTCTGAGAACTTATGGTTGATGAGCCACTGATATGCCGCACCCGCATTTCGCAAACTGAAAGGCATGACATGATAGCAGTACAAGCCATCATTACTTATAAAGGACGTATATTCTTGGTCTAGGCTATGCATGGCAATTTGATTGCATCCAAAATAGGCGTCCATGAAAGTGAGGAGCATGTCCACTAGTCGCATCTATTAGTTGATCGATGCAAGATAAAGGAAAACTGTCTTTAGGGCAGGCTTTGTTAAAATCGGAGAAGTCAATGCATGTTCTCTATGTCACATTTGGCCTTCTGATCAATACAGTGTTTACCACCCATAACCGATAGTTCGACTCCTTGATGAAGCTGTCGGCTAACAACTTCTCTACCTCTTCCTTGAGAGCTTAATAACTTTCTGGCTTGAGCGGTCAGTGCTTATGGCAGACGGGGTTGGCCTTTGGATCAATATTGAGTGCATGGCAAATTATCCTCGGATCAATGTCGATCATATCGGTGTGCCCCTAGGCGAAGATATCTTTGCTCTATTACAGCAACCCAATTAGGCCTTCTCTAATCTTTGGACTATGTTTGATACCGATTTGGACAATCTTGTGGGGTTGGTGTTGTCTATGCTGATAGACTCCAAGGGTAGGGTTGGCCTTCCTTCGATGCTTGAATCACCCATGCGGGGATCCAGCAGGTCGTCCTCTGGGTTTGAGCTTGTTTCTAAGTTGCATTAATCTGGTGCGTATATCATGTGTTCCATAACATTTACAACCGGGGTGGACGTTCGTGTCGGAGTGAGGGTAAAGATGCCTCCGGCTTCTACAGACGAGTCAGCCATTGATGGGAGGGTAGGAGTGGTCTTGCTTGATGATCCTACCTTCCAACAGGGAGCGATTTTTTAATGCCATATTGTGATGAGCTCTTTAATTCTTTGGGAAGTGGCCAAGAGCACTGGATCCCTACCATCCCAGTTTTTAGCACGACCATCATTCCTAGTAAGGTCATGACTGTCGTTGGACCCGAAGATATTCACGGACGGTATTCCACTGGGGAGCATGGATCCATAAGCAGGCATTTCAACTAAGTTGATCATCGGAGGAGCTGGCAGGGAAAAGTTTACAGTGGCTTGGGCGTCCAACTGCGCCCTCAAGCCATTCACTTTGTAGTCCAATTGTGCTATGTTCGACACCTACAACATCACAGTATGCCATATTTCTTCGTTGATGCTCAGATTGGGCTGGGGCAGCATTAGCATGAGCGTTGTCATTCGTTTCATGCCTATTGGAATTGTTACCTTCGAATGGCGGGATATTGTCCATGGTAACAAGTCAGATATGGTCTTTGTGAAACAGAAAAGTGTGGAAAGATGAGAGCTTTAGGGGAGGCCCTTATTATACTACTAAAATGTTGACGGGAGATTTAGCCAACCTCAGAAGTAGACTGATGCGCAAAAGTTACAAACACGAGGTTTAAAGTGAAGAATGGGGAGTTAAGTATGGGCTAAAAGGTAAATAGCACAAGATATAGAGTAGTTCAGCAATGCTGCCTACATCACTATGAAGCTCTCTTACTATATTCTTCTCTTAGAACTGTAATGAATTACAAGAGAATAATAATAAAATAGGAAGTGCTTAAGACTCGTAAAGCTGTGTAATCTCAAGGAATTATGGTATCAAGAGCCCTGAATTGTGTATAGTATTCAGAATCCTTGCATATTCCAACCCTTTTGTAGTTGCAATGTAGGGAATATTTAAAGTAGTCGAAGTAGACAATGTACGATAGTAAGAGCTATAGGACGGGTGGGAAAATGCCTGACTGTTAATATGACTGCAAAGACAAATGGTCGACAGCTGTAAAGGAGTAAGAAGATGTGGAGTGGATGAAAATATACTCAATGCTTCTCTACATTAGGCATAGGCACCGCGTTTATTGCGTAGGCTTTAAATTAAATGTGCATTTAATACCGCTGGTATTCCACATTAGTTCAGCCACTCAACTATAATGCTTTAGATAGGTGAATGGATAGCTTGTCATTTACTTGAGTGCTAATGTGGCAAATCTTACTGAATTGGTTGATCGGTTATCGACCGTATGAAAGAAACTAGGAATCTCGCTAAAGACCATGTTGGGAAGATGGTGCACTACCAGGTACGAGTTGGGCGGGAGGGCTGCCGAGGACTAGTCAAAGGCAGCTATACTAAAGTCGGGCTAAGGATAGGCCATGCTTAAACCCATCTTACTTGATGTACCACCTGTTGAGGTCAGCTATGACAGGTGTCGACCATCAACTAGAGTGATGTCAGGTGAACGTGTTGACGTGGAGTTGTGTCGAAAGGATGCTGATAATAGGAAGGTTGGTCATTACTGAGTCAAGCCTGACTGTACCGGGAGGGGTCGGGCCTATATATTGCCTATGTGTGAAGGGTGCATAGGGATGAGGCAATCGGGCCTCATCTTTATGCCTTGTCAAATGGAAGGGATGGTTTGAGACCATCATGGGCTTAGGCCGGTTCATGCAGGCCGGTTACAGTATGTTTTGGTTGGCTTTAATTGGGCCAGATAGCCTTAATTTGGTCTGCTAATTACTTGAAAGAAAATTGAGCAACATGCTACTTGATTGTTTCCTCCCTAATGAAGAAATGGAATATAAGTTCCTTGCTCTGAAAGTTAAAAGGCTTCCAATGGTGTATTCTGATCACAATTCAATCATTCTTTTTTGTGATAACCTTGACTTTATTCATAAAACACTTAGATTCGAGAAGACATAGCTTATAGAAAGTAATTTCATCGATCTGGGTACTTATATATGGCTTTCCATGAGCAACAATAATAATAAATATATGGGCAATATAGCAAAAGTTTTTGTTGCTATACTTAGGAACCTTAAGTCATTTCTTAAGTAATGGACTAAAGATGTTTTTGATAACATTTATATTAAAAATCTAGAATGTTAATCATTCTGAGCAAAATGCTCTGTCAAATCTCAAGGAAGAACTAAACAAAGTTATTATATAAGAAAAAATTATGTGGAAGTAGAGATCTCGGATCCAATGAATGGACGAAGGAGATAAAAATACCAAGTTTTTTTCCATAGAATAGCTAATGGACACAAGTGCGGTAATACCATAAACTCTTTACTTATTAATAATGTATAAATTTTTAATCAAAATGAGCTTAATAATGCCTTCACTAGCTACTACAAAGAATTTTTTGGAACTAACAAGTCATAGAATCAACCTTAGTTGAAACGATTTGTACCCTAAAAGTACTAGGATTGTTCTAGATGATTAAGACATCCCATTTTAAGAAAATGAAACCTTGAGGACCATCGGCGATGTTCCTAGTGATAAATCATCCAAACATACAGATTTCCTATCTTATCTTATAACAAATTTTGGCATGTCTCAAAATTCGACTTAATTGAATATTTAACGTGTTTTATAAGGTAAGTTACATTTAGAAAGATTTAACTTTACTAACATAATTTTTTTGCACAAAAAGGTTTGTGTAATAGAGCTTAAGGATTTTAGCTTTATTTCGTTACTATTTTATTAATTCATCTCAAAGGTTTTAGCTACTAATTTAAGTGCTAAAATAAATAATTTAATCGATATCACTCAATCATCTTTTATTAAGGGTAGAAATATAACGGATGAAGCCGTTGTAGTCCAAGAATTTTTAGATTATTGCTCTAAAAATAATATCACTTGTGCCCTTTTGACACTTGATTTTGCTAAAGCCTTTGATTATATTGATTGGTTTTTTCTTAAAGATTTATTACTGGTTAGGGGATTTAGTTGTAGATGGGTATGTTGGAATATGACCTAACTCAAAACTGGAAACTCTAGTATAATGGTTAACGAAATTTTAGGAAATAGAATTCAATCTAAACGTGGTCTTAGACATGGCGACCCTTTGTCACATCTACTATTCAATTTAGCAGTGGACAAATTTATTAGGATTATAAAGTTATCTATTACAAATAGGGTCCTATAGTGTGTTGGTAATGATATTACTAGTAATGGTCTTTTGGTCTCTAATTTACTGATGATACCGTACTGTTTACATCGCACTTACCAACACACATCTTAGCTATTTTATATACCTTCGAATGCTTTCGGGACTTCAAATCGATTTTAACAAGAGTTCGATTTTAGTCTTAAACATTGTGGATAATATCGAAAATCTACCTGCTAATACACTTAACATAAAACTATGAACTTTCCTATTAACTACTTAGGTTTTTAGATTAGACCAAATATGTTATAAAAGGAGGATTAGCAAACTATGTAGTTAATATCGGATAATATTGCCGATATATCTTACATCGCTCCCAAGCCGATAATTTTTCAAAATATCTCTTAAAATATTGTTACCGATATATCATCCGATATATCGTTCGATATTTTCCGATATATCACTCCAATATTTAGTGAAAATTAACCAATACATTTTAAGAATATCATTCATTATTGTATATGTTGGAGAAAATGTGTTTACAAAAAAATATCTTCACATTCTTAATATTTGTTTTTTGTATACGGTGGATGACAATATTAGACCATATCAGAAATTCCAATGCACTAATCTTTTGTTTTAACTATACAGTTTTAGTCTTTCAATAAAGATAATTCCACTTATTCTATTATTTTATATGTTTTGTTTTCCATGAAAACTTTACTACTAAAAACAAGATCATGAAAGAATTACTTCTCTTTTTAGTTGTTTTTTAACCATTTTGGTAATAGCTTATGAAAATTCATTTTATTAGTAATCACCATACACCAAGAACTTAAAGTTGAAAAGCAGTAAAGTTGTTTATTTGACATATCAATAAGAAATGAGCTAAAGTTGTAATTGGCATCACATCAACATTACTTATTCGATAAATTAAGTGCAAATGAAAACGATGAAATTATAAATATAAATTTTTTGGGAAAGTAATATAAATTATTAGATGACTGAAGAAATAATGAATATAGTATAAAAATAAAGAAAATAAAAAAGATGTACATTATAAGAATTTCTCGGTTTAAAAATATATCTCAATAAATGGATTGCAATCTATAAACTACAAGCGATTAGTCTTTGATAGTAATTTGGCATTATTTATCCAAATATATGAAAACTTAACATTAATATAACATTATAACATAGTACAATATTGTTTATAACATGTTCTAAACATGTCTGATATTTTACCGATATTATCACAATATTTTAAAATATCCCATCTCGGTACTTGACCGGTACGTACTTGATACCGATATTAACTACTTAGTTAGCAAATAGTAATTGACAAAATTAATAAAAAAATTATCTATTTGGAACTATAGATTTTTATTTAGAGCAAGTAAGACCATTCTAATTAACTTTGTTTTATCGGCCCTTCCAATTTATTGGATGTCATTTTACATCTTTCCAAAATGGATAATTGGTAAAACATATAAAATTAGAAGAAATTTCCTTTTGACGGGAGATAATTCATATGATAGCATCAACTGTCTGGTTTATAGGAAAACTATTTACAACTCAAAATAAGAGAGGGTCTTAGGGATTATAAATCTGCAAACCTTAACGTGTCTTTATTATGAAAATGGTCGTGGAAATTTAGTAATGATAACAAAAACCTTATTGGAAAGAAAAGATATCAAATCAATTTTATGGTAGAACTTATCACCTACGTCGCATAACTTCAAATTCAAACAATATCTCACTTTTAGAAATAAATCTTAAAATATTTGCTATTTTTAACCTTGCGATCAATAATATAATTCATTTAGGTAATAACACATCATTTTGGCATGGCTATTGGATTTCTACTATCCCTCTTCAAACTGAATATAAAGAACTTTTGACATTTGTAATTTTAAAAATGCTTTAACTTTAGAGGTTCTTAGACCTAATAATGAATTTCCATAGAACTTTAGTTTCAACCATGACCTTGAAGGCATTTCCTTAATCCAATTCATTTTACATTGTACTAAGATAGAGTATTATAATTGAGACAACGAGAGCGAGACAAATATTTGATGTTGGGATAACAGCAAAATTTACTCTTCAAAATCGGTGTATAAGTTTTTAAATTATTCCAATAACAAACCAAACATTTTCAAACTTTATTTGGAAAGTAAATGCTCATTCAATTGTTGATTTTACATAAGAAATTAAAGACAATTGGATAACTAAAGGAAAAGAGTTTGTTTATAGCTAAAAATGTGTTTTTTTTATCAATATAGGCTTAGAAAATGTACCTCCTACATTATAATTTCCCCTTGACTAACTCTATACTTATAAATACTCTAAATATTTTTTACTGTAACATGACCAACACTAATTTTAACCGTTGTTGCCGTTGGAATAATTTCATACTTCAATGCCAAAGGTTATAGAATTTTACTAGAATCTGTATTCACCATTTCTTGTTGGTATTTATGGTTTGAAAGAAACCATAGAATGTTCAACTACGTTAACACTCATTCCGACATCTTAATTTACACTACTGCGCTTTTCAACTATAATTGGATTGCAAATATAAGTTGGCCAAAAATGTCCACTTTAAGGAATATCTTAACATAGTAAAAAGTCACATTGATATCATAAAGGTAAAAATTATCTACAATAATAAGACAAACAATATGGACTTAAGCATAGACTTAGTTGACACTTTTAATGATAATGCTTCAAACATTGTACTTCTAATAGAAAACTAATTTCGTTTTTGCATTTGTATTTCATTTTACTTTTCTCATGCATATATGTATATAAATATCTTTTATAATATATATATACACATACATACACAGATATATGTGTGTGTGTGTGATGGTCTAATGTCTTTTTTGAGTTATTTCCAGTTTTAGGTTACCTTTTATTGGATTTCTTTTGATGTAGAATTACTTTGAATTGGTTGGTTAACGCTGGATTGATGTTATTGTTTGCCTATGGATGACCCGTCTGGGCTTGATTATGGAATTTGTAGTTGGTGAGGCAGTGCTTCTTTTGACTTGCTTCCTTTGATCTACTGCAATGTCTTATTTTGTGTGAATGAATCTATTAATCACATTACATGGCATTCCACAGATGATATAGTTTAGGATGATAATTTCTAGTGAACTTTTATGGTGAATAGATTTGATCACCTTTTTTGTCTTCTTTATGCTTTGGTTTGAAGTCTTCCTATTAGTATCTTAACTTTGACACTAGTTAATAACTTAGGAAGGGGTCATTTCTTTTCTTTCACTATGTACGAGGATTTTTTGCCACCTACCAGGCTTGTTGTAGCTTCTTTTCAAAGTGGAATAAATTATATGAGTGCTCTTTTCCTAAAGAGGATCACCCAATTTTCTCAATATACATACATACATACATTTAAATCAATATAATTAAATTAAAATATTACAAACAACTCATATTAATTTAAATACTAAATTTGATTTAATATAAACAAATATTCATTTACACAAACATAGAATAAAGATTCTGTGCAACTTAATAAAAAGATTTTTTTAAGGGAAATTTTGACATACATCCTTATGATCATTAAAAGTAAGCATTAGGTCCCTTTCAATTTTCTTTTATAAATTACATCCCTATTTTTTAAAAAAAAGATGAAATTCATGAAGGTATTTAGGTAATTTTACTAATCTTAACATGCGCTTTTAGGGTATACGACCATAACTCATAACCGCCGTAATACACGTTGAAGATGTCGCTTTTAAATTTGGAAATGAGAGAAGTGAAAAAGAAAGAAATTCAAAAAAGATGATGTAGAAATAGTTTCAAAAAGGGAAAGATGTAAAAAAAAATAAGTTTTGAAAGATGTGTCCTTAATTTTCACTTTTTTCAATTCACACTTTTAACCCCGCAGTCGGTGAACATGATCCAACAAGAATTATACACACACACACACTTGAATTTAAATAATATAATGTTATAAATATATAATATTGTTAAGTAAAATTAATGGTTGAATAAAATAGTTATTACTATTTATCACTTTTTTATTTGATGTAGATGTATATATGTATATGAATGCGGCATCTTTATTCACCTATGATATTAAACTTAATCATTAACCATAAATTACAAAGATCAATTATATATATATATATATATATCTTCATTATGTTTACATCGGGTTAAATCATATTATTTACTGTAGTTATAATATTTGTATTGTATACGAACATACTATAAAATTAAAATTTAAAATTTAAAATAAAATAAAATAAATATTATAATTAAATTATAATAAACAAATATCCTTTTTAATATATAAATCGATTAAACCCAAAATGTTTTTAAAAAATTAATACTAAACATGATTTAACAATATTTATTCATGCAAACACAACATACGATCTTGTTTAAACTAATAAAATGGTTTTTTATTTGAAACCCCCCCCCCCCTTAACCATGTTGCTAATGCACCTTGTCCAACAGATTCACCTTGATAATTGTTAATCAAGTCTCTTCAAGTTGTGTTTAGATAATATTGAAATTAATTGAATTTTAAGTTAAAATGCTTAAGGTTTGCAGTTTCAAGATCAAATGGTGTAAGTGGATAGTGTTTTGTCATGTTCTATTATTAAGAGGGGTACTAATGTAAATTTTCATAGACTGCCCTTAAAATTTAATAAATTCTAAATGGACCATGTAAACTAATAATTTTAGCATTACATGTTGTTGTAGTTAAAACTTCTTTTTAGATTTGTCTGAACTTCATTCCATATGAGTAATTTCATTAACAGAAATGAAGTGTGTACAAATGTACATAAAAACCTTGTTAAGTATGACGATGGGTACTTTTAATATTTCCATTTTTTAGTGTTTCCTTTTGATTATTTATGAAGTTTCCACATTATGTGCTTTTCCAAGAATATAATTCTGAAAATTCATTTTGACAACTTGCATAATATTCAAAAATATTAATATTTCCCTAGGAACTCCTCTCTCTTGCTAATATGAACCTTTGATAGTGAAACTTCGTAGAAATTGTACAAACTCAATTTTTATTGAAAGAAAGAACTAACTAAATCAAAGTTTTTGAATAAAACATAAAACATAGAAAATTTCAAAAAAACATAAATTAGAACCAACATTAATATTCCAGAAAAACAAAATTATCGGAAAATTTGATTATTTTTAAATTTCAAAAAACCTTAATTTTTTACAAACCAAAAAATTTAACAATGTGACTAATAGTTAAAAAAATCTAAACTATTTCAAATCAAAGAAATTGAAGAAATAAAAAAATCTAAAAAAAGAAAATTCTAACCAACAATAAAAAATCTTAAAAAAAATCTAAAAATCCATTAGGTTAAAAAAGATTCAATAAATGATTAAAGATTTCTACGATCCTTTATGGTGTCCCGAATTTTTCTTTTAATTCTCTATATATTTTCCAGCTTTTTTGATTTCATTTTTTCATTAATTATTTGATTGTTTTTCAAATTTTATGTGAAATTTTTTAGCTTTTTAAACTTTTTATGTTTAAAATTTTTGATTTTTTAGAAACTATTTTGTTTTACTTATTTTTCAAATTTTATGATTTTTTCTGATCCTTTTGGATTTGTTTTCTAATTTTATTAAAATGAAAATTAAGCCCCGTCCCTAAAATCAAATTTAATAGTCCAAAACTCCTTCCGTTTTAAACTTGTAAATCCGGTCCCTATTTCTTTTATAATATTTTGTTTCCCTAATTACCCTCGTTTACTTCATGTCGACTATTCTCGTGTGATTGTATTAGGGATCAAGGTTTGAAATCTTCGTAGGGAAATTGGATTTAATTCGATCAACTGTTCGATTTTTTTGCGATTCATTATGGCTTCATCATCTTGCAGGTAAATGCTTGATTTAATTTTCAATCGACTTTGTATTATTGTTTTTTGCAATTTTTTGATAATTTAGCAATGTTTTTTGTATAATTATGCATAGCAAGTATGAGTTATATTAAGTAATTCGAATAATATGATGTTTTTTGTTCAAAGAAATTTTATTTTTAATCTTGTATGTAAATGCAGAGTTATATGTAGTTAAGTAAATAACTGCAGACTCTGCTGCAATTATTGTAAGTAATTGCGTTCATGGCTGTATTTATCAAAATCTTTAGTTATCTAAATAAATGTATATTTTTCAGCAGTTATCGAGAATTATTGTAGAATTTTACGTATGTTGATAACTGCATATGTAAAATGCAGTTAAAATTTGCATATGTAAAATACAGTTGATCTTTTTAGTTTTTAACTGCATATGTAAAATGCAGTTAAAATTTGCATTTAACAGCTGTATTTATTAACTGCATATCAAGTATGCAGTTAAAAAACACATTTAACAACTGCAATTTTTAACTGCATACGATATATGCAGTTAAAAATAATACAATTCATAACTTTATATTAGATATGTATGCAAGTATAATAAGAATCTTATGAATTTTTAACTGCACAAGTGAAATACATTTCAAAATTTGCATGATTCAAGTGTATGTTTTAACTGCATATGTTATACGCAGTTAAAAATTACATTTAACAGGTGCTATTTTTCACTGCATAACAGATATGCAATTAAAAATGGTGCAATTTATAACTGCATAACTAAAATGCAGTTAAAAATGCAGTTGTTCATAAATAATTGCAAACATGTATACAACTATTCATAATAATTGCATATATGTCTACAAGTATAATAAAAATCTTATGACTTTTTAACTGCGTAAGTGAAATGCATTTAAAATTTGCATCATTTAATTGTATGTTTTAACTGCAATTTCATATGCAGTTAAAATTTGCATATAACAACTGTAATTTTAAGATGCATATCAAACATGCATTTAAAAATGATGCAATTCATAACTTCATAAGTGAAATGCATTTAAAAATGCAATTGTTAATAGTAATTGCAAAGATGTATGCAACTATTCATAATAATTGCATATATGTCTGCAACTTTTCAATAAAATTGCATATAACTAGAATAATCAACATATCTGCATATAGATGAGAAAATATTTGCTGAAATTTTTTTGCATTTTTATTTGTATATTTAGATGCTTCACTGTAAATGTCAACAATATTTTTGCAGTGTTTATGGATTTATTTTCAGTATTTGCAGATTTGACTGCAAAAATTGTACCATAATACTGGTTTGCAATAATTGCAGATTTGTTTGCAAATACTAAAATAGTCGCATATATGGCTGCAATTATTGCATAGAAGGGTGTAGTTATATAAAACTTCTACTACTGTAAACAATTTGTAGAAAATTCTATATTAATTCAGATATTGTATATTAATTTGGGAAAATATGTTTAAATTTTCATGTAACTATTTCGATGCATTAAATTAGGCATAATATTGTTTGTATGTGAATGTTTTTGAGCTTTTCTTGCAAATATCTGCAAATTTATCAAATTTAGTTATTAAAATAGAATAAAAATCGAAATGACGAAATTTCTTAATAGATATCCTTTGATTTTCTGATTTGTGTTGTTTTCATCTTCTGAATCTCAACTTTCTTCAGTTCTGGACTCGATTCGGACATCGATTTTTGAAGTAGCAACTAATTTTGATTTATAATTCGGGCAAGGGTTTTCTTTTTTTAAGATGTTAATTGATGAAAAGAACTTGAAGGGTTTTGGGTTATGTTCGGAGAAGACGTAAGGGTATTTATAGAAATCTTTTTGTCGCGTTTAAAAGTAAGGATAACTAAAACCCGAGGGGGAGTTTGTGTATTTTCAAACCCATTAAGGATGTATGTCAAATGTTCCCTTTATTAAAATTATATTCTTTTGAGAGAAATGAATGATCCTCTATTGAAGGAGAATACTTATATAATTGTATTCCACACTTAAGAAAGGAGCACCATTGTCTCAGTGGACAAGTGATTCGACTTTAGTGCAGAATGTCACAAGTTCGAAACTTGTGTTGTATAATTCGAACATTTATTGACACATGATTTGTGGTTTGTTATCCCAGTGACATGTTGTATCTAAGTACCATTTCAAAAAAAAAAAGCTGCAAACAAGCTTGGCAGATTAAAAAACCCTATATAACAAAGAGAAAAAAAATCCTCCCCAACCTAAGAGCAGTGTCCATCATGGAAAGCTATAGTCCAAAATAGAAATAATCCATATCATCTCATGAACTGCCAAAATAGGAATAATCCTTATATATATGTATGATCAAATAAGGTATAGCAATTAAACAAACAAGTTGGAATAGTCGTAACGGAACAAAATAAGCAAAAAAAATAAAAGAACAACAGCCCTAAAATACGTAGTGAGCAAGTCAATAGGAGGCTCGTTACAACAGTCCAATAATAACAATCCTTCCACATACAAGTCAGAGCATATGTAGACTACTCCACAACATCTAGTAAAACTAAAAAGAAACTCAATGAAAGCATGAGTACAACCCATATATAGTGCATAGTCAAAGACTATGCACATATATATATATATATATGCGAAAAGTAAAGCATGAAGGAGATAAAACGTAATTAATTTTCCATTAAGAGAAGAATGTTCGAAGAGTTATCATTATTGAAAGTATTGCAGGTCATTGCTTAAGGTCATATGGTCTCATCCATTGCTATAAACTATTTTTTCTTTTTAAGATATCAAAGCGTAACTTTAAAACCATGAATACCAATAAGTGATAGAGAGGATGATATTGAAGTACATTTTTGGCCAATTTAAAGTTAGGATTTGAGACTCAAATTATAACTAAATAGTGCAATAGCATGGACTAGATTGTTATGAGGGATACTAAGATTATTGAACAATCTTTGGTTCCTTTAAAACCATAAATACCAATAAGTGATAGAGGGGATGATATCAAGTAAATTTGTATAATATTTGGTGTATTAAAATCTAAAGATGTTCTGGTAGTAGTGCAGTTAAATTCAAAGTTGGTCATTTATAGTCAAAAACATTAAGCGCGTTTGCAAGAATAGAGTTGGTTAATGGACACATGAAATATAGATGCGTCACATTTTCCATGTCTGAGTTGCAAAAAACACACTTCTTATCAATGAGCAATTTCGTTTTCTTTGGGAATTCAATTGTATTTAATTTTTTTGTGAATAATTAGCCATATGCTCAATTTCGTTTTGGGAGGAGCATTAACTTTCCAATTAACTTTATAAATATGCTCAATTTCGAACATCAAGTTTTATGTCATTCTCATTATCTAGATGGTAATGTACTAGTTTAGTGCAAAGCAATACAATTGAAACAATGTAATACCTTCGAGAGCACGGCTAAAACTGAAAATCCATGGAAATTCATTGATAGGGGTAAAAAGCTTTTCAAATTAAAGCATTTTTGAAATTACAAATATCAAAGAGATCTTTGTAGACCAATTTAAGAGGTACTATCGAAATCTATATATCATACCAAAAGGATGCGTTGTTGCCTGAATGTACAATATTATCAACCCAAAGGTTAAAAATGTTAGATTTTTTAGGTGAATTTTCAAAAATGAGACATGTTATTGAAATTAGAAATATTGTGGTGAAGATTATAAGTTCTACCATTGATTCGAAATCATTTCTTTCCAAGTTAGGCTTTCATTATTATTGTTAATTTTCCAAATCCACTTTCTTAGTAAGGACATGTCAAGATTTTATTTTATTATTCCTAAGCGTCCGTCTTCTTTGGCTCGGCAAATCATTTCTCAATTAACGAGGTAGTTTATATTACTACAGGAGTTATTCTAGCTCCAAAGGAAATTTCTTCTAATTTGATCAATTTTATCAACTACCCACTTAGAAAAAGATTATAGGACATCCAGTAAATCGGTAGAGCCGATAAAACAGAGTTAATAAGAATGATTCCACCATCTCTAGATATAAATGTGTTATTCCAGTTTGATGATTTTCTATTAATTTTATCAACTATTAGTTGTCGATCTTTCTTTTAAGCTTCTTATCAAGAAACCTAAATAGTGTATGGGAAATTTCATGATGTTGCAGTTAAATGTATTAGCGACAAGATTTTCAATATTGTCTATGTCATTCAACACTAAAACGTAGCTCTTGTCGAAGTTAATATTGAGTCCGGAAAGCATTTCAAAACCGTATAAAATAAAATTTAAAGTTGTGATGTGATGGGAAAACAAGTGGTAGAAAACATAGTATTATCTACAAATTAAAGCTTTGCAACGAAAGGCCATTCGTTACCAACAATCTTTGGAATCTCATTCGTGAAAGATAACTTGATGATTTAGTGGAAACGTCTGCCGCTAAGTTGAAAAGCAAGGATGATAAAAGATCATCTTGTCTCAATCCACATTTTGATTGAATTTTATTATCTAAAATTCCATTAACCATTATACTTTAGTTTTCACTTTTGAGCAATGTCATAATCCAATCTGTCCATCTAAAACTAAATCCTCTTGTCATTAATAAATTTTAAGAAATAACCAATCTATATCATCAAAAGTCCTAATGAAATCTAGTTTTAAAAGAGCACAAGTAGTGTTATTTTGTTCCAGTTATTTTGAATTCTCCTTAAATCCCTTTTTTGGGAAAATTATTCTACTTTTACTTTAAATTTTGAATTTAGTTTATGTTTTTCGTTTCACAATTATTTTAGAAAAAAATAACTATGTTTACATTCATAGATTCAATATTTAGTAAATATTTTGGATATAAAATTGAAAATTGGATTCAAATTTTTTTTTTGGTTTGGAGTTTTGTAAAATTCTAGTTATTCAAATCAGGATTACTGGAACACAAGGTTGCGCTACATGCAATATTTTTCTGCCAACGGAAAAAAAAGAATGGAACAGAAAAGGTATCGATTGGTACGAATATTTTTGGGGCTTTGCACCAACCGTCCCTGTTTTCAAAGCCCACTTACAAAACGTCCCTACCCCAAAACTATTATAAACTGAGTCCCTATTTTTATAAAACAATAAAAACTTTCCTCAAATAACCTCATTCAAATGAAAAACCTTCTTCTAAAATCCAAGACGAAAGCAAATATAATCCAAATCAAAGTCTCTATGAAACGACGGCAAAGAAGGAGCGGAAAATCGAAAGGGGTGAAATCCAAAAGCCAAAACAAGGTAGATCAATCGTTTGTCATTGGTTAATCGAAGTAGTATTAGGGGTTTTCTAATCGATTTTTTCCTTTTACTGTTTAATCGTTTAAGTATTTGTTGTTGTGAAATTAGGGTTTTGCTAGGAAAGTATTTTCTGTTAGGGTTTAGTGATTACTAAACCTATTTTGTGTAATGCTGCTGCTAAAGTGCTAAAGTTGCATTTTCCTTTGTGATTGAATGAACTATTTCTTCTTATTGTTATAAGTTTTCAATATTGTTGTAAAAATACAGAATAACTAACACTATAGAATTTAGTATAATTGTAAACAGAACTTTTAGCATGACTGCAGATAACATGCCTTACAAATACACATTTAGCATGATTTCAGAAATTGCACACACACTTGCACTTTAATATATTTTAAATGGTAGTTGAAATTTAACATGGCAACTATATTTTCTGTAAATGCATACATGCTTGCACTTTTAATATTTTTGAAAACTAGCACACATACTTCAACATAACATGACTTACAGATATACATTAGTACAATTTCCGAAATTGCACACATACTTGCACTTTAATATTTTTTAAATTTAGCATGGCAAATATATTTTTAGTAACTGCACACGTGCTTGCACTTTTAATAAATTTGAAATTTTAATTGAGATTTGTAATGAAAAAGTAAATTTATAATGGAAATATATTATATTAAAAACTTGCACACATACTTGCAGATAATATGATTTACAGATATACATTTAGTATGATTTCAAAAATTGCACACATACTTGCACTTTAATATTTTTTAAATCTAACATTGCAACTATATTTTCAATAAGTACACACATGCTTGCACTTTTAATATATTTGAAATTTTAGCTGACTTGTGTACAAGTAATTTGCTAAAATAGTAAAACACTATTGCTTTTGCATTGGACAAGAAATGTCAACTTTTGTGAATGCATTTGAAGTAATTTTCGTCAATTGTATTTTTAGTGTACAAATATGACAAAGTATGTATGACATATCATCATCACCAGTAAAATTATGTATGTTGATAGGTAATTAAAAAGAATTATGAAGATCTAAGTTAAATAAAATAATGATACATATCTGTGAATTAGTATTTGTTTAAATTAATGTTCTTCAGTTAGTGTTTCCATATGGTATATATTTATTCAATTAGGATCTAATGTTGATAAATTTCAATTTCAATCTAACATTTTCTATTGTACAGTACTTTATTTATTTTTTAATCAATAGAAAACTTTCTGGCTAACATTAATTTCTTACAGGAATCAGTAGAAATAGAGTTACCAAATAATTCTTCCGATGAGGCTCACTCAGTTCATGAGAAAAATGAACTACAAATTGTACAACAAAAATTAATTTTTGCACAAGAAAATTCTGAAACCGATTCAGATGTAAAGATTAAAGAAACTAAAAGTTATAGAAATAATTTAGGTAGTTTTTTGAAATTTATAAATGGACTGGCAAAGTATTTGACACCAGTACATTTGAATATACTGAGAGATACTCCATTTTGGAATTTTGTGAAATTGTTCATTGAAAAGGAGCTAACCAAAAAAGATATCAAAAAAAAATTCAAAAAGTTTAGACGCAATCATACAAACATATAGGCCCGATTTAGAGAAATTCGAAATAGCTGAACAATTACTGGATTTCGATGTTATGCAAATGAAAGAGATATTTGATATTCCTATAGAAGGAACGGTAATAACAACTTTAACTCAAAGAGAAAAAAAATATTTACCACCAATTTGCCAAAATTTTATTAAGAAATATTTGTTGGAAAATGAAAAGATAAACAAAAAGGTGGTAGAACGATATGTATATATAGAGCTAAAACAGAATGACCCAGAAGCTGCTGAAGATGTCGTCAGATTTATTATAATGCATCTCCTTTGTACTTTTTTCTTCTTAGGTAATATAATTACTTTAAACTTTGAATGTTATTTCAATGATTATACAGTATATTAACTAATATTAATATAATTTACAGGTAGCAATTCTGACCTGAAGTGGTCATATCTACCGTATGTGGTAGATTTCGATCAAATGAGAAAAACAAACTGGGCGAAATCCATTTTGGACAACTTGAAGGAAAATTTGAAAAGAAATATGGCAAATCCGAGAAGTAACAACTCATGTGTTACTGTTTTGCTGGTAAGTTTTGCTACTCTATTATTGCTTGTAACTAACGTATTTTGTCTCATTTCTCTTTTTTTGAACATTCATACAAATTAGTCCACTTAATTAAATTAAATTAAATTTGTTCAATACTATAAAACTTAGGTAAAATATGTACAACTATACTATATTGAATAACTATTTTTTTCCTAGATGTAAACTATGAACTCTGTAGAAATTACAGAAGTTAAAGGCTGTAAAAATCATTTTTACATATAGATAATATGTCAACGTCATGGGATGAAGATTGCTAGAAAGTTGTACATATTTTGTAGGATGATATATGCATGCAGCACGATAAAACACTTTATAGATCTTATTAAGACTGTTTAACATGTACAATTATTTGAATTTTAGAACTGAACAGTAAGTATGCCATTACAGTTGTTTATGAGATGAATATAGTTGAATTTGACAATTGACAGTGTTCAATGCATACAATATATGCCACCAAGACAAATTGGCCAGGTGCCACATGTCCATTCCTATTGAACTGCACAAGTTTTCTTAGTAATTTTATCTTTGTATCACTGTAACATCTTTAAATTGATGTCATAATTTTAGTTTAGCAAAAGTATTGAAGTTTTAACAAAGATATTATTTCTAGATTTCTGCACTAGTAGAATACACATTTATATTGTTTACAATGCATATTAACCAGGCTATCATACTTGTCAGATTTAAGTTAGCGATTATGTTAAAGCTGTTTGTCATCATAAATTAATTCTTTTGTTATGGTACCTGTATCAAAAGTAAAAAATCAAGATGCATATTAATTTAACTACAATACATTACAAGTGGTAACACTGAATATTTAAAGGGATTCTTTTAATGTTTATTGTCGAATAATTCTTCATTTATCATAAAACTGATCATTTCTTTCTATTTGTATATAATCTTCCGAAGTAAATACCTTTCGAAAGTCTCATGCATTTAAAAAAAAGTAAAGTAACAATATATTATTTTAAGACAGTTTGGAATCATATGATGTTACTGTAAGGCTCTGTTCTTTCATACATTTATGCTTGTTAGTTCTTCTGCATATAAGTTGTCATGGTGTACAAAATATGTTGCTTTTACAGATTTCTTGTATGTTATTTATTTTTCTTTAATTTTCTCTAGTATGTGTACAACTCTTGTACAATTTGTGTGAGTGCATCCTTCGCATTAGTTTCAGTAACATGTTTTTTTTTTAATTTGTCTGTTTCTCAAATTTTTCATGTTATGTTGTATTATAATTTGTATAAATATTCATTGCGAATAGTACACACTTTCTAATTATACAAATATTTTAATTAATGTAGTATTGGATATGCGATCAAATAGAGATAATTCAAGAAAGGGAATCATACAAAGAAGGAATGCCAACAGCAGCTAAGTGGAACTTGAGTGATTTGAAGGGTAAACTTACATGCAAGTTTCTAAAGAGTCTTGATGGAAATAAGGTAAATTTTTTACAGTAAGAGAACTGTAGCATAAATCTTTCAATAGCTCATCTTAATATTTGCAAAATGTACACCTACTTGCATTATTCATGTTACTTATATTTTAATTCAATATTAGCGTTCATAGTAAATTGTACTGTAAATAATTTTTTTTTAAACCTTCCACAAATTTAGACAACATTAAGAAAATAGTGGTTTTAATTTAAAAAAAAAACAACACTTATATTTTACAAAAAGCGCACCTGCTTGCGCTTTTCATACATTTCTTATTTTAATTAACTTATAGAGTGCTGAATAAAAGTTTTAATGCAAACGTATTTTCTAAATTTATATAAAAAATGTAAACTAAATTGAAAAATATCAAACCTAAGTTTTTCAGAAGCTGAACATATTTTAAAAAAAATGCAAACCTTCTTTCGCTTTCCATATATTTTAAATATCTGTTTAACTTTAAAATGAAAATTTTAAATTTAAATATAAATATTTTTTTCTTTGTTTTAATAGGTTTGGAAAAAAAAGCTATAACATAAAATTTTCAAATGCTCACCTTAATATTTATAAAGCGCACACTGACTTGGAATTTTCAAACATTTAAAATTTAAATTGCAGTTTAACATGCAAATATACTGTTAATTTTTTATTAAATTTTACAGAAATTTAAACAATATCAAGATAGCACTAACTTAAATTTGAAGGAATTCACAACATAAGTTTTACAAAGTACATATCTGCTTGCGCTTTCAGTATATTTCTTATAGTAATTAACTTTTACCTTTATAGTTTTTGATAGATTTGAAAAATAAAAACTGTAGCATAAATGTTTTAAAAGCTTGCCTTAATATTTACAAAGTGCACACCTACTTGCGCTTTTCAAAAATTTTAAATTTTAATTGCACTTTAACATGCAAAAGTAATTATTTTGTTATTGATTATTCATCGCTCAAGTACATATTCTTACTAGGGTCTTTATAATTGATGTAATTTTAATAATACTATTGATGAAATACTAACTATATTGGTAAAGTTTTATTTATTTATGTTATATTACAACAACAGGTGAAAAAATTTATAGCATACATAAAAGAAATTCAGTTGAAAGTGAAGAGGAAATTGTCAAAATAGCTGAACATTTAAAAAGAGAGAATGAATACTTGAAGAAAAAAGTTGAACAACTTGAGATTGAGAATGAAGAGTTAAAACAAAAGATCAAAGTTTGTGAACCAAATTCTACCGAGGTGGAAGATACTTTCGAAATGGACAATGACATAATTTTTCAGCAACAAAACATTCTTGCTGCCGATGATGCTATAGGGGATAGCAATAAAATTGCAAGCAAGAAAAATAATGATCATGCTATTGGGGACAAAGAAATGATAGAGCGATGCTGCGAAAAAGAACGTTTACAAGGCAAATTTAGCATTGAAGAAAATGATGATTTGAAAAAAAAAACACAAATGAAAGCGAAAACCTTGACGATTCTTTTGCAACACCGATGGCTAGTATGGATTTGAATAAAGAGGAAAATATAAAAGTGAATGAAATCGATGAAGTAAAATCAGATGAGAAATCTGTAAAAAAAGTATCGTCATGTAAAAGTTTTGATGGAAGTGAAGAAAATTTTAGAGCAGATGTTATTGAAAGTGTGTTTATGGCTTGGAGTGGTAAAGAACAGAACAAAGATGAAGTGAATAAAGAAAACACTACTGAAGTTGAAGAAGTAAACAAAGTCAATGATCACACTGTTCAAAATGTAGGTGATATTGAAGGAGGCAATGAAACTAAAAAAAATGTTAGAAGTTGATATGCCAAGTTTTGAACTATTTCCTACTCAAGAAAGAGAAGGGTTGAAACGTAAAACTGACTTATCATAAAAAGAAAAGAAGAACAAAAAGCCAAAAATATCTTCATTAACAAAAAGGGTGAGAGAAAGGAAAGATAGAATACCTAAAGTAGATGAAGAGTTCACATATGAAAAGAAAAGGAGGTTGGTTAAAGAAGCTAATTCATACAACAAAAATGTACTTTCACAACTGCCAAAAACAGTTGTAATAGGTCTATTACAACTGGCATCCGCCAGTCTTTACATCCACAGTTGTAATAGAGGGAGATTATTTTACAAGGGGCACATACAGTTGCATAAGCAGTTGTAATAAGTTTTTTTGCAAGTGCAAATAGCGGTTATAAAAGAATTATTTACGATTGCTTTCGGCAGTTGTAAAAGACTTTTTACAACTGCTATTTGCACTTGTACTAAAGTTTATCACAAGAGCCAAAATTAGTTGTTATAAGATTCTTTTGCAACTGTCAACAAGTGTTGTAACATAATCTTTTACAACTGCTTTAACAGTTGTAAAAGACTTATTTACAACTGTTTACTACAGTTGCAATAAATATTTTAACAACTGTTTCCGCCTGTTGCGTTAACATTATACAACAGTTTGTAATAGTTGTAGTAGGATGTACTATAACTAGTGATGGCAGTTGCACCAAATTTTTTTACAATTGCTACAAACTATTATAAATCATCTTTTCACAACTGCTATTAACGATAAATTTCATAATATTATAATTAAAACCAATATTTCGTTAATAATAACCACAATCATTCAAATACTTGAAACAACACGAACCATTCACATTCAAAAACGATTCAAGTTTACACCATTTATGAATTCATAATCCGTTCCAAAACATAATTAAATCTGTCACATAAATCAGTAAAAGTACATATACGTACTAATTAAAAGAGATAAATTCTTTATGCCAAGCAATAGGCGTCCCAACCGCTTGTCCAATCGTATAGATATCTGAAGTAGGCCTAAATAGAAAAGCTTCAGGATCCACCACTGCATCGACCCAAACTTTCCAAGCATCTGCTCCTAGTGGTACATGATGCACTAAAACATTAGGGTCGGTAGATGCGATTGTTGCTTCTGTGACAACATTCTTTTGCCAACTCAATAATTTGCACTTTCTAGGCTGCTGCTGAAATTGTATATCAACACCAGTTGTGATGTTGTTGCTACTCCGATGAGACTGCAAAAATAAATCATTATGGTGAAACCCTATAAGATGAAACTCATAGCTGCACAAAGGGAGAAAAAGAAGTAATACGCACAAGACATTACACACAGACACAAAAAAATTTGGACAACTTAACGCTCTTAACGCAATGTTGCACTTTTTTTCCAAACAATTCACTGACTGTCAGAATAAATAAAATTGTGCTACAATGCAGTTACGTACTTGGAGAACAACAAAGCAGGAATATCAGTGTTTGGGTTTGTGGTGGAATGGACAAGTGTATTTAGAATTTTTATGAAACCATTTAGCTGGACATGATTTGAATTTTGATATACGTGGTTGCTCTAGTTTTTTTGTTAGTTTTACAACCCCCGGCACATATGGAACACAATGGAATGTCTGGTGATATGATTAATAATGTTAAAAAATATTATATACAATTTAGTGTCAGGTTGCAGCGTAGTTTCACAACCCCCGGCACATCTGGAACACAATGGAATGTCTGGTGTAGCTGAAACAATTAGATGCAGCTCTGTATAAGATTGCACTCAACCCATTAAACCTCTTGTAGGAAATGATAAGCGAACAGTTGACATGTTAACAGACTAGAATAGAGCAATAGCGACTCTCAACCAGGGCCGGTTTGGGGGCAAGGCCCAACAGGCCGTGGAATAGGGCAACCCCCCGTTTGGGGCAACCAATTTCTCATTTTTCAACAGAAAAGAAAAGGCTGAACTGCACGGCGAATCACACAACTCCAGAACCCTCACCGTCAACGTAACTGCATTGCTCTAGCAAACTACTGCGCTGCACAACCCTAGAGCCAGTCATCGCCACTAATTTAGTGCCTACTCACTCTACGTCTCTGCCTCCCGCTGTCCTGCTCGGCTGCTCCATGCTTGCTGCCCCTTGCCTGCTCGCGGACTAAGGCAATTTGTTGAAAGGTTTCATCCTTAACCTTTTGTTATTGCTTGATTTGGATGATTATCTGTAACAACCCGGTTTTTCGCGTCAGTTTTAAATGACGATTAAATCGTTGTTAATTGCTAATGTGGATTTTAATCGAGTCGGAATTCTTTTTGTAAAAGTTTGTTATCGTCACTAGACGATTGAAATTGATAACAAATTTCTATCAGCAGTTTTAATCATATTGAAATACTTTTTAGGCTGTAAAATTCTTTAAGATGTTGAGTTAAATGTTGTTGGGCTTTAAAGAAAAGCTAGCCCTTTGTTCTTTTGATTGCCGTGATAACCTTATAAACCGTCCCTCTTTATTTTATTCTCATTGAAAACCCTAAACGTTCGAAAGCATTAAAAATGGCGGCCTCGATGGAATTTGTGACTTCGTTCCTGCTTCAAAAATTAGGGTTTCGCAACCTTGATCACCGATCTAATTCTGGTCGTTGTTGCTTGCGATCGATTCCAGTTAGTTCGTTCCTCTGTGATTTGTATTTTGGCTCTTCGTTCTGAAAATTAGGGCATCGGCTTCGTTTGGCGATTCTCACTTCGTTCGTCCCTCTTCGTCAAAATTAGGGCTTCGTCTTTTTCTTGCTCGCGCCGACTCCATCTGCTCCGATTCGTCGACAAAAGGTGAGTAATTCCCCTTACTCACATCTACTTCGAACCGTTCGAACTTGTCTGTTATTTTGTTTTGTGGCCTTTGATTTTCGACTGGGTTTTATGATGAGTTTTGTTGCTGGCCTTTCACTGTAAATTATGGCCTTGTCATATGGTTCCTTATTGACTTTACTGTAATTTAATTCTTTGGCTTACTGGCCCCTGTGAGCTTCGTCTCTGGCCATCTGATTTCCTGGATGCATCAATGTTCACTGATCATTCATATATGTTGATTTTCTGTCTCATGTGAGCTTTGGGTTGCAGTTTGATTGTGCTGTTTAACGGTGTACATGCATCACTGTATCTTCGTTCATGTTGTATTAGTTGGGTACTCTCTTGAGTTTCACCGAGCTTGGCATTTAGTTTGGGGTAGGATTCAGGTTGCATTTTAGTTCTTTGATGTTGTTTACGTCTGCATCTTGTGGTTGCCACTGGGTTGCATTGAGATCTGTTGTTGTCTGGACATTTGGATTAGAGCTTTAACAATGTCAGTGCTTTTTGGTCGAGACTTGTGATTGAATTTGGTCTGCACTTCCTGAATTTGTCCGAGTTCTCCTCTGGTCTGTAGTGTTCATTAGTTCATTGATATGCTATTGATAATCATGTTTCCAGGTTGCTATATGACTTATGCTATTGTGTTGGTTCCAATTCATGTCTTGACCACTGGTCATTCGTTTTGTAACTGCAGTTGTAGTTGTTGTTGAGGTTCGAACTTCCTGTGATTTTATTTGATGCTGAACAACACTTGATTTTGTTCAACCTGTACATATATTCTGTAACCGTAGTTCGATTTCCATTTTGACCATGTCTGTACTTGACTTCGGCAATGTTTGTTCATCCCTGAGTGCTTTTCGACCTGCTGTTACTGATGGTCCATATTATGTTCATATACCTTGTGTCTTTGCATTTGTACCATGTACTTGAGTCTGGTTCTTGTTACACTTCACCTGCTATGTCTTTGTTCATGTTGGATAGTTGTACTTGAATGTTACTGTCTCATGTCTGGTTGCATTAAGCTCATGTGGTCTTCACTTATGAGTAGTCTGTACTTGTATATGTTTAGTCACTAGCATTTGTTGTTAGGATGCTTCATGTTGCTTTTGCACAGGTCGTGCTTTATATTGGATTTTATACCCAGATTTTGCATTTAGGCATTTAGAGTTGATGACTCCCAGACATCTATAGTTCAGTTTTCCCAGTGTAGCATCATTAAGGCCTTGAGCTCTGTCTTTGTCATGAGCAATTGTTATTGTCTTCTTTGTTCATGTTGGCACTGAAATTTGCTGTGGCCTTCATTGTTTTGGTCTGGCATATGAACTGCTGCTATATCAATTTGAGTCTTGTCCAATATTGAAGTAGTCTTCATTGTTGCATGTATCACTCTTCATTCACTTCAGATGCTCTTCGCTGTTGTGTATGTCTGCATGCTCATTGGTTTGAAATCTCTGGTTGTTTTCTTGATAATACTGTGCTTGGTCTTTATTAGGTCATATGAACTGCTAGTCGACTTGCATGTTACTTTGACTCACTGTCTATTGTTGCCATAGTTTGATCCATTGTTTTGACCTGCTGCTGGTTCGAACTTGGTGTTATCTAGTTCTTTTGGTTGGTGCACATGAGTTAGCGAGGCAGTGCACGCGTGCGTGCACTGCAGCCACCTAGAATTGACAGTTTTGAATTGATATTTCTTTTTCTTTGCATCGTGATGCATTGATGTTTTATGCCGTATTGGCGAGGCCGTACACGCGTGCGTGTACGGCAGCCAATCGAATTTTTGATGGTTTTAAAGTGAAAATTTCAATTGTTTTAAATTGATTTAGTCGATTTGATAAATTGTTTATTTATCTCTGTTGATGATTTAAATCTGCTGATTTTTGTTAAACACTGTTAAGTGTTATATTGACCGTTATCCGGTTTCTTTGTTTAAAGAATCAGATAGGCGGGAATTATTGTGACTGTCGTCTTTTTAAATTATTACTGCCTATATGCACTAATAAACTGGTTTGGATTAGACTGACCTGGGTATTATTTTCTTTTGAATGTAATACTCGGGTCAGACCCGAGTTATTTCAGGTTGTAGATTTTCTTCTTTGAGTTGCTGTTCAGGATACGAAGACTTTTCACATCTTCTGAAGTTGTCAATGTCATTTTGTAGTAGTCGTGTCATTGTATAGAACGATATGTATTCATGTATATTAGTCGATAATGTACTTGTATATATAACTTCTAGAGTCGACAGTGGTAGTTGTATCATATGTATCGTGTCAACTATGTATTAACTGACATCAGTTATATATATATGAGACTTTCGTTTTTATCTGTGTTCCGCATTTATATTATCTGTGTTATTATTATATCTAATGTCCTAAACTATTATGAACCGTCGTAGTTCGTTTTATACTAAGTATTGGGTGTGTCGACGGGAGTAAATAAATAATAGAAGAAAAATAAAAAGTATGTACCACTCCTATCGAGATAACCAATATTAGTGTAAGGCCAATTACGGATGGTCGCTCCTATCCAGCCTAATTCTTCGTAATAATAGACAGTATTTCCTTTAATACTCTTTGTTATTATGAGCATAGAGGTGGGGCGTTACAGTTGGTATCAGAGCTTGGGGTTTATGGACATAATATAAAACATAACTTGGATGGAACATATGTTACAACTATTGGTCGATGTTTTATTTGTGATTTGAGTCAAAATTTAAGTTTTGAAATTTTGATGAAAAATTTAAATATCTTTATTTAAAAATAAAAGTGAAACTGTGTTTTGTTGATTTGATTGAATTGTGTTCTGTTTATCAGAGTGCGCAGCGCAAACAGTGAAACTGTCTTTGCTGAGTACAACCGATAATCTTTTTGATTTAAAAAAAATCGAAATACGAAATTGATATGAATTTCATTTGTTGTTTACAAAGATGTAATTATTTTGTTTCTTTGAGAATTTTGAATCCGAATTGAGGATTCGAAGAAATTGCAGCTATGTGATTTTTGTTGAAATTTCCGCTGGCTTTCTTTTGTACTAATAATATATTGATCAGATTTTTGCTGTTTTGAATTGTCTTCATTGAAGATACCTTCGAATAGTTTCTTTGTTCATTTTGTAGTACGTGCACAATTTGAATTGCACGTTACTGCATTTATTTTACGTTGAACTGATGCTAGGTTATGAAACGTATTTTGTTGCCGTTATTTTTGTAACGGGATTTTTACACCAATGCTAAATTCTTGAAGCACGGTGTTTTATGGCATTTTGATGAATGAAAATTCTCTGATATTACATTTTGATGTAAATTGTTTTGATGTGATTTTGACGTTTTAAAATTACTGTCGCTTTGGCTTCAGTAACCGTCAAATTTTAAAAAGTGGATTTTCAAGCGGTTATTCCGTAATGCTGTTTTGTGACCGTTTTTACGGTATTTTGAGAAGTACAATTTCCTAATCGAAATTGTTACTAATATTGCTGCTTCAATCACGTGATTGGAAAATCGTTTTTAAAATGAAAATTGTTTTATAAATTTTTAACAGTTTGCGTTTTCAAAAGAACGAGGAAGCGACTTAAACGATTCAGCAAAATCGAGGATTATGACCCCTTTCTTTTACTGTTTCGCTTAACTCCGGACTTGTCCAGTTGAGAATGTGAATTGTTATTTTTACAAAATAAATAAAATTGTTTTCAGAAATTTTAACAGTTTGCGCTTTCAAAAGAATGAGGAAGCGATTTAAACGTTTCAGCAAAATCGAGGACTATGACCCCTTTCTTTTACTGATTCGCTTAATTCCGGACTTGTCCGTTTGAGAATGTAAAATGTATTTTTACAAAATACACAATTTTACACTTTCAAGGAAACGATGAAGTGATTTAAACGATTTAGCAAAAGTGCGGAGTATGGAACCACACTTTTACTATTTCGGTTAATTCCGGACTCGTTAATTGAATATCTGTTGTTTTGATGAATTTGATGATTTCACACTTTCAAGGAAACGATGAAGAGAATCAAACGATTTAGTAAAACACGTGGTATGGGACATGTGCGTTTGCTATTTCGGTTAATTCCAGACTCGTTAATTGAAACATTTTGATGCTTTCGTGTGCTTTCGAGCCACTATGAGGACCTTTGGGTCATTTGTTTGACCTTCGGGTCATTTGTTGGGCTTTCGGGCCACTCTGCGGATCTTCGGGTCAAATACCAGTACTAGACCTTCGGGTCACTCTGCGGACCTTCGGGTCAATCTGATGGGCGCCAAAATTATGTTGAGTACTTGGTAGGCTTTGGCTATATGTTGTTGCACGTGCGGCGAATTAAAAACTCGCCATCTGATGGGATCGATCCAAGCTTTTATGTTGATTTTCTAGTCTTCTTAATTGATTTCTAGATATTTGTTGCTTCCAATTATCTGTAGGTAATTGGATATTTGTTGATATGAGTTTTGATTATCGTTTTTGATAATCAGATATTTGTTGTTTCTAATTATCGCTTGTGATAATTAGATATTTGTTGATATGAGTTTTGATTATCGTTTTTGATAATCAGATATTTGTTGTTTCTAATTATCGCTTGTGATAATTAGATATTTGTTGATATGAGTTCTGATTATCGTTTTTGATAATCAGATATTTGTTGTTTCTAATTATCGCTTGTGATAATTAGATATTTGTTGATATGAGTTCTGATTATCGTTTTTGATAATCAGATATTTGTTGTTTCTAATTATCGCTTGTGATAATTAGATATTTGTTGATATGAGTTCTGATTATCGTTTTTGATAATCAGATATTTGTTGTTTCTAATTATCGCTTGTGATAATTAGATATTTGTTGACTTGAGATTTAATTATCGCCTGAGATAATTAAATATTTGTTGATTTGAGATTTATTTATCGCCTGAGATAATTAAATATTTGTTGATTTGAGATTTAATTATCGCCTGAGATAATTAAATATTTGTTGATTTGAGATTTAATTATCGCTTGAGATAATTAAATATTTGTTGATTTGAGATTTAATTATCGCCTGAGATAATTAAATATTTGTTGATTTTAGATTTAATTATCGCTTGAGATAATTAAATATTTGTTGACTTGAGATTTAATTATCGCCTGAGATAATTAAATATTTGTTGATTTGAGATTTAATTATCGCCTGAGATAATTAAATATTTGTTGATTTGAGATTTAATTATCGCCTGAGATAATTAAATATTTGTTGATTTGAGATTTAATTATCGCCTGAGATAATTAAATATTTGTTGACTTGAGATTTAATTATCGCCTGAGATAATTAAATATTTGTTGATTTGAGATTTAATTATCGCCTGAGATAATTAAATATTTTTTGATTTTAGATTTAATTATCGCTTGAGAAAATTAAATATTTGTTGACTTGAGATTTAATTATCGCCTGAGATAATTAAATATTTGTTGATTTGAGATTTAATTATCGCTTGAGATAATTAAATATTTGTTGATTTTAGATTTAATTATCGCTTGAGATAATTAAATATTTGTTGACTTGAGATTTAATTATCGCTTGAGATAATTAAATATTTGTTGATTTGAGATTTAATTATCGCCTGAGATAATTAAATATTTGTTGAATTTGAAGTTTGATTATCGCTTGAGATAATCGAATATTTGTTGAATTTGAAATTTGATTATCGCTTTTGATAATCGAATATTTGTTGAATTTGAAATTTGATTATCGCTTGTGATAATCGAATATTTGTTGATTTGAGAAATTTGATTATCGTTTTTGATGATTGAATAATTGCGATTTTTGAGATTTGAGCTTCGTCTTTTTCTCTGGCAATTCAGGTGAGTAATTTGATTTACTCACATTCAATTCGTGCTCTGTATGGGATTTCTGCTCTGTTTTTCCTTCTCTTTTAGTTGCTGGAACTCGATTGTTCTTGCTTGTGTTAGTCGTCTGATTTTGATCCCTGATTCCCACGATGTTGATTCTTTTGATTTGAAGCAGTCGAACCTTTTGATTTCTTATCTAATACTTCCCCGCTGACACTTGCTTTGCTTATACATTCGACATTGCCATGTTCTTTTGGTTGTTACCTTTTACCCATTTATTCCCTATGATTGCGTGGACGCAATTTCTTTAAGGAGGGGAGTCTGTAACAACCCGGTTTTTCGCGTCAGTTTTAAATGACGATTAAATCGTTGTTAATTGCTAAGTGGATTTTAATCGAGTCGGAATTCTTTTTGTAAAAGTTTGTTATCGTCACTAGACGATTGAAATTGATAACAAATTTCTATCAGCAGTTTTAATCATATTGAAATACTTTTTAGGCTGTAAAATTCTTTAAGATGTTGAGTTAAATGTTGTTGGGCTTTAAAGAAAAGCTAGCCCTTTGTTCTTTTGATTGCCGTGATAACCTTATAAACCGTCCCTCTTTATTTTATTCTCATTGAAAACCCTAAATGTTCGAAAGCATTAAAAATGGCGGCCTCGATGGAATTTGTGACTTCGTTCCTGCTTCAAAAATTAGGGTTTCGCAACCTTGATCGCCGTTCTAATTCTGGTCGTTGTTGCTTGCGATCGATTCCAGTTAGTTCGTTCCTCTGTGATTTGTATTTTGGCTCTTCGTTCTAAAAATTAAGGCATCGGCTTCGTCTGGCGATTCTCACTTCGTTCGTCCCTCTACGTCAAAATTAGGGCTTCGTCTTTTTCTTGCTCGCGCCGACTCCATCTGCTCCGATTCGTCGACAAAAGGTGAGTAATTCCCCTTACTCACATCTACTTCGAACCGTTCGAACTTGTCTGTTATTTTGTTTTGTGGCCTTTGATTTTCGACTGGGTTTTATGATGAGTTTTGTTGCTGGCCTTTCACTGTAAATTATGGCCTTGTCGTATGGTTCCTTATTGACTTTACTGTAATTTAATTCTTTAGCTTACTGGCCCCTGTGAGCTTCGTCTCTGGCCATCTGATTTCGTGGATGCATCGATGTTCACTGATCATTCATATATGTTGATTTTCTGTCTTATGTGAGCTTTGGGTTGCAGTTTGATTGTGCTGTTTAACGGTGTACATGCATCACTGTATCTTCGTTCATGTTGTATTAGTTGGGTACTCTCTTGAGTTTCACCGAGCTTGGCATTTAGTTTGGGGTAGGATTCAGGTTGCATTTTAGTTCTTTGATGTTGTTTACGTCTGCATCTTGTGGTTGCCACTGGGTTGCATTGAGATCTGTTGTTGTCTGGACATTTGGATTAGAGCTTTAACAATGTCAGTGCTTTTTGGTCGAGACTTGTGATTGAATTTGGTCTGCACTTCCTGAATTTGTCCGAGTTCTCCTCTGGTCTGTAGTGTTCATTAGTTCATTGATATGCTATTGATAATCATGTTTCCAGGTTGCTATATGACTTATGCTATTGTGTTGGTTCCAATTCATGTCTTGACCACTGGTCATTCGTTTTGTAACTGCAGTTGTAGTTGTTGTTGAGGTTCGAACTTCCTGTGATTTTATTTGATGCTGAACAACACTTGATTTTGTTCAACCTGTACATATATTCTGTAACCGTAGTTCGATTTCCATTTTGACCATGTCTGTACTTGACTTCGGCAATGTTTGTTCATCCCTGAGTGCTTTTCGACCTGCTGTTACTGATGGTCCATATTATGTTCATATACCTTGTGTCTTTGCATTTGTACCATGTACTTGAGTCTGGTTCTTGTTACACTTCACCTGCTATGTCTTTGTTCATGTTGGATAGTTGTACTTGAATGTTACTGTCTCATGTCTGGTTGCATTAAGCTCATGTGGTCTTCACTTATGAGTAGTCTGTACTTGTATATGTTTAGTCACTAGCATTTGTTGTTAGGATGCTTCATGTTGCTTTTGCACAGGTCGTGCTTTATATTGGATTTTATACCCAGATTTTGCATTTAGGCATTTAGAGTTGATGACTCCCAGACATCTATAGTTCAGTTTTCCCAGTGTAGCATCATTAAGGCCTTGAGCTCTGTCTTTGTCATGAGCAATTGTTATTGTCTTCTTTGTTCATGTTGGCACTGAAATTTGCTGTGGCCTTCATTGTTTTGGTCTGGCATATGAACTGCTGCTATATCAATTTGAGTCTTGTCCAATATTGAAGTAGTCTTCATTGTTGCATGTATCACTCTTCATTCACTTCAGATGCTCTTCGCTGTTGTGTATGTCTGCATGCTCATTGGTTTGAAATCTCTGGTTGTTTTCTTGATAATACTGTGCTTGGTCTTTATTAGGTCATATGAACTGCTAGTCGACTTGCATGTTACTTTGACTCACTGTCTATTGTTGCCATAGTTTGATCCATTGTTTTGACCTGCTGCTGGTTCGAACTTGGTGTTATCTAGTTCTTTTGGTTGGTGCACATGAGTTGGCGAGGCAGTGCACGCGTGCGTGCACTGCAGCCACCTAGAATTGACAGTTTTGAATTGATATTTCTTTTTCTTTGCGTCGTGATGCATTGATGTTTTATGCCGTATTGGCGAGGCCGTACACGCGTGCGTGTACGGCAGCCAATCGAATTTTTGATGGTTTTAAAGTGACAATTTCAATTGTTTTAAATTGATTTAGTCGATTTGATAAATTGTTTATTTATCTCTGTTGATGATTTAAATCTGCTGATTTTTGTTAAACACTGTTAAGTGTTATATTGACCGTTATCCGGTTTCTTTGTTTAAAGAATCAGATAGGCGGGAATTATTGCGACTGTCGTCTTTTTAAATTATTACTGCCTATATGCACTAATAAACTGGTTTGGATTAGACTGACCTGGGTATTATTTTCTTTTGAATGTAATACTCGGGTCAGACCCGAGTTATTTCAGGTTGTAGATTTTCTTCTTTGAGTTGCTGTTCAGGATACGAAGACTTTTCACATCTTCTGAAGTTGTCAATGTCATTTTGTAGTAGTCGTGTCATTGTATAGAACGATATGTATTCATGTATATTAGTCGATAATGTACTTGTATATATAACTTCTAGAGTCGACAGTGGTAGTTGTATCATATGTATCGTGTCAACTATGTATTAACTGACATCAGTTATATATATATGAGACTTTCGTTTTTATCTGTGTTCCGCATTTATATTATCTGTGTTATTGTTATATCTAATGTCCTAAACTATTATGAACCGTCGTAGTTCGTTTTATACTAAGTATTGGGTGTGTCGATGGGAGTAAATAAATAATAGAAGAAAAATAAAAAGTATGTACCACTCCTATCGAGATAACCAATATTAGTGTAAGGCCAATTACGGATGGTCGCTCCTATCCAGCCTTATTCTTCGTAATAATAGACAGTATTTCCTTTAATACTCTTTGTTATTATGAGCATAGAGGTGGGGCGTTACATTATCCCACTATTTATGCCACTGGTTCTATTGAGTACTTAATGAGCATGTTGTTGCTTCTTTTGTCAAGAAGGATTTCAAGTTGAAAATTGAAAAATTGGAGAAATATGGATCGGGTTATGTGAATTTAACTGTTTGTCTAAATTATTTGTAGAATTAGTAAAGTTTCAGTTTTTAAAAAATGATTTTTTTATTATGATTATATATATCAAAATTAATATTTTTATAATTGATATAGTGTTAAAACTTATTCTATTTCGTTAAACTGAAAAAAGTTATTTTATTTCATTAAATTGAAAATGTGTAGGAAATATGACGACAACAAATGAAGATGATAGAAATCAAGTTAGATTTCCATAACAAAACTCCAGATTTCACAATAGAAACTTTAAGATAAAAAAGATAACTAGCAAAATTACTTGTTGGCTCAATCTCTAACATGTTTTAAGCAAAAATTAAAAGATCTCAATCTTCGGAAAGAAGCTTTTGTAAGTTAAAGTTGATAAAAACATGTCTTCCAACTACTATGTCGCAAGAAAGAGTAAATGGATTGGCGATGATTTCAATTGAAAATGAATATTTGAATTTTTTAAAACATGAAGATTTAATTGAAGAGTTAGCTTCCAAAAACTTAAGAAATTGTTTTCATTAAATAGATCGAGAAATTAAAGATATCGTGACATGTTTATATTTTTGTTTTATCTAATATGTATTTTGAGATCATCTTCTTTTGTATGCGAATCTAATGAAAAAAATATATTCATAATATTATATTATTATTATTCTATGTGAAAAAGCAACAAATTTCATATTCGCCTAGGGCAACCCGAAGACTAGAACCGGCCCTGCTCTCAACACAAACTGAAGGGACCATTTGCTCTCATACAAGGAAAAAGCAAAGGAGAAAGTCTCCACATGATGAATCATGTAACGACCCCGAATTTTATATATATTTAAATTGATGATTTATTGAATTTTTGAATAAAAATTTGTAAAATAAATTGATAAAGTGATGCGAGTTTCCCCAATCTCAAGTATATTCTGTATAAATCATTTAAATTTAAAATATTGTATATATATGTATATATGTGAATAAATATATATATATATATATTTAGGTATATATGAGTCAATTTGAAATTATAAATATATGTATGTATATTTGACTTGAATTTAAATTGTAAATAAATGGGTTAAAAATAAAAATGAAATATATAAGATATAAAGTATAGAATAAATACATTGGATAAAAATCTAATAACAAACTAAATCTAGAAATTCACTTATATTACCAAATGAATATAAAAATAATTAGAATTTGAGTTAGAAATAAATAATGAAGATAGAAATAAAATAAAAATACATTCAAGTAGATTCAAGTGTGAATAAAATATACATAGCTATGTATATACACTTGCAAAAGAAAGCATATATTCAAGTGTAAGCAAATATATATATATATCTATGTACACTTAAACAACACAATGATAACTAATGCCATATCATTATCATCTCAGCCAAGACTTGCAAATGAAACCAAACAAATAAAATGAAGATAATGTTATACATGATAATTTATGTAAATGTCTCTAGTATACTACCCAACACAATCTCATCAGCCAAGAAAGATCTGGTGATGTACAAAACCCATTAATATCACTTGTACAAAATGTATCCATCAGCCACCAAATTGTCTTCAGCCGAGTTAACAAACAAAGCAAGTAGATAAATATATGTATTTTGTACAAGGCAATTAATGCTAAGCCTTAGCACGCACAAGTATTATCACTTCAGCCTCCAATTGAAGAAAAAAATCTCTGATGTGCATTGTACAAACAAGCAAAATAATATATATCACTTGTACAAATTTTATCATCACCCAGTACAAAGGTTTATCACCTGTAAACCCATGTTTATCAAACTCCTCCATTTATTTTGCTTCGTCCATTCCAAGCTAAAGAAGAAAAAATATACTGAAGCAAATATCATTAAAACTCAAACAATAGTTCAACTAAAACAACACTCCAGTTCAACTCAAATCAAAACAGATCAGAGATCAAAAAGAGTTTCAGCTTGCAAGTTTCAAACCTGGTTCAACATCATCAAACTGTGTTCTTCTTCTTTTCTCTAGAAACTAAGGTGAGTAAACTTCATTTCTTAAACTAAATCCTCTTTATATTTTGTGCATGTGACAAATCATGACTGTGAAAATGTTTTGAATGGATATATGAATCTGTTATGCCTGGTATATGTATCTGCATGTTTTCTGGATATAAATATACCTCTGTTTTTAGTTTACAGAAAAAAATAAAACAATAAATCAATTTAAATTAGGATGTGAGCAAACTACTTTGTTAAAGTTTAAAATCTGATTGAATCCTGCAAGTATGCTGCTGTGAAAATCTCTGGTATAAATGTGATTAATTGTAATAATCAATTGGATTAAATTAATTAATGATAATCATTTATGAAATTGTGTAAGTGTGATTACTTTATGGAAGTAATTAAGAAATTAATTGTTCATTGAAATTAATTAAGAATAATTAATCAAGTATTAGTTATAAATTAAGGGTCAATTTATGATTTATTAAAGGATAATTCATTAAATGGTTCGTAATTAATTGATTATTAATTGACCATAACTAGTAAATTTATTCATAGAAATTAATCTGATTTCAATTAATCAGATAACTAAATTAATTTTACTTATGAATATTTGGATTCTATTGGATGATTTGATTGTTTGATATCCCTGATATATGATGCTTTGTGATACATCCTGATTTGTGTTATGATCTGTAATTTATTTATCTGGGATGAATGTAATTGATTATCTACGATATATATATATTTGTGATCTATGAATGAAGATAAGCGTTATAGGATTATACCGCTTATCGTTATTGATGTATTTGAATCTATGATGATTGGATGATGTTGCACTATTGTGTGTGAAACCCCTAGACCCCACTCTTACACACACCAATATGGATTTCACGAGGAAATCGGTTAAGTCACAGATAATTTAAATTTGATGTTTTTGAAATTTTAATTTTAATTTCAATTGATTTTGAAATTGGAAATTTGGGTTTAAAGTGAAAAGCTTTTGAAATGGAATTTCAAAGATAAGACTTATTTTCGAATAACTTGATTAAGTTTGGAAATTTAAATAATTTGATTTAAATTTTAATTCAAGTTTGAAATTGAATCCTATGATTTGAAACTAGGGATTAAAGATGCTGTACAAGTTATATATGGGTTAAACCATTTTAAAAGATATTGATTTGGGAATTTGAATTTGAATTCAAGGGTTTTAACTCGTGTAAATATAACTGGATTTTTTCGAAACGAAAACTACTTGTTTTCAAATAATAATAGCTTTCATTTTAAGAAAGGATTTCCAAATTGTGTTGAACGGTTTCAAGTTTGAAATAGAATTGAAATGTTTTGAAAACTATGAAACGAGTCTTTGATTCAAAGACCGGATGAGTTAATCCAACTTGAAATAGAATTGTTTTGAAAGGCTATGAATGAATCCTTGGAAACTAGTTTTGAAAGCTATAAGTTAAAATCTTGACTTAAAGATTTAACGAGTTGAAATGGAAATTGTTTTGAAATCCATGAATGGATCTTTGTGAACGGGGTGAACTTTGTGAATTGAATCTTTTTGTTTAAAAGATTAAAAGTGTGGAAATTGTTTAAACCATTGAAGGTTTTTGAAATGAATCTTTTTGTTTAAAAGATTGGAAATGGTAATTTGTTTTAACCATTCGAATGAAAAGTTTTGGGCTTTAAGCTGTGATTTAACTGAGACCCCAGTATCCATATGATTTTTAAATTGCGCTCGTTATTCGGTTTAGCCGGGAAAGGACCTTTGTGTCATATAACCCATTCCGAATAATGATACGTCGTATATGGATAGCATTTGAAGACAGGTGGTGAAGACCGGATATTTTCGAAAATGAAAGGACAACTCGTCGAATGTCTCTGCATCGACTGGTCCCCGGTATAGAGATTTTATCACCCTTTGTGATGGGAAGTCCGGACGTGATTAGAAATTATCCGTATTTGCAAGGGCTTCTTTAGAAGTGCCTTCGGTTCCGTTCGATCCCGAAACGGACTTGTATGGATGTGTGTCTGACGTTACACTTTGAGATGTAAAGCTGGTCTCTATCAAATACATTTCTGTTGGTGGCGGAGAATTTATTCTCTTAGCTTAACACCCTTCTCTGAGACGTACGAGCTCAGAGGTTATGTAGTTGATGGTTACTAGTGATACATTCCCAATTAGGTAATGTGGAAAACGAAGTGCTGTTGATCATTGTTGATCAAAGCGTTGCTTTGTGAAAAAGCGTTGCTCTATGAAAAAGCATGGCTTTGTGAAAAAGCGTGGCTTTGTGAAAAAGCGTGGCTTTGTGGACGAGACTTCGTCGAGCCTCATAACCCGGTAATGGTCGAAACAGGAATGTTGCGACAAAGGTTTGTAGGGGTAGCGCCCCTAGGGTATTTCATTTCCTTCTAGATAAAAGGTGATATCATGGTATGGAGCCCAGATATTTTACCTATGTTGATGCTGCACAGTTATTACACTTTGTGGTTGTTGCTTTATGATCGGGATCCCGGATAAAGGTCGGTAACGACCGGGGGATGACATGACTCGTGTGTTAGTTACCTAGTTACAGCTTGGTTAAAGCATGAGGTAGCGTCGGCCTTGTGTTTGTAGATATCCGGTTAGGATCCGGGGCGTCTTTCCAGAGGCGTTTCTATTTCGGTGTAAGGAAGTTCCTTTGCCTAATCATTTGTTGGAAATCCAAAGAAACAATACGAACCTTGTACGATTTTAGTTGTGTTACCTGCTATGGAATGTGGCGGTAACCTGCTATTGAACATCGTAGCTATAGTAGGCATACAATAATGGTTGTATGCTGGCTAAGATTAATATTATATTTTCGAAAGGATTTTCACACTATGCACTAGTAATAATATCAAAAGAGTTTTTCTTTTGCGTAGTAAGCATATTTGACTATCATAAGAAGAAATCTCCTCCAAGTCTGCGATTGCATTGTGTGTGTGGTGGGAGGTCTTATGGTAGTTTCATTTTCCAAAAACATTGTGGATTTCAATGTTTAAAATCCTTTTGTGTTTGTTTTAAAGATAAACTGTTTTTGTTGCTCACACCAGTCTCATGACTGATCCGGAGTTTATTGTTCCCTTCCTAAACTCTGGGTGTCCACTATTTTCCACACGGGCAGTCTAGAGTTGGGTTTTTCAGATATTCAGGTTGAGTAGATTATCTGGAGCTGGTCAGTCCTTGGACGACTGACCTTGTTTTCCACTAGCTATGGATTGGAGCATTCTATTGGAGATATTCTATCCGTTGTTGGTGTTATCTATTTTCTTTCCGCTGCTATTGTCGTTGTATCATATTGATATATGTTGTATCATTCTGTTGTATCATATTGTATCAGATTTTGTATCTGTCATCATATCAATGTTATATATATTGATATATTATAATTTCTTCCGCTGTGTTATTATACTTAATGTTGTTATAAGCTCCGGTGAACCAGATTCGGCGTTTGAATCTGCGGCATTTTGAGTACAATTGAAGTACGGGTGCCGATTTTCGAAGGCCGATTTCAGGGTCATTACATTTGGTATCAGAGTTAAGGTTGAACTTTAGCTCAGGAGTATAACACATTAAGTAGCTCGTTAGAGATAGGGTGAAGTATACCCTAGAATGAGTAATCTCTAAGATATCTGTCTGTATGCCTCAGTAAATTCTCTTGCTATCTACTGATAGTAAGTATGAGTGCAAGAAGAGGATGAGATAGGGGATAGGGAAATACGACTATAAATGGTCAATACCCTGTAACAACAAGGAAGCAGTCTTTTCTCTATCAATCTCTTTTGTTCGTCATCTTTTCTCAATTCTTTGATGATTTCTGGTTGATCTAGAAAGAAGATTTGATATATTAAAATGGGACGTAAACTCCAACCGGGTCAGAAATTGTTGTTTGGATGTATTGGTTGCTTTGATTGCTATGGTTGATAGGTATATTTTAGTTCTGAACTAAAAGTTTTGAAATTGTATCCACATATCTATCTATTCTTTGGGTCTCGATATGTTCTACGAGTGGTTAGTTATCCTTTTGAACTAACCGATGCCATTGTATACTTCGTAGATCTGGATAACCCGAGTATTTTGTGAAGTGTTAAATAGATTCGTTCTCGTATCTATTATTGATATTCTGATTTGGTAAGCCAAATGCATAATAGATTTTCAGTTGATTTGATAAATCATTTTCATCTATCTTTGTGTCTCCTTGGCAAATTTCGAGGACGAAATTCTTTTAAGGGGGGAAGTCTGTAACGACCCTGAATTTTATATATATTTAAATTGATGATTTATTGAATTTTTGAATAAAAATTTGTAAAATAAATTGATAAAGTGATGCGAGTTTCCCCAATCTCAAGTATATTTTGTATAAATCATTTAAATTTAAAATATTGTATATATATGTATATATGTGAATATATATATATATATTTGGGTGTATATGTGTCAATTTGAAATTATAAATATATGTATGTATATTTGACTTGCATTTAAATTGTAAATAAATGGGTTAAAAATAAAAATGAAATATAAAAGATATAAAGTATAGAATAAATACATTGGATAAAAATCTAATAACAAACTAAATCTAGAAATTCACTTATATTACCAAATGAATATAAAAATAATTAGAATTTGAGTTAAAAATAAATAATGAAGATAGAAATAAAATAAAAATACATTCAAGTAGATTCAAGTGCGAATAAAATATACATAGCTATGTATATACACTTGCAAAAGAAAGCATATATTCAAGTGTAAGCAAATATATATATCTATCTATGTACACTTAAACAACACAATGATAACTAATGCCATATCATTATCATCTCAACCGAGACTTGCAAATGAAACCAAACGAATAAAATGAAGATAATGTTGTACATGATAATTTATGTAAATGTCTCTAGTATACTACCCAACACAATCTCATCAGCCAAGAAAGATCTGGTGATATACAAAACCCATTAATATCACTTGTACAAAATGTATCCATCAGCCACCAAATTGTCTTCAGCCGAGTTAACAAACAAAGCAAGTAGATAAATATATGTATTTTGTACAAGGCAATTAATGCCAAGCCTTAACACGCACAAGTATTATCACTTCAGCCTCCAATTGAAGAAAACAATCTCTGATGTGCATTGTACAAACAAGCAAAATAATATATATCACTTGTACAAATTTTATCATCACCCAGTACAAAGGTTTATCACCTGTAAACCCATGTTTATCAAACTCCTCCATTTATTTTTCTTCGTCCATTCCAAGCTAAAGAAGAAAAAATATACTGAAGCAAATATCATTAAAACTCAAACAATAGTTCAACTAAAACAACACTCCAGTTCAACTCAAATCAAAACAGATCAGAGATCAAAAAGAGTTTCAGCTTGCAAGTTTCAAACCTGGTTCAACATCATCAAACTGTGTTCTTCTTTTTTTCTCTAGAAACTAAGGTGAGTAAACTTCATTTCTTAAACTAAATCCTATTTATATTTTGTACATGTGACAAATCATGACTGTGAAAATGTTTTGAATGGATATATGAATCTGTTATGCCTGGTATATGTATCTGCATGTTTTCTGGATATAAATATACCTCTGTTTTTAGTTTACAGAAAAAAATAAAACAATAAATCAATTTAAATTAGGATGTGAGCAAACTACTTTGTTAAAGTTTAAAATCTGATTGAATCCTGCAAGTATGCTGCTGTGAAAATCTCTGGTATAAATGTGATTAATTGTAACAATCAATTGGATTAAATTAATTAATGATAATCATTTATGAAATTGTGTAAGTGTAATTACTTTATGGAAGTAATTAAGAAATTAATTGTTCATTGAAATTAATTAAGAATAATTAATCAAGGATTAATTATAAATTAAGGGTCAATTTATGATTTATTAAAGGATAATTCATTAAATGGTTCGTAAATAATTGATTATTAATTGACCATAACTAGTAAATTTATTCATAGAAATTAATCTGATTTCAATTAATCAGATAATTAAATTAATTTTACTTATGAATATTTGGATTCTATTGGATGATTTAATTGTTTGATATCCCTGATATATGATGCTTTGTGATACATCCTGATTTGTGTTATGATCTGTAATTTATTTATCTGGGATGAATGTAATTGATTATCTGCGATATATATATATATATATCTGTGATCTGTGAATGAAGATAAGCGTTATACGATTATACCGCTTATCGTTATTGATGTATTTGAATCTATGATGATTGGATGATGTTGCACTATTGTGTGTGAAACCCCTGGACCCCACTCTTACATACACCAATATGGATTTCACGAGGAAATCGGTTAAGTCACAGATAATTTAAATTTGATGTTTTTGAAATTTAAATTTAAATTTCAATTGATTTTGAAATTGGAAATTTGGGTTTAAAGTGAAAAGCTTTTGAAATGGAATTTCAAAGATAAGACTTATTTTCGAATAACTTGATTAAGTTTGGAAATTTAAATAATTTGATTTAAATTTTAATTCAAGTTTGAAATTGAATCCTATGATTTGAAACTAGGGATTAAAGATGTTGTACAAGTTAAATATGGGTTAAACCATTTTAAAAGATATTGATTTGGGAATTTGAATTTTAATTCAAGGGTTTTAACTCGTGTAAATATAACTGGATTTTTCCGAAACGAAAACTACTTGTTTTCAAATAATAATAGCTTTCATTTTAAGAAAGGATTTCCAAATTGTGTTGAACGGTTTCAAGTTTGAAATAGAATTGAAATGTTTTGAAAACTATGAAACGAGTCTTTGATTCAAAGACCGGATGAGTTAATCCAACTTGAAATAAAATTGTTTTGAAAGGCTATGAATGAATCTTTGGAAACTAGTTTTGAAAGCTATAAGTTAAAATCTTGACTTAAAGATTTAACGAGTTGAAATGGAAATTGTTTTGAAATCCATGAATGGATCTTTGTGAACGGGGTAAACTTTGTGAATTGAATCTTTTTGTTTAAAAGATTAAAAGTGTGGAAATTGTTTAAACCATTGAAGGTTTTTGAAATGAATCTTTTTGTTTAAAAGATTGGAAATGGTAATTTGTTTTAACCATTCGAATGAAAAGTTTTGGGCTTTAAGCTGTGATTTAACTGAGACCCCAGTATCCATATGATTTTTAAATTGCGCTCGTTATTCGGTCTAGCCGGGAAAGGACCTTTGTGTCATATAACCCATTCCGAATAATGATACGTCGTATATGGATAGCATTTGAAGACCGGTGGTGAAGACCGGATATTTTCGAAAACGAAAGGACAACTCGTCGAATGTCTCTGCATCGACTGGTCCCCGGTATAGAGATTTTATCACCCTTTGTGATGGGAAGTCCGGACGTGATTAGAAATTATCCGGATTTGCAAGGGCTTCTTTAGAAGTGCCTTCGGTTCCGTTCGATCCCGGAACGGACTTGTATGGATGTGTGTCTGACGTTACACTTTGAGATGTAAAGCTGGTCTCTATCAAATACATTTCTGTTGGTGGCGGAGAATTTATTATCTTAGCTTAACACCCTTCTCTGAGACGTACGAGCTCAGAGGTTATGTAGTTGATGGTTACTAGTGATACATTCCCAATTTGGTAATGTGGCATACGAAGTGCTGTTGATCATTGTTGGTCAAAGCGTTGCTTTGTGAGAAAGCGTTGCTTTGTGAGAAAGCGTTGCTTTGTGAAAAAGCGTGGCTTTGTGAAAAAGCGTGGCTTTGTGAAAAAGCGTTGCTTTGTGAAAAAGCGTTGCTTTGTGAAAAAGCGTTGCTTTGTGAAAAAGCGTGGCTTTGTGGACAAGACTTCGTCGAGCCTCACAACCCGGTAATGGTCGAAACAGGAATGTTGCGGCAAAGGTTTGTAGGGGTAGCGCCCCAAGGGTATGTCATTTCCTTCTAGATAAAAGGTGATATCATGGTATGGAGCCCAGATATTTTACCTATGTTGATGCTGCACGGTTATTATACTTTGTGGTTGTTGCTTTATGATCGGGATCCCGGATAAAGGTCGGTAACGACCGGGGGATGACATGACTCGTGTGTTAGTTACCTAGTTACAGCTTGGTTAAAGCGTGAGGTAGCGTTGGCCTTGTGTTTGCAGAGATCCGGTTAGGATCCGGGGCGTCTTTCCAGAGGCGTTTCTATTTCGGTGTAAGGAAGTTCCTTTGCCTGATCATTTGTTGGAAATCCAAAGAAACAATACAAACATTGTACGATTTTAGTTGTATTACCTGCTATGGAATGTGGCGGTAACCTGCTATTGAACATCGTAGCTATAGTAGGCATACAATAATGGTTGTATGCTGGCTAAGATTAATATTATATTTTCGAAAGGATTTTCACACTATGCACTAGTAATAATATCAAAAGAGTTTTTCTTTTGCATAGTAAGCATATTTGACTATCATAAGAAGAAATCTCCTCCAAGTCTGTGATTGCATTGTGTGTGTGGTGGGAGGTCTTATGGTAGTTTCATTTTCCAAAAACATTGCGGATTTCAATGTTTAAAATCCTTTTGTGTTTGTTTTAAAGATAAACTGTTTTTGTTGCTCACACCAGTCTCATGACTGATCCGGAGTTTATTGTTCCCTTCCTAAACTCTGGGTGCCCACTATTTTCCACACGGGCAGTCTAGAGTTGGGTTTTTCAGATATTCAGGTTGAGTAGATTATGTGGAGCTGGTCAGTCCTTGGACGACTAACCTTGTTTTCCGCTAGCTATGGATTGGAGCATTCTATTGGAGATATTCTATCCGCTGTTGGTGTTATCTATTTTCTTTCCGCTGCTATTGTCATTGTATCGTATTTATATATGTTGTATCATTCTGTTGTATCATATTGTATCAGATTTTGTATCTGTCATCGTATCAATGTTATATATATTGATATATTATAATTTCTTCCGCTGTGTTATTATACTTAATGTAGTTATAAGCTCCGGTGAACCAGATTCGGCGTTTGAATCTGCGGCATTTTGAGTACAATTGAAGTACGGGTGCCGATTTTCGAAGGCTGATTTCAGGGTCATTACATTTGGTATCAGAGCTAAGGTTGAACTTTAGCTCTGGAGTATAACACATTAAGTAGCTCGTTAGAGATAGGGTGAAGTATACCCTAGAATGAGTAATCTCTAAGATATCTGTCTGTATGCCTCAATAAATTCTCTTGCTATCTACTGATAGTAAGTATGAGTGCAAGAAGAGGATGAGATAGGGGACAGGGAAATACGACTATAAATGGTCAATACCCTGTAACAACAAGAAAACAGTCTTTTCTCTATCAATCTCTTTTGTTCGTCATCTTTTCTCAATTCTTTGATGATTTCTGGTTGATCTAGAAAGAAGATTTGATATATTAAAATGGGACGTAAACTCCAACCGGGTCAGAAATTGTTGTTTGGATGTATTGGTTGCTTTGATTGCTATGGTTGATAGGTATATTTTAGTTCTGAAGTAAAAGTTTTGAAATTGTATCCACATATCTATCTATTCTTTGGGTCTTGATATGTTCTACGAGTGGTTAGTTATCCTTTTGAACTAACCGATGCCATTGTATACTTCGTAGATCTGGATAACCTGAATATTTTGTGAAGTGTTAAATAGATTCGTTCTCGTATCTATTATTGATATTCTGATTTGGTAAGCCAAATGCAGAATAGATTTTCAGTTGATTTGATAAATCATTTTCATCTATCTTTGTGTCTCCTTGGCAAATTTCGAGGACGAAATTCTTTTAAGGGGGAAGTCTGTAACGACCCCGAATTTTATATATATTTAAATTGATGATTTATTGAATTTTTGAATAAAAATTTGTAAAATAAATTGATAAAGTGATGCGCGTTTCCCCAATCTCAAGTATATTTTGTATAAATCATTTAAATTTAAAATATTGTATATATATATGTATATATGTAAATATATATATATATATTTGGGTATATATGAGTCAATTTGAAATTATAAATATATGTATGTATATTTGACTTGAATTTAAATTGTAAATAAATGGGTTAAAAATAAAAATGAAATATATAAGATATAAAGTATAGAATAAATACATTGGATAAAAATCTAATAACAAACTAAATCTAGAAATTCACTTATATTACCAAATGAATATAAAAATAATTAGAATTTGAGTTAAAAATAAATAATGAAGATAGAAATAAAATAAAAATACATTTAACTAGATTCAAGTGCAAATAAAATATACATAGCTATGTATATACACTTGCAAAAGAAAGCATATATTCAAGTGTAAGCAAATATATATATATGTATCTATCTATGTACACTTAAACAACACAATGATAACTAATGCCATATCATTATCATCTCAGCCGAGACTTGCAAATGAAACCAAACAAATAAAATGAAGATAATGTTGTACATGATAATTTATGTAAATGTCTCTAGTATACTACCCAACACAATCTCATCAGCCAAGAAAGATCTGGTGATGTACAAAACCCATTAATATCACTTGTACAAAATGTATCCATCAGCCACCAAATTGTCTTCAGCCGAGTTAACAAACAAAGCAAGTAGATAAATATATGTATTTTCTAAAAGGCAATTAATGCTAAGCCTTAGCACGCACAAGTATTATCACTTCAGCCTCCAATTGAAGAAAAAAATCTCTGATGTGCATTGTACAAACAAGCAAAATAATATATATCACTTGTACAAATTTTATCATCACCCAGTACAAAGGTTTATCACCTGTAAACCCATGTTTATCAAACTCCTCCATTTATTTTGCTTCGTCCATTCCAAGCTAAAGAAGAAAAAATATACTGAAGCAAATATCATTAAAACTCAAACAATAGTTCAACTAAAACAACACTCCAGTTCAACTCAAATCAAAACAGATCAGAGATCAAAAAGAGTTTCAGCTTGCAAGTTTCAAACCTAGTTCAACATCATCAAACCGTGTTCTTCTTTTTTTCTCTAGAAACTAAGATGAGTAAACTTCATTTCTTAAACTAAATCCTCTTTATATTTTGTGCATGTGACAAATCATGACTGTGAAAATGTTTTGAATGGATATATGAATCTGTTATGCCGGGTATATGTATCTGCATGTTTTCTGGATATAAATATACCTCTGTTTTTAGTTTACAGAAAAAAATAAAACAATAAATCAATTTAAATTAGGATGTGAGCAAACTACTTTGTTAAAGTTTAAAATCTGATTGAAACCTGCAAGTATGCTGTTGTGAAAATCTCTGGTATAAATGTGATTAATTGTAACGATCAATTGGATTAAATTAATTAATGATAATCATTTATGAAATTGTGTAAGTGTAATTACTTTATGGAAGTAATTAAGAAATTCATTGTTCATTGAAATTAATTAAGAATAATTAATCAAGGATTAATTATAAATTAAGGGTCAATTTATGATTTATTAAAGGATAATTCATTAAATGGTTCGTAATTAATTGATTATTAATTGACCATAACTAGTAAATTTATTCATAGAAATTAATCTGATTTCAATTAATCAGATAATTAAATTAATTTTACTTATGAATATTTGGATTCTATTGGATGATTTGATTGTTTGATATCCCTGATATATGATGCTTTGTGATACATCCTGATTTGTGTTATGATCTGTAATTTATTTATCTGTGATGAATGTAATTGATTATCTGCGATATATATATATCTGTGATCTGTGGATGAAGATAAGCGTTATAGGATTATACCGCTTATCGTTATTGATGTATTTGAATCTATGATGATTGGATGATGTTGCACTATTGTGTGTGAAACCCCTGGACCCCACTCTTACACACACCAATATGGATTTCACGAGGAAATCGGTTAAGTCACAGATAATTTAAATTTGATGTTTTTGAAATTTAAATTTTAATTTCAATTGATTTTGAAATTGGAAATTTGGGTTTAAAGTGAAAAGCTTTTGAAATGGAATTTCAAAGATAAGACTTATTTTCGAATAACTTGATTAAGTTTGGAAATTTAAATAATTTGATTTAAATTTTAATTCAGTTTGAAATTGAATCCTATGATTTGAAACTAGGGATTAAAGATGCTGTACAAGTTATATATGGGTTAAACCATTTTAAAAGACATTGATTTGGGAATTTGAATTTTAATTCAAGGGTTTTAACTCGTGTAAATATAACTGGATTTTTCCGAAACGAAAACTACTTGTTTTCAAATAATAATAGCTTTCATTTTAAGAAAGGATTTCCAAATTGTGTTGAACGGTTTCAAGTTTGAAATAGAATTGAAATGTTTTGAAAACTATGAAACGAGTCTTTGATTCAAAGACCGGATGAGTTAATCCAACTTGAAATAGAATTGTTTTGAAAGGCTATGAATGAATCTTTGGAAACTAGTTTTGAAAGCTATAAGTTAAAATCTTGACTTAAAGATTTAACGAGTTGAAATGGAAATTGTTTTGAAATCCATGAATGGATCTTAGTGAACGGGGTGAACTTTGTGAATTGAATCTTTTTGTTTAAAAGATTAAAAGTGTGGAAATTGTTTAAACCATTGAAGGTTTTTGAAATGAATCTTTTTGTTTAAAAGATTGGAAATGGTAAATTGTTTTAACCATTAGAATGAAAAGTTTTGGGCTTTAAGCTGTGATTTAACTGAGACCCCAGTATCCATATGATTTTTAAATTGCGCTCGTTATTCGGTTTAGCCGGGAAAGGACCTTTGTGTCATATAACCCATTCCGAATAATGATACGTCGTATATGGATAGCATTTGAAGACCGGTGGTGAAGACCGGATATTTTCGAAAACGAAAGGACAACTCGTCGAATGTCTCTGCATCGACTGGTCCCCGGTATAGAGATTTTATCACCCTTTGTGATGGGAAGTCCGGACGTGATTAGAAATTATCCGGATTTGCGGTGGCTTCTTCAGAAGTGCCTTCGGTTCCGTTCGATCCCGAAACGGACTTGTATGGATGTGTGTCTGACGTTACACTTTGAGATGTAAAGCTGGTCTCTATCAAATACATTTCTGTTAGTGGCGGAGAATTTATTCTCTTAGCTTAACACCCTTCTCTGAGACGTACGAGCTCAGAGGTTATGTAGTTGATGGTTACTAGTGATACATTCCCAATTTGGTAATGTGGCATACGAAGTGTTGTTGATCATTGTTGGTCAAAGCGTTGCTTTGTGAAAAAGCGTTGCTTTGTGAAAAAGCGTTGCTTTGTGAAAAAGCGTGGCTTTGTGAAAAAGCGTGGCTTTGTGGACGAGACTTCGTCGAGCCTCACAACCCGGTAATGGTCGAAACAGGAATGTTGCGGCAAAGGTTTGTAGGGGTAGCGCCCCTAGGGTATGTCATTTTCTTCTAGATAAAAGTTGATATCATGGTATGGAGCCCAGATATTTTACCTATGTTGATGCTGCACAGTTATTATACTTTGTGGTTGTTGCTTTATGATCGGGATCCCGGATAAAGGTCGGTAACGACCGGGGGATGACATGACTCGTGTGTTAGTTACCTAGTTACAGCTTGGTTAAAGCGTGAGGTAGCGTCGGCCTTGTGTTTGCAGAGATCCGGTTAGGATCCGGGGCGTCTTTCCCGAGGCGTTTCTATTTCGGTGTAAGGAAGTTCCTTTGCCTGATCATTTGTTGGAAATCCAAAGAAAAAATACGAACCTTGTACGATTTTAGTTGTATTACCTGCTATGGAATGTGGCGGTAACCTGCTATTGAACATCGTAGCTATAGTAGGCATACAATAATGGTTGTATGCTGGCTAAGATTAATATTATATTTTCGAAAGGATTTTCACACTATGCACTAGTAATAATATCAAAAGAGTTTTTCTTTTGCGTAGTAAGCATATTTGACTATCATAAGAAGAAATCTCCTCCAAGTCTGCGATTGCATTGTGTGTGTGGTGGGAGGTCTTATGGTAGTTTCATTTTCCAAAAACATTGCGGATTTCAATGTTTAAAATCCTTTTGTGTTTGTTTTAAAGATAAACTGTTTTTGTTGCTCACACCAGTCTCATGACTGATCCGGAGTTTATTGTTCCCTTCCTAAACTCTGGGTGCCCACTATTTTCCACACGGGCAGTCTAGAGTTGGGTTTTTCAGATATTCAGGTTGAGTAGATTATCTGGAGCTGGTCAGTCCTTGGACGACTGACCTTGTTTTCCGCTAGCTATGGATTGGAGCATTCTATTGGAGATATTCTATCCACTGTTGGTGTTATCTATTTTCTTTCCGCTGCTATTGTCGTTGTATCATATTGATATATGTTGTATCATTCTGTTGTATCATATTGTATCAGATTTTGTATCTGTCATCGTATCAATGTTATATATATTGATATATTATAATTTCTTCCGCTGTGTTATTATACTTAATGTTGTTATAAGCTCCGATGAACCAGATTCGGCGTTTGAATCTGCAGCATTTTGAGTACAATTGAAGTACGGGTGCCGATTTTCGAAGGCCGATTTCAGGGTCATTACATTTGGTATCAGAGCTAAGGTTGAACTTTAGCTCAGGAGTATAACACATTAAGTAGCTCGTTAGAGATAGGGTGAAGTATACCCTAGAATGAGTAATCTCTAAGATATCTGTCTGTATGCCTCAGTAAATTCTCTTGCTATCTACTGATAGTAAGTATGAGTGCAAGAAGAGGATGAGATAGGGGACAGGGAAATACGACTATAAATGGTCAATACCCTGTAACAACAAGGAAACGGTCTTTTCTCTATCAATCTCTTTTGTTCGTCATCTTTTCTCAATTCTTTGATGATTTCTGGTTGATCTAGAAAGAAGATTTGATATATTAAAATGGGACGTAAACTCCAACCGGGTCAGAAATTGTTGTTTGGATGTATTGGTTGCTTTGATTGCTATGGTTGATAGGTATATTTTAGTTCTGAACTAAAAGTTTTGAAATTGTATCCACATATCTATCTATTCTTTGGGTCTCGATATGTTCTACGAGTGGTTAGTTATCCTTTTGAACTAACCGATGCCATTGTATACTTCGTAGATCTGGATAACCCGAGTATTTTGTGAAGTGTTAAATAGATTCGTTCTCGTATCTATTATTGATATTCTGATTTGGTAAGCCAAATGCATAATAGATTTTCAGTTGATTTGATAAATCATTTTCATCTATCTTTGTGTCTCCTTGGCAAATTTCGAGGACAAAATTCTTTTAAGGGGGGAAGTCTGTAACGACCCCGAATTTTATATATATTTAAATTGATGATTTATTGAATTTTTGAATAAAAATTTGTAAAATAAATTGATAAAGTGATGCGAGTTTCCCCAATCTCAAGTATATTCGGTATAAATCATTTAAATTTAAAATATTGTATATATATGTATATATGTGAATATATATATATATATATTTGGGTATATATGAATCAATTTGAAATTATAAATATATGTATGTATATTTGACTTGAATTTAAATTGTAAATAAATGGGTTAAAAATAAAAATGAAATATATAAGGTATAAAGTATAGAATAAATGCATTGGATAAAAATCTAATAACAAACTAAATCTAGAAATTTGCTTATATTACCAAATGAATATAAAAATAATTAGAATTTGAGTTAAAAATAAATAATGAAGATAGAAATAAAATAAAAATACATTCAAGTAGATTCAAGTGCGAATAAAATATACATAGCTATGTATATACACTTGCAAAAGAAAGCATATATTCAAGTGCAAGCAAATATATATATATATATATATCTATGTACACTTAAACAACACAATGATAACTAATGCCATATCATTATCATCTCAACCGAGACTTGCAAATGAAACCAAACAAATAAAATGAAGATAATGTTGTACATGATAATTTATGTAAATGTCTCTAGTATACTACCCAACACAATCTCATCAGCCAAGAAAGATCTGGTGATGTACAAAACCCATTAATATCACTTGTACAAAATGTATCCATCAGCCACCAAATTGTCTTCAGCCGAGTTAACAAACAAAGCAAGTAGATAAATATATGTATTTTGTACAAGGCAATTAATGCCAAGCCTTAGCACGCACAAGTATTATCACTTCAGCCTCCAATTAAAGAAAAAAATCTCTGATGTGCATTGTACAAACAAGCAAAATAATATATATATATATATATCACTTGTACAAATTTTATCATCACCCAGTACAAAGGTTTATCACTAGTAAACCCATGTTTATCAAACTCCTCCAATTATTTTGCTTCGTCCATTCCAAGCTAAAGAAGAAAAAATATACTGAAGCAAATATCATTAAAACTCAAACAATAATTCAACTAAAACAACACTCCAGTTCAACTCAAATCAAAACAGATCAGAGATCAAAAAGAGTTTCAGCTTGCAAGTTTCAAACCTGGTTCAACATCATCAAACAGTGTTCTTCTTTTTTTCTCTAGAAACTAAGGTGAGTAAACTTCATTTCTTAAACTAAATCCTCTTTATATTTTGTGCATGTGACAAATCATGACTGTGAAAATGTTTTGAATGGATATATGAATCTGTTATGCCTGGTATATGTATCTGCATGTTTTCTGGATATAAATATACCTCTGTTTTTAGTTTACAGAAAAAAATAAAACAATAAATCAATTTAAATTAGGATGTGAGAAAACTACTTTGTTAAAGTTTAAAATCTGATTGAATCCTGCAAGTATGCTGCTGTGAAAATCTCTGGTATAAATGTGATTAATTGTAACAATCAATTGGATTAAATTAATTAATGATAATCATTTATGAAATTGTGTAAGTGTAATTACTTTATGGAAGTAATTAAGAAATTAATTGTTCATTGAAATTAATTAATAATAATTAATCAAGGATTAATTATAAATTAAGGGTCAATTTATGATTTATTAAAGGATAATTCATTAAATGGTTCGTAATTAATTGATTATTAATTGACCATAACTAGTAAATTTATTCATAGAAATTAATCTGATTTCAATTAATCAGATAATTAAATTAATTTTACTTATGAATATTTGGATTCTATTGGATGATTTGATTGTTTGATATCCCTGATATATGATGCTTTGTGATACATCCTGATTTGTGTTATGATCTGTAATTTATTTATCTGGGATGAATGTAATTGATTATCTACGATATATATATATTTGTGATCTGTCAATGAAGATAAGCGTTATAGGATTATACCGCTTATCGTTATTGATGTATTTGAATCTATGATGATTGGATGATGTTGCACTATTGTGTGTGAAACCCCTGGACCCCACTCTTACACACACCAATATGGATTTCACGAGGAAATCGGTTAAGTCATAGATAATTTAAATTTGATGTTTTTGAAATTTAAATTTAAATTTCAATTGATTTTGAAATTGGAAATTTGGGTTTAAAGTGAAAAGATTTTGAAATGGAATTTCAAAGATAAGACTTATTTTCGAATAACTTGATTAAGTTTGGAAATTTAAATAATTTGATTTAAATTTTAATTCAAGTTTGAAATTGAATCCTATGATTTGAAACTAGGGATTAAAGATGCTGTACAAGTTATATATGGGTTAAACCATTTTAAAAGATATTGATTTGGGAATTTGAATTTTAATTCAAGGGTTTTAACTCGTGTAAATATAACTGGATTTTTCCGAAACGAAAACTACTTGTTTTCAAATAATAATAGCTTTCATTTTAAGAAAGGATTTCCAAATTGTGTTGAACGGTTTCAAGTTTGAAATAGAATTGAAATGTTTTGAAAACTATGAAACGAGTCTTTGATTCAAAGACCAGATGAGTTAATCCAACTTGAAATAGAATTGTTTTGAAAGGCTATGAATGAATCTTTGGAAACTAGTTTTGAAAGCTATAAGTTAAAATCTTGACTTAAAGATTTAACGATTTGAAATGGAAATTGTTTTGAAATCCATGAATGGATCTTTGTGAACGGGGTGAACTTTGTGAATTGAATCTTTTGTTTAAAAGATTAAAAGTGTGGAAATTGTTTAAACCATTGAAGGTTTTTGAAATGAATCTTTTTGTTTAAAAGATTGGAAATGGTAATTTGTTTTAACCATTCGAATGAAAAGTTTTGGGCTTTAAGCTGTGATTTAACTGAGAACCCAGTATCCATATGATTTTTAAATTGCGCTCGTTATTTGGTTTAGCCGGGAAAGGACCTTTGTGTCATATAACCCATTCCGAATAATGATACGTCGTATATGGATAGCATTTGAAGACCGGTGGTGAAGACCGGATATTTTCGAAAACGAAAGGACAACTCGTCGAATGTCTCTGCATCGACTGGTCCCCGGTATAGAGATTTTATCACCCTTTGTGATGGGAAGTCCGGACGTGATTAGAAATTATCCGGATTTGCAAGGGCTTCTTTAGAATTGCCTTCGGTTCCGTTCGATCCCGGAACGGACTTGTATGGATGTGTGTCTGACGTTACACTTTGAGATGTAAAGCTGGTCTCTATCAAATATATTTCTGTTGGTGGCGGAGAATTTATTCTCTTAGCTTAACACCCTTCTCTGAGACGTACGAGCTCAGAGGTTATGTAGTTGATGGTTACTAGTGATACATTCCAAATTTGGTAATGTGGCATACGAAGTGTTGTTGATCATTGTTGGTCAAAGCGTGGCTTTGTGAAAAAGCGTGGCTTTGTGAAAAAGCGTGGCTTTGTGGACGAGACTTCGTCGAGCCTCACAACCCGGTAATGGTCGAAACAGGAATGTTGCGGCAAAGGTTTGTAGGGGTAGCGCCCCAAGGGTATGTCATTTCCTTCTAGATAAAAGGTGATATCATGGTATGGAGCCCAGATATTTTATCTATGTTGATGCTGCACAGTTATTATACTTTTTGGTTGTTGCTTTATGATCGGGATCCCGGATAAAGGTCGGTAACGACCGGGGGATGGCATGACTCGTGTGTTAGTTACCTAGTTACAGCTTGGTTAAAGCGTGAGGTAGCGTCGGCCTTGTGTTTGCAGAGATCCGGTTAGGATCCGGGGCGTCTTTCCTGAGGCGTTTCTATTTCGGTGTAAGGAAGTTCCTTTGCCTGATCATTTGTTGGAAATCCAAAGAAAAAATACGAACCTTGTACGATTTTAGTTGTATTACCTGCTATGGAATGTGGCGGTAACCTGCTATTGAACATCGTAGCTATAGTAGGCATACAATAATGGTTGTATGCTGGCTAAGATTAATATTATATTTTCGAAAGGATTTTCACACTATGCACTAGTAATAATATCAAAAGAGTTTTTCTTTTGCGTAGTAAGCATATTTGACTATCATAAGAAGAAATCTCCTCCAAGTCTGCGATTGCATTGTGTGTGTGGTGGGAGGTCTTATGGTAGTTTCATTTTCCAAAAACATTGCGGATTTCAATGTTTAAAATCCTTTTGTGTTTGTTTTAAAGATAAACTGTTTTTGTTGCTCACACCAGTCCCATGACTGATCCGGAGTTTATTGTTCCTTTCCTGAACTCTGGGTGCCCACTATTTTCCACACGGGCAGTCTAGAGTTGGGTTTCAGATATTCAGGTTGTGTAGATTATCTGGAGCTGGTCAGTCCTTGGACGACTGACCTTGTTTTTCGCTAGCTATGGATTGGAGCATTCTATTGGAGATATTCTATCCGTTGTTGGTGTTATCTATTTTCTTTCCGCTGCTATTGTCGTTGTATCATATTGATATCTGTTGTATCATTCTGTTGTATTATATTGTATCAGATTTTGTATCTGTCATCGTATCAATGTTATATATATTGATATATTATAATTTCTTCCACTGTGTTATTATACTTAATGTTGTTATAAGCTCCGGTGAACCAGATTCGGCGTTTGAATCTGCGGCATTTTGAGTACAATTGAAGTACGGGTGCCGATTTTCGAAGGCCGATTTCAGGGTCATTACAAATCCCCTTTTGAATTCATAGAAACCCAAAGTGATGATGTCATAGACAATCCTATATGGAAAAACATGGTAATGCATCTGAAAACAAAGGGTAGAAAAATGAAACGTTCAAAATCAATTATGTGCGCTCCTTGACATATTGACACAAGGAATGAAAACTTTACTATTAATAAATGAATTTGCTTGTATGGAACGACAGAGGCTTAAACTCCTCGTCTAAATAACTAGATGTAGCTCAAGTTCTAAAAGAAAGTCATGTTTCATTTTAGAATTACTAGAAAATAAATTGACTGAAGATATAGTCAAAATTGTCACCAATTTCTTAAATAAAGGGTGGGATGTTGTGTACTATAATGAGCATAAGGACAAAGATGGAATATTGGTTATGTGGGATAATAAATTAGAGGGAGCCTATACTCACTCGCTCAACAAGCGAGATTGAACTTTTAGCCAATGACAAACACGAGTATACCTACAGTCGCCATGCAGGCAACTGTAATTAGCAAAGCACAATAAATTATAGGACATGTTTGATGCACACAAAAATGCAGGAATATCAGTGTTTGATTTTCATTTGTTCAGCTGTAATACAATATTTTCATCATTTTTACAGTTTAATAGCAATACCATGTATATATTTCCATCTACCGCTATTTCCTCTCACCATCTCCATTACAAGTTCCAAAAAATATACTTTAATAAATCTAAGATTTATGTGAAACTTTGAAGCGATTCATTTTCCATTACTAGGCATATACTTGGGGCCTGGTATTTGAAGGGGCACAAAATTTGAAACTCATTTGTTCAAAAGTTCATCAAAGTCTATACAATTATAAAGTAAATGCAAATCTTATTCTACCATAGTGGGAAGAAATGTTGTCTTCCAAATTTACAAAATAAAGATGGTTCCTGCCTTTTACATGCTCTGGACATAGGAAACTAATTCAACCCGAACTTTTCTCACTTAGCTTCCTTCTCTAATTCTTTCTATTTTTATTTTTTATGTGCTCTGGACCGAAGTACGCCTCTCGGTCTATTATGTGTTCAGATTAATTCATTTGGTCATACAATGCTCTCACTAGAACAGGACAAGTTTGTCAAACACTATTTAACATTCCTCCACTTATAGTTTTCCATCAAAGTTTGAAAATTTCCGTATTGCAGGGTATCAATTTTACCAACACTAATATATTCTTTTTATGTACGGGATGTTTGTATATTTGAGTATAAGAAAATCTAAATGGAGAAACTATTTTTTCTTTACCTTGGTCAGTTTTCCGATACTTTACTACTGTCAGTTAGAGGAAAATCTTAATGGAATAGGAAACATCATGCAATCTGAGTGCTATATGGAGAAAAATCTGTTTAGAAAACAATAAATGAAAAGGCATCTGTAGAAAAAATAAATGGAATAGGAACTATCGCTTGTCATGTGGATGCTTGGAAAGACCGTAGGCATTTCTTAACTGTAAATGCAATCAGCTGGAATTGCATACTATTACGATAGTTATGGGTGAGACATGCACCAATTGAATAGTTGTAAATATATCATGAATGAGTAAATTAGATCATTTAACACAATTATATTACCATAAAAAAATCGATTGAAATATTGAATATTGCACTGTAATGATTCACAGGGTACCTGATAAAGAGCCAGTCTGCCCAAATTTAAAAAGAAAATGGAAAATAACAACATATCAGATGCAAGACAACCACTTCTGATGAGCAAACCGAGAACGGTGAGCAAACTGATCGAAATAAGGTAAAAACTGATAATAATGAAAAGAAAACAGAATTAGACTTATTTTGATTCAGACAAGAAAACAGAATTAGACTTATTTTGATTCAGACAAGAAAACAGAATTAGACTTATTTTGATTCAGACAAGAAAACAGAATGAGCAAAATGATTCAGACAAGAAAACAGAATTAGACTTATTTTGATAAGTCTAATTCAATATGGGTGTTGCGATCAAAGTTAAGATTCAAGTCAAAATTTTGGATTCAAATCATAAAATTTTAAGATATTTGCTAACATGGGAATCGAATCCGTGAAAAGTACCTAGGAAGCTAGCACAACAATGACGATTCCATTCTCAACAATGGAACAAAATATGATGTAGAAGCAAGATTTATTGCTAATGATAATGATGAAGGTACTAACTATGGTGAATGTGTTGTTGTGCATGGGGATACTGTCAACTTGAAGGTCATACACAAAAACATGCGAATGAAATATGACATTGTTTCGGAAATACCTGAGGTGTATTGCCACAAGGAGTCACAGGTTCTTCCGCTACATTTTGTTTACCATTGATGTTTTGTTGAAAAAAAAATGTTAGCACACACTAAAAAATTAAACATATATTAATTTAGCTGATGATCTGTAAAATCTGAGTTGGCTCTTTTTAGCTGATGATTTATGATTTTACAGCTGGATTGGTTCTTTTTTGTGGCAGCTTATGATTTTGTGTGGAAACTGAGAAGCATTACCAGAAGTATAATGAATTTCTACTGATTCAGAAGAATATTATGAGGATGACTGAGCTTAGCTAGAAAGGTAGCATGAAAAGAATGAAATTTTTATCCCTACATAGAATGTATATCTATACACAGGGCGGTCCTATCAGTTGGGTTGCTCCAGACGAAGCATAAATATGTTGACTCTGCTTTAAAAAAATTATGTTAAAACTAAATATAGGTAGTGATAAATAAAATGAATCCAGCAAGTTTTCAATTATATTAAAATGCAAAATTATAATTATTAAACATCTAATTGCTTCATTAAATAGCTGTGAACTTTTTTTAATATATTGATTTTCGGATAATGGGGTTTGCCTTAGACAATTGACTTGCTCGTCTTCCTCCAGGTCAGCCCGTGTGTAAGGGATTGAAACCTGTGTTTTATGACTGGTTGATGATCTCTTTTGAATCATCCTTTTTTATCTTTTAGGATATATTCCCCGTTAGAAGAATTGACAAATCATTTCTGTCAGAGTCTACTCTTCAATTTGTTCGACAGGCTATAAATGCAGAAGAAGAAACGTTGGAAAATAATTTAACAACTTCATTGATTCTTCTACCACTTGCAACTTTCTTCTTTCCAAAAATACACATGGATCGATCCGATGGGGTTATTTTACAAACGTGGTGGAGTTAGAGAAGATGAAAGAAGTGCCTTGGCCAGAAACGATGGTATCTAGTTTGAAATTCAATTTAGCAAAGTATCAGAACACTCCAAGAAAAATATCTCCTTGCATGATGGCTATACTGGTAAGTTATTTTAAGTTTAATGTATAGGTTGCGCATGAAAATGAGGGTAGTCAGAAAATGGATATGAGTACACAATAAAAATCTGAAAAGGTGATTCCCCAAAATCTGGTACCTCTGTAGATATCTCCAATAATATGTGACAAACTAGACGGAGGCGGGCTGAAGAGACCCCTTTTGTATTCAAGTCGAGTGCTCCTTTAGATGTTATTGATAACCCTGCATGGTTAGATTTAGTAACTCAAATTAAAAAAAGGTAAGAAAAGTAAAAAAAAGTAAAGCGAGCGGTTCCTCTAGTGGCTCAAAAAATAGGGGAAACTCTACAAACGATGATTAATGACGTTCCTCGTTTGAAACGTGAGGGGACTTAACTCCCCTACAAGGAGATATGATGCCATTGAACATATTAACAAATTAAACCCTTCTTCGATTGTGCTTACTGAACACAATTTGACTGTAGATAAAGTTAAAGTGTTTGTTCATAGTTTCAAGCCTAGTTGGGGATATATGTGTGATGCTGAGGATACTAACAAAAGCAGAATTATTATGATTTGGAATCCTAGTGTTTGGGCTATCAATATTTTAACCAATGGGGTGCAGTTTAGCTCTTGTTTGCTGCAAAACAGTGGTGGTCTGAACCTTATTCCTCTTCATAAGCACACACGTAAGCAACACAAACACAACACATTATCACTCAACCCAAAACCCATTCTTACAAGCCTAGACACTATGTTTTGTTTACAGAGGAAAGACACAGGTTGGAGATGCAACCACGTACAACTACAAATACATGATACTCCTACCTAAACAAACACAAGTACATGAACAAAATTACATTCAAACTAAATTGAAAAATAAATACAGTATATACAAACGTATACTATATTTGGGCAAATAAGAAAAGTGTGTATATAGTTTCCTATCCCAGCAGACGTCGGTTGCAGCAAAAACAAGTGGAAAGGAGGATAAAACAGAAGACACAAATATATGTTACATATATATAATTATATACAAACTGATAACTACATGTTACCCATGCACACAAGCATGTCAACAGGTAAACTCAATTATGGATGTACGATAGAAAACACAGCTGGATGAAGGACTGAAAATACGTCTACAGGCAGAGTATATATTGATCCAAAATACACGCAGAGATAAATGAATAATAGTAGCCAGGTTCAAAAAAAACTCACGCAAGAACAGAGACCCATGTTTATGTTTTTCAGAGATAAATGAATAATAGTAGCCAGGTTCCAATTCACCATTTTATTTTATTAGATTTAGTAGTGCATCCCCACCATAATTCTTGTCTGCTCATTAAGTATTCCTATTTTACAGTTGGAGCAAACACAAGTTAAAGAACTTTATGTATAAATATTCATTGCATTCTTCTCATATTGCCATATTTGTAAACACCTTATTTAAATTATTATTTTCAGGGTAAAGAGAAGCCTGCAACTAATAGCTAATGACAGATGGAAACAAAGACTCAATTTCATTCCTATGAATTCACATGCAGAGGTTAGAAAAGTTTTCATATATCAACACATGAAACATGATTTCTGGTGGTGGCTGCCTACCAATCATGGCCAGTTTTCTTTAAAATCTGCTTGGAACATTTATAGAACCAAACATAACGAATTCGACTGGTCCATCGTCGTATGGGACAAGGGTTGTGCCCCTAAAATGTCTACATGTTCTATGATGGCCATAAGAGACAAGTTGCAAACAAAGCTCAGAATTAGTAAGTGGTCTCCTAATATAGATCAAAAATGTGTGCTTTGTGCTAACCAAATCGAAGATAAAAATCATCTGTTTTTTCAATGCACATACTTGAGGCATGTTCCGGAAGCTCTTATGCCCAAGCTTAACATAAAGCTAGCTACGAACTACGACATCAATTTCTTACCGAATTTGATTTTACAAGCTCAGGAAAAAATTAAATCGCCGATAAAAAGCATTCTCAGTATATTCTTTACAACTATCATATGGAATATTTGGTGTGAACGAAATAACCGTGTATTTAAAGGACTTGAACAACCCTTCAGGTTAAGAACCAAACAAATTATTATTGAAAGCAAACAACTCTTCCAACAAAGATTTCAAGCTTATAAATTAAACGAGGAGGAAAAACTTATCATTATGAAGTTCGATCCAGATATTGGACTCCAACACTGTTTTCGCCCTCCCTGACTCCGTTCTGATGGTGGTCTAACATCTACATCTTGTACTATTCGATGCGGGTAGAAATCTTCCTCCGTTTCTGCCATTGTCTTTGTTCGTTTTAGAATTATAATCGGTGCTATTGGGATTTTTCTTCTCTCTCCTCGTTTCGGTGGTATTGTGAAGTCTAGACGCCTATTTGTGTTCCTTTTTGGTCTGAAGTATTATTGTTTTAGTTGTAAGGAGTTGTGTTTGTATTTCTGTTTTAGTCTTTCTAGTGCAAGCTGATCGTACGGATGGTTTTGAGTGTGTCCTTTATCTTGTTTTTACTCCTCCATCAGTTTGACAGCTTGGCACAGATTTCGGATTGTTGTAATGTTAATATACGGAAATGATATGTACTCTTTTTCCTTTTCCAACACACCCATTTAGGTTAGGGGGGTTGAAAGGTTTTAATGAGTCATATCATAGAAGTATATGTTATTTTGTTTATAAAGTACCTTTTTTCCAAAAAAAAGAGAAGCCTGCAAAGTGGAAGCAATGTTCTAGCAACTCTACTCTGTGAATTATTTAAACCTGAGAACAGAACTTAGTATTGTTTTGTTCCAGTTTATTGATGATGGACAATTAAACTTTTAACCACCTGATTGAAATAAGATGCTAGCCTTTTCTTATAAAGTCATTCTTTGGCACTGTTGTCTATTTTACATTTCTTCTGTGTTATCTTGCCGAATAAATAGAATCAATATCATATGATTGTTATAAGTCGTTTGTTAATTCATGGGACATTATTGTTCTGAAATGTTGAACATTTTAATGCTTTACAAACACACACACGTATATAATCAACATCATCAAATATTTGGCACGTTTTGACAATGGAAGCGCTGAGTTTTCCATATCCAACGTTCCACTGAACTATCATCATGCATAGCCAAATTAGATAGCCCAAAACTACTATAATTTAAAGGATTTATAAAAGTAAAAGTTGAATGCAGCTAAGAATAAAAAATATCTCTGCAATTAAGTAATAGTAAGCACCTATAATTTTTACCCCGATTTGCATACGATTGTTGATTGCAGCAAACTTCTTTAATTCTTAATAATCATAAAAAAGCTTCTCATATTTTCCTTTTCATTGCATGAAGATATGTACTATCACTACATTAAAATTACCACACAGAATAAAAGTTCCAGCAATAAGAATCCATCCAAGAAAAACAAATCAAGAATTAAATCAAACATAACTTACTGCCAAATGAAACCCAATCAATAGAGAAATATTCCTAATTTCCTCATAGGTTCACACAACAGTAAAATAGCTATAAAAAAAGTAGTGAAACAATCAAAATAGAACTCAACCAGCAATGATTTGCCGCATACTAATAAATAGATATAAATAATAATAATAAATATGAAGTAAGATACCATACCTATATCAGCGGCAATGACAAGCAGATGGCAGAGAAGAGCGCAGCTAGGGTTCGCAGGTTTCGTCGATGGCAACGACAGCGAGCGATGGTCTGGCTTCGTGGATGGCTAGGGCGGCGAGCGTGTTTAGCTTCGTGGAATATGGCAAGAGCGGCGAGGTAAACGAGATGGGGTTAGGGTTTAGGTGTATGAAATTTTTACGGTGAGTTTTAGTGTACCGAGTGAGTAAATTGAGCGGCCAAGAAAAATGAAGGGAGGGAAGGTGAAAATTTTGATGAGGTGGAAAGAGAAACTGTATCTATTCAAAAGACAACTGGGATGGACAATTATTATAATTGAGTATTTACAACTGGCACAAAAAAAGCAGTTGTTATAGACGTATATTGCAACTGCTGTATAGATAAAGTTGTTAAAAATACCTTTGTTACAACTGTTAGAAATAAACAGTTGTTAAAAATAACCTATAACAACTGTCGGTTTGTGTTAGTTGTAAACTAAAAGTTGTAATACGACTGTTTTGTTGTAGTGTAAGGAGAAGAAAAGCCTTGTTACTAGCAAAAAAGTAAAAAAGAAAAATAGAAAAAACAGACTTGAAGCAGTCAAAGAAAATCAAAAGCTTGAGAAGGGAAAAACTGTTATTACTTACAAAAGAGAAGCAAAAAGATGTAAAACGGACAGAATTGAAGTAAATGCAGAAAAGCTGATTGAAGAAGACGTGGAAAATAATAAAGTAATTTTTGTTTCTCCTGTTGTACCGCCAAAACCAATGGGGAAATTAGAAAACACTCCAATATTTGGTTTTCTAGATCAGAAGTAGCTTAAACTATTCAAACATTTTATAAGTATGATGATCAAAAGTACGTACATATTATGTTACTAGCTCATATACAAATATACTTCGCAGAACCTACATTTTAAGATATAAGTGCTAACATTGAAACATGAATGTTTAAAGCTTGGCAGTTTATGAAAACTTTGATGATGGCATAAAGATTATGGGATGTGTGCTTGATGATATAATGAGTGAAGACTGCATAGACTGTTCTGTAAGTAAAATTGTTTACCTATTTTTTATTTTTATTTTTGTTTTTGTTTAACTAATCTAATAATGTTTATTGATTATGGTATATAGTATTTTTAGTATATTTATCTTGTCTGAAATGTAATTTAAAGGTAATACACTGGTTTCAAGTTACCAAGCTAAGGCCACACTATCCAAACAATTTGTATGTGAGACCTGAAGACACGGTGTGTTTGTTTTTCTTTCATATTATTTACAAACATAAGTCTTAATTACTTAGTTAATTCCTTTATATAATACTATTTATATTTCTTGTGTTATAGAATTGCATATTGTTGGATTTGAAATCGACAACTCATACTCTGTTGGCTAAGCAATTGGAAGAAAGAATAGTGAGATATCATAAAAAAGAACTTGAATTGTACAAGATATTCTTGCCAATATTTCATCAACAATCTCATTGGACACTTTTAGTGCTTGATTATGAAGATATGCAATGGAGCCTCTATAATTCAGTAAAACCAAATTCTTTTTCAGACTAGCCATATGCAAAAGAAATAGTAAAAGTGGTAAGTAAAATAACACTATCAAATATTAATATATTATATTGTTTAATAAATTAACTTTTGTTTAAATGTGCAGTGAAAGAACATTAAGGACATGATGAAAGACATATGGCTTAGAAATGCAATCCACAAATGAAATCTGGTAATGAAAGTAATATTGAATGCAAAGATTGTCCTCAACAACCAGAAAAGTCGTAAGTTAATTTTATACTTTTATGTGTAATTATACTTTCATTAATAACATGATAATTACTTATATTAGATGTTATTTTTATTTTCATCATACATCATTTTATTAAACAACATTATACAGGAAATTTTAATAAAAAGAAATAAACTAGAATTTCAGGGTGCATCATAAAAATTCTTAAAAGCAAGGCATCTAAGAAAAAAGCAGAAACAGATTTACATTTTCTAAAATAATTATATTCAAAAGAAAGACTATTTTCTATAAAAAAAAAGGAATAAATTAAAGAAGCTGTTTCACTTGTTCTTGCTAGTTATTTGTATGCTCAAGTGCTTTAAAAATCATAATAAAGGTTAATTCCTTAAATTAAAACTTTTGACTGACTTTTTCTGTGACAAAAAAAGTTTCTAACCATGCTTTTTAGTAAGTTATAGAGTATGGTGTTGGGATTAAAAATAATGTTGTTACTGAACCTTAATTGCTTGTTGATTATTAGTAAAATTTATTTATCCATTAATTCATATTTAATCTACGGTTAATATTCTATGATCAATGTTGAACATATATTGAATGTTACTGTATAAAATAAGTAGTTAAACTTTGTAGTCACAAATATAATATATAAATCAGGAGACGACATATAAAATTGTGAAGGGAAGAATCATACACTAACTATATAGTTTAATTTGTAAACAGCAAAAAAGAACACTTTTGGATACATAATGCTTCTACTTCTAAACATCTTCATTACTCATTTCATAAAATAATTAAAAATCAATCTAAACATCTCCATTACTCATTTTGTAAAATAATTGAAAATCAATCTAAACATCTCCAGTAATCATTTTATTCAACCAGAATATAACCATAATGTACACTACATTATTATGAGTGATTTAATATATATTGTGCATCGTTAAAAATAATAATAATAATAATAACAATAATAATAATAATTTACTGACTATATTGTTTAGTTTTTAGAATTTGCCTGACAATGTAAATTAGTCTTGAATAACGTCAAATTAATTTATATTATTTTTATCTTTGATACATAGATGAAATAAGAATTTTATTTATAATTTTAATACTTGCAGGTTGGATTGTGGAATGTACATTATGAAATATATGAAAATCATCAGCACTAATGAATGGCTACTTACATCCTTTTCAAGGAAAGAAATTCAAGCAATGAGAGCTGAAATAGCATATGGTTTATTTACCAGTAACAAGTATAGTTGGAGTGAAGTTAAGCATCTCAGCTATGTTATGCTTTAAGATGAGCTTGAGCAAAAAAGAAAGCAAGTGGAGGAAACTGTTGAAAATATGTACAAAGAGTAAATTTTGCAATGCTTTATAGTCCAGTTTATGCTTCAGCTCAAACAAAATGTTACTTTTGTTTTGTACTTCAATTAATGTCACGGTTCAGACTTTTGTTTCAGAATTTGTTGCGTTTCTGTTGATTTTAAACTTCAATTTAATATGTGCAACATATTTAAATTTCAATACAATATTGTCCAAATTATATTACTGTATGAAACAATGGTTGATTATTGAATTTGCTGGGATTCTTTCTTTTGTTGTCGCGTTGAATTGTCACACATAACATTACATTGTATCGTTTTGTACTTACCTTTGCAACAAATAAAAATATAATCAACAAAATAACGTTTTAGGATGCACATCATGGCACAATGATGATTGGCTCCTCATTAAAAGTAAAGAAAGTAAGTTCTCTCTTTACACTAAAACACTTGATCATTTTGGCTCTTTTATACAACATCGACGGCTTTTTCATAAGAAGCAACACCCTTTTGTCCACTTCGTTAGCTTTTAAAAGTATGTTTCATACTCAGGGTCTTCAACCGCCTCTTTTCTAGTGGGCGTTGTTTCCTTTACTTCTTTGTGTACATGTAAATGCATTGAACATACAGTCGCTTCAAATAATGTATGACCTTTCTTTCACAATGATGATGTTTTTTTCTTGAACTCTAGTAGTGTCCAAGTTCAATAAATAGAGAATCAAATAATGCAACGGTAATATAAAGTTATGACTCAGCCCCACAGTCGTTTGAAATATCATTGGATCAACCAAATTCCAAGTCTAATTGGGTACATGTTGACATAAAACCTAATTGGATGCCAAGCTTAATCGAGAAATCATCGGCAATTTTTAGTACAATTAACTATTTTATGTATTGACTTAATTTTAGTAAGGATCTAGTTTACTTCGCATTTCAATTGGTTTTACGTATCAAATTTTAGTAAGTATCTCTTCCTAATTACATATGTACACTGCCTTTGGTTGCCTTTTTCTTATAATATTTTTGGGTAAAGGTAAAAGGAACACAATGGTAATCTAAGATGTTTATAGAGAGATCTAATCACTCTTCTTCTTTTGAACAGCATGGTAAGCTATTGACGAACATGTGCCTACAAAGGATAAATACCACTGTTATCCTGCCTTTCAGCAAAATCGTGATATCGTCAATTTGGCTAAGAACGAATGGTCAACAGCCTAAAAAACATGTTACATATAGTGCTATAAACGATGGTTGGGCTTTTTTTGCAGGTATTAGCTTTAGAATTACTACAGTTATCCAAGTTGCACGTATCATCGAACAAACTATAATCCAAAATACCAAATAACAATAGATTTTGTATGGAAAAGAAGGCTAAATAGTGTTTAGTTTTGTATGTTCCCAAACTTGACTTCTATTATCAACACCAATCTAGATGACTAGTATCAAATTCAACGGGGAAGTCTGTTTTTCTTTTCAACAGCTTTACATTGTGACGAAGGAAACAATATCATGTTCTCATGAATGTGTAGAATGAGAACAATAAATTATGAAACATGAGGAAAATATACGTAATTAATATTTCAGAAGTGCAAAACTCAAATTCTAAAAAATACAGCAAAAATTTTCTTACTAACACTGAAGTGTGGGAGCAAAAAGATAATATTAAGCAGAACTTTACAAAACATAACTTAATTTACTATGTTATATATTACAAAGGCTAAATGGTACAAGTTATTGAGCAGAAAAAAACCTGAACACAGTGAAAAATTGAAGAAAATTTAATCAAATTTTGAGATGATGATATAAACAATTAGATCGGTACTAATATTATAATAGAGTATAACAAACGTGGTAAAAAAATCAAAATTTTAACAAAACAAAATTGTATACCATCATTTTGTTATGTTGTTAAACATGTTTTAAATTGGTTTAAAATATATACTGGTTTATGAGACAGCATGAGGCACATTACATGGTTACAAACTTAATATTTTTAATTGCATTGAACTTTCTTCATATAGCTTTGCCAATGTGTACTTTGAACTAAAGAATGATTTTGCAATGCATTAGGGAAAATAGTTCAACATCAACTACTGAACATTGATTCCATCACAGCTATTATTTCTATTGCACCTCTGTCTGTTGAACTTCCAGGTATGGTTTGGTATCATCCTTGAGTTATACTAGGACTTTTTTTGTAATCTTTGCAATGTACTTGTTTGTTTTTATATCGGAGGGAAGCTGATTATATACTAAGCATACAAAACTCAATTAGTTTGTTGATTACATTCCACAGGAAAATATTATACGAGCTTTTGACGTAATATCAAAACCATTGTATTATATATTGGAGGTTAAATTACAACATATTATAACACAGATCAAAAGTCCTGTGGGAAAATAATTACTACACCATGAACAGAGAATAAACACAATATATGATACAACATATAACATGTTTAGGAACAAAACTCTGCATTTTGTTTGACAAATAAAATGGATATTTCTAATTTTGATATAGCAAATTTGTTGTTTTGCTATAAACATGTTTTTTTGCTATAAACAAAATTCTGCAAATAAACATGTTTTTTTATTGCAGGCTCCTATGTCATATTTCAGCAACCTTGCACCCAATAAGCAGAAGAAATATAAAAGACATTAGTAGAGCTTGTTACAATAAACAATACATACCATCATTTCCATCATTGCACTATGCTATAGATAAATACATAATATCATTTTATTATTATACAGATAAATAATTAAAAGAAAAAATAATACATACCGTCATTTCCATTTTTTGCAGTTGCAAACGTTAAGTAACCATAATTTTTCCTTTCATAAATGTACCATCAAGAATTATCATAGGTCTGCAATACACAAAACCTTTCTTACAAGCTTCATGCCCTATAAATATTCTTTCAAATTGGGAATTATATGGATTAAGTTCCAAATTAATATAACTTCCAGGATAAGTTTTCTTCAAAGCACCAACATACCAATTAAGTTGATGATAGGACAAAGCAATAGAACCATGAATCTCTTCTATTGCTAATTGCTTTCCTTTATAGGCAAAGTAGTAACTGAGTATAATATCATATTCATTTCTAAAATGATCAACTATGTCTTTGGTCCTAGTAAGAGGATTACTATGAATAAAATCGATCACCAATCTTTTAACAAGTTTGCTTGATATAGGTGGATGATTGATATCAATAACACCAGCACCACAGGAATGAACAAGATTACTAGTTTTAAGTACAAAATAGCCTGGAAGATTAAATTTAGTTGATGCATGCACACGAAATTGGCAATCAACTCTAGAACATCTTGCAGTTACTCTAACCGTGTCATTTTTAATCATCTTCACCCTATAACCACCACGAAGACAATACAAAAGCAATTTGAGCTTAAACTCACTAACGCCTCCAGGGAATAACTGACCATTTTCAGTAAGTATATGAATAGAACAATCCTTCTTCAAAAGAGACTTTAAATCACAATGAGCATTCCCGTTAGACATAGTAGAAGCACAACTTGAAACATTATTTGTAGAACTAATGGTAGTAATAGCTGAATTACTACTGATCTCAACATCTTCAGAAGACATGCTTAGATTAACATTAATATGAAAATAATCTTCATGTCTAAACATAGAAAGACACAATCTAGATTGCAAGTCGGAATCTGTTTCAATAATTCGAATTTTGTTTTCCAAATTAAAAGACAACTCCAAAGAAGAAGGTACGTATTCTTGGAAAACATTGCATAGACTAACTTTCAAATCATGAAGAGAATAACCAACAGCAACTCTCTTGCTATAACTAATACCCTTATTAACAAATACAACCAAAACACCTTCACTGTTATCATCGGAACTGCAACAACAGAAAAAGAAGACATTATATTTATCACCGGAACTGCAACAACAGAAAAAGAAGACCCACAAACAATGAATAAGGAATTCCCACAGCATATTCCATGCATGCACTGCATTTTATTATTTAGTTCAACTATTAAATAATGGAAAACGAGATTTGTCTACAAGGTTTAAGATGTAAACATCGATACATCTCCAAAACCATCCCTTGTGAATTGGCTTTTGCAGATTTAAAAAAATGTACAAATTTGCCAACCACGGCCATCAGTTTATGAATATAGATGTTGGAAAGTCAAACAATAGACAAACATAGTAGCACTCCAAGCTCTGGAAAAAATAAAAAAATTAAATCACCAGAAACTCTTAAGGTATTAATATGTTTGATTTAATTGAACTTGCCTGATGAATTTGATAATCCATTACAAAGGCTTATCGTGAAGCAAATGAACCAACAGTTCATAAATGCACATACACAGGACAGAACACAGAAAAGTTTGTCTTAAATATCAGCCTGCAGAAAACTATATTATAAGCATGAAATAGAATAAACATGAACACAGTAATTTGCAAACACTAAAAAACAGTTGATAAAACAAACCCAAATTAAATTTTAATAAAAAAAAGAAACATGTTTAACAAAAATGATAATCTACAATAATTCCACAGTAAAATGCAAGTCATATTGCAGTTTTAATATTGTAACAGAATAGATACATATTGTAAAGAAATATACGCATATGAACAAAGAAGAAATGCACATAAGCAAACTGAAAAAGATAAAATGCAAGTCATATTGCAGTTTTAATATTTTAACAGAACAGATACATATTGTAAAGAAATATACGCATATGAACAAAGAAGAAATGCACATAAGCAAATTGAAAAAGATAAAATGCAAGTCATATTGCAGTTTTAATATTTTAACAGAATAGATACAAACTATAAATCAATATACGCATATGAACAAAGAAAAGTTACACATATACAAAATAAAAAAGACTAAACATAATCAAATAATATGTACCTTGTAACAGGAATGTTCAGATCCATAATACCAGAAAATAGTTGAAGAAATGATATAAGCAACTGTAAATAAAACAAAAAGAAGCTAAAGTAAAACAAAAATGAAAAGCAATATAAAATTACACGAGCCCAACAAAATGGAATACCTAGATAAGTAAATCCTATATCAAATGCAGAATCAAAGCGATATACCGTCAATCTAGAAATTATGGAAAAGGAAATTTAAATTTCAAATAGAAGCAACAGCCGAGAGTGGATAACGAGATTCATGAGGAAGAAGAAAAGATGAGCGAGAACGAAATTTGATAGCAGGGTAAAAGAAAAAAAAAACGTCTGTAAAACAAAACTAAGGGTATAATGGGAATAAGATAAGCAAAAGTTAATAAGAGGGACTAAATTTACAAATAGCCAGAGTGAGGGATGTTTTGTATAGGAGCATTGAAAACAAGGAATAGAGAGTCATTTCTTGAATATTTTTGGTATTCACCCTAGTTAAAATATACTATTAACCAAGATTACAATATCTGGTTATTGTGAACAAACCATATTCGGTTGGATAATCAAACTATCTTGAGATCCGAGTTTTCATTTACTAAATAAAATAAAACTGGGACTTCGTTCATAGTAAATAAACTTATATATTAGTTTTGAGATCAAATTCAATCCTGTTTTGTAATACTAAACCAAATAGGTTGGCTCCACTATGTACATACGTGAGTACCTAACTAATTTGACGGTAATACAATGATGGGTTAAGTTCATGCGGAAATTAAGGCACCGTTAAAGGAAGAAAAAAAAAGCCAGGTAAAGTTGACGTAGCAACACCAAGCATGGGGCCTGTGTATTTATTTCGTTTGGAAGAATAGTTGGAATTGGACATTTGACATCCAATACATTAGGCGCGTCTAACGCGTTGGACGTTACCGTGCAAATTTCAATGGTCATCCTTTTACTTTTTTAAACTCTTCCCCCTCCTAGATTTCTTTTCACCAAATCACCCTTCCCTTCCTTCAGATCCGAAAATTCTTTAAAATTTTGTCATTTCTATTCGCTTATTTGAGGTTAACATCGTCAAATTTGTGTTTTACATACTAACATCCACATCCTATATTTTTCTTGATCCTATATTTTTCTTGATTTTTTTTTAGAATGTCAATTAATGAATCTTTCTGATTCGTTTGGCCGTCACATTAAGGAACAAATGTCGGTCCAATATTTATTTCGCCAACATTGAATTTCGTAAATGTCGGGTTCGCTAACGTTAGGATAAAATCAACAATGTCTTCAACATACAGATAAGGGTCGATTACAACGTCGGTCGGATAAAAAACAAGTTCGAGAACCTAAACCGCAACCGAAATTCCTGAAACCGAAAAAGCGGGTTTTGGACCGTGGAGAAAGACAACATCAGAGGAGATGATGAATGGTGAGACACGCAGTTGTATGTCGACTTCTCATGGGCGATGCTGCTGAGATCATCACTCTCATTCCTCGAGCTTCTCTAAATCTGTATCTGCATCACTCTGCTACTATTTCCACTCCTCGTAGACATCAGCCGAGTAGAGTTTTTTTGCATGACGTGAAAATGACATAGACCATTAGTAGATATTTAGCCATGCGTCAAGAGGATGACTAATGCGAAGACATGTACCTTTTGAACAATAGGAAGGCGGACCACATATTTGTTGACAGCCTCAGGAAGCTTAGATGGTTTGTGATAAATCTAGTAAAGAAATTTTTGAGAGATGTACTGCTTCTATGTTTGTACTTCGAACCACCAGTACGTAATAAAAATTATCTTTTTTTTTTTAAGTTTTCATAATTTGTAAATAATATAAATTCATTTAGCTATATTATTTAAAAATAAAAACAAAACAAAACAATAACAAAAATAATTATTTCTAACAAAATAATTAAAATACTCATTTCAAACGTTATTTTTGCAATACAAGAATGCATTTTTAATTCGTTAAAAATTCTTCATTGATTAGCCATTTTCCTTGACACATCTTTTTCATGTTTTTTTTATGTCTTCGTCCTAAAAGAATGCACTCTAAGATAATGGAGTAAGGGCTATGTGATACCACTCATTTCAGCTGGACAACGAATGTATCGTGCCAAACCGCACTCACAAATGGATAGGCTGAGCTACCTAGTACCAATCACGTGGTCTCTCACGCGTGTAGCACGCCAGTCACGCGCATGGCCCCCACTCTTTCTTTTCTCACGCCAAACTCGAACCCCTACAGTTTACAGTTGACACCCGCAACCGCAAGCAAAGTGGAGTGGCAGGCCTAATTGAATAATAATGCCACATATTTTGTCTTTTTTAATATAGTCATCATAATATTATGATTATGCATAGTAAATGGAGATAATATTAGGGTCTTCTGATCCAAACTTTAACGATAACAATAATTTTTTTAAAGCATTTTGTTATAACAAAATCAATTAAGAATGAAAAGTAAATTACTCTCTCACAGCGATGAATAAATTAAGAATTGAAGGCCTGTTTGGTTTTAAAATAAATTTTGAGTTTTTATTTTTTAATTTATATTAGAAAAGTAGTGGAAGATGAAGGAACGTGAACAAGAATAGTGGAGAGATTTTCCACATTCGCGAAAAACGGAAAAAAAAATCTTATTTTCAGACACTCCTTTTTTTTCTTTCTTTTCCCCTTTCCTCTTCTTCGTGTCGCGCTCTTCTTCCACGTCATTTGAAATGAAAAACTCAAAATTCATTTTATAACCAAACGGTTTCGAAATTTCTACCGTTTATGGACATATAAGATTGTAGATATTTGCATACAATGTTTATTAGTTTTTCTAGAAATATTGTTTGGCAGGTTCAAACCATAGAATCATATTCATGGCAAGTATTGAAGAGTAAGCTTAGTTGGAGTAAAAATACATGGATCTGTTTATCTTGAAGAAAATAAACAAATCTAATACTTTAATGGACTAACGATAAAAGTGAAGAAGAACTAGATAGTTATTGGCGTGTCTTTTGGGAAGAATACCAAGAGTGTATTATTAGAGGCATTCAAAATATAATTTTTGTCTCGGGACACCATACAATTATTTATGTTTTATCAAATAGACATTCAAATATTGTTCAGCTGTTTATCATCATAGGTTACTGAACGATCATCAGAAATTAAAGACATACGATTATTTATCATCGTAACGCTGTAGATAACCGTTGAAAATTGAAAACGCACGGTAGTTTATTACCAGACGAAAAAATTGAATCTATTGTTAAGTAGCAATTTTCTGGATCCAATAATGGTGCGCTACCCAAAATTTAGTTTGTAAGTCATCACCAATAAACATTCAAAAAGCAATTACAGTAGCATAGAATCACCAAATCAAACAAAATTATACTTGGAATTGTGAGAATACTAATCCTAACTGGAAAGATCAATTTAAAAAATACTCATTTTGGCTTCATAAACTCCTATGCCTTTCAAACCGCAACTCCGATTAACCTCTATTTTCTTTCATTTTGAAGCATTCGATCTCATCTTTGATTTAACGTACTATTTGACACATATTTGGATCACACAATTTCAACATTTATTTACCCATGAAAAGCATGTTTCTTGATCGCGTAAAAAACCATGATTATGACACTTGCATAGTAGACATGAACCCGTATCCATTACACTCAATGTTTTTGCTTATGTTTCCATTTAATGCACTTTATTCATTGATGGGTTCGTTTAATCTGCTTCATTCATTTATTAATTTAATTATTTAAATTTGATAATGACATGCAAATGAATATTAGGTGGAAATTGTAAGTAGAAATCTCATGGGTGGTATTTGCTTTGGAATAAAATATGTCCTGAGCTACTCATCATTTTACTCATAAAAAAAAAAAACATAAAAAAAACAGTACAAATAGAACAAGCAAGTTCAAAAATCTAGTATGGACATCAATTACCGTGCATGCTCATTTTATAACATTAGTTAAGAATGAGTTTTCGATCCAAAAATAAATAAAAAGGTACATAGATTATAAATATGATCCAAGGTTCCAGCCTCTACAAATTTAAGCTTGTTTTCTTTTTGCTTTTGTCATGCAATTTGCACTGCAAGGTTTCATCTCTCTTGCCGCTTCTCAACCCAACAACACGTTTCCTTTTCTTTTCTTTATTTCTGCAAAAGAAAATGCTTCCTAAGATTGCTAACGTAATGAACTATGTTTATTTCGAAAATTCAGATAAGCTTTGGTATAAAACGTATAGTAGGATTCAGTGCAGAAGTTCATTTAAAGCATAATATAATGATGAGGTATGAATCAGTTTGTCGCTCTCCCAGTCTTTTAGCTGTTAATTAAAGTAAAGCAATGAAAATGAAAGGAGAGATAAAATAAAAGGTTGTTTTTCCCTTTTCACATATTGGGTAAGAATAAAGGTTGGGTTTTACTGCTTCAAATATCAAATATAAGATGTTCAAAGGCAAGATAAGCATATGTTGTATCAAATACTTAGATATACTATGGGAAACTGCGGCTTTCATTACTCCAAAAAATTCCCTAGTGTAAACTAAACGAATAAGAATATTGTACAAATAAAATATAAAAAAGCAATAACGTTACTTTTGCTTGGTATTTGCTTTCTTTCTAGGATCAAGGGAGGAAAAGAAAAGCTAGAATTCAATACATTTTTTTATAAAAAAAAAATTAAAAAAAAATCCATGACCAGGGTAAGTTATCTAAGAACTTCAAGATAACAACTTGGGGGTAATTTTCAAGAAAAAGCAGAAAAATAATAATCAAGCAAATTATTTCCACTCTAATTTTTCCTAAAGCTATTCAGCATAAAGAGATGATCAGTTTAACATGCATATAATTAAATGAAGGTTAATATTACAATAACTACAAGGAACTGGAAAAATATAGGCTCTTTTTGCAAACATCATGTATCTTCTATTTGTCATGTTTAAACAACTCGGTTATTTTATGAACTAAGGAAAAATATATTTTGGTTTCTTCTAAATTAATGCTATATTTTAACAGGAGCTAATGTCAAAACTGCTCAAAAACAAATACAGAATCATTATTAAGCATCACCAAAACAGTTACAAAACAGACTTATCCAAAAGGAAAAACTAAAGAAAAGCTATTAGAAAAAACAGAAACTGCAAAATGAAATCCAAAAGAAGAGCAAAGAAGAAGCAAGAACCTGCAAAAACTCTTTCAAAAGAAGCAATCATCATCCTCTACTAAAAACTACACCAATCATGAATCACCACAGTTCACCCCACAAAAGCATTTCACTTCCTCTTTATATCATCCTTAATTACGCTCACCTCCTCTCTATCCTACACTCACCATCACCACAATGTCCATCACTCTCCTCTGCCTTATGGTCACCTTCTTCCTCTTCCTCACTCCAACTTTCACTCTACCTCTCCATCACCTCGCTCTTCTTTCTCTAAAATCATCGTTAATTGATCCTTTGAATTCGCTATCTTCTTGGTCTGATTCACGACCCTTCTGTTCATGGTCTGGTGTTACATGCATCACACATGCAAACAATTCTCATATATCTCATCTTGATATATCTAACAAGAATTTGTCTGGTTTCATATCTCCACATATTCGACTTCTTTACAGTACTTTGACTCGCCTTAATATTTCCAGAAACTCGTTTTCAGGCAAGTTTCCTGATTCAATATTCAACCTTAGAAATTTAGAGTCGCTTGATGTAAGTCACAACGACTTCAACTCCGTGTTGCCTGAATCAGTTTCAAACTTGAAGAAACTGAGTTATTTCAATGCATATAGCAATAGTTTTGTTGGTGCATTGCCTAGAGGCATATCTGATATGAAGCTTTTACAGTATCTGAATCTTGGTGGAAGCTATTTCAATGGCAGCATTCCTGAGGAATTATGTAATTTGCCAAAATTACAGTATTTGCATTTGGCAGGAAATTTACTTACTGGAAGATTACCAGAACAGATTGGTAACCTTACTTCCTTGCAGCATTTAGAAATTGGATATAATATATATTGTGGCGAATTGCCAAAAGAGATTGGCAATTTGCAGGAACTTAAATACTTAGACTTGTCATCATCGAATTTATCTGGAACTATTCCAAGTGAGTTCGGAAAACTTGGAAATTTGGAGTCCATGTTCATCTTTAAAAACCGAATATCTGGAGAAATTCCGTTGAGTTTTTCGGATATGAAGAATTTGAAGGCAATTGATCTATCGGATAACGGAATCTCTGGTTCTATTCCTGAAGGATTTTCGAGTTTGATGAATCTAACGCTAATCAGTTTAATGAATAACAACATCAGCGGAGATATTCCAAGTGGTATTGGAAATCTTCAGAATCTGCATGCATTGCTGCTGTGGAACAACTCGCTGACTGGAAATTTACCACCAAATTTAGGATCAAATTCAAAATTAGAAAAACTGGATGTATCATCAAACATTTTATCTGGTCCAATTCCTATTGATTTATGCAAAGGTAACAAACTATCCAGGTTAATCCTCTTTTCAAACAAGTTCATTTCAAATATTCCAGAAAATCTAGCAAATTGCTCTTCATTATGGCGAGTGCGTATAGAATCTAACAGGATACATGGCAAGATTCCTTTTGGCTTAGGATTTTTGCCAAATCTAACCTTTTTAGATATAAGCGACAATAATATGACAGGCGAAGTACCTTCAGATTTACAACATGCACAAAAACTTCAGTATTTGAATATTTCGAACAATCCATTACAGACTACATTGCCTAAAGAACTTTGGAAAATACCCAACATACAAGTGTTTTCTGCCAGTTCCTGCAAACTATATGGAGCTGTTCCGAACTTCAAGTATGGATGTGAAAATCTTTATAAGTTGGAGCTTGAGAACAATGAATTAGATGGGTCAATTCCAGCTGACATAGGAACATGTCAGAAGTTACTAAGTCTGAACATAAATAGAAACAATTTAACAGGTTCGATACCCGGTGAAATGTCTAAACTGCCCATGATCACAGACGTTGATTTGTCATTCAACAATCTGAGCGGTCAAATTCCATTTGATTTTGTAAAAATTAGAACATTGGAGAACTTTAATGTATCCTACAACCAATTGATCGGAAGGATCAACTTAAAGAACTTTAAATGTTCATCCTTTAAGGGAAATAAAGGACTATGTGGTGAAGTAGTTGGAGTTTCATGTGCCAACGGAGATGTAATGAAGGACAGACGATCTTTAGGGAAGTCTGTTGTGGTGGTTTGGGTTGGCGTGATGGCGGTTGGGGTGGGTATTTTGGCAATTTTGGTTACAGCAAGGTGGGCAAAGGGAAGGAAAGAGGATAATGCGACAGGTGCAAAGGTGACGTGGAAGATGACGGCATTCCAGAAATTGAGCTTTACTGCAGATGATGTGGCAGTAGCCATGGAGGAAAGTGAATGGGTCTTAGGTATGGGAGCTGGTGGGACTGTCTATAGAGCTGAGATGCCAAGTAAGTGAATTTCTCTAGTATATTCATCATTCTTCATTTCAAATATACTACCGCTTAATAGAATCCCAATGGGATATCATACGAGTATTATTACTCATATACTACCCAACGGATGTCGTTTTAGGGTAGCCAGACCCCTTTTCTTACTATTGAGTAGCAAGTTGTTATTCATTGATGCTTTGTTGTCACTCATCCAATGTTTAGAACATTGAATTAGCCAATGGACCAAGCAAAATTAATAGTTTCAAGACCAATAATTGTTGTTATATAACCTATTGGGGGTATGGGTGAGTGTGCAAAATGCCACATAGATTAATACTCTAATGTTTGCTACTAACATTGGGGTTGCTCTAAAATAGAACACATTTTGTAAGTCCCAACATCAAATTCAAAATATGAGCAGGTGGTGAGATTATAGCAGTTAAGAAGCTGTGGGGAAAGCAAAAGGACTCAAAAATCAGAAAGCTTGCTGGAGTATTATCAGAAGTTGAAGTATTAGGATCAGTAAGACACAGAAATATAGTAAGGCTTCTAGGTTATTGCAGTAACAAAGAAACTACTATGTTACTGTACGAATACATGCCTAATGGTAGCTTGGAAGATTTTTTGCATCGAAAAGGAGATGGTAAAATAATAAGTGATTGGGGGACTAGGTACCGGATAGCAGTAGGTATAGCAGAAGGAATTTGCTATTTGCACCACGATTGTGATCCGGTCATCATTCATCGTGATTTGAAGCCTAGCAACATATTGTTGGATGAAGAGATGGAGGCCAAAATTGCAGATTTTGGGGTTGCTAAGTTGATATATGGTTCTAGGCCAGTGATGTCTGTAGTTGCTGGATCATATGGATACATAGCTCCAGGTAAATAATTCAATTCACTAACCAGGACAGTGATATTCCTTTTAAAATGAAAGTCTGTTGTTAGGGGCACCGATATCTCCTCTTTCTAATATCATGTCCTAAAAAGCCACTAAAAACACATGCATTGCTTTGCTTCATATTATTAGGGTACTAAACATCTTGTATTACCAAGGCTGCTAAAACTACTGGTATTTGGAAGAACAAAATTCATTTTATTTTAATTTATGATGATAAAAGTAAAGGAAAATACTCATGCCCTTAGCAACCTGCAACAAATATATATTATTTTCACATTCCGGGTAAGTTTACAAGAATAATAAATTTGAACACTCTGTAGCTGAGGGATTTCTTCACAAAAATGAACATCTAATTGTTGTTAAAAAAATTAGATAGTTATAAGATATGAGCAAAAGTTGATTATTTCAATGTACAAATTCAGAATATGCATACACACTACAAGTGGATCAGAAAAGCGACGTTTACAGCTTCGGTGTTGTGCTTTTGGAGATTGTAACTGGTCGAAGAGCAGTGGAAACCGAGTTTGGCGAAGGTAATAACATAGTAAATTGGGTAAGGAAGAAACTACTGAAGGAAGAAAAAGGAAAAGTAGAAAGAGTGTTGGACTCCAAAATAGTTGGTGTGGTTGGGTGCAATGAAGTGAGGGAGGAGATGATTCTTTTTCTTCGTGTAGCGCTGCTCTGCACAGCTCATAAATCTTCAGACAGGCCAACCATGAGAGATGTTGTTTCAATGCTTCAAGTGGCAAAATTTCACAAAGGAATGGAAAGGGAGGAGGAGAAAAAGCATGGGAGAGAAAATGGTGGTAAGACCTATGTTTAGCTGAGGATATATTTCTGTGAAGAATTTAGGATTTATGCATTATGATGGGTGTTTATTTTATTATTTATTATTTATTTTTATTTATGATTTTAGTTAAGATTTGATTTTTCCCTTCCTTTACGTTTCTCTCATTCCCCTAACATCAATATATTATGCTTATAAGTTATAACAGAAAGCAATAGAGCACCGATACTCCTGTTTGGCAAAGAGAATATTATGAAAGATACTGAATTAATCTAACCAAATATTTTTATAGAGAATCAAAACCTCTGTAATACCTTTCGACACCAGTTCTTCACAATATATATGTGTGTGTGTCTTAGTAGTTTCATTTTCACAGAATAATCTAAACTAACTTTCATGGATGAGCAGAAATTTTTGAACCTACTAATTTTCCAATTATGAGTTTGGGTTTAACCATCGCTTGGGCTCATTCCAATTAGATCAAATACATACCATGCAGCATAACCTCGTTAAATTGTTTTCACTAAACTTGTTGTATAGTATACAAACTTGTAAATAGATCAAATACATAACATGCATCATAACCTCGATAAATTGTTCTTACTAACCGTGTTGTGTCATATATAAACTTGTGCATGTGCATGTGCTACTAAAGTAGGTGTAGGCTTGTATTCCTATATATATGTTACTAAGTTGCTCTTCTTCTTCTTCTTAATTATAACTTCTTCTTCTTAATTATAATGTAATCCCTTTTTCCAGTCCATCAAATTAAAGTCCTAAGAAGTTAATTAATTTATAGACAAAATCCTAAAAATATCAGCTAAGATAGTTTTCAGATCATTACCAACATCATACTTCACTTACCCATTCTCTCTTACTTTTACACTCAATGAACGAGTTGTGCAGCCAAAAAAGGAAAACTATCCATCAGACCGGTTTAACAAATAATTGTAAAAAAAATAAAACAGAGAAAACTTTGCCGTAAAAATTAAATAAAACAGTAAAGTCCTTTTGTTTTATTCAATTTGCAATACAAATGCGAAGACTTCGTCGTTTTATTGCAGAACTGCGATAACAGGCAAAATCATTTTCGTTTTATTTATCAGTCTTCTGTTTAGTTCACTAGCCACGGAATTGAATTGAATCTGTTACGAACAAGTGAACAAACCATACATGGTTGCATTCTAGCTAGTTCAGTTTGATTTTTTCATTGAATTGGACTAGTTTAATCCATATGTTCTAAATTAAAGTTGCTTTTGTCGAAAATGAGAAAGGTTGAAATAAACAAATAAAGGTCTAGGTTTGTAAACGGATACTTTCAGATACAGATAGTGCTATATCCGTATCTGTATCCGAAATTATTTTTGGATATCCATATCCGCGGATGCGGACGGATATCAGATATTTATTGGATATTCTTCGACCAGTTCACAACTAATAAATCTAAACAAATAAATAGAAAATTTTAATTTATTATAAATCTATTTCAGTACTAAATATAAAAAATACACTAAGAAAAATAATTAAGCAGTAAAAATTGATATATATATATATATATATTATATTATATTAGTTTTTCTACCCAGATAAAATAGTAAATGACAATCATCTTTTGTACGAAAATACATAAAAAATAACTATAATCTTGATAAAAATCGACGGATAATTATCAGATACAGATATGGCCATATTCGCATCCGTATCTGTTTTTCGGATATCGGATAATTTTTCATATTTCGGATACAGATAAAGACGGATTTCAAATTTTTCGGATACGCAATTACAGTTCTATACAAAAGTCCTATCAAGGATCTCTAACTTAGGTAGTTAAATGTATGACGCTTTAGACAAAGGTTTTGGATGTCATGAGTTGAATTCCCTAAGATATCATAATGAGTGTTCTGTTTGAATAAAATATCACTTTTGTTATAAAAAACAAATAAATATGCTACAATTTTTGTTGTATAATTATATTTAGAACTGAAATTTTCTAGGATTTTTGTGTGAATGGGTTTCAAGTTTGAGAGAAGGAAGGCAACGAGGTATGACGCATTGGACAATTTTTGTAAAAAAATTGGTGTAAGTTGAGTAACATGTATGCAAATTTTTTCAAATTTGGGTATATCAAATGAAATATAACGAGCAAATACTATGTGTAGCCCATACCGAATGCTAGATAATTCACAAAGCATTGTATGAACAATCTGTTCAAAACGCATATAATCTTGATCCACTACTAACATTTAACCCTAGAAGTTTCGACTGAAAATACAATTTATAGCAGTTATACAGTCCGATCCTTAAACTTTCAAAACAAATATAAGATGAAAATTACCAAAACTCTAAGACGAATTCATTCTTATCAGCGCCTACGTATGATTGGTTGAGCTTGCGTTGCGATGTCCCAAAAGTTTCCGGTCTTCCATTTCTCCTATTTGGGGAAAACCAATTAGGGCGGGAATCAGGGAATGAAAGAATAGGATAAAGGCTCCCTCTGGGTTGGGGGTGCCTCGTTGAAAATGATAGTCCACACATGGCGAAAAATAACAGAGAAGAAATGGTAGATACATAGTTTGGTCGCTTGTGACAACGTTGATCATAGTGTCTCACGTTAAATAAACATGGACAATAGACGTACGTTCAAAATAATAGTCCCACATCGTGAAATATAATATTTTGAAGTTTGGTCGCATGTAACTCAATTTTAAAAATAAAATTCTTAACATCACCTTTTAGTTTATCCGCCTCTTATATTTCAGTTTTGTCATTACCTTTTAGATGGTTACATTTAGCATTCTACTTCTTTCTTTATTTCAATTTTACTTTATTGCTTCCTTATTTATCCAAAGCTTTTCAAAACTCTAGTTCTCAAAACAGTAGCAGTGGTGGAAAGAGGTAAATGTGGAGAAACACGAGGAGAAAGAAGATCAAAACAGCACCGTGATAATTCTCGAATTAGGATCATCAACACCAGGATGTCCTTCCTCAGGTGAAGAGATGGATTGAGAAAATGTATCTAATTAATTGATAAAAAGGTAAAATTTGAATTAATAATTTAATATTATAAATGAGGGATGAAAACCAAACAAAGGGGTGGCAATAGCCGGAGCGAGGATAAAATGTAACTTAAGAAAGCAAAACATTTTGTTTTCGAAAGTTTTCAAAAAGATTATTTGATAGCAATGAAAGATGCATGAAGTTTTTTTTAATAAAGGCACGTTTTTCCAACCACCCTTCAAAATTTTCAAATTTCACTTTCGTTCCCTCTTAGAAATAAGTTTCACGAAACATCCATGTCAAAATTTCCAGTACAATTATGCCTTACACTGCACATATTTGCAGTTAAAAATGCAAATATTTGCATTCACACTGGAAATATTTATAATTTTAGCTGCACATTTTTATAAAATGAAAATTTTCAGTTTACACTGTAAGAATAGGGCTGTCAATGGATATCCGAAAAATCCGAAATTCGTCCGCATCCGCATCCGAAAAGCGGATAATATCCGATATCCGAAAAAACGGATGCGGATACGAAGACATCCGCATCCGAAAATTATCCGTCCGATTTTTTTCAAGAATATAGTTCAAATTATGTGTATTTTAATGCAGTAAATGATATTCGTTTATTATTTTATTAAGTTAGTAGTTTATATTATATGCACTTAATGCTTATTAACTGCTCGAAACAATTTATTATCATCATATTTGTTAATTTTTAACACTTTTATAATCAATGAGATTGAAAATATTTATGTTAAACTAAAATTTTCTTTTTGTAATTCTTGATTTATCGGTCGTTAGCGGATAGGATAATTATCTGATATCCGTCCGTATCCGCGGATGCGAATATCCGATATCCGAAAATGATTTCGGATGCGGATATGACACTATCCGCATCTGAAAGCATCCGTTGACAGACCTATGTAAGAATGTGCATTCTGCACTTTAAGTATTTGTTGTATGCACTGCAAATATTTATTTTACAAATATATATGTAACATCCCGCATTTTTGTACGCTTTAAGCAAACATGCATGCCGACTCAAACCATACAGAAGGGCGAATTGTTATTGGGGTGAATAAGAAAAAAACAGAGAAAGAAAAAAAACAAAACAGAATCTCGCAGCGGAATGACAATATATAATAATCAAATAACAGTTCATGAAGTTGTTTACAAAACTTTGATTATACTTATACAATACAGAATTAGAGTTATACATATCAGAGATAAACAAATAATAATGCAGTGGAACAGTATGGTGTAGTGGAATAAATATAGTAAATAATAATAATACAATCTTCGTCTTCGTCCTTTGGGAATAAGGTCTTCAAATCCTGAAATGCTCAGGCTGACCCGAGCGAATTAAAAAGACAAAACACTCGAGTCAGAACTAAAAGATCTTATGTAAGTCAAATCAACGGTAAATAAATATGAGTGTAAACGGCGTCGGAGATGTTTACGGGGTTTGACATCTCCTATCCAGTGTCTAACGTGAGTGCAGTAATTTAAGAGATGTTCGGGATTCACATCTCTTAAGGATCCATTAAACTGTCTACTATATAGTACAATACGCTATTATAATAGTGTCTAAAGTAAAGTATACTATTTAAAAATAGCGTTAAGGCTTTACATTTTCCACCTTAATACATTTTTAGGTATGCCAATAGTCTATACAGTACTGTAACTCCCTGTAAACTGGAGCGGCCAGAGGATACCACATAGGTACGACATAAAACAAACTCATAGAAGGCGCGCTAGGGTAGGTGACACGACACAACTAGGCAATGCCAGGGTAGATATACCAATTACGCATCCGGACTGTTGGTAACGCATAGCCGCAACTACCGCCCAACTCGAAACACACTCCCGAGTAAAAATCAAAGGGTGACCACCAAATAAATCGCAAGTCAGAATATAGTATCGATGGAATGTGTCCGATTAGAGGAGCTACCTCCTTGGCCCGGAATCGCTCCTGTTTTAGCCACCTTATGCTAACTCACGGGAGTTAGGTCCACGTAAATATACCTTTAGGATCGTCGCCACCATCCTACTTCATTTTGGAATCTCCACCGCATACACAGTTGTCAAAGTGGTTTTCGGTATCGACAAAGAGTATGCCCATATCTGATCCCGGTCTCTTTAACAACTAATCGCTTATTACACACCGGATGGTTCTTTTACATTTCCAAAATCGTTTCATAATTGATATCAAAATATCATATTCAATTCAAACCATATCGCTTTCGAAATCATTACTTACTTTCGAAATCATATTCACTTTTGAAATCATATCACATTTGAAATCATAACTCGATAATTATATTTCCTTTCAAATTCACAATTTATATCAAAATATCGTGTTCTCAAAAACCGCGTCGCTTCCAAATCATATCGTTTCCAAAATCATAATTTCTTTAAAAATCATAGTTCCAAAACAGGTTAAATTCTTACTTCAAAATCATCATTCAATTCATTATACATTTAAATTCCAACTTAGGTTATAACATCATTTGGCCTTATTTTCTTTTTAAAACAATGAATTGAATTTAAACACTTTCACTTTACTTGGTTTGGAAATTTAAAAATGGTTTAAATAATTATAAATAGTTAAAATACTCCAAAATAGTTTAATTATAGGTAAAGTACTTTTAAATTGATTTAAGATAGTTACATATATTTAATTTAGATTAAATATAATTAAATAGCTTAAAATAGATTAATTAGATTTAAAATAAATTAAATGGTTTAATTAGTTTAAAATAAATTAAATTGGTTTAAACAGATCAAAATAATTTATATAGTTAATATTAGTTAAATAGTTTAATAAATTTGAAAACCTTAATAATTATAAATATATTTTTAAAACAGTTTATATTAAAATATGAGTTTGGAATCTATATCAGTTTAAACTATTCATTTCATTTCAACATATTTGGACCATTTCAAATTTCCAAATCGACAAACCAAATTTCAATAAACTATCGAATTTCATATCGTTTAAATCCATGTTCAAAATATCAATACGGATTACTCCAATTTCAAAAATATTTCAAAGTTATTTTCAAACAAATTCAATAACTCAATTTCGATAGAATTTCATTTATACTTAAAAGTTTAACTTCAAACTTCCGATTTACTTTCTTAAAGAAATTCCTTTTTAAACCAATTCGCATTTCAACAGAAAGCTTGACTTTTCAATAATACTTCAAATTATATAAATCAAATTTTATTTCCAAACATCAATTGATTAAATTCAAAAATTTAAGGATTTTAAAATCATTTAATTTAACCAATCCGGTGTTCGTATATAAAATTTTCTACCCTAGGGTCAAGTGATACAGATATTTATCATTTCAATCCACAATTTAATAATTTACGGTTATATATCATTTCAAACCGCAATCCCGAAATAAATAAAAATCCAATATGAACTTGCAGTTTATAACGGTATAAAATACAACATCCATTCATCCAATATCAGAAATCAACATCCAATACGACATCATCCAAATCAATCAATAAATATCAATATAGAAATGATAATCAATAACAGGTATTTAACTGGCAATTTATATTCAATAATAAATTAAATAACAATTTAATTCAAATTAACTGAGATGATGATTTAAAATATATCAAACAGTCATAAATAAATTTCTAATCATATCAATAATTTAATTTAACAAACATAAGAAATTTTAAAAGTTGTGATTGGGTTAAAACACTCACCTTTGAATTTAAATCGAATTTAAATCGAATTTAAGCCCAAAATTTGAACATTCTCAGAATTCGTCCAAACCAGCGTCAAAATGTCCGTAATTTAAATACGATCCCAGCGGATCAAACTGCGCACAAATTCGCCTCGTATGTGAAAGTTACCTTGATTAGAACAATTTAAAGTTAAAATTAAATAAAAATAAAAATAATAATAATAATAAAAAACCCACACTTACAGCCACGTCAGCGACACTACACATGCGAAAACCCTAGCAAAGTCGCGATTCTCGTTCCCCTGTCTACAGCCGCCACACGAACGCCTATTATCATCGTCGCCTGGTAGGTCATCGTCATGATCAGATGACATCACCGACCTCTCCTCCCAGAGCCGAACCCGACGCCATAGGTCACGTCACTTCCGGTAGAGCCTGGAGCTCGCCGTCGTCGCCACCGTTCTCCACATTTTCGGGCGCATCCTGACACCTCCGACCAGAAGCGAACCACCAGATCAACTGCCCCTTGCCTCCTCTACATGCCTGAACTCTCCGATCGACCATCCAACGAAAATCCACCGTCCAAAGTTGAAACCCTAGAACGGTCGATCGAGATTAAATCAAATATTTCTGGTCACACAAAGATCCGAATCGGAAAACGAAACACATATTCGACTTGCGCTCGTCGAGAGCTTTAAGTCGATATAAAATTTGATAGGGTTTGAGGAGTTTGAAATTTCGATTTGAATTTGATTTTGAATTGCAATTGAATTGGGAATTTGTTTGTCTACCATTGAGAAGTAGAAGTGGACAAATGAAATTGGACATACAGACAAATGAGAATAAGGAGGACTATGGTTTATAACAGGCTATTTATAGATGGATCAGAAATAGAACAAATGGATTAGATCGATTTGGGTTTTTGAATGACGAACAACCCGAAAAGCCCGTTTTGACTCCGAAACAAAACGGGTAATCCCATATATCAAAATAGATATTTTTGATGATTTCAAATTCAATGGAAAAGGTTTCAAGTCCAAATTCTATCGTATGAAGAAGTTATGATACAATCAGCTTATTTCAAATTGATTTCAATTGATTTTAATTAAATTAATTTCTAGGCATTTCGAGTCCGTACGATCAAATGACAAGTCCGATCGTTACGAAACTTGAAATATTACAATAATTCACCGTTACGTATCCGATGAAACTGGTTTCGCCGAAATCCGAGTCATTGGCCAAAATGGCTATTTTTACATTAATTAAATAAATTAATATTAAATTAATTAAATCAAATTTTCAATTAAAATTTAATAATTTACAATTTCTAACACTTTAGGTTACTTAATAATTTATAATCCTTTAACACAAATTTCTATATCAATTTAATATTCAATATTTCACAAATTACAATATTTAATTTCAATTTCAATAAAATTCTGAAGTTAAAATAAGAATTCCAAAATTTCATTCATTTGATTTTCAATACTGTTATTAAATCAATTATCATCTTAATTTCTATTTACGTAATAATTAAATATTAAATTTCATTTAATTGCAATTAATCCAATTATCATAATTTAAATTCCAATAAATTAATAAATCTTGATATCCATTCTTTTTATTCAACTAATTGTCATATTATGAATAGAATTAACATTATTTCCAGTTATTACCTTAATTTAAATTAACGTAATATTTAATTATATTTATTGCAATTGGTTTCCGATTTAATTTAACAGGCTAAATAAATAGATAACTTATACTGATTGTCACAATTAACCATTAATAAATTAAATATTTACATTTTATTTTTAACCAAGTATAACATTTACATTATTTCAATTAATTAGAATTTCATTTCAATTGTTAATAATTAGCTTTAATTAACATTGTTACCTTCGTTTTAGTATTACTTCATTAACAATTCACAATTTTTTTATTTCCTTCAATATTAAATTACCAAATTTTTTATTAAATCAACAATTTTAATTATCGAAATTTATGGGTCGTTACAATATGCATTTTACACTACATATATTTGCATTTTAAACTGCAAATATTTACAGTTCTTACTATAAATATATGCAGTTTAAAATGCACATTTTCATTAGAAACTATAATAGGGGTGTTTCTTGAAACTTGCTTTTTAAAAGAGTTTTTTAGGTATTGTGTGTAGAAATAAGGGGCGGATCTTAATTTCTACTTTAATAAAAGGCAACATTTGTTCACATCCATTTTTTTATTTTACCCCCCCCCCCTTAGAATTCAAAATATTAACTAGGACAAATTTACCTTGTATTATACTTTGATGGAAGGTGATTTTGTTAAAACAATTACAAACCAACATGTTTGGATTGAACCGGGATTTGAAAGAATTACTCGGGCACTATGTGAGGTTCTTCAAAGAACCTCACTTGAGTGGGGGGAGTTATTTTAAGAATAAAGATTGAACTTAACATGGTTTTTCTTAAAAGAACATTCTAAAGCACGTCGCTTGGGATGAGCTAAATTTCTTATTGAACCTAACTCAAAGTGAGCTTGGTTCATTATAGAACCTCAATCGCACCAAGCGAAATTCTTTCATATATAAATCAAGCTCGCACCAAGCAAGGTTCTTTTTAAAAACTAGCTCGGCCTAAGTGATGTTTTTAGAAGATCCATACTCAAGCAAAGTGTGCAGACTATAACAAACAAAATTTATTTTGGTTTTTTTTCTTATTTTTCAAAATGATAGTATTAGCGTTAATTAGGATGTTGGAGGAAATAGGTGGGTGTGATATATTTTTCAAATTAATGGGGTTTAAAGGAAATTAATTGTATCATCCCGTAAACTCAACCATAAATAAATTAAGTGAATTAAATTAAATAAGATAGGGTCGCAAATGAAAATTTTATAAAATTGAAATTTGACTACGAAAGTTATTACGCTGCATTCGTGGCGAAATTCTAATCTGTTTCTATATAAAATATGCTGAAAACGAAGCTCAGATGAAGTAGTTATGAGCGTTTGAAGTTTTCAGACTTAAATTAATTTAGTTCGAATTCAAATGCAAATGAGTATTTCAATTTAGAGTTTGAATTTCAAAAATTAACTGTAGGTTTACTTAGGGGTTGAGTAAACGTTAAGTTGAACAATTAACATTAAAAGTTAATCAGGGAATAAAATAAACGAGCAATGAAAACAAATCAACGCACCCCAGAATAGTGGAGAGGTCGACACCTCCGACCCAAGCGGTCGACCCGTAGCGGTCAACTGGTCAAGGGGGATGTCGACCCCAATTCAAGGTGGGGCTAGGGTTTTTCCGCATTTAAATGCTATAGATTTATATTTTTTCACCTGACTCATCCTAGGGTTCTGGTGCGTTTCAACTTCTATAAATAGGATTCTATCCTCTTCGCTTTTTATTCATAAATATTTGAAGAATTCCTCAAACCTCTACCATTCTTGTCCCTCCAAACTAGATTCAGAAACTCCATTAGGAATTCAGGTAAGAATTCAATCTAGTTTTCTAATCATTTCTTCTCCTTCCAACTTATTCTTATTATTTCTTCTCCAACTATTCAGAATCTAATAAACATATATACCTCTCTCTTGCTGTGTATATATATCAAAAGAGAGATTCTGGAAGGGGTTATAAGGCATGCAAATCCAAGGAAGACAAAGCTTATGTGAGTGGAAACCTTAGTATTTCTTTTTCAGTAATTGATTAGTATATGTATATGAATTTGAATACGCCTTAGGGATTTTGGGATTGCGAAAAAAAATAGATAAAATCCCCCAAAATTCCTTTTATTTTGAAATATCAATTCTAGATGGAGATTCTCAATTATTTATGTCAATTTGATGGAATTAATTATACTCATATCCACTTCTCCTCCTTTGTCTCCAATAATAAAATAAGAGTGTAGAGTATGAATTCTATTCGTAGTTTACACAACCTATTCCACATAAAATTTCCTTCATTTATTTCTTTATAAAAAAGGAGTTGAATAGAATATAAAGTTATGATTGCAATTCCTATTGTTTAGAATATTCCATTGAATTGATGTAATAAATTGGGTTTCTATTTCTATTTATAAGTCTGTTTATTGCAGTTTTGGATATGAATATTTAATCCATGTTATGGATTTTAGAATCCCTTGTATGGATATTGAAACCTTGGAAATCTAAAAAGAAAGGACTTATATTAGTATTATGGATAAAGGAATTGACATTTAATGCTAGTTTAGGACGTATGAACCGCAAGCTTAGAAGTTATTTGGCGTAAATATATATTTATTTCTATTAGTGTAATAAATGTATAATTATACTGTATGATTGCGTAGTTAATTAGGTACTAATTGTCATTAATTCCTCCTTAGGAAGGTAAGTAATATTTTAAGGCGTAATAAGGAATATTCCTTTTAATGACTTAGTTATGAAACGGTAAGATGAGAACTATATATAGAGAGTATTTAAATTATGGCTAAGTCATAAGGATGCGAGGTCGGTCAAAAGACACACAGAAGTCTGCCCATCTAATTTGGCTACCGGTAGTATGACTTTGGGGCTGATGTATGTGAGACATCCATATGATAAATATTTGTGATGATGCAAGGTTAGTCCCAAATTCTATAAGGTAAATCTGCCCAGCTAATTTGGCTACCAGTTCCCGCGAAATATGATACGTCATTATGAGTATGTGTCATAATACGAAGGGCCTGCTTCAGGGTCTTGAGGTATTAAGTGGTTGTTTGAGGGCCCGCCTCTTTTCTCTAAATGAAGTATTAAACGGCCAAGGGGCTAGTTATTAGGCACGATTAGTGGTATCTCAACAGGGGTCCGCTTCGAGATAGGGTATTAAGTGATTGATTGAGGGTCCGCCTTTCCATAAAGAAGTATTAAGTGGCTCGAGAGATTCCATGTAATGTCTACTAGATAGTTACCATTGAGGGGTCTGCCTTGGGAACATATATTAAATGATGGAGTCTGCCTCAATTGAGGTCTTAAATGGCCAGAGTCTACCTATTTTCCAATAAAAGGTATTAAGTGGCTTACGTACTATCTTTTCCATTATTAGATATTTATGACGTGGGATTTGGGTCATGGGATTTGGAAACCTACTTCGAGAATGGAAGGTATTAAGTGGTTGATTGAAGACCCGCCTTCTTCCTTATAAGAAGTATTAAATGGTTTTATGTACGTAAGACATATTCTTATTTTGAAATATACTGCCCAAGTACTGCAATGGTAAGACTCGAGGGTTTTATTCACTAGAAATTTGTTGTTATGACTCTCTTTTCATTACAACACAGGTTAAGGATGGAGTGACGATGTTGATGATTCTTGAAGGTGGAGTGGATTAAGCTTGTGGCGGTTATTATCATCTTTATAATGTTTTATGTTGTATCCATGTATTTTGTGTAACGACCCGGTATTTTGGACCATTCAAATCGACAATAAATCCACACATGTCTGACTTGAATAATTCAAAATATCAGATTGTTAATTTAAATTTGGCAAAACTCAGCATATGCAGTAAATAAATCAATCACAGAATCACAGACACAGAGTAATAAAATAATACGCAGCGGAATAGATAAAATAGTAGTTCATGAAGCTACTATATAAACATCAGAGTTAAATAAAATACAATAGAATATCTCAAATGTAATGAAGTCTCCAGTACAACAGATGACTTCTCTGAACGAATCGACTAGAAGAGCTGAAAGCTGAGGCGATAGTTGGATCTCCAAAGGAAGCTCCAAACTCCAAGGGTGAGTCTCAAATGCTGTATCACTCGGTCTGACCCGAGCGTAAAGCAAAACACAAAACACTCGAGTCAGGATTAACATTCTTATATCAATAAATCCAACTCAAGTGAAATATCAACTGAAATACAATTAACTTAAAGGATGTTTGGGATAACCATCCTCTAAGGATCTTCAGAACTATCTACAAGGTGGAGATATATATTATAACACCGTGGTCATTTCAAATTTATTTATACTTCAAAATCAAAATATCGTGAGTTTCAAAAATATCTATTTTCCAAAATAGTGTATATTCATTAAATAATTTATAAAGTAAAGTATTTATAATTTCCTCAAGTCTCGCAAATCGATTCAAATCAACTTCAAATCCCAAATTCAAATTTATTCAAAGCTCAATTTTTCAATTTAATTCAGTTCTAAATATACCCTTTTATTTTCAATAAATTTCAAAGCTTTAATATTCAACAATTTCAAAGTTAAATTTAACAGTTTCATATAACTCTTGGTTTAACTTCATTTATTATTTAATCAAGGAATATTCACTTAATAAATTCAATATCATTTAACTAGCCCTAAATTTCATTTTTACTAAATATTTCCTTAAATTTATTTAAACAAGGAATATTCATTAAATTATTTAAATCAAACTCAAGTTATAAATCATATCTTAAATTCCAATTTCAATAAGCTTTATATTGGTTTAATTAAATAAAATTCTTTACTAAATTCAAATTATCATCCCAACCTTAACTTATTCAAATTTTTTTCCAAAATCTATTTTGAAATATAAATTTTTATACTTAACATATTATATGTATTAACTCTATCTTAATTAAATTAAATATCATTTCCATATATATATAAAATTTTATGAATCAACATTTATTAAAACCATATATTTTTTTCCAAAACCATAGAATTCAATTTCAAAATATTTATATATATGGACCAACGGTGTCTGTATATATATTTATCATATGGTTAAGTGATACGGATATTTATCATTTCAATCCGAAATTTAAATATATACGGGTAGATTTCATTTCGACCCGTAATCCCAATTTCAATTCAAATGAAAATCGCTTGGGTTTATCATTTCAACCCATAACGATTTTCTCCTATTCTAAAGTCCGTTCGGGTATGTATCATTTCAACCCATAGTGAATTCTATACTAACAGGGAACTTGCAGAGTGATAACAGATAATATAAAATAAAACAACAGGCATATATCATCAATAACAATAGAATAAGAACAACGGGATATGGTGTCATATCCCTGGTGAACAGTTACAGATAATAACATATATAACAATTTAAATAACTACAGCAGCATATTTCAATTTCTATTTCAAATGAAATCAAATTTAAATAATAAAAGAACGTTAATCGTGAGTGATTGCTCACCTTTCGAGGCTAGATAGATTTGACAAAGAAATGAGCTACGAATCCAGGCACGAATCTCAAAGCAAAGCAAGGACTGCATGAATTCAACGAATAGAGCTGATAAATAGGGAATCGATGAACACTTAGAATCAGTTTGATAGAAACAACAAATATATATATTATTGTTATTTCCAAGAAATCAATATTTAAATTAAAACAAATATTAAACTAACATATATTTTTATACCAAACCAAACTCAAATATATGTATACTTAATATATTATACTCTAAGATCCATCCTTATTGTAAAACCCATATTAAATTTAAAACATAAACATATGAAAAATCAAAATCTATATATACATACATATATATCTCAAAACCAATTCACTTTATTTCATAGTATATACAATTTATATCATACAACACACACAAAACAGATATTTACTTTTTCTCTCGCATGTATAAAATTTAAACCAACCCATATATACTATATATATAAACTATAACCTATACATACTAATATTACTAAACTATTACTATTACACTCAGGAAAACTCTATAATGATATATATACTATACGAATAACATTTCCCTTAAACAACATTTATAAAATCAACTATGTGCAGACCACATGCATTTATATGAGCAACATATGTGCAGACGTTTAGAGCGAAATATAAAATAACTACATACGACTTATGTATAAACTAAAACATATAGGACTGATCGTTTATACACTTTATAAAACAAATATAATATTCTTAATATTTTTCATACGTATAAACTGCACTTATAAAATATTGGTAAAACAAAAATATAGACTCACTTATACTTACCGTAACCACTTACTTTCCTTCAACTGCAACCATATATATTCACATATTATATCCAAAAGTATATAAACTAGACTCATATTCCTATATTCACAAATAACAAGTTTATATTACTTACAAACTTACGTATATAACTAATACAACACAACCGACATAGGTAACAACTGAACTATATTAATCGAGTATCCATGTATACCAATAATTTATACAAGACGTTATGTAATATATATTAACATATTTTATAAACATATATATATAAATCACTAACCAAATAATACATAAACTTACAAATACAAGAACCCAGAGAGGGAGAAGGAGATACGGAGGCAGTGGCCAGGCAAAGTCTGTGAACCGAGGCGAAGTGGCGAGGTGGAAGGCTGGCGACAGGAAGGTGGCTCGGTGGTGAGTCGTTCAGGGGGAGGTGCGCTCGCTGGTGGCAGAGAGGGACAAGAGACAGAACGTGGTGGGGCTTTGGTCGTGAGGCTAGGGGTTGAAGCCTGGGTTGTAGCTCGGAGCTGAGCAGGGTTCGGAGGTGGCGGATCTCGTCAGAACAGCAGGGAGCGACGAGTGGTTACAGGAAACCGGTGGTGATGGAGGAGCTTGGCTGCACGCGTGGGAAAGATGACAGGTGGAGGCTGCTGTGTGGGCTAAGCTACGATGGTTGTCAGGCCGAGGCTCATGGTCGATGCCTTTGTGATGGTGGAAGGAAGAGAAGTTTCAGAGAGGAAGCAAAGTGATGAAGAGTTTTGCAAAAGAAAAAAAAAATGGGAGGAAGGAGAAGTGACAGCCAGGTAGAATTGAAGAAGAGGAAAGAACGAATGAAGAGTATGAAGTTATAAAGGTTAATAAAAGATGAACCGTTCAAAATGAATAACGTATACAAATTTACACGCTGATTTTTGAAATGGTCATGGGATGGAAATGGTCACCCTCTAATTCAGCAAATTAATTAAAACAATTTAAAGTAATTTATTACTGTGGCTACGGTTCTAAATTGAAAAGAAAAAAAAAGAAGTCAAAAGTCACGAAATTTGGTAATAGTACGATGCACAGTTTGATTGTTTCCACCGCGTATTGGAGCTCAAAACACACAAATGAATATACTGTGGAGATCAACACGATAAGACGATCAAAACGGTATACAGATATTGGTGGTACGATCATCGGATCAAAAATCGATAACCGGTACCGAAAATGCTGCTATTTGGTCAGAATTAAGATAAACGGAGAAATAGAAGTCCAAATTTGGAAAAACGAATCTCGCGGTCTGATTCAGAATGATCTGAATAAATTTTCTCCTGTTGACATATTTTGGTTTCGGAAAACTTTTAAATTCACTTTTATTAACCGGTTTGATTTGAAATGAAATTTCATAGGAAAACAAACTCAATATTATCAAATGAAAATTTTCCAGTTGCTATATTAAAATAGACGTATTCTAAATAATAAAATTTTTATTTTCAAATTTTATTATTTAAAATTTTACAAAATTTCAATTAACTACGTTATTAAAACCAATCAAAATTTATGGGTCGTTACACTCTCCCCCACTCAAAACTTTTCATCCCCGAAAAGGAAGGAGGTAGGAGAATAGAAACAACCAGACAGAAAAGATAGATTAAAAGACAAGGATAAACAATCAATTTAACTATATAAATTTTACTTGAAATATTCATTTGAAAACTTCATTTACAATTCAATTATTTTTAATACCTTAATATTTTTCAAAACTCATTTGTAAAGTTTCTTGTTTTCTTTATAAATACCATTTATATGTTTAAATAACACCTTTATAAATATATGTAAGCTATTTGAAAAACAATTATTTACATTATTACTTATTTTTTTACAAAGAAGCTATTGAAAACATTTAAATCCAAAATTCATAAATTTATTAATTTTTATCTCAAGATACTTTTCAACATTATTAATAATCAATAATCATTTACTTTAAATATGTTTTATTTAATTAATAACTTCTAAAATTTTTATAACACTAAAATTTTCTATTAAACCATGTGGTAAATAAATAAACAATATTTGAAAAGGATATAGTCAACAAGGAAAAGAAGCACGACTTGGAAAAACAGAATATAGGTGAATAAATCAAGCTGAGCAGATAAGGTAGATTCAAGGAATAGTATCGGGCATGAATAGTTAATTTAGAACCATAAGGGTTTTGATTCCAAATATCGATACAAAATTTTCTTTGTTGGAAATACTTTTATTATAAAATACCTTTATAACGAAACAAATTTTCTTTCGAAAATACTTTTATAACTCGGTGTTTCAACAAGTTTATCCTTGTTCCTGTAGACTCTGGTAGTGCGTTGATCAGGCGCAAAACTAGAATTCTCCAAGTACTTAGTAGACCTGTTTCAACACCCAGTGAAAATACTGGAAAAACTTTTTAAAAACAGATATGGAAAGTACAATCCAATCAAAAAACGAATCAAATCATGGATCGCAGATACACAATGGTTACGCCTGAGTCCCCCAGGAAACATCCGTACCTTTTAAGCATTCACTGCCTTACGAATTTCGCCATGCAACAAAACGGTGGACCGTAGGATACATAAAAATGGTTACGCCTGGATCCCCCAGGAAACATCCATACCCCGTAAGCAATCTCTGCCTTGCGGATTACGTCACTAACACGACCATAGATCGCAGATACACAATGGTTACGCCTGGATCCCCCAGGAAACATCCGTACCTTTTAAGAAATCACTGCCTTACGAATTACGCTATGCAGTCGAGTTCGTAAGACCATGGGTAACGCCATGGAATTCGAAGGACACTCGAGTATCATATCCGGAAACCAAAATCAGAGAGAATAATATCGATAGAATGAATCCAAGATGTGGCCACAAATCGGATATCAAGCAGAAGGTACTTTCCATATCTTTACTTCGAAAATATGTATCATATGGTACCTTTGCAAATCACTTTCAAATATCGTACTTATATAAAATCCATTATATATAAGATTTAATTTTCAAATCAAATACTTTCCAAAATCAATAGTATATCAAATCATACTTATATAGACTTCAATTATATAAGATTTCACTTTCAAATTGAGTACCTTTCAAATCTATAGTTTTCGAATCAATTTCATACTCATACAAATCAATTTTATATAAGTTCGACAACTCCCAAATCAAGTATTTAGTAACACAAGGTTCTCAAATTTCAATTTGTTTCAATATCAGTTCACTTCCAAAATCAGATACAATTTCACCAAATTATTTCTTCTCCAATTAAATATCTTTAGTTTTAAAGTTTCCAAAATAATAGATTTAGAAAATAAATCCAAATTCCCAAATCAATATAATTTAAGTCAACCAATTCATTTCCAAAATCAAATGTTTTCCAAAATCATCTTATACTTACGTAAGGTCCATCTTATATAAGGATCAAATTTTCAAAATAATTTCGCTGTATGAAGAACCATATGGGATTTTAATATCTTTGCTTTTATGGGTTATATATCTTTGTAATTTAAATTGGAAATTTTCTTTTAGTAAGCAAAGATATTCTTACATGACGGCTTTCAATTTCAGCGTCAAAATATATCAATGATATTAGAATATAAGATGTACATACGTCATTATTTCGCAGAATCACATTTGATCGCTCGCTCGATCACACAAGTTCGCTTTCGAACTAGTATTGTCCATTCGACTTCCCTAATGCGAAATTCGATATGGTTTCTCGACTAGAAGCCATCAGTCTCCTTGCATAGCCATATGCTATGATAGAGAATTCTAGAATCAAGTCCAAAATCCATATCTAATATTCGCCGTCAAGAATCGAATGAAAAATCCTAACACGAAATGGTGTAATCCACCTCGAACTTGTGTACTTAAACTTGGATCAAATTAATTATGCGAATAAACCAGCATACGTACAACTATATTAGTTTCATAAAGATGTTACTAAGTTAAAACATTTAACTAAACTTTATTCAAAATATTTCGAAGATCAAATTCTTTTCAAAACGTTTCAATCTAAATTTCATATTAGAAAATTTTAAAATTGCCTTATTTGTTTATTAACAAAACAGTTTCAGCTTATTTAAATCATATTATTACATATTTTAAACATACATATCAAACTTATATGTTTTACTTCAAAATTCTTAGCTTTTGAAAAGTTAACCTTGATTTGGAAGTGCTCGAACCTTCAAAATAGTCGAAGAAATCATATTTCAATCCAAGAGTTGGAAATCACAATTAAATCAGTAAATCAATTCCAAAATAGGGTTATCTCAAATCAAATCTAAAACTCGAGGACTAAACACCGGTTTACTTCAAATCATTTCAAATATATATATACATATATCTTTCGAATATCAAATCTTACTTTGGAATTTTGAAATCAAAATTGGTTTCGCAAAATCACTCGCATAGCAAAGCTATTGAAGTGGCCTATCCCCCACTTTGAAACTCGAAAATCAATGTCGATGATGCGTGCACTCATCACCGAAATTATTTTCTAGCGATATAAGTGAGTTCTGGACTTCTATTTTCTCAAACTTCTTTTGGAATTTCTTCGAAATCATTCGAAACTCATTAAAATTATTGGAAACATTTCTTATTGGGAAAATACTTTTAAATCATACTATTATTATATATTTCAAAATCTTAAAAACCAATTTCAAAATACCGGAGTTCAATTCTCGAATTTCAAATTTAAATCCTTCAGTTATAAATCATTTTTTTAGATAAATCAACTTTCTTATTTAATTTTTTTTTTCCAAAATTGCAAATCCTTCCTAAACCTCAAATTCTCATTTTTAAAAAGGGTATATAATCTTTATCGAAAACATTTTACTTTTATATATAGAATATAATCATACTTATAAAAATAATAATTTCGATATATAAAACACTTTCTAAAATACAAACAAACCCGATTTTCAAAGGATGATTCCAGAATGAATCTCGGAACGAGATAAAGGTCGAAGTCAAATTCAAAAGGGATCCTACTTAATGAGAATCCTAACCAAGATTTCGAGGTATATTAACCTATATCAATTCAAGGGAATTTATTCCATTAGTGAAAGAAAAAAAACAAATTCTCATCAAACGAAATGGTAAAGCATCATTATAAATCTTAAGTTCGACACATCGACTTTTACTAGGTAAAGGATATAATAGAGTTTACTTAATACAACTTAACTTATACCACTGATACAAAGAGATTTCACTGATCCATACTTCTACAAGAATAATGCATCGGTATTAATCCTACCGGGTGGTGCTTCAACGGGTCCAGTACACTCCACATCAAGGTGCCCCCAACTATGACATTTCTTGCATGAGTACACTATTCTCCCATCTTCCCTAGTGAACTTTAGGAAGGCAGCAGCTCGAGCAGGACGTAACACAGCTTGCCTTCCGCGCTGTCTCTCGGAACAATCTCTGGCTATATGTCCAGTCTGTCTACAGTGGTAGCAAATGGTTGACTGGTCGGTAGATGCCGTGAGTGCCGATTTCACTTTCTTCACTTCCAGGCAGCGACTTGGGAAGTGTCCCTTCTTACGACACTTAAAACAGAAAATCTCGGATCGAAAGCGCTTGCCCTCCTTCTTTTTCCCTTTCCATCTCTTTCCGCACATGGCTGCATAATGCCCCTTTTCCTGACACCGATAACAAATGACATGGTCATAAGGACCCGGTTCTGCCCTTTCTCTCCACAGCCTCTCTTGTTCCTCAATTGCTTCCTCCCGTTCCTTACGGGCCAGTGCTCTTCGTGCCCGACGGGCTGCTTTCTGCTCTTCAGATTTTGCCATTTACCAAAATATGTTCCTATCATTCAATGAGTCCAAAATCAACAAGATAGAAGTTCGAAAATTTACGGGGAATTTAAATAAAAGGAAGTTTCAAAATAAAAAGGAAATGACTCGCACAAAGATGAGATAATTAATATTCAAAAAGAAGATGGATATACTCATATAAGAATATAAATAGGGAGAGGCCAAGACGAATTTCAGAACAAAGATAGCAATTCAAATTATAGGAACTCTAATCAACAAGAATTCTGATTCGAAGATAGGCTCGAACGAAAGTGATTCGGTAAATAAATTTACTATATATGCTAAGTTTTGCCTAGAACCTGGCTCTGATACCAACTGTAACGACACGGTATTTTGGACCATTCAAATCGACAATAAATCCACACATGTCTGACTTGAATAATTCAAAATATCAGATTGTTAATTTAAATTTGGCAAAACTCAGCATATGCAGTAAATAAATCAATCACAGAATCACAGACACAGAGTAATAAAATAATACGCAGCGGAATAGATAAAATAGTAGTTCATGAAGCTACTATATAAACATCAGAGTTAAATAAAATACAACAGAATATCTCAAATGTAATGAAGTCTCCAGTACAACAGATGACTTCTCTGAACGAATCAAGTAGAAGAGCTGAAAGCTGAGGCGATAGTTGGATCTCCAAAGGAAGCTCCAAACTCCAAGGGTGAGTCTCAAATGCTGTATCACTCGGTCTGACCCGAGCGTAAAGCAAAACACAAAACACTCGAGTCAGGATTAACATTCTTATATCAATAAATCCAACTCAAGTGAAATATCAACTGAAATACAATTAACTTAAAGGATGTTTGGGATAACCATCCTCTAAGGATCTTCAGAACTATCTACAAGGTGGAGATATATATTATAACACCGTGGTCATTTCAAATTTATTTATACTTCAAAATCAAAATATCGTGAGTTTCAAAAATATCTATTTTCCAAAATAGTGTATATTCATTAAATAATTTATAAAGTAAAGTATTTATAATTTCCTCAAGTCTCGCAAATCGATTCAAATCAACTTCAAATCCCAAATTCAAATTTATTCAAAGCTCAATTTTTCAATTTAATTCAGTTCTAAATATACCCTTTTATTTTCAATAAATTTCAAAGCTTTAATATTCAACAATTTCAAAGTTAAATTTAACAGTTTCATATAACTCTTGGTTTAACTTCATTTATTATTTAATCAAGGAATATTCACTTAATAAATTCAATATCATTTAACTAGCCCTAAATTTCATTTTTACTAAATATTTCCTTAAATTTATTTAAACAAGGAATATTCATTAAATTATTTAAATCAAACTCAAGTTATAAATCATGTCTTAAATTCCAATTTCAATAAGCTTTATATTGGTTTAATTAAATAAAATTCTTTACTAAATTCAAATTATCATCCCAACCTTAACTTATTCAAATTTTTTTCCAAAATCTATTTTGAAATATAAATTTTTATACTTAACATATTATATGTATTAACTCTATCTTAATTAAATTAAATATCATTTCCATATATATATAAAATTTTATGAATCAACATTTATTAAAACCATATATTTTTTCCAAAACCATAGAATTCAATTTCAAAATATTTATATATATGGACCAACGGTGTCTGTATATATATTTATCATATGGTTAAGTGATACGAATATTTATCATTTCAATCCGAAATTTAAATATATACGGGTAGATTTCATTTCGACCCGTAATCCCAATTTCAATTCAAATGAAAATCGCTTGGGTTTATCATTTCAACCCATAACGATTTTCTCCTATTCTAAAGTTCGTTCGGGTATGTATCATTTCAACCCATAGTGAATTCTATACTAACAGGGAACTTGCAGAGTGATAACAGATAATATAAAATAAAACAACAGGCATATATCATCAATAACAATAGAATAAGAACAACGGGATATGGTGTCATATCCCTGGTGAACAGTTACAGATAATAACATATATAACAATTTAAATAACTACAGCAGCATATTTCAATTTCTATTTCAAATGAAATCAAATTTAAATAATAAAAGAACGTTAATCGTGAGTGATTGCTCACCTTTCGAGGCTAGATAGATTTGACAAAGAAATGAGCTACGAATCCAGGCACGAATCTCAAAGCAAAGCAAGGACTGCATGAATTCAACGAATAGAGCTGATAAATAGGGAATCGATGAACACTTAGAATCAGTTTGATAGAAACAAGAAATATATATTATTGTTATTTCCAAGAAATCAATATTTAAATTAAAACAAATATTAAACTAACATATATTTTTATACCAAACCAAACTCAAATATATGTATACTTAATATATTATACTCTAAGATCCATCCTTATTGTAAAACCCATATTAAATTTAAAACATAAACATATGAAAAATCAAAATCTATATATACATACATATATATCTCAAAACCAATTCACTTTATTTCATAGTATATACAATTTATATCATACAACACACACAAAACAGATATTTACTTTTTCTCTCGCATGTATAAAATTTAAACCAACCCATATATACTATATATATAAACTATAACCTATACATACTAATATTACTAAACTATTACTATTACACTCAGGCAAACTCTATAATGATATATATACTATACGAATAACATTTCCCTTAAACAACATTTATAAAATCAACTATGTGCAGACCACATGCATTTATATGAGCAACATATGTGCAGACGTTTAGAGCGAAATATAAAATAACTACATACGACTTATGTATAAACTAAAACATATAGGACTGATCGTTTATACACTTTATAAAACAAATATAATATTCTTAATATTTTTCATACGTATAAACTGCACTTATAAAATATTGGTAAAACAAAAATATAGACTCACTTATACTTACCGTAACCACTTACTTTCCTTCAACTGCAACCATATATATTCACATATTATATCCAAAAGTATATAAACTAGACTCATATTCCTATATTCACAAATAACAAGTTTATATTACTTACAAACTTACGTATATAACTAATACAACACAACCGACATAGGTAACAACTAAAATATATTAATCGAGTATCCATGTATACCAATAATTTATACAAGACATTATGTAATATATATTAACATATTTTATAAACATATATATATAAATCACTAACCAAATAATACATAAACTTACAAATACAAGAACCCAGAGAGGGAGAAGGAGATGCGGAGGCAGTGGCCAGGCAAAGTCTGTGAACCGAGGCGAAATGGCGAGGTGGAAGGCTGGCGATAGGAAGGTGGCTCGGTGGTGAGTCGTTCAGGGGGAGGTGTGCTCGCTGGTGGCAGAGAGGGACAAGAGACAGAACGTGGTGGGGCTTTGGTCGTGAGGCTAGGGGTTGAAGCCTGGGTTGTAGCTCGAAGCTGAGCAGGGTTCGGAGGTGGTGGATCTCGTCAGAACAGCAGGGAGCGACGAGTGGTTACAGGAAACCGGTGGTGATGGAGGAGCTTGGCTGCACGCGTGGGAAAGATGACAGGTGGAGGCTGCTGTGTGGGCTAAGATACGATGGTTGTCAGGCTGAGGCTCATGGTCGATGCCTTTGTGATGGTGGAAGGAAGAGAAGTTTCAGAGAGGAAGCAAAGTGATGACGAGTTTTGCAAAAGAAAAAAAATGGGAGGAAGGAGAAGTGACAGCCAGGTAGAATTGAAGAAGAGGAAAGAACGAATGAAGAGTATGAAGTTATAAAGGTTAATAAAAGATGAACCGTTCAAAATGAATAACGTATACAAATTTACACGCTGATTTTTGAAATGGTCATGGGATGGAAATGGTCACCCTCTAATTCAGCAAATTAATTAAAACAATTTAAAGTAATTTATTACTGTGGCTACGGTTCTAAATTGAAAAGAAAAAAAAAGAAGTCAAAAGTCACGAAATTTGGTAATAGTACGATGCACAGTTTGATTGTTTCCACCGCGTACTGGAGCTCTAAACACACAAATGAATATACTGTGGAGATCAACACGATAAGACGATCAAAACGGTATACAGATATTGGTGGTACGATCATCGGATCAAAAATCGATAACCGGTACCGAAAATGCTGCTATTTGGTCAGAATTAAGATAAACGGAGAAATAGAAGTCCAAATTTGGAAAAACGAATCTCGCGGTCTGATTCAGAATGATCTGAATAAATTTTCTCCTGTTGACATATTTTGGTTTCGGAAAACTTTTAAATTCACTTTTATTAACCGGTTTGATTTGAAATGAAATTTCACAGGAAAACAAACTTCAATATTATCAAATGAAAATTTTCCAGTTGCTATATTAAAATAGACGTATTCTAAATAATAAATTTTTTATTTTCAAATTTTATTGTTTAAAATTTTACAAAATTTCAATTAACTACGTTATTAAAACCAATCAAAATTTATGGGTCGTTACATTTTGGATAAATAATGTAACGTATTTTACTTGACGGTTTGATAATGTTTTGTATTATGACATTTTAAATGGTTTTGAAATAAATGAGTACAATTTGCTATTATATTTTATTCCATCCGCTGTGAGTTCTAAAAGAATAGTTATTGCTCTATATTGTTACTTCTTTTTCCAACCAACAATCAGCCTTAGAATGGATCTAAGTTTCGATGGGCCTTTTCTGAGTCAAAATTTAGACCTGTTCCGAGGTGAGTTGTTACATTTGATATCAAAGCTTAGGTTACCTGATCAATGGGGAAACTATACATATGAGTGGCGTACTTGTTATTTTTGAAAAGGTATTTTTTCAAAAAGGATTTTTAAAAAAAGAAAAGAAAATTCTTACTATATATACACACACATATGTACACACACACACACACCCATAGGTGACCCTTTTCTTTTAGCGTATAATACTATCTTATGAAATCGTCACTAAAGATTCAACCTATAGGTAGTTGATATGGATGATAATCAATCTTCTTTCGGAATTACGATCCCTGGCAGCGGAAGACATCCTATTTGTGGAATGGCCGAATGGTTTAAATAATATCTAAGGACCGCCGAGCAATTTCCTATTCCTCCAACTGCATCGATGGCACCTACTACCCCGCTTGCCGATGCAGCACCCCGTCCTATTGACTTTCCTAGATTGTGTAAGGACTTTCTTAATATAATAGGGAAGACATACTCGGGAACCGAGGGATATCTGAAAGTTAAAGCATGGGTTAGTGACTGTGAGAAAATATTTAGAGAGCTTTGTTGGGAAGATCAGCTAAAGAGGGGGGTGACAGCTTGGCACCTCAAAGGAGAAGCTTTAGATTGGTGGAATTTGGTAGCTAAGTAAAACGCTGGAAGGATTTTCTCTTAGGAGGAATTGAAAAACAAATTTGAGATAAGTTTTATCTCTAAGGCAGAAGCGAGTCTACCACCAAAGGAATTCATTCAGCTTAGGCAAGGAGACTCCACTCTAAAGGAGTACAAAGCTAAGTTCACAGAGTTGGCTAAACTTGGGATAAGATTGATTGAGACACCTATGAAAAAGGCCATGAAATTCATGAAGGGCCTAAATTCCCTGCGGAGAGAAATGTTGTTGACCCAAGTACCTATTGGCACCACGTATGAGATGTTGATGGAGATGGCAATGCTATACATGGCCAATGTGGATGATAAGGAGGCAGAAAAGGAGAAGATCCACCTTTCCAAAAGTAAGGAGGGTCCAAGAAGGAAGGCTTTTTGGCAAACAAGAAGTCGAAGGGGAAGTTTAAGAAGGATGATAAGGTGTGCAAGCGATGTCAGAAGAAAGTCATAAGCTAAAGATTGTAGAGTGAGTCTAATGAAGGAAGCTTTTAAAGGGAAGTGCTTTAATTGCCACGAGGAAGGGCATCTCAAAAATCAATGCCCCAAGTTGGCAAAGGAAGGATCAAGTGGACAAGCTTATGTTATTGAAGTCGTCCCTATTACAAGTAGACCACCAAGAGACCAAGAAAAGGCAACATTAGAAGGTATAACTCTTATTTTAGGGTTTACAATTCGTACCCTATTTGATTCAGGGGCATCACATTCCTTTATAGCTAGGAATGTAGTAAACTTCTTAAACTTTCAAACCTAGATTGTCACCAGCCTAATAGCGATCTCTAATCCTATTAAGGGTTCCATACATCTCTCTTTAATTTGCAAAGACCTAGTGTTGGACATATACGACGTTGATTTCATATGTAATGCATACGTTCTAAATTTTGAGGGGTATGGACTTATCTTGGGTATGGATTAGTTAGCATATTATAGAGCAATTCTTGATTGTGGTAGGAGGATTGTACGATTAAGAAGTTATGGAGGCCGTGACCTAGAAATTCTTTGTACACCTTAAGATTTAGTTGGGTTAAGCCATCTATACTCACTAAATCTATTTGTTGGAGAGCTATTATCTTTACCATAGTTTGTGAATTTCTTGATGTCTTTAAGGAAGTCTCAGGTCTCCCACCTTAAAGGGAGATCGAGTTTCGAATAGATTTGGAGAAAGATGCAAGGTCAGTCGTCCTGCCTTTAAGATACATAGCCCCCAAAGAAAGAAGAGAATTGGATAAGCTAATCTCTAGGCTATTAAAGAGAGAATTCATCCGTCGAAGCACTTCGGAGTGGGGAGCCTATGTTTTCTTGCCACTAAGGAAGATGGTTCATTGAGACTTTGTGTCAACTATAGGGAATTGAATAAGTTGACAAGAAAGAATAGATACCATTTACCTAGAATAGACAACTTGTTCGATCAGCTTGGAGGAGCTAAAGTCTTTTCTTAACTAGACTTAGCAAATGGATTCCATCAATTGAGGATTGCAGAAGAAAGAGAGTCAAAGACTGTATTTTGCATACCAGATGAAATCTATAAGTGGGAAGTGATGCCTTTTGGATTGATGAATGCCCCTGCATACTTTATGGATTTGATGAGTAGGGTATTTAAAGGGCAACTAAATAAATTCGTCGTTTGTGGTCATAGATGATATTTTGGTTTTCTCCAAGGGCAAAGAGGAGCAAGAGGACCACCTAAGAGAGGTACTAGGAACCTTAAGAAGGCACCGACTTAAGTCCAAATTTGTTAAATGCCACTTTTGGAGAAAAGAAGTTTGATTCCTTAGACATATTGTTTTTGAGCAAGGACTGGTAGTAGACTCCACTAAAGTGGAAGGCATTCAAGGATGGAAGACTCCTAGAAAAGCATCGGAGGTTAGAAGTTTTCTTGGGTTGGCAGCCTAATATAGAAAGCTCATCAAGAACTTTGCATAAGTAGCAGCTCCCTTAACGCATTTGACTAAGAAGAACCTAGCCTTTTCTTGGGACGATAGATGCACTAAGACATTTGAGAGACTTAAGGAGTTATTGACTAGTACACCTATGCTCACTATTCTTGATGGAACCAAACCATTTACAGTTTTAGATGCTTGTGGCATAGGGTTAGGAGCAGTTCTAATGTAAGAAGGAAAAGTAGTTACTTATGCTAGTAGGCAACTGAAGGATAATGAGAAAAGATATCCAGTTCACGATTTGGAGTTGGTAGCTATTGTCTTTGCCTTAAAGATGCAGTGGCATTATCTCTTAAGAGAAAGGTTTGAGTTATTCATTATCCATAAATCACTCAAATACCTGTTTTCCCAAAAAGATTTAAATCTTAGATAGCAGAGATGGATGGAACATATAACATCGTTTGACTTTAGTATTCAATACACCCCTAGGAAAGGGAACGTAGTTTCCGACGCCTTTAGTTGGAGGAACGCTACCCTAGGTGCTATATATGAATGGAGGTAGTTGGAGTTTTTCTTAAATTTTAACTTCCAACTGCCAATAGAACTCATCCAAGGGTTTCTAGCAGTTATGGAGATGATGCCAGCCTTGATAGACCGCATAAGGCTCGAGCAAGTGAAGGATGAAAAGTTAGTAGAGATTTTGGAGAAATTGAGAAAGGGAGAGCATTTTCCCCATGCTAGTAGGTATTCGATTGATGAGAAAGGAGGCTTAAGAAGAGATGGATGCCTTTGTGTCCCAATGGTTGATAGTTTGTTGAGAGTGGTGCTTATGGAATATCACCACTCAAAAATGACCATTTACCCCGGAGGAGATAAGAAAAGTGCAGCTGTGTTTGTTGCTAAGTGCTTGACATGTCAGAAAGTAAAAGCTGAGCAAGGGAAGCCTGGAGGATTACTATTGCCATTGGAAATTCCGACTTAGAAGTGGGAGTATATTTTGATGGATTTTTTTGGAAGGATTGCTTAGAAGTCAGAGGGGTAATAAAGTTATTTGGGTTGTTGTGGATAGACTCACTAAGAGTGCTCATTTTATTCCGATTAGGAATGATAGAACTGCCACTTCTCTCGTGCAGATCTACATCAAGAAGGTATTTCGATTGCATGGAATTCCAGTGAGCATAGTTAGTGATAGTCGTATTCACTAGTGAGTTTTGGAGGAGTCTACAAGCAGTTTGGGAACTTCTTTGAATCTTATCACTGCATATCACTCATAGACTGATGGCCAAACAGAAAGGGTGAATATGATTTTGGAAGACTTGTTGAGGGCTTGTGTTTTGGATTTCGGAGGACATTGGGAGCAACACCTACCATTGGTTGAGTTCTTGTGTAATAATTGCAATCTAGCGACAATTGGTATGACCCCTTTTGAAGCACTTTATGGGAGGCCTTGCAAATTGCCAAGTTGTTGGTGGAAAACCACCGACAAAATATTGCTCGGATTTGATTTGATCCTTCATACTGCAGAAAAATTAGAGTTGATCAGGCAACGAATAAAGGCAGTGCAAGACCGTTAGAAATATTTTGCGGATAGAAGAAGGAAAGAGCTTGAGTTTGAGGTTGGAGATATGGTATTTGTCAAAGTCTCCCTTCTTAGAAAAGTGGTTAGATTTGGCAAATTTAGAAAATTGGCGTCTAGATTCGTTGGGACATTGAAAGTTTGGTAAAGGATAGGAAAACTTGCATATCGCCATTCAAAGTTTAGGAGGATAGATTGGCAGGAGTCCACAATGTTTTCCATGTTTCTCACCTTAGAAAATGCATTCATGACATCGCATTAGGGTTTAGCCTGAGAAGTTGGGGGAATTAGAGATGGAGCCAATAGTGCCTCACGCCACCACACGCATTGTGGAGCATGGTACTAGGAAACTCCCCAACAAAATAATTAGGCTGGTCCGAGTACAATATGGAGACAACCCAGCGGAAAGCACATGGAAAACCGAGGAGAACACGAATATCACTCATCCAGAGCTTTTCACCGGTAAATTTTCCCTTTAAAATTAGGATTTTGGTTGCTTCGTGGTCGCTAGATTGGATGGTAGGAAATGGTTGCCACACTTCTTCACAATCATTTTACATTCATGTAGAAATTTTTATGCATGCGTACGGTATATGCATACATACTTGTATGACACAAATACAAACTCACACTAGGATTGAGCTCATTTAGTATATCCGCAGCACTTAATTACATTACACTTTGGTTGAGTGGATGGTTGTGTAGATAACTTGGTTGTGTAACATGAATGTTATTGCACGTTACATTGTTCGCCCCTTGAAAGATTTCAGGATGAAATCTTTTTTAAGGGGAAAGAATGTAACATCCCGTAAAATCAACCATAAATAAATTGAGTGAATTAAATTAAATATGGTAGAATTAAAAATAAAAGTTTTACACAAGTTGGAATTAGACCACGAAAATTATTCTGTTGCATTCGTGGCGAAATTTTGATATGTTTCCATATGTAATATGCTGAAAACGGAGTTCAAAAGAAGAAGTTATGAGCTTTTGAAGTTTCATATTTAAATTAATTTAGTTCGAGTTCAAATTTAAATGAGTATTCAAATTTATGGTCTGAATTTAAAAAATTAACTATAGGTTTACTTGGGAGTTAAGTAAACGTTAAGTTAAATCATTATTGTCAAAAGTTAATTAGGGAATAAACAAATGAGCAACGGAAACAAATCAGCGCACCCCAAAATAGTGGAGAGGTCGACACCTCCAACCCAAGCGGTCGACCCCTAGTGGTCGACCGATCAAGGGGGCGTCGACACCTATTCAAGGTAGCGGCTACGGTTTTTTCGCATTTAAACGCTCTAAATTTATCAGTTTTTCACCTGACTTCATCTTACGGTTCTGGTGCGTTTCAACTCCTATAAATAAGACCCAATCCTCTCCATTTTTATTCATAAGTATTTGGGGAATTCCTCGAACCTCTGCCATTTTTGTCTCTCCAAATTAGATTCAGAAACTCCATTAGGAATTATGGTGAGAATTCATTCTAATTTTCTATTTATTTCTTCTCCTTCCAACTTATTCTTATTCCTCTCCAACTATTCTAAGTCTAATAAATATATATACCTCTCCTTGGCTGTGTGTGTATATATCAAAAGAGAGATTCTGGAAGGGGTTGTAAGGAATGCAAATCCAAGGAAGGCAAAGCTAAGGATATTCTGTGAGTGGAAATTTCTTTTTCAATAATTGATTAGTATATGTACATGGATTTGAATATGCCTTAGGGATTTTGGAATTGCAAAAAAAAAAACAGATAAAATCCCCTCAAATTCCTTTTTATTTCGAAAATGTCAATTCTAGATGGAGATTCTCAATTATTTATGTTAATTTGATGGAATCTATATTGTTTCTGCAATTTTTAATAATTTCGTACTCTATTCCACTTCTCCTCCTTCTTTGTCTCCAATAATAAAATAAGGGTGTAGAGTACGAATTCTATTCGTAGTTGAATTGATGTAATAAATTGGGTTTCTATTTCTATTTACAAGTCTATTTATTGCAGTTTTGGATATGAGTATTTAATCCTTGTTATGGATATTATAATCCCTCGTATGGATATTGAAATTTTATAAATCTGAAGAGAAAGGACTTATATTAGTATTATGGTTAAAGGAATTGACATTTAATGCTAGTTTAGGGTGTTTGAACCGCACGCTTAGAAGTTATTAGGCGCGAATATATATTTATTCTATTAGTGTAATAAACGTATAATTATAGCATATGACTGCGTGGTTAATTAGGTAATAATTATCATCAATTACCCCTTATAAAGGTAAGTAATATTTTAAGGTGTAATAAGGAAGATTGTATGGACTTAATTATGAAATGGAGAGATGAGAATTGTATATAGTTATGGCTAAGCCATAGGGATGCATAGTCAATCAATAGACGTACAGAAGTATGCACAACTAATCTAGTTACCACTGACTTTAGGGTTGATGTGAGATATCTCTAATGATAAATATTTGTGATGACGCTAGGTTAGTCCCAAATTCTATAGGGTAAATCTATCCAGCTAATCTGGCTACTAGTTCCTATGAATAGTCGGACTAATGCGAGACGTCATTATGAGTATGGGTCATAATACGAAGGGGGTCATAATATGAAGGGCTTGCTTTGAGGTCTTGAGGTATTAAGTGGTTGTTTGAGGGACCGCCTCTTTTCCCTAAATGAAGTATTAAATGGCCAAGGGGCTAGCTATTAGGCACGATAGGTGGTATCTCGATAGGGGTCCACCTCATGATAAGGTATTAAGTGACTGATTGAGGGTCCGCCTTTCCATAAAGAAGTATTAAGTGGCTCGAGAGATTCCATGTGATGTCAGCTAGATAGTTACCATTGAGGGGTCCGCCTTGGGAATAGGTATTAAATGATGGGGTCTACCTCAATTGAGGTCTTAAATGGCCAATATCTACCTATTTTCCAATAAAAGGTATTAAGTGGCGTGGGTATATCTCTTGCATTATTAGATATTTATGACGTGGGATTTGGATCCTGGGAGCTAGAAACCTACATCGGAAATGGAAGGTATTAAGTGGTTGACTGAGGACCCGCCTCCTTTCCTTATAAGAAGTATTAAATGGTTTTATGTACGTAAGACATATTTTTATTTTGAAATATATACTGCCCAAGTACTAAAATGGTAAGACTCAAGGTTTTTATTCACCAAACATTTGTTGTTCTGACTCCCTCTTTATTACAACACAGGTTAGAGGCGAAGTGATGACGCTTGAAGGTGAAGTGGCTTAAACTTGTGGCAGTTATTATTATTTCTATGATGTTTTATGTTGTACCCATGTATTTTGGATAAATGATGTAATGGATTTTACTTGATAGTTTGATGATGTTTTGTATTATGAAATTTCAAATGGTTTTGAAATAAATGGGTACAATTTGCTATTATATTTTGTTCCATCCACTGTTAGTTATGAAAAAATAGTTATTACTCGGTACCGTTACTTCTTTTTCCAACCAACAGCAAACCTTAGAATTGATCTAAATTTTAATGGGCATTTTTTGGATTAAAATTTAGGCTTGTTCCGAGGTGGGTTGTTACATTAGTGGGGTTTAATATAACAATCTTAACTGCTTACTCTAACGTTTGGAAAACTTTGATAAAAGTTTAAGTTAACTATGGTTTTCTAGAAAAATGCAAATTAGTAGCACTTTTAACTTTAAAAATAGGAAATACAATTTACATAATCATTAATACATGAATCTTTCTTATATGTACATCAAAAATAGGGACTTGACGATCAGAGCCTCGCCTCTTAATCCCCGTAAACTGCCTTACACCACAAAATTAATTCAATTCATTTTTTATTTCATTTTTTACTTTGGTAAATAGTTTAAGGTTTGAGTATCATATGCCTACAATGAATATGTAAATACAATCCCATTTTAGTTTAAAATAGAAAGTGCAAACTAGAATGCGCTTTTTTGATTTGACCTTTTCAAGTTTTTGAAAAATAATCCATTTTTGTTTACTGTAAGTAGTTATGATTGTTATTTAAGTATGTTTCTATAAAATAGTTTTTTTACCACTATCAAACTGTATAGAAATTTTTTGGTCTTTTTTCTTCGAAAAATACAAGTTAACTTGTGTTTTCTATCAGAAAAGCGCAAGTAAGCTTGCACTTTCTATGGTTCAAAAATATGGAACTAATTTACGTTTTCATTTGGAAGACTCGAAGTAAAGAAAAACTTGTTTCATATCTATGTAATAATTATATTATACCCGGAAATGCTAGTTTTCACGGGTTGGAAAAAGGCTATCGCAAGTTGATTGTAGTAAAAGCCATCACATGATAAGATTAAAGCGGATTATCGCAAGTTGACAGTCAGTGAAGCTATCAAAAGATGAAGGCCTACGCAGGCTATCGTGAGTTGATTGAAGATAAAGTTGTCGTAGGATTAAGGCCTAAGCAGGCTATCATAAGTTCATGGAAGATAAAGTTATCGTAGAATGATGGCCAATACGACCAATCAGAAGTTGATAATAAATGAAGCCATTATAAGTTAAGATCTCGACAAGCTATTACAAGTAAATGGAGCAACCGTAAGTTCAGATCCAAGCAAGCTATCACATGTTGATACTAAATGGAGCTATCACAAGTTGAGGTCCGACAAGGTTGTCGCAAGTTGATAATTAAGGAAACTGTTGCAAGTTGGCAAAGAAGTAGTTATCGCAATTTGAAGACGAAATCACCATCGTATGTCAACATGAAGGAAGCTGTCACATGTTGATGGTAGAAGGGAGTTATCGCATATTGATGATACAAAGTTTAGCCATCGCATATTGATAATCCAAGTTATCACATGTTAAGTGATTCATATGAAATTAGCATCTAGCTGGCCACATGGCAATCTATGATTGGATCAGCTGTTCCATGTCATCATGAAGTAAGAGAATGGCTGAGCCACATGCCATCCTGAGCATGTACCATGTCAGCAAATCATGATCGTCCAATTCCTATAAGTGACATGTGTCATGAATCCAAAAGTCCAAGTCCTCTATAAAAAGGTGTGTACCCTCTACTAAAAAGGGGATCAATTCTATGTTGTTATTCTCCCTTGTTTTGCATTTTCTTGTGTACTTAAAAAAGAGCTTGAGATTAGGATTATAATGATTATTAGGTCAAATTGATTTTGCAACTTTGTAATCAAGAACATGAATAATTCTTATTTGCATAAGTACTCCTAGGTGAACCTATGACTTGCATACTTGCCTCATTTGACTTGCATGTTAAATACAAGGGCTTGACTTGCATATTGAACCTACGGACTTGCCTCTTTTAACTTGCACCTTTAATCGAGGAATTTTCCTTGCTTGAATATCATTGATTGGCTAAAGTATTAAGAATAAGACTACAATTTGGCTTAACATTTAGTGGTGCTTTCACTAAGGGTTGAACCCAAGAAAAAAACTTGAACGTAGAACCAAATCCAGCTTCATCCAAAACTTGATGATGATAATTAAATCTCAACAAGGATCCTCTGAACCTCATTTGAATTTGGCCTATCCATGGAATGCCCTACAATTTAGCGAGGAACAAGAACTAAACCTTAAAAATTTAGCCCTTCAGACTTTAGAGGAAAATAAGAAAGTTGCCTGCTATAGCCCAAGTAAATAGAGTTTAAATCCATTCTACACAAGGAAAAACCAATTTTTGCCTTAGCAAATGAAATAAATAGAGAAGAGCTAGAAAAGAGCTAATCTGAGAACATATGAAGAATAATAAGTTAAGATATGACTCTTTCGTCCAAGATGAAGTACTCAATCTCAAGCCAAAGGAACAACATTTAAAACAGAGTTAAACCATGATTTTGACAAATTTACTCAGAAATGGAAATATATTATTAGCTCATCTCTTAAAGGGAAAGATGAGGCCCTAGAATAATGAAATGGAAATCAAATGAAAACTAAAGAGAGGTTATGAACCTACAAAAGAAGTACCGAGGTAAGCAAGGAAACTGCACTGTTAAGGGGCCAAAGAGAAACATGGTACTTCCCTTCAGGTTTCACAAGAAAGAGTATATTTTCTTATCAAGGAAAGACTAGACTACTGAACTTCTAAGAAAAGTGCGGGAAGAGAATAAAGACATAAAGAGGGTGAATATTGCTATTATCATAAAGCAAATGGAGATAATACTAATAAATGTAGAGCTTTGTCTGGAATCATAGAATATAACGTAAGAAATGGAGAGTTGCAGGAGTTTGTTGAAAATGCATTTTCAAGAAACTAGAAAAAGGGATTTATAAGATTTCAAAATGATAGTTGTACATCTTGGACATAATTTCTAAAAGCATGACCTCGAATAAAATAACAACCTAATTAAAGCCTTTAGTCTCCCCGGCAAGGCCTAGCCAAAGCATCCATCCAAGAGATATGGACTAAAAGCCTTCTATCCCACCGCAAGGCTTGGCGAGAGCATCCATCCAAAGAGTGATGGTATATTAAGCCTTTGGCCCCCTTGGAAGGCCTAGCCCAAGCACCCATCCAAGGGAAATGAACAAGAAGCCTTTGATCCTACTGCAAGGGTGGCAGAAGCATCTATCCAAAGAGTGATGATTGATTAAACCTTTGGTCCCGCCACAAGGCCTAGCTAAAGCATCCATCTAAGGGAGATAGTGAAGAAGCCTTCGATCCCGCCACAAGGCCTGGTTGTAGCATCCATCTAAAGAGTGACAGTCATTTAAACCTTTGGTCTTAGCGCAATGTCTGGCAAAATCACTCATCCAAAGGAGATGGGTGAAAAGCCTTTGGTCTCACCGCAAGGCCTGCCAAAGCATCCATCCTAAGAGTGGTGGTCATTTAAAACTTTGGTCCACCCATCGAGCCTGACCAGAGCACCCTTCTAAGGGAGACGAATGAAAAGCCTTGAGTTCCACCTCGAGGCCTAGCCAAGACACATATCCAAGGAATATAGTCAACAAAGCTTTTTAAACCTATCATTGGGACTGATCGAAGCATTTATAAGGCAGGCAAATGGAAGCATTAAGAAGATTCCATCAAAAGTATAAATAGATAATTCATCACAAAACAGGTATGCAAAAAACCTTTTATTGCACAATCATTAAATTACAAAAGATAATTTTCCTTTTACAATGAGAATGAATTTTTCAAAAGTCACGATTCTAGAGGGTGAGGAAGAAGATGATATTGATAGACTAGCTCCTTTTCCTTCCCTTCAACCTCTAAAATGCAAGACTGGGACTCGTTGGATGAACTCGCATTCTTATACAAAATGGGAGGACCCCCACTCTCCTTATGAGAATTAGAACATCCATACCGAAAGAAATGCCGATTGATAGTTGGAAGTCGTAGCTTTTCTCAATCGGCAATCTCTTTATGAGCCTAAAAATGAAAAGTCAATTTCTAAATCAAAAGCAACCATGACTTCAATTAAATAATCTACTAGCAAACCAAGTTAAGATTTTTAAGACACCCTAGTGGATAAGAATTGCATCAACTCTAACTGGTCTTTAAGCCTTTTTACTCTTTTATTAAAGCCTTCAATGTGGAAGGAGGATCAACAATATGCTGAATCGCCATAATTGATGTATTTCTTTAATTTCTTTTCCGTGTGATGGACAACGTTAAGGGGATTGATGGAGTTAATCTGAGAAATTATTGCCTTCTCATAAGTTTTCTTAGCACTTCTTAGTTGGGAAACTTGATGAGATAAGCCACTTTTATCGGTCTTGAGTTTCTAAATCTTCAATGTAAGCTCAATCTTTTTACATTCTAAGATCTAAAAGCTCTTCAACATACTTCTTGTTCCAATACTCCATTATTTTTTGAACAAATTCAAAATTAAAGGCTTGCTTAGTCTAACGAGGTCGCCGGATTCATTTTTTTGGTAACGAAGGAGCTTGAGCGGCCATAGCGCCACTATGTGTTGAACAACCTCGAGATGAGGAGGGAGTCTGCAAAATAGTTCTTCTGGAGGATTTCGTTGGTGTTTGAGTGAAAATTCCATTTTCTCCTTCAACCAACCTGATTTTGTATGATTGGCACACATTCCTAGATTTTGGTGGATCCATTTCCAAAATCAAAAATACATTGATTAAGTTGGGCAATTTTCGTATCGTATTCCAACTGTTGAGGATCAAACTGTGAATTAAGCTTTATAGTTAAATCTAGAATTTCATCGTCTTTGGAAAAAATATTCTTTTCAAGATCACCAGCTGATTCTTGAGATGCTCTCAAGCAGACTTCATCCGGATATACTTCTTGTACCATTTGTTGACTTCTGCATTGGCAATGGCTGATAAACCTAAAATGAAGCAAGGGGATCAATTCTTTATGGGCGTCACTAGCTTACACCAGATGTTTTCAAGACATTGAGTAAGGTTGGGATCATCAAGAGATATAGCAAATTCCTTGTCTTAAATTAAGAGATAAGTAGTAACTAATCTTTAATAAGAAGAGATGGAAACAACATCAAAATACTTTATTTATATCTTGAAAACGACCAACATCATTACATTTGCAAACAACAATAACAGTAACTACATATGCAATTTAGTTTTGTTGATTCTTGGGAAAAGAGAGGACATCTTGAATTTTATGAAAGGACAAAGGAGAAATGGAAAGCATAGTGCAAAAAGGAGTTCCAATGCTAGGAAGAGTGTTGACTGGAGGGAATCCTTATTAATCCCATTCTTTGGAAGGGGCTAAGTTTGCCACATAGTAGTTTTGCATTGTTGGTTTGAATCTCATAAAGATATTGGTCTCTTTGGTCTTATAAGAATTTAAAGTCTAGGTTAAGAAATTGAGTACACATATGATGATGGTCGCATAAAAAGTGGTATTTTGATAAATGAGACTTGTTAATTAAGGAGGAATTTTCCTTAAAACAACTTTTTAGTCCAACAATTTACTTAGGGTATCTTTAGAAACCGAGATAAAGAAGAAATAGAAGCAAATTCAAAAACCCACATGTCAATGATATAATAAAGTTAAAAACCAAAATATAGATTTTACATGAAGATGCCATTATAACATCAACTTAAATACAAAGTTAAGACTATACAACAATGTCATGAAGGTTCATAAAGAATGGACTCTTTATAATATTCAACAATGAATCTATCTTTATTGAACTTGTTCTTTTTCGGAGGAAAGGAGCTAATATTAAATGGAGTAGTGGAAACTTTAAGTAAGTTCCAACATTCTCCCGGATGTGTGTGAGAAATGCGGATTACGGATCTTAAGGCTGGAATAACACTAGAGGGGGGTGAATAGTGTTTTGTGGATTTTCTAAATCTTTTTGAAACTTATGTAAATTTAATCACCAACAAATGCAATTCACAGACACATATATAATCACAGAATCAGACACAGATGCAAATAATAAATAAAAGCAGTAAAGGAAAGAACACACCAGGATTTTATACTGGTTCGGAGTAACCCTACATCCAGTCCCGCACAAACATATGGATTTCTTATCAAAAATAATCTCCCAGATTACACCCTCGATTTCAAGGCCACGAGGTACACCCTCCTGTATTCGAGTCCGGGGCAAACTCTCTTGATTTACCAGGCCACAAGATCACCTAATCGATTTCTGGGGGCAACAATCACACCCAATTGATTTCAAGGCTCAACCGCACCTTTTACTCAAAAGTTTGATTTACAAATAATCCTATAACTCTAAATAGCACTGAGATCTTATGGAGAGAGTGGCAGAGAATCAAACAAGAGATAATCAAGTTTGATTCACTTGGTATTTTGGCAGAGTATAGTTTGGGATTCTTTAGAATAAATGTGGAAGATGAAGAGAAGAGAAAACAAGTGAAATCTGATCATAAATTCGTTTAGAACTACTGGTATTTATAGGAAATCAACAGCCAAATCTATTCGTGAAAGGATACGACGAATAGACACTTCTTTTGAAAATTTGAATTTTGAATTTAACAGACACCATGTCGACATGGGGGGTTGAGGGATGTCGACATGCTCTAGGCAAAATTGGTGATTTTGATTTTCTTATTAAAATTGGTTTCTATAATTTGTCAAAACGATTTCTAGAACTTTGTAAATATATTTGAATATAGTTTAAACATATAAAAGAGTTTAGAAAGTAATTTTTAATATATATAATCTTAATCTATAAAGTGATTTAAAATCTGAGTAAATATTTTAAAGCTAAATATTTAAAACGAGAGATAGTTTAAAATCAATGACAATTTTGAAATCAAAATATTAAAAATGATAAAGATAGTTTTGAGACCCAAATATTTCAAACAAGAGAGATGTCTTTTTGAAAAGAAGGTTTTGAAAACATTTAAAATAAGAGATATATTTTTGAAAAACATTTTTATAAAATTAGTGGATATCAAAATAGGACCACTATATGTTCCACTAGATATTGTCGTGGGTTCCATCCCACTAGGGTTCCATCCCTTTAACAGGCTCGAAGTGGATTTGATTCCACGAATAAATTTCGAATAAAGACGTAAGTGCTTTCAAGAAGTTTTAACATAATTCTAGACTAACTACATTATCTTGTACTGTTTGAAATCTTGAACTCTTGATAACTTGATTTCTTGATACTCATGAGTCTTCAATCTTGATATCTTTGATCTTTAAATTCATCAGTCTTGTATCTCTATACTGTACAGTCTTCATTCTTGGTACCTGCATGTTTATATCCTGCATATACATATATATCTAAACTATAATGTTAGTATTTATATTTTATAACAAGTCCTAAGGTTGTTGTCATCAAAACCATCCTTCTCAAGGACTAACAATCTCCCCCTTTTTGATGATGACAACCTTTGTTTATAAAATATACTCTAACTCTATTCTTACTCAACTCTAACTCCCCCTTAATCTAACAACTCCCCCTTAATCTACTAACTCCCCCATAATCTATGCCTAACTATCCTATTTTATAATTCTCCCCATTATTCATCAACAAAACCATCCTAAAACTGTAAAACGCCTCCTTAAACTAATACTAGAACAAAGTATAGTAAATGGAATGTGAAAGACATTAACATAATTATATTATAATTATTCAATACATAAATATGTATAAGTATATTTCAAACAATCCAATCAACACGCACATCAAATTCAATCATGTCAAACAAGTCAAGCAAATCAATCAAGTCAAACAAGTCAATCAAGTCAAACAAGTCAATTAAGTCAATCATTTCAAATAAGTCAATCAAGTCAAACAAATCAAAAATTAATAACCTTATACTATAAGACAATAATATAAACTCCCCCTAAATAAAATACACTTGTTATGTGTACATGTATGCAATATGTAGTTTGTAATGCAGTATGAAATGTATGACATATGCAATGTAGCATGAGATAATATGTAGAATGAAGTGCAACTTATGATGCAAATGATTATGATATTTCATGCATTGTAATTTATGATGTAATATGCAATGAAATGTGATATGAAATACGATGCATAATGATATGTAATATGAAATAAAATGATAACGAAGTTCAAATAATAATATGCAGAATGATATGATGATATATATTATGGTAAGAGATATTCAGATTATAAGATAAACATGAGTGATAAGTAATATCTAATTGACAAGCATATATCAAACTATTTATTATAAATCACATCAACCAAACAAAGGTAACACACACCAATTACTAGACTTAGGTTAAGGTAACTAATGAATGGGACTAAAAGAGTAGTAAAGGCAAGAGCTTAAAGGTAATAAATGATATTAAAATTATAACATATTCATGAAAGGTAGTAATCAAACTCAATATCAAAATCAAATTGCTAAGAAATATGGATTTAAACTATATATATGATCAATATGGTTTTTAAAAATTGCTAAGAAATATGGATTTAAACATGTTTCTAGATATTTCTTTAAAATAATTTTTTTTAACTTAATTGTTTTTTTAAGAATCCAAACTTCCATGTTTATAAAATACTTAACTTACTAATTAAAACCTATATATTAAATTATTATTGATTAAAATATCTAGAAACATGTTTAAACACCTTTTTAAAAAAATATCATAATGAAATATTAAATAAAATAACAAAGATTGAAAAACTAAAATAAACATGTGTTATATTAAGGCCTCATACATAAAAATTTTTAGTTAATTATTAAAAAATATTTAAACATGAAATTAATTTTAAAATATTCTAATATAAGTTAGAGAATAACTCTAAAAGGAATAGAGAAAAATACTTAATTTAAATATCATTTTTACATAGTTTAAAGTTTCAAATAGAAAACACAGCATTTACAAAATGCTATAAAAAGTTTTTGCAGTAAAATATATTCAAAACATTATAAAACAGAAACTGCAGCATTTAACAAATGCTGTGAAAAGTTTCTGAAACACTACAGCGTTTCATAGCACAGTAATGCTATAAAAACGAATTTGCAGTGCTTAAAAAATGTTAACAGAAGCAAAGACAGCATTTCAAAAATGCTATCTAAAGTTCTGGGCCTGTTTTTAACATGATTTTGCACTAATTTTACGGCTAGATTTTGACATGTAAATAATTGATTTTTGACCCAATTTTTTTATAGTAGTTAATATAATTAAAGTAAATAAAAAACATAAAGAAAAATAACGAAAAAACATGTGTAAAGACACTTGGCATTATGCATGTAAAAATGCTTTTATTAAAGAACAAGTGTAATGACACGTGTCATTTTGCATGTATGTCACTATCTATTTATATGACAAGTGTCATGTGATGTGGCGCAATCTTATTAAATGAAGAAATATATAAATAGAGCCTTATTCTAACATTCTAAATTCATTCTATTAATTTCTTAAAGACATAAAATTAGTATCTTAAAAGAAATAGAGTACGAGAAGTAAAAACAACATTAGAAAAGTTGAAATCACGAATGATGGTATGCTTTTCTACTTAGTATAGTTGTGATAAATTAATAGTAAGATTTTATTTGAAAGGAAACACATTTTAAAAGACTTAAAAAAAATTTAGACTGGTATATCGATATGTATACCATGGTGCGGCGATATATGGACCAAAATATCAAAACTTATAAAAGAGATAAATTTCTATACCTAACTAAATGCATAAATATATATTCCTAAATGCAACAATAAAGATGAAATAATAGTAAAGCGTACCACTTTTTGCACTCCTCTATCTTTCTAACTTTGTTGTTCTTCCATTGTCGTGAACCACACATTTATATCTTTTAGAATTTGACGACGAGATCTGTTCTATTGCGACGGGCTTGTTTTTCTGATCATCGTAGTATATTCATTTGTTGAATGTGAAGACCGTATGAGAAAGATACAGAAGATTTGGTAGATTGACCAAATGGGCGCCAAAACTTTGAATTTGAATTTTGAATGAATGGACACTTCAACCACTATAAATAGGCCCAACAGTCACCACTTTTCATAAAACTTTCTCTTCTTCTTCTTTCCTTTTCCTATTTACTATCAAACTTCTAGAAGGCATATCTCCTTCGTTTCTTAACAGAATTGGATGAAACCAACAAGAAATCGAAGAGGAAGACAAGGGCTTTGATTTAGTAATAGTTTGGTAATGAATTTGGACGGTATTGTGGTGCAACAGGCCGAATAGTAAGAGAAATGCAGGAAATCCCGTACACAGTTTTCAGTTTTGGATAGCCAACTTCAAACTGTCACATCTCACTCAATTTTGATCGGAATTTGATGATCCACCCATCAAAACGGCCGTGAGAACAAGAACTACAATCTGGAAAAGGAGTTGGGACAAAATACTCAAATATTTGGATGAAATTTGAAGAATACCGTTGACAGTTTTGCTTTCCTTTTCTCTTTGTTCACCAAAACTTCATTTGACCATAACTTGGTCATTTCTTGACGGATTCGCACGAAACCAGTGACATTGTGAAGCAGATGGAGAGAAGTATAGTATCAAATCAAGTTGTATATGAGAATCAAAAGTTTTGTATTGATCCGGTACCCATTTCATTATCGATTGCCATTATATATCCATTTGTTCTTCTTGATCGATGAATGATTACGTGGTATCATTTAACCAACAGTCATTAGACATGACTCTTCTCCTGCAAAACAACATAACCTTTTAAAGAATCAAATGACTTTTCAAAATAACTAAATATAGTTTTAAACAACAATATCATGATGATTCTGTGACATATTCATATGAAAATAGTGTTAATAATTTTATCAAAAAAAATTGCCATTTTAAAAATTTTCAAAATTCAGATTATGAAAACTTTGAAAACCTTGCTCTGATACCAAATGTGAGAAATGCGGATTACGGTTCTTAAGGCTGGAATAACACTAGAGGGGGGAGGGGGTGAATAGTATTTTGTGGATTTTCTAAATCTTTTTGAAACTTATGTAAATTTAATCACCAACAAATGCAATTCACAGACACAGTTATAATCACAGAATCAGACACAGATGCAAATAATAAATAAAAGCAGTAAAGGAAAGAACACACCAGGATTTTATACTGGTTCAGAGTTACCCCACATCCAGTCCCGCACAAACGTACGGATTTCTTATCAAAAATAATCTCCCAGATTACACCCTCGATTTCAAAGCCACGAGGTAAACCCTCCTGTATTCGAGGCTGAGGCAAACTCTCTTGATTTACCAGGCCACAAGATCACCTAATCGATTTCCGGGGCAACAATCACACCCAATTGATTTCAAGGCTCAACCGCACCTTTTACTCAACAGTTTGATTTACAAATAATGCTATAACTCTGAATAGCACTGAGATCTTATGGAGAGAGTGGCAGAGAATCAAACAAGAGATAATCAAGTTTGATTCACTTGGTATTTCGACAGAGTATAGTTTGAGATTCTTTAGGATAAATGTGGAAGATGAAGAGAAGAGAAAACAAGTGAAATATGATCATAAATTCGTTTAGAACTACTAGTATTTATAGAAAATCAACAGCCATATCTATTCATGAAAGGATACGACGAATAGACACTTCTTTTGAAAATTTGAATTTTGAATTTAACGGGCACCATGTCGACATGGGGGGTTGAGGGATGTCGACATGCTCTAGGCAAAATTGGTGATTTTGATTTTCTTATTAAAATTGGTTTCTATAATTTGTCAAAACGATTTCTAAAACTTTGTAAATATATTTGAATATAATTTAAACATGTAAAAGAGTTTAGAAAGTAATTTTTAATATATACAATCTTAATCTATAAAGTGATTTAAAATCTGAGTAAATATTTTAAAGCTAAATATTTAAAACAAGAGATAGTTTAAAATCAATGATAATTTTGAAATCAAAATATTAAAAATGATAAAGATAGTTTTGAGGCTAAAATATTTCAAACAAGAGAGATGACTTTTTGAAAAGAAGGTTTTGAAAACATTTAAAATAAGAGATATATTTTTGAAAAACATTTTTATAAAATTAGTGGATATCAAAATAGTACCACTATATGTTCCACTAGATATTGTTGTGGGTTCCATCCCTTTAACAGTCTCGAAGTGGATTCCATTCCACGAATAAATTTCAAATAAAGATTTAAGTGCTTTCAAGAAGTTTAACATAATTCTAGACTAACTACATTATCTTGTACTGTTTGAAATCTTGAACTTTTGATAACTTGATTTCTTGATACTCATGAGTCTTCCACCTTGATATCTTTGATCTTTAAATTCATCAGTCTTGTATCTCTATATTGTACAGTCTTCATTCTTGGTCCCTGCATGTTTATATCCTGCATATACATACATATATATATATATATCTAAACTATAATGTTAGTATTTATATTTTATAACAAGTCCTAAGGTTGTTGTCATCAAAACCATCCTTTTCAAGGACTAACAATGTGGATCTAATCTATACTCATCTAGGTATCTCTTATGAATACGTCTAATTGGTTAGTCGCTATGCATAGGATTGTGATGGCCAATAGTAGTAAAATATAACATTGTAGCACGTTAATCACGACAACAACAATATAAATGCAATAGTGGTGGAAAATGTAAACCACATAGGTAATTTTCTACTAGTATGGATCTTCAATCCTACATTCAGTCCTAGAATCTCTATTTTAGCTTTTCACTGATTGACACTCTCACTTTGCCTAGAGCAATAGACACCTGAGTAACAGAACAAGATTTTAATACACTTGGCCGAGCAGTAGAACATGAGTTCAAAATTTTGCCTGAGTAGCATAATAGGACTTCATTGTACCAAAAATTACTTTTCGACATAGTGTATCTTTGTAACACCCCATAAAAATTTGTAAGAAATTAATTAATAACAAGGTTAAAAAAGAAAATTTTAGTATTTATATAGTAGAAGTTTGGATTTGTTTTATGCCGTGGGGAAGTTTGTTCATGAAAACCCTAAAAACAAAACCCTAAAATTCCCCAAACAAAATGTCAATTCTTATGTCTATTGGAATCTCAATTATTTTATACTAAAATAGTAGAATTTGTTTTGTTATTACGATTTAAATATTTCATATTTTATTCCACTTCCAACTCTTCTCTAACGTTGTGTTAAAGGGTTCTAAAAGAAAATTAAGTTTAGATTCCCCTATTTATAGTTTGCACAGCCTATTTCCGTAATTTAGACAAAAAGGAATCCCTTTTTCACTTCAGGTTCATATTCCGAAAAGTTGAATAAAATATAAAAGGTTTTAATTTCAAGTTCTTCTTTCTTGAAATAGAGGCGTTAGTTCTACTATATTAATATAGAATAAGTTTGATTGGGACTCTATTTTATTTATGCAAGTCTATTTTATTGGCTAAGGATATTAGCTATTTTGGGTGATATTGTGTAGAGTTAGATTTGTGCATGGATGTTTTGACATTTAACGATTAGTATAAGACCCAAAATCTTCCCATGCTTAAGAATATTTAGTTAGCCTAATTTAAGTGTGTACACACACACACACACATATATATATTAGTGTATAAATATATTTATATAGTATAATTAATAACGTATTAATCACATAGTGTAAAAAGGTTATTAATCAGCATTAAACCCCTTAGAAAGGAAGTTAAGGATAATTATGGAAATTAGTCCATAATGAAAGGCATAATAAGGAGTTCTCCTTATATGGCCTTAGTATGTAAATGCGGATGAGGTATATATGGTAATATGTTCGAAGAGTGAAATTACAACTAAGTTATAAGGATGTAAGGTCATTCAAAAGCACATAGAAGTCTGCCCAGCTAATCTGACTACCAACAGTGTGACTTTGGGACTGATGTGAGTCATCGCCTGTAATAAGTATGCATAAAGGACATGAGGTGAGTCTCATTTCTATACGGTAAGTCTTCCCAGTTAATCTAGCTACCAGTACCTATTAATAGTTAGACTAATGTGAGACGTCGCAGTTTGGGTTACGGATCATAAGGCGTAGGACCTGCTTCTGGGTTGGGAGTATTAAGTGGCTATAGTAGGGTCCATCTCCTTCCCACTTAAGAATTATTTAATAGCCGAGATTATCATTTAAGTGCGGTAGTAAGGAATCTTAGGAGGGGTTTGCTTCGGGTTTAAGGTATTAAGTGGCTATTGTAGGATCCGCCTCTTCCCATAAAGAAGTCTTAAGTGACCTGATGAGATTTCAAACGATGTCAGTTAGGGAGTACTAGAGAGGGATCTGCCTTGGGTTTAGGTATTAAATGATGGGTATCTACCTATGTTATAAATATTAAATGGCCTTAGTCTTCCTAATTCCCATTAAAAAGGTATTAAGTGACTTGGGTATTTTCTCTCATATTGTTAGGACACAACTTACGGTAGTTGCATGGGACTAGAAAGGGCCTTTGGCCTGTAGTTGAAGGTAAGTTATAGAGTTAGAATGGAAAAGTGTAAGTTGTAGAGTTGGAATGAGATAGCTTTCGGGCTTATAGTTGGAGGTATCTTATGTAGGATATGGTATACGATGAGTAAGACATATTAAATCTAAATAATACCGCCCAAGTACTATTATGGTAAAACTTGTGATTTTCATTCACCTAACATTGTTGTTCTAACCCCTCCTCATTACAACATATAGGTTAGGTGGGATGATGCTGATTGAGGGGTTGAAGGCGGAGGCGAGGACTTATGGTAGTAATCTATCTATTTATGTTCTGTTATATTTTGATGTACCCATTTCAGGCACGATATTGTTCTTTTGAGATACTGCATTTCAAATATTGGGATGTTATGTTATTTTCTGACATTTGAATTTTTATAAATTGGGTACTATTTCTGATATTATATTTTATCCTTTCCACTGCGAGATTCTAATAGCATAGATTGATAGCTCTGTTTATTTTTCATTGTATCAATTTTACTAACCAACAGTCATATTTGGAAAGGGCCTGTTATTTTATGGGCTTTTATTGGATCAAAAAGTAGGCCCGATTCGAGGTGGGTTGTTACATTTGGTATCGGTGCTTAAGTTTCCCGATCAATAGGGATATGTATACGTAAGAGTGCATACTTGTTATATTAGTATTTTTCAAAACCCTATTATACACACTCACGCTTATTTGAACATGCATGAACACACTAGGCAAATCTTTTATTTCAACAAATAATGCTATCTTAGGGAATTATAACTAAAAATTTAAACCTACAAATAGTTGAATATGGCTGAAAATTGTTCATCTGAAGCTAGGAACCCCTCTACCCATGAGATACCCACTATTTGAGGGATACGAGAATGGTTCAAGCAATACCTAAGACATGAAGGGAAAGTTCTCATTCCTCAGCAAGCTGCACCAGCGGCACTTGGTTCTCCGCTCGTTGAAGCGGCACCTCGCCCTTTAGACTTCCCCAAGATGTGCAAAGATTTCCAGAATATGGGAGGAAGGGTGTATACAAGGGTAGAAGACTTTGTTGAAACCAAGGCATGGATAAATGATTGTGAACGCATATTTTAGGAGCTAGGATGGGAAGACAGGATCAATAGAACGATGGTTGCATGGCATTTAAGGGAGAAGCATTGAAATGGTGGACTATAGTAGATGAAGAGAACACCGAGGAAGGAATCACTTAGGTTGAATTTAGGACTCACTTTGAGTCTCGATTCATGTCTAAAGCAGAAGTAAGTTTGCAATTGGGGAAGTTTATACAATTAAAGCAAGGATACTCCATACTAAAGGAGCATATCAATAAGTTCATGGAATTGGCTAAGTTTGTATTGAGTCTGTTTGATAACCCCATGAAGAAGGCTATGAAGTTTGTCAAAGGTTCGAATTCTCCTCTTAGGGAGCTACTTTTGACACAAATTTCCGCGGTCACCACTTATGAGATGATAGTCAATATGGATTTACTTCAGACTGTTGGCTTGGAAGAGCTGCAATGGAAGGTACAACTATTATTTCTAGAAATACTATCCGTACCTTATTTGGCTCAGGGACATCACATTCATTTATAGCTAGAAATATAGTTAACTCATTGAGTCTATAAACTTAAGTTATCATGACCTAATAGTTGTATCAAATCCTATTAGGGGTCAACATCCCTTTCTTCGATTTGTAAAGACATAGTTATGGATATATGTAACATTGATTTTACATGTAACGCATATGTTCTTGGTTTTGAGGGGTATGGAATCCTAGGGATGGATTGGTTGTCTTACTACGAGGCCATATTAGATTGTGATATGAAGATTGTATGGTTAAGGAGTTGTAAGGGGCGAGATATAGATGTTAGTTGCACACCCCAAAACTCAATTGAGCTAGGCTATTTATATTCTCTTAGCCATCATAAGATGATCTCTCATCTATGCCCGTAGTTTGAGAATTTCTTTACGTTTTTAAAGAAGTTTCAGGTATCCCGGCCTAATGGGAGATCAAATTTAGGATCTATTTAGAGAAGGATGCTAGACCTATCGCTCTGCCACTAAGGCACATGGCACTCAAAGAAAGGCGAGAATTGGATAAGTAAACTTTGAAGCTATAGTAGAAAGGATTCATTCGCTACAGCACTTCTAAATAGGGAGCAGCTATAGTCTTTGACACTAAGGAAAATGCCTCTTTAAGGCTATGCATTGACTATAGCGAACTCAATAAGTTGATCACGAAGAATAGGTACCCTTTACCTGGGATAGATGATTTATTCGATTAGCTTGTTGGAGCCAAAATCTTTTCCAGTTGGACTTAGCCACTAGATTTCATCAATAGAGGATAACAGAGGATAGAAAACATAAAACTACATTTTGCACATCTGATGGACTGTATGAATGTGTAACGACCCAATTTTTCGACGCCCGAAAATCGACATCAATACGTCCACTTTATTAAATGCCGAACAATCGAATGCCGGAAAACCGAACCGTTAGGATTAAAGAAGAAAGAGGTAGAAGAAGAAATAGAAACAATATCAGAATCTCACAATCGCAGCGGAACAATATATATTAGATAAACGACTAATCTTTAAAACAAAAGAACTATATCTGTTTATACATTACATCATCAGAGTACAACAGTTTCACAATAAATCAGACAGTTATAATAACTTGTCCCCATAACTGAATACACAGCGGAATAATAATCAAATACGGAAATACTTCTCGCATTCCAGCTTGTCTCCTGAGCTCCACAGCAATCCATCCAGAATCTACTGATAACCTGACTCTAGGCTACCCGTGTGGAAAATTATGGGCACCCAGAGTTTAGAAAAAGGAACAATAAACTCCAGGTCAGTCATGGGACTGGTGTGAGAACTAACACTACAACAAAACAACCATATTACAACCTTTCATTTACAACTAACAAAAATTAACGGTTGTAATAGGTATTTTTTAACAACTGTTTTATTTCAGTAGTTGTAATAGGTATTTTGTAACAACCATTTTATTTCAGCAGTTGTAATAATGACACTTATAACAACCATATTTGTATAGCAGTTGTAATATTTATTTATAACAACTGTTTTTAACAGTTGTAACAAATATTATATTTCACCACATAAGGGACTTTCAATCTCCCTCCATTTATTTCTTCGGCCGCCCAAACCTCAAAAAAAATTACATCGCTCCTTTCCTTTTTTTCAAAACCTAAATGCCCAAACAAATCTAAACCAAAAAAAAATTTGTTTTCCCTCCTTGTAATAATTTAGTCGCAGATCCAAAAAGCCTTAAATCATCGTCGTCACCGATCACAGGCCGCCCTATCACTCCTAGCTAGATCGCTCGTGCTCGCCGTTTGTACTCGCTCGTGCTATCGCTCATAGGTTTGATCTTTTTCATTCTTTTTTAATTTGTTGATTTTAATTTCATTTTTCTGGGTTGATTAATTTGATTAGTATTAATTTATTTTACACCAAGTTGAATCTGGTCTGCCTACAGTTGGTTATACAGTTGATTAGTTTTATCTATATGTTATTTTCAAATATCCTGAATCTAAGCTTAAAGATGTTTTAATATAATTAGTTTGTTATACAGCTTTTCAAACTAATTAGTGTAAACTTCTCGGCTAAGGAGTTAACAATCAAAGGTAGGAATCTAAAATTTCAGAATAATAGGTTTCAATTTTACAGGTAGTAATCTGACTTATTTTTACCGGTTTCAGTTTTCAAAAATAGAATATTTTAGAATAACAAAATTAAACTTTAAGTTCTTTACAACTTAAAAAAATTTATCTTAAATATTTGAAGCCTTCTAAAACTTGTCAACTTTAAGTATGTTTCTGCTTCTAGTCTTTCTGATATAGTGTTTTGTGTGTTTTTAATTTTTATTTTTGAATTTAGGTTTTGAAAAGATTGTTAAAAGTTAAGTTCTGGATGGTAGTGGTGATCTTTTTGGATGATTAGTGTTAAGCATAAGTTTTAGTCCCAAAGTGGGAGTAGTTGATAGTGTATCATGTGTAAATGCTCTATGCATGGTTTAGGTTACTGTCACTGCAATGGATAGAGATGTGAATCATTCAGTAATCAAAAGGTATCTGAATTGAAAATGTGAATTTGATGAGCTCGGCCCTACCCTTTTCATTCTGTGCGAACAGTGCTTCTTGACGGGAATTTGATTATGATAATCTAGGTTTGGTATTGTTTTCCTGCTAAGGTGATCTTATTATGTTGTTATTATTAAATTTTAGGTGTAATTTAGTGAGTATGTATGGCCTGCGCAACTTGGGATTGACTGATTCTAATGTAGGGCTTTTTGCACGGTAGAACAAGGGGCCATTAGGTTTAAATTCGTGATTCACCGGGATCATTCATTTCTTCCCATATATGAATTACTGCATGAAATTCGGTTTTTCTTGCTTTCAGATACAACTTACTCTAAATCATATTGTACATGCAGTCTGTAGATATGGTGGATGCACCGAAGTTGCTCGAGTAAACCACCAAGTATTCGAGCCACTGCTTCTAACATCAGAGAGGTAAAAACTTCAGTTTCGTGTATGATTCATTACTGTGCTATATCAGAAGTCATCACAGTAACCATATCTCCAAGTTCATTTGTTTATTCAATACTTGTAGGGGATATTATATACTTAGTTTTTGTTATTAGCTTTGATGTTTGTAGTCTATCAGCACATTGTTTTATTTCTTTATTCAAGGAAATAAGAAATGTGCACTTGTCATATACCAAAAATAGACACATCTTCTTATCACGTTACCTAACGCTGCAACATTATACAAATTCGTAGATTTTTGTATAGTTAGCAATCCTATATTTTGCCTGATTTTCCTCAATGTTTGTGCAAATTTAGATAATAGCAATTAGGTCGGGTAGCCATGTTACTATACTAGAATTTAATCATGTTCATTTGCTAAGGTTATGGTGTATTGAGAAATTAGTATCAATATGATGAGTGATATAGGATCCAGCATCTCTTACAACATCTAAGTTTAGGGTAAACAAAATGAGCAAAAAATAACATGAATTATAGACAAGTACATCGTTACAAGTGTTTATAAAAGATAAAAAAATTTGTGCGATCATATTATTCGGATTACTATTTAAAATATACTTTCAATTTACATAATATGGCTATTGATACAATGCTTTACCATTTCCTAATGTGAATACTTAAATAGTCTTTGTCCACATTTATCAATATTAAGCTTCAAATATAATTAAGAAGGTTAAGAAAGTGAATTAAATTTATATTTCATACAACCAACATTAATTTATGTTATAATAGCCACTTCCTTCACTTTCAGAGGTAGTCATCCTAACAATTAATATTCCTCTAATTTCAAGTAAAATATGATTCTGTACACATGCCTTTTAATTCAATCCAATTTTTCTTTTAATAATTTTACTAAATAAAATATATAAGAATCACAACAGTTTAAAAACTGATTAACTTATATGTACCCATATACCTTCACTATGAACTCCTGCATTGACAATAAACAACATATAATAACCCGATGGTGCCATAAATCCATTTTTCGGTGCCGATAGTGAGGATAGGCGATGAGTGTAGGAACACAAATCTGGTTGTGGGTGCAGATTTGGATTTGGTCGTTTTAGATCTAGGTGGTCGGGTTTGTGTGAAGGAGGTGCAAGTGGCGATTCTGGGGTTGTGCGCTAGTTTTCGAATTTGGGTAGAAACGATTTGGGTTTGGTGATTGGCTGATGGATTTGGAGTTTTTGTGGAAGGTGGCGGCTATTAAGATGAGGGGGGACGGGATGAAGGAGTAGGCTTAAGGGTTCGATTGTCTTTGAAGTGCTTTGCGTCGTTAACAAGACATCAAAAGTTGAAGAAGTTGCTCCTGAGTTTGGTATTATATACTTATTACATGAGGGATGCATAATATTCATTCCAATTTGTTTTAATGTGTTGAAACAAAATGTGCGTGCATGCAGATCATTGCAGATGCTAGAGATGTTCAAGAAAAGAACGAAATTTATATTCCATATAACATTCTTCCATTGGATGCAGTAGGAGCTTCACAACCCATAATGCAGCTTAAGGAGGTATTACCGTTACTCCTTCACATAATTGTACATTTTCATGTAGTCCAACTCCAATATTATGCGATATTTCATAAATTATGATATTAAACAGGTTAAAGCTATCGTGGCTGCCTTGAGAAACACCGGTTTGAGTTGGCCATCTTCGTTTGAACAAGTTCAAAGGCAGAGGATTGGAGACTTGGACATTCTTGATTAGTTAAGGGCCATATTTGGGTTTTATGTCTAAAATACCGACATGCATTTATGTGTGGGAGCCGGTGGTATGTTTGTGATGATGAAAGATGGAAGTCATGGCAGTTGGTATGATAGTGGAAGTGGGTGATTGTGAAGTTGGTTTTGGTGAGTCTAGAGGTGGGTATGTCAAGGCTGAAGGTGGATTTTCGAGCTATGGGTGATTCATGTGGTGCTGTATTTTTTTTATCTAGTGGTGGTTGGCCTATTTTCTCGCCTAAATGATTAGTTATGGCCTATAAGGAGGGGTTAAGAAGAAGGTTTGTTGGTTTAGTGTTGTTTATCAATTTATGTGTGTAAATTAATAAAGAACATTGTGTAATAATTTGGCAAAGTGTAACCAACATCTGAACTTGTTATTGTGGTTTTGGGTTGGCAGTGGTTGGTGTTGTGATTTGGGAGGTGCTGATGGTGTTGCGGCGGCGGGGAGGAAGTGGTTGATTGTGTATGACAGACGATGGTGATTTAGCAGAGGAGTTGTAAGGTATTTGATGTTGTTTTTGGTTGCGTTGGGTGATTGATTGCTGATATTGAGTAACGGAGGTTGGTGCATGGGTTGCCTTAGGATTGGCTTGTATATCTTTCAGGTGATAGAGATAATATGTTTAAGGTTGAGTTAATTTAATCAGATTGTATTTTTTGGTCAATTATGATTTAAGAAGATACATGACTATGTTGTTTGTATATATTGTATTAAAGTCTCAAACAAAAAATTTCATCTCTATTTTGGTTTTGGTATTTGATTTTCGTTGGCTACGTAAATAAATTTTTAGAAGCCGTTGTTGTCGTTCCCACTACATTATGAAATATTGCATATCTACAACAGTTATTACCATATGTAAAAAGCTTAATTGCAACCGTCAAAAACAGTTGTAATAGAATTTATGACAACGGTTAAATGCAACTACGAGACACCGTTGTTAAAAGTTTTTAGTCTATTACAACTTCTAATAATATGACGGTAGCTCCACCGTTGTAATATATCTTTTATAACGGTTTTACACCGTTGTAATATGGTGAATATGTTGTAGTGTAAAAACAGTTATTTGTACAAAAAGAAATCCGTTTATGCTTTTGGAAAATGAAACTACCATAAGGCCTCCCGACACACACACAATGCAATCGCACACTTGGGGGAGATTTCTCCTTATAGTAGTCAAACATGCTTGATACGCGAAAATCCTTTTGTTGTTATTATTAGTGCATAGTGTTGAAAACATTTGCAAGTATAATATTAATCTTAGCCAGCATACGTACCATTATAGTATGCCTACTATAGCTACCATGTTAGGTGGCAGGTTCTACAACTAAAACTGTAAAGGGCTCGTATTGATTGTTTGGATTTCCAACAAATGGTCAAGGATAAGGAACTTCCTTTCCGAATGGGTACGCCTCTGGAGGGACGCCCCGAGAACCTAACCAGATCTCTGCCAACACAAGGCCGGGTTACCTTTGTAACTAGGTAACTAACTGTCACGAGTATGCCTTCCCCCGGTTGTAACCAACCTTTACCGAGGCGCCTCGAATTCCAACAACCACATAAGTAAATATCTGGGCTCCATACCAGAATACCACTTTTTATTTTATCCACATAAGTAAATATTTGGGCTCCATACCAGAATACCACTTTTTATCCAGAAGGAAATGTACATACCCTGAGGGGCGTGACCCCCATAACCTTGCTGCATCCTTCCTGTTTCGACCATTTCCGGGGTGTGAGGTTCGATGAAGTCTCGTCCCACAAAGCTACGCTTTTCACAAAAGCCATGCTTCGATCAACCAATGATCAACACTTAGCATGCCACATTACCAAACTGGGAATATATCACTAGTAACCATCAACTACATAACCTCTGAGCTCGTACGTCTCAGAGAAGGGTGTTAAGCTAAGAGAATAAATTCTCCGCCACCAGCAGAAATATATTTGATAGAAACCAGCTTTATATCTCAAAGTGTAATGTCAGACATACATCCATACAAGTCCATCCTGGGTCTGAATGGAACCGAAGGCACTTCGTCCAATTAAGGAAAACGTCCTTGCAAATCCGGATATCCCCTAATCACGTCCGGACTCCCCATCACATATGGTAATCAAAATCTCTATACCGGAGCAACTCGGTGCAGAGACATTCAACAGGCAATACTTTCGTTTTCGAAAATACCCGGTCTTCAACCACCGTCTTCAAATGTAATCCCATTTTGTTGTATCATTATTCGGAATGGGTTTTATAACTGAATGTCCTCTCCCGGCTTAACCGAATAATGAGCGCTTATTTTTAAAAACAAGTGGATACATTCAATTCTAAATTAAGTCACAACAAATTTCCACTTTTAATCTTTTAAACAAAAGATCCACCTTTTATGATTCGATGAAGTTTTCGGATAACCATTTGGAATCTGACCCCCGATCGCATCGAAATTCAAATGCCGTTTTAAAGGCCAATATTGATAGTCGGTTATTTAACTATCATACAACATCCACAAACAACCATCAGATTTAAATAATTTCCCAAATTATTTATTTCAAAATATCTTCACAAGATATATTTCCACACTTCAATCCTTTGAAAACAATTTTTCAAATCACTTTCCTCTCGCGGAATAAATTCCAAATATTGCTTATTTCCACTGAAAATCACCAAGACTAAATGCTTTAGATTTTAAAATAATTAAAATCACTTTATCTAAAAATATATACTTTAAAATACTTAGAATAAAAATTATTTAAAACACTTTATTTAAAATACCAGTTATGAAATTTAATAATAATTTTTCATTTAAAACTTAAGCCAAAACAAGTTTAAAAATAAAGGTTATTGAATTCTATACAAGTTTTCCAAATAAAAATTTTAGCCAAACTATTTTTATAAATAAAACTACTTTATAAAATATAAATATTAATAATTATCTTTTATAAATTATAATACCATTTAGCCTTTTAAAATAATCATTACTATAACTAATTTAATAAGTATTTAACTTTAAAATTCTAAACAACTTAAATAAATAATTTCTCAAAAACATTCTTTTATAACAACTTTAAAACTTCCAACTTATACCTAAAAATCTGCTTTGGAAACGTACTTGGCTTTTTAGGGAAATACGCTTTTCTCTCACACCTTTAAAAATAAACCACTATTTATTTTTAAAACAAATTACCCATTCCATTATAAATTCCCACTGTGAATTTATATTTTCCAAATATCCACTGATATATATTATTTCTCTTTATAAAACCCAGTTTATAAATTCCATAGTCTCATCTTCTTTTCAAAACACAGTCTCAAACATTTAATTAGTTTTCAAATCGATTTCCCAAAATTAACTCCATTTTTAAAATAAATTCCTTTATTTCTCCCAAACCATTTAAAATCCGAATTTTAAATAAATTCTTCAACTTTTAAATAATACTACTTAAGTTCTCAAAATCCCTTTATTTTCATTTATAAAAATCTTTTCCCCATACTTGAATTTATTCAATAGGATTTCAAAAATCAACTTTTATCCTTTTCCAAATTCCTTCTTTTAATTTATACAATTTTCTAAAAATTATTTTACTTCCAACAATCCAATACTTATATTTCTGGTATTTTTAAATACCCGAATATATTCGGCTAAACCATAGCCTCCACTAATTTCAATTACCAATATAATCAATCACAGATTATCAATAAATCATATCACAGCATATGAAATAAATTCAAACATTTGAGGAATCCAGTTGGATCCCTCCAACCTGTTTCCCTGCATCCACAAATGTTAGCAAAATATAAAATACCAATTCCACTTCGAGGTGGAATATCGCGGTATATGGGATCATATCATATCATCCGCTATCATGCGGCGCATAGGGTCTCATCCGCTATATAATGCGGGAAATCAATCACTCCAATTTTTATATATATATATATACACTATATATAACATACCAATCCTACTGATAACAATTATCAATCCAAGCAAACAACCAATAATTTAAATTTAACTATTTAAATTAAATCGAAAAATCCGATTGAGTGAGAAGTTCTCACCTTTGCTTTTATTTTGCCATCCGTTTCCATCACAACTTATTTCTTCATAGTTTTAGAACTTGTACAAACATTTATGGTTTTATTAATATTCGAAAAAAATCAAACAATCAATTTCCATTTAACAAATTTAATTAACCAATAATTTTTCTTTAAAAAAATCCTTTAGTAACTAAAATAAATTAAATAGGTTAACTTAACAATTTATTCACCAATTCCATTATTTAAAATAACAAGTAAATTAAAATATGTATATTTATTTTATTTGGAAACTATATATATATATATATATTGAAATCTGCATCTACATGTACCTTACTGCAAATTTATTTCCTAACATATATATACATAGCTGATTCAAGTTTTAAAAACCAAAACTGTTAATTTTAAAGAAACTATAAATTCTTAAATCTATAAATACCTTACTAACCCAGAACGCCGAGCACTCGCGTCATCCTCTCACGAACGCCATTGCGAACCACGAACTCGAGATCCACCTCGTCACCGAAGATCACGAGCGCCATACTTCGACCTACCCAAAGCCCTAGTTTCCACGTCCACGAGCCTCCCATCAAACTCGCGAGCATCCTACCTTGCTCAAATTCGACAGACGAAGAACAGCAAATCAGATTTCGAACGCAAATAAAATTTTAGGGAGAGAGAGCGAGGCTGCGAGCGATTTAAAGCTTCGATCGATTATTCCCTTTTCGTTCTAGAGATCGAACTGAAGGAAGGGTAGCGAGATGATTTGCAACAACCATTTATTTTTTTGAATTCGATTCTGTTTTAAAGATGAACGAAAGAAGGGTTTTTTTTATTACTTTTGATTTCTCTCGGCCATTTCGATTTTAGTTTGAGGGAAAAGGGACATCTGGTATGTAATTAGAGAAGGCAGTAAATACGTATTTGAAATTTCAGTACGTGTCTGATGCTACAGTGCCTTGATATATTAATATTATTTATATTTTAAATTCAAATTCAAATCGTCTCGATTATCGCAACTCACAATCTCGATCTCCGATTGAGACGTGCCGCTAGGCGTTTATAATGTTAAACCTCTATTCCGAACGCAACGGAAAAGGCTTCGAGTCCAAATTCGATCATATGGAGAAGATAGCTTTTTGGACCTTATAATTATACAGAATTTTCGATTTAATTTCAGCGCGTTTATCTACCGTACGATCACACGACAACTCCAAATACTATGAAAATTGAAATCCGATAATAATACAATATTACAGATCCAATGGAACTAATTCCGTCGAATTCCAAGACTGTGCCTCGGAAGGCTATTTTTAAATATCGATTTAAACGATATAAATTCAAAACTGAACAAATCACTTTCAAATTCAATTTTAAAAGTTCTATTACCTTCAGTATTATCAATATGAATTTTCTAAGCCTTTAAAATATCTTTAACAAGCTTACAAACCAAGGTTCACCATTTTAACCAATTCTCAATTATTAAAATTAATAATTTAATTGCCAAATAAACAGTGATATTTGAAATTCAAGTTAAACTAACTTTCAAATATTTAAAATCAATTAAATATTCTAATTTTCAAATGTCCAAAAATTCTGGGTCGTCACAAAATGGGAAGTGATGCCTTTTGGGTTGACCAATGCCCATGCGTACTTTGTAGATGTTTGCACCAAAAATTGGCACAAACATCCAGTCAAGATTTTGTAGAGGAATAAATGAAGAATAATAAATGTAAACACGGAGAATCTAACAATAAAGTAATAAGAAATAAGCAAATAACAGAGACACAACATGTATAGTGGTTCGACGTTGTTTGCCTACATCCACTTTGAAGAGATAGCTTTATTAATCACTTTGTAAATTGAGTACAATAGAGATCGAATTAGAATCCTTAGTTACAAAAGAGTACAAAGCAACAAGCAGCGTAAAAGTCTTGAAATTGAACAATCAAGTCTGTATTTATAGAGGAAGATGGTGAAATATCTCCCCAAAAATTCGGCAGAAGGATCTTCAAAACCATATGGGCTCATAGGAGGGATCACTGGCCCAAATCCTAAGAAATAGGGATCAGGGCCGATCCGTATTTTGGAGGAATTTGGGGGTGCGATCACTATGGGAGCTTCTCCATGTTGTATTATGCTTAGCCCCTTAGTTTCATGCCAATTGGATTGGTAGAACTTGAGTTATTGATCAATCTTTGTTGCAACATATTGTGTAGTTTGATTCTAGTCGATCCCTCTAAAGAGAAGAGGGCCGATCCCTCTTGCTAGAACCTTTGGGGTGCGATCCCTAGGGTAGACTCCTTAAGGTTCACACATCTTGTTCCCAAAGTTTCATGTGTATTGGACTTTTGGATTTTGAGATATCGATCGTTTTCCATTGAGTTGCATTGTTGGGCTAGACACGATCCGATACCTTTTATATGATCCCTTTTATATGATCCTGTTTATGCAATCCCTTTTATATGATCCCGTTTATGCGATTCCTTTCTTAGGTGAAGTAATTTGCCCATAACTTGAGCATACAATCTCCAAATGACTTGATATTTCAAATGTAGCCTTGTGAGGTCTTCCTTGTCACTCTATATCAATCTCACCCAGTTTAGAACAAAAATTGAGGATATGTATTGATCCCTTAGGGAAAGGGATAGGCACCATCCCCTGCTTGGAGGAGGTGCTAATCTGTACTTAGAATATTCTGAAGAGTCTATCTCTTGGTCTCGGTTGATCGCTGCTTCATATCATTGCCTTCGCTTGACTTCTGATCTTAATAATCATCTCTCTAGGTTGCCTTCCTCAATGATCGTCCGGTCTAACCTATCCAATCAATCTGAATATAACTGGGCCAAAATGCCGAATAACAATAGACTTGATGAGTAGAGTCTTTAGGTCGCAGCTGAATAAGTTAGTTATAGTATTTGTGGATGATATTCTAGTATTCTCTAAAAGTGAAGGTGGGCATGAAAATCAATTAAAAGAGGTACTAGGGACCTTGAGAAAGTGCCAACTAAAAGCCAAATTCTCAGAGTGTCATTTTTGAAAGGAGGAGGTGAGATTTCTCAGTCATATTGTTTCCAAGAAGGGATTATCCATGGACTCTGTAAAGGTAGAAACTATTCAAGATTGGAGGATTCCGAAGAACGCCATGGTAGTTAGGAGTTTTCTTGGTTGGTGGGTTACTATAGGAAATTCATTAAGGACTTTGCTAAGATAGCAGTCCCACTAACTCTCTTAACCAAGTAAACCCTAGTTTTTGCATAGGATGAGAAATGCACAGAAGCATTAGAGAAGCTGAAGGAGTTGTTGACTAGTGCGCCCGTACTCACCATTTTGGATAGGATGAAGCCTTTCACCGTTTACACTGACGCATGTGGTTCGGGACTTGGAGTTGTCCTTATGCAAGAGGGTAGATTAATAGCCTATGCAAGTAGGAAGTTGAAGGACCATGAGAAGAGGTACCCAACTCATGACTTGGAATTAGCGGCCATCATTTTTTCCTTAAGGATGTGGAGGAAATATTTTTTGGGAGAGAGGATTGAGTTGTTCATCACCACAAATCCCTCAAATACCTATTCTTCCAAAAAAAGATTTGAATGTTAAGCAGAAGAAGTGGATAGGGTTTATAGCATCATATGACTTTGAGATATAATATACCCAGGAAAAGGAAATGTTGTAGTCGACGCCCTTAGCTGGAGGCATGCTACTCTTGGTGCTATTATGAGTGGAGGCAGTTGGAGTTCCTCTCGAATTTCAATTTTCAACTGCCAACAGAACTCACCATGGGCTATTGGACAGTAATGGAAGTGAGGCCACTATTGATGGACTACGTTGAGCAGGAGCAGAAGGAAGATGCGATGATTTAGATATTTTGGACAAGCTAAGTGGAGGAGAGCATTTTCCTCATGTAGGTAGATATCCAGTTGACGAAAGGGGATGTTCGAGAAGAGATGGACATTTATGTGTCCCTATAGTGGAGGATGTTTTAGAGGAAGTTTTGGCTAAATGTCATTATTCTCGGATGTCCATCCACCCCGAAGGAGATAAAATGTATAGGGGCATGAAGCAAATTTTCTATTAGCCAGGGATGAAGAAGTGGGTAGCGGAATTTGTTTCTGGATGCTTGAGTAGCCAAAAGATAAAAGCGGAAAAAGGGAAGCTTGGAGGACTGTGGTTACCATTAAAGGTGCTAACTTGGAAGTGGGAACATATATCGATGAACTTTATAGTTGGGTTGCGTAGAAGTCAAAGAAGCAATGAAGCTGTTTGGGTTATAGTGGATAAACTCACAAAAGCGCCCACTTTATTCCCATTAGGAGTAATAGGACTGCAACATCACTAGTGCTAATTTATGTCAAGAATATAGTACGATTGTATGGAATGATTGTTAACATTATTGGTGATAGTGAACCTTTATTCACTAGCGAATTTTTTAGAGGAGTTTACAATCAGCTTTAGGGATGACGTTGAGTCTTAGCACCACTTATCACCTGCAGACCGACGGCTAGACAGAAAGGGTGAATAGGATTTTGGAAGATTTGTTGAGAGCTTGCATTATGGATTTCGGAGGACATTGGGAGTAGCACTTACCCTTAGTAGAATTCGCGTACAATAATAGTTATCAAGCGATGATTAGCATGGCACCCTTCGAAGCACTTTACGGGAGGCCATGCAAATTGCCTAATTATTGGTAGGAAAAAACCGACAAAATTCTACTTGGACCAGATTTGATTCACGAGATCTTAGAAGAGATAAAGATGACTATGCAGTGAATGAAGGCCGTATAGGATCATCAGAAGTCCTATGCCAACAAGCGAAGTAAAGAACCAGAGTTTGAGGTAGGAGACATGGTGTTTATTAAGGTTTTCCCTCTTAGAAAGGTTATGAGGTTTGGTACGATGGGGAGGTTAGCACCAAATTTTTTTGGGCCTTTCTTGATCATGGAAAGGATAGTGAAATTGCATATCAAGTAAAGCTACCGGATAAGTTAGTAGGAGTCCATGGTGTTTTTCATGTTGCACACTTGAGGAAGTGCCTTCGCGACATCGCCTCTATAATAGAGCTTGATCAGTTAGTAGGTATTGAGATAGAGCCAATAGCACCCCGTGCCACCACATGCATAGTGGAGCACAGAACTAGAAAGCTCTACAACAAAGGAATTAGGCTAGTTCGAGTACAATGGGGAGATAATTCGATGAAAAGCACATGAGAAACCAAAGAGAAGATGAAGGCTTCTCATTTTAAGATTTTCTCCGGTAATCTTTCTCTCTTCAAAATTGAGGTTTACGGTTGCATCGTGGTTTCTAGATTGGATGGTAGGGGATGGTTGCTACATTTTTCACTACCATTTTTGCACTCATGTAGAAATTTATGCATATTTTGGATGCTTGCATACATGCCTATATGTCACGATCTTGCATTCATGCTAGGATCGAGCTCACATGTTGTATGTTGCACACATAATCACATTGCACTTTTTGGCTAAGAAGACGGCTGTGTATATAACTTGGTTGTATAACATGGATGTTGAGTGCACGTTACATCAGTCCTTAGGGATTCCGGGGACGAAACCCATTTAAGGGGAAGATGTAACACCCCATAAAAATTAATTAGAAATTAATCAATCAATAACAAGTTTAAAATGAAAATTTTGTAAATGTCGAAATTTAGCCACAAAAGTAACACCATTGCATTCGTGGTAATTTTCTGATCAACCTTAATACATAAAGTTTTATAATCGGAGCTTAGAAAGAAAGTTATTGATGTTTGAAGTTTCTGGACTTAAAATAATTCAAATGAGTTCAAAATTTGAATCTAAATAATGTTAATGTAAAAATAATTAATTTGGGTAATAAATATTTTTAATGTTAAGGGGAACTTAACATTTAAGAAAATGTTAATGTTAGTGTTGAAATAGGTATAAAATAAAAATAAAAATAAACTGCAATAATTAATATCGTCCAAATAGAGGGGGACCGGTCGACCTCCTCACCAAGACCGGTCAACCTCTAGTAGTCGATCGCTTGATATTGGGCGGTCACCTGTATAGTTGAAGCGGCTAGGGTTTTCTAAGGCACAAACGACCTAGATTTTATTATTTTAAACCAACTTAAGATGATGGTTTTGGTGCCTTCCAACCCTATAAACAAGAGACTAGCCCCCTTACTTTTATTCATAAATTATTTGTAACGCTAACTTAACTCTATCGGTCTTCTTCTTCTCTATGATTCAGAATCACTTAGGATTTCCAGGTAAGACTTTTAGATATTTAAATATTTAATTTATAATTCTATTCTTCTGTAACAACCGGGATTTTTCGACTATTAATTTTGAATATTTAAATGGTTTAAATATTGGATTTGGAATTATAATTTAGTTAGTAAGATTTTGAAATTGAAATTTTGAGCGATTTCGTAAATTTTTGAAATCATCGATTTAATCGACGCGTTAAAATAGTGATCTGGGGCACAGTCTCAGAATTTGACAAAACAAGTTCCATTGGATCCGTGATAATGTATTATTATCGGATTTCAAATTTCTTAGCGTTTGGAGTTATCGTTTGATCGTACGGGATAAAAACGCACTGAAATTTATATCGAAAATTCAATATAATAATTGGGTCCAAAAGCTAATCTTCTCCATACGATCAAATTTGGACTCGAAACTTGTTCCATCGAGTTCGAAATAGGGGTATAACGTTATGAACGTCTAGCGGCACGCCTCGTTAGGGGTTCGAATAAAGATATTAAGATATTTGGGATTTTAATTATATATATTATTATCATTATTCACATCAGCCATTCCATCCATTAACCACCCTAGTATGCAGACCTAGTATTGTACGCATAGCCATCTTCACCTATTTTATATTCGTATACTTCCCCTTTATCTTTTAAAAATCGAATCAGTTGATTAGCAGAGGAAAAAAAAGGGAAGAACGAATAAAATCGCGTACAACTCACCTGCTTCTTTTCAAATCGTGTCTCCTCTTTCTCTTTTCTTCAGCTAGTATTAACGAATTGAAAAAAAAGAAACAAATGCGACCATGTTCGAATTAGCAGAGAGAGGGGGATGCGCGACCGCGCGCGCGCTCGTGGAGTTCGTGTTCGGTAGTGGTTCACTTGTGTCGTGTAATGGAGGAGCGAGGAAGTCGCGACTTTCGTGAGGGGATGGTTGAGGGTTCTGCGTTTGGCTCGTGGTTGGTGTGAGGGGAAGCACGATGAGGTGGAGTTCCCGTACGTGCGTACGCACACATGGGGGTGGCTCTTAGCGGCGGCATGTAGGAGGTGGTCGAAGAGCTGAGGCGAGGCCGATGTTCGTTTGAGGTATCTAGGGCAGCGTTGACTCGTTTAGTATGGAAGGCGGCGGCGACATGAAGGATTCGTTCTCGAGCTAGGCTGTTGGTTTGTCGGCGTCGATGGATTGAGCAAACAAGCAGCTGGGGTTTCGTGACCGATGTTCATTGCGATGGAGATGTTGACGTGCGACATAGATTCGGTTAAGCGTTGATTGAGGGTAATTAAAATTTATTCTGTAAAAAATTGAAAATTTAATTATACTAAAAATTCCGTTATCTTATAATTGCTATATTTCGTTCATACGAGGTCAAAATTATACGAAATAAATTTCGTGCGCTCGTAGCATTGAATACTACACAACAAATTGATTTGAAATTTTTCGGAGTCCGCCGGGATTTTAGAAGAAATAAAATCTGGATATTCGGCAAATTAAAAATCAAGTGAGTAAATCTCACTCAACTTGGATTATTGGTTTAATTTGAAAATTGTTGCAATCATTAATTTATTGATTGGATGAATGGATAGTTATTATTATCACTTGGATGTTATATATATATAGTAGTATATATATTAGTAGTTGGAGTGATATTCCCGTACATAATAGCGGATGACCCTATATACTGTGATATTCCCCTCGAAGTGGGATTGGTATTTTTATGTTGTATTAACATCTGTGGATGCAGGGAAATAGGTTAGAGGGATCCAACTGGATACTCTAAAATGTTGATTTTAAATTTCATATATAGGGATATATGATGTGTTAGAATAATCTGTTATAGATTATTGTTGTGATTGAATAATTGGATGCTAAATTAGCACTGGCCTGAATTTTGGTATTTTAAATACCATAATATTATTTTTGGAAATTGAAGGAATTTAAAAGGAGATTCTGAATATAAAAATATTTATATCGAAGTTTGGATTATTTCAAAAGAAATTGATTTGGGTAAAACAATAAATTGATTTTTTTTGGGTTGTATTTAACTATTCATAAAAATATTTTAAATAGAGATTTATAAAATAATTTATATTAAGGATTTTTAAACGATGGCTTTTTAAAATGATATTTTAGGAAATTATGAAAAGAAGTTGAAATTGATATAAAGATAGATTGACAGGAATGAATAGAATTTGTAAGGAATTGAATTTATAAAATGGAATTTATAAATTAGATTATTTTAGAAAAAAGGTGAAATTCAGAGAAGTTATATATTTATAAACGATGTTATAAATAAAGGAAATCGATAACAGATGAAAATTTGGGAATATAAAATTCATAGAGTGAATTTATATTAGAATATGGAAATATGGTGAGAAAAAATAGTGGATACTATTTTGAAAAGTGAAAATGGTTAAGGAGATCGGAATGGAAGTGATGTGATTCGAGAGGAATTTATAAAATTGAATTGGTTAATAAGGTTTTAAAAAAATTTAATTCTAAGAAGTTAAGTTTTCTTTTAAAGGGGAAATTTTATTATTTTAAACTATGAAATTTTAAACTAGTTAGGATTGAAATACTTTGGTAAGTAGATTTTCAAATATTAAGTATTTCTTTTAGTAAATTCTAACCTTTAAAATCAGCTTTGAAAATTTATTCGTTTATCTAAAAATAAGTTATTGATGTTTATAAAAGTGTTTTCGATATTTTAAATAATTACTTGAACATGTTTTAAAAATAAATTAGTATCCTTTTTAAATACTTATTATATATATATAGAGTTTTGAAGTGATTGAAAATTTTATTTATAAATTCTCTTGAGATTCGTAAATGGGGCTTTTAAATGGATATGATTTTGAGGGGAGGAATTTTATAAGGGATTTGGAGGAGACGAAAATTCAAAATGTTGAATATGGGAACTTCAGAAATGTAATCTGAATTCATAAAAGAAGTTATAAGTTGTTGAATGGGGTTATAAATAAGTATACTGGGTTTTGGAAATGGTAAAAGGGAATTTACTAGTGATTCTGAAGACTTATGAGATAAGTTACGAAATATTCTCTTAAGTATTGATATTTGAAAAGATTTTGGAAAATAAGACTTATAATATTTTCCTAAGTATAAAAATGGAAATTTAGGAATATGTCTAAGTGTTGAGATGGTTTGGAAATATCCTGTTATAGATTTACGTATTTGAAGTTGTTTTCAAATGTTGGAAGGGATTTATATCTTATAAAGATATTTTGAAAATAGATCTCTTGGAAAGATTTATAGTAAGGCCTCGTGACTATTTATGGATGTTTTATTGATAGTTAAATAACTGACTATCAATATTGGCCAATTTAATTAATCGTTTCGAAGAGACCGAGATCGGATTTAATTATCTGAAAACCACTTCGATCTGGTTTGAACGTTATGAATGAATACAGTAAAGATGATGAAGGCGGTGATTCGGTTTGTCCAGACTCAGGACAACTTGTATGGACGAATGCTATCTGAACATCGTCATTTGAGGACGATGAGCATTCTAAGTGGAATTATTTCTCAAAAGGTAACGTTTAGCCTCAAGCCTCATCAACCGGGAATGACTAAAACAGGGGAGATGCAGCAAGGCTAAGTGGGTCGTACCCAATTAGGGTATGTTATCACTTTTCTAGATATCCTCAGAAATTTATAAACTATGGATATGGTTGTGCATGAAAAAGGAAGCACTCGATTATTAAGGCTGGCAACACCCGGGGTGATAACATAGTCAGCCTATCCAGGTTAGGGGTAGGCTAGTCTTGTGTAGCATGGGATTCCAACGAGGTCCTCGGTACATTTTTCTAGAGATATACTGTGATGGGCGGTACCCCAGTGGCCCAGTTAGTGTATGGGATCCATTCTCCAAAAAGCACCGTATGGTTTTTATTGTGCCCAACTATGCTGGAACGTGATATGCAAGCATTTCAGCTATTTTCTATTTACTTTGATTAGACATTATTATAATACCAGACGGTTTTGATAAAAATGTTTTGGTTATCGTACGGTAAAAACCCGTCGTGTTTATGTGTGACGTGGTCTTACGAGATGCCTTTGTTTTTCTAAGGATTTTGAAAATGTTAATAATTCAAATTGAGTGTGTTTTCTCACGCTGGTTTTCCAGACTGACTCGGGTGTTATTTTATTATAATGCTCGGGTCAGACCGAGTATTACAAATTCAGGTTTAAATGCTATGGAGCTCAGGAGACGAGCTGGAGGAGTTCAGACGTATATTACGTACTTGGTTATTTCCGCTGTGTGTAAGTTATGTATATCAGGACAGGTGATTATAACTGTCCGGATTGATGTATTGATTTTTGTACTCTGATGACTGTAAGTATAAACAGTTACAGATTCTTTTTGTATAAAAATCTGTGATTATATATTATATTTTGTTTCGCTGCGATTGTGAGATTCTGTGTTTGTTGTTCTATTTTCTTCTACCTTTTTCTTCTTCACCCTAAAGATTCGTATTTTCCGTCCAATTTGAGTTGAACTGATGTGAATTATGGTCGACTCAAGGGGTATAGATTTGCGGGCCTTTACATTTGGTATCAGAGCCAAAGGTTAAGCGAGAACCTTGACTTTGGTGGGGATTACTCATTATAGATAGGGTCAGTAGAACCCTAGAATGAGTTTGAGTGTATTAATAGATATGAGCGTGTATTTGTTAGTGAATATAAATTGTTTAATACTGTGTTGACTTATTAGATGAGTGGCATATATATTCTGTTCGAGTAGTGGGACGCCACTAAATCGATAGGAGTTTCTAAACACTTGAACACGATAAACTGACACAGTATGGTTTTGAAGCGGGTAAATGAAATAATTTTACCCAAATTATATTTTGATATGAAAGAAATAATTTCCTGAAATTTATTATAGTGGTGTGTTTGGTTGTTATTATATAATCAAAATAAGATTATAAAAATTGGAAATGGTTATATAACCAAACAAAATTTTGTATAAGTATGAATTACACAAATGGATTATAAAATGGATTCAAACCAGAATTTGGAGATTTAAAATCCTGTAAGCTTCGAGAAATGTTTTAAATGGGTTTGAACTAAGTATTGGAAAAATTTGAAATCCTGAATGTATAAAAATGTTTTCCAAGGTGGTTGAAAGAAGAAAAAAATGGAGTTAAATTTGAGATTTTTGAAGAGAAAATTGTTTTAAATGGATTTTGGAAGTGATGAAGCACTGAACTCACTTCAGTCGCTGGAAAATAACTCTGGTAATGACGTCCGCATCATCAGTGTTCATTTTCGAGTTTCTAAGTGACAGATTGCTACCACAACAATTTGATATGGAGATTTTTATGTGAAAACAAGTGTTGTTTTGAAAATTCCAAGGGAATTGTTCTGAATAAAATCAGGTTGATTTTGAAATTCGAAGGAAGTGGTTTGTTAAGCCAAAAAGTGTGTGTGTGTGTGTATATTTGATTTCAAAGTGATTTGAAAAAATATACCGGGTGTTTGAATTTTGGAATTTTAATATAAATGTTGGGGAAAACCTTGGAAATGAGTTATGAACTTATAAAGTGAGGATGATTTCAATAAGAAAGGAAAGTATGGAATTTGAGTTTTGGGAAATAAATTTTAACTTAAGTAAGTTAAAATAGATTGTGTGAATTGAATTTAACTTAAGGAAAGTTAAATAAATTTATTGGGAATCGAGACAATAATAAATTCGAATGGTGAAACTGCTATATAAATATAAGTAAGGGAGTGGAAAAAAAATTGAAATTGGAATTGAATTCTTACTTGATTAAATTGAACGAATTAAAAATAAAATTTGCTTAGAGTGGAATTTAATTTAAGTATAGTTTTGGGATGATGGTAAAGAAGAATTGAAATTTAAATTAAATTGAATTAAATATGTAAATGTGAATTATAAAGTGACTATATAACTATAAGTTATAAATTTGAATAGGATTAGAAATAATATTGAATTGAGGTAAATATAAATTTTGAGTTGTGAAATAATTATATATTACCATAAGGTATAAATCTTGAATGAAATAAAATTTGAGTGAAAATCTAAAATTGTGAATAAATAAATTGGAATAGCTTATAAAAATTGAAATTAATTGAATAAAAATATACTTAGGCTATAAATCAATGTATAAAGTTAAAAATAAATTGTGAATATATTCGAGTATAGAATTGATGGAAATGTGAAAAATAAGTTGTGTGACTTATAAAATTGAAAAGTGAAATAGAAAACCCAAAATAAAAATGGTGTAATATTTTAAAGTGAAGAAATAAAATCCAAACTTGAATTTTAAAATGAAACTGAACTCAAGTAAATTAAATGGAGTGATTTTTGGAATAAAAATCTAATTGTGAAATGGAAAATGGAATTAACTAATTAGATGGATTAGTTAGTAGATTGAATATTGGAATCGAAACTTGAGTTATAAAGAGAGTTCGACTTAACAGTAAGCAAATTAAATATATTTTGAAATGTCGTCGAATAAAATAGAAATGGTTTGAAATAGAGATGATTTAAGTTATAAATAAATTCATTGAGTATAAATACATTGAATATGGCCTTGATATCATTTAAATGAATTCAAAAACAAATTTGAATATGGAATTGAATTTAAAGTGGATTAAGTGAATGAACTAATTAATTAATCAGTCAATGAAATGGAAGTTGGTTGAAATGAAAATAAACTTAAGTTATAAGGTGGAAATAATTTAAAATAACGAATTAACTTAAGTAAATATTTTGAATGGAAGCATGGCTTAAATAAATTTGTGAAATGGTTATTTAGTAAGTTAGCATGGAATGATTCCGAGCATAATAGAATAGATTTGAATATAATGAATGTGGATATGAAAGAAATGTAAGTGAATTGATTGAGAATCAAATTGAAATGAAATAACATTGAATATAAATTGATTGGAATCAATTTAAAATAGCTATAAACTGAAATGTTACGAATATCACCGAATTTGCATAGAAAAATTGTCTTTTGATGAAAACGGAAGTAAATAAAATTCTGCAAAGCAATGGAAGGTGAATAAACTGGTTTTTAAATCAATTTGGAATGGATATGGGTTGGTTTGTTATAAATATGAATTGAATGCAACAAATTAGGTTGTAAATCGTTTCGGATTTAATGAAATATGGATCGATGGAAAGTAATTAATTTAGTATCAGAACCTTATAAATGCTTATGATTATATGTTAGAATGCATTGTTTACGAAATTTATGTGTTTAACTAGTTAAACGAATGAAATGTTAGTAAATTTTCATGTTTTGGTACTTACGTGTTTTAAATTGAGTAAGTACAGGTATATGGAGCTGCTTGCTTGATTTTTGGTCGTGCAAACTGCAAATAAAATAAGCCGCTCACTTAAAAATGCTAAAATAAGGTGCGTTTTTGGATTAAATACCGAAAAATATAAATATTGATTTATATTTTTTGTTTTCGGACTGTGTGGGTCGATGTATATATATTTATCTCTCTTGTCGTATTGCAAAAGGCTCTCCGTACAAAGGAGACTCTGCCAACAAATTTCGGAAATTTAGGGTGTTAGAAATATTTTGAAAATTTTTGGAAAATTTTTGTTAACGACAATTTGATTTCGAATTGTAATTGGAATAAAGGATTTTGGAAATAGAATTGATAACAAATTATCTTGGTCGAAACTAAATTTTAGAAAAGTGAAATATCGAATTTTCTCTAATTGGGTTTTGAATAAGTATTGGGTTTGGAACATTTTTCCTACCTTAGAAATTTCGGGGATGAAATTCTTTTAAGGGAGAGGGGGGAAGGAATGGCTATGGGGCGGGTTGGGGCGGGTTTCCTATGCCCCAGACCCACCCCGTAGATCCGGTGCGGGTCCGAAATTTTGCCCCGAACCCGAAACTCATACGGGTCAGGGTAGACCCGCCCCGCCCCGAGACCCGATGAGGTATTTTTTATCGATCCAAAATTGTGTACTAATGTACATATATTTATATTTGTTGTTACTAAATGATACATTAAATACAAATAACAATGTATTTCCAATGATAAAGGAAGATAATAAAAATATGGTGTACCAAATAGTTCAAAAAAATATGCATATGTTATTGTATAATATCAATGATGCAGCTTAATACTATAAAATTTTATAGCTTATTGATTGGAACATTATAATATCCATGTCAGAATCACACACATAAATACATGTGTGTGTATTAACAAACCATCATTATAATACTAAACCGATTTTATGAGATCTCAGTAGTGCGGGTCGGGTTGGGGCGGGTCAGCCAAGCCCCGACCCGACCCTAGACCCGAAGCTCCCAAGAACGGGTCACGGGTCTACCCGCCCCAATGACACAATGGGGCGGGTCTAGGCGGGCCAAAATAGGGGCGGGTCAACCGGGTTTGGACCCTAGACCCGCCCCATTGCCATCCCTAGGGGGCGGGATGTAACGACCCGGATTTTTTGACCATTAATTTTGAATATTTAAATGGTTATAATATTGGATTTGGAATTATAATTTAGTTAGTAAGATTTTAAAATTGAAATTTTGAGCGGTTTCATAACTTTTTGAAATCATCGATTTAATCGACACGTTAAAATAGCGATCCAGGGTACAGTCTCGGAATTTGACGAAACCAGTTCCATTAAATCCATAATAATGTATTATTATCGGATTTCAAATTTTTTTAGCGTTCGGAGTTATCGTTTGGTCGTACGGGATAGAAACGCGTTGAAATTTATATCAAAAGTTCAATATAATAATTGGGTCCAAAAGCTATCTTCTCCATACGATCGAATTAGGACTCGAAACTTGTTCCGTCGAGTTTGGAATAAAGGTATAACATTATGAACGCCTAGAGGCATGCCTCGTTAGGTGTTCGAATAAAGATATCAAGATATTTAGGATTTTAATTATATATATTATTATCATTATTCACATCAGCCATTCCATCCATCAGCCACCCTAGTATGCAGACCTAGTACTGTACGCATAGTCGTCTTCTTCTGTTTTATATTTCGTATGCTTCCCCTTTATCTTTTAAAAATCGAGTCAGTTGATTAGTAGAGAAAAAAAAGAAAAAAAGTGAAGAACGAATAAAATCTCATACAACTCCCCTGCTTCTTTTCAAATTGTGTCTCCCATTTCTCTTTTCTTCAGCTAGTATTAACGAATTCAAAAAAAAACGAACGTGACCACGTTCGAATTGGCAGAGGGAGGGGGATGCGCGGCCCCGCGCGCGCTCGTTTAGTTCGTGTTCGGTGGTGGTTCGTACACGTCGTGGCGTAATGGAGGAGCGGGGAAGTCGCGACTTTTGCGAGGGGATGACTGAGGGTTCTGCGTTTGGCTCGTGGTTGGTGTGAGGGGAAGCACGGTGTGGTGGAGTTCCCATACGCGCGTACGCACGCGTGGGGGTGGCTCTTAGCGGCGGCGTGCAGGAGGTGGTCGTAGGGTTGAGGTGAGGCCGATGTTTATTTGAGGTAGCTAGGGCAACGTTGTCTCATTTAGTATGGAAGGCGGCGACGACAGGAAGGATTTGTTCTCGAACTAGGTTGTTGGTTTGTCAGCATCGATGGATTGAGCAAACAGGCAGTTGGGGTTTCATGACCGATGTTCATCGCGATGGAGATGTTGACGTGCGGCATAGATTCAGTTAAGCATTGATTAAGGGTAAGTAAAATTTATTCTGTAATTAATTGAAAATTTAGTTATATTAAAATTTCTTTTATCTTATAAATGCTATATTTCGTTCATACGAGGTCAAGTTGGTAAGTTGCTTATAAGTTGGTTTTAAGAGAAGTTTGTATATATATATATATATATATTGTTATACAGTTTATAGTAGTATAATGTGTTTATATACGTATATGTTATATATGATATGCAGTTTATAAAGTTATGAAAAGGTTTTGTAACGACCTGAAATTTTCAACCATTCGCATCCATACATGTCGGATTTGAATTGCTCAAAATATCAGATTGCTAATTTAAAATTAGGCAAAACTCAGCATATACAGTAAATAAATAATCACAGAATCACAGACACAGAGTAATATAAAATAATGCAGCGGAAACAAAGGAATAGTAGTTCATGAAGCTACTATATATATAAACAGAGTTAAATAAGATACAACAGAGATCTCGAATACATAGATGTCTCAATACAATAATCAAATACAAGATCAGAATACATCACTGGAATCAACTGAATAACAGAAAACTGGATAGATAGCTGGATCTCCAAGCGAAGCTCCAACTCCAAAGGTGAGTCTCAAATGCTGTATCACTCAGTCTGACCCGATCATAAAGCAAAACACAAATCACTCGAGTCAGGATTAACATTCTTATATCAAAAAATCCAACTCAAGTGAAATAACAACTGAAATTCAAGTAACTCAAAGGATGTTTGGGATAACCATCCTCTAAGGATCTGTCAAACTATCTACTATGTAGTAATATACGCTATTATAATAATGTCTATAGTAAAGTAAACTATCAAAATAGCGTTAAGGCGTTACCCATAACCCCCTTAACACATATAAATATTTTGAAAATGATTTTTATGGTTTTTGAGAAGAAATATATGGTTTTAATAAATATTGATTTTAAAGATTTATTAAAGTTGATTGGATAAAGTTGATATATAATATGTTTAAGTATTTATTTAATATCTATATTTTTAAATATAGAGTTTATAATGATTCAGGTTGGAAAGATAAATTTGAAATTGATTTGAAATTATATTCATTTGAGAATTATACTTAAATAAGTTTGATTTGGAATTTATTAAATCTGAAATTTTAAAGATATGTTTTATTACTTGAATTTGATTAAAAGTGACTTAAATGAATATTTCAAACTTATACAAATTTAAATGGGATATTTTGTTTATTTAAATTTATAAACTGAAGTTGTATTTAGATGTTATTGAAATGATTAAGTAAATATTTCAAAACTAAATAATAGTAAAATGAATTTTATATATATATGAAATTATCGAATTTAGTTTTGAAATGTTGAATATTTAAAGCTTTGAAATATATTGAATGAAAAGGTTTATTTTTGTAGTTCAAATCTGTATTTGAAATCGATATATTTTGAAATGATTTATTGAGAAACTGAATTGAGTTGAAATTTATGAATTGAGATTCAATTAAGTTGAATTTGGAAGTCGAGTTAATTTGAGTCGATTTGTGAAATTGAGGTGGTTATTTTATTTATATTTTACTTTATAAATTATTTTAATATTAATTATTTTAATATAAACTATTTTTACTTATAACTATTTTATATAAACTATTTTACTTTATAAACTATTTTATTATATAAACTATTTTACTTTATAAACTATTTTATTATATATACTATTATTAATATCTAAACTGTTTGAAGGAAAGTGTTATGATCTCAAAGTGTTATGATTTCCAAAGTTATGAATTTCAAATTATTATGATTTCCAAAGTATTATTATTATTTCAAATTGTTTGGCTTCGAAAGTATTATATCTTTGAAAGTACTATGATTTTGGAAGTGAATATTTTTGAAATGGAAATGATATCGTATTGATTTGGGGTTTTGAAATGGAAATGATATTTTGGTTTTGAAGTATAAACTATTTTGAAATGACCGCGGTGTTATAATAACGGTTGGTTGTTAAAGAAACCGGGATCAGATATGCGCATACTCTCTGTCGATACCGAAAACCACTTTAACAACTGAGTACGCGGTGGAGATTCCAGAATGAAGTAGGATGGTGGCGATGATCCTATTGAGGTATATACGTGGACCCGACTCCCGTGAGTTGGCATAAGGTGGCTAAAACAGGAGCGATTGATGGGCCAATGAAGTAGCTCCTCTGATCGGACACACTTCTTCGGTACCATTCTATTACTTTGTGATTGATTGGGTGCACCCTTTGATTTTTGGGAGTGTGGCTCGAGGTGGGCGGTAGTGGCTACTATGCGTTACCACCAATCCGGATGCGTAATTGGTATATCTACCCTGGCATTGCCTAGTTGTGCCGTGTCACCTACCCTAGCGCACCTTACTACGAGTTTGATTTGTGTCGTACCTATGGAATATCCTCTGGTAGCCTCCCGATCTGGAGGTATTACGGTATCGTATAGACTATTGGCACTATATATGTGTTAAGGTGGAAAATGTAAAGCCTTAACGCTATTTTTAAGTAAGTTTACTTTACTTTAGACATTATTATAATAGCGTATATTACTACATAGTAGATAGTTTAACGGATCCTTAAAGGATGGTTATCCTAAACATCCTTTGAGTTACTTGTATTTCAGTTGTTATTTCACTTGAGTTGGATTTATTGATATAAGAATGTTAATCCTGACTCGAGTGTTTTGTGTTTTGCTTTACGCTCGGGTCAGACTGAGTGATACAGCATTTGAGACTCACCTTTGGAGTTGGAGCTTCGCTTGGAGATCCAACTACCTATCCACTTTTCTGTTATTCAGTTGATTCCAGTGATGTATTCTGATCTTGTATTTGACTATTGTATTGAGACATCTATGTATTCGAGATCTCTATTGTATCTTATTTAACTTTGTTTATATATATAGTAGCTTCATGAACTACTATTCCTTTGTTTCCGCTGCATTATTTTATATTACTCTGTGTCTGTGATTCTGTAATTATTTATTTACTGTATATGCTGAGTTTTGCCAAATTTTAAATTATCAATATGATATTTTGAGCAATTCAAATCCGACATGTATGGATGCGAATGGTTGAATATTTCAGGTCGTTAAAAAACCTTTCATAACTTTATAAACTGCATATCATATATACCATATACGTATATAAACACATTATACTACTATAAACTGTATAACAAAATATATATACAAACTTCTCTTAAAACCAACTTATAAGCAACTTACCAATAAATATATATGTAGACAAATGCATATGCTAAACATTATATAATACATACCCTTTAACACTTTATTATTATATATAAAACTCAATATATATATATATATATGTAAATATTTCCTAAACAAATATACATATAACCACTTACATCCATTCGACAGAGAGAAGGATGGGGTGATCGTGGTCGGCGGCAAAAGCAGTGGCGGAGGAAAGAAAATGGGAGGATGGCGGCACACGCAGGAAGGAGCTAGACGAGGAGAATGCGATGGCCGAGTTCGAATGATGGTACTCGGCCTCGGCTGCTCTTCGGTGGAGGAAGTTGAGGAACGGCCGTTGGAAATCGGCTGAGACTGGACGAGGCAAAAGCAGGAAGACGAGGCCGCTCACTCACATGGCCAAGTGATGGAGATGGTAGGTCATCGGAGCTGCAGACGTGAAGCGTGGAATGGATCGAAGAGGGACGAGCGGTTTCATAGGGGAAAGATGAAGTGGAAGATGAATTTGAATACCAGGCAAAGCAACAGTTCCTCTTATTTTTATATTTTTATACATAACCCAACACAAAATGAAAAGAAAGAAACGAAAAAAATTTGGAACCAGATATTATATTGAGTGCTAGGGAATAGTGACAGGCACGAGAAAATATGAATTAATATCTGGGAATTTAAAAGGGCAGGTGACTGTTGAGTGTTGATTAATACTATTGAAAACTGAAAAGGCATCAGAACCAAATGACTTGATTTCGAAACCGATACGAAATCGTTCCGTAGATTTCACTGTCTCCCAGACTCCGAAACACACCAACGAATATACCGTGGAGATCAGCATGACGAGACGATCAAAACGGTATAAAGATATCAGTGGTACGATCATCCGATCAAAAGTCGATATCGGTACCGAAATGCTGCTAAAATGTCAGAAATAAGATGAACGAAGCAATAAAAGTCCAAATTTGACGAAACGAACTATGACGTCTCACTCAAAAAATAATTTAAAAATTTTCTATATAAAAATATCCAGGTTTGGAAAATATTTTATTATCATCAATTTTTAACTGATTTAAATTGAAATAAAATTACACAATAAAATAACCTTCCATATTATCAAATGAAAATTTACCATTTGCTATTTTTAAATATACGTATTCCAAATATAAAATTTTCAATTTAAAATTTTATTATTTAAAATTTCACAAAAATTCAGTTAATTAAATAAATACAATCACTTTGGAATTGGCTTAAGGTTTGATGGGCTTTTGTTAGGTCAAAAATTAGGCCTGTTTCAAGTTGGGTTATTACAATCTTATTATACTAATTTGTCTCTATTAGTACACAACTCCTATAATCACCATAAAAAATATGGAGATGAATGAACAAGGTGTATTTAAAGTGATATGGCCATTATTGGGTAAAGTGGAGTGACAATGCGAGGCTTATAATGTCTTAATTTGCTATTTTGAGTGATTTAGAAATTAATGCACAATAAATAGCAATTAGGGTTTTTGATTTGAGAATAAAAATCAATTTTAATCTAGTGAAAGTGATTTTGAGAGCATAGGAATATAGAGAGTAATGAAAAAGTTACTTTTACAATGGGTGGCTTAGATTTATATAGAAATCAAATAAGTATGATGAAGAGTTGTTTCTATTTGATTTGCAAGCATTAATGAAGAGAAATGATGCTTGGATGAAGATGAGCAATGATTTGAAATGAAAAGATACATTTTCAACCCAAATAGTCCAGGCTCGTGCTTCGTACACAGTCTGCAGGCTTATGCTTCGTGCACAGTCTGCAGGCTTATGCTTCGTGCACAGTCTACAGGCCCATACTTCACGTACAATTTTCGATTCATGATTTTTTGAACTTCCTAAAAATCCTAAAAAAATTCTTGATAAATTTAGGATATAAAAGGAGGTTGTGGCCAAGTTTTGTGGGACTCGGATATCATATTAGTGGTGTTACAAAATCATTACTATAAGCACTCGATATTGACGCATTTACACTTTGTAACTCTTTTGTCCTTATTCAAGTGTCCGTTTGAGCTCTAATTGATTTGTTGACTTTGTTGTATGGTCTTCAATGCACATACTTCAATCCACTGTCATTGATTATTCAACATTTGATTTTTGCATCCATACTTCCTCTCTTTGTATATTATAACTTTTCTACTTTAGCTACTATACTTATAATTACTCAATGAACACCATAACATTCTCGTATAGTTGTTATCCTCAAAACACCATAGATATGGTTCTTTCGTAATTAAGCCTTCACAATCATCATCTAAGGAGGAAAAGTCGGTGAAGGGAAATCTGACGTAAACTAGATAAAGGCATTACATTAATTGGTTATGTCCCCGATCAACATCTAAAAGAAGGTAGCAAGTTCTTTGTTCTCCCTACGAAAATTAAATTGATGAAAACGAGATTTTCGAAGAAGAGGGGAAACCCTTTTATTCTTAAAGTCCCCAAGGTACTTGAGGCGTTTTAGGAGTCTCATGTATATATCATTTGACTCGGTCTGATCCTTACATGACCTCTTTTCTTCTCTATCCAGTTTCAAAATCGCATCACTCTTTTTATATAATAAAATCTCAACATAGTTCGTATTCTCCTTCTATGCTAGTAGTCAAGTAATATTGATATTATCCGATATAAAATAAGATAAACCAAAAAATAAAATTCGGGATTTAATTACCCATTGAGGAATCATTGAAGCACTTGGGTTGAAGGGATAAACCTTTTGAATTCCAAAAGAAGATTGGTCAAGCTTACCTAATCCATGAAGGGTCGGACCACCGGGAGGAATCTTTGAGGGTGGTAAATCATTGGTGCCTTGGTTGGTATGGAGAGAAGAAAATCAGCAGTATGACTTGAACCTCGAGGAGCTTCTGACCCACCTCGGCCTGAACCACCATCCCTATCTTTTCTCAACGAGCCAACTCGAGCGTGAATGTCGGCACCACCAATTCCGTCACTATCATCATTGTTGTCGTCGTACGATTTGTCTTCTTTGTCATTTTTTGACTCATTTTCATCCGATGATAGATCATCCAAGGCCAGGAATTTAATAAGATCATTGGGGTGGTTGTCCCTAGACTTAGGAAATCACTCGGAATATGATCGAGGAGGATATCAAACTTTATTTTATAATCTATTCGGATAGAACGAACAGAAGGAAAGTCCATATTTGGGCATCGATCAAGATTGTCTTTATAAGCGGTGAATAATATGGCTTTGGAATTCTAATCCTTCCAACGAGTAAGTGCTTCATTTAAAAAAGAAGACACATTGGTCTTAATGTCGTGTAGGGATGACTTTGACTTCCTAAGAGAAAGATTCTTTTCTGCTAAATCCTATTCTAAAACCGGGACTTTAGCTGAGGCTTCTTTAAGGCGGGAAATTCAAGTTGAACCTGTTTTGTTTCTTCGTGACTCTAAGCAAGATCTTTCTCTAAAGCTTTTACTTTATCCTCTAAATCGTGACTTTTCCTTTTCTTTTAATCCGATAAAGATGTGATTTGAACATTATCAGAGGTTAAAGAGCCATTATTAGATTAGAGGCTCTGAATTTCATTTTCAAGGGTCTTTTATCTTCTCAAACAATAAAGAATTTAGTTCTTGTAGTGATGACATGACTTGAGAAGAGGACGAAGATAATTTCTGAAAAAGGAATAGATATTTCCCAATCTGAAAAGAATCTTAATGAATTAAAGTAAATTAATCAATTTATTTAATACATTAAAAAAGGATAGAAACCCATACCAGGACAAGTTGGTATAGATGAGAAATGAGAACCTCTTTTGAAAATGGAAGGGAGACCTCAGAAGAACCCAAGGATGTAATACTAGGAGATTGGAGAATGTTCGTTGATAGCCTTTTAAAACTCGAAAAGTGAGAAGTTTCCATTCTAAAATTTAAAAAAGGAGCTTTTTCCAGAAGAGGTGAATTGAGCCCTAGTTCTTGTTGAAGAAAGGCCATAGAATTTCTAAGTGGTGAACTTGTAACATCAATGACTGGGCTTCGAGTAAGCAATGAAGAGGAAGTGGTGACGACATCAGAACTAGGAACAAAGATAGCATTGGAGTGGAGTCATCTTCTTTAGATTTCTTAAGAGAAGATTGGGAAGAAGTATGCACATCACTAGACTCCTTTCATTTCCTACTCTTCGCCAATGAAAAGATATTCTCGCAATGGAAGGTAGGGATCATGAGACAACCTTAAAGGCAGGAGGAAGAAGCGGCTTTCTAGTAGCATTTGGAGAGATGGGAAAATTCGAGGCGCCCTTATCTGATGACAAGGAAGCTAGGTTGACCAAGTACACATCTAAAACTTAGAAAACATAAGTGGATAAGAAAAACAATCATCACTTCCTTAATGAAAAAATGAAAAGAATGAGTCTTGAGAAGTATCCGGTATAACGGCTATTGTACACTGAACTAGAGAGTCTGCAAAGAAGACTTCGAATTTAATGGCAACAAGAGTTAAAAGAACCATATCTTTTCCTCTTTATGGTGGGTGGCTCACCCAAAATCCGATGAGATAACCGAATTAGGAAGTATTTTCTTAATATTTCCTAAGTAAGAAGTTTCAATCGACTTCTCGAATACTTAGGGGCATCGCAAAGCTTATCGATCTTAACCAAATACCAAAAACTTAGGATCAATATGTTTTGAGGCAGAATCTAAAAATAATAACGGGAAATAAAACAAGAAGAGTTAGTGTAAGACAATAATAAGGTAATGAAAAGATTATAACATTAAGAAGCATACTAAGAACAGAAAATCTCCTAGAAATCTCTGGAGAAAGCATCTTATATAGAAAAATTAATGGCTTCAGTCTTTTGGTTTGTTAATTTAACCAGAAATTAGCCCAGGTTAGCAGGGAAAAAATAGAACATGGTACCTTCAGGTTGATACAAAACTTTATAAAGGGTTGCAACTGAGCATGGAATAACATGAGTCAAGTCCTCTATCGTGAGCTCTTTGAACAAGATAAAAAGGGAACATATGTAACTGTAAGGATTTGATGTAAGCTACATTGGAACAATCCCTAGGAAAGTCAGAATTCAAGTGATAAGGTCATTGAAGGGTTGTTAGCATGAGTATCAAATATGTATCAGGTGAAAGTGAGGAATCCTTTGGAAGGAGTATTAATCCTATCAGAAGGGCTAGGTGCCCTAATTTAAAATCCATAGATTTCAAAATGTCTTAACAAAGATTCAATGTCCTCTTGCAATGAGAAGTAAGATTGAGAGTTGGTATAGAGATTTTCCTTAAATGGATCCTTGTGCTTGAGAGTACTAGGCGATCCTTTAGAGGTTGCTTTTATGTTTCACCTACATCATTTTAGTCAAGCATATAAGTTTAAAAAAAGATTACCCTTAGAATAATCAAGTTAATAAACTTATAACATAATTAAATTAACAAGTGCCCAAACAACAAAACTGTAAAGTAGGAAATGAAGTCATTCTATGTTAAACAAACAAAAGGGTCATCGCAGATTGGGTTGTCGCATATTAGAAAGGGAGAAACAAAGGGGCTACCGCACATTGAGCTATCGCATGATGAATCATCCAATGTTGAGTGAGTAAGTAAGGGGGTTTTCGTGCATTGAGCTATCACATGTTGAGAATAAGTACATAAAAAGGGTTTATTGCAAGTTGAATTATCGCATATCGGGAATACATAAATAAAGGGGTTATCGCAAGTTGAACTATCACAAGTTGAAAATATGTAAATAAGGGTGGTTATCACAAGTTGAGCTATCACATGTTGACAATAAGTAAATGAGAAAAGTTATCGCAGGTAGAGCTATCGCATTTTGAGAATAAATAATGAGAAAAGTTATCACAAGTTGAGGTATCACATATTAAAAAAAGTAAATAAGAAGGGGTTATCGCAAGTTGAACCGTGGCATGTTGAGGATAAGTAAATGGGAAAGCTAATCGCAAAATAAGCTATCAAGTGCTGAGAAGAAGTAAATGAGAGGGTTGTCGTAAGTTGGACTACCACGTGTTGAATAGTAAGATAAATAACCAACAATTGTGAAGCATTAAAATTAAAGTAGGTTTGGGAATGGAAACACAAAACCCACTAACAAAATGAACAGCTTAAACAAGACTAATACTAGACCAAAATGAAGATTAAAAAGAAATTTGTAGAAACACAAAAGAAATCAAAAAATTAAAAGATTCAATAAAACCCAATATAGGGAGAATTAAACCAAAGTAAATGGTAGTAATAAGTCGATATTCGAAAACAATAGCACAATAATTATATTAAAAGCAAGTAAATCATTACCAAGAGAGATTCTTTTGAGAATTAGGGCTTTACAAAAAAATTCAGTGGCGATTTAAGATTACATTTTTCAAAAAACTGGTAAAAGGGAAGGGAGGAGAAGGACTATTTATAAGAGAGGGAAGAAAGTTATTTAGTCCTCGGATTAAAAAAGAGGGAAAATGCACAACTAGGATAAAAGGTTTCAAGAATACGAAGAGTTTAAGTCGTAAAGAGGATAAAAGGAATAATTTTTTTACTAAAGTATAAAATGCTTTTATTAAAGGGGAGGGGCAAATGCTATACTAAAAAATTCTAGTTATCGCAGGTTGGAAAAAGCCTGTCGTAAGTTGATCATAGTAAAAGCTATCGCATGATAAAATTAAAGTGGATTATTACAAGTTGATAGTTAATGAAGCAATCAAAAGATGGAGGCCTAAGTTGGCTATCTCAAGTTGATGGAAGATATAGTTGTTGCAAGGTGAAGGACTAAGCAAACTATCACAAGTTGATGGAAGATAAAGCTATCACAGGAAGAAGGGCTAAGCAGACTATCACAAGTTGATGGAAGATAAAGCTGTTGCGGTATGAAGGCCAAAGCAAGCTGTCACAAGTTGATAAAAATTGAAGCTACCATATGTTTAAATCCAAGTAAACCATTTCAAGCCAATAGTAAATGGAGCTATCGCAAAATGATACCTAGGAAAGCTATCACATGTTGATAGTAAATGGAGTCATCACAAGTTGAGATCCGTGCAAGCTATTGCATGTTGATACTAAATGGAGCTATCGCAAGTTGAAGCCAAGGCACGTTGTTGCAAGTTGATAATTACAGAAACTTTCACAAGTTGGCAAAGAAGTAGTTATTGCAAGTTGAAGATGAAATAACCATCGCAAGTCGACAATGAAGGAAGCTATTGCATGTTGATGGTAGAAGGGAGTTATAGCATATTGATGATACAAAGTTCAGGCCATCGCATATTGATAATAAAAGCTATCACATGTTGAGTAATTCATATAAAATTAGCATCTAGCTAGCCATGTGACAATCCATGATTGGAGCAACTATGCCACGTCATCATGAAGCAAGAGAATGGCTGAGCAACAGGCCATCCCGAGCATGTGCCACATCAGTAAATCATGACCTTCCAATTCCTACAAGTGACACGTGTCACGAATTTGAAAGTCCAAGTCCTCTACAAAAAGGCATGTACCCTCTCCTAAAAGGGGACCAATTCCAAGTTATTCTTCTCCCTCATTTTACGTTTTCTGTGTACTTAAAAAAGAGCTTGAGATTGGGATTGTAAAGGCCGCTAGGTCAAATTGATTTTGCGACTTTGTATCAAGAACATGAATAAATCCTTATTTGCATAAGTTCTCCCAAGCGAACATATGACTTGCATACTTGCCTCATTTGACTTGCATGTTAAATACAAGGATTGACTCTTTGACTTGCATATTGAACCTAGGGACTTGCCTCTTTTGACTTTCTCCTTTAATCTAGGAATTTTCCTTACATGAATATAATTAATCCTTCCTGGCTAAAGCATTAGGAATATGACTAAATTTTGACCTAACAAATGGCATTTTCTCTTTAATCACAAAACCCTTGATTTGAAAATCTTTGCCATCATCCTCCTCCTTCTCATCAAGCAAATATAATAATACATCAATATCTGCCACCTTCCTTCCTCAAAATCCTTTACTTATCTATTCGTTAGTTTTGACTAATAACTCAAAATACACCATTTCCTCAATTCCAACCCTAGATATATAGAAAATCTTCCAAAGTTTTATATCCCCCTAACATCACAATGTAGAATGATTCTGCCGTTATCGCCTCACCATAGTGCAAATACATATGTTGACATAGTCGAATCATTACCTAATTTCTCAGTTCGAACAATGCAACCACTTCATCTTATCGGATTTGTAACCCCTAAAATTTTCATACTTTGGATCCATGAATAAAATTCATCAAATATATGTTATCATTGTGAAGATCATAGTCACCATGCAAATCAATGTCACGGGCCCCTTAGGTGTTTTTATTATGGAGCGTTCGGGCATAAACATCGTTCATGTACACTAAAATTTCTAACTATATGCAACCTTTAGATAAATCAAATTTCGTTGATACATGCTTTAGATTTTGCGAATAATGCCTAAATTTGAGGAAGATTATCCAACTTTTTCCACGGGATACAACATCATCTTCACTATTGTTAAGGTTGAATGATCCTTTTAATTTGTATACACCGATATAGTCCCTCGCTATAAAGAAGAAAATGGAAATAAATGACAAATAGAAAGGAATTTTAACAGGAAAGACAAGCAGAAAATGGAACGAAGCTTGCTCCTTTGATAGCCTCAACGACGAAGAGACATATCAGGAAGGATTTAGCCCCCATAGGGGTGGTTGTCAATGCAGCCGCATAGGGCAATGGACATGAAGGGTGCAACAGTGAAGGTGGGGGTAATGTTGATTCTCTAAAACATTTGAAATTATATAATTTTAAAGAACAACTTAGATAACAATTATGTCATGTCTCAATTTGTTTGTTTATCGCTTATTATAAAAAGTGACCAGAGTTCAATTCCTGTCACATTAATTATTCTTTTAGGGGAACTTTTTCAACTCTATTAAGGCAACAATTTCATTAGGGATGGCCTTGGGAAGGACTACTAGCAGCAATCATTTCATATACATCCAACCTGTACAGTCAAAGGAAGATAGACTGTCTTTTGATCCCGCTATTGGACACTGTTTAAAGCAACGAGCTTATAAATTCATTGAACAAGATTTATCTTCTCATAACCCATCGATACTTAAACAGATTTTTTTCGTTGTTGCTATGGTGCAACATGATATAGCTAAGGTTGCGCCATTTGGGCAATTATGCAATTTATTACATAACTCAACTCTTATGTAAGAATCTTGTTCGTAATGAAGTATAGTTTTTGTTTTATTTTCTTTTATATGTTTTGTTATATAAAGATATAAATAATTAATTAAATACACTAAACGTATATAAGTGGAAAGCATTAGGAGAAATATTTTTTCACTGCAGTTACGAATGTGTTCATCACCATGAGTATTGAATCGATATCTAAATACTTACTTCTTAAATGTTCCTAATAAAGGTATATCAACAAACAGATATCGATACATCCATTGAGACTAGTGTATGTAATACTTTCCATATGATGGATGGTAAATTACTCGAGATTTTTGGGGACACCAAAGGGTTATGTACTTGTGCTGCTTAAAATAATCATAGAATGACTCGATGAGAGTAATCTATAGGTTAACATAACTAAGTCAAATTAGACGATCTCGTAGTAATGACATACATAATCTTTAGACTTGGGGGCTACTATTGATCTTAAGTAGCTAAGCTACACTTTGATTATGTTTAACTACCAGGCATATTGACCTTGTTACGATAGTAGTTCGATATACATTAAACTATTTAAAGCGAAACACTACCCAATAGAGGATTTGTCTCCTTCATTTTAGAAGATTAGTATTAAAGGGATCGAGCTAGTAGAAAGCGGGTTAAATCGATTAATTTTTTTTCTATTTTGATCCTAATTAAGTTTATGAAGCCTAAAAGGATTTTAGATCCAATCTAAAATAATTTAAATAAAATCTTCATTTTATTTATTATGTTGAAAAAAATAGTTTTTACATATTTAAATTCAAATGTATGAGTGCATCAAATACAATCATGTGCGTAACATTTACAGGTTAAAGTTAATTTAGGGAAGGAAACCTCTCATTTTTGTCTCTAAAACTTGTACAATTAATTGAAGAAATATTTTTCTTTAATTGGAGAAAGAAACCTTTCATTTCTCACTCTTTAATTAAATTGATCGGTTTACTAAATATCATTATCGAGCAATTTATATACAGCATAAATTGTGAGTATATCCAAATATACCCAAGTCTATATTGTCAAAGTGCAACAAATAAGAAGTATACATAGTTAATGTGATCGTATGTAGGTGCTAGGATTTACAGCGTAAACGGACCCATTTTCCCTTTACATATGCCTTTTTTGTCCTGGGTTTTGAGCTAAAAACGTACATAATAAAAGACTACAACAGTTTGCGTGTGTGCGTGCACACACACACATACAGACACAAAAATATATATAAGATTCGGTAAACTTATAATTTGAATATGAAATTAACATTAATGAATTAACTTTTTATTAGGAAAAGATTTGAAAACAAGTAGTACATTAATGCATAGAATTTATCTTATTGATTTGAATTAGGGAGATACAGATATGTTTCCATATACGTGAAATAGCAAGTGATGTTTTGGATCTTAAATTAACTTATTAATGAAAATGTCTAATTTAATACATTAACACAATAATTATCCCTTTTTTTTGAAAATAATACTCATACAAATGTATTCAAAACATTAATCAATGTAACAAAACTAATTAGTATTCAATACAAATATAAATGATTAATGTATACATAGTATAACATTATAAAGATGGTTTCTAATGGAAGTTGGATTTGGACAACTTGGGGATATGTAAATTCGTGATAGAATATTCACATCCTGTAATGATTCGGAACTTCAAACACTTCGTACTTAAATATTTGTGTCCAAGATTTAATATGATTAAATATGATTTTATAACTTTGTTAAACACTTTTTAATTAATAACTAATGTTAGAAAACTTATTTTTGAAATGCGTTTACAAAAATATACACTTTGGGTAAATACTGAAAATATGACCGGAAAACGTTTTGTTAAAAAAATCAACTTTTTATTCAATACAAGTTGCGTAAACATTTTGCAACTTGAATAGTTATCATATGAACACATTAATTTATAATTAAAACATCTCATTTCCTAACAAAAATCAATTAAACTAAGTATATAATTAAAGAAACAAAAGGACTTAAAGGACCCCTAAATCAAGGCACAAATCAAGGAAGACATGCTTATGTAAGGGTATGGCCTTACGTGCTTAAGTCCTCTTTACTTCATGGCTAAGGATGAGTTTTAGCATCTTTTCCATCCATTTCCTAAGCCTATAAATACCCTCTCATATTCACTTCATTCTTCACAACCAAAACACTTCTTATCTTCACTTCTTCCTCTTCTTATCTTCTTCCTATATTCATGAGTCTTGGGATATTTTGGCCTTGGCCGTGTGTACTTTTGAGTGATGGAAGAAGTGTCTTGGCCTTAGAGCCACAAGTGTTAGGATGATGATAGTGGGAGCTTAGGCCATGAGCCATGTGAAGGTGGATGAAAGGCGTGAGCAAGTGATGGTGGAAAAGGGAAGGACGTGAGAAATGAGAGGAAGGAGAAGGCTTTGGCCATAGGCTAGGAGCAAGATGAAGTGATAGTAGAAGTGTTGAATGAAGTGAATGTTGGTAGAAAGTGTTTGGGTAAAAGAAAAGTGAGCTAATCTCACTTCGAATCAAGTTATTAACTTGATAATATTGTTGGTTAAATCACTTGATAATTGCTTGTTAATCACATGTTAATATGCTTGTTTTTATATAAAATAATAGACACTAACTACTTAAAGTTATAACCTTATATTATATACTTCTAAAATCATATGATTTGTTAAAGTAGTTGCCTTAAAGAGAATGAGATTATGTTGTTTAAATTAAGCATATTTAAACGTCTAAAATGGACATGATTATTAGTGCATGTGTTAATATATGTTTAGTAGTGATATGGTTTGAATTTATAATCATATATGTGTATAAAAGAGAGTGACACAAGATATTGAATTGAATACGGAATTGTTCGTATCGCGATAGTCGCTAAAAGCGCATTTTGAATCCCTTGAACTATAACTTATGAAAATGGAGATTTAATGACATATCTTAATAATAACTTGTTTGGTTGTTATTTACACTTCTATAAGTGTTTAGAAAAGTAACAAATATGTTTTTGAAAGTTATAGAAGAAGTAAATCAAAGTAACAAAATATTGAAGTAAAAAGGTCGCTATAACGATTCTTTTTATTTAGCGAAAAAACGATATTTTTCTTCAAACTTCTTTGGAGGTTCCTTTCAATATTTAAGGAGTAAAAAATATATTATTCTTATTAGAAATTTTTTGAAGCCTAATTCATTTGATAGCTAGTTGAACGAAATGCAAAAAGTTATAGCAAAATAGTCGCTATAAGTGTAGTTCGGTAAAATACCCTGTTTTCGGGAAATTCTCTAAAATAATTGGAAGTAATTCTTTGGGATTTTTCTTCATGTTTTCCAAGTACCCAAAGTATACTAACTACTAAAAAAGAATGGATTAAAAATCATTTGTTAAGATGTCGAAATCTAGGCGCAAAGTTGTAGCAAATTCACCTTAAATGACAGCCCGGGACTTTTGGAGCACTTCTGTAGTGCTATCTTTGTTTCCAAAACACATTTGAGCTGTTGCGAATTATTTTGTAGCATTTGCAGAAATGTTATCTTTGATGTTTGAAACTATAATTTGTATAAAAATGATATTTAAATTTAATATTTTTCTCTAATATTTTTAGGGTTGTTTTCTAACTTATAACAGACTGTTTTAAAACCAGTTTAAAATTTAAATATATTTTAATAATTAAAAATGAAATTTTAAATTAAGTGGATTTTAAAATAAAACTTGTTTTTCTATTTATTTTAAAATTCCTTATTGTTACATAGTATTCTGTATAAATAATTTTCATATATTTTAAGTAGTTTTAAAAGTGTTTAAACATAATAATAAGTATTTTAAAGATATATATATATATATATAAGTTTTAAATATTAAATTAAGTATTTTATAAATATAATAAAGGCAGTTTGTATTTTAATACTTATGTTAAAATAAATGGTTTTGGTGGACTTACTTATGTAACAACCCGCCAATTTTTCACTTTGATAAATTGTATTTATTTTTAAATAAAAGATGATAATACAGATAATACTGTTTCAAGTGATAATAAGTAATAGTAAACTTATTTTGAATAAATGTTTAATAAAATATTTTCCTCGAAACTTATATCGATAAGGAGCATCGTATTTAAATATAGATTTATTTAAATTAAATCAAGACTTAATGATTTAATAATTATTTTAATTATCCAAATAATTATTTTAAATAAGGGTAATTCATTTTGAATAATTATAAAGTGATAATAAATCATTTATAATAGTTTTATAGAGAGATATATTTGATTTGAATATATAAGAAAAAAATCGATATCGCTTTATCGGTATAATAGCAATTATCATAAATAATTTTTAATATTAATTTATATGGTTCTGTAATTCAAATGTGATCAATTTAATTAGTTTAAAATGATATGAAATTTATTTTTATATTTTGTTTACAAATATATGCACGTAAATAAATAAGTGAAAATGTGACCAATAATCTGTTCTCCGGATTTCAACGATTTAACGAACGAAAGTTGTTCAAAGATGTTCGAATTGTTTTGCACCTACATGTACATAACTTATATATGTTACATGCACATGTTAACATGCACATATATACATGAATACATATATAAATATAAATATATATATATACACACACACATCACAAAAATGATTAAATAATTCAAAAGCTTAACCTCTAAGTAACCATAAAGCAACCATCACTTCACAACACCACACCATCACCTCACATCGACCATCACATGGCTTTGGGGGGAGAGGAGCCGTGCGCTAGGGGCTAGGAGGGGTATGGGCTAGGGGCATTTAGGTAATTATACAATTCAATATTTTATTCTAAGGTTTTTCCTATAAATACCACCTCTTTTCTCACAAATTCATATTACCATTTCACTTCTTCTTCCTCTTCTTTTTCAAGCTTTCTAAGAACTCTCTAATGGATTCTTATTCAAAAAGAATTATAAAATTTAGAAAAAATACCAAAAATAAAACCAGAAAAAGATATATACTAGTTTAAAATATAAATTCACTTCAAAACTAGTCCGAAACTCCTCCACTTCTCTTCCAGGGTAGGTTCCATTTGTTTTGGTTCAATCGTAGCAGAGCTATAGCCCATTTTCTATTTGCTCGAAGGGAAAATGAAGGTGAGAACTCCTAAACTATTTTAATTTATTTTGGATGATGATATAGTGTTTGAAATGGATGTTTAATATGCTTTGATCATCAAGTTTGGAATGTTTAAATATGAATGTTGAAAATATATGCAAGTCACGGAAATACACGTCGATAAACATAAAGAGAATCACTTTCCTTGAATTAATGAAATGGTATGTATAGAACGTTAAATCTCTTTAGAAATGATTTAAAATGAGTTTAAAATGTTTTATAAACATGAAAAAGTGTTTTGGTGAAGTTTGAATGATAATTGAAAAATTAGTAAAAAATAGGCGCATCGCGTAACCGTGGTTCGCGATTTTGCGCCATAAAAGTCAAACAACTGTAAAAGATGGAATATAGCTCGGAATTCTTCGAGATAAAAAATTTCTAAACTATTATATCCATAGTTTTCCAACGAAGAAAGAAAATCGAGATTTTGAAGAGTAGATTTTGAAAAATGAGTAAAACAATTTTTTTGAAAAATCGTGGTTTTGCTGTTCGGAATCCAAAACTGGATTTCTTAGAAAATGATGTTTAAAATTATTTAAAAATGTGGAATAAATCTTATAAATCTTTTAAAATGTTTTAAAAGTGATTTGAGTTATAAAAAAATGAATTTTTTCAAAAAGATAAAAAGTCGTTTTGATCAATATAGCTTAAAAGAGCACTTTCCACAGCACTTTTCTATAACCTTTGAAATATATCTTTAAACTTAACAATTATTTTCCAAATCTTTTATAAATGTTTTCAAATGATAAATTAAGTGTTTTAATAATGATTTGGAAGTTTTGTAGCTATTTAAAAAGAATTCAAATAACTGTTTAAACAAAAGCTATTCTAATTAAGTGGTTTGATCTTGGCTCTAAAAGCCGACGAGTAGACTGGAATTTCTATTCATGAGATCCGGGTGTGAGGTGCTTAAACTAAGGAGATGTTCAGGAGCAACCTGTGCCCTAGCTCACCTGGCCGCTTTCCTGGGCGAGGATAGATAAGGTCGAAATGTCGAAAACGAGTTAAGCATAAAAAGATTTAAATTTCCAAATTAAATTAAATACAACTTGATTGTATAGGGATGATCTTCTTACACTTGGTGTTAAATCCCGAAGAGGGAACTTGTACTATTCGTGGAATTTAAAAGGTGATTTCGCCATTATTTTGCCTACAGTATTTGTTGAATACGAGAATTGATATTGGGTAGAATTAGATAATTTCTATAGGTTCTGCTCACTTAAAATTTTTTGGTTTTTGATTAACTTCTTAAATAACATGGTTTTAACTCAATTAAGATTATGAGTTTTGAAGTAAGAAATCCTTGTTAAGATTTAAATGAAATGATTTTGGAAATGTTTTCCTAAGTGAAAAATGAAATGATTTCGAATTATTCCGAGTTTAGAAAGGGTTTTATGTAATCAAAGGATTTGATAAGAGAGGTTTAATGATTCCGTATATACCGATGTTTTAGAAATATATATCTCCAAGAGAGATTTTGAGAAAAAGAACTTAATCAGTTAAAGAATGATTCTCAATCCATAGAACCTTTTTTTATCGATGATTGGTTCGAAGGAACCAAGGTCAGATTTGTGTAATCCCTATCCGAAAACCACTTCAAACCAATGTATGCATTCGAAAAACAAAGACCTGATAGAGAGAATGAAGGATGAAGACCGAAGATTTTCGAGGTGAAAGGACTGCTTGTTGATAATTCTAGTTAGCTCCCAAATACTAAAGTAGCAGTGGTCCCTTCATTACTGAAACTTTTTGGGTTACAAGGACTACTCACTACTAATGGTAGTAGGAGGAGTGCCTTTGGTTTCGTTCAGTCCCAGAATGAACTTGTTTGGATGGATGTCTGACATTGCATTTTTGAGATTTCATCGTTGACTTTTATAAATATACATCTGTTTGGAGGCGGAGAAGGCAACTTCTCTTAGCTTAACACCCTTCTCTGAGACGTATGAGCTCGGAGGTTGTATGTTTATGGAAGTCAATAATGATCTATGTAATGGCAATTTGGCATTCAAAAAGGAAAGATGATGTGCTATGTGAAAGGTAATCGTTACCTCAAGCCTCGCACCGGGAAAATGGCTGAAACTGGGTAGATGCGGCAAGTCTATGTGGTTCGCAACCATTAGGGTATGATCATCCCCTTCCAGATATATTTGTACCCGCTATGACGTTCGGGTTTAAATTAATGTGGATGTATGCTACGAGGATCCTTGGATAGGTCGGTAACGACCGGGGTGATGACATATTCGATACTATGTAGGAAGAGGTAGGCTAGTCTTGTGTTGGTGGAGGACCATCAGTTGGGTGTAACAACCCGCACATTTGTCGATTTTATATTTAAATATTTTATTTAAATATAACATCGTTCGTCGGATTTTAGTCTGAAAAGCTACTTTTTGCAAACAGTCGAATTAGGACTCGAGACCACTTCCATTGAGTTCAAAATGCCGTTTGCGACCTTTTTAAGTATAAGCTTCGATATGTTTGGAGAAAGTCGAATTTTGCTATTTTCTATTGGACTTTGGGTTTGGGTTTGGATTCAGCCCACTTGCCCAAATCTGGTTATATCATTACCCCTCTCCACTCCACTTCTCTTCATTCATTCCTCATTTCTTAACACCTTCAAGCTCAAGAGAATAATGGGGGAAGAGATTGGAAATGGAAATTCCTAAGCCCTAGCTTCAATTGCAAATTCAAGCTCCTACCTCCAAATCCAAGTTGAAGCCATTGGTAAGCATCTTCTTCTCCTTCTCCAACTCTTTCTCCTTTCAATCTCAGAAATTTCCTAAACCTAAATTCGGGAAATGTTTCTCTTTTAGCTTAGATTCAAGCTTGTTATGTTGGAATTGAAGAGTGATTGCTCTTGCCATTGCTTCAAAGCTCCTTCTTCATTGATTTTGTGAAAAGGTGAGATTTTTATCTCACATCTAAGTCAATAATTATCTTCGATTGTTAGGTATGAATTCCTAACACTTATCCTTGTGCAATTCCTCAGTCGTTGTTGCTCGACCGATAGTTATCGATGTCGTTTGGCCATTTTTGGCCTAGGTTCAGGGAATGCCCTGAATAACAGTTTCAGCCGTCTGAACGTATGGTTCAGACGTCTGAATGGAATACTGGGAATTTTCTTCTCCCAGCATTCAGACGTCTGAATCAAAATTCCAGACGTCTGAATTGGTTCGTTTTGAACCAGAAAAGGAATAGGCTAAAAAGTGCCTATTTCAGACGTCTGAAATCTAGGATTCAGACGTCTGAATTCTGTTCTGGAAAATAGTTTATTTTCCAGATTCAGACGTCTGAATTCTTGACCTCAGACGTCTGAATCTGCTGTGTTTTGCCTAGTTGTTTTTTTAGCTTGAATATCCAACTCTAATCAAATCGGGTTGATTCCCTTTTTGTTGTTATCATTTATTATCGGCCACTTTGTTAAGTCGCCCACCTATTTTTCCTTAGGTCGCTGGACAGCTTGCCTTCACTAAGTCATACCGTATTACTCTGCGTAGGCAATCTTATATGAAAAGCATTCATCAGAACTTCCATTTTGATGCATTTTGAGCTGATTTCCTTGGATTTTATTCACGTCTCCGAATGTGAATTTTTGTGATACGTTTTATGACTTGTCACTTTAAAAATATAAAGGTTTCAATACTAATAGTAAATATCAAAACTCTTTCATCAAAGCGATTTCAACACTATTTTAAATATCAAAAGTTCGTTTTCTCAAACCGATTTTCAATCTACTAGTATATACAAGCCTTTACTTCACTCGAATGAGAAATCGACTTAAACGACTTAGTAAAACGGGTGGTATGAAACGCTTGCGTTCACTTCGTCGGTTAGCTCTTGGACTTGTTCGATTGAACCCTTTTTGTGACAATTTCCTAGTGAAGATTTACAGCTTGTTCGTAAATATTTAAGTTAAGCAAGTGGTTATGGGACATGAAGCTAAACTCATATATTTACTAGCTTGGTGTGATTGACACTTCCTTATGATCATGACGATCATTTTTGTGATTTAGACTAGCGATTGAGCGATGTCTCTTTGTCTACGTGGGAGACTATACCCCGATCATGTGATGTTTCGGCATCACATTTCTAGGGTAGCACCCTACGGTCTTCGGGCCATTCATGTGTTCGGAAAATTTAATGGATAGCTTCCATGAGATAGCTTCTCGTCATGTGTTTACGCGTAGGTGAGCTTCATGCTCCCATTCATGTGTTAGGCCTCCCCCCCTTTTTTATGTGTTTTCTGGATTTCTGATGATGATTTCTGGAATTTTGTGCTTCACCATTTTTCATGATTTTCATTGATATGATATCAGTTTTTGTGCATTGGTGAATTCATGTGTTATTGACTTGTTATGAATACAAGTTTAGGGTATGATACCCTATTTTATCTTTGAGAAGATTCTTGTGATATTGATTAATCTTTTGTTGATTATCATTTACATACTTATAGTAGTATGCCGTTATGGTTATTACATGTTCATGTCATACCTTTTACTTCATACCATTTTATCTGATAATTATAGCTAGACTGATCCGTTTATTATTTTCTTATAAATAATACTCGGGTCAGACCGAGATGTTTCAGGTGCTTCTGCTTGACTTCCTCCCGGGATTTGCTACTCTGACTTTTGGCACTACTTAGATTAGTAGTTTTTGGATATAGACTCTATATTGTGTACTTATTCTTTTGTATAGCACATGTTGCTATTCTTTTGTATTATCGTGGATCTTTCTGACCACTACTCTGATGTACACTTTCATGTGTTGTATATTTATTCATATCTATTTCCGCCTCTGTGATATGAATTGTCTGTGACTGATTTATGTTACGTTTATTTCTATATTTGTTTCCGAAGATTATATATAGCCACCGTGTGATAGCTTTGTGTTTGTATCGGTATGTTGGATTTCCTCTTTAAAAGATATGCATTCTATTCTATCTGACATATCGGTGCTCGCACAAAGAAGTTACACGGATGGTCGCTCCTCAACAGCCTTATTCTCCGTGCTAATTGACAGCACTACATCGTAGTGTTCTTGGTTAGCGTGGGTATAGAGGTGGGGCGTCACATTGGGCCTCGGTACATTCCTCTAGAGATGTACTACCGAAAGGTAGTCCCTTCACTTGGTTATTTGTATGGAATCCATTCTCCAATAAGTGCTTGCCATTTTGTTTATAGAGCTTAGTATGCTGGAATTTAATAATGGTAAAAAATTTCAGCTAAGATTAATAAGTTTACTTGCAAATGTTTCAAAGATACGTCATTAAAAATAAATAACAAGTATTTTTACGTAGAATGATTTGGTTATCATAAGGTAAAAACTCGTTCCGTGTTTATGTGCGGTGCGATCTTATGTGATACCTTTTTGTTTTCAAAACGTATATTTTGAGTTCTCACACCAGTCCCATGACTGACCCAGAGTTTATTTTCCTTTTCCTTAATTTCTGAGTGCCCTAAATTTCCCCGGTCAGCCTAGTAGTCTAGTTTAGTTTAGAAGCAAGTTGGATGGAGCTCGAAGCATGGTGTTAGAAGATTTTCTGAAGATTTTGGTCTATTTCCACCACACTCTTGTTCTATAGTATTCCACATTTTTAAGGACAGATATTTATAATTGTCCATGTTTTAACTCTGAAAAATGTATTTTTATTTCGCTGTAAATTTTTAATTGAGATAACATATATGAGATTCTGTTATGTCTTTATTTTCTTTCTTACCCTTGAGAATCCGCTTCTCCGGCACTTGGATTTTCGGCACGTGAATACCAAGGATGTATTAGTGTCGATTTTCGAGAATCGAAGAAACGGGTCCTCACAACGTGGTATTAGAGCTTAGGTTGAGCAAATACCTGAGCCTGATAGGGGTAAAAGAGTCATCAGAGATAGGGTTAGTAATACCCTAGGATGAGTAACTCATTAAAGATAGGGTTAGTAACACCCTACAATGAGTTTGTGTGTGTGTATATATATATGAGCGCGTATTTGTTAATAAAATATACAAATGAATTTGGTTTTATATGAAATCATTTTACTTTAAAAAAAATATATGTACTTGAAAGGAAAAGAATATTTTGGTAAAATTTTCAAAGGATTTTTGAAATAATAGAATATTTTATCCAAAGAATTTTAAAAGCTATCTTTTGAAATAAATCTCAAAAATATCTTTCTGAGTATTGACCAAACCTCTCTACCTAAGAATATGCTAGAAATTACCTACTACTTATGTCTAAAAGAATAATTGTTTGCCTTGTAGAAACCATATGGGGGAAGTTTCGCGAAAGAGGAGTCCTCTAGAGCAAATTAAGGCGAGAATGATAGCATCATTGTTCTCTCTAGCGACAAAGAGAAATAGCCAGAATATCCGCCTAGCAATGGTGGATTTCCAATCGAGGAAGAATATGCCCCATACATACGTAGGGGTGAAGATCTGATACCCTATAGCCGGAATGCTTATACCTCCCCTAGCTGCAGAAATAAATATGATCTCTAGCGACGATGAATCCGGCCAGGCCTCGGAGTGAGTAGCAGATTCCGCTAGTTCCATTTTGGAACCAATAGAAGAGGATGAGCCAATGGAAGCGGAATCAAAACCAGTAAAAGAAGAGATAGAGCCGATGGAGGAGGAATCAGAGCCGATGGAAGACCCTGATGCTATCATATCGAGCAAGTGCAGCAATATAGTGTGGGATATGGACGGAGAACATGTTGTATGGAAAGAGGGATCGTCCAGTTCACCTATAAACTGGGATGTAACTTGAAAGCAACAATGAGGAGACGGAAGAAGAAGAAGAGGAGGGAGTCGAAGAATTTGAAAACCCTTGGGAGGAAAACGTGCAAGGCTTGGAGGAGTTAGAAAGGGAGGAGTCATTCCTGGAATACCAGCAGGCATGGGACATGTCCCATGGAACCAGCCATGGCTACTCCAGGGAATAGGAGAGGCATAGGAGGAAGACGACAATGATGCCAATAATGAGCTGGACAGTGAGGAAGAAGGAGAAGGGGAAGTGATGATTGATCCGGGATGTTGGAGTCTACCATTATCTTCGGACTTGGAAGAATAAGAATAGAGTATGAGGAGTTGAGTGAAATTCTAGTAAGTATAAGTATGAAGGGGATGTTTAGTTTGATATGGTGTTTTGAATTGTAATAGTTTAAGGAAGGGAATGGAAATCTTCTTTTTGGACCCCAGCTTCAAAAGATTTAAATGATGTAAGAATGCGAAGATTTATGATATGATGTTGACCTAACTTTTCATTGGTACCAATCTTTAAAATAAATATATGAAGTTATTAATGAATGGTTTTGGATTTGCAGTAAACGATATTTTAGCAACATTTTTTTAAACCCTTAAATGACAGTTTGGAAGAAATTTTAAAGGTATATTTAAATCTTTAATAATGGGATTTTAAAGATAATAACGAATATTGGGATCTTTTATATAAAGATAGAAATGTTACAAATTCAAATTATAAAGAAAGGAGAAGTTCATTATAACAATGTTTTGGTAATAATTAATTTAATCACTTTGATTGTATTTCGAATTAAGAAAAACTTGTTAAATATACTTATAACGTTTGAGTAAGTATATGAAACTTTTAAGTATTAAAACTGGTATAAGTAAAGAGAATATATATAAGGAAGTTTTAATTAATAAAGGATGTTAATTGATAAAGAAAGTTTTAACTAATAAAGAAAGTTTTAACTAATAAAGAAAGTTTTCACATTTGATATTAGCTAAAGGAAGTTTATGGTGATGTATCAATTTAATGAATTATTTTTAAAATAAGTTTTCCAGAAAACCACTAAGATACATTTAGAAATGTATTATAACCTTTCGAAAAGAAATGTGTTTTAAGTAGGAAGACTTGGAAATAAAAATATATAAAGTGATTATGTATAAAGAAGTATCTTTATAAAAAGTTTGAATAAAGAATGGAAGTTTTATGAAATGTTTTCATAATTTTTTTTGAAAGATTATATGAAGTATGCGGATTGTTTCGTCACATGATTTAATCTAAGATTCGAGTACAAACTTTGACGTGTCTTAACACTTATCCGAAAGAGGATTTATCACTCGATTCTTGACGACAAACATTAATGAGGGTTTATTGTTAGATGCTTGAGTTTTCTATCATAGTTGAGAGCTATGCAAGGAGAACTAAGTTCTAATCAGTAAGCCTGGTCAGAGTCCACACTAAAGGATCGGGGGATCCATACTAGTTTGAAGTAAAGTTGTGAATTCGAATAAGATATTGCATACGTATGATCTATATACATCGTATGGAAGTGAGTTAAAAATAAATATTTTTGGGCAAATCTTTGGTTTTTGTTTGGGTAATTTCGGGGACGAAATTCTTTTAAGGAGGGAAGTCTGTAACGACCCACCAATTTTTCACTTTGAAAAATTGAATTTATTTTTAGATAAAAATGATAATACAGATAATACCATGTCAAGTAATAATAAGTAATAGTAACTAATTTGAATAAATATTTATAAAAATATTTTCCTTGAAATTTATATCGATAAGGTGCATCGTATTTAAATATAAATTTATTTAAATTAAATCATGTAACAACCCTGGTTTGGAGATTACCTATATATATTGAATTATAACTGAAGTTATAGTTCAATATTGTAAATTAAAATATAATTGGAGATTTTAAAATGTTTATTTGGAATAAAAAATGAATTTTGTAATTAAAATGGGAAAAATAAAGTTTGGAACTTTATTTTTTTTAATTGGGAATAAATATGGGATTAAATATGGATTAGATAAGTATTTGGTTTAAATAAATTGAAATATTGGGTATTTATTAGTTTGGAGCTAATAAATTAATTAAATGATGTATTTCAACGTTAAATTGTTGAAATAAATCTAAAGTAATGAAAATAAAGTTTTAAAAACTTTATTTTGAGAATTTGAGTAGAAAATAATCAAATTGAAATTTTATTTGGGTAAATACAACAATGTTGGAAAACATTGTCAATATTAATCTTTTATTGAATTTAAAATGAGAAATATAAAGATAATATGTGTTTTATTAAAATAAAAGATGAAATATTGTTTGAAAATAATATTTTGATGATTAAAAAGAGTTAAAATGATTTATTGTAATTTATTTGACAAGAAAACAATTTTTGGTACAAATTGTTGTAGTAAAAATAGTGTTTTGTAATAAAATTGTGAAATATAGATAAAAATAACTTTTTATTGTTGAAATAAATATTATTTTGTTTTAATAACAATTTTGTTTTCATACAATTGGTTATATACATTTTATTTGGTTAAAAATGAGAATATTTGGGCATATATTGTTAAAATGAGTTAATATGTGCATTTGTACTTAGAATTTCACTAAGTATATTTGGTATTGGGCTTGTTGGGTTAGTATTTGGATCCAACTAGTAATTCTGGAGACTTCGGGAAGAGAAAATTCACTTGTACGTAGCTTCTCTTCCATCTCCTTCTCAAAAACATTTTTTACAGTAGAGAAAATAAGGAATTCATGGCCTCCTCCAACTAAAATTTAATTTCCACTCAAAACTTGCTGCAAATTCAAAGAGATAATCAATTAAACCAAGATTATACAAGGTAATCCAAACCAATACTAAATTAATTTTATCAAAATCTTTGAGATTGAGACGAATTGTCTGTAACTTCTTTTATTTGTTTTGCATGCTTCTTTTCTAGCTTTTATAGGGTCTTGAAGCTTCTCCTCTTAACCAAAGCTCGCAACTTGCTATCGAATTCTTGCCAAATTGCCAAGGTGGGTTCAAAACTCACAATTGCTAACTAAATTAAGCTTTGCCTGTAAAGAAAATTGCTCACAAATAGTTACTGTATACGTTCTATTCTCTGTTCCTTGTTTCTTTGTTTTTTGGTTTCTAGTTGCTACTTTTAGTGGCTATAACTCTTTGATTTTCACTCGAATTGTTGCCTGATCTTTTCTAGAGTGTTGTTTATATGTTAAACTTGTTTCATTTCGAATTTCAGTCCATAATTCAATTTTTTACTATGTGTAATGGTCTTTGGAAATTCAATACGAAGCAGAAATTGTAAGCAGGAAGAAGTCCGTAGACTGGGTCGACAGGGTGGTCGACCCAGCACTCCCCAGATCGACCTGGAGGTCGACCTGGCCACTGGGCTAGGTCGACCCCCTTGTTGGCCCAGTACGTGAAGTGGTGGCCTTTTGTTCTATTTCTTTTCGCAGCTTTTAGTCTTCGTTTGTTATGATTTTGTGATCAATTCCTTTGCAATTTTGAGATGTTTATGATGATTACTATGGGCTGTGATATCCATCAATAGATTGGCCGAGATTTGGAGGAATTTGGAATTTAAAATTTAAATTCGATTTAAATTTGAATATCGATTAGGTGTATTTCCAACGTTTTCTTGATTTTCAAGCACTATTTCGTCCAAATAAATTTTGAGAAAATTTCTAAATAGTTTGGTTTTTGAAATCTTTATTATATAATATTTTCAAATTATTATTAAATTATTTCAAAGTATTTTAGATATATTCAAGCAGAATTTTCAATAAATATCTTTTAAATGATTTCAGAATTTTAAAATCCCATTTTCTCAAGTAAATTATTTTATAAATAATATACATTACTTTTACACTATTCGGACATATGAGAAAGAGAATTAAACGGTTTAGTAAAACCCATGGTATGGAACACATGAGTTTACTTTATCGGTTAATTCCGGACTTGTACGATCGAAACTATATTGGTTATTGATCTTTGAGTTATTTAGCCAATTTATGGCGAGTTTTTGAGATTATAATTCCTATCTTTAGGGATTATCTGGGAAGGCCAATATTTGGCGGGTTTTGGTTCGAGATCTCCTATTCTAGGAGTATGATCTATGAGAACCCGTTATAGTGTTTTACTTGCTAATGAGATGAGGCGAGTCTGAGTTTTCCAAGTTTTGGAATTTTATGATGATTTCTGTTTTCTAATGTGGCAATGACTAGCGGTTAGTAAACCGTTAACTGCGAACGTGTGGTATGGGACACACATTAATACTTTTCGGGTTCCTATTTGGGAGTTGTGACACATTCTGGGATTGCTAGTACTATAGACCTTCAGGTCATTTGGGATTACGACTTCGGTCGTCTAGGAGAGGTACCTAATATATATATATAGTACTGGGGGGATGGCACGTGTAGCATTGCTTTGGCATGCAAATGGGATTTGGCCAATCCGGGGAATTTTTATGAGTTTTTGATTTTGATTTCACTAATTTGAGATGATGAATTTACTTATAGCCTTGAGTTAGAGAAAGGCTTATATATATTGTTTTATGGTGATTTCGATATTGGGATTATAAACTCTTATTGAGTTTCATGAGTTTTGATTTGGAGATTTTGATGATTTCACATATGGCTTATATATTGCTTATGTTCACTTACATTGTATAGCCCTTTGAATGTGAAACATCTATGCCATGTTAAACCTTATCATGTGATTAACTTTGAGCCTTTATGGAACACCTATTCTTAGTTGTATCAATAGACTTTACTTATATCATTCCTTTATCTTTAAAAGGAATGTCTCCCTTATGCACTTATATTCCTTTATCTTTTACTAATATCAAGTTCTAGTTAGCCTGACCCGTGTATTTATTACTCGGGTCAGACCGAGTTGTAGGTTAGCTTTTGGACCTTTGCTAGCTTTACCTTTTGGGCTTCTTCATCAACTTTGGTTATGGCATAGTTTTTGTGTTGTAGTCTTTTGTTTGGGAACCTTATGTTGTATCTATTCTTTTGTGAGGATGTATGTATATATTGTGGTTGAATACCACTTGTGGTATGTTGTATTATGTAAGTGTATATGTATATTATCTGTGTTGCTGTTCTGTGACATGAGATTGTTATTGTTATCATATCTTGTTTCTGAATCGATCCTGTAGCCACCATAGTAGTGTATTGGATAGGAATTAAGTATGTCGAATACTCGAGATGAAATGAAAAAAAGTACCAAAACCGACATACTTCGCTCTTATCTAATGCAAGACTATGATGGTTGCCCTTAACCAGCCCTATTCTCCGCACTAGCAGACAGAATTACTATGTAATTCTTTTTGTTAATGTGGGTCTCGGGGTGGGGCATTACAAATCAGGACTTAATGACTTAATAATTATTTTAATTGTCCAAATAATTATTTTAAATAAGGATAATTAATTTTGAATAGTTATAAAGAGATAATAAATCATTTATATTAGTTTTATAAAGAGATATATTTGATTTGAAAATATAAGAAAAAAATCGATATCGCTTTATCGGTATAACAACAGTTATCATAAATAATTTTTTATATTAATTTATATGGTTTTGTAACTCAAATATGATCATTTTAATTAGTTTAAAATGATAAGAAATTTATTTTTAAATTTTGTTTACAAATATATGTGCGTAAATAAATAAGTGAAAATGTGACCGATAATCGGTTCTCCGGATTTCAACGATTTAACGAACGAAAGTTGTTCGAAGACGTTCGAAGTTTTTTGCACCTACATGTACATACATATATATGTTATATGCACATATATACATGAATACATATATAAATATATATATCACAAAAATGATTAAATAATTCAAAAGCTTAACCTTTATGTAACCATAAAGCAACCATCACTTCACAACACCACACCATCACCTCACATCAACCATCACATGGCTTTGGGGGGAGGGGAGCCGTGCGCTAGGGGCTGTAGGCTAGGGGCATTTATGGAATTATACAATTCAATATTTTATTCTAAGGATTTTCCTATAGATACCACCCCTTTTCTCACAAATTCCTAATACCATTTCACTTCTTCTTCCTCTTCTTTTTCGAGCTTTCTAAGAGCTCTCTAATGGCTTCTTATTCAAAATAATAATAATTTATAGAAGTTAGAAAAAATACCACTAATAAAAGAAGAAAAAGATATATACTAATTTAAAATATCAATCCACTTCAAAACTAGTCTGAAACTCCTCCACTTCACTTCCAAAATCAATGACCACTACCCCACACCATCTTGGCCATGTGCACCATCTCCAACAAGGCTAAGCCGAGCTCCTCCTTGGGGCGTAGGCTTGGTTTCGTTTGTTTTGGTTCAATCGTAGCGGAGATATAGCCGATTTTCTATTTGCTCGAAGGGAAAATGAAGGAGAGAACTCCTAAACTATTATATTTTATTTTGGATGATGATTTGATGTTTGAAATGGATGTTTAATATGCTTTGATCATCATGTTTGGATTGTTTAAATATTAATGTTGAAAATATATGCAAGTCACGGAAATACACGTCGATAAGCACAAAGGGAATCACTTTCCTTGAATTAATGAAATGGTGTGTATAGAATGTTAAATCTCTTTAAGAATGGTTTAAAATGAGTTTGAAATGTTTTATAAACATTTAAAAGTGTTTTGGTGAAGTTTGAATGAGAATTGAAAAATTAGTCAAAAATAGGCGCGTCGCGTAACGGCAGTTCACGATTTCGCGCCATAAAAGTCAAACAAGTGTAAAAGATGGAATATAGCTCGGAATTCTTCGAGATAAGAATTTTCCGAACTATGATATCCATAGTTTTATGTAATCAAAGGATTTATAAGAGAGGTTTAATGATTTCGTATATACCAGGAAGAATGTTTTAGAAATATATATCTCCAAGAGAGATTTTGATAAAAAGAACTTAATCAATTAAAGAATGATTCTCTATCCATAGAACCTCCTTTTATCGATGATTGGTTCGAAGGAACCAGGGTCGGATTTTGGTAATCCCTATCCAAAAACCACTTAGAACCAATGTATGAGTTCAAAAAATGAAGACTTGATAGAGAGAATGAACGATAAAGACCAAAGATTTTCGGGGTGAACGGACTGCTTGTTTATAACTCTGGTTAGCTCCGAAATACTAAAGTAGCAATGGTCCTTCATTTTTGAAACTCTTTGGGTTGCAAGAACTACTCGCTACTAATGGTAGAAGGAGGAGTGCATTCGGTTTCGTTTAGTCCCAGAATGAACTTGTATGGATGGATGTCTGACATTGCATTCTTGAGATTTCATCATTGACTTTTATAAATATACATCTGTTTGGTGGCAGAGAAGGCAACTTCTCTTAGGTTAACACCCTTCTCTGAGACGTATGAGCTCGGAGGTTATATGTTTATGGAAGTCAATAGTGATCGATGGAATGGCAATGTGGCATTCAAAAAGGAAAGATGATGTGCTATGTGAAAGGCAATCGTTACCTCAAGCCTCGCACCAGGAAATGGCTGAAACTGGGTAGATGCGGCAAGGATATGCGGTTCGCAACCATTAGGGCATGATCATCCCCTTCCAGATATATTTGTACCCGCTATGACGTTCGGGTTTAAATTAATGTGTATATATGCTATGAGGATCCTCGGATAGGTCGGTAACGACTTGGGTGATGACATATTCGATACTATCTAGGAAGAGGTAGGCCGGTCTTGTATTGGAGGAGGACCATCAGTTGGGCCTCGGTACATTCCTCTAGAGATGTACTACCGAAAGGTAGTCCCTTCACCTGGTCATTTGTATGGAATTCATTCTCCAATAAGTGTTATCCATTTTGTTTATAGAGCATAGTATGCTAGAATTTAATAATGGTAAATTTTTTAGCTAAGATTAATAAGTTTACTTGCAAATGTTTCAAAGATACGTCGTTAAAAATAAATATCAAGTATTTTTATGTAGAATGATTTGGTTATCATAAGGTAAAAACCCGTTCTGTGTTTATGTGCTGCATGGTCTTATGAGGTACCTTTTTGTTTTCAAAACGTGTATTTTGAGTTCTCACACCAGTCACATGACTGATCCGAAGTTTATTTTCCTTTTCCTTAAACTCTGGGTGCCATAATTTTCCCCGGGTAGCCTAGTAGTCTGATTTAGTTTAGAAGGAAGCTGGATGGAGCTCGAAGGATGGAGTCAGAAGATTTTCTGAAGATTTTGGTCTATTTCCACCTCACTCTTGTACTATAGTATTCCACATTTGTAAGGACAGATATTTTTAACTGTCCATGTTTTAACTCTGATAAATGTATTTTTATTTCTGCTGTAAAAGTTTTATTGAAATAACATATATGAGATTATGTTTTGTCTTTATTTTCTTTCTTACCCTTGAGAATCCACTTCTCCGACACTTGGATTTTCAGCACGTGAATACCAAGGATATATTAGTGTCGATTTTCAAGAGTCGAAGAAGCGGTTCCTCACAACTTAAAAGTTTATTGCTTTAATTAATAAGTGTGGAAATGCTTTGATCTTTAAATAAATATTTAAAGTTATCAATGGATAAGTAACTAGTTTTGGGTTGTTGTAACTAGTGTTTTTAGCAACACTTGTTTTTAACCCTTATTATTAATTATATTTGGGAATATAATTAGATATCTACTAATGGATATTTATTAGAAAAATACAAGTAAATGGGTTTGGGTTTGTTGTGACAAATGTGTTGAACAACAGTTGTCTTTAATCCTTAAATATAAATATATCTTTAAGAAGGGAGTTTTAAAGAGGAATGTTTTCAAAGTATAAATTATTTGGGTTTGTTGTGACAACTGTTTTTAGCAACTTTTTTCTTTAACCCTTAAATGTAATTAAACCTTTAAAAGGAGAGTTTTAAAGATAATGATTAAATAGAATGGTTTTGGGTTTGTAGTAAACAATGTTTTAGCAACATTTATTTTTAAACTCTTGAACTATATTTTGGAAGAAATATTATAAATCTTTAATAATGGAATTTTAAAGATAATAACATGTATTGAAATCTTTTATAAAAAAAAATATTGTATGCTTAATTTATAAAAGAAAAGGAGTTTATTATAACAATGTTTTGGTAGTAATTGTTTTAATCTCTTTGATTATATTTCAAGTAAGTAAAACTTGATAAACGACTTGTGAATGCACTTATACCATTGGAATACGTATATGAATACTTTTTAAGTATTGAAAAGAGTATAGGTGAATAGTTAAATATATTTATACAAGAATATAAAGGAAGTTCTAATTAATAAAGGAGTATTAAGTAATGAAGTGTTGACTTGTAAAAGAAGTTTTATTAGATAAAAAGATGTTTTTCTAATAAGAAGTGTTTTTAATTAATAAAAGATAAATTAATTAAAAAGGGAATAAAATTCGTTTATGTGACTTAACCATGCCTTGCATGAAACGATAGTGCAGGCATGTTTACATGCTTATGAGAAAGTATTTAGGACTTAGTTCCCTTATGCGATCATTCTCATTATTGTTGAATAAGACCAAATTCATCGACTCGGTCTTAGAGAGACAGGGATTGGTAAGTGTTCTACTTATCGAAAACCACTTCAAAGTTGAGATACTTGTTTTCTGTTTTGGAAATGAATGATGGAAACCATGAGTGGTTCCGAAATCTGTTGAGATGATGGAATCCACGTGGGATTCATTATGTGATCGAATTTTGTTGAAAACTCGTGTGAAGATGTCGAACGTAACCTCATCGTTGAAAATGGCTAAAAAACAGAGTAGGAAAATAGCCAATGGGGTTTAGGTAACCTCAGAGGGTACTGATCAACTCTATTATCTAGAGTATGCTTATCGATTGTTACTAGGGGGAGTTGATCATATTCGGGATATGTTTCTGCGTGAACCAGCTATGTCTTCCTTATTTGGTATATTTTATCTAGAGGTGTATGGTGCTCGAATAGGTACTTTCTGACCCTTGCCAGGAGACTTGCCTCGAGGTACTGAGGACCGTCCATTGGAAAATCCATTTATACGAACGTACCTTAGCGGTTTTGTTTGTATACCTAAATATGCTGTCAAACGTAATTAATGTAACCATTTCAGCTATGATATATATTTATATTAAACACCCTAGATATTATTATAATATCACTAAATTTTCTTATAAAATGGTTTGGTTATTGTAAGGTAAAAACTCGTTCATATTTATTTGTGGCGTGGTCTTACGAGATACCTTTATTCTTTAAAAGGGTTTTACAAATATAGTAATTCAAATTACTTGAGTTTTCTCACGTTGGTTTACCAGACTGATCCAAGTATTATTCTTCTTATAATGCTCGCGTCAGCCCGTGTATATTTCCAGATATCGTTGATGATTCATTGGAGCTCTAGGAGAGGAGCTGGATGACTCCCTATCGTAGATTTTATTTCCGCTGCATTAATTTATTTATTTTTATATCAGCAATTATGAGGATAGGTTGTTATAACTGTCCAGGCTGATGATAGGTTAGTTTACTCTGATTATTGTATATATACAGTTTTCCTTTGTAAATGTAACGACCCACCTTTTTGGACGGTTTAAATTGACAATAAACCACACATGTCAACTCAAACCATTCAAAAGGGAGGATTGTTAATGGGGTAAATAAAAAAATAAGAGAAAAGAAGGAAAAATAAAACACATAATCTCACAGTGAAATGACAAAATATAATAATCAAATAAACAGTTCATGAAGCTGTTTGACAAATAACATTTGATTACACTTTACAATACAAATCAGAGTTATACATACAACAGGAATAAATAAATAATGCAGCGGAACAACATGATATAGTGGGATAAAATAATAATATAATACTAAACTGCGTCTTCGTCCTCCAGAATAATGTCTTCAACACTGAAAAGCTCAAACTGACCCGAGCGTAATGAAAAAACAAAACACTCGAGTCAAAACTAAAAGATCTTACGTAAGTTAAATCAAAATAAGTAAATATGAGTGTAACGGCTTCAGAGATGTTTATGGGATTTTACATCTCCTATCCAGTGTCTAACGTGCGTGCAATAACTTAAGAGATGTTCGGGATTCCATCTCCTAAGGATCCGTTAAACCATCTACATATATAATACAATACACTATTATAATATGTCTATAGTAAAGTAAAGTATTAAAATAGCGTTAAGGCGTTACCCATATCCCCCTTAACATATTTTATATAATGTTGTAGTCTATACAGTACTGTAAACTCCACCGTAAACTGGTGGGCTATCAGTAAGCACTCCATAGGTACAGCACAAGCCAAAATCATAGTGGGCTCGATAAGGCAGATGACAAGGCACAACGAGGCAATGTCAGGGTAGGATTCTACCGTTTACACTTCCGAGCTAGTGGTAACGCATAGCCGCAGCTACCGCCCACCTCGAAACAACACTCCTATAATCAAATCGAAGGTGGCCACCAAATCAATCACAAAGTAACAGATTTGGTATCGAAGAAGTGTGTCCGATCGGAGAAGCGACCTCACTTGGCCTGTCAATTGCTCATGTTTTAGTCATCTCAAGCTGACCCAAATGTCAGGGCTGCGTTCTTACCTCATACCAGTAGCGTTCGCCAAATCATCCTACTTCGTTCTGGATTCTCCACCACATGCACAGTTGTTAAAGTGGTTTCGGAATTGGCAAAGAGTATGACAATATCCAACTCCGGTCTCTTTAACAACAAATTGTTATACTTTACACACCGGATGGTTCTTTTACATTTCAAACTGTTCATACTTCATATCAAAATACCATATGCACTTCCAAATCATAATCATTTCAAAATCATATTCACTTTCAAAATAATTATTCACTTTAAATCATATTCATTTTCGAAATCATAACCACAAAATAGGTTAAACCATCATATCAAAATATTCGCATTTAAATCAAGTGAATCTAAATCATAACAGTTCCAACTTTAAACGGTTCGAATATTGAAATTAGTTTATATATTGGAATAGTTATACATTAAAAATAGTTTATACATTAAAATATATATATATTAAAAGTTGTTTATAAATTTAAAATAATATATATATTAAAATATTTTTTATATTAAAAATAGGTTATCGATTAAAATAGTTTATATATTAAAAATAGTTTATATATTAAAATAGGTTATATATTAAAAATAGCTAGTGTATTAAAAATTATTAATATATTAAAATGGTTTATATGAGAAAAATAGTTCATAAGTTAAAAGAGTTTGTATATAAAAAGAGTTCATATCGAAAATAGTTTCAAAATAAAATTGTTTCTTCCAATTTCAAAAATCAATTCAAATCAACTTTAGTTCCAAAAATTCAATTTAAATCAATCTCGGATTTCAATTTAAAAAGGCTAAAGCTTTCAATTCAAATTCTCATTAAAAACCATTTCAATTTATATCAATTTCAAATCCATATTTGAACTACAAATTTAAACCATTTCAAATTAAATAGGTTTCAAAGTTTAAAAATATTCAAACGTTTAAAATAATTCAATTTTGATAAATTTCAATTATACTTCAAATTCAACTTTAAAATTTCAATTTAAATTCTTTAAACAATTCATTTAAACCAATTTCAATTTCAACATTTTAAAATCTTGGATTTTGAAAATAATTCAGTTTATATAAATCTAATTTTATTTCATTTAAAATAATATCATTTAACAGGATTGAAAAATTAAGGATATAAAATCATCTAATTTAACCAATCCGGTGTCCGTATATAATTTTCTACTCTATGGTCAAGTGATACGTATATATATCATTTCAACCCGCAATAAATTTAAATTTTCGGATATATATCATTTCAACCTGTATCCCGAATCACAATTTTCCAAATCCATAAAATCTCTTGGGTCTATCATTTCAATCCATAATGATTTTTCCCTGATCTATAAGATCGTTCGGGTATGTATCATTTCAACCCATAGTGATTTTCCTAACAATAACTAAGGGAACTTGCAATGTGATAACAACATATAAAATAAACATAACATCAAATCATCCAAAATGTCAACAATTAAGCATCCATCACAATCATCATTCAAATAAACCAATAAATCACAACAATTAACTAGTTATCATTATCAGGTATTTAACTAACAATTTAAATATTCAATATAAATTTAAATGGCAATTTAATTCAAATTCAATTCAATTTCAATTAAAATGTCAAATTAAACTACCAAACATCAATCAATAAATTTCTTATCACATCATAAATTTAATCTAGCTAACTTAAGAAGGTTTAGTATTTGTGAGTGGGTTAAATCACTCACCTTTATAAGAATCTAAAAATAATAGACTTCTAATCAATAGCTCCTCTCTATGTTTCCTTAGTCTCCTTCTTGATTGCCAACTTTGTTCCTTAATTTTGCTTTTGGTTTGATTTACTTTAATTTTCCTCCTTATTATATATATATATATATATGTATGTATGTATGTATGTATGTATGTATGTATGTATATTAGAAGGTTTGACAAAAGAAGAATATTTGAAAAAGAAGAATTGAAAAAAAAGAAAAGGATTAAAACAAGAAGAACTGAAAATGAAAGAGAAGATCAAGATTTGAAAAGAAAGAAGAAATTTGAAATAGAAGAAGATTTAAAGAGGAAGAATATTTGAAGAGGAAGGAAAAAATAAAATGAGAGAGATTAAGAAGATTTGAAGAAGAAAAGGAAAAAAAAAGATTAGAATGAAGGCTAGGGTTTCATTTGCATCATATCTTATTTATAAGGTTAGAATTAGGTTTAGAGCCAATGAGATTTGAAAAGAGAGGCTGGTATTAATTAGAAATAAATGAAATGAGGTTTCAGGAAATGAAGTTGGAAAATGAACGAAAAAAAAATAAAGTAAATATGAACAAACTAGGTATTGAAATAAAGTAAATATGAACAGCGTTTTTAAAAGTAGCAAGTATTAAAAAGAGGTAAAAGAAAGAATTAAAAATATGAAAAGTAATTCATGTTTGCAAAATGGAAAAGCTTCAGATAATGTAAATGGAAAGGAGTAATGGAACAAATGAGCAAATAATGTAAAGAATGCAACAATTATTAATTAGAAAGGGAATGAATGGACCAACTCTATAAACTTTTGGAATTCAAATTTCAAAAACAACTGTTCACTTAATTAATTTTGTTAACCCCAAACATACCAAAATTGACATCCATTAAAAATTTAATTAACACACAATAAATGAAAATAAATTCTCTACACAAATTTGTTGTCATAAATTGAAAGAATATATAACATTAAGAACTTTTCATTTCTCTCTCTCTTTGATTAGATTGGGAATTTAAACAAACATGTTAACATTTCGATTGAATGTTTTACTAGAAATGCATTAACATACATTCAAAATATGATAGCATAAATAAGGCAATATAAACAGGTGAATAATATATATATATATATGTATATATATATATATATGTACATCTTTATCGCCACTTATAGTTTGCTTTCATAAATAAAAGGTATGAAAATAATCCACATAAGAATGCAATGAATGTAAGAGTAAATTAGAAGAGTGAAGAGGGAAAGGTAAATTATGTTGCAATTAAAATCTAATCAAGTCTAATTGAAAAGGAAATAATCAAGTGTAAATCTATTTTACCCCCTTTATCATCTCCTATTAACAGTTAATTTAATATCGTATGAGATTTCAAACCTAAATAATCTTTTTTTATGATATAATTGAATCTAAAACATAAGTTTATATTTAGGTATAAACATATATGCAGTAAACTAACATTAAATTTTGAAGCATGAACTGAATTAATTGGAAATAAATCACCCAATTTAAATTTATTTCAATATATGTTTACAATTAACATCTTCCTTCTTTTTAATTAAAAGATTCCAAAAAAATCTTTTATTTTGATTCCCACTCTTATTATTGAATCAACTATTACCTTATGAATATAATTAACATTAGTTTACATTTATTACATACATATTCTACAGTTATCATCTTAACTCATATTAACTGCAATATTTAATTACATTAAATTTCATAGGTTTCCAAATTAATTTCAAACTGTTAATCAATGAGATGCTAATAAATTAATTGTTACAACTTAGTAACTCATATCTATTAATTCATTGTTTACAACCAAGGGTTATAAATTACTTACCTGATTTCATTTTCTATATTAACTAATCTCAATTTAGTACATATAATTTCACCATTAATACAACATTTAATTCATTCCTTATTGACTTACAATTATTTCCAATTTAAGCTCTACAATTACATTCCCAATTAGCTTTACCATTATAGTTGATAGAAATCACATTAAAAATTGTCAATTTCATTCAATAAACATTATTTAATTACATTTAAATTTTTTTCCCATTTATAAATCATAAATTTAATTTCTCCCAATATTAAATTTCAAGGTCTTATTTAATTTAATATTTTTCATTATCAAAAATGCAAGTCGTTACAATCTCCCCCACTCAAAACTTTTCGTCTCCGAAAAGGAATAAGAAGGAATTAAAAAGTTTGATATATTTTATTCAAAATAATCAATTTATAAATAATTAATTTACATAATTTAGTTAAATAAAAATTTGAAAATAACTCAACTTTCACAAAAAATTTCTAAGTCCTAAATTTACGGAAAATTTCGGCAGAGTCCTCCTTTGCGCGGATAGGTTCGGAAAATAATAATATCAATAATTATAATATATATATATATATATATATATATATCATATTTCAATAATAAAACATCCCAAACCATGGGCAAACAATTAAAATATCGTTCCAAAACCGTAATCCAAAAACGTACCTATTTGTTTAGCAAAAAACTTTATTTATGAAACCAAAAACAGTAGCTATTGCTTCCATAAACCTGTATTTCACTTATATAATCCAAAGAGTTAAAATTATGTAAAAGAATAATATTTTTAGTTGCTTCAAATCAATAGCACAAGCAACATACAACATATAATAATCATATGCAAACAAAAAAAAAGTACAACCATCATATGCAACCAAAGAATCCATCATACATTCATAGCAACCAAACTAATGGTTTGTCCAGGTTCAGAAACTTTTCATCATGCAAGAGTGATAAATAAACTACCAAGTGTACCTTACGCTCAACAGCCTAAGATAATTACTTAATAGATTATTCATACAACCTTAAACAATTTAACGTATCATTTCCCAAACTTCCCATTAGCCATTACAACAAAGAATTTAAATGTTATTTGAGTTTGTTCTATTGGTTTCCTTTTTCCTCTTTTATTTATTTTCATTCATTCATACAATGTCATTTTTCCATTAATTTACATTCATTTACTTACATATGCTATTTACATAATATATTTCCCATTCAATATTTGAAATCATCATTGAATACATTATTAAAGTATTACATACATTTCATTTATTTCAATTTATTCATACAAGGTTATCTCTTTTTAATTTGCATTCATTTATTCACATAGATTATTTCAAACTCGATCATTCAGAACATCGATAAATCAATTCTTAAAATATTATATAAGTTTCTTGCAGTTTAATTCACATCTATTATTTACTTATATAACTTGATTTCCATTTAATTTTAATATTCATTAGAGAATAAATCCATACTTAAGTTTTTATATTTTTCAATTCACATTCATTTTCACCATAGTATTTCCTTTAATATTAAATCTATTTATGAATCATTTTTAACAATTTCTTAGGTTTATAATCATTTACTTAAGTTATATTCACTTTTACTATCCAATTTAATTATAAAGCATTTCAACCATTAACTTAAGTTTATATCATGTCTTGTAACATCTTAATTCTCAATTTATATATTGACATGATTTCATTTTTGAACATTATTATTACCTAAGTTTTCACTTGTATAATATTCTATTATATATTCTTATTTAACATTTCAACTTTTAAATTTCTGGTAAGTTATATATATGTTTTTAGAATGTAATTGAATGTCACACAAGTTTATCTTATTAAATTTAGTTAACAAAATGTTCAATAGTCATATCTTCAAAAATTTCACTATCTTTTAAATTTACAAGTTACAAATCTCCAATTTCTTTACAGTTTCATTAATCACCTAGCTTCTAATTTCTTATTTTTCATTTTAGAAGTTTTCAATTATTAAAATAGTTAAGATTTCATTTCATTACAATAATTAAAAATCATTGATTAAAAGAAATTTAAGAACTAAATACCGGATTTCATTTCAATCATCTTGAAATAATATATACTTATATCTTTTAATATATCAAATCATGCATAGGAAATTTAAAATAAAATTTTGTTTATCAAAACAAATGTGTAGTAAACTACTACAGCGGTCTTCCCACTTTGAAACTCGAAAATGAATGTCGATGATGCCGCGTTCATCATCGAAATTATTTTCCACCGACAAAAGAGGGAAGTACAGAACTTATTTCCTTTTAAAATTCCTTTATAACATTTCTTTCAAATCACATTGAAAATATTTATATCCGAAATACTTCTAAATAATACTAATATTATATTCCTAAACTTTTGAAAACCAATTTCAAAACCACGGAACTTAAGTTCTCAAATTTCCAATTAGATTCATTTTATTTGTAAATCTTATTTTGCAACCAATATTTATAAAATTCCACTTCCTGACAAACAAACATATCACATACAACTATATCCATTTATAAAATTATTCTTTTATATACAAAATATAATACTAGGTAAATTTATTTCGCTTACCTATATTTCAAAAACAATATTGTGTCGGTCTACCATATTAAGTGTTTAGAAATCCATATCGATGCTATAGCGCCCTATGTACCGACCAAAATTTATAAATACTAAACAGAACAAATTAACACAATATAAAAACATTTTTATAATACTAACAAGTACGCTCTCTCATATATGTATATATATATACGCTCAAACAACTCATTCTAGGGTATTACTACCCTATCTCTAATGAGTCAAACCCCACAAAGCTAAGGTTATCGTTAAACCAAAGCTCTGATACCAACTGTAACGATCCACCTTTTTGGACGGTTTAAATTGACAATAAACCACTATGGCAACATATATTTCGGAAGATTTAAATCGACAATAATCCACACATGTCCAACTTAAACAATCCGGAATATAGATAATCAATGGGGTTAATTAAGAAAAATAAGAAAAGAAGAAGAAAACAAACACAGAATCTCACGGCGGAATGATAAAATATAATAATCAAATAAACAGTTCATTAAGCTGTTTATATTATACATTTGATTATAATTTATACAACATTTATCAGAGTTATATATACAATAGGGATAAATAAATAATGCAACAGAACAACATGATGCAGGGAATTATAATAGTAGTAATATACCAAATCTTCGTCTTTGTCCTCCAGAAAATGATCTTCGATGCGTTGAAATACTCAAAACTGACCCGAGCATAATGAAAAGAAAAAACACTCGAGTCAGGGCTAAAATGTTCTTATGTGAGTCAAATTGATATCGCATATAACATTAGTGCAGTGGCGTCAGAGAGGTTTATGGGGTTTCACATCTCCTATCCAGTGTATAACGTGCGTGCAATAACTCAAGAGATGTTACGACATTTTCCATCTCCTAAGGATCCGTCAAAATATCTATATATAGTAGAATACGCTATAATAAATAGTGTCTATTAGTAAAATAAATATTTTTATAGCGTTAAGGCTTTACATTGATCCCTCTTAACTCGTTTTTAAGCATTGTCGTACAGTTTGCATATAAAACACCAGTAAACTGTCAGTGGATAGGGATGCGCCGTGATAGGACAACACTAAACCAAATCTTAGGGGTCTCGTATAAAGATAATAGTATGATAAGGCACGTTAGGCAATGCCTAAGGTAGGATACTACCAGTTCGGGTCGCATGCCTGGTGGTAACGCATCATAGCCATGACCGCCCACCGCGTCCATCCATCCCATATCGAGTCAAAGGGAGCCTATCCCACTTCAAGGTGCACCAATCAAAACCAACAATAAGAGTAATAATATGGACCAAGTCCAAGAAAATCGAAGATCGGATGTCCGCTAGGGGTAATTAGTCCACTTGGCTCTGTCAAGCCGTACTATTTTAGTCATTTCAAATTGGCACAAGTGCCGGGGTCTATCCATCATCGTTCTCTTTCTTCAAATCCAGCAATCATCGCCAAATCCAACCACTTCGTTCTGGAGTCTCCTCCGCATACACAGTTGTTAAAGTGGTTCCAATATTGACAGAGAGAATGCCAATAAGAGGTTCCGGTCTTTAACAACCAAACGTCGTTTTACACATCGATTGGTACTTTTATATTTCGAAAACAATTCGTACTTGATATCAAAATATCATATTCACTTCAAAACCAATTTCATTTTAAAATCATCATATTCACTCAAAATATACTATTTCACTTCAAAATCATTTTCGCCTTAATATCTTGATTTCGTTTCCAATTCAAAATTGCTTCGAATTTCCATTTGGGTTATAACTTCAATTTAACCCAATTTGTATTTAAATCCATGATTTAAATATAAAAAATTCACACTCTGACTAGTTTGAATTTAGAAAATAGCTTGAATATTTTTAAAATAGTTAAATAATTAATATAAGATAGTTTGAGTTTTAAAAATGGTTTATATAGTAAAATAGCTTGGAAAATCAAAATAATTTGACTATTTAAGAAGAAAGATTTTAAACAGTTTATATTAAAATAATTTATTTGAAAATAGTTTCAAAGTCAAACTGATTCAATTCTCAATCTTCCCATTCAAATCAATTTCAATTTCTATTTCCATTTAAATCGATTCAATTCCAAGTTCAATTCGAATTAACTTCGATTCCAATTTTAATTCAAATCAATTTCAATTTTTATTCCAAATTAATTCGATTTCGATTTCAATTCCAATTAATTCAATTCAATTCCAATTTGAATTAATTTCAATTCAATTCTGAATTTTAAACCATTTCTATTTATATAAATTCGAGTTCGATTTTCAAAATATCGATTAAATTGCTTAAATTAAATTAACCTTCAATGTTCAATTTAGAGTTAATCCGAGGAAGGATGAAGGAAGCTCAGTCAAGAGTTACGTGGATAAAAGGCGTAAGGACCTAGAATTCTCAGTTGGGGATAAGGTTTTCATTGAGGTATCACCAATGAAGGGTGTGATACGATGTGGAAAGTTAGGGAAGTTAGCCCCAAGATATGTAGGTCCATTCCATATTATAGAGAGGATTAAAAAGCTCGCTACAGAGTAGAGTTGTCGAGCAGTATGGCAGGTGTCCATAATGTATTTCATGTGTCTCATCTTCGCATGTATGTGCATGATCCAGAGACTACTATTCCTCCGACGGGGTTGGATGACTTAGTGGTAGAGCCTAATTTGACTTTTGTTAGACAACCAGTTCGGGTTGTAGCTAGAGATGAGAAAAGATTAAGGAACAAGACAGTCAGGTTGGTGAAAGTTCAATGAAGCGACAACGAGAAGGACTGTACTTGGGAGACAGAGGACATGATTAGAGATACTTATCCTGATCTGCTTTGAGGGTATGTCTATATTAGATTTATATAGATAGTTGCTAGTTAGTTAGACTAGTATGGTTGTTAGGAGTTGTTACAAATGATTGCTACGTTTAGTATTTAGTCCTTACTGAATTTCGAGGATGAAATTCTTTAAGGGAGGAGCCTGTAACATCACTAATTTTTTATAACATTATTCAAAAAATTTAATTAGATAAATTAAATAGAATAATGATGATAAGTGGATTGAGATTTGGATGAATCATATAAGGGGACGTGCTTAAAAATAAAATAAATGGGCTTTAAATTGGTTTAAAGGTTAATTAATTGACACATGGGATATTAGTAAATAGCCATTTCATTTTACACGGCTATACTCATTTGTAATTGTCCATTCACATTTCATTTCTCACTTTCACAAACGAAAACCATAAACCTAAATTAGAGCCGGTCATTAACAAGGAGGAAAAGAGGAAAATTCAATCTAAAGCTAAGGATCAAAGCTAGGAAGGATTGATCAACAACAAATCTCAAATTTCTTATCATATCTAAGGTGAATAATAATTTCATACCATCTTTATTTTATTCTACGATTATATGTTTTCAGATTTATGATTAAAATTCATTTTTATGATGATATGGATAATGATATACTTGAACTATATTATGTTTGAATTATTTTAATTCAATCACATATGAATTTGCACGGTTTTGATGCAAAACCGAGAGTCTACGATTTTAGAATTCCATGGAAAAAATTTACGTTATGTAAAACACGATTTTGGAGATGGGTTTTAATTTTCAAAATTTTCCGAGCTATAGAAAATTTATTATGAACTAGTATGGGCCCGTGCATCGCCCACTGGCTGTTTGTATTATTGTAAACGGAAAGCAAGGGCATTTTTGGAATTTCAAAAACACGTCGAGTAAATTAGTTCAACGAATTTTCTTTATTAGTAGTAGATATTTTTAAAGAAAAATATGATATAATTGGGTTTAAAAATTTATTTCCAGTATTTCAGGAAGAAATTGGGTCTAAAATTTTAATATGTTTGATTACATGATAAAATTGAATTTCTGTGATTTTTGGGGATTATTCCCAGTTGATTTATTAGGGAAAATAAATTATTTCAAGAGAAGGACTTATTTGCAAATATTGGTTTTGTTAATAGAAGGGCTTAAACGTTATAATTCCTTTGATTTGGATCTGATTAAATGCGGCAGTTATTTGTAAAGTATTTGAAAAGTTATACAGCAGCCAATCAAAGGTTTACAAATAAGCAAGCGTTATAAAGTAATCACTAATAATTGCTACATTTCAGCCTTTAATTCAGAAAAGTAGGTTTCGCCTCAAATAGCAGTACCTTTCGACTCCTTTACCTCTGCACCATCTCAGTCGAAACCCACAGAGTCAGAGCCAATGCACTTGGTATCAATGGTATTGGTACGAAGTGAATTGGTGGGTAGCGGAAGGTAGGGTGTCAAAAGTAATGCTTTCGTTAGGGTCGAAACTATATTCTGCTTTCAAAAGCTAAATTTTTTCTTTGTTTAACTTACAGCTTTCGACACAGTCGAAATGTATGCTTTCGAAAAGGTTTATATAAATAGCTTTTGGGGAAGGTTGCTTTATTATGTTGAAGTGTTAGCTTACAAAGGGGCACCTTTCTCCTTAAATAAAATCTTCCGAAAGGATTAGTTTCGACCAAGTCAAAAACCAGTCGCAAATTTTCAACTTTTGAATGTATTGAAGCCATCTATGCTGTCAAAGGGTTCTCATTGTTTTAAATTAAACTAAGCTTTTTTTCCTAAATGCTTTCAAAAGGGGTTGAGGATTTCAAAGGTAATGGAGTCGAAAGAGGTTTCGACTCTATCCTTTGAAGTTTCAATTTAAAGAATTGTTGCTTTCGACTAGATGGTTCCGACACCATCAACTTTTTCCCCAAAGTAAAATTTTTATTTGGTTTTGAAAGAGATACTTTCGTACATAACCATTTTTGACTCAAATGATGTTTTTTAAAAAGTAAACCCACTACTTTCGAAAGGGGTATTTTCATTTATTTTGAAAGCTATGTTTAGTATGTTTTTAAAAGAAGTTCTTGCTTTCGACAGGGGTCATCCAGAGGTTTCGAAAGAGATGTTTTTAAAGTTTCAAAAATAAACCCAATCTCAATTTAAAGGAATAACCATGGCATAAACAAACAAAGGGTTTTGAAATGAAGAAGTTTTCCTTGATTAAATAGGTTAAAGGGTTTAACCAAGATATATATATATATATATATAAGACAATTTCAAGGATAATAAACCACAGGTGTTGGTACTAATTGTTGTTATGCATACTTCTTCATATATCTATTCACATCGTTATCAACCCATAACTGTATTTTTGGGGACGGGTAAAATAACCAGTTAGGTTGACACAGTAGTGAATATAAGTTAAGGAATGTTAAAACCTTTAAACTAAAGGTATTGGCAGAGGCCAATAGGTTTACAATAAGCCCATGAAAACTGTGTGTGATAAATGATATTTGCAGGGGCCAATAGGTTCATAGGCAGCCTATGAAAACTATGATTTGATACTGGTAGGGGCCAGTAGGTTTGTAGTTAGCCCATGAAAACTATATCCAGATTAAGATATCGACAGTTAGTTAATAGGTTCCTGGTTAGCCCATGAAAACTAGGATAATAGAAAGAATAATAGAGTTACCAATAGGTTCTTAGTGATCCCATTAAAACTATGACATTGGACAGATGGTTCATAAACATTTAACAGGTAAATAATAATCCTAGAAACTATAATTGAGATAGATAGTCAGAATGAATGGGGATGGGTAATCCAGAATTTATTTACTTGTTTTGCATATCATCATAATGTTTTTGAAATACAATATTTTAACCATTGTGGATGCAGGAGCACAGTATATGGTTTTATAAATGTTTTAGGATACTAGTGAGGGGAAAACCCGTTCCGCTAAGCGGCGTGGTCTCACTAGATATCTAAATGGTTTGAGATGGTAAATTATTATTCATACCAGGCTTTATGTCTGACTCGAAGTTTTTGTTTTCCCCTTAAACTCTCGGATTCCCAATTGATTTTGAGTAGGTTGAGAGTTAAGATTTCAAGGTGTTCTTTTAGATGAATAAAGCTACCGAGGACGTGCAAGAGGCAAGCTTGTTATTAGAGTTCTTTTATTTCCGCTGTGTGTTTTGTTTGTAAATGCAAATTTATTTTCTTGCCTATTTATATACTTTGATCAACCAAAGGGGCATCTTCATATGTCGCTCATGGCGTATTTTGTAATAATTATATGTTATCTGAACGTGGTATGCGAACTAGGATTATGTAATCAATTTGGAATATTTTGAAATGGAATGTGGAATATTTTTGGTATTTAATTTTTTTTCCATATTCTTGTGTTTTTGTGTATCAATGTATCTAATATCATCGTATTTTGTCGCTGAGGATTAATAACCATGGATGACTGCAGCATCCGTAGCCGTTAGTTTTAGGCCTCCATGTAGGGGGATGTTACGGAATATTTCACATCTAATAGCGCTACCGAATCCAATCTAGATGAAATGTGAAAGTACCCTAATGGGAGAAACCCCGCATAGCTTGGCTTCCTCTCGCGCTTTGGATTTAGCCATTTTCGACAAAGGATATCAATGATCGATGGAGCAACACATCATCTTAGAATAACGATAATAAAGAAGCTGAAGTAACTGATAGCTGAGAAACCAACTATTGAGGATATAAAACGATCGTATATGGAAATTAAGTCTTGTATACTTATCACCACCCATCGAATTCGAAATTGTACTATTTCTTGGTGAACAATAATACCGGACAAGTCATGGTAGTGTTACCTCAAAGTCATGTCTCACGATTATTCTTAACTTTTGAAATAGCGACAAATCTACTTCTTCGATGTTTAGTGCTAATTATACAAATAAATTGTTTTCATACAAGTGAATCGCTTTACGAAAATTAATTCATTTTCATAAACAATTTAAACTTTTCTTTTAAAAACTCGAATTCATGCTTGGGCTTCACATTACAAGTATTAGCTTCAAAACACTTTATTAAAAGAGTTTACTAACCTTAAACATCATTATAAAAGGATTTAATAACTTTCAACATCCTTATTTAATTGGATACTTGGCTTTAACTATCATAAATGATAATAGTTAATTAAACTTCATTAATTAATTTGGTTAATTAACTTCAAAATACCCTTTAATTAAAAAGGTTAATCACCTTTGAATTAACATAAATTGTTAAATAATTTATTAAATTTAATCTCATTATTTACATTAATTAATTAAATTTTAGACAACATTAATTAAATTAATTTAGAACATAATAAAGAAAAGATTAATTGATTAATTAAATTTAAAAATCATTAATTGAAAGGGGTTAATTAATTTTAATCATCATCAATTAAGATGATTTAATTAATTTTAATCCATCATTATTAAATAATTAATTGACCTTAATCTTAATCATCATTAGACAAAATGATTAATTAATTTTAAGTATCATTAAAAAAGTAATTAATTAAATTTAAACATATCATTAATAAGTTAATTAATTAAATTTAAACTCATCATTAACAAGTTAATTAATTAACCTTAGTCCTTATTAATTAATTAATTATATTTTAAAATATTTATTAAAATAATTAAATAAATTTGAATTCATCCTTATTTAACAACTTTATTAACTTGTAAAACAAAACCCAAGCTCGAAAAATAAATCGAAAAATTTCGATAAGGATATGTTTGTTGAAAGTGCTGATATAGCGACAGTCGCTATACAGACACTTCGACATCTATTTTCATGTCACTTTATTTACATCTACACATCACATAGTCATAAGCAAAGCATAACGCAAGGTACTTGACTATTATGAAATAAGTAGAGAACATTACATAGAACATAATTAACTATCACCACTAACTTTTCATCTTACTAACTTACTGACAAGGTGTCCACTTTTAAGCTACTAACCAACTACCAAGATGCCATCTTTTTAAAGCATGACCCAAACCAATAACCAAACACAATATCATACATAACCAATAGCAAATAGCAACTAATAATGTGAGCTATATATTAAAGTTAAAATCTTTTGTTTGAAAGGTGAGATTTTACTCACTTAAGTGCTACGAAATGAAGTCGAATTATCGCAACTCCTTGCCTAACATTCGGTCTTCCTTCTCCTACACCAAAGCTTAGATTTTTAGGCCCTTAGTGGGCTAGTTGAATTCGGCCAAGATGGGAATGGGCTCGGCTTAGTTTGAAATAGGGTCTTAGGGTCTTGTTTTTGAGGGGTTAAGTAATTTAGAGTGGAAAGGGGCTAGTTTTAGTAATTTATTTAAGAAAAGAGTGGAAAAAGAATGTATTTTTGGATTTCTAAACTAAGATGACATGGAAATTTTAGAAGGAAGCTTGAGATAAGAATGATGGAGTAGGAAATGAGATAAAATGAAATAGGAAATTAGGAAATTAATTTTCATATGAAATGTACTTAGCATATTACTAAAATGCCCTTAAAGACACTACCCTCCACCCTTTGCATACCACCTCACTTCATTGTCCCCCCTTCCTTCATTCTACATGAAAATAGGTAGGCCTCCCTTTATTTTCTTCCATCATGCCATTAAATGCTAAGTACTTTAGTGTATAAATATGTTTTCTTATGTTTCACAAGGCATCTTTATAGAATATTCCATTTTGTTTTAAATGAAATGTTACAACACACACACACACAGATATATATATATATACCTACTTAATTACATTCATACATGTCTCATAAATGTATATATACATGCCCTAACTTTATTCATATGAGTGTGCATATGATACACCAATGTGCACAGCGTTTTCCGACAATTTTTCAACGCCGAAAAGTCGATAATTCAAATAACGATTTCCGATCACATTTTCTGTTTTTGCTCGAACTAAATATTTTTGTAAACTATTTTGAAAAACTATTTCACCATCGTTATTTATTATTTCAAAGAGTTTTATTTTAGTTATAAATCCATTAATTAATTATTTAAAAATATATTAAATATCCATATTTTAAAGAGGTTAAATTACGGGTTGTTACACTCTCCCCTCCTTAAAAGTCCCCGAAATTAATACATAAAAAAGTCAATCAAAAAGGTATATAGTATACCAAGAAATTCATATAATAATGTAAAGCAACTATGCCATAAAAGAACATACATAATGCATTCAAACAACTAACCTGACATTACGTCAGGGTAAGTTTCTCTAATATGATCATCAGTCTCCCAAGTACAATCGCGAGGGTCATCACTCCACTGAACCTTCACAAGCTTAACCACCTTGTTTATTAATCTCCTTTCATCTCGATTTACAGTATGAACTGTGTGTCGGACTATAGTCAAATTTAGTTCTATATCCAAATCTTCCTAAATAGACGTCTCAACAATCAAAGATAGATCATGAACATGTGTTCTCAAATGAGATACATGAAATAAATTATGAACTTCTGATAATCTGTTAGACAATTTTACTTTATAGGCCAACAATCCAATTCTCTCGAGGATTCTAAATTGTCCAATGAATTTGGGTGCTAAATTTCCTGCTCTTTTGAATCTTACAACTCCTTTCATCGGGGAAACCTTCACAAGTACCAAATCCCCGACCCCAAACTCTAAGTCCCTTATCTGTTTATCGGCATAACTTTTCTGTCGATCCTGGGCTTCTTTCATCCTTTCCTTGATCATAGACACTTTTTCTTATGCTTCTCGAATCATCTCTGGTCCAAGAACTAAATGGTCTCCAGTCTCAACCCAACATGAAGGTGATTTACATGGTTGTCCATACAAGGCTTCATAGGGCGTCATGGCAATGCTAGGTTGGTAACAGTTGTGGTGGGAGAACTCTACTAGGTGAAGGTGATCTTCCTATAATCCTCTAAAATCCAAAATGCATGCTCTTAAGAGATCCTCCAAAATCAAGTTAACCCTTTCAGTTTGTCCGTCTGTCTACGGGTGATAGGCTGTGCTCAAATTCAGCTCTGTCCCTAAAGCGGCTTGCAATGCTCCCCAAAAATAACTGGTGAATATGGGATCTCGATCACTGACCATACTTACTAGGATTCCATGTAGTCGAATGGCCTCCTTCAAATAAATTCTAGCCAAAGAAGCCGTAGTTCTAGTTGACTTCACCGGAATAAAGTGGACGCTCTTTGTTAATCGATCTACAATTATCCAAATGCCTTCATTACCACTTCTTATTCTGGGCAACCCATCAATAAAGTCCATGGATACTTGCTCCCACTTCCAATTTGGTATCTCCAATGGTTGGAGCAACCCAGCAGTCTTCTGTTGGTCACTCTTAACCTGTTGACAATTTGCACACCGGCTCATGACGATCGAAATGTCTCTCTTCATTCCATTCCACCAAAAGGTCTTCTTCATATTTTGAAACATTTTAGTTACTCCTGGGTGGATAGATAACCTTGACCGATGGCACTCTCTCAGCACATCCTGTCTAATTCCATTAACATCTAGCATACAAATCCATCCATTCATTCTCAAAATGCCTCGAGAGTCTATCTGAAAACTATAGATAGTTCCATCATCAACATCCTTCTTAAGCCGAGCTAGAATAGGGTCTTCTTCTTGTAAATATGCAATTCTCTACATTGGTGCTGGCTTAACTTCCAAATTTGCAATCGTTACCACATTCCTACTCAATGCATCTGCAATGGCGTTTGCTTTCCCTGAGGTGTAAAGAATCTCTAGGTCACAAGACGCGAAAAACTCCGTCCATCTTTGCTGCCTTAAGTTCAAATCCTTTTGGGTAAAAAGATACTTTAATGACTTATGATCTGTATATAAATCAAACTTTGCACCCAAAAGGTAGTTCATCCACACCTTCAATGCGAAGGTTACTGCCAAAAGCTCCAAATCGTGCGTAGCTTAATTTTTCTCATAAGGTTTCAACTGTCAACTCACATATGCTATTACTTTACTATTCTGCATCAAAAATGCTCCTAATCCGGTCCTACAAGCATCTGTGTAAACTGTTAATCCTTTATTCTTATCCGGAATAGTCAAGACATGAGAGCTTGTCAATTTCTCCTTTAACTCATTTAAAGCTTGATCGCACTTGGGTGTCCAAATAAACTTAGCATCCTTCTTTGTCAGCTTTGTTAGATGAGAAGCAATCTTCGAGAAATCTTTAATAAATCTTCTATAGAAACCTGTCAATCCCAAAAAACTTCTGATCTCAATCGCACTTTCGGGTTTCTTCCAATCTTAAACCACAACTACTTTAGCTAGGTACACTGATATACCTTCTCCCGAAACTACGTGCCCTAGAAATCTAAAATTGGATTTCCAAAAATGGCACTTAGAAACTTTGCTTTTAAAACATGACTAAGTACTTAGAACAACTTGAAGATGGTACTTATGCTCTTCCTCCATTTTAGAATAAACAAGGATGTCATCAATGAAGACTAGAACAAACTTGTTAAGAAAATCCTAAACACTCTATTCATTAAGTCCACAAAATAAATGGGTGCGTTAATCAATCCGAATGGCATGACTAACCACTCATAAAAACTATTATAGGTATGAAAAGTTGTTAAGAGTACACTCTCTTCTGCTACCCTTAATTGGTGAAAACTAGTGGCAAGATCCAACTGAGAAAATATCCGAGCTCCGTGGAGCTGGTTAAACACGTCATCAATCCTAGGTAAAAGATACTTATTCTTGATAGTCCTCTTATTTAATTCTCGGTAATCCACAAATAATCTAAGAGAACCATCGGCCTTGCTAACGAACACTACTGGCGATCCCCAACTTGATGTGCTGTGTCTGACCAAACCTTTGTGCAATAAATCAAACGTTTGCTTCCCCAATTTTCTTCTTTCCTTTGGAGCCAACCTTCGAGGAGGTTATACAATAGGTCTAGCTCCTGGAATCAAATCAATGTGGAAATCTACTTCCCGATAAGGAGGTAAACCTTGCACTTCTTCAAAAATATCCTTGAAGTCCTGAACGATTGGTATATTCTTTATCTCCTCTTTGGGTATTTCGAGGGAATACAGAAAATTGCTCATCAACTCCCTAGGCTCTCTGCAACATATATCAACGCTTCTACCTATTACATCTTTTACTACGATCACCCTTCTAGTCCAAGACAGCTGTAAACTTAGATAACTAGTCCATTCCCAATAATACTCCAAAACCCATGAACCCGAGGACAAACAAGTTAGAAAAGAAAGGCCAATCTCGATAAGAAATGGGCACACTCAAACATAAGGTGTCAAGATTGGTCGGACCCCCAATTGAGTTCGACACACAAAGAGAATTATAAAGTATAACATATTTAAGATTCAACTGGTTCATTAGGTCATATGAGATAAAACTATGGGACGCACCGGATCAAATAACACTCTAACATGAATATCAAAAATGGATAGTGTACCTTGCAACACCTGCTTTCCTTTTAGGTCCGTAGAAGTAGATGGTGTTTTCTTAATAGCAAAAGCTTGTCCGTGTGATCCCATCTATGGAAAAGGGCACTAGTTCTTCATATGTCCATGTTTGTTGCAATTGTAGCAGAGTGATCCACTAGCCGGGTTCGGGCATTGATTTGCGAAGTGGCCCATTTGGTTGCACTTATAACAAAGGATCTTGGACAAGTCTAACTGCTTGTTCTGAGCTAGCGCTCCACCTCTAGGCTTCTTTCCTGACCACTTCTTCTTCCCTTTACACTTGAAAAACGGCTTACTAGCAACTGGTATCACCAATAAAGGTTGGGCATTAACTGGTGGCACTACTCCTTTCTAAACTCCTTGCTCAATATCAAGAACCTCAAATCTCAAAGCCATACTGATCAGATGTTAAAGGTAGCGTTGAGATGATTGGTCATTTCCCAATGAAATTCTGATCGCGTTCCATTCACGAACATTTCATTCTTTTTAAGTGGCGTATCAATCAATCCTGGTCCAAAGCAGGACAATGCATTAAACCTATGCTCATACTACGCCACTGTCATCTCACCCTATTTCAAATCCATAAAACTTCTGAACAACTGAGTCATTCCCACCTCAGGGATAAACTGAGCTTAAAAACATCTTTAAACTATGCCCAAGAGAAATCTTCTTCTAGTGTATTCATGGTGACTGAATCCCACCAATCCATTGTTACTTTCTAAAGCTGACGCGATGCCAACAATCTCCTTTTACCATCTCCCAACTGAAGGTCCCCGAATATCCTCTCATAAGAGCGGAGCCATGTCTGAACTCCCAAAATATCTTTAGTTCCATAGAAAGGCTTACCACCTAAAGCTATGTAATTCTTGCACAAGGTCGTAAAGTTCTGAGGCGTCTGAACTTGCATCACTGCTTCTGCTACCGACTCTACAACTGGCTCATTTCTAGGAGCTCTGCCGTTTGTAGCCATGTTGGTTCCAGATCCCCTCCCTCTTCTTCCTCTTGTACTCATTTTCAACAACCTAGATAAGTGACAAGCATCATTAGGATACAAAGATAGGGTCAAAGATGAAAAAAGGGAAAGTACAATAAAGGATCTAAAAACCAGACTTTTAAGGGAGAAAAGGAAATGCTCTCTCAAGATTAACTCATTCTAGGGCTCTACTCACCCTATCTTTAATGAGTTGTACCCCAATCAAGCTAAGGTATTCGCTCAACCAAAGCTTTGATACCAACTATAACGACCCACCTATCTAACCCTTGGGAATGACACTTAACACATCCTCGGTGTTCGTGTGTTGTTGCCCAAGCATCGGAAAGATGAATCGTCGTGGGGTGAAATAAAGAACAGAATAGAAAACCTCACAACGAAACTGTAAAATAAACCATAACAGTCAATAGTACATTAGGTTACTCCTTAATAGAGAGTTATCAGAGTTACACAAAGTACTACAAATCAGCTTAGGCAGTTATAACAACCTGCCTTTACATATGCTAAAACAAAATACACTTACACAAACAAGATAATACAGTGGAATATATAACTAAGAAGATGAAAGCCTCCTACTCGAACATCGTCTTCAAAAGAGCCCAACAAGAAACCTGCTACTCTCGGACTACTCAAATAAAATGAGTACCCCAGAGTTTAGGGAAAACAATCAACTCGGGTCAGACGATATGTCTGGTATGAGTAAAAAAATTTAAACAATAGGTGTGAAATTAAACACAAACATGTGAGACCATGTCGCTGAACATGTAATGGATTTACTCTCACTTAAATCAACATCCAAACGTAAAGAATGGATAAATAATCAAACACCACGAAGAGTGGTTGACTCTTCCCAATGCAAATAAGGAATAAATTTGAATGTTCGAATCAAATAAGAAAAGGAAAATCTCCAAAATATGACTAGGAAGGTGCACCACCCTTGAAGTATACCTCTAGTAATATACTTCTGAGAAGCTTATATACTCCACACTTCTCGGACAATACCAAGCCGGACACCACCAAACCTTACCGAATATTCGAATATTTCACATCTAATAGCGCTACCGAATCCAATCTAGAGGAGATGTGAAAGTACCCTAATAGTAGAAACCCCACATAGCTTGGCTTCCACTCGTGCTTTGGATTTAGTCATTTTCAACAAAGGATATCAATGCTCGATGGAGCAACACATCATCTTAGAATGACGATAATAAAGAAGCTGAAGTAACTGTAACAACCCAATATTTTTGCAAGTATTTTTAAATTATTTTAAATTAAATTTTATTTCAATATTTTATTTTTAAAACATTTTAGAAGTAAAGTTATAATTTTCCAAAGTTAATTGTATTTTGTTTACAATTTTTAATTCTAGTTTCAATATAATAAGCTATTTTCTTTATTTACTTTTATTTTCTTTTTATTTTTCCTATGAATAATTATTTATTTTCATTTTCACTTTATTTTTGTTTGTCTTTTATTTTATTTACTGATTTTATTTTGTTTATATTGAATTAAAAAGAATTGGAAATTCAAAGAGGCAAAGTCCTTTCATTTGCTTGACTTTTCATTACCTAGTCCTTTCATTTTCTTTGTCCATTCAAAACTTTATTGTAGCCGTGTGTTTTATTTTGTATTTCATGTGAAAAGCTTCTCTTCATCACAAATTTTTAGCTAATTCATTTCTGAAATTTTTAGGTAATGGTTTCTTCATTTTTCTACCTTTTCTCTTCACTTTTCCATTGAGTTTCCATTGTTTTGCCTTGCTTTCCTTCATATGTTGCTCGGCCTAAACCCCACCATCTCCTCCACTGACCACCACCACTTCCTTCCCCACACCATCCACGACCTGACCATCTCCTCCTCTGACTAGTAGTGGCCGTGAACACTAGGTTGAAGCCAACACCACAAAACTTTTCCTAAACTCCAAAATTGCATAGCCGAGCATGTTTTTCCACCACCACCTTCATTTGTAGCCACGGCCACCCCCTTAGCCACCACCACCAGCTAGTTTACCACCTCTGAACATCACCTTTCCCTCTGTCCAGACCTGTACCTGACCTGGCCAAGCCCATAGACCCTATGGCCGAGCCTAAAAGATGCACCAAACTCCTCTCTAGCCTTGCCTTTTGACCTTCTTTCCATTTGTAACTCCAAACCCCTTTGCATTCTTGCCCAACCATGCCTATATGAGTCCAAACCAGACCCTTTTGCACCTTAAAACATGTCATGGACGAACCTAAAGCATGTATGGCCGAGCATATGTGAGTTTTGGTCAAGCAAAAATCGATTAAAAGCTTGGTAATGTTATTTGTCTAATTCTATTTCTATTTGTTTCAATTTAATCCTTGTGTTATAAATATATATTTATATTGCTTTATTTTATTGTTCTATACAAGATTAACACCTTGGCTATCCCTCCACTCAAATCAAAGTCGTGCTATCATGCTTTTTGGATTTTCATTTGTGTGTTTTATTTGCAAACCCCAGCGTAAAAAGGTGAGTATTCACACATGACATTTATACTTATATAAATTGTGAAGTGACAATAAGTGAATGTGTATAAACTATTATATCATGTTATACCTGCTTGTGATGTAAATTATATGATGTTAAACTCTGTTATAAACTTGTCACATCATCCACTCAATGAACTTTCCAAGTTTGGTCCTGGTCTTATTGACACCCATCTTAAGAAGAATGAGAAGTTCATAGCTGGAGCTCGCCCAGAGTTCTACGATCGTCTCATTTCTCATGTTCATGGCACTTTCACCGAGCTTATGGATATGGCTATTCGTTATGAGAACACTACTTCCAAGGGTCCTGTTGTTGCTAGTGCTCCTGCATCTCAGTCTTTCTCTGCTAACTCTAAGAAGAGAAAGACCAATTTCCACCAGCAGAAGAAGAATTGGCTCAAGAATCCGGGTTTGGGATCTTCATCTTCTCCTTCTCAGAGGCACCCTATCGACCTATCTACCATTACCTGCTTCAAGTGTGATCAGAAGGGACACTATGCTAATAGTTGCCCTACTTCAGTTGGTGCTACTGTTTTCTCTCAGCTTGATCTTGCCACAGGTTTTCACCAGCTCAGAGTTGCTGAGGAAAGTATTCCCAAGACTGCTTTCCATACTGAGAATGGATTCTTTGAATGGTTAGTCATGCCTTTCGGTTTGACTAATGCTCCTGCTTTCTTTGTTGATTTGATGAATCGTGTTTTTCGTGATGTGCTTAATAAATTTGTTCTAGTCTTTGTTGATGATATCCTTGTCTTCTTTAAGTCCAAGAAAGAGCATGAGTCACATTTGAAATCTGTTCTTGAGACTCTTAGAAATCATCAGTTGAAGGCTGAATTTTCTAAGTGCCATTTCTGGAAGGATGAAGTCCGATTCCTCGGGCATATTGTTTCTGGTAATGGAGTTTCTGTTAATCCAGTCAAGATCGCTGCGATCAATGTAAGTCTTTCTTTCCTTCTTTTTCCTTGTTTCATTCAATTTATTCTATCTTTCTAGTTGTCCTTATTTATCCCTATTATGTGCAGGATTGGGAAACTCCTAAGACTCCAACTGATATCCGTAGTTTTATGGGCCTTGCCAGTTATTATCGGAGATTCATTGAGAATTTTGCTCGGATATTGCACCTCTCACCGCTTTGACTCAAAAGAATGCTAAGTTTATTTGGAGTGATGAGTGTAAAGCCGCATTCAGTGAGTTAAAGCACAAGCTTACTTCCGCACCAGTTCTTACCGTTCCAAATGGAAATGAGGGATTAATGGTATACACTGATGGTTGTCGTGAAGGTTAAGGAGCTGTTCTGATGTAGGATGGTAAGGTCATTGCTTATGCTAGTCGTCAGTTGAAGACCCATGAAGCCAATTATGCTGCCCATGATTTAGAGTTGCTTGCTGTTGTCTTTGCTTTGAAGCTTTGGAGGCATCATCTTCTAGGAACTAAGTTTGAGCTTTTCACTGATCATTAGTCTTTGAAGTATATTTTCACTCAGAAGGATTTGAAACAAAGACAAGTTAGGTGGTTAGAGTTCCTTGCTTCTTATGACCTCGACATCACTATACCCCTGGGAAAGCTAATGTTGTGGCAGATGCTTTGAGTCGGAAGAAGGCTATGTTGTGTCAGCTGGTTGTTTCTTCTCCTCTTTTGGATCATATCATGGCTAAGCAGGATGAGGATCAGATGCTTAGGCTTATTAAGGAGAATGTTCATAGCAAAGTTGGAGGAAGTAATCTTGATGGTAGTGGAGCCCAGATCGATGATAGAGGTGTGTTGAGGATTAATGATAGGATTTGTGTCCCAAATGTTGATGGATTGAGACAGGAGTTACTTCGGGAGAATCATCAGTCCAGGCTTTCCATTCATCCGGGAGTGACCAAGTTGTATCAGGATATGAAGAAGTTGTATTGGTGGAGAGGTATGAGGCGTGATATCTTCATTTTTGTTAGTAGGTGTGCGATTTGTCAGCAAGTTAAGGCAGATCATTAGAAGACCCCTGGTTTGTTGCAGCCTCTTGAGATTCCCAATTGGAAGTGGGAACAGGTTTCTATGTATTTCATTAATGGATTACCGAGGACTAGGAAGGGTAATGAGAGTATTTGGGTTATTGTGGATAGATTGACCAAGTCAGCTCATTTCATTCCGGTCAAGTCTACCTGTTCTGCTTCTAGCTTGTCTGAGATCTACATGAGGGAGATTGTTCGTATCCATGGTGTTCCTCTCAGTATTGTTTGTGATCGTGATCCTATCTTTACCCGTCAGTTTTGGAAAGCTTTTCAGAAATCTTTGGGTACTCATCTGAATCTAAGCACTGCTTACCATCCACAGACCGACGGTCAAACGAAAAGGGTGAATCAGATTGTAGAAGATCTTCTTCGTGCTTGTGTGCTTGATTAAGGAGAATCTTGGGAAGATCATCTCCATCTTGTCGAATTTAACTATAACAATAGTTATCAGGTATAATTTCTATCTTTTGTTTTAAGTTTATCTTAATCTTTTATTTATCTCATTTCTATCTTTGAATTTGGGCTAGCATTAAGACGTCTCCATTTGCTGCTCTTTACGGACGACCTTGTAGATCTCCATCTTGCTGGATTGAATCCGGTAATCGTTTGGTTCTTGGTCCTGAGATGATTTTAGAGGCTTCTGAGAGAGTTGAGGAGATTAGGAGGAAGATGAGGATTGCTCAGGATAGGCAGAAGAAGTATGCTGATAGACGTAGGCGGCGTTTAGAGTTTGTTGTTGGTGATTTGGTTTTCCTTAAGGTCTCTCCCTTAAGAAATGTCATTCGATTTGGTCGTAGAGGGAAGCTTTCTCCTAGGTTCATTGGTCCTTTCCACATTATGGACAGAATTGGTTCTTTGGCTTATCATCTGGATTTTCCCGAGAAGTTCTCTAGAGTGCATAATGTATTCCACGTTTCTCATCTTCGTCGCTATCTGCATGATCCATCTCTTATTGTTCAGCCTTCTGCTCTTGATAGTTTGGATATTGAGTCTAATCTGACTGTCGAGAGGAAGCCACTCTGTATTGTCGACAGAGGTACGAAGCAGCTAAGAAGGAAATCTGTTAATCTGGTCAAAGTAAAGTGGAGTACTGATGATCGAGATTGTACCTGGGAGACGGAGGAGAGCATTCGTGCTTCGAATCCGGAATTGTCTATTTCAGATACTATTTGCTTTTCTATCTTGTTTTTCTTTGTTTTCCTTGTTTCGTTCTTTTCGAGGATGAAAAGATTTGAGTGGGGGAGAGTGTAACAACCCAATATTTTTGCAAATATTTTTAAATTATTTTAAATTAAATTTTATTTCAATATTTTATTTTTAAAACATTTTAGAAGTAAAGTTATAATTTTCCAAAGTTAATTGTATTTTGTTTACAATTTTTAATTCTAGTTTCAATATAATAAGCTATTTTCTTTTTATTTTTCCTATGAATAATTATTTATTTTCATTTTCACTTTATTTTTGTTTTTATTTTATTTTATTTACTGATTTAATTTTGTTTATATTGAATTAAAAAGAATTGGAAATTCAAAGAGGCAAAGTCCTTTCATTTGCTTGACTTTTCATTGCCTAGTCCTTTCATTTTCTTTAGCCGTTCAAAACTTTATTGTAGCCGTGTGTTTTATTTTGTATTTCACGTGAAAAGCTTCTCTTCGTCACAAATTTTCAGCCAATTCATTTCTGAAATTTTTAGGTAATGGTTTCTTCATTTTTCTACTTTTTCTCTTCACTTTTCCATTGATTTTCCATTGTTTTGCCTTGCTTTCCTTCATATGTTGCTCAGCCTAAACCCCACCATCTCCTCCACCGACCACCACCACTTCCTTCCCCACACCATCCACGGCCTGACCATCTCCTCCTCTGACCAGTAGTGGCCGTGAACACTAGGTTGAAGCCAACACCACAAAACTTTGCCTAAACTCCAAAATTGCATAGCCGAGCATGTTTTTCCACCACCACCTTCATTTGTAGCCACGGACACCCCCTTAGCCGCCACCACCAGCTAGTTTACCACCTCTGAACATCACCTTCCCCTCTGTCCAGACCTGTACCTGACTTGGCCGAGCCTAAAAGATGCACCAAACTCCTCTCTAGCCTTGCCTTTTGACCTTCTTTCCATTTGTAACTCCAAACCCCTTTGCATTCTTGCCAAACCATGCCTATATGAGTCCAAACCAGACCCTTTTGCACCTTAAAACATGTCATAGCCGAGCCTAAAGCATGTATGGCCGAGCATATGTGAGTTTTGGTCAAGCAAAAATCGACTAAAAGCTTGGTGATGTTATTTGTCTAATTCTATTTCTATTTGTTTCAATTTAATCCTTGTATTATAAATATATATTTATATTGCTTTATTTTATTGTTGTATACAAGATTAACACCTTGGCTATCTCTCCACTCAAATCAAAGTCGTGCTATCGTGCTTTTTGGATTTTCATTTGTGTGTTTTATTTGCAAACCCCAGCGTAAAAAGGTGAGTATTCACACATGACATTTATACTTATATAAATTGTGAAGTGACAACAAGTGAATGTGTATAAACTATTATATTATGTTATACCTGCCTGTGATGTAAATTATATGATGTTAAACTCTGTTATAAACTTGTCACATCATCTGCTATGTTATATTTTATTATTCTGTTATTTGTTTCTGTTAATCACACTACAAGTTCCATGTAGAATAGAATCACTATGGGTTGAAATGATACATACCCGAACGAACTTTAGAATAGGGAAAAATCGTTATGGGCTGAAATGATAAGCTTGAGCGATTTTTATTTATTTTTATTTACTTGGGATTGCGGGTTTGAAATGATAAAACTCGGATTTTCTTTGTAAACTACGGATTGAAATGATATATTATCCGTATCACTTGACTTAGGCTAGAAAATATTATACAGACCCGTGGTTATTTTATATAGTTTTCTAGAAATTTTTAAGTATTTTTAAAATGTAAATTATGATAATTTGATTTAAATTGAATTTAAAATGATTTAATAAAGTAATAATGATTTTTCTATGTATTAAAAATGTTAAATAAATGAATGGAAAATTGTGATTTGGAACATAACTTAATTTGGAAATTTGTGATGTGATTTTTAAATGGAAGTTTGAGTTAATTAAATAAAATGAAAATTAAGTTTATTTATGAAATGGAAATATAAAATTTAAGTGTTAAAGTAAATTATCAAAAATGAAAAGAATGGGAAAATTGTACACTTGAATTTAATAAGGGAATTATTAAAAATTTGATTTTTATTGAAAAATTTACTTTATAAAAATCATAAGTTAAAGGGTATTTAAATAACTATTTTTTTTGAAGTGGGAAAAATGTGATTTTATAAGTTAAATTGATTTAAATTGAACTTTATTTGTGGTTGGAATTCTATTTAAAATCTGGAAATTCTTTTAGTAACACTTCAGAAATGCTATCGTTTTTGAAAATGAACTAAAAACTGAACTAATAGAATCTGCAACACTTTGTAAGTGCTGTAGTTGCAGAAGTGAACTAAAGGCAAAAATAAACTAAGGGCTATGACAACACTTTGTAAGTGCTGTAGTTGCAGGAACTAAACTTGAAACTGAAACTATTGAAAGAGCTATTGTAATAGTTGTTAAGTGATGTAGTTGGCTGAAATGAGATTTTTGAATATAATTGAACTACTGCAGCAGTTTTGTAAACGCTGTCTTTTCTGAATTGATTTAAAACTTTTAAATTAAACCCTGAACTATTACAGCAGTTTTCAAATGCTGTCTTTGCTGAAATGAATTGTTTTCAAATATAACTTCCCGCAGCATTTTCTAAGTGCTGTGAAAGCTGGAATTTTAATGTTTTAATGTATTTAAGTGAATAAATGAGCTCAGAAAAGGTTAAATTTTTGGGAATTGAATATTTGATTCAAAGGTATAATGACTTTATTTTTAAATGGTTTAAATGAAGTATTTTGATTTGAAATAGAAACTATTTTTGAAATTTATAACCATGGGTTATAATAACGATTGGTTGTTAAAGATACCGGGATCGGATATGGACATACTCTCTGTCGATACCGAAAACCACTTCAACAACTGTATACGCGGTGGAGTTTCTAGAATGAAGTAGGATGGTGGCGACGATCCTATTGTGGTATGAACGTGGACCCAACTCCCGTGAGTTGGCATAAGGTGGCTAAAACAGGAGCGATTGACGGGCCAATGAGGTAGCACCTCTGATCGGACACACTTCTTCGATACCATTCTATTACTTTTGTTATTGATTGGGTGCACCCCTTGATTTTTGGAGTGTGGCTCGAGGTGGGCGGTAGTGGCTACTATGCGTTTCCACCAGCCCGGATGCGTAATTGGTATATCTACCCTGGCATTGCCTAGTTGTGACGTGTCACCTACCATATCGAGCTTTACTATGAGTTTCTATTTGTGTCGTAGCTATGGAGTATCTTCTCATAGCCTTTCGAGGTATGCAGGTACTGTATAGACTATTGGCACTATTACGTGTTAAGGTGGAAAATGTAAAGCCTTAATGCTATTTTAAAGTATGTTTATTTTATAATTAGACATTATTATAATAGTGAATATTACTACATAGTAGATAGTTTAACGGATCCATAAAGAATGGGCGATCCCAAGCATTCTTTAAGTTACTTGTACCTTTTATTACAGTTCACTTGAGTTGGTTTACATTGTATAAGTATGTATGTCCTGACTCGAGTGTTTGTGTTTTATTTACGCTCGGGTCAGCCTGAGTATCAGCTTTGGATCTCACCTTCTGGAGCTAGGACTGCTGGAGATCATCTTTTATCTAGTTGCTATTTATTTTCGTTCAGTATTTCTATGTTAGCTTTGTATTAGAGACATATGTATTTGGGATTTCTATTGTACTTGTTTCAGAACTGTATTTGTTTTCAGACTATGTATTTTGTATCTGTTTTTGAGACTTTGTATTGTAGTGGCTTCATGAACCACTATTTATTTTATTTTCCACTGCGAGTTATTCTGATATTTTGTGCCTGTGATTGGTTTTATTTGCTCCAAATTTTATTTCAATCTGTTATTTTGCATTATTCAAGTCTGACATGTGTAGATTATTGTCGATTTGAATGGTCCAAAATAGTGGGTCATTACATTTGGTATCAAAGCTTTGGTTTTAGGCAAACCTTAGCCTATGGAGCAAAAACTCATTAGAGATAGGGTAGAAATACCCTAGAATAAGTGAAATCAACCTCAGAATCATTTCCTTGTGAGAGAACGTATTTTCAAAGTATAAAATGATTTTAAAATGATTTTTCAAAGGATTTTCAAAGATTATTTTGATATAAAATTTTCTTGTTTTAAAAGCAAATTTTTCTAAACTTCCTTATTTTCATATCTACCTTGTTAGAAATTTTCTTTAATTAGGATATTCATACAAGTGATTTTATCTTGTCTTGTCTTGGCTTATCTTTGTCTTCTCTGTACCTTTGTACTAAAATTCATTCTTGATATTTTCAGGATGAATCGTGGAAATGCCAGAGGTAGGGGTCGGGGTACTACCCCAGCTCCTCAACCTGCTGCACCTGTTAGGTTTACTATTCTCTGTAAGGAATTCTCTCAACTTGGTGGAACCAAGTTCACCGGTTCAGAGAGTATTATCGAAGCCCAGCAATGGTTACGGAGTTTAGAGAGGATCTTTACCAGTCTTGAGATTTCTGATGCCCAGAAACGTCAATTAGCAGCTTGGCAGCTGCAAGAGTCAGCCTTGGATTGGTGGGAGTCTGTTACAGCTCACACTAACGAGGGTGATATTTCCTGGGAGAAGTTTAGGTATCCTTTGTGTTATGTTGAATTTTGTTCCCTTTTCCTTTCTTTTGAATCTATCTTAAGTTGTGTTTCTGTATCTTCTTTCCAGGGAGGCTTTTGTAGAAAAATGGATGCCCGAAGCCGGGAAATCTCAGCTTTATCATGAATTCATGGATCTCAAGGAGGGTACCATGTCCTTTTCTGAGTATGAGCGGAAGTTCAATGAACTTTCCAAGTTTGGTCCTGGTCTTATTGACACCCATCTTAAGAAGAATGAGAAGTTCATAGCTGGAGCTCGCCCAGAGTTCTACGATCGTCTCATTTCTCATGTTCATGGCACTTTCACCGAGCTTATGGATATGGCTATTCGTTATGAGAACCCTACTTCCAAGGGTCCTGCTGTTGCTAGTGCTCCTGCATCTCAGTCTTCCTCTGCTAACTCTAAGAAGAGAAAGTCCAATTTCCACCGGCAGAAGAAGAATTGGCTCAAGAATCCGGGTTTGGGATCTTCATCTTCTCCTTCTCAGAGGCACCCTATCGACCTATCTACCATTACCTGCTTCAAGTGTGATCAGAAGGGACACTAGCTAATAATTGCCCTACTTCAGTTGGTGCTACTGTTTTCTCTCAGCTTGATCTTGCCACAGGTTTTCACCAGCTCAGAGTTGCTGAGGAAAGTATTCCCAAGACTGCTTTCCATACTGAGAATGGATTCTTTGAATGGTTAGTCATGCCTTTCGGTTTGACTAATGCTCCTGCTTTCTTTGTTGATTTGATGAATCGTGTTTTTCGTGATGTGCTTAATAAATTTGTTCTAGTCTTTGTTGATGATATCCTTGTCTTCTCTAAGTCCAAGAAAGAGCATGAGTCACATTTGAAATCTGTTCTTGAGACTCTTAGAAATCATCGGTTGAAGGCTAAATTTTCTAAGTGCCATTTCTGGAAGGATGAAGTCAGATTCCTCGGGCATATTGTTTCTAGTAATGGAGTTTCTGTTGATCCAGTCAAGATCGCTGCGATCAATGTAAGTCTTTCTTTCCTTCTCTTTCCTTGTTTCATTCAATTTATTCTATCTTTCCAGTTGTCCTTATTTATGCCTATTCTGTGAAGGATTGGGAAACTCCTTAGACTCCAACTGATATTTACGCTCGGGTCAGCCTGAGTATCAGCTTTGGATCTCACCTTCTGGAGCTAGGACTGCTGGAGATCATCTTTTATCAAGTTGCTATTTATTTCCATTCAGTATTTCTATGTCAGCTTTGTATTAGAGACATATGTATTTGGGATTTCTATTGTACTTGTTTTAGAACTGTATTTGTTTTCAGACTATGTATTTTGTATCTGTTTTTGAGACTTTGTATTGTAGTGGCTTCATGAACCACTATTTATTTTATTTTCCACTGCGAGTTATTTTGATAATCTGTGTCTGTGATTGGTTTTATTTGCTCCAAATTTTATTTCAATCTGTTATTTTGCATTATTCAAGTTTGACATGTGTGGATTATTGTCGATTTGAATGGTCCAAAATAGTGGGTCGTTACAGTAACTGATAGTTGAGAAACCAACTATCGATGATATAAAACGATCATATATGGAAATTAAGTCTGGTATACTTATCACCACTCATCGAATTCGAACTTGTACTATTTCTTGGTTAACAATAATACCGGACAAGTCAAGGTAGTGTTTCCTCAATGTCATGTCTCACGATTATTCTTAACTTTTGAAATAGCGACAAATCTACTTCTTCGATGTTTAGTGCTAATTATACAAATAAATCGTTTTCATAGAAGTGAATCGCTTTACGAAAATTAATTCATTTCCATAAACAATTTAAACTTTTCTTTTAAAAACCCGAATTCATGCTTGGACTTCACATTACAAGTATTAGCTTCAAAACACTTTATTAAAAGAGTTTACTAACCTTAAAACATCATTATAAAAGGATTTAATAACTTTCAACATCCTTATTTAATTGGATACTTGGCTTTAACTATCATAAATGAGAATAGTTAATTATCTTTAAACTTCATTAATCAATTTGGTTAATTAACTTCAAAATACCCTTTAATTAAAAAGGTAAATCACCTTTGAATTAACATAATTTATTAAATTTAATCTCATTATCTACATTAATTAATTAAATTTATACAACATGAATTAAATTAATTAATTTAGAACATAATTAAGAAAAGATCAATTGATTGATTAAATTTAAAAATCATTAATTGAAAGGGGTTAATTAATTTTAATCATCATCAATTAAGATGATTCAATTAATTTTAATCCATCATTATTAAATAATTAATTAACCTTAATCTTAATCATCATCAGACAAAATGATTAATTAATTTTAAGTATCATTAAAAACCAATTAATTAAATTTAAACATATCATTAATAAGTTAATTAATTAAATTTAAACTCATCATCAACAAGTCAATTAATTAACCTTAATCCTTATTGATTGATTGATTGATTATATTTTAAAATCTTTATTAAAATAATTAATTAAATTTGAAATCATCCTTATTTAACAACTTTATTAACTTGTAAAACAAAACCCAAGCTCGAGAAATAAATCGAAAATTTCGATAAGGATATGTTTGTTAAAAGTGTCGATATAGCGATAGTCGCTATACGGACACTTTGAAAACTATTTTCATGTCACTTTATTTACATCTACACATCACATAACCATAAGCAAAGCATAACACAAGGTATTTGACTATTATAAAATAAGTAGAGAACATTAGTTAGAATACAATTAACTATCACCACTAACTTTTCATATTACTAACTAACTGACAACGTATCCACTTTTAAGCTACTGACCAACTACCAAAATGCCATCTTTTTAAAGCATAACCCAAACCAAAAACCAAACACAATATCATACATAACCAATAGCAAATAGCAACTAATAATATGAGCTATATATTAAAATTAAAATCTTTTGTTTGAAAGGTGAGATTTTACTCACTTAAGTGTTACGGAACGAAGTCGAATTATCACAACTCCTTGCCTAATACTCGGTCTTCCTTCTCCTACACCAAAGCTTGGATTTTTGGGCCCTTAGTGGGCTAGTTGAATTCAGCCAAGATGGGAATAGGCTCAGCCTAGGTTGAAATAGGGTTTTAGGGTCTTGTTTTGAGGGTTTAAGTAATTTAAAGTGGAAAGGAGCCAGTTTTAGTAATTTATTTAAGAACAGAGTGTAAAAAGAATGTATTTTTGGATATTTAAACTAAGATGCCATGGAAATTTTGGAAGGAAGCTTGAGATAAGAATGATGGAGTAGGAAATGAGATGAAATGAAATAGGAAATTAGTTTTTATATGAAATGTACTTAACATATTACTAAAATGCCCTTAGGGACACTACCCTCCATCCTTTGCATACCACCTCACTTCATTGTCCCCCCTTCCTTCAGCCTACACGAAAATAGGTGGGCCCCCCTTTCTTTTCTTCCAACATGCCATTAAATGCTAAGTACTTTAGTGTATAAATTTATTTTATTATATTTCACAAAGCATCTTTATAGAATATTCCATTTTGTTTTTCACAAAATGTTACAACATATATATATATACACACGTACTTAACTACATGCATGCATGTATATACGCATGCCCTAACTTTATTCATATGAGTGTGTATATGATACACCAATGTGCACAACGTTTAAAGACAGCTTTTCGACGCCGAAAAATCGATAATTCGAAAAATGATTTTCAGTTATATTTTCTATTTTTCTTTGAGCTAAATATTTTTGTAAACTATTGTGAAAACCTATTTCACCACCATTATTTATTATTTCAAAGATTTTTATTTTAGTTATAAATCTATTAATTGATTATTTAAAAATATATTAAATATCCATATTTTAAAGAGGTTAAATTATGGGTTGTTACAAAAAATCCTATAATTTAAAATTAATTTAAAATTAAATGACCAAAATTCTGGGATGTTACATTCTTTGCACTTAAAAGAATTTCGTCCCCGAAATTCCCAAGAAAGAAAATGTTTCCAAACCCTTATATTTAAAACTATTAATTAAAAAGAGATATTAAACATATTAATTAAATCTCAAAATTTCAGCAACATCTCCTTATAGTCAAATTGTGAAAATGAATTCACAAAGGGGTTCATTTATAAATTCAAACAACAAATGCTTATAAATAAGCAAAACACAGATAATCAACAAATGGCAATCAAAGCTCCTAATTTAATCGAGCGTGGTTGATCAAACAATGGTGATAATAAATAAATATTATCACATTCAAACAAACACACTCTATAACTATATAAAGTTTTGAAACTAATTCCTTTATATATAAAAAATATAATCCTAGGGAAAACATTTCATTTGCCAAATTTTCAAAAATCAACACCATGTCCATCGGTCTTGTTCGAGTGTGTAGAAACCCCTATTGGCACCGTGGCATCCCACGTCTCAACCAGAATTCATAAACAACTCAATAGACCAATTAACACAATATGTTTTTATAACATCAACAAATACGCTCTCGTATATATATAATACTCTCAAACTCATTCAAGTGTGTCGCTTACCCTATCTCTAATGAACCATACCCTACCAAAGCCTAGGTTCTTGCTTAACCTTCAGCTCAGATACCAAGCTGTAATGACCCATCTTTTTGACCATCGAAAGTCGACGCCGAATACTACCACTGTGTTCAAATGTCGAGCATCCAATCATCAAAAGAGTAGATTGTTAGGGTAAATAAAAAAAGAACAAAGAATAGAGAAAACAGAATCTCATAGCAGAATCAACAGCATATAGTATAACAAGGACAATAAAAACCGTCATTCCAAAAATACAAAGTATATTAGAGTTACAAACAAACCTTATCAGTTGGACAGTTATAAAATCCCTACCATACAATTGCTAATATGGGTACTATATAATACAGCAGAAAATAAAACACTATGATAGGTGAACCTCCAACTCCACTCCAAGATCTCCATAACACCCAAGCCAACCTGGGAAAATACCCGGTCTGAACTAAGCATTGTAATAAAATAACACCCGGGTCAGTCTGGAAATACCAGTGTGAGAAAACTCAAATAAGGAAAGGAAAATTTTCAGCAAATGACTAGGAGGGTACATCCCCCTTAAAAGAAGTTTGCCCCTAGAAGTATACTTGAAAACCCCAGGAACTCTAAGCCGGACCCCACCGATCCTTACGGAGAATCCTGTAATTATTAAATTCAAACTAATTTAAATTACGGAGAAATATTAAAATGATTAATCATATTTGAATTCAAATTATTAAATTCCAAAAATCCTATAATTTAAATTTTAAAATTAATTAAACATTTAAAATTAAATGACCAAAATTTCTGAGATGTTACATTCTCCCCTCTTAAAAGAATTTCGTCCTCGAAATTCCCAAGGAAAAAAATGTTTCCAAACCCTTAAGTTTAAAACTATTAATTAAAATGAGTTATTAAACTTATTAATTAAATCTCAAAATTTTATGAAAAATTTCGACAACATCTTCTTTGCGCGACTCGATCAGAATAACTACAAATTGCCTCTACGGGCTCCAAATCAACCAAAGAAAACAAAAGCCAAGTGGCTTCCCATGATTAGGGCATAAAATCATCAACCAATTTTAATTTCTAAATCTATTACATACCTTTTTGCGTTTGTTATATATTTTTGGCAAGTAATTTGTTATCTCTATGCAAATGTAGGTTCACAAGAATCAAAATAGCAATCTCTTGCAAACCTGTACTTACAAAATTCAAAAGAGAATCAAGCTGACAAAAGCAATATGATGTAACTCTACATGCAAAAACTAGCATGATATAAATTTACATGCAACTTTACTATAAAATAAAGCTACATGCAAATAACAACAATATCACAATCATATGCCACAAAATACAGAGAATATTCTGTAATAAATGTTATGCATCCAATAATTTCAAATGATAAATTTAGATCTAAATGCCCGGGTTTTTTAATTCAAAAATTTATTTTCAAATTTATTATATGGGAATTAAATCAAAGATTAAAAATCAAAATGACGAGGGGATTCCTCCTAATAAAATTTGGTGAAACTCAAGAATCAAAACAACATGGAGCATCCAGTGGTATTTCGGTTCCTCCAAACATCAAGTAGAGTAAATAAATATTATTTCTTTTCCAGAATCTTCAAATCTCTTTTCTTTTTCAAAATCACTAGGATTTAGGTCCTAATAACAACAATTCAAAATCCTTTGTCTATAAATTTAAACTTTATAAATAATGGTATATAAAATCAAACAATCAATCAATCAAACTCAAACAAATAAAATTCCATGAAGGAATAAACTAACACTAATAGTCAATCAAATTCCATAAGGGAAAACCTATCACTTAACATTGTTTCAAAATGTAAAGTGGCTAACAAACAAATCTTAATTAGGCTCAAAACTTTCTTGATTGCCCGAAAATAAAGATAATTCACTAAGCATGCCATTTTGCTCAACAGCTTTTGGTTATTGCTTAGAAGATTATTCAAATTCACTCGGACAAAATGGAAAGTTATACTATAAATTTATTAGTTTCTTAACTATATCAATTTTTTTCTAAATCAATTATATTTCATATTTTATTCCATACTAAAATTATTTACGAATTATTTCATAAATTTTCACCTAAATTTAAAATTATTTTATAAAGTCATTTCTTTATAAAAACATCAAATACTAACTTATTCCACTTTATTTACTTGTATAATACTCTTCTATATCCTAAGAGTACATACAAATTTTATTTTACTTTTCACAATTTAGGTGAAGTTCTAATCAAAATTTGGGTCTTTTAAAACCGAATCAACTTCTTGACCTCTTTAACTTAGAGTGTTAAAATGGAAGATATTTATGGGTTGACCCAATCAACAAATAGTTTACACTACTTAGATGTTTTAAACAAATATATGGTTTTAATAAAACAATGTTTATCAAAACTTTCCCATCCAATTTTAACTCATTTTAAACCTATGCTAAATTATCTCCTATCTTATCTAAGGGTAAAATCTCATTTATCAAAATAATCTCTTATTTGAAATAGTTTTGAAAACAATTTCCTTTTAAGGCAACTTAAAAATTAAATACTTGGTCTTTAATTTCCAAAAAATCATCTTTGAAAACATACTTCATATATTTTTATATGAAATAACTTCAAATGATTTATTTATTAAAACTCACTTTGGGTTTGTTTTGATTTGAACTCATTTCGATCGCACAATGGTAAAGAGAATAATTTACTAAGTACTCCACAATGTTCACCTAAGCAAACATCCGATCGTCGCTTAGAAGATTATTCATATTACCACAAAACTAATCGAGATGTTTTCCTCCGAGTTATCCCAAAGAAAATGCATTCCATTTAAAAATTCACTTCCCAAAATATTTTTACTTTTAATTGCTTCCAAAAATACTACTATTTCATTTCTCAAAAATCCTTTAGAAATTATTTTCAAAAATTTCGGGATTTAGATTCAAAAATCCTTTTTAAACACATTATATAAACTAAATTTATATAAATTTTCCTTTATATAAAAACCATTTCATATTATAATAACTATTCTTTATTATAATAGAATTTCCTCAAATATTTATTCTCTAAATGTCTTATCCTACCATTTAGATTATATTAAACAACTTTTATTAAATTTTAGTCCTTAACTCATCATTAATGAAAGATGAATTTTAACTTAACATTTTCTCCAAACACCTTGTAGTCAAATTGTGAAAATTAATTCACAAAGGGGTTCATTTATAAATTCAAACAACAAATGCTTATAAATAAGCTAAACACAAATAGTCAACAAATGAAAATCAAAGCTCCTAATTTAATCGAGCGTGACTGATTAAACAATATTTATAATAAATAAATATCATCACATTCAAAAATATACACTCTATAACTATATAAAGTTTTGAAAATAATTCCTTTATATATAAAAAAATATAATCCTAGGCAAAATATTTCGTTTGCCAAATTTTCAAAAATCAACAACATGTCCGTTGGCCTTGTTCGAGTGTTTAGAAACCCCTATCGACACCATGGCATCCTACGCCTTGACCAGAATGCATGTAAAACTTAATAGACCAATTAACACCATATGTTTTTATAACATTAACAAATACACTCTTGTATATATAATACTCTCAAACTCATTCTAGGGTGTCGCTTACCCTATCTCTAATGAGTCATACCCTACCAAAGCCAAGGTTCTCGCTTAACCTTCAGCTCTAATACTAAGCTGTAACGACCCGCCTTTTTGACCAACGATAGTCGACACCGAATACTACCACTGTGTTCAAATGTCGAGCATCCAATCATCAAAAGGACAGATTGTTAGTGTAAATAAAAAAAGAAAAGAACAGAGAAAACAAAATCTCATAGTGGAATCGACAACATATAATATAACAATGACAGTAAAATCTGTCACTGCAAATATATGGAGTATATCAGAGTTAAAAACAAACCTTATCAGTTGGATGGTTATAAAATCCCGACCATATAATTGCTGATATGGGTACTACATAATACAGCTGAAAATAAAACACTACGATAGGTGAACTTCCACTCCTCTTCAAGATCTCCATAACACCAAAGCCAACCTAGGAAAATACTCGGTCTGACCGGAGCATTATAATAAAATAACACCCGGGTAAGTCTGGAAATACCAGCATGAAAAAACTCAAATAATGGGAAACGTACAAAAGTTCTGTGATACCATGCCGCTAACGCAGAACGGGTTTTTACCTCACAAGAATAACAACCATACAGAAAAGAGTAAAGATAAATAACAGGAAAAAAATCCAAATAAGAATGGATATAAATAGTATTAAAAACCAGACTTGAAGAATGAAAATAATCCGAGCAAAATCCAAACTGGACGGAATGGATAAAACTAGATAACAGTCCAAACTTGATAGAATTAACAAAATCAATAATTAAACACCATGAAGAGTGGTTGACTCTTCCCGTTGCAATTATAGGAAAAGCATATTCAAAGGTTTGAATCAAATCAGGAAAGGAAAATTTTTCAACAAATGACTAGGAGAGTGCATCCCCCTTAAAAGAAGTTTGCCTCCAGAAATATACTTGAAAACCCCGGGAACTCCAAGCCGGACCCCACCGATCCTTACTGAGAATCCGAGCATTTCACATCTAAATGTGCAAAACCAAATCCAATCTATATAAGCTGTGAAAATAGCCTAATGGGAGCAACCCTACATAACTTGGCCCAAAAAACACGCACTTTGATTTAGTCATTTTCGATAAAGGATAATAAAGCTCAAAAGAGCAGCAAATCATTTTTAAGGTGACGAAACACCATGAAGAAAGCTGGATCCGATAGTAAATAAATCAACTATTTGAGATAGTTAAAAATGATCGTATATGGAAATTAAATATCATATATTTACCACTACTCGTCGATTCCAAACAACTGTTATCTCTCGGTTGAAGATAAAGTCAGACAAGTCGAGATAGTGTTAACTCTAGGCGTCGCCTTGACGACATTTTTAACCTTCGAGATAGAAATGAGTCCAAGCCTCAACATTTAGCACTAAAAGTATGACTAGATCCTTTCCATATAAGCGATATCATTTACGAAATTACTTTTCCATAACCGAATCAAACTTTACTTTTTAAAACCAAACTTGTGCTTGATTTCCATATTACAAATATTGGTAAAAACACTATAGAAATACTCTTTAAAAATATTCGTTTAAAAGACAAACTTATAATCATAAGTATATTAAAACAAGGGTCAAAAACAAATGTCATTAAAATATTGTTTACTATAACCTAAACGATTTACACTTAGCTTTATTTATAAATAATTCCTTTTAAAGGATTTTCTCGTTTAAAACCATCATTTGTAAATTTAAAACAATATTTATTATCCCAAAAGAAAATAAAACAATTTAAATACCTTTATAAATTTAAAAGAATATTAATTATCCCGAAAGATAATTAATCACATTTAAAATCTCTTTTAAATAAACAAATCCATAATCTTTAATAAAATAGTTAATTATTTCTAAACACTTTTATATCATCAGTAAAATAACTTTAAAACATTTATTGAATCAGTTTATTAACTTTAAAACACTTTCATTAAATTAGTTAATTTACTGTAATCACTTTTATTAAATTGATTAATTTATAAATATCATTATTAAAAATATTTATTAAATTCAAATAATCATTAATTAAAATGAATAATTTATCTCAAACATTATTAATTAAAAGGATTAATAAATTTTAAATACCATTAATTAAAAACAATTACTAATTTCAAATGATCATAAATTAATTAGGTTAAATAAATTAAACATCATTAGCTAAAATGATAAATTAAAACATCATTTGTTAAAATGATTAATTAACTATAAAACATCATTAATTAAAATGATTAACCAAATTTCAAAATCACTAAAACAATTAATCAAATTTAAACAATCATTAATTAAAATTATTAATTAAAGTTCAAAATCGTTAATTAAAATGACTTAATTAAATTCAAATCTCATTAATCAAATAGATTAATAAATTTCAAACATCATTAATTAAAATGATTAATTACGTTTAGATATTAGAAATTAGGATGATTAATTAAAATCAAATATCATTAATTAAAATGATTAATTACTTTTAAATATCATTAATTAAGATGATTATTAATTTTCAAATATCATTAGTTAAAATAATTAATTAAATTCTATCATTACTTAAATTGATTAATTAATTTAAATTATCATTAATCAAAATGATTAATAAATTTCAAACATATATTTTGTGAAAATACAATCTTAAGTTCAAAACACACAAGACAGGGTTTTTGGATATGAAAATCAATAAATGAGGATATTGCGAAAATCGCTATAACGACACTTGAACAATTTAAATGGAATATCAAGATTTATTTCAATTAAATTTTAATATAACAGCATAAGGATGTAAATAAATAATTTTTGACAAAAATACCCTTAGGGTCTCTCTAACAAATTCTCCCTATAAAACAATGGTTAAGGGCATTATATATAATCATATGGGCTCATAACAATTAAGTTAATATGTCATCCATTTTCCAAACGGAAATTCAATCAAACAATTTAACTAACATTCAAGCAATCAATATTAGTTTATAGCATCATAGATATGATATAGTAAAATTGAAAGTGAGTTAAACTCATATTGATTTCAGTTTTCGCCAAAGCGTTCTGGTTTGAACTAAAATTGAACGGGCATTCGATTTTAACCAAATTTTCATTTGCTCCAAATCTAACCAAACTAACTCCATTGCAAAGATCTAGACGACATGAGTCTAACACAAAAAACGACATTCGAATCCGACCACGTACACAAAAGTTATTCCAATTATAAGTTTTCGGATTTAAATTATCAAATTAAATCACTAATTACTTTACTTAATCACCCGTTAATCCATCTTCTCCCTTACTTAATCACCCTACCCGTGCACAATACTAATACGTACAAACCCATCACTATAATTCTTCAAACGACCATAACTCCTTCGTTTCTCAATGGAATTAACTCCCGTTTTCGCCAATGCGTCCGCTTCGCGAAAGCTACCTCCTCATCGCCATTGCTTCACCTCCACAAAGCACAATCAAAATCCAACTTGACATGCCTCCTTGCTGCCTCATAATTTCACATCACTCCAAGAGGCTCCGATCACTCTCAAACTTCGGCTCTAGGTGCTAAATGGCAAGGCAAACTCAATGGCACTCTCTGATTTGTCAATTGATGCTCCGAGCTCCGATTTGCTTCAAACCTAGGCACGGCTGCTCCTAAGCATACACACCCAACCTCGTACGCACCCAATGAAACCTATATGGAATCAAAGCACTCAAGTGTACTAGCTCAACGGAACAAACGGCACGATTTTTCGTTGCATATGTTCCAAGATTTTGATTTTTGAGGTTTTCAAACTTCTCATTTTAAGGTTACAGGGAAGATTTTATAAAGGAGGAGGGCATTGGCTTGAACATGATGAAGTGAGGGGATAAGGGCAAGGTAAGGTGGGTATGGGCTGAATTATTATGGTATGTAGTTGAATTGATGTGTATATATTATTTTATTTGAAAATATTCGATATTACACACCCGAAAAATCTCGAACTCCTATCGAAGCGTGCCGACTGGCATTCTATACTAAATACCCTATTCCGAACTCAATGGAACTAGTTTTGAGACCTAATTCCAAAGTATGCGGAAGTTAGATTTTTAAATCGAATTATTTTTAAAATTAATCGCTAGGCGTTTTGAGCTCGCACGACCATACAGTACGTCTGACCATTACGAAACTCGACGGCGTACAATAATTTATTATTTCGGATCCAATGGCACTGGTTTCGTCAAAATCCATTGTAATGCCCCAGAAATTCATGGAATCTTATTTTGGTTGGATTTTGAAATATATAAATTTATTTGTATAGGAATATATGGAATTAATTGTGTGCAAGTGTGTGTGCATGTGTGCACGTGCACACTGATATGGCACAAGGAAGAACTCTAGATTTCTTGAATTTAAAACAAGAATTAAAAAGCATTACAAACATGATTTTGTGATATGGATATTTGATTTCTGGAATTATATTAATCATCCCATAAAATAAGAAAAATAGGTTTTGTTTTGAATTCAGTAAACATATTTTATTTAAAACCCAGAAAAATTAAAAATATGTTACAAGGATTTGAAAACCTGTATACATATATAGGTGTATATGTTTCTGAAATTAAGGAGGAATTAAGTAAGCCTAGATAAGATATGTATACAAACATACATTTATGTAAGTATTGAAAATATTAAAAAGGAATAAGCAAGGGAAAATGTAACACTAAAATAGCAAAAGATAAATTACAAGCAAAACAATTGCTTTAGGCAGAAAATAGAAAGGAGGATTTTTAGAAAATAAACAAGTGACAATGTCACACAATTATCATGACCTAAGAAGAATATAATAATATTCTGGAAAATAAAAAGGGGAGCAAGTATCACATATGGCCGGGGTATTAAGGGAGAAAAATAAACAAATCTGAAATGCAAAATGCATGAGTCTTGGCCAGGGTAGGAATGGGATTTTACAATGATAAAACCATAGAAAACCTCTCTTATAAATCCAAGTATAAACCATAAAAATCATTTGCTACCCAAGACATTTAAGAAAACAAAGAAGTAAAATATTTGCAAGCAGAAAAACAAGTTTTAAAAGGTTTCTTTTCTGGATTAAGCAAGAGAAGCATTTTTCTGTGAGTAATCTCACTAAACCCATGGCATTAAGTCCTGTTATGAGGCAGCCAAGTTTATGTTATTTTCTACACATTTCTGATTTTATTACTATGGTTCTAATGGATGCTTTAATGGGTGTTTATGGATGCTTTTGATTGCCTTGATGTTTGAGTATTTTGCTCTGTTTGGTTACACCCAGAAATGTAAAAGTATGAAATCATGAAAGTAAATAGAGAATACTTGTAATTGGTTTAGATATGGCATGGAAAATATAGAAATCAAAATGTATATGAGTTGCATTACACTTGTGTAAGTGCTGAGGCTCAAATGAAAGATTCAAGGTTGCAATGGAAATATCCAAAAGTGCTGAACCCTTGATCAAATAGAAAACCCATGAGCCAGAAATCTTGTTTAAGCTAGATCTTGAATTTAGTTCAAACATGGTTGCTTATGAAACAATAATAACCCACATGCCTAGTCTTTATTCCTAGTTGTAAATATTCTTGTATTTTCTTTAAGCCAAAATATTTGAAAATATGATTTCCCCTGGATATGAATGTTAGCTTGTTTTTGAATTATGCTTGTGAGTTTTATGTAATGTTTCATGTACAATGTGATTCAGTCACCTAGCTATCTCATGATAGGATCAAACATGAACACTTAGTAAATAAACTAAGGATTGTAAGCCAAGAAGACTGCTGGAATGCTTGTTGTATTTAAAGTATGCAAGTTGGCACATGGCTTGTTTAAGCCCTGAGATCTTTGTGCAATATTGTGAATTATTTTATTGCAATGTGTCCCCGTGATTCCTTATGGCAGATGAGGCTAGGAATTAATTTGGTAAATGCAACATTAAATTGATGAAGTAGGAACTTGAGTTATTCCTAGGATGGTTGGTCTGGAGCTATGATAGTTCCTGAGTATTTCTATTTGAAATGAATGTTTGCATAGTTGAATGTGTGTACATAATTAGTCTTAAATACTGATCATATATGCACAATATATCATAAACAAGTCAGGCAAATTGATCAAAGAAGCTATGCCCACTTATACAAAATGTTTATGTCTCACTCATTTACTTAAGATCATGGAATTTTTGATATTGCTCATACCAGATCTTGTATCTGACCCTTGTTTGCTTATGGCATCTGGGGTGTCTCATTTAAAATAGGGCAGCCTCTAATGCTCTTTCAGGGAATGCTGGTTCTAAATAGGAAGCTGCTATGGCTAATGAGAATGATTGGATAAGCATGCTAAATTAGAATTAAATAAGAACTTAGAAGGAATTATTTGCATGTAATCTGAGAAGTTTTTATAGTTATGCTTTGGTTGTTATGTAATGATCTTGAATGCTTGAATTTATTTAGTTGTTTTAACTGAATCTAGTAATGTATTAAGTTTGGGATTAACCAAAGACTTAGTTGAATCTATGCAAGAAAATATATATTTGAGTATTATGGTGAAAATCTGTAAATGATATATGCCTGTATTTGAGAAATGGATATGTATATACATATACTGTATTAGTTAATTTCAAGTTACTTAAAACTTTAAGTTTGAAGGTTAAAAAAAATCTGAGTTTAGCTAGAAGAAATATTTCAAGAATTTTGTGACTATATGCAGAAGTGTTTTGATAAAAGAAACAATATATATTTGTGCACTGTATAAAGATATGTACATGTTTTAAGGGATTTTGCAAGTGTCTGTTATCTGAATTTACATTGCAAAGGCCAGGCACTAATGTTTAGATGATCTAGTCATAAGGCTAACCCACTTCAAAAATAATGAGGTCTGGATGGATCAAGATGACCAAAGTTTTGGGTATAAAGGAAGAAAATACACTTTGTAAAATCTGAAGCTTTCTTTGCAAATGCATGCACAAAGACATTTTCAAATACTTGAGCAACTCACATTTTATTTTGAATAGCTTTATTAGCCCAGAGAGTACACTACATTTAATATGCACACATATTATCTAAATACTACTTTTGTCAAATGACCATAGAATCTGAATTCTCTAAATCCAGTAAAGCAACCTGTAAATTAGATGCAAGCTGAGGTAACTCAGGGATTAGAGAATAAATTTGGTTAAGAAAAATACAACTATATAGATTATGAAAGAATTACTCAACTGACTTGGTTATAAGTAAAGAAATTTGTGATAAAATAACTTGTGTTGAAAATGATAAATGAGTATATCATTTTCCTTTCTAGCTTTAATCAAATACCAAATAATTAAACTAAAATTATGGTGGCTTGCTATATAATCTGAGATCACCTTACTATCTCAAACTAACAGACAATCACTATAGGAATGGTCAAAAATTACTAAGTATAGATTGCATATGATTATGAGATTCATTACCCTGACTCAAATATCAATAGGCATGGAAAATGAGCTATGTTTTGGTTGATTAGATATTCAAATTCAATCAGGATGCACTCTTGCTAAACAACACTCTGATCCAAGCAAGAGGGTCACATACATCTTCATATGTATGTGAAAATATTTATTAATGAACTGATATAAATATATTAGTAGAAAAATTAGGATCCTGGATAATTTAGTGGAAAGGCTAAATGACTCTAGGAAATTATTGATGTAAAAAAAATTCCTAGTAAAAATTAGGTGAAATAGCTAGGGTCATTTCATTTGGTATCAGAGCTATGTTAAAACTATACATAGCTAAGAATGATTGTATTGATTGAAGTACTATAACCATATGTATGTACTGTTTGTTTGAGTAAAATAATAATATAGATAGAAAGTTAAAAAGAAAAATGCTCATGATAAACTAACCCTATCTACCCATACTCTAGTTATCCAAACATGGTAGGAAGAGGATCTCATCACAATGCAGGATCAAGTGCACCACAAATGCTTGATATGCAAGACTTTATGAGGGCTTTAAGGGATGGAGTAGGGCAGATACTTGAGAACTCACATGAGGAACTTTCCAAACTATTAAAGACTTATACCAATTTAGGAGGCAAGAGCTTTGAAGGGACTGAAAATGTGATGGAAATTCAAGCATGGTTGAGAACACTGGATAGAATTTTCAATGACATGCAATTGGATGATCAAAGGAAGAGGCAAGTGGCCTCAAGACAACTGAAAGGTGTGGCTTTAAGCTGGTGGGAGGTAGTCATAGCTGGGAGGATTGAGAATGAAATCACTTGGAATCAATTCAAGGAGATGTTGGAAGCTAGATTTGTTCCAGCATCAGCCAAAACTCTATTGCTTGAAGAATTCATCAGACTTAGGCAGGGAACCTTTAATGTGACTGAGTATACTCATAGGTTTGAGGGCTTGTCTAAGTATGGAGTTATGCTTGTGGCTGATGAGGCATCAAAGAATGATAGGTATATTAAGGGTTTAAACCCAGGGCTTAGTAGGACTATGTTGCCATATGCAGATAAAACTTTTGATCAAGTCATTGATCTGGCCTTAAAATTTGAGCAACATGACAAGGAAAGGGAGAAGTATAAGAGTTTTAAGAATAACAATAATAAGAAAAATAAGGGAAGGTATCACCCCTATGACAAAAAGAAGGAGGAGACAGAAAGCAAGAAAACCAATGATACTAAGACCACTGATACAAAGAGAAAAATAACATGTCATCATTGTGGAAAGGAAGGACATATCAAACCAAGGTGCCCAGAATTGAAGGGAGGAGCTTTCAGATGCTACCTATGTGGTAAGGAGGGACATATCAAGAGAAATTGCCCTGAGTATAAACAACAAGCGAAGCTAGCAAGTTTAGAGAGCAAAAGCAAATCCACAGTAGAAGCTATTGCAGAAAACCATGGTCAAGTGGAAGGTACCTTATTTATTTGTACCCTACCTATATCGGTAGTGTATGACACAGGGGCGACACATTCTCTGATTTCCCATGAATTAGTTACATTGCTTAAATTAAATTGCATACTGGTTGAAACCCCTTTGTTAGTGCAAAGCCCATTAGGAAGTTCTAGTGTTTTAAACATGATTTGTGTGGATGTGTCATTAAACATAGGAGGAAATGTTTTTATTTCCAATTTATATGTTTTAAATTACCCAAATATAGGTGTTATATTGGGTGTAGACTGGTTGAGGCAATACAAAGCCATAATTAATTTAGACTCATCCACCATATCATTACGAAATTTTAGAGGTCAAAGAATCACAATTTTGTGTGAAATAGCCAAAGAAAGAAAATTATATCACTTGATTGACTTAAATAAGGATTCCAGTGAGCCTTCTATTGAAGAAATCCCCATAATTAACAAATACTTAGATGTGTTTGGAGAAGTTAAGGGTGTTCCACACCACAGACCAGTGGAATTTCATATTAGTCTCATACCAGGAGCCAGTCCAATTATTAAGAAACCCACTAGGATGGGGCCTAGTGAGTTGAAGGAATTGAAGAAACAGTTAGAAGAATTGGAAAGCAAAGGATTTATAAGACCAAGTAATTCATCCTGGGGTGCTCCAGTAGTGTTTGTAAGGAAACATGATGGTACTTTAAGAATGTGCATAGATTACAGGGAGCTAAACAAAGTCACTATCAAAAACAAGTACCCCTTACCTAGAATTGATGATCTTTTTGATCAACTTAGTGGAGCAAAAATATTTTCTAGATTAGACCTGGCATCTGGATTCCATCAGATAAAGGTTGAGAACTCAAGTGTTAAGTATACAGCCTTTAACACTAGGTATGGTCTATATGAGTTTCTTGTCATGCCATTTGGGTTGACAAATGCCCCCATCATATTTTGTAGACTTGATGAATAGGATATTCAGGGATTATTTAGACAAGTTTGTATTGATTTTTATTGATGATATTTTGATTTATTCTAAAACAGTAGAGGAACATGAAAATCACTTACACCTTGTTTTGTCTAGATTAAGAGAAAAAGATTTAAAAGCAAAATTTTCTAAGTGTGCATTTTGGAAAGAAGAAGTGCATTTCCTTGGGCATGTTATATCTGCCAAAGGCATTTCAGTGAACCCAGTAAAATTGTGGCTATCCAAGCATGGAAAAGGCCAAGCACAGTAGGAGAAGTTAGGTCATTTATGGGAATGGCAGGGTATTACAGAAGATTTATAAAAGATTTTTCTAAGATGTCATCACCTCTTACCAACCTAACTAGAAAGAACCAACCCTTTATATGGACTGAGAAATGTGAACAAGCCTTTAGTAAAATCAAGGAGGCCTTGGTCAATGCACCAGTGTTGAGAGTACCAGAAGGAAATGAGGATTTGATTGTTTATACTGATGCAAGTGGTTCTGGGCTAGGAGCTGTATTGATGCAGCAAGATCAAGTTATAGCCTATGCATCAAGACAATTGAAGCCACATGAATCAAGGATGCAACCCATGATCTTGAGTTGGCAGCAGTGGTATATGCATTATAGCTCTGGAGACATTATCTTTTAGGTGCTAAGTTTATCTTATACACTGACCATAAAGCATTAAAATATCTCTTTTCACAAAAAGATTTGAATATGAGGCAGCATAGATGGGTTGAGTTTCTAGCAGCATATGATTTAGACATACTTTATACTCCAGGAAAAGCTAATAAGGTTGCAGATGCTTTGAGCAGGCAGCATGCAAAAGTAGCCATGTTAATGATAGAAGAGTTTAGAAATTCATCTCTACTTACTGATCTGGAAATTGGGGAAAACAGTGAGGTAAACATGAAGATGATTGAAGAAGGGAGTAGAGGAAAATTAAGTTTGATAACTTTGCAATCAGATTTAATTTTGAAAGTGGGGAAAATGCAAGAGGAAGATCCAGATTTATTAGAAAAGAAAACTCTAATAGAAAAAGGAGAAGAAGTAGCAAACTACCACATTGATAAAAATGGTTACTTAAGGAATAAAGGTAGAATATGTGTTCCAAAGGATATAGGATTGAAGGAAGAGATACTTAATGAATATCATAGGAGCAAATATTCTATACATCCAGGCATCACCAAGATGTACCAAAACTTGAAGAGGGATTATGGGTGGAAAGGGATGAAAACTGATGTGGCCAAACATGTTGCAAAGTGTATGACTTGCCAACAAGTCAAAGCAGAAACCTAAAGACCCTCAGGCCTATTACAACCTCTAAGCATACCATAGTGGAAGTGGAAAGATATATCTATGGATTTCATAGATGGTCTGCCTAGATCAAAGAGAGGAAATACAAGCATTTGGGTAGTAGTTGATAGATTGACTAAAGTGGCACACTTTATACCAGTGAAGGCAGAAAGAAATGCACCTAAACTAGCTCAAATATTCATGAAAGAAGTAGTAAGGTTGCATGGAATTCCTAAGACTATAGTGAGTGATAGGGACACAATCTTTACATCCAGATTTTGGAAGAGCTTTCAAGAAGCCATGGGGAGTGAATTATGCTTGAGTACTGCATACCACCCCCAATCAGATGGTCAAACTGAAGTAATAAATAAAGTTTTGGAGGATTTGTTGAGGGCATGTGCATTGGACTTTGGAGGCAATTGGGAAGATCACCTCCATTTGGCTGAATTTACATATAACAATAGTTATCAAAGCACCATAGGCATGGCACCATTTGAAGCCTTGTATGGCAAACCATGTTTGTCACCAATATGTTGGGTTGAAGCAGGAGAAAAGGCTGTCTTAGGGCCTGAGTATGTTAAAGAAACTACAGATAAAATTGAACTTGTAAGGAGGAGGATGGCATCAGCTCAAGATAGGCAAAATAAGTTTGCAGATGTAAGGAGGAAGCAGGTAGAATATGAAGTTGGTGATTATGTTTTCATCAAAGTTTCACCTATGAAGAAGGTGTTGAGGTTTGGCAAGTAGGGAAAACTTACCCCAAGATATGTTGGACCTTACAAGATTTTGGAAAGAATAGGTTCATTAGCATATAAGTTGGAGCTACCAGAAGAGATGAGTGCAATGCACAATGTATTTCATGTATCACAACTTAGGAGATGGGTGCATGATAAAGAGGAAATTCTAGAGAAACTAACTCAAGTCCAAATAAATCCAAATTTGGTCTATGAGAAAGAACCAGTGGGGATTTTAGCTAAAGAGCAAAAGAAGTTGAGGAGCAAAACTCTGAAATTGGTAAAGGTTCAATGGAGCCTAGACCCTAATGATTGTACATGGGAGTTAGAGGATAAGATAAAGATGGATTACCCTAAGCTTTTTGCAGTGGAAGGTAAAAATCTAAATCCCTAAAAAGTTTAATATGTATGGTTGTTTTGACTGAATTGTTTGCTTATGCAATGTTTGATAGATTTTATAAAAATCTGGAAATGTTTAAAGTCAAAATGAGAAAATTGTGAGGACACAATTCCTAAAAAGGTGGGGTGATTGTAATGCCCCAGAAATTCATGGAATCTTATTTTGGTTGGATTTTGAAATATATAAATTTATTTGTATAGGAATATATGGAATTAATTGTGTGCAAGTGTGTGTGCATGTGTGCACGTGCACACTGATATGGCACAAGGAAGAACTCCAGATTTCTTGAATTTAAAACAAGAATTAAAAAGCATTACAAACATGATTTCGTGATATGGATATTTGATTTTTGGAATTATATGAATCATCCCAGAAAATAAGAAAAATAGGTTTTGTTTTGAATTCAGTAAACATATTTTATTTAAAACCCAGAAAAATTAAAAAAAATATGTTACAAGGATTTGAAAACCTGTATACATATATAGGTGTATATGTTTCTGAAATTAAGGAGGAATTAAATAAGCCTAAATAAGATATGTATACAAACATACATTTCTGTAAGTATTGAAAATATTAAAAAGGAATAAGCAAGGGAAAATGTAACACTAAAATAGCAAAAGATAAATTACAAGCAAAACAATTGCTTTAGGCAGAAAATAGAAAGGAGGATTTTTAGAAAATAAACAAGTGACAATGTCACACAATTATCATGACCTAAGAAGAATATAATAATATTCTGGAAAATAAAAAGGGGAGCAAGTATCACATATGGCCGGGGTATTAAGGGAGAAAAATAAACAAATCTGAAATGCAAAATGCATGAGTCTTGGCCAGGGTAGGAATGGGATTTTACAATGATAAAACCCTAGAAAACCTCTCTTATAAATCCAAGTATAAACCAGAAAAATCATTTGCTACCCAAGACATTTAAGAAAACAAAGAAGTAAAATATTTGCAAGCAGAAAAACAAGTTTTAAAAGGTTTCTTTTCTGGATTAAGCAAGAGAAGCATTTTTCTGTGAGTAATCTCACTAAACCCATGGCATTAAGTCCTGTTATGAGGCAGCCAACTTTATGTTATTTTCTACACATTTCTGATTTTATTACTATGGTTCTAATGGATGCTTTAATGGGTGTTTATGGATGCTTTTGATTGCCTTGATGTTTGAGTATTTTGCTCTGTTTGGTTACACCCAGAAATGTAAAAGTATGAAATCATGAAAGTAAATAGAGAATACTTGTAACTGGTTTAGATATGGCATGGAAAATATAGAAATCAAAATGTATATGAGTTGCATTACACTTGTGTAAGTGCTGAGGCTCAAATGAAAGATTCAAGGTTGCAATGGAAATATCCAAAAGTGCTGAACCCTTGATCAAATAGAAAACCCATGAGCCAGAAATCTTGTTTAAGCTAGATCTTGAATTTAGTTCAAACATGGTTGCTTATGAAACAATAATAACCCACATGCCTAGTCTTTATTCCCAGTTGTAAATATTCTTGTATTTTCTTTAAGCCAAAATATTTGAAAATATGATTTCCCCTGGATATGAATGTTAGCTTGTTTTTGAATTATGCTTGTGAGTTTTATGTAATGTTTCATGTACAATGTGATTCAGTCACCTAGCTATCTCATGATAGGATCAAACATGAACACTTAGTAAATAAACTAAGGATTGTAAGCCAAGAAGACTGCTGGAATGCTTGTTGTATTTAAAGTATGCAAGTTGGCACATGGCTTGTTTAAGCCCTGAGATCTTTGTGCAATATTGTGAATTATTTTATTGCAATGTGTCCCTGTGATTCCTTATGGCAGATGAGGCTAGGAATTAATTTGGTAAATGCAACCTTAAATTGATGAAGTAGGAACTTGAGTTATTCCTAGGATGGTTGGTCTGGAGCTATGATAGTTCCTGAGTATTTCTATTTGAAATGAATGTTTGCATAGTTGAATGTGTGTACATAATTAGTCTTAAATACTGATCATATATGCACAATATATCATAAACAAGTCAGGCAAATTGATCAAAGAAGCTATGCCCACTTATACAAAATGTTTATGTCTCACTCATTTACTTAAGATCATGGAATTTTTGATATTGCTCATACCAGATCTTGTATCTGACCCTTGTTTGCTTATGGCATCTGGGGTGTCTCATTTAAAATGGGGCAGCCTCTAATGTTCTTTCAGGGAATGCTGGTTCTAAATAGGAAGCTGCTATGGCTAATGAGAATGATTGGATAAGCATGCTAAATTAGAATTAAATAAGAACTTAGAAGGAATTATTTGCATGTAATCTGAGAAGTTTTTATAGTTATGCTTTGGTTGTTATGTAATGATCTTGAATGCTTGAATTTATTTAGTTGTTTTAACTGAATCTAGTAATGTATTAAGTTTGGGATTAACCAAAGACTTAGTTGAATCTATGCAAGAAAATATATATTTGAGTATTATGGTGAAAATCTGTAAATGATATATGCCTGTATTTGAGAAATGGATATGTACATACATATACTGTATTAGTTAATTTCAAGTTACTTAAAACTTTAAGTTTGAAGGTTAAAAAATCTGAGTTTAGCTAGAAGTAATATTTCAAGAATTTTGTGACTATATGCAGAAGTGTTTTGATAAAAGAAACAATATATATTTGTGCACTGTATAAAGATATGTACATGTTTTAAGGGATTTTGCAAGTGTCTGTTATCTGAATTTACATTGCAAAGGCCAGGCACTAATGTTTAGATGATCTAGTCATAAGGCTAACCCACTTCAAAAATAATGAGGTCTGGATGGATCAAGATGACCAAAGTTTTGGGTATAAAGGAAGAAAATACACTTTGTAAAATCTGAAGCTTTCTTTGCAAATGCATGCACAAAGACATTTTCAAATACTTGAGCAACTCACATTTTATTTTGAATAGCTTTATTAGCCCAGAGAGTACACTACATTTAATATGCACACATATTATCTAAATACTACTTTTGTCAAATGACCATAGAATCTGAATTCTCTAAATCCAGTAAAGCAACCTGTAAATTAGATGCAAGCTGAGGTAACTCAGGGATTAGAGAATAAATTTGGTTAAGAAAAATACAACTATATAGATTATGAAAGAATTACTCAACTGACTTGGTTATAAGTAAAGAAATTTGTGATAAAATAACTTGTGTTGAAAATGATAAATGAGTATATCATTTTCCTTTCTAGCTTTAATCAAATACCAAATAATTAAACTAAAATTATGGTGGCTTGCTATATAATCTGAGATCACCTTACTATCTCAAACTAACAGACAATCACTATAGGAATGGTCAAAAATTACTAAGTATAGATTGCATATGATTATGAGATTCATTACCCTGACTCAAATATCAATAGGCATGGAAAATGAGCTATGTTTTGGTTGATTAGATATTCAAATTCAATCAGGATGCACTCTTGCTAAACAACACTCTGATCCAAGCAAGAGGGTCACATACATCTTCATATGTATGTGAAAATATTTATTAATGAACTGATATAAATATATTAGTAGAAAAATTAGGATCCTGGATAATTTAGTGGAAAGGCTAAATGACTCTAGGAAATTATTGATGTAAAAAAAATTCCTAGTAAAAATTAGGTGAAATAGCTAGGGTCATTTCAAAGACAGTGCCCCGGGATGCTATTTTCACAGATTTAAATATCGTTTTATATTTTTGGTCCAATTATCGATATTTATTCGATCTATTTGTAGTTGTAAATAAAATTTACAAATTGAATTCATCAATATTATTTATGAATTAAAAGGAGTAAAATAATATTATTAAATCCATTTAACTAATATTTAATTTACAATTCAAATATTTAAATGATTAATCATAATTGAATTCAAATTATTAAATTCCAAAAATCTTGTAAATTTTGAACGACCAAAATTCTGAGACGTTACAACTGATTTTCTTATGACAGTAATGTCGCAATTAAATGATTTCGGTTTTTTTAGTATAGCGGCATAGTAGACTAGTTTTATGAAATCAATATCAACTGTTTTAAGGTATTGATGTCGGAGGTCATCAATGTTAGCATAGCTATTTTAAACTTGAGAGCTATACTTTATACAAACTAAAAGCTATGCTGCTTATATTCAGCAGCCTATATATAATAGTATTCGACGTAGATGATTTTGACCCTATGGCCTTATGCTTTATAAAATCAGAATATTTTATTATGACTTAGAGATGAAGGGGTGCAGCAACCCATTTCGGCCATATGATGCCGTGTGTTATTAAATCATAAGTTTTCTTTAAAGAAGCATATATTTTGAATAATATTTTGATAAAGTGAAGGGTTATATTTTTCTTATTATAAGTATGCTTTTAAGGGTTAAATCATTTGTAAAGAATTATGTTTTCAAGGGAATAAAGATGGTATTTAACCCAGGAATTTATATGGAAATTTATCACCATTAGATAAATTATGATAGGATATTCTGACTCAAGGAATAGAGATTAGAAAACTAGATAATGGGACTGGTGTAGGGTAGTGCCCTATACTTCAACTGTTAACCCTTAATTGATATTGGTCCATAATTTCAGGCATAGGGCTTTGTTAAGGGTAAAAAAATAGGTTTATGCATCGAAAGGAATCTATAACCTGTTTTTAGTTGGCCTACAAAACCATTAGGTTTATAGTGAGCCTAACAAAACTATGAGATTGATAGACAGTCAGGTTAACGCTAAGATGGTTTGTTTGGATGGACGGTCTAGTTTCCTTCTAATGGTAAGTTAGAGAATTTTGGTATATCTGGTAGGCCCGAGTCAGTCATATGGGTTTGTAGTAACCCTGGAAAAACTATGGAGTAGAGACAGATAGACAGTCAATTAATTAAGACAGATTGGTTAGGTTTACCCATTTAGCATGCATGCATATGATTATTTATGTTTATTTGACCATTGTGAATGCAAGAGCATGATTGTAATATATTTTCGTAAGATACTAGTGAGAGGAGAACCCATTTCGCTTGACGGCGTGGTCTCACTAGATATCTATTATCGAAATGGCATATTATTGTTCACACCAAACTTTTTGTCTGACCCGAAGTTTTAGTTTTTCCCTTCTAACTCTCGGGTGCTCATTTGAGTAGTTCGAGAGTAAGATTTCTAGGTTTTAGGTTTGATGAATAAAGCTTCCGAAGACGTGCATGAGGCAGAGCTAGATATATATAAGTCTATTTATGTCTGTTGTTTTGTTATCATTTATTTAAATGTATGTAATGGAAGAAGTTGAATCTATCTAGTAGTAAACTCTAATCAACCAAGGGAGCATCTTCATATTTCGCTCTTGGAGTATTTTGTAATAATTATATTTTATCTGAATCTAGGCAATGTTTTGGGATTATGAAATGAATATGGAATTTATTAATGAGATGTGTTTAAAATAAATTATATTCATGTGCTTCTGATGTTAATGATATTATTAACTGACCTTATTTTATCACTGAAGAATAATACTATTGATGACTCATTTTATCACCAAAGAATAATACTATTGATGATTGCATCATCAGTAGCACTTATTTTCGGACCTCGGAATGAGGGATGTTATATATTGCTAGGTGAACCTCTCAAAGGTCAAATGTTACAACTACAATCAACTTAGGCACATAAGGAGGGAGTGTCCGACTGCACCCAAGACCTCTACCTAAGTGGTTCTAGCTTATGCAATAAGTTGTATTCCTAGTTCGAGTGCAGCTCCAACGGTGGATAAAGGGAAGAACGTCGTCATTGAAGGTGTGTTAACTCTTTTCGATTTTTCTATGCGTACTTTATTTGACACCGAGTCATCACATTCTTTTATTTTAAGTATATTAGTAGATGAATTGCACTTAAGTACTAGCATAGTTATAGACCTTGTGGTAGTATCAAACCCTGCTCGAGGATTGATTCACTTATCCATGATTTGTAAGGGTTTGAAATTATATATTTTGGGGGTCGAATTCAATTGTGATGCTTTTGTCTTAGGATTTTTTGGGTTTGGTTCAATTTTAGGAATAGACTAGATGACGATGTATAGAGCAGTACTTGATTGCGATATGAGGTTTATTATGATCGCCAGAGTTCAGTTATGTTGAGTTACCTATATTCTATCACATGACGAGTTGGCTTTAGTACCAATAGTTCGTGACTACCCGGATGTCTTTTCTGAAGTTACCAGTCTTCTGCCTCATAGGGAGATTGAATTTTGAATTTCCTTGAGGAGAATGCCAAACCTGTTGCCTTACCTTTAAGGCATATGGCTCCTAAAGAAAGATGCAAGCTAAATAAGTAAGTTAATGAACTGTTGGAGAGGGGAGAAGTATTTCAGAGTGGGAAGCGCCAGTCATCTTTGCTATTAAGGTAGATGGCTCTCTGAGGCTTTGCGTCGATTATCGTGATCAAATAAATTGACAAAGAAGAACCGTTATCCACTATCCCGCATAGAAATCTCTTTGATCAGTTAGTTAGAGCAAAGGTATTTTCTCAATTTCAGTTGGCTACAGGGTTCCATCAGTTGCATGTAGCCGAGGATAGTATTTAGAAGACAACTTTTTGCACAACTGACGGACTTTATGAGTGGTTAGTCATGCCATTTGGACAGACCAATGCACCACATATTTTGTCGACCTCATGAATCAAGTTTTTAAAGGGTTGATAAATAAATTCGCGGTGGTATTCGTTGATGTCATACTTGTCTATTCGAAAAGCAAGGAGGAGCACATATTGCATTTAGGAGAAGTGCTCAATACTCTCAGTAGATATAAGTTAAAGGCAAAAAATTTCAGATGTCACTTTTGGTGCAAGGAGGTTCATTTTTTAGGACATGTTGTCTCTGATCATGGACTAGCGATCGATCCTAGTGAAGTTGATGTAGTACGGGGTTGGCATATACCAAAGAATGCCACAGATGTGAGAAGTTTTCTTGGTTTGGCGGGATATTATAGAAAGTACATCAAGGACTTCGTTTAAAATTTTCGCTCCTTTGACATGCCTTACCAGGAAGAATTTGGCTTTCTCGTGGGACTCATAATGTGAGAAAGCTTTTATTAAGCTGAAGGAGTCATTGACTAGTGCATATGTTTTGGTAATACCTGATGGATCGAGGGCATTTATAGTATATACCAATGCCTATGGTATTGGACTAGGCATAGTGTTAATGCACAAAGGGAGACTTGTAAGTTATGTTGGTCGACAATTGAAAGTCCATAAGAGAAACTATCCTACCCTTGATCTTGAGTTGGTAGCCATTGTTTTCACACTCAAGTCATGAAGGCATAATCTTTTAGGAGAGCGTTTTGAGCTATTTATGGATCATAAGCTTTGAGGTATTTGTTCTTTCAGAAGGATTTGAATTTAAGGCAGCGGAGGTGATGAAATTCTTAGCATCGTATGATTTGAATATCTCCTACACTCCAAGCAAAGGCAATGTTGTAGCCGATGCCTTGAGTAGAAAGTATGCGATGTTAAGTCCTATGTTCTTGGAAGGAAGCACTTGGATTTTTATTTCGACATTTGATTTTCGACCTTTATCGGACATTACTCCAGGATTATTGGAAACTTTGGATGTACAACCTACACTTATGGACGGTATTGGTTCAAGTCAGAAACAAGATGCAGAGTTATTGGATATTTTCAAGAGGCTAAATAGATGAGAGAATTCAAGTCGTTTGATTCGTTATACCATTGATTAAAAATGGTGGTTGCGGAGAGGTGGTAGATTATGTGTTCCTCTCGTTATGGAGTTGATTGACATGGTACTAACTGAGTCCCATCATTCTACGATGACCATTCTTCTCAGTAGTGACAAAATGTACCATGATATGAAGAAAGTTTTTTATTGGCCGGGTATGGAAAGGCATGTAACGGAGTATGCGTCCAAGTGTGTGAATTGCCAAAGGGTAAAGGCAGAGTAAAAGAAGTACGGTGGATTGTTACAACCATTAGATATATGAGAGAGATAGTTCGGTTACATGGAGTTCCTTCTAGCATTGTTAGTGACCGAGACCTGCTTTTTACTAGTGAGTTTTAAAGGAGTCTTCAAAAGGCATTGGGCAATGAGTTGAATTTGAGTACCGCATAGACAGATGGACAGATTGAGAGGGTGAATCGAGTATGGAAAAACTTACTTCGGATGTGTATTTTGGATTTTGGAGGCTGTTAGGAGGATCGCTTGTCGTTAGTAGAATATGCATATAATAATAGCCATCAAGCAAGTATTGGGATAACATCATTTGAGGCGTTGTACAAGAGGTCTTGTAGATCACCATTTTGTTGGTGGAACACTACATATAGGATCATTCTTGGGCCCGACATGATAAGGGAGACTTTGGAGAAAATAGAATTGATCCATAGAAGAATGAAAACAGCACAGGATAGGCAGAAATCTTATATTGACAAGGGAAGTAAAAAATTGGAGCTCGCAGTGGGTTTTGTGAAGACCTCACTGCTTAAGCACGTTATGAGGTTTAGTAGCTCGAGAAAGTTAGTGTCAAATTTTGTAGGGCATTTCCCGATTGCAGATAGAGTATGGAAGTTGGCTTATAGAGTGGAGCTTCCTGAAAAGTTGGTGGGAGTTCATAATGTTTTTCATGTGTCACACTTGCAAAACAGTCTACACGATCCGGCTGTTGTGGTTGAGCCAAGTCAGTTAGAAGAGGCGGAAGTGGAAAGAGAGTCACTTGTTTGTCGTGCACCTACCCGAATTGTTGAGCAGGAACAAAGCGACTCCACGATAAAGTCATTAAACTGATTAGAGTCCAATGGGGAGACGGCCCAACGGAGAGTACATGGAAGCCACTGCGAAATGACTTTTATGGTGTAGTGTTCCATTTTAGTTATTATCATTGCTTCTGTACTTTGTGTTTAGCTTATTCTATTCCATAGGTAAGAGTGTTTGGATGCTAGGTATGGTTGTGAGCGTGTCATTAGGACATGTTTTGAATGATGGTTGCTAATGGATGTATTTATTAAGTTAATTATCGCATATATGGGCTAATGTACTCAAGTTAGCCTACACACACCAACATTCATTTTATTTTATTAAGTTGTACACTTATAGTTGTTGCATATGTATTGAATGGCTGCTCATCCATATAGAATTTTAAGTATAGGATATTGCATACATTTTGGATGTATGGCATAAGCATGGCATTTCAGGAGGTCGACTAGTTCAAGAGGCCGCCTAATTTTTGCAATTATAGGTTCATATTCATTCCATACCTATATGTACATGTAGCATTAGAAACTAAAACTAAGGACAATGGTTGTAAGTGGTTGTTGGTTGAGTAAATGGTTGTAGATATTGGTTTCCATATATACGAGTTGTATTTTTTCATCCTTGGAGATTTCAAGAGCGAAATCCTTTTTAGCGGAAGAATGTAACACCCCATAGAATTGACAGAAATCTATTAAGATAAATTGATTGATTAATAACAAGGCTATAAAATGAAATTTGAGCAAACTTAGAATTCAGCTACGAAACTTACACCATTGTATTTGAGCGATTTTCTAAGTAACTTTCGTATATAAAGCTTTGCGATCGGAGTTCAAACGGAGAAATTATCAACATTTGAAGATTTAGGATTGAAAATAATTCGAAACATGTTAAAAAGGAAATAAATTAATAATTAGCGTATAAAATAAAGTAATGTTAAAAGTTACGTTGATTATAATAACCAAGGAATATCGGTCGACGGCCATTATAGGACTGGTCGACCACTAACAGTCGATCGCTCCTGAAGGTCAGTTAACCGGTTGGCATTTTGTCGGCTAGGGTTTGGTTAAGCCTGAATGGTCTAGATTTAATTATATTAATCAAACGATCATGGACTACTCGAGCAGCTATAAATAAGGGCTTAAAACTCTACTATTCTCATTTAGAAACCCTAGTCTAGCCGTCAACTGTATATATAATTTTCTTTTCCCTTTCAAAATATCTCCATTTCCTCCAAAATTCTAAACCAAAACAAAAATAAATCAAAATAAAATCAAACTTCAAGAAGGAAATTAGCTAATCGAAAAGAAAGAGAGAAGATGAGACAATTGAAGTCATGCTAGGAAGAGAGAAGCTTCAAAGAGGTGAGTGGATTGATTTTTAGAATATGTTGTTTCAAAAGTAATCAAATTTATTTAATTTTCCACCTAATCTATAGATGTGTTCTTTTAATTGGAGATAAAAGTTTCTAATTCAATTTTAAAATAAATCAATTCCAAATATGTGGAGATATGATGATGAAATCTAAATTTTGAATATATAATTTTAGGAAAGATAGACTAGATTACTTCACTCTAAATTGACTCTAAATTAAATGAATATAAACCCTTATTTGATAGAGATTGAAGATGATTTAGATTAGATAAATAATAGAAATCGGATACCCTTCTATTTCACCTTGAATTGATCTTGATATGTGTGTGCGCGTGTATAGAACCTTAGTTAGGAATAAATAGTGGTATTGAATAAAAAGATATAAATACTCATATATCGTAAAGTTAATAGGTTAAATCCGCGTAAACAAAATTACCAATTATACATGAAAATCTGCTTGAATTATAGACGAAGTAATGACAAAAAACTTGTCAAAACAAAGGCTGAAACAAATCGACTTAGCTGAAAATACAATTAACAGTATAAGGCTAAGGTAAGCCATCGACCGGTGGAGTCCAATTATACATGAAAATCTGCTTGAATTATAGACGAAGTAATGACAAAAAACTTGTCAAAACAAAGGCTGAAACAAATCGGCTTAGCTGATAATACAATTAACAGTATAATATAATTAATGTCAAAACAAAATTAACATAATGGCTAGTGGAATTAAACTCCACCGGTCGATGGCTTACCTTAGCCGGTCGACCATAAGAGGTCGATCACTAAGGTATGGGCGGTCTACCGGTTAGTAAACGATAAGCGTAGATTAAACCTCGGCCTATGGTCCTGGTTTATTATCTATGGTCCCGGATTAATATATAATAATCACATCGATATGGGAAAATTAGTTACCATCTCTTTGACATTTGGGACGCCTATAGAATTGAAGGAAGTCGTGCAGCTAGAAGGAGAAATATCACACTTGGTGATGTCCTAGGTTCACATTTTATAAAGTCCTAAGGCATGGTGTTCAACGTGATGGCAGTTTTATAGTGATGGTGTGCTTGAGCATGCAGCACTAACGGGAGGTTACTCGATGTTATTGGGTAACTAGGCCAAGACATTGCTTGTATATGCCCGGTGCGATGCATAATTACGGGCACTAATGGAGGTTACTCGATGTTATTGGGCAATTAGGCCTAGACATTGTTTGTGTATGCCCAGTGCGGTGCATAGTTACCGGCACTAACAGGAGGTTACTTGATGTTATTAGACAATTAGGCCTCGACATTATTTGTGTATGCCCGGTGTGGTGCGTAGAAATAGGATATCAAACGCTAACGGGAGATTACTGAATATTATTGGGCAATTAGGCCTAGACATTGTTTGTGTATGCCCGATGTTGTGCATAGGATATCAAACATGAGCGGGAAGGTTTCCAAATGCTTTTGGAGCAAGTACATCTAGGCACTTTGGAACAAGCTCAATAAAATGGATGAGTTATTGGTTATACCTTGAGGCTCATAATTAAGGTTGTCTACTTAATGTAGGAGTTTTGTAGTATAGTACTGGCAATGTCCACCATATGTTAAGTAAGCTTAGGGTGACTGTAACTTTTAGTATCAGGGTGTGGAATAGTGATAGGTGATTCCTTTTAAGTTCACACACAGTTCACAACACGTAAATAAGGACCGTAGATCATGTAGGCTATAAATAAAGTTAATTGCTTCTGAGCAGCATACACTGGTAATAACAATAATACAATTCATTCACTGGATTTTGCCTGACTCACTCCATTTTATTCCTTTTTCCCACCATAGGAGGACATGACAGCAGGTGAACATGCACAGACATGGTAGTGGAGGAAGAGGCTAGGCATTGGAGTTATACTATTCTCGGTTATTCTCTATATAACTATTTATCATATTTTATTAATTTGTTGGACTCTATGTTGTATTATGGGAACTTTGTGTATGTATTATTGAGACTATTATCTGAGATGTTTGTTTTCAGTATTTATATTTTATTTCTTTCCGCTGTGAAATCTGAAAGTGTAGAATGCTTTAAATTTTATCTTAGTCTTTGTACCACATAATATTTTTAACCGATGGCTCGTACTTCTTGGCACGACACGGGTTATAAATTCCATTTAGGCTTTAAATCAATGTGTCCGGAGATGATGGTTGTCACAACTATGCTAACAAAAAATTATAGCAATGAAAATAAATTTTGAAAAACACACCAACTGTCCCTCAGTCAGGGAAATGGTTGTAAAGCTCTTGCAAGTAAGTATCATAGTTTTTTTTGACATGCTCGAATATATACTTGTTAATGTGGTTGAATAATAATTACATAATTGAACTTTATAAAATTGAATTTAAGAAAATAAATTATTGATCATATTCTAATAGTTAGTCTACAAGGTTTAATCAAGGCGGGTAAGTAGGTGTAAGAAAATCATGTACATAATTTAAAAGAATATATTATCTCATGACATGAATATGATATAAGAAAACCTGAGATCCTCCATGTTACTTCACACTCAGAAAGATGAACGTCATCTATATATTAGTGGAAGAAATAAAAATATTTCCATGGTGGACGACTATACCAATTTATATCCCCTACCTACACAAGTTATAATACTCATACACCATGGTTGAATACATAAAGATTTGATGCAACAATTAACATTAAAAATAGCATTATCACCTTTGATATAAGAATAGAATTGGTGTCTCTTTGATTATGAAGCACGGGATTGATTTTTTAATTTTTCCCTCGAAATATGGCCTTATTTATTGGTGTGCATCATTTTCCTTTTATCTTCCGCAGTAAAAAAGTTGCATAGAGGTGGTACTATGACAATGAACGACAAATTTTAATGTAATGTGGTTATTTTTTTCGTATCATAAGAATTAGTTTTTGCATATTATCCTTCTCAGCAGAACTTTTTTCATTTTGATTTATACTTATAGCTTCATTGTGCCCATTAATCTAGAAGTGAAACTACCTAAGACATCATTGAACAAATTCATCATTAGAGTTTAAATCTACTGATATTCATCTTTCGTATTTTAGATTGAACTAAGAAGCACCTTCTTATGGTGATAAATAAATGGTATATAAAGGGTGAAGGAATATTGTCATATAACATACCCCTCGTGTTAAAAGGTGAAAACATAGATGTAGACTAACCATTAGTTATAATCAAGAATGCGAACCTCAAATTGCTTTAATTTTTGCATGTAGTACCTCCATCCAGTTCTTACAAAATAGATTCCATGCAACGGATAGTCTAAACTAAGTTGCTTTTTTACCTATGAAAGAAAAGGTCGAAAAGTTTAGATGTATGGATAAAAATTATAGACTTTTAAAGTCAGCATTTAACTTAATAGGGAAGTAATATTTTTCTTTATTCCTTTTTTACTACAAAAAGTAGATTCGGCATATAAATTGTAACGATCGGCTATTTCGAACCATTCGCATCCGCACATGTCGGACTTGAGTTGCTCAAAATATCAGATTATTAATTTATATTTAGCAAAACTCAGCATATATAGTAAATCAATCAATCACAGAATCACAGACACAGAGTATTACAAAAATAAGCAGCGGAATAGGTAAATAGTAGTTCATCAAGCTACTATAAAATATCAGAGTCCGAAATAAAATACAACAAAATCTCAAATACAAACGAATCTCAAATACATAGCAACTGACGAGTCTGAACATAACTGACTGGAATAAACTGAAATAACTGAAGTTGGATAGATAGATCTTCAAACAAAGCTCCAATCTCCAAAGGTGAGTCTCAAATGCTGTGACACTCAGTCTGACCTAAGCCTAAAGCAAAACACAAAACACTCGAGTCAGGTTTACATTCTTATATTAATAAATTCAACTCAAGTGAAATGTCAACAGAAATACAAGTAACTTAAAGGATGCTTGGGATTTCCATCCTCTAAGGATCCGTGGAACTATCTACTATGTAGTAATATATGCTATTATAATATGTCTATAGTAAAGTAAAACTATTAAAATAGCGTTAAGGCATTACCCATATCCCCCTTAACACATTTTTATATATTCCCATAGTCTATACAGTACTGTAATTCCTCCGTAAACTGGAGAGCAATCAGAGGGCACTCCATAGGTATGGTACAAACCAAACTCGTAGAAGGCGCGATAGGGCATGCGACAAGGCCCTCGAGGCAATGCCAGGGTAGATATACCATTTGCAGATCCGGACTGGTGGTAACGCATAGCAGCTACTATCGCCCATCTCGTGACACACTCCCAAATCAAAGGGTGCACCCAATCAAATCACAAAAGCAATAGAATGGTATCGAATAAATGTGCCCGATCGGAGGAATGACCTCACTTGGCCCGGCATGGCTCCTGTTTTAGCCGCATCAAGTTGACTCATGGGAGTCAGGGCTACATAAATACCATAGAGAATCGACATCAAACCATCCTACTTCATTCTGGAATCTCCACCGCGTACACAGTTGTTAAAGTGGTTTTCGGTATTGGAGAGAGTATGACAATATCCGATCCCGGTCTCTTTAACAACCAACCGTTATTATAACACCGCGGTCATTTCATTTCAATCATATTTCAAAACCAAAATATCATATCTATAACAAAACCATATCAATACGATATCATTATTCGCTTAAAGTAATATTCATTTCCAAAATCATAACACTTTCCAAAATTATAGCACTTCTGAAATTATAACATTTTGAAACCATAACACTTAGGAAATCATAACACTTGGAAATCATAACACTTTGACACTTGGAAATCATAACACTTTGAAATCATAATACTTTGAAATCATCATACTTTCCACTTAAACAGTTTAGATATAGAAAATAGTATATGTAATAAAATAGATTATAAAATAAAAACAGTTTATATAATAAAGCAGTTGTATATTAAAATAGTTATAAATTAAAAATAGTTTATATTAAAATAATTAGTATATTAAAATAGTTTTATATTAAAAATAGTTTATATTAAAAATAATTCATAAAGTAAAATATTTTTATATATTAAAATACTTTATATAAAATAAAAATAGTTTCCTCAAATTTCACAAATCGATTCAGATCAACTCAAATTCCAAAATTCAATTTAATTTAATCTCAATTCACCAATTTCAATTCAGTTCAAAACTATTTAAAATTTATATCGATTTCAAATACATATATAAAATACAATTTAAACCATTTCAATTTCAATGGATTTCAAAGCTTAAATTCATTTATATTTCAAATTCAACTTACCATTATTTAATACTGAAAAATTCACTTAGTCAATCCAATATCATTTAAATAAAACTTAAATTACAATTTATATAAACTAAATATTCCCTTCAATTTATTTACTTGAAATATTCATTTAATCACTTTATATCAAAATCAAGTTATAAATCATATCTTTAAAATCTCAAATTTAACAAGTTTCAAATCGGTTTTATTTACGTAAAATTCAAATGAATTTCAAATGAATTTCTATTTATCTTTCCAACTTAATTTATAAAAATTATTATAAAATCTATATTAAAAATATAATATCTTAAAATCAATATTTATTAAAACCACATATATTTCTTTTCAAAACTTTGGAAATCATTTTCAAAATATATATATATATTGACCAACGATGTCTGTATATAATTTTCTATCCTATGGTCAAGTGATACGGAAATTTATCATTTCAATCCGCAATTTAAATATATACGGGTATATATCTCTTCAACCCGCAATCCCAAATTCAATGTCAATGAAAATTGCTTGGGTTTATCATTTCAACCCATAACGATTTTCTCCTATTCTAAAATATCGTTCGGGTATGTATCATTTCAACCCATAGGGAATTCTATACTAACAGGGAACTTGCAGAGTGAGAACAGTGGTGATAATAATATAACATATCAATAACAGGCATATATATCATCAATAACAGATAAAATATAATTAACAGATAATGGTGCCAGATGTCACAGGTGAAAAGTTACAGATAATGGCAGATATATAACAATTAAATAGCTAACAACAACATATTTCAATTGTCGTTTCAATTGAAATCAAATTTAATAAATATAAGAACGTTAATCATGCGTGATTGCTCATCTTTCGAGGCTAGAGATGAACGAGAATGAGACGAGTTATGAATCCAAGCACGAATTCCAAAGCAAAGCTAGATTGCCACGAATTCGACGGACAAGCTGATAGCTTGGAATTGATGAAATCAAATCAAAACTGGATTGATGAGGATCAGTTATATAAGTGAACATATATATATAACTATTTACATATATAAAAATTATATTCTAAATTCAAACACATTTTAAATTTATATATATATATATATATATATGTATGTATTTCAAAATCGTTGTTTTAAATTAGAATACATATATTAAATCAACGTATATACAATATATATTATGGAATAAATACAAAAAAAATACAAAAAACTCACATATATAATGTATGCTCATTTGAAACTATCTATATATGAGACAGGCTATATGTAAGCTAATATATATATTATGCATATTTGTTAAAACCAGGTATGTATACAATACAGCTTACTTATTATTCATATAAACAAAACAAGAATTTGCTAAAAAAAATCAAGTAAACTTGTTTTATAGAAATTTATACCTAACTTTATCATACTACAGACCTTATAAATATATAGACTAAAATGTACAACTTATACAACCAAGTTAAATAAAATACTAACATAGGCATATACAACATACACTATATATATATATATATATATATATATATATGTGCTCGTACCCTTTAGAAATCATTCTTCCAAAAAAAATTAAATGAGAAATTAAACATACCATGCACATATGATATAGCATATACACACTACAAAAATCTGCGGGCTATCTAATATATACACCTTTATAAATAACAGATATAGATATATGAACTAACATACTATGCGGCTTACATAAACTAACATATATACTAACATATATATATGTATATGTATATGTATATGCTACATATAGAATGAAAAATAAAATCAATAAGCTTAGTTTATATAATATGTATCTAAACTCATAAAGATCCTTCATATATATTCTTATGCAAACCAATGCATGAGAACAGCAGCTATATATAACTTAAAAATATTTATATAGATCAGACCGATTGAGTATATTATATAAACATATACATAATTAGATAATTAACTAACACAACCTATACAAAGTAACAACTATATATATTTATATACATACAAGTGTAAACTACTAGAGATCTAGATATTACATAGATATTTTTATTTCAAAACATTAATATACGTAAAAAAAATATGACACACTATAATATATATAATACGAGCAGGTACAAAACAGCCAATATTGTATATATAAACTAATATATATTAATATATATGCTCACCTAGATAAATGCACAGAGAAGGAAAAGGGGAACATTCGGCAAGTCGTAGATGGTGAGGAGGGAGCAGCCAGGTCGGCGACCACGACATGGAGGGATGCTAGATCTTGTGGAGTTTCGGCTATTGGGTGGGCTGCTGGCAGGTGGCTTGCGACTTGAGGTGGATGTGAGACCGATCTCGTGGTTGTGCACTGTCACGGTGGAGGAAAAGGAGGGAAGTGGGGTCGGCTCGCGGGCTTAGGGTGTGAGGTGCGGCACAGTGGGTTGTCGGAGCAGGGTAGTTGCGTGTTGATCAAGGCGCAAGGAGGAAGGGGAAAAGGTGGTGTATGCCACGTGGAAGGGCAGTGGCAATGCTGTTGGGGTTGCTCGCTATCGAGTGGATGTTCTCGGCATTGGATGAGGTCGGAGGTTGCTGTCCAGGGGTGATAGGCGAAACAGAGGTGGAGCGCAGACGTGGATGGATGGGTTTAAATTTTGAAAAGCATGGGGAAGACAGGACGTGAATACAGCAGAGAACAGAAGCATACAACATGCTTTTATATTATACACATATATACTATTTCCCTTTTCTCAAATCAAGAATAGATCTGAAAGAAGAAGAGATGGTGGCGGTGTTGAAAAGATGGAATATAAAAGAAATGAACAGGCAAAAGAAAATAAATATAAGTTTGAATATATGACGTTCTTTTCTCAAAGTAACCGATCCATATATGTTGAACAGATGAATAGCAAAAGTCATGCTAATTGAATTCAAAAATTATAAAAAGGTAAGTGGCCATCTAGTTTTACACGTTGGTTAGATGAAAGGCCACAGAAGTCAAAAGGTTCGGAAACGGTTACGGATACGGTAATCGTTTCACAGAGTTCGCCGGCCACCGGACGTCGAAACACACATATGAATATACTGCAGAGATCAGCACGACGAGACGATCAAAACGGTATACAGATATCAGTAATAGGATCATCCGATCAAAAGTCGATATTCGATACTAAAAATGCTACTAATTTGCAGAAAATAAGATAAACGGAGCAATAGCAGTCCAAATTTGGAGAAACAAAATATGACGTTTCACTTAGAAGATGATTTACAAATTTATTATATAAAAATATTCAGGTTTGGAAAACATTTTATTGTCATCAAATATTAACTTATTTAAATTTAAATAAAATTATACAAGAAAATAAATTTTCAGATTATCTGATGAAAATTTACCATTAGCTATGTTTAAATAGACGTATTCCAAATATCAATTTTTTTATTTCCAAATTCAATTATTTAAAATTTCAAAAAAATTCAATTAAATATATTATTAAAATTATTAAAAATTTACGAGTCGTTACACTCTCCCTCATTCAAACTTTTCATCCTCGAAAAGGAAGGAGATAGGAGAATAAAACAATCAAAAGAAAATAGATTTGAATTATAGAATAAACAATTAATTTAAACCATATAAATTTCAATTTGAACTAATTAATATTCAATAATTGATTTTAAATTCAAGGTATTTCATTAAGTTGATTTGTTTTCAGTTTATATTAATATTTGTTACAAAATTTCTTTCAAACAAAATTCATTTTTATTTATCTCATTTATTAGATCCATTTGACTTTACTGAAGTAAATTTCACTTATAATTCAATCTTAACTATTTATTAATTCACTATCTTATTATTCAATTATCTCAATTAACATTTTCTAAAATCATATATTTAGTATATAAACACTTATTACAACCATTCAAATTTTATTTAAAATTTCTTTAACATCATTTTATATTGTATAATACTCAATTACATAGTTAACTTCTGAATAATTTAGGTAAGTTATATTGGAATGCAATTGAGTACTATACAAATAAAACTTTCCCAATTCAATTATTTCAAGCTTTAAATGTTTATTCAAAATTTTAGAGTTAAATTTCCGATTCACTTCAAACCATTTAGAGATAAATGTATACATAAATATATTATATATATCAAGTCAAATCTATAAACATATACTTATATATGTTATAAATCAAGTCATACTTAAGAAATTCAAATCAAATTCATTTCCCAAAACAAAATTGTAGCAAAGCTACTACATAGTCTCTCCACTCTGAAACTCGAAAATGAATGTGGATGATGCGGCCATCATTACCGAAATTATTTTCCAGTGACAAACGAAGAGAGTACAGATTTAGACCTTTTAAAATCCTTTGGAAACGATTTCTATTTGAAAATACTTTAAATAATATACCCTAAAATTTAAAAACCAAATTTTCAAAAATACTGGAAATTTAATTCTTAAATTCTCAATTTAAATTCATTTAAATTCCAAATCAATTTATAAACCATTTTTTATAATTTCATTTATTAATTTCATGAGACAATAGTCAATGGTTTACAAAACCATAAATGAAAATCAAATATTATCATTCTAACAACCAATTTATTTAACAATTTAATTTTAGAAAAATTTATATTTATATAATAAAATCATACAAAATTATTAATTTTACCAAATTTGAAAATAATATTGTGTCAGTTTGCTCTGTTCATGTGCTTTGGAATTCCTATCGATAGTGTTGATTAGACGAATCGATCGAAACCCCAAATTAACATAACAACTCAAACAACACAACATATAAAACAATTTTAATATTAATTACAAATACACTCCCTCACTCGATGATTCCAGAAAGGATTACAAAATAAGGATAGAGATTCAAATTAGAGGAACTCTAATCAAATAGAGTTTTACTAAGAAGATAGGCTTGAATGAAGATGAGATAATTAAATTACAAAATAGAAGATGGATATACTAATGTTAATCGCAGGTGACCTTAACCGGGTCAACCGAGACTTTAGGAATAAGATCGATGCAGAATTCCAAGACAAATCGGCATTTGATCGCAATAGATAGAGTTTCGGGCATAGCAAGGGATAGCAGCATTTAAACCGTCGATACAGAAATCTTCGGTGAATCGATGCCCGTTGTAAAGGAGTTTCACCCCTTTACAAATCATTCTAAGATTGGTGGGATTGTCGATTCATTATAGAGATCAACTGAAGTGGAGTTATGGGATACTCCAAAATCAAGAAAACACGAATAGGGAGAGACAAGAATGGGTATCAGAATGAAGGGGAAAGTTCCAAAATTCAAAGGAAATCTGAATCAAATAGGAAGGAATTCAAGCTCGAACGAAGGCGATTCTGTAATTAAATTTACTTTATATGTTAAGTTTTACCTAAAACCAGAGCTCTGATACCAACTGTGACGACCGGCTATTTCGAACCGTTCGCATCTGCACATGTCGGACTTGAATTGCTCAAAATATCATATTGTTAATTTATTTTTGGCGAAACTCAGCATATATAGTAAATAAATCAATCACAGAATCACACAAAGTATTACAAAAATAAGCAGCGGAATAGGTAAATAGTAGTTCATGAAGCTACAATAAAATATCAGAGTTCGAAACAAAATACAACAAAATCTCAAATACAAATGAATCTCAAATACATAGCAACAGACGAGTCTGAACATAACTGACTGGAATAAACTGAAATAACTGAAGTTGGATAGATAGATCTTCAAACAAAGCTCCAATCTCCAAAGGTGAGTCTCAAATGCTATGACAGTCAGTCTGACCCGAGCGTAAAGCAAAACACAAAACACTCGAGTCAGGTTTACATTCTTATATTAATAAATTCAACTCAAGTGAAATGTCAACAGAAATACAAGTAACTTAAAGGATGCTTGGGATTTCCATCCTCTAAGGATCCGTGGAACTATCTACTATGTAGTAATATACGCTATTATAATATGTCTATAGTAAAGTAAAACTATTAAAATGGCATTAAGACGTTACCCATTAACACATTTTTATATATTTCCATAGTCTATACAGTACCGTAATTCCTCCGTAAACTAAATGGCTATCAGAGGGCACTCCATAGGTATGGTACAAACCAAACTCGTAGAAGGCGCGATAGGGCATGCGACAAGGCACTCGAGGCAATGCCAGGGTAGATATACCGTTTGCGGATCCGGACTGGTGGTAACGCATAGCAGCTACTACCGCCCACCTCATGACACACTCCTAAATCAAAGGGTGCACCCAATCAAATCACAAAAGCAATAGAATGGTATCGAAGAAATGTGCCTGATCGGAGGAATGACCTCACTTGGCCCGGCATGGCTCCTATTTTAGTCGCATCAAGCTGACTCGCAAGAGTCAGGGCTACGTAAATACCATAGAGAATCGACACCAAACCATCCTACTTCATTCTGGAATCTCCACCACGTACACAGTTGTTAAAGTGGTTTTTGGTATTGGCAGAGAGTATGACAATATCCGATCCCGGTCTCTTTAATAACCAACCATTATTATAACACCGCGGTCATTTCATTTCAATCATATTTCAAAACCAAAATATCATATCTATTTCAAAACCATATCAATACGATATCATTATTCACTTAAAGTAATATTCATTTCCAAAATCATAACACTTTCCAAAATTATAGCACTTTTGAAATTATAACATTTTGAAACCATAACACTTAGGAAATCATAACACTTGGAAATCATAACACTTGGAAATCATAACACTTGGAAATATTAACACTTTGAAATCATAACACTTGAAAATCATAACACTTTGAAATCATAATACTTTGAAATCATCATACTTTCCAATCAAACGGTTTAGATATAGAAAATAGTATATGTAATAAAATAGATTATAAAATAAAAATAAATTATATAATAAAATAGTTGCATAATAAAATAGTTATAAATTAAAAATAGTTTATATTAAAATAGTTTTATATTAAAAATTGTTTATATTAAAAATAATTCATAAAGTAAAATATTTTTATATATTAAAATACTTTATATAAAATAAAAATAGTTTCCTTAAATTTCACAAATCGATTCAGATCAACTCGAATTCCAAAATTCAATTTAATTTAATCTCAATTCACCAATTTCAATTCAGTTCAAAATCATTTAAAATTTATATCGATTTCAAATACATATATAAACTACAATTTAAACCATTTCAATTTCAATAGATTTCAAAGCTTAAATTCATTTATATTTCAAATTCAACTTACCATTATTTAATATTGAAAAATTCACTTAGTCAATCCAATATCATTTAAATAAAACCTTAAATTATAATTTATATAAATTAAATATTCCCTTCAATTTATTTACTTGAAATATTCATTTAATCACTTTAAATCAAAATCAAGTTATAAATCATATCTTTAAAATCTCAAATTTAACAAGTTTCAAATCGGTTTTATTTACGTAAAATTCAAATAAATTTCAAATGAATTTCTATTTCTCTTTCCAACTTAATTTATAAAAATTATTATAAAATCTATATTAAAAATATAATATCTTAAAATCAATATTTATTAAAACCACATATATTTCTTTTCAAAACTTTGGAAATCATTTTCAAAATATATATATAGACCAACGGTGTCGGTATATAATTTTCTATCCTATGGTCAAGTGATACAGATATTTATCATTTCAATCCGCAATTTAAATATATACGGGTATCTATCTCTTCAACCTGCAATCCCAAATTCAATGTCAATGAAAATCGTTTGGGTTTATCATTTCAACCCATAACGATTTTCTCCTATTCTAAAATGTCGTTCGGGTATGTATCATTTCAACCCATAGGGAATTCTATACTAACAGGGAACTTGCAGAGTGAGAATAGCGATGATAATAATATAACATATCAATAACAGGCATATATATCATCAATAACAGATAAAATATAATTAACAGATAATGGTGTAAGATGTCACAGGTGAACAGTTACAGATAATGGCAGATATATAACAATTAAATAACTAACAGCAACATATTTCAATTGTCATTTCAATTGAAATCAAATTTAATAAATATAAGAACGTTAATCGTGCGTGATTGCTTGGAATTGACGAAATCAAATCAAAACTGGGTTGATGAGGATCAGTTATATAAGTGAACATATATATATATAACTATTTACATATATAAAAATTATATTCTAAATTCAAACACATTTTAAATTTAAATATATATATGTATTTCAAAATCATTGTTTTAAATTAAAACACATATATTAAATCAACGTATATACAATATATATTCTGGAATAAATACAAAAAAAATACAAAATACTCACATATATAATGTATGCTCATTTGAAACTATCTATATATGAGACAGGCTATATGTAAGCTAATATATATATTATGCATATTTGTTAAAACCAGTTATGTATACAATACAGCTTACTTATTATTCATATAAACAAAACAAGCATTTGCTAAAAAAATCTAGTAAACTTGTTTTATAGAAATTTATACCTAACTTTATCATACTACAAACCCTATATATATATATATATATACTAAAATGTACAACTTATACAACCAAGTTAAATAAAATAATAACATAGGCCTATACAACTGACACTATATATATATGTGTGTGTGTGTGTGCGTACCCTTTAGAAATCATTCTTCAAAAAAAAATTAAATGAGAAATTAAACATACCATGCACATATGATATACCATATACACACTACAAAAATCTGCAGGCAATCTAATATATACACCTTTATAAATAACAGATATAGATATATGAACTAACATACTATGCGGCTTACATAAACTAACATATATATATATATATATGTATGTATGTATGTATGTATATATGTATGTATGTATGTATGTATGTATGTATGTATGTATGTATGTATGTATGTATGTATGTATGTATGTATGTATGTATGTATGTATTATGTGCTACAGATAGAATGAAAAATAAAATCAATAAGCTTAGTTTATATAATATGTATCTAAACTCATAAAGATCCTTCATATATATTATTATGCAAACCAATGCATGAGAACAACAGCTACATATAACTTAAAAATATTTATATATATCAGACCGATTGAGTATATTATATAAACATATACATAATCAGATAATTAACTAACACAGCCTATACAAAGTAACAACTATATATATTTATATACATACAAGTGTAAACAACTAGAGATCTAGATATTACATAGATATTTTTATTTCAAAACATTAATATGCGTAAAAAAATACGACACACTATAATATATATATAATACGAGCGGGTACAAAACAGCCAATATTGTATATATAAACTAATATATATATTAATATATATGCTCACCTAGATAAATGCACAGAGGAGGAAAAGGGGAACATTCGGCAAGTCGTAGATGGTGAGGAGGGAGTAGCTAGGTCGGGGGCCACGGCATGGAGGGATGCTAGATTTGGTGGAGTTTCGGCTATTGGGTGGGCTGCTGGCGGGTGGCTTGCGACTTGAGGTGGATGTGAGGCCAATCTCGTGGTTGTGCACTGTCACGGTGGAGGAAAGGGAGGGAAGTGGGGTCGGCTCGCGGGCTGAGGGTGTGAGGTGCGGCACAGTGGGTTGTCGGAGCAGGGTAGTTGCGTGCTGATCACGGCGCAAGGAGGAAGGGGAAAAGGTGGCGTCTGCCACGTGGAAGGGCAGTGGTAGTGCAGTTGGGGTTGCTCGCTATCGGGTGGATGTTCTCGGCATTGGATGAGACCGGAGGTTGCTGTCCAGGGGTGATAGGCGGAACAGAGGTGGAGCGCAGACGTGGATGGATGGGTTTAAATTTTGAAAAGCAAGGGGAAGACAGGACGTGAATACAACAGAGAACAAAAGCATACAACATGCTTTTATATTATACACATATATATTATTTCCCTTTTCTCAAATCAAGAATAGATCTAAAAGAAGAAGAGATAGTGGCGGTGGTGAAAAGATAGAGTAAAAAGAAATGAACAAGCAAAAGAAAATAAATATAAGTTTGAATATATGACGTTCTTTTCTCAAAGTAACCGATCCATATATGTTGAACAGATGAATAGCAAAAGTCATGCTAATTGAATTCAAAAATTATAAAAAGGTAAGTGGCCATCTAGTTTTACACGTTGGTTAGATGAAAGGCCACAGAAGTCAAAAGGTTCGGAAACGGTTACGGATACGGTAATCGTTTCACAGAGTTCGCCGTCCACTGGACGCGAAACACACAAATGAATATACTGCAGAGATCAGCACGACGAGATGATCAAAACGGTATACAGATATCAGTGGTAGGATCATCCGATCAAAAGTCGATATTCGATACTGAAAATGCTACTAATTTGTAGAAAATAAGATAAACGGAGCAATAGCAGTCCAAATTTGGAGAAAAAAAATATGGCGTTTCACTTAGAAGATGATTTACAAATTTATTATATAAAAATATTCAGGTTTGGAAAACATTTTATTATCATCAAATATTAACTGATTTAAATTTAAATAAAATTATATAAGAAAATAAACTTCCATATTATCTGATGAAAATTTACCATTAGCTATGTTTAAATAGACGTATTCCAAATATCAATTTTTTTATTTCCAAATTCAATTATTTAAATTTCACAAAAATTCAATTAAATATATTATTAAAATTATTTAAAATTTACGGGTCATTACATAAATAAATTTAATAAAATAAAATACTAAAAGATACGAAATTGAAAATTCAGAATTCCAAATCGAAAAAATTTAAATTCAATCTATAAATTTCAAACTAAATATTCAAATGTTTGAATCGAAATTTCAAATTGTGAAACTCAAAATTTGAAACATAAAAGTCAATAAACTCAAAGCTTTAATTTTCTATAATTTGACATTCTAAAAATTAAAATATCAACTTTTCAAAATTTGAATTTCCAAATCAAATTCTAAATTTTCAAATTTCAATTTTTCGATATTTAAAGTTTTCAAATTCAGACTTTTCAAATCTCTAAATTACAAATTAGTGAATCTTCAAATTTCCAAAATTCGAGTTTTCAAGTTTTTGGAGAAAATTAGGGCCCGTTTGGTTTGCTGTTTTTAATTTTGTGTTTTCGTCTAAACAAAAATGCGCATTTCTTATGCATTGTTGGAAAACATACAATTTTGAAAAATGAAATTAACATAGAAAATAGAAAACAAGTTTATTTGATTTTTCGTGTTTTGAGACATAACAAAAGGACGAAAAATAATTCATCTCCTCCATTTTCCGTCCATCGTTGTAATGGCTAAGAATTGTAAAAAAAATTCTCATGTTTTCTTGTATTTTGTAGTGTATGTTTGTTTGTACCAAAATTGGGCACAACACTCTTCGGAAGTTTTTGAAGAGATAAAGTGAAGAAATTAAATGTAAAAAGAGGATTATCTAACAAAAACTCCAAATTTAAGAAATGAGAATAATTTAAATGCACAGAGACACAAGGATTTAGAGTGGTTCGGTGTATCGCCTACGTCCACTATGAAGTTAATAGCTTTATTGATCATTCTTTGAAGATTACAAGTGAATTCAATGAATTACAGCAGGTAAATATGATTTGCAGCAGTGAATTTCGTTGCTGGCAGCAGCTTATGGAGTTCAGATTTGGATCCAGCAGAGTCTGGGCGTTCGAGAATTCAAAGGAGAAGAAGCCCCTTTTCTGCATGCCCTGGGGCTCTATTTATAGGTGTAGGAGGCTGATATTTCGCTCAGATCTCGGGAGACCCTCTCTGGCACATGACCAAGCCCGCGCGCCCGAGCCCATGAAGTTTCGGTCCGATCCGTGATCGATACGAACGAATTTCGACTCGGTCAAGACTGGCTCCGATCGAGTCGAAATTTGGCAAGAACATTCTTCATGTTGTACTTAAGCTGCTGTGAAAATTACATAGCATTTGGACTTGTAGATCTCGAGATATGATCGATGCAAGTTGGAGTTTTTCCATCCGCGATCGATACGAACGAATTTCGACTCGGTCAAGACTTGCTCCGATCGAGTCGAAATTTGGCAGGAACATTCTTCATATTGTACTTAAGCTGCTGTGAAAATTTCATAGCATTTGGACTTGTAGATCTCGAGATATGATCGATGCAAGTTGGAGTTTTTCCATCCGCGATCGATACGAACGAATTTCGACTCGGTCAAGACTTGCTCCGATCGAGTCGAAATTTGGCAGGAACATTCTTCATGTTGTACTTAAGCTTCTGTGAAAATTTCATAGCATTTGGACTTGTAGATCTCGAGATATGATCGATGCAAGTTGGAGTTTTTCCATCCGCAATCGATACGAACGAATTTCGACTCGGTCAAAACTTGCTCCGATCGAGTCGAAATTCGGCAGGAACATTCTTCATGTTGTACTTAAGCTGCTGTGAAAATTTCATAGCATTTGGACTTGTAGATCTCGATATATGATCGATGCAAGTTTGGATTTCTCAATAGTGATCGATCAATATCTTGAGCATATGAACTCCGATTGACTTGAAATTCGGAAGGTTGGCTCTCATAGCTTTTCTTGTCATGTCATATCAATTTTAGCTCGATCCAGACTCGGAAAAAATTCGTCGATATCCATAGTGAGCCTACGTATAACCGATCTCCAAGACGAACTGTCATTGGTTTCTAGTCAAGTTCTTGGTGTCACGGCCTTGCCAAAAGGCGGGATAACAATGTTGAAAACACAAAACTCAAAACGAAACCAAACGGACCCTTAAATTTTCCGTGTTTGAATTTTCAAATTCCTATCTGATATTTTCCTTTTTTGACTTTTATGACAAAACTTTGTCAATTGAAGTTTCAGTTATTCGAAATTTTCAAAAACAAAAGAACTTCAGAAAAAAGCAAAAGCAATTTTTCTTTTCAAAAGGGTTAATGGTGTCTTGACTATCTAATAGCTTCGTCAATTGCAAAAGGATATTTAATTCTCAACTTACATAATATCAACCATAAATACACCCTACTTTTTATCTCTTTCGCATTGGTGGGCTTTGAGTATACACTGTAAGTATCTTTCCTGCATAAAACTTGAAATGTCACCAAGTCAAAAGATATAAAAAGGTGCATAAATTTCAATGGTATTTCAACTGCATAACTTTGAGGTGGAGCTTGACGCAACGGTTAGGTCACCCGCATGGTGATCTTGACGCTCAGGTTCGAATCCGAAAACAGCCTCTTCGCAATGCAAGGGAAAGGTCGCGCACATTATCGACCTTGTCAGAGCCCGCTATCGTGCGGAAGCCTCGTGCATTGGGTTCCACCTTTATTTCAACTACTTCTCCATTTACTAAAAAAACACTTTTGCAGTCTTGTCGGAATGAAAACCGACCTTTTTGTAAATTGACGATTTAATTGTGAGTAACATTATGACTTTGTCTCATATATGTTAGGGCTGAGATGTATGTCTCTTTTCACATATCAACGTAGCATAATAAGTTGGAGGCAAAAAAATTTATTTTTACAATGTAAGCATAAGAATTAAGAATGTGAAAAATAATGCTTTCATATATCATTTCAAAATCATATTTATGAATTGTCGCAACAATACTTTTCCCTTATTTTTCAAGAATTTCACAATCTTAATTGTCATCATATCGATATCATTTATCAGATTTAGAAAAATACATTGGAAGGTATGAATATGCAATATTGTACCAAGAATAAAAATTAAAATTGGAAGTATAAATGGGTCGTTCCAACTTTCAAAATATAATAATCTTAAAACATCTACTTTTGACATGTCAATATAAAGAATGAAGATTCAAATCAGGAAAAATATTTGACCATGAAGGAAAGAATTCATCAAGGATGATTTTTATCAAAGGTTGAATGATATTTGCTATAAAAGAAAAAATCGTTACTAATAAACTTTCTAGTAGGATTTTAGTATATATAGGTGCTAACATGTTCGTAAATAAGGATACAAAAATGAATCGTACATATCCATCATTCTTTGAAAATCGTCAATTAAAATCATGTTTCGTATGCCTTTCATCCAAGATTATCCTATTTCTAACCAATAGATAAAAATACATTTTTCTTATCAACACATCCTTCCATTTTTTATGACTTTCTAGGACTTCTATTGTCATTTGTTTTCAATATTATACTATTTTTGAAAACTAATACAACCTAGTATTTAGATGGTAATATTATTAATATGATATTTTCTTGAGTACACTCAAACAACAAATCAACCTCTTAACTTAGATATCACATAATACTTAAGAGTGCATAAGTTGATAACTAATAGGAGAAGAAACTAACTTAGTGATTTTATGTAAGCAAGATATGAAAAAAAAACTACTTTGTTATAAAATTACAAATAAAAAACTATTCTCAAAATAAACTTGTAATATTTGAATTGAAATTTCAAATTGTGAAATTCGAAATTTGAAACATAAAAGTCAATAAACTCAAAGCTTTAATTTTCTAGAATTTGACATCTTAAAATTAAAATATCAACTTTTCAAAATTTGAATTTCCAAAATTCAAATTCCAAATTTTCAAAATTTCAAATTTCAATTTTTCGATATTTAAAGTTTCCAAATTCAGACTTTTCAAATTTCAAAATTTCAAATTAGTGAATCTTCAAATTTATAAAATTCGAGTTTTTAAGTTTTTGGAGAAAATTAAATTGTCCGTGTTTGAATTTTTAAATTCATGTCTGATATTTTCCTTTTTTGACTTTTATGACAAAAGTTTGTCAGTTGAAGTTTTTGTTATTTGAATTTTTCAAAAACAAAAGAACTTTAGAAATAAGCAAAAGCAATTTTGCTTTCCAAAGGGTTAATGATATCTTGATTATTTTGTAGCTTCATCAATTACAAAAGGATTTTCTTTTTTTAATAAAAAAACTCAACCTAAAGCCCTGATGAAATCGAAGGGATGGGATGAGCCCCCAATCTGCCTGGTCCGACCACAAACAGGAGGGATTTAATGCCGGCCCAGCACAGAGGTTTGATGCCCCCAACCCAGTTATTCGTTTTATGGGGGCCCACCTCCACGCCTTGAAATGGGAGTAGGGCAGACGAGGATCGAACCTGCGATCTTGTTACCATGAAGCAGGTATTTTACCACTGCGCCACTACTTGCGAACAATTGCAAAGGGATATTTAATTCTCAACTTACATAATATCAACCATAAATACACCCCACTTTTTATCTCTTTCGCATTAGTGGGCTTTGAGTATACACCATAAGCATCTTTCCTACATAAAACTTGAAATGTCACCAAGTCAAAAGATATAAAAAGGTGCATAAACTTCAATGGTATTTCAACTTCTTCTCCATTTATTAAAAATACACTTTTGCTGTTTGTCAGGATGAAAACCAATCTTTTTCTTATTTGACGATTTAATTGCGAGTAACATTGTAACTTTGGCTCATATATGTTAGGGTTGAGATGTATGTCTCTTTTCGCATATTGATGTAGCACAATAAGTTGTAAGCAAATATTTTATTTTTACAATGCAAGCATAAGAATCAAGAATGCAAAAAATAATGCTTTCATATATCATTTCAAAAACCACATTTATGAATTGTCACAACAATACTTTTCCCTTATTTTTCAAGAATTTCACAATCTTAATTGTCATCATATCAATATCATTTTAAAATTTAGAAAAATACATTGGAAGGTATGAATATGCAATGTTGTACCAAGAATAAAAATTAAAATTGGAAGTATAAATGGGTCGATCCAACTTTCAAAATATAATAATCTTAAAAACATCTACTTTTGACATGTCAATATAAAGAATGAAGATTCAAATTAGAAAAAAAATATTTGACCATGAAGGAAAGAATTCATCAAGCATGATTTTTATTAAAGGTTGAATGATATTTGCTATAAAAAAATCATTACTAATAAACTTTCTAGTAGGCTTTCAATATTTCAGTATATATAGGCGCTAACATGTTTGTAAATAAGGATATAAAAAAGAATCTTACATATCCATCATTCTTTGAAAACCATCAATTAAAATCAAGTTTCATATGCTTTTCATCCAAGATTATCCTATTTCTAATCAATAGATAAAAATACATTTTTCTTATCAACACATCTATCCATTTTTTATGACTTTTTAGGACTTCCATTGTCATTTGTTTTCAATAATATACAACTTTTGAAAACAAATACAACGTAGTATTTAGATGGTAATATTATTAATATGATATTTTCTTGAGTACACTCAAATAACAAATCAACCTCTTAACTTAGAAATCACATAATACTCAAGAGTGCATAAAGTTGATAACTAATAGGAGAAGAAACTAACTTAGTGATTTTATTTATGTAAGTAAGATATGAAAAAAAAACTACTTTGTTATAAATTTACAAATTAAAACCTATTCTCATATGTGTGTACACGTAAACTTCACTTTTTTTCTACTTAGCCTGAATTTATACAAAGCCTCACTTGCTTCATGACATGAAAACATGAGTACTCAAAAACTTTGTCCACTAAAACCCAAGATATCCGATCGAAATTTAAAACAATTCTTATTCTTAATCTCAGCGATAGTATTTAAAAAGGAAAAAATCGCGGCAATATCAATTCCATCCTAGGAACAATGTAAGAAAATCCTATAATTGAGTCATCATTTCAAAAATTTATCGAGTGTTTAAAACTTATAAAGGACATCACCTTCCACTTTACTTGGTAGTTAATGTTTTCGATGGTAACACACCAAAGTAGTCTCACTCGACTTCTCACACAGTAACATGTAAGATTAACCGCCTACAAATAATATTATTCTTGAATAAATATGAAATATCTTGTATGAGTATTGCCTTGATAGCAAGATGGAACAAATTGGAACAAAAATGACATCGTGGCGTTAAATGAAGTAATTAAAACTGGAAAAATTGGTCCAAACTTATGATATTATCGCCACTAAAATTTGACCACTGTGGCACTTTAAGAATTGACTAATTTTATTCATGCACTAATAATTACTTTACATACACCAGAAAATATAATAAAATAGTATATACCAAAAATCACTGTACATACACCACAAAATTACCCTTATTTTCATCTTTTCTCTTTTAATCTTAAACTCATTTACACAAAACTAGATATTCCAAAAAATAAATTAATTTAAAATTAAACAAAATGGACTTTAATTTTTAGTACTAATACCGTAACTTGTTTAAAAAAAGTTAAGAACTTTCAATTTCAACAAAGTTAACTCTTGTTTTAGAAAGATAAATACTTTTAAATTGTAGCAAGTAGTTGTGAAAGTTTTTCTAATTGATATTTAGGTTTCATGATAATAAATTTCATTAACTTTTTCGTAAAAATGTACGGATTCAACCAAATTTCATTAATTTTAAACTTTTAATTTGATGAAATATAAGAGAGTGATAAAAAATGAAATTACAAAAAAAGATATTTTAGTAAGAAATTATTTTAGAAAAAATAATGAAGTATGGTAGGTAATTTTTTGCCTAAGTATTAAAACAACCTAAAATATTTAAAATTCAACAAATAAAATAAATTTACTGATTACTGGATAGATCGCGGCCCATCACTCAAAACTTGTGAAATTGTGGAGCTCATTAGTAAAGAAATGCTAAAAATTTAATTATTTAATCTTTTATGAGCGGATTAAGAGAATATGCGTTCTTTTAGACGAACTGAAGATGACATGACTAATGAATCTAGGAGGTGGAATGGAGTACGCCAAATATAGTACAACATGCGTTCTTTTGGTTTGATTGCGTCTATAAAAAATTCATGCTACTCTACAATTAAATGTACAACGTAATTTACTTCAAATAATAAGAGCTTAACCAAATATGTTGCAAAAAAAGTACTCGGTGTGCTACACAAATAACATAGTAAATAAATCATTACAATACAGATACAAATAACATAGTAAATAAATCATTCCAATACATATACCATTTGAAGAACTCCTTTATCTGGAAAAAAAAAAACTTCGTTACGGTACTATTTCTACAACAGCTACGTAGTGATAATTATGTCAGTAAGATAAATTAATCCTTTGATTTCGGATTCGGATATAGATATGACACTATCTGTATCCGAAAGTATCTGTTGACAGTCCTAAATGAAGTAGTTCGTGTTTTCTGCTTTTTTCCATACCAAAACTTCTAATCACGTTAGAAGGATGAAGGCTGAGAGATAAACAGATGCAAGATTCATTTAATGGATTTCAAACATTAATATTTACTCTATGAAGCTAAATTTAGTTATGGAAGTTTTGCGTGCTAACATTTGTGCCACCTTGATTGCCTTAACGGTAGCCAATAACCGTGGATATGATATATTGCTTTATTTTGGGCTTCATAGGTTTCTGGCATAGAAAATTCCCTTGCACGTTTAGATAACTTATCATCATACACACTTTTTTGATCAATTCATCGTATTTTTAGTTAGTGGAATTCTAGAGCCATTACTTGACATAAATGATTGAGGAATATTATTAATTCCAATTCCATGTGATATTATTAAGGAAGTAGTATTAATCAAAATAAACTTGTATATATACCTAATAAGCTTGAAACTGATATCATAAACTTAATATAAATTCAATTTTGTCAAACGCATCAAATTATCCAAATGAAATAAACACTGATCAATTATTCAAAATAAGTAAAATTCATATCCTTGGATCATGTGCTCCAAACATATCCCAGTAGGCTATTGTTAAACACATAGAAGGCTTCAAGACACTCTAAATTAAGACGTTAGAAATGTAAAAGTTGCTACATTTCACTATTAACTTTTATGCAATGTGAAGAATATGATATTAGAGAACTATAGAAAGTATTTTGAAGCTTTACTAACAATTCGATCTAATTTATAACATTTCAATTCTTAATATGAGCAACACAAATTCTTTACATGCTTACGTATACATATAGCGACTACATTTAAATGTTAAAAATTAAGAAACTAACAAAAAATGAAAATTATCAAGTAACCAAAATTATCAAATTGGCTCAGCAAAAGTGACCTTTTTTCACTGAGCTTCATCTCCAGTGGAATTCCAAGTACTTGACTAAATTAGGCACCACAAATCGGTTCCATATCTGAATATAATACCATGAGTTCCAAAAGAGACACTTTCATATTATTTAAATATTTTTCACGCTCTTGCGTTCTTGAAATATGAATCTATAAATATGTCACAAAGTCAAAGACATGAGTATCATCTGTGAAATCTCAATTTAATCTTGATTACGGCAAGTGAAGGATCAATTTCATGTATAGAGTTGGTAACAGCAAGAATAACCATATTTCAAATCAAAAATACAGAATCCTTTTAAGAATTTATATTATGAAAATAGAGCCTTGATGTCATTGAAGAAATAAATTTTTATATTTATCAACTAACCAAATTGGTAAACTTTACAGGAGGGGTTTAAAAGAAGCATGTCCATCAAATTATTACATCATCAATTCTTTTATCTATACAATTAATCTATGAGTATACTACGTTGTATTACCTTTGATCTCTAGTTATAATCATCACTAATAATGAGATTTCTGAAACTATAAATGAAAATGATACAAGTACATGACTAAAATAAATATTTTTTTACCCAGCTCAAGTATAAGAATAATCTAGACTTCTCCCCGTTCTCAACCAGAAAGATGGATAAGAAACTAAACTGGAGCAATTGAAGAGGGCTTCCGAGCAACTAACGGGACTGTTGATTTTTCAAATACGCATGGCAGATCCTACTTTAGTTTGATCGAGAAATTGAAGAGGGCTTCCGAGCAAAGGTAGATTTCACTTTAAATTACTCTATTTGCATTAACAGTGAAATTGTTTACTAGTTCGCTCATTAATGTTTTTATTTAAGCCATTCTTCCATGAAGGCTCTACTATTTTGTTTATCATCGTCGTCATCAATATGCTATTAAACTTACAATACCTACTTCAATAAGTAAAATACAAACTTATCAATCATGTATCCCAACACAATCATTATGTAAAAAGTAATATATTCAAATTTTATCTAATATCTCAACTAAATTGATTAATTTGAATTTTAAATAAAACCAATATGTTATTATTTATTCATAAAATAAATATTATATTCTATAAAAATTAATTATGAATTCTCATAGTGTTGCAATATCATCGTATGGAACACGCATGTTACACTATTCATTAAAAAAAGGAAAAAAATAGTGACGCATATCACCCAATGATGGAAGTTCTTTCGAAAAATGGGTATATAAATTATAAACATAAGTAGATATAACACTGTATCCAAAGTAATGTGATGATAAAAAAAGTGCACAAACAAATCTATCTTCCGCTGAATTGCAGTAATATGATATAGTAGCAGGATCATAACAGGGTGATATTAGTGCCATGAAATACAATACATCTTAACGACATGTCATTTAACCAGAAAATATAGTACTACCAGTCCCAAACATTTGCAGAAATAATCATGAACAGTAATATGTGACTTCACCTAAATTCCTACATTCACATATCATCAGTCACCACCAAGGCACCGACCACAGAGGGCACATGTATCGGCCGAAAATAAGTTTCCATAGTAAACATCGCATAAACAAATCCTATCAAGTTCAACGTCCCAGTATCTACCTTAAGTTGTTTTGATGTATGTTTGTATTACTTTTCATTTCTACAAGGCTTGCATTTCAAGAGTTACATGCTGGCTCTGAGGACCATTTTCATTGGATTCTGATTCAGGATTTTCAGATGAATTCATCTCCTGAACGGGTGGAGGGTTGACTACAGTCATTGGCGTGACTGAATTGTCTGCGAGGCGGTTTTTCATTTCACGGTGCTCTTGACAGATCGCGCACCAGTGCATGCAGCAGTGAACCATGCATGGATCACACGGTGAGTTCTACAGTTTAAATATGAAAAATAATTATCATTATAATCTGGATATGGTAGTTCATTAGTTTCTAGTTTATTTTACCAACCGTGGCAAAAAATAATTTGCGGTTACATCAACACAAATAAAGACTGAAATAAGGAGATAATAGGCAATTTTGCTGATAAAAAAAATAGTGAATAAAAAATATTGTAGATAGAAACACTATGTTCGATAGCTTACAACATTAGCTCTCTACTAACAAATTGTCTAACAATGTTGACTTCGTGTGTTACTCAAGGGGGAAAAATGCATGATTTACAGATTAATTAAGATGTTATTTAAGACAAAAAAGAAGCAGTGACACAGTTACAAGTAGGAGTGAGCAGAAGTTCCTGATTGCATTATTTTCTCAAGGAGTTAATTACTAAAGCAAACTTCCTTCGAAAACATAATGCAGAAATAGACTTCAGTTAAAACTTACTACAAAAATAGACCTCATTTCAAGCTAGCAAATGGAATGTGCATGTATATATTTTTTTAGTTTGTACATGTGCACTCCAATGTACACATACAACTTCTAATTTACACATCCAAATTCAATATGTACGCATGTCTATTTTTCTTTCCGTACCCAAAATGTGATTTATATTTGTAATTAGTTTCAACCAATGTCTACTTTACAATAAGTTTTCTATGAGCTTATTTATAAAATGAAACCTTTCCTACACAACATACCAAAATTAAGGGTAAAAACGGAATCAGAGTCGATTAAATTGGCAACAGCTATCAAAAATGTGTTCGGTGATTCCTTGAAATTTGACCACTCAAACAAGGGATATTTTGCCACAAAATTTTTGTTATCTGTTTATTCCTTGTAAAATGATATATGTCGGTGTGCATGTAGTAAGAGGGAGACGAAGAACCTTGAGATGGTATTTCTTTTGCAAAGATTGGCGAACGAGACCAGTGTAAATTCCACACATCCACCAACTGAAAAGCAATCCTTCCGCAATCAAAAATGATGTTCTTGGATCAACGCCATGAAATATTGCAGTAGCAGCTGCAATTGCAATTCCACCTTCAATGCAGATAGCATGACAAATGCATGCCCTGTTCCATTCAGTATCTTCTCTGATACTCTCAACATTACGACCAAACAAAACGCATGGACAGAACAACCCAGTCCAACCTATTGAAGAAGTAACGAAATTGTTCACATTCTTAGAATGATACCACATATTATGAGGAAAAGAATATCATCTAAATATTTAATACAACAGTAGTATAAGCTATATGATCATCATGTTCTGTTATTTAACTTGCATCAAACTCTTAGCAGAAAGGCTCCAGACAAATTAGTTCCTTGCTACAGCATACTAATACTGCGGTAGGAGTCGTAGTAATAGCCAAAAACACAGAATTATTGGGTCCCACTTCTGTTATGAAATCCTCATGGATTGATCAAGAAATATAGGCTGATGTGCAGTAGGCCATGCTTTAGTGACAAAATGCAATTTGCAGAAAACCTCAATTAGTTGCCAGACCATAACGAGTTCTGAATCATATACTCTACCCAGCAAGGTTTTAAATCTCGGATTTCGGTCGCGTTTTGTGTCAAGAATTTTACAGACAATATCTCGTATCGGACGAAATCTCGGGTGAGATGAATGTATCTCGGGTGTACATCTTGAATCTTAAAGTCCATCTCGGGACCATCTCGGAGTAACTTCACCGTCTAAAGTAGACATTTTAAATATTTTTATAATAATTGTTATGAAAATATGTACTTTTAACACACATAATTTATATAAAACGATAATATTCAATTTTCTTTCTACAGTAGAGTGGTAACATGATTGATTTATATTGATTGATTGAATTCTACTAATCTTAATATTAAAAATTAAAAATATAAATAATTTATTTTTGCTTACTTATTAAATAATGAAACACAAAATTAGAGGGTTAGTAAAATGTCGTTAGAGTACAATTTCTTTTTGATCAATATAAGAAGTAAAAGATATATGTAAATGAAAAAACATAATTTTGCATGAGATCTTATATTGAAATATTATCTCAAATTTTTGCTTGAGATCTCAATATCTTGAAGAAGATGAGTGTCAAATAAGATACAAACAAAATTTAATGTCTCGTTTCGCTAAATCTCATTTCGCTCAAGCTCGAAAATGAGATCTCGAGTGAGATAAACAAGATTTGAAACAATGCTACCAAATCAATGGAACTCTGTCGTAGCCTGAAGGCTATGACAGAGTTCTATTTTTGACAAAGTTCCATTTTTGAGGCACCACAATAGAACAAGTAACTTGAAGGCTGTATCCTGGTGTCTGTCAGCAGCATGTATGGGATAAATGGGCAGCTAAATTACATTTTTTACACAAATGTCAAATATGTTTTGTTTTTGCACTTCTAATATCAAGGTTTTAAATCTCAATACTCGCAGCCTGGATCACGGTCGAGAACTGGTTTTTGAAGTTCGACAATACGTAGCAACAAATATCAGTTTCATCTCTGCTGACTTAAATCTTGGCCAAGGTTTTCAAAGCTCGGACAAAATATCTATCAAGACCTACTGCAAGATCTCATCTGAGTATAGGGGTAATTTTTTTATTGGGTTGGACCCAAAAGTCTACTCTTTTTTTTTTCCTTATCTTAATATATAACACACTATTTTAATTTTCTTAATATGCCTATGATTATTTATAGGCATTAATTTGTATATGCTAATGGCTACTTAAATGCGTACATGCTATTATATTATACAACTAAAAGAGAGAGTTACTTTTAATGTTAGATAGCTATATAAATAATAGAAATAGCTACTAATAATTTAATTTAGCATCTAGCTCATACTATTTTATACAAGCACGGTACTGTAGTTCGGAGATTAGTGATTATTTTTAGAGACATTTCACTAGAAGAACAAACTTTGCAGTCCAATTAGTTTCTAGGACACACATCCATATAAATTAATTTCAAGGCCAAAGTCAGCAGAATAATTACTTTTAAGGACAAAGCCAAGAGTCCAATTACTTTCAAGAACATAATTTCATAGATTTTTAGGCCTTAGAAACTAATTATTTTGCATTTTGTCCTTAAAAGTAATTATTTCAGTTGTGTGTCCTAGAAACTAATTGCACTTGCTAAAGAGGCCCTTGTGGCTAATTTCCACTTATTTTTAAGTAATACAGAAAAATATATTACATTACTGCTATTCTGCTTTCTCTAGAGCTACCTGGTATGTAGATGGAAAATATGATATTTTGGCAGATCAGGAAAAAAGAGGAGTATACAGATCTTTGTTTGAATATATAATGCTAGTGATTACTAATGCTTTTCGATCTAAATTGCCTTTGTACATATATGGCTCTAGTAAGGTGATTAGTTTATCTTATAGTTCTTGATGCTCATTGTCTTAATATACAATTGTGTTTGTCTGAATATAAAATTGTGTTTGTCTGAATATACAATGATCTTAATCTGGATATACTTTAATTTGTTAAATATGAATAACATAAAAGGATGCATAATGAAGAGCATAAACAATTGTGGTCTAGTTTCATCTTTTATGACATTTGCTTCAACTCATTGTGACATTATACAGTATTTTCATAAATCCTTGTTATTTATTTGCATAACATAGCATGGATGTTTTTCACACTACTACTGACAAGGGTGTTATTTTTGTAAATTAAATAAGTTAAATCAATTTTTTAGTAATTAGTATTTACAAAATTTAGTCGTATGCATATCAATATTAAAGATAACAAATATTATGAGATTGTCTTGGGACAAACTTTAGGATCCAATATGTAAATCGGAGATGGACACCAAAGATATATTCATCTCATCCAAGATCTCATCTGATACGAACGTTGATATGAGACTTAAAACCTTGTCTATATGCACACTAGGAGTGATTCTTTACCTTATACATTTAATATTTAAAATGCGTCTGTATGCATAGGACATCAGTAACAGGAAAAAAATTGTCGCTCAAACTAGCAACAGTAGAAACTAACGCTGATGCCACTATTCTTAAATCTCAAACAATGACTGTAGGTTTCTGTAGAAAGAAATCGAGGACATGGTACTGAACCATATAAACCACAAAACGGTTGCAAAGTAATTAACTGCAACAAGTTTCTGTTAGGGTTGTCTCGCATGTTTAATGAAGGAACGACGGTTTGGATTTGGAAAGTCCCACATTGCAAAATAACTTGGAGAAGTGGTGTATAAATATGAGTTGGTAGACACGTAACATCGGGGATTCCTTTTGTTACAACAAAGTGTGTGCCGACTCATATGCGTACGCCACGTGCTGGAGACGGAGGGGCTTGGTCCGACCGTCGTTGCACAACAGTGGTATCAGAGCCGATGATTACGGACTGGGCCATGCAGACACGGCAGTGCTCTCAAAGGTTATCGCAAAGGATGCGAGTCAAGGGGGAGACTGTTAGGGTTGTCTCGCATGTTTAATGGAGGAACAACGGTTCGGATTTGGAAAGTCTCACATCGCTAAATAACTTGGAGAAGTGGTGTATAAATATGGGTTGATAGACATGTAACATCGGGGATTCCTTTTGTTATAACAAAGTGTGTGCCAACCCATATGCGTACGCCACGTGCTGGAGATGGGGAGCTTGGTCCGACCGCCGTTACACAACAGTTTCAAACTACAAGTTTTATGACTATGAAAAGAAGGTAATGTGTTGCACCTATATCCAACCAGACTAAAGTTAAATATTTGATATCACCTAGTTGAAAATAATTTAAAACTAAATGAAATGTCGTTTTAGGTCTGTCAAAATTCAACACAACCATTTTAACCCAATTTTAATAGGGTCGGGTCGACCCAGTTTGATTATTTTTAATACGGGTCAAAACCCATTCAATCCTAGCAAAGATTTAATAAAGCCCTCTTTACCCGTCCAAAATCCTAAAATACGTTTCTCCTTTCTTAGAGAAAAATGAAGTCCTCTCTCTCTTTCTTTTTAAATTCATAATCTCCTCTTGCGATTTCTTCAAAATCTCGGCTCATTTAGATCAAATCCATCAAAATTGGAAACCCTAGTCAATCAAAGGTATGATTTTTCTATCTGAAAATTTATATCACAGTTCCCAGTTGAATTAGTTGAGAGTTAAAATCCTAAGTCTATTGCATTCGCAGTGCTTTCAATATAGTCATTCGGCTTCCTTTCGGTTGCAAGTTTGCAACCATCCTCCCATCTCTTGCCGCGATATCTGAATTGATTTCTTCTCACGGTTTTCTTCATCGTGTATAATCTTTGCTTCATATACTATATTTTTTGCATTTATTTTATGATTTTTATTATACAGTTTATGAACATGGCTGCTCATTAAAGAATTTGAAAGTGGAAATTTTGACTGTTATAGTAATTTCCGCAAGCACTACCAATTGATGGATTCTTTAAAGAAAATGTTCTATCTTTTCTTTTATGTGTATTTAAATAAGTGTTTAGTTCAGTCTATGGATAATGTATGACCAAATGCATACCGATAACTTATTTGTTTATGTTTTCTCTTCACGGGCATGGAAACATAAATGGATGCCAAAGATTAAACATGAAATTTCTGACCTATACCATCCCAGCTTTCTACCCTGTTCGAGACAAAAATGGTAAGATATTAATCACAAGGCAAAATGAGTTATGATGTGTTTATTTTTAAACATCATCCTTAGATTCACATTAGAGTAAAATTCGATCTGTATATATATCTTACCCTCGTATTATCATTTCAATATGGTTGCTTGATTTGTTAGTGAGTAACTCTGTGTATGCAACCATTTTATGTGTTCCTTATCTCATGCATTTAGCTTGAATGTTCTTAATTTGTTTTTTGTGCCACCTTAAAAGTAAAATAAAGTAGTTACCGATGAATGATGAATGTTCTTAATTTGTTGTTTGTTGTTTGTGCTAGGTATTGGGCTTTGGGATATTACTTAAGGTATATTTGTGGGATTCTGCAAGGGCCAGAATGATTTGTTTTATTTTGATGATTTGGTAGATCTTCAAAATTGTGTTCATAACTTTGATCTGCATGTCCTTAACTAAATTTTAGATCTTCTCCAAAGACCCTAAGTGCTTTGATGATAAATATTTATCATCACCATACTTAGGGAAATTTATTATGCTAAAAAGTTGAGAATGGAAGGAGCTTATCTGATATATGTTTCTAAAATAAAATGATAATAGTGATGCTTTCTGACCATTCCACTGTCAAGTTAATCATACCAATTAGTTCACAACTTTTGTTGTTTCAGTTTTTCAGTGTTTATAATTGTTCATTTTTTGACAGTATGATACATAGCTTTATGCTGTTTATTATGATCAGTAACCTTTTTGTACAGATATAATGACATTATGATCAGTAATCTTTTTGTATATACATTTTGGCATTATGATCGGTAACCTTTTTTCTGTTTTAGTGACAAAAAAGTTACCGATCGCATAACTTTAAGTATAATTCAGCGTTTTAGTTTTCAGTGCTTCAAAAAATTAACTAAAGGTTACTGGTTCAGTTATATATTCCTATAATGTAACTTTTTATTTGTATGTACAGGTTTCTTTTTCGGTAACTGTGAAGAAGTGAAGTGTATGTGCGGGATTCAGTTCCAGTAACTTTGAAGGTCATCTTTTAAGTTTACATCTTTGGTTTTTATTACGTATCCGCAGTTTAAATGGTTACAGTGTCATATTGATGCACTTTAAGTGTTATATTGATGTTATTTGATGCAGTTCTATCACACTCTGCTGTTTAAACAGTTTCAAAGTAATATCCATGCACTCTTGGTCTTATGTATCATATTTCATGATATTTGTGTCGTACTAGTGATATTGATGTTATTTGATGCAGTATTATACAGTTTTAGGTTCTACGTTTTCTTTTATATCTTGTAATATTTGATGTTTTAAGTGGGTTAAATGGGTTGACCCATAAACGAAGTGGGTTGGGTCGTTTTTTCCTTTTAACAAATATGGCAAACGGGTCAGGGTCGCAAAAGGGTCAGGTCAAAATTGACCCGACCTATCATATGACCTGACCTGATCCATTTGACAGGTCTACTAGTTTTTGCATCTCAAAATGGATGGTTGCCACAAACAAGATGTACTTGCAGAAGCGGACAATAAAAAAGCAACTTACTAAAACAAAATATACAAAAGTGAAGCACAACTTACAACTATCCATGTCCTCCAAACATCCAAATATTCCAGTAGTCCATGCCTCATCAGCTGGTGGCTCATAGCTCTCCGGAAGCGCCTGACCACACTCATGGCATTTTCGAACCTCCAGCTGCATTCATAATGCTAACAATAAATTCTAGTCTCAAACTAAAACTAGTGACAACAACATAAGCGCATTGTGATTTACATGGCAAAACTCTCTCCATGGTACTATCTCATTCAACACTGAATTTTAAGGATCCATAAAATATCTTCATTTGATTTGAATCAAAATTGTGAATATTGTTTTGAAACTTTCTATCATGCAAGTAATTCATGGAATTGACTGAAGAAACTGTCAATAACATGTTACAAATACATTAGGTAGAATTTATCACTCGTCCCATACCAGGCGATTTGGGACATTACATGGTATATATTCAAGGCCTAGTCTAGATAGCTTCGCTTACTAATGGATTAAACAACACCCAACTATAATTACTAAATTCAGATAAATACAAAACGAAGAATCAAATTAAGACCTGAGGAACCCTAACGGGCTGATTGAGCTCTCCAGGACGAATCTCCTCCATCGGAGTATCCTGATCCTTCGTCAACTTCACATACCTCGACATTCCGTCGCTCGCCATTGCTACAATAGACCCTAGTCTAAGATACTTGAGAACTAAACTTAGATCTAAGATCTATGAGAATAGATCTTTTAGATCTAGAGCAAAGCCCTAAAAAGGAAAATAGATAGAAGGTTTGACGAAAGTGAGTAATTAAGGAGGGGATTTAAGAACTTAATTTGTAAGTGTCTGTAACAGTTGATTAGTTAAGGGTCTTTCTACCTATAAACACCTAATTAACAATTTACACTTGTTTATCCTTCCACCCAGCCAAAAGTTTCCCACACTCACTTACGTCCCCTCAATTTATTTTTATTTCTTTTCCACGTGCGTGCATCAGTTTTTTCCTCTTTTCAAAATTTTGTCATAAAAAAATGTCAAATGTACTTTCTTCTATAATCACATATTTTGTTCCAGTGCCTTGAAAATCTTCTACCCATTCGTTCCACTCATCACCAAAATCATTACTGCAAACTACTAAACTAGAGCGCCTAACAACATCTACGATATGCGTATTAAATATGAAGAAATAGAATAATAGCATATAATTCTCAAAACAAAATTCAAAAATAAAATAGACAAGTCAACCTATAAATATGGAAAATAAAACAAAAATAGGAAATCGTTGTAAATAGTTTTGTAAACAACCACGACTATCAAAATTTATAGTTTTATAAACAAGGTCAAACCTGAAATCGAGTTTTTTAAATAAAAATTAATTTTAAGACTTATTTATTGTTGTATGAACCAAAAATTAAATTGAAATTAACTACTATCTTGAATCAACACAGCAATAAATAATACAGTAAATCTAACCTTCAAATTAATGAGATTACAACACAAATTCCATTCCTAGTATGAATAGGAAGAAGAAGAAAAACTCTACTTTTAATTTAATGAATTGCACAAGAACATTGATTCCTTCCATTATTAATTTGAATATGTTGTGCCATTAATTGAAGGTATGATAATTAGAGTTTAATTGGTTTTATAAACTTTGATCGGTTATGACAGACCGTTTGGTTGTTTCTTCGCTCAATTTTACGAGAGAAGTGGGTTTTTGTAGTGTTTGTAGTGAATTAATTTTAATACCTCTTTTAAGTGGCATTATGGATAGTTTAAGTATGTGTAGATATTAACATCCTTAATTAATTGACATGCATAAGAGGGCAATTTTCTGTGGACTCCATCCATAAAAGAAACTGTTTTCGGGACGTTATGAAACTAAATAAAAAAATTATTTCTTTTTATTCTCGTGCAACGCAAAATTCGGCAAAACCTCTTTGAAAAATGAAAAAAAAAGATGATGGTTAGCCAAAATAATAAGGGCATTTATGGAATTTTTATTTTTTTTGTTATGGAGAGCAACATTTTTTGATACACCCTATAATAATTTTACAAAAATTGAATAAAAAAATCTTATTATGTAAAATTGGAGTCCCTTTAACAATGCCCTAATTAATATCGGTCAACATTTAGTCAACGGACCTTTTTTTTTGCTTTTACTATGCAAAGTTGAATTTTACCATTTTCAATCAATTTAGGATGCGCAAAACTGCCATATTCAAACGAGTTCAAATGAAACAGGAAAATTGAACAATACACATTCTCTACTACCTTTCACTTTCTTAATTACAATTCACTTCTTCCACTTCACACACTCTCTCCAACTTTTCGTACACATCAATAACAGATAGCGACTCTGACTATGAAGATCCGGAAGATTTGATCATAATGAACGAACTTTTTAATCGAAGAAAACACAAAAATACATCAATTCATAATTCAACTTACACAGGCATGTGTTAGATTAGTTTATTCTATCCGAACATCAAGAGCATTTTCGATGAAACTTTCGTATAAAAAACTTTATTTCATTATGTTCAATGATCGTTTGCAAACTTACAATATGTAGTCCGCAAAGGAAATCTCATTAAAGAAATGGTTGTGGTACTTTTATATTTCATCACTCCGCCTATTTCAACACGTCAGTTTTCGAAAATGTTTCAAAAATCAAATAGCATTAGTCGTGTTTATTATCATGTTGTTTCATATGTTGCTACGTTAATGTCGAATGATATGATTAAACCAGACGACCCACAAGTTAACACTGCCGGAACAAATTAGAAGTATTAACTAATATTACCTTTTTCTTAAAAATTGTATTGGAGCTAGAGACGGTATACACAAATCTACACACTAGACCGGTAGTGGTGCACCACCATTTATTGGAAGAAGCGAATATGTCACAAAAAATGTTACGATCGTTTGTTCATTTGATATAACTTTTGCATATGACATTGATGGTTGGGAATGAACTGCACTTGATAGTAGAGTATTCAATTTCGCAATATGGCTCAAACTTTCCACGTTCTCCGCTATATCGGTATTTTTTAGTTGACTTAAGATATCTCCTAATAGATGGTTATATCCTTCCATCTTGATTTTCGTGAAACTCGAATGAATCGAAATAAAAAAAATTCAATTTCTACCATTTAAGTTTACATACGTTAATTGAATGACCATTCGGGATATGGAAGAGAAAATTTACGATCTTAAGTAATATGGTGACTTGCCAATTTCCAGTTCAAGTTAAGGTGGTTTTCGCTACAATGACTATTCACACATTCATAAGGAACTACAAACCGTGGGGATGCAGACTTATGGCATTTGATGATGATCCTGATCTTATACCAAAGGAATACCTTGAAGAATACTATCATATTCAAGCGGTCGAAAAAAGGAAAATAAAATGACCGAAAGAATTATCGACAATAACATGGCCTTGGTTCGAGATTGTTGGAACCAGGCCAGGTGCAATAGGGTAAATGAGTAAATTTCAAAAAAAATTATCCATTTTGGATTATATTGGATCTATGAAGTCTAAATTTATTAAGATATGATCTAAATTAATTTTAAAGAAAATCATTATTTTATTCAGTTTGTATATAAAGTTTCGTTTTTATGTTATATTTATATATTATAATATAACATGCGTATCATATACGCATATATGTATACTTGCATGTCTAATATATACAGTGTACATGGTTTACAATGTTCGTGTGTAAGTGTTGGGATTTACACTGCAACAGACCTATTAACCCTTTCATATACATATGTGTTGTCTAACACGCGCGCGCGCGCGCACACGCACGCACACATATATGACATTATGATATAAAATAATTTTAAATATTAATACAAATAATCTTGAATTTTAATTCAAATTTTAAATTTTAGATCTCGATTTACATAAAATATCTACTAATTTCAAGCTCGGAATGATTTATTAATTTTCTAAACAAATATGTATATTTATATTATATATATTTCAAAATTTGAATTTTATTTATTTATTTTTTGAAAATTACACACACACACACACATATATATATATATATATATATATATATATATAATCTTATATAGACATTAAATTAATTTTAAAATTTAATATAAAATAAAAATGTAAACATATATTTAATGTTAAAAATAATTAAATAAAAATATAAACATATATATATATATATTCGGTCGAATTATATTTGACAAAATAATTTATTATTATTATTAAACTCCGTGCGGTTTTATTTATTTTGCTTTTTTTAAATGGAAGATTTTCTTACGGAAATCATATAAAATTCAATTTCTTTTTGAAAACAAACAAAAAACAGATATATATATATATAATTTTAAATATTTATATGTAAATTTTATAATTATATGCACGCAAACACATGTATGTACTATGTAAAAGTTAGATGTTATATTCAATATATATGTGTGTGTGTGAGAGAGATTTTAATTTAAATATATTCGTATAAAATAAGATTTTATTTAATTTTCGAAAATACATTATACACAAATAAACAAAATTATATATATAGACACACACATTTTATACACTAATATGCATATACATATTTAAAATCAATTATGTTTTAATTTTTTTTTAATATTAATTAATTTCAAAAATCAAAAATAAGTTTTTTTGCTAGACGAATAATATACGTAAATATATACATATAAAAAAATTATTATAAAACACACACACATGTATATGTATATGTGTGTTTATTCAGCCCATGTTGACAACACAGACAATGTGAATTCGTGATAAAATATAAATAAATAAAAGTAGCATAATGACGTGATATGTGTGTGTGTTTGTATGTATGAATGTAAATTGAATCATTACCTTTTCTATGGCCTAGAACTGACACCTTGGATTGTTGAATTTGTTAACTCCTTGAATTTGTATTCAAACTTTCAGAGAGAGCTACCAGACTAAAAGCATCAACCACCGATCTACCTTTTGTATTTAATTTGTGTTTCATTTTGCTTGAAACTATGGAGGAGGGAGGAAGGGGGCCGGCCAAAAATATGGTAGAGGAGGCAAAAAATTCAAGAGTGGAAAAATAGGATTTGAGGTGTTTAAATAGTAGAGGTTAAGAGGAGCAAAAAATAGATCCGGATCCACCTTTTTCCACTTACCTTTCCACACCTTTAGGATCAACCTTCAACCCCAATTAACCCCCCATGTGGTCGGCCACTACAGCCCACATTTGGGCTACCAAATTATTTCAAGCCCAATCAAATAAATATGCATTTAAATCTAAATCAAACGCACATTGATATCATTTATCGATACATGTGTACAACTTTTATACATACATTATTTTCAATACAAATTAAATAAAATTTGTAATTAATATTTCATAAATATTAATTTAATTTATTAATTTAATTAATTATAACAATTATAATTAATTAAATCAGGTGGTACTATTTAATTTGATCGGCGATTAATATCGAACAATTTGAATATTAACGTTTACACGTCACCTTAGCTAGTGGTGTGACATCATGGCCAAATTTATCGCTTACATAGCTTTAGTAAAATCTAATTTTTCTTATTTAAGTGTTACCCGGTAGTGACAATTATTTACACTACTTTTCTTCGTCAAAACTATATCATGTTAGGACCTATGCAATTTGATAATGGTCAAAATTCCAATATCTTTCATATTCAACTTTATAGTCCAAACAGAAAGTCCTTTATTCAATAACAACTATTATTATTAACCAAACTGATCCGAACAGAGACTTTGACTTTGGGTTGATTTTAGTTGACTGTGATACTAACCTCGTATAATCGAGGCGACGAATCCTCTATTGAATACCTTTTCACCTTCAATACTTCCACTCGACCCAATGATAGTCGTAAGATGGACATTGTGCCACAATTTAACTATATCAAAGAAGAGTTTCTACATTGAAGCTCAATAGTATTCTCAAGTGTAGGGAATGTATAATATTGTCACATCGACGTATCCAAATTCATTTTACTACCAGTAATTGCTAAAAGAAATTCTTAATTTTACTATGAAGTTGGTATTTCTTGAAACAACAATTGTTTCCTAGTGTAACAAAATATGTATTCATAAGCACTTTATGAATTGTCTAATATACAAAACTGATTTGGTTTTAGTTTATGATACTTATGTTCAAAACATTGGTTAAACGATCATTCCCAAACTCCTTTTAGGGTGATTCATACAAGATTACTCGTGTACAATTATTACGTGTAGTCTTTCGACTTGCACAACCTGCCAACTCCTTAGCCTATGATATTTTGGGTTTTTTATAAACTTTTATCTTGTGTGATTTTGTAAACTACTCTTTAGGTGAAATTAATTTTAACCTTGTGTACTACACTTAAATACACGACCTTATAGAAAGAACTTAACTCAACTTCACTCACCATTAATTATACTTTATTCAACAAAGTTTGATTACTCCTTATCGATACATCTATATGAGATGTTTGTATAAAACTTGTGAAAAGTTAAAGGATGGAGTTTTGAACTTAGCTTGGTAGTTTGTTGTAAAGAACCGCCATTCATAATACCCAAAAATCCATGCACGACAGCACACACGGATCCCCAAGCACCAAAAATGACAACTCATAAGGGTGGTAAAAAGAAAACAAATAGAGCATATCTATCGTAGGTTCGTAAAAAACTCACAGTGGAAAGATAAAATATAATAAAACATACACATGTGAATGACTATCAATATCATAACAATATGACCGATCATTATAACTCATAACATCCCCAACATAAGATGTTCAAATGATACAACATCCCAAATATAGGTCTTATATACAAGATAAATTCTGACTTGTCCATAAACAAAATACTAGATAGATAATCATAACAATATATAACTATAGCTCTATAACTTGCTCCAGCTAGCAATGTCTCTCCAAATCTACAGTCCGTACCAACTCAAGGAATAGTTAAAAAGGAAACATAGAGAAGGTCGATCATAAAGTCTGGTGAAAAGGAAACATCACCGCTAAACATGATATTTGGTACATTAGTATGACATGAATAATATCTTAAGTGTTACCCCCAAACATCCAATATAAGTAAATCAAATGAACATATAATAAATAAGCAAGAGATCTAGAGTAACACTATGTCGTACCATGCCCTGCACTTCTGCTATATCCAACAAGTTAGCACAATAAATAATAATGCTAAGATAACTGCCAAGAATATCAAATAAAGGGACATGCAAACTCATGTGCATATGACAATAAGCCAAGCTCCAAGCTAACGTCGTATCGTACCTATAACCAAAATTTTGGGGTAACGTCATACCATACCCTAATCCCGACTCTATAATAACGTCGTATCATACCCGCTAATGTATCTGAAATCGATACTAATGAGTTACGCCTTTCCATCGAACTATATATTGGATAAAACAAAGTGGTTGTTGCCACTTTATGGTGATTATCGACATAAATGAGTGTCCCCGTCTCTCTCCGACTATCAACCTCGATGAAAACTATGGCCTAGCTCCAACGGTTTCGATGAAAAAATAATAACACTTAAGCCGTAGCAATAAACCTCAGGTATGCGTAACTCCGTATCGCACTCAATCCTAATCTATATGTCTTCGATAATCTATGATGGAAACCGAAGTCGTACTTAATGTTGAAACCATGTAAAAGTCGCCTCAAGCACAACCACCTAATCATCTCTTGCATATGTCATCTGAGTATCCCGACCCATTACGCACATCCCAATCACACTTTCGATCGTCTCTTGGTCATCGTATATCGTAGTATGTGCCACTAAAGTCTCAACCCTGAGCCACACATGCTCATATGCCGTATAGCTACAAAACATTGTTCTATAGTCACACCAGACCCTACGAGCCTTTTTCTAACATCGAAGTCCCGCTTGAATGCCAAAACCCTAAAGAAGCCCTAACCCCTCCATCCTGCAGTTGATTAGTTAACTAAACCAAATTGGCCTATCAACTAACCCAATGTAGCCAATTTTGGGTACAGCTAACCAGTCAAATGGTCGAGGTCAACCCGTCAACTGACAACTTGAAGGATTCGAGCCAATGGGAAACGGGTTAAATAGATGAATTCAAAAATTATTCCAATTTGGATCTTTGTTGGACCTGTAAAATCTAATTAATTTTAGATTCAATCTAAATTTATTTCAAATAAAACTTTATTTTATTTAATTTATTTAAAGGAGTTTGATTAATTGTAATCAATTGATATTTATATAAAATAGAGTGTATCAAATACACTCTTGTGTGTATAGGTATGTAATTGTTACTTGTTTTGTATTATTATTTTGGTAAGGGAAGAGACAAATTTTTATTTATGGGATACTATTTAGTAGTCATAAATGTATACGTCTATAGGTGTTGGGATTTACACCACAACAGACACATTCGTCCTTTATATATGCCTTTCTTATCAATGGTTTTATTAAAATTATATAAAATAATACACACAAATCTTAAAATTAATTTTATATGTTTTGAAATTAAAAATTAACAATCTGAAACCCAGCTTTGACTTAGGAAGAATTCAAAATTAGATCTATGATTTTAAACAAAAGTCCTTTCATAAATTTGGTTTGTCACTTCACTTTCATATGTTTGTCACTTCACTTTCATATGTTTGTCACTTTGGTTTGTGCACTTGGTTGCGCTATCCACTTTGTTGCATTGCATCATGTGTTGCCTTGTATCTGACCATATGCATATGTTGTGTGTCACTGCATATATATGTATACATATGTATGGTAGTTTGATATTGAGTCTGGGCTTGTGTTCATTTGTATTGTGTTCATCACTGCATATTTGTACATGTCCACACATGCACGCTGGTCTGGATCATCTTGAAGTCTGGTTCTTGCCTTTGTGTTTGCAGTCTTGTCTATGTTGAAGCTTAACTTGCATGTGGTTGTTGCAGCCACTTGAGTCTGGTTCCTTTGATTGTTCATAGCTTCACTGTCGAGTCTGTTCTCATGTCTTTGTTTCATGGGCTTGTAAAGTTTGTTGAGCTAGTTGTAACGACCCTGAATTTTGACATTTGAAATGTGAATATTTAATTGAGTTTAAATATTCGAATGATTGTTTAATTCGAAATTCAAATATCAGAATGGAAGTAGCGATTAAATTATTGAATTTAATTATTGAAACTGGGTAAAAATTTGAATCTTCAGTTTTAAACTGATTAAAAATATTTTCAAGGTTTGTAAAATATATACTTATAATTCTGAAGATAATAGAACTTTCAGAATTAAATTTGAAACTGTTTTGTTCAGTTTTGAAATTTTATCGTTTAAATCGATATTTAAAAATAGCGTTTCGGGGCACAGTCTCGGAATTCGACGAAACCAGTTCCATTGGATCCATAATATTGTATTATTATCAGATTTCAATTTTCGTAACATTTGGAGTTGTTGTGTTAGCATATGATATATAAACGCGTTGGAATTTATATCGAAATTTAATTTAATAACTGGTTAAAAGGCACTGTAGCTAGATATTTTTTTAAGCACGCTTCTTTTGCCTTCTCGAACATACTTCCTCGTTCTTTCAAAGTCCAGATGCTTCATTCTCATTTAGAAGAAAGAAAAAAAAATAAGAAAGAAACAAACGAAACATTTTCTTTCGTTCAAAATAAAAAGAAATGGCAGAGCAAAATACTTTCTCCTTCAATTGATTTCTAGTCGCCATAAAATAATAACTGTCGAGCATCTCCAATTCAAATCAAAGCAGAAAAATGGGGAACTCAGTGCATTCGAACGAAATTCTATTCTTCGTTCGAGTATAAGGAATTTTCAAGCTCGAAGTCGAATTTGTATTCGAAACCATACCCTTCAGAACGAAATCCTTATTCGATTTCAAAATCAAAAGTCGCATGATTGAGTGGCTTCGACGACTTCAAAGGAGGCCGGAGGGAGGGAAAGCTGGAAGCGACGACGAATTTGTACTCGAGTTTAGATTTGTGGTGACATAGTGGGGAGCTCTACAAGCTAGGGCTGCTCGTCTTCGTACGCAAGTTAGGTGGGGGATAAGCAGTTCATCGAGCGACAGCGGTCAGATGGGGGATTCGCGATGAACTCGAGCTCGAGATGCTTGGCCAGATCGATGCAGGTCAGAGCGGAGCACGTGGGCTACGACTTAAGGGGCAACTCGATCGTGGAGGCATCGCGAGGCTCGAAAAGCAAATGGTTTCGACTGCAGTGTTCGATTTTCTCAGTAAGGTATCAATTTTAGGTTTTTATTTTCGAAAATAATTTGTTAAGTAGAAATAATGATGATTATTATTTTCTGATATATATGTTTGAACCAAACAAATGTAAATATGAAATCAGAAAAGGAAGATATGTTACAGTGATATATATATATATAGAATTTTATATACAGAAATTTAAATCCAATTTTTATTTTTACTAAAACAGTGAATATACATATATATGATTTCGTGAAAATAAAATAGATAATAGATATATTATAAAGGTAGTTTTATATTTAATAAAACTTATTTAATTATTTAAAGCAAAGGTTATTTTATTAAATTTAGTTTTGAAAGTTAAATTTTAGTTAAATAAATTATTAAAGAAAAAAATTGGTTTAAAATAAAATCATTGAATAATTAAAATTACCAAACACAAAAATAAAATATAAATTGGTTATTTGATTACTTCGAATACCAATGAATTGTATAATTGTTATACAAGGTCTAATCTAGTGGAGAAAACAGTCTGAAATGAAAATGGATTGCAAAATAAAAGCAAAGGTGAGATCTTCTCACTCAAATTGGAAATTTGATTTTTGCAGTTATTGATTGATTGCTGTTTGGATTGTGATATTAGATATAGTAGGATATATCTATGTATAGAAATATATATATTGGTATATGTATATATTGCAGTTGTGATTTTCCGCAATATATAGCGGATGAGACCCTATTGCGCCGCATAATAGCAGATGATATTTTATAAAATCCCATATACCGCGATATTCCACCTCGAAGTGGAATTGGTATTGTGCTAACATCTGTGGATGCAGGGAAACAGGTTGGAGGGATCCAACTGGATTCCTCAAATTGTTTGAATATTATTTCATATATGAATGATGTGATTATTGATAATCTGTGGATGATTTATTGATAATTGTAATTGTTGAAGGCTAAAATTTAGCCGAATGTATTTTTGGTATCGTTGGATACCAGAAATGAATATAAATTGGATTTTGAAATTTAAGTGAAAAATTTTAAGTGAATTTATTTTTAAGAATTGAATTTATTGAAAGAAGGAATTTTAAAGTATTAAAATTTGATTTTTCGAAATCTTATTGAATAAATTCCAAGATATGGGAAAAGATTTTTATAAATGAATTTTGAATAGTATTATTCGGAAGTTGGAAAATTTATTTGAAATGGAATTTTAAATGGTTTGGAAGATATAAAGGAATTTATTTTAAAGGCGATAAATTTGTTGAAATCCAATTGATAATTGATTTTGTATTGAAGAAATAAATAATTTGGGAAATCGATATAAAAATCTATTTGGTGTTTGAATGAAAATCGATTTTTGGTGTTGAGAATAAATTTGTAAATCGATTTGTAGAATGATTTGGTATTTGGGATTAAAATTAGAATCAATTTGAAATTTAATTCGGTGTTGAAGTAAATTTAGAAATCGATTTGGAATTTGATTTGGAGTTTGAAATAAAAATTGAGAAATCAATTTGAAAGTCGATTTGGTGTTGAAAGTGAATATTTAAGAATGTAAATTCCGAATAGAATTTATAAAGGAAAGGGAAATTTGTTTTAAAAATAAACGTTGATTTATTTTTAAAAGTGTGGAAAAATATGATTTGAAAATTGGTTTTCAAAGTGATGAAGTGTGGAAATAAATTTACTGATTGGGATGTAAATTTGAAATAAATCGATAAGGATTTATTTAAGTGGTTTAAATGAATGTGATTTGGAAATTGTTTTCAAATGGTTGAAGTATAAACCATATATCGGGAAGATATTTGAAATTTAATAATTTGGGAAATTTATTTAAATTGGATGATTGTTGTGAATATTATTGATAGTTAAATCACCGACTATCAATATTGCCTTTGAAATGGCATTTGAATTTGTTTTAAAAACAAACGCTTATTATTCGGTTTAGCCGGGAAAGGACCTTTGTGTCAGATAACCCATTCCGAATAATGATACGACGATATGGATCGTATTGAAGACCGGTGATGAAGACCGGGTATTTGTGAAAACGATAGGATGACCTATCGATTGTCTCTGCACCGTTAGCTACGGTATTGAGATTTCCTTTGTGATGGGAAGTTTTATCGGGATTGTGAATATCCGGATTGCAAGGGATTCTTCGGAAGTGCCTTCGGTTCTGTTCGAACCCGGAACAGACTTGTATGGTTACGTGTCTGACATTACATTTTAAGATATAGAGCTGATTTCTTTCAAATACATTTCTGTTGGTGGCGGAGAATTTATTCTCTTAGCTTAACACCCTTCTCTGAGACGTACGAGCTCAGAGGTTATGTAGTTGAAATTTATCAGCGATATATTCCCAATTTGGTAACGTGGCATGCTGAGTGTTGCTGTGACGATGATCATTTATTGATCATTTGTGATCAAAGCGTGGCTTTGTGAAAAAGCGTAGCTTTGTGGACGAGACTTCGTCAAGGCCTCAACAACCCGGAAATGGTCGAAACAGGAATGTTGCGGCAAGGTTATGAGGGTCGCGCCCTTTAGGTATGTCATTTCCTTCTGGAAAGGGGTGGTATCATGGTATGGAGCCCAGATATTTACTCATGTGGACACACTTTATTTATTATGTGTGATGTTGGTTATCGAGCGCTCGGATAAAGGTCCCAAAGGACCGGGGGATGACATATTCGTGAGTTACCTAGTTACAGGGGTAACCCGGCTTTGTTGGCAGAGAGCAGTTTGTCTCTCGGGACGTCCAGCCAGAGGCGATCCCATTCGGCAGTAGGAAAGGAAGTTCCTTAGCCTGACCATTTGTTGGAAATCCATTTCCCAATACGAAATTGTACGGTTTTAATTGTAGAACCTGCCATTTACTTATGGTGGTCACCACTGTTTAGATGGTAGCTATAATAGGCATACGATACTGGTCGTATGCTGGCTAAGATTAATATTATACTTTCAAAATGTTTTCCACACTAGACATAATAATAATAATCCAATGATTGGCTTAGTAAGTATCTTTGACTATCATAAGAAGAAATCTCCTCCAATTCTGCGTTTGCATTGTGTGTGGCGGGAGGTCTTATGGTAGTTTCATTTTCCAAAAGCATTGCGAATCTGTTTTATTCTCTTTGTGAAAATAACTGTTTTACGATCTCACACCAGTCACCATGACTGACTCGGAGTTTATTGTTCCCTTCTAAACTCTGGATGCCCATAATTTTCCACACGGGCAGCCTAGAGTTATGTTATCAGGATATTCTGGATATTTTGGAACATTGGAAGCAAGCTGGATGGCGAAGCGTACTCTCGTACTTGTTTATTATTTCCGCTGTGTATCCTGTATGAGGACAAGTTTATATAACTGTCCATTATTGTATTGAGTTGTATATTGACTCTGATTGATGTATTGTATAAAACTGATATAGTTCTTTGTTTAAAAGATTATTGATTCATCTATTATATATTGTTCCGCTGCGAATGTGAGATTCTGATATTGTTTCTGTTTTTCTATTCTTTCTTTTCTTCTGTCTTCTTCTACCTCTTCTTTTAACCCTAATGGTTCGGTTTTCCGGCATTCGATTGCACGGCATTTGATATAGTGGACGTATTAATGTCGACTTTCGAGCGTCGAAAAGTCGAAACGTTACACTAGTGGTCTGTCCTTGTGTACTTGTTGTAGATGTTTTCATATGACCGTGATCTTGTATTTGAAACTGCCTTTGTTCTGATCTGGTCTGCATATCATTGTGAACTGGTTTATTTGAGTTTGGTGTGTCTGGCCTCTGTTTCATGTGTACATGTGTTGTTGCAGTCTGAAGTCTTGTGTACACTTGTATCTGGATTTGTTTTTGAATTTCATGCCTCATTGTTTGCTAACTCACTGCCGAGTTATTTTGGTGTACATGATGCCTCTTGGCTGAAATTCGAGATGCAGAGGCAGTGCACATGTGTACGTGTACACATGTGTATATGCAGGCTCTAGTGCATTTGAAACTTTGTGACTTGTTTTCATATTGCACCTGAGTTGAATCCATCATTTGGTTGGGTTTGACCTTGTGCTCGCCTGTCCCTGTAATGTTATCAAGTGTATATCGGTGTGCATGGCCTTGTGGCATGTACAGTGATACACAGTGCATGTCACAAGTAGTTCGTGTATGAATGGATTCAAACGAAAATGATGACGAACAACCCAAATAACTGAGGCAAATAATATTTTCAAAACACACACTTTATTGTACACTGCAAAAAATATTTGTTTTTCAATTTTACTATGTTAGTGTTTATATTGCAGATAATTCAGATGCTGGATACAAACTGGAATAGAGTTGAAGAACAAATATGAGTGAATGAGTGATATGTAGTGAGGTGATAAATTGTAAATTGAAATTTGTAATGTAATCGAAATTGTATTATAAAATGACAATGTGTAAATGTATAGTGAGAGCTTAAATTTGTACTATTCGAATTTGTAATAAAATATTTGTTTGAATTTGAATTCTGTGTTATTTATTTTATCCAACAAATATTTATTTAATTATGTGAAAAATAAAATAGTACAATATCAAATCCATTTAAACGAATATATATATTTATATTATCATCAAACAAAAATCATATACTAGCATATTCTACAATCTCCCCCTTTTGATGATAATAAACATATATTAAGATTTTGAATTTATTAAATGTATTTGGTCATTGATGAAATCTATTTGCTCCCCCTATTTGAATGCTCCCCCTACACCAAAGCTCCCCATTCACATATGCATGAAAATAAATAAAAAATATGCAAATGAACCTAGATGGGAATATGCATGACTTGACTTATTTACCAAAATCTTAACTTCTCTCCCCTTCTTTTGTTATCAACAAAAGAGTAATAGTGTTAGAAAAATAGAGATAAAGTGATAGATATTAATACAACATTAATACCCAATCAAGTATACATATTAAATTTCAATGAAAAAAATCAAACAAAAATCATAAATACTCTGTTAGGCGCATATTCCACTTTAGAGTGATAGGGGTGATGTCGGCATATAAAATCATATAGTTGTATCTATTTGTGGTATATTTATACAGGAATTTGAATACCTACTAACCATGCATAACCGTTAGGACTTTTAAATGAGATAGTAGTATTCCCAATTTTTATTTTAAAAAATGAATTTGAAGCATCTTCTAACCACGCATAACCGTAAGGACTTTTAAATGGGATTAGAATCAACTTGTCTATTTAATAATCAATTTTGATATGTGTTCCATACATGCATAATCGTGAGGACTTTTAAATGAGCATGAAAGCACATAAACAAATATTCCAAGTAATTCACCCATGCATAACCGTGATGACTTTTAAATTAGAATGAATACTTTGGATGTTTTTATTGCTAAAAATAAAATAAAATAAAATAAAAACGAATAATTTTCCATTTAAAATACCACATTTTGACATACTATATTGGATTTTGATGAGTGATGGTCGTTAGAAATATGATAAAAATAGAGATGGTCATGGAATTTTTACCAACAAAAGTTATTATAAATCTTGTTTAAACATTTTAAAGAAATTTACTAAATATATTGTCTCAAGTCATAATATATGATTAATATTGACACTCATCACTATTTCAATTACTATTTATCTTTTTGATAATCAGTAGGGAGTCAAATTAGTTAATGTAGTCATTTAAGATCAAATCCAAAAAAAAAAAATCAAATTTCTAAAATGTCTAATCTGAAACGAAGTCAATAAAAACTATTTTCTGGAAGGGGTTTTATAAAAAAATGTCTGCTAATTGAAAATCAGTTGAAGTGAAAAATATGCAAATATTTTCTTTGAAAATGATGCAATTAATGAATGTCTCAATATAAAACACATTCCACTAGTACTTTTTATATCAACTAGGCTACCAGTATAATCTGCATCTGAATTTCCCTTTGACTCAAGGTTATCATTAGATAGATATCATAGATCAAATCGTGGAGTGTGCAATAAATACCTTAAAATCCTTTTTACAGCTTTTAAATGAAATTCTTTTGGATTTGAATTGAAACCGTGCAAACAAACAGTGAACATAATGACAGGTCTAGAATCGGTAAAATAAACAAATATATCCACGAGTATCTTAAGTAGTCATCAATCAATACAAAACAACATTTCTTACTACCTAAACTTGTAATATCGTTAGTCCAAACAAATTTATATGAACTAGTTTAAAGATGAAAAGATGATTAGTCAACATTTTTGCACAATTCAGAATAAAAATAAACATTTATTTTCATATCACATAACTGGCTGAATTAAATCAGATTATGGCGTAGATTTTCACATTTAATATATCGTTCAAGATAAATGTACCGTTGCCTATTTTACCTTTGCCGATAATTTTTCGTTGTTGCCCATTGTGATTCCGCCACCTTTGTACTAGGCTAAGGAACTTTGATTTGTCGCTCGTCGTGTGCTTGCAACAGCCAGAATCCAGGTACCACTCTTGTTGTTCCTTAGCCTGTCACCACACCTACACGATGAAAGATTTTTGTGACCTATTTGTTTTTATAGGTCCATGATTGTTAGTGACAGAAGATTTTGAAAAACAAGTTTGTGTAGAACCAAAACAGTTTATATTTGTTCCTTTTGGCACCCAAATCTGTTTGACTTTAAGGGATTTTATATTAGTGCCTTTTGGAACCCAAATTGGTATGGTTTTCACGTGTTTGGGTCTATACCAGCAATGATTGTGATTGTGTCCAATTTTTCCACAAATTGTGCACTTGGAATTGACTTGATTAATTTTGCTTCTAACACGTTCAGTTTGAGTATATCCAAGTCCTTGTCTTATAGGATTAACAGTTTGTTTCCGTAATAACATATTTAGTGATTTTTCTCCTTTGGAGAATTTTCCTAAAGTTGTAGACAATTATTGGACTTGTGTTTTGAGAGATTCATTTTCATTCAACAACAGAGTGCACCTTTTAATAGAATTTTCTCTCCTAGTATTTTCACTTTCTTTCAAAATCAGAATTTCATTTTCAAGTGATTTAATTTTAATTTCCGATTTCTTAATTTCTTCTTCAAGTGATGGACACTTATCACACTTAGGGCTCTTATTTCGATAGTTTTTAACCAATTGATCAAGCTGTTTATTTAATTCTATCAAACTATCTCTTTGTGATTCAATTTAGCGTACTTCTCCCTAAGTCTTTCAAAATAGCCATTTACTTTATGAAAATATATAAGTAATTCTGAATGAGTAAGTTTTGATACCTCGCTTGGCTCATCATCATCACTTTCAGTTGTTTCTCCTTGAAGACACAGATTTCCTTTTTCACTCTCACTGCCAGTGCTTTTGTCATCTTTATCAGTTTCATCCCAAGTAGCTGCAAAACTTCTCCTTTTCGGTTTCTTTCCTTGGCTGAGTCAATTCTGAGGACAATTTGGCTTGATATGACCGGGTTTGTTGCACTTGTGACATATGATCTCCTGCTCTTCTGAGTTGTCTAGTACTTTGACTATTCTGCTTTTCAATTGTTGATTTAGAGCTAAATTTCCGTATTTGTGGTTCCACCTTTTGAATTTCTTTATTAATAGTGCCAGTTCGGTTGCTCCATCATCATCGTCATCATCTTCTCTTTCCGTTGTTCCTTTGAGAGCTATTAATTTCTTTCGCGTATCACCTCCTTCGCGTTCTTCCTTGAATTTGATTTCTAGCTCATAAGTGGTGAGATTTCCGATGAGTTCTTCAACTTTGATTTGTTTCAGATCTTTTGATTCTTGAATGGTAGTAACTTTCGCTTCAAAATTTCGTGGAAGAACTCTGAGGATTTTTCGGACTATTTCCAATTCTGTGTATGGTTTTCCGAAAGCTTTTGATTTGTATACGAGATTAGAAAGTCGTCCATACATCTCTTTGACATTTTCATCATTGGCCATTGTGAAGATCTCGCATTCACTACTAAGCATGGCAAGGCGAGATTCTTTGACTTGGGAGGTTCCTTCGTAAGTCACTTCAAGTGTGTGCCAAATTTCCTACGCAGTTAGACAATGTGAGACACAATTAAATTCAATTTGATCTAATGAACAAATAATAGAATTCATAGCTTTAGCGTTAGCATTCTGCAGTTTATTTTCAAGATCTGTCCATTGATCATCGGTTTTTCAATTTCTTGATTATCTACTACTATAGTTAGTGTCCTATATCCCATCTCAACAATATTCCATGCATATATGGTTTTCAGAAAAAAAATTCATTCTATTTTTCCAGTAATCATATTCACCATTGAACATGGGTGGTCTAACTATGGACTGACCCTCAGCAAAAGCATTATTAAAAGAAGCCATTTAAAAAATCAAATTTTTAAAACAAAAAAATTGGTTTTTGAAAAATCCAATTTTTAAAACAAAAGGATGGTTTTTTGTTCCTAGCTCTGATACCACTTGTAGGATTGATTTCACCCTAGAAGGGGGGTGAATAGGGTGATACTAATAATAATAAAAATTAATGCGGAAATATATTAATTGCAGCACAAATAATAGCAGAATAATAAAAGCAGAAATAGAACAACACAGATTACCCAGCTTTGGCAAAACCCTACCTACGTGCTGCCCCCAAGGTTTCTACTAAAAATTAAGTAGTCAGATGCTTACATACGTAAACTTGCGACGTCCGCTAATGACTAACCTAACTCTACGCTCAAAACCCTGCCATCTGAGCCACTGAGTTGCGAATTCTCAAACTATGCCCCGTAGATTGTACCAAGTCACACGACTAGAAAGTTACACAGTTTAAAAGGAAATTACAAATGAAATAATAACTAAAACAAAACAAAACCCTAATTAAATAATTTGAAGCCCAATAGAATTAAAACACCGGCCGACTAAAAAATTATAATTTCTGAAAAAGCACGTCTCCCTTTATTCTGTTTTTCTTCGGCCCGTATGTGATCTGAAATTAGGGTTGTTGAAATTTGAAGCCCCGATTGTGATATCGATCGATTGAGATGATGATTCTTAGTTGAATTGCTTTGTCAATCTCTCTTGGCTTTGATTTGCTCTCGGCGGCTTCAATTTGATCGAGTTCGAATTATACTGGTATGTGATATTTTACTTTGATTTCTCTGTTTTATGATGCTTGAACTCCACTTCGATTCAAGTTATAAAATTGTTTTCGATTTAAGAGTATACCCTGGATTTTTGTCTTGAACTCGAATGCCTCACTGTCGATGATGATTTTGGGTTATATAGGGAACGAATCCCTTAATTTTCGTTCGTATTTTCGATTTGAATTCTTCGTGGTTTTTTCTTGACCATTAGATAATTGATTCAATGCTTATGATAATTCTGACTTGTTCTTATTTGATATGTTGCTTGAATAGTTTGAGTCGGTTCCATTATTTTCTCCGATGTACTTTGCTTGGTCACCACGGCTTGCGTTTGGTTTTAGAATTTGTGATGCTTGTTCATCACGCTCTTTCCATTTTCAAATATTTTTGAATTTTGTTGAATTTGTTCATCTCAGCCTTGACTTGATTTGAAACTGCTACCTTGATTTTTGTTCAAACCGCACCACTGGATTTTCGGAATTTGATTTGTTAAGTTCAAACTTGTTCTGCTACCTTGATTCATGACTCACAACTTGTTCAATTCATGCTACTGGTATTTACTGTAAATATGTATGATTCTCTGGCTTCATGGTATATTTGCATTTGAGGTTTGGTTGTACATATTTTTACATGCCTTTGTAACTAGAATCTTTGTCACTGCATATTTGTTTGATTTTTTGGTCGTACATTTGGTTGAGTCTGATTGCTGTGTTGATGTTCATGCAGTTGAGTTAATTCATTCATGTTATACTGCTTTGGTTGATTGTCTCCATATATATATACATACATATATGTATGTATATATGTGTGTGATTGACTCGATTGCACTTGTATCAATTTGTGGTCATTCATATATAAGTCTGCACTTTTGACTGCTTCCAGTTGCTTTGAGTCTGGTTCATGTTTTAAGCTTCATGTATACATTTGTGCACTTGTATGGTCTTGATGTATACATCATTGAACTGATTATGAACTTGCTCATTGATGTTATATATGTGCACGGCTCATGATGTAACTGGACTTTCCATTGTTTCATGCTATACTGCTTGTATTGCCATATATGCTGTCCTCTTTCTTGTGTTTGGTCTTTTTGAAACTAACCATCGCATTACTGGTGCACATTTTGATTTCATATTCGAATCTGATTCATATGTGTGTTGCCTCGACTTAAACTACAGCTTGCTTGTTCACTTTCATATGTTTGTCACTTTGGTTTGTGCACTTGGTTGCACTGTCCACTTTGTTGCATTGCATCATGTGTTGCCTTGTATCTGACCATATGCATATGTTGTGTGTCACTGCATATATATGTATACATATGTATGGTAGTTTGATATTGAGTTTGGGCTTGTGTTCATTTGTATTATGTTCACCACTGCATATTTGTACATGTCCACACATGCATGCTGGTCTGGATCATCTTGAAGTCTAGTTCTTGCCTTTGTGTTTGCAGTCTTGTCTATGTTGAAGCTTAACTTGCATGTGGTTGTTGCAGCCACTTGAGTCTGGTTCCTTTGATTGTTCATAGCTTCATTGTCGAGTCTGTTCTCATGTCTTTGTTTCATAGGCTTGTACAATTTTTTGAGCTGGTGGTCTGTCCTTGTGTACTTGTTGTAGATGTTTTCATATGACTGTGGTCTTGTATTTGAAACTGCCTTTGTTCTGATCTGGTATGCATATCATTGTGAACTGGTTTATTTGAGTCTGGTGTGTCTGGCCTCTGTTTCATGTGTACATGTGTTGTTGCAGTCTGAAGTCTTGTGTACACTTGTATCTGGATTTGTTTTTGAATTTCATGCCTCATTGTTTGCTAATTCACTGTCGATTTGTTTTGGTGTACATGATGCCTCTTGGCTGAAATTCGAGATGCTGAGGCAATGCACATGTGTACGTGTACACATGTGTATATGTAGGCTCTAGTGCATTGAAACTTTGTGACTTGTTTTCGTATTGCACCTGAGTTGAACCCATCATTTGGTTGGGTTTGACCTTGTGCTCACCTGTCCCTGCAATTTTATCAAGTGTATATCGGTGTGCACGGCCTTGTGGCATGTACAGTGATGCACTGTGCATGTCACAATGTATGAATGGATTCAAACGAAAATGATGATGAACAACCCAAATAACCGAGGCAAATAACATTTTCAAAACACACACTTCATTGTACACTGCAAAAAATATTTCTTTTTCAATTTTACCGCGTCAGTGTTTATATTGCAGATAATTCAGATGCTGGATACAAACTGGAATAGAGTTGAACAACAAATACGAGTGAATGAGTGATATCTATTGAGATGATAAATTGTAAATTGAAATTTGTAATGTAATTGAAATTGTATTGTAAAATGACAATGTGTAAATGTATAGTGAGAGCTTAAATTTGTACTATTCGAATTTGTAATAAAATATTTGTTTGAATAAAATATTTGTTTGAACTTGAATTCTGTGTTATTTATGTTATCCAACAAATATTTATTTAATTATGTGAAAAATAAAATAGTACAATATCAGATACATTTAAACGAATATATATATGTTTATAATCATCAAACAAAAATCATATACTAGCATATTCTACAAATCTCTCAATGGGGACGTAAACATATAAACTCCTCAACCACATCGATTAAATCATAGACAAAAGGAACTGACGATAACTCATCATGAGAAATGTCTAATGAATACAAATAGCTACTCATTATGGAGCATTCTGGCTCACAATGCATGTCTACCCCTTGTACTCTACTACTTCCCCTATAACTCATCGTCCTCCATAATCAAGCACTATCTTTTGTTCGCTCATCAAATCCATACCCAAGGTAAGACCTTACCCCTAAAACCCAAGAACAAATACATCACATAAAAACTCGAATATATTTTTCTCCAATGGGATATTTTGGCAAACCATATTCAAATAAGTCGAACCTCCAAAGGGATTATACACAAAGAGAGGTTTACAAACAAATTCCAGAACCATAAGTAAGCTAACAACCAGTAAACTAGATATAAAAAAGTGCGGAGCCCCTGTATCGAAAAGAAGTTAAACAAGTGTATCATAAGTGGAAATCAAACCTTCCAAGACGTTATTATTTCCCTTCTCTTGCATCGTAGGTCCACTTGAGCTCGAAGCCTCTCCAATAGCATAGACGTTTGCTAGACCTCCTTTAGAAAGTAATGGACACTCCCTATTATAATTCCCAAATTGGTAAATATTAAAACACTTGCGCTTTGTGAGATTCATCTTGCAATACTTGGCGATATGCCCCTTGAAGTTGCATCTTCTACATATGATCTCGCCCCTTTGGTTGCCTTTTATTGTTCATTCTTACCCCATTATCCCTTGCACTTCAATTAGAACTTCAGTTTCACAACTTTCGCCGCTACCTCAAAACACCCTTAGACCCTTTACAGAGAAGAGGCATCTCTACAAGGTTTTCAAAAGCAGTTCACATAGCAATTTGACCAAGAACTTCACATTTAAGAACCTTTTTTAAATCCCTTGCAAACTTGGAAGGCTTCTTCAATGGAGTATTGATAAAGTCCATCCTAAACTTAGCTAGAGTATTAAACATGCTCATGTAATCTCACATGGATAGATTACCTTGGCAAAGGTTGATGAACCCTTTAAGCTTTTCTCTCGGCCTCCGAAATGAATTGAGTCTCAAATTAACACGCGAAATCATCCCACATGATTTCCTCCTCTTCTACCTTAATAATTACAACTTCCCAAAAATTTAGAGCTTCCCCTTAGAGATGCCATGAAGCAAGCCTGCACCTCATTTCATCATCAAGTGCCATATTATTGAATATAGATCACAAGATTTGATCCAAGCTTTGGTCTTGGCAAAGTCTGTTTACCCATGTATGGTTTTCCACCCAAGCCTGTAAATCCTTAGCACATCCTCAAGAAGTCCGCCATCGATGGCGTGGGCAAAGCCATAGCTGCATCGCCCATATCTCCCATTGGAACATTTAGAACCGCTCCCGCTGAAGAGTTAGCCCTTGCCATGACTGCTAGCTATTGCCGGATCTAAGTAGGCATCTTGGCATCATTGCTGACGTTTGCATTCACTCCATGCATCGTTGCATTATAAATTAGCAACTTCCTTGAGAGCATCGAAATACACAGGATATATGGTGCATGTATGGTAAGAGTATACAAATATGCTCTCTTGACAATGCCTAAGTTACTTATCAGATAACCTAAGCTCCAATGCCAAATTTAAAGTTCTTTCATTCGTAACACCCAAATTTACATGCACGACAACACTCATATCCCAAGTACCAAAAATAATGACTCTTAAGGGTGGTAAAAAGAAAACAAATAGAGCGTATCCATCACAGGTTCAGACAAAACTCATAGCGGAATGATAAAATAAAATAGTGATATACATATGTGCAAACTATCAATATCATAACAATATGAAGGCAATACGATCCATCATCATAATAGATAACACAACAAACATATGGAGTTTAAATGATACAACATCCCAAAATAATATGTCTCATATACAAGATAAAGTTGGACTTACCCATATACAAAATACTGGATAGATAATCAAAGCAATATAGTTACGGATCTACAACCTACTCCAACTAGCAATGTCTCCCCAAATCTCTAGTCTATACCTACTCAAGGAATAGATAAAAAGGATAACATAGAGAGGGTCAGACATAAAGTTTGGTGGAAAGGAAATATCATCACTAAACATGATACCTAATACATTAGTATGCCATGAATAATATACTAAGTGGTACCTAGGAATATCCAACATATCTAAATCAAATGTACATATAATAAATGAGCAAAATCTCTAGAATAATGCCATATCATACCTAGCTCTACTATTCTCCTGTATCCAGCAAGTTAGCACAACAAATTGTAATGCTAATATAACTACCAAGAATATCAAAGGCATATGCAAACCCACATGCATATGATAACGAGTCACAGCTTAAAGGCAACGTTGTATCGTACCTATAATCGAAATGTTGGGGCAACGTTGTATTATACCCCAATCCTTACTCTATGGTAACACCATATTGTACCTGCCAATATACCCGAAACCAATAGTAACGAGTCACAATGCCTTTCATAAAACTACTGTACATTGGAGAAAACAAAATGGATACCTCCACTTCATGGCGATTGCTGATATAGATGAGCGTCTCCATCCCCCTTTGGCTATTACCCTCGATGAAAGCTGTAACCCGTCTCTAGCAGTCTCAATGGAAAATAATAATGCTTAAACCATAACTATAAACCTTAGAAGTAGGTTGTGACGACCTGCACATCCGCACAATTCAAGCTGCCAATAAACCACATATATCCAACCCAAATTGAATGGAAAGATGGATAGTTATGGGAAAGAAAGAAGAAAGAAGAAGAGAAGAGGAGAAGAAGAGAAAAACAAACTAAAACAACACAGAATCTCCCAATCGCAGCGAAATAACATATAATATAAACCAATGATCTTTACAAAAGAGAAACTGTAATATACATACATCAAATCTGAGTACACGAATAAAAAATCATCAACCTGGACAGTTATAACAACCTGTCCTCACAAATGCTGATAATTTCAACAACAATGCAGTGGAAAATAAACATATACGTGAATAAGACCTAAAGACCTCCAGCTCGTCTACTGAAGCTCCAAAGCATCCAAATCTAAATCTGTAAATATGCTCGGTCTGGCTCGAGCATTGAAAGGGAATAACATTCGGATCAGTCTGGTAAACTAGCGTGAGAAAACACATCTCAATTGGATTTTTAAAGTTATCAAAACTTCTCTTTTTCAGAACAAAAGGTATCTCATAAGACCACACCGCACATAAACATGGACGGATTTTTACCTTACGATAACCAAAACATTTTATGTCAAATTCTATTATATTATACTATTGTCTAGTATACAAATAGTATTAATCATAATCGAAATTGTTACATTGTTTAAATTCCAGCATACTAGATACAAAGTAGGTTCTACAAATAAAATGGCAGGCATATATTGGAGAATGGATTCCATATAATGCAAGGTAAGGGACTACCTTTCGTATGATACATTTCTAGAAGAATATACCAAGGATCGACATCTTCGAAACCTCTATGAATCAGGACCGGCCTACCCGCAGACCCATCTGGTGGCGGATAGGACCGAATATGACATCACCCCGGTCGTAACCGACCTATCCATGGCCACAACATACACAACATACTCGATATATGGAGAGTAATATAGAAGGGTGATGACCATACCCTTATGAGAGCAACCCACATAGCCCTGAAGCAACCATGTTTAAACCATTCCCAGCTGATGAGGCCAGAGAGGTAACGTATTACCTTTTACATAACAAACATTCCACTTTGAATGCCACATTGCCATTCCACAATCACACAACTGATTTCTACAAACATATAACTCCCGAGCTCGTATGTCACAGGAATGGGTGTTAAGCTAAGAGAAGTTGTCTTCTCCGCCGCCAAACAGATGAAAAAGTTTATAGAGATCAATCAATGTGATCTAGAAATGCAACGTCAGACATTCATCCATATAAGTTGTCCAGCTTCAGGACAAACCGAAGGTACTCTCCTACTACATCCTGTCGGGAATCATCCCTAGGATTATTAGCGAGAAGTCCTTGCGTATCGAAGATTTTCATAACGAAGCACTACTACTTTCATATATATAATATGCATCGCGGGTCTAATGACAAGTAGCCCTGCGTCATGAAGATCTCTGTCTTCAAAAATCATCATCATAACCCTGCACTTTCGAACATATACATTGGTTCAAAGTGGTTTTCGGATAAATCTGACCCCGCTCTCTTCGGACCAACAATGATGAGGCCCTCAACCTTATACGAAAACCAAGTCTCGTAGACTTATCACGTTTCCAACTCCCAACTTGCTATCCTTCGGCCAAGAAGGAAGCCTAGTAAATTGGAGTACCATAGTCACTCTGCCCTACTCGAATCATCATTCTTAACACCAAACGATAATCAAGCTTACTCAGTCGACTTCGTGCTAAGTGCATGACTAATCAGTTCCCACATCAAGTCAAGGAACTAAAATTGGCCAAATTTGTTAGTCGGTTGTTTAACTATCAAAGAACAAATAAAATCTAGCACATAAGCAGTCACTAGGCTCATTTAATTAATCTTTTAGTAATTAAATCACTTTCCAAATATTTACTTCAAATTACCTTTAAAAAGAAATATTCTTAAAACCACTTTAATCTTTCGATACTGGAAAACATTTCTATATACTTATATCAATGGTATAAGTATATTTAATAACACTACCATTTTGGAGACACACTAAACTAGTTTTTTCGTACAACTCCAAAGTTCATACGCCTCAGAACGGGTGTTAAGCATAAGAAGCAAAGCTTCCTATACCACCAAGCCTTTAGTACGATCATAAGAACCAATCTTGTATTTCACAATGGAAGGTCAAAACACAATTTATTGGGTCAAAATGAATGTTGCGTAAAACATCGTTACGACAACCCAAAAACATTAGTATGGGGATTCGACTAATTATACTTAACATTAATCTTCGATGTTGAACTTTAACTATTTATTAGTTAACAATGAAGCCATTCAAGATGGGGTATCATTACCTCTTAGACCTTTATTGAACAACATTCTTAACTTCTAATTAGAGAGAAGTTACACACCTCGAATATTAACATCAAATATATGATATATATATATATCTCATATACTATATAAAACATTTTCTTTCGAAAATCATTTACTATAACAACAGTATTACAGTCCATGCCTTCCTCACTTTCCTCGAAAATGTTTATTACGACGATAAATATTGAAATCCATATTTTCACCACTTAACACATTTTAAATCGCTTTTAAAAACCATTTAAACTCCATTTGGAAATATCAATTTTAAAACATTAATTTTAAAAGATTATTCTAACTTTAAAACATGGACATATTTCCTTTATATAAAATCCATATTTAAATCTCAATAAAAAATCATTTCCATATTTATAAAACCATGTTTATAAATCTCCTTTTAATTTTATAAAACTTCTTTTTTATATAAAATCTCTTTATTTATAAAATTCCATTTATAAATCATTTTCTTTATAAATCTTATTTATTATCAAAATCCATTTATAAATCCTTTTCTTTATAAATCAAATTTATTTATAAAATCCATTTATAAATCCATTTCTAATATTTATAAAAACTCCGTTTATAAATCTATTACTTTGTTTATAAGATATTTCCTTTATAAATGTTTTATATAAATCATTCAAAAATCTCTATTTAAAGTATTTCACAAAACTACCAATTTTATGACATCAGAAATCGTACATTTTTATTTATTTAAAATAAATTCATTCTGTTTAATAATTCGATAATAATTATTAAAAACATATAAAATTCCAAAATCATTTCAATTCAAAATCATCATTTTATAGTATTTCAAAATACTAAAAATAAGGCAAAGCGCTACTATAGCACTAAATTGGGGAAATCATCCATGTCATCAAATATGGCATCCAACACATCATATATCACAGTATATGAAAAGTAAAATCAACAGAGTGAGGAATCCTGTTGGATCCCTCCAACCTGTCCCTCTACATCACAAATCACATGTTACAACAAAATATATGTAAATAAAAAAAATCAATAGTGGTGAGAAATCTTTTTGGATCCCTCCAACATGTTTCCTTGCATCACATACAGTATATAATCAAATAATATAAATCAACCGCTTCGAGGCAGGATCGAATACAAAGGGTCATCCGCTCTTACATGGAAATGTAATAGGGTCCCATCCACTCCAATGGCGGAAATATATCCAAACCAACTGATAAATAGTAAATCATCCAAACAAGCAACAAACAACAACAATAAAAATATCCACACTTGTATAAAATATAAATGGGCTAGAGAGGTGCGTTTAACTCACTTTAATTCCAATAATTATTGAAGCATTCCAGTTTGAATTAAAATCGAACAGACATTCAATTTTAACCCATATTCCTACTAGCTCCAAATCCATCTAATCCAACTCTATATCGTAGTATTCGCTATAATGAGTGCAACGCAACTTGTCGCGTTCGATTTCAACCTCGTACAGACAAGATACGAATTTATGAATGTTTGAGATAATTATATTATAATTAACTTAAATTAATTTTAGTTTCAAATTTAATTACCTTTAGCCGCTGATTCTCCTCGTTCAAACCCAGGCCACACATGTTTTCAAACCCTCCTTCAAGACTTTGTCGCCTCGCCGCCGCCGTCGCCATTGATCGCACGCCGCCACGCCGCCTGGCCAAGACACATCGATCCACACTTGTCCGACCCTCCAACGCTGCCTACAGCTCGCCATTGAGCTCAAAATCGCCACCACCGTTGAACTCAAATCGCCATGGCCTTGCTTCGCCGTTCGATGATCGGCCACCATGGATGAACTCGCCTTGGCCATGCACACTCTTCTCTAGTTGGAGTCGAGGCCTGAAATAGCTCTGATCGTCGAAGATAATTCTGGTCGTTGGATGGGGACGACTAGGGTTAGGGTTTAGAAAAAATGAGAGAAGTGGGGTCCTTTTATAGAAAATTTTCAAAGCACTATACATCCCTAAAAATTTCGAACTCCAAACGAAGTGTGCCGCCTGGCGTTCTATATGTAATGCTACTATTTCGAACATAATGGAACTAGTATCGAGACCCAATTCCATCATCTACAGAAGTTAGCTTTCAAAATCAATTTATATTAATTTAAAATTCCTTTAATTAATTTCTATGCATTTTGAACTCGCATGACTAAACGATACGTCCGAACGCCATGAAATTCGTTAACATACAATGATTCACTACTACTGATCCAATGGAACTGGTTTTATTCAAATCCAAGACAGTGTCCCGTAAGGCTATTTTCACACCTTTATTAAAACGGATTAGTATTAAAACTAGTTTAATCACTTTTAATTATAAATTAAAGTTTACTATTTTCATTCTTATTCAAATAGAATTTAAGTCAACATTCGAAATCATTTTTATTTACATTAAATTCAAGATTCAATTATTTAAACAATTTTAATTATTCAACTTAATAATTCACATTATCAAATAAATGCTATATTTGAAATTTAAGCTATTTAACTTATAAAATTAAATTTTCAATATTTGTAATCAATTAAATATTTCAAATTCAAATGACTGAAGTTCTGGGTCGTTACAGGGTAGTGCCATATCGTACCAACCCCAATTCGTGTGTCTTCGGTACCTCAATGATCGGATATCGAAGTCGTACATAATGATGAAACTGCGTCGAAGTCACGTCGAGCACAACCACCTTGTCATCTACTACATATGTGGTTTGAGTATCCCAACCTATGAAGCATGTCACAATCACATTTTCGATCACCATACATCGTAGTACATGCCATCAAATTTTTGACCTCGAGCCACACTTGCTCCTATGTCGAATAACTCCAAAAATTGCTTCGTACTAACATTGGGCCCCATAAGCCTCGTTTATACATCAAAGTCCAGGCCAAATGCTAAAACCTCAAAAAAGCCTTCACCCTTCCATCCTACAGTCGATCTGCGGACTGAACCAATTTGGTCGGTTGACTAAAACAAATTGGTCAGTCGATCGACCAATTATAGCCAATTTAGGCGACAACTAATCAGTCGACTGGTCGATGTCAATCCATTGACTATTGATGTTGGCCACTAGACTTTTCTAGACCATTTTTGGCATATTTCTTCTCGGGCACTAAACCATGCACAACCCTCCTTGATCGGTTAATTGTTACCCTAGTTAGTCAACCATTTGCCTGGAGGGGAGCAGATTTGAACCTAAATGGGGTAAATTTCCTTAAAGATATTTATCCCAGCATTTAAACTTCGCTCAATCGTTGTCCTGACTTCTATTGCCCTTATGTCATGCTCTATGGCATTGCAACCTTTTGCTCGCCAACAACGTCTCGCGCTCGAGTTCATACCACCGACGATCCATCATAGGATAAACACCACTATGAAGCAATTTGATGAACTATCCTGGAAATCAAACGCTATGAAAATCATATGTGCTCAACCATCTATATGACACAACCATAAAATAAGAACGATCTTTTCCCAAACAACATTAAAAAGCAATGTTATCAATCATCAATTTCATTCGAGTTAGTTCATTTATTCAATTAATGACCTAAGTTCATAGTTTCTACTTAACATTCAATGAATCTACTCAACATACTTCAATCAAACAACCCAATACACATCATTCAATAAGGGCCAATGCACACATGGCTAAGCCCAAACCCAACATATCAAATAAATAAGCATAGTAGCATGTAGGAGATCCTATAAGGTAGAGAGTCATTCCCACTCACCGAAGCTAAAAGAAATCCCCTAAATTTGTTAGAAATGAACTCTTGAAATCCCTATTTTAGAAATTCTGAAATCAACTCTTCAATTCTAGAGAAACCCGACTTATGGGTATTATAGAGAGCACTTTCACTTGAATTTAGAGTGTTTTTCTATGATTTTTGTTGAAGGAATGGAGAAGATATGGGAAGAGAGATGGTGCTTTAGGGAGACAGAGGAAGACAATAAAGAAGAAAAATGAAAAAAATGGCCTAATTTCAAAAATTAGATGTATATAGGCATCTCTCTTTTAATTACAAGTTTGCCCCTCTCCATCTCAACCTATCTTTGTCCTTCCATTCTTCGTTCCTTCGAGTCTTATATGTTTTTCAAATGTTAAAGGGATTCTAAACACAATGAAACTAATTTTGATCCTAATTTCACCATCTTCAAAATCAGAATTTTATGCATAAAATACTCTTAACTCAATTAAACCTATTTTAATTCATTAAAACAATTTTAATCCATTAAAACAATTTTAATCAGTTTACTGATCTTCTCTAAAACATGTGTCATCACATTCATTCCTATCTTTGCAGGGGTGGATATTCGCAAGAAGGTTATCTACTCGAGTGTATGCTCCCTTAGAGGTTGGGGAACTCATTGTCCGGAGACTTGTTCACGTTTGCATACAAAAAATTCTTGTATTGATATGTTTACCTACATGGGACATTTATTGTTGGGTGTCGAGCCCCATCATGGTGAAACCGCTCTGTTGGATTGAACGACCTTTTGTGCCTAGACCCATTATGGTTGGGCCTCTTCATCGAAGGGAACGGGCAAGGTTCTTCATTGGTCAAGCCCCATCGAGATGAGGCCGCCCCAACTTGAAGAAGCAAGCAACATCATGGATGAAAGGATCATGATTACTAGATGGGTACTCATGCCTATCTTTGCACTAGTTCCCTACTCCACTCTTGGAGGAATAGGAAGATCCATAGACAAGGAAATCGGGGCCACAACATGGGTGGTCATGCCATCAGTTCCTCGATGCCCCATTCGACCCTTGGGAGAATAAGAAAACAAACCATGGACGTATGAATTGGAACCACCCGGTGGTCGTGCCATCTATCTGCATTTTCTACCTAGAAGGGATCGCTTTTAGACAACAGTTGCCTTTCGATGCATTCTTGACCATAGGCATTTAACTCGTATGGTTTCGTCATAGTAAGCAACAAATTCTTGGAGAGAAATTTTTTTATTTATTATACGGTGACTATAAGTTTTGGTTGGCTTATAAGTTTAGCTTACAGAAGTATTTCAAGATAGCCTTATAGCTTTGGATTACAAGATTTTTTATAAATAATAAGCGCTAAGGTGCTATGGATTCTAGGTTCAGGGGATGTTTGTGCCATTTGGGTAAGTGAGGCAGTATGCTCTATTGGGTAGAGTGGCATCGACCATATATTGTCCCTCCTAGTTAGATTCGACCCTGCTGGGTTCTTTGTGTTAGCGAAAACTAGTCACAGGATGAGGTTGCGTACTATGAAATTTTTTGCTTGACCCTAGAGTTATAGTGCTTTGCGACCTTTATTTTGTAGACTTGTTTCGAAGCTCTTCTTCCATTTTCCACTCGTCTAGGGCGTCGATCCCTAGCCACAATAGTTTTTCATTCTACTCGGAATTATAGGAAAGGAGCTCGGCGAAGGAACATCCACCTCTGCGGGCAACATTACTTCATACCCATAAGCCAATGAAAAAGATGAATGTCACGTTGATGTCCGGGCGGAGGTCCTATTGATCCTATATGACCAGTGAATAAGCAAGAGATCTTTGGTCCAGTTTCCATTTGTGTTGGTTAAGAGTTTCTTTAGGATCGACTTATCATTTCATTGACCATATCTACTTGACCATTCGCTTGATGGTGGGCAATAGAGAAGAAGCACTTCTCAGTTTTATTTATTTCATAGAACTTGAGAAATTGGTTATATTCAAACTGGGTGTCATTATCGGTGGTGATTTTCTCCAAAAAACTGAACCAATAGGTGATGTTCTTGATGAAAACGTTGAGGACCCTAGGCATGGTGACCCTAGTAATGGACTTCGCCTCAATCCATTTTTGGTGATGCACTTAATGGAGACTATGGCATGATTGTATCTTCCCTTCGCATTCCGGAGCTTCCTGATCAGGTCAATCCCTACGTGTCAAACGACCATGGGGAGGTCATTAGAATCAGTAGCTTGAGGAATATCTGAGGATTTTGGCGAATGGTTGATATAATACCATTTCCTGACATAGCCCATGAAATATTTATCATTTTTAGCCAATAATACTATTATCGGGTAGCCTTCTCAACAAGGCTTCGCTACCTGATAAGATCTCCACAGAAGCCTTCAGTAACTATTCAAGGACTTGCTCAGCTTTGTCTTAAACAATGCAACATTTGAGCTAGGTAGAGTAATGTAACATCCTATATTTTGGAGGGTGCATAATATGACAAATTAATTTAAGTTAAATTAAATTAAAAATTGAATTGAATAATAAAATGGAGACATTATTAATTAAATCATTAAAGTGATTTCATTGTAAGAATTGCCTAAAGAAAATTTAATTAATCAAGTGAGGGTCACTTTAAAAAGCTAATTGGATGGCCTAAAGGCAACTACAACAATTTTGGTTGGTCTTAATTAATGAAAGAAAACTAGTTAAGTTTTAATATGAATGATTTAAGTAAGAAGAATAAGTTACTAGGGCCCAAAATCACTAACTCATATTCCTTAGACCCAACCCCTCATTCCATCTTCATTTACATTTTCACTTCGCAAAACAAAAATTCCTAAGAACAATAAGTCATGGCCAACGACTAATTCAAGAGAAAGGAAAAGAATCCAAGCTAAATAAATTCAAGTGTTCAACCTTAAGGAACAAAGAGGATTAACTAAGGTTTTCTAAGATCAAATGTGAGTAAAATCTTTCTCTAAAAACCTATCCTAAACTATTAGGTTTGGATTTGACTTTCAAATGAATGTTTGGACAATGTTAAACATGTTTAGAGATTTGAACATTATTTTAATTATGGTTTAAAATTTAATTAAGGTGAATTAGTTCATGTTTTAACATAAATTATGGTCTAATCACTTCCAAATGCCACTAAATTTTAAGGTGACATTCTTAATGATGAAATAGAGATTGGTTTTTATTTTTATGATTTTTGGAATTAATATGAATATTTTATGAATTTTATATGTTTGGGGAAAATGTTTAATTTTGGATTAACTAATTATTTAAATAATAATATTAATTTTGCCCTAAATTTTTTATATGAGGTATAATATGGTAAAAGAGATTTTTAATGAATTATTGGGATTTTTTCCATCAATTTTCTATTTTACATGAATTGTTTAGTGAAGTAAAGCACTAATTAATTAAAGAGAATTAATTAAGTAGATAATCAATTAATTTTGATGGTTAACATTTTCTAGAAAGAAACTAAAAGGATAAAATGATTCGCCAATAGAAATTCAACACCAAATGGTGCTAGGTGTAAAGTAATTACTTAAGAGGACAGTAAATTAGTTTTAATTTAATTTCAAAACTACCAATAAACCATTATTGACTAAGTAAAACATAACACCTAAGGTTAAACTTTACACTGGACCAAGAAAAACTATGCACAAAAGCTAGAATATAAAAGTGGACACCATACGAGGACCTAATATAATTATATGTAATGACTTGGCATGGGAATAATCGAATAATGCAAAGGCTTAACAGTTCATGTTTATAACCCACGAAGGCTAAGATTAAATGCATACGATGATTAGAACAACCCGGGGTTTTACACTGATTAATAATCGTCGTTAAACGATTAATGGTGAGAGCTGATTGCTGTTAGAAGTTTTGAATCAGGTTTAAATTCTTTTAAAAATTCGTTATGGGTTAAGCGGGCTTTAAATTGAAATTTGGCCCACGTTTCATTTTGGTGCCGTGTTATTATCGAGTAAAACCCGTTCCCCTTTATTCTTTTCATCAAAAACCCTAAAAAAATTAATAAACGAAAAGAAGAATGGCGGCTTCTTCGTTCGTTCCTCTTTGCAAATTAGGGTTTAGATTGACTTCGTGGTGCCACGGCTTCGATTCCGGTTGTTCGATCTTCATTCTTCTCTGAAGCTTAGGGCTTTTCGAAGCGTCGTTTTAATTCGAGCGAATCAGTGATGGGTTGGTCGCGTGTTGCCTTGCTCGATCGATTCTTCGTTGCACTGCGGCTGCTTCTATTTGCTTCGAAACAAATGTGAGTGACCCTCACATCTAATTCAATACTATGCGTCGACAGTTGATTTTGGTTTCGATGTTGATTTTGAACTGTTCGTTCTTCTCTGTCATCACTGTTTCGATTTTGATTTTGACGATGTTGATTTCATTTTACTTTGGTTATTTCTTTGCTACTTGATTTGTACGGCATTAATTTCGATTTCTTTGTTGGCCACAACTTTGTTTTTTTGACTTGTTCATTAAACTGACTGTGGCGAATTCACTGTGACTTCGGTTTGCTTGGCATTGACCATGGCCTTGAAAAATTGATTTGCTATTGCCTGTAAGAATTTGTTCGACGTTGATGATTTCTTGTATTCGACCTCGACTATACTAGTGCTACCTGAACTAGTTTGCTTCTTTGATTTGTAGTGTCATGTTGTTTAATTACAGTACACTGGTAGTTGAGCTTTGAGTATGTTCATACCTGAACTGGTCTAGATTGCATTTGCAGTTCGCATTGTTGTAGTTTTGAGTTGTTCATAGCTTTGTCAAATTGCAAATCAGGTTACACTGATTTTTGTACAGCCTGATTCACTGGTCGAGTTCTTCTGCATTGTACATTTGCTATTTTCAGTTTATACTTGAGGTCTTTGTGTTAAATTCACTTGTTTTACTCGAGTCTGATTTATGTTGTACTTGTGTATGGCTTTGACTTGTGATATGATGCATCGAGTCGGCAAATGTTGTATCACTTTGTTAATGATGTTTTGACTGTTGAACTTGGTTTGGATTTGGGGTCTTGTGTTATTGTTTTAGTTCTGTGTAGCCATTGCCAGACTATTCTTGTCTGTCTGCACTTGTTCATTCTACTGGTATCACTTGTGCATCACTTGACTTGTGCATATGCGTCTGTTCTTTGTTTCAAATCTGATGCTAAGGCTTTGCCTTTGTGGTCTGCACTTGCATACAACTACTTGTTGCACTTGGGATCTGGTTTTATTTTCACTTGTGTTAACCCCGGCTCCTTTGGGTTTGACCTTGTGTTTATTGTAAATTTTCATTGTGCATTCATGTGCACCTTGTTCATTTGGTGGGTAATGGGTGGATGTTGTGCTTGTTGTTGCAGTTCCATCTGATTCGTTTTGATTTGCTTTGATGCCATTTGTTTCTGATTCATTGAGCTTTTGTGTATTTCATCACTGTAGTGGCGAGGCAGTGCACGCGAGCGTGTACTGCAGCCAAACAGTATTGATTATTTTGTTGTTTATGCTGTTTCACTGGCTTGGGTTTTGCTTTGGCCACTTGCTGTTAATTGTTGTTTAGGCAATTCTGTTGTTTTGTAAATTATCTTCATTGATAAACCTTTTATTTATCCTTGTTGATGATTTGGCCTTGTTGATTCGCTGTTTATTGCTGTTACGTGTATATTTACTGTTATCCGATTTCCTTATTAAAGGATTGGATATGTGAGATTTATTGTGACTGTCGTCTATTTGTTACTTAATTATTATTGCTTCCGTGCATTAATAACTGAGTTTGAATTAGACTGACCCGTGTATTATTTTCTTTTGAATTAATACTCGGGTCAGACCGAGTTATTTCAGGTTGTTGATATCTTGCTTTGGGTTGCTGCTTGAGCTATGAAGTCTTTTCATACCTTTTGGAGTAGTCGTTGTCATAGTATAGGATGATATGTATTCATGTATATTATTTACAATAATGTACTTGTATATGTAACTTCCAGTGTCGACAGTTGTAGTTGTATCATATGTATGGTATCACATGTAGTGTAACTGACTTCAGTTATATATATGAGATTTTATATTATCTGTGTTCCGCATTTAGCTTATCTGTGTTATTATTATATATGTTGTCCTAAACTATTATGAACCATCGTAGTTCGTTTTATACTAGAATTGAATATGTCGATGGTAGTAAATAAACAAAGATCAAAGAGATGAAAAATATATATACTACTCCTATCGAGATAATCAATATTAGTGTAAGGCCTAACTACGGATGGCCGCTCCTATCCAGCCTTATTCTTCGTAATAACAGACAGTATTTCCTTTTAATACTCTTTGTTATTGTGAGCATAGAGGTGGAGCGTCACAGTTGGTATCAGAGCGAGGGGTTTATGGACATAATATAAAACATAACTTAGATGGAACATGTGTTACAACTAATTGTTGATGTTTTTATTTGTGCTTTGAGTCAAAACTAAAGTTTTGAAATTATGATGACATTTTTAAATATCCTTATTTAAAAATAAAAGTGAAATTGTGTTCTGAGGATTGAGTAATTTGTGTTCTGTTTATCAGAGTGCGCAGCGGAAATAGTGACTGTCTTCGCTGAGTACAGCTGATAACCTTTTTGATTTAAAAATCAAAAAATGAAAATGAAATAAATTTCATTGTGTTGTTTAACCAGTGGTCTTGACTTTGTTGAGATTTTTACTGGTTTAATTTTATGCTAATCACATATTGATTAGATTTTTGCTGATTCAAATATATCTTCATTGAAGATATAATCGAGTGATTTCTTTGCTCATCTTTTGGTGTGCGTGCAAATATGAGTTGCACGTTACTGCAGTAATTTTACGTTGAACCGGTGTTTGGTTTAAACTTATTTTGTTGCCGTTATTTTTATAACGGGATTTTTACACCGGTGCTAAATTTTTAAAGCGCGGTGTTTTGTTGACATTTTTAATGAATGAAAATTCACTGGTATTATATTTTGATGTGAATTATTTTGATGAGATTTTGACGTATAAAAATTACTGTCGCTTTGACTTCAGTAACCGTCAGATTTAAAGTGGATTTTCAAGCGGTTAGCCCGCAATGCTGATTTGATACCCGTTTTTACGGTGTTTTGAGAGGTGCGATTTCCGTATCGAAATTGCTACAGATGTTGCTGTTTTAATCACGTGTTTTGAAAATTGTTTTTAAAATATATTTTTTTTTTAATTTTTTTTACAGTTTGCGCTTTCAAAAGAATGAGGAAGCGATTTAAACGCTTCAGCAAAATTGAGGACTATGAACCCTCACTTTTACTGTTTCGCTTAATTCCGGACTTGTCCGTTCGAGAACGTAAAATGTTATTTATTTAAAATACAAAATTTTGCACTTTCAAGGAAACGATGAAGAGATTTAAACGATTTAGTAAAACACGTGGTATGGGACATGTGCGTTCACTATTTCGGTTAATTCCAGACTCGTTAATTGAAAAATCTGCTGTTTGATGATTCTGATGATTTGTTGGGCTTTCGGGCCACTCTGCTGGACCTTCGGGTCATATGTTGGACCTTCGGGTCATATGCTGGACCTTCGGGTCATCTGATGGACCTTCGGGTCAAATACCAGTACTAGACCTTCGGGTCACTCTGAGGACCTTCGGGTCATCTGATGGGCGCCAAAACTTTATGGTACTTGGTAGGCTTTGGCCATCTGAGATGCACATGCGGCGTAGCTAAAACTCGCCATCTGTTGGGATCGATCCACCTTTTATGTTGATTTTCTAGTCATCTTAATTGATTTCTAGATATTTGTTGTTTCTAATTATCTATAGGTAATTAGATATTTGCTTATTTGAGTTCTAATTATCTTTGTTGATAATTAGATATTTGCTGATTTGAGTTCTAATTATCTTTTTTGATAATTAGATATTTGCTGATTTGAGTTCTAATTATCTTTGTTGATAATTAGATATTTGCTGATTTGAGTTCTAATCATCTTTGTTGATAATTAGATATTTGCTGATTTGAGTTCTAATTATCTTTGTTGATAATTAGATATTTGTGTTTCTGATTATTGTTTTTGATAATTAGATATTTGTTGATTTGAGATTTCTGATTATCGTTTTTGATAATTAGATATTTGTGTTTTCTGATTATCGTTTTTTGATAATTAGATATTTGTGTTTTCTTATTATCGTTTTTGATAATTAGATATTTGTTGATTTGTGATTTCTGATTATCGTTTTTGATAATTAGATATTTGATGTTTTCTGATTATCGTTTTTGATAATTAGATATTTGTTGATTTGTGATTTCTGATTATCGTTTTTGATAATTAGATATTTGATGTTTTCTGATTATCGTTTTTGATAATTAGATATTTGTTGATTTGTGATTTCTGATTATCGTTTTTGATAATTAGATATTTGTTGTTTCTGATTATCGTTTTTGATAATTAGATCTTTGTGATTTCTGATTATCGTTTTTGATAATTAGATATTTGTTGATTTGTTGTTTCTGATTATCGTTTTTGATAATTAGATATTTGTGATTTCTGATTATCGTTTTGATAATTAGATATTTGTTGTTTCTGATTATCGTTTTTGATAATTAGATATTTGTGTTTTCTGATTATCGTTTTTTGATAATTAGACATTTGTGTTTTCTGATTATCGTTTTTGATAATTAGATATTTGTTGATTTGTGATTTCTGATTATTGTTTTTGATAATTAGATATTTGATGTTTTATGATTATCGTTTTTTATAATTAGATATTTGTTGATTTGTGATTTCTGATTATCGTTTTTGATAATTAGATATTTGATGTTTTCTGATTATCGTTTTTGATAATTAGATATTTGTTGATTTGTGATTTGTGATTTCTGATTATCGTTTTTGATAATTAGATATTTGTTGTTTCTGATTATCATTTTTGATAATTAGATATTTGTGATTTCTGATTATCGTTTTTGATAATTAGATATTTGTTGATTTGTTGTTTCTGATTATCGTTTTTGATAATTAGATATTTATGATTTCTGATTATCGTTTTGATAATTAGATATTTGTTGTTTCTGATTATCATTTTTGATAATTAGATATTTGTGTTTTCTGATTATCGTTTTTTGATAATTAGACATTTGTGTTGTCTAATTATCGTTTTTGATAATTAGATATTTGTTGTTTCTGATTATCGTTTTTGATAATTAGATATTTGTTGTTCCTGATTATCGTTTTTGATAATTAGATATTTGTTGATTTGAGATTTCTGATTATAATTTTTGATAATTAGATATTTGTGTTTTCTGATTATCGTTTTTTTGATAATTAGACATTTGTGTTTTCTGATTATCGTTTTTTATAATTAGATATTTGTTGATTTGTGATTTGTGATTTCTGATTATCGTTTTTGATAATTAGATATTTGTGTTTTCTGATTATCGTTTTTGATAATTAGATATTTGTTGATTTGTTGTTTCTGATTATCGTTTTTGATAATTAGATATTTGTGATTTCTGATTATCATTTTGATAATTAGATATTTGTTGTTTTTGATTATCGTTTTTGATAATTGAATATTTGTTAATTTTGCTGATTATGAGATTTTCTAGTCTCTAATTGATTCTAGATTAGGTTGATTTTATTGAATTGCTATTTTCTATCTATCTCTGTTGATAGTTAGAGTTTGTTGATTATGAAGTTCGTGTTTTCTAGTTATTTGTTGGATAACTAGATATTTGCGGTTTTGCGATTTGTGATTTGTGTTTTCTAATTGTCCTTGTTGGTAATTAGATTTTGCTGTTTTCAAATTATCGTATCGATAATTAGATATAGCTGTTTTATGATTTCTATATTCTAATTATCTAATTGATAATTAAATATTGCTGATAATGGTATTTATCCAGTTTTGTTGTTTTCTGGTTATCTAATTGATAATTAGAATTTTGTTGAGGATTGGTGAATTTCTTTTGTGAAATTAAAAGATTTCTTTGGCGTTTGTATCCTTGACCTTTATTTTTCTAGCTTAACCAGCTTATGTTAGAAAAATAATTGTTATTGACGACTTTAATTATGAAAATTGCGGGGACGCAATTTTTATAAGGAGGGGAGTCTGCAACAACCCGGGGTTTACACCAATTAATAATCGTCATTAAACGATTAATGGTGAGAGCTGATTGTTGTTAGAAGTTTTGAATCAGGTTTAAATTCTTTTAAAAATTCGTTATGGGTTAAGCGGGCTTTAAATTGAAATTTGGCCCACGTTTCATTTTGGTGCCGTGTTATTATCGAGTAAAACCCGTTCCCCTTTATTCTTTTCATCAAAAACCCTAAAAAAATTAATAAACGAAAAGAAGAATGGCGGCTTCTTCGTTCGTTCCTCTTTGCAAATTAGGGTTTAGATTGACTTCGTGGTGCCACGGCTTCGATTCCGGTTGTTCGATCTTCGTTCTTCTCTGAAGCTTAGGGCTTTTCGAAGCGTCGTTTTAACTCGAGCGAATCAGTGATGGGTTGGTCGCGTGTTGCCTTGCTCGATCGATTCTTCGTTGCACAGCAGCTGCTTCTATTTGCTTCGAAACAAATGTGAGTGACCCTCACATCTAATTCAATACTATGCGTCGACGGTTGATTTTGGTTTTGATGTTGATTTTGAACTGTTCGTTCTTCTCTGTCATCACTGTTTCGATTTTGATTTTGACGATGTTGATTTCGTTTTACTTTGGTTATTTCTTTGCTACTTGATTTGTACGGCATTGATTTCGATTTCTTTGTTGGCCACGGCTTTGTTATTTTGACTTGTTCATTAAACTGACTGTGGCGAATTCACTGTGACTTCAGTTTGCCTGGCATTGACCATGGCCTTGAAAAATTGATTTGCTATTGCCTGTAAGAATTTGTTCGACGTTGATGATTTCTGGTATTCGACCTCGGCCATACTAGTACTACCTGAACTAGTTTGCTTCTTTTATTTGTAGTGTCATGTTGTTTAATTACAGTACACTGGTAGTTGAGCTTTGAGTATGTTCATACCTGAACTGGTCTAGATTGCATTTGCAGTTCGCATTATTGTAGTTTTGAGTTGTTCATAGCTTTGTCAAATTGCAAATCAGGTTACACTGATTTTTGTACAGCCTGATTCACTGGTCGAGTTCTTCTGCATTGTACATTTGCTATGTTCAGTTTATACTTAAGGCCTTTGTGTTAAATTCACTTGTTTTACTCGAGTCTGATTTATGCTGTACTTGTGTATGGCTTTGACTTGTGATATGATGCATCGAGTCGACAAATTTTGTATCACTTTGTTAATGATGTTTTGACTGTTGAACTTGGTTTGGATTTGGGGTCTTGTGTTATTGTTTTAGTTCTGTGTAGCCATTGCCAGACTATTCTTGTCTGTCTGCACTTGTTCATTCTACTGGTATCACTTGTGCATCACTTGACTTGTGCATATGCGTCTGTTCTTTGTTTCAAATCTGATGCTAAGGCTTTGCCTTTGTGGTCTGCACTTGCATACAACTACTTGTTGCACTTGGGATCTGGTTTTATTTTCGCTTGTGTTGACCCCGGCTCCTTTGGGTTTGACCTTGTGTTCGTTGTAAATTTTCATTGTGCATTCATGTGCACCTTGTTCATTTGGTGGGTAATGGGTGGATGTTGTGCTTGCTGTTGCAGTTCCATCTGGTTCATTTTGATTTGCTTTGATGCCATTTGTTTCTGATTCATTGAGCTTTTGTGTATTTCATCACTGTAGTGGCGAGGCAGTGCACGTGAGCGTGTACTGCAGCCAAACAGTATTGATTATTTTGTTGTTTATGCTGTTTCACTGGCTTGGGTTTTGCTTTGGCCACTTGCTGTTAATTGTTGTTTAGGCAATTCTGTTGTTTTGTAAATTATCTTCATTGATAAACCTTTTATTTATCCTTGTTGATGATTTGGCCTTGTTGATTCGCTGTTTATTGCTGTTACGTGTATATTTACTGTTATCTGATTTCCTTATTAAAGGATTGGATATGTGAGATTTATTGTGACCGTCGTCTATTTGTTACTTAATTATTATTGCTTCCGTGCATTAATAACTGAGTTTGAATTAGACTGACCCGTGTATTATTTTCTTTTGAATTAATACTCAGGTCAGACCGAGTTATTTCAGGTTGTTGATATCTTGCTTTAGGTTGCTGCTTGAGCTATGAAGTCTTTTCATACCTTTTGGAGTAGTCGTTGTCATAGTATAGGATGATATGTATTCATGTATATTATTTACAATAACATACTTGTATATGTAACTTCCAGTGTCGACAGTTGTAGTTGTATCATATGTATGGTATCACATGTAGTGTAACTGACTTCAGTTATATATATATGAGATTTTATATTATCTGTGTTCCGCATTTAGCTTATCTATGTTATTATTATATATGTTGTCCTAAACTATTATGAACCATCGTAGTTCGTTTTATACTAGAATTGAATATGTCGATGGGAGTAAATAAACAAAGATCAAAGAGATGAAAAATATATATACTACTCCTATCGAGATAATCAATATTAGTGTAACGCCTAACTACAGATGGCCGCTCCTATCCAGCCTTATTCTTCGTAATAACAGACAGTATTTCCTTTTAATACTCTTTGTTATTGTGAGCATAGAGGTGGGGCGTCACAATGATTGTTGGCAAGGGATGACTATTAGCCACCGATGATTGTTAGCAAGCGATGATAGTATATGATTTGAAATAAACATACACGACTGCACATGAAAACATAATTTAAACGAGTTGTTAACACAAGAAATATATATATATATATATCTTTGTGTGTGTAGCAGTGCACGAAGACAACAATATAAAGTTGGATCAATAAATATTATACACGAAGGCATGTTCATGTTAATAGAAATGAAGGGTAATAACTATACATGAAGACTAATAAAGGCGATAACAAGGTTGGTACAAGAAGGCATTGAATAGAACTGGACACGAGGGTCTTTAGCATAGATCATTTAAGTAAAGAAAAGAGGACATGAATGTGGGTGCTTGAGTGAGTGATTGTATGTGATAGCATTTAAAAAAATAAGCATGCAAAAGCATTTGTTAATAATGGGATATGACGACTACATGTAAATAAGCGCATGATGAATCGATAGAAATAGCATGCGATGGCTATATGGAAGATTCTCTATGACCACCCTTTGGAGTATAATACGACATAGCTTGGGAAGCTATTAACCTACGATAACTATATAGTTATACTATAATATGGCCTAGGATAAATAACACGTGATGAGTATGGATTAGTTATTCCATGATAGCTAGGCTAAAATGTTTGAAGCCTATGCGATAGCTGGTGTGCGATGATAAAGAATAACTCATGATGGCTTGGGAATCAATATTTTTCTAAGTAAAATAACAGGTGCTTAAGGTAGTTTAGAAGACAACGTCCAAGTGTTATTGAAATATTGCATAGGGATGAAATAACTTTATAAGTTAAAATTTCATTAACTTATTTTTGAAATTAAGGAAGCTTAGAGAAGCTAGTTAATGATAGGGTATCATTTAAATAAAGGATAAAAAAAATTTATTTGAAGAATGTATAAGGTACACAATTAATCAATGAAAGAAAGTAATTGAACCATGATCGTAAACATATGCCGACTCATAGAATTATTTGATGGAAGGTTGCAATGACTGTTAGTCTAAAATCCAACGGTATATGGCAGGGTGCCAGATAGGGTTCAACTTAAGAACATTTTAAAACTCTATAGAGGAATTAAGGCAGGTGTTGGCATCAAAATTGGCCACCAACACCCAATTGTATGAAAGCACCAATGTTTAGTCACAGATCTCAGATAGTATCTAATGTAGAGAATATAATATGAAGAGCAAACAAATAAAAAATGAAAGCAAGTAAAAAGAGAATTTTTTATAGTGGTTTGGCTAACTCTGGCCTACGTCCACTCCAGAATAATCATTTTTATTATATTGTAGTTTGTTTATAGTTACAATCCAAAATCCAAGAATAAAATTGGCAGAGTGTAACCTAGGTTGAAGATAAAGAGAAGCAGAAAGAAGATCCTTTTTCTGACGCTATCCCTGCTGTATTTATAGGGGAAGACGTGCATGGATCGGGCTGAAATTTCGGCTGAAGAACCTCCACGCCATGACAAGGCCACCCAAGAATTTTCAGGCCTATTAGGGCCCACAATAGGGATCGGTACCAATCCCTATTTTGGTGTCCAAATGGAGTGCGATCCTCTGGTTGGTCCCCCCTGATGTTAGCTACTTGTACTCCAAATTTCGCTATTTCAACCCACGGTTTGTGAGATATCGCGTTTTCTGTGAAGTGGTGTTATATATATTCTGATTTCAACCGATCCCATTGGAGGGATATAGTCTGATCCCTCTAAACTCTTCCAAACGACATGTGACCCCTAGGAGACCTTCTCCATGTTATATTTTGTATAGCCTCCGAGTTTCATGCCAATTAGATTAGTAGAACTCGAGTTATTGACCGATCTTTGTTGTGCGAAGGCTGATTATAACCGATCCCTATGGAGGAATAGGGGATGATCCCTCCAACTTGCTCCAAATGATGTGCAATTACTATGAGGTGTTCCACATGTTTTAATTAGCTTATGCTCCAAGTTTCATGTCAATTGGATGTGTAGATGTTGAGATATTGATTGTTTTCCATTGAGTTGTACTTGCTTGGCTGAAATATGCCGACCCCTTTTATACCGATCCCTTTTTATATGATCCCTTTCTATACGATTCCTTTTATACCGATTCCTTTTATACTGATCCCTTTTTATACGATCCCTTTTATACTGATCCCCTTTTAGGTGAAGTAATTTGCCCATAACTTGAGCATACAAACTACAAATGACTTGAGATTTGAAATGTAGCCTCGTGGGGCCTTCCTTGTCACTTTATACCAATCTCACCTAGTTTGGGACAAGAGGATATGTTCTAATCCCCCAGGGGAAGGGATATGCATAGATCCCTTGCCTGGAGTAGGTACTAATCCGTACTTAGAATATTTTGGAGAGTCTTTCTCTTGGTCTCGGTTGATTGTCGCTTCATATCATTGCCTGCACTTGATTTCTAGACCTCCCAATCATCGCTTTGGGCTCTTGGTCTTGATAATCGTGAAGTCTGTTGGGTTAAATCCGCCTCTCTACTGCCTTGGAAAAAGGTGGGTTGATACTTTGCCCCCCAAAACATGCCTTGTGATAAGAAGGTTTGTCTTGAATTGCCATAAATCCAAAATCCGAAATCCATAATCCATTGATAGCTGTATTTTCCAATCCAGAATCCAATCCAAATCCACGGTCTCTCTGGATTGTTCTATCCAAATCCCCATACATCCATAGCCAAGTCCATTATTGTTCGAAACTGATATCCAAATCCACGCCCACTCCGGATTGTTATCCTAATCCAAATCCTCGATCTCACTAGATCCTTGTCGAGCACAATCCATACTTGACGATCTGAGTAGGCCAATCCATCGTGTTCGAGCCAAGCGACCTAATCCTTGCCAGCATAGTCCATACCTAACAACCTTGATCTCTCTAGATCCTTGCCGAGCACAATCCATAATCGACGACCTGAGTAGGTCGAGCCATCGCGTTCGAGCGAAATGATCTACCCCTTGCCAGGCATAGTCCATACCTGACGACCTGTTGGGATTTATTCTTCAGCCTCGATACCCAGTTGAGGACTTAATCCATAATGCATGAGTCTGTTTCGTCATGCTCGCCCGACGAAAAGACCCATACCTTGCGATTGTTATCCCATCTCTTCGGATAAGACCACAACTACGACCTGTGTTATCTATTACATTGATCCAAATTTAAGTATTCCTAAGTCCATTTGCCAAAATATAAAATAAGAGTCCATACAACCAATAAATCAGAGTTCAAATAAAACTAGAAAAACAAGAGTTCAAAGCAAACAAGAAGAAAAAAAAACAAATTTCACAAACCCGAGCACTACGGTTTAAATTAGTTTAATAGTTTGAAAATCTTAATAATCGGGATTTAAAATAATATATTTTAAAACAGTTTATATTAAAATAATAAATTTGAAATTAATATCAAATTATATTATTTCTTTCATTTCAACACATCTGGACCATGTCCAGCTTTCAAATCAACAACTAAATTTTGTCTTTCAATTCAAATTCTCATTTAAAACCATTTAATCAATATCGATTTCAATACCATGTTTGAACAATAAATCCAAACTATTTCCAATTTAGTAAATTTCAAAGCTTAAATATTCAAATATTTCAATAATTCAATTTCAATAAATTTCATTTATACTTCAAATCCAAGTTCAAAATTTCAATTTAAATTCTTTTAACAATTCATTTAAACCAATTCCAATTTCAACATTAAAGCTTGGATTTTCGAAAATAATTCAGTTTATATAAATCCAAATTTTTATTTCAAGATATCATTTAACTGGATTCAAAAATTTAAGGTTTTAAAATCATTTAATTTAACAAATCCAGTGTCCGTATATAATTTTCTACCCTATGGTCAAGTGATACGGATATTTATCATTTCAATCCACAAATATTTTATATTTACGGATATATATCATTTCAATGTGCAATCCCGAATAAAATTCAAAATCCATAAAATCACTCGGGTTTATCATTTCAACTCATAACGATTTTTCTCTAATCTATAGATCGTTCGGGTATGTATCATTTCAACCCATAGGGAATTTAACAATATAAATATAACATCCAGTCATCCAATATCAACAATCAAACATCCATCACAATCACCATTTAAATCAACAAATAGATAACAACAATTGCCTGATTATCAATAACAGATATTAAAAGACAATTTAAAATTAAATATTAAATTAAATGGCGAATAAATTCAATAAAAGTCAGATTTAACTGGAATGACAATTTAAATATACCAAACATCAACCAATCAATTTCTAATCACATCATAAATTCAATTTAACTAACATAAGATAATTTAGTAGTTGTGGGTGGGTTAAAACACCCACCTTCGATTTGTCGTCGATTTAAAATCCAAAATTAGTCCAAAAATTTAACAGTCTCAGAATGTATCCAAACCTGTTCTAAAATGTCCGGAATTTCGATACGATCGCAACGGAGAAAACCGTGTGTGAATCCGGGCTCATATGCAAAAGTTATTAACGTTAGAAGATTGGAAAATTTCGACTTCGGGTCTTACTTTGGGTCGCCGCCTCAATTACCCGGTACTTGCTCTGAGTTTTTGCCAAAATGACCCGATACCCGAGTCATTTGGCTCTGACCCAAAGTCGCTGTAGGGTTTTCACCTCTGGGACTCGAAGCGTGACCAGATCCGCCGTGTTTAGCATGGAACTCTCTCTGACCCGAAGTCGCTGCAGGGTTTTCGCCTTTGGAACCCGAAGCGAACCTCTTCCCGACTCGAAGTAAATCTGGAGCAACCAATTTTTTTTTTTTGAAATTAGGTTTTGGAATTTTGGGAATTAGGTTTGATGTTCTGACGTTTGAGAAGGAGAAAGAAGATGTACATACAGAAAAAATAAAATGAGAACAACTAGGGTTTATAACAGCCTATATATAGGCAGGGTTGGATCGAAACGATAACAACGACCTGAAAAGCCCGTTTCGTTCCTGAAACGAAAATGGATCATCCAATATACCGAAATATAGGATTTCGATATTTTTAAACTCAATGGAACAAGTTTCAAGTCCTAGTTCCATTGTATACAGAAGTTATCTTTTAAAATCAGCTTATTTAAATTGATTTCATTAAATTTATTTCTATGCGTTTCGAGCCCGCACGATCAAACGACAAGTCCGATCGCTACGAAACTTGAAATCCTACAAAAATTCACTATTACGGATCCGATGAAACTTGTTTTGTCAAAATCCGAGACAGTGGCCAAAATGGCTATTTTCACGTTAATTAAATAAATTATTATTAAATTAAATTTATCACTTTTCAAATTCAAATTTTATAACTAACAAATTTTTATCACTTTTGATTAACTAGTATTATAATCTTTTGAAACAAATTTTCCCTGTCAAATTCAACTATTAATATTGCGCTAATTACAGCGTTCCAATTGTAATAAATTCATTAATTATAATTTAGAACCCAATAAATTGATTCATTTTGATTTCAATCTTTTTATTCAATCAATCGTTACTTTATGGACATAGTTAACATTGGTTTTCCATTTATTACATCAATATTCTACAATTTTCATCTTAATTCGTATTAGCGCAGTATTTACTTACATTTATTGCAATTGATTTACAATTAAGTTTCAACAGATTAAATAATGCAATGATAATTAAACCATTGTTACAACTTACAATTTCAAACACAATTCTATGTTTATTATTAACAAACAAAACTAATGAATTCACATACGGATTAATTATTCTATTTTAATCAATTCCAATTAATTACATACAATTTCACCGTTTAATACAGCATTTGGTTTATTTACCATTTACACTTTATGACCAATTATAACTTTCCAATCATTCCAATTAATTGAGATTGCATTAAAATAGTTATCAATTGCCTTAAATTAACATTACATTCTAGTTAATTTTCTTATTAATAAATCACAAATTTTTATTTCTTCCAATATTAACACCAACATCTTATTAAATTAAATATTAATTTTCTTTTCATCAAAAATTACGGGTCGTTACACTGTCCCCCACTCAAAACTTTTCGTCCTCAAAAAGGAAAAGGAAGGGAAAAGAAGGAATTAATATATTTTATTCAAATTATTCAATTTATAAACAATAAATTTACATAATTAAATAATTTAAATAAAATGTATCAATTTATAAACAATTAAATCCTTTCTTATTCAAGTTCAATAAAAGTTTGAAAAACATTTTCACAAAAAATTTCTAAGTTCAAAATTCACAGAAAATTTCGGCAGAGTCTCCTTTGTACGGAGAGGTCCGGGAGAAAAATAATATCAATAATAACAGTATTTATCACATATTTCAAAATAAAATATCCCAAACCACGGGAAAACAATATAATATCGCTAGAAAACCATAATCCGAAAACGTACCTATTTGTCGGGCAAACAATGCTTAATTTATAAAACCAAAAGCAGCAGCAATTGCTTCCATAAACCTGTATTACACTTATACAATCCAAAGAGGTTAATAATTATATAAAAGAGAAGTATTTAAGTTGTTTCAATTAATAACAAAACAAATCTACACAACGTAACCATAGTCACATGTAAACAAAACAATACAATCATCATATGAAATCAAAGAAATCAACCATCCATTCATAACAACCAAAACAAATGGTTTGTCCGGGTTCAGAAACTTTTAATCGTAAAAATGATAAATAAACTAAGCATACCATACACTTAACAGTCTTAGATAAAACTTAATAGATTATTTATACACCTTTATACAGTTAGAAGTATCCTTTCCCAACCATCCAATAAGCTAAAACAAACAATAATTTCAAATGTCATGTAGGCTTATTCTTATTAATCTCCTTTCATATTATTTACTGTTCATTTTTTTCATTCATACAGTGCCATTTTCCCATTAATTTACTTTCATTACCTACAAAATTTCATTTCTCATTTATTCATACAATGCTATTTTTCTATTACTTTACATCCATTTATTTACATAATATTTCAAAACGTAAGTTTCTTTGCAATTCTAATTCACCATTTTCATTTACGTTGATTTCTTTTTTTTTTCATTATCAATATTCATTTGTGAATTAAATCACGCTTATAATTTCAACTTTTTTCTTTATATTCATTTCCTTCATATCTAGCATTGTTGAATATTAAATCTATTTCTAATCATTTCAACATTCTGTGAAGTTATGAGCATTTACTTAATATGGGATTCACCTTTACTATTCACTTTTAGTTATAAATGGTTTCAATCATTAACATAAGTTTATAATCATTTACTTATAATATTCACCTTTTTATTAAATTTAACTAGTAGCACTTCAAATTATTAACTTAAGTTTACAACATTTTATAACATCAGAATTCTTATTTATAGAAAAATTCTATTGAACACTTTCATTATCTAAGTTTCACTTGTATAATATTCCATTACATATTCCTATTTAACATTACAACTTTTAACATTTTGGTAAGTTATATATATGTCTTAAAAATGCAATTGAAAGTTACACAAGTTATCTCATTCACTTTAGTTAACAAAATGTTCAGTAATTACATTTTCTAAATTTCATATCTTTTTAATTTATAGGTGACAACCTTCAATTTCTTTACATTTCATTATCACTTAACTCTTAATTTCTTTTTCTTTTTTGTTTTAGAAGTTTCCAGTTATTAAAATAGTCAAGATTTCATTCATTATAATAATTGAAATTTCAAATTTACAAAAACTTAAGAACTGAATGTCGGGTTTCCTTTTTAAATCATTTCAAAATATATACATATATTCATATCTTTTATATATCAAATCATATTTAGAAATTAAAATTTATTCATCAAAACAAATGTGGAGTAAAACTACTACAGTGGCCTTCCCACTTTGAAACTCAAAAATGAACGTCGATGATGCGCGCACTCATCACCGAAATTATTTTCCAGCGATAGAGAGAGGAGTACAGAACTTATTTCCTTCCAAAATCCCTTTAAACCTTTCTTTCAAATCATCTTGAAATATTTATATCAGAAAATACTTCCAAACAATACTAATATTATATTCCAAAATCTTTCGAAAGCAATTTTCAAAAATCCCAGAACTTAAGTTCTCAAATTTTCAATTTATATTTACTTTATTTGTAAATTCTATTTTACAACCAAGATTTATAAATTCCACTTCCTAACAAACAATTATATCACATCTAATCATATTATTTATAAAATTATTCTTTTATATACAAAATATAATACTAGGTAAAATTATTTCATTTACCTATATTTCTTTTTTTGAGAAAAATGTGTGATCCTCTACGAATAGAGGAGCACACATGTGAATATATATATATATATATATATATATATATATATATATATATCACGGACATAAGATGCTGCCAACATGTCTGGAAGGTAACAAAAACTAAATACATATATCAAATCTCAGGTACTCCTAAGATGAGTTCCAGCAAGGCCACCACCCATCACACCCCGATATCAAGCTCCGGCGTGGCCACTGCCCGATATTAAGGTGTTAGGAGTACCTAAAAAACTAAAGAAAAAATCAAAACTATTGGACGACGTCACAAACTAATAAGGAAGCTCCAAACATCTAGATCAGAAGGGGTGAATAAGCATCTACTCTGAAGTGGATCTGCTGAATAGAGAAACCACTCTGAAGGCTCTGAACAAGAGGAAGGAGTGCCAAACTGATGAATAGATCCTCCTGGAAAAAGTACTCCATAATGAAGATAACAGTATCATATATCTGAGGAGAAACTGCTAGAAGTCCTGGATGAAGAAACTCTGCTTTGATGACCTCTCTATAATCTGATATCCTGCAATCTAAAGACATGAGTACCTGCAAAATGAACCTGATATCCTATCGCCCATACTTGTATCTGAAAAATGACTAAGGAAAAAATTAGAATGATACATATATATGTATATTTATAAAATTAATACACACACACACACATATATATATATGTATTTATAAGGTAGGAAATAAAAACCTAAATAAGACTAACTGGACAATAATAAAAGAATTGAATTACCTGTAAACTAATACCAAACAGAGACTAGTACAAAAAATGAGACAGATCTATCTTATGAACCTTTAATCATAAGTAAGTAATGATTAAAAGTGAAATCATCATATAAATTTGAGAAAATATCAATAATTATTATTAATGTTAAAAAAATTATTGTTGTGTTTAAAAAAATTAATATTATGACTAACCTTGTTAAGATACCGTTTGAAAAGGATATTTTTAGTTAATTTATATTTGGGGTTAGAAATCCAATTAAAACAAAATGAAGAAATTGTAAAAATAAAATTATTAAAATGACTACTATTATTATTAAAAATTCTTTGATTTCTTTCAAACCAAATAAACCAACTAATAATAATGAATAAAGTGTCTAGTAAAAATATAATATTCTTTTTGAACTTGAATCTGTAATTATTCCAGTAGAATTCACAATCCGAAATTTTAGTTATTATATTAAAGTTAAAAATTTTAAGAGTATTAATTAGGATGTAATTAGAATCCAAACAATCATAGTATATATGATTAATGTCCTCAAGATGCAGATTACAAAAATAACATTTATTATCATTTTGAATGTTTTTTCTCTTTAAAAATTCTATTGTATTAAGTTTTCCATGAAGTATTAACTACATATGAATTTTGGATTTAGGAGGAGCATTAGATATCCACATATATTTAAATGAGTTGTTTATTGTACCCGAAAAATTAATAAATCTGTAGAAAGAATTAGAAGTATATTTCTTACTCTTATCCCATTCCCAACTAATAAAATCATTATCATTATCAATATTATAAAGATTTAATCTGGCATAAAGCAAAGAAAGTTGCCTAAGGGTTGAATCAACTAAAATTCTATTAAAACTGAAATTCCAAGGAGGATCATTTTCAGGAGAATAAACTTCATTGATTAAAGCATACTTAAAGTTACAAATTTCATACATCTCTTTAAATTCTAACTTTAGAGGTAAGATCGAAATCCAACGGTCGTGCCAAAAAGAAGTACAATTACCTGAATGTACTATCGTATTAATTCCTAAGTTAAAAATTTCATGACATTTTAAAATGTTTGTCCAAAAATTAGATAAATTTTGGGTGTATGGATAAGCAATTCGGTATAAATTGCTATTACCATTATAGTAATATTTAGAAATGATCTCTTTCCAAATAACGTTATCATTTATATCTTTAAACTTCCAAAGCCATTTACCTAATAGAGACAAATTCATATTACGCAAATTAATAACTCCTAAACCACCTTCCTTTTTAGCCTTACAGACGGTTTCCCAATTTACTAGACATTTTATATTATTATTAGAATTTTCCCCACTCCATAATAAATCTCTTCTAGTTTTATCAATTTTATCAATAACCCAATCTGGAAATAGATGCATGGACATCCAATAAATCGGAAGGACTGATAAAACCGAATTTATTAAAACTAGTCTTCCTGCTCTAGATAAAAATCTCCCATTCCAGTTAGAAATCTTATTATTAATTTTATCAATGATAATATTCCAATCGTCATGTTTGAGATTGGTGGGTATAATCACAAAACCAAGGTAGTCAAAAGGAAAGTTCATAGTTTTGCAATTTAGAGTATTAGCAACTAAGTTTTCAACTTTTTCAAAATCATTTAAAACTAACACGAAACTTTTGTCAAAATTTATTTTTAAACCAGATAAAAGTTCAAAACGGTAAAGGATAAACTTAAGGGTAATAATGTGTCTAGGAAAATGGGAAGAAAAAAGTAAGGTATCATCAGCAAATTGAAGAACCGATATACCATTATGCGATATGTCATTGCCTACACATCCAAGAGATCTATTATCCACTGCTCTTTTAATAATTTTGGCAAAAACATCAGTAGCTAAGTTAAATAATAAAGGCGATAAGGGATCCCCTTGCCTTAAACCTCTCTTAGATTGAATTCTATTACCTAATATATTGTTAACCATAATACTAGAGTTTCCAGTTCTACGCAAAGTCAAAATCCAACTGATCCATCTATGACCAAAACCTCTAGCATGAAAAATATCTACAAGAAAATCCCAATCCACCGAATCAAAAGCTTTAGCAAAATCAAGTTTTAAAATCGCACAGGTTATGTTATTCTTACAAAAGTAATTAATACATTCTTGAACAACTGCCACTCCATCAGTGATATTTCTCCCTTTAATAAAAGCCGATTGTAAACAATCTATTAATTCATTCATTCTTTTACTAAGTCTATTAGCTAGAACTTTAGAAATGATTTTAACTGAACAGTTAATCAAAGAAATAGGTCTAAAATCTTTTAAGTTTTTGCTCCTACATTTTTGTGTAACAAAATAACATTTGCGAAATTAAATCTACCTAATTGCAAATTACCATTATAAAAATCATTAAGCATATTAACTAAGTCAAATTTTAAAACATCCCAAAAAGTATTATAAAATAAAATTGGAAACCCATCAGGTCCCGGGGATTTATCACTTGGCATGTCATTAATTGCTTTTCTAATTTCCTCTTCAGTAAAAGGATTATCTAACTCTGATAAATCAACAATAGAATTAGATGGATACAGATCTATCCATTTACCTATATTTCAAAACAATATTGTGTCGGTCTGCCCTATTTAGTGTTTGGAAATCCCTATCGGTGCCATAGTGTCCCATGTACCGACCAGGATTTATAAATACTAAACAGAACAAATTAACGCAATACAAAAACCTTTTATAACACTAACAAATACGCTCTCTCATATATATACACTCAATGACTCATTCTAGGGTGTTACTACCCTATTCCTAATGAGTCAGACCCCACAAAGCTAAGGTTATCGCTAAACCAAAGCTCTGATACCAACTGTAATGACCCACCTTTTTGGATAGTTTAAATCGACAATAAACCACACATGTCAGACTCAAACCATTCAAAAGGAGGATTATTATGGGTAAATAAGAAAAAAACAGAGAGAGTAAGAAAAACAAATACAGAATCTCACAGCGGAATGACAAAATATAATAATCAAATAAACAGTTCATGAAGCTGTTTACAAATAACATTTGATTATACTTTAACAATACAAATCAGAGTTACATACAACAGGAATAAATAAATAAATGCAGCGAAACAACATGATGCCGTAGACATAATGTAATAAATAATCATAGTACTGAATCTTCGTCTTCATCCTCCAAAAGCAGTCTTCGATACACTGAAAAGCTCAGACTGACCCGAGCGAATTGAAAAGACAAAACACTCGAGTCAGAACTAAAAGATCTTATGTAAGTTTAATCAACTTTAAATAAATATGAGTGTAACGGTGTCAGAGATGTTTACGGGGTTTGACATCTTCTATCCAGTGTCTAACGTGAGTGCAATAACTTAAGAGATGTTCGGGATTACATCTCCAAAGGATCCGTTAAACTATCTACATACATAGTACAATACGCTATTATAATAGTGTCTACAGTAAAGTAAAGTATTAGAATAGCATTAAGGCGTTACTAATATCCCCCTTAACACATTTTATATATTCCCGTAGTCTTTAACAACCAAACGCTTATTTCACACCGGATGGTTCTTTTACATTTCCAAAACTAACTCATAATTGATATGAAATATCATATTCAATTCAAACCATATCGCTTTCGAAATCATATTCACTTTTGAAATTATCGATAAGATAGGTTAATTAAATTCTCATTCCAAAATCATCATATTTACTCAAATATGTCATTTTACAAAAAGGTATCAATTTCAAATCCCAACTTAGGTTATGTCATCATCAAGGATTTAAATATAAATACTTCAACTTTACATAGTCTGAAATTTAAGAAAATAGTTTAGATAGTCATAAATAGTTTTAATAGTTTTAAAAATAGTTAAAATACTCTAAAATAGTTTAAATGATTTAAAATAGTTTAAATAGTTTAAAATATTTTAAAATAATTTAAATAGTTTAAATAGATTTAAAATAGATTAAACTAGATTTAAAATGATTTAAATCGATTTAAAATAGATTAAATAGATTAAAATTAGATTAAAATGGGTTAATTAGTTTAAAATAGGTTAAAATAGATTAAATTGGATCAAATAGATAAAATAGATTAAAATAAGTTAAAATAGTTTAAATTGATTAAAATAGATTAAATTAGTTTAATAGTTTGAAAATCCTAATAATCAGGATTTAAAATAATATATTTTAAAACAGTTTATATTAAAATAATAAATTTGAAATTAATATCAAATTATACTATTTCTTTCATTTGAACACATCTAGACCATGTCCAGCTTTCAAATCAACAACTAAATTTTGTCTTTCAATTCAAATTCTCATTTAAAACCATTTAATCAATATCGATTTTAAAACCATGTTCGAACAATAAATCCAAACTATTTCCAATTTAGTAGATTTCAAAGCTTAAATATTCAAATATTTCAATAATTCAATTTCGATAAATTTCATTTATACTTCAAATCCAACTTCAAATTTTCAATTTAAATTGTTTAAACAATTCATTTAAACCAATTCCAATTTCAACATTAAAGCTTGGATTTTCAAAAATAATTCAGTTTATATAAATCCAAATTTCTATTTCAAAATATCATTTAACTGGATTCAAAAGTTTAAAGTTTTAAAATCATTTAATTTAACCAATCTGGTGTCCGTATATAATTTTCTACCTTATGGTCAAGTGATACAGATATTTATCATTTCAATCCGCAAATATTTTATATTTACGGATATATATCATTTCAACCCGCAATCCCGAATAAAATTCAAAATCCATAAAATCGCTTGGGTTTATCATTTCAACCCGTAACAATTTTTCCCTAATCTATAGATCGTTTGGGTATGTATCATTTCAACCCATAGAGGAATTTAAGGGAACTTGCAGTGTTATAACAATATAAATATAACATCCAGTCATCCAATATCAACAATCAAACATCTATCACAATCACCATTCAAATCAACAAATAGATAACAACAATTGACCGATTATCAATAATAGATATTAACAGGCAATTTAAAATTCAATATTAAATTAAATGGCGATTAAATTCAATAAAAGTCAGATTTAACTGGAATGACAATTTAAATATACCAAACATCAACCAATCAATTTCTAATCACATCATAAATTCAATTTAACTAACATAAGATAATTTAGTAGTTGTGAGTGGGTTAAAACACTCACCTTCGATTTGTCGTAGATTTAAAATCCAAAATTAGCCCAAAAATTGAACAGTTTCAAAATGCATCCAAACAAGTTCTGAAATGTCCAGAATTTTAATACGATCACAACGGAGAAAACCGCGCGTGAATCCGAGCTCATATGCAAAAGTTAATAATGTTAGAAGATTGGAAAATTTCAACTTCGGGTCGCCGCCTCAATTACCCGGTGCTTGCTCTGAGTTTTTACCAAAATGACCCGAGACCCGAGTCATTTGGCTCCTGACCCAAAGTTGCTGTAGGGTTTTCGCCTCTGGGACTCGAAGCGCGACCAGATCCGCCTTGTTTGGCATGGAACTCTCTCTGATCTGAAGTCGCTGTAGGGTTTTCGCCTTTGGAACCCGAAGCGAACCACTTCCTGACTCGAAGTAAACCTGGAGCAACCAATTTTTTTTTGAAATTAGGTTTTGGAATTTTGGGAATTAGGTTTGATGTTCTGACGTTTGAGAAGGAGGAAGAAAATGTACGTACAGAAAAAAATAAAATGAGAACAACTAGGGTTTATAACAGCCTATATATAGGCAGGGTTGGATCGAAATGATAACAACGACCCGAAAAGCCCGTTTCGTTCCTGAAACGAAAATGGATCATCCAATATACCGAAATATAGGATTTCGATATTTTTAAACTCAATGGAACAAGTTTCAAGTCCTAGTTCCATTGTATACAGAAGTTATCTTTTAAAATCAGCTTATTTAAATTGATTTCATTAAATTTATTTCTATGCGTTTCGAGCCCGCACGATCAAACGACAAGTCCGATCGCTACGAAACTTGAAATCCTACAAAAATTCACTATTACGGATCCGATGAAACTTGTTTCGTCGAAATCCGAGACAGTGGCCAAAATGGCTATTTTCACGTTAATTAAAAAAATTATTATTAAATTAAATTTATCACTTTTCAAATTCAAATTTTATAACTAACAAATTTTTATCACTTTTGATTAACTAGTATTATAATCTTTTGAAACAAATTTTCCCTGTCAAATTCAACTATTAATATTGCGCTAATTACAGCGTTCCAATTCCAATTGTAATAAATTCATTAATTATAATTTAGAACCCAATAAATTGATTCATTTTGATTTCAATCTTTTTATTCAATCAATCGTTACTTTATGGACATAGTTAACATTGGTTTTCTATTTATTACATCAATATTCTACAATTTTCATCTTAATTCGTATTAACGCGGTATTTACTTACATTTATTGCAATTGATTTACAATTAAGTTTCAACAGATTAAATAATGCAATGATACTTAAATCATTGTTACAACTTACAATTTCAAACATAATTCTATGTTTATTGTTAACAAACAAAACTAATAAATTCACATACGTATTAATTATTCTATTTTAATCAATTCCAATTAATTACATACAATTTCACCGTTTAATACAACATTTGGTTTATTTACCATTTACACTTTATGACCAATTATAACTTTCCAATCATTCCAATTAATTGAGATTTCATTAAAATAGTTATCAATTGCCTTAAATTAATATTATTAACATTACATTCTAGTTATTTTTCTTATTAATAAATCACAAATTTTTATTTCTTCCAATATTAACACCAACATCTTATTAAATTAAATATTATTTTTCTTTTCATCGAAAATTACGGGTTGGAAAATGATTTTTGTGATGAATGCAGCATCATCGATCTCTATTTTTGAGTCTCGAAGTGGAAGATGTTACAAATAGCCTCTTTGGTATAGCTTGTCGTCTGTGAATGTTTAGTTGGGTGCTCGGTAAAGAATCTTTCTAGCTTCCATGCATTCACCTGGCAATTCTCCGCTCACTAATTACTTAAAGACTAGATTCGCCTCATCTCTTGATTTCCATAGTCGTTTCCCCTTATTCGATACATGGGACGCTTTGGAGTCTCTGTTGGGATACTTGCTATCTTAGCTAGCTTGTAATGATCTGTATTTTACATATCGGAGGATTGTAAAATATTATTTTTATATCCAAATTAGATCATATGATGCTATAATTTTGGGTAATGTGAGTACTGACATTATTGAACCTTAGTAATTTTATTGGATGATTTTGACCTTGTAAATATATTAGGAATATAACTTTTAAAAGGAGTCGAATTAGGGGAAAATTCTTGGATATGGTTTGTATTACTTTAAAATGATGTATGAATTTTGTATATTTCTCGTATATGGCTATTTGTCGTGTCTTTAATCCGTTTTAGTATGGTTTGAGAGTGCTCGTCATTTGTATGAATTGATGCATGAAAATAATCAAAACTTCATGCGACTAAGATATGATTTGTGCAAGGGCCTAGGGAAGTTGTATTTTTGGTCGTAAGTCATTTGCATAAGATTTGATGAAGTTTAAGTGGTTGCCAAGTTTAGGTCGAAGTGATGTGGAAACTAGTCGGTGGTGGGGAAAACTTCTGACAAAGATGCTTAAACTTTTGGCAAAACCAAACGTCACGTGACTACTTCGGGCAAGGCAAGAAAAAGACGTGAGCTTATGACTTAGGAAAATTTTGAGGTTAGAACCTTTCGGCGCCAAGAGGTATGGGTTTAGCTTCGAGGCAACGATGTAAAGACTTCTGGATATTAAAGGCTTGGCTCTGGGAAAAGTTGCAAACGATGAGAGGTTTTTAGGATGAAGTACTTATTCAAACGTTGACCAAGTGTTTAGTCAGTGATGACCAAATTCGGTCGGTGAAGACCATGTTGTATTTTAGGAAAAATGGAGTGTAGACTTTTGAGTTCATGCCATGTCCGTTCGTTCGTTTGACGTTCAATTTTTCCGTTATGGCTCTACGATGAGGGATTTTGGAAGTAAAATAATGATGTGAAGCTTCAACACGACCACTTCGGATCATTAATATGACGATACTATGAGGGGTGTCTATAGATGTTCCAATGATGATGTCTCGATGATGGGAGTTGTGATGATGATCCGTAAGGATGAGTTAAGTGAGGGGAACTATGGATGGACCTTTGACTGTGTTTTACTATGAAAATTGATGGAATATAATGTTGACTACATTCTACTACGGGGACATATGCAGAGGGTTCGTTGATACTCAGAGGTTTTCAAAGTGCTCTTGTAATGGGGGTGTATGGGGATGTCTATCGAGATTATAACCGTATCCGGATCTCATGACCTTAGCTTACCCTAGAGTTAATGATTGTGAGTCTAGTTCTTAGCCTTATGAAGTGGTATGGATTCGAGCACTGAGAATCAAGGCTTTGATTAAGTTTCTTGCTAATGATTGGTCCATACAAGCTATCTTATATCCAATGCACTCGAGTGATGTGAGGATTGTTTGATGGATGATATGTTTCCTATATTTGTTTTTCCACTCTTTGGATGTTAAGACATAGTTATTGTTTACTTGGATACCCCGACACCTGACATTGTATTTTGACTTGTAGTTCACCCATATGATGATGACAGTAGATTAGCATATATTGTCATGCGATAACTCTTTGGATGCAGGAACAGGTCAGGTATATTTCTCCATACCCTATGTCCTATACATTATATCGACTTTCATAGTATTTTGATACTTTTTACCATTCACATCAGACTATTATCTGACTCGAGGTTTTATGATTTGCTTCTTATTATCTTGGGTAGTCTTAAATAAGTAGACTAGGTAGTAAGTGTGGGATAGCATATGGCGTTATGTAAATGGACTAGCAGAAGGCTACGCTTTCACATATTAATACTTGGGCTTATTATTGCTTTATTTCGTATGCAGCACTATGAAGCTTTACTAGTGCTTACTTATATTACAAATAGTTTATCATTTAATTGTTATTTGATGTATAAACACAATGATCTGCTTTGTATAACTATGTTGAACCATGCATTGATCCGCGATGGTTCATGTAGTTATATTTCTATCTTGCTTGTTTTATAATTGTTATACGTCATTTGATGCGCTATGGAGTACATAACAGGTTATCAATTGAAGATTCACTTTACTTTACTAGTTGATAATTATACTACATCGACCAGGTGCCATTATAGTGCACTATACATGTATATTGGTGTATCAAAGGTGTAGGGCGGTCGTCACATTTGGTATTAGAGCTTAGGTCGCGTGTTTAACCTAAGGGATCCCAGGATCTGTTAGAGATAGAGTACGAGTCATCACTCTAGGAGGGCCAATAGTAGATGAGAGAGCGTACTTGTTATATATCTTGATTTTTAAAACTATATAGTAGTATATATAGTATATAAGTCATATTCCACACACGAGTACTACTGACGTAGCATTTTTTATATGAGATTGATTATGCTTATTACATGTTAAGAATGAGTCGACATACGAGGAATGTTGCTAGTAACTCCATCTGTGGAGTTGATGAGAGGGCGGGTTCGGAGGAGGCAAACCTCGATTTACAGAACATGTTCACTGAGATGGTGTGAAACAAGGTTCAAAATTCCCAAGTTGCTCCTAATGCTGGTGATGGTGTACTCAAGTGCAGGCGCCCAGGATTGACTTTTCCAGATTGAATAGAGATTATTCTAACCAAGGAAGCAAACCGTTCCTTGGAATGGAGTCATCCATAGAAGTCCAAGATTAGATCAATACTTGTAAGAGGATCTTCAAGGACATAGAATTAAAAGATGCAATGAAGAGGAAGCTGGCCTCTAAACAGCTTTAGGGACAAGCGATGGATTGGTGAAACACCATTAAGATCACTATTTGCACCAAAAGTTCGCTCAAACACCCAATAGATTGAAAGTAATGAAATAAAGTGAAGAATTAAACTTAAAACGGAGAGTAAACAAGCAGAAACGAGAACAAACAAATTCATAGTGGTTTGGCATTGATTGCCTACATCCACTTAAAGGAATTGCTTTATTAAATACTTGCTTTTCTGGTTATAGAGGGATCAAACCGTAATAGATCCTTGATTACAGTAGAGTTGAAGTAAAACAGCAGCATAAAGATCCCTAAAATGAATAATGAACCCTATATTTAGAAGTGTAGACAACCTAATATCTTTCTGAAATTTTGCCGACAGACTCTCATGATGTAGACAAGGTCACTCAAAAAGTTCCATGGCCTAACTCCTAAGGATGGGCGATCGGTGTCGATCGGTCAAGATAACCTTGTGGGCCTATGTGATCTCTCCTATGGGTCCTCCTACATGCTAGCTTAATGTTTCCAAATTTGTTTTACATAGTCACCTACATGTTTTGTGGAGATATCGACTGATTTCCATTGAGTTGAACTGCTGGTTTAAGTTGTTCATTGCCAAAATGATCTGATCTGATCCCCTACCTAGGGAAAGGGATATGTACCGATTCCCTGCCTAGAGGAGGCACTAATCCATACTTATAATATTCCATAGAGTCTCTCTTGATCTCGCTTGATCGTTGCTTCATACCACTATCTGTGCTTGATCTCTAGACTCCATGATGATCCCTCTGGGCTATTTGCCTTATCTACTGTTGAGTCTAACTTGTCCAATCAGCTTGGATATAGCCAAATCAAAAGGCCAGATAACACTTCCCCCCAAAGTATGTCTTGTTTCAAACACGACGTGCTTTGAGTGGAAGCAAGTTAGAATTTCCGAAAATGATTCCATTCGGTTTCCTGAACATTCATTATCCTTTCGTCGTGTCGTCTCTCTAAAGAGTCGTATTCCTTTTTGTTCGCCGTGACGTTTGGTCAATATTAGTCAGTATAAATCTGGGATGTAACCCTTAATCTTTGTCTATGCTCGGTTACATTGAGCTTGTCAATCAAGTTCGTAGGCCTTGGTCATTTGAACTAGTCTTCTCTCCCACGAGTTCTTAGGTAATAACTCAATTTTCATCGAGTCAAGAAATCAAATATTGAGTATGTACACGTGCACTTTCATTCATGTACATATTTTTGTCATTAGCTCCCAAGCACATTTACATGCTGATGGGTCGTCGCTGATTCCATGTAATTCAAGTGCAATTGCAGTGCAATTTTCCATTTATTTTAAAAATAGGGGTACAGTACCAATCCCCTAGGTAGGGGGATCGATACTGATCCACTTGTTTGTAAATACTAAGCCACTTTGGGCTTTTAGGAAGCAGTTCACTTCCATATATAAGCTAATGACTTAGCTTTTCTTCTTTCCACTTATTCATTTGTCATGCAACCGACCCGATCCCCCTTTCCTTCTCGCATCTACCAATAACAACCCTTCAAGCTCAATATTTTCGTCCAGTCCTCCGTCGATCCATCCAATCCACACCTTGCTAGAAGCCTTCACCACCACTCCAAATCGAACTTCCCTTTATTCTATCGATTCATTTTTGGATTCCAACCCGTACCCTAATCGCCCTCATTATTCTCACATCGGTTCGTCTCTTGGCCCTCGTTTGTGTTTGATTTTGCATATATAGGTGGGTTTAAATTTGTAGTACACAAATTGGAGTGAGAGACTATGGCGAGATAGTTGGATTCACATTCGTAGTTGTAAAGGAGCGGGTCAGTGTTAGATTGGAGAAGATGAAGTGTATAGAGTTGCAGACAAGTGTAGGATCAGTTATTGGCTGACATGGAGGGTTCGGTGTGGACATGGGATCGGTGTGGTTGGGATTATGAAGCAGATAGCGGGATCGGTATAGGCATGCTGGAGGTGATCGAATTGAGTCTGAATATGCTTAAATGAGTTCACCTAGGCAATGGGATTAGTTCTGATCCCTTGCTTAGGCAGGACTTAGGAAAATTTGGCTTGATTTGAGCACACTTGAACTTAAACACTAGGACTAGTGAACTTGAATATGATCTTGAATTCGAACATGAACATGACTTAGAACTTGAACATATCTGACTTGAGCGCATGGATTCTGGGCTAGAACTTGAATTTGTAAATGAACGCATATGCCTGTATGAACTTGGATCTGAATGTCGTACTCCTGTATGTCGATAACTGATCCTAGAGTTTATGTGAAACCAACAACCATTGACGTGAAAGCCGGTTGGAATAGTCAGCGATGACGGTCACTCCAGTCGAATTCTAGAGTCTCGTCACAACTGTCGTTTAATCCCGACTTGTTTATCACTGCACTGCACAACACTGTGTCATGCCGCACTAGTTTACACTATACACGGGGGGAACATGTTTCATTCTCTAACTGCAACTATCTGCTGAGTGTGATAGTTTATGGATTCCAGATGCTCGGGGAATTTGGCTGCTATGGTTGGTGTGCAAGATGCTATACATGATGGATCTGATGCTGAATCCGGCTCTGCAATAGTCTTTGCTCGCTATTCTTTGGGCCAGCAGTTAGAACAACTTGTGAGCTTACATCGAGTTCCTGAAGTCCCTTCAAGTCCATAAGTAGAAAATGAGCCTGTCCCTGACACTTTGGAAGAAGCCATATTTTTAGGCGATCCGGAAGACTCTGTAGTTTCAAGAATCGATGAGGCTTCTTTTCACAAAATTTGCATTAAGCATGGAATCCTGTATGAGGATGTATGAGCCCTATCTCATAATGATAGAACTCACTTGCCTCCGAAATGGTACACTACCTATAATAAGTATATGTGTTGGGCAGGATGCGTTCTGCCTTTTAATCCATTCATCCCGAAGATGCTACATTATTTGAGATTGGCTTTGGTCCAGTTGCATCCAAATGACTGCGCATTTCTGCATTGCACATATATGATATTCCTCGAGTTCTTATATTGTGAACCAACCCCATAGGACATTAGATTCATTTACAATTTCAAAATATGAAAGGGGAGCCTCCCATACACTTTTCTTGAGTCAATCAGTAACTACCAGGTCCTAACCAGTGCTTGGAACAAGCTAAGTGCTTTCAAAAACGAATGGTTTTATGTGCGTTGCCTACCTGGTTTCCCAAGACAATGGCTAGAAGGATATAAGTGTCATTTCAAACTCAATCCTAAGTGCTTTTATTCAAGTCGTACCTTGAATTAAGCAGTTCTTTGAGTCTTGCAGGTAACTATCCATAACCCAGCAGTAACAGGTATTCAGAGGCGGTTTTAGAGCTTAAGAATATACCAGTGGAAGATAGAGATGTTAAATCCCTTATTACCGACAAGTACCTTTTTGATGTCGGCTTGCTAGATGAGTCTGGTCGTAACGACGCAGGTTCAGGCCATGAGCCTGTAATCAGGTCCTTTCAAGACACACGACTCTTTTCTTCAAAGAAGAGAAAAGGAAAGAGGCTCGTCTATAAGCTTCGCAAAGGGAAAATTGCCAAGCAGCCCAAGCTAGCTACTAATATCGCAGACCAATCCACTTCATTGCCTTTAGAAGAAATATTTAAGGGACTGGCGAACATCCCGATATCGGGGGATGTCAAGAGTTATGATTTCACCAATATGAGCCTTGATGGGTCTAATTCTGCTATCCGAATTGACGTTGACATTCTTCCCACTAGCATGGCAGAGGTCACTCCGACTAGCAAAGTTCCAGCACCTAGTCCATCGGGGGGACACTAGAATGCTCACATCCACGCGCATGGCACCACACGATACCAGTCCGTCTTTAATTCTAATGATGTTGATACATATTTGTTTTATTTGTAGGCTCCATGGGGCGCTCTTGTAACTTTGATTGCTTAATGAAGTCATCGTGCTCCCAACCATTTTATTTCGAGCCCAGTCGAGGACCGGACTTTGGCCAACAATATGGCCAAGAGAGGGAAGGTTGTGACAGAGAGGATGATCGGAATAGGAGCTACCAGTCTAAGGACTCATCGTCTAGATACAAATCGAAGTCTTAGTCTTCTCATCACAAGGACGTCGATCCATATCCCGCTATATATAGCGGTGGTAATTTGTTACCTCACGCACCCACTTTGGCTATAGTATCCGAGCAACATTCGGGTTCTTCCAACATCCGGCGATCCTCTGAATGTCGGTCTAGCGCAGGAAGCCTCGATACACCATTTCATAGGCATGGAAAACAGACTCTTGTAGCTTCAACTACTCCAGTTAAACCTCCAACAGCGCTTAATGCTATTGCCGCAGAAAGGTGGCCACACTTAAGGCCACATTTCCAAAGATATGCTTTGGTGAGTTCAAATTCGTCCCTACTATGCACTCGATTCCTTCAGAGGCAAAGGACACAACGCTTTCTTATGTCAGCGATGTCTATGACCAGCATAGCCAACTCTACATGTGGCCGAGAGAATCTCTGAAGTGTCGAGGAAAAGGAAGCATGAGATTGATTGCTTAACTCTCGAGGCGGTCCACGATAATGATACCATCAAACACCTAGACGATGAAGTTAAGGGGTTGAACATAAAGCTGGTTGACGCTGAGAAGAGAGCCAACGAATCTTCTGAATTAGCTGAGCATATAAAGAAAGAGAATCAAATTAAACTGGATGCTACTATTCGACACAACGATACTTTAGCTCTCAAGTAGGATGTTTTGCAGGAAGACAAGGATACTCTGAAAAAAGATAAAGACACTTTGAATCTTCGTATTCGACGGCCTGAGAAGGAGCTTGAAAGAGAAAAGAAGGAGAAGATTGAAGCTCAACAAGAGTCTCAAGAATACTGTGAGAAAATCGTTGAGGCTCACATGACTAAGGAGGAGGTTGAGAAAAAACTTAAGCAAACAGAGACCCTCAACGAAGAGGCTAAGGAGGTCGGTAGGAAAGAGATAAAGGATGATTTTGATCCCCTATTGATATATTACAATGCAAGTGTCCTCACAATCTTTGATTCCTCGGAGAGGGATACCTTGAGTCGTTAGTCGAGGCTTGGTACTATATCGCGAAGCCGAAGAAGAAATCTGTTGGTGGCGCTGAGGTTGATGAGGAGCAGCTTATGCATGAAATCTTGCGTGATGAAGAGCTTGATGAACTATCGGCTGCACGACTTAGTCTATTTCGTGGCCCAGCGACCACTGAGCAGGAGAAAGAAGGTAGTGAAGCCTCTAGGCTCTCAAGACCCTTTTATAAGTCAGGCAACTGGTGCCTCACTTCTCATGCTTCTGAAAAGGATACAGGTTGCAATCCCGATCAGCCTGATATGCACAAGTCTTTTAAGCTTTCTCTGATTCTTGAAGGCGACACTCTGGTTCAAACCGAAGGCCAATTCGACGTAGTTATATCTCTCACCTTCCCGACGTTCAAGAAGGTTTACATCTTGTTCACGAAAATCATGGGCATACCTATTGAACATTATGAAATTACAAGTCTGTCCGCATCTGTTCGTGCTCCTGGTAGTAATGTCATCCCGGGACGGCAGGCACTGACTACGGAGTCTACAACGGTCGTTACTGCATGGACAGTCCCGACCATCCAATCCACTGAAACTCCCGGTTTGGACGTTGATGTCATAGAGGCTTTAAATGAAGAAAAAGCCAAAAATCAGCAGGCCTAAGATGAAACAAAAGATGTCGTGGTGACTCATGCCTTTAAGCACACAGATGAGATCAGCTTAAAAGAACGCATCACGAAGGAGGACCTGGATAAGGAGATCAAGATGGAGCATGCTGAGGTGGATGTCACTCCACTCCAAACCATACTGCCTGGCGGTATCATCCCGAGGAGGTTGACATTTCCGTTTCCCAGAGTGCACTCCTTCCATTTCTATTTCTGAAAACATTTCGCCCAAGGATCGCAAGAGCGGAGGAAAATCGAAGAGGAGGGGTAAGGGCGATAGCTCCAGTTAATCTACCTCGAAGAAGCCTAAGAAGGACAAGAAATAGCCGTTTAATTGGCTTGGGTTATGGAAAGCTAGGTAGCTGGTTTTTTATTGGCTGTGATTGTGCGGGTATGGACCTCACTTTTGGTTTCTAGTTTCTGGAATAAACTTGTGCTTAACATTCCAAGTTTCAGCATGTGAATAAGTCAGTTTAACTTTTGTATGAATTCGTTTAAGTGTTCGAGATATCATGTTTTCCATTTAATGTACTTGTAATTTGTCGCTCGTCGTTTAATTTCCAATGTCATTCGGTCGCCCATTACTTCGGGGGTCGATCCGATAAGTCTATCTCAAGGCCTCCTTTCGGTCATGGCCTTAAGTCGCACTAAGTATTGGGCACGAGCCATGGTGTTACGCTATCATATTCAGTGGTTAAGTGATTATACTCCTGCCCCTAGTCTTGGATTGGTGGAGCTAGTTCATGGGCGATCAGATCCATCCATTACGAGTTTATACTCCCTCTATTGGGTTCAGGTCAGAGCTGGCGAAAGAATGATCAAGTCACACTCACTCGTTAGTTTATACTTTCATTTATACTCTGGGGGTCAGAGTTAGTCGATGGGTGGTTAATTGCACCCATTTTATGTTTATACTCTGGTCCATATTTTAGGAACTGGAGTTATTCTTGTAAACGGTCAAATCATATTTTCCTCGATTAATTATTTTGTCCCCAAGTCAGGGGCAAAAGTCGAAGAGTAGTCGGTCATATCATATCCACTTTTACTTATATTCCTCCCGTCGAATCATGGGATGAAGTTAGTTAACGGATGGTCAAGTTGCATCCATTCTATGTTTTATACGCAGCCCGTTGGATCATATATGAGAATTATCGGACGAACGGTCGAGCCACTTTCATTTTGATCGATTCGATCATGGACCTGAGAGCTTGGTTTGCACCAAACTCTAGGTACTCGTTTGTCTATATTAGACTTATGTGGTAGTAAGTCGGTCGCATATCACAACTATTATACTACGCACAAACAATTCAGAGAGATGGAAAAAACTTCAAATTTTATTGCAAGATGAAAGAAAAATGACAGAGTCTGTCTTATTACATGGCCTTGAGCTAAAATGCAAAAGTAAATTCTAAATGAAATACAATTGAATGAAACAAAATTAAGTGAAGTAGCACCATTGATGCTTGCTATTCCATGCCTTAGGGAGTGCAATGCCATCAACAGTTGTTAGTTTGACAGTTCCATCTCCGAGCTTTTGATCGATGACATACGGTCCTTCCCATCTTGGACCTATGTTAGCGGAGCTAGGAAAGATCTGTTTCAGAACAAGATCGCCAATTTCAAACGTCCTAGCTTGAACATTAATGTTGTAGTATCGGACGACTTGGTGTTGGTGTGCAGCTGCCCTCAAGTCAGCCTCTTTGTGCTTCTCATCTATCAAATCTAGAGATTCCAAAAGGAGATCTCTATTTGTTCTAGGGTCATAGTAAGTAAATCGATAAGAAGAGACTTCATGTTCTATAGGAATCATGGCTTTAGAGCCGTAAGCAAGGGCGAATGGAGTGTAACCAGTCATGGACTTGTCGGTGGTTCTATATGCCCATAGTGCTAATGGGAGTTCATTGACCCACTTTCCTCTGGTCTTTTCCAAATGCTTCTTTAAAATGGACTTTATGATTTTATTAACAACTTCGACCTATCCATTAGCTTAAGGGTGAGAAACTGCTGCAAATATTTTCTCAATACGATGCCAGCAATAGAAGTCTTTGAATTCAGCTCTATTGAATTGGGTCCCATTGTCAGTTGTGATTGTTCAGAGGAGACCAAAACGACAGATGGTATTTTATACAACAAAGTCGATTACTTTCTTCATAATGATCGTGGCCAAAGGTTCAGCTTCAGCCCATTTAGTAAAGTAATCGACTGCTACGATGGCGTACTTCGCCTCACTTTTGGAAATCGGTAGGGTGCTGATGATGTCAATACCCCATGTAGCAAACGACCAAGGACCATCTGAGTAATCTCCATTGGTAGGGCTCGCAGAATTTTTGCATATCTTTGGCATTTATCACATCGTCTAATAATCAGCTGCGTCTCGATTGACAGTTAGCCAGTAATATCCATAAAAAGTACCTTCTTCGCTAAGGTTTGCCCCCGGTGTGATCGCCACATTCTCCTTCATGCACTTCTCTTAATACTTGTTTGACTTCATCGTTGGCGATACACTGAAGTAGGGGATGGAAAAACTCTTCCTATACATGACCCTTTCTTGAAGGATGTATCGTAAATCTTTACGAAGGACCTATTGTTTTTCATTCCTTCATTCGGGAAGGATTCCCCTTTGCAAATAATCTTTTATCCGAGTCATCCACGATTCCTTCTCGATCTTCGTCTCTAAGACCCAATCAATCTCCATCTGGTCAATGCTCGAAGCATTAAGTATTTCAACTGGGACCAAGCCTAGAAGCTGTGCATCCCCGAAATTGTCCAGTGAGTCGGCTTTCTCATTCTGTTCTTTGGGGATATGTGTAATAGTGTAATGCTCAAAATTGGCTACCAGCTCTTAGACCTGGTTGAGGTAAGGAGCAAGTCACGCTCCCTTGGCTTGATATTCTCCCCTGACTTGGCACACTACTAACTGGGAATCATAGAAAATTTGCCAAGCTTTTACTCCTAGCTCTTTAGCAAGTTTGAGTCCGACTATCAATGATTCATATTCAGCTTCGTTATTCTTCCCGGGAAATTCGAGTTTCAGGGCATAACAAATCGAGCGTTCCTTAGGAGTTACTAGTATGACTCTGGTGCTAGAACACTGATCGTTAGATGCTTCATCCATATACATCTTCCATTAGATGATAGGTTCTCTACTGCTCTCAGGTGATACATCTCGTGCTATGAATTTAGCTATGAAGTCTGCCAACGCTTTCCCTATATAGCTCTCCGAGGGAGATAAGCGATATCAAACTGGCTCAGTTTGATGTTTCATTTCAGTAACCTCCAAGACGTTTCAGGTCACTGCAGGACCTGTCTAACGCCAGGTCAGTTAAGAGATTGATGGGGTAAGCCTAAAAATAAGGGCGGAGCTTCCTTGATGCAGTCATCAGGCAGTATGCGAGCTTCTCTAGCTTCAGATAGTTTCTTTTAGCACCGGTCGACCGCTTGCTAACAACGTACACTAGCCTCTGGATCCGATTCTCTTCATGCAGTAGTGCGGTACTTATGGCATGTACCGACACCGCTAAACAGATATACAAGTCTTCATTATCTAGTGGCTTAGAAAAGATGGAGGGTCTCTCTAAGTGACGTACTGGATCTTGGAATGCATCAATACAATCCTGTGTCCATGCGAAGTTACTCTTCCCTCTTTTGATCAAGTCGAAGAAGGGAATGCACTTACTATAGCCCTAGAGATGAATCGACTCAGGGTGGCGACTTTCCCATTTAGGCTTTGCACCTACTTAATCATCTTTGGTGCTCCGATGTCTCTTATCGCCTAAATCTTCTCGAGATTGACTTCAATCCCATAAGAGTTAACGATGAAACCTAAGAATTTTCCCGATGCGACGTTGAAAGAAAATTTCAAGGGGTTGTGTTTTATTCCGTATTTCCGAAGAACCCTGGACATCTCTGCCAAATCATCGATGTGGTCATTTGATCGTCGTGACTTCACGAGCATATCATCCATATATACTTTCATTGACCGTCCGGCCTGATCTTCGAACATCTGGTTGACCAGTCTATGATAAGTAGCTCTGGTGTTTTTTAGTCCAAAAGGCATCATAATGTAGCAGTATAACCCTAGGTTAGTGTTGAAGCTGGTATGTTCCTAGTCTGGGACGTCAATTAGGATTTGATTGTATCTGGAGTATGCGTCCATAATGAAAGTAGTTCATGTCCAACAGTTGAGTCTACCAGCTGGTCGATATTTGGAAGTGAAAAACTATCCTTCGGGCATGCTTTATTCAGGTCTGAGTAATCGACGCATTTCCTCCACTTTCCATTGTCCTTTCTTACGAGTATAGGATTAGATACCCATTTCGGGTAGTGAGCATCATGGATAAATCCTTTGTTTTTGAGTTTATCCACCTCCTCCTTAAGCCCATCAGATTTCTCCAGATCTATGTTGCATCGTTTCTGCTTCACTGGGACATGCCTCGGGTCGATATTTAATGCATGGCTCATGATGGTTAGCGAGTGTTATCCCGCCTTTTGGCAAGGCCGTGACACCAAGGAATTGATTGGAAATCAAAGACAGTTCATCTCGAAAAACAGTTACACACAGGTTCGCTATGGATACTGGTAAATTTTTCCTAAGTCCGGATCGAGCTACAATTAACATGACACGACAATCAAAGCCATGAAAGTCAATGTTCCAAATTTCGAGTCAAACCGAGTTTGTATGCTTAAGATATGATCGATACGAGTTTCATGAAAAGCATGCTCATTTCGTATCCATCAATGAGCACCACTTCGTATCCATCAAGCAACCATTGTTCGTATCCATCAAACAAACAGGAAAGGACCTCCTTCGCATCAATCCTGTTCGAATCCATCAACCGCGCACGATTTTGTATCGATCAGTAGCAAGTAAGTCCACTTCGTATCCATCCAGATCCACATACTTCATATCCATAGGAAGCGGCTTTCTTCGTATCCGTAATCTTCAACCTGTTCGCATCGATCAACCAACTTCACTCCGTATCCATCAAAACCAAACAAAGCCACTACTTTGTATCGATTGGCTAGTGATCGATATGAACAGAGTAGTTGCCATCGAGACGAACAGAGCAGAGTAGTTTCCATCGATACGAACAGAACAGAGTAGTTGCCATCGATACAAGCAAAGCAGAATAGTTACAATCGATACGAGCGGAGGCAAACTAGGTCGATACGAAATGGTGCTCAACCAGGTCGATATGAACAATGCGTATACACAGGGAAGGCTCGATCGTTCGGCATAAAAAGTGGATCGATTCGAGGAGATAGCGCCACGTCAACTTGCAGGCACGTGCCCGGATCGATACGAACAAATCGATTCGAAAGGATCGATACGAATCCCACAGCCTACCGAAAACTCGAATTTGCATCGATCATAACTCACAATCTACAAGTCCAAATGCCACCAAATTTTCACAGGAGCTTGCGTACGATCTAAAGAATGTTCATGCTCAATTTCGACTCGATTGGGTCAAATCCTGATCGATACGAAATTCGTTCGTATCGATCACGGACCGAGTGCAAACCACATGGGATCGATTGCGTGGGCCCACCCACGTGCCAGAAGAGGTCTCTCGAGATCTGAGCGAGATATTTGCACCCTACGCCTATAAATACTGACCCCAGAACCTACAGAAAAGGAATCTTTTGGCTCTTTGACGTCCAGACTCTGCCGGAACCATTGTTGCACTCATAAATCACTGTTGTACTCGAAATTTACTGTTGTAATCTGCTGTAACCAGCAAGCAAAAGTTAATCAAAGTCAATCATTTCATAGTGGACGTAGGCAACACGCCGAACCACTCTAAATCTCTATGTTCTTTTGCTGTTTTTCTGATTATTGTCTGGAGTGTTTGTTAGATAATCCTCTTTTTACATTTGCTTTCTTCATTTTATCTCTTTAAACACTTCTGAAGAGTGTTGTGCCCAATTTTGGTACAAACACTTTGGTGCTTTCACTGAGAAGGACACAGTTTTTCTCCCGCTCGTTGGATCTACTATCGATATCAGATTGCACAAATCTAAGAAGAAGATCCAAATTCCAAGTTTAAAGTTCTTCCATCCTATTCAGATTTGCATCAAATCTAGGAAAGAGCTTCACTATTCATTATGGTTAACACAAGGACTACCTTAACAGCCGCAGATCCAGAAGGACGGGACAGGCAAAACCCCGTACAACCACCTCATGTCGACCAGAATGCTGCCGGACCATCAAATCTGCAAGGCCCTGTCACCAGAGAAGAATTCCATATGCTGATGCAAGAAATGACTCAGAGCCGCCAACAACTCACTCAACAGCTCCGTGCTAATGCGGAATTGACCAACCAGCTGAACTGTCAACGGCGAAGGAGATCCAAAAGGGATCAGGCTTCCTATTCTTCTACCGAAAGTTCAGCCTCTTCTGACTACCATCATAGATCCACGTGCCCGCGATTGGACGGAAGTTACACACAGGCCATTGGGCATCAGCATACATTGAGTCTTAGGCAACCGAGAGTTGGCCCGTCAACCAGCCATCAGACTGGACCCTCCTCTCGAGGTGGCGCTACCCCATACCATATTACTGACAACCGCACTGCCATAGCTACTGATTTGGGAGTAGATGCTCGGAACCGAATGGATCTGACCCACTACCAACGCAACCATACTAATGAGCCTTACGTCCCCGAAGACGTAGAACCAAGGAGGCGAGACATGGACCGTCGACAGCGACTGGCCCCTCCTCACATTGTGGAACCCGACCACACCTTGGCCCAACATGCTCAAAATGTCCAGATGCCCGACATACCGACGATGATCCGTCAAATGATCCGTGAAAGTCAGGGTCTTAGCAATGAAGATTGGGGAATCTCCTGGAGTCATACCCCTTTTACTGATGAGATACTCTATGCTAAGCCACCTCGGCGATTCAAGATGCCGACTTTATCTATTTACAAAGGGAGCTCTGATCCTAATCAACATATCCTAAAGTATGAATGGTTGATGAATGCTGCACGAGCTGATGATGCAGTTAAGTGCTAAAGCTTCCCGATCTCTCTAGAGGGCATAGCAACTATGTGGTTTACCCGTTTACCACCTCGATCTATCTCTTGTTTTGACCAGTTGGCAACAAAGTTTATTGAGCAATTTCGCATGCATGTCGCAAGACCGAAAGATGTTAATACTTTGTCTAATGTCACTCAAGCTCCTGAAGAGACACTAAGACGTTATTTGAAGAGATTTCATGCTGCATGCGCTGAGATCAGCAACCCTAATGATAACTCCATTCTAATGGCATTGACTAAAGGGATTGATCCCGATTTTGAGTTCGGCAACTGGTTGGCCGGAAAACCTCCTACGTCATTGGACCGTTTCTATTCCAAGGCAGCCCAATTCTTAAGAAGGGAGGATGCAAAACAGTCTAGGAAAAAGGATGATGCATGGCCTAGTATGGAAGGAATTCAAAGTAATGTTGCTGTTAAACAATCCGAGGAGAGCTCCGGAAAGTTACAATTGAACATTCAGAATAAACAAAATCAGTAGAAAGGTAATGGTAATCAAAACAGGAAACGTGATCAGAATCGTGGTCTATGACGTAGGGATCCTATGTTTGATAACTACACTCCTTTGAATACGTCGCTGGAGAATGTGTATTTACAGATCTGCAATACTATTCAGTACAAGAAACCTGCTAAGAAGCAGTCATCGGAGAAATAAATTCAGACAGGGAAGTTTTTCAGATTCCACGAAAGTTACGGCCATAACACAAATGAATGCCATCATTTGCAGGATCTTGTTGAAAAGTTGATACGTGAAAGGAAGTTGGAACAGTTTGTGCGGGCGCCGCAGTCTGGAGGTGCAGGCCCATCGAATCAGAACCATACACCGAATCAGGCAAGACAGGAAGAACTCGCTCGTACTAGCGGGAGGTTGGTGATAAATACCATTAGTGGTGGTCCTCATCCAGCAGACCGAAGCTGGAAGGAAATGGAGTCGTATTCCAGTTCTATTAGGCATGCAAGCTTCGAGTGTTGTAGTAGTTTGGAAGATGGGGCATCGGCCAAGCAACAAAAGATGATGACTGACGACATCGTCTTCCGAGACAGAGACACCGATAGGATCGAAGCCCCAACCATCGATCCACTTGTCATATCAGCTCAAGTAGGTCCTGCTTGGAGAAGAGGATCTTGGTAGACAGTGGAAGTTCTGTTAATATATTGTTCAAGCAAGCCTATGACCAGATGAAAATGGAGACTAAAGATTTGAAACCTTGTCAGTACCGTATCCATGGTTTCAATGGGAGTGCAACTATACCCACTGGAGTGGTGGAATTGCCAATGGAGTTAGGAATTGGAGAACGCTGGAGAGTCCGGATACTGCAGTTTGTTGTTTTGGATATAGACTCGCCATATAATGCTTTCTTGGGCCGACCGACCCTAGCTGAGTTCAGGGATGCTATTGCCCCATGGTGTTTGACTCTAAAGTTCCCCACCGATCGTGGAGTTGGAGTCGTTCAAGGAGATCAGGCTGCTGGACGAGTCTGTTATGTTGCTAAACTGCGTGAGGCGCAGCGAAAGGAGAAAGGAAAGGGCGTAGAGGAATCTCTCTGCATCCGTTTTGTTGATAATTGACAATTGACGCCTGGGCCTAGGCCTGGGCACCCCAACCAATTCCAAAGAGATCTTGACCCAAGAGACATCGAAAATGAAGACAAAAGTAAAGATAGTCAAGCTTCTTCAGCTGAACTGACGATCGATGTCCTGATCGATGATAGTGATGATTCTAGAATGATAAAGATTGGATCTCAGTTAAGCCAACAAATGCAAGAGGAATTGGTTGAATTTATCCGGGCAAACCTTGACGTGTTTTCCTGGATGCATTCTGACATGTGTGGAATCTCACCGGACATCACGAGCCATGCATTAAACATTGAGCCGTGGCATGTCCCAGTCAAACAAAAAAGGCGTGGTATGGATCCAGAGAGATCTGCCGCCCTTAAGGAAGAGGTAGACAAGCTTAAATCGAATGGATTTATTCGAGATGCATTATATCCGGAGTGGGTGTCAAATCCTATACTTTTCCGAAAGCCAAATGGGAAATGGAGAACGTGCATCGATTACTCTGATCTGAATAAAGCCTGCCCTAAAGACAGATTTCCACTTCCTCGAATTGATCAACTCGTAGATTCAACGGCCAGGCATGAACTCTTATCCTTCATGGATGCGTATTCCGGCTACAATCAAATACCAATGCACTTACCTGACCAGAAGCATACCAGCTTCGTAACCAATATGGGACTTTATTGTTATAAGGTTATGCCTTTTGGACTCAAGAATGCTGACGCAACTTATCAATGATTAGTTAATCGAATGCTCGCCAATCAGATTGGGAAAACCATGGAGGTATACGTGGACAACATGCTAATTAAGTCACGATTCTCCATTGCCCACGTCAAGGACCTGGAGTCAATGTTTAATATTCTCCGAGAATACAGAATGAAGCTTAATCCGTTGAAATGTTACTTTGGGGTCGCATCAGGAAATTTCTTGGGTTTATCGTCAACGCTCGAGGAATCGAAGCCGATCCTGAAATGATCTGGGCGATTAGAAACCTTAAAACTTCGAGAACTATAAAGCAAGTCTAGAGCCTCAATGGGAAAGTAGCAGCACTGAGCAGGTTCACTTCAAAATCTACTGACAAATGCATTCCCTTCTTCGATCTGATCCGAAAAGGGAAACAGAATTTTGAATGGACTACAGAATGTGAGGGTGCATTCCGAGCACTAATTCAACACCTCTCCACACCGCCAATTTTGTCAAAGCCTATTGATCATGAGAAATTGTACATTTATTTGGCGGTATCAGAAAACGCGATAAGTGCTGCCCTAATTCGGGAGGAAGACCGAATACAAAAGTCGGTCTACTATATTAGCAAACGGCTAACCGAAGCTGAGAGAAATTATCCGGAGCTAGAGAAGTTGGCTTATTGTCTTGTTATTGCCTCGAGGAAGCTCCGTCCGTATTTTCAGGCTCATCCTATCACCGTCTATACCGACCAGCCGTTACGATAGGTCCTTACGCGTCCTGAGACGTCTGGTAGGTTATTCAAATGGAATATCGAGTTAAGTCAGTTTGACCTTACTTACACTCCAAGGCAAGCCATTCAAGGACAAGTCCTAGCAGATTTCATAGCTGAATTTACCATCCCAGAGGACTTGCCCGAAACCAGTGAATCTCCTAAGTATATCTGGAAGCTGCATACTGATGGTGCATGTAATGACCGTTGCTCTGGTGCAGGATTGTGCTTGAAACTCCTGAAGGTCGATCTATATGCTATGCTTTAAAGTTTGATTTTCGCGCAACCAACAATGAAGCTGAGTATGAAGCCCTACTTGCCGGATTGAGGCTTGCTAGAGATTTGAAAATCATTGCTGTGGAGATTTATTGTGATTCACAATTGGTCGTGTGTTAAGTTCGGGGGGAATACTAGGCCAAGGACCGAAGACTTACCTTGCTCGGGTTCAAGAAATATTAAATCACTTCGATTATTATGCCATCTAATGCATTCCCTGAGAGCGCAATCAAAAAGCCGATTCATTAGTAAAGTTAGCTAGCACAGGTGAGGCACAACAAATGGGACTCATTCCCGTGGAGACATTAGCTTCCCCAAGCATCGGCCGAATGGAGACAGATTGGATATTTGAGGTTGTTCGCGATAGGGAGTCGTGGATGACTTCGTTCAGAAATTATCTCGAGCACGGGATCCTACTAGAGCATAGGAGTGAAAAGAGACAGATTCTTCAAAAAGCTTCACGGTTCACTATTCAGAACAGAGTTATGTATAGAAGAGGGTACTCTGTTCCTTTACTCCGGTGTATCACTCATGATGAAATCAAACGAGTGTTGCATGACGTGCATGAAGGGGAATGTGGCGATCACACCGGGGGCAAGCCCTTGCCAAAAAAGTGCTAAGATATGGATACTATTGGCCAACCGTAAATCGTGATGCGTCGCACTACGCTAGAAAGTGTGAAAAATGCCAGAAGCACGCTCGGATTCCAAGGGCCCCACCTACCGAGATAACTCAAATGGTCAGTCCATGGCCGTTTGCATTATGGGGCATTGACATTATTGGCTCTCTACCTCTAGCCAAAGGTAGTGCGAAGTACGCCATCGTAGCAGTTGATTACTTTACCAAGTGGGCGGAAGCTGAACCCCTTGCTACAATTACAACAAAGATGGTGATCAACTTTGTAGTGTGCAACATCATCTGCCGATTTGGTCTCCCACATACTATCATCACTGATAACGGGACCCAATTCGACAGCGCTAAATTTAAAGATTTCTGTCAACGATTCCACATTCAGAAGAAATTCTCCGCAGTAGCACACCCTCAAGTGAATGGACAAGTCGAAGTTGTTAATAAAGTTATAAAGTATATTCTGAAGAAACGACTGGAAAAGGCCGGGGGCAAATAGGTCGATGAGCTTCCTATGGCTTTATGGGCTTACCGAACAACCCACAAGTCTACAACCGGCCACACTCCGTTTTCTCTTTCTTATTGTTCAGAAGCCGTTATTCTAGTCGAATAAGAAGTGCCTTCTCATCGTGTGACATACTATGATCCGAAGACAAATGCTATATTACTTGCTGAATCCCTGGATTTATTGGATGAAAAGCGTGAAGAGGCTAATTTGAGGGCAGCCACATACCGAAGTCGAGTCGCCCGATTATATAATGCCAAGGTCTGACCACGAACCTTTGAACTCGGCGATCTCGTCCTTAAGGGAATTTATCCGGTCCCTTCGCATATGAAGCCAACTTGGGACGGGCCGTATGTTATTGAACGAAAGCTCGGAGATGGCACATTCAAATTATCGACCGTTGACGGTCTTACTCTTCCAAGAGCCTGGAACAGCGAAAATCTTCGTCGCTACTACACATGACGGGCTCTGTTTATTTATTCGTTCTATTTTTCATTTGCAATTTGTTTCTGCATTTCGAAATTTGAATTTGTAATAAGGCAACTGATTTTGCCGTATTTTCTTATTTCAGCAATAAAATGCAATCTCTTCGAGCCAGAGCTATGATTTATTGAATGCGTCATACAACTATCACTATGCACGGAGAGCTAAATTCCACCCGACGGTGGAATTTATTCAAATAGGGAGTGATTGTGATACGACCGGTTACTCGCTAGATGATACCCAAGCTCGGGGGCAAGTCATCACACCGAAGTCAAAAAAGGATTGATACATGACAATCCTTTAACCAACTCCAGATTCCCAGAGTGTGAACTAGAGTATAAACTTACAAATACGATCTCGAAGAGGGTGGATCCGTCCACCTAGCAACTTCGCTCGTATCTTGACCAAGTTTGAGGAGGATGGATCCGTCCATCTAACGACCTTGCTTGTTAACTCAGGGTGGATGTGAACCGATCATCCACGATCCTGATAGATTCGTCGTTCTCAGAGTGCGAACAAAATCCTAAAGCCTGAACAGATGTGACTGACCATCTTTCGGCTAACTCCAATTTCCCAGAGTGTGAACTGGAGTATGAACATTGAATAACTCCAAATTCCCAGAGCGCGAACTGGAGTATAAACATTAACTAACTCCGAATTCCCAGAGTGTGAACCGGAGTGTCTACATAAACACCAACTCCAAATTCCCAGAGCGCGAAATGGAGTATAAACGTTGACTCAAAATCCCCGGAGAGTGGATTGGAGTTTGAACACAAACCGGATTGGGATTAACCATCCGTAAAACAACTCTAAGTCCCTGGAGCATGGTTAGAATGTAAATGCAAATTGGGTGTGACTGACCACCCACGAATCCATCTAAAGTCCCCAAAGTGTGGACATCGTTACAAATTAAGTGGGTGTGACTGACCACCCGTGAAAATAACTTAAGTCCCCGGAGCGTGGACGTATCCTTAAAACTCAAGCAGGCGAGCCCGACCGTCGACGTACGAATGCAAATCCCCGGAGTGTGGATGCAATCGTCAATAGATGAGCGAGTGCGGTTTGACCACTCGAATTTCTTTATTTTAGCATCAATTCGACGACGTTAAGCTCAATAAGTTGAAAGCGGAGTGTAATTGCCACTTGATCTTACAGTTCATCCCTGAAACTGGGGGCATAACTCAAGCGTCAACCACTGATTGAGACAATGTAGCATTGGAGTCCAGCTTGACATTTAGTCATCACTCATAGTTGTGATTTCAGGACTTAACAACTAAACTTGGGTCCAACCCAAAGGTCGAAACTCACCAAATATATTAAACTGGAGTTCAAATACTGAAACACTTAAGCAAATGAACGAAAATTGAGTTAAAGACAAAATGGAATTTCATTTCACTATTTGTGGAAGAAAACCAAGTACAAGTTTATCACAAAAATCCTACTAGCAGGGGCCAAACCCGCATCTATACACGGCTAGCAAAAAGAACAAAAGAAATTCCTATCTACTCAAAATTGCACCAAAGAAGCATATCTACTCTTTTTTTCTTCTTCGGTTTCCTCTTCGGCGTGGACCCGCTGGATCACTCACTCGATTTTCTTTTCAAACCCTTGCTCTTCGGCGGTCGATCTCTAGTCGGAGGCATTATACCAACATCCTCCTCCGAACTCAAATGTATTGGAACGCTTCTTGCAGGCAGAGTCGGAAGGATAGGAGCAACAGAAGGAGGTGGGGCAGGCGCGCTCGTCTCAATGACCGTTCCTTTCGGAGATATCATCCGCAAAGGGGCTGGACCAGGTCCAGCCATTCCACCGCCAAGACCACTGCCCCGCGCGGCTGCCTCCATTTCAGCATTGATTTCAGCTATAATATCCTCCTCACGAAGTGTTTGCGCATCGCTGGAGACTCCCGTAGTTGGGACCGAGGAACTTGTAATTGGAACGCTTCCACCCATAACAAACGACAAGTCTGCAAAAGGGTCACTGTGATGACCGAGGAGTTCCTCCATCATCTGCTCATCAAAAATAAGTGTGCTCCCCTGCGCTCCATCGATCGGTGTCATGGTCGTTGTGGTGGTCGCTTCAGTTATAATGGCCTCCTGCATATGATGTGATTCTTAAGTTGTTGGAGACACAATCGGTGTAGCTTCAATCACTGGATAAAAGCAAAAGAAGAACTGTTAATAATTACTTCAAGTGACGCTTTCGATTTCGGATAAGCATAGAGAATGTTCAGAGTACCTTCCTCGGTTTAGCTCGCAGGTGGCGGAACTGCCTCAGAGACTTGCTCGCGAGCTGGAGACATCTGCGGTTGATCCGGATTATAAGTAGGAACGGGTTGAGGATCAACTGCAGGTGTGGATTCGGGCTGAGTCGGCATGGGAGTTTCAGAACTTGTATCATGATGCTCGACGCCGGAACCTTCTCCAACTTCCAAATGCTGAGCGCCAAGCTTCTCCTTCTCATATGAAATCACGGCATCAAGGAGAACTTTCCGCTCGTCTTCGCTCAACACTCGGTTCTCGAGCTCGAACTGATCAATCGATTCAGCTTGGTGGGCAGCTTTTTCATCTCCTACTAATCGGCCCCAGGCGTTGTATAGATGTGTCGGATAATTATCGAGCCAGGCTAGATTTCTATGCTTCAAGACGTTAGCATTATAAACAATGAGGAGATCTTCAATATCAGCTTCTAGCCTAGACTCCGCCATTTGGATTTTCTCCTCGACCTTAGTCTCCACCTCCCGGACTTTAGCCATTGCCACACCCCGTTCGCTCCGAAGCACTACGGCCTGTTCACATGCTTCCTGAGCTGCTCTATTTGCATCATCCTTCTCCTTGATGATTTTGGAAAATTTAGCTTTAAGCTCAGCGAGTTCTTTCAAAGCAGTGTCCCGTTCGGCTGTGACGGTGGTGTTTTGGTGGCCCATCTGCTCTACCAAAGCGAAGTGTGTCTGCCTCATCCTCTCCATAGCCAAGTTCACCTCGTCGGCCTTTTGAGTGGCCTCTATTTCCGATTTCCGAGAGGATTTGGCTTCATCGTTAAGCACTTGAATGATCCGGTCCTTCTGAGCGAGTTCAGTTTCTAGTTTCTCAATTGTCTTTGCCCACTCGAAGGCCACTACCGATGCCTTGTCTGCGGCTTTCATCCACTCCTTATACTGTGTATAAATATCATGAATATAGTCATGCATCGTGGTTTCTGCTTCCGATGGAGTTTTCTTTAAGTGAGGGGGAAAGATGAAGCTGTCAAAACATATGTTCGGAAAATCTTTTCTTAACCGGGCAATTTCGATAGCCCTTCCCCAGTGGGCTCAGAGATGGCTTGTTCAACCACAATGGGAGGTTCGACCTCAATCCTGTGATGCTGAGACTTGGGCCTTGGAGCATGAGAAGATGGTTTTTGGCGTGGAGGCTCCGGGGGATATGAAATGTGAATAGAAGGTTGTGTAGGGAGCTAGGGAGGTGGAGAACACGATCAGGATCGATATCTCTGTTCTCTGTAATCTCTATCTCTATCCCTCTCGTTACATTCCTGACTAGAATAACCGCGATCGCGGTTTCTATCATCCTCCCTCCGACGGGACTCATAATACGAGCTCGATGATTGGCGCGCTGAGCGGAGACTGCCGAGCATAGACTCTCGCCTATTCATTGAATCTGTAAAAAGAAAGAACAACAAAGTTAGTGATCTTTGGAAGTGAATAGCTCGAGACTGGAAATCGTGTAGTGTCGTGAAGTGAATGCATGTATGTGTAAACCCCCCGACCGACCGGTTATATCGGTTACACTTGCAGGAAGTGCCTCGCCTAAATCTAAGGCGCTCTAAAGCCCTTCCAATCTGGTGTCGTATTGGAGCGACACGTCGTCCGGAATCGGAATATCGGCAAGCCCTTCAAAAGGACTCTCTATTGGCGAGGGAGAGGCCTATGAGATTCTAACGCCGGAGGCCGGCTAAGACACCACTATTGATTTCCACCTCAAAGACTTATGGCACTTGTGAGCGACTGCCTTGCATTTTCTCCTTCCCTCTGAACCCTGAAGACTGTCAGAAGGCCCGGCCATGGGTTCGTCATTCGTAGGCGTGTGTTCTTCATCACCTTCCTCAGCAATTACGACCCCGGGCGCTTTGCGCTTTACCCGCTTTATCGAGGCCACCCTAAGCACTCCTTCAAGCCTTATGCTTTGTTTTTGCTCGATTAATCCAAGAATTCTTAAGTTCCTGTCGGTGAGCACCGACTCGATTTCTCTCATCTCGCCTGGAACTTCTTGGAGGATCCATACTATTTCTTTAAAATGTGCACCATTAGGTCGAGTAATTGCGACTGTAATAGAAAGAGAATATTAGTCCCAATACCAGTTGCAACTATATTGTTAACTAACAGAAAAGTTGAAGCACTTACGTCTAGCCAACCATCGACTAGCAAACCCTGGTGGGCATCGAACGTAGAACCACTTAGTTTTGAAGTAGCTCAATCTGGTCAAAGCACCAGTCACAACTTGATAGTTCCTGACCGCCTCCAGAAATGAGAAAGAAGGGCTATCTCCTCGACTCTTGACATTATAAAGATATCTGATTTCGATCGGAGTCGGGGGTCGGAAAAGATGCTCCATGAATACAATGAACAGACTGTTCAACAACGCGTATCCATTGGGATGTAACTGTGAGGGGGCAATTCCAAAGAAAGACAACACTTCTTGAATATATTGATTGAATGGAGGAAGCGCTCCGGCTATACATGAGTGCCTGTTGAAGGTAGTAAACCCTTCCGGGGGAGCATGCGGTCTATCATTCGACCCCGGTAGTAAGACGTCATCCAACGATAGACCATGCCTTAGGCATATCCGCCCCAACATATCTTCGGAGATGTTGGACGGTGCAGAATCTTGTGGGTTCATGATAAACCTGGCACCAGGCAGCTCGTCCGGAGCTGGATCTATAACTTCGGCTGCGATGACTGGTATCTCTATGACTAAAGGAGATGAACTCTGAAGCGCCTGCTGTTGTGAGCTTGTAGACTCCATAACTAATAAACTTATTAAAAACCATCATTAGATGATAATAAGCCAGTGTGTACCCCAGTGTGAAGTGCGTGGATGTGTTGTGTAGTGCAGTGCTACATAATACTTAAGAAATTATGCAGAATTTAAGAAAGTTTTCAAATGACAAGACTTCGAGATTCAACCGGAGTGACCGTCATCGCTGACCGTCACAACCGTGCCATCCTGACTTCGGAGAACGATCCATGTTGGAGTTCGTTAAGTTTGTCAAATTACAGTTCCATCGACGAGCTTCGAAGGGCAGTCAAATATGCAATTACACAGTTAAGTCTAATTATGCAAGGCTGAAGCTCGTTGGAGTCAAATGTTTGATTATGCAAGATTTCATATCCATCAAAGTTCAAAGTTGGATCGTTCCACAAGAATTCCAATTCGTATCGATCATAGAAAATAGGGTTTCATATCGATCACATGGAGAACATTTCGTATCGATCCAAAACCCTCGATTTCGTATCGATCGTAGGCCGCATATTCGTATCGATAATCAGGTCTGGAGCTTCGTATTGATCGCATTTCCAATCGATACGAAGCCACTCCCTCCATCGATACGAATTTCCAATGTTTCCAATCGATACGAACTTCCATTGCTTCTGGATCGATACGAGCCATTTCCATTCGCTCCAGTGTTTTTTCGTATCCATTATCCCTTCTTCTTCCCCAAGCAGATAGCAAGTCACTTCCTCCTTCCTCGACCTTGCTCCGACCCAACTTCGGCATCAACGTTACCGGAGTCGGCAACGGCTTTAGACAAATCAGCCTAAAACTCGAGTCCTATCGTTTTGAGATGGTTTTAATTGATCAATTACCTAATTTGAGCAGTTAGTTCGAAAGATTAGCGAGTTGAGTGAGTCGGAGACAAATGCAGTTTCTTATTTCTCAGACACTTAATCGATACGAAGACAAAGTACGAAAATGAGAGCAAGTGAAAATTCGACTAAGTCCAAAACGTATTTATATGGATGCGAAACTAAAAAAAAACGATTCGACTCCCAGTCATCTCAACTGGTTTCAACAGGTTTCTCCCTAAATCGATACGAAGAGGGCTATTCGTGTCCATCAATTCGAGTCCATCTGAAATGTATCGATATGAGCTGCTTTATTCGTACCCATCAACATATAGCTCGTGAAGACTCGTATCCACCGATACGAATAACGCCCAGAGGATCAGTTGGACAATTCTTATCCATCATAAGTCCCTCGATACGAAGATCATTGCAAAATAGTATCTGGACCATCCTGCTATCGATACGAAGAACGGCTTCCTCTTTTAACTTTCTGCATCAATCCAGGAGAGGACCGATACGGAGGGACACTACAAAACAACCATCAAGCGTTGTTCCAGATCGAGTTTCACACCGATTCAGGAGAGGATCGATACGAAATTCGATACAAAAAAACTGACAACAACCCGTGAACGTACGAACGTTAACGGGAGTCAGCTTAACATACATACATGAATAACGGGCTAACGTCCAATTTTTAAATTTCGCAAGAATTGAATACTCGTTTGATGACGACAACAACAAACAACAGTTTGCTATCATTCAACACTCAGTTACAACAGTGCACAGTGTAACAATTGGCGGCCAACAATTCATTATTTATATTACTAAAGATCCATCAAACATTACATCTTTTGACAAAAAGACAACTACCGGTCAACAAGTCAGATAAAAATGTTCAAAATAAAGATTGCAGCTTTTCAAAGCACGTCATGTTCTCACAAGTCATACTTTGGGGGGTAAATGTTATCCCGCCTTTTGGCAAGGCCGTGACACCAAGGAATTGATTGGAAATCAAAGACAGTTCATCCCGGAAAACGGTTATACACAGGTTCGCTATGGATACTAGTAAATTTTACCTGAGTTCGGATCGAGCTATAATTAACATGACATGACAATCAAAGCCATGAAAGCCAACGTTCCAAATTTCGAGTCAAACCGAGTTCGTATGCTCAAGATATGATCGATACGAGTTTCATGAAAAGCATGCTCATTTCGTATCCATCAATGAGCATCACTTCGTATCCATCAGGAAACCATTGTTCGTATCCATCAAACAAACAGGAAAGGACCTCCTTCGCATCAATCCTGTTCGAATCCATCAACCGCGCACGGTTTTGTATCGATCAGTAGCAAGTAAGTCCACTTCGTATCCATCCAGATCCACATACTTCATATCCATAGGAAGCGGCTTTCTTCGTATCTGTAATCTTCAACCTGTTCGCATCGATCAACCAACTTCACTCCGTATCCATCAAAACCAAACAAAGCCACTACTTTGTATCGATCGGCTAGTGATCGATACGAACAGAGTAGTTGCCATCGATACGAACAGAGCAGAATAGTTGCCATCGATACGAACAGAACAGAGTAGTTGCCATTGATACGAGCAAAGCAGAATAGTTACAATCGATACGAGCGGAGGCAAACTGGGTCGATACGAAATGGGGCTCAACTAGGTCGATACGAACAAGGCGTATACACAGGGAAGACTCGATCGTTCGGCATAAAAAGTGGATCGATCCGAGGAGATAGTGCCACGTTAACTTACAGGCATGTGCCCAGATCGATACGAACAAATCGATTCGAAAGGATCGATACGAATCCCACAGCCTATCGAAAACTTAAATTTGCATCGATCATAACTCACAATCTACAAGTCCAAATGCCACCAAATTTTCACAGGAGCTTGCGTACGACCTAAAGATTGTTCATGCCCAATTTCGACTCGATTGGGTCAAATCCTGATCGATTCGAAATTCGTTTGTATCGATCACGGACCAAGTGCAAACCACATGGGATCGATCGCGTGGGCCCACCCACGTGCCAAAAGAGGTCTCCTGAGATCTGAGCGAGATATTTGCACCCAACGCCTATAAATACTGGCCCGATAACCTACAGAAAAGGAATCTTTTGGCTCTTTGACGTCCAGACTCTACCGGAACCATTGTTGCACTCATAAATCACCGTTGTACTCAAAATTTACTGTTGTAATCTGCTGTAACCAGCAAGCAAAAGTTAATAAAAGTCAATCATTTCATAGTGGACGTAGGCAACACGCCGAACCACTTTAAATCTCTGTGTTCTTTTGCTGTTTTTCTGATTATTGTCTGGAGTGTTTGTTAGATAATCCTCTTTTTACATTTGCTTTCTTCATTTTATCTCTTCAAACACTTCCGAAGAGTGTTGTGCCCAATTTTGGTACAAACAGCGAGATCCCATACATGTCAGAATGGGTCTAGGCAAACACATCAAGGTTCGTCCAAAGAAAGCCGGCTAATTACTTCGTCTTCATTGCGTTGAGCTGTGATCAGATCTTCAGGACCCACGATGGGTCATCGTAGCTGACCATGATGTCAATCGTTAGCTCAATGGGTGCGGTGTTGGGTCTTCGGGCTCCTCTTCCTTATTTATCGGATCTATATCTTTATAGAACTGACTATGGAACTTGAGCCATGGCTCGGACGTTGATTGCTAGGTTTTGTTAGTTTTGATGTAGAGAGGTTTCTCCACATCCTTTCCTTTTTCTTTCAACTAAGCATCCCTCAACTCAGCAACATGGACAGCACTGTCAGTCATCTGATCTCCAAGAATAATTCCCACACCATTCTCTGTCAGAAATTTAAGTGTGAAGCACCAAGGAGTGATAGCTTTCTTGAATTCAGCAAGGGCGGGTTGGCCCAAGAAAGCATTGTATGGAGACTTCACATCCATCACAACAAACGACAGCACTCACACTCTCCTTCTATTGTTGTCTCCCAATTCCATCGGTAGCTCGACATAGCCTACCACTTCTATAGCAATACCATTAAAACCATGAATACGAGCTTTACACAGTTTCAAATCTTTGGCCTCCAGTAACATTTGGTCACAGGTCTTCTTAAAAAGGATATGTACTGAACTTCCGCAATCAATCAGAATCTTTCTTACCAATTCAGAGCCGATCATGACCAAGATCACCAATGGGTCTATTGTAGGGGCCTCCACCCTGTCTGCATATCTACTTCGAAATACGATATCGTCAGTCATAGTTCTTTACTACTTCGCTGGAGCACCGTCCTCCGCGTTCGATCAGTACCCTATAACAACATGTCTTATAGCGTTCACGTAACACTCCATCTCGTTCCAGCTTTTGTCAGCTGGATGTGGTCCTCCAACAATAATGTTAATGACTAACCTTCCTCCCGCCCGTCTAGGTTCCTCAGCACTAGGCGGGGCATGTCCTCTATTGGGGTCGGATGTCTCCTGCCCATAATCCTGCGGGGTGTTAACAAACTATTGCAACTTTCATTCACGAATCAACTTTTCAATGACATCATTGAAATGGCGGAACTCATCCATGGTATAACCATAACTTCATGGAATTTACATTACTTCCTTGTCTGTCTTTGCTTCTCCATCGGTTCTTTCAGAGGTGGTTTTCTATACTGCATAGTATTACAAGTCGATAGATAGATGTTCTCTAATGATGTGTTCAATGGTGTATAGGTGTCAAATGTCAGGATCCTTGGCTTTGCTCTCCCAGAATCTCCTCTTCGATCGCAGTTTCAATCACCGTCTATCTTTTGCTCATTTGCTTTGTTTTGAACATTAACTTCAACTTTCCTGAAACTCTCTCCGGTTCACCGCCATGTTACTTTGTACTCCCTTAGCACTATTGCCTGCAACATCTCTCTTCCTAGTCCGCTTCGCCTCCTCCTTACTCAGGTACTGAGCTACCTTCGCATAAAAACGGTCCAGTGTAGAAGGAGGTTTTCCCACCAACCAATCAGAATCAAGGTGGACTCCCTTAGTCAGTGCCATCAGTATTGCATCATCTTTTGGATTTGACTTCTATAACAGCCGTATTAAACCTTTCCAATAATCTTTCAGTGACTCCCCCGGAGCCTTAATCAAGTTGGAGAGGGACATGATGTATTTGGGGCGAGTCGCATGCATGCAGAACTGCTCCATGAACTTCCTTGCTAACTCATCAAATGAAGAAATTGACTTCGGTGGTAGCTTGGTGAACAACATGGTCGCAACCCCTTCCAAAAAATGGAAAAACATTTGCACTTGACTACATTAGTGACTCGTGAAGAGTCCATGTGCCACTCGTACTTCATTTGATGCTGCCCGGGGTCGGTTTTTCCCGCATAAGCAAGCATCGTAGGCATACTAAACCTCCGTGCATACTCTACATGCAGGATGTTGCTAGTGAATGGAGTATGACTTCTGGAGAGTCCTCAGTCATCGTTTGTCAGGCCTTGACTTTCTTTCACAAGCTGTCTCACCATAGTCGTTAGTTCTGGCGTTTGAAGAGCTGGTGCCTGGCCCTGGTCATGTTCCATCTCACGTGAATGACCCGATCCATGCCTTCAGGAAGCACCACGTTATCTTGGCTCAGCATGCTCCTCATGTACCTCCTGAACATCAATCATAACATCGTCTCTTGGCCGTGTTTCAATTGCATTCACCTGGGTTCCAACACCTTGGTCAGTCACGGCATGTCCGAAGTTGGCTCCTCTACCAGCATGAAGGTTCCCCCCAAGGTTGGAGCGTTCGGTGCCGATCACCCTAGAGGATTTGGTGCCGATCCGGGTAGTTTGGTGATAGTTAATCGCATAGTTGCCCCTCAATGTTCCAGCATCATGCACATATGTCTTCCACCATCTGCTCTTGTGATAGTCATCGGATGAAGAAGAGTTCTCTAATCCCGAGTATGGAGTAGGCTCCCTCTCTATCTTACCACATTGGTCTTTTAACCGGTTCATCAGGTCGATATTGGCTTGGATTTGCTAATTAAGCTGCTGACAACTATCTAATAGTTCCTTCATCAGGATTTCAAAGTCGGCTTTGGTGATGTAGTCAGCTAGATTTAGGGCATCGGTAGCCGCCGGTTACACATTCTGGTCAACCTGTTGAATGTTGGTATCTTCATTCCCTCGGCAGCATGGGAAGTACTGGACTTGTTTCCTTTGGCTATGGCTAATAGTTTCCTCTTAGATTTTCTTCAAATCTGAGTAGAAATGGAAACTTGTCGGCATAAATCTAGATCTATCCCATAGATATGGGAATCCACAAGTTAATGATGAGAGCCAATCAAGATGAGAGTTGTTTCTCAGTAAAAGCACCAAAATGTTTGCATCAAAAGTTGGCTCAAACACCCAATAGATTGAAAGTAAAGAAATAAAAAGAAGAATTAAACTTAAAATAGAGAGTAAATAAGCAAAAACAAGAACAAACAAATTTATAGTGGTTCGCGTTGATTGCCTATGTCCACTTAACGAAATTGCTTTATTAAATACTTGCTTTTCTGGTTACAAAGGGATTGGATCGTAATAGATCCTTGATTACAATAGAGTTGAAGTAAAATAGCAGCATAAAGATACCTAAAATGAAGAATGAACTCTATATTTATAGGTGTAGACGACTGAATATCTTCCTGAAATTTTGCCGACGAACTCTCATAATGTAGACGAGGTCACCACAAAAGTTTCATGGCCCAACTCCTAAGGATGGGCGATTGGTCTAGATGGCCTTGTAGGCCCATGCGATCTTTCCTATGGGTCCCTCTTTATGCTAGGTTCGCGTTCCCAAAGTTGTTATATGTAGTCGCCTACATGTTTTATGGAGACATCGATTGATTTCCATTGAGTTGAACTAGTGGTTTAAGTTGTTCATTGCCAAAGTGATCTGATCCTCTACCTATGGGAAGGGACAGGTACCGATCCCCTGCCTAGAGGACGCACTAATCCATACTCAGAATATTCTAGAGAGTCTCTCTTGATCTCACTTGATCGTTGCTTCATACCACTGTCTGTGCTTGATCTTTGGGCTCTATGATCATCCCTCTTAGCTACTTACCTTATATACTGTCGAGTCTAACATGCCCAATCAGCCTGGATATAGCCGGGTCAAAAAGCCAGATAATAACCACTCCCGAGGATCAAATTACATGGGAGCGGTTTAAGACGAGGTTTGAGGAAAAACTCTTACTACCACTCAGAGTCGGTACTCTTCCATAAGTTTGCTGATTTGAGGCAGGGAGATATAACTGTCTTGGAGTATATGGCCGAATTTGACATGCTATTAAAGCATGGCTTATCTTTTATTGATTATCCATTAGAATAGAATAAGGAGTTCATTATGGTCTTGGACAATTATCTTGGAGAAAAGCTGGTGGGACATATTGACGGGTCCTTTGAGAAGCTTGTTGAGAAAGGTTCCAACATGAGAGTCCGTATCCTAAGTTTAAGCCAACTATTGTTTCCAAGGATGAGCCAAATCCACAAACTGGCATGGGAGGCAAGAAGAAGTGGAACAAGAAGAAGAAGAAGAAGAAGCAGTTCTAGAATAAGGATGGATAGAAGAAGGCATGCGAGAGTATACCTGCTACAATCGTTGGGAGAAGGACCATCTTATCAAAAACTGCAAAGTTAATGGAAAGTAATGCTACAACTACAACAAATTCATGTATATTAATAAGGTCTGTCCAGAACCATTGAAACAAAGTAGATGGTAAAAGCATATGCACTCAACACCATTCCATTTCACCGAATGCTCCACCGGTGAAGGAGAAAGCGAAGGGCATCACTATTCAAGGCATGTTTTCCATTTATGATGTGCTGAACATGTTTTACTCGATACAAGGACTTTACATTCATTCATATCTAGTGATTTTTAAGAAAGATTAGGATTGAGACCTGAGACAATTGATCAACCTTTTGATTGCAACAAACCGTATTAGGGCACAACTAGTCTGTGCATGGTTCATCAAGATCTAATGTTATCATGTCGTGGATGTTCTTGTGTTTTTGATTGCTTGTATTGGATTTGTGGGTTTGGTATTATTTTAGGGATGGACATGTTGATGAAGTATGGAGTAGTGGTGAACTATGACAGGCCGTTGGCAAAAATAAGGACTGGCGATGGGAGGAGATTAGAGTTAGGTTGCCTACCAGAAGATGAGGCGATGGTTAGCTTTCTATATTCGTTGGAGGCCCACGTGATGAGTTATCATTGGTGCCTATAACTAGTGAGTATCCAAACATATTTGAGGAGGTGATTGGATTACCACTACGTCGATAAATATAGTTTTGTGTTGATTTCATGAAGGATGCTAGAGTGGTAGTTATGCCTTTAAGGAGTATGGCACCCAAAGAATAGAGTGAACTGGAGGTGCAAATGAACAACCTATTGAGGCAAGGGTACATTCGTAGGAGTATATTTGAGTGGGGAGCACCTGTAGTATTTTCCAATAAGGCAGATGACTCTTTGAGGTTTTGTGTAGATTACCATGAGCTGAATAAGGTAACAAAGAAGAACAAGTATCCACTCCCGCATATTGATGACTTGTTCGATCAACTCCATGATGTGAATTTATTTTCTTAATTGGACTTAGCGATGGGATTTCACTAACTAAAAGTGGCTAGATAGAGTGTATCGATTCATCGTTTCATACACCGTTTACATTTTAAAAGTGGTTGGTTATTCCATTCGGACTAATCAGTGCCCCAACATACTTTTTTGATCTCATGAACCATGTTTTCATGGATCAGTTGAATAAGTTCATGCTTGTGTTTGTTGATGATATTATCTTATACTCATGGATGGAATAGGAACATAAGACACATTTAAGGGTTGTGATGGAGGTGGTGAGGAAACACCGAATGGAGGTGAAGTTTTCGAAGTTCAACTTCTAGAGGAGGAAAGTGCAATTTTTGGATTGCGTTGTTTCTAAGTAGGGCATTGCTGCAGATCCTACAAAAGTTGTGATAGTCCAAGATTGGGATAGAACCAAGAGTACTATAGATGTGAGGATCTTCCTGGGATTAGCGGGACTCTATAGATGATTTATCAAGAATTTATCTAAGGTAGTAGCACCGTTAACCAACTTGATGAAGAAGAATCAGGCTTTTACTTGGGATGCAAGGTGTACGCATGTGTTTGTGAGTCTGAAGGAATAGTTAATGAGTGCACCAGTGTTAGTCATTCCAAGTAGGAATGAAGAGTTGAAAGTATACACATATGCCTATAGTACTTCACTAGGTGTGGCGTTAATGTAGAGGAGACATGTTGTATAAGCTAATCGACAGTTGAAAACGCGTGAGTGGAAATATCCGACTCATGTTCTAGAGTTGGCGACAATATTGTTCGATTTGAAGATTTGGAGGCACTATTTATTAGCAAGGAGGTTTGAGCTATTCACCGACTATAAATTTTTGAAGTGCCTCTTCTCTAGAAGGATCTTAATATCTATCAGCAGCGATAGTTAAAGTTCCATGCCTCCTATAATTTCGAAATTTCTTATATGCCTAGTAAGAAAAATACTATTGTTGATGCTTCGAGTAGAAGACATGCTAGTTTAGGAGCAATGTTCCTAGAGTGGACAAAGCTTAAGTTCATTGCTAATTATGACTTCAAACCTAGACGTGAACTAGAGCCAGATGTCTTGGCTGGTTTAACTATTGGACCAACTTTGATTGAGCGGATCGACACTAGTAAGGGGCATGAATCATGATGCTAGACTATGGGGATCATAATTAAGGTTGAATAGGGAGTAGAGTCTGAAGAGATGAAGCGGTGCGGACTAGACCGAGATGGTTGCTCCATAGGGGTAGGAGATTGTTTATGCCTGATGTCAATTGGTTGAGGGATGAGGTACCATGAGAGTGCCATCATTCGAGATTGACTATACATCCTAGTAGCCATAAAATGTACCAAGATATATGGAGGCTATTTTATTGGTAAGAGATGAAGAAGGATGTTGGGGCATTCATCTTAAAATTTTTGAACTATCAACTAGTGAAGGCTAAGTTGAAAAGGCCAAGTGGTTTGCTATAACCGCTCGAGGTTCTCGAATGGAAGTAGGAAAAGTTATCGATAGGCTTCATCGATGGATCGTCGGGGACAGGAGGCGGGTATAATGGCATCTGGCTCATGGTCGATAGATTGATGAAGATTACTCGATTAATACCCATAAAGTCTAGTATGATGACATCTATATTGGACGAGTTATATATGAAGTGGGTTGTCCGATTCCATGGTGTGTCTGAGTCACAGAGACTGTTGTTCACTAGTGAGTTCTGGAAGAGCTTGCAAGAGGAGTTGGGGATGGAGCTGCATTTGAGTGCAGCTCATCACACACAAACTGATGGGCGAACCAATATGGTGAATTGTATCTCAGAGTATCTCTTATGAGCTTGCATACTCGACTTTGGAGGCTCATGGGATGATCATTTACATTTAGTAGAGTACACATACAATAACAAATAGCAGTCTAGCATCAGTATGACACCGTTTGAGGCGTTATATGGCCTACTATTGATTGGATTTTCATCAATCTCAGAATTAGACTAATATGTTGTGAAGAGCAAAGGTTAATCGCTAATAAATAGATTTTAAAAATGGAAAATGAGAGGAAAGTAGACAATTAATGCAAACGACACCAAATATTAAGTGGTTCGGCAAGGTTGCCTACGTCCATTGTGAAACACTCTTATTATACGTCTCTCTTACAATTACAAGGAAGCATAAGAGAATAACAAGAAAAGCGAGGTGCTTAAGACCGATGAAGTAGCTAATCTTCAAGATTTGTTGCATAAGTGGTCTTGAATGGTGTATATTCGCTGGAGATCTAGCCCATTCCAACCCATTTCAAGTGATGATATATGGGTATTTATAGTAACTGAGAATGATGCTTGGATGACTAAGATTGGGCTGTGCCGATCGATAAATGGTTGGGAGAGATGCTTAAGTGGACTAGTGTCTGCTTGCTACACCGAATGCAGGTCGACATAGGGGTCGGTCGCCTGTGAGAAGGGTTAGCGCGGACTGGGCCGGATGATGCTTAGGTCTTGTCTGGTGCAACTAGTTAGTCGTTGAAGCTACTTTGGGTGTGCCAACCAATAGCTGGCCAGATGTGCTCTTAAGTAGATGGACTAATATGGGCCTAGCATGGACCTAGATCGACAGTGGAGGGACGCTAGCTGGCCTGCCCCTTGCCAAGGCTGGTCTATGGTGGGCTGGCCTAGATCCGAGCTGGCTTGTACTGAATCAAGCTATACCAAGAGGCCTTGATCAGTTTACTTATTTAGTTACAACAAAAATGAATAACATTTGGCCTCTCCCCCTCCATGCCAACAAGCGGGTGCAGGCTTGTCAAATCATGAGGGCCCTACCGATTTGCCACTCTGTGGTGCATTTAATGTGCGTCATATGTGGTGCTATGCTATTGTCTAAGGCGATTGCACTTCTCAAGATATTGCAAAGATGTGTCCCTTCATCTACGCACGTAGTGTGACACAACACTTGATTATTTTTGAACGATTGGGACCCTTTTTGCCTTTTTAGTGCAATGGTAGTGATTAAAGGGATAGGTATATAAATACCCCTCTTCTCCTCCACCTTAAACTCATGAAGCTTCTATCATGTAAATTCCTTCAGAGACCTAGAACTTTGCATGGTTTTCTATTGGTAAAAACATCTAACTTTTGTCTTTCTCTTCCTCTCTCAACGCTCTTGAACATTTTTTTGTTTTTTCGAACTTGTTTGGTGTTATAATAAAGGAGAAAATTTTCTTGATGTCGAGATATTTTTGTTAATTGCAGTTCAGACCACTGTTGTTCCGAACGTTGATCTTTGGTTTGGACTGTTGTTTGGAACTTTTTTTAAAGATGGATCTTGCACCGTTAATTAAAAAAAAGGTTAATTTCTTTTTTATTCAACCTTATAGAATTCGAATTTTTTTTGATATCCAATCAATCAGAATGGAGGTTAAAGAGGGTCTTTTTCCTCGTCGTATTCTTTTTTCGTACTCTTTTCTTCGTAAGAGAATGGTCTAAGCTCATACTCTTCGGTCATTTTTTCGACATCGATCGACCATCGTTGTTATGCCAATGGTCCAGTTGATGCTGATGGGTTTCCTCACCACCTTGCTCTCTCAATACAAGACCGAGGACGATTTACACACTTTACTACCATGTTAGAAAGAGTAGTGGTTGTCTATCTGCCATTGATGTCACAACTAAAGTCTTTGGAGGCTCCATCGGGTCATAGACTAGTAGCTTTTGAGATCTCTTATGAACTGTCTCTTATGCCCATGCAATGATACTTCAAACCGGTTGGATTCGAATTGAACTAATTGGATTTTAGTTGAAATGGTTGGATTCTAATTGAACTATCGTCATTATCTCAGCTCAATAATCCTCTCACAGCAAATACAAACCCAAAGCCCTTGAGATCAGCTACTCTCTTAGTTTTAAGTGTTTTATTTCTTATTATTCTCTTGTAATTCTCCATAGTTGTAAGAGGAATATATAGTAAGAGAACTTAATAGTGGACATAGGCATCTTTGTTGAACCACTATATATCTTGTGTTATTTACCTTTCAGTTGCATATTTAACTCCTCATTTTCCATTTTAAGCTTAATGATTAGCAGGGTACCTTTGCTCTTCATAATGCCTTAGTCTCATTTTGAGGTTGGCAAGAAAAATAGTCAACATTTTAGCGCTAGAAGGAGGGACTCCCCCTAAAGGCTCCCTTTTTCCACTCTTCTACTCTGAAATGGTCTACTATGACTTGTTATCATGGACAATCTTCCGCCGTTCGAAGGTAACAACTCCAATAGGCACGAAACCAACGTCAACACTCTCCCTAGTGCTATCCATCCCAACCCAGGCTTAGATGAAAAAAGATGGCGTGCTGTGATGCTACAGTTGTCGAACGTGTGTTAGTTTACCCGCGAAGTTAATGGCTTGAGGACACGGTTGGATGCTCAAGTGTAACATCCCTTATTTCGAGGCCCAAAACTAACCGCTACAGATGCTGCAGTCATCCATAGTTATTAATTGTTAGTGACCAAATGCGGTAAATATTAGATACATTGATATACCAGAAACACAAGAATATGAAGAAAAAAAATTAAACTTAATTTAAAACAAATTTCTCATTTCATTTCAGATTCATTGCATAATCCCATACGTAAGCCATGTTCAGAGAAATTACTATTTATTACAAAATACGCCAAGAGCGACATATGAAGATGCCCTCTTGGTTGATAAGAGTCCAAATATAGGCACTAAACAACTTTGCCGTTGCATCCAATAACACAGCAAAATCAAACAAAATGAACTCTTAATAGCTAACTTGCCTCCTGCACGTCTCCGGAAGCTTATTCGTCTAAAGGATAATCTGAAAACCTTAACACTCAAACTACTCAAAATCAATTGAGCATCCGAAAGTTTAAGGGGAAAACATAAACTTCAAGTCAGACAAAAAGTCTAGTGTGAATAATCACATACCATCTCAAACCATATAGATACCTAGTGAGACCACGCCGCTTAGCGGAACAGGTTTTCCCCTCACTAGTATCTTAACCCAATTTATAATCACCATATACTATGCATCTGCATCCACAATGGTTAATACATAACATAATAAAATGTATAATGATGATATGCAAACATGCAATATGCTCTAGATTTCTACCCCCATTTACCTGACTATCTGTCTCAAGTTATAGTTTCTAGGGTCACTATTAACCCATTAGTTTTCATGGGCTGACTAATAACCTGTTTAATTCTTTATGGATTTCCTACCCACTTTCATAGTTTTCATGGGATCACTATGAACCTATTGGTTTCTACCAACAACATTATCCAAACATAGTTTTCATGGGTTTACTATGAACCTATTGGATTCTCCAATAACATCTCTCATGTCATAGTTTTCATGGGTTGACTATGAACCTATTGATCTCTATCAACAACTTGTTCCAAACATAATTTTCATGGGATCACTAAGAACCTATTAGCCCCTGCCAATAACAATTTCCATAATATAGTTTTTATGGGCTTACTAAGAACCTGTCTAAACCAATGATCTTTGATAAGCTTTGGGCATCCTATATTCTGTTTCAACTGACCTCCTGGATGCAATTCTACTCACATATGAGTTAATTCAATGTATATTCACTACTGGGTCAACTTAGCCGGTTATTCTACCCTTAACACTCCAAAATGCAGTTATGGGTTAATTATGAAGCGTACATGATTACAGAAGCATACATGATAACTAATCAAAACATAACAATATAAACATCCATGATTTAATTCCTTGTAATCATTTTCTACTAAAACGTGATTAATACCCTTAACCCACTATCCTTTGCAAGGAAAACTTCCTCTAAGATTTCAAATTTTAAATGCCATTTCAAAGCACTTTTACATTGCCATGGGTTTACCTTTAAAAATGAGATTGGGTTTTCTTATTTGAAAGCTAAGGCTTTCGACTATATCCTTTGTATCATTACTTAAAACCTTAGACGTTCCCTTTCGAAACCATCTAAGATATCTTTCGAATACCATGAACCATTCCTTTTGAAACACAAAAAATATACCTTTCGAAACACCGAAAAATATACCTTTCGAAATACTTAAAGCATACCCTTTGAAAGCATTGGGTTCAAGTAAGAATTTGTGGAAACATAGCTTCGAAACCATTTAAAAGTATTCCTTTCGAAACCATTGGGTTTAATATTTAGTATAACTATACGGTCAAAGAGAACTGAAGCAAAAGAAACCATTTCGAAAGCATTAATCTCAAATAAAAGAATTGGGGAAGAGGATGGCTTCAAAACCAACCTTTAGAAAACCATTGCCTCCGAAACTCTTATTAAAAGTGGCTAAAACAACCCTTTCGAAGGCATTGGGAAGGTGGCTTCAATGTTAATAAAACGAAAGCCTTCCTTTCGAACTCATTGTTATAAGGCTATAAAGAAAAGCGGCCTTTAACCAATTCGAAAGGCATGAATGCGACAGCTGGGTATCGAATAGGTTCAAAAGCGGAAACTATTTCGAAAGCATCTTTTAAAAACAAAGGCAAGTTGGAATGATTTGAAAGCTTATAAAAATGGCTTCAACCCCTTCGAAAGCATGCCTTCGACACGGTCCCTTCCGCCTTTCTCGTATACATTACATATCAATTGCTTGATATCATGTGCATTGGTTTCGAATGGATACGAAAGGTCATTAGTGGAAGTATGGTGACGAAAGCAAGCAAATGGAAGTGGTGAAGTTGTAATTCGAAACAAAACTGATTTTTATGCCTTTCAAAGTAATTCCTTTTTACCTAACTTGCCTAATTTGTCAAAATATGATTGGTTGCCAATTCTTTATAAAAGTTCTTTTCTAAAAGGCTGCCGAATTCAACAATTAACAAATGAAATCATTTTAACAAATAAGCCCTTCCCCTTAACAAAACATTTAAGTCCTCTAACTTAAATAATTTAATAACCATAGTAAAACACTTAGGAAAAATCTCCAAAAATCACAATTATTCACTTTTATTATGTTTCTAACATATATAAATTTCAGACTCGAAAACAATACTTGATTTCCTTAAATAATTTAAACCCAAAAATTATCTATTTCTTTCATTCAAAATTCATAATAAATTATCCATAGCTTGGAATATTATGAGAATTTAAACTCATCTCCAAAATAATGTTTTACATAACATATTCAAACATCATGGCATTCAGAAATCAATTTGCATGATTTTAACCTTAAAATCAAATTATATTATCCCACAAAAACCCTTGTTTAAATTATAACATGGCATATAAATAAAAGCATATCATCATTCATCCAATCATATGGTTTTATACCTTAAACCCCAATTAAAACATTCAAGATGACTTATATGAGATGGTTTAGATCATTATTCGCCTTGTTTGGATAAGGAACTTGAGATTTGTTCTTACTTTAACCTTCCTAGCTTGAATCTTAGCTTCTAATTGGATTTTGCTCTTCTTCTTCTTAGGGTTATGGCTGGCCTTGTTTTCTTTTGTTTATGTTTTTGATTTTGTAAGAATATAATGAGAAGGAAAAGGTTGTATGGGCTTTAAGGGTTATGGGGTTCGGCTATTCCTATATTACTCTTGCCCTATTCTCTTAAGTATTTAACTTGTAAACCATTCTTATAAATCCATTTAGTTAAGGCATGACCCTAATTAGATCTCAAATCGCAATTCCCTTATCACTATGCTCTCTACATTATTCTATTTAATTTATTTAATTAAATCTACTGAATAATGCTATTTAAAATTAGGGTTGTTACAAGCTCCACTCCTTAAAAGAATTTCGTCCTCGAAATTCAGCAAGGACTAAATACTAAGCATAGCAATCATCTATAACATCTCCTAACTACCATACTAGCCTACCTGACTAGCAGATGGTCTATATATATAACATATATAGAACATATCCTTATAATAGATCAGGATAAGTATCTCTAATCCTGCCTTCGGTCTCCCAAGTATAGTCTTTTTCGTTGTCGCTCCACTGAACTTTCACCAACTTGACTTTCTTATTTCTTAACCTCTTCTCATCTCTTGCTACAACTCGAACTGATTGTCTAACAAAAGTCAAATCTAGTTCTATTATTAAGTCTTCCAATGCAGTCGAAGTAATAGTAAGTCTCTGGATCATGCACATACTTATAAAGATGAGACACATGAAACACATTATGGACACCTGCCAAATTGCTCGGCAACTTTATTCTGTGTGTGAGCTTTCCAATTCTCTCTATAACTGAGTACGGTCCAACATATCTTGGTACTAGTTTACCTGATTTTCCGAATCGCACCACAACCTTCATGGTGATATCTTAATGAAAACCTTATCTCCAACTGAAAACTCTAGATCCTTACGCCTCTTATCTGTGTAACTCTTTTGTCTAGACCAAGCTTCCTTCATCCTACCTCGGATCTACTCAATCTTCTCTATTGCTTCTCTTGCCATATCTAGACCAAGGACCAATCTGTCTCCAGTAACCAACACGCTGGTGATTTGCACGGCCTTCCATATAAAGCTTCGAAAGATGTCATCCCTATACTATCCTGGTAGCTATTATTATAGGAAAACTTAACCAAGTACAAATGGTCTTCCCACGACCCACCAAAATCTAATACACAAGCTCTTAATAGATCCTCGAGAAACTGTTGACTCTCTCTGTCTACCCATCCGTCTGTAGGTGATAAACATCTTAAGCTCGGTTCCTAACATTCCTTGTAGACTCTTCCAGAATTCACTAGTGAACAAGGCATCTCTGTCACTGACTATGCTACTAGGAATCCCATGTAGTCTAACTATGTTCTTCATAAATAATTTAGCCAGGACAGGTAATGTCTTGGTTGATTTGACTGGAATGAAATTGGCACTCTTGGTCAACCTGTCCACTATGACCCATATACTTTCATTTCCTCGTTTCGACCTTGGCAATCTGTCTATAAAATCCATGGATATTGAATCCCATTTCCAAACTAGTGTCTCCAAAGGTTGAAGCAACTCACTCGGCTTCTGATGTTCGACCTTCACTTGTTGACAGTTCACACACTGCTTTACCCACAAGCCAACATCCCTCTTCATACCTTCCCAATAGAAACTCCTCTTCATATCCCGATACATCCTCGTCCCCTCAAGATGAATCGTAAATTTTGATCGATGACATTCTCTAAGGACCTCCTTCCTTATGTTTTCTACATTCGGGACACATAATCGTCCCTTCTTTCTCAACCACCCTCTCTAGTCAAGACTAAAATCCTTCAAATCATCAATCTCGATTCCGGCCTCTAGCCTTCTAATCTTCTCAATTAACACTGGGTCATCTTTCTGCTTAGATGCAATCCTTGATCAATCTCGGTCGTACTTCCAAGCTGGACAACATGGCAGTACTCTGACTCGAACTAGCAGTAGATCTTAACTGCACATTGCACGTAGTCAACGGCTAAAGATCCTTCCATTCAGCTAACATGGCTAACACTATATCCTTATGTTTCTTGCTAAGTGCATCTGCAACCTTGTTACCTTTCCCTGGTATGTACTCTATACCAAAGTCATAAGCTGCTAAAAACTCGAGCCATCTTTGCTATTTCACATTTAACTCCTTCTGAGAGAATAAGTATCTTAAGGACTTATGATCGGTATATAACTTGAATCTCTCTCCCAAGAGATAGTGCCTTCATATTTTCAACGCGAAGATTACCGCTGCCAACTCTAAATCATGAATATGGTATCTCATTTCATGGGGACTAAGCTGTTGAGAAGTGTAGGCAATGACCTTACCCTTTTGCATCAACACGGCTCCTAATCCGGTTCCACATGCATCGGTATACACTACTAATCCTTGATTCTAGTCTGGAACTACTAACATAGGTGCATTGGTCAATAAATGCTTTAACTTAAGTAATGCTTCCTCACATTTGCCAGACCAAGTAATCTTTACATCCTTCCTAGTCAGCCAAGTCAAAGGCACTGCTATCCACGAGAAATCCTTAATAAACCTTCGGTAGTAACCAGCAAGCCCAAGAAAACTTCTGATCTCAATCACCGTCTTTGGTCTCTTCCAGTTGTTAACAACCTCGATCTTATCTAGATCAACTGACAAACCCTTCTCTGAAACCACGTAACCAAGAAACTTAACTTCTTTCTTTCGGAATGATATTTTGAAAACGTCGCTTTCAATTGATGCTGCCTTAGCGTCTCAAGCACCACTCTAAGATGAACTTCATGCACTATTCCATCCTTAGAGTATATTAAAATGTCATCTATGAATACCAATACTAACTTATACAAGTGCTCTTGAAAAACTCGGTTCATCAAATCCACGAAGAAAGCTGGCACATTCGTTAACCCGAATGTCATCACTAACTACTCGTACGAACCATACCTAGTCCGAAACACCGTCAACGAAATACCGTCCTCTGCCACTCTTAGTTAATGGAAACCTGTCACCAGGTCCAATTGGAAAAATATTCTAGCTCCACTAACCTGACCAAATAAATCATCGATTCTCGGCAAAGGATACCTATTCTTGATTGTCTTCTCGTTCAACTTACGATAGTCGATACACATCCTTAACGACCCATTCAGTTTCTTCACGAACACCGTGGCCGCTCCCTAAGGCGAACTGCTTGGTCTGATAAAAAATTTCCTTCTAAATCCACTAGATGCACCTTTAATTCCTTCATCTCGGTAGGTGTCATCCTGTTAGGTGGTCTACTTACAGGTTCTGCTCCTAGCACAAGATCTATCCAAAACTCAATGGCTCGCTTCGATTGTAGTCCTGTAACTGGCTCAAAAACATCTGCAAACTCTCTTACTACCAAAACCCGATTCAACTCTTCTTCTACTTCCATTGCATTCAGCAAAGCCCAAGCACTTGAGTCTGACTTTTCCACCGAGTATATAATTTGGTCATGACTATATGGGTGTCTTAGCGATATTTCCCTATCTTGGCAAAATATCCTAGCATCATATCTAACCAATCCATACCCAAAATGATCCCGAAGCCTACATAGTCAAAAACATACAAACTGCATGCAAACTTATGACCTATCAATTCAAGTTCTAACTGGTCACATCTCATCCCCAGAGTTGCATAACCTCCTATCGGATTTGAAACCCTTAAGGAAGTAACAAGGTACGAGGGTCCTAAACATAACCTATCTACCAAACACTAAGATATAAATGAATGTGATGCACCGGTATCAAATAGTACCCTAACCGGTATACTATGAATCAAAAGCGTACCTTCCATCATAGATTTCCCCTTCTCGGCTGTTGTTGGTATGGAAGAAGATGGTTCTAAGGCAAAAACTTTTCCCTTGTCTGCTCTAACCGGTTCTGGACATGATTCTTGTAATGCCCGATCTAGTCACAGTTGAAGCACTTCACTCCTTACTTATATGCAACCTTCTTCCCTTTTCTAGTTCGACATTCATGAGCAAAATGTCCTTTCTTGTCGCACTTGCAGCAAACTACATCAGCCTTCCCTTTCTTTGTTGCTCCTCTTTCCTGAGCTCCTTTCTTCTTAAAGAATTTCCTCTTCTTACCCTGAGAGTCCCGAGTTTCAACTTGCTTCTCTTTCAAAAAAGTAGAAAGCATCTCTTCATTCCTGATTGCCATCTCCACTACAACTGTACTTGGATCATGGAGGTGTGGCATAGTCGCCATGGCAATCTCGGGACTTAACCCTCGAATAAACTTCTCGTTCCTTTTAATGACGGTGTCAATGGTAGCATATCCGTATCCGGACAACTCATCAAACTTCGTAGCATACTCAATCACCGACATTTCACTTTGCATTAAGTCCATGAACTTTCTCAACAATACTGACTTGTCAACTTCAGACAAGAACCTCTCCTCGAAACTCTGCCCAAGTCAACTCTTCCTCGGGAACTCCCATGGTAACACCATTCCACCAATAAAGTGCTGATCCCTGCAACTGTCAGCAAGTCTTCTCTTCTGCTCATCATCTAATCCCAAGTCGGCAAAAATTCTTTCACGGTGCAATAACCAGTTTTCTACTTCAATAGCATCCTCTGTTCCCAAAAATGGCTTCCCACCAAGACTGGTATAATCCCTGCTCGGCTTGGCATAGTTATTGCCAAATGGGCCCATAGGATTAGCTCCTCCACCAATCACAGCATTTCCCCCAACTGCTCTAGCTTGCATCAGATTGAAAAAGAACCAATACATCATCCCTATATCTACGAGCGGGGTTCCAACACCTACATTAGCATTTGCGTTTGGATTAGCATTTGCATGTTGACCCGAATTCCTCATAGTATTGGGTCGAGCATTTCCATTAGTTGCAGTGCTTCCTCCACCTAGATTTCCTCTTCCGTTTCCTGCCTCCATATCTTCCTTTCTCATAAATCTGCATACGAGCCTTAGTAAGACATAGAAGAATGGTCTAAGAGAGAAGGGAATACGTACTTATATATATATATATATATATATATAACAAATGAAAGCACGTTACTATAGCGTTAACCTAAACCTCGGTCTCATTCTCCGATTCATTGGGTTATGTTTTGAAAATCTTTGAGGTTCAAATTTCTTTTAAATTTACATAAACCTATGCTCTGATACCAACTTGTAACATCCCCTATTTGGAGGCCCAAACTAAACGCTACGGATGCTACAGTCATCCATAGTTATTAATTCTTGATGACCAAATGCGGTAGTGTTAGATGCGTTGATATACCAAAAACACATGAATATGAATAAATTTTAAACTCAATTTAAAATAAAATTCTCATTTCATTTCAGATTCATTACATAATTTCATACGTAAGCCATGTTCAGATAATTTCAATTTATTACAAAATACGTCAAGAGCAACATATGAAAATGCCCCCTTGGTTGACCAGAGTCCAAATATAAGCACTAAACAACTTTGCCATTGCATCCAATAACACAACAAAATCAAATAGAAAGAACTCCTAATAGCTAGCTTGCCTCCTCCACGTCTCCAGAAGTTTATTCATCTAAAGGAGAACTTGAAAACCTTAACTCTCAAACTACTCAAAATCAATTGAGCACCCGAGAGTTTAAGGGGAAAACATAAACTTTGAATCAGACAAAAAGTCTGGTGTGAATAATAACCTACCATCTCGAACCATATAGATATCTAGTGAGACCACGCCGCTTAGCGGAACGGGTTTGCCCTTCAATAGTATTTTAACCCAATTTATAATAACCATATACTGCGCATCTGCATCAATAATGGTTAAGACATAACATAATAAAATGTATCATGATGATATGCAAACATGCAATATGCTCTGGATTTCTCATCCCCATTTACCTGACTATCTATCTCCAGTTATAGTTTCTAGGGTCATTATTAACCTATTAGTTTCCATGGGCTGACTAATAACCTCTTTAATTCTTTATGAATTTCCTATCCACTTTCATAGTTTTCATGGTATCATTATGAACCTATTGGTTTTTACCAACAACATTATCCAAACATAGTTTTCATGGGCTTACTATGACCTATTGGATTCTCCAATAACATCTTCCATGTCATAGTTTTCATGAGCTGACTATGAACCTATTAATCTCTATCATTAACTTGTTTCAGATATAATTTTCATGGGATCACTAAGAACCTATTGGCCCTTACCAATAGCAATTTCCATAACATAGTTTTTATGGGTTTACTAAGAATCTATCTAAACCAATGATCTTTGATCAGCTTTGGGCATCCTATATTCTGGTCCAACCGACCTCCTGGATGCAATTCTACTCACAGATGAGTTAATTCAATATATATTCACTACTGGATCAACCTAGCCGGTTATTCTGCCCTTAACATTCCAAAATTCAATTATGGGTTAATTATGAAGTGAATATGATTATAGAAGCATACATGATAATTGATCAAAACATAATAATATAAACATCTAGGATTTAATTCCTTGTAATTATTTTCTACTAAAACATGATTAATACCCTTAACCCACTATCCTTTGCAAGGAAAACTTCCTCTAAGATTTCAAATTTTAAATGCCATTTCAAAGCTCTTTTACATCGCCATGGGTTTACCTTTAAAAATGAGATTGGTTTTCTTATTTGAAAGCTAAGGCTTTCGTCTATATCCTTTGTATCATTGCTTAAATCTTAGATGTTCTCTTTCGAAACCATCCAACATATCTTTCGAATACTTGGAACCATTCCTTTCGAAATACAAACAATATACCTTTCGAAACACTGAAAAATATACCTTTCAAAATACTAGCATACCCTTTGAAAGCATTGGATTCAAGTAAGAGTTTGTGGAAACATAGCTTCAAAACCATTTAAAATAATTCATTTTGAAATCATTGGGTTTAATATTTAGTATAACTATACGGTCAAAGAGAACAGAAGCGAAAGTAACCCTTTCGAAAGCATTAATATCAAATAAAAGAATTGGAGAAGAGGATGGCTTTGAAACCAACCTTTCAAAACCATTGCCTCCGAAACTCTTATTAAAAGTGGCTAAAACAACCTTTCGAAGGTATTGGGAAGGCAGCTTTAATGTTAATAAAACGAAAGCCTTCCTTTCGAACTCATTGTTATAAGGCTATAAAGAAAAGAGGCCTTTAACCAATTTGAAAGGTATGAATGCGGTAGCTAGGTATCGAATAGGTTCAAAAGCGGCAACTATATTGAAAGCTTCTTTTAAAAACAAAGGCAAGTTGGATTGATTCGAAATCTTATAAAAATGGCTTCAACCTCTTCAAAAGCATGCCTTCAACGAGTCCCTTCCGCCTTTCTCCAATACACTACGTATCAGTTGCTTGATACCATGTGCATTGGTTTTGAATGGGTGCGAAAGGTCATTAGCAGAAGTATGGTGATGGAAGTAAGCAAATGGAAGTGGCGAAGTTAACTTCATCCCACCAGCTCCTTCAATAATCAACCTGGTCGATCTACCTACTTGTAGAAAAATGCCTCTTGGCGGCTATAAACTCCTAAACATGCCAAGGCCCAGGATAGGTTGGTGCCCGAAACTCCACTAATGGACGTTCCTGTCAATCCTAGGAGGTACATCGCATGCGTGCCTAGTGGAATTAATCTCACCCTAGACCTATTTTCGTCAGTTATGCTAAATCATCCCTTTCAAAGTAAGCAAATGGAATGGCCTCGGCTATGTTTAGGAGTACAGACCCATCCGACCACATCATGGCATTCAAGTCCATTAACCGTGCCAAATATCTCTCTGGCCTTGCCAAGTTTCTATCTTTCCCTCCATCCTTGTAGGATCGACCTCCCACTGGTTCTTGCACCTGCGATCAGGCAGCATCCGCTCTTGGGCCCAACTATGCATAGACTTCAAAACTCATTTCTTCACATCCCATACACATATAATGTTAGCAAGCAAACTAATCGATATTAGGTAGGGTCCTTTTGAGAAATCACGGTTTTTGTCAGCCGCTTCAACAAAGAGTCCACCTGGGCTGGGGTGCGGACATCAAAAGCTTGGTCTTAGCCCTTTGTTCAATGGTCTGATACAAATCCAGGATATAAAGAGAATTCTAGAAATAGCCAGCTTCATGCCTAACCGACTTCTATCATTGGGCAAACGACAAGATGAGGATGGAAGATGTGGATCTTTCGGACAGTGACAATGAGGCGAGACACCCCACCCAGACCGATCCCCACAACAACAACGATCGCCGCAATAGAGGTCATCGGACCGACACTCGAAGGCATCCAAAGAGCGGTCCTCCCTACAAGTCCAAGTATCATAATTACTCACACTTGAACACGGACATTGCTACCATCTATCTCACCAGTAGGAATGAGGTGCAGTATCAAAGACCAGCCACCATCAGAGATGAGAAGCAATAGAAACCTCGTCGCAACAGTAAGAACCGCGAGTTCTATCGAGTCTATAGCCAGTCCACAATAGACTGTCGTGTGCTTAAGGATGAGATCGAAAGGCTCATCCAAGAAGGCATACTTTTGGAATTTATTCATCATCAGGTCGAGCAAAGGGGGAACCATGATGAATGGTCAAATCATCCCCTTTAGCCCAACAACACATATGTCCAAGCCGCCATCGAGGTCTTAACCATATGTGGGGGACCATATGTGGTAAGTAGCAGGCGGTGTCCAATCCCAATATCAAAGAGATGTAGGTACTGTAAGGCAGGTTTATTCGTTTGAGTTTTGAGCTTCCAAAGTTCCCTGGCTGGAATTAGATCGACCCATCAACTTCACAGCCGAAGACAATGTAGCAATCTCCTACCCCATCATAACACTACGGTCATCACTATTGCTTTGACCAACTCAAATGTGCATCGAGCTTTCCTAGATAAAGGCAGCTTGGTTAACGTCATGTTCAAGAATGTTTTTGAAGCCCTCAGACTTCCTACCTCCAGCTTACCCTATGTGCCTGCCCATTAATGGCTTTAGGGGTGTAGCAATCATTCTGATGGGCACAACCTCACTTGTAACAACATTCAACCAAGAACCCCTCGCTACGAAGATCCATGTAAACTTTGTAGTAGTTGATTTCCCATCTACTTATTACCCATTAATAGGATGATCGACACTTGCCGAGTTGGATGTGATCATTTCCTACAACCGCCTCATCATGAAGTTCCCCTTCTAAGACGGGGTCTGTATGATTAAGGGCAACCAATAGAAAGCGAGGGAATGTTATAGAACTACCCTTAGACAAGCAAAGAAAGGAGTTTTCATGCTACAATAAAATGATCCAACAATCAGTAGCGATTTTCTTAACAAATCCAATGGGCCGACCAATGCCCTAGTTTTTTCCAAGGCTACCCCAGCCCCAAAGTACTGAAGGCGACCCCCACCCTTTCATAGTCGATCAACTTGTCTAAGAACTAGGGGGCATCATTACCCCGACCCTTCATTATAGATAAGTTTTCAATTGCTATGTGGAAAGTTATGTATATCTATTTGTTTTCATTCTATAAATCTTTGAGATCGGGCAGCGTACAACCCGCTTTGCTATCACACATCCCACACTAGAGTGAGCAAACCAACACGCTCAGATTCGGCTCGAGATTAAAGTTCGCTTCATACCTGGAAACGTGTCAATCAGGAGAACCTCATAGCTCATGCGCTTGGGTTCGAGCTTGAGCTCATGTGCCACTCAACGTTCGACCACTTGAAGCTCGAGAGAACTCGTGAAAAAACTTGTGTTTTAGCTCATGCCGCTACAAACCGATGCTCTACATCCGGCCATCACTTGGCCACCTTAATAGATTTTCTGCAGGATCAACGGCATCTCATACCTGGCAACATGTCATCTAGGAGAACCCCATACCTTGTGTGCTTGGGTTAGAGCCTGGGCTCGTCTGCCACTCAGTAACCGACTACTTAAAGTCCAAGAGGGCTCGCAAGCAAACTTGCATTTTAACTCATACAGGTGCAAACCATCACTCTACCTATGGCCATCACATGGCTACACCAATAGTTGTATCCAGCCCATCTTATTATTACATCAATAGTGGGCATAATCTTAAAATGAAAAAAATTGTAGCATAAATATAGGGACTACTGGATACTCAGGGTATTCCGCCTAACTAATCGCACAGATTATCCAACAACACAACAAATTTCTCAAATTAGAGTTGCAATAGAAGATCATTTTCATTTAGTTCAAAATAGCACAGAGGCATAATGCCTACCCTGTTGGGCATATCATAATATTCTTATGACTAATTAGTCGAAAAGAAGAAAAAGAGCAGTAGAAGAAGCACGTCAACAGCTCTTCCAAGATAGGTTAGCCTGCATTTTTATCACCACCTAGAAAGCCCCTGGATTTTCCAGAGAAACACATCAAATGATTAAGAAATTGCTAAAGAAAACTAAGCAAGTTCCTGTCTTCGTAGCACTTCAGATACTTTAACTGATCCAGAACTTATTGAAGAAGAGGGAGTGTGCTACCAAATCCAATGCTCTCTCATCAAATGGTCGTGAGAAGCTTCCAGAAAACCTCGTCAAGGAGAAGACCAAGGTTTTGGTCATGGCAGAAAAATAGAGGCTGCAGTCCCTGCGCCTTCGAAAGAGGCACAAAAGCGTCCAAACCAACCTGGAACCGGGGATGTCAAATCCTTAAAGCAAGGAAGTGCCCTAGCTTTACTTGGAACCTTATTCTGAAACCAACGTCCAACCACAATCAACACCCTGGCCATCAGGCAGGGGTATGAGGCAAGGAATGAAGCATAAATCGCTCCAAGTAGAAGCTTCCAGCCAATGGTATAAGCTGCAATCAATAAGTGGCAGTTGAAACACCGAATAACTTTCGCCTCTCTCGACATTCCAACTAAATTTGATAAAAAGGCATATGAGAAAAGGTGTTTGGAAAGGAAATATATGATGAAGCTAGTTGCTCTTTATCAGTGAAGAATTGCGAATTACTCAAAAGTTCTCAGTTTTTTTATGAAGAACGATTTTGTGGGTTCCAGGAAGAAGAAGAAGGGGTACTTATATACCCACACCTTTAATAACATGTGTTGAACACAAAAGGAAAGGAGGATCCCGGTCATCCAATAAAGATCAATATTAAGTCAAGTCAAGCACATGGGAAGATATAACATGTCTGTAAAACGTCTAGAAAATCGAACCATCATAACCAATTGTGCGAAGCCCCTTGGAAGGCATATTAAATGCGTTGCAGGGCCATCATTCAAAAAGTGTTGTATGATATTCATTTAAGCCCGCACCCATAAATGGATATGGACTTGAGGGGCAGAATGTTGCTCATATTTTTTGCAAGCAACTAGCAAACCCAATTAAAGACAATCTAGCCCAATCAAAGCCAGCCCAACTTATCCGTAAGTGGCCCAGTCAAGGACCGGCCCAAGCCCATGGTCTCGTACCAGCCCTTTAACCTAGCATGCTGCCATGGTAAGGCCCAGCCTCTTTAATCAACTTTCACATGAACAAGACCAAGACCAAACCTTGATCAATCCCTCCAAGCTTCTCTACATTGGACTTCTAGTAGTAGCTAAAGACCACCGTGATTCGGCCAGCTCCACATCAGTTATTGACCCAAAAAATAGACCAACACCCTGGTTTGAGTTTGAAAGCACCAGCCCTGTTCTGATATAGTAATATCACAGATAATAGATATAGAAAAAGAACGATAAAGGAAAGATGGCAGAGAATTTTTATAGTGGTTCGGCTGTTAATGAAGCCTACGTCCACTTTATAGTTTTATTATAGATTGATTGCTATTACAAGAGATGTATGATTACAAGGCTTTGATTGTTTCCTAGCTAGATTGAATCTCCAGAGTTGGAATCCACTGGAGAATCACAGTGTATTCCTTTGGAGATTGTTATGAGGGAGGCAAATGTTATCCGGGTTTTTAACCCAGCAGGATCCAACAGGAGACAGAACAATCTAGTGTTATCAGAATGGTTTAGAACTTAACCAGAAAGGCTAAGGCAATGAGTTAATAAGAGCCAAGCTATACTACTAAGGCAACGAATGGGATTGACTAAACCAAGAGACCAACATTCTTTCAACCTAATCAGCAGCTGAGCGCAAACAGCAGTAAATTATCATCAAAATAGAACAACATGCAACAGGACTACGCAAACAACGGCGACACAAGACCATGGAAACATCTCCAATTCCAAACGCCAGAAAAATACTAAGTGTTTGGATCATCAGCAACCCATGCCCCCCTCAAACCTTCAAACCAGAAAACCAAAGAATAGTACGTAAGAGGCCAAGACATTGGCTCGCAAACGAGCTAAGTCTATGGGTCGCCAGCGACCCATAGGCCATGGGTCGCCAGCGACCCATGGTTCTGCCTTGTATTGCAAGCCAAACACTCCATAGGCCATCTCCTACCTGTCTGCGAGCTGGTGATGATGTGGCCTGACCTAGAATCTCTCCGATCCATATATATATATATCATCCTACCTACAACATAAACTGGATCTTCTCCGGACTGGTGGTTGAAGCTCTGCTGGATTATTCTTCGTTCTCTGCCTCCCTCATAACAATCTCTAAAGGAATACATTGTGATTCTCTAGTGGATTCTAACTTTGGAGATTCAATCTAGCTAGGAAACAATCAAAGCCTTGTAATCATACATCTCTTGTAACAACAATCAGTCTATAATAAAACTATAAAGTGGACGTAGACTTCATTAACAACCGAACCACTTTAAAAATTCTTTGTCATCTTTCTTTTACCGTTCTTTTTCTATATCTGTTACTTATGATATTGCTCTGTCAGAACAGGGCTGGTGATTTCAAACTCAAACCAAGGTGTTGGTCCATTTTTTAGGTCAACATTTTGGTGCTTTCATTGAGAAATCCAACTCAGGATCTAGATCTAGCTATCTACTTTGGATCCCATAGGTCCAGAAGTTAGATCCTCAATCTTTGCTTGAAGAACCACTGTTTGGAGTCAATGGCCCCTGGAAGAAGAAGATCTAACTATCTACTTTGGATCAGATAGGTTCAGAAGTTAGATCCTGAATCGCCACTTGGAAGGATCGAAGAAAAAGCAAGCAAACACATGCTAAGGTGATGGAGAACATCAACATGAGATAGTAGACGTGGTCCTAAAGGCAAAGCTCAGAAATCACTTAAGCACATGGGTCGTTAGTGATCCATGCACTATGGGTCGCTATCGATCCATACCTTTTCACCAGACCGCCATAAACTCCAGAAGACAAAGTACTGAAATCACTTAAGTACATGGATCACTAGCGATCCAAGTACTATGAATCCCTAGCGATCCAAGTACTGTGGATCCCTAGCGATCCAAGTACTATGGATCGCCGGCGACCCATACCATGGATCGCCAGAAGCCATGGGTCGCCAGAAGATATGGATCACCAGAAGCTATGAGTTGCTAGAACCTATAGGTCACCAGAAGCTATGGGTCGTTAGAACCTATGGGACGTTAGCGATCCATAGCCTATGGAACGCTAACGATCCATGAAGTTAGCGATCCATAGCCTATGGAACGCTAGATCCTATGGGTCGCCATAACCTATGGAACGCTAGAACCTATGGGTCGTTAGCGACCCATAGCCTATAAGACCGCTGTCTAGGTCGTTCGAAGGGGATATAGTGGAAAGGAAGCAATCGGTAGAGATCCAAGAAGAATGATGATGGAAGAAAATGTCAACACTCCACTTACTCCAAAAGGACCGGCTACAAACTTGACCTTAGGAGTGAAAACCCTATGGAAGGATATAAGGATGGCTCTCTCCGGCTCTGAAGATGACAAACAATTTGAGGAAGACAAATTGGATGAAAATGCCAACGTGCAAAACGCTAGAAGAAGCCAAAAAACTCATGCCATAGCACGGTGCCAAGCAACGGACGAGGAACTGCTACTCAGACGGTATTCTTAGAGGCAAGGACCAAGAGGATATAACACAAACCGAGATCAGTTACATTGCCAAGCTACCATGCTATATTGTGATCACTCCCGACTGACCAGCTTCCAATCCTATCATGAAGCTCCCATCGTCGAATCATGAATGGTCGTCGTCGAAAATCATAAAAAATCGTCAAAATGGTCATTGAAAAACTCACTTCAGTCCTGACTCAAATTTGAACTTGGCCTCTACTTGGATACTCATGACTTAGATCAACACTGAAAACCAGCCTCGAGAGAGTTCACCAGAGTCCAGAGAAAAATCCGAGGGATGTTGTATATTCCAAGATGCACACGGTCCTAACACTGGCGATTACAAACATCTCTGAGATGTGATCGGAAAGCTGATTCGGAAATGAAAGCTTCAACAGTATGTGCAATCCTTGTAGAATGGCGAGCAGGGAACATCCAACGCCTATTAATAAAGAACACCAATTATCAATTGGACCGTTGAGGGTCTCCACCCGCTGAAAGGAGCTAGGGGCAAAGTGGAATAGTGAGAACACGATGTTGCTTCACTTATCAATGATATTTATTTCGATCTTCTTTGAATTATTTTATTTTAATTTTAATTTCAATTATTTTGTGAACTACGACCAAGTTGAACTAAACTACTTCCATAACGATGCAGGTGACCAAGTACTTAGAGTTGGCCGCTAGCCAATCCTCATAGACTGTGATCGAACCTATGGAGTTTCATCAAGACGAACGTGATTCGGTCGTTCATCAGCAATCATATGCCCCTGATTTGGGACTCTGAGGCACAGAAAAAAGAACTTGACAAGTTCAGAATCCAATAGAAAGTAGACATGATTAACTGTCCACTCAACAACCTTCGTATTAGATTCGAAGTAGTCGCGACTGGCTACCTGTTGATCAACCCTGGATTTCAACAAATGAACATGATTGTTGCCCAAAACAGACACAACTTAATTGCCCGCTTAATAACTCATTATCTCTACTTGCTAGAAAGAATACGAAGAAAATTGTGCAAGACTCGATCACCCGACCCCAGCATGGATGTGATCAAATCCTTCATCACCTTCTTTTTTCCCGACTTAATGGCAGGAGCCGCAACTATCAAGTGGACGTGAATCGACCGTCTAATTGCCAAGTTTCCAAATCAAACGGGTGGAAATATGACTTCTCTCAATAAAAATCTCTAAGTCCCCGGAGCGCGGACTAGAGTACTCTAAGTCCCCAGAGCACGGACTAGAGCATAAACAATTCAAAAAAAATCTCTAAGTCCCCGGAGCGCGGACTAGAGTACTCTAAGTCCCTGGAGTGTGGACTAGAGTATAAACAACTCACAGAGATCTCCCAGTCCTCGACTACGAACTAGAGTACAAACAATTTGGCGAAAGTGCGACCGCCCACGAACTCTAAGTCCCCGGAGCGTGGACCAAAGTATAAACACAAATCGAGTGTGAGTCGACCGCTCACAGAATGACTCTAGGTTCCCAGATTGTGGAATAGAATGCAAACACCATGAACCGATGAATGGGTTTCAATCGTTCCCTATTCCAGTAATTCCAACCTAAAGTCGGCAAAATAAGTTCAAACTGGTTCTAAAGACCAGATGCAATGCAATTAGAAGAAGGAAAACTCGGCAGTGTGCCATAGAACATACCAAACGGTGAAGGAGCTACATGACCTCAAGGACCTTCTGCCAAAGAAAGGCTACTAAGACCTAGCGGAAAAGCGCCCCATCCAACTGACTAAATCAGATGAAAGGAAGATTATCAAATAACACTCTAGCTAGCTAGCAACTAAGGAGTGAGACAACAACCTAAAGCGATGCCTTCTCATCCATCCTTGTCTACTCTCCTTTTCCAAATAAGTTGTAGCGGGACACTAGGGTATTGCAGACAACATGGTGAAAAAAATGCTTCTATGCCCTCGACGAGTCATGTCAATTCCCCTTCTGAGAACCGGCGTTGCTGGGGGCGTCGAGAAGTCTTATCCAAAGGATCATCGAACAAACAGATCTAACACCTTAGCCTATAGGGACCGATAAAACCGTGTTCCCTCGAGCTGAATCCGAAAAATTCCTCTTAAAGTCGATGAATCATTGCTTTAAGACCACCGGGCAGTCGAACACACGACCCAAAACTCCCCTTGGAATCGATAAATTATCATTCCAAGGCCGTCTGGTCACCGTACATCCGACCACAAAAAACCCTTCGCGAACGTGAAGGTCTTTCATGAACTAGAGCGTCGTGAAGGTAAACCGATGGATCAGCGGTCATTTGATCCAAAAAAACCCTTCACGAAGGTGAAGGATTTTCACGAACAAGAGCGCAGTGAAGGTAAACCGGTAGATCAGCGGTCATCTGATCCAAAAAACCCTACACGAACGTGAAGGTCTTTCACGAACTAGAGCGTCGTGAGGGCGAACCGATAGATCAGCGGTCATCTAATCCAAAAAAACCCTTTGTGATCGTGAAGGTCTTTCATGAACTAGAGTGTCGTGAAGGTAAACTGGTAGATCAATGGTCATCTGATCCAAAAAAACCCTTCGCGAATGTGAAGGTCATTCACGAACTAGAGCATCGTGAGGGCAAAATGGTAGATCAACGGTCATCTATTCCAAAAAAACCCTTCGCGAACGTGAAGTTCTTTCATGAACTAGAGCATCGTGAAGGTAAACCGGTAGAATAGCAATCATCTGATCCAAAAAATCCTTCGCGAACGTGAAGGTCTTTCACAAACTAGAGCGTCGTGAAGGTAAACGGGTATATCAACGGTCATATTATCCAAGAAAAACCCTTCGCGAACGTTAAGGTCTTTCACGAACTATAGCGTCGTGAGGGCGAACCGGTAGATCAGCGAAATTCATGTACGACTGATATCCATGAATGTGAACTGGAAGATCAGTAGTCATCTAATCCAAATCCTATTGGAGTCAACGAAGCCATGCTCCAGGGCCACAAATCGACAATCATATCAGTCACTCATCATAATTAAACGATCGATGAAACAAATAGTGCTGAACCCCAGAGCTTCAAAGTCGCTCAAAAGAACTAAGCCAAAACTGAACTGAACTTGCGGTTAATCAGAGGCGGACTCGAATCAAGCCAAGACTTAAAACTCAAAAGAACCACTCTAGCTAGACTGGGGGCAATTGAGCGAATTATGGAGAGACCATGGATACAGTTCAAGCGCGCCAATAGCCTTGTGGCATGGGGGCACCACACACACTTGAATAACCATAAGAAAGGCCTAGACTAATCATACCACATTTTTGTTATGCCCGATCAAAATTTCTAGCATTCTGACAGCCACAGACTTAATGACCTAGCTAGTGCAACAAATGAAATATTAGAATAATACTTGCCCACTTCTTTCCAACTACTATTTTACTGCTCTTAGGGACCAATTCATCTTCCTCTTAGACCATATGCCAGTCAAAGACCAATTCTCAAGTTACAATTTGGACCAAAAACTGAGAGTCTTGCCTCGAACTCCCATAAGCTCTTTCTTCATAACCAAATCACGACTACCCGATCTAAAAACTAATTATCTCTTAGAACTGACGAAACCACATTCCAGCGAAGTCAAACCTCCAGATTGATGAGAAAACTCGATCCGAACCTTCTATGAACTGGTATCACTCCTCCAGCACCAGGAAAGCCCAAACCACTATGCACATTCTGTAAGCCATGCCTCGCTTCTTGAACCAATAAAGCCGTGTTCATAATAAATACACGCTGGGTCGACGGAAGCAAATCGACTCGAACCGTTGGATCGACGGAACACGATCCTTCCCTTCCGAAAACCAATGTTATCCCAGTAACATCGGGAAGGCCCAAAACTTAAACTCCTCTCGTTGCCCGGAGATAGGCAACGCCAAGGAGCCCCAAAAGCTGCGCATCTCGTAAGCCGCGCATCAAAAACTAACTCCTTGTGTTGCCCGGAGATAGGAAACGCTGAGGAGCACAAAAAAAAACTAATTCCTCGCATTGCCCAGAGATAGGCAACGCCGAGGAACATCAAATCTTACACTCCTTGCGTTACCCGGAGATACGCAATGCCAAGGAGCACAAAAAGCGGCACATCTTGTAAGCCGCGCATCAATAACTAACTCCTCGCATTTCCCGGAGATAGGCAACACCGAGGAGCACTAAAAAACTAACTCCTCGCATTGCCCGGAGATAGGCGACACCAAGGAGCACTAAAAGATTAACTCCTCGCATTGCTTGGAGATCGGCAATGCCGAGAAGCATCAAGGACTAACTCCTCGCGTTGCCCGGAGATAGGAAATGCCAAGAAGCACCAAAAGCCGTGCATTCCAAAAGCCACGCCAAAACATACGCTCTTCACGTAGCCCGGAGATAGGCAACACCGAGGAGCACGGAAAGCCGCGCATTTTGTAAGCGGCGCACTAACTCTTAAAGAGCTTAAACCCCTCATGTTGCCTGAAGAAAGGCAACACAGAGGAACTTCATAAGCCATGCACTCTCAAAGGTTGGGCACTTCAATTAACAAGGATCAACTCCCGCTATCCGAAAGAACCGACATTGCTTCGGTAGTTCCGCAAAGCTCACAAACCAAGAAGTCGGCAAAGAGTTTTGATTTTTGGCCGAAGTTAATGTACAAAATGTCAAAATTCAAGACATCCAAGTCACAAGTTCTCAGAGATAGGAGTTGCAATGTATCTTTGACTGGGGGCGTCCAGGGAGCCGCCCAAAACTTCAAGTCTCACATCAATTGTTCGGAATAATCAGCCCTGTGGACCGAGGGGCACAGAACAGATTAGCACTTGGTCAGGATAAAAGATCGCTCCAACTTGCAATAAAAGGAGGAACTTACCATCTTCCAGAGATAAACAATGACAAAAGGCTATTCCAGAATCAAATCATTAATGCACCAGTTTCCCAAACAACAGAAGCAGGTGCTCGGTTGAGGTCTCAAACCCTAACTTGCAGAAAAACAGCTGTTATCCGAAGACAGATGACGGCAAGGAGAGAACGCTCGAAATCGAGCAGCTAAACCATTGATTCTCGAAGATTGGAACTAACGAATAAGGTTGATATCCGCAATAATGCTATCAGCCTAGCATAATGCAGGTGGCCTGAAAAAATCAAGGTTAGGTGCTATGGATTTAAGACAAACACTATTGAACTCTACTGGTCCATGATCAGTATAGGAATGAACACGGTCCTACCGGGGGCATTGTGATGACTTGCTCCACAATTTTGGATTTCCTATAAGAACCTGGAGTTTGGCACCTAGAAAGTGAAGGGTTTCGCCCAAAAATGAAGGGTTCCACAGATAGTCGTTAGATCATAACAAAAACCAATAGAAGGAAGAATAACTATGGAATTTATTAAGAAACAGCCTTGCATCTCCAAGGGTAATACTTGACGGTTATAAACAAAGCTAAGCATCAGAAATGCCTGGGACTCTCACCATTCCAAAACATGGCATCTCCTAGATTTAATCAACGTTGAGAAAATAGCACCATCGAGGTTAAAAGGAATCTACTCAACTCTATAGGATCAGATGGATGATTCAACCATCACCAACCTGACTTTAACACTGCCCGAAGATAGGCAGCGCTAAGAAAAACTTCTACAATCCAACCATCGAAGTGCTAGTTTTTGAAGGCTGAAACTAGTGCCCAACTGGATTAAGAGCACCGCCGAATCAATGGGGAAAATCGATCCCAGCCCCCTGAGTGTCGGTGTTGCCTCGCCAACGCCAAGTCCTTCTTTTATCTTTTAAGTACTGGTGTTGCCCTGGCACCGCCGGGAAAATTTTCTATTTCCTAAGTACCATTGTTGCCTCGGCAATGCTAGGAAACTTTCGATTTCATTAGTACCGGTGTTGCCCCGGCAACTCCGGGAAACATTCTACTCACTAAGTACCATGCCCCGACAATATCAGGAAAACTTTAATCTACAGGGCTGATGAGAAACACTCATCGCAGTGAACCATCGGTGCTCTAGCTTCTAGAAATAGAAGTTGGTCTTCAAATGAGTTTCTACCTTCTCTTCAGAAAAAACTATTGCCCAGTGACAGGCAACGACAGGAAGACATATCCTTTCATAGGTCAGCCGGATAGGTCGACCTTTTATCACAGGAATCAGCCTTTGCACGGGAATAAAGCAGCGTCGAAAGGAAATCCCAGAATTGAATTACCCATGTACTAGTTTCTAGGGATGAAAGCTGGTGCACAACCGAATTTCCTAAGTTCAACTTAGAAAGAACTTAGACACAACCGAAAGATAGGCAGCCTCGAGGAAATGTTGCTTGGAACCAAACAGCTAGGTTATCAATTCTCAAAGACAGGAGTTGACATATGAACAAAACTTCCATGACAACGTCAGCAACCAAGAAAAAGTGGGAGCAATCATGGAAGGTGGAAAATAAAATTTCCGAACATCCTCACTTCCAGAATGGGATTGAGAGCCAGACTGGGGGCAATTGAGCAATTCGCCCCACAGATTTCCATCTCTCACAATCGCCCAATTATAGGCATTCGAAATAGCTAGTCCCTCAAGAAGGGATAGAAGCACAGATACTTGATCGAAAGAAATTTTTCAAAAGTCCAAACATGAATAACCGCGAGGATGGTTAGATAACGGTTCTGTATTACGAAACAGAGCATTCTGGCAATAAAATTGCTGACAGAGGAAATGAAGGATTTAACATTCAGAAATCAACCGTTGCTCATAGTCTGGCGATGGCGAGAAGGATCGATGACCTACTTATGGTCTAATTAGATCATTTGGTTCCAACTTGCAGGATTTTGCCATTATCCAAAGTTTGGTCATGCTATCTGAAGATTCACAACATCAAGGAAAAATCCACAGAGTTGAGTCATCCATGTATGAGTTTCCGAAGATAGAAACCAACACATGATTAGTCATCCAAGAATTTACTTTAGAAAAAGATGCCATAAACGTATCTTTCTAATGCCTACTGACATCATTACAAAAACTCAGATCTTGGGATCGAGACACAAGATCCCTAATTCCCGAAGATAGGAGCTATCGTGTCAATCGAACTTATTTCTTAGGAGACCTAACCTCCTAAAACGCGTTGGTTCAGTAGTCAAAGTAATCAACCCTACGGGCTAAGGCATTTACCCCAACGCTTTCTTGAAACAAACTCAGTTAAGCATAAGTAGGGATTAGCTACAGAACTGGCTAGACCAAGCTACTTCATAGTTTTGAACAAAGCTATGAAATAGAATGTGCCGAAATGACCGCAGAAGTATTACTTACACATGTAGAATAACAGTAAACGAGTATAATGCACATGAGCACAAGAAGTGCAACAGCGAGACAAAGCGATGCTCGAAATCAAGCGATTAAGCCAATAGTTCTCGGATATAGAGACTGATATGCATTGAATTTCGAAAAATGCAAAGAAAGGACAATTGCACTCGGACGACTCATCCTCTAGTTTTTGAAAGCTGAAACCGTGCTTGATCGAACTTCAACTATAACTCTACAAGAACAACTGTTCCTTGTAATTTAACTCTAATCAATCATCCCAATATAATAGGGATAATAAGCGAAGCCTAAGTTGCGAAGGACCCAGCTTCTAGAGGAGTGGAAGTACCTCCACCGGACTAAAGATTAGATGACCGAAAAATCATTTCCAACAACAAAACTTGGCATTCAACCCTGTCAGGTATGTTTAACTTTAAATAATATCCTCCTATAACCAACACCCGAAATCCAAGGGAAGTCAACATATGTTGACCAATTGTGTCCTGAGCGTTGACTGGGGCAGATGCAGTGTGTTATCTACATGAGAATAGTCCAGTATCCTGAATACTACGAACAAACAATCTAGTGTAGCTAGCTTGCTTGCATTTGAAAAACAATCCATATCCTTTAAAATTATCTCTTCCACACTTACCCGTTATCGATCAACGATCGATAACAAAGCCGTTGTCCGAAGCGACGCGGGAAGTTTTTCTTTTCAGGATCACTGGAATACAGAAATAGGAAGAGTGCTACGATCGAATCATTGACTACATCCGATTTCGGAATAATTTGTCGCATTGGAACTCAAAAACATCGACGGGAACTTAACTAAATTGTCAAGAAGAAAAAGCTAAAGATGATGTGCACGTAAATGTGTATATATTTACATCCATATTTTATCTATTTTTATTTAAATAAATGTCATATTTGGGTATTTTAACATGTTTAAAACAAAAATTCAATTATTTTCAAATCATCATATATTCATCTACATACAGGGGCAGAATAGTCATTTTTGTGCATGTGTTAATTTGGGACTTTTTACTTGGACATTTTTCATAATTTTTATAGAAATTTGGATGCATATGGAAGAAGGTTTCAAGAAGATATATGCATGCACAAGGGAATACAAAGGAATGAAGAGGAAATAATTCAAGCTCATGATCATGGAGGACCCCACCTATCCACTTACCTAAATCTACAATTAGAAGCTAATGGACAACTAAGTGGAGGTTAAAGCTTCATGCATGTTTGATGATGGATTAATTAGTGGCTAATGGTTAGTTGGTGACCACACTTCCTAAAGGGCATTTTGGGAAGCACCCTAAAAATTGAATTAGGGTTTTATGCATGTATAAATAGGCCTCTTATGTACATGTAAATTTCTTCTTACTCTTTAAAATTAGTTAGGAAATTAAGAAAGCAAGTTGTAATGTCAAAGTTTCATGAAATAAAAATGGCTTCCTAGCCTCTTTCTCTTTTCTTTTCTACATGTTTTTATTTACTTTTATGTTAATGTTTATTTCTATGCTTTCTTTCATTTCATGTTTATAGCTTAGATTTACATTCATGCAAGTAGTGTAGCTTTATTTTTATGCAAGTGGTTAGTAGTTAATTTCTTTTTCTTCCTTTGTTTAGTTTCTATTTCTTTGCTTTTTAATGTTGAAATTTACAAGTGTTGATTTAATAACACAAATGAGTAGTTAAACCCCTTTGATTTAGGGGTAATGAAGCTCTCTAACTTTATGTAAATTCAACATTTCTATGATTTATGGTCTCTTTTATTTGTGCTTCATAAAAGTGGATTTTGATGTAAGTTTATACAAGTGGGTTTGATAGCTTATGTTGCATTTGGAAATGAGCTATTCTTATTCAACATAAACGCAAATTACATCATCAATTGCTAATTCGTTTTTGATTTTGAAATTAAAAGTAAAAACAAAATTTGATGATCTATATTACTAATTACAATAGTAAATAGATCATACTTAAAATAGGTTTTGCTTTGACTTCATTTTCATAAGAGTTGATAAGTGGGTTAGTTGTTGTATTATAGTTTGATGGTTTAAGTTATGTTAATTAATAACATAAATAAACCATACTTATGATAAATAAAACAATTATTTCACTTAAGATAAATAGATATCATAAATTATTTGTTTGTTAATTTACAGAAATATGAGAGTGGATTTGCCTCTAAATTATTTTCTAATCTCATTTTCATTCTTGTTTTAGCCTCATTTTGTTTACATTTTGTAGTTAACAATCTTCTCTCCATTTTGGTCTAATTTGATTGACTAGAAAATTTTAAAATCTTAAAAATTCCCTGTGGATTGACCCGTACTCGCCACGTACTAAAATTGTACGTCGTGCGCTTGCGGTTATTTTTATTTCAAAATTTGTCGACGGATTTCTAATTCGATAGAAATTCCGTTGTTAAACAAGCTTTAGGCGCCGTTGCCGGGGAATTATTTTGTTTTTATTTTCTATTCTTCAGATTATTTTTGTTTGATTTTATTGTGTGTTTGTTTTGTGTGTTCATTTGCATTTTAAAAAAGAAAAAAAAATTGTTGTGTGTGTAATTTTTTTTCATTGTGTTTGTGTGCTTGTTGCTTTTGCATTTGCATTTCTATTTCTATAAAAAAAAGAACATACACAATTAAAAAAATATATTTTATTCCATTTTCATTCCATTTACAATTCTGATTTGATTTTACAATTACTTTTCATTCTCAAACAATTTTTTTACTGTTAAACTATGCACACATTCATTGTGCATATCCCTATGACACTGCTTCACTTCAGACCAACTTCCTTTCTTGCTCATTCAAACAACTTACCTTCACCTCTATGCATTACTTCACCTCCTCCACACTCACCACTGTCAACATATACACCTTCACATCACCCTCCATATCCATTTCCATTTTTCAAACCACAGCACTCTGTGCATACATACGACTCCCTTCAACTTCAACTTCAACGGTTCATACAAAACTTCACTTCACACAGAACTCAACCTTCCTCCACCATTTCGAGACAACACTGCCCCCATTCACTTACCTTCTGCAGTGCAACAAACAAACCACCACCACTGTCAATATCAGAGAACCACATCGCTTCTCCAATCATCTTCACCAGAACAATTCTTACAACCACATACTAACCATACTTCTCTTCTACCCTCTGCCTTTCCTGCAACTGCACACTGCACTCAAATACAATTGCCTCTGTCACCCACTGCTGTTACAACCGCTTCTTTGAACCACCATCCCTCTGCCTTGCCTCTACCACAAAACTGTCACATACATCCCCCATCCACGACCATACAGTCATTGCCCCTGCCATTTCACAAACATTTGCCTTGCAACCCCTACTATCACATTGTTGACATCATCATTATGCACTGCTGCTCCACAGCCACAACAAACCCGCGACCAAACTGCATCACTACTAGACAACTCTGTTCAAAATCTACCACCACACTTCACTGACCAATCACCCCTGCCACCATATACTTCATACAAATTGCCATTTACATCACCATCATCTCATAACACTTTCACCATATTACTATCACTGCCATACTTCAAACTTCACACTTTCACCATACTTCAAACTCCACATATCACTACCAAATCTTCCACCACCACCTTGTCACCTTCCTCACCATCTCCTAAATTCTATCAAAACCATTCACATAGTCCACCATTCTCCACACTACACCATAGCCTCTAACCACCAGCCTGCACTGCTACCCTGTGCACCAACTGCTACTCTCTGACCAACCCGCAAACATACCACTATGACAGTCAACATTTCACTGTGACGGTCATCTGACTATCTCCTCATCACTACAAAACTGCAACCAAACAACTTCAACGACCATCATTACCTCTGCCTCTCTATCCACTTCCCAGAACCACCTCTTAACTACTCAATCACCATCCTCTGCAGTGCACTGCCTCATCATCATACACTACATTGCAACCATTCGACAACCATTCAACAACCATCTTCACTGCAGGTGAAAACCATTGCTGCTTTCCTCAACAAACATCCACCAACTTGCGAACACGATACACCAAACAAAGAAGTCCTAACCATCAGCCATCTCCTTCCATAACCCGACTTTCTTTCACTGCTGACCAACCTACACTCCTACATCACCAGTTGCTACATACAAAACATCTCATCATCACCCACTGCATCGACATCGCAACAAACATCATCACCTACTTTCACTAGACACTGTAGCCCAACATCCACTGGCCAATACGAACTACTCCTCTTTGCCACAATCTGACTCGAGCTTCAGCAACCATCAATCTACCCACAAGCTACTACCGAGACCCATAACTACTTGCTCTACATAACTGACACCCGCATCTATATCTTTCTCCTCTGCTCCACTGACCTTCCTTGTTTCGCCGTGCCCTCCCCTGCTCCCTCTTCACAATACAAAAACATTCACACCGCTTACACCTTCACAACTCCCTCTGACCAAAAATCAACATCGCGATCTCCATATCACCACAACCAACGCCTGCCTTCTCTCTGCCACTTCACTCGAACCCCTAAATTACCTCCTCCCACATCGCCGAACCCCCATCCCAGTCATCAAATTCAAACGAATGCAACTAGGAGTCAAACAAATTTTGGGATTGAATTTGGGATTCTGATTTGGTTTTGAATTTCAAACGAGAATTGCAATTGATTTCAAACGAGAATTTTGTTTGTGTTTCACTGTGAATTCAAGAGATCGGATTTTATTCTATTTATTTTGTTTGCGAGGCTGTATTAATTTGGAGGGGACAAAATTTTTGTGCGCTTTCAAGTGGGATCGAAAAAAGAAGAAGAGAAAACGTATTGGACCAGGCTGTGTTTGGAGTTTCACTTTCTTTTTCTTTTTTCCTTTTTTTAATTTGTTTAAGCTTTAAGTTTTTCAATCTTTAAAAAAATTGTTTCTGTAATTTTTTGTTGAGTTCAACTGTTTTTGAGTTTTCTTTTAGTTTAAAAAAAATCATTTGCCTAAAAATAAATTTTAGTTTTAAATTTGTTTTTAAGTTCCATCTTATATATTAAATAAATAAAAACAATTGTATATATCTTGTTTTTCATTTTAGGTTGCCAAAGCAGAAAATCAAGAGAAATTGCTTTGCTTTGCTTTGCTTGCTAAAAAATCGTCTTTAAAAAAATTGCCAATAATTCTGCACGCTCTAGTATCATGCTCTCATCTGCAGTTTTATTTTAATTGCATTGTTGATTGCTTGCATTTGCATTTAAAAAAAATTCAAAATCAATGACAAAAACAAAATTCATTTTAGTTGCATTGTAAATTCACGTTTATTTTTTGCTTTGCATTCATCTCATCTTATTTCTATTTTCTAAGGGCAATACCCCAATTCACATAAGGTGAGGGATTTCATCACCCTTTCCTTAGCCCACAAATCGCATTTCATTGTAGAATTTGACTAATAATAAAGGTTAGACATTCGACTTAAGGGTGTCGCGAGCTCACCTAGGGCTTAATTGTATCTTGACAATTGTCTTCTTTGAACAAGTTTATTTCTTGGTGTCTAGGCTACTGCAGAGTACTAACCATTTATAAATATTACGGTGATTCATAAATATTATAGTGGTTGTTCCTCTGAAGGTACTTAAACATTCGGTTGCATTGCTACGGTGATTCATGGTGCACCGATAACCCCTGCCCATTACCTGGCTAAGAAATATTTTTGTTGATTTAAGACAAAGTGTGATTATACAATTTTGGGTTAGGAGCTACCAAGGACAGAAAACTGTAATTAAGACCTTTGCATTCATTTAGTTGCATTAGTTCATGTATATTTAAAAAAAACAAAAAATCCAAAAATCCAAAATATAAAAAAATTGTAAATTTTACTTAACTTAGTTTTTAATTCAAAAAAATCCTTTTTCCTTTCCTTTGAAATTTTTTAATCAAAAAGAAAAAAAAGAAAATCTTTTCAAAAAAAAATTTTTGAAAATTCAAAAACAAAAACAAAAATCAAATTCCCATTTTCTAAAAACAAAAAAAATCCTTTTGGTAAATATTCAAAACCAAAACATATAAAAATTTGAAAAGCAAAAATAAAAAAATTCAAACTTTTCTTTTCAAAAATAAACTTCACTTGGTAAATAGTTTCCTTCCTTTTTTTAAAAAAACAAAAACAATTTTTCACTTCATTTTCCAAATCCTGTTTCATTCTAACTCGATTCTAACTTCTTTTTCTTCTCAACTTTCACTAGTGCATGAGTACTTAGACTCATGACACTTCTACGAATACTTGGATTCAAGACCCTTCTACAAATCATTTAACCCGAACAAACGATCCTCCTGAAATGGCGAACGAGAACTCCCCTCGAACTCTTATGGATAGAATCTTCACCAATCGAGTTTCTATCCCTTCTTGCATCACCATGCTTGCCCCGACGGGCAATCACTTTGAGATTCATTCAAATCACATTAACACGCTTTCGAAATTTAGCAATCTTGAACGAGATGATCCTTATATCTTTTTAACCAAATTTGAATAAGTTTGTGCAACCATTAAACTCCAACAACTATGTGACGGTGGAATAAAACTTAGGTTAATTCCATTCGCACTTACCGATTACGCTGAAAAATGGTTGTATAGTTTGCCTTCGAATTCGAACAAAACTTGGGAAGAATTTACTAGTACCTTCTTAAAGAAGTTTTACCCTTTGGAAAGAACATCAAAAGTTCGAAATGAAATCGTAAATTTTAATCAATTCGGGGGTGAATCATTTGCAAAATACTTTGAAAGATTTAAGGAACTTTTAATCAAATGTCCACACCGTAACTTTGAAAAATGGACTCTTTGCCAAATTCTATATGATGGACTTGATAAAAATTCTCGAATAATGCTCGAATCAATGTGCCAAGGCAACTTTCTCGCCCAACATCACGATGATGCTTGGCAATTTCTTGAAAACCTAGCCAAAAAGTCATCCCAATGTGAACGTTCGAACGAAAAATCAATTACTCCCGATCAAGCGCTCATTCGGTAGGATCCTCTTTGGCCTTAGAAGCGAAAATCAATGCAATGATAACCAAATTCGATAATATCCTTTCCTCAAATCAAATGAATCAAGCTTCTGAAATCCTATGTTACAAATGCAACGATCCAAATCACATCGTCGGTCAGTGTCCATATTCATTAGAACAAATTAATGCTTTTAATAAGGTTAGGAATGATCCATTTTTTCCAATGTACAATCCTAGTTGGAGAAATCATCCTAACTTCGCTTGGAATAAAAACAATTCGAACACGAGTTCGATTCGACCATCTTTTCAATCATTTCCAAACAGCGCTTCAAATCCGAATCCTCCTTTCCTACCGAAACAATTTCAAAAAATTTTTGGCCTCCTTCTCAAAACCAAGCATAACAATCTTTTGTTCCTCAAGATGACAAACAAATGACCTCCCTTGACAAGAGTATTGAAGCCTTGACTAACGCGACAATGCAAACCTAGAATGCGTTAAATGCTTACATGCAAAATACGAGCCAATCGATCTCTAAGCTTGAAATGCAAATGAATCAATTAGCTAACCTCGTGAGTGAACAAGAAAGAGGTACATTCCCAAGGCAACCAATTACAAACCCTAGGAATCAAAATGCGAACTCGAGCCAGGCTCATGTCGTTCAAGATAGAAATTTGAATCAAATGAATGCTATCACCACTTTGCGATTCGGTAAGGTAATCAATAACCAAGTTGTCAAGCCAAACGACTTACCGGATGTTCCACTAAACACTTCGAAAACCACCAATGATGCCAATCAAAACATCGAGTCGAATCCCGATCCAAATTCTGAGTCTAATTCTTTTCCAATTCCAGAAGACCATTCGACTGAGTTTCGAATCCCATTCCCAAATCGACTTCGACCTAAGAAACATTCGGAACAAATGGAAAAGATGTTAGAAATCTTTAAACAAGTCAAAATGAACATTCCACTCTTAGATATCATCCAACATGTCCCGACCTATGCCAAATTTTTAAAGGACTTATGTACTCAAAAACGACACACTCAAGTGCCAAAGAAAGTCTTTTTAGTCGCTGGTCTAAGTGAAGTCTTGTCTCAATCCATTCCCGTTAAATACAAAGATCCCGGTTGGCCCACGATCTAATGTACAATCGGAGACAAGAGAATCAACAAATGTTTGTTAGACCTAGGTGCTAGTGTAAACTTGCTCCCATATTCAATTTACCAGCAACTAGGTCTAGGTGAACTTAAACTGACTAAGGTCACCCTTCAATTGGCTGATTGTTCTGTAAAGAAACCGATAGGAGAAATCGAGGACGAACTCATTAGAGTGGGGTAATTCATATTCCCCATCGATTTCATCGTCCTTGAAACTCAACCTGTAAACAATCTAACGAGCCAAATTCCTTTGATTCTAGGATGACCTTTCTTAGCCACTTCGAATGCTTTTATTAATTGTCGAAATGGTTCAATGAAGATTTCTTTTGGTAACATGACCATCGATCTTAACATCTTTAATTTAGAAAATCAATTGAACGAACCATTCGACAGCGCGTTGGAAGTTAGTACCATTCAAGAAAAGTTTGAAAATGAATCAATGAATCTTAATGATGAACGTGAGGCCGAGTACGAGAAATTGTTTCAAGATGTTCCTCATGAGATCGAAAACATGCTTCCATTCAAGCCTCTCACGGTTGAGTCTGAATCTCAACCAATTTCTTTGATTGAGCCACCTCCTGGGCTAGAGCTCAAACCTCTTCCTTCTCACCTTAAGTACTTACACTTAGGTGAAAACGAAACTTGTCCTGTCATAATTTCTAACGATCTTTCTCTCAACCAAGAAGCTTCTCTTCTCTCTATTCTCTTGAAAAATAGAGAAGCAATTGGGTGGTCCATTGCCGATATTAATGGAATTAGCCCTACTATTGTTCAACATCGCATTCACTTAATTGATGAAGCCAAACCCACTCGTGATGCACAACAGAGGCTTAACCCAAAAATGAAAGATGCGGTTCGTGACGAAATTCTTAAGCTCCTCGATAATGGTATCATATACCCCATCTCCGATAGCCAATGGGTTAGCCCAATTCATGTCGTGCCTAAAAAGTCCGGACTTACCGTTATAACAAACGACGCTAACGAACTCATTCCTACTCGAACTCAAACCGGTTGGCGTGTTTGCATTGATTATCAAAAATTAAATGCTGCAACATGAAAAGATCACTTCCCTCTTCCTTTCATTGACCAAATGCTCGAACGTTTAGCCGGCCACAAATTCTACTGCTTCCTTGATGGTTATTCCGGTTATAACCAAATTCCAATCGCTCCTGAAGATCAAGAGAAAATGACTTTCACATGTCCATTTGGTACCTTTGCTTATCGACGTATGCCATTCGGACTTTGCAATGCTCCTGCTACTTTCCAACGATGCATGGTTGGCATCTTTTCTAACATGATTGAACGCTTTTTAGAAGTTTTTATGGACGATTTCTCTATCTTTGGTGATTCTTTTTCCGATTGTTTACATCATCCCGAGTTGGTTCTAAATCGATGTAATGAAAAACATTTGACTTTGAATTGGGAAAAATGCCACTTTATGGTCAAACAAGGCATAGTCCTTGGACATATCATCTCAAATAAAGGCATTGAGGTAGATAAAGCGAAAGTTGACGTAATTGAAAATCTTCCCATTCCCAAATCTGTTAAGGACATGCTGGCTTTTACTGACGCTTTGTGAAAGACTTTAGCAAAATCGCTCGTTCTTTGACAACTCTTCTTGGAAAAGACGTTCCTTTTGATTTTAACTCTGATTGTATCTCTTCTTTTGAACATCTCAAAAACGAACTCATTTCTGTTCCAATCATTTGCGCACCCAATTGGGATCTCCCATTTAAAATAATATGTGACGCTTCTAAATTTGTGGTTGGTGTTGTCTTAGGACAACCCATCAACAAAATCCTTCATGTCATTTACTACGTGAGTATGACTTTGAACGACGCTCAACTCAACTATACAACAACCGAAAAAGAGCTTCTAGCTGTCGTTTTTGCACTCGAAAAGTTTCGACCTTACTTGATAGGTTCACACATCACGGTCTACACTGACCATACTACCCTTCGATACCTTTTTGCCAAAAAGGATGCTAAATCTCATTTGATTCGTTGGATCCTTTTACTTTAAGAATTTGACCTTACAATCAAAGACAAAAAAGGATCTGATAATGTCATAGCCGATCACTTGTCTCATCTTCCCAACGCACCATCGCCTTTACCAATCAATGAAAACTTTCTCGACGAACAACTTCTTTCTATATCCGTCGATCCGTGGTATGCCGACATAGTGAACTATTTAGTCACTAAAGAAACTCCTTCATTTTGGTTGAAACAAGATAAATGCAAATTCATGTCCCAAGTGAAATATTTCTATTGGGACGATCCATACTTGTTCAAGTATTGTCCCGACCAAATCGTTCAATATTGCATCCTAGATTGCACAATCAAGAGTGTTCTCTCGTTTTGTCATGATCAAGTGTGCGGTGGACATTTCGGTCCTCGAAAAACTGCGGAAAAAGTGCTTCGGTGTGGTTTCTATTGATCTTCTCTTTTCAAAGACTCATTTGAATTTTGTAAAACTTGCGATCGATGTCAAATGCTTGGCCGAATTTCTCAATGAAATATGATGCCTCTAAACCCCATTCTTGTTATCGAAATCTTTGATGTTTGGGGTATCAACTTTATGGGACCTTTTCCCAATTCTTTTGGAAATTTGTATATTCTTCTCGCTGTCAATTACATCTCAAGATGGGTCGAAGTCTTTCCTTGTAAAACCAACGACCATAGAATTGTTGTGAAATTTCTCAAAGAAAGCATCTTTTCGAGGTTCGGCACACCTCGCACAATAATCGGTGATAACGACACCCATTTTTGCAATCGTTTTTTTGAAACTTTAACGAAGAAATACTCGATAACCCATAGGTTATACACTCCATATCCCTCAAACTTGTGGCCAAGTTGAAGTTTTAAATCGTCAAATAAAACAAATCTTGGAGAAAACAGTAACAAAAATCAAAAAGATTGGTCTCAGAAATTGACCGACGCGCTTTGGGCTTACTGTACCGCTTTTAAAACTAACCTTAGGATGTCCCCATTTCGCTTAGTTTACGAGAAATCTTTCCATTTACCTGTTGAAATCGAACACAAAGCATTGTGGGCAATAAAGAACTTAAACTTTGATCTCGAGAAAGCTGGCGAAAACCGAAAACTACAACTCAACGAACTAGAAGAACTTAGGAATGACGCATATGAAAACGAGAAAATTTACAAAGAAAGAACAAAAGTTTTTCATGACAAGTCAATCCTAAGAAAAACGTTTTTGCCTAACCAAAAAGTTCTTTTATATGACTCTAGACTTTATTTATTCTCTGGGAAACTTAAATCGAGATGGACCGGACCATTTGTGGTACGAACTGTTTTTCTACACGATGCCATAGAAATACAAAACCTTAGGGATGGATCGATTTTCAAAGTCAATGGTCATCATTTGAAACCTTTCTTGGAATTGCCAAGTAACCAAGAGGAGGAGCTCATGATTCTTCATGAGCCAAGCTACGTCTAGTAAGAATGTTAACCTTCTTTTGTAAATATGTACATATTTTTTCCCGTTACACTCATTATATCATGCACTTACTGTGGGGATACAGTAAAAACTAAGTGTGGGGGGGAGTCTCATTTTTATTTTTTTAAGTTTCATGGCATTTTTGAATTTTCATTTTCTTTTAACTTAAAAAAATCTCAAAAGTTCTAAATCTCAAAAACATTTTCTTTTTAGCATTTTGATTTATTTTTGAAGAAACGCTATGGGATAAGTATAAGTTTTGGTTAATAAATTGAAATTTTTGAAAATTTATTTGTCTTGGCAAAAATAAAAATGAAGTTTGATTACAAATAACAATGGTTTAACTAGTATATAGGAAGGTTCATATGTGTTAATTATGAAGTATATTCTAATTGAAAATCTTTGTTTAAAAGTGGTAAATTTAAAGTAAAGTACATAACATTTTTATCGTCTAAGTTAAATGGTGCTAGGATGATTTTGCAAAAGCTCTCTTCTTAAAAAAATAAAAATAAAACATTTGTATATATGTATATATTTTTTTAACATCTAGAGTCATGTGTTCACACTCATGTGTTCACTCGCCATGCTCTGTACCCTTCTCACATAAGCCCGAAAGGCAGTGCACGATCGGTATATCTGGCCTTAGTTTATCTGAGTTAGGTGTAAGTATATAAAAATTCTTTTACTAATACCGCCTACAGTCAATAAATGTTCACACTTGTGTGTTCACTCGCCATGCTCTATATTCCCCTCACATAAGCCCAAAAGGCAGTGCATGGGCGATATATCTGGCCTCAGTTTACCTGAGTTAGGCATATATAAATATTGTTAATATCAATAAAATTTTCAAATAAGAGAGAGTAAGCAATTGAAATCCAAACACTATTTTGACTTGTTTGGTTTAACTTGTTATTGAAAAGAAACGAAAATACCATTGTGACAAACTTTGATAATCAATTAAGGATCCATTTCATAATTACATTGTGTTATCAACCGAAACAACTAGCCAAACTATAGTCTATCTGTTATGACAACTTAATTTTTGTTGGAAATTTTGACAAGTAAAAGGACTTAAATTTCTTGATAATGACCAAAACTTATATTTAACTTATTCGTGTCAATTTGAAAGTAAATCCTTCATTTATAAATACTTTCAAAAACTTGCATTCATCCCATTGTAAATATATCTTGCATTGTGTAAATGTTTTCACTTTGCATTTGGATTTTGTGGGTAGTATCCGCTGAAAACCCTCACGAGACAACACTCGTCCTACTGGGGACACCCAGAGGTTTAACGGTTCATTGCATATGCTCAATGCAATCGTGCTCCCTATGAAAATGGATTTATCTTAGTTTTCCTTTATTCGAGGATAAATAAAAAGATAAGTGTGGGGGTAAAAGACAAAGAGTAAGACATCGCTCCAGAACAGCGTACAATCGTTCGAGACAAACTTAGCTTCGCCGCCGTTCAAATCAAAACTATATAGGAAAAATCCAAACCTACATCATGTACCCACTTACCGACTTAAACCCTTGCATAAACTACGGAGCAAAGATTGCATCATCAATGCTAGGAATTGAAATTTAGATTAAAATCAAAAAATGAACGGCTGTCAGAAGTCAGTCAATTGAGAATAACATCTTGAGGTGGAATCTGACAATTCACACCAAAATTCAACAGTCAAAGCATAATTTGCATGGTAACCTCGACACGATAAACTAGAATTCACAAAATGAAGACTCAAAAGAAGTTACTTCCAGAGCACGCCTTGTTTTCAATGAAGACATACTCTGGGGGGCAAATGTTATCCGGGTTTTTAACCCAGCAGGATCCAACAGGAGACAGAACAATCTCGTGTTATCAGAATGGTTTAGAACTTAACCAGAAAGGCTAAAGCAAGGAGTTAATTAGAGCCGAGTTATACTACTAAGGCAACAACTATGATCGACTAAACCAAGAGACCAGCATTCTTTCAACCCAATCAGCAGTTGAGCGCAAACAGCTAGAAAATTGTCATCAAAACAGAACAACGTGCAACGAGACTACGCAAACAATGGTGACACAAGACCATGGAAACATCCCAATTCCAAATGCCAGAAAAATACTAAGTGCTTGGATCATCAGCAACCCATCCCCACCTCAAACCTTCAAACCAGACAACCAAAGAATACTACGTAAGAGGCCAAGACATTGGCTCGCAAACGAGCCAAGTCTATGGGTTGCAAGCAACCCATGGTTCTACCTTGTATTGCGAGCCAAACACTCCATAGGTCGTCTCCTATCTATCTGTGAGCTGGTGGTGATGTGGCCTGGCCTAGAAGCTCCCCAATCCATATAAATACCATCCTACCTACAACATAAACTGGATCTTCTCCGGACTGATGGCTGAAGCTCTGCTGGAATTATTCTTCATTCTCTGCCTCCCTCATAGCAATCTCCAAAGGAATACACTGTGATTATCCAATGGATTCCAACTCTGGAGATTCAATCTAGATAGGAAACAATCAAAGCCTTGTAATCATACATCTCTTGTAACAGCAATCAGTCTATAATAAAACTATAAAGTGGACGTAGGGTTCATTAACAGCCGAACCACTATAAAAATTCTCTATCATCTTTCTTTTACCGTTCTTTTTCTATATCTGTTATTTGTGATATTGCTCTGTCAGAACAAAGCTGGTGCTTTCAAACTCAAACCAGGGTGTTGGTCCATTTTTTGGGTCAATATCAGTTGATGCCCGACCCCTATCTAATCCCGCCTCAGCAAGCAGCACATCAGGAATGAATAGCCCACCCTCGGGCATGGCTTCCATATAGCCAGATCCAGCCAGCACCCATCTCCTTCTCGGATGCATCGCCCCTAGTCCATTGCCCGCCTTCCCCATGTGGTCCTTAGCTAAATTCTAAACTTCTTTTATGTTGACAGCATCTGGTCAGCCAACTAGGTCATGTGGGTACTCAAGTGAAAGACAAAGTTGTCGATTCATCCAATTAGAGCACCACTAATAGGGCGGCTGATCTGGTGGGGATTGCCATCAGTACTAAATGCACATTTAATGCAAGCCCATGCCTTGTATAGAGAGGTGATGAGTACTTTCTCATCCACTGCTTATCTTTTATCTGCTTTACAATTGTTGGCCATCCACCTCTATAGTCGGATCAACTATCGAGCCTGATTCTTGCCTTTTCTCATAGCACAATCTCAATCATACATTATCCATTCCAGCTACAATAAATACCCCATGGAATGATACTTCAAACATGTTGGACTCTAGCTGAACTAGTTGGATTCTTGTTGAACTGGTTGGATTCTAGTTGAACTATCGTCATTATCTCGGCTCGGCAATCCTCTTACAACAAATAATACCCCAAAGCCCTTGGATCAACTACTCTTTTAGTATTAATAGCTTTATTTCTTATTATTATCTTGTAGTTCCCTTAGTTATAAGAGAACTTCACAGTGAATGTATGTAGCTTTGCCAAACCACTCTATATCTTGTGTTATTTACCTTTCAGTTGCGTATTTAACTCCTCGTTTTCCATTTTAAGCCTAGTGATTAGAAAGTAATAGTTGCTCTTCATAACGCATTGTTTTATTTCGAGGTTGGCTAGAAAACTAGTCAACATGGGCATTCATAGTAATTGAGAATGATGATTGGATAGATGAGATTGAGTTGTACCGGTCAGCAAACGGCTAAGAGAGATGCTTGAGTGGATGGGAGTCTTCTTGCTACACCGAATGCAAGTCGACATGGAGGGCTGGTTGCCTATGAGATGGGTTGACACAGACCCGACCGGGTGATGCTTAGGTCTAGATTGGCCCGGCGAGTTGGTTACTAAGGCCTTTTTAGGGTGTGTCGATCGGTGGCTAGCATGTGTGCTCTTGAGTAGATAGGCTAATATGGACCTAACTTGGACCTAGGTCTATAGCCGAGGGAGCCTAACAGGACCACCCTTTACCAGGGCTGGTTTATGGTGGGCTGGCCTAGATCTGAGCTGGCTTGGAACGAACCGGGCTAGGCTCGGTCCAAGCCAAGAAACCTTGATCGGTTTACATCTTTACTTATGAAAAATTTAAGGAACACCAAGCATACAATACTCCTCGTGCTTATAGAAAGGGGCCGAGAAACTGATAATATGGCCTGATATGATTAGAGATAACTTAAAGAAGATTGAGATCATTCGACAACGGATGAAAGCTTCCTAAAATAGATAGAAGTGCTGCATTAATAAGAGGAGATGTGATATTTAGTTCTTTGTCGGTGATATGGTGTTTATGAAGATCTCTCCTTTGAAGAATGTAGTTCAATTCGATACTAAAGGGAAGTTGGGACTAAGATTCGTAGGTCTCTTTATGATATTTGAGAGGATTAGGAACCTTACTCACAGAGTCGACTTACCACAAAAGATGGTTGGTGTGCATGATGTGTTCTACGTTCCTCATTTGCAGAAGTTTTCATATGGCTCAGGCGTCACTATTACATTGAATCAATTAGATGATAACGAGATTGAACTAGAAGCTTTAAGACCCCGTAGGCCTATTTGTATCATTGGACATGATACGAACCAGCTTAGGAGGAAGTCCGAGAAGTTGGTGAAGGTTAAGTGAAAGCGGAGGTTGTTGCATATGGGAGACTGAGGAGAACGCAAGAGCCATTTATTCGAAGCTCTTCACTTGGTAATATTTCCATTTTATCATTAGCTTTCATATTTTATATCGTATTTGATGCTTTATATTAGGTAGCTTAGTATCATGTATGCTAGGATAGTCATAGATTCTATTTCTTGTTTATGTATGCATGGTTGATGTTTGATGTGATTTCTTGTGGCTATTAGGCGTGCAAGGTAACTATGTTTGACTTTACCTTGTTTGTTTGGGATTTCGAGGGTGAAATTCCTAAACGGGGGAGAGTGTAATGACCTGTAATTTATGCATCGAAGGATCAAAAAATGTTATTTTAAATCTAAATTGTGTCGTATGATGCTATAACTTTGGGTAACGTTGAGTAGTGACATTTTTTACCCTTAATAATTTTATTGGATGTTTTTTATCTTGAAAATTTGTAAGGCCTATAACTTTTTGTCGGAGTCGGATTAGGGGTTGATAACATATCCATTAGAGAGATACGATAATTTCTCTTTTCGTAGAGGATTATAATAGCATTTTGGACTTACTATTTAGAAGATATGTCTGCTTGAAGTTTAGATAGTTTTTGGACAGTTTGGTGGGTAATTAGTGAAGTTTAGGTTAAGCACAAAGGCCCATTTCAGGATTAGAGACAAATGAGAATGGTGGGACATTCCCCCATCATTATTCCACTTTCCAAAAATAGTTATAAACTCCATTAATCGTCTCCATGGCTAAAAAACAATTTTCCCTTACTTTACTTGGCCAAGTCATGTCATTAGAGAGTACTTAGCAAAGAGAATTAGGGATTTATAGTTTTGGTCACCTTAAGGTTCGGGAAGGCATCGTTCACTTCAAATTTTCATTGGTTTTTATGCTTGATTTGATCTAACAGTGCGGCTTTACACTTCTTATTATCACATGCTAATTTATATAAAATGATGTTTTTAAACGGTTTTAGAATGTCAAAACGATCACTGTGATATAAGCTTAACATTTGATTTAAAACCGTTTTAACAAGATAATGTGTATTTTGATTCATTTTTGACAATGTAATCATACCAATTGTTATATGCTATTGTGATAGATTTAGAATGCTATAAATACTTGGATATGGTTTTTATTGGTTTGAAATGATGCATGAATGTTGTACATTGCTTTTATATGGTTATTTGTTGTGTTTTTGGTTCGTTTTTGTATGGTTTGAAAGTGGTCGTCATTTGTATGAATCAACAAGTGAAAATGTTTAAACTTCATGCAACCAAGATATGATGTATGCAAGGGCCTAGGGAAGTCGTACTTTTGGTCGCAAGTCTTTTTCACTAAGATTTTCTGAAGTTTAAGTGGTTGCAAAGTTTTGGTCAGGGTGATGTAAGGACCAGTCATTGGTATGGAAACTTCAGTCGGAGATGCTTAAACTATGGGAAAACCAGTCGTTGCGTGTGGACTAATTCGGGCAAGGCAAGTGTTATCTCCATAATCAGCTTTGAACTAAGATGTGAATAGAACGTCCAGCTACCTATGATCAAGAACACATGATCAATGATGCAACTCAATTGTCGACATCGCCAATTGTCTTTGTCGACCTTGTTGGTGGATGAAGACCGACACTGCATGTGATTAGTACCGCACTTCAACAAAGCCAAGATTGGCAATATGCTTCTTTAAAGTTGCTAACCACCAATGCAAACAAAATCACTTCACATTTCATTGAAGACGCATCCCATCTATGCCACTTTTCTTTGAAGTCGACTCTCATCCAAATGGCACTACCTCGATGCCGCCAATCATCTGTGTTGGTGTCACCACACAAGTATAGCCCATGCCAGTAACACTGATCGAAGTCAATAACAGCGCCACCAATGGTACTTCCATTCCATACCGCTACTATTGACTCCGCACTTCATGAATTGTTGAATGGGATCATGGGACAATGTTGAGAATCATAGTTTCCGAAGTCATACTGGAAAGAGCCACCTCATATCAACATCGCTCATCATCAATGTCGCCAACAATCTGCACCGTGCCTCATCTATCATGAAGCGCATCTCATCGACAGTCAAAAGGACTCCGCTTGTCAATGCCTGCGATGTTGATGACAAACGTTGTCAACATCTCAAGAGACTTCTAACATCGTGCTTTATCCATGGAGCATTCATTTGAAACCGCATTTCAACAATAGGTAAGGAATACCACCACATGATAGTTGCCGAAGTTAAGCATACTTATGCCAAATCTGTTGATACCAAGCTCGATGAATCCAAGAATGTCGAAGTCAGCTATTAAGCCACAATTCAACCCTTATAAATACAGATGCAGGGGCATGTTAAGGGAGGATGGATTCGCTCATCTCATTTCTTACTTTTCAACTTTGTAAACCTAAAATGATTTGGGGATTCTAGAGCTTATTGTACCGTTTGAATTTTGTACAGATAAGGTTTGGAAATCAAACAATTGCATAGCATAGCATGTTGATTTGACTTGAACTTGTGACTTGTATGATGATTTGACTTCAAATATTGATTTACGTGGATTAGTGACTTGCATAGCATATTTGACTTTGGACTTGAACGAGCATAACATACTTGACTTCGAACTGATACTTGCATAGCATACTTGACTTCGAACTTGAATAACATATCTGGCTTCGACTTCATACTTATATAAGCTCGTGATGACTTCGACTTGATGACTACACTAAGGAATGTTATAGGAACTCTCTTCGACTTAATGACTTCAACTGGCCTCAACAGAGCCTCTCATCAAGTTTGCACCGTTTTACTACACATTTGGGATTAACAAATTTATTCGTTAATATTTTTGTGCTAGAAGGAAGGCTCGAACCTCCGACCAAGTTGAACTACCTTAGCCTGCACTGAATTACCCTAGCCTGCATATTGAGGGCTAGAAGAACTTACCCAACTAAGCATATCCCATTCCAAGACAACCTACCTTTAGTTTAGACACAATGACGATCAATTGTGTTAAGATGTCCGAACAAGGATCCTCTTAGCCCAGAACAACAAGGCCCACCTATCCAATCACTAATTATCCCCAGCTTCATGAATAAAAAGTGTTAAGAATTAGAGTATTGGAGATTATGGAAAGTAAGAGAAGCCAAGCAGCATCTTATAACCTCGATAAATGGAGCTTGAATCTGTTTCATCTAGGGCCATCCCCACTTTATGTTATAGGAAAGCAATGTAAGAGAGATAATGTCTTCTCAAAAATAAGAAATGTTTGCACCAAAATTTGGCACAAACACGCAATAGAGAATTTGTAGAGAAATAAATGAAGAAAATTAAATGAAAACAGAGGAAATTAGCAACTAGATAACAGAAAATAAGAAAAAATAAGAAAATAATGATTTATAGTGGTTTGACATTGAAAGCCTGCACTACACCAAAACAGTCATTTGGCATTTTAGTCTCGCTAATAAGTGTTGCTATCCAATATAAGTGTATCTGAAAATAAAAATTTACACTTTTAAATATGGCGACACTTATTTTCGTTGTAAGCCTTGGTTTAATTGGAGTTAATTGAAATATACTAGGGCAAAATTGTAATTGAATAACATGTCACGCTTAACCCTAGCCACGCTTACCCCTGGCCGCATTTTCCCCAAATTGTTTCCCTCTCTGACGTTCATTCTCCAATTCGCACACTCCACTTTTGGCGATGGCAGGCTATGACGTTCATTCTCCAATTCGTAGGCTCCACCTTTGGCAACGGCAGGCTCCACTTTTGGTGACGGCAGGCTCCAGTTCGCAATCGACTACGGCAAGGCTTCAGGTTAATACTTTTTTCGACTAGGGCAATTTGATTTGTTGTTGTTTTCCCTGTCATTTCATCATCTTCTGATCGATTGTAGATCGATTTTACTTTCTTAACTCTTCTACTTGCTTACGTGAATTGAGATTAAATTAAAGTAGTTGAATCCCATACTAGTTGATAATTCACCAACAGTTAATATGCGGTAAGCTATCGACATAAGTTCCATTATATAGAGTAGCGAAGTAATTGATAGCATCCACTTCAAACTGCTCCAAGTCAGTGACTGTTTCCCCATTTTCTGTCAAAGCATTTAAAAGATTGTTAAAGTTTTTCCTACATGACATTTTAGTATAAAAGAATTTAGAGCATTCATCTCCCTTTGTAAGCCATTTCTCCTTAGCCTTCTGCTTCATATTTATAGCTTGCTGATGTAGAGCTGTCTTAAGTTGCGACTGAGTCTGGTAGTATTGCTCATTGATGTTGGGGTCCAGCGGATTTAGGTCTAGCATATTTAGGGGATCCTCACATTTGTCCTGAAGAGCTTGGACAGTGTCCGACTGTTTAGGCCTCACTTTGTTTCATTCTTTCAACATGTTTTTAGCTGTTTTAAGGAGACAAACTAAACTGTACCAGCAAGTGCCATCAGTATGAACAATAGATTGTAGGTCAAGAGCCTCATGATAATCATCACATAAGTGATAGTAGTTTGCATACCTAAAAGGATACCCCTTCCTTTTTTTATTTTGGTTTTTAAATGTAATGCATAGAGGGCAGTGATCACTTGTAGAGCTCAGCAGGACCTCCACTTTAAGATTAGGGATTTTATTGATCATATTTGTGTTAATGAGAACTCTATCTAGACTGCAGTCGATTTTTTTTATTCACCACTTTTCCACGTGTATTTCAAGCGAGCATGGCAAGCGTCAAGTAATCCGGAAACCACCATGCATTGATTAGACTTAGCAATTTGGGACAACTTCAGTGTACTTTTCATTCGTATGCAGAATAGCATTGAAATCCCCTAATATCATCCATTCTTTATTCATAGTTTTGGATAATTAGATTAACGTATCCCATAGTTTACTTCTTAAGGAAGCCCAGTTATGGCATAGACAAAAGTACATATAAAATTAAGGGCTCCCATATTAGTGATATTGGCAGTAATATGTTGATCATCCATAAACAACATTTGAAAGTCCATATAGCTTTATGCCTTATAACCATTATTCTACGTTTAGACTGATCAGAATTATTATGAGTTATGATCCAGTCAGAACCCAAAGAGCCTTCGAGCATACTAATAGACTCATCCACAAATTTGTTTTGAATAGCAATAATTAGAGTGGGATTCACTCTATTTCTAATGTTAAAGAGGTCTAGTTTATGAGTATCGTTATTCAAACCTCTAACATTCGAACAAAGGATAGACATTATAATAAAGATGTTTTGCTCCTCGTCATAGAAGCAGAGACTGACTTAGGTTGTACTTGCTATCCCTTACCCTTAAAAGATTTTTTGTTATATGATGGGTTCTTTTTTGTATATCTATCAATATCTCCTTGTTCTATTTCAAGCTCGGATTCAAAATCTTCCAACACAATGTTTATGTTTTCCAATTCCTTTATGTTTGCAGGGGTATCCATCTTTGTTGTTGTTTCCTCCATATCCTACTGCACCTGTTGGTCCTTTACCTGTGGTTCTAGCTGAATAGCCTCCTTTGATGTATAATCATGTAAAATGTAAGACTTCAAGTTTAAAGGAAAAATACTAGTACGTTTTTATCAACTTGTTCAAAAATACTAGTACGTTTTTATCAACTTGTCCAAAATAAAAGAGTTGTCGTGGAAGGATCACTAGTCCCATAAATTCAGTTTCAAACGTAGTTCTTTAGTTTCAACAAATCATTTCTATTTAAATACCAGTATTATGTACTGTAGCAATTTACATTTACAAATACTCGTCCAAAATTCTAATACAATCAGTCTTTTGTTCCATGTCACGCGACCTTTTATTTTTCCTCTTAAGGATCAATATATTTCTCTATACATATCAGATTAGATTATTTAGTAGTGATTTTGATCATTTGATGTTTATAAAGGTTTCTTCCTTGTAATCAATACTTCCATTGCATTGTCCTTATTTCAGATCTAAGGTTTGAAGTTAATTTTTAATTACAGTAACTGATCGTAGTTTGTCCTTTATAAACAGTAAATTGATCGTAGTTTGTCTTTTTTTTCAAGCAGTAATGCTTCTACGATTCTATTTTTTTTGGTTACTTGAATTGAAAATTGCGGTGTCCTGCTTTTATTTTTAGAGTAAAGGGTTACACACACACATCAAAAAATTCATGTAAATCCTTAGAGATTTTTTTGGCCCCGTTTGACAAGTGTTGTATATGATTGTTATATGGATATTCGTTTTTTCATAGAACGAACATCTATATTCATCTGATACAATATTTGTTGGATTTGTCCCAGTATTGGACAAGTTACAAACACAATAAAGTAATCACATTTTATAAATCATTTCAGGTTGAATGGTTCACAAAATTTCGATGGCACTTCCTTTTTGTTCCCCGTGTACACGTATTTGTGTACGATACAGGGAATAAAGGGAAGTGCTGCCGAAATTTTGTTGAATCGTTTAACCCGAAATGGTTTATAAAATGTGATTACGTTATTGTGTTTGTAATGGGAAGTAGGATGACCGACCTTCAAAGTTATTGTAATGGAACTTTAAAATGAAATGAACACTATATTTTTGTTTAACATGTTCAAAAGGTAAAACTTGAAATTTATGTCTAACTCAAGTTCAAGAGAGTGGATTAAAAGTCCATACAGAAATACTGAAGAATATAAGCAAGGCGTTCGAGACTTCATTAGTTTTGTGAAGAATCACTCATCCCCCGATGTCGATATATGCACTTGCCCTTGTATCAAGTGCAAGAACTCTAAAAAGCTCTCATTGGAAAGCGTTAAGAAACATTTAATCATTCATGGTATGATTAAAACATATAATAGATGGTTTTTCCATGGAGAGATAAACAAGAATAACACGGGGGTGAATCATACGCAAAATATTATTCCAGATTCTCATATCCAAGATCAAATTCAAACCGACCATTGTGTAGAAGGAGCTCTTAGAAATCTCATAGACGATGCTTTTGGAGTGCATAATATGCCCCAAACTAGCCGTGAAGAGGATGTTCAAGAGATAAATATAGACAATTCTCATTCGTACCACGGAGAAAAGCATAAAAAATATACAAACAAAGCAAACGAAAAACTTTATTCTTCTTGTGAAGATGGGCTTACAACATTAGGCGTAATTGTTGAGCTTCATAACCTTAAAAAAGAATTTAATTGGTCGGGAAATAGTATGACTGAGTTGTTGAAGCGATTAAAACGTTGGCTTCCAAAAAATAATTTACCTGACAAGTATCCCACAATGAAGAAAATATTAAAGGATCTGGGAATGGAGGTGAAGTGCATACATGCTTGTGAAAATGATTGCATATTATTTTGGAAAGAAAATGTTGATGCGAAAAAATGTACTCAGTGCCATACACCAAGGTATAAAACTAAAAAACAGTGTTAGGGGAGGTCAAATTAACGAAAGAACCAAGAAAAGTTTTAAGATACTTTCCTATAATTCCGAGATTAAGTAGGTTATACACTATACCATGGATAGCTCGTAAAATGCAATGGCACAAGAAAGCCACACCCTCTTGGAATTCCATGTGACATCCTATGGATTCAGCTGAATGGAGATCAATCAAAAGTCGATGGCCAGAATTTGCTAATGAAGGACGCAATGTGTGGCTTGGTATTGCTACCGATGGGTTTAACCCAAATGGCGTTTTCTCCAATAGTTATAGTTGTTGGCCTGTTTATATGATACCTTATAACCTACCCCCTTCGTTGTGTATGAAATCACAATTTCAAATGTTGACTCTTTTAATTCCTGGCCCAAGAGCACCAAGTCAGGACATTGATGCATACTTGGAACCTCTTATATATGATTTAAAACATCTTTGGGACGAAGGAGTGTCTGTTTTTGATGCGGATAAACAAGAAATTTTCAATATGAAAGCAATATTATTATGGGGAATTCATGATTTACCAGCATTTGGTAACTTATCTGGTTGTGTGACTCACGGTTATAAAGCGTGTCCTGTCTGTGCTATCGAGACGGAATCAGAGCACATCGGCAACAAGATCGTCTATCCAAAATATAGAAGGTTTTTGAAGGATGATCATCCATATAGAGCATTAAAACACGGATGGTATAAGGATATTGAATATAAAGAGCCTCCGACTCGGCTAAGGGGCTCGTCTCTTTTAGAAAAGCTTGATCGTGGAAAACTACCACAAAGCAGAAAGAGAATGATTTCTGAAGCTTATGATAATGTAGATTGTCTTGTCCCAAGCAGAACTACAGTAGATGCTTTGCATTTCTTTGAATTATCTTCAAACTTATCTTAATTGCTTGGGATTTTGGTTGAGGTTTGTAAAGCATTATCTATGATGCTGCAGTTATCTAATTCTTGCAAAATTGCATATTTATTGTTATGCACAACAGACAACATGGGAAATTTATCAAATAGGGGACACGTTGATCTTGATTGGTTGCATTATTGTTGGAAGGTTGGGTGTTGTATTGTCGGTGGAAAGTGTAACATAGGGAATGATTAGGTTCATGCTAGCATTAACATTTGTGGTTGGAAACTGATTGGGTTAATTATTGCGGATGCAATGTTGTTGGAAATGGGACAAGTGGGTTGATCTGACTGGGTACAAGTCGAAGAGTTATTAATTTTTTCTATATAAGTTTTCTAAAACTTTGTATGTGGCTACCTCTGATTTTCTCTCTAAATATTTTTCATATTTACTTTTCTCCTGTAGCTCCACTGATTTGGATGCATGGCAACTTGTTTCTTTTTAATCACTTGATTCAACTTTTAATTGTTTTGCTAATCATTGCTAGCATTCACATTACGTGGACAAACGGTGATGTTGTGACCAGATGCTATGACTTGATTAATATAACTTGTTTTTCACATTTCTGGGTTTATGTTATGACTGTTATCTTAACAACTTTATCTAAGACCTAACCTGTAATGGGCATTTCATTTTTTCATTTTATTTTTGCAGTCAGCCAAAGCGGCAGTTTTTGGAAATTTTGTTTTTGCATTCCAATTTTTAGTTGATAGGTATGAAAATGCAGTCAGCCAAAGTAGCAGTTTTTTGCATTGGATATGTTTATCTTGCAATTCATTTTTTATGTTTTTGCATTACAAAAAGAATGCAGACCTGTTTGTATTTTAAAATAGACCATGAAGTAGTTGGAGTAGCATGAGCCATAGTTTACTGAAGTACTATGGGTTATATGGATAACAAATTAACTACATCTTGAGTGTCCTGTTATACACTCGGATAATAAACTACATAGTTCATTGGTTCAGTTTCGAAACTGAGTCGAAACGGCTCAGTTTCGAAACTGAGTTGAAACGGCTCAGTTTCGAACTGAGCCAAAAACTGAGTTAGCCCGGCTCAATTTCAAAACTGAGCCAAAAACTGAGTCGGGCTCAGTTTCGAACTGAGCCCAGGCTCAGTTTCGAAACTGAGCCCGGGTGCAGTTTCAAAACTGTGCCGGGGCGCAGTTTGAGCCCAGTTACATTATTAATTATCAACTTAATTTAATGTTCAATTTAATTTTTATAAAGGAACTGCAAATTCAATTTAACGTGATATTAAATGCAGACACTTCTAGAGGAAGCGGAAAAAAAGAGGAAGTTGGATGATAGTTCTAAGGGTGGAGTCGAAGATCTTGAAGATGACCCAATTGCGGAAGTTTTTGGTTCCGACATGAAGAAAAATTATTGTCGAGCAATTACTTCTACTTCTTCTATAAAACAAGTGAAGATGGCTCGAGCTGTAAAAGCTGTAACTGAAAAGAAGCAAGCCGTGGATTTGTCTATTTGGAAATTGGAGATAGAAAGGCAAGTAGCTAATCAAGTTAATAATGCCATCAATTCAATTACTTCAACTTTTATGAAATTTATGCCTAGTTTGCAAGAAAAATATGTTGCAAGTCCTACGACTCCACAAACGGAAGGTGCTTCTAATTTAGGAGATTCTCATACAAACAATAATGTAGTTGTTACTCCAACCGTGTCAAATAATGATATTCGTTCATCTACAATGGAAAAGAAATATGTAATGCTATTGTCACAAGATTTAGAGAAGGAAGTAGCTAAAGGTTATGTTGGAACACAAACTATTTGTCATTTTAGGAAGGTGATATCGAATGTAGAGAAAGTAATTTGGGTGGATGATGTTCTTGAACCAGATGCACCAATTTATGATGGTCCTCAAAATGGAATGTACAAGTTATGTGATTTTTCAAATGGAGGTTTCGTTATATGGCCGGAGTTTCGTATTCGGTATTTGTAGAATTTCACTATGAAATTTACGTTGTCTTTTGTATTCCAATTTGACATTGTTATGAAGTAGTTGATTATGTATTGAATTAACCAACTTAATTATGTATTGTACTTGTTATGAAGTAGTTGACTATGAAATTTATGTTGTTATTTGATCATGAATATTGTAAATTTTGGGTTCCTATTGAATGTAGTATAATAATGTTGTTAAAGCGTTATAAGCGTTGGCAATTAAAATATACCAACGCTTATAAGCGTCAGCATAGAAAATTAAACAATGTTGGATGGTTAATTTGCCAACGTTTATAAACGTTGCTAAATAATATACACCAACGTTTATAAGCATTGGCGAATACAACCTTCCAACGCTTATAAGCGTTGGGAAACTAAACTCGCCAACGCTTATAAGCGTTGGCAATAAATTGCGACGCCTCTACAGCGACGCTAATAAGCGTTGCTGAAAACTGTTTGCGACAGTTATACTCGTTGGGAATCACCTGTTTTGGTGTAGTGCTGCGTCTACTTTGGAGAAGTTGCTTTATTAATGACTTTGAATTAAAGTACAATAGGGATCAGATCGGAATTCGTAGTTACAAAGGAGTATAAAGAAAACAACAGCATAAAGATCCCTCAAATGAACCATGAAGCCTGTATTTATAAGGGGAGACAGCCGAATATCTTCCTGAAAAATCGCCAATGGAATCTCCAGACGCAGATGAGGTTACATGAACAATTGCTAGGCTCAAATCCAAAGGATTAGGGATCGGCTCCAATCACTTTTAATGGCCACGTGAGGTCTTGCGATCCCTCTGGTGGATCCTCCTTCATGTTAACTCCATTACACCAAAATTGCTTGCATATTTGACTTCTGGATTTTGAGATATCGATCAATATCCGTTTAGTTGAATTACTAAGCTGATACGATCTGCATAGAGGTAGGGAACGTACCTGATCCCTTGCCTTGTTAAGACTATAATCCATACTTAGAATGTTCTGTTGGGTTCATCTCTTGGTTTTACTTGATCGCTGCTTCATATTATTGTTTGTACTTGATCTCTGGACCCGATGATCATCTCTCTAGGCCACTGGCCTTGATGATAGTCGAGTCTAACTTGTCCAATTAGTCTGAATATAGCAGGGCCAAAAGTTCGGATAACACTTGCCCCCCAAAGTATGTCCTTTTTTGGACATGACGTGCTTTAAACTGAAGCAAGTTAGAGTTGCCGGAAGAATTCCATTCAGTTTTTTGAATAGTCATTATCCTTCCGTAGAGTTGTCTCTCAAAGAGTCTTATCTCTCTCTTTTCATCATGACGCTTGTAATTATTTGCTAGTATAAATATTAGAGTGTAATGTGTCGAAAATAGTCCATCCTCAGTTCCCTCGAGTTAATCAACTGAGCTAGCAGGCCTTGGTTGTTTGAACTGGATCCTTCCCATGAGAATTTTGGGTAAGAATTCATCCATTTCCCATCGATTCAAGAAATCGAATGTTGGGTATACACGCATGCACGTTTACGCACAAATTTTGCCATCGGCTCCCGAACACATTCACACATGTATGGGTCGTTTCCGATATCATGTAGTTGGAATATATTTGCATTTCTATATTTTTCTTTTTCGTTTTTCAAATTTGGTAGGGGATCAGTATAAATCCCCTAGGTGGGGGATCATAGCCGATCCCTCTACCTACGCAGAGTTAGCCAAATTTGGGCTTTAAGTGGAGCAGCCCGCACCCCTATATATAAGCTATTGCTTAGCTTAGTCCTTCTTACGTGTTTCATTTACTTTCTTAACCAAACCAACCCCTTAATTCCTTTCTTCCCCTTTTATTACAATTCTTCCATACCTTCACACCCCCACAACTCGACCTCACCAGATTTGACTCCACCTTCCTCCATGGCCGCTTGCTACTATTCTAAATCTACCATCATTGAACTTTAAGGACCAACTTCCTTTTGAATCCCTTGACTTGACCTGCTTCAGCCTCGCCTTCATCTCAACCCGATCATTTGTGTTTGAATTTACATACATAAGTGGGTTTGTAATTCGACTTGTATGCAATTCAGTGTTGGATTTGACGAGATGATGGATTTTATCACGTTGGTAGTTGTAATTTGAGGGTTTGGTAGTGAATTAGAGAAGATGAAGCGGTGAGGATGGAAGGGTCGGCATGGTAGCGATCAGCTGCAAGATTGGTTGAGTGATGAGTGACGTTAGGATCGGTTAGCATGGGAGTTGAAGCAAATGGGGCGAAGTGATGGAAAACAATCGATAATGACATATGCAAATGTGGACTTACATGATCGACTGTGCTATGAAGTTAATGAAATGGAATGCCGCAGTTAAGGGATCCGTTGGCATGGAGGGGTCGGTTGTGGTACATTAGAGTGGAGCACTCGGTGATAGAAGGTGGTCAGTGTTAGAAGGATCGATATAAGCATATTGGAGTTTAAAATGGCATAAGGCAGCTCTTCCTAGGTGAGGGATCGGGTATGATCCCTTAGCCTAGGGGGACTTAGCCATTTTTTATTGAGTTGAACATGAGCACTTGAACTTGTATACTTGAACCCATTTGATCACACAAACCTGAACGTAAGCATTTACCTTATGCTTAACCATGACATAGAGACTTGCATACGGCTTAGAACTTAAATGTTTGGACTTTGCATTTGAACTTATACGACTCGAATCATTGGAACCCAAAGTCGCACACTTTTGAATATGACTTGAACTTGAGCAAGTATAACATATGGGTTCAAATGAACTTGAATGTAAATATCATACTCCAATTTGCCGACGACTGATCCCATATCTTATATGAAATCCACAACCGTCGACGTGAAAGCCAGTTGGGACGGTAAGCGTTGACGGTCATTCTTATCGAATCCCAGAGTCTTGTTACAGCTATCATTTTAACTCTAAACTGTTTATCATTGCATTGCACAACACTACGCCACACCGCACTAGTTTACACTTAACGTGGGGGATACATTAATTTTTCTAATGATGATTATCTGCTAAGTTTAATAGTTATGGGTTCCAAACGCTTAGAGCACTTAGCCACTATACTGAATAAGCTTCTCTACGTGACAATTCCGATACCGAATCAACTATATCTTCCCAAAACACTCCAGGTCACCAATCTAAACCACTTGAGAGTTCCTACCAAGTGCTATAAATTCCACAAAGTCCCGAAGCAGAAGATGAGCCAGCTCCTGATACTTTAGAAGATAATGTATTCTTGGAAGATTTGGAAGACTCTGTAGCTTTAAAAGTCAACGAGGCTTCTCTTCGGATAACTTTAATTAAGCATGGGATTCCATTCGATGATGTATTAGTTCCATCTCGCCATGATAGAGCTCATTTGCCCCTAGAGGAATACACTGCTTGCAATAAGTTCATATGTTGGGCGTGATGCGTTCCACCCTTCAATTTGTTCGTCCAAAAAATGTTATATTATTTGAGACTGGCTCTGGCTCAGCTGCATCCAAGCAGCTATGTGTTTCTATACGGTACATATGATATTCCTAGAAATCTTGCACCGTGAGCCAAATCCAGAGGACATCAGGTTCATCTATAATCTCAAGCGACAAAGGGGAAGCCTCTCGTAAACCTTCCTCGAGGCGGCACCTATCTGTCAGGTCGTAACCGGCGCTTGAAACAAACTTAGCGCTTTCAAGAATGAGTGATTCTATGTGCGTCGTCCACCTGGTTTCGCGGGACAGTAGCTGGAAGGACGTAAGTGTCTCTTCAAATTTAACTCTAGGTACTTTTATTCAAGTCGTATCCTAGACAAAGTAGTCATTCTGAAAATTACAGGTAGTGACCCACGACCTAACGATAGTCGTTACTCAAAAGTAGTTTTAGCACTCAGGGATACTCTTGTGAAAGATACGGATATTTTGTTTCTCATTATCGACAAGCGCCTTTTCGCCTTTGGCCTACTAGACAAGGGTCGTAGCACCAGGCTACCCAGGAACATTGAGAAGGGTACTGCCGAAGAAGGAGATGCAGCTGGGCAAGGAGGTGACAATGTTGATCCTACCGTGCCCCTAGTCGTGGAGGCTCATGATGCCGCCGTAGAAGGCAAAGCAAAGAGTGACGACGATGAATCCGGTCATGGTAATGTGGGTTCTAGCCATGAACTTACGGTCGGATCCTCACAAAGCACACAGCCTCCTACACCTAAAGAGAGAAAATGGAAGAAACTTGTCTACAAGCTTCATAAAGGCCAAGCAGCCCAAGCTATCTGTCACTCCTCAAGTCGCTCCAGAACAATCTACTTCTCAACCCCTAGAAAATTTAGAAAACATATTTGAGGGACTGTCGGATATTCCAATTCCAAATCACGTCGAGACTTATAAATTTGCTGATATGAGCATCGGAGGGGTCTGATTCTTCTAACATAATTAGTGCTGATGTTCCTCCCACCACTAGGGGAGAGGCTACTCCAGTCAGCAAGGCTCTCACATCTGGTCCGTTGGGAGGACAGTGGGACACTTACATCCACGCGTACTCCACAACACTACATTGCACTTGTCACGTGCCCTTTAATGTTGAAATTTAACTCGTTTTCAATTTCCTTACAGGAAACATGGGGAAAAAGAAACATATGTTCCATTCTTTGCAAAATACAGTGCGCCAGACTCAAAGGCCTCGATCAAGCTCGCATCACCAGAGAAGCATTCGTGAACACGACCTAGTTTCCATTCCAGTCGTGATCGAGACTATTGTGATAGGGACCGCTCTTTGCATGATTCTGCTTCCAAGCATCGATCCAGATCTAGGTCCCCACTTCTAAAAGGTCCAGGTAGACAGCCGGATCGGCGCAATGATATCCCTCTGGCCGACATTTAACGAGGTCCAACCTCTGCTTCAATCCCTACACAACCGATTATTTCATCGTATTTTGGCCGATCTTCTAACCCCAGACGTCACAATGGTTCCGAGGCTCCTCAGCACAGGCCGGGCAAAGGGAGCGACGCTACTCAAGTCGTTATTGAAGACTAATAGGTCGATAATTCTACCTAAATGGCCCAGCTTAGAGAAAAATTCCCAAATGTTTGCTTCAAGGGGTTTATGTTTATGCCCAGCCTAAAGAGGGTTCTTAAGAAGGTCCAGCAAATGACCATTAACTGTGTGGCTGATATTCATAACAGTACAACGAATGGATGAGAGCAGTGGAGAGGATCTCCAAAGTCTCCAAAGAGAGGCAGCAAGAAATTGAAAAGCTAAACCACCAAGCAGCTCAAAACAAATGGATCATTTTCATTATTGATACTGAGTTAGATGCCTTAAGGAAATCTCAGGTAGAGGTCGAAAAAAGGGCCGAAGAAGCCACCAAAGCACTCGAAGCGGAGAAATCAAGACACTTGATTGAGATTGAGCAGTTGCACCATCGAAATCATGAGCTGGTGATTGAGAGAGATACAACCCAAAGAAGTGCAGCTGAGTTGAAGACTAAGTTTGAGCATGAGACAAAAGAGAAAGATGAAGTGTCGAAAATTGGCTAGGAGGTTTGTGATGAACTAGTCACAATTAGGCTTGAGAGGGATGCAGGCACTAAGATGGCTAGAAATATTAGTGCTCTCATAAAGAGGGAAGTAGAGGCTGTGAAGAAACAAACCAAGGAGAAGGTTATGGAAGAGCTGGCTCTGCCGCTTATCCCTTGTAACGCTAATGTCTTAAAGTTCGGAAATTTAGAATGGCTCTAGGGCGACTACCCCTATCATCTTGCCCGCGCTTGGAAACCGATAATTGAAGATGAGAAAAGAGATCTTTGGGATGAAGAGATTAATTTGATGTGGCTGGAAAAAGATGTCTTGAGTGGCGATGAACCCAGAATTTTTCATGAAGGCCTACTCTTGATCCAAGAGGAAATTCCCACAGCTTCTCAACAAGAGATAGGCGAGGGTTCCGGATCCACGCAGTATTACGCTCTGGCGGATCAAACTCCAAGGATCCAAACTATTCCTAGCTCCAATATGGGCCCCTCTATCGATGTTGGTTATAACCCTGAGGAACCATTGCTTTAGAAATTCATGGGTCTCTCTTATCCTAAAAGGAACATCCAGTGGTACTCCCACTGACGTGGAAGTTCTACCTGAAGAGGGTATTATGTTGACTTCTCCCATTTTTCAAAAAGTCGACATATCTCCTATCTACATTTCTGACCCCTCTTGTTGTATTTCTTTAGCTTAGATCCACCTACTATCGCTTTGCTCCTTCCCAGGGCTCTCAACCAGGACCACAAATCTCGATGACAGAGTTTGTAATGTAACGACTTCGACAACCACCGATAACACTCTGGATGAGGAAGTTCTGGACTTTGACGAGCGCTTGGCAAATGCTTTGTTGAAGGAAGAAGGTGATTTGAATTAAAGACTCAAGTTGATGATGACGTTGTTATTACTAGGGTTTCCCATTCTTCATCGTGTCCTTCCATGTATGAGATGGAGCAGAAACTTGAGGCGGATGTTTTTCTAGCAACAGAGATCAAATAAGAAAAGCTGGAAGTCGTCCCTCCACCCATATCTATAGTTCTACCAGGGGAGACCATTTTTGCTCCCATTCACATCTCTCCACCCGAGGGCATTGGAAGTACCTCGGTAGTGTCCTCTTCAAGCATCCCAGTTTCTGCTCGTCAGCTCAGAACTTCCCAGGGGACACCTGCTGTTTGCACCAAAAATTGGCACAAACACCTAATAGAAGTTTTGAAGAGAAATAAATGAAGAATATCAAATGAAAAACAGAGGATAATAACAAAGAAATAGTAGTAAATTGAAAGAATAACAAGCACACATCGATTTATAATGCTTTTTTCCATTGTTTTCCTACGTCTACTTTGAATAGATTGCTTTATTAATCTCTTTATAAACCGAGTACAATAGAGATCAGATGAAAACCTTTAGTTACAAAAGAGTATAAAGCAACTAGTAGCGTAAAAGTCTCAAACCTGAACAACCAAGCCTGGATTTATAGATGAAGATGGGCAAATATCTCCCTGAAAATTCGACAGAAGGACCTTTAGAACCATATGGACCTACAAGAGGAGTTGCATGACCCAATTTCCAAAGAAGAGGGATCGGTACCGATCCCTACTTTGGTCGATTTTTGGGGTGCGACCCCTATGGTTGCTACCTCATGCTAAAATATGCTTAGCCTCCAAAATTCATGCCAATTGGATCAGTAAAACATGAGTTATTGCTTGATCTTTGTTTCTACATGGATTGCTTGCTGATTCCTATCGCTACCTAGGGAAGAGTGACGATCCCTCTAAATTCATCTTTTTGAGGTGCGATCCCTATGGTAAGCTCCCTAGGGTCCCCATATCTTGCTTACAAAATTTTATATGCATTTGTCTTGTAGACTTTGAGATATGGATTGTTTTCTATTGAAATGCTCTTACTCCCTGAAACATATTGATCTCTATAATGGAAGTCAAATTTATGTCGATCCCTCCTATATGTTGAACCATATTTCATACTTTGAACATTCTGCCTTGCATATCTATCAATTCCATTCAACCTCGACTTTGTGTTATCATCTATACTTGACTTCTGGGCCCCACAACCGTCACTCTGGACTTATTGGCCTTGATAGTAGTCAAATCTGACTTGTGCAACCAGTTCAATATAGCCGGGTCAAAATGCCGGATAATACTTGCCTCCAAAAGTATGTCCTATGCTGAACATGACGTACTTTGAACCGAAGCAAGTTAGAGTCGTCGGAAAGAAACCTGTCTAGTTTTCTGAATAGTCGATATCCCGCTATTGGATTATTTTCCCAAAGTGTTGTATCCCTCTTTGTTCATCATGACGCTCGATCGATTTCCAATAGTATAAATCCAAGGCTATATTCCATCAGTTGATACATAAGTCCGGTTCCACGAGACTAATAAGCTTTGGTTATCTGGTCCAGCCTCGAACTAGAAATCTTCAGGTTTGATTTCAATTTCTGTCGATTTCAAAAATTGTACTTTCAGACCATACACGTCCACGTTTAGATACACATTCTTGTCGTTGGCTCCCGGACGTGTTCGTATGCTCACGGGTTGTCGTTAATTTTCATTAAGTAAGATGCAATTTTATTGCATTTTGTACATACATGCTTTGAATAATTTCCATGCCTATGTTTATCTGCATACATGCTCATAACCGCCTTCCCTTTTTTCTTTTCTTCTTCTCTTTTTTGAGCATTGGTAGGGATCGACATATGTTTAGCCGATCCCTCCTTTTTCTTTTTATGTTTACAGGGATTGGCATATTTCTAGCCGATCCCTCTCTCTCTTTTTTATTGTTTTGTATATGCATGGTTATAGGGATCGGTATCTTTTTAACCGATCCCTCCCCCATTTGCTTCGAATCGATACAATGGCCCAAACCTTCATCCTCATACATAAACCAACACTCCTCCCTTCCAACCTTCACATAACCATCTTCTTCCCATTTACTTTCCTACAACCGAACCCTCTCTTGCCTTAAAAACCCCGATCCCTTCCTTACCACTCAAACATTACCTTCATCTATAAATCTGCTTTCCTATTTGGCTTAAGATTATCATTTCACCTTCCATTCGAATCATAATCTAATCTTTCTCCTCGTACAGCTCGTCTTCAATATATTTAGGCAGGCTACTTGCTGTTAACTTTTGATTTTATAACGAGATGATAGAATCTATTTCATTGGTGTCAATTTGGAGTTCGATGCGATGGAGAGATGATGACCGAAGCTGTTTGGGGAAGATGAGATGTGGTATGGGTAGGGTTCAGCAGAATGATGAAGAAGGAAGAAGAAAGAAGCATAGGACATAGGGTTCGGTCAAAATTTTTGAAGGATATCACGAGAAAGTGGAAGGAGAAGGATCGATCGCCTTTGATTCTTATGGAGGGGCCGGTATTTTCTGTCTTGCATGGAGGTATCAGTAGTATGGTGAAGGGATCGGTGGTGTTGGTTAGTGTGGAGGGATCTGTAGTGGAAGTTAGGTGGAAGGTTGAAACAGTGAAGTGGAGGGATTGTTAGAATTGGTTAAAGGAAAGGGATTGACATTAATCACCTGGAGAGAGGGATCAGTTGTTTTGCTCTAGCATAGGGTTCGACAAATAAGGATCGACAAATATGGATCGACTACTTATACTTGGCTAATTCTAGTCTTCGAATTGAACTTGAAAACCAATCCATAATCGCTTGTTTGAACAATCAAAACCAATCTCATCTTAATGAACTTGAACATATGCCAATGATGAACAACAAGACTTGCATATCCACTGATGAACTCGAAATTGAATGACCGAATCCATAGGACTTAGAACATGAACTAAAACTCAATATATGGTCTTTAATAACGGATTCCATATTTTGATATGCCGATATTTGATCCCCAAGCTTACACAATCGATCAATCTTTTTGCCAGTTGAGACGGTTAGCGATGACGGTCACTTTGGTTGGAATCCATAGTCTTGTCATTTAATTTGTTTTATTTTGAGTTGCTTATCTTTGCACCACATGACACTGCACCACACTAGCTTACACTTAGCACAGGGGATCAGGCAAACTTTTCTAATCTCGATTATCTACTGAGTATAGTTGACATGGACTTCAGACATTCAGAGCGTCTAGTTGCAATGTCTTCTGGATCAACTTTACAACATAGTAATCCCAAAGTCGAGTCAAGTCCGCAACTATATCTGACAAGCTTTCCGCTGGTCATCAAATTGAACAACCGGAAGTTTCTAGCCCGTCGATTGACCTTTTCTTTGATGTTCCTGTCTTTTCGACGGAAGATACAAGTCCTGTCCCTGACGCTGTAGAAGGCGCTATATTTTTAGATAAGCCGGCAGATTCTCAAGCATCCAGAATTGGTAAGGCCGCTCTTCGCAGACTATGTTCTAGACACAAGATTCCCTTCGAAGATGTTCTGGTTCCTTCAGTGAATGACAGGGCTTATTCATCCCTAGAGGAGTATACATCATCCAACAAGTTCATGTGCTAGGCCGGATGCATGCGGCCCTTTAATTCTGTTTTCCTAGAGATGCTAAAATATCTTGGAACAGGCCCTACTCAACTACACTCGAGCAGCTATGCCTTTCTCTATGGCACTTTCTTACTATTTATGAACGTCCTATTCCGCCCGCCAACTCCTGAGGACATCAGGTTTATTTACCAGCTCAAACGATGGACAAGGAGTCTTTCCTACATTTTCCTTGAGCCTTCGCCCAATTGTCAAGTCTTAACGAGTGCTTGGAACAAACTCAGCCTCTTCAAACACGAATGGTTTTATGTCTGATGTTCGCCTAGCTTTGCAAGGCGATGGTTGGAAGGACATAAGTGTCATCTTTGCTCTATTATCAAATTTTTTAACCCAGGTCATATCCTAAATCAATTAATATTTTGAAAATATACATGTGTTCGTCCACGTCCAGAGGGCGATAGGTTTTCACTGGCAATCTCTGCAATTCGTGCCACTTCGGTCGAAGACAAGGACATTTGACCTTTTGTAATCGACGAATGGTTATCTACATTCGGGTTGCTGGAGGATGGTCATAGCATTGGGCTTCCAGGAAGCGCTGTGCTACCAGGATATGCTATAGAAGAAGAAGGTGATATCAATAACCCTGTCTTGCCCCCAGTTGAGTGGACTCAAGATGACGCCAAAGAGGGCGTAATTAGGGGTGCCGAGACCAATGAGCTTAGGAGGCTAATGCAGGTTCAAGCAATATGCATGTGGTCGAACCGTCGTAAGGCGTGCAACCTCACATGCCAGCTAAGAGAAGAAAGAAGCTTGCACAAGCTCCGTAGGAGAAAAACTGCTAAGAAGCCTGAGTTTGTTACCACTTCCGTCGATGAAGAGTCGCCTTCCCAACGTTTAGAAAGCTCAATGATAGGGTTTTCAAATCTCCAAATCCCTGACATCATGACTTATGACTTTGCCAACATCAGTATTGAGGGGCTCAATTCTCCCACCAGAAATGATAACGGCATTCCTCCCACCGATAAAGAAGAGAAAACTCCTATGAGTAAGGCTGCAACTACTGGTCCGTTGGGGGGATACTAGGACATTCACAATCACGTGCACTTCACCACACGACCTCCAACTAACTTTTGTATAATGGTCAATTATACATTTTTGTTTGGTTTTTGTAGGTGCGATGTCTTTATCCTGAGCTTTTGATCGCTTACGGGGCTCCTCGATGTAGTACGGATACAAACGTGATTCAGAATCAGGTAGGCATAGAAAGAGTCTCGGTCATCCCATCAGGAAGTTCAACTTAATCTTTTTGTGCACAATGGCGATTAGACCTCTTTCCATAGTCCCCAAGCTGCCATACCGCTTGAGCAGTATTCTGATTCCTCCAGCTCCAAGCAGTCCCATGACCGCAGGTCGAGAAAACGTCCAATCGTCGCTTTTGATCCATGTTTATCGACTGCGGCTCCTGAAGCTTCCACAGCATAAAAATTGGCCGAACTTAAGGTCAATTTTCTAAAGATTTGTTTCGGTATGCTTAAGTTCCTCCCCTCCATTCATACAATCCCAAAGAATGCTAAGGCAATTTCTCTCGCATGCATTAACAACATTTTTGTGCAAGATGAATCATTCCAGCACTTAGTAGAGAAGATCTCCGAGGTGTCTATCGAAAGACAGCATGAAATTGATCGTCACAAGCTAGAGGCGATCCATGATAAAGATATAATTAAACATCAAGACATTAAGATTTCATACTTGATGGTGAAGTTGACCGAAGTAGAAAAGGGTGCTAAGGAAACATCTGAGGCGGTGAGTCGTCTAGAAGCTGCCCATAAAAAGGAACTTGATGCTGCCCTCAACCATAGTGGTGCGCTTGCCTTGGAAAAACATACCTTGCAAAAAGAGAGAAATATTTTGGCCCGCCGCGTTGAGGAGCTTGAAGAACTTCTTAAGAAGGAGAGGAAAAAGGAAATTAAAGCCCAAGAGGAATTGCAAAGATATTGCGAAGAAGCCATTGAAGCCTGGACTTTGAAGATTAAGCTTGATGAGCAACTTACTCAAATTGAAGTCCTAAAGAGGAGGCTAGAGAAGCAAGCCATAATGAGATGAGAGAACAGATTGAGGCCCAGGTAGAGGACGCCAAAGAAGCCGATCGAAATGAAATTAACAACATGTTCGATCCCCTGATCATTGAATATAATGCTAAAGTCCTTATCCACCGTGACCTAAGCTTTCTTAGTGAGGGTTATCTTGAGTCGCTCATCGAGACCTGGGAATATATTGTTGAAATGAAAAAGAGAACCCTCAGCAAAGCTAATTTAGACGAAGAGAAACTAGTATGGGAGATTATTCATGGGGATGAGCCTCTAGACCTTGCTATTGCGAGACTTCTATATTTTAACATTCTAGCACCCTCCGGCAAAGGGAAAAACACTGTTGAGCCTTCATAGTTTGATCCTAAAGGCCCCTCTCATTTTCAAGTAGCCGGAGCGTCAGTCTCTCTCGGCCTGGGATAGGATCTAAGCTATGATCCAGACAAACCCGGTTATCAATCTAAGGTGCTAACCCTTATTCTGGAAGAGGGCACTCTGGCGACAACTGAGAGTCGGCCGGACGTACGTATTCCGCTCTATTCTCCACTTTTTGAGAGATTTCGTTCTTCATGTCCAATATTCACAGGCTTATCTTCTTGTTTCCATGAATCTACAGGTTGTCTAGGTCCCAGCCAAACTCCAAAAAGTGGTGCTGCTATGGAGCAACAATCGACATCTACTAAAATTCCAACGGCCACCGATGCTCCAGGACCCGACGCTCAATTTATCGGAGCACTTGATGATGATAAAGCTAAAGACCCATCGTTGCTTGATGAGCCGGATGACGTTATGATTTCTGGTGCCACTGAACATACCAATGAGCTCAGCTTTAAAGAGTGTATCGAGAGGGAGGAATTGTGGAAGAAAAAAACTAAGCCTGAACCTACGGACGTGGATATTGACGATCCAAGTCTCGTCTGATTACAAGTCATCCTACCTGGCGGGTCAATTCCCCAAGAACTCCCTTCATCCTCCGATAGATCTCCTGCCAAGGGCGGTAAAGGATCAAGGAAAAGGACAGGTGGAAGTTCAGGCAATGGCACTCTTAAGAGATCCAGAAAGGAGAAAGGGTAGAAGAAATAATCATCACTCCGACTTAGTTTGTATATAGTTTGCATAGCTGTTTTTCTCTTTTGTTTGTCGTGATTGTGCAGGTGCGGCCCCCGTTTTTAAATAAACTTGTATCACGGTATTCGTAGTTTATTATGCAAATAAAAGTTTTTTGTTTTCTATCGAACTCTTATGTGAATTTTTACTTAAGTGGTCGAGCTATTACTTTCCATTCAATGTACTTGTAATTCATTGCTCGTTGCTTTAGATGATAATCCGTAATTCTATCCCAAGACCTCCATGTGGTCGTGGTCTTGAGTCGTACCAAACATAGGGCTTAAGCCCTAATGTTATGCTGTCGAATTCAGTGGTTTGAATGATTATACTCCTGCCCCTAGTCTTGGGTTAGCAGAGTTAAACGGTGGATGGTCGAACTCCATCCTTTGCGAGTTTATACTCCTCCTATCGGTTTCAGGCTGGAGTTCACGGAATAGTGAGTGGTCGAACCGGACTCATTTATTTGCTAATACTCATATTCGCACTCTAGGTATAAGAGTTAGTTAGGGGGTGGTCGAATCGCACCCGGCTTGTGTTTATACTCCATTCCACACTCTAAGGACTTAGAGTTATTTTGGAAAATAGTCGGATCGTACCTTAATTGATTGACTTGCCCCTAAGTCCGGGGGTTAACTTAGCGAGCGATTGATCATGTCACGATCGCTTTTGACTCGTATTTGTCCCATCGTTTGATAGGACTAAGTTGGTCATTGGATGGTTGAATCACATCCATCCCTCTTTAGGCATTCCGTCCATCGGGTTGTGAGCATGAATGGTCAAATGAACGGTCAGACCATTCTCATTTCGTTTAGTTCAGTCGTGAATTTTTGTAATCAGCTAGCTCCAAACTCTAGGAACCTACTCGAACATGTCAATACTCATTAGTCCAGTATCGTAACTAATATGTACTGCTACAACAAACACAAACATGAAGAAAATTCAAAACTTTATTTGCCAAACAGAAAGAAATAACATAATTTGTCTTATTACATATCTCTGAAAATCAAATACTAAAGAAAATCCTGAAATTAAAAACAACTGAATGAAAAAGAAATAAACTAAGTGAAATAGCATCTTAAATGCTCGATATTCCATGCCCTTGGGAGTGTGATGCCATCAATAGTCACTAGCTTGAAAGTTCCCTCTCCAAACCTTTGTTCAATGATGTATGGTCCTTCCTAAGTAGGATTCATATGTGATGGGGTAGGAAAAATCCGTTTCAAGATGAGATCGTTGATTTCAAAGGTTCTAGGTCGAACTTTAGTGTTGTAGTATCGGGCGACTCAGTGTCGATGCGCAGCTACCCTCAAATCAGCTTCTTTGCGCTTCTCGTTTACAAAGCTAGGGATTCTTAGTGGAGATCTTTATTTGTTCTGGGATCATAATAGGTCGCTCGATGAGAAGGAACTTCGAGCTCAGCAGGAATAACGGCTTCAGAACCGTAAGCAAGGGTGAATGGAGTATGGCCAATCACGAACTTGTGGGTGGTCCTATAAGCCCATAGTGTTGTTAAAGGTTCATCCACCTACTTGCATCTACCCTTTTCCAAATGATTCTTTAGAATGGATTTTATGATTTTTTTCACAGCTTCAACTTGCCCATTGGCTTGAGGGTGAGCGCTGCCGCAAATCTCTTTTCAATATGCTGTCGATGGCAGAAGTCTTTGAATTCAACACTGTCGAATTGTGTCCTGTTATCTGTTACAATATTTCAGGAAGACCAAAATGACAGATGATGTTCCAAATGATGAAGTAGATTACTTTCTTGGTTATGATCGTCGCTAAAAGTCCCGCTTCGGCCTATTTAGTGAAGTAATCAACTACGACGATGGCGTACTTCGCACCACCCTTAGAGATCGGTAAGGAACCGATAATATCTATACCTCACATGTCAAACGGCCATGGGCTGACCATTTGGGTAATTTCTGTAGATGAAGCTCTTGGAACTTTTGCATATATCTGGCACTTGTCGCATCACCTTACACAATCAGCAGCATCTCGATTGACGATCGGCCAATAATATCTATAACGGAGTATATTCTTTGCTATAGTTTGCCCCCTAGTGTGATCGCCACATTCTCCTTCATGAACTTCCTTCATGACTCGTTTTATTTCATCATGAGCGATACACTGGAGCAGGGGAACGGAGAAACCCTTTTGTACATAAATCCTTCCTGTATGATATATCGTGAAACTTTACGTAGGACTTTTCATTTTTTATTCCTTTATTCGAGAAGAATTCCCTGTAGCAAATAGTCTTTAATCGGAGTCATCCACGACTCCTTCTCAGGCTCCATCTCCAATACTCGGTCGATTTCCATCGGGCTTATGCTCGAAGCGTTTAATACTTCAACTGGAACCAAGCCCATCTTTTAGCTTGGTAATCTCCCTTGACTTGGTATACTGCCAATTGTGAGCCGCAAAAGATTTCAAGAGACTTTATCTCCAGTTCTCTGGTGAGTTTAAGTCCAGCAATCAAGCCTCATACTTAGCTTTGTTGTTTGTTGTAGGGAAATCGAGCTTTAAAGCATATTAAATTGACCGATCTTCGAGAGTTACAAACATAATTCCAGCTCCAGAACACCGATAATTGGATGCTCCATCTGTATATAACTTCCACCGTATGGTAGGGGTTTCATTTCTCTTTGGGAAATCATCCTGTGTAGTAAATTCTGCTATAAAGTCCGCCAGTGCCTGACCTTGGATAACCCTTCGAGGAAGATAAGTGATGTCGAATTGGCTAAGTTCAATATTCGACTTAAGTAATCTTTCAGCTCTTGTCAATCGTTTGCTAACATAATAGACGAGTCTTTGGATTCAATTCTCTTCGCGAAGCAACGCGGCACTTATACCATGTACCGACACGGCCAAGTAGGTATATAAATATTCATGATCCACTTATAGCACTTATCGCATGTACCCAATGGTCTTTATAATCCTGTGTCCATTCAAAATTCATTTTTCCTCTCCTAATCAAGTCAAAGAAAGGAATGCATTTATCGGTAGCTTTGGAATAAATCGGCTTAGAGCTACAACCTTCCCACTCATGCTCTGTACTTGTTTGATAGTCTTTGGCGCTTGGATATTGCGAATAGCTTGGACCTTCTCGGGATTAGCTTCGATTCCATGGGCATTAACGATGAAACCCAAGAACTTTCCTGATGCTACGCCAAAAGAACACTTCAAAGGGTTAATCTTAATTTTGTAGTATCAAAGAATATCGAACATTTTTGCCAGGTCTCTAATGTGGTCGCTAGACCATCGTGACTTCAGGAGCATATCATCCACATATACCTCCATCGTTTTTTCGATTTTATCTTTAAATATTCTGTTGACTAGGCGTTGGTAGGTCACTCCTGCATTCTTTAGTCTAAACGGCATTACCACATAGCAATATAATCCAACATTAGTAATGAAACTGGTATGCTCTTGATTGGAAATGTGCATTAGGATTTGGTTATATCCTGAGTATGCATCCAAAAAAGATAGCAATTCATGTTCCGCGGTTGAGTCTACCTGCCGGTCGATCCTTGGAAGGGGAAAGCTGTCTTTTGGGCATGCCTTGTTCAAGTCCGAGTAATCAACGCATATCCACCATTTCCCATTCGTCTTTCTCACAAGTACAGGATTAGATACCCACTTAGGGTAGAGGGCATCGTGAATAAACTCATTATCTTTGAGCCTATCCACCTCCTTTTTAAGAGCGGTAGATCTCTCAGGATCTATGCCACGCCTTTTTTGTTTCACCGGGACATGCTTCGGGTCGATATTCAATGCATGGTTCGCGATGGCAGGCAAGATCCCACACATGTCAGAGTGAGTCCAAGCGAACACGTCGAGATTCGCTCAGAGAAATCCAGCAAGTTCTTTCATCATCGGGGGGCTGAGCTGTGATCCAATCTTTAGGACCCGTGATGGGTCGTCGTGGCTGACTGTGATTTCAATCGTCAGCTCAGCTGGTGCAGCCTTGGTCTCTTTGGGCTCCTCATCTCTTGGATCTATGTCTCTATATAACCGACTGTGGGGCCCGAGCCAAGGCTCAAGCGCTAGTTGTCAATCTTCAGTGGCTTGGATGCGGACAAACTTGTCCACACCCTTACCCTTTTTCCTTTCATTGAGAATCCCTCAATTCAGCTACATAATAGGCACATCCGGTTGCCTGATCACCATGAACAACTCCAACACCATTATCTATCGGGAACTTCAAAGTCAAACACCATGGGGCAAGAGCTGCCCGAAACTTAGCTCGGGCCGGTCGGCCCAGAAAGCGTTGTATGGAGAGTCAACATCCAAAATAACAAATGGAAAAATCCACACTCTCCTGCAGTCACCTTCTCCCAACTCCACGAGCAATTCAACATAACCAACAGCTTCATTTGCAGCACTGTTAAAGCCATGAATGCAGGTTTTAAACAGTTTCATGTCCTTGGCTTCCATCTTTATCTGATCATAAGCTTTTTTGAAAATTATATTTACAAGACTACCACAATCAACCAATATCCTTCTCGCTAAAGCGGGGCCAATCATGGCCGAAATGACCATTGGGTCGATTGTCGGAGCCTCCACCTTATTTGCATCTCTGTTTCTAAACACAATAACATCTGCCACTGTACGTTTTTGTTTTGTCGGAGCTCCATCTTCCGTACTCGAACAACATTCAAAATTCACATGCTTAACCGCGCTAGCGTAGCGCTCCATCTCATGCCAACTCTTATCAGCCGGATGCGGTCGTCTGACTATTGTATTGATTACCAATCTTCCTTTAGTCCGCGCAGGCTCCTCAGCCCTGTGCACTGCTTGTCCTCGGTTGGGGTCGGATGTCCCCTGCCTGCCATCCTGCGGGGTTTTTACAAACTGTGGTAACTTTCTTTCTCAAATTAGATTTTCGATAATATCTTGGAGATGCCTACATTCATTTGTGTTATGACCATAACATTCGTGAAACAGACAATATTTTCCGGTCTGTTTTTGCTTCTCCATTGATGCTTTTGGAGGCGGCTTTCTGTACTGCATGGTATTGGCCGTAGATAAATTTATATTATCAAGTGATGTATTCAGTGGTGTGTAATTATCATACATCGAAATCCTAGGCTTTCCTCTTCCAGAATCCCTCTTTAGTTCTTGGCTCATATCTCTGCCTTTCTATTGTTAGTTCGGTTTGTTCTGGACATTCACTTGAACTTTTCTAGAGCTATCATCAAATTGCTTCACTACAATATTACTCTGTACTCCCTCTCAACTTGGTCCCGCAACATTCTTCTACCTAGAGCATCTGGCTTCCTCCTTCCTCAAATGTTGAGCCCACATTGCATAAAAGCGCTCCAACGTTGCAGGTGGCTTGCCAGCTGACCAATCGCTAAAATCAGACTCTGGATCAATCCCTCTTATTACAGCCATCAATATTGCATTGTCATCTGGATTGCTGATTTCTGTAACAGTTGTATGGAATCTCTCCAAGTAATTTTTCAACGATTCTCTCGAAGCCTGGATCACGCTGAATAAGGACATTACATCTTTGGGACGAGTTGCGTGCATATGGAACTACTCCACAAATCTTGTTGCCAAATCATCGAATTTAGAGATCGACCGTGGGGGTAACCTCGTAAACTACATTGTTGCTATTCTAGAGAGGGTTATAGAAAAACATCTACACTTGGTTGCATCATCTGCTCATGTGGAATCCATCAGCAATTCGTATCTCATGGTGTGCTGCCCGGGGTCGGTTTTTCCCTCATAGAAGGCATCGACGACATGTTGAACCTCCTTGGATACTCTGCATGTAGGACATTGTCAATGAACGAGGTATGGCTTCTCGAGATTCCCCAGTTGTCATTGGTCAAGCTTTGGCTCTCTCTCACTAGTTGTATAACCATAGCCGACAAGTCCGACGTTTGGATATTTGGTGCCAAGCGGTGGTCGTGTTTCACCCCACGCGAATGGTTCAGTCAACATCTACGGGTCGTTTCATGCATTCTTGGTTCACCATCCTCCCGATGCATATCATGTACATTCACTTCATCATCATTCCGGGGAAGCAATTGGTCAACATTCAACTGAACTCCATCATCCAGATCAGTCGTAGTAGCTCCAGCTTGGATCCCAGCATGTACAGGTAAATTCCATCCTATGAAGGGATCGGCACTGATCAGTCTTGGCAAACCAGGCAGTTCTGCCTGTTGACACCCAGAAGTTTCTATGCAATATCCATCTATTCTGCGATGCATGTGTCTATGATACTCCTTCGACGAACTAGAACTCTTCGATGCTGAGTAAGGGGTAGGGTCCCTCCTAGCTTTCCCTCGTTGTTGCTGACTGGGTTGGTTCATTAAGTTGATATTAGCTTGAATCTACTGATTTAATCGTCGATGGCTATCCACTAGCTTTCTCATTAGATTCTGGTATTCAGCTCTTGTAATGAGTCAACTGGATTCCGTACTTCAACTGGATCAGCATTCACATCCATCGGTTGACTGCTCGGGCCTCCTTGCTGGATGCTAGCATTTTCGTTTCCTTCTGCGTTCTGAGAAGTAGATCTAGTGTTCCTCACCATTGTTGATAGCTTTTCTTAGATTTTTGCAAATCTAAATAGAACAAGCAAATTTCTTGAAGATAACTGTAGATCTCCTTTGGGGGATTTATGCAATCTAGTAGCAACAAAGGGATCCTAATAAAATGAGAATCAAGGTTCTCAGTGGAAGCACCAAAATGTTTGCACCAAAAATTGACGCAAACACCCAATAGAAGTTTTGAAAAGAAATAAATGAAAAATATCAAATGAAAAATATCAAATGAAAAATATCAAATGGAAAACAGAGGATAATAACAAAGAAATAGCAGTAAATTAAAAGAATAACACGCGCACAACGATTTATAGTGGTTCAGCGTTGTTTGCCTATGTCCACTTTGACCATATTGCTTTATTAATCTCTTTATAAACTGAGTACAATAGGGATTAGATGAAAATCCTTAGTTACAAAAGAGTATAAAGCAACTAGCAGTATAATAGTCCTAAAAATGAACAACCAAGCCTGTATTTATAGACGAAGATGACCAGATATCTCTCTGAAAATTCGACAGAAGGACCTTCAGAACCATATGGACCCACCAGAGGGATCACATGGCCAAATTCGCAAAGAAGAGGGATCGGTACCGATCCCTACTTTGTTCGAATTTTTTGGTGCAATTCCTATGGTTTCTTCCTCATGCTAAAATATGCTTAGCCTCCAAATTTCATACCAATTGGATCAGTAGAACTTGAGTTATTGCTTGATCTTTGTTTCAACATGGATTGCTTACTGATTCTGCCGATCCCTACCAAGGGAAGAGTGTCGATCCCTCTAACTTCAACTTTTTGAGGTGTGCTCCCTAGGGTAGGCTCCCTATGGTTCCCATATCTTGCTCATAAAATTTCATATGCATTGGAATTGTGGATCTTGAGATATTAATTGTTTTCTATTGAAATGCTCTTACTCCCTAAAACATACCGATCCCTATGATGGAAGTCAATTTATGCTGATATCTCCTATATGTTGAACCATATTTCATAGTTCGAACATTCTACCTTGAATATCTATAAATTTCATTCAACCTCGACTTCGTGTTGTCATCTATACTTGACTTTTGAGCCCCGCAACCGTCACTCTGGATTTATCGGCCTTAATAGCAGTCGAATCTGACTTATGCAATCAGTTCAATGTAGCCGGGTCAAAATGCCGAATAACACCTGTTGGATCAACCTAGAGCACCCCACTCAAGGGTAAAGGGAGTGGAAGGAGAGGAAAGAAAAGAGAAGGAGGTAGTTAGAGAGAGATTTCTCTGATTCCAAGAAGAAGAAACAGAAGTTGTTAAAGAAAAAGTAACCCTGGGTTTACACTCCATTATAACCTAGAACAACAGTAGTATCCCCCTTTTTTAGTTTGTTAAACATAAACTTGTACTTGGCTTCCAATTTTAGTATGTAAATAAAAGTTCTTTTCTTTCTGTTCTACTTTTGCATAAATTTTTTAAGTGTTCGAGCTATTACATTTTCTATTCAATGTACTTGTAATTCAATGCTCATCATCCAAATTGTAGTGTCATACGATCACCTGTTAATTCGAATCCGATAAGTTTATATCAAGGCCTCCTTTCGGTCATGGTCTTAAGTCGTACTAGACACTAGGCTTGAGTCATGGCATTACGCTGTTGAACTCAGCGGTTAAGTGATAATACTCCTGCCTCTAGTCTCGGGCCAGCGGAGTTAGCTAGTGGATAGTTGAGTTCCATCCTTGATAAGTTTGTACCCTTCCTATCGGATTCAGGTCGGGGTTAGTTAATGAGCAGTTGGATCGCACTCATTCATTCATTTATACTCTTATCTGCGCTCTAGGGATAAGAGTTAGTCGATGGGTGGTCAATCACACCCATTTGATGCCTATACTCCGGTCCATACTCTGGTGACTTAGAGTTATTCTAGAAAATGGTTGAACCACATCTTCCTTAGTCGATTATTTTGCCCCCAGGTCTGGGGTAAGGGTTGATGAGTGATCGGTCGTACAATGATCATTCTGACTTCATGTTTCTCCCATTAAACGGTGGGAAAGAATTGGGTAGTGGATGGTTGAGTCAAATCCATTTTATTTATATTGATTATGAACTTGAGTAATTGGTCGGCCCCAAACTCTAGTTACTTGTTACTTTATATTAGGCATATGTAAACACAAGTTGGTCGCACATCACAACTATTATAAACAGTTCATAGATATGGAAGAATTCTCAAATTCTGTCACCAACCGAAGAGAAGTGACAAAATCTGTCTTATTACATGGCTTTTAGTCCAAATGAAAAAAACAAATGCTTAAATGAAATACAACTGAATGAAATCAAACTAAGTGAAATAGCATCGTAAATGCTCGCTATTCCGTGCCCTCGGGAGTGCATGCCATCGATGGTCGTTAGTTTGAAAGTTCCATCTCTAATATTTTGGTCGATGACATATGGTCCATCACATTTCAGACCCATGTAGACAGGGATAGGAAAAACCCATTTCAAGACAAGGTCACCAATTTCAAAGGTCCTGGTTCGGACTTTAGTATTGTAGTATCGGGCAACCCGATGTCGATATGCAGCCGCCCTCAAATCAGCTTCTTCGTGCTTCTCATCGACCATGACCCCAGAACTAATCTCCTAATTCCCATAGAACTTGATCTCCTAATTAAATCGAAGAAAGGAAAACAATTGTATGTGGCCCTAGTGATGAATCTGCTTAAGGCGGCAACCTTCCCATTAAACCTCTGTACTTGCTTAATCATTTTCGGCACTTAGATGTTTCAAATTGCTTGAATCTTCTTAGGATTTGCCTTGATTCCGCAAGAGTTAACGATGAAACCTGGAAATTTCCCTGATGCAACGCCGAAGGAACATTTCAAGGGATTGAGTTTCATTCTATATTTTTGGAGGATGTTGAACATCTCCAGCAAGTCATCGATGTGGCCATTTGATCGTATGACTTCACGATCATATCATCCACATATACTTCCACCGATCGTCTGATCTGGTCTTCGAACATCCGGTTGACTAATCTTTGATAGGTAGCTCCTGCGTTCTTTAGCTCGAATGACATCACAACATAGCAATGTATTCCAGATCAGTAATGAAACTGGTGTGCTCCCGGTTAGGGACGTGCATCGGGATTTGATTGTATCCGGAGTACGCGTCCATAAATGAAAGTAATTCATGTCCAACAGTCGAATCTACTAGCTGGTCGATCCTTGGAAGTGGAAAATTGTCCTTCAGGCAAGTCTTGTTTAGATCTAATTAGTCAACACATATCCACCACTTCCCATTTGCTTTTCTCACTTGAATAGGATCAGCTACCCATTTTAGGTAGAGGGCATCACGAATAAACACATTGTTTTTAAGCCTATTCACCTCTTTAAAGGCGGTAGATCCCTTTAGATCCATGCCGCATCATTTTTATTGCACTAGGACATGCATTGGGTCGATATTCAATGCATAACTCGTGATGGTCGGTGAGATCCCATACATGTCAAAATGAGTCCAAGCGAACACATCAAGATTCGGTTGAAGAAAACCGGCTAACTCCTTCATCATCACTGGACTAAGTTGTGATCCGATCTTCAGGACCTGTGGCCGTGAGGTGTTGTCGGGACTGACCATGATATCAATTGTCAACTCAACGGGTGCAGCTTTGGATTCTTTGGGCTCTTCTTCTTCATCTCTTGGATCTATATCTTTAAAGAACCGACTGTGGTGCCCGAGCCAAGGCCCGGACATTGGTTGCTAAGCCTCATTGGTTTTTGTACAAAGAGACTTGTCCACACATTTCCCTTCTCCTTTTGTTGAGCATCCCCCTAGTCAGCTACATAATAGGCACGTCCAGTCACCTGGACTCCATGAACAACTCTTACATCATTGTCTATTGGGAATTTTAGCATCAAGCACCAAGAGGCAAGAGCTGCCCTGAATTCAGCAAGAGCTGGTCGGCCCAAAAAGGCATTGTATGGAGAGTCTACATCCAACACAACAAATGGCAGCATCCACACTCTCCTACGGTTGTCATCTCCTAACTCTACCGGTAGCTCAACATAGCCTACCACTAAAGTTGCAACACTGTTAAAGCCATGAATGCGCGCTTTACACGGTTTTATGTATTTGGCTTCCATTCTCATCTGGTCATATGCCCTCTTGAAAATAATTTTTATAGAACTTCCATAATCAATCAAAATCTTCCTCACTAAGGCAGGGCTGATCATGGCCGAGATCCCCATCGGATCGAACGTAGAAGCCTCCACCTTATGTGCATCTCTACTTCAAAATACTATGTCGTCTGTCATAATACGTTGTTGCTTGGCCGAAGCACCATCCTCCGTGTTTGAGCAACATTCAAGATCAACATGCCTAATCACGTTCGCATAACGTTCCATTTCATGCCAACTTCTGTCGGCTGATGCGGCCCTCCAACAATGGTAATAATAACTAGTTTTCCTTCGGTCTGCCTAGGTTCCTCGGCATTAGGTGGAGCTTGTCCTTGATTAGGCTCGGATGTTCCCTGCCCACCATCCTACGGGGCTTTAAAAAACTATTGCAATATTCTCTTACGAATTAACTTTTCAATGATATCATGCAAGTGATGAAACTCGTCCGTATTATGACCATAGGTTTCATGGAACCTACAGTACTTCCCTATTTGCTTCCGCTTCTCCATCGACTCTTTCGGAGGTGGTTTTCGGTACTGCGGGGGATTATAGGTTGATAGATAGGTATTTTCTAACACCATGTTCAAAGGTATGTATGTGTCGTACATAAGAATCCTCAGCTTCCCTCTCCCAAAATCCCATCTTCGGTCGCAGTTTCTATCGCCGCCCTTTTTCTTCTCATCCGGTTTATTCTAAACATTAGTTTGAACTGTCCTAGAACTATCACCAGACTGTCTTACTACTACATTATTTGTACTCCCTTGGCACTTGGGTTTGCAACATCCCTCTTTCTAGTTCACTTTGCCTCCTCCTTTCTCAGAAACTGAGCTGCTTTTGAAAAGAAACGGTATAATGTGGAAGGAGGCTTTCCTACCAACCAATCTCCAAATTCGAAATCGAGGTCGACTCCCCTAGTCAGTGCCATGAGTATTGCATCATCATTCAGATTAGTGACTTCTGTAACTGCTATATTGAACCTTTCTAGGAAATCTTTAAGCAACTCCCCCAAACCAAGTTGGAGAGAGACATAGCATCCTTGAGGCGAGGCGCATGCATGCAAAACTGCTCCAAAAACTTTATTATTGCTAACGCATCAAACGAAGAAATAAACCTCGGTGATAACTTATTGAACCATTTGGTCACAACTCCCTCTAAAAAAGTAGGGACACATCTGCACTTGACTATATTAGGGGCTCTGCGGAGTCCATAAGCCATTCGTACCTCATTAGATGTTGCATGGGGTTAGTTTTTTCCATGTAAGCAAGCATCAAAGGCATATTAAACCTCCATGAATACTCTGCATGTAGAATGTTATCGGTGAATGGAGTATGGCTCCTGGATAGTCCTCAATCATCATTGTTTAAGCCTTAACTTTCTTTCACAAGCTGCCTTACCATGGCTGTTAAGTTCGGTGTTTGAAGAGTTAGTGCTAAATGATGGTCGTGTTCCACCTCACGTGAATGTCCCGGTCCATGCCAATGGGCAGTACCATGTTGCCTTGGCTCCTTTTGCTTCTGATCCATCTCTTGAGCTGCAGTCCTACCATCATCTCTCCGCTGTGGTTCAACTACATTCACCAGAGCTCTAGTACCTGATCAATTCCAGCAATTCTGGAGAGGGCCCTCCAGTTGATTGGCGATTCCCTCCACGGGAGGAGGGATCGGCGCCGATCCTTTTGGAGGGGTCGGTGCCGGTTGTTGGTAGTGGGCTGCTTGGTTCTGTCCTGATATCCCGACGTTGTATGCTTTAGTTTTGCGGTGTCTGGCTCTATGATAGTCATTAGATGAAGAGGATTTTTTCGATCCTGAATATGGAGCAGGCTCCCTCCTTGTTTTCCCACGCTGATCCCTCAACTGGTTCATCAAATCAATGTTAGCTTGGATCTGCTGGTTGAGCTGCTGACGGCTATCCATCAACTCCTTCATCAGGACTTCAAAATCGGCTCTAGTGATGGTATCAGCAGATTTCTAGGGATTGGCAGCAGCTGAGTGTACGTTCTTATCCACCTGTTGAACACTAGCATCGACATTGCCTTCAAATGGAGCATGGGAAGTAGATTTAGTTCCCATGGCCATTTCTATCAGCTTCCTTCTAGATTTTTTCCAAATCTGTGTTAAAACTTGTTCTTTGAAGGCGAAATCTGGATCTTATCTCGCGGATAACGGAATCCACTAATAGATGATGAGATCCAATCAAGCTAAGAACTGATCTCTCAATGAAAGCACCAACATGTTTATACCAAAAGTTGGCACAAACATCCAATAGAGAATTTGTAGATAAATAAATGAAGAAAATCAAATGAAAACAGAGGAAACTAGCAACTAGATAATAGAAAATAATGAAAAACAAGAAAACAACGATTTATAGTGGTTCTGCGTTGAAAGCATACGTCCACTTTGGAGAAGTTGCTTTATTAATGACTTTGAATTCTAGGTACAATAGGGATTGGATCAGAATCCATAGTTACAAAGGAGTACAAATAAAACAGTAGCGTAAAGATCCCTCAAATGAACTATAAAGCATGTATTTATAGGGGAGACGGTCGAATATCTTCCTCAAAAATTGCCAATGGAATCTCCAGATGTAGACAAGGTCACATGAGCGATTGCCAAGTCCAAATCCTAAGTAATAGTGATCGACCCTGATCCCTCTAGTGGGTCCCCCTTCATGTTAACTCCATGTCACCAAAAGTGCTTCCATATTTGACTTCTGGATTTTGAGATAACGATCAATCTCTGTTGAGTTAAACTGCTAAGCTGATACGATCTGATCCATTGTATAAAGGTAGGGAACGTACCAGATCCCTTGCCTAGCTGAGACTATAATCCATACTTAGAATGTTCTGTAGGGTTCATCTCTTGGTTTCGCTTGATCGTTGCTTTATATTATTGTTTGTGCTTGATCTCTGGACCCCACGATCATCACTTTGGGCCACTTGCCTTAATGATAGTCGAGCCTAACTTGTCCAGTTAGTCTTAATATAGCTGAGCCAAAAGTCTGGATAACAAGAAGAGAGATTCAACTTCAAGCCGGAGGACTATTTTTGAAAAAGAAATGACAAAAGATTTCAAACGATTTAACAGAAAGTGGGAAAGTATTCTTGGCCACTCCCAAGGAAAAATAAAACTTGAGATCCTTTGAAAAGGAAGCTTGTTATGGAAGCTAAGGAGCCTAGAGAGAGCAACATAAGAGCTAAGCATCAGCTAATAGGGCTAATCTCTAAATCACGACTTCCGAAGAATTGTACTCTCACTACCACTATTGAAAACATCTACTTCTTGACTAAAGATGAGCATAACTATTGGCCATCACAAAAGAGGAGGCCCAAGTTCAAACGAAATTATGGAGGATCATACTATCATTATCATCTTGCAAACGGCCATAACACCTATCAATGCAGGAGTTTAGAAGGGATGATCGTTAATTTCCTAGGGTAAGGAAAGCTCATCGAGTTTGTAAAGAGATGTTAAACAAGTTTTACAATAATAAAAGGAGTTTCAAATAAGAATATCTAGATGGTTAAGGAGTAATATTCTCCTAGGATAAAGAATTTGACCATTAAAGGCCCCAGCCATCAAAGGCTCATGACCGCAAGAGGTCTCTGGCCATTAAAGGTTCATGACCATAAGAGGTCCCCAGCCATCAAAGGCCCTAAGCCTTCACTGCCATCATCAAAGGCCTCATTGAAGCGCCTCCTAGAAGGAGGTCTGAGTAAGCCTTTAGTGTTGCCATCAAAAGCCTCACTAAAGCGCTGGGAAAGCCTTCAACCCCTGCCTACGTGGCCTGGTTGAAGCGCCTCCTAGAGTGTCGGAGTAAGCCTATAGTGTCGTTATCAAAGGCCTCACTAAAGCATCAGGAAAGCCTACAGTTCCATTATCAAAGGCCTCACTTAGGCACCCCCTAGATGGAGGATGGAGTAAGCCTTTAGTACCAGTCATCAAAGGCCTCACGAAAGCACCAAAATCTTCAAGAGGAAGATCAATAAAAATCAAAGCCAAGTAGTGCTCCAAATCAATCAAAATCTGAGCCAAGCAGAGCTCCATATCAATTAATATTCTAGAGGAAGATCTATCAAAATCTGAGCCAAGTAGGGCTTCAAGTTAAACATAGTCTACTAGAGGAACATCCATCAAATATAAGATATTTATGCTTCCCAACAAATGCAATTTGCAGCCACTGGACAAGAGATTCTGTTCTTCTTCTTCTATTACTACCACATATGGATTTCTGGTCTTCTATTATTACCAGATATTGATTTCTGTTCTTCTTCTATTCTTATTGTCAAATATGGATTTCTGGTCTTCTTCTTCTATTATTACCAGATATGAATTTCTGGTTTTCTATTATTACTAGATTTGGATTATTGGTCTTCTTCTTCTATTACTACCAGACATGGATTTTTGGTCTTCTATTATTACCAGATATTGATTTTTGGCCTTCTATTATAACTTCCAGATTTGGGTTACTGGTTTTCTTCTATTATTTTTAGATATGAATTTCTGTACTTTTCTATTAGATAGATTTCTAGTTTTCTATTTTTAACTATCGAATGGATTTCTTAGTCTTTTATGAGGAAGTAAATTCTAATACGAAAATTTCAATTATCTTAACAAGCAGACTGTTGATCTACATCTAAAGCTCGGAGTACAAAAGCAAGATAATCAGACAATTTGATTCAAAGCCGCATACTTTACGTTTGAGGTAACTTTCATTCTAGTACAAGTTCATTTATAACTAATGTATTACACACAAAATTACAGGTACAAAAATCAATCGGAAAAGAAAATCTATTTAAGGCAAATCATTGCTAAAGCTCAAGGCTTCGCGTTAACTTTTCCAAGTCCTTGGCAAGTAAATCGAATGGTATTTGGATCGTCAATCGAAGCTGTCCGAGTTCTTAAAGAGCATTGGAGAGTCTTATTAGCACCTTGCAAAGTATGAACCATACTCTTTAACTCTTCGATCTTCTGGTTAAGATCATATTTCTCACGCTTAATTTTTTGACCTTTGCCTTCATATTTACTAATGTATTGGGAAACTTTCTCATCCCATTTCTTGCTAAAGTGTTGGATACATTCAAATTTAACCTTTCTACCCCACCTTGAGATCGTTTCATCAATAAAGCCTGGTGGAGGGTTTACTAAAGTTGGGAATTCCCGGCTCGCCAAGCACTGAGATCTAGTCATTCTACCAGAAGTGGGGGTAGGAAGGCCGAATTCGCCTTCACTCGCAATGAGCTCTAATGATTGGAAATAACTTTGGCTCTTTATTAGATCTACTTCAAGATCACATATTCACTAGTGTAGTTTAGCTATCTCAACGTTAGCATCGATTGAAAATATGGACCCTTGAACCATGTCAGTTATCTTTTTCAATGCCTAAAGCTCATTTTATTTTTCTTTAAGCTGTTCCTCTATGCGAGCATCATTTCTTTGTAAGTCCTAAATGTTGATTTTAATATGAAGTAGTTCCTATGCTATTCCTGCATCTCAGGATTATCTAGGAATCACAAAGTTGAGTCATCTTAGGATGATCATTTCTCTTCTACATAGGCAAGCAACCTATCTTTAATCTCAATAACTCATGAAGCATCTAGAGAATCATATGTACATGCTAATTGAGTCTCCTATTAAGAATATGGGATGTAGAAATTAATATATGAGAAGTAAACTTTTCTTTGGATAATAAGCAAAGTTCACAAGTAATACAAAAATTAAGGTTACAACGAAATTTTATTTCAAAAACATCTAATCAACATTCAAAGTTCAGAGACTACGGTTTTAGCCTTTTCAAATGACTTAGCAGACAACGTAAGTATAGAATCGAAGGAAGCCTGAATTCCTTTCGGGGTATAAACATGAGGGAACATGCAATAATCTCATTCCCCAACTGGAGGGCTATCACGACTACATATTATTTTGGTGTGATAAGATCAGATTTCGCTGAGCAACTTATCGTTTTCATCACCTAGGAATTCAAAGCAGAAATGAGGGTAACGCATGTAGACTTCTTGTATATCTCTAAGGAAGAAATGTCTTTTCAATTGTGATGTTTTGAGAATTGAAGATTTTCCTTAAAATCTTTTCTTAGCTTGACAAATTTACTCAAGAGATCCCTAGAGACAGCACTGCTTAAGAGATCTTTATTCTGTACAACATATTGAAATTAGACCGAGGATAAGGAAACTAAAGCGATAAAATCCATAAGTAGACCAAGTTACATATTACAAATATTCAGGTTCATACAAGATCAATTTCTTATACGTTTCAAAAATAAACCCTTTTCTATTATACTTGAGTTTTTCAAGGGGAAGAGAACTAGAAAAAAGTGGGGTAGAGGCCGCTCTGGGAAGATTTCAACACACTCTGGGGTGGGGATCGAACCTATAATCGTCCAAATATCTACGATGAAAGCGTTTGAGCAAACCTCCACGGTTGTCACCTAAGTATGAGAAATCGACAAATTTATCCCTATAATAAGCTTTGTACAGAAGCTCTACCAGGGCATTTCTATCATCAATTAGCATAAAAAAGAGGGTCATTGGTTCGGAATTCTCTTTCATGAGTATTCTCCAGTGATGACGGGCTTTCTTCATCTAGAGGAGTGACCTCTCTTTCTTTGAAATATCTTAATTTTGACGCACTCGTAGCAAGCTTCTTGTACTTCTCAGATAATTCATTTTATTCTTTCAATTGTTTTTTCAATTCTCTATTTAGACAATCTATATCCATTTGTCCATTTGTTTCTTTTCAAGCATCACGTTATAACAATATTTCGGTTTTCTCCTTAACTAAAACAATTATAGTATTAACTAAAAGTTACGTGATAACTTGAGGCGTTTGGATAAAGAGATCCATACCTGAGATCTTTCCTTTGTCTTTGGATTGTTGGTCTTGGAAAGCACTACCCTTATTAAGAGAATCCTTCTTTGAAGGGTCTTGCATGTCAGCAGTTTCTATATCTTGAGCAGTTGAGTCTAAGTTAGTGTCACCAGATCCATCCCTTTCATCTAGTTGACCAGAAAGACCCATTCCATCACTACCCCCATCATCATCATTGGTGTCATCATGATCATCACATCGATCATCATCGTCATTATTGTCATCGTCGTCTTTTTCTTCATCAAGATTTGGCTCTTCATCGATAGGAGTATCATCAAATGATAGCCGCTTTTCAGCATCGATTTCCTCCTCGGCAGGGAATTCTTCCTCAAAAGCCTTTTTGTCCTTTTTTATCCTGAGACTGAACTTTCTCTTACACTTTTCATTCAAAGACAAAAGAGATGGAAAGTCCAAGTCTGGGCATTCTAGAATGTTGTTGGCATATGCTATATATATAGAATCTTCATAGCACTTCTCAATGATTTTGGGAAGAGCAACATCGAGAAAGGAAGTGACCTTTTTCTTGGCATCACCGATAATGCTGTTTGAATAATCTAGGATGCTAGACTTCCTTTGAAGTTGGTCTTCTAGTAGTTTGTTCTTCTTGATTAGCTTAGAATTTTCCTTGGAAAGCTTAGTGTTTTCTTTGGTCACCCTCTCTGGATCTGCTTTAAGTCTATTAGACGACTCAAGGTCAGCTTCTAAGTTTTTCATTTTTCTTCTAACAGTTGCTTAACTTTCTTTTCTTCCTCGAGGGAGGAAGCAAGTTTGCCTTTTTCAGGGATCACCTCATCTCTATCCACGGTAATGTCAATCGTATTATTTTGAAGCGAGGAGATTTTTTCTTTAAGCTCGATCACCTTATTGGATGGCCCTTGACAGGCATCTTGGAGAAGAAGCATGTGCTTTCCCACCTAGAATACATGACTTGTCTAAGTTAAAAAGAAATCTATAAAGTTAAAGTTAATCGAATGAATGGAAAATCATACCAATAAAAGTTGTTTGAGGATCAAGAAAAGGTGGTCATCAGAATAAATCGGGGCTACAATGATCCAAAAGAAGTGACTAAGGGAGATTGTATGGCCAGTTGGTCAAGTTTCTCAAAATTCATTGATGAAGTTCGAGTCTGAGTCCTCGAAGGAAGAGGATCATCTGGAGGAAGAATCAGGTCAAGTACAACGCACATGCGGTTGATAGATGTTAGGAAAGTAGGCAATGTAATATTAAGAAGGGGATTGGGAGTTTGAGCCTCCTTGGGTATCTCAGTTTGAGCCTCTTTGGGCTTTTTGGAGCTTTGTCCAAGGGTATTTCTCCAGGACTTGGATGAATATTTACATGTTCCATCTCATCTATGACAACGGGGGTGAAGTCACCTTCAAATTTGGGCATCTTACCTTAGGGAGGAAAAGGAGCGTCAATAATTGCATCATTGCCCGTTTCTTCTTCATTTAGTTCTTCAATAGCTTGAGAAATCGAGTCTTTAAAGGAGGCAGGTTTTATTGATTGAGTTGGAGCTGAAACTACATCTTTGCTCTTTCTCTTCTTAGGAGCACTATCCTTAACCTTCATCTCCTTGGGAGCCATGTCAAAGGCAAACGAGCCTAAAGTGGAAGGAAAAGATAGTAAACCGGTAGCATCAGGAATTTCATTTAGGGTTGTATTAAAACTTACCAGCAATATTAGGCTGAACTGGAGAGTTAGAAGTGAATAGTTCTGATTTACCCCTCACCAACGAGCTTTTTCCATGAGAATTGAATTTAACCATCGGTGGCTCTCCCAATACCTTGTGGTGATCAAGGATGATAGAACATTGAAAGAGCTTCGATGGAGTTAGGAGTGTGAGCCTATTTGTACTCTCTACTATTTGGATTAGAGAGTCCACTATTCTTTGGTCATTAGAACTTAGATTTTTGGGAGCAGGATCTGAAAGAGAACGCCTATCAGCAAAAGATAATAAACAAATAAGGTTAACCAATGATGAGAAAATTACTTGCAGTAGAAAATGTTCCTCTGATTTTGGAATAGCACTTGACAAAGAAGAATCGAGTCTCCTATCCTCTTGTCTTGTTAACAGTATCATAAATCATGCTTTTTGGATGGGGATGAAATCAGTACAATTGATGAGCTTGGTGTTCACAACTTTTGGCAGGGCCGGCCATTGAGTGAAGGGTATCAGCACTAAGAGAAGGAAGTCCAACTTCTTGACCCAAAACTTCCAAACTAGTCAAATATGTATAAGAATTTGATGAGAATTGGATAGGAGCAATGTCCAGATGTTCAAGGTATCTTCGAAGGAAGGCAGGAAAGGGAAGATATCCTGTGTGCCAAATGTGAATAGCAGTAAAAGCAAAATATCCTTCTGGAGGGTTGAAAATGTTACCTGTAGGCCTAGTAGGGATGGCTTCGATCCCAGTAATTCCAAACTGCTCGAGGATGGAATTTACTTCTTCCCGAGTAGCTATATACGATGGATTCAAGAGATTATCTTCTTTCTTACTGATGAAGGGTGTGGATTTGGACTCTTTACTAAACTTCTTGGTAGACTTCTTACTAATCTGTTGATCATCTTCCTATCAGGTGATATTATTGCAAATTTAAGAAATAATAAAATTTGTATTATAAAAAAATTATTACATGCCAAATGTTAAAATTATCATTTGATTTATATCTCAACAATGATGATAAGGTGCTAAAAGAATATGTTAGTCAGAAGTTAATAACTCATAAGGGCATATGCTAAGTTAACTGAAAAACTAAAATATTTTATTTTAACAATGAAAGTTCAAGGAGAAGTTGTATCAAAATGAAACAGTTGCTCGACGATAATTACACCGATAGCTGTGTTAAAAGATAGTGTGATTTGATGATGTGCTTATCAATAATTATTGGAACAATGTGAGTCGAATTCAACTTTTATTACAAGACAAAAACTTAAATAGTGTATGTAAAAGGTAAATAAAATAATCAAGTCAATCTTAACAAGGGAGTTTCATAGAGAAATTATATAAAAGTCAAATAAAAGAAGACACGCGACGTCAATAAGGCAACAACGACGACTATATCAATGTTAAATGTCACATAGTTTATATGGTCGAGTGCTGGTCGACAGCATAATTCTAACCAGTGCTAAAAAAAAGTAAGGATGTCGACATTACTGAATAATAGTAACATGGGTTGGTAATGTGCTACTTATTAAAGCTAATACGAAGTCAAATGACTTGTAATATGTTACTGTAATAACAATATAAGTGGTGACGTTAATACGTCGAGACTTTCGATGTCAATATATAGCATTGTGAAATAACCTCAAAATTAAACGGTGACGTTTGTGATCAAGTGTACCGCATCTAATTGATGTATACTTTCTCACAACAGTAAGGAGTTGTCGCACCTCATTTAAGTCATAAACGGCATAAAACCTTTAGAATCACGTTTATATCGTAAAACATTAGTCATGATACAATAAAGGGTTAGCTGTTCAACAATTATGATTAGAGTCGAACTCAATCGATGATGGCATTATTTAGCACTGGCACCGTGGGAGGTCGAAACTTAACCCAAACTTAACTATCACATCTTAGCGCACTAGCGACGTGAAGGCTTTTATGCTAATGGTTTAATAAAAACTGAGTTAATCAGTAGGCGTCGAACTGTTAATGATGTCATGAATGTCGATGACAACTTGGGTCTAGACAAATATGGATCCAGGGTTGATAAATTACCTGCTTCGTTATGAAACGTGAACCCTGGACTTTCAAATCAACATCAATTAACTAAAAATCAATTCAAAGCAATGAAACCATATTCAATTTAACAATAATAGGCCTACAATCGTAACCCTCGTCACCTCGATAATTCAATCAAAATCGAGGAAAGCCCCAAATCGAACCCTAATCAGCAATCTTAACAATGAAGTCATTTGAATCGACTTATTAATAAGACTGATATTAAAATAAAAGTTTCACCAGAACAAAGAATTGATCGCCTTAGGATTAAAGAAATTTAAGTTTGCTTGGGAACCTTTGATTTTTTGCTTGAGTTCTCGTTTACAGGTGGGAATAGAAAATAGGAAAAACTGATATTTATAGAAAGGAAGGGATGCACATGAACCATTAGATTAACTACAAATAGATGACCAGATCAGTGAAGGAAACTAATAGGCGGGAAAAGTGATACCGAAACTGTTGACCTGAAAAGTCACCGAATCTTCCATACTAGGGGGCAAATGTTATCTCTACAATCGACTTCAAAGGTGTGCAGTGTAAGATGTGAATAGAATGTCGAGCCACCTATGATCAATAACACATGATCGATGATGCAACTCAATTGTTGACATTGCCAATTGTCTTTGTCAACCTTGTTGACTGGATGAAGACCGACTTGCATGAGATTAGTACCACACTTCAACAAAGCCAAGGTTGGCAATATGCTTATTCAAAGTCACCAACCCCGTCTATGCCGCTTTTCTTTGAAGTCCACTCTCATCCAAATGGAACTACCTCGATGCCACCAATCATCTATTCTGGTGTTGCCACACAAGTTTAGCCCCATGTCAGTAACACCGATATAAGTCAATAACGGTGCCGCCAATGATATTTCCATTCCATGCCGCTACTATTGATGTTGCACTTCATCAATTGTTAAATGGGATCATGGGACAATATCGACAATCATGGTTGTCGAAGTCATACTGGAAAGAGCCGCCTTATATCAACATAGCTCATCATCGATGTTGCCAATAATCAGCACCGTGCCTCATCTATCATGAAGCACATCCAATCGACAGTCAAAAGGACTCTGCTTGTCTATGCCTGCGATATTGATGATAAACGTCGTTGATGTCTATAGAGACTTCTAACGTTGTACTTCTTCCATGAAGCATTCAGCTGAAGCCGCATTTCAACAATACATAAGGAATACTACCACATGATGGTCACCGAAGTTGAGCATACCTATGTCAAATCTATCGATACCAAGCTCGCCAAAGCCAAGAATGTCAAAGTCAGCTACTAGGCCGCACTTCTAACCCTAAAAATATGGATGTAGGGGGATGTTAATGGGGGACGGATTCTCTCATCTAATTTCTTACTTTTCATCTTTGTAAACCCAAAATCGATTTGGTAATTTTAGAGCCTATTGTACCGTTTGAATTTTGTACACATAAGATTTGGAAATCAAACAATTGCATAGTATAGCATGTTGATTTGACTTGAAGTTGTGACTTGTATGATCATTTGACTTCAAATATTAATTTACGTGGATTAGTAACTGGCATAACATATTTGACTTTGGACTAGAAATAGCATATCACACTTGACTTCGAACTGGTACTTGCATAGCACAGTTGACTTCAAGCTAGTACTCGCATAGCATACTTGACTTCGAACTTGAACAACATATCTATCTTCGACTTCAAACTTATATAATCTCGTGATGACTTCTACTTTGATGACTACACTAAGGAATGTTATGGGAACTCTCTTCGACTTAATGACTTTGACTTGCCTCAACAGAGCCTCTCTTTGAGTTTACACTGTTTTACTACACTTTTAGGACTTAAGAAAATTTTGAGGTTGGAAACTTTCAGCATCGAGAGGTCTAGGTTTGGCTTCAAGGTGACGACATCGAGACTTTGGGGCATTGAAGGCTTTCCTCCAAGCAAAGTTGCAAATGACGAGAGGTTTCTAGGGCTGAAGTACTTTGTCAAATTTTGACTAAGTGGTTGGCCTTTGCCGACCAAATTTTGGTTGATGATGACCAAGTTGAATTTTGGGGAAAATGGAGCAAGGACTTTGGAGTTTGTGCCATCTCCATTCATTTTTTCATTCGACATTCCATTTTGACATTATGACTCTATGACTAGCATTTTTGGCGGTGAAGCAGAAAAGCAATGCTTTAATGTGATGACTTCAAAACTTTGATATGATGATTTTATGAAGTATGAGTGGTATTCAAAAATGTTTCGATGATGATGACTTAATGATGGGAGTTGTTATGATGATCCATAAGGATGAGTTTAGTGAGAGGAACTCGTGGGCGGAACTATGATCGTGTTCTACTATTGAAATGAATGGAATAGAATGTTGGTTATGTTCTACTATAGGGATGTATGCAAAGGGGTCATTGATACTCGAAGGTTTCCAAAGTGCTCTTATAGAGTGGGTAGGTGGGGATGCCCACTTGGATCATGACCATGTCCAGATCTCATGAAAGTAGATTAGCCTAAATGTAGTGATTGTAAATCTAGTTCCTAGCCTTATGAAGAGGCATGGATTCGAGCACTAAGAAACCAAGGCTTTGGCTTAGTTTTTGGCTAATGATTGGGCCATACGAGCTGTCTTACATCCAATGTCGAGCGACGTGCAGGTTGTTTAATGGATTTTATGTTTGCTATATTTGTTTTGTTACTCTAGGGATGTCACATGATGTAAGATTATTTACTTAGATACCCCAACACTTGACATTGTAATTTGTCTTGTAGTACACTCATATGATGATGATGGTAGATTAGCATATACTATTATGTGTTGGATGTAGGGACAAGTCGGGTATGATTCCCCATACCATATATCCTACATATTATATTGACTTTCATAGTATTTTGAGATTGTTTATTGCTCACACCAGACTATTGTCTGACTCGAGATTTTTTGTTTTGCTTCTTACTATCTCGGGTACTCATAAATGAGTAGACTTGGTAGCAGGTGTTTGATAACACGTGACATTATGCAGATGGACTAGCAGTAGGCTATGCTTTCACATATTACTACTTGGGCTTATTATTCCATTATGCAGAACTATGTGAATGTACTAGTGCTTACTTATATTACAGAAAGTTTATCATTACATTTTTATTTGATGTATAAAATCTATGATCTGCTTTGTCTAACTATATTAAACCTATGCTCTAATCTATGATGGTTCATATAGTTATATTTCTATCTCACCTATTTTATATCTGTATGAATATATTATACTTTATTCGATGCATTGTTAGATTTACGACATGTTATCTATTGGAGATTCACTTTACTTTACCACTTAAGAATCGTACTACACCGACTGGGTACCGTCACAGCGTACGAAACATGTATATTGAGTTCTGGAGGTTTAAGACTGTCATCACACAATGGGTCGGTCTTGCTATTCTTCTCTCTTAGCGTTTGCTTAAGCTTGAAGTTAGAGACGGTACGAACCAATTTATTTTCCTTGATAACACATTAGGCCAATGGTTTGTCCTTTACTTAAAATCCCTCACCGATCTAGTTCACTACGAGCGAGAATTCATTGTATACTTTAATGGACTCAATTTTGAGCTCTTTCGTAATTAGTAAACAACCAAGGATAACTTCATACTCAGTTTAATTCTTGATTCCTTTGAAGTCCAATCTGTAACGACCCACCTTTTTGGACGGTTTAAATCGACAATAAACCACACATGTCAACTCAAACCATTCAAAAGGGAGGACTGTTAATGGGGTAAATAAGAAAATAAGAGAAAAGGAAGGAAAACAAAACACAGAATCTCACAGTGGAATGACAAATTATTATAATCAAATAACAGTTCATGAAGCTGTTTTATAAATAACATTTGATTACACTTTTACAATACAATTAGAGTTATACATACAGCAGGTACAATAGGATAATGCAGTGGAACAACATGATACAGTGGAATAATAATAATATAATACTAAACTCCATCTTCGTCCTCCAGAAATAGAGTCTTCAACACTGAAAAGCTCAGACTCACCCGAGCGTAATGAAAAGACACAACACTCGAGTCAGAACTAAAAGATCTTATGTAAGTTAAATCAACACAAATAAATATGAGTGCAACAACTTTAGAGATGTTTATGGGATTTGACATCTCATATCTAGTGTATAACGTGCGTGCAATAACTTAATAGATGTTCGAGATTTCCATCTCCTAAGGATCCGTTAAACTATCTATATGTAGTAATATACGCTATATATATAAAGGGTCTATCAGTAAAGTAAAGTATAAAAATAGCATTAAGGCGATACCCATATCCCCCTTAACACATTTTATAAATGTCGTAGTATATACAGTACTGTAAACTCCACCAAACCGGTGGGCTATCAGGGAGCACTTCATTGGTACGACACAAACCAAAATAGTAGTGGGCTCGATCAGGATAAATATGATAAGGCACATGAGGCAACGCCTTGGGTAGGACACTACCGTTTTGTAGAACCGGGCTGGTAGTAACGCATAGCAGCTACTACCGCCCACCTCGAGACACACTCCCATAATCAAATCAAGGGGTGGCCACCAAATCAAATCACAAAATAATAGATATGGTTTCGAAGAAGCATGCTCGATAAGGGGAGCGACCCCACTTGGCCTAGGTATAGCTCTTGTTTTAGTCATTTTAATTATGACCCGAAAGTCAAGGCTATTGATCATCGTACTCTTACTTCATTCTAGTAGTGTTTTCCAAACCATCCTACTTTGTTCTGGATTCTCCACTACATGCACAGTTGTTAAAGTGGTTTCGGAATTGGCAGAGAGTATGACAATATACGACCTCGGTCTCTTTAACAACAAAATGCTTATTTAACACCGATTAGTTCTTTTACATTTCAAACAGTTCATACTTCATATAAAAATATCATATTCACTTCAAAACCATATCAATTTCGAAATCATTATTTACTTCAAAATCATATTTACTTCCAAATCATAATCATTTCAAAATCATATTCACTGTTGAAATCATTATTCACTTCAAAATCATATTCACTTCCAAATCATAATCATTTCAAAATCATATTCAATTTCGAAATCATTATTCACTTTAAATCATATTCATTTTCAAAATCATAACCACTAAAATTGGTTAAACCATCATATCAAAATATTCGCATTTAAATCAAGTGAATCTAAATCATAACAGTTCCAACTTTAACCAGTTTGAATATTGAAATTAGTTTATATATTGGAATAGTTATACATTAAAATAGTTTATACCTTAATATATATATAAGTTGTTTATAAATTTAAAATAATATATATATATATTAAAATAGTTTGTATATTAAAAATAGTTTATAGATTAAAATAGTTTATATATTAAAAATAGTTTATATATTAAAATAGGTTATATATTAAAAATAGTTAATGTATTAAAATATTATTAATATATTAAAATGTTTATATGAGAAAAATACTTTATATGTTAAAAGAGTTGTATATTAAAAGAGTTTATATCGAAAATAGTTTCAAATTAGAATTATTCCTTCCAATTTCACTAATCAATTCAAATCAACTTTAGTTCCAAAAATTCAATTTAAATCATTCTCAGTTCAACGATTTCAATTCAAAAGGCTAAAAGTTTCAATTCAAATTCTCATTAAACCATTTCAATTTATATCGATTTCAAATCCATGTTTGAAGGGAAAATTTAAACCATTTCAAATTCAACAGGTTTCAAAGCTTAAATATTCAAACATTTAAAAAAACTCAATTTTGATAAATTTCAATTATATTTCAAATTCAACTTTAAGATTTCAATTTAAATTTTAAACAATTCATTTAAACCAATAATTTTAACATTTTAAAGCTTAGATTTTGAAAATAATCCAGTTCATATAAATCTAATTTTTATTTCATTTAAAATAATATCATTTAACTGGATTCAAAAATTTAAGGATTTAAAATCATTTAATTTAACCAATCCGGTGTTCGTATATAATTTTCTACCCTATGGTCAAGTGATACGGATATATATCATTTCAATCCGCAAAATTTAAATTTCCGGATATATATCATTTCAACCTGTATCCTGAATTACAATTTTCCAAATCCATAAAATCACAAGGGTTTATCATTTCAACCCATCATGATTTTTCCTTAATCTATAAGATTGTTCGGGTATGTATCAATTCAACCCATAGTGATTTTCCTAACAATAACTAAGGGAACTTGCAGTGTGATAACAACATATATAATAAACATAACAACCAATCATCCAAAATGTCAATAAATAAATATCCATCACAATCATCTTCCAAAATAGCCAATAAATCACAACAATTAACTGGTTATCATTATCAGATATTTAATTAGCAATTTAAATTCAATATTAATTAAAATGGCAATTTAAATTCAATATTAATTAAAATGACAATTTAAATTCAATATAAATTCAATTTCAATTAAAATGTCAAATTAAACAACCAAACAGCAGCCAATAATATTCGTATCACATATTAAACTCAATTTAACTAACATTAGATGGTTTAGTATTTGTGAGTGGGTTAAAACACTCACCTTTAGTTTTCAGTCGAGCCAAATAAAGGCCCAAACTTGAATAATCTCAGAATGCAGCCAAACCAGTTCCATGTTGTCTGAAATTTCGATACGATCGCAATGGAGAAAACCGCGTGCAAATCCGAGTTCGTATGCAGAAGTTATAGAGGTTAGAACGATTGAAATTTAAATTAAATTAAAACAAGGGAATAATCGTAAATTCCTTTACCTCCCAAACCCTACATGCACGTTCAAAAATTGTTCGAACCCATCTACCTGTAGCTGCCGCCTTCATCTCATGAACTGTCGCTGCCTCCACGAAAAGCCGTGGCCACGAACTCCACCACCAGACGATGCGCCATCCTCCGCTCAACATCCCTCGACCACCAGCGATCACCCCTAAGTCGCCGATCGACATCAATCCACTAGCCAATGCCGCCCTCTATAAACACTAATCGAATTATTCCCGCCGATCTGACCATCATTTTTCAGAACGAACAACTCAGATGAACTCCCAACGCAATTTTCCACAAGACTGTACCCTCGAATCGTTGCATCGTCGCCGTTGATCAACCACCAAAATCGATGACCGAGAATGTTTTGGTCATTTTTGGACAAACCAAAACTCGATTGCAAAAATGAATAGAAGATGTAGGTTGCGTTCAATGAGAGCTTCACAACGATATATTATTCGATAGGTTTTGAGGAGTTTGAATTTTTGGATTTTGATTTGAAATTGAAACTAGGGTTTTGAATTGTCTGCCATTCGGAAGGAGGAGATGAGAAAGAAATGTACGTACAGACAATATAAAATAAAAGGTTGTTAGGGTTTATAACAGCCTATATATAGGCAGAGATAGATAAGAATGAATGGATAGATCGAAATTGGGTCGAAATGAAAACAACGACCCGAAAAGCCCGTTTCGTTTCCGAAACGAAAGTGAGTTATCCAATATATCGAAATATAGGTTTTCGATATTTTTAAACTCAACGGAACTAAATTCAAATCCAAATTCCATTGTATAAAGAAGTTTAGCTTTCAAAATCAAATTATATTCATTTAAATTTCATTAATCGATTTCTACGCGTTTCGAGCTCGCACAATCAAACGATAAGTGCGATCTCTACGAAACATGAAATCCTATAATAATTCACTGTTACGGATCCGATGAAACTGGTTTCATCGAAATCCGAGATAGTGGCCAAAATGGCTAATTTCACGTTAATTAATTACATTATTATTAAATTGGTTTTAATCACTTTTAAATTCAAATTTAATAATTCACAATTTTCATCATTCTTGATTACGTAGAATTTAAAATCTTAAAATAAATTTTCCAAGTCAAATACAATATTTAAATATTGCACCACTTACAGCGTTCAATTAAAACTGTAATAAATTCATTAATTATAATTTAAATTCCAATAAATTCAATTATTTTGATTTACATTCTTATTATTCAATCAACAATACCCTATGAATATTATTAACATTAGTTTACATTTTACTACATTCATTATTCTATAGTTATCATCTTAACTCATATTAACTGCAATATTTAATTATATTAATTTCATTGATTTCCAAATTAATTCCAAACATATTAAATAATGAGATGATAAATAAGTAATTGTTATTTTATGTAATTTAATCACATTTATAAATTTATTGTTTACAACAAAGATTATAAATTTACGTACAAATAATTGATTTCACATTCTATACTAAAACCAATTAAATAAAATAACATACAATTTCATTATTAATACAACATTGAATTTTCCTTATTTACAATTTATAACCGAATTAACTTTACAATTATTTCAATTGGTTGGAATTACATTAAAATAGTTGTCGATAACATTCAAACAACATTATTAAATCATATTTTAATTGTTTTACTTATAAATAAATCACAAATTTTAATTTATTACAATATTAAATTCAAAAATCTTATTAAATTTTATAGTTTTTAATTATCAAAAATTACGGGTCGTTACACTCTCCCTCACTCAAAACTTTTCATCCTCGAAAAGGAACAAGAAGGAATTAAGAAACTTGATATAATTTTATTCAAAATGTTAAATTTATAAACATTTTAAACTTACATAATTAAGTTTTAATTAAGAGATATCAATTAATAAACAATTAAATCTTTCATATTCAAGTTTAAAAAAGTTTGAAAATATTTTCACTTTTACAAAAAAATTCTATGTCTTAACTTTAAGAAAAATTTCGGCAGAGTCTCCTTTGTACGGATAGGTCCGGAAAAATAATAATACCAATAATTTCAATACATATATATCATATTTCAATAATAAACATTCCTAACCATGGGAAAAACAATAAAATATCGTTCCAAAACCGTAATCCGAAAAAGTATCTATTTGTCGGGCAAACAACTTTATTTATGAAACCAAAAGCAACAGCTATTGCTTTCATAAGCCTGTATTTCACTTATAAAATCCAATATAGCAAGAATTATGTACAAGAGAAATATTTAGTTGTTTCAATTAGTAACAAAAGTAAATCGACACAAAACATATGCAAACAAAACAGCACGACCATCATATGCAACAAAGAAATCAACCATACATCCATAGCAACCAAACTAATGATTTGTTCTGGTTCAGAAACTTTTAATCGTACAAGGTGATAAATAAACTATCAGATGTACCCTATGCTCAACGGCCTTAGATAATTACTTAATAGATTATTCATACAACCTTAAACAATTAGAAGTATCCTTTTCCAAACATCCCATAAGCCAAAACAACCAAAAATTTCAAATATTATTTAAGTTTATTCTTATTAATTTCCTTTCACATCATTTACTGTTCATTTATTTTCATTCATTCATACGACTATTATTTTTATTAATTTGACTTCATTACTTACAAAATTCATTTCCCATTCAGTATTTAAGATCATCAATGAATAAATTCTTAAAGTATTACATAATTTTCCTTGCAGTTTAATTCATATTTATATATAACTTGATTTCAATTTAATATTTATTTTTGCTAGTGAATCAATTCATACTTAAGTTTCTTTATTCTTTGATTCCAATTTATTTCTTCATATATAGTACCATTTGATATTAAAACTATTTATGAATCATCTCATCATTTCTTTAAGTTTATAATTATTTACTTAAATAGTATTCCCCTTTAACTATTCACTTTAATTATAAATAACTTCAAACATTAACTTAAGTTTATAATATTCTTATACATCTTAATTTTTCATCTATAAACATACGTTCATTTTGAAACATTTTTTTTATTAAGATTTTGCTTGTATAAGATTCTATTACATATTCATATGTAACATTTCAACTTTTAAATATTTCAAGTAAGTTTTATATATGTTTATAGAATGTAATTGAATATTATACAAATTTACCTTAATCAGTTTAGTTAACAAAAATGTTCAACAATTCACATTTCCTTAATTTTTATTATCTTAATTTTTCAAGTGACAAATTTCTAATTCTTTACGGTTGCATCAATCACTTAGCTTCTACTTTCTTATTCTTTCATTTTTATAAGTTTCCAACTATTAAAATTTCACTTTATTCAACAGAAAATCATTAATTTAACAGGAACTTAAGAATTCAAATTCTGGATTCATATTAAATCACTTTGAAATAATATACATATTCATATCTTTTATATATATCAAATCATATTTAGAAATTTAAAATTAAATTTTTTTTATCAAAACAAATGTGTAGTAAAGCTACTACAGTGGTCTTCCCACTTTGAAACTCGAAAATGAATGTCGATGATGCGGCCGTCATCACCGAAATTATTTTCCAATGACAGAGTACAGAACTTATTTCCTTTTAAAATTTCTTTAAAACATTTCTTTCAAATCACATTGGAAAATATTTATATCCGAAAATACTTCTAAATAATAATAATAACATATTCCAAAATATTTTGAAAACATATTTCAAAACCCCAGAACATAAGTCTTCAAATTTCAATCCATATTCATTTTTATTTGTAAGTCCTATTCTGCAACTAATATTTATAAAATTTCACTTCCTAACAAACAAATATATCACATGCAACTATATCCATTTATAAAAAAATTATTCTTTTATATACAAAATATAATACTAGGTAAAATTATTTCATTTACCTATATTTCAAAAACAATATTGTGCCGGTCTGCCCTATTAAGTGTTTAGAAATCCCTATCGATGCCATAGCGTCCTATATACTGACCAGAATTTATAAATACTAAACAGAACAAATTAACACAATATAAAAACATTTTTATAGCACTAACAAGTACACTCTCTCATATATATACACTCAGACAAACTCATTCTAGGGTATTACTACCCTATCTCTAATGAGTCAAACCCCACAAAGCTAAGGTTATCGCTAAACCAAAGCTCTGATACCAACTGTAATACCCACCTTTTTGGATGGTTTAAATCGACAATAAACCAGACATGTCAACTCAAACCATTTAAAAGGGAGGATTGTTAATGGGGTAAATAAGAAAATAAGAGAAAAAGAAGAAAAACAAAACATAGAATCTCACAGTGGAATGACAAAATATAATAACCAAATAACAGTTCATGAAGCTATTTTATAAATAACGTTTGATTATACTTTTACAATACAATCAGAGTTATACATACAGCAGGTACAATAGGATAATGCAGCGGAACAACATGATACAGTGGAATAATAATAATAATATAATACTAAACTTCGTCTTCGTCCTCCAGAAATAGAGTCTTCAACACTGAAAAGCTCAGACTGACCCGAGCGTAATGAGAAGACAAAACACTCGAGTCGGAACTAAAAGATCTTTTGTAAGTTAAATCAACAACAAATAAATATGAGTGTAACGGCTTCAAAGATGTTTACGAAATTTCACATCTTCTATCCAGTGTATAACGTGCGTGCAATAATTAAGAGATGTTCGGGATTTCCATCTCCTAAGGATCCGTTAAACTATCTATATGTAGTAATATACGCTATATATAGGGTCTATCAGTAAAGTAAAGTATTAAAATAGCGTTAAGGCGTTACCCATATCCCCCTTAACACATTTTATAAATGGCGTAGCCTATACAGTACTGTAAACTCCACCAAACCGGTGGGCTATCATGGAGCACTCCATAGGTACGACACAAACCAAAATCGTAGTGGGCCCGATTAGGATAAATATGACAAGGCACACGAGGCAATGCCTAAGGTAGAATACTACCGTTTTGCAGAACCGGGCTGGTGGTAACAAATAACAGCTACTACCGCCCACCTCGAGACACACTACCATAATCAAATCAAGGGGTAGCCACCAAATCAAATCACAAAGTAATAGATATGGTTTCAAAGAAGCATGCTCGATAGGGGGAGCGACCCCACTTGGACTAGGTATAGCTCCTGTTTTAGTCATTTTAATTATGACCCGAAAGTCAAAGCTGTACATCATCGTTCTCTTACTTCATTCCAGTAGCATTCGCCAAACCATCCTACTTCATTCTGGATTCTCCACCACCTGCATAGTTGTTAAAGTGGTTTTGGAATTGGCAGAGAGTATGACAATATCCGACCCCGGTCACTTTAACAACCAAACGCTTATTTCACACCGGTTGGTTCTTCTACATTTCAAACAGTTCATACTTCATATCAAAATATCATATTCACTTCAAAATTATATCACTTTCAAAATCATTATTTACTTCAAAATCATATTCACTTCAAAATCATAATCATTTCAAAATCATATTCACTTTCGAAATCATTATTCACTTCAAAATCATATTCACTTCCAAATCATAATCATTTCAAAATCATATTCACTTTCAAAATCATTATTCACTTTAAATCATATTTGTTTTCAAAATCATAACCACTAAAATAGGTTAAACCATCATATCAAAATATTTGCATTTAAATGAAGTGAATCTAAATCATAACAGTTCCAACTTTAACCGGTTTGAATATTGAAATTAGTTTATATATTGGAATAGTTATACATTAAAATAGTTTATACCTTAATATATATATAAGTTGTTTATAAATTTAAAATAATATATATATATATATTAAAATAGTTTGTATATTAAAAATAGTTTATAGATTAAAATAGTTTATATATTAAAAATAGTTTATATATTAAAATAGGTTATATATTAAAAATAGTTAATGTATTAAAATATTATTAATATATTAAAATGGTTTATATGAGAAAAATAGTTTATATGTTAAAAGAGTTGTATATTAAAAGAGTTTATATCGAAAATAGTTTCAAATTAGAATTGTTCCTTCCAATTTCACAAATCAATTCAAATCAACTTTAGTTACAAAAATTCAATTTAAATCAATCTCAGTTCAACGATTTCAATTCAAAAGGCTAAAAGTTTCAATTCAAATTCTCATTAAAACCATTTCAATTTATATCGATTTCAAATCCATGTTTGAACTGCAAATTTAAACCACTTCAAATTCAACAGGTTTCAAAGCTTAAATATTCAAATATTTAAAATAACTCAATTTTGATAAATTTCAATTACATTTCAAATTAAACTTTAAGATTTCAATTTAAATTCTTTAAACAAATCATTTAAACCAATTTCAATTTCAACATTTTAAAGCTTGTATTTTGAAAATAATTCAGTTCATATAAATCTAACTTTTATTTCATTTAAAATAATATCATTTAACCGGATTCAAAAATTTAAGGATTTAAAATCATTTAATTTAACTAATCTGCTGTCTGTATATAATTTTCTACCCTATGGTCAAGTACGGAAATATATCATTTCAACCCGCAAATTTTAAATTTCCGGATATATATCATTTCAACCTGTATCCCGAATTACAATTTCCAAATCCATGAAATCGCTCGGGTTTATCATTTCAACCCATCACGATTTTTCCCTAATCTATAAGATCGTTCGGGTATGTATATTTCAATCGATAGTAATTTTCCTAACAATAACTAAGGGAACTTGCAGTGTGATAACAACATATATAATAAACATAACATCCAATCATCCAAAATGTCAACAAATAAACATCCATCACAATCATCATCCAAATCAGCCAATAAATCACAACAATTAACTGGTTATCATTATCAGGTATTTAACTAGTAATTTAAATTCAATATTAATTAAAATGGCAATTTAATTCAATATAAATTCAATTTCAATTAAAATGTCAAATTAAACAACCAAACAACAGCCAATAATATTCGTATCACATATTAAATTCAATTTAACTAACATAAGATGGTTTAGTATTTGTGGGTTGGTTAAAACACTCACCTTTAATTTTCAATCGATAAAAATCCAAATAAAGGCCCAAACTTGAAAAGTCTCATAATGCAGCCAAACCAGCATGTTGTTCGAAATTTTGATACGATCGTAATGGAGAAAACCGCGCGCAAATTCGAGTTCATATGCAAAAGTTATAGAGGTTAGAAAGATTGAAATTTAAAATTTAAATTAAATTAAAACAAGGGCATAATCGTAAATTCCTTTATCTCCCAAACCCTACATGCGCGTTCAACAATCGTTCGAACCCATCTACTTGTAGCTGCCGCCTTCATCTTGTGAACTACCGCCGCCTCCACGACAAGCCGCGGCTACGCGCCCCACCACCAGACGATGCGCCATCCTCCGCTCAACATCCCTCGACCACCAGCGATCATTCCTAAGTCACCGATCGATGTCAAACTACCAACCACCGCCCTCTATAAACCCTAATCTAATTATTCCCGTTGATCTGACCATCATTTTTCCAAACGAACAACTCAGATGAACTCCCCATGCATTTCTCTACAAGACTGTACCCTCGAACCGTTGCATCGTCGCCGTTGATCAACCACCAAAATCGATGGCCGAGAATGTTTTGGTCATTTATGGACAAACCAAAACTCGATTGCAAAAAAAACAGCTGATGTAGGTTGCGTTCGATGAGAGCTTCGCGACGATATATTATTCGATAGGTTTTGAGGAGTTTGAATTTTTGGATTTTGATTTGAAATTGAAACTAGTTTTTTGAATTGTCTACCATTAGATAGAAGGAGATGAGGAAGAAATGTACGTACATACAATATAAAATAAAAGGTTATTAGGGTTTATAACAGCCTATATATAAGCAGAGATAGATAAGAACGAATGGACAGATCGAAATTGGGTCGAAACGATAACAACGACCCGAAAAGCCCGTTTTATTTCCGAAACGAAAGTGGGGCATCCAATATATCGAAATATAGGTTTTCGATATTTCTAAACTCATGGAACTAAATTCAAATCCAAATTCCATTGTATAAAGAAGTTTAGCTTTCAAAATCAAATTATATTCATTTAAATTCCATTAATCGATTTCTACGCGTTTCGAGCTCGCACGATCAAATGATAAGTGCGATCTCTACGAAACATGAAATCCTATAATAATTCACTGTTACGGATCCGATGAAACTGGTTTCGTCAAAATCCGAGACAGTGGCCAAAATGGCTAATTTCACGTTAGTTAATTACACTATTATTAAATTGGTTTTAATCACTTTTAAATTCAAATTTAATAATTAACAATTTTCATCATTCTTGATTACATAGAATTTAAAATCTTAAAATAAATTTTCCATGTCAAATACAATATTTAAATATTGCACCACTTACAGCGTTCAATTGAAACTGTAATAAATTCATTAATTATAATTTAAATTCTAATAAATTCATTTATTTTGATTTACATTTTTATTATTCAATCGACAATACCCTATGAATATTATTAACATTAGTTTACATTTTACTACATTCATTATTCTACAGTTATCATCTTAACTCATATTAACTGCAATATTTAATTATATTAATTTCATCGATTTCCAAATTAATTTCAAACATATTAAATAATGAGATGATAAATAAGCAATTGTTACTTTTACGTAATTTAACACATTTATAAATTTATTGTTTACAACAAAGATTATAAATTTACGTACAAATAATTGATTTCACATTCTATACTAAAACCAATTAAATAAAATAACATACAATTTCATTATTAATACAACACTGAATTTTCCTTATTTACAATTTATAACCAAATTAACTTTACAATTATTTCAATTCGTTGGAATTACATTAAAATAGTTGTCCATAACATTCAAACAACATTATTAAATCATATTTTAATTGTTTTACTATAAATAAATCATAAATTTTAATTTATTACAATATTAAATTCAAAAACCTTATTAAATTTTATAGTTTTTAATTATCAAAAATTACGGATCGTTACACAATCTTACAACGAAGAAAATTCATTCTCATTAGGGTGATGAGGACCATATCGGCCCTTATTACTTTTCTTTGGATGCCCCATTAAGTACAATTGCCAGGAGCATTGTTTGGTGTGTCTCTTCTATGTCACTATCTAGGCTACATCATTCTACAATGAAATCGGCCAAATCTCAACCTTTGGTAAAGGTGCTCGGGTTAAAGGTGATGTGGTGTTGACTGAGTTCCACCGCCTACTTCAGGAGGCAACCTACTGTCATGGGTCAGCTCATAATCTGCTTTAGGGGTTGATTTGTCAGGACTTTGATAGGTTGTGCCTGGAAATATGGACGGTGACTGTGAGGAACAATGAGTAGGAATTATGCTAATTTTTCCAGTCTACTATATCTTGTTTCTTGGCCCGACAACTTTTTGTTGACATAGTAGATTGTTCTTTGCAGACATTCTTCATCTCTTACCAAGGCAGCACTGATCGCACGTAAGCGACTATGAAGTGGAGGTAGATGTCTTCCCCATCCACGAACTTTAAGTGGATCGAAGGCAATGCCAAATGATGTTTCAAATCATCAAATACTTTGGTGCAGTCATCCGTCCATGTAAAGAACTTTCCCTTCTTAATTATACCAAAGAAAGGAATGCACATGTCCGTTGCTTGGGATATGATGCTGTTGAGAGTAGCAACCACCCAATTCATACTTTGGACTTATTTGGTGGCGAAGGGGTCAACATGTCTTGTACCGCTTCAATTTGTGGACGAGGTGCCTCGACAGCGGGGGGGAAATGGCGAATTTCAAGAATTTTACCTTTCATTAATTTACACAAGATCATATTTTGTGATTATGCGAATAATATATATTTACACTAAATCAACTTTAGCAATTATTAATAAAAGAGTTTGGAAAATATTTTAATTTATTAAGTTATACTTAGAATATTTATTTTTTATTATTATTAAATACCATTATTTTATTAAAATTAATTTAATATAATTAAAATTAATTTAATATAATTTATTACTTTAATTTTAATTCAAATTAATGTTTTAATATTTTAGTATGTTTGTATTCAAAATACAAACATTATGTTTGTATTAAAATGAATAATCTAACCTAGGGTTAATAAGGAACATGTGTATAATTAACAATTGTGACTTACGGTTAATAAATGTATATGTGATAATCATATGTTAATAAATACGTCAAAGGGATATACATATACATCAAATAATTAAATTTATACTTCACTAGTATAAGCTATTTTTTTAGATATTTATATTAATACACACACACACAGATATATATATATATGTATATATGTATGTATGTGTATTGCATAAACAAATTAAATACACACACACACATATATAAATTCATTAATATACATACATGTTTAAATTGTACTTATATGTATACATTAATATATATATATATATATATCTTTGTGTGCGTGTGTGTTTATTAATTCTAAAGTTTAAATTTAAATAACTGTGACATCAAATAAAATATAATATATATATATATATATATGAATTTAATTTTTTTGTTATACAACCGCCAACAATATAATAAAAATTAATCTATCTTTTTTTATTTTTCAGTTGGATATTTTTATTTTGAAATATTTAAAGTTTTAAATTTGAAACTAATTTGACTTTTAAATAAAATACATGATTAAATAAATAATATATATACTGGAATCTAAGGGCTTTAAATAAAAATTTAATTTTTAATTAATTTCCATACGAAAATGTATTATGTATATATGTACAAAACATATGAATAAATATTTTCTTTTTGTTTTTATTAAACCTAAAGCTGACAATAACTAATTTATTTGAAGTATTAAAAAAAATAGTTTAAACATAAATAACTATTGATATTTATCTTAATATAAATAAAATTTATACTAATGTATATATATAATTTCAAATCAATTTTTTTATAAAATTGAAACTATGTTATATATATAAAGTTTAACTTTATTAAATATTAAAATAAAATTTTGAGTTTTTTATTTAATGTGGCTGAAACATGTATAACAGCAATGTACCAACCCGTATTTTACGTATCGTACTATCATAAAATATTATTTATAAATCCAAGTTGGGTTGTATAATGTTATAACTTTGAGGAATGTTGAGTATTGACATTTTTGACCTTGAGAAATTTTATTGGGCAATTTTGATCCTAAAAACTTGTAATGGTTATAACTTTTGATAACAACCGATTAGTACCCAAGACCACTTTTATTTGAAAGATATAACGGTTTCTCTTTCATAAAGGTCATAATAGATTTTTGATTTTATCATTTAGGAAATATGGTCATTTGAAGTTAGACAATTTTTGGACGGATTAATGAGAAATTAGCTTAACCCGGGTTAGGCCCATTTAACCCATTTTGAAATTTGAGCCTAACCAACCTGATAGGACATCCCCTAATCATTTCTCATCTTCCTAAAAACATTCTAAACTCCATTAATTACCTCCTTAGCCAAAGGAGACTAAAACCTTACTTTTCTTAGCTAAAACAAGGGGCTAAAGGGTAATTAGCAGGAGGATTAGCAGAGATATATTGGGTAATTTAGAAATTATTGTCAAAAAATTAGACAACCTGATAAAGTGAAACTGTTGATGAACTTGTAGTAAGGCTATTGACTAAGGACTGATGAACTATGCATGCGGCAGTGCGACTTTAGGTTGGAGATACAAGACCTGAACTAATGAAACTGCTCTAAACTAATGTGACTTCAAGCTAATAAAGTGAAACTGCTTTGAATATATGAACATGTGCAAACTAGGTGAACTAGAGATGAAGTACCAAATGGGCCGAAGCAAACTAAATGAAAGAGTAAACTAGAAATGAGAACTATAGTGTTATGATTTGAAGACCAACTGGTTGTGAATTTGGACCTGATAGTGAAGACAAGAGAGAAAATGGATGAACTAAAAGTGGAACTCTATAGAGTTGCAATGTGAAAACCAAACTATTACTGGTGGTGAAACTAGTAGTGAAGACCGAATGTGATGTTGGATGAACTGAAAACCAGACTGAGCTGAATAGGTTTTGATGGGACAGTAGTAGCCTACGAGTGCTTTTCATGCCAATCCCTGAAGCTACCATACAAAACCGAAAGTGAGACACTTCGTGGCTTTTGTCCAGCACAATGCTATCATTTCAGAGGGAAAATAATTGTCATGCATAATAACTATCATGTCATGCATAATAATTATCTTAAAAATATTTCTCATGTAAATAATTACAATGTAGTGTTTTTCATTATGTTGCACTGCAATTATTTGCAAAATACATGCATTTTAAAATTTACAAGTGTTATCATGCAAAATGAATTCATGTTTTCATAAAAAGTGCATGTTAAATATTTGAAATATCCATCTTACAATTATTTGCATTGCGTATTCTCCAAATAATTCTAGTTCCAACTTTGATTGGATTTTGTTAGGATATAGTCACAACCATCGTCTTCTTGCACCACTACTGTACTCTACATCAAAATCTGCACCTAAAAGCACCATCCTTGACTTTTCTCGTTGCCTCTACTGAATCCCTAATTTTAGTGTCGCGGTTGAAATCATTTATTTGATCGCCAAAGATGATTTTTTGATCAATCTCCAACACCAATCAACCTCTCTCATCGAGATACATTAATTGACACCAAATTCGACATCTCTAATCATCATTTAGTGGTGCATCAATTTTTGATAATTCCAATGACTTCTTGTGAAGATGTAAAATAAGATAAATGTTTAAGGAATAATTTTTGATATGAGGGATGTGAGGCTAATAGCCACTGTTATTAATATATATTCTTCATATCTTTGTACAACATGTATTTAATATTTTATTTATCTGACCCTCTATCTTCATTTTAATACCACAAGATTCCTCTCGAAACGTATATTCACAATTTTGTTTTACAAACATATATTTAATATTGCATTTACTTAACTCGCTTTCTTCATAAATAATATTCTCCTAATAAAATCTATTATTGATTAACTAATCCTTTTAGCTTTTATTTTCTAGGTAGAAATTTTAAATTTTATTTTATGCATATTTCACTTTATTTTTTGAAATAGGAAGTTGAAATTATTTAAAAAATGCTTAGACTTCCGATTCGATCTCGAATCAATTTTATATCTACAAATTTTTAGATATAAAACTTGAGCAATCCTATACGACAATTTTGGTAAACAGTCCTTTATAATGATTTTGATCGGTAAAATAATACATCTACTAAAATTGCAGTAAATTTATTATATTATTATTATTTGTATTTATAAGTATTTTTTATGACTATTTTCACCCGCGTCACCCAAACAATAGCAACTAGCAATAGCAATGATGATGATGGTAGGGCACTATTAAAGGTATTCCAAAAAATTGAGCAGAGTGGGAGCATTTTTCATTCTAAATTGTTACAAGAAGTATATAAAAATTCAACCCTTTTATAAAAAACATAATAATATAATCGCTTTTTTATTCATATTAAAACAATGGTTGTCTACCATGTTTTTATGTAATTTTCAATGGATCCTTGTTGTAGTAATATTTCTAGGATATAATATGGTTTTTCTAGGTGTTACCAAATTTACTTAAAGGGGATAAAACATTTGATTGTTTGGGTTTAGTTCCCCTTATTACGACCTCCTCAACAAGTTTTTTCCCCATAAATTTGTTTGAATTCTTTAATGATGCCCTTGTTATCCAGCATTTAAACCAAGCAGCCTTCAAGTGAATCTGGACGTCGGGACGAAGACGAAATGGTTCAGGAAATCGAGGACAAGATAAAGATGGCCTTGGAAGAGAATTCAAGAAGTTTGAAGTCCTAAGGTGATAGTGGAAAGCTGTCTGTACCGAGAGGTTTACAAAAGAACTCAATATCGAGAGGTCTCCCCGCACTTTTTTGAACAATATTGCTATGGTCAAGTCATGAGACTATAAAGAGTTCGTCTCAAGGCTCATATATGAAGGAGAAGGTGAATAACTCCAAAGATATGTAGAAAAGTACAAGTATCATACAAAGCCAAACCTTTCGATACCAAGAGGTTCTCATATGCCAAAAAGTGCTCAAAGCTCGAAAACTTGAAGATGTAAGACAAAGTGAAGGAGCAAGTGGTGGTTTGCACAAGGAAAAACCTCTCGGTACCAAGTGGTTTCATGTTGGTACCGAGTGGTTTTGTGCTATGATAAGATGTCGCCTTCCCCATATTCTCATGGTTTTGGATCTTTACCTGGTCTTTAGCAATCAGATGACTTTAGTGGGCGATTCTTCTATAAATATTAAGCCTAAAGCAACTATGGAAGGACTTTTGGTCATTCTCTTCTTCATCTTCTATCACTACCCAGATATTGTCACCTAGAGGCTTACTTTTGTTGTTCTGGACTTAAAAATGAATTATAAAGCCATTCTATTCATGAGAAACATTCTAAAATAAAATTAAAGTGGACGTAGGCAATAGAATTTGCCGAATCACTATAAAAATTCGTGTGCCTTTACTGTTTTTATTGTTATTACTAGTTAGATCTACTCTTTGCTATTTGATTGGGGTGTTGTGTTGCTTTTTGGCCTAATATTTTTGGTGCTTTCACTAAGAATCAGAGCTTCTCAGGAGTAGATATTGCTTTTATTTTAGATTAGAGGGTACATAAGTTCGATCTAGAGCTTCTTGTTGTTGATTTAGATATAAAAATTGTTGAACTAATGGTCCATAGGAGATCCGGTAAATCTAGAGTTGTATCTGGCGAATAAGATGAAGCTTCTCACCACAATGGGGAGACTAACCAACCGATAGGCATTTTTCAGGACCATCCACTCAATAAGAGATGGTGTCGAGAGTTGAGTTCAACGGAATAATGGCGGAGCTGAATCAGAGACTGGTGGATAGCCAAAAGGCGCTTATTGAGAAGATGGATGTTAGCATTGCCATATTAACCTAGTAGTCCTAAAGGCCTATGAGAAGTAGGAGAGATGCGTCACCTTCTGGTTCTGAAGAGGAGAATCCATCTGGTTCTAACCAAAATAGAAGGGATGGGGAGCATTAGATGAAGGAGCACACTGTTGGAGCATCCAGGGGAGTTGTTGGAGGAAATGGCTAAGTTTTGGCTGTAGACAAATGACTCGATACCTAGAGGATTGTAGTCAATACCAAGAGGTTTGTTGTTAATCCTAGGTTGCAACAACTCTATGCCACGAACTTGGAAGATAGCGAGGATGATTTCCAAGACAGTGGCAATGAGGATGGACCGTATGTTGGAGCATAGGATGCTAGTGCTCAAATGCCTATTGGAAAGCCAGCTAAGCTTTAAAGAAGATCCGAAGAAGTGGCTCTCCTAAAGGCAGGAGAGCCCAGACGTCATCGAGAGAACCGAGATCATCTACGAAGTCAAACACTCAGTGTTGCTCCTAATGGTCATTTTTCGAATCACCAGGCCAGTGAGGAGCATATTGATGATATGATAAAGTGGTTGACGAAGGAAAACTGATGAAGAAAGAATGAAGATTGGGGTTCCATGCCTAGCAGAATTCTATTCATAGAGAATATCTTGTGGGAGGAATATCCTAGGCAATTTACAATGCCCTTGATGCAGGCATAAAATGGGACGACCGATCCCAAGCAACATCTATTTCAAGTATAAATGGCACATGGATGGTGCTAGGGCATAGATGATGTTCGGTGTAGGTGTTTTCCAATATTTTTGAATGGAGTTGCATCAATGTGGTTCACTCAGCTCCCACCGAAATCCATTTCAACTTTTGATGAATTGCTAAGAAATTTTTGGAGCAGTTCAGGATCCATGTTGCTAAGCCCAAGAATGTGATGTCCTTATCGAGCATTTCTCAGGGACCTGAAGAGTCGCTTAAAGGTTTTTTGAACAGCTTCAATAAGGCGGTTACAGAGGTGAGTAATCCAAAGGTGGATTTTGTGTTGATGGATTTGGTCTGAGGGATACACCCGAAAATGGATTTTGGAAAATGGCTAAGGATGAAGCAGCCGACTACCTTGAAGGAGTTCCATCGAAAGGCAAACCAGTTCTTCCACTTGGAAGAGGCAAACCTGGTTTCCAGGAAGGCTGGTAGTAGATGGCCAAGAGAAGTAGTTTAGAGTAATGTGGTTATAAGGTAAACCACTAAGAGTGTCGGTAATGTTGCTATGAATGTAGGTAATACCAATAACCAGAAGAAAAGAAATCAGGGCGTTAAGGGCGGTAGGAATGATGACAAAAAGTATCTAAGGAATATGAGGCCAAAGGAATATAAGCCTTTGAATAATACGATCGAAAATATATACCTTTCCACACAAGGAACGAAGAAATATAGGAGGCCGCCTCGGACGGAGGCGATGGAAGCTGAGAAGCGCTCAAGGAAGTACTGTCGCTTCCATGAGACACATGGGTACAAAACTAACAAGTTCTTTCATTTAAGGGATATAATTGAAGACTTGATCCATAAGAAAAAACTATAGCAATATGTCAGAGATTCGTAGGATGACGGACAGAATATCGGAATGCAAGGGCCAAATACTCAAGGGAATCAGCCTAGAACCAGCCAAGAGGGGCCTAGGTGACAAATGGAAGGATCATGATAAATACAATAACTGAAGGACCTCATACAGTGGAGAAAAGTTGGAATGAAATAGAGCGATATGCGAATTCTTTGAAGCATGCATCGTAGGAGAGCTGTTTTGCCGTTGAGGACGTAGCTCCGGCTAAGCAGCAAAGATTGATGACCGATGATATAATCTTTCATAACAGGGATTCTGATGGGATTGAGATGCCACCTTGATCCTATGGTGATAACGACCATTGTAAGCCCAGCTATTACGCACCGAGTCTTGGTGGATTGTAGAAGCTTGATAATTATTCTGTTCAAAAGGAATATTGATTAGATGAAAATCAGTCCCAGCGACATCAATCCTTGTAAATCCAAGATTCAAGGATTTACCAGAGAGGCAAAGGAGTCCAATAGGACTATTGAGTTATCCGTGGAGTTGGGAAAAGGAGATTGCAAGATCGTGTGGTTTAAAAGTTTGTCATTGTTGATGAATTTCCGGCGTATAACGCCTTTTTCCGACGAATCGGCCCTAGCTAGTTTTAGAGTAGCACTGAATCCTTTGTGCTTGATAATGAAGTTCCCCATGGAGAATGGGGTTGGATAAATTCGAGGCGACCAGAGTGCTGGTCGAGAATGTTACGTTGGTGAGCTTAGAGAGGCAAAGCGATGGGAGAAAGAAAAGGATACGGAGAAAGAAATCTTCATAAAAGATGCGGATGCATAGCCACCAGTGCCTAAGCTTTGGATTGGAAACAATGCCAAGTTCTTCAAGCCTATGGATCCCAGGAAGCAGTTAGAGGAAGTGCGCAAAGCACCAGTTGAGCCGAAAATCAACATCCCAACCGATATGGATGATCCTACTTGGGTCCTTAAGATCGGTTCTCAACTTAACCCAAGTTGAGAAATGAGTTGTTGGTTTCCTCTGAGGGAACCTAGAAGTATTTACTTGGATGCATTTGGATATGTATGGGATATCGTCGGAGATAACATGCCATGCACTAAATGTGAACCCGAAATACCCTCTGTAAAACAGAAAAGATGCAGTCTGGGTCCGGAGCGATCCACTGTATCGAAGGAGGAAGTGGATAAGTAGAAGTAAAATGGCTTTATCCACGACACCTTATACTGTTAATGGGTATCGAATTCTATATTGGTTAAGAAGGAAAATAGGAAATGGAAGACATGCACTGATTACTCGAACCCAAATAAAATATGCCCGAAGGACAGCTTTCTACTGTCCAGAATCAACAAGCTGGTAGAAGAAACTACTGGACACGGGTTGCTTTCTTTCATGGATGCTTACCCAGCTATAACCAGATAGTGATGCATGCTCCAAACTAAGAGCACGCAATTTTTATAACAAATTTGGGACTGCACCACTATCAAGTGATACCACCCTGTCTGAAGAACGTCGGAGCGACCTATCAAAGATTGGTGAATTCCATGTTCAAAAGACTAGATATGACGGACAATCGAAGTGTATGTGAATGATATGCTTGTGAAGTCACGACTATTAGCAAACCACATGAAAGATCTTTTATAGATGTTCGATGTGTTGTGGAGGTACAAGATGAAATTAAACCCATTGAAGTGTTCCTTCAAAGTTGCATCAGGCAAGTTTTTGGAATTTATTATGAATTCAAGGGGCATTGAGGCTGATCCATAGTAGATTAATGCCTTGAAACATGTAACTGCCCCACGGTCAAGGAGGGAAATGCCGAGCTTGAATGGGAAGGTTGTCACCCTAAGTTGGTTATTCTCAAAGGCAATCGATAAATACATACCACACTTTGATGCCCTCAAAAAGGAGAAATGAAAGTTTGTTTGGATGAAGGAATGCAAGGACGCTTTCCAGGAATTACTGAAACACATAGAAAGACTGTAACACCCCGTAAAATGAACCATAAATAAATAAAGTGAATTGAATTAAATATAATAAGGCTTGGATATGAGAATTTTATAAAATTTGGAATTTGACCATGAAAGTTATTCTGTTGCGTTCGTGGTGAAATTCTGGTTTGTTTTCATATATAATATGCTGAAAATGGAGCTCAAACAAAGAAGTTATGAGCATTTGAAATTCTCAGATTTAAATTAATTTAGTTTGAATTCAAATTCAAATGAGAAGTCAAGTTAGGATTTAAATTTCAAAAATTAGCTCGGGGACCAAGTAAACGATTAATTAAGGCTTAACATTAAAAGATTAACCAAGGAATAAAATATTTCGGCAACGAAAAGTAAAATAAACGCTCCTAAATAAGAAAGCGGTCGACCTGAACCAGTCGATCGTAGCGGTCGACAGGTCGCCCAAGGATGGTCGACTGCTTGGCAACGATAGTTGCCAGTGGCGGCTAGGGTTTTATGTTATGTTATATTTAGTTGTGCGCTCCAGATTTACCCGTTTCTTACCTACTTTCATCATACGGTTCTGGTGTGTTTCAACTCCTATAAATAGGACCCTATCCTCTCCACTTTTATTTATATTATTTTGGGGAATACGATGAAACTCTACCATTGCTATCTCTCTAAAAAGATTCAGAAGCTCTGTAGAAAATTCAGGTAAGGATTCAACTTATTTCCTATTTATTTCTTTTTCCTCCTATGTATTCTTATTCTATTCTTCTCTAATTATTCTAAATTTAGTGAATATATATACCTCTTCCCTATTGTGTGTGCATATATATTAAAAGAGAGAGATTCTAGAAGAGATCGGAAGGCTGCAAATCCATTTGAGTAAAGCTAAGGCTAATCTGTGAGTGGAAACCTTAGTATTTCTTATCAGCAATTGTTTAGTGTATTTCTTTTGGATTTGAATATGCCATAGGGATTTTGGGATTTTTGAAAATATGATAGATAAAATCTTTGAAAATTCCTTTTTATTTCGAAGTGTCAACTCTATGTTAAGATTCTCAATTATTTACATTAATTTGATGGGATTTATTTCGTTTATGCAAATTTTGATAATTTCATAGTCTATTCCACTTCTCCTTCTTCCTTGGGTCAAATTGTGCTCCTTCAATAAAATAAGGGGTTTAGATTACAAATTCTATTCGTAGTTTACACCACTTATTCTTATCTATTACTTTGTAAAAAGAGGAGTTGAATAGAATATGGGGTTTAGATTGCAATTCTTATTGTTTAAGATATTCCATTGAATTGGTGTAATAGATTGAGTTTCTATTTTATTTACAAGTCTGTTATTGCAGTTTTGATTATGAATATGTATTCCCTGTTTTGGACATTAGATTTCCATGAAACCTTAGGAAATTGAAGAAAAAGGGCTTGTAATAATAATTGGTTAGGGAATTGACATTTAACGCTAGTTTAGGACGTACGATCCGTGCCTTTAGAACTTATTAAGTGCGAATATTTATTTATTTCTATTTAGGTAATTAACTTATAACTATTGCGTATATGGCGTAGTTAATTAGGCATTTATTTTCTACCATTAGGAAGGAAATTGATTTTGAGGTGAAAATAAGAGGAAACTTTTATATAGCCTAATTATTATTTTAAGGCGTAATAAGGAAGATTCATTATGAGGTCTTATTTATAAAAGATGAGATGAGTGTGTGTGTGTGTGTGTGTGTGTGTATGGAGAGTAATTGATTTGTGGCAAAGTCATAGGGATGCGAGGTCAGTAGAGTTACATGACGGAGTCTGCCCTTCACTTTGAGGCAACCGGCAATTGTGTACTTTTATTGATATGAGATATCCTTATGATAAATATTTGTAATCACACAAGATTTGGTCCAAATTATGTAGGGGAAATCTGCCCGGCTAATCCGGCTATCAGTTCCTACGAATAGCGGACTAATGTGAGACGTCATTATGGGTATGGGCCATAAGAGGAAGGGCCTGGTTTGGGGTTTAAGGTATTAAGTGATTGGACCTGCCTTTTTCCCCAAATGAAGTATTAAATGGCTAAGGGGTTACACTAGGTGGTATCTCTATAGGGGTCCGCTTCTGGAATTAGGCCTTAAATGATGGGGTTTTCCTTTTTCCACTTGGAAGTATTAAGTGGCCTATGAGATTCCATATGATGTCGGCTACATAGTACCATTGAGGAGCACGCTTTTGGAATTAGGCCTTAAATGATGGGTTTTGCCTATTTTCCATTGGGAAGTATTAAGTGGCTTGGGTACCGTCTCTTACATTTTTAGCTATTTATTACGTATAATTAGGATATGGGATTTACTTCTAGAATGGAAGATATTAAGTAGTTAGACCCGCCTCCTTTCCTTATAAAGAATTATTAAATGATTTTAATGGTTTTGTGTTCATAGACATATTCTTATTTTGAAATATACTGCCCAAGTACTTAAAAGGTAAGACTAGAGTTTTTTATTCACTGGAAACTTATTGTTCTGACTCCCTCCTCATTACAACACAGGTTAAAGACAGAGTGATGGCGGTGACATGCTTAAAGGTGAAGAAGCTTGGAAAGTGACAGTATTTATTATTATTTAATTTCATGTGTACCCACGGATTTGAACAATTGTTGTAACAGATATTATATTACGGTTTTTATGGGATTTTGTGTCATGACATTTTTATGGTTTTGAAATAAATGGGTACACTTTGCTATTATATTTTGTTCTATCCGTTGTGAGTTCTAAAAATTTAGTTATGGCTCTGCAATGTTATTTCTTTTTACTACTAATAGCTTGCCTTAGAATGGATCTAAGTTTCAATGGCGCTTTTCAAGGTCAAAATTTAGGTCTTTTCCGGGATGGGTTGTTACATTTGGTATCAGAGCTCTAGGTTACCCAATCAACAAGGAAAAACTATACGTATGAGAGATGTATTTGTTATTTTGAAAAAGGTTTTGAAAAAGAATTTTCAAAAGAATTCATGCTATATATACACATACACACACACCCCCATATACCCCCTCTTCTTGAACATACGCACATACACTAGGCGAACTTTTCTTTTCTTTCATCATGTAAATACTATCTTAGGAAATCGTCACTAAGGTATAACCTACAGATAATTGATATGGCTTATAATCAATCTTCTTCCGAACAAGGGAACCCTACCCACGGAAGACCACCCATTCATGGAATGCTCGAATGGTTTAAACAATACCTTTGGACTGTTGGGTGGATTTCTATTCCTTCGGTTGCACCAGTAGCACCCACTACCCCAGCCGCTGATGCAGCACCATATCCTACCGACTTTCCTAAGCTATGTATGGACTTTCTCGATATGAGGGGGAAGAAATACTCTGGAGCTGAAGGATATTCAAAAGCTAAAGCATGGATTGGAAACTATGAGAAGATATTTAAAGAGCTTGGTTGGGATGATTAGTTAAGAAGAAGAATAGCAGCTTGGTACCTCAGGGAAGAAGCTTTAAATTGGTGGAACTTTGTGACTGATGAGCACCCGGGCAGGATATTCTCTTAGGATGAATTCAAGGACTAATTCAAGATGAGATCATGTATAGAGCAGAGGTTAGCTTGCAATTGGAAAAATTCATTCAGCTGAGGCAAGGAGATTCTACCCTTAAGGAGTACATAGCTAAGTCTACTAAATTGGCTGAATTCGGGATGAACCTGATAGACACACCTATGAAAAAGACCATGAAGTTCGTAAAGGGTTTAAATTCCCCACTAAGAGAAATGTTATTGACCCAAGTACCTATGGGGGCCATGTATGAGATGTTGGTAGAAACAGCGATGCTGCACGTGGCTAATAAGGAAGATAAGATAGAGAAAGAGAAGTCTGCATAGACCCAAAAGCAAAGGGGTCTAAGAAGGAGAGCTTTTAGGCCAACAAGAAGTCGAAGGGAAAGTTTAAGAAGGAAGTAAAGGTGTGTAAGAGATGCCAAAGGAGGGGTCATGAAGCTAAAGATTATAGGGTGAGTCTGATGAAGGAAGCCTTTAAAGGAAAGTGCTTTAACTGCCACGAGGAAGAGCATCATAAGAATCAATGTCCCAAGATGGATAAGGAAGGACCAAGTGGACAAGCCTATGCTATTGAAGCCGTCCCTATTGCTGGTAACTCACCAAGGGACCAAGGAAAAGTAGCTCTAGAAGGTATAACTCTTATTTTTGAGGTTACTATTCGTACCCTATTTGATTCGGGGGCATCACATTCCTTTATAGCTAGGGATGTAGTAAATTCCTTAAACCTTAAAACCTAGATGGTCAACAGCCCAATAGAGATTTCCAATCTCATTGGAGGTTCGACCCATCTTTCTCTTATTTGCAAAGACCTAGTGTAAGAATATGCGACGTTGATTTCATTGTGTACGTTCTAAATTTCAAGGGGTATGGACTTATCTTGTGTATGGATTAGTTGTCATATTACAGATCCATTCTTGATTATGACAAAAGGGTAGTACGATTAAGGAGTCGTCGAGGTCATGACCTAGAAGTTCTTTGCACACCTAAAGCTTTAGTTGAGTTAAACCATTTATATTCACTAAATCTACCTGTTGATCGAAAACCACTACATGTACCCGTAGTTTGTGAATTTCATAATGTCTTTGAAGAGGTCTCGGGTCTCCCGCCCCATAGAGAGATTGAGTTCCGAATCGATTTGGAGAAGGACGAAAGACCCGTCGCTCTGCCTTTCAGACATATGGCCCCCAAAGAAAGAAGGGAATTGGATAAGTAAATGAGCTATTGAAGAAAGGATTCATCCATAGGAGTACTTCTGAGTGGGGAGCCCCTGTCGTTTTTGCTACTATGGCAGATGGTTCTTTAAGACTTTACATCGATTATAGGGAGTTGAACGAGTTAACAAGGAAAAATAGGTACCCTCTACCTAGAATAGATGACTTGTTCGACCAACTTGTAGGATCTAAAGTCTTTTCCCAATTATACTTAGCAACGAGATTCCATCAGTTGAGGATTGTAGAGGAAAGCAAGTCGAAGACCGCATTCCATACGCCGGATAAACTCTATGAGTGGAAAGTAATGCCTTTTAGACCGATAAATTCCCCATCATACTTTGTGGATTTGATGAGTAGAATATTTAGAGGGCAACTTAATAAATTTGTCGTGGTGTTTGTTGATGATATCTTGGTTTTCTCCAAAGTCAAGAAGGAGCATGAGGACCACCTTAGGGAGGTATTGGAGACCTTGAGAAGAAACTAACTCAAAGCCAAGTTTTCTAAATGCCACTTTTGGAAAAATGAAGCTAGGTTCCTTGGGCATATTGTTTCGGAGAAATGATTGGCGATGGACCTTACTACAGTGTAAGTTGTCCAAGGACGGAAGGTTCCTAGTAATACATCGGAGGTTAGAAGTTTTATAGGGTTTGCAGGCTACTATAGGAAGTTCATCAAGAGCTTTGCACAAATAGCAGCCCCTTTAACCCGATTGACTAAGAAGAATCTAGTTTTTGTTTGGGATGATAGGTGCACCAAGGCATTTGAGAAGCTTAAGGAGCCATTGATTAGCGCACCTGTGCTCACTATTGCAGATGGAACCAAGCCATTGATGGTTTTCACTGATGCATGTGGCACAGGATTATGAGTCGTTCTTATGCAAGAAGGGAAGGTAGTTGCCTATGCTAGTAGACAACTAAAAGATCATGAGAAGAGGTATCCAGTGCATGATTTAGAATCGGCAGCCATTGTTTTGCCTTGAAAATGTGGTGGCATTATCTCTTGGGGGAAAGGTTTGAGCTACTGATCATAAATCACTCTAATACCTATTTTCCAAAAAGATATGAATCTTAGGCAGCAGTGGTGGATGGAGTATATAGCATCCTTCGACTTTGGTATTCAATATACCCTAAAAAAGGGAACGTAGTCGTTGACGCCCTTAGCAGGAGACACGCTACCCTAGGTGATTTATATGAATGGAGATAGTTGGAGTTTCTCTCGAATCTTAACCTCCAACCGTCAACAGAAACCATCCAAGGTTTTCTATCAGTTATGGAGGTTAGACCAGCCTTGATGGATCGTATAAGGCACGAGCAAGTAAAAGACAAGGAGTTAGTAGAGATTTTGGAAAAATTAAGGAAAGAAAAGCATTTTCCCCATGTTAGGAGATACTCAGTTGATGAGAAGGGATATTTGAGAAGAGATGGATGTCTTTGCATCCCAATTATTGATGACTTGATGAGAGATGTGCTTATGGAGTGCCACCACTCAAGGATGACCATTCATCTCAGAGGAGATAAGATGTACAAGGACATGAAGAGAATTTTCTTTTGGAATGGAAAGAAGAGGAGCGTAGCTGAGTTTGTTGCTAGGTGTTTTACATGTCAAAAGATAAAAGCTGAGCAAGGGAAGCCCGGTGGATTATTATTACCTTTGGAAATTCCGACTTGGAAGTGGGAGCATATTTCAATAGATTTTGTGGAAGGATTACCTAAAGTCAGAAGGGCAATGAGGCTATTTGGGTTGTTGTAGATAGACTCACCAAGAGTGCTCATTTTGTTCTGATAAAGAGAAATAGGACTAGCGCCTCTCTCGCCTAGATTTATATTACAGGTAGCTGATCTACATGGAATTCTTGTAAGCATAGTCAGTGATAGGGACCCTTTGTTCACTAGCGAGTTTTGGTGGAGCTTACAGACAACTTTGGGAACTTCTTTAAACCATAGCATGGCATATCACCCACAAACTGACAGACAAACAGAAAGGGTGAATATAATCATGGAAGACTTGTTGAGAGCTTATATCTTGGATTTTGGAGGATTTTGGAGGATATTGGGAGTAGTATCTACCTTTGATTGAGTTTGCGTATAATAATAGCTATCAAACTACAATTGGTATGGCCCCTTTTGAAGCACATTATGGGCGGCCATGCAAATCGCCTAGTTGTTGGTGAGAAACCACTGACAAAGTGTTTCTCGGACCTAATTTGATCTGTGATATCATGGAAAAAGTAGAGTTGATCAGGTAGAGGATGAACGTAGAGCAAGACCGTCGGAAATTTTATGCGGATAAAAGAAGGAAAGAGCTTGAATTTGAGGTTGGAGATATGGTATTTGTTAAAATCTCCCCTCTTAGAAAAGGTGTTAGATTTGGCAAGTCTGGAAAATTGGCACCAAGATTTTCAAAATTCTAGAAAGAATAGGAAAATTGGCATATCGTATGGAGCTTCCTGCCAAGTTGGTAGGAGTCCCAATGTTTTCCACATTTTTCACTTTAGGAAATACCTTCATGACACTGTTAGAAGAATAGAGCCTAATCAGTTGGGGGATTTTGAGATGGAGCCAATAGTGACCCATGTCACCACACGCTGTGTGGAGCACAATACTAGGAGACTCCGCACTAAAATAATTAAGTTGGTCCGAGTAGAATGGGGGAACAATCTAGCGAAAAGCACATGGGAGACCGAGGAGAAGATGAAGAACACTCACCCCGAGTTTTTCATTAGTAATTTTTGTCTCCAAAATTAGGATTTTGATTGCATCGTTGTTGCTAGATTGGATGATATGAGATGGTTGTTACATTTTTCCACAATCACTTTACACTCATATAGAATATTTTATGCATATTTAGGATAATTGCATACATACTTACATGACAAGATTACACACTCACGCTAGGATTAAGCACATTTTAGCATGTCTGCAGTACATAATCACATTGCACTAATGGTTAAGTAGATGGTTGTGTCGAGAACTTGGTTGTATAACATGGATGTATAGCAAGTTACATTGTTAGCCCCTTGGAAGATTTCGGGACAAAATCCTTTTTAAGGGGGGAAGAATATAACACCCCGTAAAATGAACCATAAATAAACAAAGTAAATTGGATTAAATATAGTAAGGGTTGGATATGGAAATTTTATAAAAGTTGGAATTTGACCATGGAAGTTATTTCATTGCGTTCGTGATGAAATTCCGATCTATTTCCATATATAATATGCTAAAAAAGGAGCTCAAACAAAGAAGTTATGAGCATTTGAAATTCTCAGATTTAAATTAATTTATTTTGAATTCAAATGAGAAATCAAGTTTAGGATTTAAATTTCAAAAATTACCTTGGGTGCCAAGTAAATGATTAATTAAGGCTTAACATTAAAAAGTTAATTAGAGAATAAAATAATTCGGCAATGGAAAGTAAAATAAACGCCCATAAATAAGATAGCAGTCGACTTGAATAGGTCAACCGGTCGCCCAAGGGTGGTCGACCACTTGGCAACGATAGTTGCCAGTGGCGACTAGGGTTTTATGTTATGTTCTATTTGGTTGTGCGCTCCAGACACGTTTCCTACCTACTTCCATCGTACTGTTCTGGTGCATTTGAACTCCTATAAATAGGACCCTATCCTCTCCACTTTTATTTATATTGTTTTGGGGAATACGAGAAAATTCAGGTAAGGATTCAACTTATTTCCTATTTGTTTCTTCTTCCTCCCATCTATTCTTATCCTATTCTTCTCTAATTATAATGAATATATACACCTCTTCCCTATTGTGTGTGTGTGTGTATATTAAAAGAGAGAGATCAGAAGGTTGCAAATCCATTTGAGTAAAGCTAAGGCTAATCTGTGAGTGGAAACCTTAGTATTTCTTTTCAGCAATTGTTTAGTGTATTTCTTTTGGATTTGAATATGCATTAGGAATTTTGGGATTTCGAAAATATGATGGATAAAATCCCCCAAAATTCCTTTTTATTTTGAAATGTCAATTCTATGTTGAGATTCTCAATTATTTATATAAATTTCATGGATTTCTTTCGTTTATGCAATTTTTGATAATTTCATAGTCTATTCCACTTCTCCTTCTTCTTTGAGTCAAATTATGATCCTTCAATAAAATAAGGGGTTTAGATTACGAATTCTATTCGTAGTTTACACCACTTATTCTTATCTATTTCTTTGTAAAATGAGGAGTTGAATAGAATATAGGGTTTAGATTGCAATTCTTATTGTTTAAGATATTCCATTGAATTAGTGTAATAAATTGAGTTTCTATTTTATTTACAAGTATGTTATTGCAATTTTAATTATGAATATTTATTCCCTGTTTTGGACATTAGAATTCCATGAAACCTTGGGAAATTGAAGAAAGATGACTTGTAATAATAATTGGTTAGGGAATTGACATTTAACGCTAGTTTAGGGCGTAAAATCCATGCGCTTAGAACTTATTAAGCGTGAATATTTATTTATTTCTATTTACGAAATTAACGTATAACTATTGCATATATGGCATAGTTAATTAGGCATTTATTTACATTTAATTTCCCCATTAGGAAGGAAATTGATTTTGAGATGAAGATAAGAAGAAACTCTTATATAGCCTAGTTATTATTTTAAGGCGTAATAAGGAAGTATCCTTATAAGGCCTTATTTATGAAATGGTGAGATGAGTGTGTGTGTGTGTGTATATATAGATAGTAATTAATCTGTGGCTAAGTCATAGGGATGCGAAGTCAACAGAGTTACATGATGGAAGTTTGCCCTTCGCTTTGAGGATACCAGTAGTTGTGTACACTTTTATTGATGTGAGATATCCTTATGATAAATATTTGTAATGACGCGAGGTTAGTTCCAAATTATGTAGGGAAAATCTGCCCAGCTAATCTGGCTATCTGTTTCTACGAATAGCGGACTATATGAGACGTCATTATGGGTATGAGCCATAAGACAAAGGACCTGCTTCGGGGTTTAAGGTATTAAGTGGTTGGACCCGCCTTTTTCCCAGATGAAGTATTAAATGACCAAGGGGTTATGCTAGGTGGTATCTCTTCATGGATCTGCTTTCGAAATTAGGCCTTAAATGACAGGTTCTGCCTATTTTCCACTTGGAAGTATTAAGTGGCCTATGAGATTCCGTATGACGTCGGCTAGATAGTACCATTGAGGAGTACACTTCTTTAATTAGGCCTTAAATGATAGGGACTACCTATTTTCCACTAGGAAGTATTAAGTGGCTTGGGTACCGTCTCTTACATTATTACCTATTTATGACGTATGAATGGGATATGGGATTTACTTCTGGAATGAAAGGTATCAAGCGGTTGGACCCGCCTCCTTTCCTTATAAAGAAGTATTAAATGATTTTAATGATTTTATGTTCGTAGACATATTCTTATATTGAAATATACTGCCCAAGTACTTAAGAGGTAAGACTTGGGTTTTTTATTCACAAGACACTTGTTGTTTTGACTTCCTCCTCATTACAATACAGGTTAAGGAGGAGTGATGGCGGTGACGATGCTTAAAGGTGAAGAAGCTTGGCAAGTGGTAGTATTTATTATTATTTTCTTTCATTTGTACCCATGAATTTAAAAAATTGTTCTAACGAATATTATATTATGGTTTTTATGGGATTTTGTGTTATGAGATTTTTATGGTTTTGAAATAATGGGTACACTTTACTATTATATTTTGTTCCATCCGCCGTGAGTTTTAAAAGTTTAGTTATGGCTCTGTAATGTTATTTCTTTTTACTGCTAATAGCTTGCCTTAGAATGGATCTAAGTTTCGATGGCCCTTTTCCGGGTCGAAATTTTGATATGTTTGGGGTGGGTTGTTACAAAGACCACCAATCCTATTGAAGCTTTTGGAAAGAGAACACTTGTTAATATACTTGACGATATCTGCTCACACATTGAGTGCATCATTGGTACGTGAGGAGACAAGGATCCAAAGGCCAGTATATTACATCGGCAAGCGGTTTACCAAAGCAGAAAAGGACTACCCGAAGCTGTAAAAGCTTGCTTATTGCTTATTGATTGCTTCTAGGAAGCTATAGCCATACTTCCAGGCTCACCCGATAAAGGTGCCGATGGATCAGCCCTTAAAGCAAGTACTGCACCGATCTGAGACTTCTGGAAAGTTATTGAAATGGAACATCGAGCTAAACTAGTATGATACCATTTACTATCCGTGAAGGGTGATAATAGGACAAGCATTAATGGATTTCATTTTGAATTTACCATCTGGGATAGAGAATAGGAAGATGACATGATACCACTCTCCCAATAGAAATTATACATAGATCGAGCTTCCAATGAACATAACTCTAGGGCAGGAAGGGTACTCGTAACCCTAGAAAAATGGATGATTTGCTATGCATTGAAGCTAGAGTTCCGCATGACGAACAATGAGGCCAAGTGTGAAGTGTTGATGGCATGGCTCAGGATAGTGAAAGAACTGGGAGTGAGGATGTTGCATGTATTTAGTGACCCCTAGTTGGTGATCTATGAGGTAAAAAAGAAATTCCAAGCTAAGGGTGCGAGACTTGCCCTTTACCTAATGAATATACTAAACCTATTGAACAATATGGAGCATTACACGATTATGCACATCCCGAGGAAGGAAAATATGATGGCTGATTCATTGGCCAAATTGGTCAACTCTAGGGATGCAAAGTTGATGGGATTAGTTTCGGTGGAGGTTTTATCAGCTCTAAGTATCGACCAGATGGATGTCAACTGGATCTTGGAGGCCAAAGAGGAAAAAGGGTCATAGATGACTCCAATCAAGGCTATTTTCTGAAGGGAACTCTTCTGAAAGGAAGAAATGAATGGTGGAAACTCCTTCGTAAAGTGTCGCAATTCATAATGCAAGAAGGAGTGTTGTACGGGAGAGGTTTCTCAACTCCCTTGCTTCGGTGTGTAACTAAGGATGAGGCTAGGAAAATCCTCACGGAAATCCATAAGGGTGACTGTGGTGATCACATTGGGGGGAGACTTGAGCAGTGAAAATTCTTCACTATGGATATTTTTGGCCAATAATAAACCGTGATGCTACTGACTACGTCAAATGGTGTGACATGTGCCAAACGTTTGCGAAAATTCCAAGAGCCCATCTACAGAGCTTACGCAAATGGTTAGCCCATAGCCATTTTCGGTTTAGGAAATTGATGTAATGGCATGCTACCGATGTCAAAAAGAGGAGCTATGTACGCTATTGTTGTGATATATTACTTCACAAAGTAGGCTGAAGCGAAACCTCTTTCCACGACCATAGTGAGGAAAGTGATTAGCTTTGTGATGAAGAATACCATATGCGGATTTGGAGTTCCATAGAATATTATAAATATAATGGAACTCAATTCAAAAGTACCGAGATCAAGGATTTCTACAACCGATACAGAATTAAGAAAAAAATTTCGTTAGTAGCACACCCACAAATGAAGGGATAAGTGGAGGTGGCGAATAAAATCATCAAGTCCATCTTGAAGAAACAATTAACTAAAGCCAAAAGCAACTGGGCCGATGAGCTTCCACTTGCATTGTAGGCTTATAGGATGACTCACAAGTCCGCGACTGAGAATACTCTGTTTGTTTTGGCCTACGGAGCTAAGGACAAAATTTCGATAGAGCTAGAAGTCCCTTCTCACCAAAAAAGTCACTATGACCCCAAGGTGAACGAGGAACTCTTGCTTGAATCCCTTAACTTGGTTGATGAAAAATGAGAAGAGACTGAATTGAGGGTAGTTGCTCACTAGAAAATAGTAGCACGACATTTCAACACTACGGTATGTAGCCATACCTTTAAAGTGGGAGACCTCATTTTGAAACCGATCATTTCTAGCACTGGGGCACCTAGTCCGAATTGGGAATGTAATAGCCTAGAATTTTAAGAAGGTATAAATTTTTAAATTTAATGTGTAATTAGATGATAGTTGAACTTTGTTAATAAGGAATATGATGAACTAACTCCTAAAAGTATGTTTTATGATTTTAGTAAGAAGTAATCGAGTGGTAAAATAATATAGCTAATGAAAAGAAATGAAAGAATAAACAAAATAAAAGCTTTTGAGCCCAACTTGAACAAAGCAAGCCCAAAAGCCCATCTTAACACTTAAGAAAATATCTCCATATCTTTGGCCCTTCATGACAAGTCTAGAACCTCCTTTCTTGCTTCATTTTTTCACCCGTCAGCTCTTCTTCCTGATTCTCCACTAAATATAATTATGAACCACTTCTCCTTCTTCCTTCAAAAATCAAAATAAATTAGAATAAATTCTTATAAATTCTAAAATTAATAATAGAGCTTCCTAATACTTATTTACACCACTACAAGTTATCAAATTGCAGTTTTGATCAATTTTGGATGGTTAAAGAATTGTTAGATTAAGATTCATTTTTTGGTCAATAAACAATAGAGAAGAGGCTTAATCAAAGTGTAATTTCGGGTAGCAAAACAAATTATTTTGGATCCAAAATTTTCAAGTGATCATAGACTCTTAACTTTGGTTACTACGAATATAATGTATTTATATGGTTGCAAACATGATTGGTAATTATATTTGTTTATGTGATTGTGTACTAACAAATTCTGTTATTTTGAACCAACTTCACTATAAAATTCATATTTAATTCATATGAAGTTTAAAATTCCCAAATTTTGATATGTTGTTCCTTACATATTCCAGCACCTCTGTACCAAATTTCCTGAATTTTCATTGAGTTTTGATATGCTAAATGTTGTAATTTCCACAAGATTTTCCTATAAAATCTGGGCAGAAAATGCCTGTTGATTAGAAATTCATAATAAATTGTAGAAAATTCCATAAATCTAAAATTTGGATATGTTATTCCCAACTTTTTTGAACAACTAGTGAAAATTTCATTTAAACATATTTTATTTTGATCCTCCAAATAGTGGATTTACAGAGGTTGTTTCTTTGCTGCAAATTGTTTGCAATTTAGAATTTGCTTTCAAGATGAATATTTCTATTCTTACCTATGCTTAGTTCATTTTAATCTTTGAAATATGATTTTGGTTTATTTTGTGACTTCTTGTGCTATGGTAAATATTATGAAATTTTATTGTGATCTGTGAACTCACATCTACAATTAGTCTGACTCGGGTATTTGTTTTTATTCGACAACTTCAGGTCAGACCGAGGATTAATTACAGGTTTAACTGATATACTCTTGGGTACGAGATGAAGGATGGACTTGGTCAATGTATTTATGCATACAAATGTATTAAAAATTGATATAGTTGTATATTTAAATTAAATGGCTCGAAATGTAGAAAATAAATTCGGATGTTGTATGAAATATTAAAATGTGTAATATACATTATTTTCTTCCATTAGAGTACGATGTGATTTATTTATATGTAATGTTGTTACTTTTTCATTGTTCTATCCTGGAAACACCCACATCACCTCATTCTCCGAGTTACTCGATAGTATTACTCGGTAATACTCTTGGGTAATATGGGTACATAGTTGGGGTGTTACAGGGAAGGCCCTATCATATTGAACAAAAGCTTGAAGATGAAACTATCGAGTATCAAGCTGGCCACAGTTGATGGGATCATGATCCCGCGGGTATGGAATAGCGACTTGCTGCGACGCTATTTCACTTAGATTTATTTACTTTATTTTCTATAAAAAAAGCCCTTAGCGAACTGGTGGCAATGTAATAAGGCGGGACTTGCCATTTCTTTTTTTCATAAATAAAGCTAGCTTCTTAAACCAATGGAACCATATTCTTGTAAGCTAAATCTTATGTTGCATGATTAGCAGCGGACTTAGGTACCCGGAGATAGGTACCGACCAACTCCTTTGATCCATGGTTGGGTCAAAGGAATATAATCGCAAGCGTCAATCGAACGATTCACCCTTATCCCTTTGATCTTGATAAATGCCTAAAGATAGGAAAGTCAATGAGGGATGCCAAGAGTTAGGCAACCAAAGCACCAATTCCTGGAGATAGGTACTAGAGTGCAATCGAAGTTTTAATGGCTACGATGTTGGCCTGGAAGGACATACTAGGCCGAGGATAAGCAGAGATGGTCAATAGATACTCTTGGTTAAAACCACGGGACAAGTGAGACCAAGAGCGGACGCTTGAAGATAGGCACCCGAAACACCAGTTCTCGGAGATAGGAATCGACTTACAATTGAGGCCTTCATGACTACGTTCACAGCTTGGCAGGATATGCCCGACCGAGGAGGAACAATGACGGTCAGGGAGCTATTTCGATTGATGCCCAGAGATTGGCGAGGTCGAACATCGATCTAAGAGATAAGTATTTGAACTATCAGTCCCTAGAGATAGGGATCGATGAGTGATTGGATTATTTATTGCTACACGGTCCGACGGGGCATGCTCGACCAAAGGTAAGTGACCAAGGTCAATGAACAAACTCGATCAATGCCCGAAGATAGGCGAGATCGAAATAGGGTGCCAAGAGACAGACACTCAGGGATGTTGTTTCCTAGAGGAAGGAAATAGCAAGAAGTTGAACTCTTCTCTAACTAAAATTTGTTTATGGTAGGATGGAACCCAACCAAGAATAAACAAGATCGACCACGAAGATGGCCAAATGAATAACAAGTTTTGTATAGCCAAAAAAGGAAAAACATTGGCAACGGTACACAAAAATAAGTAATGGAATACTACTAAAGCAATTGTAAAAATTTACTTATATGTACAGAGTAAGTAATGGCATTGCACAAACACAGGCATGTATAATATAAGTAAAATCACATTACATGCAATTATATTATATATATGCAGGAAGTTGTATATAGTTAAGTAAATTAAAAGTGCAAGAATGTAAATACGAAGAAAGGTTATATAGAAACAACAATCTTTACTTATAGTCACTTTTTATACTAAAGTGGTGGGGTCTGGTCTCACACAAACTCTGCCTATATGCAAAAAGGAACAAAATACATCAAAAGGCACTGAAGTTGTTTTTGCAAAAGACAAATCCGAAGCCTGCTTCTTCTTCCTTTGCTTGTTGCCACCCTTGGGATCATCCTTCACCGGGTGCTTCTTTGAATCCTTCCCATCCATGGACTTCCCCTTTTCGGGCTTCCCTTTTTCCAGAGTACTCCCCTTGGAAGTCGTAGTCTTTCATTTAGTTGTCATCTTGAGTGTCTCTTCGGACTTGTCAATAGTAGGATCGGAGGATAGAAAGGATCCGCCGATGTCATGGCCTTTCGGAAGCTTAATTTTTAGGGAAGAAAGTTGGGATTCAGGCTTGATTTATCAGAGCCCGTGGCAAGCTTTTCAGTTCTCGGCTCACGTTTGATTTTGATCTTTGCGTGGTTAATCTTTAGCCTCTCCGCCATCATAATGTGATCATCTGGGTTCTTTGCACTTATGAAAGTGATGTCTTCCTTCTGGGAATGGCTAACATCCTCCAACCCTTCCAATGCCTCTATTTTCTATGAATCGGGACCGGGGATGGATCTAAAAGGAGGAGTTGGGACAATTGGCTCTGCAGTGATAGAGGTCGACGTGGTAAAGATAGCAATGAGACCCAAACCCTAAGCGATTGGTGGTAGAGGAGTAGGAAGTGAAGGATGATATGTAAGTTCATAAACAATGAAGTAAAGGTTAGTGATGACCTCAGACGAGAATTGAAGTTTCTCGAATACGGGAGAAACGAGAGAAATACCTTCGCTTGGAGAAGCTCCTTGGATGTGAGACTTGGCAATTCAGCTTCTTCAGTATATGACTGGATAGGTTGAGAAACAGGAAAAGGAATGCAAGGTTTTTCGGTGGTCATGGCAGCAGAAGCGAGAGTCGTAGTAAGGGTGGCCTCATAGCTAGCCCTCAAAGAAATCGGAGTCTCTATTATAGGCTCTTTAGCATGAGAAGTCGATGGTTCTACACAATCTAATGCGGTAGGACCGGCATGAACCTCAACCGGTGACCAGTCTACAACTGTGTCATGTTCAACCAGGATCGCCTTACCTTTTTCCGAGGCTATGATGTCGTATACATCCAAAAACTTGGCTTTCAGTTGACCTTCTGTTAGGCCTTCGCCAGATGCATCCGCTCAATGCATGATTTATTCCCAGGCATTTGCCCAAGCAACAGGATAACTATCTCCCAAGCACTTCAGGTTCTTATCTTCGATAATATTTGCAAAGAATTGTTGAAGGGTGGAGTTCATTTCTTCCTTCTCCCAGCCACTTGGTCTTTGAGCTCATTTATTTCAGCTATAGCCCCACCGAGGTTAACCTGAGCTTCTATCTTTGCCTCTATTTCGGCCTTTAAGCTGGCCTTAAGTCACTAACTTCAGCCTCAAGCATTTGAAGTTCTGTATCCTTGGCTTTTGTGCTAAGTCTTTGGCCTAAAGTGTCGTATATTTCTCCTGAATTGTCGTTTTCTTGGCCTCGGCTTGAGCTGTAAGCTCACTACTCTCTAGATGGGCCTTTTTATATTGGTTATTTATTACATTGAGGGCCTGAGTGTGTGCGTGGGACATCTCATTGATTAATTTTTTAGAGTTCTTGGCTAAAATATGAGCTTTATCTTTTTGCTTTTCGAGCTTGGCCAATTCGGTTTTGTAGTCAGCAATCGTCCTATCATGGGTCTTCCTCTTCGATTCAAAAGACTAGATGTCTGTCTGATTAATTCTATTGACATCGAAAGGGCAAAAGTTAGTTTCCTCCATTCGTAAAACTGGCCAACAAGCTCGGTAACCCCTCCAACTTTGCGATTGGCCTCCTCGCGAGGGATATCTTTGATGTTACGGTCAAACTTCACCTATATAGGGCAAAGATTATGGAAGACGTCTTGCGTTTGGTTGTCATGGCTATTGATGAGCCTGAAGGGGGTGGCAGAAGTGGAGCAGGACGAGTAGAAACCTCCTTGGATTTTTGTAAGGTTAGTACAGTAGTGATAGGAGGTCGGATTGCCGAAAGCTATTGAGAATGAGTTTGGGGCTAAGAGCGTGGTTGGGAAGAGCCGATAGTAGGACTGTGAGGCCATGTGAATCATAAGACTTCTTCCCTTGATCATAATATTCTCTCTCCTCAACCTGACGTTTCTTTCTATCATTATCCTCAAAGTATTCCCTCTCCTTCCTTTTTAGCCTTTCTTCCTCGATTTCTCGGTGCAAAGAAGTGTGGTGAGGATAAGGTTCTGAAGTGGGTCCCCGATGCTCGCTGACGCCCGAGCGAAGATAATGAAAGTAGTCTCAATTGCCATTGCACATAAAACGAAGAAAAAAGAAAAAGGTAAAGGGGAGAAGGAAGTCTCACTGACCAAGGAGCAAAACGATCTTCAGAGTGATGTAGATCCAAACCTTGGTGCCGAAAGAGGTTCATCAATTATATAAGGCGATTGAACGGATACTCTTAGAATGGAGACGACTCTTTAAGGCGATTCTTGGATAACCAATGGATTCGTGAAAACGACTATATACCACTTGTCTTGATCCAAAGCATACTTTGTTTCCAACATAAGCATGCTTTGGGGGGACAAATGTTATCCAACGTTTAAACCAATTAGCATTCAAGTGAATCTAGACGTCATGACGAAGACGAGATGGTTCAAGAACTCGGAGGCAAGCTTTGGAATAGGATTCAAGAAGTTTGAAGTCCCAAGGTGGCAGTGGAAAGTTGTCAGTACCGAGAGGTCTACAAAAAGACTCGGTAACGAGAGGTCTCCCCTATACTGTTTTGCACATTATTGCTATGGTCAAGTGATATAATTATAAAGTGGTCATCTCAGGACTCGTATATGAAGGAGTATGTGAATAACTCCAAAGTTCTAGGTGAACAACTCCAAAGCTATGCAGGAAAGTACAGGTACTGAACAAAGCCAAACCTTTCGATACCAAGAGGTTCTCATATGCCAAAAAGTGCTCGAAGGTCGAAGACTTGAAGATGCAAGACGAAGTGAAGGAGGAAGTGGTGGTTCGCACATGGCAAAACCTTTCAGTACCGAGTGATATCATGTCAGTACCAAGTGATTTTATGCTACAGAAAAACTTCCTCTTCCCCCTTATTCTCATGGATCTAGATCATTACTTGGTCTTTAGCGATTTGACAACTCTAATGGATGATTCTTCTATAAATACCAAGCCTATAACAAGTATGAGAGGACTTTTGGTCATTCCCTTATTCATCTTCTATCTCTAGCCGGATCTTGTCATCTAAAGGCTTATTTTTGTTGTTCTAGATTTAAAAAAGAATTGTAAATCCTTTGTATTCGTGACAAAACAATCTATAATAAGATTGAAGTGGACGTAAACTATAAAATTTGTTGAGCCACTACAAAAATTCACGTGCCTTTACTATTTTTGCTTTTATTACTACGTAGATCTACTCTTTACTATTTGATTGGGGTGTTGTGCTATTTTTTGACCCAATAGGTCTAATAATATGATTCGGTTGTTATGTTAGAAAGTGAATGAATACTTTCAGCTCATCCCTTGTTGTGTTCAAGTATCAATTTATAAACATGAAAGTAATATAAATTAACTGTGTAAGCTACCGTATCGAGAGATATTCGAGAACTAAAATAATAACTCATCATTTGCTCACACAATTAGAGTCGTAGTACGCATACATGAATGAATAATATGTGAACCTTTCATTTATTTTGTTTTTTGATAAAAGGATAAAAAATCAAAAACACAAAAAAAGGGAAGTGCAAAGTGCGGACGCAAACATAAAATGACAAACTAGATAGATGAACCGTAATGGCAGAAGTTGAAGAAGCACAAATACATGAATCCTTCCTTGTGTAGGATGAAGATAAACCAGAGAACAAGAAATAACAAGGTAAATTAACTGAAGGCTTGGATCAACGGACGACTTTACTATATTCTCCTCAGGAGTTTACCGACCTGCCGGGTTCTTTGGGTTTTCAAAAAAAAAAAAACAAGGTAAATTAACTTATTAAAGAAACAGTAAGTAGATATGTGAAGTAAATGGATATAAATAACAAAGTAAACCAGCAAAATTTATAATCATTGATCAACTTTTAAAAAGTTCAAAAATTAATTTTAAAAGGAAACCGACACATACATACAAAAAAATATAAAACCCCCCATGAATTATTCACATAAAAATCTTCCTACTAGGATACAACACTCATCAACAATAAACAAACCATGAATGTTGGCTCGACTTTTTCACTCGTTCACCACAGTGGAAAACACAGATACATATAGCAAATATTTCACCAAAGCAATAAACCAAGCATTACATTAATTTGTCCAAAACAAGAAATCTAATCATATTCATCAACAATACCATATACATATTGGATCACTTGACCAAATCAGGCAACCAATGCCAAAAAAGTTCATAAAAATAGAATATGGGTGTAATCTAATATCATATTCCTGAAAATAATCCAAAATATCATACAACTACTGTGTACAAAACTGGACATCTTCCTCCACAAGACCAGGGAAAAATTACATGTTCATGCATGCCAAAGAAGACCTGATGCAAAATACAGATACATGAAAGCTAAAGAATAAATAAAATTTTCAATTGCTAATCGAGGCCTTGTATAATAAAGCAAGTTACAATAGCACGGCACTCTATGGATGAGAAACTCTTCATGTGTTCATCTCCAGAAATGGATGTTGATAACACTAGGTTGCATGAAAGTTTGCTGTATAGAAAGAGCGAATGGTAAATAAGGATGGAAAAGGAACGAAGATATTCTCTTTGGTCTGCTATCTTGACTGCCTGTGTCATCCTCGCAGCCTACAGTCATAGATGCCAAACATAAGTATCATCAGGTAAAAGTTATCTTTTGCAGATACAAGAACTTGATCAAAGGAATTAAATAGTTCATTTTAGTCGGCTGATACGTATATAGAGGGAGAGAAAAAAAGAAATTTCTTTTTATTTTTTTACAACATTATCATCTGAAACTATGGATTACACACTAAAGTGGTAAAAATGGAGAAGCTGGACAGTATTTACAGTTTATGACCCTAGGACATAATTATAGGAAAGCAACTGACTGTCAGACACTAGCAAGAAAAAAAAGATTATCGAACACTGATCAACCAAAAGATAAACGATACTGCAGCTTATTGCTTAGTTACTTATAGTAAATAATAAGTAACGAAATTAAAGGACAGATAACAAATGTGCTGGTTGGTATATATGTTTAGGATATGTGAAGCTCATGTTGCCTTTTACCTGGTTTTATTTTAAACCTGAGTACGTTTGGTGGCTTCCTTGAGGTAAATCTTATTGGATTCTCAGCGATAGGTCTATGTCGATCAGTTGCTGAAATCAACTGTAGATTAAGATAATAAGATCAAATCATTAATTTGAAATTTTAGCACTATTATATTAACAACAACAAAACTCACCAAGTTAGAAAAGGCTGTATGTATAATTAGCTATCATTCAATAATTTCTTTTTCCGCAAAAGGGTGACCTACAATATATGCTATAAAGTGTACTGTGAAGCACCTTTTTCACACCATTAGTTCTATTGTTCTTAGTAGTACACATACACACACATGCAAGCATGCAGGCACACACATATTAAACTTGATAACAAGTTCCTACAGTCCAAAAAACAAAGCATAAATACCCAAAACCAATCAAGGGATTCAAAAAATTAACATTTGGAGGGACAAGTTTTGTACAAGGTTCAAAATTCCAGGTTCCGTCACCATTTCATTCTTTTTGAGAATTTCCAAATTTCAATCAATTTCGAAAACTATGAAAATAAACTATGTATTATACATTAAATAGTTATTTAAATTATTGATTTTTACTGTTTTTTCATGTTATTTCTACTAATTTGAGTCGGACTTGACAAAAATATCACATTTTTTTCTAACACTATTTGGTAACTTGTTCATTTTATTATTATCTCATTTGGTTTTATTCTATTACATGCTTATTGCATTTCTTCCTTTCCTATTGTTTTTGCTTTTTTAGCACTTAAAAGAGTAAATCCGGAATTTAGACCATATTCCGTCCTGGTTATGACCAGAACAGAATGAGCGGAACTCCACCGAAATTTGAACCATGGTTTTAAAGCATAACAGACTATATAGAACACCAAGATATGACAGCGTAAAACTTCCAAAGCTTGCATTCTGTTATTACTATGGTATAGTTGCATCAGTGGGGAAGCCAGCACATTTAGTGAGGTAGGATAAAATCACAACATTTTTTTTTTTCCTCACTTCAAATTTGTTAACAAGGGCAAACAGAAAACTGCTTTCAGAATGGTAAAGAAGAAATATTTTTTCTTACAAGCAGTCTAGAGTAAGGGAGCAATTTTAATAATAAATTTGACAATTACAGCAAGTACTAATTTGGTATATGTCATGGTTGAATACAAATTAAATTCATGTATGACAAGAAGTTCACTTCAGATATGGCAAGTTCGGAAAAAGTTAGCTTGGTGTGTTTAGGGCCAGAAAGGGCGACTACCACAGCTGGCCAAACCCTAGTTCCTCATGGGTTGTGTCACCATTCAATATTTTTGGTATGGCAACTGTTTGCATATTAGCTAGTAATAATTCGTAAATAACAAGGATCAACTGCTTTATATATAAATCAAACTGACTATAGAAGCTACAACATCTACAAAAATGACAACAAGATTGGAGAGTACCTTTTCATCATAACGAAATAAAGAAAGGTCAAAATACGGAGAAGGGCTTTGAGACTGACAGGTGAATGGTAACGTAGTCAATATCTTCTTCACAAACTGCAGAAAGTACACATAGAAACAATTCTCAATAAATAATAATAATAACTTCATTTAACATTGTACACAAACTAATGGTTATTAAGGATCTACTATGATTTGTTTGTTTCTATAGGAAGTTTAAATTAATTGTCAGGTATTGCCATTATGAAGTCCTTGTAAGTAAGGTTGCACAAATCTCATATCAAGCTCAACCTTAAACTACAAACCCAATAAAATCCACATAAATCCAGCCTAAGCAAACACGGTGCAGATCGGGTAGAAGATCAGATAGGGTTACAACAAATCAGGAGTAGTATTTTATTTAACACGACCAACATAAACCGAGCACGGCCTTCTCTAGAAAATTACTTACCAATTATGAAAACTTCATAAATACACTAAGATCTGGATTTGCTGATTATCCATAAATATTAGTTTAAGCGCAACAATCAACCAACCGCCAACAAACAAATGACAAAGCAACAACCAGGAAATACAATGTTTGATGTTGTTCGATCAAACTTATCTACATCCATAAACACAACTTTCATTGCTTTCAAGGTAATCAGAGCTTTACACGAGATTGGCCATCCCTGGAGTTTCTATTTAATTTTAATTTTGGATTAGCAGTTGATTAATCATGAAGAAGATAGGGATTATATTAATTATATATCCTTAATTAATCTCTAATTATAGGATATTAGAAGAAACAAACTGGACCATTGATCAAAATCAGCCCCACCGAGCCCAGACCTTTGCGATTGACTCTAATTCTTCAACCAGGCTCATGATGACCGCATTAAGTATTTCGCTGTGACCGTTGGAAGCTTGCTAACTTTTTATTGCATTTATGACTAGTTGAAACCTAATTGGAGCTCCAATCGACCATTTTGTGCTATACTCCAATTCAGTGCGGTTTTCTTGCACTGTTGGAAATTGTTGTTTGAAAATAAGTGAATTCTTAAAAAATTGACTAAGTATGAAATGGCTCCTATTATATGGAAATATGAATAGTTCCACATTGTGGGATTATATGAAAGAATCAAGTATTTATACTTGATTCTTAGAAGCTAAGTTGGGTCATTTGGGCACCCAATGATGCTCTTTTGTGAGAAGGGAGATCATGCTTGACCACCACACGCGCGCGCGCCCCGACCGACTCGACCCGGGCCGGGCTCGGGTTCGGGCTTGTAGTGGTGTAACACTTATATTTTTGGTACAAAATTCTTTAACCGTTTTTAGACCAGACTGAAACGCTCAAATCAGAACAGATCCGTATTAGAGAACGTTACATAACGTTCATTGTTTTTTGACCCGTTATTTTCTCAGATCCGTTTTTCGAGACCACGTTTCCCCCAACCAGCAACGTTTTTTTTGCTATTCCGCCTTCTTAACTGATAAGGAGACGAAACAGAAAGAACTACATCTCGTTCAAATTCATTTTTTAATCCACTTGGGGTTTTCATTTTCCCGTAGGGCGAGAAGAAAGGAAACAATGGGTGCTCTCAAGCTTTAGAAGAGACTCGTCGCAAGTGTTCTCAAGTGTGGAAAGGGAAAAGTCTGGCTTGATCCAAATGAGACCAACGAAATCAGCTTGGCCAACTCTCCAGATCGCCGAAACGTCTTCAAGAGAGTGACGTAGTCCACGACTCAGCCAAAGATCAACATTATTTATCAACAATTTGAAGACGACGCCACCAACGATGACTTCCACTGCAGATCTAGATGTCACTGCTCCCGCTTCACTCTTCCAGGTCTTGATGGTCTCTGCTGCGTCTTTCAGATTCGAGGGCCTCCACTTCAAACGCTGGAAACAAAAGATGGAATTATTCCTGACCATGAGAAAAGTGGTGGCTGTGCTGACAACCGACAAACCGCAGCTACCAGACGAAGCAGACGCAGATTTGATGCGAGCCTGGACAGAAAAATCAAAAGAACTGCAGAATTGGACAAAGCAAGACTACCTGTGCAGAAACTTCATTCTCAACGGCCCTAGTGATGACCTCTACGACTACTACAATTTCGACAAGACAGCCAAAGAAATTTGGAAAGCACTGCAAAAGAAGTATGATACGGAAGAGGCTGGAACGAAGAAATATGCAGTCAGCCGCTACCTGAAATACCAGATGACGGATGACAGGTCAGTAGAGATGCAGTCTCATGAGCTTCAGAAAATTGCTCATGGGATCATCTCCGAAGGTATGAATTTGGACGAACAATTTCATATTGCTGTTATTATTGATAAACTGCCCCAGGTTCGAAAGATTTTAAGAATGTGCTTAGGCACAAGACTAAAGAATTCTCCTTAGAGAGCTTGATCACCCGCCTCCGTATTGAGGAGGAGGCTCGTAAGCAGGACCAGAAAGAGGAAGTGCTTATTGTCACCAACAACAACACTAAAAAGTCCAAGCCCGCAGTTCTGAAACCGAATCAAAAAAAATTTAAGAATCAGAACCGCAACCGCAACAAACAGAATTTGAACCTGCAAGGGAACCAAAAGGGACAGCAGAAACCGACCCAAAAGAATGACTCTGGACAGTTGTTTCTGTGTTACAACTGTGGAAAACCAAATCATATGGCACGCAAGTGTAGGAACAGACCAGGCCCTGCACTGCAGGCTAACCTGGCTGAGAAGCCTTTTACGGCTATGATTTCTGATATTCATCTAGTTAGTGGATCAGAGGGTTGGTGGGTAGATACTGGTGCATCCCGCCATGTCTGCTACGATCGTGCTATGTTCAGTACATACACAGCTGCTGATGATAAGAAAGTGCTACTGGGAGATTCTCACACCACTACAGTTGCTGGCACTGGAAATGTGGAAATAAAGTTTACCTCTGGAAAGACAGTTCTTCTGAAAGATGTGATGCATACTCCAAAGATGAGAAAGAATCTGGTTTCTGCATTTCTCTTTAATAAGGCTGGTTTTACTCAAGTTATAGGGGCTGATTTGTACACTTTGACTTATAAGGGGATGTTTGTAGGGAATGGTTATGCTTGTGAGGGTATGTTTAGACTTAATGTTGAATCTAATAAAGTAACTAGTTCTGCTTATATGTTGTGTGATTTTAATATCTGGCACTCTAGATTATGTCATGTAAATAAACGTATTATTCATAACATGAGCACCTTAGATTTAATTTCTAAAATGTCACAAACTGACTTTGATAAATGTGAATTCTGTAGTCAAGCAAAAATCACTAAGAAACCCCATAAATCAGTTGATAGAATTTCTGAACCCTTAAACTTAATTCATTCTGACATATGTGAGCTTGATGGCACTTTGACTAGACATGGACACCGTTACTTTATCACTTTCATTGATGATGGCTCTGATTTCACTTATGTATATCTTATGAAAAATAAAAGTGATGCATTTAATATGTTTAAATTATTTAAAACTGAAATCGAGAATCAATCTAATAAGAAAATTAAGAGACTTCGTAGTGATAGAGGAACAGAATACGAGTCTAGTTCATTTCTTGATTTTTATAAATTGCATGGTATAATTCATGAGAGAATTGCACCTTATTCACCTGAAATGAACGGTAAAGCTGAAAGAAAGAATAGGACCTTTATCAAATTAGTTGTAGCTATTTTATTAAATTCGGATGCAGCAAAACATTGATGGGGGATATTTTATTGACCGTATGCTAAGTATTGAATAGAATCCCTAAATCAAAAAGTAAGATTTCACCTTTTGAAATTTTAAGAAATTATAAACCGAATGTATCTTACTTTAGAACTTGAGGATGTTTGACATATGTTCGTATACCTGACCCTAAGAGAATAAAATTAGCAGTAGAACATACAAATGTGTATTTATTGGCTATGCTATTAATAGCAAAGCGTATAGATTTTATAACCTGAATACACATAATATAGTAGAATCTAATGATGCTAATTTTTATGAAACTAAATTTCCTTTTAAATTGAGGAATAGTGGAGGCACGTCAAATAACACCGTCCCTATTGGAACAGAACTTAATGAATCTTCTAAAATCGAACCTAGAAGAAGTAAAAGAGCAAGAGTTGATAATGATTTTGACTCGGATTTTTGCACTTTTACTATAGAGGAGGATCCCACAAACCTCCAAAAAGCCTTATTTTCATTAGATGCTGATTTTTGGCAAGAGGCTATAAATGATAAGATGGATTTCTTGGAATCCAATAAGACTTGGCACTTGGTAGATTTACCACCTGGTTGTAAGTCTATAGGCTGTAAATGGGTACTTAAAAAGAAATTAAAACCTGATGGCACAGTTGAAAAATATAAAACCTGTTTGGTAGCTAAAGGTTTTAGGCAAAAAGAAAATGTAGATTTTTTTGATACTTTTTCACCCGTAACTAGAATCACATCCATTCGAGTACTATTTTCATTAGCATTTATTTATAATTTAATAATACACCAAATGGATGTTAAAACTGCTTTTTTAAATGGTGAATTAGAAGAGGAAATTTATATAAACCAACCTGAAGGCTTTGTAATTCATGGTGAAGAACATAAAGTTTGCAAATTAGATAAATTATTATATGGTTTAAAATAAGCACCTAAACAATGGCATGAAAAAATTGATAACTTAATAATCTCAAATGGTTTCAAAGTTAATGAAAGTGGCAAATGCATTTATTATAAATCTGAGAATGACATTTGCACTATAATATGTTTGTATGTAGATGATCTATTTATTTTTGGATCAAACATTCATGCCAAAAACACTGTTAAGTCTTTGTTAAGTGCCAATTTTGATATGAAAGATCTAGGTGAAACAAGTGTAATCCTTGATATTAAGATTACTAGGTCCGAAAAAGGACTTTCTTTGGATCAATCTCATTATATTGAGAAGATCTTAAAGAAATACAATTACTTTGACTGTAAACCTACATGTACACCATATGATCATAGTGTAAAGCTTTTCAAGAACACTGGTGAATGTGTGAGACAGTCTGATTATGCGAGCATCATTGGCAGCCTTCGGTATGCAACTGATTGTACTAGACCCGACATTGCCTATGTCGTGGGATTATTATGCAGGTTTACTAGTAGACCTAGTATAAAGCATTGACACGCTATTGAGAGGGTCGTGAGATACCTAAAACGAACCATGAATCTTGAATTACATTATGAAAAGTTTCCAGCCGTCCTTGAAGGTTACACCGATGCAAACTGGAATACTTTATATGATGATTCAAAAGCAACCAGTGGCTATATCTTTAGCATTGCTGGAGGAGCTGTTTCTTGAAAATCCAAGAAACATACTATTTTGGCTCAGTCTACTATGGAGTCTGAGATGATAGCACTAGCCACAGCTAGTGAAGAAGCAGAGTATTTAAAAAATCTACTAGCTGAGATTCCCTTATGGGAAAAACCGATACCAGCTGTGTTGATCCATTGCGATAGTACCGTGGCTATTGCAAAAGTACAGAACCGTTATTATAACGGTAAAAGACGACAGATACATCGTAAGCACAGCACTGTTAGAGAGCTACTCTCTTCAGGAGCTGTTAGAGTGGATCACATACGCAGTGACGAGAATTTGGCAGATCCTTTGACGAAAGGACTGGCCAGAGAGAAAGTCCTTACAACTTCTAGAAAAATGGGACTATTGCCCTTAGATTGTTGAGTCACGCACAATGGTAACCCGACCTAATGACTGGAGATCCCAAGAACTAGGTTCAATGGGTAAGAACAAGTTGTGAAGTGATATGAGTTGAACATGCTATTTTTCATATATATAGAAGCATGTATTCCTGAAGTGATTAGAGGATGAGTTAATAGAAACTCTTAATGAGATCTATATTTCATTTGGAGTGGAGTACCTACCTTCAGGAGTACTCTTGATAGACTCACTTGTGTGAATGTGGAAATTTGGCCGTTTCCTATGGAGTTTTGGACAAAACTCCTAGAGCATTCACTAAACTGGGATAGACGTGCATGGCCATAAATGCACGGGCTTATTTGATTGCACTCTAGAAAGATTGTGTGTGGTCTGATGTCAGGAATAGAGTTCAAGACTACATGTCACTCTAGTAAAAACTGAATCTTATCCATTATGCAAAGGTTCAAGTCGAAAGACACCTTTGTTTATGCACAATCTTATATATATTTTTTCAGAAATTGCTCGAAAATATTTTAAAAAAATTCAAGTGGGGGATTGTTGGAAATTGTTGTTTGAAAATAAGTGAATTCTTAAAAAATTGACTAAGTATGAAATGACTCCTATTATATGGGAATATAAATAGTCCCACATTGTGGGATTATATGAAAGAATCAAGTATTTATACTTGATTCTTAGAAGCTAAGTTGGGCCCTTTGGGCACCCAATGATGCTCTTTTGTGGGGAGGGAGACCATGATTGACCAACACGCGCGCGTGCGCCGACCGACCGACCCGACCCGGGCCGGGTTCGGGCTCGTAGTGGTGTAACACTTATATTTTTGGTACAAAATTCTTTAACCGTTTTTAGACCGGGCTGAAACGGTCAAATCAGAACAGACTCGTATTAGAGAACGTTACATAACGTTCATTGTTTTTTGACCCGTTATTTTCTCAGATCCGTTTTTCAAGACCACGTTTCCCCCAACCAGCAACATTCTTTTTGCTATTCCGCCTTCTTAACTGATAAGGGGACGAAACAGAAAGAACTACATCTCGTTCAAATTCATTTTTTAATCCACTTGGGGTTTTCATTTTCCCGTAGGGCAAGAAGAAAGGAAACAATGGGTGCTCTCAAGCTTCAGAAGAGACTCGCCGCAAGTGTTCAAGTGTGGAAATGGAAAAGTCTGGCTTGATCCAAATGAGACCAACGAAATCAGCTTGGCCAACTCTCCAGATCGTCGAAACGTCTTCAAGAGAGTGACGTAGTCTACGACTCAGCCGAAGATCAACATTGTTTATCAACAACTCATTTCACCAAATATCTACGTCTATGCATCACACAACTTCTGCTTTTCAGAATGACATATTACCTCGCATATTTTCAACATTATCAACTCAATTTCGAAACAATATCCAACTATATTTTACACATTGACTCGCATCTACCTGTAAAATTTTAAACTCGTATCTAATATCAAACTCATTGTGATGTAACAACAGTGAAACATGTGATGTAGTATTCTATCTTAGTGAATCAAATGTACAATGAACACTGTAATGAATTATGTGATAAGCTTCGTGATGATTTCTTTTCAGTATATTGTAATGTACCATCCGATGCAAAATTCTGAATTCTAAATTGTGTGGTAATTTATTCTAAGCATTTCCTTAATTTTTTGCACCAGAGTTTTGTAACCTGACCCGACCTAATTTGACTTGAGTCATCCGACCCAATCTATACCCATACCCAACCAAACCCAAACTCATACAATATTGATTCAATGTTTTCAAAACGGGATTTAAATCGTAAATCGTGAAGTTCAAACTTTAAATCGAAACGAGATTCAAATCGCAAATCGTAGATTCAGAAGATTCGTATTTGAAGGTTTGCACACAATTTGAAATTGATTTTATGTTTGAACTTCTACAATTAAACATAAAACTCAATTTCCTCTCTTATTATATTTTTATTTTATTTTGAAAACATTGTATTTTGAATTTTGAATCCAAATAAACATATTAAGTATGTTAGTATATAAATAGAATGTTTTTTTTTATCTGCGGTTTTGACTAAGTTTGGATCGGAATATAAATCAAATCGTTAAGGGAAAGATCCGATCCGAATCGGGATTTAAATCGTAGGATTTTAGGATTTTTGAATACAAATTGCTCTTCCTTCAACCTGAACCTACATAGGTCGGATGAGGTATTTCATCCAACCTGACCTTTTGTTCAACCGTACTTGTAAGTTGATGAAAAGAACTGAAATTCACGTAGATGACTCCAAGCTCAGGTTATATGGTCTTTACACACTTCATCACATAATCATGATCAAGTACCATATAAAGATCTTGAAAGCGCACATCTATCTACTTGTATGTTAATTCATGTCATCACCCATGGAGAGCATGACTTTCATCGGGCACTTAAAGCTACCTTATTAGTTCCATACCAATAACACAGCGAATTGTTAAAACCAGAAAATTCAGTAGAAAATGTTCCATATTGCCTTGACGATCGAGGTCGCATACCTGTGAAGAGCTGATTGCTTTACTTTTGAGCAGCAAAAGTTGCTCCAGAGCATGGATATTGTTAGAGTGCGATGATATGAAATTTGCATGCAACGAATATCTTGAATTAGCATGAATATGATCATAGAAGTGCTCGAACAAGTAATAAAGATCTTCCGCAGAATTCTGCCAAAATTTAATAAAACGGAAACAATTCATATCAAGTAAATCGTGATATTCAAAATAATACACCAATGATTGCATTCTAATGAAAAAACACCTGATAGAAAGCAGCAATTTCTGTCGTTTCCATGTTATATACAGCAAAAAATGCAGGATGCTGATCAGCACTTCTAGATACCTATATATCAAAAATTCTATCCTGATTCATTTTTGTTCCATAATATGCAGATGCTGAAAAATGTCACATACCCCTCCATCTACACTGCCAAACTTGATCAGTAGATGACGTCGATCCAGAAATTGTACCTATAAACACCATAAAATATGTTAAATAAAAGATGTCGATAAATAAGGCAATTATCTAAAAGCACATAAATAATAATATGTCTAATATTTTTTGTGTATCTATAAATCAGATAATTGATTATGAAAGGATATATAGTTATATACCTTCCACATTATGAGGTCAACATAGTCTTGAAAGTGAAAATAGAACCTCTTCTTTAGAAGTTGAACCCTCTGTAGATAAACAATATTAAAATCAGTGATGTATCAGCGTTGAGTCCACTAACTACAGTAGTCCAATCTTTTATGTGAACATGAGTGTTAAGTCCCTTTTGGAATCAACAGCATAAAATAAAAGTTGTATTCCTACCACAATTGTTTGTATATTATTTTCTCCAAATTATCTCAGTTCTATTTTGATTTAGTTTTATTCCCATGTTCTCCTCCAACTCCAACTTTCTTAATATGACTCGATCACATTCACCGATGACGTCATTGATTTCAGCCGCAATGCATAAGATTCGTGTCTTGTGTACAATTTTTTTTATTGAACCCAATTTTGTATCACATTAGCTGACAACGTGATTTCAGTTACAATGCAAAAGATTTGTATCTGTTGTACATATTTTTTTATTAAACCAATTTTATATTCCTTTAGGCCCAATTTTTGGAAGAAACTATACTCAATTTGCAATTTTTTTTTTAAAACTGTAAACTGATTTGCATAATTTGCATTGTTCGACCTTTGGAGATATTATACAAGTATTTCTAGAATCACAATTTAATTTGGATGAAATCAATCTCATTTATGTAGAACTTTTAGAATACTTACGAAAAGATATAGACTCGCCTGAATATTTAATAATGCATACCGGTTTTGCTTTATTTACTTCGGATGAAATTAATTTTGTTTTTCATTGTCGCATTTTAAAGATTCCCTATTACAACTGTTACTCTAACTTGCTTTTTTTTTAAAGAAAAAAGTGTGAATTGGTCTTCATCTTCCAGAAGTGATTTTTTCTATAGATAAATCAAATTTACTTTTGTCAAATCTTACAGATTCTCAATTTTAAAAAATATTTAACGAGAAATTATTAAAAATTAGATAGTTACCACGTATCGGCTTTATAACAAAAAATTCTGGTCGTTCCACTCTGCCATGGTAGTCTCAAAAATCCATAACTTCGCTCCTTGTTTCATAAGTTCGATTAGAAGGGTGAGGGAGTGGTGCAGAAATATGGAAACTTCTTTGTCATTTGGATCGGAAATTTATGGAGAAAATTGGGCTTTAAAAGTACCACAAACCACCAGAGTACTGTAAGGATAGAGAACATTGAGAATGTTTCTTCGAGTGAAACAAAACATAGATCTAAAAGAGAACCAATTCGCTTAACACATGCGAACAATCAGATAAGAACGTCAAAGTACCTATACAAATAGACAGATCTGCAGCGTAACTTTTGCACCAGTTCACCAGAAGTGAGGTGTGTAACACAAGCAAAGTCAGTAGCAACGAAGGTTGATATTTTGATAAGACAAGGAGATGGATTATGTTTTGTTCATAGAGCTAGAACCCAAAATCGATGTTTTTTCCCCATATTTTTGAATAACCAATTCATTTTCAAATATAGTTGGAGGACTTTCGTAAGAAATGGTACAATTTTATCATGGTGTTGGACCTCAAGTTTTTGTGGATTTCTCTGTTACCAGGGTCGATCCCAAAAATGATGTCTCAAAACGAACAGGTTTTGAAAAGAAAACTTTTCTTTTTCCTCAATCTCAAACTTTGTGAAGAACTCCACTACATCTTAAAAAAGTGGACTGCAGAAATCATTACCACGAGCCATTAAGGGGGAAGTTTTAAGCGTATAGACTATAAAATCGATTTTTGATGGAATAAAACAAACATTTGGTAGCCCACTTTACATAATCCAAAGCCAAGGGTTCAACCCATCAGAGCGACCCTAAGTTCGCAAAAGACTGATATAAAAACGTCGATGATTAACCCATATAATGCTTTATGATTCAAGTTGAAGATAAAGAATCGGCAAGATGATTGGGATTTGAAACATACCATTTAGACTGAGTTATCGAGACTTGTTCACGAGGAGAAAAGAAAGGCATTCGCTGAATGTTTTGGTACGGCTAGTAAAACTACAGAGTTTTAGAGCAAGTGTTTTCACCAAATTTCCCACGGTCTTGAAATTGACTCGGATCAGAAAAACTGAACTACAAAATCTGAACTACAAAATGATGAATGAACAGATCAAGACGGAAAATGCCAAGATTGAAGAACGGAGAAAATTGACTAAACATTAGACAACTCAAACCAGTCGGTATTGAACCACCCTAGAAAATTGGGGACTACTCTACCATTATGAAGTCTTAATGCTTGAAGATGTCAAGGCATGCAAAACTTATAATGTGTCATCGATCGGTGTCCAACGATATTGTTCGGTATTGAACGATTTGGATTCTTCGGTTTAAGTACTAAAAAATTAGAAGATACTGAATAGGTAGAAAAGCAAACCAAAAAGATGACAAGAAATCGGTCGGTACCGAACAATATCTGTCGATACAAAACGATGATATTGATGACTGTAAAATATCATTTTTTGATTGGTTCATGGTTCGAATTTCAGATTTGAATGTTTACGGGTTCAAATTTGCTCAACTGACTATGGTGGAAGGATTCGTCAATAAATAGAAAGTTTTCATCTATCAGAGAGGGACTTTTGGATCTTCTTCTTCCTTGGGCTTTGAGGGAAAACCTAAGATTCAATCTTTATAATTCAAAATTTGATCGTAAATGGAGTATTCTAGAAATGAGTAATCATCAAAAACAACTAAGTGGACATAGGTTGGAGATTTTGCCAAACCACTATAAAAAATCGTCTTTTCTTTTTTTTATTTCTTTGATTTCTTACTTTTTCTATTTGTTTATTTCGTTTTTGATTGATTTACGGTGTTTGCTCGTTTTACACAAACATTTTTTGTGCTTTCATTGAGAGCAACTTGAGATCTGACTTGTGGAAGTTGAAGAAGCCTTACTACAAGGAATGCCGGAGGGAGTCAACCAGAGCATAGGACGGACAGGAAGTGTCCTCTTATTTGAATCCACCTTCCATCTATGTGATTATAGATGATATAAAAGGAATGATGACAACCATGCAAGCAAGATTATTGGCTCAATAAAAGATGTTAAATGACTTTTTCTAATGCATTGAATAACAATGAGCAGCCGAAGTTGCTGGAAATCAAGACTAGCTGAGGCCAAAAAATAGAGATTATGGAACAGAAGCACAGAGACAGGTGATAGAGCAAAATAAACTCAACTCAAACTCCCACAACCAGCCGGTACTGGCTGTTTGTGCCAAAATTAGTCACAAACATCCAATTGCAGATGAAAGCACCAACTCACAATTACAGATCACAGATAGAATATATGAAGAAAAAATAAATATGAAGAACAACTCAAAAATTAAAAAGAAAACAGTGAAAAAACGAGATTTATAGTGGTTCGGCGTTGTAGCCTACGTCCACTTTGAAGAATTTTGCTGTTTATTGATGATTCTCAACTAATTTACAACAGTACAATTAATAGCACTCGAGCTACAATGGATTTCAACAAAATAACATCGTAGCAGAGCCAAAAGATCCTTTTTTCTGTAGGCATAGGGGTGCTATTTATAGGTGTAGGTCTGAGATATCTGCCCTTGAACTCGGAATACCTTCTCACACGTGGGTGGGTCCACCAGATCGATCAGGCCTTGTTTAGGATCGATCCCCGATCGATCCCTATGTATTTCGTATCGATCAAGGTTTGGTCCAATGAAGGTGTGATCGATCATGAGGGTTCTTCAGTGGATAAGAAAGCTTCTGTGAAAATTTGGTGGCGTTTGGACTTGTAGATTTTGAGTTATGATCGATCCAGAGTTGAGTTTGCAAGTTGGCTGAGTACTTCCTATCGATCTATGCGTATCGACACATGTCGTATCGACGTGGCTCGAGAACCCAGGGGAGATCCACATTTCATGCTTGTTGACCGCTTCCTTTGATTGATCATGCCTTCTTCGTATCGATCATGTGTATGGCTCTTCGTATCGATCAAATGGTCATTGGTTCGTATCGATCGTTTGACTGATTGATATGAAATATACAGAAATGGGATCGATACGAAGCAGATAGTTGTGGAGTAAATGAACTGGGATTGATCCCTACGTACTTCGCATCGATGCTTGGTTTGTGGCTTCATATCGATCCATGGTTCATTGCTTCGTATCGATCAATTGACTGATCGATACGAAACATGTGGGAGTGGGATCGATACGAAGTGGGTGAGTATGGAAACGATCGATACGAAGCACATGAAGGGAATGGATCCGAAGCAGATAGACACAAAGTTGATGGATACGAAGTAGATGGTTTTTGATCGATCCATGACTCTGACTCGAAGCAGCTGCCTCCTTGGCCCGAGGTAAACCCTCGGGTGACTCGAAGCAAGTGCTGAGATGACCCGAAGTAGTTGCGGAGCCCTTGTAAATATGTCAATCCCTCAAAGACTCGAAGCAAGCCCTTCTCCAACCCGAAGTAACCTGCCTGAAAACCCGAAGTAAACATGAAGGTGACTCGGAGCGAACCCCAAGCAACCCATTTTCTCTAAAATCCATACTCCAAGCGTGTCGCGTTGTTTGTCCATCAACTATGCTCTATCCTGGCCTCATGACCATGTTTACCATCCGTGATTGATCGTCCGCTCATTCATTCAAATCAGAACCAAGTATGTGACGATCCAGCTTCGATAACTGTACAGTCGAGTATGTTAAATCCGTCTGTATGTTATCTTACCAAAAGGCGGATTAACACTGGCAAATCCAGACCGGTCGGTACCGATCCATCTGGGCAAGGGAGCGGGATTGATTTGGAATTTGGACAGGAAAGAAAACGTCAGAGGGATGATTTTGAGTTTAGGAGCCAAGATCGGAATGGAAACTAACAGACGCATAAAGAAGAACTGGAAGGTCACCATAGAAATGGGGTGCATGAGGAATTCTAGATTAAAGACATGTTGAACCTTAAAGATTTCAATTGAATCAAAAAGATCGTACAGTTGAGATGGTGTGACGGGTGCTTCGAGGTGGAGCTCCAGATCAAAGTTTGGAGGATGTGAATCGAAATCCTTTCACCCCAAACATTGATATGCTAGAAATTCACATGATTTCAAGCTACCTACATTGAAACCATATGAGAAGAACTAATGTTACGGTTCATTTGATGAGATACATCCAACACATAAGAATGTTAGAAGTTCGAAGGATGTATTGGGATGTTGTTTCCCACTGTTCTTATGCCATGTGGTTTCGCCATCTTGATAATGGATCCATAAGCACATGAATTAGTTGAAAGATTTATAAGCCAGTTTAGGGTTCATATTGTTCAGCCAACGAATGTGATGACACTATCGAACGTGAAGTAAAGAAAGAATGAATCTTTACGAAGTTACTTGACTAGATTTAACACGGTAGCTATTGTAGTGCAAAAAACAGATTTTGCCGATAGTTCTTATGGCGGTGGTTGCAGGAGTCGCTAACAAAGCTGAATTTGTAAAGGCATGAGAAAGTGATTCGCCAGCGGATCTAGCAGCTTTCTATTATCAAACTGAAAGATATTTACGTCAAGAAGACGTGAAAATTGAGAACGGTCAAGTTAATGTTATGGAGGATGAAAGATTATCCAAAGCAAGCCCCGAAAGGATAAAGGAAAAAAGAAAGATTGATGATAGTTTTGGAGCTTCAAAACGACCTAAGAAAAAACCGAAGTTTGCTATACTGACTTGACCGGAAGTCCGAAGAGGATTTATATGTATACTAAGGGGGCAGATTCCATACAGAAAAGCTCCTAAGAGAAATCTCACGAAATGAGAAAGAAAATTTAAGAAATGTTGTATATTTCATGAGATGGATAGACACAAGACGAACTATGCAGACATTTTGAGGGATCTGACAGAGAAGCAAGTTCAAAGCAACCGATTGCAACAGTATGTTAGAAACTCAATAGCAGTAGCACACCCGCAATAGTGCCGCAGACGCAACTACCAATTGTGGTAGATGACCTCGATCGCAGTCGAGGATATGGGACAGACATGGTTACTCTATGTTCGAGACAGATTGGAATTATGTTTATTTTTCCATTTGATTTTGTTTCTGCTTTGAATAAACTATAAAAGTTTACTATCAGGCTACTTACACATGCGCATGACCTCGATCGGTCCCATAGACATGCTATGAAATTAGAGCTCAAGAGTAATCTTAGATTGGACTATTTGCTTATATTTATGTTTGATGCACTTTGATTTAGACACCATGAATGATCCATTGATTGATATTTAACCATGAAATCATTTGAACATGATATTTGACTTTAACATTGCTGCAGAATACTAGTGGAACTTGGTTATCCCCTATATTTGACAGATAAACTGATAGTTTATTGTTCCCCCAACCGAAAAAAGGGGTGATGAACCATAAAATACAAGTTCTCTCACCGAAGAGTGAGTGGATAGGCTTGTATAGGATAGTGAGTCCCCTCACCAGAGAGTAAGTGCATGGATTCGCCTTAAACATGTTCCCTCGTCGAAGAGTGAGTGGATGAGTTCAATATAGGTTTACGATTATCTAATATGGAGAGATTAAAATTTAACTTCAAGGTATGAACACCTTTTGATTTGAGATGACTTGATGATTATTGAATGATTGATAGATATTGTTGTTTGATCCGGTTGGACTTACTTATGTTAATGTTGGAGATTCTAGACGATTTATAAATAACGCTTCAACTAGAGGCAATATATCAACACGACGCATTAATACTTGATATATGTTAACTTCTTGATGATAATTTGATCTAATCGGGTTTACTTGTGATGGGATGATGGAAGATACCAACCGATTGTAAACACCGCTTCAGCCAGAACTACATGATAGCATGATATATGATTTATGGGTGATATATTAATCCCGAGAGAATGCAAGATGATAATAATTTATGTTTGACCTATAGGCAAGGATAAGAGTCATTGACCTTGATGGGTTTGAAATGACCTTTGATTTGCAGGTGAGTCCGAGGAAACTAGATGATTCAACATGATTGATCTGGTAAATAACCAGAGAGCACAACTTACAATTTGCCAGCATCGATGTGTGCTTTTAATCAAAGCACGTTTTGTATCCAAAGCATGCTTTAAGGAGCAAGTGGTTCCAGCAAATTTCTCAGTCTTGAAATTAACTTTAATCAAAGAAACTAGACTACAAAATGATGAATAAATATATCGGAAAGTTCGAGAGATGCCGAGGTTGAAGAACGCGGAAAATTAACCAAGTATTAGACAACTCAAATCAGTCGGTGCCGACCGATATGGGTTGGTACCAAACGATCCTAGAAAATTGAGACTCACTCTACCATTATGAAGACTTAATGCTTGAAGATGTATAGAGATGCAAAATTTAGGATGTGCCATCGGGCAGTGCTAAAGAACTTTGATTTAAGTACTAAAAAGTTAAAAGATATGGAATAGGTGGAAAAGCATTAATGACTAGAAAATGCCACTTTATGACTAGTTCTTTGTGGTTGGAATTTCGGATCTGGATGTTTACATATTCAAATTTACTCCACCGACTATGATGGAAGGATTCGCATATAAATAAAGCTTTCATCTACTAAAGAGAGACTTTTGGATCTTCTTCTTCCTCTTTAGACTTTGAGATTCTATCTTTATAATTTGAAATTTGATTGTAAATGGAGTATTCTAGAAATGAGTAATCAATAAAAACAACTAAGTAAACGTATACCGAAGATTTTATTGAACTGCTATAAAAAGATTGTTCTTTTCTCTTTCTTCCTTTGATTTTTTACCTTTTTCATTTGTTTATTTCATTTTTGATTGATTTGGGGTGTTTTCTCGTTTTTCGTGCAAACAGTAAGGTAACCCACTAGACATCTCGCTCAAATAGAATTCTAAAATGAAATTTTCTTTGATCTAGGAGGAACTTAACTCCCACCCCACATGCCACAATAAGAAAGAATAAGTGGGAGTTGATTTTGGTGGGACTAAATGGCCAAATCGTGAATGCGAATAATTGATCAAGTTGATAATTCCCTAAAACCAAATAAACCATGAATGAGATTGCTTTCCCTGCGCTTCATTTCTCCTTAGACAAGTATCGTTCCACTTCCCTTATGATGATGTTCCAAGCAAAAGGTCATATCAAACTAACATAGTAACTAATTAAGGCAAGAAGCGAGAAAGCATCAAAAAATTATGGAGCAAAGACCATAGCATAGAGAGCATATAAATCTCTATCATTCACTTTGAGCTCGATAAACATGGAGGAGCATCAATTGATGCTCTTTGCTTCAAGTCTGGCTTTTCATAAATATTGAGTGCATCCAATAATTCTCCCTTTCGTAACTCAAGACCCACCTAAAAGTGCAAATAATTTTGACTGGGAAAATGCTCAACCATGGTTGGGAAAAGGGTCGCTTGTTTAAGTCGAGCAATGAACCTAACATTCCTTAATTAGCTCTCGCTTTCCTTGAGATTTCAAGGGTAACAAGTATGGAATATCGAAGGCTAATTCAGCCTTTTGTAGTTATCACATGCTCGGATGTTAAGAGTTATTCACGTCGGAGTACAAGATCGACTTACAAACTAAAGGATTAAACCAACGTGAAGCTTTACATGTCAATATCGCTCCTAGTAATTCCACCATTTCTACATGCTCGCGATACACTTGAACAGTGTGGTAGCTCACAAGGCTCATAACCCTGAGGTCATGGGTTAAAATCTTGTTCGCGCACTCAAGTAGATTCTTGTTGGGTTTCCTATGATTTCGCACTTTAGGTAATTGGTGGAAACTACTTGTTTTACAAAGTTGGATAACTAGCAACGATGAACCCTCGCACCAACCTCGATCGATATGGTGAAAAGGTCTTGCTAGAAAGCTCAAAGTAATGTCACCTTCCCCTCTCATGATCCTCGAAAGAACACCTCTGCCCCCTCCACTTTAAGGAGTTTTATTGGCTGACCACTAGTTTTTCTAACTGTTTGGTAGGTATTTCTTTTACGGTTCAGTAGTGGTGCAGTTGCCTCAAAACTTCACAACTACATATCAAATAAAGGACAAGTCGAATAGGTAGCAAAGCTAATGCAGTACCAATACATGTTATATGCAAGACAAATTCAACTTTCTCAATTGGTAAACTAAAAGGTTCATCAAGACGAGAGGTTCCATGATATATTATGAAACCAGATATGTTGGATGACTACAAATAAGCATAGCTATGAAAGGCGTGATAAGACGCATGTCATGGAGTAATGCGCGGTAATTGCGCATTTTGACTGGCACGACGTATATAAAAAGGCGCACCGAATAGCGTAAAAGACAAGCAAAAAACATGCTTTATCAATATTTTATTGTTTTTTAATTATATTATAAAAAAATTCACAACCAATAATGCACAGGTATTAGTACTTATCGTATGATTTATGTTTATTATTAGTATTATATTTTACCAATGGATAGCTTTATTCTGTAATTCTTTTTGTTTGAAGACAATAATATGTTGTAATTGACATGGAAAATATAAATCTTTTACTGTAATATTCTCAAAGCAAGTTGTAATATAAAATCTACCGTGTATATATATGAATCATATTCGTATTTCAAATGTATCAGTAATATGTACTACTATTTTGGATTTTAGCTTTTACAAATATCATCGTACTGGAAATTCTATGCTTTTGACATTATATTAAGGAAATTTTGTTAATTGAGGCTTGTTTTGGAAACTAATCACAAAAATATGTCACTTTCGAAAATATTTATAAATATAGGTCACTTTTGGCCATGTCAACGTCATGCTGACAGAAATGTACTGCCGACATTTCAAATGTTGTCGATGTATTTTTTTTAAAAGTTTATACGGACAACATTCAAAATGTGCCAGTGTTGTTTAAGAAAATAACATAGACGTATTTTCAAATATCATCTATACACTGGCGGCATTTGAAAATTCGCTAGTATATTTCTGCGAACGTGACGCTGACATGGCAAAAATGGTCTATATTTGTAAATGTTTCAAAAGCGGCACATTTGCGTGATTAAGTTAATTATATTTCAAAAACGGCCAAAAAGAATCTTGATATATATGTTTTTAGTAAACTAAATATCAATTATATTGGATTTTTTAATTAATTATTATGTATAACAAATTTATTTACTTATTTTTCTAAACATGCGCAATGTCCAAAAGGCGAGCGTCGTTCACCGTGTCTTGCGTCAAGGCTCCAGAAAGGTTTGCGCCATTTGTCCGTCGTTGATAACTATGGAATAAGTAGAAGCTGGTTTGCAATTTTCCTAAATATGTACTTCTTCAATGAAATCAATTTTGGCTGTTCTCATCATTGAATTTTAAAGATTCTTCGTGAACACTTTTAGCATAACTTGTTTTTTTTTCCTTTGATACCTAGAGAATATGACTTGCCAAAAAAATGCAAATTGAATTATGCTATTTTGTGTTTCAAAAATATGGACCTGGTGTACACACTTAATAGAATAAATACTTTGAGTAATGACACTAGATGAAAAAGAAGAACAAAATACTCAAAAGCACATCTTGTATGCTAGAATAACTTAACATCACAACTTTTCTCCATTGTCAACAGAATACTTTCTATGATATAATAAAAACCACCCTCCGCTGTCGCGATGAGACTGAATGTGCTACCTTTTATATAGTTCATTAAGCTACCTCTATAGAATTACAATTTCAAAACTGAATGTGCTAACCTTTTATATAGTTCATTAAGCTACTTCTATAGAATTAAAAGTTCAAAACCCTATAATTTGATTACCATGACAACTTCAGTCATGCAGAAACTATAAAATAACAAGCCTTTCTGCATGATGAAGAGAAAACCCTAATTTGAATCAATCAATATATTTTAATGGTTTACCGAATTCTGATCTTCTTCCTCATTCCATGTTTTCCGAAAAATATAGGAAAGCAATCTTTGCTTGATACCACTCAGAAAAGATGTTCCTGCAGCTACCTGTTTGTAATTGATGTCATTATTATTTGAAGCATTCGTAAAATTATATAGTAGCCTGGAAAGATAATTGTTGGTGAAAACAGTAAAATTACCACATAAAAAAATCACTACAAGTACTTCAACATTATCGTCATTATGCCAGGACATGATATAGTGATGAAAATTAATGCTGCTGGGTCAAAAATTACTTGCCTGCAAATGGGAGTTGAGGAATAGTTCATCATCTTCTCGACAGAATGCACCGACCATTCTTATATCAACAAGGTTTCCAGAATCACGAATTTGCAGAATGTGTATTGTCTGATACCGTAGAGACATTATACACAACAAATCCTCATTCAGGAAAACACCCATGCTATGAGCTAAGTTGATAAAATCATTGCAAAAAACTCTCTCATCCAATATTACTCCATCTTCTAACCTAGCATTCATTTACAATTATACCTTTGTCTAGTATCCAGAATACAAAGTTTATATTTGTTTTTAAATAATATTATATCATGATCTTATAATGTTAATCACGTTATCCATTGAGAACATAAAACAAGTTTTCACAGAATGAAACACTGAAAGTTTGGTGTAGTTTTAATAAGATTGTATGCATTGTTGTTTATTACAATCTTGAATGCTTACAGTGGTTTAGTAAACTTTCATGCAAAATAAGTTAATGTTCACAGAAGGCATAATTATTTCATATTATTTAATATCTCTAAATAATGATCAACTACCTTACAAGATAAAATGTAATTTTCTCAATAGATGGTACTCCATTGATCCCGCCATCAGTAGGAGGTGTAACTTGACTTTGTGCAGTTGATGTCGCAAATAAACCAAATTGATGGCTCTCCATATAAAGAAAGAATTCTTTGCAAATAACTTCATTGCTGGATGCAAGTGATACGCTGTAGAGCTGATTGAAGAAGCTATCAAATTTCTTCGCTTTTGGATGAGGTTCATTTGAATAGCAACACTCACCTCTACATGAGTAAGTCAACCATATGGGTCTATACACAATGAGATCATGGTGATTTGAGCTAAAGCTGACTAAATATTTTCCATCATCTGTAAATTTGCGGAAAGAATTGTCCGGACAATCAACATCATATATAGTATAATTTGGGACCAAATTCTCGTAAAATTGCCTGACTAGATTTATCTGCATATACAAGAATGATACTAGATTTATTGTTGGTTATGGTACTATTAAAACACTTTACGATTTGAAATATATCTCAACTAATTCAAACTAAAGCATACAAACTTGAATAATCAAATTATCGGTTATGAACTAAAATGGGAGAAAACTATTCTCTTAAAACCATGAAACAAAACAAATAATAATAGTATTAATCATACACTGTGCTTCAAAACTTTGACCATTTACCACGGCATTTTCCAGTATTAAAATTAAGTTGCATGAGAAAATGGAAACAAATTTCATCCATAAACATTTCTTTGCTATCTCATAAGCTATTCTGCAAGACACTCGTTCTATAATTTTACCATAACTAAACAGCAATCATATCCAAAATGACAACTTGGTATGGGAAATTACATCTAATTAAGCACTTCACTAGTGTTAAACTACAAATTTACTAATAAGACCTTGTTTCTCCCTAATCATGCGTCATATGGTAATGAAAACCCCCTTTAAAATTTAACATGCAGACATGACGAAATAAACAATGGAGCTTCATTTCTTCAAATAAGTAACTATATAGTATAAGTCCAATCTAAACCATCAATTCGCATAATGAACCATTTTCTAACCAATTTCAACCCAAAGACAATCTCAAAACCGAAACGAAAGGACGAAAAGAGTAATACACTAGCTCCAGGGCGGGGACTAACGATTTGGCGCTCGAAAACCCTAGCAGCCACGTTGTTGCTTCTAAACATGAGAACGATAAGAAGACACGATATTCTCTAATGCTACTGCCTCTTCTTTCGTCATCGAAAGAAACACTCCGTCAGAAGTAGAGAAATCATTTCAGTTGGATTGTTTTCTCTTCCCGATTGAGAATTTGAGATGGTTAGTATTAAACTCGTTTAGCTACTGGCTACTGTGAGACGAGTTCTGCGCATATGGATAATTTTAGTAAAGGGGCTATTTTTGTTGTATTCGGGGATTCATTTTGCGCCATTTAAAACGACTCGAAATAGAGAAGATGTGGTCCAATGTACTATTTACATTTATTTGCCAGTGTTGGTGGATTTAGGTTTGGCAGTAAACATGTCGTGTCATTATTTGACTAGAACACTCTACCAAGTCTGATTCGTGAGTAGCAAATTTAATCACAAAAGAGTTTGGCAAAAACTATTAGCCCCCATTGTTTATCAAACTACTTGTCATTTTATAGTTGGATCTCCAAATTTTTGAAATGCTCCAAATTCCACTTGAGCATCCAAATCTGGATCAATAACAACAATAACAATCGATCAGAACAAATACGGTTGTGCATGGAACAATTTACAACCGCGTGATTATATGTAGTGAAAACTTTGCTTTGTGAAAGCTCTTTCCAATATATCTTTTATCATCCAAATCACAAAGGGATAAATTTGGATAGAAAATAAACGAACATGAAATTAGAAATCAATACACAAGAGATTCCACCCGACCATTTTTTTTATCGATTCACCAAAAGTTGTTTACAATTAATCGAACAAAATACAAATTGAATCAATAATCAAATTAAGAAAGGGAGTCTTGATCTCTATGGTTAAATTGTTGGAGAAGAAGAACGAAGATGGAAGAAGAGAGAATTAACAAATAGGTTTCCACACATTTTACACTCTTTCTTCTAGTCTCTATTTATAAGATCGGTTCTTAATGCCCAAGTTAATATTAGATGGCAAAAAATAAATTGATTAGCTAATTAGAGAGAGAAATAAACATAATCAAATATGCCTATTAATTAGTGGAAACAAAATATTCTCTTTCTTTTGCATATTTATTTCCTTTTATTTGTGATTTTGTATCACAGAAATTTAACACTCCACCTTGATGCAATTGCAAAATCACATATCTCCAACATATCAAACATATCATCTCTAGACCATCACAACTCCCTGTATCTCAATCATATCAAATTACAAATCTCTACCGCCGCCTACAAGTGATGCATCTCCCGCCATGAGGTGCACCACACCAATCGGTCTCCAAAGCGTTTGCAATGCCACAAAGACCTCCATACAGTCTTTGTGGTCTTTGTGGATTTTCCTACTCGGCACCCGTCTACCACTCGATCTAAGCTCATTACATGATCACTATCGATCTCTCGAGCATCATCAACATGAAGACCCCTGTCTAAAATATAATCCTCGACACAATCATCATAAGCACTGAATACGTTAGCCTCTCCACCTGACTGTGGACTAGGCTCTTCAACTGTCACTCGCTTCTCATAGTCGACTACGTGACCAACCAAACCAAAAATGTTTCCTTCTTCCAACACTCCTCTCATCCCTACAAGACCACCCTTCTTCACTTTCAAAACTCCACCTCAAGTCTCATAAGTGCAACCACGGCGATCCAACTGACCGAGAGAAATAAGATTATGTGAATTAGAAGGAACATGCCTCATGCCCGAGACTTCTCTAGTCACACCATCATGCATATGAAACCGGATAAATCCAATACCACAAGTCGGTAGCTCTTCTCCATTGGTTGTCCTAATCATGACGACACTCTTCTCATAAGAAGAGAAACAATTCACATCTCTACAAATGTGAAAACTGGCTCCCGAATCCATCTTCCAAGGCTTCTCTTCACTAATGAAGACATCACAAGAAGTATCATTATCGCTACCTTCAGCTATGCCCGCCCACGTATTAATATCACTGTCACTATGTATAACCTTCTTTTTATCCCTTTTATACGCTTCACACCTATTGCGCATATGACCCTTTTTATGACAATAATAACAAATGATACTTTTTGACGTACCTTTACCATTAGCGGCTTTCTTCTTCGGACTTGTATCCTTCTTTGAGTCATTTGCTACCATAGCCTCATCTTGAACTAATTTCGCACATGACACTTTTCTTCTAAGCTCCTCATTTAAAAGACTACTTCAAACAGTTTCTAGTGAGATAGTTCCATTAGCATTGGAATTACTCAATGAAACAACAAAAGTTTCCCAACTTTCTAAAAGTGAACTCATCAATAAAAGAGCATGTACTCATCATCAAATTTGACATTCATATTTGCCAATTGATTTATTACATCTTGCAATTCGTTCAAATGCTCTACAACAGACTTCTCTCCATCTAATCTCGGTAAAACCAACTTTCGAACAAGAAAAGTCTTATTTTTAGCACTCTTCGACTCATACAAAGATACCAACTTGTCCCACAAAGCCTTCGCGGATTCACAACTAGCCACATGATAGAAGACTAAATCATCAAGATACTGACGAATCAACGCAATTGCCTTTTTATCCATCTTCTTCCATTTTCCCTCCTCTACATCAAAGGGCATCTTCCCATCTCCATCAATCGGATCATGAAGATCATTGAGGTATAAAACATCTTTCATCCTAGGCTTCCAAATACCCCATTTTTTCCATCAAAAATACTCATCTTTGAATAAGAAATCACATCCGACATCTCAATAATTTTTCAAATCCAAAATTACTCTAAGCTTTGCGATGACCTTGCTCTAATACCAATCGGTAGTGAAAACTTTGCTTTGCGGAAGCTTTTCCCAATAGATCTTCTATCATCCAAATCATAAAGAGATAAATTTGGATAGAAAATAAACGGATATGAAATCAGAAATCAATACACAAGAGATTCCACCCAACCACCCTCTTTATTGATTCACCAAAAGTTGTTTACAATTAATCGAACAAAATAAAAGTAAATAAAATACAAATTGAACCAATAACCAAATTAAGAAAGGGAGTCATGATCTCTATGCCTAAAATTGTTGGAGGAGAAGAACAAAGATGGAAGAAGAGAGAATTAACAAATAGATTTCCACACATTTTACACTCTCTTTTCTAATCTCTATTTATAACATCAATTACTTAATGCCCAAGTTAATATTAGATGACAAATAATAAATTGATTAGCCAATTAGAGAGAGAAATAAATATAATCAAATATGTCTATCAATTAGGGGAAACAAAATCTTCTCTTTCTTTCTTTTGCATATTTATTTCCTTCTATTTGTGATTTTGCATCACCAAAATTTAACATTACATACACCCTTGTGATATCCTCCTTTGATTTTTAGATCCGCACTCCCCGTATGTTTTATTCTCGGCGTAGCACTATTATATTTTTTCACATTCCAGGAGCAATTAAAAATGTAAAAATACGTAATTTGCTCTCATATATTTGAAATAATATATCAAAATGTTCATTTTTTTCTTTATTATTCACGGCATCATTGAAAATATTTTATAAACTTCCACATTTGTATTTAATTTCATTCAATGAATCCAACGTGAAGAAAATTTTGATTTAATTTCACAGAGTTCAAAAATTATTTAATCAATTTGAAAAAAAATATTATAAACTCCAACATAAGAAGAAGATGAACAAATACTTTTCCAATGATTCAATTTTCAATTTTTGAGGACGATAAAAATTAGGATAAGTCTTCATTTTAATTTTCATGAATTGAAGAAGGGAGAAGATAGAGAGGAAAAATTAAATGCAAGAAAGAAGAAAAAAGAAAACTTTAAAAGAAGAAGAAAGGACAAAACTAGTAAAAGATGGGGTGGAAAAAGAAATTTGTGGGGTGTAGTTCTTTTTTACTAAATACCGGCATGTGAAAGGAGGATTAAGAGATGTTAATAGATATAGCCAGAGTTTTTTTTCTTTTTCCATTAGAGTCCCTTCTATTACTTAATTTGGATAACTAGTACGGACTCGTGCTACGCATACAGATTGCTACTATATTTTTACAAATCTGGTTGAGTATATTTTTCATGATTAACTCGAGAAAAACCATTATTTCCAAGACAAGATATATTTTGCATTTAAATATTATTTATATTTTGAATATTCAAAATTAATTATCCAAAAAACACATTTGTATGTCATTGTGTACGTTTATACAACTATATTCATACACCATACAAAAGAGGATTAAAATAATTACGTAATACACCTATAAATAATTATGTAGATGCACATATCAAATTTTAAATTATAAGGCTAAAATATTGATTTGAGAGATCATTACTAATAAAATAACTCATACACGATGGCTTAATTCAAGTAACTATGCATACATATAACAAGCATAAAAAGAATTGCATCACGCATATGCTACCACTATACAATATAATAATGGGAAAAATTATAAATTAATCTACATGTGATTAGTAGTCGTAAAAGGAATAATGCAAACACTCAAAAAAATTGAGCTATAAAGCATATTACAACAAAATAAAAAAATCTTAGGAATGTCCAATGATAATACATAATCATATAATTTACTCTTGCTAGCATTGTTTCGTATCCCACGATTTCAGCTACTAAGAAAATTAATATTGCTAGTTACCAAGATGAAACTATAGTACAAAGATTTATACAATATAAAGAGTTGGAACCATTAAAATATGAAAGAAAAAAATAAATAAGAAATAACGATATTGGAACTTCCTAAATCCTTAAATTGAATCCTTCCCCTATTTCTCCTTTGCTACTTCCGTGTCTTTATTAGTATCAAGTAAACAACAAAAGGATTAGAAAAAACGATTACTTGATCAAGTGAAACGGATAGAAAGTTATTCACAAAATTTATAAAATTCATCACAATCTTATAGAAAAGCCTACAACAAAAAGTTTGTAAGTAATAGCCTTGGTGTATATGGGCTTTTGAGGAATGTCCATGTCTAGCTAAAGTTTAACATGGCTAGAATGTAGATTATAATATGGAATTTATGTATCTATTTAGAGGTTTAATTTTTGTTAAGATTGTATACGTGAAATAACTTCCATTAGGTGAGGTATTATTTGAATATGTTATTCTTTTTATAAAGCTTTTATTCATTACGTGAATGTTATTATATGAATCTAAAAATTATTCATTTTTACTGAAGTGAATAATTATTTCAATAAATTTCAGGTTTCTTAGTTATGCATAACAAATTTGTTTGGATAAATAAACGACACATTTATAGTTGAAATGTTACCATCATTCAAGTTCCTAAAGTTTAGATTTGAAAATGCTTAAATGAAAATATATGTAATGATTATGGAGTGATTGGATAAAAATTTAAAATATGAAGAATTTAGTTTGAAAAAATTAACGAGTGGACCAAGAAAACATGCAAATTTTTTGAAAACATGGATGATGTAAATGAAAATATTATAAGCGAATTAAAAGGAGAAGAGTAAGTTGTTTTATTTTACAATTATATATAATATATTTTAGTTTAAAAGTCATTATAAACACGTGTATAGGTCCTAAAGCATAAAAAAAATCAAGTTCTATTTTGATATATATATATATCCACCACATAAAAGGTAATTTAAGAAGGAATAAATTAGTTTTTTTTATAAGATTACGGAAATCAAGGGTATTGATTTGATATTTCAAAATAAGCATTATTCTTAAAGTAGCATTTATTTCAAAATCTCATGCCATAGTTTAATATAAAATTTCATACCCTAATTGATAGTCAATCAACGCGAAATATTTTAAGATTCCTCCAAAGACATAATTAGAATATTTTGAATAGAAGGAAAGAAATTAATACCCATGTTATTTTGTCCATTTTAGATTTGGGAAATTTTATTCATATCCACCTTAACATTAGTTATTCCATTCTAAATTCTTGGATTACTTCCTACTTTTATAATCTCTTTAATTTTTAAATTTGATCAGTTAATCCACACAACGTATGGTTGCATCTACTTCTCACAGTTCTCTTTCTTTCGTAGTCACAAATACATCACCTTAGGGTTAGATTAAAAAAATCAAAAAAAGAAAAGAAAAACAAAGGTTGCCAAATTTGGTTTCTTCATCTTCTCGTCATCATGCAACACAAAGATGACCTAATACATATTTGAATTAGAAGAGTAGAAGATTGAGGTAACATGCCATATTTTCAGAAGAAAAAAAAATATTTTTTCTAAGATGAATCTATATTCAGAATTTTGCTTGTAAATTTAGTAATTTTTTCAAAATAATATCATCATGCAAAAGCAATTGTTGATTTATTGAGAATTCAAACCAATGTGAAATAAACGCATGAAATTACAGTGTGTGTCGCTTAAAATTTAGTTGAGAAAGAAAGAAAAAAAATTAGTCTTTATTTTTATTTTTTAAAAGTTTTTTGATATATGTTCAATGGGAATATGTCTGAAAAGGGTAGTTCTTCCAATATAAATGAGAAAATCAATTATTTTTGTACAAATGAAAGTGAACGATGGTTAGGGTGTTCAAGATTTATAAGTAATGGAATATATGGGGAGTGGTTAGATACAACTATAACAGAACAAGAGAACATACACAACAATGATATAGTTAAGCAATGTGTAGATAATCACGAAAAATCAACTTTTAGTATGATAAATTTCAATTTTTTTGATTGTTTCACATAGAGTTTTATTTTTCTTTCTTACATTTAATATGATATTTTGTTATCCAGGATAGTGAACTACTATGCTCAAAAGATCAAGTACTAGATTGGGATTGCACTTTTGCATTTTGAAATAGTAAGGTATGTAATTATTTTTAATTTTAATGTTACACGGAAGATATAAAATCAATTATTTTTTTATTTATAACTCGGATCTTTAATTCACGTGATGAACTTACTAAATGGTGCAGAGATGTTGGAAAGTCATGTGGGGTAGTTGTTACTATTAAACAATGTGAAAATCCAAAAAATAACCGTAGAGGTCGAATATCATATTGGTGTGAGGGAAGTGGATTTTACATTGGGATCAACAAAAGGACACCACCGACAAACAAGTGAAGGCTAGAAAGATGGGAACAAAGAAATATTGATGTCCTTTCTTATTGAAAGGAGTTAAACTGCCAGATCAGTGGAGCGTAGAAGTTATATGTGGACTTCATAATCATCCAATGGAAAAAAATACAAATTTTAAAGGACATTCATATGTTGGTAGACTTACAAAAAATGAAGAGATAGAAGTAATAAAATTAAGTGCATGTGGTGTAAAAGCAAGGAAAGTGCTCTGTATTCTCAAAGAAAATAACCCAAACAATGCCTCTACGATGCAAGCAATTTACAATTTTAAGGCTAAACATCGAGTTATTGAGATGGAAGGAAGGACTTATATGCAGCAAATGTTGTATATGTTAGATGGAAACAGGTATATTGAATTTCACCGGAGAGATGATAATACAGAAGAGGTATTAGATTTATTTTTTGTACATCCATATTCCATGACGCTTATTAGATGTTTTCCACATGTTTTAATCATGGATTGCACCTATAAAACTAACCGTTATGATGAGCCTTTATTAGATATAGTAGGAGTCACATCCACACGGAAGACATTCATAGTTGCACATACTTTTCTTTGTCATGAGACGTACGGTTGATAACTACATATGGACTTTGCAATGTTTAAATGAAATTCTTAATCCAACCAATTGTACTCCTTCTGTTTTATTATTGATCGAGAACTGTCCTTAATGAATTTCATTTATGTGACATTTCCCGGTGACTTCTATTTATTATGTACATTTCATATATCAAAGAATATTGAAGCAAATGGGATAAATTACTTTAAAATAATGGAAGAATGGAATGTTTTCGTTCAACAATTTCATAGATTAATTGATGAGTCTACTAAGAAGTCATTCAATGAAGTATGGACATATTTTAATAATAAGAATGTTAACCTCAAAGATCTCATATTATATATCGAGGATAATTGGATCAAGCCATTTAAAGAAAAAAAATTGCTATTTGGACAAACAATGTGAGACATTTTGGAAATCGTATAACCAACAGAGTAGAATTACAACATTCATCATTGAATAGATATTTGGCTTCATCTCAAGGTAATTTGGTCCAAAATTTGATTATGATTGATAGATTAGTAATAACACAACATGTGGCCACCAGAGCTTCTCTTTGTAAATCACAAAGTACTAGTCTGCATAACCATCATATAATATTTTTCAACAATCTAAGTGGATTTGTGTCACACCATGCACTAGATCAAATTATCGAGGAAATAAAAAATATGAAAATGTTGGTTTAGATATTTCCAAATGTGGTTGCATAATTAAACAAACACATGGTCTTCCTTATGCACATGAGCTCGTGCAGTTAAAACAAGGGATTAGGTTGATCTTATTATCGTGTATCCATCTATTTTGGAGAAAACTTAATGATGTTGTCAATGAGCTTGTTGATAGTCCACTTGATCCTAACCCAGAAATCTCCACATTTTTATGTAAATTTTATCATTCTACCGATAAGCAACAATTAAAAATGCTGAAAGTGATAAAAGAGGTATGTATGATATTAAACTTGTTTATTATTTATTGCTTCTTAGTTCGTAGCTTGAATCACTTGTACCTTTTGTTTTAGGTTAACTATCCTAAAAGTACAAATATGGAACCACCAAAGAAAAATAAAAATCTCAAAGGAAGGCCTAAAAAAAGAAAACTTCACAAAAATCAGTAGTACAAAGTGTGATAAATCTGCGTTTGATAGGCACAAACAAAGGAGGAAATAGAAAATAAACTAACAAAAAAGAAAACATTTACTGCTAGTAATGTCAAACAAAAGAAACAAAGGTACAAGCTTACTAATTCAGATGATGAGTTGTCACCTACTGAATTTGCGTTCAAGCATTTTAGTTCATCATTTAAGGAACATGTTTTTGAAAATGTGGAAGATGTTCCAGCAGATATCGTTGTTGTGCGCGACTGTTGGGTCTCGAAGAGGATGATTCATGGAAAACTATACACCATGATAGAAGAATTACACTTGCACAAGGAAAAACATGTTAACATGTTGGGTGGTGTAAAGAGATATCAACAAGTTGAATCAGCATTAGCAATTTTTGGGCAATATGCAAGCAAAAAATATTGGTTTAGTTTTTCGAACATGGGATGTTTATTTACAACGTCATTTAATTTTATACTTTGTGTTTATTCCTCAAAACAGAGCATGACGTGTTTGCCTTTAAGAATAGGTCCAAAAGATGAACATAAAGTAATAGCAATTGTTTTGATGGGTGGGAACCACTTTATGATTGTCCATTTGAAAGAAGAAGCATCATTACCACATATTTATCCAGGTTGGAGGAACAATGTTATCCAGATGTGCAGAAATGGTTTGATGTAGTTAACAATAAAATTCTCAAATGAGATGGAGTGACGACTTCAGAGTTTCCTTCACTCAAAAAATTTCATTGATTTTTTCAAGTTTAATACAAAAAGCTTTTCTTAGTTTATTGTACGTATACGGAGTAAATTTCTTCTTTATAAAAATGCTTTCATGAGTTAGATAGTAAAATAAATATGCTATAATTTAATTCATGCAGTGGAACCAAAATAAAGGATGGAGAGGCACAATATTCACAAGAATTCATTTAGTTGCTGGTTATTTAAATTTTTATTGCACTATTTTAAGAATAAAATATCAATGTTACTTTTTTCTTACAGTGTTTTATTCCTAGTACAGAGTATTCTTATTTTTGTTTGTAGTCATTTATATAAAAGTGTGGTTTGATTGTTGATAAAATGTGTCGGTATATTCTCCTTTTTTCTTTTGAAATGGTTGGTAATTAGTAAAAAAATAACTATGGTTATAAGATATCATATAGAGTGCTTCGGTTTAAGGAAAAAAAAGCAATAAACCTGTAAACTCCAGAAAGGAGAAGTGAGCTATATGAAATAGATTGGTTATGTAATATTTACTAAAAACTGGAAATTGCAATAACAACAATTGATTGTAGCCAAAATATCAGGTAATAATATTACACGGTGTAATAACAACAATTAATTCTAACATTACACGGTGGGCAATCTATATAATAAAACACGGTTTAAGCAAATATCATATAGTAAAAACACATTGGGCAATCTATATAGTAAAACACTATTTAAGCAAACATAGTGGGCTAGAATCAATTGTTGTTATTTTCTTGCAAGCTATATATGATATAGATTGGCCGTGTAATATTTGCTGAATACTAGAAATTGCAATTAATTCTAGCCAAAGTATCAGGTAATATCATTACATAGTGTAATAACAACAATTTATTCTAGCATTACACAGTGGGCAATCTATATGATAAAACAAGGTTTAAGCAAATATCATATAGCTTGCAAGCTGTGTAATATTTGTTAAATACTTTTTATGATGAAAGAGTGGTCCTCATGTGATTCCCAAGAGATGGTGAATGAATTAAAAGAGATGCAAGGGACCTTTGGAATTCACAGCAATTCAAACAAACTGCTGGTGCTAAATTGCGGGAGGGCGAGCTAGGTGATGTGAGGAATGAGGTGATGTTGCTGTAAGCCTTGGCTTGAGATTCAGATGCATTGAAGAGTAGAATGGAAGTACTATGGCAGGGCTCCTGCAATTAAGGCCTGAAGGAAACTGCATGGGGTTTAGCTGAATAATGGCCTGTATGAATATGCAGTAAGATACAATTGCTATGTGATGCAAGGGGTTGAACTGAATAGAGTGAATAATGGTCCTGAAAATGCATAAAGTGTTAGAGCTTCAGGAAACTCTTATGTGCGTGCTGAAGTGAAAATAGGACATCCTACAAGTAATGGATTGATGGGCTGATATGTGCGTGTTGTAGGAAGATCAGTGATGTGATGAGCTTGTGGGTCATTTGTAGAACTGAAATGAGGAAATCCTATTGCTTGAGGAGACTAGATAAACTACAAGCAGCAGGTTGATCATTCCGCAAGGGACCATGTTGACATTGTCCAAGTGAGAAGGCATTCTGGTATGAGGGTGGCAGTTGTGGCAGTCAGAGCTCCGACGACAGTGCTTGCAAAAAAAAGGTGTGCATGCATATTTATGTGTGGTTTATGTATGAACACATCCATGCATGTATGTGACTATATATATCACAAAGGAGAATAATATGTTTATACCTATATGTGTGTTTAAAGTGCCTATATCTATATGTGAGTTTAAAGTGGAAATCTATTAATATTTAAAAGAGACAATCATCTATTGAAAGGTCTATGCATTCGTTATCCTCCGAATATGTCTAGAAATGTGCGTGTACATAGACAGACACACATGGGTAAGAATGCTTGCGCGTACATGTATATTCATGTGTGTGTGTAAATGTTTATGGATTCATATATATGTGAATTGAAATAAGCTTTGGATATAAGTATGGTAAAATGTTAACTTAGTTATTAGATAAAGCTCTATTGTGAAGAAGGTAGAAACATGCACACACCCATATATATAAAGGTATTAATATCTATATGAATATCCACTAATATATATAATAAAATGCATATATCTATAAATTTACACCTACCAGTATGTATATTCTTACCCCTACATAAGCCTATATAATTATTTCAACATTTAGCATATATTTGCTTAATACTGGAAATCGCGGAATAGAAGTGAGCTGATATTGTTGATGCTTTGGCTAGAATCAAATTGATGCGAAGCTTTTTGGCAAGCAATTAGTAAGGATAAGTGATGCTCAGAATCCTTGACGTTACAGCTATAGTGTGCTGCAGATGGTGGCTGGTGATCTAATGAATGAAGAAGCTATAAGACATTGATGCAGAGGAATGTGGAGCTGTGCTACTGACGGAGATTTCAAAGCTGGATAAATGTAGCCCCAATTAGAACTTAAACGACGAAGCTTGGAACAGGGATGAAACGCAGAAGCTGAATGCCAAACTGCACCCGTGTTCTGAATTGACTATACTGGAAAAATTGAGTATATAGACCCCTTATATCATAAGAAAGCCTTTAAATGCCATGATTTTATTAAAAAATAAGTCATATCAAAGGATGAATTTATCCCCATAACTAAAGGCAAAACAATCACATAGCGAGTAAACTAATTCTTAAAACATAGCATCTATAGGCTCTGAACATTAATGTAATCAAATTTACAGGCTTTTAATGTATGAAAAAGCAACATGATAGAAAAAATATTTGCTTCATTGATGTGTTTTAACCATTAGAATGCTTCTCCAAGTACTATATAATACACAATAGTCCTCTTCTGTGAGCATAATACATATTTCTTTTTTCTTTTTTTATTTCTATTCAAGAATTTATTTCTGTATGCATGCATATGGTGTATGATTATTGTGCGTGCGTTATTCAATTGATTTTAGTTCAATGAATATGATTACCGTGTATGCATGTTGTAACAACACGGAATTTCACTGCTTTGGTTTGCGAGTATTTAATTAATTTTAAATATTCAAATAATAGGTTTTATAATAAAAATAAAATCTTTTAAATAAAACTATTAATGATGAAATAGTTTTCAAATGTGTTTATAAAAATATTTAGTTCGAAGAAAAATCGGAAATGTGACCGGAATTTGTTTTCCGAATTTTCGACTTTTCGTCAGCTAAAAGTTATAGGAAACGTTGTCAACACTTGTATATAGATATACACATTTGTAAATAAGTTAGTATTCACATTCATTTGCAAATAAGTAAAATCAAATACATGTATACATACATGTATAATAATGCATTTAGTTAAGTTAAAATTTAAAAAAAAAAGTTAAAAAGATGCTTTATGAAACATATAGAAACATAAGTACATTTGGCATTAATAACATGTTAGAGCTTGGAAAAGGAGAGGGGACATGAGTGTGGGCTGAGGTACATGAAGGTGAGGTGTGGCAAGAGGAGGTAGAGGGTAAAGAACCAAGGGTGTTTAGATAATTTACTTTGTTCTTGCTTATAAATACCCCTTTCATTTCTTCAATTTTGCCTTCACTACACCAGAAAAGCCATTTTGCCACGTCTTTGAGCCGTGGCGAAATAATTTTGCCACGGTTCTGAGCCGTGGCAAAATTGGCAGTGGCAAATTTTTTGCCACGGTTATGAGCCGTGGCGAAATAAAATTTTGCCACGGTTCATAGCCGTGGCAAATAAAATTTTGCCATGGTTCATAGCCGTGGCAAATAAAATTTTGCCACGGTTCATAGCCGTGGCTAATTAAAGTTTTGCTACAAAAAACATACATTTCAAATTAAACTTTGTTTATGTATTTTTTATGACTTTCTATATGTTTGCAGATCAAGCAATATCATAGATTTATATAAAACTTTCTTATGTCGTCTTAACGTTGAAAACTGCAAGAAACGTCCCAAATCTTAATTGATTTTAGTAATGGATTTATTCTTTTACTGCTATATACAAAATACAAATAGTCTTTGCCAACAACTTCATTTTTCTAAACAAAGAACATCACAAAAAACATAGGTATATAGACATTTTTTATAACAAAACAAGAAACAAACCGTACTGAAATCTATAGCATTCAACATAAAAATAATAAGCAGTAATATGTTTTTCTTTCTACCAACAAATCCGAGAAAAGTGCTCTGAGAATTGTGCACTTTAATAGCATCATAGAGACCCCAAATTACGTTGTGTCCTCCTGGTGATTGTCTATCAGAAAATACAACTCCTGCCCTACAAATTACATTAGAACTGGCTTATGTTCAAAGTTTTATGCATGCACAAAAGAAAAAAAAATGCAAGGACAAACATTAGAACAGGATGATTGGTTATGATTTGAGCATCAGGAACATTGGCTGTAGCTCTTAGGAAATGAGCTAAAGGTCAACCATATGTATTTGGGAAATTGATATTTTGTACCATGCATGTATATTTTATATGTTTTTAGAAGAAAAAAACCGTTAATAACTACTTGCTTTAATGGTAGAAATGCGCAACATCAAATTAGCACTATTTCGAGATATAGTTATTCAACCTCGTGTTTAAAAATAGGTTTGCTATAACTCATCCATGAGTAAGCTTACTTATTTTTGATGGTTTCAGGGTCAGAATGAGGTCGTGCATCCACATTCGATATGACTGGAATTCTTGGCTTTCTTATTTCTGTAGCAGCAAGTGCAGCTTCAAGCCTTGATACTGCTGGTTCCATGAAACTCGTGTGGAAAGCACCAGCAACTGCCAGGCGCACCTGTAATCCAAAAAAATAAATAATTAAATAAAATTATGCTCACCGTTAATCTTATAATATAACAACCCATACAATTGAATTAAAATATGAAAACCTACTGCCATCAGAGCTTTAAATGATTTAGCTTTTCCTTCAACTGCTTCCACTCCTTTGATACCTCCGGAGACAACATAGTTACCCTGGAAATATCAGTTTTTTTAACTCAAAAGATGCATGCTTTAATACTTTAGAATATAGATGGAAGTAGAAATAACAAACTATCTTACTCGACACAAGAAGTTGGCAATCTGAACTATGTCTTTCTCATCGACTTCTTCATTAGCTGCATCACATAATAATTGCACTTTTTCTAAATCTAGTCCGATGATGCTAACCATAGCGCTAGGAGTAGCATCTGCAGCATCCTGAAGAAATTTTAATGGCTGTAAATGTTAGACATCTATATTTTTTATGTTTCGTATGAATATTTGCTTTCAAGGTGTGATTGTATGTTTGGACACCAACCTGCATGGCTTCTCCTCTTAGCTTGACAAGTTTGAGACCATCTTCAAAGCTGTGAATTGATTCAATATACATGTGTTTTAAAAGAAAACAGTCACCAACAAAGAGGCCACAAGTATTTAAAAAACTATACTTAATACACAATCTAGCATACTCTGAAAGTATAACATCAAACTGGTCCTATAATACAAAGTTCCAAACTGAAATCTAACTGTAATTGTTTTCAGGTAATCTAATATGATAACAAATCATTGAAGGAGTATTACGTTCATTTCAGCAAACCAATAAGGGGATCTGTGTAAAATTAACTTTAGAAGAAAATAAATAAATATGAACATTTTGATTACCTAGGTCTTTGTTCGAATCCCAGTTGTATGAAGATCCCAACAAGTACTGGTTTTCGATGTAAATAAAATGTTGTGCAGCACGTATGGACTTAACATAAGCTGTATGTATGCTCATGTCAATCAATACATTTTTCCCACAAACAAGATTCTATATAAAAAAAGTAAACTAGTTAAGTTATGATAATAAACAGTAAAGAAAATTAAATCAGAGCCTCAGCCATGCCTTGCTAGAAGCAATCTTTGGATCCTTTGGAAATCCTTTAGCAGAATTTGAATCAATGGAGCGAAAAATCTAAAAATGTTAAACCAGGAATTTAAAGTGAAATATAAATCATAAATTCAAATAAAATCTAGACTATATACACCTGCACATGCCAAGTCTCTGGATTCATGTTATCGTTTGAATATGGTGACTCGTGAACACCTAGAATTTCTTCAATTCTATCAATTTGAAGCAATGCATCATCAAAAGATTTTTTTTAATTTATGTATCCCATTGCGTTTAGCATCCTTTTGCCATCGTTCTTCAAAATTTGTTAATACATTATAAGCAGCTGGACCATCGATTCTACTATGCAATTCATGCCATGGTTCTCTTGGACCATTTGCTACAGGTCCCTGATTTAGAGATATGTTAATTGTAAATCAAAGAGTTCCATGAAGCAGTAATAACGCACTAAAAAAAGGAGAAATTGCAGATAAATTTGTCAAGAAAAATTGATACCAAAGAAAATGAAATTCACGTTGGCTTAACAGAAAAATTGTTGGTGTGGATAAAAAATATTTTCACAAAAATTATTTGTTAAATAGATGAGTACTAGTTTATGGTTAATTTTCATGGATTCAAAGGCCTTTTATATATCTCTTAAAACACACATCACCACAGAATTAAAAACATGGACATAAATTACTCATAATTAAGCTTACTGCAAAGTTAGGCTGGTGAAAATTGTCTTTATGTTGTATCTTGAGTGTCCTAAATAAAGGGTGCTGAGGAGTATAATATCTCCAGCCACATAAATCAAGTCCGCCAACAAATGCAGTTATTTTTCTTCTATAATTACCAGCATCAACAATAACTATTTTTTGATGATGAGTAAATATAACTCCAGTTTCCTGTTAAGCAAGATTTTGGATGAACATAAGGCAGAAGCTTTATTTGACCTTAGATAACTTTGAATAATTTGGAAGTCTGTCAAATACCATATTCCTTTATATATAAAAAGGAGCTACAGAAAAGGGAATTACAAATTTCACATAGAAGATTTATAGTTGCCTATGTGGTTACAAAGCCAACACTTCAATACTTCAATAACATGTTGGACAATTTTTAGAACATTTTGCATGGTATTTACTTTCTAACCTGATATAAATCCATCATCACTTGTTTGTCTCAATCTAGTCTCTTGTGTTTACTGGCTTTATTTTTATTCACTGAACATTAAGTATCATCACTAATTAGCTTCTTAGTTTAGCAAATTGTTAATCAACTTCTTTACAAATTACATGGATCGCATATGATGCTTTTAGCCTACGCAACATCAACCAAGGTTTACAAATGACCACTTTGATACAAGATGACTGGTTTTGATAATAATAAAAATAACAGAAACAGAGTTGTGTATCTGAGATGGTAGATATAAAATTGACTAATCTGGCATATACATGCATATATTGTATAATATATTTCAATATTATGTTGAAATAAAAGGTAGCAAAACGAAGATGACAAGTGCAATGACATTAAGAGTATCATAATCAAGGAAAACAAATGCACATAACATAATAGAGAAGAACAACCTAAAAAGCAAAAGTTACCTGCTATTTTGCCCAACTATGGCTTTTCTCAGCAGAACGAGGGCAAAGCAGAACTTTAACAGAAGAATGTTTGAAAAATCTACGAGTTGCCTCGTCATTAGTACCCATAATACCATTCTGTGAATATAGTAGGTGGAATGATAATTGAAGCTAATAATACAACGTTGAAGCAAGCATTACAATAGTAGGGAGTTTTTTCAATACCGGTCGACCACTTTCTAAGCTTTACAGTCAGTCAAAACTAGATGATATATTCCAATTGCTACTTAAGTTGATAATTCAATCACCTTACAGTATATTCATACTACACTAATATTTTTAGCAAGCAGCATACAGTTCTCATAATAAAGTCCATCCACTTGTATACCACATGTGTTCTTTCACATCTATGTGCCCTTCTGGAAAGTATTGAACATAAAATAAATTTATATGCTTTTTAAGCATACTAAATTAATCAAAAAGCAAAGGGATTGCCAATTTATAACCCAAAAGACTTCTTGAAGTTGGATTGTCCCAAACAAGAAGCAAAATCCTTATCCCTTCTTGCGACTTCCTTTTCAGAAGCTCCCCAAGCGTTATATCTATTCCTAATATTTTGTACAATGATGCATATACATAAAACAAAAATCATTTTGCGTTTTAACTAGTTTGTACGTTTAGAATTTTCCATGTTTCTAATATTTTCAAATGCACCTGCCAAAAGGACGGTAAAATTAGTTTATAAATAAAACATACATATGAAGATGCAAATTCAATTTGTGTTGCATGAAATGTAATAGAAACAAACTGCAAATTATTACTGTTATTTTTCAATTTCATACTCGATTGATGAAGTAAGGGACGTAATAATAGAATTTGGAAGTTTATGAGAATATTCAATTTTAGCATAGAACTGAATGATGTTTTAAATCAGTTTTCTTAACAGGCCTAAATCAATAAAAAACAAACCAACCTTAGAAGCATAAACGTGAAAAATGGAATTTGAAAGATACTAACCTGAACGTGATTTACAGTTATACCCAAATTAACCGAATACTTTCTCCAACTTAAAATGTTCGACCACAAGCTCTCTGTGGTTATGCGTTGTTAACAAATAGGATTAGAATCAAATCAACACTCGATCTATATTAACATCTTGGCGTCTTTGTAACTGTGAGAAAGAAGAAGCGCGATTGGGGAAAACTGTGAAATTAGGGCGCGTGATTGAAATTAGGGCGCGTGATTGAAATCAGGGCGTTCTTTTTTTTTTAAGCACAGAGGCGAGGGTTGTTGAGATGGAACATGGGGGGTGAATTTTTTTGATAATATCGGAACGGTTCATAGCCGTGGTGAAATTGCCACGGTCTTAGACCGTGCTAGTTTACTTTACCACGGCTCAAAACCGTGATAAAATTGCCACGGCTCAAAACCATGGTAATTTTTCCGCGTTGGGGTGTGGCAAAATGGGCAGTATGGTGTAGTGCTTCTCTTCTTTCTACCATATCTTTCTCATTTCTTAACCAAATTGAGATTTTCTCTTTTCCAAACCGTGTAAAATTTTAGTGGCTATAGCTTTTATTGGTATCACTTCTTAAAATTTTGAACTTAGCTATGTCCAAATCTCATTTCTTTCAGACCTATTTTCGGACCCATATTTCAAGTTCGAAAATAACTCTTCTTCTTTTGACATATCTTCCTCAAAATTGATCCAAATTGATTGATTATATTTTTGAAATTGTAGAGAAAAGAATTCTCAAGAACTTTTCTTTTGACCGCTATTCCAAATTTCGAGAGTAACATGGCAAAAAATCGAGGAAAATATGACCCATTTTCGAGTTGATTTTGTGGTTTTTCAAGCTTTGCAAGTTCTAAAGTATTTCAAAAGGGTTTTGCAAAATTTTGGTGAGTAAACTTCTTAATTTTTAGGAAAGTTTTTACCTTTGCATTTATTGACTATTGGGTGATAAAATAATTTGATCGTTTGGTTGGATTATTGTATGGTTTGGATGCATATATATGTTGGTGATATATGTGAATGCATGTAGTTAAGTTAGTGTGTGCTTGAATGTGAAGTCTAGATTTTTTGCGAATGATGTAAAAGTGTGGTCTTGTTTATTTGGGTTTGTAGTATGAATAAGTTGTTATGAACATAATTATGTGGTTGTTGTGCAAAGAAAAGTTAACAAAGTTAACAATCAAATTTGATTATCGATGAAGAATCCTTTGCGAAGAGTATGAGTTTTGGTTTGTAATCAAAATCGATTTTAAAAGCTAGAAACTTGGTTTCAAGTTATTTATTTTTTATTTTTATAAGTTAGTAAACTTTCTAGTGTTAAGTTTCCAAAGAGAAAAGCTAAAATATTTGCAAGTACGACATCCATAGTGATAATTGTTATGAATGTAGTTTCGATAAAAGTCCGTTTTTTTAAATTCAGTTTCATACTTTAAATTTTTTTTGGAAAGGTTTTATAAAATTAATAATGTTATAGAAAGTTAATTAAGTTTTAATACTTAATTATTAATTAATTAAGCTTGGTAATTAATAGTTAATTAAGTATTAAACAAGGTTCATTAATCTTAATTAAATAAAGGTTAGTTACTAGTTAATTATCCTTTAAAAGTAAGATTAATTTTTAATTAATTATGAGTTAAGTATATGATTTATTTGTAATTAATTATTAATCAAATATAAGGTCAAATATTTATTTATTTAATTAATCAAATGTTTAACTATTTTTAATGGTAAATTAATTAAGGTTTTAATTTAAAATAATTATTTAAGGTTTAATTTATTATTTAAGTTTTAATAAAAAGATTAATTAATTGATTAATTGAGATTAATTAATAGTTAGTTATTAATAAAGGTTTTAGATTATTATTTAATAATTAATAAAGGATTAATTAAGGGTTTAATTTATAAATTATTTTTTTATTAAAGGTTTAATTATTTATTAATTTATAATTAAATTAAGTTAAGTTAAAATTTAATAAAGATTAATTATGATTTAATAAAGAGTTTAACTTGTAATTAATCGTTTTAAAATGGAGTTTTAATTTATAATCCTTGTTTTCCAAGAATCAAATTGTTTTAAAGGTACTTCTTTTCCAAAGATGGTTTTGAACACAAGGGATTCAAATGTCAATATCATTAAGTAGATAAACAATTGTGAATTGGTTATGTAAATGGTTTGATTGTGTGGACATGTGTAGCAGAATAAATCCTCGTTCTGCTATAAGTTGATTGTTTAATAGTAGAAAAATCTCTGTTCTGCTATAATGTAATTGTTTATTGTGTGGACATATGTTTAGTAGAAGAATTTCTCATTTTGCTCTAAGTAGTGAATTATTTGGACATTTATTTAGCAGGACAAATCACCATCCTGCTATTATGTTATTTGGACATGTATATGCTAGTTGAGTTGTATTGACATGTTATTACCTGATTTGGATATGAATTTCTTTTACATATATGTTGAGTTATGTAAATAAATGGTTAAGTGGCTTGAAAGTGAAATTGACGTTAAATGGTAACTTAAATTACTACCATTGGGATTGCTAAGCTCTTTTTGAAATTATAAAATATGGTTTTGAATTAATTTCAATTCTTTAATTAATTTGGGGTTAAGGTTCATAAATGATTTTCAAGTTATATAATTATTTTATAAAGGTATTTATAAATAAATGGGTTTTACTAAGTAAAAAGGTTTATTTAAAGTGATTTAAAAGGATGAGTTGCAAAAGATATTTTGTAAAGGATTTTTCTTTGAGAAGATTTATAAAAAGAGTTTTTGAAATAGGGAAATGATTTTAGAGATTTGTAAAGAGGTTTTATAATTTAACTTGGAGAATTTTTAAGGTGAGTTATAAATTTGTTTTGGAAAATTTACAAGTTGATTGAAATATGAGGTGAGCTTTTAAAAAAGGAAACTTTTTATAATGGATGAGTGAATTGATTTTTATAGGAAGTAACGTCTTAAATGAAATTTTTTTGCCCATTTAATATGGAATTTGAAAAGAAGGAAACTTTTGTAAAGTTTGATAAATATACTTATACTGTTGAGATAAGTATATAAATGGGTTTCCAAGTATAATAGGGATGTAGGGGATTTGAGAATAGTGTTTTGTAAAGACCTTTTGATCGAATGTTTATAAAGTGATTTTAATTAATTAAAGATTAATTAAATAAGGATTTGTGGATTCCATATGGAATTAAATCTATGTTTGAATGTTTGTTTGTTTGATAGTTAAATAACCGACTATAAAACCTAGACCATAACTTACTTTGGAAATATCTAGGAGAAACACGTGAGTTATATGGCATGGTCATCCCCAATGATGTTGTATTGTGCGTATAAATCTTGTTTCGTTCTTCTAGGGTAAATGATAGTCCATAAACGGTTAGGAACTGAACTCCGCTCTTATCTTTTGTATGCTTATTTCCTAAAGAACCGGGGTTGAGTTTACCGGGATTTATCGAAAGTTGTTTCGAAGAGACCGGGATCAGATGTGTTATCCGAAAACCACTTCGATCAAACTCAAGCGTTTCGAACTGAAGACATCTTGAAGAGTATGGAATTGAAGATGGAGTTTTGAAGTGAAAGGGCTATTTCCTACTAACTCTGAGGGTGATTCCAAAATAGGTGTAGTAGAGGTAGCGCCTTCGGTTCGTTCATCACCTGAATGACTTGTATGGATGAATGCTCACATTGTGTCATCACTTGGAAGGCAATGTTAGTATTCCAAGTGGGATTGTTATTCTAAAAGGTAAAGACGTAGCCTCAAGCCTCATCAATCGGGAAATGACAAAAGTCGGGCATGCAGCAGAGCTATGTGGTCACTCCCATTAGGATATGGTCATCCAAAATCTAGATCGATTACTATCTACATGTATGCATCAGGGCTCAAAGTGAGGTGATCATATTCGGCACTACTAGTCAAGTGGTAGGCCAGTCCTGTGTGGTAGGGGGTACAAGATGTTCTTATCAGACCCCGGTGCATTTTATTCAGAGATGTACCATCGGAAGGTAGTTCTTTACCTTGTCATGGTATGGAATCAATTCGCCAATACATGCCTTTATAGTTTTACATGTACCCAACTATGTTGAAATGTGAGATGCAAGCCTTTCAGCTATATGCATATTTTACTTGAATCGTTATACATTATTATAATATCATTGGGTTTTCTATAAAAGTGTTTTGGTTATCGTAAGGTAAAAACCCGTCCGTGTTTATGTGTAGCGTGGTCTTACGAGATACCCTTGATTTTAAAAGTGTTTTAAAAGGAATAATTCAGTTGTTTGAGTTTACTCACACCGGACCCATGTCTGACCCGGTGTTTTATTTTATTTCCCTAAAACTCTTGGGTACTCAAATTTGTATGAGTAGCCAAGTGATCCAGGTTTCTCACGACTGCATTTTGGAGGAGTTGGAGCAGGTGGCTTCGCCTTAGCTAGTTATTACCTATTTCCGCTGTGTACGTATGTATGATCCATGTATCAGTTAGATGACTGTTATAACTGTCCTAGGGTAGAATTTGTATTAGTATGACTTTGATGTATCATTTTGGAAATGACTTTGTATAGAATTATGTTGATTAATATATGTTATTTCGTTGCGTTGTGGGATTCTGTACTTGTTTAGTTTCTTCTTATCTGTTTTATCTTTCTTTCTTTTCACCCCTAATGACCTGTCTTTCAGACACTAAAATGATCAGCACATGAACACCATGGATGTATCAAGTGTCGTCTTTAGGTGTAAGAAAGGCAGATTGCTACACATGTGTTATGTTGCAGGATGCATTTCACTAAGTACATATTCAACACTAAAAATAGTAATAAAACAATCAGTAAATTTATACACATGTGAATGAACTAATAAATTAGTTAATTCATTCACATGTGGATAAACTGACAAATTAGTTGTGAATAAACTCAAGTGTGGATCAACTAATAGAAAAAATGGATGGAAACAAAATTACCCTTTAGTTTTTGATGAAGATTGAGAAAATAAAGATTGAGATTGAGATAGTTTTCCTTCGTGGTCATCAAATTAAATATTCAGGGTTTATAGTTTGGTGACAAAAAGACAAATTTTATGGTGCAATAATGTACATGAGATGGAAACTAAGAAGAAAGAGAAAGATATATTATATAAATGACAATTTAGTAATTTTAATAAGATTTTATAGGAGGAGAATGTGTTGTTTGATTCTCCCCTACCAAAACCTTTTTAATTTAAAAATTGACTCTTTCCATTCCCCTAGTCAAAATGATTCACTATTTAACAATTCACTGTAAATAATTATTTCTCCTTCTACCAACATAAGGTATTATTACTTTTATCAGTCTTATTTGGTAAACTTATAATTCACTTAACTCATAAATAAAAAGTGAGGATATGAATCCATATCTACTACAAATAATGCTTGCAATTTTTTACCTTTAGCACATCATTCAACCGTCATGGATAATTTTGAAATCCAATGCTCTAAAAGATAGAAAAAATGAAAAAAAAAGGTTTCTTAATAAAAATTAAAATATTTTAGTATAATTAGAACAAGTTATATCAACCACTAAATCATGCTCATAAGCTTTGTACCTTTTGTGCAACGTTGAACCACCATAGATAATTTTGAAATTAAATACCCAGAAAAAAAGAGAAAAAACATCGGACCACCAGGCAATTAATATATAGTTATGATATAAAATTTAGAAGCTTCAAACTTATGAAACATAAATGTGAATTTTTATCATAGAAACATACTTATAGGTAATAATTTTGCAGTATTAGTAGGAACAATAAAGAAATTATTGTGGTATCTAAATAAATGTTAAGAAATCAACAACATACGTAGAATAAATTCTTTCACCCTGATTATATATTGGATAAATAAATTAGAATATACTAAAATTAGTTAAATAAGGTATAAATTATGGATCAATATAAAGAAGGATACTACAATAGGAGAATGAAGATGAACATGGACGATATGAAATTAAAATAACGGAGAAATGGATTTTAAAGGGTGTAAAAGGAATACTTAGAGTGATAAAATAGACATTAGTTCCAAAGGTTTAGTAAAATAAAAAGAGGGATGAATAGAAAAGGTTAAGTGCACTTTTGATAATATGTAATAAAAACATATCAGGAAAGAGACATGAAGATAAAATGAAGTGAGTCGGTTACAAAGTAATTATAAATATGGTAATTAATATAAGGATGTGAAATATGTAAAACAAAGAGTTTAATTGCAAAAAAAAAGATTTTACTCTCTAACTTACGAGAAAAAAGAAGAATAATGGTTAAACATTAAAGTATTTATATTATATAAATGGATGTTAGTATCATAACAAAAAGACATATATTCGATGAGTATATATATATAATATGTTGGACATTATGTTTGATTGATACAAATAATTATAATAATAAAAACTTTCATAGTTTGTTTCAAATAGTATCTAATGTAATATTCATTGAACGTGAATATTCTTATTACCAATTACAATGAATTTTCTGAGAAAATGAGATATAATGGTTACAAATGAAAGGAGTAATATCATCAAAAAAACCAATATAATCACTTTTGTTTAGAAATTTACCTTTGTGCACAATCACCAAAGACCATACTATCAATTGATTTATCTTTATACTCGTATACCTCGATACATATCAAATGTCCTACCAATAAAATCTCTTAGAGTGATGAGAACTCAAACATCAACCACGCATTGTACAACTTTAATGATTTCAACTACTTTTTAGAAAATGTGCAAATAATATGAGTATGGATCACACAATACGATATAATAAGGTGCATAATATATGTAATTAAGTAAAAATTAAAAAGCAATCTTAACGTGTCACTAAACTAAAAGTTATTTAAACTTATGTAGTTGATTTTCCCACTAAATTGAATTTCAATGAAAGTAATTTAATTATAATCAGTTTGCTACTTAGTTTAAATTCAAATTAAATGAAATTGATAATTATTTATTCTTTTTGTCAGTGGCATGTTAATATCACTTAATATGAACCTTTATATTTGAAGTTGGTTTACTTACAAAGGTTGTTTTTATCTACATCTTCAATTCAATATTTTTTATAATAAACTAGAGTAAAATTTAAAATAGCATAACTTCTAACCAACTCTGTAGAAAATAACATATAGTTACATCATTTGTAAGATCATTAAGAATTGAATAAAGATCAACATTACATCTAGATTGCACATAACTGAAGATTATTTGATGTCTATGTAGTAATAAACCAGTTATAACCCATAAAGTAAATATAGGAAACAAAGTTCATATTATTACTCACAAACAAAAATAAAATGAAATAAGGTTTATGTATAAATTTTGAGAGTACAAAATAGTTTCAACTTTACCTATAATAGATTTTGTAAACAACAAAAGATTTTATGGTGTCCACTTATTTATAAATCAAGTAACCACCTACAAATAAATGAAGGAGATAAACTCATAATCGTACAAACTGAAAAAATTCAAAAGAAAACATAATCTAAGGCAGAAAAAACCTAAGCAAAGATATGGAATTAGTAATTTAGAACAAAAGCAACAAATTCAACATCGAATTAAATAAAAAGAAATATAACAAAATAGAAGTCAAAATTTTTAATCAGTCTCAATGGAACAAAAAAACAACAAATTGAACACTGAATTAAATGAAAAGACAAATAAAAAACCTTATAAATCGATCTCAGTCGAATTAGAAGGATTTCTTGTAGGTCTTTAAGTAACATTTCCATAAAAACTGTACCATTGAAAGTAAGGTAGAACCACAATCACTATAATATATATGTATGTATGTATGTATATGTATGTATGTGTATATGTATATATTTAAAATAATTTAAGATAATGGAAAAGTGAAGAACTATTATTAAATTTAAATTTAATCGAACTCTAATTAAATAAGAGAAATAAAAATCAATTATTTTTTTTGCAAAGAATCCTTAATTTGGTTTAGATAGAGAACATAGAACATGGAGTGAAAACATTAAACATGGAAAATAACCGAGAAAATACAAAAAATCTTGTATAAAAAACGAAGAGAAGAGGAAAATTGTTATAATGTAAAGGAAAAATAAGTACATGATTATTGTACGTGGAAATAAGAATGTTACAAAGGGAAACATATGAAATAAAGAGCTATATGCAATGAAAATAAGCATCTATTCTTAAAATAGCATTTATAAATCTAGTAGCCCACTACGAATAAATAACCAAACTCATAATCTTACAAATCGAAACAAAAATCATAAGACATAACCTTAGGCACAAAACTCAAAGAGAAGATCAGCAATTTTGAATAAAAATAATAAATTCAACATCGAATCAAATGTAAAGACAAAAACAAAATACAATTCAAACATTTAAATCGAGCTTCACCGATCTAGTCAGCCAAGATTTCTTGGGGGCTCTTTGGATCGGTAACATTTAAAGCCAGCTCTAATTCATCTTAACCAACATAAAATCAAAAAAATATATTACATAACCAAAAGCATGAACCATACCATTAAACATGGAAGAGGAAATTCTATGGTTACAGCCAAAGGAGCAAATTTTCCACCTGGATTCAAAGCAAAAAAAACAAAGGATATGATAATATTTATGGATTTAAAAATATAATTTAGAGAAGAAGTCGAGAAAATGAACAATGCAACATTTCTGAATAACTGAAATAGAAAATGATTTATATTAGATAAAAAGTTGAGAAAATGAAAGTTAGAAGAGAAAATGAGAACATTTCTGAATAACTGAAATAGAAAATAAAATGACATATTGTTATTAATTATCATATAGTGGAAATTTAATTTGGAGCTTGGAATGGTAAGTAATTACTAAAGGGGTAAGTGAAACTTTTTCTTTCAAACCAACAAGAGAAGAGAACTGGATGTAAGAATGAATGAGAAGCAAGAATGCATATGGTCTTATATTCTCTTTTTTGTAGAGTAGTTGAATAGATAGAAAATCAAAGTCCTATAAATTGTGGTATCTATTTGGTAAAGAAATGTCAAACTATTTATTGTAGTAATATATAACACGAATAAAAGAAAATGAGAATTGTTATCCCGCCTTTTGGCAAGGCCGTGACACCAAGAACTTAACTGGAAACCGAGGACAGTTCGTCCCGAAGATCGGTTATACACAGATTCACTATGGATACTGGCAAATTTTATCCGAGTCCGGATCGAGCTACAATTGACAAGGCACGACAAGAAAAGCAATGAAAGCCAACGTTCCAAATTTCAAGTCAATCCGAGTTCATATGCTCAAGATATGATCGATGCAAGCCAGGGAAGTAAACTTGTTCGTATCCATCGGTCAACTTCTTTCGCATTGGCCTTGTTCGAATCCATCAAGCCTCAACGATTCGCATCCATCAACAATCACCAATTCGTATCCATCCACCATATAGTTTCGTATCCATCAATGAGCATCACTTCGTATCCATCAGGTAGCCATTGTTCGTATCCATCAAGCAAACAGGAAGAAACCTCCTTCGTATCGATCTGGTTCGACTCCATCAGATGTGCATGATTTCGTATCGATTAGGAGAGCACAAGTTCGTATCCATAGAGAGCGGCGTTCTTCGTATCCATCCTTCCTCATACTGCTCCGTATCCATGGAAGCTTGCTATTTCGTATCGATCCATCCACTCACCTATTTTTGTATCGATCGGCCAATGATCGATACGAAGTACACATAAAGGATCGGTACGAACATCATCATTTTGATCGATACGAAATACACATGAAGGATCGATACGAACGTCATCATTTCGATCGATACGAAGCTAACCTAGAACATCGATACGAAAGGCGCTGCTTGGACCGATACGAAGAATGGTTCTAGGTTAGTACGAACGTGGCCTAAATAAAAGGGAGACTTGGTCGATTCGGCCTCAAAAGTGGATCGATCCTAAAAACAAGCACCACGACAACTGGCATCATGTGCAGAATCACCGATGTGATACCATTGATACGAATGGCATCAATTCGAATTTGACAGCCTTTGAAAAGCACGAACTTGCATCGATCATAACTCAAAATCAACAAGTCCAAATGCCACCAAATTTTCACAGAAGCTTGCGTACATCCTCAAGGATGTTCATGATCAATCTCGACTCGATTGGACGAAATATTGATCGATACGAAGTTCGTTCGTATCGATCATGGATCGAGTGCAAATGACATGGGATCGATTGTGTGGGCCCACTCACGTGAGAGAAGAGGTCTTCTGAGATCTGAGCGAGATATTTGCAGCCTACGCCTATAAATAGCAGCCCTGGACCTATAGAAAAAAGACTTTTGGCTCTTCTACATCCAGACTCTGCCGAAATCACTGTTGTATTCAAGTTTTACTATTGTAATTCGTTGTAACCAGCAAGCAAAAGTTAGTAAAAGTCAATCATTTCATAGTTGACGTAGGCCATACGCCGAACCACTCTAAATCTGTGTGTTTCTGCGCGTTTTTTCTTGTTTATTTTTGGTGTGTTTGTTAGATCTGCCTCCTTTTTCATTTATATTCTTCATTTTATCTCTTCAAACACATCCGAAGGGTGTTGTGCCCAATTTTGGTACAAACACTTTGGTGCTTTCACTGAGAAAACCCAGTTTTTCTCCTGCTCATTGGATCTACTATCGATACCAGATTGCATAAATCTAAGAAGAAGATCCAGATTTACAAGTTTAAAGTTCTTCCATCCTATTCAGATTTGCATCAAGTCTAGGAAAGAGCTTCGCTATCCATCATGGTTAACACTAGGATTTCCATCCTATTCAGATTATACCCCTTTGAATACGTCGTTGGAGAATGTGTATTTGCAGACCTGCAATACTTTTTAGTATAAGAAACCTGCTCCGAAACAATCATCGGAAAAATAGATCCAAACAGGGAAGTTCTGTAGATTCCACGAGAGCTATGGCCATAACACGAATGAGTGTCACCATTTACAAGACCTCATTGAAAAGTTGATACGCGAGAGAAAGTTAGAGCAGTTTGTGCGGGCGCCGCAGTCAGGAGGTGCGGGCCCATCGAATCAGAACCATGTGCCAAATCAGGCAAGACAGGAGGAACCAGCTCGTACTGGCGGGAGGTTGGTGATAAATACTGTTAGCAGTGGTCCACATCCAACAGATCGGAGCTAGAGGGAAATGGAGTCGTATGCCAGTTCTATCAGGCATGCGGGCTTTGAATGTTGTAATAATTCGGAAGATGGGGCTTTTGCCAAGCAACAGAAAACGATGACAGACGACATCATATTTCGAGATCGAGATGCCGACAGGGTCGAAGCCCCTACTATTGATCCACTTGTTATATCAGCTCAGCTAGGTCCTGCTTGGATGAAGAGGATCTTAGTAGACAGTGGAAGCTCAGTGAACATACTATTCAAGCGAGCCTATGACCAGATGAAAATGGAAACAAAGGATTTGAAGCCTTGTCAGTCCCATATTCATGGCTTCAATAGGAGCGCAACCATACCCACTGGAGTAGTTGAATTGCCAGTAGAATTGGGAATTGGAGAACGATGGAGAGTCCAGATGTTACAGTTTGTTGTATTGGACATAGCCTCACCATGAAATGCTTTCTTGGGCCGACCGGCCCTCGCTGAATTTAGGGCAGCTATTGCCCCATGGTGTATGACTTTAAAATTCCCTACCGACAATGGAGTCGGAGTTGTTCAGGGAGACCAGGCTGCTGGATGAGCCTGTTATGTTACTGAGCCGTCAGAGGTGCAGCAAAAAGAAAAAGGAAAGGGCGTAGAGGAATCTCTCTACGTCCGCTTTGCTGAAAATTGACAATTGACGCCTGGGCCTAGGCCCGGGCACCCCGACCAATTCCCAAGGGATCTTGACCCGAGAGATACTAAAAGTGAAGACGAAAGTAAAGATAGTCAAGCCTCCCCGGCCGAACCGACGATCGATGTTCTGATCGACAATAATGATGATTCTAAAATGATAAAGATTGGATCTCAGCTAGGCCAACAAATGCAAGAGGAATTGGTTGAATTTCTCCGGTCAAACCTCGACGTGTTTTCCTAGACGCACTCTGACATGTATGGGATCTTGCTGGACATCGTGAGCCACACATTGAATATTGACCCGCGGCATGTCCCGGTCAAACAAAAAAGGTGTGGTATGGATCCAGAGAGATCTGCCGACCTTAAGGAAGAAGTAGAAAAGCTCAAATCGAATGGGTTTATCCGAGATGCATTATATCCAAAATGGGTGTCAAATCCTCTACTTGTCCGAAAGCCAAATGGGAAATGGAGAACATGTGTTGACTACTCAGACTTAAACAAAGCTTGCCCTAAAGACAGTTTTCCACTTCCCCGAATCGATCAGCTCGTAGACTCGACGGCTGGACATGAGCTCTTATCCTTCATAGATGCGTATTCTGGCTACAATCAAATACCCATGCACTTGCCCGACCAGGAGCATACTAGCTTCGTGACCAATATGGTACTTTACTGCTATAAAGTTATGCCTTTCGGACTCAAAAATGCTAGGGCAACTTACCAACGGTTAGTTAATCGAATGTTCGCTAACCAGATCGGAAAAACCATGGAGGTATATGTGGACGACATGCTCGTAAAATCGCGATTCTCCACTGATCATATCAAAGACCTGGAGTCAATGTTTAATATCCTCCAAGAGTACAGAATGAAGCTCAACCCGTTGAAATGTCACTTTGGGGTTGCATCCAGAAAATTCCTTGGGTTTATCGTCAATGCTCGAGGGATCGAAGCTAATCCTGAAAAGATCTGGGCAATCAGAAACCTTAAGACCCCGAGAACTATAAAGCAAGTTCAAAGCCTCAACGGGAAAGTAGCAGCGCCGAGCAAGTCTGTCTCAAAATCCACTGACAAATGCATTCCCTTCTTCGACCTAATTAGAAAAGGGAAGCAAAACTTCGAATGGACTACGGAATGTGAGGGCGCATTTCGAGCACTAGTTTAACATCTTTCTACACCACCCATCCTGTCAAAGCCTATTGATCACGAAAGATTGTACATTTACTTGGCGGTGTCAGAGAATGCTATCAGTGCTGCCCTAGTTCGAGAGGAAGATCGGATACAACGGCCAGTATATTACATTAGCAAGCGACTGACCGGGGCAGAGAGAAATTATCCGAAGCTGGAAAAATTGGCTTATTGTCTTGTTATTGCCTCGAGAAAGCTTTGTCCGTACTTTCAGGCTCATCCCATCATTGTCTACACCGACCAGCCATTACGACAGGTCCTTACGCGGCCTGAGACGTCTGGAAGGTTGCTTAAGTGGAATATCGAGCTAAGTTAGTTTGACATTACTTACACTCCAAGATGAGCCATCCAAGGACAAGTCCTGGCAGACTTCATAGCTTAATTCACTATCCCGGAGGACTTGCCCGAAACTAGTGAATCTCCCAAGTATATCTGGAAGCTGCATACTGATGGTGCATCAAATGATCGTTGCTCAGGTGCAGGGGTTGTACTTGAAACTCCTGAAGGTCGATCTATATGCTATGCTTTAAAGTTTGATTTTTGTGCAACCAACAACGAAGCCGAATACGAAGCCCTGCTTGCCGGATTGAGACTCGCCAGAGATTTAAGAGTTATTGCCTTGGAGATTTATTATGATTCGTAGTTGGTTATATGTCAAGTTTGGGGAGAATACCAGGCCAAAGACCGAAGGTTGGCTGCTTACTTAGCTCGGGCCCAGGAGATATTGAATCAGTTCGATTATTATGCCATTTATTGTATACCCCGAGAGCTCAATCAGAAAGCCGACTCATTGGCAAAGTTAACTAGTACAGGTGAGGCACGGCAGATGGGAATCGTTCCCGTGGAAACCTTGTCTTCCCCGAGCATCGATCAGATGGAAATGGATTGGGTATTTGAGATCAGTCCCGATAAGGAGTCATGGATGACTCTGTTCAGGAATTATATTGAGCATGAGACCCTGCCAGAGCGCAGGAGTAAAAAGAGAAAAATTCTTCGAAAAGCTTCGCGGTTCACTATTCATAATGGATTCATGTATAGAAGAGGATATTCTGTTCCTTTGCTTCGATGTATCGCTCACGATGAGATCAAATGAGTATTGCATGATGTACACGAAGGAGAATGTGGCGATCACACCGGGGGGCAAGCTCTTACCAAGAAAGTGCTCCGATATGGATACTATTAGCCAACTGCAAATCACGATGCATCAGATTATGCCAGAAAATGTGACAGATGTCAGAAACACGCTCGGATTCCAAGAGCCCCGCCTACCGAAATAACTCAGATGGTCAGCCCTTAGCCGTTTGCAGTATGGGGCATTGACATTATTGGCTCTCTACCTCTGGCCAAAGGTGGTGCGAAGTATGTCGTCATTGCAGTTGATTACTTTACCAAGTGGGCGGAAGCTGAGTCCCTTGCTACCATCACAACGAAAAAAGTGATCAACTTTGTTGTACGCAACATTATCTATCGATTTGGTCTCCCACGCACCATCATCACTAATAACGGAACCCAATTCGACAGTGTTGAATTTAAGAATTTCTGTCAACGGTTTCACATCCAAAAGAAGTTCTCCGCAGTTGCACACCCTCAAGCGAATGGATAGGTTGAAGCTGTTAATAAAGTTATAAAGTCTATTCTAAAGAAACGACTTGAAAAGGCCGGGGGCAAATGGGTCGATGAACTTCCTGTGGCTTTATGGGCTTATTGGACAACCCAGAAATCCGCAACCGACCACACTCCATTTTCTCTTTCCTACGGTTCAGAAGCCGTTATTCCAGTCGAGATGGAAGTACCTTCTCATCGCGTAACCTATTATGATCCGAAGACATATGCTATATTACTTGCCGAATCTCTCGATTTATTGGATGAGAAGCGAGAAGAGGCTGATTTGAGGGTAACTGCATATCGAAGTCGAGTCTCCCGGTTATACAATGCCAAGGTCCAACCCCAAACCTTTGAACTCGGCGATCTCGCCCTCAAGGGAATTTACCCGGTTCCTTCACATATGTAACCAACATGTGAGGGACCGTCTGTTATCGAACGAAAGCTCGTAGATGGCACATTCAAATTATCGACCGTTGACGGTCTCACCCTGCCGAGAGCTTGGAACAACGAGAGTCTTCGTCGCTACTACACATAACAGGCTCTATTTATTTATTCAGTCTATTTTTCATTTGCAATTTGTTTATGCATTTTGAAATTTGAATTTGTAATAGGGCAACTGATTTTGCCATATTTTCTTATTTCAGCAATAAAATGCAATCTCTTCGAGCCAGAGCTGCGATTTACTTGAAATGCTTCATATGACCATCACTATGCATGGAGAGCTAAGTTCCACCGTACGGTGGAATTTATTCAAATAGGGAGTGACTGTGATACGACCAGTTACTTGCTAAGTGAAACCCGAGCTCGGGGATAAGTCATCACACCGAAGTCAAAAAAGGATTGATACACGACAATCCTTTTATTAACTCCAGATTCCTAGAGTGCGAACTGGAGTATAAACTTATAAATGCGGTCCCGAAGAGGGTGGATCCGTCCACCTAACGACTTCGCCCGTATCCTGACCAAGTTTGAGGAGGATGGATCCATCCGTCTAACGACCTCGCTTGTTAACTCAGGGTGGATGTGAACCAACCATCCACGATCCTGATAGGTTCGTCGTTCCTGGAGTGCGAACGAAATCCTAAAGCTTGAACAGATATGACTGACCATCTGTCGGCTAACTCCAAGTTCCCAGAGCGCGAACTGGAGTATAAACATCAACTAACTTTGGACTCCCAGAGTGCAAACCGGAGTGTCAACATCAACTAACTTTAGACTCCCGGAGTGCGAACTGGGGTACAAACGTCAACTAACTCCGGATTCCCAGAGTGCAAACCAGAGTATCGACAACAATTAACTCTAAGTCCTCGGAGCGTGGATTGGAGTTTAAACATAAACCGGACACGAATCGATCATCCGTAACACTAATCAACTCGAAATCCCCAAAGAGCGGATTGGAGTTTAAACACAAACCGGGTGTGAATCGACCATCCGTAGGACAACTCCGAATCCCCGGAGTGTGGACCGGAGTGTAAACGCGAATCGGGTGTGACTGACCACCCGCAAACTAATTTTAAGTCCTCAGAGTACGGACAAAATGCTACGTATAAAGCGGGTGTGACTGACCGCCCATAAAATAATTTAAGTCCCCAGAGCGTGGACATACCCTTGAAACTTAAGCAGGCGTGACTGACCGCCGACATACAAATGCAAATCCCTAAAGTGTGGATGCAATCGTCGATAGATGAGCGAGTGTGATTCGACCACTCGAATTTCCTTGTTTCAGCATCAATTCAACGACGTTAAGCTCGATGTGTTGAAGGTGAAGTACAATTGCTAACTGATCTTTACTATTCGTCCCTGAAACTGGGGGCAGAACTTAAGGTCAAATCATTGACTGAGACAGTGCAGCATGAGTCCGGCTTAACGTTCGGTCATGATTCATAGTCGTGATTTCAGGACTTAACAAATAAATTCAGATCCAATCCAAAGGTCGAAACTTAACAAGTGTACCGGACTGGAGTTCAAATGCCGAAATACTTAAGCAAATAAACGAAAATTGAGTTGAAGACAAAATGGAATTTTATTTCAACTATTTGTGGTAGAAAATTAAGTACAAGTTTATCCCAAAAATCCTACTAGTAGGGGCCGAACCCGCATCTATACACGGCCAACAAAAGCTAAAGAAATTCCTATCTACTCAAAAATGAGCCGAAGAGACGTATTTACTCTTTTTTCTTTCTCGGTTTCTTCTTCGGTGTGGACCCGCTGGAGCTGTCACTTGGTTTTCTCTTTGAGCCCTTGCCTTTGGTGGTCGATCTCCAGTCGGGGGCATTATATCAGTTTCCTCCTTCGAACTCAAATGTATTGGAACGCTTCCTAAAGGCGGAGTCGGAGGGACATGATCAACAGGAGGAGGCGGGATAGGCACACTTGTCTCAACGACCGTTCCTCCCGGAGATATCATCCGCAAAAGGGTTGGACCAGGTCCCGCCATTCCACCTCCAAAGCCACTGCCCAGTGCGGCTGCCTCCATCTTAGCGTTGATTTCAGCTATAATTTCCTCTTCATGTAGTGTTTGTGCATCGCCGGGGACTCCCGCAATTGGGGCTGAAGAACTTGTCATTGGTGCACTTCCACCCATAACGAACGACAAATCGGCAAAGGGGTCATTGTGATGACCGAGAAGTTCCTCCATCATCTGCTCATTGAAAGTAAGTGTGCTTCCCTGTGCTTCGTCAATTGGTGTCGTGGTCGTTGTGGTGGTCGCTTCTGTTATAATGGCCTCCTGCACATGATGTGATTCTTGAGTTGCAGGAGGCATGACCGATGATACTCCGATCACTGGATAAAAACAAAGGAAGGACTGTTAGTAATTATTTCAAGTGACGTTTCCGATCTCGGATAAGCATAGAAAATGCTCAGAATACCTTCCTCGGTTTGGCTCGCGGGTGGTGGAACAGCTTCAGAGACTTGCTCGCGAACTGGAGACAACTGTGGTTGATCCGGCTTATAAGCAAGAACGGGCTGAGGATCAACCGCAGGTGTGGATTTAGGCTAAGTTGGCGCAAGAGTTTCGGAACTTATATCATGGTGCTCGACACCAGAGCCTTCTCCAACCTCCGAGTGTTGAGCGCCAAGTTTCTCCTTTTCGTATGAGATCGCCGTATCATGGAGAACTTTCCATTCATCTTCGTTCAACACCCGATTCTCGAGCTCGAACTCATCAACCGATTCCGCTTGTTGTTCAGTTTTTTCATCCTGCACCAACCGGCCCCAAGCGTTATATAGGTGTGTCGGATAATTGTCGAGCTAGGTTAAATCCCTGTACTTCAGCACTCTGGCATTGTACGTAATCAGAAGATCTTCAATATCGGCCTCTAACCTGGCCTCTGCCATCTTGACTTCATCCTTTACCATAGCCTCGACCTCCCAGATTTTAAGTATTGCCGCATCCTTCTCGTCCCAAAGCACCACTGCTTGTTCGCACGCCTCCTGGGCTGCTTTATTTGCGTCGTCCTTTTCTTTGACGATTTCAGAAAATTTGGCTGTAAGCACGTTAAGTTCCTTCAACGCAGCATCCCTTTCAGCTATGACAGTGGTGTTCCGGTGGCCCATCTGCTCCACCAAAGCGAAATGCGTTTGCCGCATTCTTTCCATAGATTGAGTTGCCTCATCAACTTTCAGGGTGGCCTCTATTCCAGATTTTCGAGAGGATTTAGCTTCATCATTGAGCACTTGGATAATACGGTCTTTTTGGGCGAGGTCGGTTTCTAACTTCTCAATTATTTTCGCTCGCTCAAAAGCCACCGCCGACGCTTTATCCGTGGCTTTCATCCACTCCTTGTATTGGGTATAAATATCATGGATATAGTCGTGCATCGTTTGTTCAGCCTCAGATGGGATTTTCTTTAAGTGAGGAGGGAATATAAAGCCGTCAAAGCAAATGTTCGAAAAATCTTTTCTCAACTAGGCAATTTTAATCGCTCCTTCCCCAGTGAGCTCAGTAATGGCTTGTTCAGCGACTAGGGGAGTTTCGACCTCGGTTCTATGACATTGCGGATCGGGCTTTGGAGCGTGAGAAGATGGTTTTTGGCGTGGAGGCTCCGGGGGATGTGTGCTGTGAGTAGAAGGTTGTGTAGAGACTCGAGGAGGTGGAGAACGCGATCATGATCGATATCTATATTCTCTGTCTCTATCCCTATCCCTCTCATAACGTTCTTGGATAGAATAACCGCGATCACGGTTTCTATCATCCTCCCTCCGACGGGACTCATAATATGAACTCGATGACGGGCGCGCTGAACGGAGGCTTCCAAGCATAGAATCTCGCCTAGTCATTGTATCTGTAGAATAAAAGAAAAACAAAGTTAGTAATCTCCCGAAGCAGACAACTTAAGACTGGAAACCGTGTAGTGCCATGAAGTGTATATGTGTGTGTAACCCCCCGACCAACCGGAAATGTCGGCCACACTTGTGGGAAGAGATTCGCTTAAATCTAGAGCACTTTGAAGCCCCTCCAATCCGGTGTCGTGTTGAAGTGACACATAGTCCGTAATCAGAATATCAGCAAGTCCTTTAAAAGGATTCTCTACTTGCGAGGGAGGAGCCTCCAAAATTCTAACGCTGGAGGCTGGCAGGGACACAACTATAGATTTCCATCTTGAAGATTTATGACGCTTGTGTGCTACTGCCTTGCCTTTTCTCCTTCCCTCTAAACCCTGAAAACTATCAGAAGGCCCGACTATGGGTTCGTCGTCAATAGGCGTATTTTCTTCATCGCCTTCCTCAGCTATCACGATCCCGGCGCTTTACACTTCACCCGCCTCGTCGGAGCTGCCCTAAGCATTCCTTCAAGTCTTATGCTTTGGTTTCGCTCAATCAGCCCAACGATCCTCAAGTTTCTGTCTGTTAGCACCGAGTCTATATCTCTCATTTCGCTCGGCACTTCCTGGAGAATTCACACTATTTCTTTGAAGTGAGCACCTTCGGGTCGCGAGATTACAGCTGTAAGGGAAAGAAGATATTAGTTTCAACATCAACTATGGTTATCTCGTTAACTACTGGAAAAATTGCAACACTTGCATCTAACCAACCATCGACTAGCAAACCCTGGAGGACATCGGACATAGAACCACTCTGTCTTGAAATAACTAAGTCTGGTCTAGGATCCGACCACCACTTGGCAGTTCCTAACTGCCTCTAGAAGTGTGAACGAAGGACTGTCTCCCCGACTCTTAATGTTAAACAAATATCTGATCTCGATCGTGGTCGGGGGGCGAAAAAGATGCTCCATGAATACAATGAATAGACTGTTCAGTAGTGCGTATCCATTGGGATGTAGTTGTGAGGGGGCAATTCCAAAAAAAGCCAACACTTCCTGAATGTACTGGTTGAATGGTGGAAGTGTTCCAGCTGTGCACGAATGTCTATTGAAAGCCATGAATCCTTCCGGGGTAGCGTGCGACCTGTCATTTGGTCCGGGTAGCAGGACGTCGTCTAAAGATAAACCGTGTCTTAAGCATATTTGCCCTAGCATGTCTTCGGAGACGTTGGATGGCATGGAATCTTGTGGTATCACAATAAAGGTTGCTCCTGGAAGCTCGTCCGGAGTTGGATCTATTACTTCGGTTGCGATGGTCGGGATCTTTATTGTCAAAGAAGACGAGCTTTGAGGCTCCTGCTGTTGCGAACTTGTAGGTTCCATAACTAGTCAACTCGGTAAAAACCATCATTAGATGATAATAAGCCCGTGTGTTCCCCAGTGTGAAGTGCATGAATGTGTTGTGCAGTGCAGTGCTAAATGATACTTAAGAAATTCTACGAAATTGAAGGAATGTTTGAACGATAAGACTTCGAGATTCAACCGGAATGACCGTCATCGCTGACCGTCACAACCGTGCCAGCCTGACTTCGAAGAACTATCCATGTTAGAGTTCGTTAAGTTTGTCAAATTACAATTCCATCGACGAGCTTCGAAGGGCAGTCAAATATACAGTTTAACAGTTAAATCCAGTTTTGTAAGGCAGAAGCTCGTCGGAGTCAAATGTTTGATTATGCAAAATTTCGTATCCAATGAAATCTGAATTTGGATCGGTCACCGGAAGTGCAATTCGTATCGATGGTGGAAGACAACGTCTCGTACCAATCGCAAGAAGGTCAATTCGTATCGACCGAGGACCCCCAACTTCGTATCGATCAAAAGCAGCGTCTTCATATCGATCGTTGGATCCGAGTCTTCGTATCGATCACTCTGGATCGATGCGAATTCCTATCATCAACCGATACGAACTACCTGCTTCATCGATACGAAGACCCATTATTCCTGATCGATTCGAACTCACTCACTATCCACAGTCGATGCGAGTACGTCCTTTATCCTTCATCGATACGAGTAATTCCGTCGTATCCCTCCTCACTCCTTCTTCTCCAGTCAATACAAACGTCATTAACCCTTCCTTGGCCTCGCTCCGACCCAACTCCGTCAACAATATCATCGGAATCGGCCAGGGATACGAGTGGAATGGCACAAGAATTCGAGTTTCGTCATTTGGAGTTGATTTTAATTGATTAATTACCTAATTAGAACAATTAATTCAAGGAATTAACGGGTTAAATGACTCGAAGGTGAAGGCAAGTTTCTTTTCTCTTTTACTCCGATCGATACGAAGGCAGTGTATAGCAATAAGCGCAAGTGGAAATTTTTTTTCTAAGTCCAAAATGTATTTATATGGACTCGAACTCAAGGGAACAAAGGCGATTCGTCTCCCAGTAAATGGACCGGTTGAAACGGTCAGGGGCCTATCGATATGAAGGGCGTTGGGCCAACATGCCTGGAATGAATCCCTTCATCGATGCGAAGACATAGCTTCGTATCCATCAGCCTAGAGCAATGCAGAGGTTGACACTTCGTACCCATCATCGAGTTACCATCTGTTTCGTATCCATCAATTCGAACCTCATCGATGTGAAACTCACAAAAAGTTTTACTTGAAGCATTGAATTTCATCGATACGAAGCACTTATTTCGTATCCATTTGGTCGAAGACCTAAACCTCATATCCATCGATACAATGTACCTCCGAGGGCTATCCATTTCGTATCGATAGCCATCGATACGAACATGCATTCCAACATCCCGTATCAATCCAGGAGAGGATCGATACAAAAGAAGTTACTTAAAACGACTATCGATCGTTGCTACAACTCGAATTTCACATCGATTCAGGAGAGGATCGATACGAAACTCGATCTAAACAAGAACTAAAGAACTCGGCAACGACTCATGAACGAACAAAAGTTGACGAGAGCCGAGTTTATATATATTCTATATGCCATAAATCAACATTTAATTCTTAAAATTTACCGGAATTGAGTGCTCACCTAGTGACAAGTACAATAACGAATGAAAGATTACTATTATACAACACTCAGCTACAACAGTACATGGTAGAACAATTGGCAGTCAACAGTTCATAATTTACATTTCTAAGTATCAATCCCGTTCAGATAAGTCGGATAAAACTGTTCAAGATGAAGATTGCAACTTTTCAAAGCACGTCATGTTCTCACAAGACGTACTTTGGGGGGAAAATGTTATCCCGCCTTTTGGCAAGGCCGTGACACCAAGAACTTAACTGGAAACCGAGGACAGTTCGTCCCGAAGATCGGTTATACACAGATTCACTATGGATACTGGCGAATTTTATCCGAGTCTGGATCGAGCTACAATTGACAAGGCACAACAAGAAAAGCAATGAAAGCCAACGTTCCAAATTTCAAGTCAATCTGAGTTCATATGCTCAAGATATGATCGATGCAAGCCAGGGCAGTAAACTTGTTCGTATCCATCGGTCAACTTCTCTCGCATCAGCCTTGTTCGAATCCATCAAGCCTCAACGATTCGAATCCATCAACAATTAGCAATTTGTATCCATCCACCGTATAGTTTTGTATCCATCAATGAGCATCACTTCGTATCCACCAGGTAGCCATTGTTCGTATCCATCAAGCAAACAGGAAGAAACCTCCTTCGTATCGATCTGGTTCGACTCCATCACATGTGTATGATTTCGTATCGATTAGGAGAGTACAAGTTCGTATCCATAGAGAGTGGCGTTCTTTGTATCCATCCTTCCTCATACTGCTCCGTATCCATGGAAGCTTGCCATTTCGTATCGATCCACCCACTCACCTATTTTCGTATCGATCGGCCAATGATCGATACGAAGTACACATGAAGGATCGGTACGAACGTCATCATTTTGATCGATACGAAGTACACATGAAGGATCGGTACGAACGTCATCATTTTGATCGATACGAAGTACACATGAAGGATCGATACGAACGTCATCATTTTGATCGATACGAAGCTAACCTAGAACATCAATACGAAAGGCGCTGCCTGGACCAATACGAAGAATGGTTCTAGGTCAGTGTGAACGTGGCCTAAATAAAAGGGAGACTTGGTCGATTCGACCTCGAAAGTGGATCGATCCTAAAAACAAGTGCCACGACAAATGGCATCACGTGCAGAATCACCGATGCGAAACCATCGATACGAACAACATCTATTCGAATTCGACAGCCTTCAAAAAGCATAAACTTGCATCGATCATAACTCAAAATCTACAAGTCCAAATGCAACCAAATTTTCACAGGAGCTTGCATACATCCTCAAGAATGTTCATGATCAATCTCGACTCGATTGGACGAAATATTGATCGATACGATCGTTCGTATCGATCACGGATCGAGTGCAAATGACATAGGATCGATTGCGTGGGCCCACTCACATGAGAGAAGAGGTCTTCCAAGATCTGAGCGAGATATTTGTAGCCTATGCCTATAAATAGCAGCCTTGGACCTACAGAAAAAGGACTTTTGGCTCTTCTACGTCCAGACTCTGCCGAAATCACTGTTGTATTCAAGTTTTACTGTTGTAATTCGTTGTAACCAGCAAGCAAAAGTTAATAAAAGTCAATCATTTCATAGTGACGTAGGCCATATGCCGAAAAACTCTAAATCCGTGTGTTTCTGCGCATTTTTTCTTGTTTATTTTTGGTGTGTTTGTTAGATTTGCCTCCTTTTTCATTTATATTCTTCATTTTATCTCTTCAAACACATCCGAAGGGTGTTGTGCCCAATTTTGGTACAAACAAGAATCGAAATAAAACACTAGATATTTAACTATAATATAAAGCAAAAGGAAAAACAATAGAACACTTCTGAAGATTAAGGTAAAAGAAAAGGGAAACATGCTGTTGAATAAGTGCTGGGTGTAGCATAAATGAGATTTAAAAGTATACCCTTCAATTTCAAAATATCTAATCACAAAACTAAATGGAGTCAAAGAAAATTGGAGATGAAAAATCATAAATTTTAGGAATAGTGAATGATTATGTTTACCTACATTCTTTATAACTATGCTTAGCAGATGTGAAGAATTAAAAGAAGGGAAGTCAAAAGGGCTGACAGATGATGGAGTATTATTTTTAAATTTGTACATGAACAAAAGAGAAAGCAAAATGAATGAATTAAATACATGCCTTGGATATGTAAAAAAACTAAAGAAGATGGATTAGTGAGTGCAGAGGAAGGACAAATTAATAATGGTTTGGTACAAATCTTATACTATATACCTTAAAGTCAGATCTCACTTGCAATTTTTTTCTTCTTATAATTTTAGAATTTAAATACTCTTCTCTCCTTGATTGAGTATGTCCTAAAGAAGGTAACAAGTTCAATCCCCGCTAGCCACTCCTATATCTTATTATCTTACAATAACCTTATTTGCCTTGGTCTAGTTTAAGCTCAAGCACCCCGGCTAGAACCCGGTTAACCTCATTTTATCCAATAAATTTTAGAATCATTTAATTCATTTAAAAATATTTATTTTTCTATTAGGTCTCCTGCAACATATAAACTCTACATATAAGTGCATTCTAAATCAAATGTCATGTTGTATAGTTTTATACTTTCCAGCTACATTGATAAGCATAATCTTTATTCAAATTTCGTTTCTTCAGTTTTTTAAAATATAAAGTTTTTAACAAGTGCCTTCAATAAACACTTATTATATCAATAATAACAATTAAGGAAAATCAAAAGTATAACAACCAAGAAGTCTATAAACATATACCTAGTTTAAGACCTATAATTTTATCATAATTTTTTTGTAATTCAACCATTAACTTCATGTAATCTAATTGTATATATGTATATGTTTATGTATATGTATATGTTTATGTATATGTATATGTATGCATATATGTATATGTATATGTATATGTATATATATATGCATGTATGCCTGTATGTTTTAATGTTGGATTATCCTAGTTCTTTTGCTTTTTATCACATACTTTTACAATTTAAATCCTTATTTCTCTTTATACTATATACTTTAAAGTCGGATCTCACTTGCAATTTTTTTCTTTTTCTTATAATTTTAGAATTTAAATGCTCATCTCTCTTTGATTGAGTATGTTCTGAAGAAGGTAACAAGTTCAATTCCCGCTAGCCACTCTGATATCTTATTATCTTACAATAACCTTATTTGCCTTGGTTTAATTTAAGCTCAAGCGCCCCGGTTTGAACCCGGTTAACCTCATTTTATCCAATAAATTTTAGAATCATTTAATTCATTTAAAAATATATATTTTTCTATTAGGTCTCCTGCAACATATAAACTCTACATATAAACTGCATTCTAAATCAAATCTCATGCTGTACAGTTTTATACTTTCCAACTACATTGATAAGCATGATCTTTATGCAAATTTCATTTGTTCAGTTTTTTAAAATATAAAGTTTTTAACAAGTGCCTTCAATTAACACTTATTATAACAATAATAAAAATTAAGGAAAATCAAAAGTATAACAACTAAGAAGTCTATAAACATATACTTGGTTTAAGACCTATAAATTTATCATAATTTTTTTTGTAATTCAACCATTAACTTCATGTAATCTAATTATATATATATATAAAGATGTATGTATGTATGTATATGTGTATGTATGTATGTATGTATATGTATATATGTATGCACGTATGCCTGTATGTTTTAATGTTGGATTATCCTAATTCTTTTGCTTTTTATCACATACTTTTACAATTTAAATCCTTATTTCTCTATGATTCATGTGTATATTCAAACATTTACGCTTTGAAATTTCTCATTTAACAAGATTTAATATACTCAACCTTAATAACACATCTCTTTAACTTTCCTATTTATTGGTTTTACTCTTTTTGTTCAACTCTATTTTATATATCCATGAAATTTAAACATAGGCAAAATTTCTTTATTATCATCAGAAGTAAATATTTATTCTCCTTATTTCCATCTTTCATTATAGTTCTCTTTAATCTCAAGCTCCACAATAACTCAAAATGATATCAAATTTCAATCGCACAATTCAATCATCAAGATGGGCCATATAATATTATAGTAAGGTTTAAACTTTGATGATATTAAACTCTCTTTCCCAATCATTCACTTGATATTTATTTTCACCCTACATATAGACAATTCTATTTAAATCACTGCAGACCTTCATGTTTCCTTGAAATTGCGTTTATTATCTTGAATGGTAAAGTCCATATAATATTTTAGTATCAAAGTACAACATACTCTGAGTTTACATTATTCTCCCCTTTCTTATAGATAAGTAAGTATTAGTTTATATAATGTATTTTAGCTTAACGTCCTTAGTTTTTGTGTGTGTTAAAGTTAGATCTCTCCTAATCGTTTTGTCTTTTTCTCATAATTTTAGAATTAAAATTCTCATTTCTACACGATTCATTTGTATATTTCTAGTTTACCCCTCTAAAGTTTCTCATTTAACAAGTTTTAGTATATTTAGTTGTAACAGCATGCCTTTTTAACTATCCTACCTATTATTTTTACTCATTGTACATAATTTAGTTTTATTTCGAACTGAAGTTAAAACCATCCCTAAGAAGAAGTTTCTTTTCTCTAATCAGAAATAAAATCTTTACTCTCTTTGTTTCTATATTTCACTATACTGTCTCTTTTATCTCAAGTTCCATGAGAACTCAAAATGACATCAAATTTGAATTTCAAACTAAATCATCAGAAATGATCAAATAATATAGTGGCAAGCTTTTAATTTTGATGCTATTTTACTCTATTTTCCTACCAATTCACTTAATTTTTTCTTACTCTATGTTTTATTCATTTTCTAATACCATATCCACAAAAAATCTTTGATCATTGTAGGTTTTGACTTTTCCTTGAAATGTCATTTATTATCCATGAAGATAACTATATAATATTTTATTCTCCATTTTCACCATGTATAAGTAAGAATTAGTTTGTAGAATTTATTTTATTTTGTTACTTTTATAAAATATGTTTAGATCATGAATCTGTATGTATAATTAAAATACAGGTAGTGATTTCATTTTGTTAATTAGTTACTTCTCAAAGAACAATCTTAACTCTATTAAACCAATTTATGATTTTCTGTTTAAATAGCAGGTTTATTTTTGGTGATTTTATTCTTCAATTACACACAATCTAATTACCGGCAGCATTGAGAACAAAGAACATTGAAAGTTACACTACAGTGAAGAGGCCTTTTGTAGCGCTGAAAAAACGCTACCAAAACTTTTAGTAGCGTTTCGATAAACGCTGCGATACGACATGCAACTAAAATTCTGAAACTTTTTGTAGCGTTGTAGAAAGGTGTAGGTGCCGAGTTGGATCGTAGATGCTGTAGTTGGATCGTAGGCGTAGGTGCTGAGTTGGATTTGTATACAACCAAATCTAATTACTAGAGCGTAGGTGCTGAGTTGGATTAAAGGCGCTGAAGTTGGATCCTAGGCAATGGAATTGGAGCAAAGGGAGAAAAGGGGATGCGAGGAGATAGGAGATGAATGGTAAAACATATATAGAAGTAGACTAATTTTATGACATATCATGAACGCAAATGAAGTGAGCATCACATAAGAAGGTGAACTGAGAAACATATACATAAAGTGAATAGTTTATTGATAAATATGAATGGTAGATGTATATATAAGACAAAACAAAAACAAAAACAAAAATCTATTCACAAAATAGTATTAGTCAATCATATACTTATATATTCCAAAACAAATATTTTTGACTAATAACAAATGAAATTCATAACAAAAATAGAATAAATTTAAGCATACAGACCATGATAGATAGAGTTAAATGCTCATGTTAAATGATAATAAATATGATTAAGATATATTTAGAAAACAAACAAAACTTATCCATCGTTTACAAAGTTCAAATGTAACCAAGTTAATGTTTAGCTTGTAGATGTTAAATGATAATAAATATGATTAAGATATATTTAGGAAACAAACAAAACTTATCCATCGTTTACAAAGTTCAAATGTAACCAAGTTAATATTTAGCTTGTAGTTTTGAAACTGTATAATTTTATCTATTTCCAATGGCAGAGTGCAATTATGCCCACAATCGCATATCTGTAACAGACTTCTTAATATGACTATGCCCATGTATATAATAGATTTACTTCTTAACTTTAGTTTGCCAATTTCCACAGAGTCAAATTTTCGATGGATCTTTTAGCTAAATAATTGTAATAAAATAAATTGATGTGTGAAACAGCATTAGATAAAATACTCATTGTGATAACTCAAATTGGAGAACAATGCAACTGTGAACATCCATATGTCCACTTCCACATAATTAAACTCAGTAGAATCTTATTAGGGTAATTTTGGTTACCTTCCATAGCCAAATTTATCAAATAAGTCCACCAACTTATAGTGGAAGCCAACAAATATGTATTTACTCTTCATCCATGAGAGAAACAGAGAACCTGAAATAGAAATAAAAGTAATTAGTATTACAACCATAATTGTTCACGAGCAAAATAACCATTGCAAAAACACATATTGAACAATTAATGCAAACTATTAATGTCAGATATAATAAAGTTAGTCATAATGAGATTATGCCCACATTTACATCAGAAAATTCTAGTGAACTAAAGAAACATGACGTTTCTAGTTACCTATCACAGGTTCATACTATCTTTAACGGAGATCACCGAATTTTTGACTGGACATTGATGAATCAAATCACTATTCTCCATCAATGATAACAGCATAGAACATTCAAATCATATGCAAGGTGGAGAGACACATCTTGAAACTTTGAGTTGACAACTCAATTCATGCTTTTATTGTTTTAAATAAGTTTTGCAAGTTTTTCATGTTTCATTTATGATCGGTTAAAGAAAAAGTTCTGAACATAAAATTAGTATATCAGTAGCTGAAACCAAGAAAAGTTGGATAAATACACGTTTACACACCTGTGGTTAAATCCAGCAGTTTAAATAGCTACAAAACAATGAGGTTGCAATTGCATAATCCAGCAAGCACCATACACAAAAATCCAATTAGGAACAAATCCCAAGTAGCAAAGGCATATAGTTTATATATACGTTTGTAGATACTTAGCTACATCGATTGAATATGGCGCTACAAGTTCACTTTTACAAAAGAATCCATAGACGATTTAAAATTAAAAAATAGCAAATCAGTTTTCATTATTCATTATTCACTACTAGAGATGGATCACTAAGAGAGGATATCATAGAGGGAGAGAGAAACTTATTATATAGAAATTTCTTTATTCATTATTCACTGCTACCACCGCATTAACGAAAAAAAGATGCAAATTTCAGCTACAATAATGGAAAGCAAAGCAATATTGTTAACATCAATGCCAGCAATAATAGTTAGAAAAAAATAAGTCAACTTACAAGAGTGATTTGATTTTCTTTCCAGCAAAATCTACAACTCAAAATTGCAAGCAAAACAAAATCAAGGCCAACAGGAATTTAAACATCCATACATATATAAGTGAACTACCTGGATCTACTGAAGACAAAGAATATTTGCCTGTAATATAACAAAAAAGAACAATGAGTATTAATAAGGCATCATGAGTATACCGCCAGATAGTTCACGATCACTTGTTAACCTGCAAACTAAAAAGTGGTAATCTTGACAAATTAAGTGATTGGAGAAGTCGAAGGAATAATTCATAAATACAAAAATTATTTGGGTATATTTTATATTAATAATAATTTACAGTCATCAAAAGGAAGAATAATAGTCATGTGGTCACCAACTTCTAGACTGCTGCTCTATTTGAAATAGATGATGAGTAAGTTTCTTGTCTTTTGAAAAGTAATGAGAAAATTATGGGAATATTTACAGTTCAAATCTAAACAAATAACCTTTCCCTGGATAGTTGCTGGTGATTTCAACGGCATAATCCACACTTTTGATAGAATTGGTGGGGATGGAGTTAATTTTAAGTTAGGTGACGACTTCTCCAGACGCTTTCAACAATCTGCACTCATAGAAGCTTAGGTATATGGTGATTTTTTTACAAGGAAAGAGGGAAGAATCTATCAATTCACAGTGGAATTGACAGAATATTTCTTAATTCCGTTTTTTTGGATAGATTTACTCACTATAAATCATATGCATTAAATCATTCATCAAGGTGACCATTGTCTACTTCACTTATTGTTAGAAATTGATACCTGAGATTCCCAAATCGAGTGAAACCCTAGCTAATCAAAGCATGAAGAAGAAGGAGCTGGAAGCCGAACTAGATTTCTTATTTGGAAAAGAAGAAGTTCAACAAAAAGGAAGGTGGAGTATTTGATCGGTGAAGGAGTATCTGATGTGGTTCGATGATTAAAGAAGACTGAACGAGAAACTATGTTCGGTGGAGGAGAGATTTGGTTCAGAGTTAAAGACGTGATGATTTCGTTCGAAATTAGGGCATGAAGTTTTGAGCGGTGATTTGCTGAACGAAATTTTTTGTTCGGTGATTTGGACGCCGGTCCAAATTTTTCGCTCGATGTTTTGCCGAACCAAATTATGCCGGACCAGATATGTCGAACCAAACCCCAGGGCTGCTATATAGCAGCTACCCCTCCACATTTCCTCACTATATAAATAGTGGTGCTTTTGGACAACAATGGAAGCCATGCTAGAGAGCTAAAACTCTGTAGAATTTTGTCTATGTTGTTAATTCTTCTTATGTATAGCCTCCAAAAGTGAATCAATCTTGTAACTCTAATCTTTCAGTGATTAATAAAATCTCCTCTCTCTAAGTGGATGTACACTGCCTCGCGGTAGTGGACCCACTATAAATACTGGTGTTTTTTATTTTTCTACATTGCATTGATTTGTGACTGTCGGTTCTGGTGTTTATCTCTGTTTGTATTGTCTCACTACAATCACGATCCAGTTGTTTTCCATTGCGTTGGGTTTTTTATTCCCTTAGACTGATCATTTGAAGGGATTTTCCCCAACAGTCTGGTATCAGAGCTGCAAGGTTGATTGAGGAGTGTTAGACGCTATGGCAGGAGATGAAGCGACTCCAGTTGTTACAAGACCCTATACTAGAGGGATGTATATCGCGTCAGGATCACAGTTGGCAATTGAGAAATGGAATGGGGATAAAGACTTCGAGAAGTGGCAATGGAGGATGAAGGCTGTTCTATTGAGGAATGAAGTCCATCCAGTAGTGTTTGCCCCTTAGGAGTTGACGATTGACATCTCAGTCGCGGAAAGGAAGGAGATGGAGAAATGGGCGTAACTACTTTACCACTAGCTATGGGCGAGAATGTTATCTCAGAGATTAGCAGTGTGACCACTGCAAGGGGCATTTGGACCAAGCTAGAAAATCTTTACTTTAAGAAATCTTTGACTAACCGTCTGATATTGCTGAAGATATTTTTCACCATGCGGATGAGAGAGGATACTTAAGTGAAGAAACATCTTAATTTCTTTGATGATATCGTGATGAAGATGAAGACTGTTGACTTAAAGATGGATGAGGAGAAAATGGCAATGATTCTTTTGTGTTCTCTTCCGAAGCGATACACAGATTTCGCTTACAGCCTTATCTTCGCTAGAGACACATTGACAGTGGAAGATGTGAAGTCAGGCTTTCTATCTGAGGGCTTGAGAGATCAGATGAAGGAGATAAGTGAAGGAAGTAGAGGTGGAAGTAGTAGTCATAGCCTGTTTGTTGAAAGAGGTAGAGAAGATAAGAAGAATTGGCACTCTAGAGGGTGTTCCAAGTCTGGGAAGCCCGGTAATGGCAGGAGAGGAAATTCTAAGGATGGGAAGTGCTTTATCTGCAAGAAACCTGGTTATTGGAAAAAGGATTGTCCAGATTTGAAGAAGAAGGAAGAAGACGGATCTTCATCATTTGCGGTGGAGAAGTCTGTATCTGACAATTTGTTGTCTACAGCAGTATCGGATGTCTCACAACATTGGGTACTGGACTCGGGGGCATCTTTGCATATGACGCCTAATAAGGATTACTTCAGTTCTTTTGTTGGACGAGAGGGAAGCTCTATTCTTATGGGTAATGATGCTAGCTGTAGAGCAATGGGTGAAGGTATAGTGAGGATTGGGATGTTTGATGGGGTGATACACACTTTGATAGGTGTCCGGTATATTCCAGGTCTTCGGAAGTCCTTAATTTCTTTAGGACAATTGGCATCTTTGGGATGCAAGGTAACAATCGAGAAGGATAGTCTTAAGGTTTCGAGAGGTGCACTAGTTCTTATGAAAGGAGATGTGTTCCAAAATCTGTATTTGCTGAAAGGAACCACAGTTCTTGGAGTGTCGTGCGTTGGAGTAGACAGTTCTCGTGCTTTGGATGCCACAAAGCTTTGACATCTCAGGTTGGGTCATTTTTAGAGAAGGGCTTAGAGTTTCTTCGGAGGCAGAAGACGATCAAAGGAGAAAACTTCTACAAGATGGACTTTCGCCAAGAGTGTGTGTTAGGCAAACAAACTAAAGTATCTTTTGGAGTTCGACTCCATAGATTGAGGCGAGTGCTTGAGTACGTGCATACAAATGTTTGGGGACCGGTTGGTACTCCTTCTCTTGCAGGAGCAAAGTATTTTATCTCTTTCATTTATGACTTTTCTTGAAAAGTATGGGTGTATGTGATGAAGGCCAAATCAGAGAGCTTTGAGAAGTTCAAAGACTAGAAATCGCTTGTTGAGAACCAATCTGGTTCTAGGTTGAAGCTGCTGAGATCTGATAATGGCAGCGAATTTGTCTCTAGGGAGTTCCTTGATTTCTGTAGACAGCATGGCATTCAGAGACATTTCACTACACCCGGCGATTCGCAATCCAATAAAGTTGCAGAAAGGATGAACATGACTCTACTGGAGAAGGCTCGTTGCTTTAGATTGACGGCGGTCTTGGCTAAAGGCTTTTGGGCTAAGGTATTATCAACTGCGGCGCATATCATAAATCGAATTCCGTACTCAGCCATAGATGGGAAGATTCCGGAGGAGAAGTGGAGAGATAAAGCAGTGTATCTTGGTTACTTCCGAATTTTTGGTTGCCCTATGTATGTTCACCATACAGGTGATGACAAGTTGGAGGCTAGAGCATACAAGGACATACTAATGGGATACACCGATGGTATCAAAGGGTAACAAATTTGGAACCCTGTTAATCGGAAGATTGTTCATTCCAGACATGTTACCTTCGATGAGTCTGCTATGTTCAATCCGAAAGAGAAGCTACCTACCACATCAGAAGATTCCGATAGTCCTAAGGAGATGGAAGAAGTTCCCATGTTCCAGCCAAATAGTAGAGTTGTTGTTGATGCTGTCAAGGAAAACGCAGTTGATGAAACATCACAGGATAGTCCACAGGTACCTTCTAGTAGTGCTGGTGATGTGCATGAATCTAGGGGAAGTTCAGTTCAAGGTGGAGTTGAAAGGATTTTAGACGAAGTAGTACCTACCCAGGTTAGTCATAGGACTATTAAGCCGCCTGAAAGGTATGGTGATTAGCAGTTTGCAAACCTTAGCCTTGGTGATCAGTTTGACTATGCCCTACATGTGGTTCATGAGGAGCCGCTTGACCTTGATGAAGCTTTGAAGTCATGTGACAGTTCGAAGTGGATGTGCACTATGGAAGAGGAGTTAGAGTCGTTGAAGAAGAACAAGACTTAGGATTTGGTACCACCTCCTCAAGGAAGCCGAGCCATAGGTTGCAAGTGGGTGTTCAAGGTGAAGGATGATGGGAGATACAAGGCTAGAATAGTTGCTAAAGGGTTTTCATAGATAAAGGAATTGGAGTATGATGAGATATTCTCTCCAGTAGTGAGGCATACGTCCATCCGCATTTTTCTCGCTATCGTCGCAGCTCATGACTTGGAGCTGGAGTAACTGGACGTGAAAACCGCTTTCTTGCACGGAGACTTGGATGAGACCATCTACATGAAGCAGTCAGAAGGATCTGTTATAGATGGGAAAGAAAATTGGGTTTGCAAATTGAAGAAGTCATTGTATGGACTTAAGCATTCGCCTAGACAATGGTACAAGAGGTTTAACTCTTTTATGCTTTCACTTGGTTTTGATCGTAGCATCAAAGACGCTTGTGTGTATTTCAAGCATTTAAAGAATGGTAGATGGGTGTAACTACTCTTGTACGTGGATGATATGTTGATTGCTTCCAAGGATAAAGCTGAAATCGATAGTTTGAAGCTAAAGCTAAAAGCGGAATTTGAAATGAAGGACCTTGGAGAAGCAAAGAAAATTTTGGGTATGGAAATCCAAAGGGATAGAAAGCTAGGACTTTTGAGCCTCACTCAAAAGGAGTACATTCGAAAGGTGCTTGCTCGGTTTAGCATGGAAGGGGCAAAGGCAATCAGCACACCCATGCCTTTGCACATACAGCTTTCTAGTAAAGGCTCTCCGATCTCGAAAAAGGTCAAGGCTTATATAATGAAGGTCCTATATGCAAGTGTAGTTGGCAGCTTGATGTATGCCATGGTCTGCACTAGGCCTGACATTGCACAGGCGGTTGGATCGGTGAGTAGATTCATGGCGAATTCAGTAAAGACGCATTGGGAAGTAGTGAAGTGTTTCTTCAGATACCTTAGAGGAACTCCAAACCATAGACTTGTCTTTGGAGGCAGAGGAAGAGATTTCAGTTTGGTTGGATTTTGTGATTCCGACTATGACGGTGATAGAGATCGAAGGAAGTCAACCTCTAGATATGTGTTCACCATTGGTGGGACATCGATCAGTTGGAGAGCGAGGTTGCAGACGATTGTGGCTTTGTCTACTACAGAGGCAGAGCTCATAGATGCGGTTGAAGCAGCTAAGGAAGTGCTTTATTTGAGGCGACTGTTGTGTGATTTGGGCTTCGTATATGAAGGCGTGGATGTGTACTGTGATAGTCAGAGTGCAGTTCACTTAGCTGAAAAGCTGGCATTCAGCTCGAGGATGAAGCACATTGAGGTGAGAGAATCGTTCCTCGTCTCAATGAGTGAAGAGAAGCTAGTTCGTCTTCAGAAAGTTCACACAAAGGAGAATGCAGGAGACATGTTTACCAAGTTGTTGCCTGTAGCTAAGTTTGAGCATTGCTCGATTCGCTTAATGAAGTGCTAGGTGCCACGGGGTGGCATGTGGGGAGAGTTGAGATGGTTCATGGAGACGTTTGTTTTCGTGGTGGAGATTGATAGGTTCTACATGGACTGGGTACTTTGAACACTTTGTTGATGGGCAATGGCCTTGCCGGAGTTCGTTGATAGAGTGTAATGGGTGATGGCATTGCCGAAGCTCATTGGGTAAGTATCCATTGCTTGGAGCATGAAGGTGTAGGTGAAGTTGGAAGGCTTGTTCGGAAATCTGGTATCAAGTTGGAGATTGTTAGAAATTGATACCTGAGATTCCCAAATCGAGTGAAACCCAAGCTAATCAAAACATGAAGAAGAAGGAGCTGAAAGCCGAACCAGATTTCTTATTTAGAAAAGAAGAAGTTCGTTCGGCAAAAAGGAAGGTGGAGTATTGGATCAGTGAAGGAGTATCTGATGTGGTTCGGTGATTGAAGAAGACCGAACGAGAAACTATGTTCGGTGGATGAGAGACTTGGTTTAGAGTTGAAGATGTGATGATTTCGTTCGGAATTGGGGCATGAAGTTTTGAGCGGTGATTTGCCGAATGAAATTTTTCGTTCGGTGATTTGGATGTTGGTCCAAATTTTTCGCTCGGTGTTTTGCCGAACCAAATTATGCCGGACCAGATATGTCGAACCAAAACCCAGGCTGCTATATAGCAGTTACCCCTCCATATTTCCTCACTATATAAATAGTGGAGCTTCTGGACAACAATGGCAGTCATCCTAGAGAGCTGAAACTCTGTAGAATTTTGTCTATATTGTTAATTCTTCTTATGTATAGCCTCCAAAAGTGAATCAATCTTGTAACTCTAATCTTTCAGTGATTAATAAAATTTCCTCTCCCTAAGTGGACGTACACTGCCTCGCGGTAGTGGAATCACTATAAATACTGGTGTTTTTTATTTTTTTGCATTGTATTGATCTGTGACTGTCGATTCTGGTGTTTATCTCTGTTTGTATCGTCTCACTACAATCACGATCCAGTTGTTTTCCGCTGCGTTGGGTTTTTTATTCCCTTAGACTAATCATCTGAAGGGATTTTTCCCAACACTTATCCCTTATGCCATCCTACCACACTCAAGAGAAAATGCATTTTAAATATAATAATGCATGGTCTCAACAAGAAGGTTATGATGACATTATTTTGAATCGTCCCAAGTTAGAATTTGATGGGAACGATCTGTATAAGTTGCTTAAGAAATAGAAATTGATAAACGGATGTTAAAAGCATGGGATAAAATGAATTCCAATTTCAAAGATCAATGTGACATTTTCAGAGAGAAGAACAACTCATTATATGAAAAATTAGTAAATGTTCCCCAGGGTCAAGATTTGGTAAACAATTTTATGGAGAGCTGCAACCAATTGAATAAGTTAATGAATGCATATGCTACTGAATTACAACAAAAGTAGAAGGGTTGTGACTTGTTTAGAGAAACACATACAAATTTCTCTAACTAAATAGAATGAATACAATGAAAATAGTAACTAAGAAGCCTAGCATGTACGGTGTTAACTTTCAGTTATACCAGGCTTGATGCGTAATACAAATATAACATGCTTTTAACCATGTCCATGCAACATCCCTCCCTTCTCTGCTAACACCTGCTAATCCAAATATCACATCTTGATTTCAGACCTACATTAAGAAAGGAAAAGTTTTAAATAATAATAATACAGCTATGAAAATATAAAACATGTGGGCGTTCTATATGGGAAACCGCTTGCTCTGTCATTTATACTCCTCCAAAAAGTTGCAAACAAAATTTAAATCATCATGTAAAATTAAATAGATTATAATTAGAACCACTTGCTAATATTGAAAAGCAGGCCATTGCATACTCAAAAATCAAAACGAAAAAATATAGCTAGTCACTATACGTAATTATGAGATGTTGCAGTACCTAATAAACCAACTGTTTCAAACTGTATTTAACTATATCAAAACTTAACACACACACACACACACACACACACACACACACATATATATATATATATATATAGGCAACAAGAACAAATGACATATTCACATATAACACTACTTTTGAATAAATAAAAATAAAAATACGATTTCTATTGAAAGCTTCTTTTCTTTAGAAGGTGGTTATTTTGTAATGAAGTTTGCCATGTTCATACTAGTGCAGGGCTTGGTTTATCTGTTCTTTCCAAGCCATCTATATATTTTCATTTGATAAAAGGATGAAATCCTTCAGTTTTAGAGAGGCTAGATCAGTAAGCATTACGAATATGTTGGCATTTCTGTCCGATATGCCACCGAAAGCAAGGTTCTACTCCTTCATCGGAAGCTTTTGCAGATGCATCTTTTAGAAAAGGTTAGCTAATTGGATTAGGATTTTTTTCATTTAAAATTAGTTTAAGTTTGTGCATTGCTAATCGCTTGTTGTAGTGTAAAAAAATAAAAACCCGTTCATTTATATTATGTATTGGTTGTTATTATTGTGTGGCTTTCACTATCAATAAAAAAAATTAACTAATTATGTTCTTGATGGTATCTCTCAAAAGCTCATAATTTTGCTTATTCACACTGAGTACTCTATTATCATTTTTGTGTTTGTAAAAACTCTATATGCCAAGTCTTAAGATGTTTAGGTGTTTTAAAATTTTTAAAATATGTACTTAAATATCAAAATATTCACAAATTTATAAGTTGAATGAGCTAGTAAATTAATCCTCGGAGCATATTTTTACTACTAACGTATATCTGGTAATATTAAAGGGTATGTTTTATAAAGTTGTTGTGATTCCAACCTTGCACCAAATAACCTAAAATTTATATTACATTGTTTTCATCTATCAAAATTCATGATATAAACAAAAATTAGTTGTTAAACACCACTAATCTAGTGGTAAATGCCTATCTTGAATTGTTGTTAAAGATTTAAAATTTGAATCTAGTGCGTACATGGTATTCAATATTTCTAAAAGAAAAAAAAGAGTAGAAAACAACATAAAAAAATTCAGGCTTCTTAATTGTGAATACAAGATTATAGATTATCATAAAATGTGGAGGATCACATAATTAGATGTATGAACTAACTGTGAGTGATACTTGCTCGTTGCCTTGATGGGAACCTACGTATATGCTCAATTTGTCCTAAGGTGATGAAAGAAACATGTAACAAAGGTTGATAAAATTCATGTACCTGATTTTGCAACTGTATTAAATTTTTCATGACAATCTTCACTTTCCCTCTGCTTTTATCATGTTTGATCTTGTGAAAATTCTGTCAAAGGAAATTTTTTATGAAATGAGACGAATCATTAATCGTTATGTTCATGCTGTTCAAATGAAAATGAAAGGTTCTAAGTTCCAACAATTGTCTTTTAAAAACCCACAATTTTGAATTTAATTGGTTACTATCATTTACTTACTAATTCATGTACTAAAACGATGATATAAACATCTCATAGACGATTTTTTTATGAATCCTAAGTTGAGGAACCTTATTCGGTAGTCAAATATTTCAAACTTATCACCATTTATCAAACATCTTATATGCATTATAATGTAGCTAACACATTCCTAAAGGGAGAAAATAAGTGATTCATCTAAAACATATACATTCAATAATCTATCCATCAAAAAATATACCAATCTTTGATTCATTTCATGTTTAACTCTACTGCATTGGTAATATTAAATTGCATCAATGGACTGTATACTTTAAAATCAGAACTAATGCATAAAGATTGATACATAACATTTGGATCTAAATGAAATTCTAATTTCGAGTAAACAAAGTAGCGATTATCTTAATATAGTTTGCATTAACACCTATATAATAATAAAAAAAAAGATTCGCTAAAACATGAGCTCGGTTTAAACAATTTGGACATTTAGATGTGGGATGCTGCCAACAACCACCTTCTGCAAACGCTAAAAGGAGCACACCGGTCCCACGTAAGTGTACTGCCATGGAACGACAATGCTTTAACAACAGGAGGGATGGATGGCAAAATCGTGAATCTCAATCGAATTAGGGTTTTTGCAATTCGATTTATACAATCAATATTAAACCATACAAATTAATATATAATCATAAAATAAAGTATAAAATCCATACCGATTTAAGATTTGTATAGAATCTCAATCAAATGGCAGTAGATAGAAAGAGGAATCGATTGATTATGTGGAGAGGAGAGGAGTAGTGCCATGATGATGAAGGGAAAGTGAAGCGATGATGAAGAGAACGATAATTTAGGACTTGGTGAAAATTTTCTGAAGAAAGAGGAAAAATGAAAAATGGTAGGAAACGTGAAAACTTAGAAACGTAACAATGTTTTAATTAGCGGGAGGTGGAAAATTTTCAGAGCGGCCACTTATATATACTAATAGTTGCACTTAATTATAAACGCTGCTAATAAGTGCAACTAAATGCATAATTTCATGAATTAATTAATTATTTATATTGAACCTGTTTAAAATCTATGGATGATGTCTATGTTGTGCTTAAATATTAAAAGAAACCAAATTAGAATTTGACAGTTTAATAACTTTTAGTCTAAAATTTCTAATTAATTACTTTTAATAAATCCATCTGTGGCAGTTGTTTCTTTGTCTTCTCCTTTTGATTAAGGAGGAAGATTCATCTAGATAAGGGGAATGAAGAAAAAATATTTTCTTAATTAAAATAGAGTTGGAAAGGGAAGACTTGAACAATTGATTCTTCCGTTATAAAATCAAATCACTACCAAAAAAGACAATATGTGTATTTTTTTCTTCTTATATTTAATATTTTAATGATGTCTTTGGAAGAGATTTAGGATCTTATATCTTGATGTAGTTTCAAAATAAGGTATGCAATTATCTATTTAATCACGATTTTTTTTATTTGTTCAAACAAAACTAATATCAATATTTAATTTGTTTTTAGATTGAAGTGACACAAAAGGAAAACAATGAAAACAATTCTAAATGAAATGAAGAGCGATAGTGGAAATTTTTGTGATAATTTTGTCTAAAAATCTAATTTTTGTGATAATGAAGGATTTTTTTTGTAATTCAACCATTAACTTCATGTAATATAATTATATATGTATATATGTATGTATGTGTGTGTGCGTGTATGTATACGCATATATGTATGCATGTATGTTTTATGTCGGATTTATCCTAATTCTTTTGCTTTTTATCGCATACTTTTACAATTTAAATCCTTCTTTCTTTATGATTCATGTGTATATTCAAACATTTAACGCTTTGAAATTTCTCATTTAACAAGATTTAATATACTCAACCTTAATAGCATATCTCTTCGACTTTCCTATTTATTGGTTTTACTCTTTTTGTTCAAATCTATTTATATCTATGAACTTTAAACATATGCAAAATTTCTTTATTATCATTAGAAGTAAATATCTATTCTCCTTATTTCCATCTTTCATTATAGTTCTCTTTTAATCTCAAGCTTTGAAATAACTCAAAAATGATATCAAATTTCAATTGCACAATTCAATCATCAAAATGGGCCATATAATATTATGGTAAGGTTTAAACTTTGATGATATTAAACTCTCTTTACCACTCATTCGCTAGATTTTTATTTTCACTCTACATATAGTTCATTTTATGTATTGCATATTTATAGACAATTCTCTTTGAATCATTACAGACCTTTACGTTTCCTTGAAATTGCGTTTATTATCTTGAATGGTAAAGTCTGTATAATATTTTAGTACTAAAGTACATCATACTTTGAGTTTAAATTATTCTCCCTTTTTCCTACAGATGAGTAAGAATTAGTTTATATAATGTATTTTAATTTAACGTTTTTAATTTGTGTGTGCGTGTGTTAAAGTTAGATCTCTCCTAATCGTTTTGTCTTGTTCTCATAATTTTAGAATTAAAATCCTCATTTCTACATGATTAATCTGTATATTTCCAATTTACCCCTCTAATGAACATTTTTGGCGCTAGAAGGAGGGCTCGAACCTCCGATCCTTAATCACTTTCATTACATAGAGTTCTTCATTCAAGAGGAGAAAATGGTAAGAGCAAGGAATAACAACAACAATCTAAATGATGAAGCTGCATCACAATCAACTTTGGAAGATAACATAGTTCTAAACTTTAACTTGGGAATATGGAAATTGGGGAACCTTCAACTTTAATAAGATTGGAAAACAATGAGATTAAAATTTGGAATCTACCACAACAAATGATAGCAATGCAAGAATTTCTTAAAGGGGCTCCATCTCAAGAATCATTAAGGATTATGGAAGGAGAAGATGAAGCGCAATCTCCAAATGAGGTAAAAGATGAATATATAATAAGTATAAAGATTTGTAGAGATAGATCTAAGAGACTATTGGGATTGTCTCAATCCATGTACATAGATACCATACTGAAAAAGTTCAGTATGGAGAATTCCAAATGTGGAAATGTTCTTATGTAATATGAAATCGTCCTTTCTAAGAAGGACACTCCTCAAACTGATGAGGAGAAAGAACATATAAAGAGGATACTGTATGCTTCTTGTGATCGATTCCATACTATATGTTATGCTATGTAATAGACCGGATGTGGCATAAGCATTAGGATGCGTAAGCCGATATCAGTCTAATCATGGAGAAAAAAATTAGATGGCTATAAAATGTATACTTATTCCTAATATATGAGAATAGAGGCCTCCTTATGAAGGGATATACTAACTCTAGCTTTTAGAGTGATATCAACGATAGTAAGTCAGTGTGTGTTTATGTCTTTACAATAAGTGGTGGGGTCATCATTTGGAATAGTTCCAAATAGAAAACGATAGTTGATTCCACGACGGGGGCCGAGTACATCGCCCTCAATGAAGCAGCTAAACAAGCGGTATGGTTGCGCAAGTTTTTAAGTATGATAGGGGTGATTCCTAACATGGAGTATCCAATGGCATTGTTTTGTAACAACAATGTGGCGATGCAGATCGCAAAGGAGCCCAAACTCATAAGAAATTGCATCACATTCTTCGAAAGTTCCATCTAATTAGAGTATTTGTTAAGAAGAAAGAGATCGTGATACAAAGAGTAGATACCAAGGACAACATAGCAAATCCATTCACAAAGGGACTATCTCGGTTGGTTTTCATCAAGATGATCAAAGGGATAGGATTGAGATTCCATAATTGGCCCCAAGTGCAATTAGAAGATTGATAAAGTCAAGGGAATGCCCTAGGTGCAATTTGTAATTGATTGTAAATTATTAACTCTATAATAATGTCTCGTTCAAAATAAAAGGTGTTTTCTTTATATATATACTTGTTATAATGTGTTATATTAATATATTATTTAATTTAAGTATATTTAATAGAAAATCCACAAATGGTGCATCTTGTGATAATAATTACAATGTGTTGTAATCATAAGCAATTTATCACAATACAGTAAACACGTCATTCTAAATATTCATAGTCAAGATGTATTGAGACTGGATATCGAAAAATCCATTGAGTCTAGAGTATAAAACACTCTCCAGATTTTAGGCAGTGTATTACTCATGGCTGATGGGAGAACCAAAGGGTTACATATTGATAGGTATTGGATAGCTATGGAATGACACATTCAATGGTTTTTTGTTGGTTAATATAACCAAGGTCAAACATAAAATATCGATGTGATAATGTTACACAATTCTCTCAACTTGAGAATATTGTCGAACTTCAGTATGGAAACTTTGCTTTGATTATAGTTAAATCATGGCAGACGTCCATTGAACGACAATGGTCAAGGAAGGAAACACTATTTGATATTCTCCAAAGTTTTATGAGATTAATATTACTATCAACTGAAGTCAACTCAAAGTCAAAGTATCTAGCTAGAGCATTTTGGTTAATAATAGTTTTTATCATTGAACCAAGAACTTTGTTTTTGGACTATACAAGTTGAATGTGGATGATATTGTAACATCTTGAAAATGTGAACACTTTATATTTAAATATATGAATTAATTAAATATTTGAATTGTGAATTTAATATTAATCAAATGGATTTAATAGCCTTATTACACTCCTTTTAAAATAAAATAATGATGGTAAACTCATTATTGAAATTTGTTTACAAAATTAAATAATTCGAAGAAAAACAAAAAATGTGACCAAAATTTGTTTTTTGGATTTTCGACTTTTCATTAAATGAAAGTTGTTGAAAACATGGATGCACATACTTAAAAATTTTAGCGCACATATACAACAAATAGAAATAGGTTAGCACTAAATAATAATTAATTCGTTAATATCTTCTAGAAGGTAATTAAGGAGGGAAGACTTTCGCTAATCTTTGGCTACTTTTTACGTGATGTGATGGAAAGTAGGGCACATGAAGGGGTGTGGGGTGGTAAAGCTAAGAGGGTGAGTGTAGGGCTAGGCTCACCATCTTGGAATCTATATAAGTGCACCCTTTATTTTCATTTCTCTTTTGCCTTTCCATTCTCTTCTTTTTTCTTCATCTTCTTCATTCTTATTTTCTTAAGTTATAACTCTTCAAAATACACTCTTTCTCCTCTAAATCATTAAATAAACCTAAAATTATATAGTCATCATCATCAACTTCTCATTGTTAAGGAGTTTGAAGCCAAAACACCCCATTATTGCCAAGGGCATGAGCACCTAAGGTGTAACAGCCCACCCTTTGTAGAACCCAAAAAGTCGTCATCTCATAACAATGACAGACTCCTGAATACCACAATAGACAGATCGCTGGGGTAAAATTAGAACAAACCACTAAACCAAGACATCGATAGGATCTCACAACGGAATAACAATATAATATATTGAATATATATGAACGGAATAGAATAACAATATATAAGAGACCACACTAGCAGAAGCAACTGATAAATAAGTATTAGTACAGAAAGTCAAAATACATCAACTTCGAAAAGAATGGAGTTCTGAATAAATATCTGATACAACTATCTCATATACAAATAATAGGTCTACCATGTACTACTAAAATATCAAGTACACATATCATAAAATATGATGCAACGCCTCCAAAGAGCTCCAACTGCACATCCTGATAGTGTATCCCCAAAAGCACCTGACTCTCAAACTACTCAATCGAGTACCCGAGAGTTGTCATAACATAAGCAGACAAAGACAAAATGCGGGTTAGTCATAAAGCCTGGTGTGAGGGGAACTATCTCAATATATTGTATATTAAAACTATATACAAATAATAGGAAACCAATAAATCACAACCGACCCTCTCCACAAATGCGACTTAAAGGTAATTCAGATTATTTATAAACAAGTATAGTAAACCCACTTCAAAAATAAGGGATCATACCATAACCTGCTCTTCTCCTGTAATCTACAAGTCAACACAACCAATATAATGTGACTGAAATGTAACAATCATACTATGATATAGGTAACCCAAAATCCATAAGTAGGGTGACCATAATATAAGTCTATCGCAAAGCACAAATATGATAGTAAATGCAACAATAACAACAACAGTTAACTAATAACACACACAACATAACAAAGGAAAGATAACTAAGAAATACAAATCAATACCCATCATTACTGATGGGCGGAGCACACTATGGACATCTATCGCGATCCAATAATAATAAATAGAGTCAGTACACTGACATATCTAGACATCATCTTTCGCGATCTATCAACAAATAGAGTCAGCACACTAACGTACCCAGGCACCTACCGCGATCCAAAAACAAACAAAGTCAGTACACTAATGTACCCAGACATCTATTATGATCTAATAAAAAATAGACTCGGTACATTAACGTACCCGGACTTCTATCGTGATCTAAAGACAAATAGAGTCAGTACACAACCGATCGACTAGTGGTCCATAACCGGTTGACCGGTGGCTGTCTTTCCTGGGCAGTAAAGCCAAGGCAGAAAGCCTTCGATTCCCTGATTTGAGCTTCGCCTTCTCCATCGCTTCGTCCGATGATTCGCCTAGCTCTCGAAGCCCGCCTTCGTTGCATCGGACCTCTTTCGGAGTTCATTGGTTAATTTTTTGGAAATGGATTCGATAATTATTTGAAAACCAGTTTTGATACCAAAATCCACTCTTTGCACGAGTAGAGTTCAATAGGCGATTATAGCAACCCAGCTTCCTCTTGCACGCCAAAACGACATACTCGACCTCATTGCCTTATGCGTAGCTTATATGTGTATTGATAGACTCATTTGTACATGCTTATGCACACACATTCACGCAAGCACACAACAACCACACAAGTCATATTCCAGACTTCACCGGAGCGATTACTCGACCCGGTTTAGTCTCACGCAACTTAGCGCACGCGATAGTCGTTATTACTACGTGAAATGCCCGCAACGAACTTGTATTCAATAATATTTCTATATAATCAAACAACTGCATATCAATATAAACAAACAAACACACAACAATTCTAACTACAATTCGCACATTGTTTTGATTGTTATATATCTTCAAATACACGTATATGTATACTTGCCCATACTCATATACATACATGTATATTTAAATAAGTAATTCATTTATTACTTAATCAAATCTTACTTCTATTTACTAACTCCTTTCAATAAAAGTCTAATATAGTTTCATACTATTTTATAAAATCTTACAACTATTTTATAAAATACATTAATAACTTATAAATCAATTTTAAGCCTTTAAATACTTAATCACCTCATTAAAATTAGGTATTCTCCGTATTACTATTTTATAAAATCTCATATATATTTTGTAAAATCCATACTTCATCATTTTACTATTTTATAAAATCTCATATCTATTTTATAGAATATAATCTTCATTTATAAATTCTTCAAACCATTTTATAAATAGTAATTAAGGCTCATTGGGTCTCTAATCATTTTAATGAGGGGTGTAGAACACCTTAACCCCTTAATTAGTTTACAAACCTTTTGTAAATCAATTCAAATGGATTAATTATTTATTAATAACGACATGCACATCATTACACTACATAATTAACCCTAAATCAACCAATAACATCATAACCAATCACCTAATTAACCCAAATCAATTCTAGGTCTTACTAACTTTTTCAAAACATAGTAATTAGGGTCTTAAACAATTAATGGGTCAATGCAATTGTGTTTACAACATAAACACAAGTCCAAACTAACCCTAAACATTCTCCAATCACTTCATATATTTATATATTAGGCAATAAATGAAAATATAAAGTAAAACATGCAAATTAATAAGGACAATCATCTCACTCACCTTGCATTTCCCTAAACCAAGCTTTAATCACCAAAAAGCCCATCTTTCCGCTCTTTAAATTTAGAAATCAACAATTAAGCTCCGATTCAAGCCAATTCCTATGCGGGTTTTGTAGAGAATCCCATGAGAAGAATTATGGTGATTTTTTTTATTTTAAGAAATTTATTTAATGGGTTTAGGGCTTGGGGATTATAAGGTGACTAAGGGGCAATTAGAGAAGGATTATGAGAAGAGAAAGGAGAGTGAACGTGAAAAAAGAAGAATGAATTGAAATTATGAAGGGTAAGCTTATTTACAACCAAGCCCATGGGCCTAAGCCCATCCATCTCCTTTCATGTAATCACTATTCATCTTCGAAATTCATCAACTCCAGACATAGTCAAGTTAATACTCATTTTATTCGAGTTGAAAAGGCAAACTCAACTACGGGTGTATCGAGTCCTAGTTCGCCTGTTCGTAAAAATCGAGTATAAGAGATGTTTCGTCACTTAATGATTAAATATAAGTTAATCATTTAATTATTCGATTGTCAAAATTATAGGGTGTTACATAGCTAGGGGCTATCCCAAGGCTTGAAGCGATGTTAATCGACGGAAATTCTATCGGTTTAGAAAACCGTCGAAAAATTTCAAATTAAAAATAACCGCAAGCGCACGGCGTACACTTGTAGTACGTGACGAATATGGGTCGATCCGCAGGGAATTGATGATTTTAAAAATCTATTCAATCAAATTAAACCAAAGTCGAGTGAAAGTTAAGCTAGAGAATTAGAGAATTATCTAACTAACTAAAAGAATAGAGATGCAAATATAAGAGTTAAATGACAATTTAGAGAATAAATCCACTCTCTAGATCATGTAGTTCAACACGTATGAAATCATTATCTCTCTTTTATGGTCATTAGTGCTTTAATTGATGTGCTTATCATAAGTATGGCATATTTATGCTATTGATTAGCCAACATAAGCCATCAAACTATAACACACCCCTTAAACCACTTACTAAATTTAATGAAACTTGACAATGAAATCTATTTTAAGTATGGTCTATTAACTATTGATTAGAAATATAGACCATCAAATTTTAATTTCAAATCACTTTCTTTTGCCATAATCATATTTTAATGAAGAGGCAATTAGTGTTAGTGATTGTTTAAGCATAGCCTATTTGGTGTCAACAATATAGGCTATTAAATTCAAAGCAAAAACAACTAGTAAACCATTTCTATCATCATCATTAAGCACAAAAAGAGAGCATGAATTAACAAATAGTTAAAGCTACATAATTAGATAGCTTCATTACCCCTAAATGAAGGGGTTTAGTCTCTCATATTTGTCATTTGATTAACAAATGTAGCTAACAACATGAAAGCAAAAAGAAAAGAAAAATGAAAGCTAATGGAAAAGAGATCTATTCTACTTGCATAAAAGAAAAGAAATCTACACTAGAACATAAGAAAGAGCATGTAAATGTAAAGAGCATATATTGAATTGCATAAGAAAGAAAAGAAAAATTACAAGCAATAAAAATGGCTAAGTAGCCATGAAAAGAGAAAGAGAACTTGTTTATTTGTGAGCCTAAACTAAACTAAGAGGAACTAAGAAGAAGGAGGGTTACATGAAACATAAGGGGTACTTATACATGTGTTAAACCCTAATTCATATTTTTGGGGAATGCCCAAAATATCCTTGAGAAAGTGTGGAGGCCAAGTAATCATTAGCATCTACTAATCATCATTTAAGTGTACATGAAGTCGTTAATTCCATAAGCATGTGCATTAGCCTCTAATTTGTACATTAAGGTAGGTGGGTAGGTGGGGTCCTCCATTATCTTCACTTTGAATTATTTCCATCTTCATTTGTTCTCTTCACTCTTGTGCATGCATATATCATCATGAAACCACTTGTATATGAATTCAAATTCCTACAAAATAATATAAAAATTTTCAATTAAATTTTAGAAAATTAATATATGCACAAAAATGACCATTTTGCCCTTGGATGAAGATGAATACGTGACAATTTGAAATAATTTGAATTTTGGTTTAAACAAGTTAAAATACCCGATATGATCATTTATTTAATTTAAATAGATTAAATATGGTGGTAAAAATATGCACATTTACGGGCACATCAAATACCCCCACACTTATCTTTTTATTCGTCCCCAAATAAACTAAAACTAAGATAAATCTGTTTCCGTAGGGAGCACGATTGCATTGAGCGTATGCCACAAGCCGTTAAACCTCTAGGTGTCCCCAATAGGACGTGTGTTGTCTCGTGAGGGTTTTCAGCGGATACTACCCACAAAATCCAAATACAGGATGAAAATATTTACAAAATGCAAGATTTATTTACAAAGAGATGAATGTGAGCTTTTGAAAATATTTTCAAATGAAGGATTTATTTTTAAATTGACACAAATAAGTTAAATATAGGTTTTGGTTATTATCTTGAAATTTTAAGTCATTTTACTTGTCAAAATTTCCAATAAAAATCAAGTTATCAAAGCAAATAGACTATAGTTTAATTCATTGTTTCGGTTGATTACGTAGTGTAACTATGAAATGGATTCTTATCGATTATCAAAGTTCATCAAAGTGGTATTTTCATTTCTTTTCTATAACAAGTCAAATCAACTAAGTAAAAATAGTGCTTAGATTTCATTTGCTTACTCTCTCCATTTTTTCTTTTGAAAATTATACTGATATTAACAATATTTACATATGCCTAACTCAGATAAACTGAGGCGAGATATATTACCCATGCACTGCCTTGCGGACTAATGTGAGGGGAATACAGAGCGTGGCGAGTGAACACACAAGTGTGAACACTTATCGACTGTAGGCGTTATTAAAAATAATTTATATATACATACACCTAACTCAGGTAAACTGAGGCCAGATATACCGATCGTGCACTGCCTTTCGGGCTTACGTGAGAAGGGTACAAAGCATGGCGAGTGAACACACAAGTGTGAACACATGACTCTGGGTGTTTATTAAAAACTATACATATATACAAGAACTATCTTTTGTATTTATTTATTTTTTTTCTTTTTTTTTCGAAGAGAGAGTTTTGCAAAATCATCTTAGAACCATTTAACTTAGAAGACAAAAAATGTTATATCCTTTACTTTAAATTAACCACTTTTTAAAACAAAGATTTTCAATTAGGATGTATTTCATAATTAACACGTATGAATCTTCCTATATACTAGTTAAACCATTTTTATTTGTAATCAAACTTCATTTTTATTTTTGTTAAGACAAATTAAATATTAAAAGTTTCAATTTAATAAACCGAAACCATATATTTATCCTATAGTGTTTCTTTAAAAATAAATCAAAAGAAAATTTGTTTTTGGGGTTTATTTTTTTATTTTTATTTTTGAGATTTTAAAAGAAAACGCAAAAATAAACCGTGAAAAATAAAATAAAAATGAAGACGAGTCTCCCCCCACACTTGATTTTGACTGTGTCCCCACAGTCAACCCAAGTGGAAGGAGAAAAATAAAAATAAAAACATGACCTTTATTTAAATGAAAATTAACGGTATTTACACGAGATCAGAAAGTATATCGTCAAAAAGTAAATGAAACGGTCTTCCAAAGACCGATTCATTTGTCTCGTCAAATATGCAAGGCACAACTTAAGCTCGGAAAACCAAACCATACAAGATTTCGAAGTTGAATATGGATTTGGAAAAACGAATGTCGTTTTATTGAAAATCGTACGAGTTGTTTTATTTTCGATGATTTTTGGAGTCGATAAAACAATTGATTGAAGTTCAAGTTTATTTTCACCAAATTGAAAGTTAAGCTCAACATCAACAAAATTTTCAAAATTATTGATTTCAAAATTGAAATGGTGATTCAAATTTTCCCTGTCGGAATTTAACAACTCGTCATCCAAAAGTCCAAAAAATTCATGTTCATTAAATTCGTCTTCCTTTGTTGGATTATCAACAACTTCATTGCGTATCTCAAATTCAAAATCCAAAGTTGTTGTATTCAAATTTTCGGAATCGAGAAAAGGAAGATTGCATTTTAAATTTGGTTCCACACCCTCAAAAGAATTGAAATCCAACTCAATTATCGTGTTTTCAATAACTTCATTAAGATTATTATTTTCAATTTCAAAAGTTGTTTTTTGAAAATCGTCAATTGTAGTAAAAGTTGGATTATCGTTTGACTCGTCACACGTTGGGATTTGATTTTGTTTATCACGTTGTTTCATATATGTTTCAAACAACGAATGTGTGTGATCATTGTAAATTTCATTCATTTTTTCAACAAAATCCAATTTATAATTATTGACTTGAGAATTTTCGATATGGATTTGTCGAGAACAAATTTTTTCACTCATATCGTAGTCGAGATTATTGCCAAAATTATTTGAAAAGTGGATCAAATTTTCGTTTTGATTTTTAAATTCATTTTGGAGTTCGAAATTGAATTGGCATGGGTTATACTCGAAATCATTTGAATTTTGAAGTGAATTCAAATTTTGATTATTTTGAAAACTTTGACTCGAGTTATCGCACAAATACGAATTACACAAATCATTTATAATTTGATTTTGTTGTGTAGAGATTTCGAGTAGAGATGAAATGCTATTTTCGAGATTCGAGGGTTGCTCATTATTTTGAAAACTTTGTGGTGCAAAATCCGAATCGTTTGAACAATAGTTGTTGTTAAAATATCCATACGAATTTGGAGTGAAATTATACGGATTATATTGATTTTCACAACTATATTCAAGTGAGTAAGGAAAAGGAAACTCGGACATTTTCAATAATTTTTTTTGGTTTTTTTTATAAAGGAAAAAATTTTTACAAATAAAATTTATTTTTCAAAAGGGAATTGATTTTTGTTTTGTTTTTTGGTTTCTCAAGTTTTTTTTGAAAAGGTTATATAATTTTTTTGGATTTTTTTTCTAATTAAATTTTTGGATTTTTTTTGGATTTTGAAAATTTTCAAAGGAAAATGATTTAAAAAAAAACTAAGTTGAAGAATATTTACAATTTTTTTTAGTTTTGGATTTTGATTTTTTTTTAAATATGCATGAACTAATGCAACTAAATGAATGCAAGGTTTTAATTACAAATGATTTATCCTAAGTTAACTCAAAATTGTATAATCACACTTTGTCTTAAATCAACAAAAATATTTTTCAGCTAGGTAACGGGCAGGAGTTATCGGTGCACCACGAATCACCGTAGCAATGCAGCCGAAGGTTTAAGTATCTTCAGAGGAACAACCACTATAATATTTACGAATCACCATAATATTTATAAATGGCTATTACTCTGCCGTAGCCTAGACACCAAGAAATTAAATCGTTCAAAGAAGACAACTTGTCAATATACAATTAAGTGTTATCGATGTCTAACCGTTATTATTAATCAAAATCTAAGATGAAATGCAAAACTGAAATTAAACGTGTATTAGCAATGCAACTACGAATGGATTTTTTTAATGCAAATGCAAACAACCAACAATGCAAGACGAATAAAAACAAGGGATAAGAATGCAAAAAAAAATTTAGCAAGCAATTTATTTGGCAAGTAGAGCGGCGGTTTTTAGTAAGCTATTCTTCTCCTTTTGATTTTCTACTCCGGCAACCTGAAAATAAAAACAAGATATATATACATTTTTTTTTATGTCAAAGAGGAAACTAAAATAAATGAAAACGAAACAAATTAACCCCAAAAAAACAACTGAAAACACAACACAAACGAAAACGGAACGAAACCCCTTTTTTTGTTTTTTTAATATAAAATAAAACATCGAATGCAACACAACACACTTTTAACTATTCAAAAACCAAAATTAAAAATATTTTTTTTTGTTTGAAGTAAGAATAAACAAAGGAAATATTTATTTATATATACACTCAAAATAGCCCACATATGTTAAAACAAAAACCCGCAATTGTTAAAACCCGGCCTAATTAAAACAATCGGCAAAAAGAATAAAATGCCCAGAGAAACTTTTGCAAATAAAACAACCAAAATAATTAAAATCAATCTCGAATCAACTATAAATGAAATCTGCTAAAAAAAACTCGCACCCAATTTACTACATCAAAATACCAAACAAAGGTACGCCTATCTCAAATTCCTGGTCTAAATTGAATTGCAGCATGGTTGGTGGGTTCGAATATGGTGTTCGACAGTGATGAAGTTTGGAGGAAGAGCTGTTTGTGGTTGCGGTTTCGTGATTGGCAGTTGTTCAAGCGATTGAGTGGTCGATGCGCTTTGCTTTGTAGTAGGCGATGGAGTTTGCGGTGGTGTTCTGGTTAGGAGGATATGCGATTTTTGCGTGTTGGAATTTGGAAGGGTGGGATGTTGAAGCTCAAATGTGGAACTACTGTGTATCGATGGTCTAAATTTGGTTCGTCGATTGATGGAGGCTTGAGGTTGTTCGAGCTTCTGTTGTTCGCAAGGCTGTAAGTAAAATTTTATTTTTTCTTTTCTCCCTCTTTCTTTTTTGTTGAAGTTGTAACATGGTAATGGTATGTTGCAGGCTGATGCTGTCGACAGTTTTTTGTATTGGATGTTGTAGCAGCAATGGGTATTGATGTTGCAGAGGGGAGAAGTCTGGTGATATGAGGAGATGGTGGTTGGTTTGTAGGTGCGGTTTTGATGGTCGCGGTTTTTGATTGTTGTGAGTTAGGATGGTAGGCACTTGGAATGGTAGGAGAAAAACAGTTGCTTCAAGTTTGATGAGGACGTTTGTTTTGCAGAAGTAAGAAGTTTGGTCTGAAGTCGTGATGTTCGATGATGATGACAGTAGAGGCTTTGGTAGGTGAATGTAAATGTATATGAATGGGCAGTAGTGTGTTGCTTGTATGGATTGCTGAAAGTGTTTGGTCTGGATTGAGGGTTGTTTTGCTTGGAGCAGAGAGGTTGAAGAAAGTGATGTGAATTTGTGAATAGGAGAAGTTACAGTGCACAGGAAGTGATGTTGATGGGGTAATATGCGAAGTTGTCAGAACAAATGGATGAAGAGGAGTTGTGTAGAGTGGTTGAACTGATGGATGTATGTATGCAGCACTGTGGTGACTGTTGTTGTTAGGGTGGTGATGGTATATTGTCGAGGTAGTTCTGGAAGTTTGGGCAGTTGTTTTGAGTTGAGGTGGGGAAATGTTTGTGAGTGAGTAGCTTGAAAGTGGTGATAAGTGGTAGATATGAAAGAAGCAGTAGTAAATAAGAGGTTGTTGTGTGATGTATGCAAGGATACAATAGTGAATGAGATGGCTGTAGTAAATATGAAGAGGCAGTGGGGCTTTGAATGCTCTGGTGTATGTGAGTTTGTGGTGTTGAAGATGATGGGTGTGGGATTGATATAGAGTGTATGGTAGAGCAGGTGTTGCTTTGATTTGAAGTGAGAGGTTGGAAGGGAAGTTTGGTTGTTGAAGTATGTTGAACGGGTTTTTGATTTGCAGAGTTTGAACAGAGGGATGGGATGTGAAGTGGTAATGTCAGTGGAGTGGGGTTGAAGTGGTTGTTGAGGTAGCAGTTGTATGCAGCAGTTTTGAGTGCACTGTGTGTAGGCAGAGGCACTGAAGTTTGTAGTGAATAGATGGAAATGGATGTGAATTGAAATGTGCAGGGGAGGAGAGTGAGTGGCAGTGATACTGAGATGTGGTTGGAGGTTTGAAAGAGTGGATGGATTAAAGTGTTGTATGGAATAAGGCAAGGTCGAGAGGAGAAGCAGCAGTTTGGCAATGTAAGAAGGCAGAGGCAGTAAATGGTGTAGGGGATATGATGTACAGGCTGTGGTGATCAGGTGACTTGTTTGGCCCAGTGATGATGAAAGGCAGGTTGTAGTGATCGGAGGCAAGTTTTTTTTGAGGAGTGATGAAAGAGGGGTTGGAGGAACAGAAGCAACAAGTTGTAACAGAGAATGGTGAAAAGAAAATGCAATGTAACAGTGAAAAGAATTTGTAAAAGCAATGTAAAATGTGATAAAGAAGGAATGGAATAACATTTTTTTTTCTTTTTAAATGAAAATGTGTATGTTTTTTTATTAGCAATGCAAATGAACAAACAACTAAAAAAAACAATAACAACACACAAACAAAAAATGCAAACAAAAATCACACAAATGCACAATATGTTTTTTTAAATGCAAGTTAACACACACAACAAACACAAAATAAAATCAAGCAAAATAATTTGAAGAATAGAAAATCAAGATCAAAACAATTCCCCGGCAATGGCGCTAAAAACTTGTTAATCTACGGAAATTCTATCGGTTTAGAAAACCGTCGAAAAATTTCAAATTAAAAATAACCGTAAGTGCAAGGCGTACACTTGTAGTACGTGGCGAATACGGGTCGATCCGCAGGGAATTGATGATTTTAAAAATCTATTCAATCAAATTCAACCAAAGTCGAGTGAAAGTTAAGCTAGAAAATTAGAGAATTAACTAACTAACTAAAAGAAAAGAGATGCAAATATAAGAGTTAAATGACAATTTAGAGAATAAATCCACTCTCTAGATCATGTAGTTCAACACGTATGAAATCATTATCTCTCTTTTATGGTCATTAGTGCTTTAATTAATGTACTTATCATAAGTATGACATATTTGTGCTATTAATTAGCCAACATAAGCCATCAAACTATAACACACTCCTTAAACCACTTACTAAATTTAATGAAACTTGACAATGAAATCTATTTTAAGCATGACCTATTAACTATTGATTAGAAATATAGACCATCAAATTTTAATTTCAAATCACTTTCTTTTGCCATAATCATATTTTGATGAAGAGGCAATTAGTGTTAGTGATTGTTTAAGCATAGCCTATTTGGATTCAACAATATAGGCTATCAAATTCAAAGCAAAAACAACTAGTAAACCATTTCTATCATCATCATTAAGCACAAAAAGAGAGCATGAATTAACAAATAGTTGAAGCTACATAATTAGAGAGCTTCATTACCTCTAAATTAAATGGATTTAGCCTCTCATATTTGTCATTTGATTAACAAATGTAGCTAACAACATGAAAGCAAAAAGAAAAGAAAAATGAAAGGTAATGGAAAAGAGATCTATTCTACTTGCATAAAAGAAAAGAAATCTACACTACAACATAAGAAAGAGCATGTAAATGTAAAGAGCATATATTGAATTGCATAAGAAAGAAAAGAAAAATTACAAAAATAAAAATGGCTAATTAGCCATGAAAAGAGAAAGAGAACTTGTTTATTTGTGAGCATAAACTAAACTAAGAGGAACTAAGAAGAAGGAGGGTTACATGAAACATAAGGGGTACTTATACATGTGTTAAACCTTAATTCATATTTTTGGGGAATGCCCAAAATACCCTTGAGAAAGTGTGGAGGCCAAGTAATCATTAGCTTCTACTAAACATCATTTAAGTGTACATGAAGCCATTAATTCCATAAGCATGTGCATTAACCTCTAATTTGTACATTAAGGTAGGTGGGTAGGTGGGGTCCTCCATTATCTTCACTTTGAATTATTTCCTTCTTCATTTGTTCTCTTCACTCTTGTGCATGCATATATCATCATGAAACCACTTGTATATGAATTCAAATTCCTACAAAATAAAATAAAAAAATTCAATTAAATTTTAGAAAATTAATATATGCACAAAAATGACCATTTTGCCCTTGGATGAAGATGAATATGTGACAATTTGAAATAATTTGAATTTTGGTTTAAACAAGTTAAAATACCCGATATGATCATTTATTTAATTTAAATAGATTAAATATGGTGGTAAAAATATGCACATCAAGCGAGTTCAAGCAAGGAAAGAAGGTTGCTTTGGTCATTTCTTTGTCAAGGAAAGGAGCTTGTATCTTGCTTGAAGTTTATTCTTGAGGAAGTAAGTTAAAGTCACTTTAAATTGGTTTTAAAAGTTGACTAAATATTGTGAAATATAAATTGCTATTTATATTGTTTATACTTGTGTATATTTTTTGTTTGTATTTTATTTCCGCTTGAAAGCGGATGACAAAAATAACCATTGTTTTATTGGGGACAAAAGCAAGAGGAAATCAAAGTATTTTCAAAGCGAATAGGTTTGCAATAGAACAATTTGAAGAACATACACATATGAGATTTGCAAGAGACTTTTGCAGAGAGAACCTAAGGGGTTTCTCACCAATGTCGATTAACTTTTATACTTTTGTTGCTTATATTGAAGTTTGATTGAAATATTTGTGTGATTTATTGGTCGTTTGTGAAAGTGTCGTTATAGCAATTATCGCTATACCAACACTTAAGAAATCTACTCTTTCAATCTTTTATTTGTTTCTCTTATGCTTGTGTTTGCCTCATTAAATTTGTAGTCGCACTTTTGCATTTTTAAAATGTTGTTTGAACAAAATTTTGATGGCTCGAAAAAGGTTACAACACCTAACTCCAAATATTTTAAAAGTTTGAAAGGATTTGATCGCGTTTTTTGTAGTTCGAAAGTCAAGTTTTAAAACAACTTTCAAATGGATTTTGTTGACTTCAAAGTTCTCTAAATTTTGTGAATTCATACTAGACTCGTAGTATGTTGTTCAAAAAATAAAATTTAAAATTCATACTTCATAAAACATGGAGAAAATTCCATTTTGAAAAGAACCGATTTGAAGGAATTTTCCACTCTTTTTAGTAGTGCTTTTGCGGCAGTATTTCCAACTTTTATAAAAATAGTTTTTATTTGATTTTTCTTCTTCAGTCTTTTTGGAGTATCTTTCTAACCTATATTGAAGTGTTTTAAAATGATTTGGAATTTATACGAATATTTTAAAGGATTTAATATAGATTTTCAAAGAAGAAGTTTTTATCTTGAAAATAAGGAAAGGAAATGGTTTTGAGTTATTGATATATTTTAAACTTGAGATTTTTTCTTTTTAAGTTATATTTGGAATGAATATTTTAAAAAAACTATATTTCAAGTATTTTTGAGTTTACTGGAAGTGAAAAGGAAGCATGGATTACAACACCATTGTTGTAATAAATGTTTTACGAGAATTGAGAAAGAAGTCATGGATTATAACATTTTGTTATGATAAATATTTTCGGAAAGTAGAAAAGAATTCATGGATTATAACACTTTTGTCATAAAAAATGATTTCGTAAAATTATTAATAAAACTTGTTACTTGACTTAATAAGTGTTGATATTCTTAAACCTTTGGAGGGGTTTTGTTTTAAAGATAATAATGAGTTTGAGTGGTTATGTGGAAATTACTTAGATTTATACTTACCACTAAACTTTGAGGTAGGGAAACTCCTACTATCTCGAAAGTTAGTAATGTATGTCGAGTCAACGTTTAAGGGGTAGCGGTACCCTAACTTGTCTGACTTCATTATCAACCAAGAGATAGTTTAAGTTTGGAATCAAAAAGTAGTGATAAGTGTAAGAGTTGTGATTTCTCTATATCTATTTGATTTGTCTATATAAATTTGAATTATGAATGATATTTTATAAATGAAAAGATCTTTTAAAAAAATGTTTTAAGGATAAAGCTAAGTGTAATTGGTTTGGGTTTATAGTAAATAATGTTTTAATGACATTTGTTTTCGACCCTTCTTTTTAGTACACTTAGAAATATAATTAGCTCTTCGGAGGAATATTTTAAAGAGTGTTTTTAAAAGTGTTTTACAAATATCTATGATGTGAAATTCAAGCATAAATGTGAGTCAAATGTTTTAAAAGTTTGAATCATTTCTAGAAAATATTTAGTCTTACACTTAGCACTAAACATCGAGGGAACTCTTATTATCTTTAAAGTTAAGAATGTACATCGAGGCAAGGTCTAAGAGGCAACAATGCCCTATCTTGTTCAGCTCATTGTTAACCCTAGGATAATGGTTGGTTTAGGATCGACAAGTGGTGATAAGTGTAAGAGATTCAATTTCTATAAGCGATATCACTTATATGGAAAGGATTTATGCATATGCTTAGCACTAAATGTCTAGAAAACTCTTGTTATTCTTAAAGTTAAGAACGTATGTCGAGCCAAGGTATGAAGTAACACTGCCATAACTTTGTCCGGCTTCATTATTTTACCCTGGCTAGTACTAGTTTGGGATCGAAAATTGGTGATAAGTGTATGAGATTTAATTTTCATATATGATCATTTCGTTTACTTTCGATAGTTGGTTTGCTGACTATCGATCTTGATATCTACTCAGGAAGTAAATAAAGAACTGAAACAAATTCGTATGGTCTGGGATCTCCCGGAAAAGGCTCCTACGAAACATTCCTACTTTTAAGAATGTATATACGTACGTATATACCATTCGCTTGCTTTTAAAAGAACCAGAGTTGAGTTAACCGGAACTTTTGTTTTGGTTTGAAGTTATAGGATTGGATAAGCTCTGCAAACTATGGCTTAGCCAAGACCCCACTTCAAATTGTCTTTGTGTTTCGTCAATTTAAGACAATTTGTAGCTCATTTTGAGCATTGGCATCCAGCATCGGAGATGACTAAAACCAATGAGCGTGTGGGAGCCAAGCTATGTGGGTCGCACCCATTAGGATATATTCACATCTATCTAGAGAGTTTTCGGTTGCATACATGTGGTGATATATTCGGATTCTTGAATGTTGTTCGCGGGGATCTAACTTGGATATTCCCGAGAGTGATGTGCATGCTCTCAAGTATATTTTATCTAGAGGTATACTTTCAGTGTAGGAGGAGCACCCTCCTAGTCATGTTCGATAAATTTATTCTCTTTGTTTTGTTTCGAACCTTGGACTTGATCCTTTCTTAATCGCATCATGAAGTGCTTTGTGCTCTTCTCTATGTTTTATTATTTGTGCCTATTCTATCAAGTCTGGATTTTGATCGTAATTTTTTCCATTCTTTCATGTATGGATGTTGTTCTTGTGTGGTAAAATCGGTTCCGTGTTTGGCAGCGTGGTCTCATAGATTATTATATATTCATCATATTTCTTGAGTTTTCTCATGCTAGTTTTCTAGACTGATCCGGGTGTTATTTTATTATAATGCTCGGGCCAAACCGAGTATTTTTCTAGGTTGTTGTTGGTAAGACATGGAACTTATGGAAAAGAATTGGATGTTCTCCTACCGTAGTATTTTTATTTTCTGCTGTATTATTATGTATACCCATCATCAATTATAAGGTCAGGGGGTTATAATTGTCCAGCTAATAAGGTTTATTTTTAACTCTGATATAACATGTGTCTTAGAGTGACAACTTTTACTGTCTTTATTATATCATATGTTATCGTTCCACTGTGAGATTATGTTTCCTCTATTCTTTTTCTTTTTATTTTACCCCAACAATCTGCCTTTTTCGGCACTTGGATGGTCGCCATCTGAATACCGTGGATGTATTAGTGTCAACTTTTAAGGATCGAAAAGGCATGTCATTACATTTAGTATCAGAACTGAAGGTTAAGCGAGAACCTTGGCTTTGGTAGGGTATGACTCATTATAAATAAGGTAAGTGACACCTTATAATGAGTTGAGAGCATTATATATACGAGAGAGTATTTTTTATTGCTAAAAAATGCATTGTGTTAATTGGTCTGTTGAGTGGTTTATGAATTCTGGTCAAGATATGGGATGCCATGGTGTCGATAGTGATTTCTAAACACTTGAACAAGTCAAACAGACACGATATTGATTTTTGAAATTTGGTAAATGGAATATTTTACCTAGGATTATATTTTTATATGTAAGAAATAATTTTAAAAATTAAATTGTTATTTATGGTGTGTTTGTTTGTTAGAAAATGATAATATTTCTTTATTATCATTGTTGTTTGATTTGTCATGCTTGGGTAATTTAGGAGCATTGACTATTGTTTATTGATTGTTAATTTATGCTCGACTAGGTTATGAGCATTTATTGTTTTGATAATTGTGAGTGCTTAAATTTAACCCCTCGTGAACTAAGTCTCATAGTTTGACTATAAGGCGTTCGGTGAAAATATCAAGTTAAAAGTCATCTTTTAATCAAGTTGTTTAATATAGTCTAAATGGGAAGGTAAGACATTTAAAGGATAAAAATTTATGAAAAGTTTATTATAATAAAAGAAAGTTATTACAATATAAGATGATTTTAAAGGTATATTTTATATGAGTATGGTATATAAAATGATTTATATGATTTATAAAGGGTGTTTTATAAGTAAAAAGGGTTTTTGATAATTTATATCCCGGTATTGCTTGAAATGGTTTTGAAAAGATTTCGAGAAAAGTAATGGTATATTACTTAGAATTTTTAAGAAATATACATTTTCTTTGGATAGTTTGAGGAAACGTCTCAATTAGTTTTGGGGTAATCCGAATAATCTTCTAAGTGATGATCTAATGTTTGCTTAGGCGAACGTTGTAATGCACTTAGTAAATTATTCCCTTTATCATTATGCGATCGAAATGAGTTCGAATCCGAATGAACCAAAAGCAAATGTTAGTGAACAAACCGTTAAAGTTATTTTATATATAGAAATATATGCAATATGATTTCAAAAAGGGTTTTGAAATAAAAACTAGGTATTTAGTTCTTATGTTTCCTCAAAGGTTATTGATTTAAAATAAAAGGTATTTTGATAAAACAATGTTTTGATAAATGATTTTTTTTACTTTTGGATAGAAACGAGATAATTTAATATAAGTTTTTTAAATGGGTTAAATTGGATAGGAGGGTTTTAATAAACTTTGTTTTATTAAAACTGTATCTTTGTTTTAACATCTAAGTCACATAAACTATTTGATGTTATTGGACCGACTAATAAACATCATTACCTTAGGGATGTCTAAGGAAAAGTAGACTCTAGGACTGAGTTTGGATACTAGCATCCTACTTTTGTTAGCTACTTACCGAAGCAGATAGGTAAGGAAGTAGAAGTAGTCGACTCAGTTTTAAGACCCATATCATGTTTGGGCCTCCATTTGAATTTTTTAAAAGCAAAATTAAATTGATATATTTTATATACTCTTAGGATGTAGAAGAGTATTATACAAGTTAATAAGAGTGGAGTAAGATTTTAATTTAATGTTTTACGAAGATGTGTCTTTATAACATGTTTATAAACTTAAGTGGAAATTTGTAAATAATTTTAGTATTGAATGAAATACTATAATTGAAAATGAAAGTGATTTAGAAAGAGATTGGTGTAGTAAAAAAACTAATCGAATTAAGTACGCAAGTTGTACATGGATTATTTTATTCGCACGGTTCTTAATCTAGGATGAGTACATAACTTAGGTGTGATTCACACCAGTCCGAACAAGGATTTCTCACTTGATTCTTAACGGTGAACACTTGATTCAGATTCTTGATATGACACCGAGGTTTTCTATTATAGCATATGGCCATGTAAGAAGAGCGAAGATTTCTAATCAAGGAACCCGATTAGAGTCCGCACTAGGGAGGTCCAGTGAGCGATACTAGTTTGGAAGTAAGGTTTATGTATCCAAGCAAGTGGTCGAATCAGATATTGCATACGGATGATCCATGCACATCATATGGGCTTAAGTATATTTGTATACTATGCTTTGTGGCTTAGGGTTAGGGAGTGACTTTTAATTTTGTTCTGAGGTATCTTAAATAATGTTCTAGGTAATAAGCAAAGGTTGATGAGCGTAAGGTATGCTTAGGAAATAATCTATATCCTTGGACGGTCGAGAAAGTTGTGAATCTAAGCCAAATTCTAAATCTTATTTGTTAGTCATTTAAAATTTTAAATAATGTTATGTGTTAATTTATTCTTTTATGGAATTTGATTTGATTGATAGTGTGATTTTATATACTATAGTTTATAAAGTATGATTTTATAAGAACATGATTTTAAAGTTATTGACTTAAATCTCGGTGCTTTTGAAAAAGTGATTTCGAAAGAAATTGTAAAAGAAATAATAATATTATTATTTTGAAAACTTTGGTGAAGTATTATTATTTCAGGACATTTGAGAAGAGTTATTGTATAGTGATTTTTCAAATGTTTTTGTCCATAACTAAAAGTTGGGCAATTGGGAGTTTTCCCGATTTGGAGGACTCGCCGAGTATACTTGTTAGGAGTTAACCATGCTAGGTAGGAGGAGCCCCCTCCTTATCATGTTAATTCTTTATATGGAAATTTCTCTTTTTGGAAAGAGTATTGAAAAATATATTTTGAATAGAAAAACCCAGGCATTTAGTTCTAAATTTATCTTTTGAAAAGGTTGGATGCAAAGTATTTTATTACAGAGTATTCTCTGTACTTATGTTGCAGCTTTTAATAAGGATTTTCTATAAAGAAAATATAATTAATCATATTACTAAAAATCCAAGTAAGTAATTTGATTTTTAAGTAGGGATATTACAATTTTCCGCTCCATGATAATTTTTTGGGGACGAAATTTTTTAAGGGGGGAGAATGTAACATCACGAAAATACGAACACTTTATATTTAAATATAGAAATTATTTAAATATTTGAATTGTGCATTTAATATTAATTAAATGGATTTAATAGCCTTATTAAACTCTTTTTAATTAATAAATAATAATGGTAAACAAATTATTGAAATTTGTTTTTAGAAATAAATAGTTCGAAGAAAAATAAAAAATGTGACCGAAAATAGTTTTTTAAATTTTCGAATTTTCATCGAACGAAAGTTGTTGAAAAATGGATGGGCACACACACTTAGAATTTTAGTAAATACATATAACAAATAGAAATAGATTAACACTAAATAATAGTTAAGTGGTTAATAGCTTCTAGAAGATAAACAAGGAGGGAAGACTTTTTCTAATTTTTTGCTACTTTCTATGTGATATGATGGAAAGTACAAAGAGCACATGGAGGGTTGTGGAGGTAGTGAGGCTAAAGGGTGTGGGGCGAGTGTAGGCTACGCTCACCATCTTGGAGTTTATATAAGTGCACCCTTTTTTTTCATTTCTCTTTTACCTTTCCATTCTCTTCTTTGGTTCTCTTTTCTTCATCTTCTTCATTCTTATATTCTTAAGTTAAAACTCTTCAAAACACACTTTCTCCTCTAAATCATTAAATAAACCTAAAATTATAGAGTCATCATCATCACCTTCCCGAAGTTGAAGAGTTTGAAGCCAAAACACACCATTATTGACAAGGGCATGAGCACCTAGGGGATATCCTGGGGCTTGAAGCAAGTTCGAGCAAGGAAAGGAGGTTGCTTTGGTCATTTCTTGGTCGAGGAAGGGTGCTTGTGTCTTGTTTGAAGTTTAGTCTTGAGAAGGTGAGTTAAACTAACTTTAAAATAGTTTTATAAATTGACTAAATGTCATAAAATATAAATTGTTTTTTATGCTATTTATACTTTTGTATATTTCTTGTTTGGATTTGATTTCATGCCGGGAAGTGGATGACATAAATAAACATCGCTTTGCAGGGGACAAAAGCAAGAGGAAGTCAACGTGTTTTCGTAGCGAATAGTTTGCTACGAAACACTTCGAAGAGCATACACATATGAGATTTGCAGGGGACTTTTATAGGGAGACCCTAAGGGGTTTCTCACCAATGTCGATTCACTTTTATACTTATGTTAATTATATTGAAGTTTGATTGAAATATATATGTGATTTATTGGTTGTTTGTGAAAGTGTCGTTATAGCGATTATCGATATACTTACGCTTATGAAATCTCCTCTTTCAATATTTTGTTGACTGCTCTTGTACTTCCGTTTGCATTATCAAATTTATGGTCGCACTTTGCGTTTTAAAATTTTTGTTTGAACAAAGCATTGATGGCTCAAAAAAGGTTTTAACACCTAACTCCAAAGATTTTAAAAGTTAGAAAGGATTTGGTTGCGTTTTTGCAGTTCAAAAGTCAAGTTTTAAAACAACCTTCAAATGGATTTTGTTGACTTCAAAATTCTCAAATTTTTATGAATTCATACTAGACTCATAATATGTTGTTCCAAAAATATAATATAGTATTCGTACTTTATAAAACATGGAGAAAATTCCATTTGAAAAGAACCGATTTAAAGGAATTTTCTTTACTCCTTTTAGTGGCGCTTTTGCGACACTATTTCCAACTTTTATAAAAATGATTTTAAACTTGATTTTTCTTCTCCAATCTTTTTGGAGTATGTTTCTGACCTATATTGAAGATTTTTAAAAGTGGTTTTGGAATTTATATTTTAAAGGATTTAATACTGATTATCAAAGAAGAAGTTTTTATTTTGAAAATAAGGAAAGGAAATGATTTAGAGCTTTTAATATATTTAACCTCGAGATTTTTTCTTTTTAAGAAATATTTTAAATGGATGTTTAACAAAAACTATATTTCAAATATTTTGGAGTTTATGAAAGTGAAAAGAAAGCATGGATTACAACATCGTTGTTGTAATAAATGTTTTCTGAGAATTGAGAAAGAAGTCATGGATTATAACGTTTTGTTGTGATAAATGATTTCGAAAAGTATAAAAGAATTAATGGATTATAACACTTTTGTTATAATAAATGATTTCATTAATTTATTAATAAAACTTGTTACTTGACTTAATAAGTGTTGATATTCTTAAATCTTTGAAGGGGTTTTGTTTCAAAGATAATAATGAGTTTGAGTGGTTATGTGGAAATTACTTAGACTTATACTTGCTACTAAACTTCGAGGCAGGGAAACTTCTACTATCTCAAAAGGTAGTAATGTATGTCAAGTCAACATTAAAGGGGTAATGGTAACCTAACTTGTCTGGCATCATTATCAACCAAGAGATAGTTCATGTTTAAAATCGAAGAGTTGTGATAAGTGTAAGATTTGTGATTTCTATATACCCATTTGATTCGTCTATATGAAGTTGATTTATGAATGATATTTTGTAAATGAAAAGATCTAAAAAAAAGAAGGTTTTAAGGACAAAGCTAAGAGTAATTGGTTTGGGTTTATAGTAAATAATGTTTTAATGACAATTGTTTTCGACTCTTCTTTTTTATACACTTAGAAATATAATTAGCTCTTTAAAGGAATATTTTAAAGAGTGTTTTACTAATATTTGTGATGTGAAATTCAAGCACAAGTGTGAGTCAAACGTTTTAAAAGTTTGATTCGTTTATAGAAAATATTTAGCCTTACACTTAGCACTAAACATTGAGGGAACCCTTGTTATCTTTAAAGTTAAGAATGTACGTCAAGGCAAGTTTTGAGCGGCAACAATGCTCTCAACTTGTCTGACTTATTGTTAACCCTGGGATAGTGGTTGGCTTATGCTTAGCACTAAACGTAGAGGAAGCTCTTGCTATTCTTAAAGTTAAGAATGTATGTCGAGCACATGTATGAAGCAACACTGCCCTAACTTGTCCGACTTCATTATTTTCTCTAAAGTAGTAATTGTTTGAGATCGACAAGTGTTGATAAGTGTATGAGATTTAATTTTCATATACGATCATTTCGTTTATTTTCGATAGTTGGTTTGCTGACTATCAATCTTAATACTACTCAGAAAGTAAACAAAGAACCGGAACAAATTTGCATAGTCTGGGATCCCCCGGAAAGGGCTCATTCCTACGAAATTTCCTAATTATAAGAATGTATATATGTACATATATACCATTTGCTTACTTTTAAAAGAACCTGAGTTGAGTTAATCAGAACTTTTATTTTGGTTAATGCAATTGGATAAGCTCTACAAACATGGCCTTACCAAAAACATATTTCAAACTATTCTTTGTATTTCGTCAACCTAAGACAATTTGTAGCTCGTTTTGAGCATTGGCATCCGCACCGAAGATGACTAAAACTAATGTGCGAGTGGGAGCCAAGCTATGTGGGTTGCACCCATTAGGGTAGATTCACATCTATCAAGAGAGGTTTCGGTTGCATACATGCGGTGGATATATTCGGATTCTCAAATGTTGTTTGTGAGGTTCTAACTTGGAAGTTCCCAAGAGTGATGTGTGTGCTCCTGAGTATATTTTATCTAGAGGTATACATTTGGTGTAGTGGGAGCACCCTCCTAGTCATGTTGGATAAATTCATTCTCCTTGTTTTGATTCAAACCTTGGAATTGATACGTCCTTAATTGCATCGAGAAGTGTCTTGTGCTCTTCTCTATGTTTAATTATTTGTATCCATCCTTTCAAGTTTGGATTTTGATCTGATTTGTTTTCATTCTTTCATTGTATGGATGTTGTTCTTGTGAGGTAAAATTCGTTCTGTTTTTGGCGGCATGGTCTCACTAATTATTATGTGTTCATCATATTTCTTGAGTTTTCTCACATTGGTTTTCCAGACTGATTCAGATGTTATTTTATTATGTTGCTCAGGTCAGACTGAGTATTTTTCCAAGTTGTCGTTGGTGAGACATAAAGCTCATGTAGAAGAGCTGGATGTTCACCTGCCACAGTATTTTTGTTTTCTGTTGTATTATCATTTATACCCATCAGCAATTGTAAGGTCAGGGAGTTATAACTGTCCCAGCTCATGTGGTTTCTTTTAACTATGATATACCATGTATCATAGAGTGACAACTTTTATTGTTTTTGTTATATCATATGTTATCATTCCACTACGAGATTCTGTTTTCCCTGTTCGTTTTCATTTTATTTTACCTAACAATCTGCCTTTTCTGGCACTTGGATGTTCAGCACAATACTATGAATGTATTAGCGCTAACTTTCGAAGGTCAAAAAGGCGGGTCATTACAGATATCGAAATTTTGACCATTACCAAATTCCATAAGTCCTAATGTGATATAGTTTTGACGAAGAGAATTGGTGTAAATAATTGTCACTATTGTCGACCGCTTAAAATAAGTAAAATTGGATTTTATTGAAACTATGTAAGAGATAGATTTGGCCATAATGTCACACCAGTAAATAAGGTGACATGTGAACGTTAATATTCGAATTGTCCGATATTAATCGCTAACCAAATTTAAACCTAAGAGTCACACAACCGAAATGTTAAATACTCAACCTACCACCTAATTTAATTAAGTCATAACTGTTATAAACTAATAAAATTAACTAATATTTGTGAAATATTAATTATAAAGTTTTATTTGATTTTTGTTGATCGGTATTGAAAATAGTATGTGTAAAAGTTATATATACACGTATCGATATACGATATCGATGCACGTTTAAATTTGATTTAAATGGGAATTATATGATCTGGTTAGAAATGGAATGGAAGCTTATATGTGCCCAAGTAGTGGCCAGCCATAGCATGTAGGGACAAGGGGCTTGTGATGATATTTGTTGAGTTTGAATTAGTAGAGGAAAGAGTGGTCTGGATCCACATTTTACTCCCTCTTTTATTTCTTATTTAAACACCACTACCCCTCACTTTTCTAGTTTACTTTTTTCTCTCCCCATTTCTACCTTTGGACGCAAGTAATACTCCACCCTTTTCCATTATTTTCTAGTTTAAAACACAAATTCAAGTCAAACAGTGCAAATGTGCCTAGGACTTTCAGTCTAGGTACCCTTGCTGGAAGAGATTGGATTCAGATCCGAGGAGATTGGTATATTCAATTTCAAGATGTTATTGTAATGCTATAGTTGAGGTAACATGCCAATTTATATATACATACATACAGACATACATACACACATACACACACACATATATATATGTATGTATAATACTTAATTCATATACTATTAGATTAGATGTAAATATCACAATTCTTTATATATACGAGTACATATGCACGCCCAGGTGGGCTTGCATTTAATCACAACGTGCATGTATTTTTATTTGTACCTGTGGAAGTAGATTTGATAGTAGTATCCTCATATTTGAACTCCGCCTAGGCAGAAGACGCTATGTTTTTTGTTCATACTGCAATAACTTTTTCATACTAACTCGAAATTAGGCGAGACTTCGACCGATGGACTCCCATCTAAATTACAGACAGTAAGCGACACTCGGATACTTCATCTAGTGAACGTATACCATAGTTCTCCATGGTGACTAACAGTTTTACTTAGAAAATAACAGGCTACATCCCCGTATTTGAACTCCGCCTAGGCAGAAGCCACTATTATTTTGTTCATACTACAATAACTTCTTCATACTAACTCGGAATTAGGCGATACTTCGACCGATGAAATCCCACCTAAATTACAGACAATATAGAACACTTGGATACTTCAGCTTATAAACATTTACCGTAGTTCTCCATGGTGATTAACAGTTATACTTAGAAAATAACAGGCTATATCCTCACTTCAACGCTCACTGTAGTTCTCCATGGTGACTAATAGTTGAACTTAGAAAATAACAGGCTACATCCTCATATTTGAACTCCGCCTAGGCAGAAGCCGCTATTTTTTTTGTTCAGACTGCAATAACTTCTTCATACTAACTCGGAATCAGGCAAAACTTTGACCGATGAACTCCCACCTAAATTACGGACAATATGGTACACTCAGATACTTCATCTTGTGAACACACACTGTAGTTCTCCATGGGGACTGACAGTTTACTTAGAAAATAACATGCTACCACATCCCCATATTTAAACTCCGCCTAGTGTAGAAGCCGCTATTTTATTGTGCAGACTGCAATAACTTCTTCATACTAATTCGGAATCCGGCGAGACTTCGACCGATTAACTCCCACATAAATTACGGATATTATGAAACACTTGGATACTTCATCTTGTGAACGCACACTGTAGTTCTCCAAGGGGACTGACAGTTGTACTTAGAAAATAACAGGCTACCACATCCCCATATTTGAACTCCGCCTAGTGCAGAAGCCGCTATTTTTTGTTTAGACTGCAATAACTTCTTCATACTAATTTGAAATCCGACGAGACTTCGACCGATTAACTCCTACCTAAATTACGGACAATATGAAACACTCGGATACTTCATCTTGTGAACGCACACTTTAGTTCTCCAAGGGGACTGACAGTTGTACTTAGAAAATAACAGGCTACCACATCCCCATATTTGAACTCCGCCTAGTGCAGAAGCCGCTATTTTTTTGTTTAGACTGCAATAACTTCTTCATACTAATTTGGAATTTGGCGAGACTTCGACCGATTAACTCCTACCTAAATTACGGACAATATGAAACACTCAGATACTTCATCTTGTGAACGCACACTGTATTTCTCCAAGGGGACTGACAGTTGTACTTAGAAAATAACAAGCTACCACATCCCCATATTTGAACTCCGTCTAGTGCAGAAGCCGATATTTTTTCTGTTCAGACTGCAATAATTTCTTCATACTAACTCGGAATTAGGCGATACTTCGACCGATGAACTCCCACCTAAATTTCGGACAATATGGTACACTCGGATACTTCATCTTGTAAACACACACCGTAGTTCTCCATGGGGAATGCCATTTTACTTAGAAAATAACATGGTACCACATTCCCATATTTGAACTACGCCTAGTGCAGAATCCGCTATTTTTTTCCAGACTGCAATAACTTCTTTATACTAATTCGGAATCCAGCGAGACTTTGACCAATTAACTCTCACCTAAATTACAAACAATATAAAACACTCGGATACTTCATCTTGTGAACGCACACTGTAGTTCTTCATGGGGTCTGATAGTTGTACTTAGAAAATAACAAGCAACCACATTCCTTTATTTGAACTCCGCCTAGTGCAAAAGCCGCTTTTTTTTTGTTCCAACTGCAATAACTTCTTCATACTAACTCGGAATTAGGCGATACTTCGACCGATGAAATCCCACCTAAATTACGGACAATACGGTACAGTCGGATACTTCATCTTGTGAACGCACACTGTAGTTCGCTATGGTGACTAACAATTGTACTTAGAAAATAACAGGCTATATCCCCACTTCAACGCTCACTGTCATTCTCCATGGTGACTAATAGTTATACTTAGAAAATAGCATGCTACATCCTCATATTTGAACTCCTCCTAGGAAGAAGCCGCTTTTTTTCTACAGACTGCAATAACTTCTTCATACTACTCAGAATCAGGCAAAACTTCGACCGATGAACTCCCACCAAAATTATGGACAATATGGTACACTCGGATACTTCATCTTGTGAACGCAAAATGTAGTTCTCTAAGGGGACTGATAGTTTACTCAGAAAATAACATGCTACCACATCCCCATATTTGAACTCCGCCTAGTGTAGAAGCCGCTATTTTTTTGTTGAGACTGCAATATTTTCTTCATACTAACTCGGAATCCGACGAGACTTCGACTGATTAAATCCCACCTAAATTACGGACAATATGGAACACTTGGATACTTCATCTTGTGAACGCACACTGTAGTTCTCCATGAGGACTGACAGTTGTACTTAGAAAATAACAGGCTAACACATCCCAATATTTGAACTCCGCCTAGTGCAGAAGTCGCAATCTTTTTTGTTCAGACTGCAATAACTTCTTCATACTAACTCGGAATTAGGCGATACTTCGACCGATGAAATCCCACCTAAATTACGGACAATACGGTACAGTTGGATACTTCATCTGGTGAATGCACATGTAATTCTCCATGGTGACTGATAGTTGTACTTAGAAAATAACAGGCTATATCCCCACTTCAACGCTCACTGTCATTCTCCATGGTGACTAATAGTTGTACTTAGAAAATAGCATGCTACATCCTCATATTTGAACTCTGCCTAGGCATAAGCCGCTTTTTTTCTTCTACAGATTGCAATAACTTCTTCGTATTAACTCGGAATTAGGTAAAACTTCGATCGATGAACTCTCACCTAAATTATGGACAATATGGTACACTCGGATACTTCATCTTGTGAACGCACACTGTAGTTCTCCAAGGGGACTGACGGTTTACTCAGAAAATAACATACTACCACATCCCCATATTTGAACTACGCCTAGTGTAGAAGCCGCTATTTTTTTGTTCAGACTGTAATATTTTCTTCGTACTAACTTGGAATCCGGCGAGACTTCGACTGATTAAATCCCACCTAAATTATGGACAATATGGAACAATTGGATACTTCATCTTGTGAACACACACTGTAGTTCTTCATGTGGACTGACAGTTGTACTTAGAAAATAACAGGCTAACACATCCCAATATTTGAACTCCGCCTAGTGCAGAAGCCGCTATTTTTTTTGTTCAGACTGCAATAACTTCTTCATACTAATTCGAAATCCGGTGTGACTTCGACCGATTAACTCCCACCTATATTACGGACAATATGGAACACTCAGATAATTCGTCTTGTAAACGCACACTGTAGTTTTCCAAGGGGACTAACAGTTGTACTTAGAAAATAACAGGCTACCACATCCCTATATTTGAACTCCGCCTAGTGCATAAGCTTCTATTATTTTTGTTCAGACTGCAATAACTTCTTCATACTAACTCAAAATTAGGTAATACTTCGACCGATGAACTCCCACCTAAATTACGGACAATATAGTACACTCAGATACTTCATCTTGTGAACGCACACCGTAGTTCCCCATGGGGACTGACAGTTTACTTAAAAAATAACATGGTACCATATTCCCATATTCGAACTCCGCATAGTGCAGAAAGCACTATTTTTTTGTTTAGACTACAAATCTTTTTCATACTAATTCGGAATCCGGCGAGACTTCGACCGATTAACTCCCACCTAAATTACGGACAATATGGAACACTCGGATACTTCATCTTGTAAACGCACACTGTAGTCCTCCATGGGGACTTTCAGTTGTACTTAGAAAATAACAGGCTACCACATCCCCATATTTGAACTCCGCCTAGTGTAGAAGCCGCTATTTTTTTTGATCAGACTGCAATAACTTCTTCATACTAACTCGGAATAAGGCGATACTTCGACCGATGAAATCCCACCTAAATTATGGACAACACGGTACAGTCGGATACTTCATCTTGTGAATGCACACGGTAGTTCTCCATGGTGACTAATAGTGGTACTTAGAAAATAACAGGCTATATACCCACTTCAACGCTTACTGTAGTTCTCCATGGTGACTAATAGTTGTACTTCGAAAATAACATGCTACATCTTCATATTTGAACTCCGCCTAGGCAAAAGCCGCTTTTTTTCTCTTGACTGCGATAACTTCTTCATACTAACTCGGAATCAGGCAAAACTTCGACCGATGAACTCCCACCTAAATTACAGACAATATGGTACACTCGGATACTTCATCTTGTGAACGCACACTATAGTTCTCCATGGGGACTGATAGTTTACTTAGAAAATAACATGCTACCACATCCCCATATTTGAACTCCGTCTAGTGCAGAACCCGCTATTTTTTTTGTTCAGACTGCAATAACTTCTTCATACTAATTCGAAATCCGGCGAGACTTCGACTGATTAACTCCCACCTAAATTACAGACAATATGGAACACTCGGATACTTCATCTTCTGAACGCACACTGTAGTTCTCCATGTGGACTGACAGTTGTACTTAGAAAATAACAGTCTACCACATCCCATATTTGAACTCTGCCTTGTGCAGAAGCTGCTATTTTTTTTGTTCAGACTGCAATAACTTCTTTGTACTAACTCGGAATTAGGCGATACTTCGACCGATGAACTTCCACCTAAATTACGGACAATATGGTACACTCGGATACTTCATCTTGTGAACGCACACGGTAGTTCTCCATGGAACTGACAGTTTACTTAGAAAATAACATGCTACCACATCCCCATATTTAAACTCCACCAGAAGCCGCTATTTTTTGTTCAGACGGCAGTAACTTCTTCATACTAACTCAGAATCCGACGAGACTTCAACCGATTAACTCCCACTTAAATTACAGACAATATGAAACACTCGGATACTTCATCTTGTGAACACACACTGTAGTTCTCCATAGGGACCGACAGTTGTACTTAGAAAATAACAGGCTATCACATCCCCATATTTGAACTCCGCCTAGTGTAGAAGCCGCTATTTTTTTGTTCAGACTGCAATAACTTCTTCATACTAATTCGGAATCCGGCGAGACTTCGACCGAATAACTCCTACCTAAATTACGGACAATATGGCACACTCGGATAATTTATCTTGTGAACGTACACTGTAGTTCTCCATGAGGACTGATAGTTGTACTTAGAATAACAAGCTACATCCCTATATTTGAACTCCGCCTAGCGCAAAAGCCGCTATTTTTTTGTTCAGACTGTAATAACTTCTTCATACTAACTCGGAATCCGGTGAGACTTCGACCTATTAACTCCCACCTAAATTACGGACAATATGGAACACTCGGATACTTCATCTTGTGAACGCACACTGTAGTTCTCCAAGGAGACTGATAGTTGTACTTGGAAAATAAAAGGCTACCACATCCCCATAGTTGAACTCCGCCTAGTGTAGAAGCCGCTATTTTTTTGTTCAGACTGCAATAACTTCTTCATACTAACTCGGAATCAGGCAAAACTTTGACCGATGAACTCCCACCTAAATTACGAACAATATGGTACACTCGGATACTTCATCTTATGAACGCACAATGGAGTTCTCCAAGGGGACTGACAGTTTACTTAGAAAATAACATGCTATCACATCCCCATATTTGAATTCCACCTAGTGGAGAAGCCGCTATTTTTTTTGTTCAGACTGTAATATTTTCTTTATACTAACTCGGAATCCGGCGAGACTTCGACCGATTAACTCCTACCTAAATTACGGACAATATGGAACACTCGGATACTTCATCTTGTGAACACACACTGTAGTTCTCCATGGGGACTGACAGTTGTACTTAGAAAATAACAGGCTACCGCATCCCAATATTTGAACTCCGCCTAGTGCAGAAGCTGCTATTTTTTTGTTCAGACTGCAATAACTTCTTCATACTAACTTGGCATTTGACAAAACTTCGACCGATGAACTCCGACCTAAATTACGGACAATATGGTACACTCGGATACTTTATCTTGTGAACGCACACTGTAGTTCTCCATGGTGACTAATAATTGTACTTAGAAATTAACAGGCTATATCCCCATATTTGAATACTATTTCTCTATGAGATGTAAAAGGTTGGAATTTCAAAAGGACACCGAGTAAATCTATTCAATGAATTATCTTTATTAGTAGTAAAGATGTGTTGTCAATCTAAAATATGGATATATAACCATATTTATAAGTATAAAACACACACACACACACACACACACATATATATATATATACATGCATGTATGTATGTATAAGAATATATGCTTTCATCTAGAAATTAATAACAGAATGAATTTTTTTGAATTAAAAATCTTTATCTTTATCTTTACTACTAATAAAGAGAATTCATTGAATAGATTTACTCGGTGTCTTTTTGAAATTCCAAACATACCCATTTATATCTCATAGAGAAATAGTATTCAAATATAGGGATATAGCCTGTTATTTTCTAAGTACAACTGTTAGTCACCATGGAGAACTACAGTGTGCGTTCACAAGATGAAGTATCCGAGTGTACCATATTGTCTGTAATTTAGGTGGAAGTTCATCGGTCGAAGTTTTTCCCGATTCTGAGTTAGTATGAAGAAGTTATTGCAGTCTGAACAAAAAAAATAGCGGCTTTTGCACTAGGCGAAGTTCAAATATGGGGATGTTGTAGCCTGTTAATTTCTAAGTACAACTATTGGTCCCTATGGAGAACTACATTGTGTGTTTACAAGATGAAGTATCCGAGTGTTCCATATTATCTGTAATTTAGGTGGGAGTTAATCGGTCGAAGTCTCGCTGGGTTCTGAGTTAGTATGAAGAAGTTATTGCAGTCTGAACAAAAAAATAGCGGCTTCTGCACTAGGTGGAGTTCAAATATGAGGATGTGGTAGCATGTTATTTTCTAAGTAAACTGTCAGTCCCCATGGAGAACTATAGTGTGCGTTCATAAGATGAAGTATCCAAGTGTACCATATTGTCCGTAATTTAGGTGGGAGTTCATCGGTCGAAGTATCGTCGAATTCCGAGTTAGTACGAAGAAGTTATTGCAGTCTGAACAAAAAAATAGCGGCTTCTGCACTAGGCGGAGTTCAAATATAGGATGTGGTAGCTTGTTATTTTCTATGTACAACTGTCAGTCCACATGGAGAACTACAGTGTGCGTTCAGAAGATGAAGTATCCGAGTGTTCCAAATTGTTTGTAATTTTGGTGGGAGTTAATCGGTCGAAGTCTCGCCGGATTTCGAATTAGTATGAAGAAGTTATTGTAGTCTGAACAAAAAAAAATAGCGTGTTCTGCACTAGGCGGAGTTCAAATATGGGGATGTGGTAACATGTTATTTTCTAAGTAAACTGTCAGTCCCCATGGAGAACAATACGTGCGTTCACAAGATGAAGTATCCGAGTGTACCATATTGTTCGTAATTTAGGTGGAAGTTCATCAGTTGAAGTTTTGTCTGTTCCGAGTTAGTATGAAGAAGTTATTATAGTCTGAAGAAAAAAAATAGCGGCTTCTACCTAGGCGGAGTTCAAATATGAGGATGTAGCCTGTTATTTTCTAAGTACAACTATTAGTCACCATGGAGAACTACAGTGAGCGTTGAAGTGGGGATATAGCCTGTTATTTTCTAAGTACAATTGTTAGTCTCCATGGAGAACTACAGTGTACGTTCACAAGACAAAGTATCCGAGTGTACCATATTGTCCGTAATTTAGATGGGAGTTCATCTATCAAAGTTTCGTCCGATTCCGAGTTCGTATGAAGAAGTTATTGCAGGATTAACAAAAAAATAGCGACTTCTGCCTAGGCGGAGTTCAAATATGGGGATGTAGCCTGTTATTTTCTAAGTACAACTGTTAGTCACCATGGATAACTATGGTATATGTTCACTATATGAAGTATCCGAGTGTTCCATATTGTCCGTAATTTAGGTGGGAGTTAATCGGTCGAAGTCTTGCCTGATTCCGAGTTAGTATGAAGAAGTTATTGCAGTTTGAACAAAAAAATAGCAGCTTCTGCCTAGACAGAATTCAAATATGGGGATGCTACTATCAAATCTACTTCCACTGGTACAACTAAAAATGCATGCACGTTGTGATTAAATTTATATATATGTATGTATGTATGCGGGAACTTGGAATCCTTTACAGTTCATTTTTCCTTTTTATTATTAGATCTATTTACCGTTCCTTTTTATCTCATACTATCTTTATTTGGTTAATAACTTCATTACTTACTCATTTCAATAATTTACCTACATTTCATTGCTTATTATTTAATTTCTAACTTGTTTTTTATTGCATATATTAGTTTTTTACATAGACTGTTATAATTATCAATACCTAAAATTCTTTAGTTTATACTTAGGGATTTCTGCATTTGAATGCATTGAAATTACAACTTCCCTAAAAGGAATTGTTAATACTGTAAACTTCTATAACTTATCAAAAATGGATTTGTGTTACATTTGGAATTACATAGAATTATCTTTTTGTTTTTATTGAAATAGACAATATAAAATACGGTAAAAACCTATATTTTTTATATCTCTTTCTTTTAGGTATATTCCTTATTACTTCAAATGATACGCTTTTATTATTAATTATATAAAACAAGATAATTTATAGAAATTTACATTGCAATGCACTTCATTCCAATGAATTAAAATACTACTTAAGTCCCAATTCAATTTATAATAACCTTTATTTCATATTAACTAACATATGCCATTTAAATCTACAAATCTAGAATATCTATAAAATCATGTTAATTTAAGGACTACACCTTACACCGTTACTTTCCTGATTCAAGTTAGCAGTTCACAATATATAGGCATGAGTTTCAATTTCATTACATGCATATAATAAGCCTACAACTACAAATAATTATATACAATATACATGGAACAGATTTACAATGAAATAAATCCAATATTATATAAAAAAAATATAATTTTCTACTCACCTTTAAGCTTTCCAAATCTCCATATCTAAACCCTGCAATTTTGTTTGACTCCCTTTTTTCTCCCTAACGGAATATGTGCCGCAAGCATATACGTATCTTTAGACATTTAGATATTAGAAGAGATTTGAATTTAGATTAGATTTGGATTTGTAATTATAGTTTACCTCAGCTTTGGTGATTCAATTTGACCCTATTCTTCTTCTCTATTATCCTCCGCTATTCTCCACTTGTATATGCGTATATAGATTTTAGTTTTATTTAGATTTGAGAATTTGTGGATAAAAGAAAATGGCAGAGCTTCGCCGTTACTTCAGAAAATATGAGAAGAAAAGTAAGGGGTTAGGCCTGTAGTTATAGAGGTTTGAAATAATGCCAACCGTTAGATTCTTTTATTTTAAATCCGGGCCATTAAGATTACAACCACCACAACATTACCGGTCGATCGGTTGAGCCTAGGAGTCGACCGGTCATCCCTATTTGGCTAACTATATTTGTTTCCCCTTTTAATCTATTTTATATGGTTTTACATAGATTTGATTAACATTAATTATATTAAAACTGTTTCTTCTTTCACAACACGGTTCAAATCAAATCACAAAAAATTCCATTTTCGACTTCCAATTCAAGTAAAATTCATATTCCAATTCAATTTAAATCAGCCTTAATTCAAAACGATTTCAAACTTTACTTCAAATTCAATTTAAACGGTTCTATTCAAATGGCTGAAAGTTTCAGTTCAATTTCTCATTTATAAACAATTTAGTTTAAAACATTTCACATCGAAAACTTTGAAATACCAATTTAAACCACTCTAATTAAAATAAATTCAAGTTTAAATTAAATTTTAAACCTTTAAAATTATTCACTTTCAATAAATTCAAATCATATCTAAATTTCAACTTTAAGATTTCAAATTTAATATTTAACAATTTCATTCAAACAATTTCGATTTCAACTTTAAAACTTAAATTATAAAGTAATTCAATTCATATAAATTCAAATTTTATTTCTTTAAAATAATATAATTTAAAAAAATCCAAATTCAAGATTTTAAAACCATTTAATTTGACCAAATCCGGTGTCCGTATATAATTTTCTACCCTATGGCCAAGTGATAAGTTATTTCAATTTTTAATTACATGAATGGAAATATACCATTTCAATCCATATTTAAATGACATAGGTATATATCATTTCAACCTATTTCTTAATTCACTCCAAATAGTCCAAATGAATATATAAATGATGTCAATTAATAAATAGGTAATAATAGGAATATGTCAATAATAAACAACCATACATCCAACATATCGATCAATAGGCATCCAATTGCAATTCAACATCCAAATCAACCAATATATCACAAAAGTTACTAATTATCAATTGATGGTGTTTAACTAGCAGTTAAATTCAATATTTATTCAAATGTCAATTTAATTCAATATAAAATTCAATTTCAATTAAAATGTCAATTTTAAACTACCAAACAGCAACCAATAAAATTTTATCACTTCATAAATTTAATTTAACTAACATCAGAAATTTAGTATTGCATGAGTGGGTTAAATAACTCACCTTTGATTTAAAGCGCATTAAAAATCCTATAAAAGCCCAAAATCTGAACAATCCAAATTCAACCAAACCAGTTTCATATTGTCCGAATTTTGATACGAATACAATGGAAGAAACCGCGTGCGAATCCAAGTTTGTATGCAAAGGTTATGAAGGTTAGAACATATAAATTTTAAAATTAAATAAAATAACTAAGGACAATTTGGTAATTATTATTACCCCAATCTAACGTTACCAGCAACACATGAAACCCACGGCCGCCGTTCTTCATGCCCAGTTCGCCGCTGCTACGCTCGTCAAATCACCGATCCAACCTCGCCGCCGTCACCATGCCTCCGCCCTCCTTCGCCCAAAGTTTCGCTGCCTCCGACGCCTCAATTTGCATGCAAACGGCCAAAAATGCTGCCACCTATTATCCTCAATTTTGGCAAATCTAGATGTAATTAACTCGATCTAACCGTACATCTTGTAGATCTCGTCAAGCACTACAACTTTCGTTTAGACTTCGTCGCGAATCAGTGAGAGAAAGGAGAGATCCAAGTGGAAGAAGGTGGGAAGTTTTCAGCCATTGAAAGTGGCGGCCATGAAAATTAGGGTTTATGAAATATTTTAATAATATTTTCATCTCGATTTGCGTTCTTATTTATAGCGTGAGGTCCAAAACAGCCCGAACTCCAATCGAGGCGTGCTGACAGACAATCTATTTATAAAAAGGCCTTCTGAAGACAATAGAACTAGTTTTTAGGCCTAATTCCATCGTATAAAAAAGTTAACATTTTATTGTTCGATAAATTTAAATTAAATTATATTCAGGTAATTTACCAATTCACGAATATGGACAAATACAATATTTCTAATTTACAAATACGTTATTACAACTACGATGTTCATTTATAATTCAATTTTATTATTATTCCATATTTTAATCAATTTGAATAATTAAATTTCAAAAATAACCTTTTTCATTTGAATATAAATCGATTGGGCCAAAACGATAACAAAGGCCCGAAAAGCCCGTTTCGTTTTTGAAACCAAAATAGGTCATTCTATATATCGAAATATAGGTTTTCAATATTTTTAAACTCAATGAAACTAATTTCAAACCCTAATTTTATTGTATATAGAAGTTAGCTTTAAAATCAATTTATATCCATTATTATGCGTTAATTAAACGAATTATTATTAAATTTATTTAGTCACCTTTAAATTCTAAATTAAAAGTTTTATATCACCGTTCTTGATTAAATAGGAATTTAATAATCTTTTTTAAAATTAAATTTTCCATGTTAAATCTAATATTTAAATATTAAATTAATTTTAACGTTTAATTACAACTGTAATAAAATCCGTTCAATATATTTTAAATTTTAAAAAAATTCTTTTATTTTGATTTACATTCTTATTATTAAATCAACAAATACCTTTTGTGTTAATTAAACATAAGTTTCCATTTTATTACACTCATTATTCTACAGTTAACGTCTTTTCTTAAATTAACTACAATATTTCTGCAACGACCCACTATTTTGGACCATTCAAATCGACAATAATCCACACATGCCGGACTTGAATAATGCAAAATAACAGATTGTAATAAAATTTGGAGCAAATAAAATCATTCATAGAATCACAGACACAGAATTATCGAAATAACTCGCAGCAGAAAATAAAATAAATAATGGTTCATGAAGCCACTACAATACAAAGTCTCAAAACAGATACAAAATACATAGTCTGAAAACAATTACAATTCTGAAACAAGTACAGTAGAAATCTCAAATACATATGTCTCTAATACAAAAGCTGAAGTAGAACAACTGAAACTGAAATAGATAAATAACTAGATAAGCAGAATCTCCAGCGATTCCTAGCTCCAGAAAGTGAAGTCCAAAGCTGTGAATACTCAGGCTGACCCGAGCGTAAATAAAACACAAACACTCGAGTCAGGACATACATACTTATACAATGTAAACCAACTCAAGTGAACTGTAATAAAGGTACAAGTAACTTAAAGAATGCTTGGGATCGCCCATTCTTTAAGGATCCGTTAAACTATCTACTATGTAGTAATATTCGCTATTATAATAATGGCTAATATAAAATAAACATACTTTTAAATAGCATTAAGGCTTTACATTTTCCACCTTAACACGTAATAGTCCCAGTAGTCTATCCAGTATTAGCATACTCCCAGAATGGGGGCTACCCTCGATACTCCACAGGCTACGGGAGAAATCACAACTCGTAGTAAAGCTCGCTATGGTAAGTGACACGGCACAACTAGGCAATGCCATGGTAGATATACCAATTACGCATCCGGGCTGGTGGAAACGCATAGCAGCCACTACCGCCCACCTCGAGCCACACTCCCAAATCAAGGGGTGCACCCAATCAATCACAAAAGTAATAGAATGTTATCGAAGAAGTGTGTCCGATCAGAGGTGCTACCTCATTGGCCCGTCGATCGCTCATGTTTTAGCCACTTTATGCAAACTCACGGGAGTTGGGTCCACGCATATACCTTTAGGATCGTCGCCACCATCCTACTTCAGTCTGGAAACTCCACCGTGTACACAGTTGTTAAAGTGGTTTTTGGTATCGATAGAGAGTATGTCCATATCTGATCCCGGTCTTTTTAACAACCAATCGTTATTATAACCTTTGGTTGTAAGTTTCAAAAATAGTTTATATTTCAAATCAATACTTCATTTAAACCATTTAAAAGTAAAGTCATTATACCTTTAAATCAAATATTCAGTTTCCAAAACTTTAACTTTTTCTGAGTTCATTTATTCACATAAATACATTAAAACATTAAAATTCCAGCTTTCACAGCATTTAGAAATGCTGCGGTAAGTTATATTTGAAAACAATTCATTTCAGCAAAGATAGCATTTAAAAACTCCTGTAATAGTTCAGGGTTTAATTTAAAAGGTTTAATTCAGTTCAGCAAAGACATCGTTTACAAAACTGCTGCTGTAGTTCAATTATATTCAAAAATCTCATTTCAGCCAACTACAGTACTTATCAATTGCTACTGTAGCTCTTATATTAGTTTCCGGTTTTAGTTTTAATTCAACAACCACAGCACTTACCAAGTGCTGCAGTAGCCCTTAGTTCATTTTAGCCTTTAGTTCACTTCTGCAACTACATCACTTACAAAGTGCTGCAGATTCTATTAGTTCAGTTTTTAGTTCATTTTCAGAAACGATAGCATTTCTGAAGTGTTCTTAAATAATTTCCAGATTTTAAATAGAATTCCAGCCACAAATAAACTTCAATTTAAATCAATTTAACTTATAAAAAACATATTTTTCCACATCAAAAATGTTCATTTAATTACCTTTTACTTATGGTTTTTATAAAGAAATTTTTTACAATAAAAATCAAAATTTCCAAAGTTTCACTTATTAAATTCAAGTGTACCATTTTTCCATTTTTTTCATTTTTAACAATTTACTTTAACACTTAAATTTAAATTTCCATTTTCACAAATAAAACATAATTTCCATTTTTATTTAATTAACTTAAACTTCCATTAAAAATCAAATCAAAATTTCCAATTTAAGTTATGTTTCAAAATCACAATTTTCCATTCATTTATTTAACCTTTTTAATACATAGAAAAATCATTATTTCTTTATTAAATCATTTTAAATTCACTTTAAATCAAATTATCATATTTTTACATTTTAAAATACTTAAAAATTTCCAATTTTTTTTATAAAATAACCACGGGTCTGTATAATATTTTCTAGCCTAAGTCAAGTGATACGGATAATATATCATTTCAATCCGTAATTTACAAAGAAAATCCAGGTTTTATCATTTCAAACCCGCAATCCCAAGTAAATAAAATAAATAAAAATCGCTCAGGCTTATCATTTTAGCCCATAACGATTTTTCCCTATTCTAAAGTCCGTTCGGGTATGTATCATTTCAACCCATAGTGATTCTATTCTACAGGGAACTTGCAGTGTGATTAACAGCAATAAATAAACAATATAATAAAATATAACATAATAGATGATGTGACAAGTTTATAACAGGGTTTAACATCATATAATTTACATCACAGGCTGGTATAACATGAGGTAATAGTTTATACACATTCACTTGTTGTCACTTCACAATTTATATAAGTATAAATGTCGTGTGTGAATACTCACCTTTTTACGCTGGAGTTTGCAAATAAAACACACAAATGAAAATCCAAAAAGCATGATAGCACGACTTGATTTGAGTGGAGAGATGGCCAAGATATTAATCTTGTATTCAACAACAAAACAAAGCAGTATAAATATACAAATACAATACAAAAATTATTGGAACAAAAATGGAAATAGAATTAGACAAGGGGCATAGCCAATCTTTTAATCAAATTTACTTGTTCACTAACAACTTTTGCTCGACCACACATGTTATAGGATCGGCCACAACATGATTTCAGGTTGAAATGGATCCGGTATGGATCAATATAGGCATGGCTACAAAGTGGAATATGAAGAGGAAGGAGTTACAAATGGAGGAAGGTCAAAAGGCAAGGCTAAATAGTGAAGTTTGGTTGCATCTAGGCTCGGCCAAAGGTCATGTTTCGCTTGGCCATGGCTCATTTCAGGTCAGGTCAGATGGTCAGAGGTGTGTGCTAGCTGGTGGTGGTGGCTAAGGGGGTGGCCGTGGTCAAAAATGAAGGTGGAGGTGAATACTAGGCTCGGCTATGCAATATTTTGGAGTTTTCGACATTGTTTTGTGGTGTTGGCTTCAAGGGATGGTCACGGCCTGAACTGGTCAGAGGGATGGTGATGTTTGAAGCCGTGGATGATGAGGATGAAGTGGTGGAGGAGATGGTGGGGTCTAGGTCGAGCAAAACAATGAAGAAGTCAAGCAAAAATCAAGCAAAAACAAATGGAAAAAGTGAAGAGAAAAAGAGGAAAATGAAGAAGCCATTACCTAGAATTTTCAGAAATGAATGATGGCCGAAAATGAAATGAAATGAGATGTTTTTTTCACATGAAATACAAAGTAAACTCACGGCTACAATCAAGGAAAAGAACGGCCAAGAAATGAAAAGACAAGAAATGAAAAGTCAAGCAAATGAAAGGACTTTGCCTCTTTGAATTTCCAATTCTTTTTAATTCAAAATAAAATCAGTAAATAAAATAAAAGACAAACAAAAATAAAGTGAAAATGAGAATAAATAATTATTCATAGGAAAAATAAAAAGAAAATAAAAGTAAATAAAGAAAATAGCTTATTATATTGAAACTAGATTAAAAATTGCAAACAAAAATACAATTAACTTTGGAAAAATTATAACTATACTTCTAAAATGTTTTAAAAATAAAATATTGAAATTAAATTTATTTAAAAATATTTACAAAAATATTGGGTTGTTACACTCTCCCCCACTCAAATCTTTTCGTCCTCGAAAAGAACGAAACAAAGAAAACAAGATAGAAAAGCAAATAGTACCTGAAATAAACAATTCCGGATTCGAAGCACGTATGCTCTCCTCCATCTCCTAGGTACAGTCTCGATCATCAGTACTCCACTGTACTTTGACCATACTAACGGATTTCCTTCTTAGCTGCTCCGTACCTCTATCGACAATACGAAGTGGCTTCCTCTCGACAGTCAGATTAGGCTTAATATCCAAACTATCAAGAGCAGAAGGCTGAACAATAAGGGATGGATCATGCAGATAGCGACGAAGATGAGAAACATGGAATACATTATGCACTCCAGAGAACTTCTCGGGCAAATCCAGACAATAAACCAAAGAACCAACATTTTCCACAATGCGGAAAGGACCAACAAACCTAGGAGAAAGCTTCCCTCTACGACCAAAGAGAATAACATTCCTTAAGGGAAAGACCTTAAGGAAAACCAAATCACCAACAGCAAACTCTAAACTCCGCCTACGCCTATCAGCATACTTCTTCTGCTTATCCCGAGCAATCCTCATCTTCCTCCTAATCTCCTCAACTCTCTTAGAAGCCTCTAAAATCATCTTAGGACCTAGAACCAAATGATTACCGGATTCAATCCAGCGAGATGGAGATCTACAAGGTCATCCATAAAGAGCAGCAAACAGAGACGTCTTAATACTGGCCTGAAGTCAAAGATAGAAATGAGATAGATAAAAGATTAGGATAAGATTAAAACAGAAGATTGAGATCATACCTGATAACTATTGTTATAGGTGAATTCGACAAGACGGAGATGATCTTCCCAAGATCCTCCATAATCAAGCACACAAGCACGAAGAAGATCTTCTAGAATCTGATTCACTCTTTCCGTTTGACCGTCGGTCTGTGGATGGTAAGCAGTGCTCAGATTCAGACGAGTACCCAAAGAATCCTGAAAAGCTTTCCAAAACTGACTAGTTAAGATAGGATCACGATCACAAACAATACTGAGAGGAACACCATGGAGACGAACAATCTCCCTCATGTAGATCTCAGACAAACTAGAAGCAGAACGGGTAGACTTGACCAGAATGAAATGAGCTGATTTGGTCAATCTATCCACAATAACCCAGATACTCTCATTACCCCTTCTAGTCCTAGGTAATCCATCAATGAAATCCATAGAAACTTGTTCCCACTTCCAATTGGGAATCTCAAGAGGCTGCAACAAACCAGGGGTCTTCTGATGATCTGCCTTGACTTGCTGACAAGTCGCACACCTACTAACAAAATTGGAGATATCTCGCCTCATACCTCTCCACCAATACAACTTCTTCATATCCTGATACATCTTGGTCACTCTCGGGTGAATAGAAAGTCTGGACTGATGATTCTCCCGAAGTAACTCCTGTCTCAATCCATCAACATTCGGGACACAAATCCTATTATTAATCCTCAAAACACCTCTATCATCGATCTGAGCACCACTGCCATCAAGACTACTACCTCCAACCCTACTATGAACATTCTCCTTAATAAGCCTAAGCATCCGATCCTCATCCTGCTTAGCCATGATACGATCCAAAAGAGGAGAAGAAACAACAAGCTGACATAACATAGCCTTCTTTCGACTCAAAGCATCTGCTATAACATTAGCTTTCCCAGGGGTATAATTGATGTCGAGGTCATAAGAAGCAAGGAACTCTAACCACCTAACTTGTCTATGATTCAAATCCTTCTGAGTGAAAATATACCTCAAAGACCGATGATCTGTGAAAAGCTCAAACTTAGTACCCAAAAGATGATGTCTCCAAAGCTTCAAAGCAAAAACAACAGCAAGCAACTCTAAATCATGAGCAGCATAATTGGCTTCATGGGTCTTCAACTGACGACTAGCATAAGCAATCACCTTACCATCTTGCATCAGAACAGCTCCCAAACCTTCACGACAAGCATCAGTGTATACCGTTAATCCCTCATTTCCATTTGGAACGGTAAGGACTGGTGCGGAAGTAAGCTTGTGCTTTAACTCACTGAATGCGGCCTTACACTCATCACTCTAAATAAACTTAGCATTCTTCCGAGTCAAAGCGGTGAGAGGTGCAGCAATCCGAGCAAAATTCTCAATGAACCTCCGGTAATAACCGGCAAGGCCCAGAAAACTACAGATATCAGTAGGAGTCTTAGGAGTTTCCCAATCCTGCACAGAATAGGGATAAATAAGGACAACATGAAAGATAGAATAAATTGAATGAAACAAGGAAAAAGAAGGAAAGAAAGACTTACATTGATCGCAGCGATCTTGACTGGATCAACAGAAACTCCATTACCAGAAACAATATGCCCGAGAAATCGGACTTCATCCTTACAGAAATGGCATTTAGAAATTTAGCCTTCAATTGATGATTTCTGAGAGTTTCAAGAACAGATTTCAAATATGACTCATGCTCTTCCTCAGATTTAGAGAAAATGAGAATATCATCAACAAAGACTAGAACAAATTTATTAAGCACATCACAAAAAACATGATTCATTAAATCAACAAAGAAAGCAGGAGCATTAGTCAAACCAAAAGGCATGACTAACCATTCAAAGAATCCATTCTCAATACGAAAAGCAGTCTTGGGAATACTTTCCTCAACAACTCTGAGCTGGTGGAAACCTGAGGCAAGGTCAAGCTGAGAGAAAACAGTAGCACCATAAAGTTGATTAAACATATCATTGATGCGAGGCATTGGATATCTGTTTTTCATAGTGAGCTTGTTCAGCTCCCTATAATCAACACACATCTGGAGAGAACCATCGGACTTAGTGACGAAAACCACCGCTGCTCCCCATTCTCAATAGCTAGGTCTAATCAGACCCTTGGAGAACAAGTCCTCAATTTGCTTCCTTAACTCAACCTTCTCGCGGGGTGCCATTCTTCTAGGAGGAAGAACTACATGCCGAGCTCCAGGAATAAGATCAATACGGAAATCAATTTCCCGCTTAGGAGGTAAATCAGTGACTTCACCAAATACATCGAGATAAAGTTTGACCACACGAGTCGACTGAAGATCAACACGAGAAGACTCCAGAGAATAGATAAAATTTCCAGCAAAATCCTGAGGCAAGCGGCACTGAATAATCAAGGGATCACCCTTATCTGCCATAAGAGATACAATTCGGGATTTGCATGTGATACGGGCATCATGATTCCTTAACCAATCATCTCCAAGCAATAAATCAAAAGCATCGAAACCAAGAACATAGAAATCACCAGAAAACCGATAACCAGAAAGAAAGAGTTTCACATGCTTACAAATCTTATTAAGATTTGCGGGACCCCCAATAGGATTTGAAGCACATAAAGGAACAGAAGCATACTCAGGAAAAAGGAGATGCTCAAACTTATCACACAAATCAACAGAAATAAAACTATGCGAACCTCCAGTATCAAATAAAACACGAACAGGATGATGAATAAAGAAAAGGTGCCCTGAAGAGTACCTTGATCATCACTAGGAGCAGGAGCAGGTGCAGGTGGAGCAGGTGAAGAAGTAGAGGTAACAGCAAAAATACTAGATGGCTTGCCCTTCTGATACAACGGATAATCATTCTTAAAATGACCAGGCTGAAGACAGACATGACAGAGATTGTTCCTAATACCCTGAGGTGGAGGAACAGCAGCACCAACTGAAGTAGGGAAACTATTAGCATAGTGTCCCTTCTGATCACACTTGAAGCATGTAATGGTAGATAAGTCAATAGGGTGCCTCAGAGAAGGAGAAGATGATGAAGATCCCAAACCCGGATTCTTGAGCCAATTCTTCTTCTGCTGGTGAAAATTGGGCTTTCTCTTCTTAGAGTTAGCAGAGGAAGACTGAGATGCAGGAGCACTAGCAACAGCAGGACCCTTGGAAGTAGGGTTCTAATAATGAATAGCCATGTCCATAAGCTCGGTGAAAGTGCCATGAACATGAGAAATGAGACGATCGTAGAACTCTGGGCGACCTCCAGCTATGAACTTCTCATTTTTCTTAAGCTGGGTGTCAATAAGACCAGGACCAAACTTGGAAAGTTCATTGAACTTCCGCTCATACTCAGAAAATGACATGGTACCCTGCTTGAGATCCATGAACTCACGATAAAGCTGAGATTTCCCGGCTTCGGGCATCCATTTTGCCACAAAAGCCTCCCTGGAAAGAAGATACAAAAACAAAACTTAAGATTAATTCAAAAGAAAGGAAATGGGAACAAAATTCAAGATAACACAAAGGATACCTAAACTGCTCCCAGGAAATATCACCCTCGTTAGTGTGAGCTGTAACAGACTCCCACCAATCTAAGGCTAACTCTTACAGCTGCCAAGCTGCTAATTGACGCTTCTGGGCATAAGAAATCTCGAGACCAGTAAAGATCCTCTCCAAACTCCGTAACCATTGCTGGGATTCGATAATGCTCTCTGAACTGGTAAAATTGGTTCCACCAAGCTGAGAGAATTCCTTACAGAGGACAGTAAACCTAACAGGTGCAGCAGGTTGAGGAGCTGGGGCAGTACCACGATCCCTACCTCTGGCATTTCCACGATTCATCCAAAAGTCAAGAATGAATTTTAGGACAAAGGTACAGAGAAGACAAAGATAAGATAAGATAAAATCACTTGGATGAATATCCTAATTAAATAAATTTCTAACAAGGTAGATACGAAAAGAAGGAAGTTAAGAAAATTGCTTTTTAAAACAAGAAAAAATTATATCAAAATAATCTTTGAAAAATCCTTTGAAAAATCATTTTAAAATCATTTTATACTTTGAAAATACGTTCTCTCACAAAGAAATGATTCTGAGGTTGATTTCACTCATTCTAGGGTATTTCTACCCTATCTCTAATGAGTTTTTGCTCCTTAGGCTAAGGTTTGCCTATAAACCAAAGCTCTGATACCAAATGTAACGACCCACTATTTTGGACCATTCAAATCGACAATAATTCACACATGTCGGACTTGAATAATGCAAAATAACAGATTGTAATAAAATTTGGAGCAAATAAAATCATTCACAGAATCACAGACATAGAATTATCAGAATAACTCGCAGCGGAAAATAAAATAAATAGTGGTTCATGAAGCCACTACAATACAAAGTCTCAAAACAGATACAAAATATATAGTCTGAAAACAATTACAATTCTGAAACAAGTACAGTAGAAATCCCAAATACATATGTCTCTAATACAAAAGCTGAAGTAGAACAACTGAAACTGAAATAGATAAATAACTAGATAAGCAGAATCTCCAGCGATTCCTAGCTCCAGAAAGTGAAGTCCAAAGCTATGAATACTCAGGCTGACCCGAGCGTAAATAAAACACAAACACTCGAGTCAGGACATACATACTTATACAATGTAAACCAACTCAAGTGAACTGTAATAAAGGTACAAGTAACTTAAAGAATGCTTGGGATCGCCCATTCTTTAAGGATCCGTTAAACTATCTACTATGTAGTAATATTCGCTATTATAATAATGGCTAATATAAAATAAACATACTTTTAAATAGCATTAAGGCTTTACATTTTCCACCTTAACACGTAATAGTCCCAGTAGTCTATCCAGTATTAGCATACTCCCAGAATGGGGGCTACCCTCGATACTCCACAGGCTACGGGAGAAATCACAACTCGTAGTAAAGCTCGCTATGGTAAGTGACACGGCACAACTAGGCAATGCCATGGTAGATATACCAATTACGCATCCGGGCTGGTGGAAACGCATAGCAGCCACTACCGCCCACCTCGAGCCACACTCCCAAATCAAGGGGTGCACCCAATCAATCACAAAAGTAATAGAATGTTATCAAAGAAGTGTGTCCGATCAGAGGTGCTACCTCATTGGCCCGTCGATCGCTCATGTTTTAGCCACTTTATGCCAACTCACGGGAGTTGGGTCCACGCATATACCTTTAGGATCGTCGCCACCATCCTACTTCATTTTGGAAACTCCACCGCGTACACAGTTTTTAAAGTGGTTTTCGGTATCGACAGAGAGTATGTCCATATCCGATCCCGGTCTCTTTAACAACCAATCGTTATTATAACCCGTGGTTGTAAGTTTCAAAAATAGTTTATATTTCAAATCAATACTTCATTTAAACCATTTAAAAGTAAAGTCATTATACATTTAAATCAAATATTCAGTTTCCAAAATTTTAACTTTTTCCGAGTTCATTTATTCACTTAAATACATTAAAACATTAAAATTCCAGCTTTCACAGCATTTAGAAATTGCTGCGGAATGTTATATTTGAAAACAATTAATTTTAGCAAAGAGCATTTAAAAACTGCTGTAATAGTTCAGGGTTTAATTTAAAAGGTTTAATTCAATTCAGCAAAGACAACGTTTACAAAACTGCTGCAGTAGTTCAATTATATTCAAAAATCTCATTTCAGCCAACTACAGCACTTATCAATTGCTACTGTAGCTCTTATATTAGTTTCAGGTTTTAGTTTTAATTCAGCAACCACAGCACTTACCAAGTGCTGCAGTAGCCCTTAGTTCATTTTAGCCTTTAGTTCACTTCTGCAACTACAGCACTTACAAAGTGCTGCAGATTCTATTAGTTCAGTTTTTAGTTCATTTTCAGAAACGATAACATTTCTGAAGTGTTCTTAAAGAATTTCTAGATTTTAAATAGAATTCCAGCCACAAATAAACTTCAATTTAAATCAATTTAACTTATAAAAATCATATTTTTCTACATCAAAAATGTTCATTTAATTACCTTTTACATATGGTTTTTATAAAGAAAAATTTTACAATAAAAATCAAATTTTGCAAAGTTTCACTTATTAAATTCAAGTGTACCATTTTTCCATTTTTTTTTCATTTTTAACAATTTACTTTAACACTTAAATTTATATTTCCATTTTCAAAAATAAAACATAATTTCCATTTTTATTTAATTAACTTAAACTTCCATTAAAAATCAAATCAAAATTTCCAATTTAAGTTATGTTTCAAAATCACAATTTTCCATTCATTTATTTAACCTTTTTAATACATAGAAAAATCATTATTTCTTTATTAAATCATTTTAAATTCACTCTAAATCAAATTATCATATTTTTACATTTTAAAATACTTAAAAATTTCCAGAAAATTTTATAAAATAACCACGGGTCTGTATAATATTTTCTAGCCTAAGTCAAGTGATACGGATAATATATCATTTCAATCCGTAATTTACAAAGAAAATCCGGGTTTTATCATTTCAAACCCGCAATCCCAAGTAAATAAAATAAATAAAAATCACTCAGGCTTATCATTTTAGCCCATAACGATTTTTCCCTATTCTAAAGTCCGTTCGGGTATGTATCATTTCAACCCATAGTGATTCTATTCTACAGGGAACTTGCAGTGTGATTAACAGAGATAAATAAATAGTATAATAAAATATAACATAACAGATGATGTGACAAGTTTATAACAGGGTTTAACATCATATAATTTACATCACAGGCAGGTATAACATGAGGTAATAGTTTATACACATTCACTTGTTGTCACTTCACAATTTATATAAGTATAAATGTCATGTGTGAATACTCACCTTTTTACGCTGGATTTTGCAAATAAAACACACAAATGAAAATCCAGAAAGCACGATAGCACGACTTGATTTGAGTGGATAGATGGCCAAGATATTAATCTTGTATTCAACAACAAAACAAAGCAATATAAATATACAAATACAATACAAAAATTATTGGAACAAAAATGGAAATAGAATTAGACAAGAGGCATAACCAATCTTTTAATCAAATTTGCTTGTTCACTAACAACTTTTGCTCGACCACACATGTTATAGGCTCAGCCACAACATGACTTCAGGTTGAAATGGATCGGGTATGGATCAATATAGGCACGGCTACAAAGTGGAATATGAAGAGGAAGGAGTTACAAATGGAGGAAGGTCAAAAGGCAAGGCTAAATAGTGGAGTTTGGTTGCATCTAGGCTCGGCCATGGCTCATTTCAGGTCAGGTCAGATGGTCAGAGGTGTGTGTTAGCTGGTGGTGGTGGCTAAGGGGGTGGTCGTGGTCAAAAATGAAGGTGGAGGTGAATACTAGGCTCGGCTATGCAATATTTTGGAGTTTTTGACATTGTTTTGTGGTGTTGGCTTCAAGGGATGGTCACGGCCTGAATTGGTCAGAGGGATGGTGATGTTTGAAGCCGTGGATGATGAGGATGAAGTGGTGGAGGAGATGGTGGGGTCTAGGTCGAGCAAAACAATGAAGAAGTCAAGCAAAAATCAAGCAAAAACAAATGGAAAAAGTGAAGAGAAAAAGAGGAAAATGAAGAAGCCATTACCTAGAATTTTCAGAAATGAATGATGGCCGAAAATGAAATGAAATGAGATGTTTTTTTCACATGAAATACAAAGTAAACTCACGGCTACAATCAAGGAAAAGAACGGCCAAGAAATGAAAAGACAAGAAATGAAAAGTCAAGCAAATGAATGGACTTTGCCTCTTTGAATTTCCAATTCTTTTTAATTCAAAATAAACAAAATAAAATCAGTAAATAAAATAAAAGACAAACAAAAATAAAGTGAAAATGAGAATAAATAATTATTCATAGGAAAAATAAAAAGAAAATAAAAGTAAATAAAGAAAATAGCTTATTATATTGATACTAGATTAAAAATTGCAAACAAAAATACAATTAACTTTGGAAAAATTATAACTATACTTCTAAAATGTTTTAAAAATAAAATATTGAAATAAAATTTATTTAAAAATGATTTAAAAATATTTACAAAAATATTGGGTTGTTACAATTTCAATTCCATTGATTTCAATGATTTCCAAATTAATTTCAAATGGATTAAATAATAAGATGAGAAACAAAACAATATTTACATTTAAGTAAGTTAAATGCATTTATAAATTTATTATTTACAAACAAATTTTAATAAATTTACATACACAATAATTGATTCTATATTAAAACCAATTTCAATTACATAACATATAATTCCACCATTGGTACATCATTTATTTTATTCCTTATTTACCTTTATTATTACAATTGATTGGAATTACATTAAAACAGTTGTCAGTTATATTCAATCAATATTATTAAATTATATTATAAGATGCATTACTATCTTTCATTTCATTAAAATTTGTTGTTTTTAAGATTTTATCTTAAACTCAAAATTTATAATTTAATAAAATTCACGTTAATAAATCATAAATTTTAATTTCTGACAATATTAAACTCCAAAGTCTTATTTAATTGAATATTTTTAATTATAAAAAAATACGGGTCGTTACAATCTCCCCCACTCAAAACTTTTCATCCCCGAAAAGGAACAAGAAGGAATCAAGAGATTTGATATGTTTTATTTAAAACTAGTATGAAGCCCGTGCCGATGGCACAGGTTCTAGTTTTGTTTCCGTTATAGTACTATAGCATGTTGTGCACGAATGCAAAGTTTGATCGATCAAAGACTGTTCCTACATTAAAATAAGAAAAAATATATTATATGAGATTGGTCTTTATAAAACTATAAATATGTACATAATCTAAAATTTATGTTCATTTATCTAAATGCAAAATGCATACATATATACATGAACATACATAAGACCATGCATGTAATATTCAATTTGCATTAATATTCAATTTAATGGGACAAAGTTTTTATAGTTTCCCATAGTCTCATTATTTTGTTGTTTTAATTACTATGAAATGATATTTTTAATATATAACAAATTATAAATTGTTTTTTTTCTTTTTTTCATACTGGTCACATTGAAGTGCAGAATTTTATGAATTAATTCAAAAATTAGTCATGTTCATATATGGATGATTTTCATACTTTGTATATGTCTAATATTCATCTCTTCATTTCAGTAGTTAAGAGATTAAAATGTAGTCCAGTATAAATAGGATGGTCAAAATTTTAGTATACTCTCGTATAGTCTATTGGTACCAAAATCCATGGGTTTTTTTTATCATGAAGTGATGAGATTTATATTTGAAAACTCATTCCCAAATTACACCGAAATAAATAATAGTAACACCAACAATGAAATATGAAAATTATGAAAATAAAGAAACTTTACCGCCATTGGAAAACATTGAACAACCATAATAGTCAACCATACCTCAAACACAGAACAAAGTTAATTTAGGTTGGAAAAGCTAAATGTCAAAAATAAAAAATCAACGTGGCTATTTTTTCTCTCACATGTAAGTCAAAGAACTCAAAAAATGAACTTCAGGTAGAGCAATAGCCGTGAAAGAATGTCACACTCGACATATTAGAACAACACCGTAAGAAAATGCGTGTGAAATAATAAAATAATACTATCATTGTCCTTAACGCTGCAATTAAAGAACAATTAAAATATGTAAGATGCCATATATCCTTTGTAATAATTAAACCATTAGAAAGAAAAATGAACTAACCGAGAATGAGAACATAAGCAAATACTAAAAGCTTTAAAGTTGAGTTTCAATGTAATAAACAAATACCTTTTTTGATTTCGGTATTCAAATTGCTGTTGATCTTTCAAAATTTCTACTTGCCTACTGCAAAGTTGAAGAAGTAAAAATGTGTGGTAATATAAACGATTTTCCTCTTTTAATAAATAATTATGATAACTTTTTTAAGGATATAAAAAACCTTTTAATGTATTGATGGAAAAAATAAAACTCATAGCCATAATTGAGCCCGCATAACGTAAATATAGTAATGCAATTAATGGTTATAATAAAGTCTTATAATTTATTCCCTGGCATAAAAGATTTGATTGAGTGGAAGCTTGTTATATAAAAATCCATTACATATCAATATAAAAGGTAAAGTAGATAATGCAAGTAAACTCAGTACACTGATAAATAATGAATGCAAATTTTACAATAAAAAATTCCATACTATATACACGAAAAAAAATCCCAAGGGACACAATGTGTGAACTTTAAGTTAGAAAATGCCAGTCCATTCTATTACCATATCAGAGAATACAAAATCAATGCCATTACTAAATTTTTAGTATACAATCACATTCAAATGATATGAAGTTTTGTAAACAGAACCCATTAATTAAATTCATGTGCTCAAATCTCAAACTGCATATGATGTTGACTTGAATAAAATTGTTATAGTGCAATTTCAGTATGAATAACAAAAAAAGATATTAATTCCAAAACCTATCAAAATTAAACATATACCATATCAAAGAATACTATTAGGTTGTTAACTACCAAACTAAACAAATACCAAATTTTGGGAGAGAAAATTTCAAGCAGTACAAATTATATCTAATTTCATATTTGGTTGAAATTGATTAAAAAATTATACTTTGACTGACATGCAAAATGGATATCTTGATCACCTTCCAAATTAATTGATAATCGTGTATACACCTGGTTGTGAGTGTTCAGATAGTTTCATATGCTTTTGAAGGAAATAGATGTTATAATTGAGATACTTATGCATTGATAGAAAATATAAGTTGGATAGTGGAAAAAAACAGGATAGGAAAATTTTACATTATAATTTGAATCAAAATTAGTGTCTTCTAATTTATGGTAAAAAATATAACCATACAATAATGTAGTGTCAGAAGGAGCTATAAGAAAATATACAGCTAACTTGTAAAGCCAAATGAATTATTCAGGTAATTCCAACAAATCAATTATTCACAATTGACAATAATTCTATAAACTTATGCACACCATTTTGTATAACATTGGCTAACCCCATTAAGTTAGAATGATAATCAATGGTGTAAATGAATTCATTACCAAATGACATCGTCGATGTAGCCATCTCCAATTTTAGAAACCCCACAGATACTCAACCAATGTCCAACACCACCTAGTTGATGGCCGACAGTACATAAAAGAGGAATAAATTATACATTGTAAAACATGCTACAACACAATTTAAAAGTAAGTTTTTAATGTTTAAATATCCTAAAATAAATAAATGTGTAAGTAAAGAAGAATAAAAATATTCAGGCCCATCTTTACGAATTTAGGTTGTGACATGATCTATGGTAAGAAAAATAAAATTTTCTTACTTAATCAATGAAAATGGCAGGTAACTCTAACTTTTACATGAAAAGTCGCAGTTCTCAAGTTATTCTTTGTAATATCAATAAATATTGAAGTTCAAGTGCATGAAGAGAATAACACATATCCATAGAGATAATTAGTGCATTCAGGTAAGTCGTAACATGTCATAAATATTTTAAAAAAATTATAATAAAATATTTTAGACTTGATTTATGCAGGCCCGGCCCAGGCCCAAGGCCACCTAGGCGGTGGCCTATGGCCTCCGATTTTTTAGGGCCCCAAAATTTTAAAATTGATATATATACAATATGTTACCTTCTAGTAACTAAGAGATTGGTTATCTCAGTGGTAAATGTTTGCTATTGTGATGAAGGAACCAGATTTCAAGTAACACTTCAACCAAATTTTTTTGCCCTAAAATTTATTCTACTGCACTTTCATAAAAAATTGCCTTTGGGTCTCCAAGTGCTCAGGGCCACCCTGGATTTATGTCATGAAAAAGGCAAATGAATTATTCAGGTAATTCCAACAAATCAATTATTCACAATTGACAATAATTCTATAAACTTATGCACAACATTTTGTATACCATTAGCTAACCCCATTAAGTCAGAATGATAATCAGGGGTGTAAATGAATTCATTACCAAATGCTATCGTCAATGTAGCCATCTCCAATTTTAGAAACCCCACAGATACTCAACCAATGTCCAACACCACCCAGTTGATGGTCGACAGTACATAAAAGAGGAATAAATTATACACTGAAAAACATGCTGCAACACAATTTAAAAGTAAGTATTTAATGTTTTAATATCCTAAATAAATAAATGTGTAAGTAAAGAAGAATAAAAATATTCAAGCCCATCTTTACGAATTTAGGTCGTGACATGGTCTACGGTAAGAAAAATAAATTTTTCTTACTTAATCAATGAAAATGGCAGGTAACTCCAACTTTTACATGAAAGTCGCAGTTTTCAAGTTATTCTTTGCGATATCAATAAATATTGAAGCTCAAGTGCATGAAGAGAATAACACATATTCATAGAAATAAATTAGTGCATTCAGGTAAGTTGTAATATGTCATAAAGATTTTAAAAAACATAAATAATAATAAAATATTTTAGACTTGATTTATGTCATGAAAAAGGCAACTTAATTGACTATAAACTTCACACTGATATCCTACCAGGAAGTCATAAATGACTATTGCATCTTCTATCAATAATGATAAGGAAAAATACTTTAGCATGCAAAGAACGTTTTTCACATCTATCAATGATCTTATGTATGCAGGCATTTGTGAAGATAAACGCCTTGTCACAACTTAGCTTGCACTCAGAAAACTAATCATATTTATCGTCATAATAAGTGAAAAAAGATTGATAAACTCTTCAACATATAACCGCTTTCCTTATTTCCCTGTAACAATATCATGTATTTAATGTCTTTTAGAATCAATAACGTGAAGAATGTGTATAGTATCAAGAAATCAAATATACACCATGGAAGTTGTTAACTTTAAGTTCAAACTTTCATGGAACTATGGTTCAAATTGGTGGGTTAGTTCATGAAAATAATATTAGAATAAGATAGGAATGATACATCAATTTAATGTAAACAAAACGGTAGTAATAAAACAGTAGTAAAATTATCTACGGTTGACTAAATAATTTAACAAACCTTATCAAACGAACTACTTCCCCACCTTGATTGAAAACAGCCTATTTTCCAGTAGCTGAAGATTGCGTCATCCGATACGCCTTCAAAAACCCAATCTAACCACAAAATCAGATTAAAATTAGACAAATAGTAAATTATTTCAATTAAATGAAGAAGAAAAAACATAATTAATGGAAATTTAACAGCCGATTTGAGAAACCTTATCAAATGAAATTACTTCCACCACAAAGACTGACCATAGTATAGATTTCTTTATCTAATCAACCATCCGAAAGACAATTCGAGAAGAGACAGCATAATTGAGATATTTAGGGAAAGAGAGGAATGGAAATAGTTAAGGCGAAGATTAAAAAATAGGAAGTAAAACGTGAGAAAACAACTTCCCACGATTTGGAACAGTTAGGGATCTGTTAAACTTTAAACGGAGTTAGTAATTTGATTGTTAGGGGATGACGTGTCAATAAGTATATCATCTGCTATATATAAGTTAGGGGATGACGTGTCATTATGGGAGTGAACTGTTTTGAGGGAGTGGGAGGTATGGATTGGATGGTTATCTAACTGCATGAGTAAAAGTTTTAAACGCCGTCTTCTTAGTATGATAACATCCATCGGATGTCTTTCATTTTTTCGATCAGAACCGTCATTTGTCTTAACTTTGTCTTTCCGTTAAAACTGATCTGTTTTGTTATATAGAATAATAATAATAATAATAATAGTCAATTTATAAACAATTAAGCTTACATATTTAGTTTAATATAAATTTGAAAATAATTCCACTTCCACAAAATATTTCAAAGTTCTAAATTCACGAAAAATTTCGGCAGCATCTCTTTTGCGCGGCTAGGTTCGCAAAAATAACAATATCAATAATTACATTGTATATATCTTATTTAAATTAATAAGCATCCAAACCATGAGAAAAATAATAAAATACCGTTATAAAAACCGTAATCCAAAAACGTACCTATTTGTTGGGCAAACAAAATTTATTTATGAAACCAAAAGCAATAGCTATTGCTTTCATAAACCTATATCTTACTTACATAATCCAAAAGAGTTAAAACATGTAAGAAAGCAATATATTAGTTATTCCAATCAATAGACAAGCAACATAATATATATAAGAATCACATGTAAACAAAAGCAGTACAACCATTATATGCAAAAAAAGAATCCATCATACATCCATAGCAACCAAAACTAATGATTTGTCCAAGTTCAGAAACTTCACACCATACGAGGGTGATAAATAAACTACCAAGTGTACCTTACGCTCAACAGCGTTCGATAATTACTTAATAGATTATTTATACAACCTCAACGATCTGAAGTATCATTTACCAAACTTTTCGTAAGCCAACAACATAGAATTTTAAATATTATTTAAGTTTATTCTATTGGTTTCTTTTCACATCATTTACTTTTCATTTACTTTAATTCTCATTCATGCTTACAAGATCATCTTTTATAAATTTATATTCATTTACTTACATAATTTATTTCCCATTCAATATTTGAAATCATCAATGAATCCATTCTTAAAGTATTACATACATTTCATTGCAGTTTAATTCACATTTATTATTTACTTATATACTTAATTTCCATTTAATATTAATATTCATTAATGAAGCAATATTTAAGTTCATCAAATTTTAATTCACCTTCATTCCTTCATATATATAGTATCAATTAATATTAAGTCTATCTATGACCATTTGTAAATTATTCCAAAATATTTTATTATGTTTATAAACATTTTATAAGATTCATCTCCTTTCACAAACATTATTCAAGTTTATAATTATCTTAGAAAGCTACAACTTAACTTATAAACATTCTTTGCACTAACTTTTATTTTCCAATCAATTTAGAAGACATGACTTTATAATTTGTTTACTTTCTTAAGTTCACATTCATTTCCTTAAATGGTATTTCATTTTTTACCATTCAATTTAATTTTTGTGCATTTTAAAATATCAACATGTAATGACCTGGATTTTTAGCCATCTGATATTGGGATAATTAGCCCATTTTAATTATTGGAATATTTATTTTTTTGTAAGTCGAATAATAAATTTATGATATATGAAATATCTGTATATATATATTCTAGAGGCTTTGATTTAAAAGTTTAAAATCTATTTTCTGAAGATAATTTAAATAAAACTTCACATTTTAAATATAGGATAATACACACACACATGTGTATGTATATATAAAACTTATGATATAACATAAAAATAGAATAAGATAAAATATTAATAGTAAAAAGATAAATACTTGTAAGTAGCTATATTTGTGTGGGCATGTTAAACATAGTGTATAGGCAAACATATGCATATAGTCCAGAGAGTATAGGAAAATCTGTATGTATATATTTAGATGATATATGTATACACATAAGGGAACATTATGATGAATGCATATCAACTCAAGCATATAATAAATCAAATCATTCATTTAGTTTTCAAATCAACTAGAAAATATCAAGTCAAACAATTTATCAAATCAACTCAACTTATTTTCAAAACAAATTATAAAAAAAATGAAGTACTGTACATATGAATTGGGTTTCAGCTTTTCCAGCCTTGTTCTCTCCATCTACATATATACCCCCATATGTTATCTACACCTATACTTTCTAGCACCTAAAAGAAAGGAAAAAAAAGAAGTGCCATTAAATCTCCGTAGAAGGCTAAGAACTCAAAGCTTCAGGAAAAATAAATCAACATAACAAGGAGCAGTGTCTTTTTTTACAGAAGTGTCCACTTCTTTTCAATAGCCAGTGAGTAAAACATAATCTTTTACTTACTGTAAATCATGTATGTTTTTATATGTTTGTAGATGTGAATGAATTCTTTTATTTATCAAGCATTTATGTGTTATTAAGTTTGCTATGCTGTTTATATTTATGTTTTAATCATATTAATGAACACTGTAAAAACTAAATTAGAAAAAGAAGCATGTACAACCACTGTTCCTAAAAAAATATAGGCTTTCCAACTTCAAAAATCATTACCTCTCAATCCAGTTGATTTTAGATCATGGCCCCAAAAGCAAAGTCGATTGTTTTTTGTGTAGTTAATTCTAAAATTTGTTTCGTTCGTTATCATTGAGTACAGAGGAAGAAAAAGTTCAATTTACAGTAACTAACTTATAAATGATCAAAATTCGAATATCATAAATTAATCCTTTGATTACATGAATGTGTTTGTTATTCGAAATGATAATTTTTGGTCATGATTTGGGAATTTTTAGTCGAGTATTGGGTGAGAAAAAGAGGGATGACCAAAATATGGGTTTTCATTAATTTAGTAATATACATTAAAATTCTAGTTCTCGTTTCATTCCTTTACGAGGACGAAAAGTTCTGAGGGGGGGAGGATTGTAACGACCCGGATTTTCAGCCATCTGATATTTGGATAATTAGCCAATTTTAATTATTGGAATATTTATTTTTTTATGAGTCGAATAATAAATTTCTGATATATGAAATATATGTATATATATATATATATTCTAGAGGCTTTGATCTAAAAGTTTAAAATCTAATTTTTGAAGATAATTTAAATAAAACTTCACATTTTAAATATAATATAATATATATATTTATGTATGTATGTATATACAAAACTTATGATATAACATAAAAATAGAATAAGATAAAATATTAATAATAAAAAGATAAATACTTGTAAGTAGCTATATTTGTGTGGGCATGTTAAATATAGTGTATAGGCAAACATATGCATATGGTCTAAAGAGCACAGGAAAATCTATATGTATATATTTATATGATGTATGTATACACATAAGGGAACATTATAATGAATACATATCAACTCAAGCATAAATAAATCAAATCATTCATTCAATTTTCAAATCAACTAGAAAATATCAAGTCAAACAATTTATCAAATCAACTCAACTTATTTTCAAAACAAATTATAAAAAAATGAAGTACTATACATATGAATTGGGTTTCAGCTTTTCCAGCCTTGTTCTCTCCATCTATACATATACCCCACTATGTTATCTACACGTATACTTTCTAGCACTTAAAAGAAAGGAAAAAAAAGAAGTGCCATTAAATCTCTGTAGAAAGCTAAGAACTCAAAGCTTCAGGAAAAATAAATCAACATAACAAGGAGCAGTGTCTTTCTTTATAGAAGTGTCCACTTCTTTTCAATAGCCAGTGAGTAAAACATAATCTTTTACTTACTGTAAATCATGTATGTTTCTATATGTTTGTAGATGTGAATGAATTCTTTTTATTTATCAAGCATTTATGTGTTATTAAGTTTGTTATGCTGTTTATATTTATGTTTTAATCATATTAATGAACACTGTAAAAACTAAATTAGAAAAAGAAGCATGTATAACCACTGTTCCTAAAAAAATATAGGCTTTCCAACTTCAAAAATCATTACCTCTCAATCCAGTTGATTTTAGATCATGGCCCCAAAAGCAAAGTTAATTGTGTTTTGTGTAGTTGATTCTAAAATTCGTTTCATTCGTTATCATTGAGTACAGAGGGAGAAAAGTTCAATTTATAGTAACTAACTTATAAATGATCAAAATTCGAATATCGTAAATTAATCCTTTGATTACATGAATGTGTTTGTTATTCGAAATGATGATTTTTGGTCGTGATTTGGGAATTTTTAGTCGTGTATTGGGTGAGAAAAAGAGGGATGACCAAATTATGGGTTTCAGCGAAATTCTGACGGCCGTGGCAACGTGGTGACTTGCCGTTGGTGGTGAATGTGGTTTAGGTGATAGGGAAGCTAAGAAAAATGCAGCGGCATTTTTTTTGGTGTGTGGTGTTGGATCGAAGGCTTTATAGGGTTTTAGGCTTCTTCTTATAGGTGTTCAATTTTGGGGTCACGGCGGCGACGTGGGGCAACTGCGAAGGTGCGGTATAGGGGAAAAGGTAGAGGGGAATGTGGCGGTCATTCTGGCATGGTTTGGTGATGATCGGTGGTGTGTGGTGGCGAGTCGAGGTGGATAGGTGGTGGTGGTTTCCTTTGCAGCTATGGGTCAGGTGTTCGATTTTGAAGTTGGGTTTGTTCGTGGTTGTTCATGTTGTGGTCGAGGCGAGATAGTCGTGGGTGGTGTGGAGAGATTGTTGACGTCGAGTTTTGGGTCGACGGCGTAGTGTGCAGGTGCACGGTACAGTGGTGCACGCGTGTGGAAGAAAAAGCAAAGAGAAGGGATGAAGTGGGGGGAGAAAGGTTTGTGTGTGTTTTGCCTCGTTGGGCCGAAGTGGGTTGGTATCGTTTTAAAAAAAAATGTGAAAGAAAACAAGTTTTGGGCCTGATAGGGTCACAGGCTATAAACGTGGGTTGGGTATTACTTTGGAAAGTAAGTAAACTAATAAATGTCTACGCTTAAAAATCTTCAAATGTTAAGAACATTGTTTCTCTTTCATTTAAAAGCAAAACGACATGATAATTTTTAAAGTGTAATCCTGTCGCCTAGTTTTATAATCTAAATTAATTTGGTTTATTTTCTATAATATAAGAATTAAATTATTTATAATAATTTAAGTGAGTTAATAATTAACATTGATTAAATCTTATGTTAATTAATAAATTTATTACTAACTGAATGGTTTAATTTTTAATTAATTAATAATAAATCGTTTTATGATTTCTTTAATTTATAATTTATTTGGATAATATATATATATATATGGATTCAGTTAATTAAAGTTAATTAAATCATGATGTGTGAATTGTTATGATATTGGTTGTTAATCATTAAATTAGCTAACGATCTATGTTTTGGCTTAATTCTATTGGATATTTATTTCAATTATTCTTGTCTGTGTCATTAAGTTGCCAAGCGAATTTAAAATGGTTAGAATAAAACGTTGACACGTTTTACTGAAAATATACATATGTAATAAATTCCCATACGTGAATATTGACACTCCGAATATGAATTATTTATTTTAAACAATTTAGCCTTTTAAAATTTATCGTTTTGAGTTCGAAGAGACCGGGATCTGATATCAAAATTATCCGAAACCACTTCGATCCAATAACCACTACGAACCTTTACGGTTCCGATTATAGAATCTAATTATGCTGGAATTTAATTAATTTAACAAATTCGAATATTTTAAATAAGTATTGTACTTAGACACTATTATAATATTGATGGACTTTCTATAACAGTGTTTTGGTTATCGTAAGATAAAAACCCATTGTGTTTATGTGTGACGTGGTCTTACGAGTTACCTTGGTTTTTCGAAGGATTTTGATAACTTAAGTAATTCAAAATTAAGTATGTTTACTCACACCGGTTTCCAGCTTGACTCGGGTGTTACTTTGTTGTAATGCTCGGGATACCGAGTATTACAGATTCAGGTTAGGATGCTATGGAGCTCAGGAGACGAGTTGGATGACAGAGACGTATTACACGTACTTGATTATATTCCACTGTGTATTGTAGGCTGTATATTCAGCATTTTGAGGACAAGTTAATATAACTGTCTAGATTTCTATGTTGATGGTTGTACTCTGATAATTTGTATGTATATTAACAGTTACAATTTTCTTGTATAAAAATCTGTTATTGTATATTATATTTTGTTCTATTGCGATTGTGAGATTCTGTGTTGTTGTTCCATTTCTTCTTCTATCGTTTTCTTCTTGAACCATAATGATTTGGTATTTTCGGCACTCGATTGTTCGGCATTCTATATAGTGAACGTATTATATCGATTTTTGAGGGTCGAAAATCTCCCGGTCGTTACACGTGGTATCAGAGCAGAAGGTTAAGCGAGAACCTTGGCTCTGGTGGAGATTACTCATTAGAGATTGGGTCAGTAGTACCCTAGAATGAGTTGAGTGTATCATATATGAGAGCGTACTTGTTATTTTTTTATATAATAATTTGAAAGGATAAATGATTTTAAAATAATTTTATATAAGATTTATTTTTTGATATAAAAGGAAATAATTTTTCTGAAATTATTATAGTATATTGAGGAGATTGGTTGTTATTATTATAATCAAATAAGATTACAAAATCTAAGTGGTTATATATATATATAATCAAATAAAAATGGATGAGAATGAACTATACAAATGGGTTAAGCTAAAAATAGACTCAAACTAGAATTTAAATCCCGGAAATTTCGCAAGAGTTTTTCAAAGTGTTTTGAAATGAAATAAGTTTACCCTTATTATATTTATATATAGAAATAATTTTTCAGGAAATTATTATGGAATATATGGTGTGTTTGGTATCTAGGTATGGTAATATTGATTATTATCATAAATTGGTCGTTGTGCCTTAATAAAGGATGTTTATTACAAAATAAACAATGATAAAATATTGTGAAATGTTTTAAGGAAGTGGAATTATATAAGCATAATTTATAAATGTGACTTATAAATTAAAATGGATCTAAATTGAGAAGTTTTGAATCTAAGTCCCGACAATTTTGAAATGTGTTTCAAGGTGTTTTGAAGAAATAATAAGTAAGATTATTTAGAATATTTTTGAAATGAAAATTTTGTTTTGAAAATAAGGGTTGTTTTGAAAATTCCAAAGGAATTTGTTTTGGATAGAAACCAAGGTTGGTTTAAAATTTAAAAGTGTGATTTCGTATATAAATGGGATATATATATATATATATAATGTGTGTGTGTGTGTGTATATCAAAGTTGATTTGAAATAAATACCGGGTGTTTGAATCCTGGGATTCCCATTAAAATGAGAAGTAGAACCAAAGGAAAAATAAGTTCTTAAACTTATAAGTGGGAAGTGATATTAATAAAAATTGAATTTTGGAATGTAAAATTTAAATTAAGTAAGTTTAAATAGATTGAACGAATTGGAAATTAACTCAGGCCAAGTTAAATAAGTTTTGAACTTATAACCTGAAACTGGAAATTTCAAGGTGAAATTAAAATTTAACTTATGGAAGTTAAATAAATTAAATTCTAAAAGAAAAGGTATAGATTTGATAAGAGGTGCAAAAGAAGTTATGTATGTATGAATGATTTCAAAATGATTTTTTAAATAAAACGGGGTTCGAATTCTGAAAATTTGTGATCGATGCTATTGATTGATGTTTTAGATGATTTGGATATTTATTTATTTTGATATATCCTATTATCATCCTGTATATTATTTCCAGTATATAAAACTATAAATCGAATTATTTCGAATAAATTAAGAAATAGGTTGAAATGATATATACCTATGACATTTATTTTGGATTGAAATGATATATATCCATCCCTGAAATTAAATTGAAATAATGGATTCACTCAGCTATAGGATAGAAAATTATATACGGACACCGGATTGGTTAAATTAAATTAATTTAAAAAATAAAAACTTTGATTTGAAATTATTTAAATGATTTTGATTCTAAGAAATAAAATCGAATTTATGGAAATGGAATCATATTTGAACTCGAGTTTGAAATGTTAAAAATGAACTTGTCAACCGGAATTGTTTAAAGAATCGGGTTTGAAATTTTAAAGTTATAATTGAGAAATCACTTGAATTTCGAAAATTGATTTGTTTTAAGATTTGAACTCTTACTCGAACCTTGAAATAAGTCCAAATAAAAGTAATTTAAATGAATATTTCGGGATTTTAGGCTCGGAATTGAATTTTTTTAAGATTTATATTGAAGGTTAATTTGATTTAAGTGATTTAAATTGATATTTTGAAAATCGAACTCGAAATTATATAAATCGAAATGGTTTAAAGTGGAGAATTGAATTGATATTAATTCAAATCGGAATTGAATTGAATTAATTGAAATGAATCGATTTAAATAGAAATGGAAATTGAAATTGATTTTAATTGGAAGATTAGGAATTGAATTAGTTTGACTTTGAAACCATTTTCAAATAAATTATTTTAATATAAACTGTTTAAAATCTATCTCCTTAAATATTCAAATTATTTTGATTTTCCAAGCTATTTTACTATACAAACCATTTTTAAAACTCAAACTATCTTATATTAACTATTTAACTATTTTAAAACTATTCAAGCTAATTTCTAAATTCAAACTGGTCAGAGTGGAAATTGTTTATATTTAAATCATGGATTTAAATACAAATTGGGTTAAATTGAAGCTATAACCCAAATGGAAATTCGAAGCAATTTTGAATTGGAACTGAAATCGAGATATTAAGGCAAAAATGATTTTGAAGTGAAATAGTATATGTTGAGTAAATATGATGATTTTAAAATGAAGATTGAATAGTTACTATAACTGAAATTTACTCTATAAGAAGTAAGAAATGTTACCAATAAATTTGAAGAGTAATCGAACTTGGAAATTTTTGATTAACATTAATGAAATTATATATGTTAGTTATATATTCAAACTCCCCTTATTGAATTTATAACCAGAAGGAAATGACCTTTGAAAAGTATTTGAAAATACTAAATGGAGATTATATAAGTATGAAGCGGACTCAGAATTATTGGTCCTTGAATTATTCGAGTTGGGAAGAACTGTAACAACCCGCATATCTATCGATTTTATATTTAAATATTTTATTTAAATATTTTATCGTTAGTCGGATGTTAGTCCGAAAAGCTACTTTTTGCATACGGTCAAATTAGGACTCGAGACCACCCCCATTGAGTTCAAAATGATGTTTGCGATCTTTTTGAGTGTAAACTTCGATATGTTTGGAGATAGTGAAATTTTCGTCACTTTTCCCGCTTGTGACTTTGGTTTGGACTGCACCTTCCTTAGTTCAGCCCAACCCTCTTCCTCACTTCATTCACCATTTGTTTTAACATTCAAGCTTCATCAAAAATGGTGGTGGGAAGTGGAAATTAAAACTCCAAACTCAAATTCTATTGCAAATCCGAGATTCAACTCCAAATTCAAGTAGAAGATAGTGGATTCAAGCTTTGGATTGCTTCTCCTTGCTTTCAATCTCCATCTTCATCAAATTCTGTGAAAAGGTGAGATTTTTGATCTCACATCTTGCCTATAATTGTCATTGGACTGTTGGGAATGATTCCCTATCACTCTAGCATCAACATTTGCATTTGGTTTGGATTGGATTGGCGAAAAACTTCAATTTTCAGTGTTTTGGTGATTTTTCTAGCACTAGGTCGTTCTGGCCTTCGCTAGGTCGTACGCGAGTTAGGGCTTTAGGTCGCGCGCGTTGAAAAGTCACCGCCTTCGTATTTCTGTTCGCCTGCGCTAAGTCGTTCACGAGTTAAGCCATAGGTCGTCCACGAGTTAATGTTTTAGGTCGTCCCCGACCTAACTCCACTAGGTCGTTCTAGGCCTTAAGTCGTAGGTCGCGTGGCACTTTAGGTCGCATGGCCTTGTTCCCCTCTAGGTCGTAGGACCTTTAAACTGTTAGGTTGTAGGACCTTTTAACTGTTAGGTCGTAAGACCTTTTTTCCCTTAGGTCGCAAGACCTTAGGTCGCAAGACCTTAGGTCGTAAGACCTTAGGTCGCACCTTGTTAGGTCGCGAACCCAGTTAGGTCGTTCGCCTATCTTAGGTCGCGAACCCAGTTAGGTCGCGCATTCTCTTTAGGTCATTCGATCCATTACCCCTTTAGGTCGCTTGGCCTTTTACTGTTAGGTCGCTGGACCTTTGACCCGTTAGGTCGCGAACCCTCTTAGGTCGTGAACCCTATAGGTCGCGCACCCTGTTCCTTCGTTAAGTCGCTTCCTTCGTTAGGTCGTTGGGTCGCGTGGCCATTCCACTTAGGTCGCTCCGTCTTCCACCACTAAGTCGTAGGTCGCCTCCGACCTTACCCTTAGGTCGAATGACCTGTCATTCGCTAGGTCGCGATTTCCTTAGGTCGTATGACCTATTTTTCCTTAGGTCGCTGGACCGCTTGCCTTCACTAGGTCGAACCCCGTATTACTCTACGTTGGGGATCTTATCTGAAAAACATTTATCAGAATTTCTACTTTGATGGTTTTGGGATTGACTTCTTTGGACTTTACTCACGTCTTCGAACGTGAATTGATGTGATTTGATTTGTTTCTACAATCGTTTTATGACTTGTCACTTTAAAGATATATGAAGGTTTCAATACTAGTACTAAATATCAAAACTCTTTCATCAAAGCAATTTCAACACTATTTTAAAATATCAAAAGTTCGTTTTCTCAAACCGATTTCCAATCTACTAGTATATACAAGCCTTTACTTCACTCGAATGAGAAATCGACTTAAACGACTTAGTAAAACGAGTGGTATGAAATGCTTGCATTCACTTTGTCGGTTAGCTCTTGGACTTGTTCGATTGAACCCTTTTTTTGTGACAATTTCCTAGTGAAGATTTACAGCTTGTTCGTAAATATTTAAGTTAAGCAAGTGGTTATGGGACATGAAGCTAAACTCATATATTTACTAGCTTGGTGTGATTGACACTTCTCGTTGATCATGACGATCATTTTATGATTTAGACTAGCAATTGTGCGATGTCTCTTTGTTTGCAAGGTTAGACTAGACCGCAGTGGTGTGATTCCGACTCACACATATCTCTTTGTCCGCAAGGTTAGTCTAGACCGCAGTGGTGTGATTCCGACTCACACATACCTTTTTGTTTGCGAGGTTAGGCTAGACACCACTTGTGTGATTCCACTCACACATACCTTTTTGCTTTTTGTTTAGCCTAGACCTCAATCTGTGTGATTCCGACTCACACATATGGGGTAGCTCCCCATGGTCTTCGGACCATCATGTGATAGGCCTCTTTCTCTTTTTATGATTTCTGGATTTCTTGTTTGATTTCTGGATTTTTATGTCATTGACTTGTTATGAGTACAAGTTTAGGGTATGATGCCCTCTTTGGATCTTTGAGAAGATTCTCGTGATATTGATCATTTCTCATCGGTTGATCTCATGTTGATCATCATTTTCATACTTATAGTAGTATGTCAGTATGGATATTTTATGTTTATGCCATATCTTTTATTTTATATCATGTCATCTGATATTTATAGTTAGACTGATCCGTTTATTATTTTCTTAAATAATACTCGGGTCAGACCGAGATGTTACAGGTGCTTCTGCTTGACTTCCTCCCGGGATTTGCTACTCTGACTTTTGGCTAACTACTTAGTTTAGCAGTTTTTGTTGTATACACTTGAGATATGGACTCATAGTTGTATTCTTTTGGTATAGCACGTGTTGCTATTCTTTTGTATTATTGTGGATCTTTTTGACCACTACTCTGATGTACACTTTCATGTGTTAGTTATATATTCATATCTTCTTCCGCCTTTGTGATATGGATGTCTGTGACTGATTTGTGTTATCTTTATTTCTATGTTTGTTTCCGAAGATTATTTTATAGCCACCATGTGATAAGAAATTACATGGATGGTCGCTCCTCAACAGCCTTATTCTCCGTGCTAGTTGACAGCACTACATCGTAGTGTCCTTGGCTAGCGTGGGTATTGAGGTGGGGCGTTACAAGAATGATCTTATATGTATATTAAATTGAAATAGTTTGGAACCTATTGATTTTTTAAAGACATTTGATTTTGGAAAATAGTCGATTTTGGAAATTAGGTAAACCGAGTTTAAAACTATCAATTTTGAAGATATTGATTTTATATAGATAAAATTTATATGTGATACATATGAAGTGTATGATTTGAAAGACATTGTATATATATAGTATGATATATTTTGAAACTAAAGTATGGAAAGGCAACCCATGAAAATTGAAATTTGGAGAAGGAGATCCACTGGATGGGTCTACCTTGGAATCCACATGGTGGGTTCAATGAGAATTGGGATCGTAGAGGACGTCCGGACAAAAACTCATGAGTTCCTGGTGATCATTTGTTTGTATAACGTAAATCGAGGGGTATTGTACCTACAGTCATGTATGGTTTTTCTGTGATAGCAACGTAACCTTTGGGTAACTACGATCTATCATGGTTCCAGAGCGTAATTCGGGAGGCAGCGATTGCCTATAGTCTACGTTTGATTTCACTGTGATAGCGACATAACATCGGTAGATTGCGATCTATGTGGTTTGGTTCCATAGCGTAATTCGAGAGGCAGCGATTGCCTACATTCTATGTTTGGTTTCACTGGGATAGTGACGCAACCTTTGTGTAGCTGCGATCTATGTGGTTTTGTTTTGATAGCGTATCGGGAGGCAGAGATTGCCTACAGACTACTTACGGTTTTGCTGTGATAGCAACGCAACATTTGTGCAGCTGTGGTCTATCATGTTCCCATGGCGTAGGTCGAGGGGTGTTGATGCCTACAGTTTACTTATGATTTTGTTGGGATGACGACGCAATCATCGTGTTAACTGCGATCCATGGTTGTAAAGAAGGAAATGGGGGGTGATACTTTCCATATCGTTTTGAAAAGTTTTTTTTCAAGTATTTTCACTGGGTGTTGAAATAGGTCTACTAAGTACTTAGAGATTTTCAGTCCTACGCCTGATCAACGTATGACTAAATTTCTGTAAGAACAAGGATGGACTTGTTAAGACATCGAGTTATGAAAAATGTTTTAATATCAAACTAGCTTGGTAATACTACGTACTTTAAAGTGTATGTATCCTAAAATGTATAATGAAAGAGTGAGGAGTTTAAAATGTTTAAAGGATGATTAATTTAGTAATATACATTAAAATTCTAGTTCTCGTTTCATTCCTTTACGAGGACGAAAAGTTCTGAGGGGGGAGGATTGTAACGACCCGGATTTTCAGCCATTTGATATTTGGATAATTAGCCAATTTTAATTATTGGAATATTTATTTTTTTATGAGTCGAATAATAAATTTCTGATATATGAAATATCTGTATATATATATATATTCTAGAGGCTTTGATCAAAAAGTTTAAAATCTAATTTCTGAAGATAATTTAAATAAAACTTCACATTTTAAATATAATATATATATATATATATTTATGTATGTATGTATATACAAAAATTATGATATAACATAAAAATAGAATAAGATAAAATATTAATAATAAAAAGATAAATACTTGTAAGTAGCTATATTTGTGTGGGCATGTTAAACATAGTGTATAGGCAAACATATGCATATGGTCTAAAGAGCATAGGAAAATCTATATGTATATATTTATATGATGTATGTATACACATAAGGGAACATTATAATGAATACATATCAACTCAAGCATAAATAAATCAAATCATTCATTCAATTTTCAAATCAACTAGAAAATATCAAGTCAAACAATTTATCAAATCAACTCAACTTATTTTCAAAACAAATTATAAAAAAAATGAAGTACTATACATATGAATTGGGTTTCAGCTTTTCCAGCCTTGTTCTCTCCATCTATACATATACCCCACTATGTTATCTACACGTATACTTTCTAGCACTTAAAAGAAAGGAAAAAAAAGAAGTGCCATTAAATCTCTGTAGAAAGCTAAGAACTCAAAGCTTCAGGAAAAATAAATCAACATAACAAGGAGCAGTGTCTTTCTTTACAGAAGTGTCCACTTCTTTTCAATAGCCAGTGAGTAAAACATAATCTTTTACTTACTGTAAATCATGTATGTTTCTATATGTTTGTATATGTGAATGAATTCTTTTTATTTATCAAGCATTTATGTGTTATTAAGTTTGTTATGCTGTTTATATTTATGTTTTAATCATATTAATGAACACTGTAAAAACTAAATTAGAAAAAGAAGCATGTATAACCACTATTCCTAAAAAAATATAGGCTTTCCAACTTCAAAAATCATTACCTCTATATCCAGTTGATTTTAGATCATGGCCCCAAAAGCAAAGTCGATTGTGTTTTGTGTAGTTGATTCTAAAATTCGTTTCATTCGTTATCATTGAGTACAGAGGGAGAAAAGTTCAATTTATAGTAACTAACTTATAAATGATCAAAATTCGAATATCGTAAATTAATCCTTTGATTACATGAATGTGTTTGTTATTCGAAATGATGATTTTTGGTCGTGATTTGGGAATTTTTAGTCGTGTATTGGGTGAGAAAAAGAGGGATGAACAAATTATGGGTTTCGGTGAAATTCTGACGGCCGTGGCAACGTGGTGACTTGTCGTTGGTGGTGAATGTGGTTTAGGTGATGGGGAAGCTAAGAAAAATGCAGCGGCATTTTTTTGGGTGTGTGGTGTTGGATCGAAGGCTTTATAGGGTTTTAGGCTTCTTCTTATAGGTGTTCGGTTTTGGGGTCACGGCGGCGACGTGGGGCAACTGGGAAGGTGCGGTATAGGGGAAAAGGTAGAGGGGAATGTGGCGGTCATTCTGGCATGGTTTGGTGATGATCGGTGGTGTGTGGTGGCGAGTCGAGGTGGATAGGTGGTGGTGGTTTCCTTTGCAGCTATGGGTCAGGTGTTCGATTTTGAAGCTGGGTTTGTTCGTGGTTGTTCATGTTGTGGTCGAGGCGAGATAGTCGTGGGTGGTGTGGAGAGATTGTTAACGTCGAGTTTTGGGTCAACGGCGTAGTGTGCAGGTGCACGGCACAGTGGTGCACGTGTGTGGAAGAAAAAGCAAAGAGAAGGGAAGAAGCGGGGAGAGAAAGGTTTGTGTGTGTTTTGCCTCGTTGGGCCGAAGTGGGCTGGTATCGTTTTAAAAAAAAAATGTGAAAGAAAACAAGTTTTGGGCCTGATAGGGTCACAGGCTATAAACGTGGGTTGGGTATTACTTTGGAAAGTAAGTAAACTAATAAATGTCTACGCTTAAAAATCTTCAAATGTTAAGAACATTGTTTCTCTTTCATTTAAAAGCAAAATGACATGATAATTTTTAAAGTGTAATCCTGTCGCCTAGTTTTATAATCTAAATTAATTTGGTTTATTTTCTGTAATATAAGAATTAAATTATTTATAATAATTTAAGTGAGTTAATAATTAAAATCTTAATTGATTAAATCTTATGTTAATTAATAAATTTGTTATTAAATGAATGGTTTAATTTTAAATAACTAATAATTAATCGTTTTATGATTTCTTTAATTTATAATTTATTTGGATAAAATATATATATAAATGGATTCAGTTAATTAAATCCTGATGTGTGAATTGTTTTGATATTGGTTATTAATCATTAAATTAGCTAACAATCAATGTTTTGGCTTAATTCTATTGGATATTTATTTCAATTATTCTTGTCTCTGCCACTAAGTAGCCAAGCGAATTTAAAATGGTTAGAATAAAATGTTGACACGTTTTTACTGAAAATAAACATATGTAATAAATTCCCATATGTGAATATTGACACTCTGAATATGAATTGTTTATTTTAAACAATTTGGCCTTTTAAAATTTATCGTTTTGGGTTCAAAGAGACCGGGATCGGATATCAGAACTATCCGGAACCACTTCGATCCAATAACCACTATGAACATGTATGGTTTCATTTATAGAATCTAATTATGCTGAAATTTAATTAATTTAACAAATTCGACTATTTTAAATAAGCATTGTACTTAGACACTATTATAATATCGATGGACTTTCTATAATAGTGTTTTCGTTATCGTAAGATAAAAATCTGTCGTGTTTATGTGTGACATTGTCTTACGAGTTACCTTGGTTTTTCAAAGGATTTTGATAACTTAAGTAATTCAAAATTAAGTATGTTTACTCATGCTGGTTTCCAGCCTGACTCGGGTGTTACTTTGTTGTAATGCTCGGGTCAGACCGAGTATTACAAATTCAGGTTAGGATGCTATGGAGCTCAAGAGACGAGTTGGATGATAGAGACGTATTACACGTACTTGATTATATTCCGCTGTGTATTGTAAGCTGTATATTCAGCATTTTGAGGACAAATTAATATAACTGCCTAGATTTCTATGTTGATGGTTGTACTCTAATAATTTGTATGTATATTAACAGTTACAGTTTTCTTGTATAAAAATCTGTTATTGTATACTATATTTTGTTCCGCTGCGATTGTGAGATTCTATGTTGTTGTTTCTGTTTCTTCTTCTATCCTTTTCTTCTTAAACCATAATGATCTGGTATTTCCAGCACTCGATTGCTCGACATTCTATACAGTGAACGTATTATGTCAATTTTCGAGGGTCGAAAATCTCCCGGTCGTTACACAACTTAAGTTTATAACATTTCTTGAATATCTTAATTCTTTATTTGTAGACATATTTTCATTTGAAACATTATTATTACCTATGTTTTTACTTATTCCATTATCTTTTAGTTTACAAGTTACATAACTTCAATTTATTTATAGTTTCATTAAACACTTAACCTCTAATTTCAGATTTCAATTTGAAAGTTTTCGACCATTAAAATAGTTGAAGATTCCATGCCGTTACAATAATTGAAAATCACTAATTACCAGAAAACTTAAGAACTAAATTTCAGGTTTCATTTCAAATCATCTTGAAATAATATATACTTATATCTTTTGTATATCAAATCATACTTAGGAAATTTAAATTTAAATTTGTTTATTAAAACAAATGTGTAGCAAAGCTGCTACAGTGGTCTTCCCACTTTGAAACTCGAAAATGAATGTTGATGATGCCGCACGGTCATCACCGAAATTATTTTCCAGCAACAGAAGAAGGGAGTACAGAACTTATTTCCTTTAAAATACTTTTAAAAACGTTTCTTTCAATCTTATTGAAAATATTTCTATTCGAAAATACTTCCAAATCATACTAATATATATTTTTCCAAAAATCTTTAAAAACCAATTTCAAAACACCATAATTTAAGTTCTCAATTTCCATTTAAATTCATTTTATTTGTGAATCATAATTTATACCGTATTTATAAAACTACATTTTCTTATAACATACAATGGTCAATAGTTTTACGAACCTTGACTAACCAACAATAAATGACAATAACCAAATATTATCATTTCCTAACAAATAGCACACCAAAAATAACTATATCCATTTATGAAAAATTATTCTTTTAAATACAAAATATAATACTAGGTAACTTCAAAATAATATTGTGTCGGTTTACCCTGTTCAAGTGTTTAGAAATACCTATCGATGCCATAGCGTCCCATGTACCGACCAGAATTTATAAATACGCAACAGAACAATTTAACACAATACAAAACAATTTCTTTTAGAAAAACAAATGCGCCCTCTCATGGATATACACTCAAACTCATTCTAGCGCACTACTAACCCTATCTCTAATGAGTTAACCCCAACAGGCTAAGGTATCTCTAAACCAAAGCTCTGATACCAACTGCGACGAACCACCTTTTTGGACAGTTTAAATCGACGATAAACCACACATGTCTAACTCTAACCATTCAAAGGGCAGATTATCAATGGGATTTAGTAAGAAAATAAGAGAAAAGAAGGAAAACAAAATACAGAATCTCGCAGCGGAATGACAACATATAATAATCAAATAAACAGTTCATAAAGTCGTTTTAAAATATGCATTTGACTTCAATTTTTACAACCAAATCAGAGTACAACCAACAAACATACCAAACTAATGCAGCGGAATAATAATAATAGTAGATACGGTTTAACAAACTCCATCTTCATCTTCAAGGAATAATGTCTTCAACACTGAAATACTCAGGCTGACCCGAGCGTAATGAAAAGACAAAACACTCGAGTCCGAACTAAAAGTTCTTATGTAAGTTAAATCAATAACAAGTAAATATGAGTGTAATAGCTTCAGAGATGTTTACGAGATTTTATATCTCTTATTAAGTGTACAACGTGAGTGCAATAACTTAAGAGATGTTATGAGATTTTCCATCTCTTAAGGATCCGTTAAACTATCTATATATAGTATAATAAGCTATATATGTAATGTCTAATCAGTAAAATAAATATTTTTCTTAGCGTTAAGGCTTTACATTAATCCCCCCTAATACATTTTTAAGCATTGTCCTGTTTGTCTTGTGACACCACCAGTAACGTCGGTAGTCAAGGAGGTGTCGTGATAAGACAACACTAAAACAAAATCGTAGTGGTCGCATATAAGGATAAAAGTATGACAAGGCACGTGAGGCAATGCCCAAGGTAGGATTCTACCAGTTTACCCTTTCTGGCTGGTCGTAACCCCTAACGGCCGACCGAGTCAACCACCCCCAAATCAAATCAATATGCACCGATCAAGTTAAAAATCAATATAATACGAATGGGTGGGGCCCCTAAAGGTAGATAACCCCTTGGCCAGACATAGGCTCCTGTTTTAGTCATTTCAAATTGACACAAGTGTCGGGGTCATCCATCATCGTTCTCTTTCTTCAAATCCAGCAAACATTTGCCAATCCAACCACTACATTCTAGAGAACATCCACCACATACACGGTTGTTAAAGTGGTTCCGGTATTGACAGAGAGTATACCAATATTCGGCCCCGGTCTCTTTAGCAACTAAACGTCATTTTTCACACCGGTTGGTTCTTTTAAATTTCAAGAACAAGTCATACTTCATATAAAAATATCAGATTCACTTCAAAATCATTTCGAATTCAAAATAAGCTATACTTTCAAAACATTCGTATTCAAATCAATGATTTAAATCTAAACAATTCCCACCTTTGAAAACAGTTTGAATATTAAAAATGGTTTAAATAATGAAAATATTTTGAATATTGAAAATAGTTTGGATAATAGTTTTAATATTGGAAATAGTTTGGAATGATTAAAATAGTTTGATATTGAAAAATAGTTTGTAATAATTAAAATAGTTTTAAAGATTGGAAATAGTTTTGAATTTAAAATGGTTTTAATATTGAAAATAGTTGGATAATTAAAATAATTTATATATAAAAATAATTTGGTTATTAAAATAATTTATATATTAAAATAGTTTATATTAAAACTGTTTCTTCTTTCACAACACGGTTCAAATTCCAAATCACTAAAAATTCCATTTTCGACTTCCAATTCAAGTAAAATTCATATTCCAAATTCAATTTAAATCAGCCTCAATTCAAAATGATTTCAAACTTTACTTCAAATTCAATTTAAACGGTTCTATTCAAATAGCTGAAAGTTTCAGTTCAATTTCTCATTTTTAAACAATTTAGTTTAAAACCATTTCACATCCAAAACTTTGAAATACCAATTTAAACCACTCTAATTAAAATAAATTCAAGTTTAAATTAAAATTTGAACCTTTAAAATAATTCACTTTTAATAAATTCAAATCATATCTAAATTTCAACTTTAAGATTTCAAATTAAACTTTAACAATTTCATTCAAACAATTTCGATTTCAACTTTCAAACTCAAATTAGAAAGTAATTCAATTCATATAAATCCAAATTTTATTTCTTTAAAATAATATAATTTAAAAAAATCCAAATTCAAGATTTTAAAACCATTTAATTTAATCAAATCCGGTGTCCGTATATAATTTTCTACCTTATGGCCAAGTGATCAATTATTTCAATTTTTAATTACGTGGATGGAAATATATCATTTCAATCCATATTTAAATGACATAGGTATATATCATTTCAACCTATTTCTTAGTTCATTCCAAATAGTCCAAATGAATATATAAATGATGTCAATTAATAAATAAGTAATAATAGGAATATGTCAATAATAAACAACCATACGTCTAACATATCAATCAATAGGCATCCAATTTCAATTCAACATCCAAATCAACCAATTTTACACAACAGTTACTAATTATCAATTGATGGTGTTTAACTAGCAATTAAATTCAATATTTATTCAAATGTCAATTTAATTCAATATAAAATTCAATTTCAATTAAAATGTCAATTTTAAACTACCAAACAACAACCAATAAAATTTTATCACTTCATAAATTTAATTTAACTAACATCATAAATTTAGTATTGCGTGAGTGGGTTAAATCACTCATCTTTGATTCAAAGCCCATTAAAAATTCAATAAAAGCCCAAAATATGAACAATCTCCAAATTCAACCAAACCCGTTTTATATTGTCCAAAATTTCGATACGAATCCAACGGAAGAAACCGCGTGTGAATCCAATTTCGTATGCAAATGTTGTGAAGGTTAGAACATATAAATTTTAAAATAAAATAAAATAACTAAGCGCAATTTGGTAATTATTATTATCTTCCCCAACCTAACGTTACCAGCAACACATGAAACCCACGACCACCGTTCTTCATGCCCAGTTTGCTGCCACTACGCTCATCAAATCACCGATCCAACCTCGCTGCTGTCACCACGCCGCCGTCCTCCTTCTTCGCCCAAAGTTTCGCTGCCTCCGACGCCTCAGTTTGCACACAAACGACCAAAAACGCTGCCACCTATTATCCTCGATTCTGGCGTATCCAGACGCAGTTAGCTCGATCCAACCGTACATCTTGTAGATCTCGTCGAGCACTACAACTTTCGTTTAGACTTCGTCATGAATCGGTGAGAGAGATCCAAGAAGAAGAAGGTGAGAAGTTTTTGGCCATAAAAAGTGGCGGCCATGAAAATTAGGGTTTCTGAAATATTTCAATAATATTTTCGTCTCGATTTGCGTGTCTATTTATAGCGTGAGGTCCAAAACAACTCGAACTCCAATTGAGGTGTGCTGACAGGCAACCTATATGTAAAAAGGCCTTTTGAACACAATGGAACTAGTTTCGAGGCCTAATTCCATCGTATACAAAGTTAACATTTTATTGTTTGATAAATTTAAATTAAATTTTATTCAGGTAATTTACCAATTCACAAATATGGACAAATACAATATTTTTAATTTACAAATGCATCAATACAACTACGACATTCATTAATAATTCGATTTTATTATTATTTCATATTTGAATCAATTTGAATAATTACATTTCAAAAATAACCTTTTTCATTTGAATATAAATCGATTGGGCCAAAGCGATAACAATGGCCTGAAAAGTCCGTTTCGTTCCAAAACGAAAATAGATCATCCTATATATCAAAAAATAGGTTTTCGATATTTTTAAACTTAATGAAACTAATTTCAAACCTTAATTCTATTGTATAAAGAAGTTATCTTTAAAATCAATTTATATTCATTTTTATGCTTTAATTAAAGGAATTATTATTAAATTTATTTAGTCATCTTTAAATTCTAAATTAAAAGTTTTATATCATCATTCTTGATTAAATAGGAATTTAATAATCTTTTTTAAAATTAATTTTTTCATGTTAAATCTAATATTTAAATATTAATATAATTTTAACGTTTAATTACAACCGTAATAAAATCCGTTCACTATATTTTAAATTTCAAAACAAATTCTTATATTATGATTTAAATTCTTATTATTAAATCAACAAATACTTTATGTGTTAATTAAACATAAGTTTCCATTTTATTACACTCATTATTCTATAGTTAACGTCTTTTCTTAAATTAACTACAATATTTCAATTCCATTGATTTCCCAATTAATTTCAAATGGAATAAATAATAAGATGAAAAAAAACAATATTTATATTTAAGTAATTTAAACGCATTTATAAATTTATTGTTTACAAACAAAGTTTAATTAATTCACGTACAAAATAATTGATTTTATATTCTATATTAAAACCAATTTCAGTTAAATAACATATAATTCCACCATTGGTACATCATTTATTTTATTCCTTATTTACCTTTATTATTACAATTGATTGGAATTACATTAAAACAATTGTTAATTACATTCAATCAATATTATTAAATTATATTATAACATGCATTACTATCTTCCATTTCATTAAAATTTGTTGTTTTTAAGATTTTATCTTAAACTCAAAATTTATAATTTAATAAAATTCACGTTAATAAATCATAAATTTTAATTTCTGACAATATTAAACTCCAAAGTCTTATTTAATTGAATATTTTTAATTATAAAAAAATACGGGTCGTTACATTATTCTTAATCGTTAAGCAACTGTTAATGTTAATGAATGTTAATTAATTTTCTAAATTACATATATAATTATTTACGATTCGAAAATTTCAAACGTTAAGTACTTTATGTTTAAACTCTGATGGAAAACTTTGTATATAGAAATCGATCAGAAAATCGCCACGAACCCAAGGGTGCAAGTTCTATAGCCAAATTTTGACATTTGCCATTGCGATCTGCCTTTCTTACTACTAAAGAAAGCACTTAATACATCCTCGATATTTGTGTGGCGATTATTTAGGCGCCCGAAAAACAGGTTATTAGGGTGAAAGAAAAGAAAAAAGAACAGAATCTCACAAGGAGACGAGTAATATATATCATACCAAGATCTTTACAAAAGGAAAAGTTTATTTACATTCATAAATCAGAATACAAATCTATCATCAATCGGAGCAGTTGTAACAGCCCGTCCTTAAAAATTATGATTGATGTAACAAGAACAAAATAGCGGAAGATAAAATACGTGAATACGTCCTGAAGGATCCAGCACGTGTCCTGAAGATGCAAAGTGACCAGTTAAATCTGGAAAATATGTTCGAGTCGATCCGAACATTATAAGTAAATAATGCCCAGATCAGTCTGGTAAACCAGCATGAGAAACACAATCAAATGGATTTTAAATATTATAAAACCTTTCAAAATAAAGGTATCCTGTAAGACCATCTTACACATAAACACGGACGAGTTTTTATCTTACGATAACCAAACCATTTTATTATAAAATCTAGCGACATTATAATAATGTCTAGGGTAAAATAAATATTAACCATAGTCGAAATTGTTACATTAATTAAATTCCAACATAATAGGTAAACAACGAAATCCGTTAGGGCACGTATTGGAGATTAGATTTCCATCAATAACAAGGCACTGGGGTACCGCCTGCCATAGTACATCTCTAGAAAATTGTACCAAGGGCCTTACATGGACCTCCTGCGAATCAGAGCATGTCTGTCCCTTTAAAATGACAAGCTAGATTACACCATTCCTCGAGACCAAGGATCCAAAAATAATGTGCACCAGCCTGGCCCCCACTCTTTGCGCGCATACCAAATCTATAAATATCGATTCTAGATCGAGGAATGACTGGTCCTAATAGTAGCGAACCACATAGCTCTGAAACATATATCTGTTTTAATCATTACCAGATTGTGGGACTTGTGAGGTCACGATTTACCTTTTCCCCTTTTAGCAATTCCCACTTGGAATGCTAACACTGCCTTCCAAGCAACGATGCAATGCTAGCATTCATCCATATAAGTTGTTTATGATATGAACAAACCGAAGGCACTACTTCTACTACATCCATTTTGGAATCACCCTTAGGATTAGTAGCAAGTAGCCCTTTCACTTTAAAGATCTACGACTTTGATTCCATTATCTTGAAGATGTCTTTAATACGACGCTTGAGTTGGTTCGAAGTGGTTTTCGGATAATTCATACTTATCTAATCCCAGTCTCTTCGAACCAACATTCGATAGTTCCGGTAAACTCAATTTCAGTTCTTTAGGAAATAAACAGACAATACATAAGAGCGGGGATCATCCTTTAACCATTTAAGTGGAGGAATTTCCTTATCATTTGTCCTATGAGAATAAAACGAGATTTATACGCACAGTACAGCATCGGCGAAAATGACTGTGCCATATAACTCACGTGTTTCTCCTAGATATTTCTAGAGTTATATTTTGGCCAAGATTTGATAGTCGGTTATTTAACTATCAAATAAATAAACAATCAAACATAGATTAAATTCCGTATGGGATCCACTAAGCCTCAAATTAATTAATCTTCATTAATTAAAACACTTTAATTATTTACCAAAAATATTTTTATACATATTTCACTGGTATAAGTATATTCTCAAACCGCTCAAGAAAGATTTCCCTTCTAAAATCATATTAACTTGATCAAAACAATGCTATTCAAACATTATTTACTATATACTCAAAGCCTTTATCCTTCGGTGTTAAGTATGGAAAGGTGTTTCTATACCACCATGATTAAGAAGGATAAATTTTGAATTTCATAAACTTGATTTTTCATAAGTGATCCAATTTTATATAGAATCAAAGTTTTATAAGCCCAAGACTTCCTTTCCAAATCCAAGGCCTCTTTCAAATATTTATAACTTTATCAAACTCTTCATTTAAAATGATTACTCTTTATAAAACAATTTAGATAAGTTAAACACCTTTTATAAACAAAATTATTATTAAAATACATTATTTAATCTAATTAAAACAACTTGAATAGATTAATTTACTTAATACATTATTGGCAAAATGATAAATAAATATTAAACATCATCATTTAATAATTACCAAATCAACTTAAATATCATTAATAAAATAATTTATTAACTTCAAACAATTTACATATAAATAGTTCATTAACTTTTAAAACTTAAACATAGATAATTAATTATCCTTTAAATCCTTTTAAATAAATAAATAATCAATTAATTTTAAAACATCATTATTTAAAAATATTAACTTTAAAATATTATAATTCAAATAATATTAACTTAACCCTTTTTAAATATAGAAAGCACTTTACTTCGAAATAATATAAAGTTGAATTTTTAATCCCTTTCTTTTCAAAATTGGAAAGAGGCTTAGTGACCACAATGGCACTTAGACACGCTACAATTTTAATTTAGTTTAACAATCCAAATCATATCACTGCTATTTACATAAGTGACAACTATGTAAATACAAATAACCAACGATAGATAACACGTCATACGTCCTAGTCAACTGACATATCAATAAATGTCAAATTTTATTTAAATTGCAAAATCAGGATTTATTCTGCTTAATAGATGTCCAAAGTACCTACTCAAATTAAATATAGCAGAACGGTGTTTTATTTTGCTAATGGGATGTCAGTGCTCAAGTATAATTTCTTAACAACGTAATTTATTTTTCATGACTATTAATTTCTCAATATTTTCCACTCCAGCAAATCTACCAAATATTTATACCGAGGTGTTTCTTTTGCTAATATGAGTCAGTCGTCGAAATTCGCGGTTTGAAAGGATCTAAATCGAACTTGTTTTTCAATTTCAAAGTTTAAACTTATTTAAATTAATCATTTTAATTTTAAAAACACTAATCCATTTGGCCCAATACTCAGCCCAAAACCCACACTAAAACAAATCTTCTTCCCTCCCATGCAAATCCCCAATTCAAACACTTGCCCAAATCAATTCGCCTAGAAACAAAATCGACATGCACACTTGTGCACGTGCACCACCCACCGCCTCCACCAATCGCCAATGGAAAACTACCCACAAACGCTGCTTGCCGCCTTCATCCACATGGCACTATCGCCATTCACCCTAACCCCATCCATCAAATTCCAACCCTACAACCTCCATTCAAAAACACCTAGGCGCCCCAAACCCACATATGAACGCGAAGTTTCCACCATCGCCTCACTCGATGATATTCACTGCCACCTACTCCATTGCCTTCCCCGCTCAACACGTCATCGCCAGACCACCTTGCAGCCACTTCGATGCTTCCCACTGACGCCAGCACCATGAAAACCCGAACCCACAAACTAACGACATCTTAAACCCTAAATAGAGCTCGGTCGATCACCACACCCTATCAAAGACCCTGCGACTTTCGCTAATGCCTTCCCCAAGTCCCAAGCCTGCTCTAGCCTCCATCGTTCGAAACCTCACCAATGAGTTCGTCGAAAAATCAATTTATACCCAAATCATATCATCTCATTCCCTCGCCTCAATCCAAAACCTTAAAATTATATGAACAGTTCTAAAAAACCTGAAATGTCAAGAAGAACAAGACTGCACAATCCATTCGCCATTTTACACTTATCAAAATTTCACCTTTTTAAATTTATTTACTATAATCCAACAACCGTTGCCGCTCTAGACGACGAAACGTCCAACAACTATTTTTAAAAAACATTATTGACTATTACTAACAAGTTTCTAGTTGGTCGCACTTGCTAATTATCTAAGGTTTGAGAGATCTTTATTTTTGATTATTGAGAGGGTGTGTGTGTTTATTTCTTTGAGCAAAGAGCAGAGAAGAAGAAGAACCTGTAAGTGTTTTTGTATGCATATATCTAGTGTATCTTCTTCATTACAGTAAGCATACTCATTTGAAACAAATTACTTTAAGCATGAATATCCTATTTTAAACCAAACTATAAAACCAAATATCCCTATCCATCACAATAGAGATTTTGTAACGGGCCGACTTTTCGACCCTCGAACATCGACACTAAATACATCAACGGTTTTCGTGTGCCGAGCACTCAAGTGCCGGAAGACAAAAAGTTAGGGTAAAATTAAAAAAAATAGAACATAAAAGGACAAGAGGAACACAACATCAGAATCTCACAACGGAACGGTTATTTATAATATCCAAAGAACAATACAAAGGGTTAATCTAAATATAGAATTTGCAGAGTTACAAAACCTAAGTACTATCATCAGTCTGGACAGTTATAACTGCCTATCCTTATAATGCTGATATATGCATATAGCTAAAACGGAACAACTGAAATAAAAATAGATAGATAATGGAAGCCCCCATCTTGTCTTCTAAACTCTGAAGCATCCAAGGTAAAACTTGAAACTCAGCCTATTTGAATGAGTACGCGAGGATTTTAGGGAAACAAAAACCAAGCATTAGACATAAGTCTAGTATGAGAAAACTCAAGATACATGAATACATGTAACGGTAACTATTGAGACCGTACGGATTCCCATAATAGATTTTCCCTCAAAATTAACAAATTATCTATTAATTTTAATATAGTGATAGGATAGATAATGTTTAGGGTGTAGAATATAAATCATATCAAATAGTTGTGATGCTTACATTGGCCATACCAAAACATATTTAGGTTATACTCAAAATTGCTAAGGTACGTTCGCATAATGGATTTTCTACAGAGATCTCTTCAGGGAAGCCGAATCTGAACTCCATGCACAAGGATCAGAAGTTACCTACCGAACATTGTATATCTCTAGATAAAATATACCATAAGAAAAACACAAAGGCCCATGCCCGAACATAAACATGAACAACGTGAACCAAATACTATCAACTCCTGGTACTAACATATCGATAAGCATACGCTAGATTTGGAGTTGATAATATCATGTCGTGGGTTAGCCAAACCCCAGATTCTACGGCCTACTCTATTTTTAGCCATTTCTGATGCCGAGGTTACGTTTGGCACCTTTCATATGAGTCTTTATCACTCGAACAGAACATGAATCCCAAATTGGATCCTTACCTCTCGAACAGATGTCGAAACCACACATGGATTCTCATATCTCAACAGATCTCGGAATCACACATGGATTCCTACATACTGAATAGATCACAAACAACTGCATGTGTTCGAGCATCTCAAATAGGTCTCAAATATCCACATAGATTCACTTTTTCAACCGCTTCCAAAACATAGAACTCGTATACTAGTTTTGAAGTGGTATTCGGTAAGTTGAATACTTACCGATCCTGGACTTTTCAAAACCAATTGATGAATTTCCGGTAAAATCAATTCCGGTTCTTTCAAAAGTGAGTTAAAACTAGAGATGTTTCACACCAATACTCCTCCCCAGGAGTTCTTATTGGTATAAAACCATGAAGCCCTTCGATTACTTCCTCAATTAATATTAAGTCAAGTTTGATAATCGATTAATCGATTATCCAGTCAAAACAATCGCTTATACAAATCATGATTCACACACTTAACTCATTTCCGACATTCCAACTTAACTATTCCTTACCCAAGAGTGAAGCCAGGTAAGTTTGGGCACTGGTTGTTCCAAGCCTTGCCTAGACATTTCATTCTTGAACCTCACAAATAGATAAGCCTACCTCGTCATCTTTTAGTGTTAAGTATAGTATTAATGATTTCCATAATAATAAGAAATCAACTCGATTAACACGTTTTCAAAATTTTTCGCTTACCTATTCCTCGGTTAAGAGGGAAGCCCGGTAGGTTAAGACTCTCTTGCTCCATCCCTACTTGACATCAATCTTAACTTTCACAAATATATAAGATTACTTCGTCGGCTTATTAGTGTTAAGCATAGTTAATTACTTTTTTAACAAGTAATTAAACAAACAACCATTTGACCATCTAGCAATTCTAACCCCTTTTTGAAAAAAAATTAAATACTTGGAAATACTTATAATAGTTTTAAAACATTTATCTAAAATATTACATAAAAACAACAAGTTTGAAAAATCAACAAAACTTGGAAAAAGAACACGTTTTATTCTAAAATTTCTTCCTTTAAAAATTCATAACTAATTCTTAAAAATTCATGAATATATAAAACTACTTTTAAAATATTCTAAAAATAGTTAGGAAATTCTTTTAAAAATAATGAAACAAATCACTCGAACTTAAAGTCCTTTTTGAAACAATTGGAGTCCATAAATCAAGTTTAAACGGGGCAGTTTTGCACTAATGATGTTTTGGCCATTTTCGAGATGTTACTTAACTTTTTACTATTCAAGAATTTAATAGAAACAAACATACATATAAAAAATTGTAAATGTGGTGGGAAATCCCTATGGATCTCTCTATAAAGTTCCATAACAATTTTCAAAAATATGACAATTCCGAACTGCATCTATAACGACTATCGCTGTAAGTGCACTTTCAAATCCGAGTCATATCTCGACCTCTGTTCAACTACAACTTATGTGCTTTGTTTAAGGCCTAGTCATGTGTCATATAAGTCCACTCAAATCTAATCAAGTCCATATATGGATCGTATGTGCCACTTGTTTTCGAAACAAGAATCAAAATCAATGTTTTCAACATATGTCACTTAACAATTTAAACAACTTTGACACAATAAAATATAATCATATATGAGTTACATTATCAATCCAAGTGGTGAGTTAGCTTACCTTAAACTCAACAAATAACTAAGTTTAAGCACTCAAGTTCAAACCCAAGCTAGTAACCACCTTTCCTTCCTCGCTTTCTTGCTCTTTGCCTTGCTTTTGCTCCTCCCCCCACTATAGCTCATGGCCTCTAGGGTTTGTGGGAGTATGGCTCTGTTCTTCCACTTTTGACTTGGTAGAAGGTTTTCTAATATATTACTAAGCCTTGTTGCAAAGTTTGAAGTGATTTGGAGATGGTTTGCAAATAATTTGCTTTAGGAATTTAGAGATGAAGAAGAGAAGCCATTGAAATTTTAACTCAAAGCTTAGGAATATTTATGATATATCTCCTAAGGTATGCCTCTCCTTATATAGGCATAAGAATGGTGCTATTTGAGCTTGCCTTCACCATCCACCATGCCATGGAAGGCTCACCTTCCATCACTTCTCCTTTATGTCTTTTCTTCTTTATGTCACTTCTCCTTTATGGCAAATTACTCCTATACCCTTCTCATAATAACATCTCTTATCCTAATAGAAATTTCTAGAACATTCCATGCTTTATGAAAAGGAGAGTGTGTTAATTAGTTGTGAATGTGTTCATTTGATCATTAGTTAAGTGCATAATAGTTTAAACAACTTATATCGATCGAAAAACTGTTTATCGATAAACCGATTTTCGGTTCATTATTGATTTTTCTTCAAAGAATATATTTTTGTAAACGCTTTTCAAAAACAAATTTCTTAACATTACTTATTAATTAAATGATGTTAAAAAAGGTTATAAAATCATATTTATAACATGTAAACGTATGTCAGAATGTATCGATATTCGAAGACGAAGTGTTTTAATTTCAGGATCGCTACATTCTTTCCCACCTAGAACATTTCGTCTTCGAATTCCCTGAAGAACATAATCAAAGAAGATAAAAGAACAAGAATTATATAGCACTGGTGAAATTATACACAAACTAAACTGCTACTCAAATACAAAATAAGATAAGAAAACTCTAGTCTAGGAACAAATCCGGATAGGATTCCCTCAAACTATCCTCAGTCTCCCACGTACAATCCCAAGCATCCTCGCTCCATTGTACCTTGACTTACTTTACAACCTTAGTCCTCGATTGCTCGTATCTCTATCAACAATACAAACAGTCTTCCTTAACACAGTCAAATTTGGCTCAATCTCCAAGTCTTCTTGCTGCGACACTTCCACTATCATCGAAGAATCATGCAAAAACTTACGAAAATGCGATACATGAAATACATTTGTGCACTCCTGATAGCCTAATCGGTAACTCGAATCTATATGCGAGTGTAGCAATCCTCTCAATAATCAGGAACGATCCTATATAATGAGGAGCCAACTTCCTAGCCCTTCCAAACCGAACTACACTTCTCATCGGAGAAACTTTTACAAATACAAAGTCTCCAACCAAGAACTCCAAGTATCCGTGCCTCTCGTTTGCATAACTCTTTTGTCAATTTTGCGCTTCCTTGATTTGCTTCCGAATCTTTATAACCTTATTCGACGCCTCTCGAATCATAACCGGCCCAAGCACAAGACGAACTCCAAGTTCTACCCAATACGATGGAGTTTTGCAAGGCCTTCCCTACAACGCTTCAAAAGGTGCCATTCCGATACTGGCTTGATAACTATTGTTGTATGAAAACTCAACAAGTGGAAAGTGCTCTTCTCGCAAACCTCCAAAATCTAAAATACATGCTCGAAGCAAGCCCTCCAACATTCGGTTCACCCTTACCGTTCGTCCATCTGTCTGTAGATGGTAAGCGGTACTCAAACTAATGTAACAACCCAAAATTTAAGCTATAATAATTAATTAATGAATTAATTAAATAATAAAATAACTTTGTGAAATTATCAAAAATGAGCCACGGGAGTTGCACCATTGTGTCCGTGGAAATTTTTTGGCCAATTTCCATATATAGCTTGTCAAAATCGGAGCTAAAACGAAGAAGTTACAAAAGAAAGAAGAAATTAGAAAACAAGAGAGAATATATATATATATATATATATATATATATATATATATGTTGACCCTAAGGTCGACCCTCCCATCAGCTAGGTCGACCTAACTCATATAGGGGTCGACACCAAGGTCGACCCGCCTTAGTTATGTGGAAAAGTAATCGTCCAGATTAAATCGTGACGTGTTTTTCTATTTTTAATTCCATCTCGTGCGTCCGTGCTTCCATCTGACGGTTCTCATCGAGCCTATGACGTGGTTGCACCAGATTTAATCTTCAAATCCAAAGGTCTGAGATCCACAAGTGACACTATAAATAAGACCCTAGGCCTAGCTATTTTTCTCATTCAAATTTTCTCCATCTGGGTTCATTGCCTGAGGCTGGACCCTAAAAGGAATATTTTTCCAAGGAGAAGATCTTTTTAATTAAAATATTTTATACCCTAGAAGTGGATTCGGGAAGGCCAGGGAAAAGAGCTAAGACCACAGGTGAGTGTTTAAGTAATTATTTTAGATTTTTAAGTAATTTAAAATAATAGGGTTCTCAATAGTTGTAGTTTTTCTGCAATTTTGAGACCACTTTTATATAAGTTGTTTACAGTTATTTTTAAAGTTCTTTTCAGTCTATTTTATCCAGTTATTTTTATTTAGCTATTTTATTTATTTACAGTTATTTGTATTTTATTTACATCCGTTTTATGTTAGAATTCAACCTGTAAATTTTAGTTTCTTTTTATTCCTTTTTACGCGAATAAAATAATAAAAAGAGGATAATTCGCTAATATGGACTAAAATATAAGAACACTAAATTTACAGAAAATTTGATGTAAATAAGAAGAACTGTAATAAAAAGAATATAGACCGAAATAGGCAAATTTGACATTTGCAAGCAAGTTTATAACTAGTAGTTATAACTAAAAAGACAAGATAAAAGAGAAATTATAATGTAGGTTATAATTAAATAGAAAGAACAGAAAATGCTTATTTTAAGACTTAGAGTTAAGTTAATAAGCAAATAAAGCAGAATTAATAGAAGAGGCTTATTTTAAAGACTTACACTAAGTTAATAAGCAAATATAGCAGAGATAACAGAAGAGGCTTATTTTAAAGACTTAGAATAAGTTAATAAGCAAATAGAGCAGAATTAACATAAGAGGCTTATTTTTAAACTTATACTAAGACAATAAGCAAAGATAGAAGTAGGACCTGTACCGACAGCATTCCCCTTCAGTCAGGAACTGATGGTCTCATAATAGGTTTGGTGGGGCTGGGACACGCTTATACTGTTTAGGGTAGATAAGTGGTCAAGAGATAGAAGCTCAAATCAGGGGATTTGGGCAAGGGGCGCAACTACATTTTGTTTGTTAGGACCCGTACCGACAACAATCCCCTTTCAAACTAGGACTGATGGTCTCACAACAGATCAGGTGAGGCTGGGAACGCTTATGCTGTTTAGGGTAGATAAGAGGTCAAAAGGTGGAGCAACCGATAATGCGAGATGAACGGTGGTCGAGCATGCGGCCTCGGTGCAGGGATATAAGTCGTTATTGAGTTCCAAAGCGCTAAACAGGTGTCCTTTTGCTATGGGACCCACAGGATGTGACTAGCTCACAGTGGCACAACAGAGATAGAAGGCCGATTAAAGGATAGAATTAGGACTTCAGCCTAATTAAAGTAGGATTATGATTTCAACCTAATCAAAGCAGTTATCTAAGATAAGTGCCAACAATCGAAATAATCAAAGCAAATAGTCAAACAGTATTTTATTCTAGCTTTATCTTTTCCTTTATTTTATTTTATACTAGAACTGTTGATAAGTCTATTATCTTTACCTTACTTAAAAATACCAGTAGTTACTTCCACTCACCAGACTCATAGTCTAACCCACTCCTCTATTTTCCCTTTTTTCCCCTATAGGCCAGCAGAGGCAAGGATAGTAGATTTTCAGCTTTCTTGGAGGGATATTCTTGGAGATTCTTCATGTATTCTTCTTTTTCAGTTTTCTTTTTAGTTGACTTTTGGGATGTACTGGTACTTGTTTGAGAGGGATGATTTTATGTACTTTGATATTGTGACTGAGATGGTATTTTTCATAAGACATATTTATTTGGTATTTTGAGACATATTTTGGTTATGACTTGTTTATGAAGTTTTTAATTTTTAATGAGTTGTTGTTTCCGCTGTTTTATTTATTTGTCTTGTGCATCTTAGTCTCTGTAAAATTTTAGCTATACCTATAACACACCACACATTTTAGTGTGCCTTTTTGGGTATACTAAGGGGTGTGGAGGTGTTTCACTTGGTATCAAAGCCTAAGGTTATAAGATTCCTAAAAACTTGTTTTAAAAATAAAGTATTTTTCCAAAAGTAACCTATTTTTAAAAGTAGCATATCTTCAAACTAGAAGTATTTTTCAAAAAGAAACTCTTATTATAGAAATAGTTTTTCAAGTATAAAAGTGAGTTTTTATAAAAATTCCCTCAAGGTCCAGTTCAACCTTCTTTCAATTCTTTCGAGCCTAAATTCTCTTTTTCTTTGCATAGCAGGCGGATGCCCCTAATCTTCCTGAGGGTATCCAAGTCCCAGGCTAGTTTCGTAGATAACTCCAAGTTACGACACCAGAGGTGCAAGGGCAAGTGCCCAATCCAGCACCGACGGGTGGAAATCCCATTAATCCACCCGTAACAGCCAATTTCTCTAAGCTATGCAAGGACTTCGCTAATCTAGGAGGCAAGAAATTTTCTGGTACGGAGAATTTCGTGGAAGCATGAGCTTGGTTGAGGAGTACGGAGCGGATATTTGGGCTATTGGGATTGGAGGATCAGCAGAGAGTTCAGCTTGCATCTTGACAGCTGAAAGGAGAGGCTTCTTATTGGTGGGAGATTGTTGAGTTGGAAGGTAGAAACGTTGGTTGGAATGGGTTCCAAGAAAGATTTGAGAGGAATTTTTTGTCACAAGCAGAAGAAAGTATGCAGCTGGAGAGGTTTATTAGTTTGAAGCAAGGAAGTCTTTCAGTAAAGGAGTATATCAATCAGTTTAATGAGTTGTCACTGTTTGGGATGGAGCTTGTCAATACACCGCACAAGAAGGTCACGAAGTTTGCTAAGGGATTGAATCAGCCCCTCCAAGGGTTGTTATTGATGCATGTACCAATGGGAGCTACATACGAGTCATTGGTGGAGATGGCCCTCATGTCTGATGCAGCTAAGGAAGGAGAGTCTAAGGATGTTCCTAAGTCGGAGAATTCTAAGAAGAAGTGGTGGAAGGATAAGGATAAGAAGAAAGGAGGAGGACCTCAAAAGCAAATCAAAATAGGCAAGAAATGCAATAGTTGTGGGATGGTTGGTCATTACGCAAAAGACCGTAAGAAGGCAGCAATGAAGGGGAAGTGTTTCAATTGTGGACAACCCGATTACTTTAGTAAAGTTTGTCCTTAGAGGAAGGGGCCGGGAGCAGGTGCACCTATAGCGTAGATACATGCTTTGGATGCAGCACCTTCTAGCAGCGGACCAAATAGAGGTAGGAAAGTCACTGTGGAAGGTTTGATCTCTATTTCTGATTTTCCTATTCAGACTCTTTTTGATTCTGGAGCATCGCATTCTTTCATTTCTAGTTCCTTGGTTGATTGTTTGCACTTAGATATCTCTTTAGTAGTAGACCCCATAGTTGTTTCAAACCCCATAGGAGGATCGACACATTTATCCATGATTTATAGGGGTTTGAAAATTTTCATATTAGGCGTAGAGTTTGATGGTTATGCCTATGTACTGGGATTTTCGAGGTATGTGATGATTTTGGGGATGGATTGGGTATCCACTTATGGAGCGATATTGGGCTGCGAGAGGAGAATCGTTAGACTAGAGACATGCAGCAGTAGGACTCTCGAGGTTTCTTGCAACCCACAGAGGTCAGTTATGTTGAGCTTCCTTTATTCCCTTGATTCATCACTAGAAGAGCTAGATTCTATTCCAGTCATTAGAGATTTCCCTGACATCTTTGAGAAGGACTACCCCCTCAGAGAGAGATCGACTTTAGGATATATCTAAATTACAATGCTAAACTAGTGGCATTTCCCGTGAGACACATGAAAGGAAGGAGTTATGTAAGCAGATTGGTGAGCTATTGGAGAAAGGCTCCATCAGACGGATTCTTTGAGTGGTTTATGCCGTTTGGGCTAACCAACGCCCCAGTCTATTTTGTAGATTTGATGAGCTTGTTTTTGGAAGTGTCCTAAATAAGTTCGTAGTAGTATTCATGGAAGACATTTTGATGTTTTCCAAGAGTAGGGAAGAGCATGCTATTCATTTAGAGGAGGTTCTTCGTACACTTCGCGTTCATCAGTTGAAGGCAAAATTCTTGAAGTGTCACTTTTGGCATAAGGAAGTGCGTTTCTTAGGGCATAGAGAAGATCAACACATGGAAAGAGTTTGAGAAACGGTTTTGTACATTTAGGTTCGGATTGTGGAAATCCAAAGAGTGGTAGACAAAGATTGTAGTGTACAGTAGATTCAGTTAAAAAAGAGGAAAGCCCATGTGTAAATGATTGCAAAAATCATAATTGTTTCAGATAAGTGGATTTAACGATAGTGCCTTGGAATAAATATAAGCATAAAAGAGGGACATGAATAAAAGACTTTAGTAAGAAAATGAGATTTCCAAGGTTTAGGAAGGTTACTCCTAGGGTAGTAAGAAGAAGATCCACTTTATGTCTAGCCCAATAAAATGAAATTGTTAGAATTGAAAAGTTGAAATATATAATTGTTAACATTTTTGAGGAAGTAAATATTGGGTGTTTGAAAAAAAAAGTGGTATGAAATTTAAATTGGTTTTTATATGATGTAAATTTTGTTAAAAGTGAAATTCTTTTTGAAGAATTATAGAGCATATATAGCTCGCTAGTTTTTTTGTAGGTAAACAAAGATTTTAAATATAAAAACCTGGAGTGTATTAAGTATCGGAAACATAGGTTACAACATTTATTGTTGTAATAGATGTTTTCTTGAAAAATAAAGGGAGCATAGACTATAACACTACTGTTATAGTAGGTGACTCCCAAAGGAAATGGTTTTACATAATATATGAGATTTATTAGTATTTATTTTAATTGAATCCATACACTAGTATTTTTGGGTTGTAGTAACGGTGTTTTACGCAACATCAGTTTTGACCCAAATAAAAATGTATTTTGAAGATAATTTCTAAGTGTAGAAATAAAGTGGTTTTTAAGTACACTTATTATTTAAATAAGTATGAGGAAATGTTTTCTAGTTATAGATATATTAAAACAGTTTTGAAAATGAGTTTTTCTGAAAAGAAAAGTGTAAGTTAAATATTAGAAAATTAATAAATTTCATAGAGATTGTCTATTATAAGAGAATATAGATTAAACATACTTTAATCTATTGGAATGAGATGAATAATGATATAACTTTCTATGAAACCAAATCACAAATAAAGATGTTTTGTGCAAGTTATAAGGAATACGTGAAAGAGATGTACAAGGTATGGGAAGCAATATATTTTGTATAGCCTATTTCGAAAAATATAAAATAAGTTCCTTGTAATTTCACATAAACATAAAGTCTTCTTTTAAAGGATTCATAGAAGGTTTTAGCATTAATAGTTTCTTATGAGAGAAAGCAGTTCCAATATATTACAGTATAAAACCATTAGATGCAATAAGAAGTGTAATAATTAGAGACAGTGTTAGTTAGGAAAGGTATTATAGAGAGCCTTAGTAGAAAAAGCTAAGCAAGGTAAATTTCATATATTTTTCCATTGATTATGCGCAGTAGTTGCTTGCCTTTGTAGAAAGACCCAATTTGTAGTAAGTTAGAAACTCCTCCAAGGTTAGGTAATTGGAAAGTTAAGGGGTTTTAATAAAATAATTGTTCTTATCTACTCTAGTTTTTGCAAAATTAAAAATCTATGAAAAGAAGATGTTTTGAAAACATGTGAGGATATTTTAATGATATCTTAAAGAAAAATGGTTTGGTGAAAAAGTAAATAAATTTTCGGAAGCAAAAAACTTAGTAACAGTTAAATTTAAAAATCCAAATTTTTATGGAAAGCTGTAAAGGTTTTTAAAAGGAAAAGAGGAATAAGTTTTGAACTTAGAATTTGTAAGTTTTCCCCGCTAGGTTTGGGGAATATCGTAAATTCAAAAAGCTGTAAGGATGCAAGTCTAGAAAGATAAAATGTTAAGTAACCAAGTACCTTTGAATTTAATAGAAATTTGAAAATAACACTTTTAAAGGCAAAAATTTTGGGATTTGATGTTTTAAAAATTTAAAAGCTTTAGTTTTTGAAATGAAATGATAAATACCAAACCAAACTTTTAAATGTGGAGTAGATAGGAATCATTTCCTAGGTATGACGGAAAAAGTATAAGGCTATATAGGAGATAGCAATGATTACTTTTAGAAATATAGAAGTTTCCATAAGTGTATAGGACACTAGTGGGAACCTATGAATGTTGCTTCATGTGTGTAGACTATATAGTAAGATGATATTAGTAAGATAGTAAGACACATGTGGTTGAGGATGTGTATTCTTGATTTTGGAGGAACTTGGAAGGAGCATCTTCCTTTAGTGGAATTCGCGTATAAGAATAGTTTTCAAGCTAGCATTGGAATGGCACCTTTCGAAGCTCTTTATGAAAGACCGTGCAAGTCGCCTTCGTGTTGGTTAAAGTCTACAGAGAGATTACCATTTGGTCCCGGCATGGTTAAAGAGACCTCGGAGAAGATTGATTTGATTAGGAGAGAATACGTACCTCTTGTCCACATCTCTTTGATAGTAAATTTTGAATTTCCTGTTTCCATCTTTTGTTTTGAATAGGTTCTTTCCTTTATTATCCTTTGGGAGGGTAGATTTTAGGACTTAACCTATGGATGGTAGGACTGAATGTAAACATGTTATGTGTGTTGGACGCTAATGGTTGCAAGTGTTTGCTAGTGGATGCTAATGGACGCATATACTTACACTAGGCACTATTATCTCTTAGGGATCGACTTAACTAGGTCACTAGAGCATATGCATATGGATGTGTGTGCATTTGCATTTTTATTTTATTTTATTTCCTTGGTTGCTATAAATGGATGATTATCATATGATTGTTGCATTTGGATGATGATTGTAGCACGCATGTAGAACTATCAGTTATCATTAGGAATCTGCATTTGGATACATAGCACGGACATGATTGCATAAAAGGAGGTCGACTAAATCAGTAGACCGCCTAATCTTTTGCATTAGTTAGGGACATTGACATTACACTATTTGCATATATATATATATCATAAATTGCATTAGAAAAGCTTAAGGACAATGGATGTAATGGGTGATGGTTGAGTAGTTGGTTGTAGAATTTGGATGAAAACATTTATTTCATTCTTCTATCCTTGGAGATTTCGGGGATGAAATCCTTTAAGGAGGAGAGAATGTAAAACCCCGAAATTTAAGCTATAATAATTAATTAATGAATTAATTAATTAAATAATAAAATATTGTGAAATTTTCAGACTTCAGCCATGGGAGTTGCACCATTGTGTCCGTGGTAATTTTCTGGTCAATTTCCATATATAGATTGTCAATATCGGAGCTAAAACGAAGAAGTTACAAAAGAAAGAAGAAATCAAAAAATAAGAGAGAATACACACACACACACACCCTAGGGTCGACCCTCCCATCAGCTAGGTCAACCTAACTCATATAGGGGTTGACACCAAGGTCGACCAGCCTTAGTTATGTGGATAAGTAATCGTCCGGATTAAATCGTGACGTGTTTTTCTATTTTTAATTCCATCTCGTGCGTTCGTGCTTCCATCCGACGGTTCTCATCGAGCCTATGATGTGGTTGCACCAGATTTAATCTTCAAATCCAACGGTCTGAGATCCACAAGTGACACTATAAATAAGACCCTAGGCCTTGCTATTTTTCTCATTCAGATTTTCTCCATCTGGGTTCATTGCCTGAGGCTGGACCCTAAAAGAAATATTTTTTCAAGGAGAAGAACTTTTTAATTAAAATATTTTATACCCTAGAAGTGGATCCGGGAAGGCCAAGGAAAAGAGCTAAGGACCACAAGTGAGTGTTTAAGTAATTATTTTATATTTTTAAGTAATTTAAAATAATAGGGTTCTCAATAGTTGTAGTTTTTCTGCAATTTTGAGACCGCTTTTATATAAGTTGTTTACAGTTATTTTTAAAGTTCTTTTCAGTCTATTTTATCCAGTTATTTTTATTTAGCTATTTTATTTATTTATAGTTATTTACTGTTATTTACAGTTATTTGTATTTTATTTACATCTGTTTTATGTTAGAATTCAGCCTGTAAATTTTAGTTTCTTTTTGTTCCTTTTTACGCGAATAAAATAATAAAAAGAGGATAATTCGCTAATATAGACTAAAATATAAGAACATTAAATTTACAGAAAACTTGATGTAAATAAGAAGAACTGTAATAAAAAGAATATAGACCGAAATAGGCAAATTTGACATTTGCAAGCAAATTTATAACTAGTAGTTATAACTAAAAAGACAAGATAAAAGAGAAATTATAACGTAGGTTATAATTAAATAGAAAGAAAAGAAAAGGCTTATTTAAGACTTAGAGTTAAGTTAATAAGCAAATAGAGCAGAATTAACAAAAGAGGCTTATTTTAAAGACTTACACTAAGTTAATAAGCAAATATAGCAGAGATAACATAAGAGGCTTATTTTAAAGACTTAGAATAAGTTAATAAGCAAATAGAGCAGAATTAACAGAAGAGGCTTATTTTTAAACTTATACTAAGATAATAAGCAAAGATAGAAGTAGGACCCATACCGGTAGCATTCCCCTTTAGTTAGGAACTGATGGTCTCACAATAGGTTAGGTGGGACTGGGACACGCTTATGTTGTTTAGGGTAGATAAGTGGTCAATAGATAGAAGCTCAAATCAGGGGATTTGGGCAAGGGGCGCAACTAGATTTTGTTTGTTAGGACCCGTACCGGCAGCAATCCCCATTCAGACTCGGACTGATGGTCTCACAACAGATCAGGTGAGGCTGGGAATGCATATGCTGTTTAGGGTAGATAAGAGGTCAAAAGGTGGAGCAACGGATAGTGCGAGACGAACGGTGGCCGAGCGTGCGGCCTTGGTGCAGGGATATAAGTCGCTATTGAGTTCCAAAGCGCTAAACATGTGTCCTTTTGCTGTGGGACCCATAGGATGGGACTAGCTCGCAGTGGCACAACAGAGATAGAAGGCCGATCAAAGGGTAGAATTAGGACTTCGGCCTAATTAAAGTAGGATTAGGATTTCAACCTAATCAAAGCAGTTATCTAAGATAAGTGCAAATAATCGAAATAATCAAAGCAAATAGTCAAACAGTATTTTATTCCAGCTTTATCTTTTCCTTTATTTCCTTTTATACTAGAACTGTTGATAAGTCTATTATCTTTACCTTGCTTAAAAATACTAGTAGTTACTTCCACTCACCAGACTCATAGTCTGACCCACTCCTCTATTTTCCAATTTTTCCCTCATAGGCCAGCAGAGGCAAGGACAATAGATTTTCAACTTTCTTGGAGGGATATTCTTGGAGATTCTTCATGTATTCTTCTTTTCAGTTTTCTTTTCAGTTGGCTTTTGGGATGTACTGGTACTTGTTTGAGTGGGATGATTTTATGTACTTTTTATTGTGACTGAGATGGTATTTTTCATAAGACATATGTATTTGGTATTTGAGACATATTTTGGTTATGACTTATTTATGAAGTTTTTTATTTCTAATGAGTTGCTATTTCCTCTGTTTTATTTATTTGTCTTGTGAATCTTAGTCTCTGTAAAATTTAAGCTATACCTACAACGCACCACATCTTTTAGTGTGCCCTTTTGGGTATACTAAGGGGTGTGGGGTGTTTCAACTAAACTCGGCCCTTAATGCGTCATGCAAACCCTTCCATAACTGGCTTGTGAATATCGGATCTCTATCACTCACGATATCACAAGGAACACTATGCAACCTGATAATCTCCTTAACATATAACTTAGCCAAACCAGAAGCTGACCTTGTAGCCTTACCAGATAAGAAGTGTTCGCTCTTGGTCAATCGATCCATGATAACCCACACACCGTCATTACCCTTCCTCGACCTAGGCAATCTTTCGATGAAATCCAAAGAACTTCCACTTTGGAATCTCAAGTGGCTGAAGCAGCCTAAGTCTTCTGATGACTACCTTTTACCTGTTGGCAATTAACACACCTACTTACAAAGATAGAAATATCTCTCTTCATGCCCTCCCACTAGAATGTCCTCTTCATGTCTTAATACATCTTAGTTACCCCAGTATGTATCATCAACCTATAATGGCGACTCTTTACTAGAACATTCTGCCTAATCCCATCAACATTCGGGACGTGCAACATACCATTCATTCTTAAAATGCCACAGCAATCCACCTCGAATCCCGGCCACCTCTCCGGTGCCTCATTCTCGCTTACATTCTTAACTATCCTAGCAAAATGAAGATCTCTAAACTGATTCTCCTCGATACGACTAATCAGAGTCGGACGAACCTCAACATTCACCATAACTGCATACCTCTTACTAAGCGTATCAGGTACGACATTAGCTTTTCCAGGAGTATACAAAATATCCAGATCATAGGCTGCTAGAAACTCCAACCCCCTTTGCTGCCTCATGTTTAAGTCCTTTTGCGTAAAAAGATACTTCAAAGACTTATGGTCCGTGTATAATTCGAGCCTTTCACCTAGCAAATGATGCCTCCACATCTTCAACACAAATACCACCACTAGCAACTCCAAGTCATCTGTTGCATACCTCACTTCATGCGGTTTGAGCTACTGACTCGCATAAGTGATAACCCTTCCATGCTGCATCAACATAGCACCTAAACCTGTTCCAACGCTTTAGTGTAAATAGTCAAACCTTCACCTCCGTTCGGCATAGTAAGAACAGGAGCACTTCACCAAATCAGTGATTTTGCAACATTTATAATTTTCAATTTCCAACACTTATAAATGTTATTGATTGCTAACAATAAAAAAATGTTAAGATAGCTAAAAAGGCGTTAGTAAAAATAAATAATTTTCTGAATGAACTTTGCAACACATTAGTTATATTTGTTAACACAATCAAGTGTTACAATAGTTGGTAAATCGGTAAATAATTCATTAACACTTACCCGCATCAGTAATTTTGTATATGCTTATTTTTTTCACGCTTAGCCATTCCCATCCCCATTTCGGCCGCATATCCGTTAATTTCAAAGTTAGGGTTTCTCCTCTTTCCATGTATCAATGCTCGACGCCTCTAGCGACATCGGCGACTTTTCTGGGTGCATCCTCATGGTGACTTCAAGCGACGGCTCAGCACGAGACATGTCAATTCTCCAAGCGACATCACCTGCGTCGACGGCTCTCGTGACTTCAGGTTCAGCGCATCATCTCTCTAAGCAACATCAGGTTCGATTTCGATTTGCTCTTAATTGATGTTCTTATTGCTCAACAACAATGATATTAGTACCAAATTTATTCGTATCATAATTGCTGAATTTTTGTCCATATGCTGTTAATTGTACAATAAATTATAGTTTGTGTTTCTGTCTTCCTTCTGAAATTACTATTATATATATTCTTAGTTATATTGTCATTCTTTATTTAATTTGTTTTGCCTTTATAAGAATTATATCCATTAAATTAAGAATTTTCACATACCATTTGATATTTACCATCACTTCATATTATTTTTTTACTATGGATAATCTTTATAAAATATTGAGGATAGTATCTTCATGGTTGTATATGTAGCTTGGATATTCCCAAGATTTTGAGAAATTTATGGATTTACTTTTACCAAATTGATCTTTTAGGAGAAGGTAGTCGTGGCTAGCTTAAATTTGAAAATGAATGTTTTAAAAACTCAACTTCATTTGAAATTTCAAGATCAAAATTCAAACCTGCTAAAGTGCTATTATATTTAAGTTTCCAAATTTACAAAATTTGTACAATGCAAACAATTTTCTAAACAAAACTTAAGCTGTGTATTCTGTAACATTTAAGTTTGCATTTTTAGCAGATTTAATTATGTATAAGAAATACTTATTTTATTTATAATTTATTAGCTTTCAAATATGTTTCCTTCTCATTTTCACTATAACAATTTTTTTTGTGAAAAATGAATCGATCCTCTATTTGAGGAAGTTAGCACTTTTATCCATGCATTGCGTTGTTGCTCTGTAATACTTTTCCAAAGAAGCCTTTTTTGATTTTGGGTATCAGAAATGCACATAAGTGGTTAGGGGAAAAATAGAATTTTACACTTTGATGGTGTTGTATCTAATGAAAAAGCCATTTATATTGTTTTAATATATTGATTAAATAAGAATTAGAAATTTAAATTTTGATTATTGTTTCAGTCTGCCAATCATACAGAAAAATTTATCAAATCCTTACTTTTTGTGAATACATGATATAATATGTATATGTTATAAATTATTCTTCATAAGAATTTGTAGGCCTCATTCAACTTTAAGCATTAATAAAACTTGATTATACTATATATATTATAATTATTATGCCGAGCTTGGCTTCACGGAGTAAAAGGATATCGTGATGAAACTATCTCTTTGCCACCTATTGTTGCAGGCTTATATGGTTCATCTGCATGTTTTTATAATGTTGATTTGTGCATCTGACATCCACGTATAGTTTTTTTTATAGGAAGTGACTGTTTTTAGATTTATCTTTTTAACTCTACTTAGGTTCAGGTTTTAGTTTAATTCTTTAGCTTGTTTTCATTTTGATTTGATTTTTTTAGATTAACACATATACAGTTGTCATGCTTCTCGAATAATGTAATATATATATATGTGTGTGTATAATATATACGTATGTATGTGTATGTATGTATGTATATTAAAGAACTAGAAAAAGATAATCATACAAAATCTTCTGCAATCATTGTGTATTTAATTATTTGTGGTTTTACAATGTCTGGTGACATTCATCTTTAACTTGGATTCAATGCTAACTTAAAATTGATTTTTCACGGTACTCGGATAAACCCTTTAGCTTCCAACAGAAGTTAAATCCAATTTCATTTTAATGGAAGGTATTCAAATATGATGATAAATGTTTGACATATCATTTTAATGGTTAGGAAACATGTACTAAATTGTGTCTAGTTCATGCAGCATAGATCTAAGTTTACTGTTTTCTATAACATGCAAATTCCACTATTAGTTTAGGATACAAATTCAAACTTAATACAAACCTATTTAGTTTATTTTCCCCGCATATTGAGGATTCCTTTTCTTTGCCAAGAGTGTCACTAGGGAGTAGAGTAGGTAAAAAAAAAGAAGTAATACTTTGATTTATTCTTTGTCGCAAAGGCAATAAAGTTATGTATAAAACTGAGGTGCATATGCATAAGAAAAGATATGATTTTTTTTGCAAAGCCAGCCGACTTTTTAGTGGGTCGTGCCACTGTATATAAATGTAGAAAAAGTGTTCTACATATGCACAAAAACAACTATGTATGGTTTTATAGTGGCCATTCCACTTAAGTACATAACATGAGAGAAGTAATAGCGCTTCTACAGTTATAAAGGAGAACTAAGGAAATAACGGTTCCTCCTCCCAAGAGGAGGAAGAATCACTACCAGCAGGGCCTAACACATGCAAATAATCTGCAAAATGAGACACAATATCCAACTCATAACCTGGGAGATCCCTATAGTATATATATCTTCTACCCCAACTATCATTAAGAAGAATAGATCTATTTCGCTTACCACGAGCTCCATCCACCGTAAGTACAAATTCACCACCAACTATAGAGTAATGTAAACGCCTAGTTTTACCATCATCATCACTAACAAAGGTATGGAAATCGTGACTAGCTGGGTCGTATCTCATGTCGGACTGAACATGGATCCAGGCCATCTCAGCAGGATGCCACACTATATTAGTAGCCAGGGAGAAGGATCAGATATATCAGGAGGAACAGAGGAATCAATATCAACGATAGGGAGGGGAGGAACAGAGGAATCAATATCAGCGATAGGGAGGGGAGGAACAACAGGAGGCACCGAAGGCTCAATAGGAGGGGCATAAGGTGCCAAAGGTAGAGGAAAAATGCACTCTTTCGGGATCCATTTCATGTTCGGAGGCCTAGGAAGAGGGGCCTGAACCGATAAAGGACCAACAGAAGACATATGAGAACATGCAGATGATATATGACCAAAGGACTGACATGATGTACATATGTTTGGCTTCCAACCATAATGAACTACAATCTCCGCTACCTGATCCTCAGTCACTCTAATTTTGATAGTATCCGGTAAAGGTTTATCCGAGGAAATCTCAATCAAAGCTTTTGCATAGACTAGTTTTTCCCTAGCTACAGTATTAGCATCAAAACATTTTACTTTTCCTACCGCACTAGCTAGTCAGTTTAAACCTAACTATGGTTGCAGAACGGAGGGAATATGAGAGAAATAAGTCCAAACAGGAATAGATAGTACCTGCTCTCTGGCACAGTCAACAGACGGACTCCATGGCGTGACTATAAAAGGCTTGCCTATGATAAATATAGGATCTTTACTAAGAATTCGAAGCCGCTCCTTAGGCTTTGAGAACTTGAAGAAAAACATAGAGTTATCCATGCGAACTAGGAGGCTACCCTTCGGTTGCCAAGCTTTGTAGCAATGGTCCTTAACCACAAGATATGGTGGGTTAGAGTCCAAAAAGAAACCAACAAGATAGTCCGACCAATAATCAATACCAGTTTGAATTACTTTCGAAGGGGAAATCAAAACCCCGTCTTTGCTAACCTTATCAAAAGAATGGGGCACAAAAACACTCGCATTTTTTGGCAAAGTAGAGAATAACGAGGACCATTTTAATCCTGTATGTAGTTCATTAGGTTGGGGACTCATTGAAGGGGGAATACTTTCCTGATATTTGTTTAGATGAATTATTATATTGATGTTAATCATACTATTGTGTTTGAGAATATTATTTTTTCTCACAAATTAATTATGAAGAGCATAAACAAGAAACAGCATGGAGAACTTACATTGAGTAAACTTATAAACATCGCCTCTAAGAAATATAATATACTAAATATAGTAGTATTATTCAATATTGTAAACAAATATGGTGTTAATATATTCAAATATTGAAATGCACTCTGTTAGTGTTAATCTTTTTATTCTGCTCAAGAAGGAAGATTTCTTATGTCTTTTTTGAATAGTATTTCATAGGAGATGAAGAAATCAAAAGGACAAGTAGCAAACAATTCTTCCAGAGATATGATCAATTACCAATAGTCATGAAAAAACTACATTGTTCAAATTTTTCGTTGGCTTATTGAATAGTTCTGAAAGTAAATAAAAATGTCTCTTCCAGAGGTGTTTGTTGCTTTTTAAGTTTGTTAGATTTATTCCCAATAATATTTCAATGGATAGGCCAATAATATATCATTCTAGCCTGTTTTTTTACTTTCTCATGTTAACACACGTATGTTTCATGTTTCTAATTCATATTTCAATTCGTTTAGACTGTTGGTCTACACTCATTCATCTAATGGAGGTTTTCATGAAATTTTTGAATATATCACCACACCAAAACAGTCATTTGGCAACACTTTTTTCATTTACTAACGCTTACTTGCATTCATTTTAGTCTCACTACAACAGTGTCACAGTCCAACAAATGTGTAACTAAAAATAAACATTTACAATTTTAAATATCCTAACACTTGTTTATGTTGGAAGCCCAGGTTGAATTTAATTTAATTGGAATGTACGAGGGCAAAACGGTAAATGAGTGTTATACTTACACATAGCCCTAACAATGTATAGGTCATAATTAGTATACTGTATTCTCCCCACAATTTAATGTAAACATCTTTTATCCCTGAAATTCTAAATTGTTGAGTTTATTAATTCTTTCTTTTGCTGATTTCATAGAGAACTGTCTACCTCGACTTCTCCCATCATCACAAAATATGTTGTTTCTACAAAGACACATATGTCTATTTTTTAAAATATCAATTGTAATTAAATTACATAATAAATTAAAAGTTGTTACATGTAATTGTATATGTCTTATTCTACATGTATAGTTCATAATTAGTATACTGTATTCTCTCCTCAGTTTGATGTAAACATCTTTTATCCCGGAAATTCTAAATTGTTGAGTTTATTAATTCTTTTTTTGCTGATTTCATAGAGAACTATCTACACTGGGGACTGCAATTTGAGATTATTGGTTGTGAGTCTTCGATAAATTGACAGACGGATATTGGAAACTAAGCTTCACCACTCATATACTAATCCAATCAGGTTTTTCTTTTCTATTCGTCAATTTTTTTGAAATCTGTATTCTTTGTCTACTACCCTACTACAATTTTGGTATCTGTGTTTTACCTTGGAGTAGTAGCCGTTGAATTTAAAATTGATTAAACTGAATTCAACGTCTTTGGTTCTTACAAATGTTATATGTTATCTTATAATAGTAAATAACATTTTCCAATTAGAAAAGTAAATTGTTAACCGCAAACTTCTATTTTATAAATTTAGAAATAAACAGCCTACTTAAATACTAAAATCAGAAAAGGGGTAAAAATTCAAAGGGTGGTATAATTTCTTACTATTTTGAGTTTGAATTCTTACTAGTTTGGGTTTAAATATTAGTTCGTAAGATTAACTTCCTAGAGCAACATTGTAAAGATGAGTTCATTGAGTTGGCACGTTAAAATAAAAATTAATTGATGAAATAAAAATAGAATAATAGTTTGGTATTTAATGCATTTAAAGCATGTTTTCAATTTGAAGTATGTTTCCAATAAGTGAAAGATAAATCATTCATCTTTTGGCATTAATTTCAAAAAACTAAGAAAAATATGCATAATTACAATATAATTCTAATATGATAGGCAAATTAGTATCAAATATGTGCAATTAGTGAATCAGTTGCTTCCTTTTAACAAAGAAAGATTATTTTAAGTAAAATGCTAAAAATAGATGAAGATTATATAGCTTAGATTGTTTCTCTCTAAACTTCCAATGCATTTAAATATCCAGTGATGATCAATTATGTTATTGTTGAACTGTTTCCAAAATTATTGCCTCCAAAATTGTGTATATGTCACTTATTTCTTTGAACAGTTTATTACTTCTTGTTTTTGTTATGCAAGATATTGGATATGTTCAGCTATCTTCTCGCTTTTGTTTGTACCGCTTTTATTTATTGCATATAATAACCATTTAAATTGTTTTATTATAATATTTATTTTTTCAAATATTCACGTAGACATATACTTTAATGATTAATACATAGCAGTCAATTTTTCTTAGTTGAATTAATTTAAATAAATATATGATATAAGCATGAATATATATTTCCCGGACTATGGGTTGTGTACTATTTCTTAGTTTCTAGTTAAGCTTCGTTCATGCATGCTTTTGTAAAGCCTTTGTGGTATTTGAACACTTAAAGTACCTTGTTTGAGATGTTGAAATGCATTTTTATAGACTTGTACATAGTAGCAAGGACGTTAAAGTATATTGGAAGATGGGAAATATAAATTATTCAGTGAGAGTACCAACTGTTATGAAATATTTTGACAATGCAGATTTTGACTATTAAGTAATTGAAGATAAGTTTATGAAAAACAGAACAAACTTTTTTAAAATACCAAACAAACTACAGTATTCTTACTGAGGCAGGCCATGCGTGCCTCAGTTTCAAACTGAGGCAGGCCATGCGCGCCTCAATTTCAAACTGAGGCAGGCCATGCACGCCTCGGTTTCAAACTGAGGCGCGCTAAACTAAGGCCATGCGCACCTCAGTTTCAAACTGAAGCGCGCCAAACTGAGGCCTGGCGCGCCTCAGTTTCAAACTGAGGCCATGCGTGCCTCAGTATCAAACTGAGGTGCGCCAAACTGAGGCCTGGCGCGCCTTAGTTTGAAACTGAGGCCATGCGCGCCTTAGTTTCAAACTGAGGCTCGCCAAGCCTCAGTTTGAAACTGAGGCGCGCATGGCCTCAGTTTGAAACTGAGGCCATGCCTGCCTCAGTTTCAAACTGAGGTATGGTTTGCCTCAGTTATGCCGCAATGCCCGCCTCAGTTTCAAACTGCCTCAGTTTCAAACTGAGGCCTAGTTCGCTTCAGTTTTAAACTAAGGCGTGGTTGTTGAGCCTCGGTTTAAAACTGAGGCTCGGTTGCCTCAGCTTTAAACTGAAGCCGGTATGCATATATGAAGTACTTAATTTCAAATTAGCGTCCATGCATATTTGCTTGTTTTATTTAATGTCCTTTATTGTTAAATCATGTGCTATCACCTTTATTACTATTTGTCATTCTTTTTAGTATAAATTTCAATTTAATATGATATTGAATGCATGTAGGCACTTATAGAAGAAGCAGAAGAAAAAAGGGAATTGGATGGTGGTTCTAGTGGTAATGGTGAAGTGTGAGATCTTGGAAATGATCCAATTGGAAAGTTTTATCTTTTGTTATTGCAATTTGATATTAGTATGGAATTTGTAGACTTTAACTATGAGCTATGTCTTATCTTTTGTTATTGCAATTTGATATTAGTATGGAATTGGCAAACTATGTATTGGTAACTTAATTATGTATTAAACTTCTCTTTTGCTAATTGATACTCTATTTTATTACCATGATTATGAATATTGTTTATTGATATTGATTGGGTTATAATTTGCTAAATTAATATAATATTTCATATTAAATATAATCTACATTATATCTTTCAACATTCACATTACCGATAAGTGTTTATTTGTTTGTATTTATTTGTGACGCTTATAAGCGTTGGGAGATGTAAGCGTTGGGGAAAAATATCTCCCAACGCTTATAAGTGTTACAAATAAATATCCACGCCCTTATAGCGACACATATAAGTGTTACTAAAATTCTTGACAACGCTTATACTTGTAAGCTCTAAGAGTGCTTGATCGCATTTATCCGTCCATACAAATTTGACATCTTTCTTAGTCAAATTCGTTAAGTGAGAGGCAATTTTTGAGAAATCCTGTATGAATCTCCTGCAATAACCTGGTAGACCCAGAAAGCTTCTAATATCTGTTGCGCTTTTCGGCCTTTTCCAGTCCTAAACGGCCACAACCTTAGCGGGATCAACAAAAATACCCTCCGTCGAAACAACATGACCTAAGAACCTAACTTCTGAACGCCAAAAATGATACTTCAAGAACCTAGCCTTCAACACATGCTCTCGTAGTGTTCCCAGAGCAATCCTTAGATGGCACGAATGTTCCTCTTAGGTCTTATAATAGACCAGAATATCTTTGATAAAACAGGGACAAACTTATTGAACACATATCGGAAAACTCGATTCATTAAGTCTACGAAATATGCTAGAGCATTAGTTAGGCCAAACGGCATAACTAACCACTCATAAAACTGGTCGGATCTAAAAGGGTTAAGGGTACACACTCCTCTGCCACTCTCAATTGATGAAATTCCATAGCATGGTCAAGCTGAGAAAACACTCAAGCTCCATGAAGCTGATTGAACAAGTCATCTATCATAGGAAAAGGATACTTGTTCCTAACAGTTCGTTTGTTGAGCTCACGATAATCTACACATAGTCTTAAGGAACCATCCGCCTTCGTAGCAAAGATGACTGGCACTCCCCAACTCGAACGACTTGGTCGGATCAAGCCCTTCTCCAACAAATCACTAACCTGATTTGTTAGCTACATCCTCTCCTTTAGTGCAAGTCTCCGAACAGGCAATACGATAGGCTTCGAATCCTTTACTAAATCAGTGTGAAATTCTATCTCCTTATGAGGTGGTAAACTTGACTCCTCTTTGAAGGTATCCGCAAATTCCCAAACAATAGGGATCGAACCCAACTCCTCCTCCACCACATCAAGAGAATAAAGAAAACCAATCATAAGCGAGCTATGTCCCTCACAATCTACGGTCAAAGCCTTCCTCCCCTGCTTCAATACCACGGTTCGCTTATCATAATCCAAGACTGTGTTATTCCGCGATAACCAATTCATCCCAAGGAGAACATCAAAACCCACAAAACCCAGGACATACATATCGCACGAAAAGAGTTGGTAAAACAAGAGATCAGAACTTCTAAGCATACCATGCTAAGATTGGACGAGCCCCCAACAGGGTTCGACATACAAATAGAATCTGAAGCTATAGTTGGTTCAAGTTTCAGTTTGCAACAAGATTATGAGAAATGAAACTTAAAGAAGCACCAGTATCAAATAAGACATGAACAAGAATGCCAAAAATAGATAGAATACCTTCCAAAACTAGCTTTCCCTTTGCTACGACGGAAGTGGAAGGTGCTAAAGCTAGCGCAAAAGCTCGAGGTTACTCTCGTTATGAAGCACCAGACATTCCCTAGCAAAATGGCCTGGAAGATGGCAGTTGTAGCAGCTTTTGGTGCAAACTGTGCCTGGCTATCTGTGGTTCTATCTTCATTACCTTAGCAATAAGCACCTTAACCAATGGCGCTTTTGCTACATATTTCTCCCTAAATGATGAGCAGTTCCGCACAAGATGCCCCTTCTTCCACATTTATAACAAATGAGACCAGAAATATCCCTAGGCGAAGGAAATTTTCGCTTGTTCTTTCCAACTGGTGCAGCAATGGACAGCTACGGAGCCAAGCTCTCAAACCTCAACCCTATGTTCACCGGATTTACATAAGACCCCAAGATGTGATTAGTCATATTACCCTTAAACTCTGGATGCATCCCTGCGATGAACATCTCATTCCTCTTCAAGGGTGCATCCACCAAACCAAGCCCAAACCGAGACAAGGCAATGACTTGGTTATCATACTCCGCCACTGTCATGGCCCTCTACTTCAAGTCGAGGGAGCTCCTAAACAACAAAGTCTTCCCAGCCTCCGGGAAAAACTTTATCTCAAAACCCTCCTTAAATTGGGCCCAAGAGAAGTCATTCTCTTGGACATCAGTAGTGATAGAACTCCACCAATCCATGACCTCATTTGTTAGATGTCATGATGCCAACCGGTGCCTAAGAGCGTCATCTAACTCCATATCCCCAGATATACGGTCACATAACTTAATTTAAGTCTGGACTTCTACGATCGTCTCCATATCACTAAACCTCTTACCTCCTAGCCTCTCGTAATCGCAGAAGATCGAAGTAAAATTCACCTGAGGCCTAACCTGCACGACCTCCTCTATAATAGCCACCCTTGGTTCCTCGATTGGAGCAACATTCCCTGGTGTTGATCTCTACCATTAGTGATGGTACTACCTGGACCACCTCTACCTCCTCAAGCATTGGCAGCTCTAGTACTTATGATGTACAAACTGAACATAGCAAACTATATTTATGATATGAAAGGCTAGAGTTATTCAAAGAAAGAGATTATTTCTAAGGAAAGCTGAAAAGGGGAATAGGTTTATAGAAAATACAAATATGCTCTCTCGTATACACTCGACTCATTCTAAGGTGCCGCTTACCCTATCTCTAATGAGCTATACCAAACCAAAGCCAAGGTGTACGCTCAACCTTGTGCTCCAGTACCAAATGTAATGACCCGACTTTTCGACCCTCGAATGTCGACACTAAGTACATCCATGGTATTCATGTGCCGAGCACTCAAGTGCCGAAAAGACAAAAATTAGGGTAAACTTAAAAAAATAGAGTTGAACAAGACAAGAAGAACACAACATCAGAATGTCACAGTGGAACGGTAATTTATAAGATTAAAAGAACAGTACAAAGGGTTATTCTGAATACAAGATTTTCAGAGTTACAAAACCTAAGTACTATCATCAGTCTAGATAGTTATAGCTGTCTGTCCTTACAATGTTGATATATGCACATAGCTAAAACGGAACAACTGAAATAGAAATAGATATATAATAGAAGCCCCCAGCTCGTCTTTTGAACTCTGAAGCATCCAAGGTAAAACCTGAAACTCAGCCTACTCGAAAGAGTACACGAGGATTTTAGGGAAACAAAAACCAAGAGTCGGACATAAGTCTAATATGAGAAAACTCGAGATACATAAATACATGTAATAGTAACTATTGAGACCATACAGACCCCGCAATAGTTTTTTCCTCAAAAGAATCCAACCATTTATTAAGTTTAATATAGTGATTAGATAGATAATGTCTAGGTTGTAGAATATAAATCATATCAAATAGCTGTGATGCTTACATTGGTCACACTACAACATATTTAGGTTACATTCAAAATCGCTAAGGTACGTTCGCATAATGGATTTTCTACGGAGATATCTTTGGGGAAGCCAAATTCGAACTCCATGCACAAGGACCAGAAGTTACTTACTGAGCATCATATAACTCTAGATAAAATATACCATAAGGAAAACACAAAGGCCTATGCCCGACATAAACATGAACAACGTGAACCAAATACCATCAACTCCCAGTACCAACATATCGATAAGCATACTCTAGATCAGAACTTGATAATATCCTATCATGGGCCATCCAAACCCCAGATTCTGTAGCCTACTCTGTCTTTAGCCATTTCCGATGTCGAGGTTACGTTTGGCATCTTTCACATGATTTTTTATCACTCGAACAGAATAGATGTCAAAACTACACATGGATTCCCATATCTCAACAGATCTCAGAATCACACATGGATTACCATATACTGAATAGATCACGAACAACTACATATGTTCGAGCATCTTATACAGATCTTGAATCTCCACATAGATTCCCATTTTTAACTGCTTTCAAAATATAGAACTCGTATACTAGTTTTGAAGTGGTACTCCGTAAGTAGAACACTTAACGATCCCATGCTTTTCAAGTAAACTCAATTCCGGTTCTTTCAGAAGTAAGTGAAAGCTAGAGATGTTTTGTATAAATACTCCTCCCTGGGGGTTCTTATTGGTATAAAATCGTGAAGTCTTTCGATTACTTCCTAAGTTAATATTAGGTCAAGTTCGATAATCAACTAATCGATTATCCAGTCAAAACAATTGCTTATACAAATCACGATTCGTATATTTAACTCGTTTTCGACATTCCAACTTAACTATTCCTTGCCTAAGAGTGAAGCCAGTTAATTTTGGGCAATGGTTGCTCCAAGCCTTGCATAGACACTTCATTCTTAAATCTCACAAATTGATATACCTACCTCGTCGGCTTTTAGTGTTAAGTATAGTATTAATGATTTCCATAAACAATGAGGAATCAACTCGATCAACACGTTTTCGACATTTTCCACTTACCTATTCCTCGGTTAAGAGGGAATTCCGGTACGTTAGAGCTCTATTGCTCCATCCCTACTTGACATCAATCTTAACTCTCACAAATAGATAAGATTACTTCATCGGCTTATCAGTGTTAAACATAGTTAATTACTTTTCTAATAAGTAATTAAACAATCAACCATTTGGCGATATAGCATTTCTAACCCCGTTTTGAAGACATTTAAATACTTGAAAATAGTTATAATAGGTTTTAAAACATTTATCCAAAATATTACTTAAAAATAACAAGTTTGAAAAATCAACAAAACTTGAAAAAAGAACGTGTTTTATTCTAAAATTTCTTCCTTTAAAAATTCATAACTAATTCTTAAAAATTCATAAATATCTCAAAATACTTTTAAAATACTCTAAAAATAGTTAGGAAATTCTTTTAAAAAGAATGAAACAAATCGCTCGAACTTAATTTCCTTTTTGAACCAATTGAATTCCAGAAATCAAGTTTAAACGGGGTAGTTTTGCACTAGTGATGTTTTGGCCGTTTTTGAGATGTTGCTTAACCTTTTACTATTCAAGCTTGTAATAGCAAAAAACGTACATATAAAAAATTGTAAATATGGTGAGATATCCCTTTGGATCTCTCTAAAAAGTTCTATAACGATTGTCAAAAACAAAGCAATTCCAAACTGCATCTACAACGACTATCGCAATAAGTGCATTTTCAAATCCGAGTCATATCTCGACCTATGTTCAACTACAACCTATGTGCTTTGTTAAAGGCCTAGTCATATGTTAGATAAGTCCACTCAAATCCATTCAAGTCCATATATGGATCATACGTGCCGCTTGTTTTCAAAAAAAGAATCAAAACCAACATTTTCAATATATGTCACTTAACAATTTAAACAACTTTAACACAACAAAATATAATCATATATGAGTTATATTATCAATCCAAGTGGTGAGTTAGCTCAACAAACAACCAAGATTAATCACTCAATTTCAAACCCAAGCACCTTTCCTTCATCGCTTTCTTGCTTTTTGCTTTGCTTTTGCTCTTTCCCCCCGCTTTTGCTCTTCCCCTCTTGCTTTTGTCCCGACCTCTAGGGTTTGTGGAAGTTTGGCTTTGCTTCTTCCATTTTTGACTTAGTATAAGGTTATCTAAGATATTACTAAACCTTGTGGTAAAGTTTGAAGTGATTTGGAGACGATTTACAAATAATTTGTTTTAGGAATTTAGAGATGAAGAAGAAGAGAAGCCATTGAAATTTTAACTCAAAGCTTAGGAATATTTATGATATATCTCCTAAGGTATGTCTTTACTTATATAGGCACAAAAATGGTGCTCTTTAAGCTTGCCTTCACCCCCCCACTGTGCCTTGGAAGGCTCACCTCCCATCACTTCTCCTTTATGTCTCTTCTTCTTTATGTTACTTCTCCTTTATGGCTAATTACTCTTATACCATTCCCATAATAATATCTCTTATCCTAATAGAACTGTCTAGAACATTCCATGCTTTATGATAAGGAGAGTGTGTTAATTATTTTCTAATGTGTTCATTTGATCATTATTTAAGTGCACGATAGTTTGAACAACCTATATCGATCGAAAAGCTGTTTATCGATAAACCGATTTTCGGTCACATTATCGATTTTTCTTCGAAGAATATATTTTTGTAAACACTTTTCAAAAACTAGTTTCTTAACATTATTTATTAATTAAATGATATTAAACAAGGTTATAAAATCATATTTATAACACTTAAACATATATCAATTGTATCGATATTCGAAGACGAAGTGTTCGAATTTCAGGATCGCTACAGATGTTAGATCTCCTACCACTTGTATTTTCAAAAAGTATACACAAGGTTAGTGATCTCGCCTTCCTATATTTGAGATGGAAAAATTCAAACCTTTTCCTTTAGCAAAGCAAGCTTAACTCCATTATTAAATTTCTAAACGTTTTAAAACAAAAAGGGGAGATTATATACTTTATTTTATAAAAGATTGGAAGAAAAATGGAAGAATGGTAATTAGCTTATTTTTATAAATGGATAAGATGGGAAAATATCACAAATGCCCTTGCTCTTTTTTTCAACTTAGCTATCATATCCAATTTTAATCAAGTACCAACCATATGAAGATATAATGGGTCATGGGATGATCCATGTACTTTTTTTATACAAATACTTAAGCCATCCAATCATCCTTTCAATTTCAAATTTGAATATAATTTAATTATTTATATTTTTATTCCTATTAACATTTCAAAGCCTCCAATACGTCATGCATAAGAAAACATGGTGGATAATAAGATGATCATGTACCTTAGCTGATTTTAGTACTTAAGGTGTCTTAGTTTTTTCAAATCTATCACTTCACATTTTTAAATTTAAAGATATTTAAACATTTTATGTATACTTTTACTTTGTTCTTTTATTTTATTACTTTTCTAAATACGAAAGGTTTCTCCAACATTAATTTTTTTTAAATATGAACAAGGGCATTAAAACCACTTACAACATCTCATTCGATAAAAAGCTGAAAATCCGAAAAGCGGTTTTCAGTCACATTTTATATTTTTCATTTATGTAAATAGAAGTCAAAAATGAATTTTCTATTATTAATTATAAATTAAAAGAGGGTTATTTAATTGTTAAAAACCAATAATTGAATATTTAAAATAAATTAAATATTTACAAATTAAAGAAATAAAATTCCGGGTCGTTATATTTGCAATAAAATTCCGGGTCGTTACATTTGCAGTGAAAAAAGAGATTTCATAGCTAAAATAATTTTTTTCCCTCGTCGCTAACTATATTTTTATTTACTATCACTCCTGCTACACAGTAAAAGTTCTTACTGCTAACCCGTCGAATTTTCCTATGCTAAGCACGTGGCATTTCAAAAATCAGAAATTCTTTACGTTTTCCATTCAAAATCTTTTTAAATTAAAATTTGAATTATTTGGAAAAAAACTAAAAATTAAAAATTCATCATTTTTTTCAAAACTTTCCACAGAAGTATTTTTATTTTTGAAATCAATGAATTTTGAACAATAATTTTCAAAAGTATATATATTTTTTTTCAAAACAAATTATGCCACATCCTACGCAGTTGGGATTTAGTCAATAGTTCAACGTCCATAATGGACCCTAGCCTATTACAGTGTAAATTATCAATTTCAAAAACTTTTTATTTTTTCTTAAATAACAACCAACATATAAGTTTCTTTATAAGTTTCGGCTTTTAGGGCGTTGAGAAAGTGACCCATGGTTTCTCAAATTCCTTTTCCCCTCCTTCGCTCCCCAAAAATTTATCTTCCAAAATTTTATCATTTTTTAGGACTTAAACTTTATTTTCTTTTAGTAGCTAATTAAATAAATTTCCTAATTTAGTTTTTATAACTTTCAGTCTTTTCCTATTTTCTTTTCTTTTGCATTAGCTAAGTGTCTTTAATTAGATTTCCTTATTTTATTATTTTCCAATAAATACCGCTATCCTTAAGAAATAAATAAAAAGGGACATTTCTCATTAACATCATACACGTTTTTACAAATAGAAACAACCAATGCTTACAATTTAAACCTAAAAGAAATAAAATTGCTGGAAGGAAATACAACCACTACTAATTACCACCAATGGACCGAAGGATGGTCCTCCACGAGAAGTAGAACCATGGTCGCAACCAAATGATCAGATCATGGAGGCTATGCACCCAAGCTCACGACCTTGGCGTCACTGCTCCTCTCATATCTCCAACTATTGCGCCCTTATATCTTGCAGCTCAACCTCGATCCGGGTCTGGGAGTCCCCAATCGCTCATACTCGAGGGTCTACTGTTGGGGCTCTACAGCCTGCTAATTCGGCCAAGGAGCCCAATCCATATGCATCTATCCTGCCTCCTGCTATTATACCCCAAAATCCATAGGCCCCGCCTCTATCCTCATCCTCTTATGGGAGGACCTGTCCAATGGCGTAGGTGCCCTCTTCTGTATCGGCTCCCCTTGGAAGCTAACTCCAAACCTTCGAAAGACAGGTGTAAAAAATGACAGTATGGAATATAGTTCCTCTATGTCCTTGCTCCTGGGCTGAAATAATGATTCATAATGACTTTGGCCAATTCACCTGAATACCACCTATGATGGTGTAGGTGGCCTTCCAAATAATGGGGTAGATCTGGTCATTGCTCTCCGTCTTAGGGAGGTTGTTGGTTGAACAATGCGGGTGACCAGACGGGCTTGGTCCCGCAAGTTCTTCTCCCACCAAATTCCCATCCCCTGGTGAAAGATCTGCTGAAAAATGGCTAGCTCGGAGGTCTTAACATCCTCTAGTCCTCTCTTGCTACGATGATGTGCAAAATCCGATCGAACTGCTCATCGGTCATTTGAAACTCCACTCCTTTGACTTTAGATGTGAAGTTGCTCTCATCTTCACTGAATAAATACTCCAAATCAGCTTCGTTTTGACTTTAGATGTGAAGTTGCTCTCATCTTCGTTGAATAAATACTCCAAGTCAGATTCAGATAGATGCATGCATCTCGGGTAACACTCCTTCCCGAATGTGTCATGGCTAAGGATCGGTAGTAATCCTGTAGCCGTGAATAGACCTCTAAATCATAAGCGGCAAAGTCTCCAAACTTCATTGGACGCTCTTGAATAAATGGAAAACCCGCCCCATCTTCGTATACTTGAATCCTCCCCTCGTAGTTCTAAAGCCATGCTATCTCTTGCAGGGCAAACCTAGGTGTCAGGCCGATAGGCTGTTGTGCAAAAGGGCCATGATTTGGGTTTGGTGTGGGTTTTGACCTGGATCTAGGGCTTAGAAATCGATTGATTTTTGGGGATGTGGAGGTGCTGCCTCGCTGCATGGGGGTGCTAGAAGGATAGACGTCGACGTTGGGGTACTCATGGTGGTTGGCGACTGAGTTTGAGGAGGGGAGAGGAGGAAGGGGTGCTATCGTGATTGAGAAGGGGGAGGGTTTCGTGAAAATGAAGGCGGTTCGAATATGGATGTGAGTATATCTCGCGTTCGGGGTATGGGTCACACTCCAGAATCCGCCACTGGTCGACCACTATATCTTGGGGTGGTCGACTGCTACTGCTCGACTGGTATTCCCTAAGGAGCCGACTGCTCCTGCCTATTGAGGCTAGGTTGAACCTGGACCCTTTTCGAGCTAGGTCGAATTGTAATTGCAAATAATAACTATTAATTTTTAACTAATGTCATTCCCTTCCGCCCCTGTCTTCTTCATCTTTGTTCTGGCTACTTTAAGACAATCATGGTTTAACCATAGCGGTACATCCGTCGACCGCTTTGTTTTTTGGGTTGTAAATCTTTTTTCCCGTTATATTTATCCCATTTTTGAATTGTACCACTTCCTATTAATCACCCCTAAAAATAATTTTACAACTTAATTTTTTTTAAATCAACGAGATATATACACTCTACTATTTTTTTTCAAAACAAATAACTTCTTATAAAAGCCGATTTACCGATATTTTCAATTCTACTTATTTTTAATTTCTACCAGAACTTTTTATTTAAATAAAATAAAGATATTTTATTGTTTTGAAAATTTGACATTTACCTACATTTCAAAATAGAGGTTTCTCTATCTTCGTATAATTTCCTTGAAAGTCATTCCAAATATATTATTTATATATTTTTCTCAAACTTTTACATTAAAATCATTTCAACATTTATATTAAATTCTTTTATATGAGGTCGGACTCAAACTGGATTTTTATTTTTCCTTTTTTGGACTTTTCCACTTACTTATCGACTTATCCTTTCCAAGAATATTAAAATCCGGCTATCATCATAGAGATTTCACTACACACTTTCTTTCAAGAACTTATTTCTTCCGGATATATGCAACATATAGATTCTTACCTTTTCCTTTATTTGGAGCTATTGTACATCATTAATCGGTAATCCTACGGGGATCCACAACCATTGGGCTATCTGGGCCCAACTAGGGAGTTACATACTATCCATCTTCAGGGACCCTTCCATATGTTGCACTCATGCTCTTCTTAACTCAATGCCTTCCAATACAACCTATTTCCCATAGAGTAATCAGGATAGGTGCATATCTTTTAACTTCATCTATTGTTCCAACTCATAGTTGCATTATCCATCTTTTGAGTTCGACATATAATATATATATATACACACTTATAGTAAAAATACAAATATGTTCACTCAACTTATCCTAATTCTTATGATCGACTAACCTAAGCTCCAATACCAAATGCAACAACCCACACCCCAGTGTGCCTGAAATTTCGCTAAATCGAAAACCCAAATCCACCAAAGTACAGATCATTGGTGTTTGATGTCCTGCAAATAATAAAAGCATATCAAAGCACTATTGATATAAAACTCACAATGGAATAATAAAGTATAATAAAACATAAGATTACTGACCAAAGCTGATACCTTTAATCTTTAGTGTCCTTGTAAGTGATGAGCATGCATAAGGAAAACTATCCTTCCATCGTTCCCACCTTGTAGCACTACCTATCCATCTAAAGCTACCCTATGGGTCGTGCATACCAAGGAACTCCCATATTGCCTAATAGTGTTATCATAATAGTTTAGCCATATTCTACTCGTATTTGAAAGACCTCCCAAAAAGGGTTATCTAGCTTTGCCTTCTAACAACAAACAAACTGATAAAAATGTGAGGCGGTGCATGTCCTAAACAGGATCTACACTAGTAGGAGGTGTAGTCCATTCAAGCCTAATCCTCATCTTTCCGTTGATCGCTTTGGACCGATGACATTCTCAATCAATGATACAACTCCTACTCCCGTATACGGTACCAGTCTCACTATCATAGCACCGAGCCTTGCTAACCGTCCTATTTTGATTGTCTAATGTAACCTAGAATATGCTCACTTGTTACTTAATACCCCTTAAAATGTTGAAGCAGACTCTACTTATCATTTGACACTTCGATTGGGATGAACTATCCTACTAGGTATTACCTTCACCTATACGTGAACGTACAATTCCACGGGTCCTACAATTGGACATTTCCCACATCCGTATAATGTATACACAACTACTGGTAGCCCCTTGCGGTGGGCAGACTTCTATTGTATAACACTACTAACCTCGCATTCCAATCCATTTTAATGACCAAGTCATTTCTTATTTAATCCAAGCTATTGACTAACTTTGATAATTCACACCCATCATAAACGCATACTTGAGGCTACATATATATGCATAATTATTTCTTTACTATGCCTCCAATGTTCACTGTTAGTAATACTCCTTTACTGTTACATTCGTTTACTTATCATTTCATTAATGTCAATTCAGTGTCATTTACCGCTTACTTTTAACTTAAAAGATTTAAATATCCTTTACCGTTTATTTTTCCTTTTTATTGTTAGATCTATTTACTGTTCCTTTTTATCTCATACTATCTTCCTTTAGTAACTAACTTCATTACTTACTCTTTCAATTATTTATAAACATTTCATCGCTTATTGTTTAATTTTTAACTTGTCTTTTATTTAATATATTAGTTTTACATTTAGTATCACTACTAACGATTCTTTAGTATATACCTAGGGATTTCTGCATTTTAACGCGTTGGAATAACATCTTCCCTAAAAGGAACTGTTAACATTGTAAACTTTTATAACTTATCAAAAAGGAATCTATATTAAGTTTGGAATTATAAGGAATTATCTTTTTGTTTTTATTGAAATAGACAGTATAAAATACGATAAAGACACTTATTTTCTGCATCTCCTTCTTTTAGGTATATTCCTTGTTACCTCAAATGATACACTTTTGTTCTTAATAATAAAGCTGGAGAATTTATTGAAATTTACATTGCAACGCACTTTATTCCAATGAATTAAAATACTACTTAAATCATAATTCAATTTATAATAACCTCTATTTCATATTAACAAACATGTGTCACTTAAATCTACAAATCTGGAATATCTATAAAATCTTATTACTTTAAGACCTACAACTTACACCTTACTTTCCAGATTCAAGTTAACAGTTCACAAAATATGTAGGCATGAGTTTCAATTTCATTACGCGCATATAATTAAGCCTACAACTCCAAAAAATTATATTCAGGCATACAAAGAACATATTTGCAATGAAATAAATCCAATATTATATAAAAATAAATCCGTAGCCAAATTCTTACGTTTATAAAAATTCTATTTTTGACGTCACTAATTACTAATTGATTTATTTTTAATTAATTATCTTTAAAATTTTGGAGTGTAACACATACATACATACATATATACATATATGTATATATATATATTATTTCTTTGCATACTTAATTATATAATATCATTTTATATTATAAATGATTTTTAAATATTAATTTTAATATATAGATAAACTTATATATATTTATGTAAAAAAATTATTATTTTCGTACATAAATGTATATACTGATAGAATATAATTTTGTTTATGAAATTAAATATTAGATTTGAATTTAAAAGATATTTTCATATCTAGATCTAGTTTTGAAATTTGAAATTTGAATTTTGTATCATACACACACACGATTTTAAGTGCAGATGTATGTATGTATGTAAAATAATATATTTTTACATTATTATGTGTATATATATTTATTCGAATATGAATATAATTTTATTTCACATTAATATATATATACACAGATATAAATACACACACACACACACACACATATATATATATATATATATATATATATTAGATAACACATGTGTACATAGAGGGGCTAAAACGTCTATTGTAGTGTAAATCCTGACACTTAAATATGGGCATATTAAACCATGCACACTATATACATGCACGTACACGTGCATGTGTATATGATACACACGTACGCATTATATAATATAAATATAATATCAAATTAAACATTTATAATATAAATAAAATAAAATAATGTTTTTATTTAAAATTTATTTAGATCTAATCTAAATTAATTTTGTCTTCATAGGCCCAACAAGATCCAAAATGGAATTTTTTTGAAAGTTGCCAATTTAACCTGCTACGTGCTTGCCCAGATCCAATAATTATTATATTATGATATAAAGTAAGAAATTATTAATTAAATCTATACAAGTAGAAAATCCTTAAATGAAATTTTATACAATTGTAATTGCAAAGATTTAGCAAACATGAGTATTGAATCATAACAAAATAACCTTTTGTTTTAAATATTGCTGGTTATGATGTTTCTAGAAAAGGATGTTGATACATCCGTTGGGACAGATTGTGCCCTCCAAATGTTGGATAGTGTATTTCTCATGAACAGTGGGGCACACCAAGAGGTTTGTTGTAACGATCGCCCTTTCGACCCTCAATTGTTGACACTAATACATCCATGGTATTCAGGTGCCGAGCATCCAAGTGCCGAAAAGACAGAATGTTAGGGTAAAATAAAAGGAAGAAAAGAATAAGAACAAGAAAGAAGAGAACACAATATCAGAATCTCACAGCGGAACAATAACATATAATATCAGAATGATACTTTTACAAAAAGAACATTTTAAAATACATACAACAATCAGAGAAAAACTAACCTATCTTCAGCCTGGGTAGTTATAACAACCTGTCCTTATAGTTGCTGATAAATAAACAAAGCAATGTAGTGGAAATAAGAATACTACAGTAGGAATCATCCAACACATCTCTCCAAGAACTTCAATGATCACCAAAGAAACCTGGAAATATACACAGGGCTGACCTGGGTATTATAAAAAGAATAACACCCGGATCAGTCTGGTAAACCAGCGTGAGAATACTCAAGTAATATGAATTATTTAATGTTTATAAAACCTTTATAAATAAAATTATCTCGTAAGACCATGCCGCATATAAACACGAAGGGGATTTTACCTTACGATAGCTAAACCATTTCTATTCGAAAATTCAATTGACAATATATTATAATAATTTCTAGGGTTTCAAATAAATATGAATCATAGCTGAAATGCTTACATCTCACATTACAGCATAATTGAGTACATCTAAAACCGCTAAGGCACGTTTGTATGTGGATTTTCCATTGGAGGGTCCTTAGTATCTCAAGGCAAGTCTCTTGGCAAGGGTCAGAAAGTACCTTTCCGAGCGCCGTATATCTCTAGATAAAATATACCGAATAAGGAAGTCATAGCTGGTTCACACAGAAAACGTGTCCCGAATATGATCAACTCCTACTAGCAATAATCGATAAACATACTCTAGATAATAGAGTCGATCAGTACCCTCTGAGGTTAGCTAAACCCCATTGGCTGTGGTCCTACTCTGTTTTTAGCCATTTTCGATGTCGAGGTCACGTCCGGCATCTTCACACGAGTTTTCAACAAACTCTATCACATAATGAACCCCATATGGATTCCATCATCTCAACAAATTTCGAAACCACACATAAATTCCATCATTCCACTTCCAAAAGATAAAATCCATCTCAGCCTTGAAGTGGTTTTCGATAAGTAGAACACTTACCGATCCCGGTCTCCTCAAGACTGGGTCGATGAATTTGATCATATTCAATAATACAGTAAATGATCGCATAAGGGAACTAATTCTCGTATACTTTCCATAGCAAGTAATCATACCTGCACTATCATTTCATGCAAGGCATGAAGAAGTCGTATAAACGAACTTTTAATCGTTTATTAATTTATCCTTTATTGATTTAAAACCCATTCACTTAGTAAAACACATCTCTTTATCAAATGAAACTCCTTTATAAAGTAAGGCTTCCTTTATAAATTAATATTTCTTTATTAATGAAACTTCTTTATATATTTATATATATATATATATATATTTAACTTCTCTTTTAAAAGATATATACTTTAATATATATATATATATTTGATCATTCATTTGTACCTTTTTAATACTTTAAAAAGCATTCATATATTTATCTCAATAGAATAATTATATTCACCAACCACTTAACAAATTTTACTTATTTTAAAATGTAACTAAAGAGGTTAAAACAATTTCTACCAAAACATTGTTATAATAAACTCCCTTTCTTTATAAATTTATCGTATGACATCTTCTATCATTTTATAAAAGATTGCAATACTTATTATTTTCTTTAAAATTTTCTTATTTAAACTCTAATTACACCTATAGCCTTTCTCTATTTAAAATATAAATTATGGGTTTAAAAACAAATGTAACTAAAAACACTGTTTACAACAACCCAAAACACTTCACATTAACCAATATCTTTAAAACTCTATTTTAAAGTTCAAATACATTTAAGGGTTAAAGTCAAGTATTATTTAAAACAATCGTCATGACAAACCCAAAACCATTTACTTGTATTTATTTACCAATATTCATTTGTAAATATCTAATTATATTTCCAAGTATAATTGGTATTAAGAGTTAAAAACAAGTGTTGCTAAAACACCGTTTACAACAACCCAAAACCCTTACTTATTCTTATCATAAATCTTTAAACATTTATTTAAAGATCAAACATATCTACAATCTTATAAATTTAGATAATACACATTTAGTTAAATTTTCCCAAACCATTTATTCAACTTAAGTGTTAGAACCCAATTCCTTATATTGATGGAATATTTAATTTAATACTTAAAACTTGTATATATATATAAATACTTACTAATATGTTAAAACTACTTAAAATAATATTTTGATATATATACATTGAATTATTTATAAGGTAAAATATTTAATATTAAGAAAGATTTAAAAAGATAATATAATATAAAACTTCTATTTACTTTAAACAAAATATTTAACTTGTTAACTAAAAACTATATATATACTTAAATACTTTAAAAAAAACTATTATATTATTATTTAAAGCATTTATATTAAATATCTCTTTAAAATACTTATTTAAAATCCATAAAACATATTTAATATGAAAACCCCTTTACGTTTCAAATTCAGAAATAATTATAAAACATTTTTGAACTTCAAAACTTCTTAATTTAATTTCTTTAAATAAATATTTACAAAATTATTTTACGAAGATTTTGAAAGGATATATTAAAAGTCATTTTTACTTTATTAAACCAAATATTTATATCACCACTTGTTATCTAATGGTAGTAACTTCCCAAGTTATCCATTTATGTCCAACACGTTAAAACGTGGGTAAACAACCCAATATATATTTCATATTTATATTTATCCAATTTAAACCCATGTTTAATATCAGAGATTTCCAAGCACGTTTTTAACGACTATATCGCTTCAACCATTCAAGAATATAATTTCCAACAGATCATATAAAGAATATATGAAAAGTAAATTCAACAACGACGAGGAATCCTGTTGGATCGCTCCAACCTATCCTCCTGCATCACATACTGTATATAATCATAAAATATAAATCAACCGTTTTGAGGCAGGATCGTATACAAAGGGCCATCCTCTCATACACGGGAACGTATAATGTCTTATCCGCTCCAAGTGCGGGAATAAATCCAAACCAACTGGTAAAACAGTAAATCATCAAAACAAACAACAAAAATGCATCAATAAAAATATCCACACTTATATAAAATATAAGTGGGCCAAAGAGGTGAGTTAACTCACCGAAATTCCAGTTATCTCTAAAGCATTCCAATTTGAATTAAAATTGAATAGGCGTTCAATTTTAACCCAAATTCCTACAAGCTCCAAATCCATCCAATCCAACTCCATAACGTAGATTTCGCTAATACGAATGCAATGCAACTTGTCACGTTCAAATTAGACCTCGTATGAATTAGATATAAATTAATAAACATTGGGATTATTTAAATTATCATTAACATAAACTGATTAAGTTTTATTTTAAAACTATATTACCATTTCCCTCTGCACGCTCATTCTCGTTCCAGGCACCAAACGTGACCGCGATTACATCATCCTCGCCGCCGTACATCGCACCTGCCGTTCGCCGTGAGTTCACCTAAGCATGCTCCGACCCCCTTCCTCACTTCGCTTAAGGTGCGGTGCCATTGATCGCCGCCAATCACCGTGAAAACGTACCCAACACTGTTGCGAACGGAATCGCCTCGCCATGCCAACGACCATCTTCACAGTTGATTAGGTTTGTATCGTCGAGCTCTACAAGTTTGCTTTGGAAGTTGAAGGCTGAAAACGAACGAAGTGGCTCCGATCGATTTAGGCTGTTGGATTGAGTTTCTTTTAATGGCGGCTGAGAGTTTTAGTTTCAGGGTTTTGCAAATCTAAAGATTTTAAGTCCTTTTATAGAATTTTTTTATAAAACACTATTCACGCTTTAAATTTTCTAACTCCAACCGAAGCGTGCCGCCTGGCGTTCTATATGTAATACCCCTATTTCGAACACAATGGAACTAGTATTGGAAGCAAATTTCATCATATACAGAAGTTGGCTTTCAAAATCAAATTATATTATATTAATTCCCTATAATTAATTCTAAGCGTTTCGAGCTCGCACGACCAAACGATATGTCCAATCGCCATAAAATTCTACAGCATACGATAATTCACTATTACGGATCCAATGAAACTGGTTTCATCGAAATTAGAGACAGTGCCCCGGAAGGCTATTTTCACACTTAATTAAAACGATTATTATTAAAACTAGTTAAATCACTTTTAGTTCCAATTCAAAAGTTTTACTACCTTCTTTCTTATGTAAATAGAATTTAAATCAACTGTCGAAATCATTTTTATTCATATTAAATTCAAGATCCAATAATTTAAATAATTCCAGATATTCAAATAGCCAATATATTTGAAATTCAAGTTATTTAACTTATAAAATTAACTTTTCAATATTTAAAATCAATTAAATATTTAAATTTGAATGACTGAATTTCTAGGTCGTTACATACGTATTTGTAGTTATTGGATAACTGTAGAGTGACTCAACCAAAAGTTTCATATTGATTGATTATAACTAGATCAAACAGGAAATCTCATTGTGACGATGCATGACATTCATTTGACTTGAGAGTACTACAAACTTAAACATGAATACTCCACTTTGATTTAGTCAAATCATGGCATAACATTCATGATACGACTATAATTTGATCCGAGTAAATCATTTGAAGTGAAACAATATTCAATAAAGTGTTCGTTTCCTCATAAGGGCTTAGTATCATGGTCAACTGTAATCAACTCAAAGTCAAAAATCTCAGGCTAGAGTAAACCGTTTAATAATAAATGTTATTATTGAACTTAATACTTTGGAGTTGATATGTATGGTTATACACTATTGGAGCTTTGAACATGACCAAGCTTTAGATATCTAAAGTGATATAGTGATGACTAAGAGAATGTGTATATAACATCGTTGCTTAAGAGTGTTGGTTAAAAGATTTGAAAATATGATTTTACCTTGAAAATACGTAAGCGATAAATTTAACCATAATATCACACTATCAGCTAAGGTTAGGTGTGAACTTTAATATTTGAAATGTTCGATATTAATTGTTGGACAAATTTACATCTTTGAGTCGCACAACCGAATCATGGGGTCTCTAAAGTAAATCCTGATTTAATTAATTTATAAGTGTTATGAATTGATTAATATAAATGTCATATTGATTATGGTGAGTTCTTATAGTAAATGTGGCGGCCTTTATAAATTTTGCTAGCCATTTAGACATTTTAACGGCCTTTAGAAATTATTAAATTTAAATATGTATATAATGGTTATATATGTATTTGTTTACATTATATAACATATATTAATATTAAATAAGTGATGTAATATTAATAAATTAGTTAAATTTTGATTTAATTATAGAGGAAAAATATTTGAGTGGGGAGATGGGTCATATATGGTATTAGGGATGAGATATTTGTAGAGAAAAAGTAAAAGGTGGAGAGATTCTTATATGAAGATTTTTTTTTAATCCTTCTCTGTAAATCGAGCCCCCAACCACCATTATACCTATACAGAAAATCTCTTGCTATATACTAAAACCCTAATTCTATAAGCCTCCATTAAGGTGAATCAATTAGAACTTTGCAAACACTAGTTGTTGGAATTAAAATTTTCAAAGAAGAGATTTCTAGATCATGGTGAGTCGAAGAGGCAAAATTATAAGGTAATATTTTATTTAGATCTAATAAAATTCCCTAACTTGTTATCATATTTATTTCAGCCATTAATTTGTCTATTTTATAATAACGTGAGTTTATATATTACTTTGATAATTATTTAATTGTATACTTATTTTTAAATGGCTGAATTTAAATATTAAAAAAAACCTTTTTGTTCACGGCGAAGTTCATTAATACACACACACACATATAATGTAAAGTGTTATATATATAATATTTAAACAAAACAAATATTTATTAAATATGTTTATATATAAATATGTTCGATTTTTTATAAAATGTTTCCTTTCGACCTATAAATACATCAACGAACGCTTTTTATTATAATAATTAATGTAAATTTAGAATTATTTATAAATTTAAAATGAATTTTAATTTTTTGGTTTACTTTGATTATATATAAGCTATATATATATATATATATATATATATATATATATATATAATTATATTTTATTTTTCAGTTTTTATTATATATATAAAATTTCAAAGAGTCAAACAGAGACCTTTTTTGAACTACCCAAAACGCCCCTAGTCCACATTTGAAAATAAAAATGCGTTTAAGGGTACTTCCGTATTTGTTTCACCTGCTCACACCAGGTCATCCTACGTTTCAGCAACAACAATCCACGTTCATGGCTCATTTTCCTCTCCTTCTCCGTTGAAAACAATTTGCTTCCCCTTCCCCCCTTCATGACTCATTTTCATCTCCTTCTCCATTGAAAATAATTTATTTCCCCTTTTCCCCTTCAAACCAACAATGATTCCTTATTGTTCCAACATTCCGATATTCGACAGCTTCATTACGGTACATAGTACGACGACCAGAGCAGTGACAATGACAGTGCACCAGAGCGATCCTTCCTTCTACTGTCTACAATGTTTCTGCAACTACTGCAATGGCTATGATGGCTCTAGACAACGATCGGATGACAACCAGCCCATGCATTGCGATAAAATCAAAAGTAAGGAACCATTTTTACTACCATTTTTTTACCTTCACTTCTTTTACATTCACAAATCTTTTACATCTGATGCATCGAAAGTAAGAAGAAACTAAAAAAAATTAAGTCGAAGTTGTCAATACATCAGTGTCTACATCAAATTAATTGTTCGTTTTCTCCTTCCTAATTTGATTTTAATTACAACGTTTTTCCCTATTCAATCGCAGTTTGAGATTTCTATTACCACAACCCTGATATTATTCTCCATCTTGATGCACTGTTTATGCCTTTTTCTATTTTACCATTTGTCCGTATGTTTATCGCCACTGTTTTTTCCTATTTCTCTTTCCTACCTTCATTGTGTAGAAAAAGATTGGAAAAACACCAACTATTACCTTCATATCTTTATTTCATTTCAAATAAATATTGTTTGCTTAAATGAATTTGTATATACAGGCATGAAACAGTGGGAAATTGCCAAAGCAATGATGCTAAATGTAAAATTCATGTAACAGGCCCTCAATAGAACCGAGCAAGCCTGGGGCCGCTTCGATGCTGCAAATCACTATTGAGCTAAAATGTAGTGATACAATGTTATTATTGCATCCTCCAAATGAAAGAGATGCTTCCAGGTAAACGCCGATGATTGTGACATAAAGGAAAGCATTGATGTTGCAATGTGCAGTTGAGGGTGAGCTTTGTGTTGAGGGAGTACTAAAGTTTATCATAGAAGCAAATTGAAGGTGAGCTAATACTGAAGTGTTGAGTTGAGGGTAGTAGCGAACTGATGAGATGATGCAAGTGGTCAGAGATGCATTATTTGCGAACCGTGGATCGTTTCTGGCCATCTAAAATGAGGTGGAGTCCTATCGAAGTGTGCAGCTGAAGTGTTGTCACAGGAAAACTGAGAAACTTTGCTATAAAGAGAATTGCCGCCAAGTGCTCGTGTATTGAAAGCCATCTGAAGTACAAGGTAACTACTGCCACGATCTGATTATGCGATGCCCCTAAAAAAATAAAAAAATAAAAAGCCTATTCTATATGTGTTTATATGTATATACACATATATCCATATATATAATTATAAAAGGTGATGTGGCAAAATTAAAATGAATGTTGTTGAGGATATATTAACTTTATAGTAGCTTAAAGGCTAGCCACTCTTAGTTAACTACTTTTATGCATATGTATATATTAATTTTATATGTACCTTGCTAATGTTACATGAAGATTGCCAAAGCAATGATGCTAAATGTATAATTCATGTAACAGGCCCTCAGTAGAACCGAGCAAGCCTGGGGCTGCTTGGATGCTGCAAATCACTGTTGAGCTAAAATGTAGTGGCATAATGTTATTATTGCGTGCTCCAAAGGAAAGAGATGCTTCCAGGTAAACACTGATGATTGCGACATAAAGGAAGCCATTGATGTTGCAATGTGCAATTGAGGGTGAGCTCTGTGTTGAGGGAGTACTAAAGTTTATCATAGAAGCAAATTAAAGGTGAGCATACTAAAGTGTTGAGTTGAGGGCAGTAGTGAACTGATGAGATCACGCAAGTGGTCAGAGATGCATTACTGGCGAACTGTGGATCTTTTCTGTCCATCTGAAATGAGGTGGAGTACTATCGAAGTGTGCAGCTAAAGTAATGTCGTAGGAAAACTGAGAAACTTTGCTACAAAGAGAATTGCCACCGAGTGCTGATGTATTGAAAGCCATCTGAAGTACAAGGTAACCGGTACCTATTCTATATGTGTTTATATGTATATACACATATATCCATATATATACTTATAAAAGGTGATGTGGCAAAATTAAAATGAATGTGGTTGAGGATATATTAACTTTATGGTAGCTTAAAGGCAAGCCACTCTTAGCTGACTACTTTTATGCATAGGTATATATTAATTTTATATGTACCTGATTATAGAATGGATTATAGTTATGACTAAGGAAACAAGTATCATTAACAATCCCACCCAACTGTATATTTTATTAGTTTATATAAGTCCTAGAATACTAATTTATATAAGTCCTTCCAAATCATCAGTTATGTGCAATCATTGCAGAACAAAATTGAGCTACATAACAAAGAAACAAAATACTTATTTTTAGTTATTCATTTCTATATTTACTTTGCACTAAATACTTTCTGTATGTTTCTTTGGTGGGGTGCTTTGCTCTTTACCATGACTTACGGTGGCTACTCCAATTTCATTATGCTCTTTATCATGACTTTCTGTATGAACTCATTATGTCTACTGTATAATAAGTGGACAACATGAGTTTTCCTATACATTAGTTCAACCATGCATTACTTCATAGGAGCATTTTGTATATTCAAATGTTGTATGTATTTTGTTCCTTTGTTATGCAGCAGTGGTCGTAGATTTTCATGGTCAGCAGGATAGAAGATGAGTATTGAGGACACAGGAATTGGTAAGTATGCTCGATTTCCGTTATGTATTGTTTTTACATATTTTTCCTCTTTCCCACTCCTACCTTGATCACTTGATATTTGATTGATAAATATTCCATTACATTCTATGCCTCACCTATACAAATTATGTCATACATGGATTTATTTGTATGAGTTGTTTGATCATACTATATTTGTAGATGCCTTTTTTTAACTGGTTATTCTGTTATGTACTAACTAGACTTGATACTAAGCTTGATTTCCACTACGTATTTTTCTTTATGTTGTCCTTTGTTTTTATTTATTGATGGCCTGCGTTGTTGTCATAGCAGCCTTACTGTATCTAAACCAGATTTAGATAACAAAAATTTAATTTTATGAAAATAATTATACGTTTGTTACATTTTGTTTAACACGCTTGCCCTTAAACTCAAGGAACGGTGGTTCCAGGTGGATCCACTATGGTCTACTACAAACACTTACTGGATAGTAATTGTAATGTTACATTATTTGATCCAAAATTATAGGATTTTGACTACTTCACCCTCTTACATCTACACAGATGCCAGTTGCAAAACATCTTGCTAAAAACTTAGGGTGCATATTGCTGTAGAGCCCCTATGGATAAAAATCAAACAGAGCCATTGGAATAAACCCTTGCTTTAGAAGTAGATGCTGAAACTGTTATGATAGATATTACACCAGTCCTGGATCTAAAGCGACATAACAGTCAACCATGTACTATTAAAATGTTTCTGTATGTTTTAATGCAACAGTGCATATTTTGGACGTATTTTTTTTTCCTCTAGCCAAATATTTATAGTTTGCATTTTTAAATTTATGTTTTCTCATTTTCTTCCTGTTTGCAAATAATTAGAGTTTGCATTTTTAAGTTTATGTTTTGTTTCCCTCATTTATGAACTCTATTTTACTTAGCAGATCGTAATTTTATTGTTACACTTCTTCACACTAGCCGTTATACCCAATATTTCAGACAGAATTACATGACTTTGACTACTTCAACATCTTCCACTTACACATATGTCAGTTGCAAAATATCTAATCAATCATTCTGTATATATATATGCATTTGCCAGTACCCACTCACTACACATTTTTCCTTTGCTACTACATACTCATTTGATTCTCAGTTTTACAACAATCTTTTTCCATACTACTCCAACTACCTCCTACTTTCTCCACATTTCCTTTGACTAACTCATATTTACACAACCTTATGGACCCATACTACTCCAACAATCTTTTATCGTCTCGATTATAATATAAAATTTCCAATTTCTAATTATTCACTTTTAAATCAAATTTTAAATGTTAACAATCATCATTGTTGTTTAATTAAAATTTACATCAACTTCCGATATTATTTTCAATCATATTAAATTCAGAATTCAATTATTCAAATAATTTCTAATATTAAATTTATACAATTTAATTGTTCAATATTCAAACAATTTTCAATATTAGATTGTAAATGAGTTTTAGTTATCAACATCATTTTATTTCTATCTAAATAATTCACAATTATTATTCAACTTCAGTTATTGATTATAAACCCAGTTATATATATACACATATATATATATAAAATTTAATTTCAATCTTGCTATCGCCAAAACTTCAAAATAAGTTTATTTCAAAATTTTATTCAAGTTCATATCCAATACTTTACATTCAAAATCATTAAATTTTTATTTTTAACCATTTTTATTTGATAATTACATCAAATCTACTCATTTAAAATAGCTAAAAATACGAGTCGTTACAATCTCCCCCACTCAAAACTTTTCGTCCTCGAAATGATGTTAAGTAAAGGATTCAACATTTGATATATTTTATTCAAAGTTATCAAGTAATAAAACAATAAAATCTTATTAGAAAACTTTTACTAAGCTTTCGTTATGCCACTCTGATCGGCTTACTGAAATTACAATCTAGTTATAAAATTTTAAAACTTCAGAAAAAAAAAATTTAACTCCTTAAATTTTCAGAAAATTTCACCAGCGTCTCCTTTGCACGGCTAGATTGGAACAACTACAAAATGCTACTATGGGCTCCAAACCAACAAAAGAAAACAAAAGCCAAGCGGCTCAATCATAAAACCATCAAATCCAATGATAAAATAAAGATGTACCTTTTTGTCGGACAATCCAAATTTTTTAGATTTTAAATACCTGCATCTCATTTATCAATGATATCCAATCATAAAATTTAAGATCATTTTATATTTTTCATATTCAATTTCCAATATTTTCTTTACTTAAGCCCGTACGATGTACATATATTATCCGTACGCAGTATCAAATCTGATCGCTCACTCGATCACACAATTTCACTTCCAAACTAGTATCGTTCGCACAACTCTCTAGAGCGGACTCAGTTCCGGTCCCTTGATCAGACACCATCATTTACCTTGCATAGCTATATACTATGATAGAGAATTCTAGAATCAAATCAAAAATCCATATCCAGGGTTCATTGTCGAGAATCGGGTGAAAAAATTCTAATTCGGATCGATATAAATTATCTCGAAATTCTGTGCTCGAATCTGGATCAAATCGTTATGCGACCAAAATAATATACGTACAACTTACATATTTATTTCTATTGATTCTTAATTGTACCAAATTCTTTTCATTCACATTTATTTCATTTATATTCAATCATTTGTTTCAATTGATTTACATTCATTCAACAACTTAAGCTCATTTCCATTTTAAGTTAAGGTTATTTTATTTAACTTGTTTTACCAATCCATTCATTACTTCTTTCATTTATTCATTTCATTTACTTTACTTAGATCTATAATCATTTTCTGATGGCTCATTTATTACAACTTATTCAAGTTCATAATTTTCTCCAAAGGCTACAATCTAATTTCAACCATTCCTTGCAATTTTTGTTGTTGTTTCCCTTATTTATTTTACAAACAGTTAGATAGAAAATTTCATAATCTAAACACCCGGTTTAATTTCAAATAAATTTGAAATCATATATATCTCACTTTTGTATTAATTCAAGATTTTAAGCTCCTTAAAATAAAAAACTCAATTTATCAAAGCAAAACTCCATTAGAAAATCATTAAGATAGCAATCTATCACTCAGAAACCCGAAAATGAACACCGATGGCGTCGCGATCACCATCAGAATAATTTTCCAGCGACCGAAGTGAATTCTCTGCTTTTATTTCCTTTAAAACCATTTTTAAATATTTTTATTCAAAAATACTTCCAAAATAATACTATCATTATTATCTTCCAAAACACTTTGAAATACATTTCCAAAATCTCTTAAGATTTTAAAATTTCCCAAATACTTAGTCCAAATCCATTTGAAACATTTCCCAATATTTACGGTATTTAACTTCTGTTTTGAGTCCAATTTTAGTTACAACTCGTATGTATATTCATATTTATACAATTTCTATTTGGTTATATATCTCATTTCAAAATTTTAAAATCTCATCTTGATTATAATATTAACGATCAAACATTCCGATATACTATAATAATTTCTGGAAAATATTTCTTTTATATCAAAATATAGTTTGGGTAAAATTATTTCATTCACCCTCTTTTAAAACAATACTGTGTCGATTTACTCTTTTTAAGAGTTTAGAAACCCCTATTGATACGGTGGTACTTCCCGCAGAATTCATAAACACTCAATCGATAAGTCAACACAATATAAAACATTTCATATTCACTAACAAATACACGATCATATCTATTAATACTCTCAAGCTCATTCTAGGGTACTACTGACCCTATCTCTAATGAGTTACCCCACAAAGCTAAGGTTATCGCTAAACCAAAGCTCTGATACCAATTGTAAAGGCCTGTATCTTCGTTCCCTTTGAGTAGACAATAAATCACACATGTCCCACTCATATTGAATGGAAATACGAATCTTTAGGGGTTAAATAAGAAAATAAGAGAAAAGGAAGAAGAAAACAAACACAAAATCTCGCAACGGAATGATAAAATATAATAATCAAATAAACAGTTCATGAAGCTGTTTATACAATATATTTGACTATATTCAATACAACATTTATCAGAGTTATATATATACATCAAAGATACATAAGTAATGCAGTAGACAACGTGATGTAGGAATAATAATAGTAATAATATACCAAATCTTCGTCTTCGTCCTCCAGAATAAGTCTTCAATAAGCTAAAAAACTCAGGACTGATCCGAGCGTAGTGAAAAGAACAAAACACTCAAGTCAGGACTAGAATATCCTTATGTAAGTCAAATCGATATCGCATATAAAATGAGTGTCACGGTGTCAGAGATGCTTACAGGTTTTCACATCTCCTATCCAGTGTATAACGTGCGTGCAATAACTCAAGAGATGTTACATAATTTTCCATCTCTTAAGGATCTGTCAAAATATTTATATGTAGTAGAATACGCTATATATAATGTCTAATCAGTAAAGTAAATATTTTTCTTAGCGTTAAGTCTTTACATTGATCCCCTTAACACGTTTTTAAGCATTGCCGTACAGTTTTCATATAAAACACCAGTTAAACGATCGGTGGATAGGGATGCGCCGTGATATGACAACACTAAACCAAAATCATATGGGTCTCGTTTAGGGATAAAAGTATGACAAGGCACGTTAGACAATGCCTAAGGTAGGATACTACCAGTTTACCATTTCTGGCTGGTGGTAACACATCATAGCCATGACCGCCCACCGCGTCGAACACTCCCATAATTCGGAGGGTGTGCACCAATCAATCACAATGTAAATGATGGTAATACGAAGAAGTGCGTCCGCTCGGGGTAGCTAAACCACTTGGCCGGTACGGCTCCTGTTTTAGTCATTTCTAATTGACACAAGTGCCAGGCTAATCCATCATCGTTGTCTTTCTTCAAATCCAGCAAACATCGCTAAATCCAACTACTTTGTTCTAGAGTCTCCTCCGCGTACACAGTTGTTAAAGTGGTTCCGGTATCGACAGAGAGTATGCCCATATCCGGCCCCGGTCTCTTTAACAACCAAACTACGTTTTACACATCGGTTGGTTCTTTTATATTTCAAAAACTATTCATACCTGATATCAAAATATCATATTTGCTTCAAAATCAAATCCATTTCGAAATCATCATATTTACTCAAAATATACTATTTAGTTCAAAATCATTTCCGCCTTAATATCTCAACTTCGATTCCAAAATTGTTTCGAATTTCAATTTGGGTTATAACTTCATTTAACCCAATTCGTATTTAAATCCATGATTTAATTATAAACATTTCACTCCTTGACCAATTTGAATTTTTGAAACATAGTTTGAATAGTTTTAAAATATTTTAAATAATTAAAATAGTTAAAAATAGTTTATATGGTTAAAATAGTTAAAATAGTTTAAATGGTTAAAATAGTTTATGTATTAAAATGGTTTATATGGAAAAATAATATGGAAAACAAAATAATTTGTATATTTAAGAAGATAGCTTTTTAATATTTTTATATTAAATAATTTATTTGAAAATAGTTTAAAAGTCAAACTGATTCAGTTCCAACTTCCCAATTCGAATCAATTCAAATTTCCATTCGATCGATTCAATTTTGATTTCAATTGAAATCAATTTCAACTTTGGTTTCAAATTAATTCAATTTCGATTTCAATTCCAATTAATTTCAATTCATTTCCAATTTGAAACCATTTCAATTCAATTCTCAAATTTAAACCATTTCGATTTACGTCAAATCCAAGTTCGGTTTCCAAAATATTGATTTAAAACACTTAATCAAATTTACCTTCAATATTCAATTTAAAATCAAATTTTCAAATATAATTCAATTCCGAGCTCAATTTCGAAATATCGTTTTATATCACTTTTACTTAGCAATATTCAAAGTTCGAATAAAAATCCAATCTTTTACAACAATCCAATTTCCGAATTTTTAATCTTATTTCGATTATAACTTCAAAATCTCAACTTTGATTATTTAAACAATTTCGATTATCACAATTTAGTTCCACAATTTGAGCTCAAGTTCAAAAATAATTTGATTTCTATAAATTTGATTTTTATTTCTTTTAAATCAAAACCATTTAATTAATTTCAAATCAAAAATTTTAAAATCATTTAATTTAACCAATCCGGTGTTCGTATATAATTTTAATCCTATGGCCAAGTGATCATTTATTTCAATTTAATTTCAGGGATGGATATATATCATTTCAATCCAAATCACAGTGTCGTGGATATATATCATTTCAACCTATTTCTTAATTTATTCAAAATAATTCAATTCACAGTTTTATATACTATACATAATTTACCAGGTGATAATAGGATATATATAAAAATAAATAAACATCCAATCATCCAAATAGTCAATCAATAGCATCCATCACAATCAACATCTAAATCAGCCAATAATTCACAACAATTTCATAGTTATCAATATCAGGTATTTTACTGGCAATTAAATTCCAATTTTAAATTTAACCGTCAATTTTAATTTTTAACAGTCAGTTCGAATGATAATTAAATTTATCAAGCAACGATCAATAAATTTATATCACTTCATAATTTCGAATTTAACTAGCATAAAAGTATTCTAGTACTTGTGAGCGTTATAAAACACTCACTTGGAGTTTTTAATTTTAAATCAAATCGAACGACATTCGATTTAACCTAAAATTTTAACTGGCTCCAAACGACTCCAAATCTATTCCAGAACGTAGTACTCGTCGCCACAATTCCATCGCCGCTTGTTTCGTCTCAATCACCTCGCATATGAAAGTTATTTAATTTTTAAATTAACGATTATAACTTTGCAATTAAATATTAATTACACTTTACATAATTTTAATCACCCATCAATAAAAGAAGCCCGGCCCAACAAAGTGCTTCTTCCCCAAATGCCTGAAGCTTGTACACGAAAGAAAATGGCTGTGCACGTTCGACCATGACACGACGCTCCAGTCTTCGAATCGCCATTCCGACCCTGGTATCATCTCTCTCATCGAAATCTCCACCTCCCCATATCACAATCTTGAAGCTCACAGCCCCAGTATGCATTGCGACCTGCTACCGTGCAACCTCGACAGCCTAGGTGACGTGCACCTCCATTCCAATGCCGAGTTCTACCAAATCACCACCCCAGATGTCAATCTCCACCACGAATCCAATAACGGCCTCCATTTCCCCTAGTCCCTCCTCTATTCGCCACAAACCCAAACCCTAGCTCCACCATTTTCACTGTCGCGTACAAAAAAATGAAGACGCACCTCAGAAACAAAATCGAACACCACGATTCGCATGCCATCTAAAAGCTCCCATCGAAATAGGAATTTACAAACTTGTTTCATGAATTTTAATTGAGTAGATTTCAAGAAATCGATTTTTGAAGTTCCGTTTTCCTTTTTTTTTTCTAAGTTCGGCTGTGCTTTGAAGAGGGAAGCGTATTTGAAAAGGAAGGTGGTACAGTAGGTAGGGTGGCTGGAAAAGAAAGAATGTTGGCTGATGAGAAGGTAGGGTCAAATCGATGTATATATTGCTATTATTTAAATTCAAATATTTAGATATTTATTTCGAACTCCTATCGAGGCATGCCGCTAGGCGTTTATAATGTTATACCCTATTCTGAACGTAATGGAAAAGGTTTCGAGTCCTAATTCGATCGTATAGAGAAGATAGCTTTTTGGATCCAATTATTATATTGAATTTTCGAAATTAAATTCAACGTGTTTCTATCCCGTACGACCAAATGATAACTCCAAGCGCTACGAAATTTGAAATCCGATAATTGTAACAACCCACTATTTCAGACCATTCAAATCGACAATAATCCACACATATCAGACTTGAATTGTTCCAAACAAAAAATTGTTAATATAAAATTTACAAAGCTTAGCATATACAGTAAATAAATAAATCACAGAACCACAGACATAGAGTTATACAACAGTAAGCAACAGAAAAGATATATAGTAGTTCATGAAGCTACTGCAGAAATAACATAGTCCAAAATAGAATACATTAGAAATCCCAATACACAGAAGTCTATAATACAAAAGTAACTGACAAGTCTGAAACATACAACCGAAATAACAGAAATAAACTGAAAGCTGAAAATAGATAAGATAGGTCTTTCAACCGAACTCCAAGCTCCAAAAGATGAGTTTCAAAAGCTGTGACACTCAGGCTGACCCGAGCGTGAAGCAAAACACAAAACACTTGAGTCAGGATTAACATTATTATGCAGATAAATCAAACTCAAGTGAAATTTCAAATACAACACAACACAACTTAAAGGATGTTGGGATTCAATCCTTTAAGGATCCGGTAAACTATCTACATACATAGTACGATACGCTACATATATAATGTCTACAGTAAAGTAAAATATCAAAATAGCGTTAAGGCGTTACCCATATCCCCCTTAACACATTTTATATATTCTCATAGTCTATACAGTACGGTACGCTCCTCCGTAAACTAGAGGTTTACCCAAAGGGCACTCCATAGGAATGGTACAAAACAAACTCATAGAAGGCGCGATATGGCATGTGACAAGGTAAGCGAGGCAATGCCCAGGGTAGGATACTACCGTTTTGCGGATCCGGACTGGTGGTAACGCATAGCAGCTAATACCGCCCACCTCGAGACACACTCCAAATCAAAGGTGTGCACACCAAAATCAAATCACAAAAGCAATAGATATGATTTCGAAGAAATGTGCCCGATAGGAGGAATGACCACACTTGGCCCGGCGTGGCTCCTGTTTTAGCCACATCAAGCTGGCTCACGGGAGTCAGGGCTACGTAAATACCATACAGAATCGTTCGTCAAACCATCCTCCTTCATTCTGGAATTTATGCAACGTACACAGTTGTTAAAGTGGTTTTCGGTATTGGCAGAGAGTATGACAATATCCGATCCTGGTCTTTTTAACAACCAAACGCTTATTTCAAACCGTGGTCATTTATATAATTTCTTTATAAATATTTAAATAAAATCTCAAATACAATTTAAATCAAACGAATATTCAATTTTAAATTCTATTTAAATTTTAAATTCTATTTAAATTTTAAATTATTCATTTAATCACCTTTTCTTAGAACAAGTTATAAACCATTTCCAAAATCATTAAGTTCTGAATGAATTTTTATTTAAATTCTATTAATAACCGGTTTAAGTTACAAATAAAATTCCAATGTACCTTTCCAACCTTTTTATTTATTAAAGTTATAAAAATCTATTTTAAATATAAATTAAATGAACCATTTAAAAATTATATATATTTAATAGAAATTAATTTTATACAGATTAAAAATAAATTAAACCTTTTTTTTAGAAAATAATACTATAAGTAAGATTTTACAAATTACCTTTAAATTAAACTCATAATTTCTATATTTCCAAAATCAACACTTAAGGTTATAAATTTTAGAATAATAAAATAGAATACTTATTACATTTCAAAATCAAACTCATACATTTCCTTTCAAATATTTGGAAATCATTTTTCAAAAATAGACCAACGGTGTCCGTATATAATTTTCTATCCTATGGTCAAGTGATACGGATATTTGTTATTTCAATCCGTAATAGTTTAAATTTACGGGTTTATATTATTAAACACGCAATCCCAAAATTTCAATAATAACTGAAAATCGCTTGGGTTTATCATTTCAACCCATAACGAAGTTATCCTATTCTAAAGTCCGTTCGGGTATGTATCATTTCAACCCATAGTGATTTCTAAAACTAAGGGAACTTGTAGAGTGAGGACAATAAATAACATACCATAACATAACAATTACCGGCATTAATTATCGATAATAAAAATAGTTATATAAAATAATAAATTAACATATAACGGTGTCAGTTTACATAAGTGATCAATTTAAATAACAACTTCTCGTATTTAATAGTTAATAACTAGCAATTAAATTTTTAACAGTACATTCAAATTGCCATTTCCTATGAAATCAATTTAATGAGCATAAGAATATTATCGTTAGTGATTGCTCACCTTTCATGGCTAGAGAACGATGGAGTTCGAGAGCAACTGACACGGACACGGCACGATATCAAATAGCTGTGACAAACATGAAAGCGGATTTTAGCACGATGATGTAATAAAACAAATATATACATACGAGTGATAATCGTATGCATTTGTTTTATAATATTTGAAAGAACAATATTATACATATTACATATATGATTTCCTTTGACAAATACAAGAAAAATGACACAAATATCATATGTCGTCAAATTTTGTATACGCATCATATGTATAATATATATATAGCTAAAATTCAAAGCACCTATAACAGTTTCAAGTGATATGAGTACAAGATGAATAAATGGGTATTCTATCGAGCAACACACGTGCATACAGTACACACACACAGATATATATATATTATATATATATATATATATATATATATATATATATATGTTACTATATGTCACACGTACTGCAGCTATCATTTGTATATACAACAAGTGTGATTTATGCAGGGGAAAAATGTCATCAATACATATATACAACATATATTTACATATAGCTGCCTAAAGACAAATACTACTATGCAGCACTAACAAGGCAGGGGCAAAACTTATATGCCGATATATATGTGCAGCATATATGTACATTCAGTCGAACAACACGTGTGCGTGCAATATATTTCTATCAAAATGTTAAACCGTCACCTATATATATTCAACACTTATCAGTACCTATATACCAGTTTTCTGCCAACCATATATAGTGTATACATAACTCTGAACATATATATATGGCATATAAACAATCAGAGAGAAAGTTTAGGTGGTAGCAAAGATAATGATCCTAAGCAACAAATAGATCGATCGCATGATTCCTGACACAGTTTATACGCATAACATAAAAACAAGTATCCAAATACAAATCAAAACATATATACACACACGAAGGGAAGTGATGCAGTCACTCTTCGAGCAAAGCAGGGAAGAACTCGGGTTAGGCTGGGGTTTTCTCGAGAGTGACTTCGGGTTTGAGGGGGAAAAGACTCGGCAGAGGAGAGGGACGTGTAGTTCGGGGCTGCTTCGGTCTGGCTTTGGGTCAGGATGGAGAATACGCGGGTCATGCTTGGGGTTGTAGGGGGGAAGGCGTGGGGCTGGGGGTCATTTGGTATGGCTGCTTCGAGATTTGAAGCAGGGAGGCACGGTGCAACTTCGAGTCAGGCTATAGAGTGGGAGATGGGTTTTGTTTCGTGCAAAGAGAAATAAAATAAAAAATAATAATAGGGAGGCACAGCAAAATGAGGGGAAGCACGGCTATACATAGAGGAAGAAGCATTGCTTACTTTTTTTCTTCTGAATGAACGAATAAGGCCAATGAAAAGGCACAAGAGATATATACAAAATCAATGAAATATGAATGGACACTAGTGTTTCAGAATTTAATAGAGACAACAGGCTAGACGGCTGGGCATCTGAAAAGACAAGAGAACACAAAAAGGCACAAATACGGTACCGATACGACGAGTTATTTTGTCGTTTCCGTCGCGTACCGGACCCCGAATTACAGAAATGAATATACTGCGGAGATCAGCACGACGAGACGAACAAAATGGTACACAGATATTAGCGATATGATCAAGTTATAAAAAATAAATTTTCGCTACCGAAAATGCTGATAAAACGCTGAAAATAAGATAAACGGAGCTATAGAAGTCCAAATTGGACGCAACGAATTACGACGTCTTTCTCAGAAAATAATTTTACATTTTTATTATATAAAAATATTCAGATTTCAAAAATATTAAATTTTCAACAGATAAACTGATTAAATTTATATTTTAAAATTTCACAAATAAATTGACTTTCATATTTTCCAATAAAAATTTACCATTTACTATATTTAAATAGACGCATTTCAAATATCAAACCTTTACTTCAAAATTTTATATTTTATTTTCAAGGAATTTTAGTTAATTACGATTGAAATTCTCGGGTCGTTACACTCTCCCCCACTCAAAACTTTTCGTCCTCGAAAAGGAACGAGATAAAAAAATAGAAACAACCGAAAGATAAAATAAATTCAAATGAATAGTACCTGAGTCAAATAATTCAGGGTTTGAAGCACATATGGATTCCTCAGTTTCCCAGGTGCAATCCTGATCATCTGTACTCCACTGTACCTTGACTAGACTGACAGATTTCCTTCGAAGCTGCTTCGTACCTCTATCGACAATACGAAGTGGCTTTCTCTCGATGGTGAGATTTGGCTCGACGTCCAACATCTCTAATAAAGCTGGCTAAACAATCAAGGATGGATCATGGAGATACCTACGAAGGTGAGATACGTGAAACACGTTGTGCACACCCGCCAGTTTCTCTGGCAAGTCAACTTTATAAGCCAAAGGACCAACTCTTTCCAGAATGCGGAAGGGACCAATTAACCTGGAAGCAAGCTTCCCTCTCCGACCAAAACGAACCACATTCTTCAGCGGCGAGATCTTGAGAAAGACCTGATCACCCACTGAAAATTCCAAATCCCTTCTACGCCTATCAGCATACTTCTTCTGCCTATCCTGAGCAATCCTCATCCTTCTTATAATCTCCTCAACCTTCTCAGATGCTTCCAAAATCATATCAGGCCCAAGAACCAAGCGATCACCAGATTCAATCCAACAAGATGGAGATTTGCAGGATCGTCCGTAAAGAGCGGCAAATGGAGATATCTCAATACTTGCCTGATTTTCAAAAGAATGGGATTAACAGATTGATTAACCTCAAGATGATTCAAATTCAAAGATATAGTTATACCTGATAATTGTTGTTATAGGTGAATTCAACGAGATGGAGACGATCTTCCCAAGATCCTCCATAGTCAAGAACACAAGCACGAAGAAGATCTTCCAGAATCTGATTCACCTTTTCCGTCTGACCATCAGTCTGGGGATGATAAGCCCTACTATGGTTCTCACGAGTACCTAAAGCTTCTTGAAAAGCTTTTCAGAACCTACTGGTAAAGATAGGATCACAATCACAAAAAAAGCTAGAAGGAACACCATGGAGATGGACAATCTCCCTCATATAGATCTCAGCTAAGCTCGAAGCTGTTCGATTCGACTTGACCGGAATGAAATGGGCAGACTTGGTCAATCGATAGACAACTACCCAAATGATCTTATTACCCCTTCTAGTCCTCGGTAAACCATCAATAAAATCCTTAGAAACTTGATCCCACTTCCAAATGGGAATCTCAAGGGGTTGCAGCAATCCAGCGGTCTTCTGGTGATCAGCCTTAACCTGCTGACAAGTGGCACATCTAGTGACAAAGATGGAGATGTCCCGCTTCATACCACTCCACCAATACAACTTCTTTATATACTGAAACATCTTCGTGACACCTGGATGGATGGAGAGCCTTGACTGATGATTCTCTCTAAGAACTTCTTGCCTCAAACCATCAACATTTGGAACACAAAACCGCCCATTTATCCTCAAAACTCCATTCTGATCAATCTGTCATCCTAACTCATTCTGATTTTCACCTTCCATATCCCGAATATTCTCCTTCATAAGCTTAGGCATCACATCCTCATCCTGCTTAGCTGTAATTCAATCCATGAGAGATGGTGTAACTACAATCTGACACAACAAGGCTTTCTTCCGACTCAAAGCATCGGCCACAACATTGGCTTTCCCAGGGGTATAGTTTATGTCAAGATCATAAGATGCTAAGAACTCAAGCCATCGAACTTGCCTCTGGTTTAAATCCTTCTGGTTGAAGATATGCTTAAGAGACTGGTGATCGGTGAAAAGCTCAAACTTGGTTCCCAAAAGGTGGTGCCTCCACAACTTTAGAGCAAAAACAACAGCGAGCAACTCTAAATCATGGGTGGAATAGTTAGCTTCATGCGGCTTCAACTGGCGACTAGCATAAGCTATGACCTTCCCATCTTGCATCAATACAGCACCCAAACCTTCTTTACTAGCATCGGTATAAACCAAAAATCCCTCATCCCCATTCGGAACTGTGAGAACAGAAGCAGAAGTAAGCTTTTGCTTCAACTCATTAAATGCGGCTTCACACTTCTCATTCCAATTAAACTTGGCATTCTTACGAGTCAAAGCGGTAAGAGGTGCAGCTATATGGGCAAAGTTCTCTATAAATCTCCGATAATAATCGGCAAGGCCCAGAAAGCTACGAATATCAGTCGGAATCTTAGGTGTCTCCCAATCCTAGAATTTGGGATATGTAACGACCCGATATTTTCAACCATTCGCATCCATTATAAGTGTATAAGTAGACACTCATGCCGGAGTTGAATTGCTCAAAATACCGCGTTGTAAATAAAATTTGGCAAATCTCAGAATATACAGTAAATAAATATAATCACAGATCACAGACACAGAGTAAAATAATGCAGCGGAAGTAAAAGAAATAGTAGTTCATGAAGCTACTATATAAATATATCAGAGTTACATAAGATACAACAGAAGAAATAGAGTACAACAAAAGTCTCAATAAAATAACCAAGTACAAGCTGAGTAGAACAACGGAACTGGAATAGATAGGACATGACAAGCAGATAATCTCCAGCGATTCAAATCTCCAAGAGAGTGGAAATCCAAATCTGTGAATAACTCAGGCTGACCCGAGCGTAAAGCAAAACACAAAACACTCGAGTCAGGACAATATATACTTATATAATGTAAACCAACTCAAGCGAACTGTAATAAGGGTACAAGTAACTTAGAAGATGCTTGGGACCGCCCATCCTCTAAGGATCCGTTAAACTATCTACTATGTAGTAATATACGCTATATACAGTAGTGTCTAATCAGTAAAGTATAATCATATAGAAAATAGCGTTAAGGGGATGGAGAACCTTAACGCGGTCGGATCTTAAAATCATAATCGTAGTAAAGCTCGATATGGTAGGTGACACGGCACAACTAGGCAATGCCAGGGTAGATATACCAATTACGCATCCGGACTGGTGGTGACGCATAGCAGCCACTACCGCCCACCTCGAACAACACTCCCAAATCAAGGGTGCGCACCAAATCAATCACAAGTAATAGAATGGTATCGAAGAAGTGTGTCCGATCAGAGGTGCTACCTCATTGGTCCGTCAATCGCTCCTGTTTTAGCCACCTTATGCCAACTCACGGGAGTTGGGTCCACGTATATACCTTAGGATCGTCGCCACCATCCTACTTCATTCTGGAATCTCCACCGCGTACACGGTTGCCAAAGTGGTTTTCGGTAAGACAGAGAGTATGTCCATATCCGATCCCGGTCTCTTTAACAACCCAACGTTATTATAACCCGTGGTTATAACTTTTAAAAACAATACTTTACTTCAAAATAAAATATCATTTCAAACCATATCTTTATCAAAATAAAGATTAAATCAATTCCAAACCATTTCCATATATTTAAATTTTCATATAATTTCAAAACTTCATTTCAAATCATTTTAATATAATAAAATATCATATCCTTACAAAACTTCATTTCAAATCATTTTAATAAAATAAAATATCCTATCAGTTCAAATCCAATATTCAACTTTAAATACCTTTTAAATTCAAAGATATCGTTCATTTACTATCATTTCAAATCACCTTTAAATAGTTTATATTCCAATCAAAATAATTCATTTAAACCTTTTAAAAGTGTAATTATTATATTTTCAAATCAAGTATTCAATTTCCAAAGTTTCAAACCATTCTGAGTTCGTTTACTAAGTCAAAAACCCTAATTATTAAAATTTCAGCATTTCACAGCATTTAAAAACAACTGCTATAAGTTATATTTGAAAACATTTTTAATTCAGCAAAGACAGCACTTAAAACTGCTGTTAAAACTCAGTTTTAGTTGAATTATAGTTCAAAAACAGAAAAGACAGCAATTCAGAAGTGCTGCGGTAGTTCAGATTCCAAAACAAGGGTTAAATTTGGTTTCAGCAAAGACTGCAGACCATTATAGCATTTCCAGAGAATGCTATAATAGACCTGGGTTCAATATTAGCCTATAAGTTCAACTGCAGCAACTGCAGCATTTCAGAAATGCTGTAGTAGCCCTTTTATTCAAATTTTAGTGTAATTCAGAACCATAGCATTTCTGAATGCTATTAAAAGTGATTTCCAGCTTTTTAGTGTATTTCCAGCAATTAAATAACTTCATTTTAAACTCTTTAAACATTTTAAAGATCATAATTTAACATTTAAAATGTTTATTTACATATCATTTAACATGTATCTTTTTCACAATAAATTTCTTATAATTAAATCCAATTTTCAACAATTTACTTAATAAATTTAAGTGTAAAAGTTTCCAATTCTTCACATTTCAACAAATAACTTAACGCTTCAAATTTAAATTACCATTTCACAAATTTAACTAAATTTCCAATTTTATTTAATTAACTAAAACCTTTAATTAAAACCAAATTTCACATTTCCAAGTCAAGTTATATTTTAAAAGATCACTTTTAAACATTCATTTATTTAACCACTTAAATTCATAGAAAAAATCAATAATACTTTAATAAATCACTTAAATTCACATTTAATCAAATTATCATATTTACCATTTCCAAATAAAATTTAATATCATTTTATTTATATAACTTAAATATCATTTTAACCAAATTCCAAATTTCCAACTTAAGTTATATTTCAAAAATCCAGTTAAACCATTCATTAATTACATTTTTAACACATAGAAAAATCATAATTTCTTTATTTTAAACATTTCAAAATCTATTTAAATCAAATTTCATAAATTTATATTTTTAAAATACTTAAAAATATTCAAAACACTTTATAAAATAACCACGGGCCTGTATATAATTTTCTAACCTAGGTCAAGTGATACGGATATGTATCATTTCAATCCGCAGTTAAAAAAGAAAAATCCGGGTTCTATCATTTCAAACCCGCAATCCCAAGTTAAAATAATTTAAATAAAAATCATTCAGGCCTATCATTTCAGCCCATAACGATTTTTCCCTATTCTAAAGTCCGTTCGGGTATGTATCATTTCAACCCATAGTGATTCTAATCTACAGGGAACTTGCAATGGTGATAACAGATATAAATAACAGAATAACATTAAATAATAGTGACATATGATATAATAAGTGTAATAACAGGTGTGAACATCATATGATAATAATATAGGCATATATAACATGATAATATATTTCTACAGATTCACAGGGTGTCAATTTACTAGTTATATAGGTACATATTGTCTGGTGAGAATAACTCACCTGTATTGAGCTGGAGAAGACAACCAACACACACATCACAGAATCCACAAAAGCACGAGAGTATGATGATGATTTGGGTGTGAGAGACAAGGTTAAATTCCTTGGATACATGGGACAAAACAATTCAAATATACATTAATAAACACTAAACAACAATTTACATAACTTGCAAATGCTTGCACAAAACACTATCAAACCAATTTCACTTGCCTCCATCCCACATAGGCTTAGCCATGGCTGGAAAATACACGGCTATGGCATGTTCTAGGATCTGGTTTTGGACCTATAGGGGTCGGCCATGTATAGAGGAATTGGTGCAATTGTTTGTGAAGCAAAGTCTAGTGTTCAATGGCCAAAAACATGGATTTTCAAAGCATCTTATGGCTCGGCCAAGGCATATAGGGGCCTGGATATTTCAGGTGTGGGCTGTAGGGGAGGTGCAGAGGTGTGTTAGGTTGAGATCTGGTCAGTGGTGGTGGTGGTTGGTCGGCCTAGGTGGAAGAGAGAGGTGGTGATAGGCCTAGGTGTGCTCGGCTTGACCATGTAGGTGATGTTGCTCAAAACTATGGTGGATTCACATCACAAAGGGGCTCGGCTATGGCATGGGAAGGGGCTGGAGGTGATGTTGGTCAGAGGGGATGGTAGTGGAGGTGGCCAAGGTGGTGGATGTGGTCAGGCCGATCCAAAGAAGGGGATGAAGGCAAGGCAAAACACATGAAAACAAAGAAGAAAACATAGAAAACAAAGGAAAAAGAAGAAGTTTTTACCCAAAATTTTTGTGAAGCAATGGCCGGCTATTTTTCTTTGAGAAGAGAAGGTTTTGATACGAAATGAATGAGAAAAATTTGTGCAGCTGAAAGAATTTAGGTCGGCCAAGCAAAAGTGAATGCAGGAGTTTGGAAAACAAAGAGGTAGAAAACCAAAACCCTTAAGCAAATCAAGAGTCACGACCTTTCAAATTTCCTCTATTTTAATTTAACTTATATATATATAAATCTGATAATAAAGAGTAAATAAACTCAGAAATAAAGTAAATAAGAAAAATAAATAAATAAATTTTATATTAATTAAATTAAATGAAGAAAAATAACACTATATACAAACTAGGTTAAATAAACTGAAACAAATTCAAATAATCTTTGGAAAAATCTATTCTAATCTAAATACATGTAAAGTGAATATTAATAAAGTAAAACAAAGAAAATAAAGTGAATGTATAAAATAAATAAATAAATTTTAATTATATATAGTTAAATTAAGAAAATAGCAAAGAAAATAGAAATTAGGCTTTAAAATTACAAAATAAATTCAACAAGCTTTGGAAAAATTTTATAATCACTTTGAAATTATTAAAAGACAAAATTATACATAAAATAAAATATTAACATATATTAGAACAAAATATGACAAATAAAATATAATTTATATGTTTTAAAATAAATAATATTGCAAAATAAACAGTTTATACACAAAATTGAAAATTACATAACTTCTACAATATAAGTCCGTTTTCAACGAAACGAAAAGCAGTATTCATGGAATTAAATCTATTTTCATAATAAAAGATAAAATTTAAGAATTTTAAATATTTAAATATAAAGTTTAAAAGTCAAAGTTTGACCAGTTTGAACAGAAATTCACTTTACAGTAAAATATCCAATTTTTACCAGTTTGAAATTATAATTTACATAACAATCAAAATATATATTTAGAAATGAAATATTTGAAACAAAACAAGTTTAAAATAATTTCAAATTAAAATAAAGTTTTTCAATCAGGAAATTCAATTTAACAGAAATAAAAAAAAAATAAAATAAGCCTAAAATGTAGGGTTGTTACACTCTCCCCCACTCAAAACTTTTCGTCCCCGAAAAGGAATGAGGTACAGGAAAGCACAGAAAAAGAAAAAAAATGAAATAGAATTAAGACAAGATGATAAGAAGATTGGAATTACACCTGATAACTATTGTTATAGGTAAGTTTGACAAGATGGAGGTGATCAAATCAAGAATATAAGCACGAAAAAGATCCTCTAGAGTCTGAATCTCCCTTTTCACTTGACTGACGGTCTATGAATGGAAAAACAGTATTCAGATCCAGATGAGTAACAAAGATTATCAAAGATTACAGAAAGATTTCTAAATAGACTGGTATAAGCAATAGCCTTCCCATTCTGTAACAAGATAAGAGAAATAAGGACAACCAAAAGATAGTTTGGAAAAACAAAACAAGATAATAAATTTAAAACCATAATGCTTTGAAATCATAACAATTTAGGGATGTTTATCATTTGGAAATCACACTACTAAAATCATAATACTTTGGAAAAGTTATTCTTTTAAAAAACCTAATACTTAGAAAATCATAACACCCTAAAAAAATCTTCATTTAAACCATTTTAATTCAAGGTCAAATAATATTCATTTTAAAGTTGTAACATTTCTAAGTTCATTCAATTATAAAATTTCCAAAACATTGTATTTTCAAAACAGCAGCACTTATAAAATGCTACAGTAGATATATTAATATTTCAAATCAGTTTAATTTCAGAAATATTCATTTGGATATCATTTAACTTATGACTTATTAAAACAAACCTTTATGAATGGAATATCCAAATTAAACTATACTTCGTTTATTAAGTTAAAAGTTCACTATTTTAGTTAGCTCTTAATTTAACACATAACCTAACACTTTATTTAAATACCCATTTCATAAATAAATATTCCTTTAATAAGTTACACTTAAAATTCCATTTGAAAACCAAATTTTCAATTATCAAATTTTAGTGATGTTAAAATACATTTTAACTATTTAAATCATAATTATTCAATTTCCAAGACATATCTATTTCATAAATAAACATTTATATAGCAAATATAACAATCAAATTTCTTTACACATTTATTCATTTAGACATCAATTAAACTATGAATTCAAGTTAAATAAACTTTATTACCAAAAGTCCAATTCAAATGTATTTTATTTTATCTATTCAAAGATACATTATTTATTATACAACATATTCATTTCAGGAAATAACCTTTATTAAAATTCCTAGGTTAGACTTAAGGTTCCATATTAAATCAATTTGATTATTAAGTTATTTAAATAAAATCTCTTTAAATTCCTTTTTCACTATTTACCTCTGTTAATCTTTTATAACTAAAATTTAAGTGTATAAAAATCCTTTTTATATTGTATATTATCCAATTACATTGTTAACTTCTAAAAAAATTTAAGGTAAGTTATATTTGAATGCAATTGTAATATACAAATAAAACTATCCAATTCAATTATCTCAAGTTTGAATCATTTATCCAAAATTTTGATTTTTCTTTTTATAATTGAAATTATTCTTTAAGAAAAAATGTAAGAATTAAATTTCCGATTCCCTTCAAACCACTAAGAGATAAATAAATATATGTATATAATATGTCAAATCAAATTTAAATCATATATCTATATATATTATAATCCAGTCATATTTAGAAATTCAAATCAATTAGATTTTCCAAAACAAAGCTGTAGCAAGACTACAGAACAGTCTCTTCACTTCGAAACTCGAAAATGAACGTCGATGATGCTGCAGTCATCACCGAAATTATTTTCCAGCGACAAAGAGAAGAGCACTTAATTTTTAAACTTTAAAATCCTTTAGAGACAAATTTTTATTCAAAATACTTTAAATAATATCCTTTTAAAAAAATTTAAACACAAGGTTTGAAACCATTGGAAATTAAATTCTTTAAATTTCTTGTTTTTAAATTCATTTCAGTTCCCAAATAAATTTATAAACAACTATTTATAAATTCATTTGTAGAACAATAATTGATAAATCAAGTATTATCATTTCAAATTATCAATTTAAATCAATTTATTAAGTTCCATAAAATTATATATCCAAATTTATTTCATTAACCAAATTTTAAAATAATATTGTGTCAGTTTGTTCTGTCAAAGTGTTTTAGAAATCCTATCGATAGCGTTGATCAGACGAATCGATCGGAAACCCAAATCAACATTAACAACTCAAACAACACAATATAAAACAAAACATTAATTTACAAGTACAGTTCAAAATGTTTGGAAGATAGATTGGAACAAAAGACAAGATGATTAAACAGAGTAGAGAGATGGGTAAGCTTAGATAAATCGCGGACAACCTTAACCGGGTCAACCGTGACTCAATGGATAAGATCAAATGTGGATTTTCCGGGGTAAATCTACCTTAAATCTCAAGAGATAGAGTTTGGAATAATAAAAGATATTAGCATCTAAACCAAGGATAAATATAAATCTCTGGTGAATCGATGCTGATTAAAAAGAATTTTCACCCTTTTACAAGAAAATTAGAATATTGGCGAGACCGCCAATTCACTATAAAGATCATTGGAAGTGGAGTCATGGGATACTCCAGCATCAAAAGATGATGAATAGTGAGGGACACGAATGAATTTCGGAACCGTAGGGAACGTTCCAAAATTCAAGGGAAAACGAATCAAAGGAAGAGATTCAAACTCGAACGAAAGTGATTCTGTAAATAAATTTACCATACATTCTAAGTTTTGCCTCAAAGCCAAGGCTCTGATGCCAACTGTAACGACCCGATATTTTCAACCATTCGCATCCATTATAAGTGTATAAGTAGACACTCATGCCGGAGTTGAATTGCTCAAAATACCGCGTTGTAAATAAAATTTGGCAAATCTCAGAATATACAGTAAATAAATATAATCACAGATCACAGACACAGAGTAAAATAATGCAGCGGAAGTAAAAGAAATAGTAGTTCATGAAGCTACTATATAAATATATCAGAGTTACATAAGATACAACAGAAGAAATAGAGTACAACAAAAGTCTCAATAAAATAACCAAGTACAAGCTGAGTAGAACAACGGAACTGGAATAGATAGGACATGACAAGCAGATAATCTCCAGCGATTCAAATCTCCAAGAGAGTGGAAATCCAAATCTGTGAATAACTCAGGCTGACCCGAGCGTAAAGCAAAACACAAAACACTCGAGTCAGGACAATATATACTTATATAATGTAAACCAACTCAAGCGAACTGTAATAAGGGTACAAGTAACTTAGAAGATGCTTGGGACCGCCCATCCTCTAAGGATCCGTTAAACTATCTACTATGTAGTAATATACGCTATATACAGTAGTGTCTAATCAGTAAAGTATAATCATATAGAAAATAGCGTTAAGGGGATGGAGAACCTTAACGCGGTCGGATCTTAAAATCATAATCGTAGTAAAGCTCGATATGGTAGGTGACACGGCACAACTAGGCAATGCCAGGGTAGATATACCAATTACGCATCCGGACTGGTGGTGACGCATAGCAGCCACTACCGCCCACCTCGAACAACACTCCCAAATCAAGGGTGCGCACCAAATCAATCACAAGTAATAGAATGGTATCGAAGAAGTGTGTCCGATCAGAGGTGCTACCTCATTGGTCCGTCAATCGCTCCTGTTTTAGCCACCTTATGCCAACTCACGGGAGTTGGGTCCACGTATATACCTTAGGATCGTCGCCACCATCCTACTTCATTCTGGAATCTCCACCGCGTACACGGTTGCCAAAGTGGTTTTCGGTAAGACAGAGAGTATGTCCATATCCGATCCCGGTCTCTTTAACAACCCAACGTTATTATAACCCGTGGTTATAACTTTTAAAAACAATACTTTACTTCAAAATAAAATATCATTTCAAACCATATCTTTATCAAAATAAAGATTAAATCAATTCCAAACCATTTCCATATATTTAAATTTTCATATAATTTCAAAACTTCATTTCAAATCATTTTAATATAATAAAATATCATATCCTTACAAAACTTCATTTCAAATCATTTTAATAAAATAAAATATCCTATCAGTTCAAATCCAATATTCAACTTTAAATACCTTTTAAATTCAAAGATATCGTTCATTTACTATCATTTCAAATCACCTTTAAATAGTTTATATTCCAATCAAAATAATTCATTTAAACCTTTTAAAAGTGTAATTATTATATTTTCAAATCAAGTATTCAATTTCCAAAGTTTCAAACCATTCTGAGTTCGTTTACTAAGTCAAAAACCCTAATTATTAAAATTTCAGCATTTCACAGCATTTAAAAACAACTGCTATAAGTTATATTTGAAAACATTTTTAATTCAGCAAAGACAGCACTTAAAACTGCTGTTAAAACTCAGTTTTAGTTGAATTATAGTTCAAAAACAGAAAAGACAGCAATTCAGAAGTGCTGCGGTAGTTCAGATTCCAAAACAAGGGTTAAATTTGGTTTCAGCAAAGACTGCAGACCATTATAGCATTTCCAGAGAATGCTATAATAGACCTGGGTTCAATATTAGCCTATAAGTTCAACTGCAGCAACTGCAGCATTTCAGAAATGCTGTAGTAGCCCTTTTATTCAAATTTTAGTGTAATTCAGAACCATAGCATTTCTGAATGCTATTAAAAGTGATTTCCAGCTTTTTAGTGTATTTCCAGCAATTAAATAACTTCATTTTAAACTCTTTAAACATTTTAAAGATCATAATTTAACATTTAAAATGTTTATTTACATATCATTTAACATGTATCTTTTTCACAATAAATTTCTTATAATTAAATCCAATTTTCAACAATTTACTTAATAAATTTAAGTGTAAAAGTTTCCAATTCTTCACATTTCAACAAATAACTTAACGCTTCAAATTTAAATTACCATTTCACAAATTTAACTAAATTTCCAATTTTATTTAATTAACTAAAACCTTTAATTAAAACCAAATTTCACATTTCCAAGTCAAGTTATATTTTAAAAGATCACTTTTAAACATTCATTTATTTAACCACTTAAATTCATAGAAAAAATCAATAATACTTTAATAAATCACTTAAATTCACATTTAATCAAATTATCATATTTACCATTTCCAAATAAAATTTAATATCATTTTATTTATATAACTTAAATATCATTTTAACCAAATTCCAAATTTCCAACTTAAGTTATATTTCAAAAATCCAGTTAAACCATTCATTAATTACATTTTTAACACATAGAAAAATCATAATTTCTTTATTTTAAACATTTCAAAATCTATTTAAATCAAATTTCATAAATTTATATTTTTAAAATACTTAAAAATATTCAAAACACTTTATAAAATAACCACGGGCCTGTATATAATTTTCTAACCTAGGTCAAGTGATACGGATATGTATCATTTCAATCCGCAGTTAAAAAAGAAAAATCCGGGTTCTATCATTTCAAACCCGCAATCCCAAGTTAAAATAATTTAAATAAAAATCATTCAGGCCTATCATTTCAGCCCATAACGATTTTTCCCTATTCTAAAGTCCGTTCGGGTATGTATCATTTCAACCCATAGTGATTCTAATCTACAGGGAACTTGCAATGGTGATAACAGATATAAATAACAGAATAACATTAAATAATAGTGACATATGATATAATAAGTGTAATAACAGGTGTGAACATCATATGATAATAATATAGGCATATATAACATGATAATATATTTCTACAGATTCACAGGGTGTCAATTTACTAGTTATATAGGTACATATTGTCTGGTGAGAATAACTCACCTGTATTGAGCTGGAGAAGACAACCAACACACACATCACAGAATCCACAAAAGCACGAGAGTATGATGATGATTTGGGTGTGAGAGACAAGGTTAAATTCCTTGGATACATGGGACAAAACAATTCAAATATACATTAATAAACACTAAACAACAATTTACATAACTTGCAAATGCTTGCACAAAACACTATCAAACCAATTTCACTTGCCTCCATCCCACATAGGCTTAGCCATGGCTGGAAAATACACGGCTATGGCATGTTCTAGGATCTGGTTTTGGACCTATAGGGGTCGGCCATGTATAGAGGAATTGGTGCAATTGTTTGTGAAGCAAAGTCTAGTGTTCAATGGCCAAAAACATGGATTTTCAAAGCATCTTATGGCTCGGCCAAGGCATATAGGGGCCTGGATATTTCAGGTGTGGGCTGTAGGGGAGGTGCAGAGGTGTGTTAGGTTGAGATCTGGTCAGTGGTGGTGGTGGTTGGTCGGCCTAGGTGGAAGAGAGAGGTGGTGATAGGCCTAGGTGTGCTCGGCTTGACCATGTAGGTGATGTTGCTCAAAACTATGGTGGATTCACATCACAAAGGGGCTCGGCTATGGCATGGGAAGGGGCTGGAGGTGATGTTGGTCAGAGGGGATGGTAGTGGAGGTGGCCAAGGTGGTGGATGTGGTCAGGCCGATCCAAAGAAGGGGATGAAGGCAAGGCAAAACACATGAAAACAAAGAAGAAAACATAGAAAACAAAGGAAAAAGAAGAAGCTTTTACCCAAAATTTTTGTGAAGCAATGGCCGGCTATTTTTCTTTGAGAAGAGAAGGTTTTGATACGAAATGAATGAGAAAAATTTGTGCAGCTGAAAGAATTTAGGTCGGCCAAGCAAAAGTGAATGCAGGAGTTTGGAAAACAAAGAGGTAGAAAACCAAAACCCTTAAGCAAATCAAGAGTCACGACCTTTCAAATTTCCTCTATTTTAATTTAACTTATATATATATAAATCTGATAATAAAGAGTAAATAAACTCAGAAATAAAGTAAATAAGAAAAATAAATAAATAAATTTTATATTAATTAAATTAAATGAAGAAAAATAACACTATATACAAACTAGGTTAAATAAACTGAAACAAATTCAAATAATCTTTGGAAAAATCTATTCTAATCTAAATACATGTAAAGTGAATATTAATAAAGTAAAACAAAGAAAATAAAGTGAATGTATAAAATAAATAAATAAATTTTAATTATATATAGTTAAATTAAGAAAATAGCAAAGAAAATAGAAATTAGGCTTTAAAATTACAAAATAAATTCAACAAGCTTTGGAAAAATTTTATAATCACTTTGAAATTATTAAAAGACAAAATTATACATAAAATAAAATATTAACATATATTAGAACAAAATATGACAAATAAAATATAATTTATATGTTTTAAAATAAATAATATTGCAAAATAAACAGTTTATACACAAAATTGAAAATTACATAACTTCTACAATATAAGTCCGTTTTCAACGAAACGAAAAGCAGTATTCATGGAATTAAATCTATTTTCATAATAAAAGATAAAATTTAAGAATTTTAAATATTTAAATATAAAGTTTAAAAGTCAAAGTTTGACCAGTTTGAACAGAAATTCACTTTACAGTAAAATATCCAATTTTTACCAGTTTGAAATTATAATTTACATAACAATCAAAATATATATTTAGAAATGAAATATTTGAAACAAAACAAGTTTAAAATAATTTCAAATTAAAATAAAGTTTTTCAATCAGGAAATTCAATTTAACAGAAATAAAAAAAAAAAAAATAAGCCTAAAATGTAGGGTTGTTACAGGATAAGGCAGATAAGTCCAAAGATAGATAAGATGAATGAATTCAAAAGAGAAAAGGTGGATAGACTTGCATTAATCGCGGTGACCTTAACCGGGTCAACCGAGACTCCATTCTCTGAAACAATGTGTCCAAGGAATCGGACTTCATCCCTCCAGAAATGGCATTTAGAAAATTTGGCTTTCAACTGATGACTCCAAAGAGTTTTGAGAACATGATCCAAATGTTCCCTATGCTCCTTCTTTAACTTGGAAAAGACGAGGATATCATCAACGAAAACCAGAACAAACTTATTGAGAACATCGCAGAAAACACGATTCATAAGATCGACGAAGTAGGCAGGAGCATTGGTTAATCCAAAAGGCATGACTAACCATGCATAGAAACCACTCTCTGTTCGGAAAGCAGTCTTGGGAATGCAATCCTTTGCTACACGAAGCTGTTGGAAACCGGTAGCGAGGTCTAGCTGAAAAATACCTTATCTCCGTAGAGCAAATCGAACATGTCATTGATGCGAGGCATCGGATATCGGTTCTTGAGAGTAAGCTTGTTCAGCTCTATATAATCAACACACATCCTCAAAGAACCATCAGATTTGGTGACAAAGACCACAACACCTCCCAATTTAGAAAAACTCTGCCTAATCAAACCCTTAGAGAACAAATCCTCAATCTGCTTCTTCAACTCAACTTTCTCTTTGGGTGCCATCCGTCTGGGAGGGAGAACAATAGGTCGAGCACCAGGAATAAGATCAATGCGGAATTCAATTTCCCGCTAGGGAGGAAGAGAAGTGACTTTACCAAAAACATCAGGAAAATCCTTGACAATAGGGGTGGAGTCAAGATCACTAGGCTGAGCATCAAGAGAAAGAGATAAAGCTCCGTGCATAATCCTGACGCATTTGACATTCAATAACCAAAGGCTCGCCCAGTTCACTGAATAAGGAAACAGTTCGGGCTTTACAAGAAATGACAGTATCATAACGCTTTAACCAATCACCTTTAAGTAAAATATCGAATGCATCGAAACCCAAAACATAGAAATCTCCGGTGAATCGACGCTTCTTGTAAAGGAATTTCACCCCTTCACAAATCATACTAAGATTGGCGGGACCGTTGATGGGATTAATCACACATAATGATGAAGTCGCCAGTTGAGGTTGCAGAATCTGCTCAAATTTATTACAAAGATCAATAGATATAAAACTATGGAATGCACCAGTGTGAAATAAAACTCGAATAGGAAAATCATGCAAAGAAAATGAGCTCTGAAGAGTACCTTGGTTATCACTAGCAGGAGGCGGAGGAGGGGGAGTGGAAGAAGTCATGGCAAAAACTCTAGATGTCTTTCCTCTCTGACGCAAGGGACAATCGTTCTTGAAATGGCCAGGTTGCAAACAAATGTGGCAAAGGTTGTTTCTGGTGGCCTGAGGTGGTGGAATAGCGGCACCGGTAGGAGATGGACAACTGTTGGCATAGTGACCCTACTGGTCGCACTTGAAACAAGTGATGGAAGATAGGTCAGGAGATCGCTTCTGAGGAGCATATCCAATACCATGAGTATCCTGCCACTTCTTCTTCTGCTGCTGGAAGTTGGGCTTCCTCTTCTTAGAACCACTAGAAGTATCCTGAGATGCCGAAACTGCCTGCTTACCCTTGGAAGTAGGGTTCTCGAATCTGGTGGCCATATCCATCAGAGAAGTAAAGGTGCCACGAACATGACTAATCAAGCGGTCATAGTACTGTAGGAGAGCACCATGAATGAACTTCTCGTTCTTCTTAAGCAGGGTGTCAATCAAACCAGGTCCAAACTGAGAAAGCTCATTGAACTTCCTCTCATACTCAGCAAAAGTCATGTCTCCTTGGTCAAGATCCATGTATGCCCTATATAACTGAGATTTCCTGGCTTCGGGCATCCACTAGCCACAAAAGCATCCCTGAAAAAAATGGATCCAAGATAAGACAGAGATAAAGTTCAAAGAGATAAATTTCAAAGAAATAGATTCAATAGAAATAAGCTAGGAAAGACAACCAAGAATCTCACCTAAACTGCTGCCAAGTGATATTTGCTTCAATAGTCTGGGCGGTAACAGATTCCCACCAATCCTGGGCGGACTCCTGTAACTGCCAAGTAGCAAGATGACGCATCTGAGCATCAATAATCTCAAGGCCGGTGAAAATCCTCTCAAGACTCTTCAGCCATTGCTGAGCCTCGATAATACTCTCTGCTCCAGTGAATTTGGTACCTCCCAGCTGAGAATACTCCTTACAAAGCTGAGTGCACCTAACAAGCTGAACAGGTGCAACAACAGGTGGTGCAGGGGCATTTCCATGACCCCTACCACAGACATTTCTACGGTTACTCATCTGGAAAAGACAAGAATAGTTTTTAGAACGAGAATAAAGTTCCAAAAATTCAAAAGAAAACCTAATTAAAGAGAATTCTAACTCAGAAATTTCTAGCACGAACGAATATGATTATGAAATTAATTCAACTCATTCTAGGGTATTACTACCCTATCTCTAATGAGTTTTCACTCCATATGCTAAGTTTGCCAAAACCTGGCTTTGATAACAACTGTAACGACCCGCTATTTCGAACCATTCAAATCGACAACAATCCACACATGTCAGACTTGAATTGTTCCAAATAACAGACTATTAATATAAAATTTGCAAAGCTTAGCATATACAGTAAATAAATAAATCACAGAACCACATACACAGGGTTATACAACAATAAGCATCGGAAAAGATAAATAGTAGTTCATGAAGCTACTACAGAAATAACATAGTCCAAAACAGAATACATCAGAAATCCCAATACATAGAAGTCTATAACACAAAAGTAACTGAGAAGTCTGAAACATACAACTGAAATAACAGAAATAAATTGAAAGCTGAAAATAAATAAGATAGGTCTTCCAAGCGAACTCCAAGCTCCAAAAGATGAGTTTCAAAAGCTGTGACACTCAGGCTGACCCGAGCGTGAAGAAAAACACAAAACACTCGAGTCAAGATTAACATTATTATGCAGATAAATCAAACTCAAGTGAAATGTGAAATACAACACAACACAACTTAATGGATGTTGGGATTCCATCCTTTAAGGATCCGGTAAACTATCTACATACATAGTACAATACGCTACATATATAATATCTATAGTAAAGTAAAATATCAAAATAGCGTTAAGGCGTTACCCATATCCCCCTTAACACATTTTATATATTCTCATAGTCTATACAGTACTGTACGCTCCTCCGTAAACTGGACGTTTACCCACAGGGCACTTCATAGGTATGGTACAAAACAAACTCGTAGAAGGTGCGATAAGGCATGTGACAAGGCACACGAGGCAATGCCCAGGGTAGGATACTACCGTTTTGCAGATCCGGACTGGTGGTAACACATAGTAGCTACTACCGCCCAGCTCGAGACACACTCCAAATCAAAGGTGTGCACACCAAAATCAAATCACAAAAGCAATAGATATGGTTTCTAAGAAATGTGCGCGATAGGAGGAATGACCTCAATTGGCCCGGCATGGCTCCTGTTTTAGCCACATCAAGCTGACTCACGGGAGTCAGAGCTACGTAAATACCATACAGAATCGTTCGGCAACCCATCCTCCTTCATTCAGGAATCTACGCCACGTACACAGTTGTTAAAGTGGTTTTCGGTATTGGTAGAGAGTATGACAATATCCGATCCCGGTCTCTTTAACAACCAAACGCTTATTTCAAACTGTGGTCATTTATAAAATTTCTTTATAAATATTTAAATAAAATCTCAAATACAATTTAAATCAAACGAATATTCAATTTTAAATTCTATTTAAAGTTTAAAATATTCATTTAATCACCTTTTCTTAGAACAAGTTATAAACCATTTCCAAAATCATTAAGTTCTGAATGAATCTTTATTTAAATTCTATTAATAACCGGTTTAAGTTACAAATAAAATTCCAATGTACCTTTCCAACCTTTTTATTTATTAAAGTTATAAAAATCTATTTTAAATATAAATTAAATGAACCATTTTAAAATTATATATATTTAATAGAAATTAATTTTATACAAATTAAAAATAAATTAAACCTTTTTTTATATTTTAGAAAATAAAACTATAAGTAATATTTTACAAATTCCCTTTAAATTAAACTCATAATTTCTATATTTCTGTATTTTAGAATACTTATTACATTTCAAAATCAAACTCATACATTTCCTTTCAAATGTTTGGAAATCATTTTTCAAAAATAGACCAACGGTGTCCGTAAATAATTTTCTATCCTATGATCAAGTGATACAGATATTTGCTATTTCAATCCGTAATAGTTTAAATTTACGGGTTTATATTATTAAACCCGCAATCCTAAAATTTCAATAATAACTGAAAATCGCTTGGGTTTATCATTTCAACCCATAACGAAGTTCTCCTATTCTAAAGTCCGTTCGGGTATGTATCATTTCAACCCATAGTGATTTCTAAAACTAAGGGAACTTGCAGAGTGAGGATAATAAATAACATGACATAACAATTACTGGCATATATGATCGATAATAAAAACAGTTATATAAAACAATCAATTAACATATAACGGTGTCAATTTACATAAGTGATCAATTTAAATAACAACTTCTCGTATTTAACAGTTAATAACTAGCAATTAAATTTTTAACACTACATTCAAATTGCCATTTTCTATGAAATCAATTTAACGAGCATAAGAATATTATCGTGAGTGATTTCTCACCTTTCGTGACTAGTGAATGATGGAGTTCGAGAGCAACTGACACGGACACGGCACGATATCAAATAGCTGCGACAAACATGAAAGCGGATTTTAGCACGATGATGTAATAAAACAAATATATACATACGAGTGATAATCGTATACATTTGTTTTATAATATTTGAAAGAACAATATTATACATATTACATATATGATTTCCCTCGACAAATACAAGAAGAATGACACAAATATCATCCGTCGTCAAATTTTGTATACGTATCATATGTATAATATATATATATATATATATAGCTCAATTTCAAAGCACCTATAACTGTTTCAAGTGATATGAGTACAAGATGAATAAATGGGTATTCTATCGAGCAACACGCGTGCATACTGTACATATATATATATATATATATATATATATATATCTCTGTGTATATATATATATGTATATATATATATATGCTACTATATCTAACACGTACTGCAGCTTTCATTTATATATACAACAAGTGTGATTTATGCAAGGGAAAAATGTCATCGATACATATATACAACATATATTTACATATAGCTGCCTAAAGACAAATACTACTATGCAGCAGTAACAAGGCAGGGGCAACAACTTATATGCCGATATATATGTGCAGCATATATATGTACATTCAGTCGAACAACACGTATGCATGCAATATATTTCTATCAAAATGTTTAACAGTCACCTATATATACTAAACACTTATCAGTACCTATATACCAGTTTTCTGCCAACCATATATAGTGTATACATAACTCTAAACATATATATACATGGCATATAAACAATCAGAGAGAAAGTTTAGGTGGTAGCAAAGATAATGATCCTAAGCAACCAACAGATAGGCCGCATGATTCCTGACACAGTTTATATGCATAACATAAAAAAAAGTATCCAGATACAAATCAAAACATATATAAACACGAAGGGAAGTGCTGTAGTCACTCTTTGAGCAAAGCAGGGAAGAACTCGGGTTAGGCTGGGGTTTTCTCGAGGGTGACTTCGGGTTTGAGGGGGAAAAGAATCGGCAGAGGGGAGGGACGTGTAGTTTCGGGGCTGTTTCGGTCTGGCTTTGGGTCAAGAAGGAGAATACCCGTGTCATGCTTGGGGTTGTAGGGGGGAAGGCGTGGGGCTTGGGGTCATTTGGTATGGCTGCTTCGAGATGTGAAGCGGGGAGGCACGGTGCAACTTCGAGTCAGGCTATAGAGGGGGAGATGGGTTTTGTTTCGTGCAAAGAGAAATAAAAGAAAAAATAATAATAGGGAGGCACAACAAAATGAGGGGAAGCACGGCTATACATAGAGGAAGAAGCATTGCTTACTTTTTTCTTCTTCTGAATGAACGAATAAGGCCAATGAAAAGGCACAAGAGATATATACAAAATCAATGAAATATGAATGGACACTGGTGTTTCAGAATTTAGTAGAGACAACAGGCTAGACGGCTGGGCACCTGAAAGGACAAGAGAACACAAAAAGGCACAAATACGGTACCGATACGACGAGCTATTTTGTCATTTCCGTCGCGTACCGGACCCGAATTACAGAAATTAATATACTGCAGAGATCAGCACGCCAAGACGAACAGAATGGTACACAGATATCAGCGATATGACCAAGTTATAAAAAATAAATTTTCGCTACCGAAAATGCTGCTAAAAGCTGAAAATAAGATAAACGGAGCTACAGAAGTCCAAATTGGACGAAACGAATTATGATGTCTTTCTCAGAAAATGATTTACATTTTTATTATATAAAAATATTCAGATTTCGAAAATATTAAATTTTCAACAGATAAACTGATTAAATTTATATTTTAAATTTTTACAAATAAGTTGACTTTCATATTTTCCAATAAAAATTTACCATTTACTATATTTAAATAGACGCATTTCAAATATCAAACCTTTACTTCAAAATTTTATATTTTATTTTCAAGAAATTTTAGTTAATTACGATATAAAACAATTGAAATTCTCGGGTCGCTACAATAATAATACACTATTACGGATCCAATGGAACTTGTTTCGTCGAATTTCGAGACTGTGCCTCGGATCGCTATTTTACTGTCTCGATTATAATGTAAAATTTCCAATTTCTAATTATTCACTTTTAAATCCAATTTTAAATGTTAATAATCATCATTGTTGTTTAACTAAAATTTACATCAACTTCCGATATTATTTTCAATTATATTAAATTCAGAATTCAATTATTCAAATAATTTCCAATATTAAATTTAAACAATTTAATTGTTCAATATTAGATTTTAAATGAGTTTTAGTTATCAACATCATTTTATTTCTATCTAAGTAATTCATAATTATTATTCAACTTCAGTTATTGATTATAAACCCAGTTATATATATAATTTAATTTCAATCTTGCTATCGCCAAAACTTCAAAATAAGTTTATTTCAAAATTTTATTCAAGTTCATATCCAATACTTTACATTCAAAATCATTAAATTTTTATTTTTAACCATTTTTATTTGATAATTACATCAAATCTACTAATTTAAAATAGCTAAAAATACGAATCGTTACAATCTCCCCCACTAAAAACTTTTCGTCTTCGAAAAGACGTTAAGTAAAGGATTCAACATTTAGCCACCTTTTTCGCAATTTAGCCGTCGTCGCTGTTTGTATTTACTATCGTTTTCATGTTTTTTTTGCCCTACTCTTACATACTCAAATGCTACTTCTACATTGTTATTTTTCACCAAATTCATTGTACTTAATTATTACTACTTTAATATTTACTTCACTCTAGTTGCTACTTACTATTACTTTTCACCACTTTAACTTTATAACTATATCTAAACTAACTATACCTTCTTCCTTTGCATGGATGTACGACTTAACCTATTACCACATGCAGTTGACACTCTTTCCTCTTACCATCTACAAATATTTTTTTGCCTTTATTTTTAATACCATGTCTAACAGTACGCAGTTCTCCTTACTTAACTATTTCACACTTTACAACCCGTTGCAAAAGGATTAGGAAAATATGTTAGCTACTTTGACAGGTGAACTTATTGTTAGTACATGGTAGGTTCTTCGTTTTTGCTTAAACTGCATAACTGCTTTCCTGTTCTGTCCATAATGTAAGTTATAACTTGATTTTATATGCTACGTCCACCTGTTTTGACTTCATACTTCAACTTCTATCAGAAGTTGCTTCCATCTCATACAAGTCATTCTCTTAATTTTATCCCTTTATTACCATGCTAGGACATTTACCTATCAACCCACCAATAGTGCCAACCGAAATACTCAACCAAACAACAACTTCCCCCACAGATGTTTTCGGTATTTTTCCCCTTTTTATTCTCATTTTCTATTACATCATACGACATGAAAAGTATAACATTTGCTACTACAAAAATTGCAGCAACATTTACATCTCTTCCCCACAACAATTGATAAATCGATCTTCCATTACGGCGCGTTATAATTGTGGTAGGGATTTTAATACCACCCACTATTTCCTTCACCATATGCTACCTGAACCCATTTACTGCCAATACTGTAATGCAAAATTAATTTTCGTGAAACAAATGGAAATTGTTGCTCGGGTGATAAAATTACTATTCACTACCCTACACCACCTCAAGAACTTTTTACTTTATTCACTGAAGATGGTGAAGTTGGTTCACATTTTCGAACAAACATAAGACCTTATAACAATGCTTTTGCATTTACCTCTATGGGTGCTAACATTGATCAGAACTTAGCGTCTGCTCGAAACGAAATATATTTTTATCGTGCATAAGGTTCTATATATCATAGCATTGGAAGTGTTTTGCCTACGTTTGGAAATAGACCAAGATGTCTGCAAATGTACATCTATGATACTGATCATGAGATTGAAAATCGACAACAAGATAGTGTAGTATTAAGGCCAGACATCCTACAAACATTAAAGGAAATCTTAGATGTTTATAATCCTTATGTACATGTATTGAGACATTTGGGACAACGTACTGATTTACAGGATTGCAGACTTATAATTAAAGAACTTATAATTGATCGTCATTTTCACCAACTACCAACTGCATCACAAGTGGTGGGTATCATTGTAGGAGATGATTCAGACAACTTGAATGACAGGGATATTATAGTTGAAACAAGATCAGGAACCCTCCAACGAGTTCCGGATACAACATGATTTTATGATAAGGGGCTTTGCACGAAAGGTCCCTATTTCTGATGGTGTTACAAGAAAAGTCCCAGTAGAAATAAATACGTAAATTAGGTCCCTGTTTTTTCTAAATCAGAAAACGCAAGTTAGCTTGCGCTTTTTAAATTTTAAAAATCAAAAAGCGCAAATTACCTTGCGCTTTTTAAAAATTTCAAAAAAAATTCAAAATTTTTAAACTTTTCAAAAAAATTTCAAAATTAGAAAGCGCAAACTAGCTTGCGCTTTCATAATAGAAAGTGCAAGTTAACTTACGCTTTTCGAAATTTTCGAAAAATATTTCAAAATTAGAAAAGTGCAAATTATCTTGCATTTTCTGTCAGAAAAGTGCAAGACACTTTGCGTTTTTTTATTTTTGAAAAATAGGGATCAAATTTACATATTCATTTCTACAGGGACTTTTTCTATAACAACATCAAAAACATGGACCTGTGACTCTTTCCTTGTTATGATAAACTACAGTATCCTCTTCTACTTCCATGCGGTGAACAAGAATGGGATCTAAACATCCATAATACCGAACATAACCAAATCAGTTGTAGAGCTTACTACTCTCATATGTTACAGGTACCTATTTCCCATTTTTATTCCTATACATCTTTTTTCCACATAACTTACATAAATTTACTCATATCCATACTCTATATATTTATCTTTTTTAAACATCGTAGGTATGACCTATGGAAGTACCTCTTTTATTGCATGGTGGTCGCCTATTCCAACAATTTCTTGTTGATACTTACATCAAAATCGAAACTATGCGACCATGGTATCTTCGAGACCATCAAGATACTATTAGAGCCGACTTATATCAGGGTTTACAAGATGCTCTTGCAAGTGGGGAGACAACTGGCGGTAAGTACTTTCCCTTCTTATCATTCGCCCTATTAAAAAGATAAACTAAATATTTTCACTTCCTATGCACCTCTGCTATTTTTTAGAAAATGTTGGAGTTATAAAAGTACTTCCGTCATCTCATATTGGTAGTCCACGCGACATGCATCAACGATACCAGGACCCAATGGCAATAGTATGAAGGTATGGAAAATCCAACTTATTTATTACTATAACATGTAATCCTAATTGGATAGAGATTACACAAGAACTACTACCCTTTCAAGAACCATATGATCGATCGGATTTGACAACTAGAGTTTTCCGTGCAAAATTGGAACAACTTAAACAAGATTTATTTGATAAACATGTCTTAGGTAAAGTCAGTGCACATGTTCATGTACTAGAGTTTCAAAAAAGGGTTACCACACTTGCATATCTTAATTATTCTTGCGCAGATTGATAAACTTAATAATCCTGATGATTACCATACTATGGTTAGAGCAGAAATTCCAAATAAAGATTTAGAACCAGATTTGTATACATTAGTTATGAAACATATGATTCATCATCAATGCGGTAGTTTCAACCCCAATGCCGTATGCATGGGAGATGGAATATGTAAAAAGGGATATCCTAAATCTTTTGCGACATCAACTTTACAAGGAACTGATTCATATCCCATTTATAGATGACGTGATAGTGGAATACAAAATCAAACAACTAATACTGTAATTGACAATCGTTGGATGGTTCCTTATAATCCTTATTTACTTCTAAAATACGACTGTCATATAAACGTTGAAATTTACTCCAGTATTAAATCTGTCAAATATCTATATAAATATGTTTATAAAGGATCAGATCGCGTTTTTGTAGTCCTGTCTTCTACATCAACCGACATCGATGAAATTTCTCAATTTGTTAATGCTAGATGGATTTGTGCACCTGAGTTACTATGGAGGATATTTAATTTCCAACTTAGTAGCATGTCTCCATCTGTTATAGGACTACAAATACATCTACCTAACATGCAACAACTTCAATTTAACGCAGATGAAAGCTTAGACTCAATTTTGACTAATTAACACAGATCTAAAACTATGCTTACGGAAATTTTCAAACAAAATTTAACCAATGAGGAGACACGCCAATATCTATAATATGAATTCCCTGAAAAATATTGGTGGAACTATGAATGAAAAGAATGGATATGTAGACAAATTAACCATAAAGTAATTGGTCAAATTTATATAGTATCTCCCACCGAAGGTGATCGCTACTATTTACGATTATTACTAAATCATATTAGAGGACAACTTTCTTTCACACACTTACGTACCGTTAATAGAAGTCATTATAACACATTCAAAGAAGCAGCCGAATATAGAGGACTGCTGGAAAATGATAACAGTATTAAGGATTGTTTAACTGATGCTTCAAACACCCATACGCCTACTGCTTTAAGACAATTATTTGTTACCATTTTAGTATATACCATTTTAGTATATTGTGAACCATGTGCTGTATATGAATTATGGGTAGAGTTTTGGCCTTTTTTAATTGAAGATTATCCATCTACGTCTTCTACCACTGTCCCAAATACATATTTAATTGCTCGATGTCTCTCTGATCTTAACAACCTTCTAAAACAATATAATAGAAGCATTTTTTATTATGATTTACCACATAACTATCTAGATTCAATACATGTTACATGGATCATTACCTTTCACTATGAAGTCAAATTCCATCGTACATGTTTGCTCCTTCTATTGATGAGAATCCGATGGTCGACCTTATTCCCTGTTTAGGTATGATTTTCTTTCATGATTCGTTTATATTTTTCAGTTTATTTGACTGTTATTTTATCTTCTGTTATCTATCAATTCATTTGATATTTTAATAGTGTAACTTTGTTTGGGGTAATATATGAATGATTTTTATCCATATCGACAATTTTTTATCAGACATACAATCTCCAACTTAGTTTAATTATCTGGGTTTCTACAGTTCGGTTTTCATTCTCCTAAGATCGAATTCAATTTGTTGATTTTTCTATTTGGGAATTTATATTCAAATGTGACTACTTTTTGTACGTTTTTGTGACACAGTTGCATGCCAGGGATATTTGTATACTATATTTGTTCTGCAGAGCATGTGTGTGTTCTATGTTGTTGTTTACTTAAGTGATAAAAGGACAGTAATTACATGAGTAATATCTTATATCTTAAAGATTTGTAACATTAAAAATTATGCAACGCTGCAACTTAACTAATGCCAGTACGAATTGATTATAACACTAGATGCATTGGATTGTATTTTGTAGGTCTATGTTATCATTTGAATTGTGTACTACCGAGGATGTTTTGTTTCATGAAGTTTGGCTGTGTATGCCAAAGGTCAGGTTATTCATATTTTTTGACGATGCTGGAGCTCCTGATTCTCACTGCATAGTCAATAAAGGACTAACATCTGTATGGAAGTCATCTGATTCACATCAGAAACAACTTATGATGGAGTGGGCGGAGTGGACGTGTACAACTTTTTTAGTAATCATGTTTCCTTGACAGTGATAGAGTTCATAAACTGTGTTACTTTTGAATAAACTTTGATGCCAATTCATTTGTATGATTTGTAGTATGACGATTCATTTGAGAAGATATTTATTAATATCTTACTGTTAATATATAGTCATTGATTGATTTATATGTAACACAACTAATCCATTGTTTAACTTTTGTACTAAAGTAAAATCAAGTAACGTACAAACACAGTATACATGTTAAAGATTTCCTCACCCATCATCATGCATTTTTTTGACAACTAATTTATCCCTGTAACTAATGAAACATATGGTTAAGTTTAAGATGAAGATTATTACCAAAAAGCGAAAAAGTGTAAAAGCTGGAAGAAAAATGAAGATACCTCAACCATGAAATTTAAGTCGCCATCAGCCTTTTCATTTAGGATTCTAGTACCTCGAAGATTGGACTACTGAGAGTGGTAGTAGTGTTCATCAAATATGACCTAAAATTCCCAGCCACCAAAATCCAAATCATACTGGGAACGGTATGTACTCCTTTATTGGATGCAGCGCAGCAGACCGTACAACCAACTAGATTGCCTCTGCTGCGCCGTCGTCTTCGTCGTAGCGTTCTTTTCTGTGGGAGCCATAATGACGAGTCTCTCCCAAAACTAGAATTAGAACGTATTGGAATTAGAATTAGAATAATGCTAAGATTTTCATTAACCATTGAATGTACATTTTCATGTTATTTAGAAGATTATTTCTAAGAATGATATTATAAGATTGTATATCTACGATGTATTAGTTATACTGAAATGATTTTTGTATTAGGTTAGATGTTGCCAATTATAAAGGGGGAGGGGGTATTGAATGCATTACGTAGCCTTGCTTTCGTGAGTCAATACCTACATATTTGCAGTACTGCATTATATTGTAATATACAGTACAATGTACATTTCATTTAGTCAAAATCTATGGAATTATTTCTTGTGCTGCCTTAATGAAAGTTTCTTTAAGGCTTTCGCGTATTATTTCTTAACATGCAGGTTATATATATTTCATGTGCTGGTATTTGTTCACTTCGTGTGTTGTGTGTTTGCATGCTTCTATTTGTAATTAGCTATCACGTGCTATCAATATTTATTATTTTACTGCAATAAATTTTCAACTCATTGCTAACAATATAGCATTGAAGTGTCATATTGGCGCAGCGGATTAAACAAACAATCTTCAATCGGTGAAAGTAGCGATCGGTGGATTGAAAGATACTGAAGTTGCCCAAATTCGTTGATCCGAAGATACCGAATTCTAGCTATCTCGAACTCGTTGATCGCGCACGATACCGGGTTCAAAGATCTGCGATTCTTCGCACGTTGATCTAGCGCACTAGATTCCGTGAATCGGCTTCTGCAATCGTTGAATCGAGCGCACTCGATTATCCGAGAGAGGAGATAGGAGATTACACTCGACTACCAATTGGGTGAAAGCACAAAGCTAACAAAACAAGAGTTTTATTTCAAATCAACTAAACTATTACAAATGGCACCACCGGCCTATTTATAGAAGTTACAAAACAAAACAAAATTCTGTACAACTCTTAAGTCGGAACCGACTTATCACAAACGACTCAAGAAATACAGACGACATACGACTTACAAACAGACGACATACGACTTATTACAAGAAAGCCTAGCGACTTAGCAAACAGAAAATACAATAGAAAAATACATCATTTAAGTCGTTGCCGACTTAACAACTCCACTCGACTCAACTTAGTAGCGACTTAAGAAACAACGGTCCAGATTAACTCGGCAGGAGAATCCATGGCTTCAGGTTTCAGCGACATAAGATGGTACGACTTAACTAAGTCGTAACTCGATACCGACTTACCACTTGACTCGTTAAGTCGTTCTCGACCTAACACTTCATCAGTTTGCTCTGCCTTCTCACTGCATAACTCGGTAGATCGTCCTGGTGACTTAAGAGATTCGCTAACCCGCATATCTTTACTGAGTCGTTGCCGAGTTATACTAAGTCGGTCACGACTTATCGTTTCACTAGGTCGGTTACGAGTTAGGTCTTCTCCCCAGTTGAGTCGTAGCTCCTTTTCATCTAAACTGTTAGATCGAAGACGACTCAATGCCGCTTCATTAACTCGCGCATTTCCTTTGTTATCTCGTGTACGACTTATGCTATCTCGTGTACGACTTATGTCTTTTCCTTGGTTAAGTCGGTCACGACTTAGACCTTCAATTTCCTTAAGTCGGTCACGACTTAGTACTTGGCCTGCATCATCCTCCCCTGGTTGAGAGTAATTCGTCCTCGAATTTGCATTTTCCTCCTCCGCGACACACTCATCCCCATGATAAGGTACGAGATGCTTAACATTGAATACATCCGACGTGTACACACCCTCTGGCAGTTTCAATTTATAAGCATTTTCATTAATCCGTTTCACGATTTCTACAGGACCAATTTTTCTGGCTTTCAATTTATTATAAACGCTTATTGGAAAACGATCCTTTGTTAACACGGCATATACCCAATCTCCTTCATTAAATTCAACATTTCTTCGCTTCAAGTCTGCGGCCCTTTTATACCTCTCATTCGCCTTTTCCAATCGTTCCTGAACGATTTTATGACATTCTGTCAACCCCTCAACAAAATCAACAGCTCGTTTAACCGTCCCCTTTGGCTGTGTTACTACCGTTAAATCCAACGGTCCCCTCGGTAAGCTTGAGTATACTATCTGAAATGGACTGAAACCCGTACTACGGTTCACTGCATGATTATGAGCAAACTCTGCTTGACATAACTTCACATCCCAACTCTTCAAATTGTCTTGCACTAGATATCTCAATAAATTTCCCAACGATCTGTTCACAACCTCGGTCTTTCCATCCGTTTGCGGATGATAAGCGCTGCTAAAGTTCAACTTCGTTCCCACCATCTTCCACAAACTTAGCCAAAAATGACTCAAAAACGAGTATCCCTGTCCGACACAATCGATTCTGGCAACCCATGAAGTCGATATATCTCCTTGAAAAATAATTGAGCAACATGAACAACATCCGCCGTCTTCTTACAAGCAATAAAATGTGCCATTTTCGAAAATCGGTCAACCACCACATAAATGGAATCGTTACCACGCTGCGTTCTCGGCAACCCCAACACAAAGTCCATACTTACATCAACCCATGGTTTAGTTGGTACAGGTAACGACATATATAACCCAACATTAGTTGCAGTTCCTTTCGAAACCTGACAGATATGACATCGCTCCACAAACCTCTCCACCTCTTTCCTCATCGATGGCCAAAAATAAGATTGAGAAATCAGTTGTAATGTACGGTCCCTACCCACATGACCTTCCTCATGCAATTCCTTCACAATCTTCAACCGTAAACTGCAATCCGGTATACATAATCGATTTCCCTTGAACAGAAAACCATCTACCATCACAAACTCATCCATCTTCCCCTCCTTAACTTTATCGACAAACTTTGCAAAGGATCATCGACAAATAATTCTGGTAGTTCTTCAAACCCCATCACTTCAACCTTCATTGTTGTTAACAAATGATTTCTTCTACTCAAAGCATCAGCCACACGATTCGTCACCCTTGACTTGTGTTTAACAACAAAAGTAAACTGTTGCAGATATGCAATCCACGATGCATGTCTCGCTGAAATCTTGCCTTGCCCTTGTAAATGCTTCAATGCCTCATGATCAGTGTAAAGAACAAACTCCTTCTGAAAGAGATAGTGTCTCCAGTGTTTGATAGCTTGTACAACAGCATAAAATTCCATATCATAAGTACTATATCTCATCTTCGCTTCCGATAGCTTCTCACTGAAATAGGCAATAGGACGCCCCCTCTGACTCAACACTCCTCCAATCCCAACCTTGGATGCATCAGTGTGTAGTTCAAACAACAACTGAAAATCAGATAATACTAGAATTGGTGCAGTCGTCAGCAACTCCTTGATCTTCCCAAAAGCATCCCCTGCTTCCTTTGACCATGAAAACTGTTTACCCTTCATACAATCTGTAACAGGTGCCATCACACTACTAAAGTGTGGAATAAACCTCCGATAAAATGAAGCCAACCCATGAAAACTCCGAACTTCCGTTATCGTTTTGGGTTGCGGCCAATCTCTAATTGCTTCGACTTTACTTTGGTCAACCTGTATTCCTTCCTCCGACACAACATACCCCAGAAATAAAACACTCCTCGCCATGAAAACACACTTCTTTGTAGCAGCATAGAATTGTTCTTCACATAGAATAATTAACACTTTCTTCAAATGTTGAACATGTTCTTCTGTACTAGCACTGTAGATCAGAATATCATCAAAGTAAACCACCATAAATTTTCCAATGTATGGCCTGAAAATCTGGTTCATCACCCTCATGAATGTACTTGGTGCATTCGATAGACCAAACGGCATTACCAGCCATTCATACAACCCTTCCCTTGTCTTGAATGCTGTCTTCCATTCGTCCCCTGGTCTAATGCGAATCTGATGATAACCGCTCTTCAAGTCAATCTTAGAAAAGATTACGGACCCACTGATTTGATCCAATAAATCATCAAGTCTCGGCATCGGAAATCTGTATCTGACAGTGATCTTATTCAATGCTCTACTATCTGTGCACATCCTCCACGTTCCATCCTTTTTGGGTACCAATAAAGCTGGTACAACACAAGGACTTAAACTCTCCTGCACACGCCCCTGTTCAAGCAATTCTTCCACCTGCCTTCGCAACTCTTCATGTTCCTTTGGACTCATTCGATAATGTGGTCTATGCGGCAACATTGCTCCCGGAACAAGATCGATTTGATGTTGAATGTCTCTTAGTGGCGGTAACTCCTTCGGTAACTCATCTGGAAATACATCCTCAAATTCTTTCAAAACGGGCTTTGTTTCTTCTGGAATTTCAACCTCTTCACTGCTCTCACGCCCAATCAACAAGAATACTTCCGGCTCTTCCTCAACCTTCTTAACAAACTCCTTCAAAGATAATAAAGTTTTCAGCTCTTCAATCTCTTCTGACTTACTTTCTCCTTGTGGTCTCTTCTTTGGAACTAGGATAATCTTCGTACCTTCAAACATAAAACTGTAGCTATTGGTCCGACCGTCATGCTGTACTGCTCGATCATACTGCCATGGTCTTCCCAAAAGTAAGTGGAAAACATCCATTTCTACTACATCACACCAGATCTCATCTTTGTATTTCTTCCCAATAGAGAATAGAACACGAACTCGTCTATCCACTTTCACTTCTCCTCCTTTTCTCAACCATGCTAACTTGTACGGACTCGGATGTTTCTCTGTCTTCAACTACAACTTTGTTACAACCTCGGTTGAAATGATATTGTCACAGCTTCCGGCGTCAATCACAAATTTACACACCTTCCCCAGTATAGTGCATGTCGACTGAAAGATATTACTCCTCAACCAACTAGCTTCTTCCTGCTTTGGTGTCAAACACGATCTCCTCAGCATTAGATTACAACCTTCATCCCCTGACGCAATATCCTGTTCATCCTCCTCAACTGGACTAGAATAATTTCCATCAACACCCTCATCTTCAACTTCTGTAATCATGGTTCTCTTCTTTGGCTTTGGACACTCACTGCTTTTATGACCCAATTCCTGGCAATTATAACATTTGAAACCGTTGTTAACCTTTGCCTTCTCAGCCTCCTTCACCATTGGTCTACTGATAGGTTTAGAAACATTAGAACTCCCACTAACACCCTTCGCTTGATTGTTAGAATTAGTAAACACACCACCTCCTCGTCGTCCTTGTTTCTCCCAAGCCAACGCTTTCTGATGTGCTTCCGCCACAGATCTTGGATCGAACATATTCACCATATCCTGAATCTGCATTCTCAATCCCCCAATGAATCTAGACGTCAGCTGCTCTTCTGTTTCCATAATATCATTCCTCGCAATAAGTTGATAAAATTCGTCAGCATAGTCATTAACAGTCTTTGTGCCCTGCCTCAAGTTCTGCAAACGTTGATACATCAAAGATTGATAATTGTAAGGTAAGAACGTTGCTTTCATCAATTTCTTCATCTTCTCCCAAGACTCAACTTTTGACTTCCCCATTCGTTCACGTGTAAGTTTGGTTTGCTGCCACCATGCTAAAGCTCTACCCCTCAGCCTTGTAGCAACCAACTTCACTCTACGATGTTCTGGAACTTCTTTGAAATCAAAAATTTCTTCAACATTAGCTACCCAATCCAGAAACTCCTCAGCTTGCATACCTCCTTTAAACTTCGGTATTTCCGTCTTCATCCCCGACTCCCACTTGTGATCATATTCAGAGTGATTTCTTCCTTGTCCTCGTCCTCGAATACTACCACCTTCATACTCCTCTTCAAAATCAGATGTATATCGATGTCGATCCTGACCACCAACATCTCTATTCCCTTCACGTCTACCACCAACATCCCTTCTATCTACATTCCTCCGTTCACGATCATTCACATTCCTCCCACGTCTTTGATCATCATCAACACTTCCGTCTCGATTGGAATGTGGCGAGACTCTACTTCCCCCATGGTTAGATTCAGGTGAAACTCTTCTCCGATTTTGATTCATTTCTAACATCATCTTCTCTAAACTCCCAATGCCTTCATCCAACTTCTCATTGAATTTGTCACTTATACGTTGCTCCATTTGCTCGGCATCTTCCCGCTTATACAAATCTTCCACGTTTTGGTGACGATTAGCTCTACGTGGCGGCATGATTGAATACTTCACAAACTCTTCAACACTTCAAAATTCAAACACCTTTCGAACTTTGATCCAAAGTGTAATGGATCGAAATCTCCCTCTTTGTTGCAATAATATAATGAACACGATGAACACAACTTCTCCAAACGATAAGATCTGATCTCCAAACTTCAAAAGTGTGCACGACCCAATTCTTCAAACTCTTGGTCGTGTTCAAATCTTCAAAATGATTGGCTCCAAGACTCGATTTAGCTATGATTGGCTAAAACAAGCTCCGATACCAAACTGGCGCAGCGGATTAAACAAACAATCTTCAATCGGTGAAAGTAGCGATCGGTGGATTGGAAGATACTGAAGTTGCCCAAATTCGTTGATCCAAAGATACCGAATTCTAGCTATCTCGAACTCGTTGATCGCGCACGATACTGGGTTCAAAGATCTGCGATTCTTCGCACGTTGATCTAGCGCACTAGATTCCGTGAATCGGCTTCTGCAATCGTTGAATCGAGCGCACTCGATTATCCGAGAGAGGAGATAGGAGATTACACTCGACTACCAATTTGGTGAAAGCACAAAGCTAACAAAACAAGAGTTTTATTTCAAATCAACTAAACTATTACAAATGGCACCACCGGCCTATTTATAGAAGTTACAAAACAAAACAAAATTCTGTACAACTCTTAAGTCAGAACCGACTTATCACGAACGACTCAAGAAATACAGACGACATACGACTTACAAACAGACAACATACGACTTACAAACAGACGACATACGACTTATTACAAGAAAGCCTAGCGACTTAGCAAACAGAAATACAATAGAAAAATACATCATTTAAGTCGTTGCCGACTTAACAACTCCACTCGACTCAACTTAGTAGCGACTTAAGAAACAACGGTCCAGATTAACTCGGCAGGAGAATCCATGGCTTCAGGTTTCAGCGACATAAGATGGTACGACTTAACTAAGTCGTAACTCGATACCGACTTACCACTTGACTCGTTAAGTCGTTCTCGACCTAACACTTCATCAGTTTGCTCTCCCCTCTCACTGCATAACTCGGTAGATCGTCCTGGTGACTTAAGAGGTTCGCTAACCCGCATATCTTTACTGAGTCGTTGCCGAGTTATACTAAGTCGATCACGACTTATCGTTTCACTAGGTCGGTTACGAGTTAGGTCTTCTCCCCAGTTGAGTCGTAGCTCCTTTTCATCTAAACTGTTAGATCGAAGACGACTCAATGCCGCTTCATTAACTCGTGCATTTCCTTTGTTATCTCGTGTACGACTTATGCTATCTCGTGTACGACTTATGTCTTTGCCTTGGTTAAGTCGGTCACGACTTAGACCTTCAATTTCCTTAAGTCGGTCACGACTTAGTACTTGGCCCGCATCACATATATAGCGTGGCTGGAGAATCTGGTATCATTTCAGAGCGACATGTTCCTATTATGCGGACAGTTGCATGGATTTACATGCACTGAAGAATTGCTGAAATGAATCACATGTGTTGTCTATAGCGGCTGAAGGTATTGTACCAGTATAAAATGTTGTGATCAACACCCAAGCAGTAATAAAACAAATATAAAAATTGGTACAAATAGTACTGGGATCTATAAAACTGTACTACAAAATTATATATCTGTCTCCATCATCCCTTCTCTACCACGTTCCCTAATGCTGCTCCTATAAAGCTTGCTACATATAAGGTTAACAGGTCTTCTTACTGCAAAAATTATTAATCACGTACAAGTCTCATTCTTACATGACATCTTCATCTTACACACTGCTTTATTAACATGCTTTATTCCCATGTTTTCCTACGCACATCTCCTCACATCTATAAATTCTTCCACATCAACAAAATTTACTTCATACTTTACATCAATTCTCAGTCTAAAATGAAAATGGTACTTTTTCATTCTCTTCTATTCGCACATTTAACATTTTCTGCCTAGCTGTAGCGTAATAAAGTAGAATTTCTTCCTTTCATAAAGTACATCTGTAGTTCTTTTTTATTTCTTCTCCCTTATTTATCATATACACTATCACGTATAGTATATTTGTAAATATTATCACCTACTCCTTTTTCCCAAACATGAGATTTCATTTTATTCACATTTACTCATTATCTTTGGTCATGCAGAGCAAATGTTCACCAAACGATACCGAGACTCCATTAAGCCTTCCCATAGAGAAATTAAAACGTAAATGCACACATACAACAAATCAGTTTCGATCACTTACAACTGAAAGAATTGATGCTTTAGATGTCGTTTCAAAGCCTACTACTCCGCGGGATAAACCAGAGAATGTTAGCAATGTGAACCACTTAGTTCATCTTTCTTCCTATCCAACAAAGGCAAATAATGTGTGAAACAACAACAAATTGTTAGAACTACCTGCCTTTGAAGTGCAAATTCAACAAGCTAATGAACATCAACAATTTCCACACTGTCCTGTACACAATAATTGGGATGATTTTTTTACTCCCGAAGTGGTATGCTATACATATATACATGTATACTTGAATACATATACACATAGATACACATATGTATATTATACTTTCCTTAACTTTTTATTTCTCTTACAAATTGAAGAGTGCGATAGAGCTGTTGAGCGTTTTCTTGCGGAGCGTTCGCACAAATGATCCTACTCTATGTTAATAAAACACATGTTCATTTTCCTGCTTTACTAGATTTTATTCTGTCTACGAATAGCTACAAAATTTCTGTCATAATATTATTTACAAGTACCTTTTATAATTTACTAAACTACAGTATGTATTTTGGCTCTTTATACTTCGTTAATTTGAAGCAACTTTATTTCTCTGATCAATTTAGCAATCGGTTGCGGGCTCTACCAAGTTAACTGATATTGTAGGGTCTGTTTCAAGTGAATCTTTGGATAACATTTGGTCAACTTGATTCATACATGTTTTGTGCTGATAAGCGGATTAATTACATATTTACATTACTCTTTTTAGCCTTTCATGTATGTCTTATACTGAACCAAGGTAGATCTTTATTTTAATAGCAGTACACTTGAACAAAAATAAAAAACCAACAATTATGTGGTTAACAAGATTTAATTTTTATTAATCATATGTAAGTTTATAAACTTCCATAATACTGAAAATGCTAATTTTAACATTTATTCAATTTCTCAACATATTGTTGTAACGGTTGACTACTCTCTTTACCCGATTAACTATTTCCAAAAATAACTTAGTTTCATTCCTGTTTTGATAAATGGTTTGATTGTGCATGTATGCATACAAAAAATGCAACATTTCATACAAATCAACTTTTTTCGTAATATTAAAAAAAGTCTTACAAATACTATTTTATAACACTGATTCCTCTTGCGTACGTGCATCGCACGTGCCAACATACTCGTATGAATATATATGAAGCTCATAAGTATATGAAGGACTTTGTAACGATCCAGTATTTAGGACCATTCAAATCGACAATAATCCACACATGTCAGACTTGAATAATCCAAAATAATAGATTGTTAATATAAATTGGCAAAACTCAGCATATACAGTAAATAAAATAATCATAGATCACAGACACAAACACAGAGTAATATAACAATAATGCAGCGGAAACAAAAGAATAGTAGTTCATGAAGCTACTATATATATAACAGAGTTAAATAAGATACAACAGAAGTCTCGAATACAATAGTCAAATACAATATCAGAATGCATCACTGGAATCAACTGAATATCTGAAAGCTGGATAGATAGCTGGATCTCCAAGCAAAGCTCCTACTCTAAAGGTGAGTCTCGAATATTGGTACACTCAGTCTGACCCGAGCGTAAAAAAACACAAAACACTCGAGTCAGGATTAACATTCTTATATCAATAAATCCAACTCAAGTGAAATAACGACTGAAATACAAGTGACTCAAAGGATGTTTGGGATAACCATCCTCTAAGGATCCATTAAACTATCTATATATACAGTAGAATACGCTAAGTAGATAATGTCTAATCGGTAAAGTACGATATCAAAATAGCGTTAAGTCATGGCCCATTCCACCCTTAACCCATTTTTATTCCCAAGAGTATATACAAGACCGTAGTTTCCACAAAACCGGATGTCACCAGAGGGCAATCCATATACTAAAGGTACAAACCAAAATCGTAGTGGCCGCGAATAGGATAATCAGTATGACAAGGTACATGAGACAATACCAACTAGGATACTAGTAGTTGCGTGATCCAGACTGATGTTGGGCATAGCAACTACTACCCCAACACCGCGAAACAACACTCCCATAATCGAGGGGTGCACCCACATCGAATCACAAAAGTAATAGATATGGTAACGAAGAAGTGTGTCCGCTAGAGGTGGCGAACCTCAATGGCCCGGCGCGGCTCCTGTTTTAGTCATGTCAGGGGTCATCCAAAATCGTTCTGTTTCTTCAGTCAACGCGTTTACCAAACCATCCACTTCATTCTGGATCAACACTCCGCGTATATTAGTTATTGAAGTGGTTTTCGGTATCGACAGAGAGTATGTCCATATCTGATCCCGGTCTTTTTAATAACTACGTATTATTACACCGATGGTCATTTAATAAATTTTCAAAATAGTTATATTTCAAAACCGACATATCATTGCCATTTCAAACCATATAAATACGATATCACTTTTCTTTCAAATAAATCCATTTCCAAAATCATATCACTTTCCAAAGTTATATCGCTTTCGAAATCATAAGTCTTTTAAAATCATAACACTTTGGAAATCAAAACTTGAAATTCATAACACTTTGAAATCCTAACACTTTCCTCTTAAACAGTTTAGATATTAAAATTTGTATATATAGAAAAATAGTTTATAAAATAAAATAGTTTATATAAAATAGTTATAAGTTAAATAAAATAATTTATATTGAAACTGATTTATATTAAAATAATTTATATTAAAATTTATAAAGTAAAATATAAATAGTTTTAGATATAGTTTAAATGCTTTATATAAAAATAGCTTCCTCTAATTTCACAAATCAATTCACATAAACTCGAATTCCAAAATTAAAATTTAATTAAATCTCAAATCATCAATTTCAATTCAATTTAGTTTCTCAATAAACCCTTCAAATTATCGATTTCAAATGCCTATTTTAACCATAATAAACCATTTCAATTTCAATATATTTCAAGTTTAAATATTCAACATTTCAAAACTAAATTCGATAATTCAATTTATGTCCCAATTTAATTTCATTACATTTAGTTTCTGAAATATTTCTTTAATCATTTCAATACATCAAAATACAACTTCAATTTACAAATTTATATAGACAAAATATCCCATTTAAATTTATATAAGTTTGAAATATTTATTTAAGCCACTTCTTAATTAATTCAAGTTATAAAACATATCTTAAAATTTCAAATTTAATAGATTTCAAATCAACTTATTTAAGTATAATTCTTAAATAATTAAGAATTCCAAATCAATTCAATTTTTATCTTTCAACCTGAAACATTATAAATTCTATATTTAAAAATATAAATTTTACATAAATACTTAAACATATTTCATATTGATTCAAATCAACTTTATTAAATCAACTTTAATAAATCTTTAAAATCATTATTTATTTAAAACCATATGCTTCTTTCAAAACCGTAGAAATGTTTTCAAAACATTTATATATAGACCAACAGTGTCTGTATATAATTTTCTATCCTATGGTCAAGTGATACAGATATTTATCATTTCAATCCGAAATTTAAAATATATTCGGGTATATATCTTTTCAACCCGAAATCCGAAATTCAATTTAATTTGAAAATCGCTTGGGTTTATCATTTCAACCCATAACGATTTTCTCCTATTCTAAAGTCCGTTCGGGTATGTATCATTTCAACCCATAGTGATTCTATACTAACAGGGAACTTGCAGAGTGATAACAGATATGATAATAATATAACAGCGGTAACTGGCATATATCATCAGTATAAATAACAGATAAGGGTGTCAGATGTCACTGGTGAACAGATACAGATGGTGGCATATATATATATATATATATCAATATAAATAACAGATAATGATGTCAGGTGTCACATGTGAACAGATACAGATGATAGCATAGATATAGCAATATAAATAACTAACAGCAACATATTTCAATTGTCGTTCCAATGGAAATCAAATTTAATAAGTAAAAAAACGTTAATCGTGAGTGATTGCTCACCTTTCGAGGCTAGAGATGCACGAGAAGATGACCCGGTTACGCACACTGATACGGACATAGAGATTGAGTTACGAATCCAAGCAAAACAAATCGGCACGAATTCAACGATCAAAGCTGATAACAGAAATCGATGAAATCAAATCAAAACATTCAACATAGCAACAAATAAAACATGTCCTGTATCAAAGTTTAACAATAAAATTCTATGTGCTACCGAGATCGAAATGGTCTGAAATTTGGTATGAATAAAGATCAAAACTTGTATTTCAAACTGCAAAAGATTCACTTGTTTTGTACAAGAGACGAGAAAAGTTACGATGTCACGAACATAGACTCAGGCCATGTTTGCAGCAGTGTAAAATAATTTCTAAGTACAAAAGAACAGCTGTCTGGGTCTAACTTCTAGATTCTCGACCACTAATCAAACGATGTCGGATTTGGTTAAAATTTGACAAGCATAAACTAGGTAACTTTGACTCATTTTTAAAAATAAAATCAACTCATTCCGACGTAAGACAGAAGAGATACGATGCGTCAAACATGAACTCAGGTCGTGTTTGCAGCAGTGTAAAATAATTCCAAGTACAAAAGAACAGCTGTCTGGGTCTAACTTCCAGATCCTCGACCACTAATCAAACGATGTCGGATTTAGCTGAAATTTGACAGGCATAAACTAGGTAACTTTGACTCCTTTTTAAAAATAAAATCAACCCATTCCGACGTAAGACAAAAGAGATACGATGCGTCAAACATGAACTCAGGTCGTGTTTGCAGCAGTGTAAAATAATTCAAGTACAAAAGAACAGCTGTCTGGGTCTAACTTCCAGATCCTCGACCACTAATCAAACGATGTCGGATTTTACTGAAATTTGACAGGCATAAACTAGGTAACTTCGACTCTTTTTTAAAAATAAAATCAACTCATTCCGATAAAACATGAGTGAGATATGATATCATGAACATGTAGTCTAACTGCTGTTCAGAAGAAATAAATAAATAAATAAATAAAAATAAAATAAAACAAAAATAAAATAAAACAAAACAAAAATAAAATAAAATGCATGCAGACCATATGCGGAAGTACAAATCTAATACAAACTTATATGTACACACTATGCAACACTATACAACTTACTTACCACTTCTAGTAAAATGATGCAGCAAACATATATATACTAATAGTACAACAACTTTTTACGTCAATATACTAGGAATATAACTCACTATTTTAGATATATATATACTTTACTGCAACTTACCAAAATCAAAATCTTATATATATATATATATATATATATAAATACTAATATATAAACTACTGTTATATATACCCTAAAGCAACATTTATATAAACTTTTTATATGTACAAAACAAATATACACTGTAAGTTATAGTCTATATATATACTTTTTAATATCAATCACTCAAAACTTCCCACAAATAGAATGCATAGGTTATATGTATAAAATCTGCATATTATGACTGAAACACTTAACTTGTATATATAAAGTACTATAGTATTACAAACCAGACCTTATTCACATCTTTAACTAGTAATATATATATACAAAAGGAAAAATAAACAGCTTGCATAAATATATATTAACATATAACTTTTACGCATGTTGCCATAACAATATTTACAACACTTAATATATATTACTGTACTCATTATTTATTATACATACCTCTAAAACAAAAAGAGGCTACAAGCCGAAGCCAATTGAGAAGGCACGACAACTTGAAAGTGGCTTGCGGCCTTGGATCTGGGTGTTTCTGCCGATGCTCAGACGATGGAAAGAGGCACGGTGGTCGAGGAGAGAGTGAGGCGTTGCTTGGTTGAGGGGTGTGGGCTGTCACGTCGCTCGGGTGGTGGCAGTGCTGCGACGTTCGGTCAAAGAAATGAAGTGGCGTGGTTAGTTTCGGTAGGAGGATGGGCGAAGGGGAAGGCTTCTACATGGTTGTTGATGCTTGCATGAGGAAGCGGGTAGCTTGGGTTCAAAAGATGCTGCACAAACAAATGAAAAAGGAAAAACAAGCAGCAGATTCAAAAAAAAAAAAGAGCAGAGAGAAAGTGAACAGAAGAAAAGAAGGGTGGAAGGGGTAACGTGTAGGCTGATATGAATTTATGAATTGAAGTGATGTTGCCAGTTGTATTGCAGAAATCATAAATGCTAATAGCTGTGTATATTCAACTGATGGGTAATTGAGTAGTCAATAGGAGACCAAGAGGCTAAAATAACGAACCACAACAGTTAACCGTTTACTGATTTCGCAGCGTACCGAGGTTCGAAAAACGGAAAGGAATATACCGTTGAGATCAGCATGACGAGACAATCAAAACGGTATATTGATATCGGTGGTATGATTGAATTATAAAATTCGAATTTTCTACCAACGGAAAATACGAGAAAAACGTAAGAAAATAAGATCGACGGAGCTAAAGATTTCCGAATTTGGAAAAACGACAAACTGGAATTTTGCTCAGAAGATAGTTTAGAATTTTTCTATGTAAAAATATTTAGGTTTCGGAAATATTTTATTTTCATCGCTTTTTAATTGATTAGATCGAAGTGAATTTACGCGCGAAATAAACTTTCATATTTTCGGACGAAAATTTACTAGTCACTATGTTTAACTAGACGTATTCCAAATATTAAATTTTTATTTTAAAATTTTATCGATTAAAATTTTACTAATTACGTTATTAAAACAGTTAAAATTTTACGGGTCGTTACATTCTCCCCCACTCAAAACTTTTCGTCCCCGAAAAGGGAGAAGGTAGGAGAATAGAAACAACCAGAAAGAAAGTAGATTGGAATACAAGTAAAACAATTAATTTAAACCATATAAATTTCAATTTAAATTAATTAATATTTAACAATTTGGTTAAATCCTTTTTGAGTTCACTTAAGTTAAATCAATCTATCTATTTCATTATCTTATATCTAGTCATCCTAAATTAACAATTTCTAAATCATCAATTTGTATAATCATTTATTGTACTCATATTTTATTCAACAAATTTAATTCTTTTTATTCCAAATTATTATTAAATTTGTTCCACGTAATATATTTTATCGCATATATTTAAATCATATAAATTAATTTAAACCACATAAATTTCAATTTAAATTAATTTATATTCATTAATTGATTTTAAATTCAAGGTATTTCCAATAGTTGATCTAATTTCAATTTATTAATTCCTTAAAACAAAATTTATTTTTCAATTATCTTATTATTCTATTTATCTCTATTAACATTTTATAATTAAAATTTAAGTGTATAACATTTATTATAACCACTCGAATTTTATTTATGAAATCATTTTATATTGTATATTATCCAATTACATTTTAACTTCTAAATAATTTAGGTAAGTTATATTGAAATGCAATTTAGTACTATACAAATAAAATTTTCAAATTCAATTATCTCAAGTTTAAATATTTATTCAAATTTGACTTCAGTTTATAATTGAAATCATCTTTAAATCATAAACTTAAGAATTTAAATCTCCGATTTACTTCAACAATTTTGAGATATATATATATATATAGTATATATCAGATCAAAATTTTCCTTTATATATATAATAAATCAAGCCATACCACAGGAATTCAAAACAAATTAAATTTCCAAACCTTTTAGAGATAATTATGTGTATACTATATATATTAATCCAAATTAAATTTAAAATAATATACCCATATATATATAATTCAAATCAAAATATTTTTCCAAAACAAAACCGTAGCAAAGCTACAAAATGGTCTCTCCACGTCGAAACTCGAAAATGAATGTCGATGACGCTGCAGTCATCACCGAAATTATTTTCCAGCGACAAAAGAGAAGAGTACTGATTTCAACATTTAATTTTTTTTTTGAAAACGGTTTCTATTCGAAAATACCTTTAATAATATACACTTTAAAACCAAAGTTGAAATCACCGGAAATCAAATTCTCAAATTCCTGATTTTTAAAATTCATTTCGATTCCAAATCAATTTATAAACCATGTTTATAAATTCATTTAGAACAATAAATGATAATCAAATATTATCATTCAACAACCAATTTAATTAACTATTTAATTCCAGAAAATCCTATACTTATATATATAATATAATCATACGAATCTATTCAATTTACCAAATTTGAAATAATATTGTGTCAGTTTGCTCTATTCAAGTGTTTTGGAAATCCTATCGATAGCGTTGATCAGACGAATCGATCGAAAACCCAAATCAACATCAACAACTCAAACAACACAATATATAAAACATTTTAATATTAATTACAAATACACTCCCTCACTCGGATATCCTCAAATGGATTTCAAAACAAAGATAGAGATTCAGATTAGAGAAACTCTAACAAAAAGAATTCAACTAAAAGGTAGACCCGATAGGGAGATAAGATAATTGAGTTTTCAAACAGAAGATGGACAAACTTATATAAATCGCGGGTAACCTTAACCGGGTCAACCGTGATTCCAAGAATAAATTCGATGTAGAATTTTACGACAAATCGACATTCGATCGTCAAAGATAGAATTCGGGTATAACAAAAGATAACAGCATCGTAAACCGAGGATATAGAAATCTTCGGCGAATCAACACTGGTTGTACAGGAGTTTCACTCTTTTACAAATTATTCAGATATTGGCGAGACCTCCGATTTATTATAGAGATCGTTCGAAGTGGAGTTATGGGATACTCCAGAATTAAAAAGACACGAATAGGGGAGACACGAATGGACTTTGGAACCGAAGGGAACGTTCCAAAATTCAAAGAAACCGAGTCAAAGAAGAAGGAATTCAAGCTCGAACGAACGTGATTCTGTAATTGAATTCACTACATATGTTGAGTTTTGCCTAAAACCAGAGCTCTGATACCAACTGTAACGACCCAGTATTTAGGACCATTCAAATCGACAATAATCCACACATGTCAGACTTGAATAATCCAAAATAATAGATTGTTAATATAAATTGGCAAAACTCAGCATATACAGTAAATAAAATAATCACAGATCACAGACACAAACACAGAGTAATATAACAATAATGCAGCGGAAACAAAAGAATAGTAGTTCATGAAGCTACTATATATATAACAGAGTTAAACAAGATACAACAGAAGTCTCAAATACAATAGTCAAATACAATATCAGAATACATCACTGGAATCAACTGAATATCTGAAAGCTGGATAGATAGCTGGATCTCCAAGCGAAGCTCCAACTCCAAAGGTGAGTCTCGAATACTGGTACACTCAGTCTGACCCGAGCGTAAAGAAAACACAAAACACTCGAGTCAGGATTAACATTCTTATATCAATAAATCCAACTCAAGTGAAATAACGACTGAAATACAAGTGACTCAAAGGATGTTTGGGATAACCATCCTCTAAGGATCCATTAAACTATCTATATATACAGTAGAATACGCTAAGTAGATAATGTCTAATCGGTAAAGTACGATATCAAAATAGCGTTAAGTCATGGCCCATTCCACCCTTAACCCATTTTTATTCCCAAGAGCATATACAAGACCGTAGTTTCCCCAAAACCGGAAGTCACCAGAGGGCAATCCATATACTAAAGGTACAAACCAAAATCGTAGTGGTCGCGAATAGGATAATCAGTATGACAAGGTACATGAGGCAATACCAACTAGGATACTAGTAGTTGCGTGATCCGGACTGATGTTGGGCATAGCAGCTACTACCCCAACACCGCGAAACAACACTTCCATAATCGAGGGGTGCACCCAAATCGAATCACAAAAGTAATAGATATGGTAACGAAGAAATGTGTCCGCTAGAGGTGGCGAACCTCAATGGCCCGGCGCGGCTCCTGTTTTAGTCATGTCAGGGGTCATCCAAAATCGTTCTGTTTCTTCAGTCAACGCGTTCACCAAACCATCCACTTCATTCTGGATCAACACTCCGCGTATATTAGTTATTAAAGTGGTTTTCGGTATCGACAGAGAGTATGTCCATATCTGATCTTGGTCTTTTTAATAACTACGTATTATTACACCGATGGTCATTTAATAAATTTTCAAAATAGTTATATTTCAAAACCGACATATCATTGCCATTTCAAACCATATAAATACGATATCACTTTTCCTTCAAATAAATCCATTTCCAAAATCATATCACTTTCCAAAGTTATATCGCTTTCGAAATCATAAGTCTTTTAAAATCACAACACTTTGGAAATCAAAACTTGAAATTCATAACACTTTGAAATCCTAACACTTTCCTCTTAAACAGTTTAGATATTAAAATTTGTATATATAGAAAAATAGTTTATAAAATAAAATAGTTTATATAAAATAGTTATAAGTTAAATAAAATAATTTATATTGAAACTGATTTATATTAAAATAATTTATATTAAAATTTATAAAGTAAAATATAAATAGTTTTAGATATAGTTTAAATGCTTTATATAAAAATAGCTTCCTCTAATTTCACAAATCAATTCACATAAACTCGAATTCCAAAATTAAAATTTAATTAAATCTCAAATCATCAATTTCAATTCAATTTAGTTTCTCAATAAACCCTTCAAATTATCGATTTCAAATGCCTATTTTAACCATAATAAACCATTTCAATTTCAATATATTTCAAGTTTAAATATTCAACATTTCAAAACTAAATTCAATAATTCAATTTATGTCCCAATTTAATTTCATTACATTTAGTTTCTGAAATATTTCTTTAATCATTTCAATACATCAAAATACAACTTCAATTTACAAATTTATATAGACAAAATATCCCATTTAAATTTATATAAGTTTGAAATATTTATTTAAGCCACTTCTTAATTAATTCAAGTTATAAAACATATCTTAAAATTTCAAATTTAATAGATTTCAAATCAACTTATTTAAGTATAATTCTTAAATAATTAAGAATTCCAAATCAATTCAATTTTTATCTTTCAACCTGAAACATTATAAATTCTATATTTAAAAATATAAATTTTACATAAATACTTAAACATATTTCATATTGATTCAAATCAACTTTATTAAATCAACTTTAATAAATCTTTAAAATCATTATTTATTTAAAACCATATGTTTCTTTCAAAACCGTAGAAATGTTTTCAAAACATTTATATATAGACCAACGGTGTCTGTATATAATTTTCTATCCTATGGTCAAGTGATACGGATATTTATCATTTCAATCCGAAATTTAAAATATATTCGGGTATATATCTTATCAACCCGAAATTCCAAATTCAATTTAATTTGAAAATCGCTTGGGTTTATCATTTCAACCCATAACGATTTTCTCTTTTTCTAAAGTCCGTTCGGGTATGTATCATTTCAACCCATAGTGATTCTATTCTAACAGGGAACTTGCAGAGTGATAACAGATATGATAATAATATAACAACGGTAACATGCATATATCATCAGTATAAATAACAGATAAGGGTGTCAGATGTCACTGGTGAACAGATACAGATGATGGCATATATATATATCAATATAAATAACAGATAATGATGTCAGGTGTCACATGTGAACAGATACAGATGATAGCATAGATATAGCAATATAAATAACTAACAGCAGCATATTTCAATTGTCGTTCCAATGGAAATCATATTTAATAAGTAAAAGAACGTTAATCGTGAGTGATTGCTCACCTTTCGAGGCTAGAGATGCACGAGAAGATGACCCGGATACGCACACTGATACGGACATAGAGATTGAGTTACGAATCCAAGCAAAACAAATCGGCACGAATTCAACGATCAAAGCTGATAACAGAAATCGATGAAATCAAATCAAAACATTCAACATCAACAAATAAAACATGTCCTGTATCAAAGTTTAACAATAAAATTCTATGTGCTACCGAGATCGAAATGGTCTGAAATTTGGTATGAATAAAGATCAAAACTTGTATTTCAAACTGCAAAAGATTCACTTGTTTTGGACAAGAGACGAGAAAAGTTACGATGTCACGAACATAGACTCAGGCCATGTTTGCAGCAGTGTAAAATAATTTCTAAGTACAAAAGAACAGCTGTCTGGGTCTAACTTCCAGATCCTCGACCACTAATCAAACGATGTCGGATTTGGTTGAAATTTGACAGGCATAAACTAGGTAACTTTGAATCCTTTTTAAAAATAAAATCAACTCATTCCTACGTAAGACAGAAGAGATACGATGCGTCAAACATGAACTCAGGTCGTGTTTGCAGCAGTGTAAAATAATTCAAGTACAAAAGAACAGCTGTCTGTGTCTAACTTCCAGATCCTCGACCACTAATCAAACGATGTCGGATTTGGCTGAAATTTGACAGGCATAAACTAGGTAACTTTGACTCCTTTTTAAAAATAAAATCAACCCATTCCGACGTAAGACAAAAGAGATACGATGCGTCAAACATGAACTCAGGTCGTGTTTGCAGCAGTGTAAAATAATTCCAAGTACAAAAGAACAGCTGTCTGGGTCTAACTTCCAGATCCTCGACCACTAATCAAACGATGTCGGATTTTACTGAAATTTGACGGGCATAAACTAGGTAACTTCGACTCTTTTTTAAAAATAAAATCAACCCATTCCGATAAAACATGAGTGAGATATGATATCATGAACATGTAGTCTAACTGCTGTTCAGAAGAAATAAATAAATAAATAAATAAAAATAAAATAAAACAAAAATAAAATAAAATAAAACAAAAATAAAATAAAATGCATGCAGACCATATGCGGAAGTACAAATCTAATACAAACTTATATGTACACACTATGCAACACTATACAACTTACTTACCACTTCTAGTAAAATGATGCAGCAAACATATATATACTAATAGTACAACAACTTTTTACGTCAATATACTAGGAATATAACTCACTATTTTAGATATATATATACTTTACTGCAACTTACCAAAATCAAAATCTTATATATATATATAAATACTAATATATAAACTACTGTTATATATACCCTAAAGCAACATTTATATAAACTTTTTATATGTACAAAACAAATATACACTGTAAGTTATAGTCTATATATATACTTTTTAATATCAATCACTCAAAACTTCCAACAAATAGAATGCATAGGTTATATGTATAAAATCTGCATATTATGACTGAAACACTTAACTTGTATATATAAAGTACTATAGTATTACAAACCAGACCTTATTCACATCTTTAACTAGTAATATATATATACAAAAGGAAAAATAAACAGCTTGCATAAATATATATTAACATATAACTTTTACGCATGTTGCCATAACAATATTTATAACACTTAATATATATTACTGTACTCATTATTTAATATATATACCTCTAAAACAAAAAGAGGCTACAAGCCGAAGCCAATTGAGAAGGCATGACAACTTGAAAGTGGCTTGCGGCCTTGGATCTGGGTGTGTCTGTCGATGCTCAGACGATGGAAAGAGGCACGGTGGTCGAGGAGAGAGTGAGGCGTTGCTTGGTTGAGGGGTGTGGGCTGTCACGTCGCTCGGGTGGTGGCAGTGCTGCGATGTTCGATCAAAGAAATGAAGTGGCGTGGTTAGTTTCGGTAGGAGGATGGGCGAAGGGGAAGGCTTCTACATGGTTGTTGATGCTTGCATGAGGAAGCGGGTAGCTTGGGTTCAAAAGATGCTGCACAAACAAATGAAAAAGGAAAAACAAGCAGCAGATTCAAAAAAAAGAGAGAGCAGAGAGAAAGTGAACAGAAGAAAAGAAGGGTGGAAGAGGTAACGTGTAGGCTGATATGAATTTATGAATTGAAGTGATGTTGCCCGTTGTATTGCAGAAATCATAAATGCTAATAGCTGTGTATATTCAACTGATGGGTAATTGAGTAGTCAATAGGAGACCAAGAGGCTAAAATAACGAACCACAACAGTTAACCGTTTACTGATTTCGCAGCGTACCGGAGTTCGAAAAACGGAATGGAATATACCGTTGAGATCAGCATGACGAGACAATCAAAACGGTATATTGATATCGGTGGTATGATTGAATTATAAAATTCGAATTTTCTACCAACGGAAAATGCGAGAAAAACGTAAGAAAATAAGATCGACGGAGCTAAAGATGTCCGAATTTGGAAAAACGACAAACTGGAATTTTGCTCAGAAGATGTTTTAGAATTTTTCTATGTAAAAATATTTAGGTTTCGGAAACATTTTATTTTCATCACTTTTTAACTGATTAGATCCAAGTGAATTTACGCGCGAAATAAACTTTCATATTTTCGGACGAAAATTTACTAGTCACTATGTTTAACTAGACGTATTCCAAATATTAAATTTTTATTTCAAAATTTTATCGATTAAAATTTTACTAATTACGTTATTAAAACAGTTAAAATTTTACGGGTTGTTACAGACTTCGTATGCATGCATACATATATATGTATGTATGTATGTATATGTATGTATGTATTAGTATATTGTATGTATGTATATGTTAGTTGTAAATTCCCATAACTATATGTTTATACATATCTATATATGTTATACACATGTGTTATTATATTTACGCTAGTCTATATATATTATCTTATGTAATATACATCCATGTATATAACTATTTAATGAAAAGAAAATAAAATAATATTAAATTTGATTTAATATATAATTAGATTATTTATATAAGTCCAACAAAGATATATTAAGGGAAAATTTTGGAAATCTACCCAATTTACCCACTACCGAGCGGACCTGATCCAATGCGGTTTTTCACTATATGGTTATCCGTGAAGGTTTTGTGGAACAAATTGGTAGCTTTGTATGAGTCGAAAAGTGCTATAAGTAAGACCTTTTTTTTTATTTGAAACACGTTCAGTTAAAACAAAATGAAGGAAAGTATGTAGGTGACCATTTGAATAAATTTAAGGATGTGATAACTTAATTGAAAAATGTGGGTGAAAATTTGACAATGAGTTAAATGCACTTTTGTTGATGGATTTGCTTTAGAGTTGGGAAACTTGGGTTGTGTCATCGAGTAACTTCATCATTAGTCGATTTAGCTTATTAATATGGCTCAAAATAGTCTCCTAATGAGGAGCTTCAAAGAAAAATGCTGACTGGGAATTCAAGGTGCAGTTATGGTAGGAATAACTCAAAGAAGGATACAAGGTCGAAGAAAAAGATCTCTAATGGTTGAAAAATTAAGTGATACCGTTTTCTTTTGCTATAGAAATGTATGTGCTTAAAAGAAAGATCAAAAGAGGGTTTCATACAATGACAACGATAAGGATATCGATATACATGCTGACATTGTTGAAGATGACAATACATCTTATGATCTCTTTATGAGGAATAAAAATGTTAAAAGAAGGATTTTGGTTTCATTTTCATGTATGCAATAATGTGAGTTATTTTTCTTTATGAATAGAGTATTGGCATGATAGGATCACTAATGGAGTACAAATGCAAATTCTAGCATTGGACCCATCGGATATGTATGCTTGATGGTGTGAATAGAGGTTCTTATATATAAGACAAATACTGGTTAGTTCACACAATCTTGTTTCTCTTGATCGATCAAATCATCGTGGTTGCATTTATGATACTCGAGATGAAGTCCGTAAATGATGGACGGTAATCATATTATGATGAGATGAGTCTTTAATAAGGAAACCTTTATAGATTGGATGGTCATGTGGTAGACAATAGGAAGCAACTGATAAGTAGAGATCTTAGAGTTTTGGGTTATATGAAGTGTTCAATGTGTACATATCTTGCGGTGATCATGTTAATGATTATGTTTTCAATAGGGGTCTTCATAATGATGACACTTGATGTAACAATGTTGAATATATAGTGATATTAGATCAAATGATGGACATGTGTTGAGTTATAGAATCTATAAAAACTATATGGAGGTCTCTATAGTATTACAAACACTTTTGAGACTTACTAGTGTGGTGGTCTCGTGATGAGATATGCATCACTTATGTGTGTTTGAGAATAAGAGGATTGTGGTTGATTTAGAGATGATATGGCTTATTTGTTGTTTTATTAGATGTAGTCACTTTATTATGTTCATGTCGTAAAATTGATTTGATTAAATGTGAAGGTAAAAAATATGAACCATTTTAGGTTTATATCAAGGTGGAGTGTTATGATGCAAAATCACATGGAAATGGTAGTTGGACTTGGTCTAATATACTTACTAGTGCCATCCTAAAGGAATTTGTAAACTTATTTGAAGCATAAAAAAGTGGGGCTATTGCATTATTCCTTTCCATAGGTTTTGAAATAGAAAAACCTATGTAATATTCCTCATTTAGAGGCCAAAAGATGAATACTAGAATGTTTCAGTTACACTAACCTTATTTTCAGATAACAATATGAGATCCATTTTTTATTTCATACATAAAAATGATATAGTCATGTTAACCCAAAAAATGGATCAACACTCTAGTATGAGTGTGAAAGCACCAGCCCTGTTCTCACAGAGCAATAATATAGATAATAGATATAGAAAAAAGCAGTAAGAGAAAGAAGACAAGAAGATTTTTATAGTGGTTCGGCTGTTAACGAAGCCTACGTCCACTTTATAATTTCTATTATAGACTGATTGCTATTACAAGAAGTGTTTGATTACAAAGCTATTGATTATCCTTAACTAGATTGAAGGAATCCACGGGAGAATCACAGTGAACCCCGTTGGAGATTATTGTGAGGGAGGTGAAGAGTGAAGAAAGCTTCCAGCAGAGTTTCAGCAACCAGTCCGGAGAGGATCCTCTTTATGTTGCAGATAGGATGGTGTTTATAGAGGTCGGAGAGCTATCGGGCTGAACTTGTGCGTCAATAGATTGTAGATGGACACAAGAGGATTCAGTAGAACCTAGCTCGCGACCCAAGGCAAAAGCATGGATCGCTTGCGATCCATGTTCTATGGATCGCTAGTGATCCATAGCATTAGCTTGAGTGCGAGCTAATTCCATAGCCTCATTTTCTTCTTCAATCTGGTTAGATCGTGCTTGTACCATGTTCACGTATGGATCGCTGGCGATCCATAGTGTATGGACTTTCTTCGTTGTCTTGAGTCGACGTTGTTCATGTAGTCTCGTTGCTTGTCACTTTGCTTTTATGACGATTTACGTGCTAGTTGTATTTAGCTGCTGATTGGACTGGACAGATGCTTGTCTCTTTGTTTATCTAACTCGGAACCTCGTCAAACTCAGTCATTGCTTTTGTAATATGAATTGGATCTTGATGCAAGATAATAGGTTGAACTCTATGCTATACCCATGGATCGCTAGCGATCCATGTCCTTAGAGGATTTTTTCGTTCTTTTTCTTAGCCCTCTTTAACTTGTTGCTTTATCCCTTTTGGTTGAGTTCCGAGCCTTTCTGACTCTATCAAGTTGTTCCATCTTCTCTTGGATCCCGCTGGGTTAAAATCTCGGATAACATTTGCCTCCCAAAGTACGTCTTCGTTGGAAACAAGGCATGCTCTGGAAGTTATCGCTTTTAGTCTCTGCTTGCTAAATTCTAAGTAATCGTGTTAGGGTTTCGTGAATGTGAGCTGGGTCATGTTGCTGCTTGCTTAGTTTTGATCTCGACTGCCATCACTTGTCATAACAGATCAAATTTCTCTCTATAGCTTCTCGATATGCTCCGAAATGTTATGTAAATGTTGTTGGGCGAATTGGAGATAAAGTCCATGTGGCTTCATGGATCGCTAGCGATCCATCGATGGATCGCTAGCGACCTGATAACATAGAGAATTCTAAGCACCTTTAGTATGGATCGCTAGTGATCCATAGATGATAGATCGCTAGCGACCTGATAACTTAGAGAATTTTTTGGCACTTTTGTTTTCCTGCTTAAGCCGTTGAGCCGACCTATCTCATTACTTCTACGCGACTCGAGCTTTTCTTCCTTCATGCGATCTAAGCCTCTTGCAGCGATTCGATCCAACTTCTTAATGGTGATTCGACCTAGGCTTAATCGATTCGATCCATCGTTTTCCAGAAATTCAACCTTGTCCTCTGCCTTGATTCCTTCTACGTCGCCAACGCCGGAGCATCGCCACTGCCTTCTCAGGCCGCCTCCGACCATAACCCTAGTTCATCATTGCCTTAGGTCGCTGCCGATTCATCCCTAGATCGCCACTGACCCAATTGCAATTTGCTGATCCTAAAGCTTCAATCGACTTTGCGTTTTAGGTTGTTAATTCAAGGTGGGTTCGCTAATTACAATGTTCGTTTAATGATTTGGCGACGAGGTTGCATTTGTGATGTTTGTCGTGAGGAGTCTGATTTGATTGCGGCTTAATGGAGGAAGATAGTAAATTGAGTCTTGATTTCCTCTTGGAACGACATTCGGGCCTTGCCTTGGTACTTGACATGTTTTGCTGTCTTTGTCCATTGAGCCGAAATTGACTTATGCCAAGTTCCATAGCTGATATTGCACGAGACATCGCGAATTGGCCCTGGCTCTTCTAAAGAATTTGGACTTATCTTACTTGCTTTTGTACGCTCGGTGTCCCTATACAAAAAAGAATTTTCCGCGTCGCTTCGAACAACGGATCCGTTATCGATCATTGATCGATAATGGGTAAGTGTAGAGGAAGTAAAAACAAAAGGAAATGATATGGGAAGTCCTTTTCTTTTTCCACTATGAGCGAACTATCTACACGAGATAGAGCATTTGTACATTTCAGACATCGAGCTTACCCCTTATAGATAGCACACTGCACTTGCCTCGATACATACTTGAAATATGATGTGTCGGCACAAATCAATGTCTCTCCGGAATTCAAGTGTTGTAGGGGAAACTATTAGTTTAGAATAGAATTACCTGACCATTTTGAATGCGAGTTCTATTGTTTAGAATGAAGTATCCATCTTCGCATCGTAAGTCAAGCGGAGAAAGCCCAGCACTTTTGTTTGTACCAAAATTGGGCACAACACTCTTCGGAAGTCTTTGAAGAGATAAAATGAAGAAATTAAATGGAAAAAGAGGATTATCTAACAAAAACTCCAAAAACAGATATGTAAATGATAAAGATGCACAGAAACGCAAGGATTTAGAGTGGTTCGGCGTATTGCCTACGTACACTATGAAATTGATCACTTTATTGATGTTTCTTTGTTTATTACAATTAATTACAGCCAATTACAGCGAATTAAAGTTATGAAATTCGAGTACAACAGCAGTAATGGAGTATGGAATCGAATCCGGCAGAGTCTGGGCGTTGGAGCGTCAAAAGATCCTTTCTCTGTAGGCCCTGGGGCTCTATTTATAGGTGTAGGAGGCTGATATTTCGCTCAGATTTCGGGAAACTTCTTCTGGCACGTGAGTGGGCGCACGCGACCGAGCCCATGAAGTTTCGGCTCGATCCGTGATCGATACGAACGAATTTCGTATCGACCAAGATTTCGTCCTATGGAGTCGAAACTTGGTGTGAACATTCTTTATCTTGTATGTAAGCTCCTATGAAAATTTCATAGCATTTGGACTGGTGGATCGCGAGATATGATCGATACGAATTGGTGTTATTCGGCAGGTTGTTTCGTTCGAATCGATCGTTTCGACTCGATCATTTTGAATCGATGGTTGCATGTGCCTCAGTGATGACATGGCATGCACTCTTCGGATCGATCCACTTTTTATTCCGAGTTGATCGAGTCGTCCCAGGATTCTCGCCTTGTTCGTATCGAAGTAATTGTCTTGTTCGAATCGATCGACAACGCGCTCTTCGTATCGATTTGTAGTGTGCCTTGCTCGCATCGATTGCATTGGCTTGTTCGTATCGATCGCATGGCCTGGTTCGTATCGATAAAAAGCGCTCCAACTTGATGGATACGAACAGTGATTCTCTGATGGATACGAACAGTGTGAGTCGATGGATTCGAACGAGGCTCTCCTGATGGATTCGAACAAAGGTTCGTCGATGGATGAGAAGTGAACATCGGCCGAAGTGCACTATCTGTTGCTGGATTCGGAATCGATCGATACGAACTAGGGCTCAACCATGGATACGAACTTGATCGATTCGAACTGTGACCTACTGATGGATACGAAATTAAGGCTATTTCCTCCAACTTGCATCGATCATAACTCGAGCACATGAACTCGGATTGACTTGAAATTTGAAATGTTGACTTTCATGGCTTCACTCGTCGTGTCTTGTCAATTGTAGCTTAATCCGGACTCGGAAAAAATTCGTCGATATCCATGGTGAACCTGATCGTACTCGCTATTCGGGATGAGCGATCCTCGGTTTTCAGTCAGTTCCTTAATATCTCGGCCTTGCCAAAAGGCGGGATAACATTTGACCCCCAAAGTACGTCTTGTGGAAACATGACGTGCTTTGAAATGCTGCAATATTCATTCTGAACAGTTATCGTCTTTTTGTTGAAAGTTGTAATCTTTGACTAGTTTCCTTGGTAATGTGAATTGTTGATTGTCAACTGTTATACCCTTTATTGTTGTAACTAATTGTTGTTTGATTGTGATTAGCTGTTTGTTGTTGTAATCGTTATCAGATAAGTATCCAATTCTTGTGAATGTTGAAAATTGAATGTTAGTCCGATATATATGCACATATGTTAATCTGACTCTCGCTGACGTTGCTCGTTCACGAGTCGTTGTCAGTTTATCTCATATCGAATCCCGTATCGATCCTCTCCTGAACCGATGTGAAATTCGAATTGTAACAACGCTTGATGGTTGTTTTGGAATGTTCCTTCGTATCGATCCTCTCCTGTATCGATGTAAAAGGTTGAAATGTGGTTATTCGCATCGATATACTTCGCATTGATGGGTACGAAATGAGCAGTTCGTATCGATAGATATGAACATTGATGGATATAAAACGATCGATCGCATCGATGGTTACGAACTTCGTTGGACTCCGTTGCAGTGGTCTTCATTTTCGTATCGATGGACATTGGCCTCTGGGGGCGGTGATTTGATGGATTCGAACTGCGTAGTTCGCATCGATGCACTGTGGATGGAGTCGAAAATGATCGACGCGAACAGAAGTCTTGAATCGATGGACCTTAGTGATAATTTCGCATCGATGAAGCCTCGCGTTTATGGACTCAAACAGCTTGTTCGAATCGATCTGGTGGAACCATTGTAACCGGTCGAGTTTACCTGGAGGCAAAACGTTTTTTCTTTCACATTCTGAGTCCATATAAATAATTTTGGACTTGGCCATTTTCTCTCTACTTGCTCATTTCTTCTGCAGCCCTTCGTATCGATCAGATTTCAAAAGCAAAAAAGACTGCGTTCGCCTTCAAATCAAACCAAGTCCATTTCCCCAAACTTATCACTCGAACTAGGTAATTAATCAACGAATCCATATAGACATTGATGAGACTCGAGTGTTGACGCCATCTCTCCCAGGATAATGACCAGTTCCGACGTCGTCGACGTTGGAATAGGAATGGAGTGAGGTCGAGGAGGTATTCCAATGGTGCCATGGCTGTTTGGGGAAGAAGAAGAGTAAACGATGGAGACGTGGGAGTCACTGGATTTCGCTCTCTGGCTTCAAACTCGTATCGATACGAGGTGGAGGAAGCTGCTTAGCATCGGTCTGGAATTGTGGGAATTTCGCATCGATTTAAGATGATGGACACGAAATCGCAGATTTTGGAATCGATACGAAGCGCATTGGTCTTCGACGATTGATACGAGGCCAAGAATTTGGCATCGGTTCGAAGGGCAGTGACTTTTTGTCTGATCGATACGAAACTACTGAGCTTCGATCGATACGAAGTTAATGGGCTTTGATCGATACGAAACCAGGGTTTCGAATCGATACGAAATTAAGGCTCTGGTCGATGCAAACCGAGCATTCTGAGACCGATGTCGAGCTAAGGCCTTTGCAATGAATGACTTGAGTTTTGGCTTTGACGAACACGAACTTTATACAAATTTGAACACTTGATTCCGACGAGCTTCGGCCTTGCATAATTGGACGTAATTGTGGAACAACATATTTGACTGCCCTTTGAAGCTCGTCGATGGAAGTGCAATTTGACAAAATCCTTAACAAACTTTAACTCAGATCAGTCTCTAAAGTCTGGATGGCACGGTTGCGACGGTCAGCGATGACGGTCACTTCCAGTTGAATTTCGAAGTCTTATCGTTTACATGCTTTCTTTAACTCTGTAGAACTTTTTTCAAGTAATATACAGCACTGCACTGCACAACACATTCACACATTTCACATTAGGGGATGCACGGGCTTATTATCGTCTAATGATGGTTTCTCATAAGCTAGTTAGTAATGGAATCCTCAAGCTCACAGCAACATGAAGCTCAGATTTTAATTCCTCCAATAATCGAGATACCGGCCATCGAGGCCGAAGTCATAGATCCAGCTCCGGACGAGTTTCCAGGCGCCCGGTTCCTTTGCCATCCACAAGACTCTGTGCCGTCTGGCATTTCCGAAGATATGCTGGGATGGATATGCTTAAGACATGGCTTGTCGCTCGACGACGTATTACTGCCAGGGCCAGATGATAGACCGCATGCTCCCCCGGAGGGGTTTACTGCTTTCAATCATCATGCTTGCGCAGCAGGGACACTTCCTCCATTTAATCAGTATATAAGGGAAATGTTGTCATTCCTTGGAATCGCTTCATCCCAGCTACACCCCAACGGATATGCCTTGCTGAATAGCACTTTCATTGTTTTTATGAAAATTCTCTTTCGACCACCAAAGCCGATCGAGATTAGATACCTTTTTAACTTCAAAAGTAGGGAAGATAGCCCGTCTTTCACTTTCCTGGAGTCAGTCAGGAACTGCCTAGTAGTAACCGGATCCTAGGGAAGGTTGAGTTGCTTTAAAATAGAATGGTTCTACGTTCGATGCCCACTGGATTCGCTAGGCGATGGTTGGATAGACGTAAGCATTGCAGTCTTTCTCAAGAATTATCGAGATAATAATAATCGTTCTCAAAACTAACATACTTCTCTTCTTTTACAGTCGCAATCTCACGACCTGAAGGTGGGTATTTCAAAGAGTTAGTTCAGATCCTTCAAGCAGTTCCGGGTGAGGAGAGGAACATTGACTTGGTTCTAACCGACATAAACTTGAGAATTGTCGGGCTGATTGAACGGAAGCAAAGCATAAGGTTGGAAGGGACACTTAGGGCGGTCTCGAAGAAGTGGGTGAAACGCAAAGCGCCGACGTTGTGATAACCGAAGGGGTTGATCCAGAGAGAACACCCATTGATGATGAACTTATAGCTGGGCCTTCTGGCAGTTTTCAGGACTCGGAAGGATGGAGAAAAGGCAAGGCAGTTGCTCATAAGCGTTCTAAATCCATGAGATTGAAATCCGTGGTTGTGTCCTTGCCTGTTCCTGGAATTAGAATTTTAGAGGCTCCTCCCCTGCAAGTAGAGAGTCCTTTCGAAGGGCTTGCTGATATTCCAATCCCGGATTATGTGTCGTTTCAACACGACGCCAGGATGGAGGAGCTTGACAGTGCTCTTGATCTGAGTGAGTCGCTTGCTATGAGTGCGGCCGACATTTCCGGTTAGTCGGGGGGTTGCACATACATACACTTCACTGCACTACATGATTCATAATCGCAAATCGTCCAATCCAAGAGATCACTAACTTTTCTTTCGTTTCTCATTCACAAGTACGATGTCTGGGAGAGGATCGATGTTAGGGAGCCTTCGCTCGGCTCGAAAGTCTTCTTCTTATTATGATTCCCGCAGGAGAGATTCAGATAGAGACCGCGATCGCGGGTACTCCAATCAGGACAGATACGAACGAGATAGGGATAGAGACTATAGCCACCGATCTAGGTCCCGTTCGCCACCTCCTAGAATTCCCTCACCACCTCCTATTCATGTTTCACACCCACTAGAGCCTCCACGACACCGGCCGTCTTCTCACACTTCGAGGCCCGAAACTCATCACCAGTGAGTTGAAACCGTGGCCCCCATAATTGCAGAGCAGACCATAACTGAGCCCACGGGGGAAGGGGCTATTAAAATTGCTCAGCTGAGGAAGTAGTTCCCGAACATATGCTTCGACGGCTACGTCTTCCCACCTCATTTAAAGAGAATTCCATCGGGGGCGGAGAACACGATGCATGATTACATTCATGACATCTACGCCCAGTATAGAGAGTGGGCGAAGGCTGCAGAAAAAGCTTCCAAGGTGGCCTTTGAGCGAGCCAAAGCAATTGAAAAGATGGAATCAGAACTCGCTCAAAAAGACCGAATCATCCAAGTGCTCAATACCGAGGCCGAGTCTTCTCGGAAATCTGAAATTGAGGCCAGCAAAAAAGCTGATGAAGCGAACGTGGCGATGGAGAGGTTGAGGCAGACACATGTTGCCTTGGTGGAGGAGATGGGCCACCGAAATACTACAGTCACCGCCGAACGGGATGCGGCGGTCAAGGAATTCAACGAGCTTAAGGCCAAATTCTCTGACATGGCCAAGGAAAGAGACGATGCGAATAACGCAGCCCAGGAGGCGTGCGAATAGGCTGTATTGCTTCGGGGTGAATGGGATGCGGCCGTGGCTAAGGTTCGCGAGGTGGAGAACAAGGTTGAGAAGGAGGTTAAATTATCCGAGTCCAGGCTAGAAGCCGATATTGAAGATCTTCTTGTCGTTTACAACGCTAACGTGCTGAGGCACAAGGGTCTAGCCTGGCTCGATGATTACCCGACACATTTATACAATGCCTGGGGCCGACTGGTTGAGGAGGAGAAAGCGGTGCGTCTGGGCGAGTCAGTCAACGAGTTTGAGCTCGAGAATCGTCTGCTGAATGAAGATGAACGGAAGATTCTCCATGAGTCGATGATTTCTTATGAGAAGGAGAGACTCGGCACCCAGCACTTAGAGGTAGGAGAAGGTTCAAGGGTTGAACATCATGATGCAAGTCTTGAAGTTCCAGTGTCAACTCAACCTGAACCCTTATCTGCGGTGGATCCTCAAGCTGTCCCTGCCTACAATCCAGATCAGCCGCAGATATCTCCGGCCGCAGAGCAAGTTGTTGAAGCCGCTCAGCCATCTACGAGCCAAACTGAGGAAGGTACTCTGAACATTCTTCGTACTTGTTCGAGATCGATAGCTTTAGTTGATTTGTTTACTGACAATCTTCCTTTTCCTATGTCCAGTGATTGATGTTGCACCGACCGTGCTTCCTACAACCCAAGAATCACATCAAACGCAGGAGGCCATCATCACTGAAGCGACCACCCTAACTTCAACTGCGCCACTTGACGAAATGCAGGGGAGCACGCTTGTTTTTGATGAGGAGATGATGGAGGAACTCTTTCGTTGTCATAGCGATCCTTTTGCCGACCTGCCATTTGTTATGGGTGGAGGCGCCCTTGCTACTGGCTCTTCGATGCCGGCCACTGATGCTCCTAGCGAGGCCCAAACGGTTCATGAAGAAGAAATATTGGCCGAAATCGACGCCGAAATGGAAGTAGCGGCTCGTGGTTGCAGTTTTGGAGGTGGGATGGCGGCACCTGGTCCAGCTCCGCTCAGAATGATATCACCTGGTGGTACAGTTTTCGACACTAGTGTGCCCATTCCACCTTCTACACTTGATCCCGTTCCTCCGACTCCGCCCGCGGAAAGCATCCCTGTTAATTCGAGCTCGGAGGAGGATGTCGAGATCATGCCCCCGCCCGGAGACCGACCACCGAAGAGTAAAGGTTCAAAGAGGAAAGTTAGTGGCGGCTCCATCGGGTTTACATCAAGGAAGAAATCGAGAGAGAAGAAGAAATAGATAGGCCTCTTCAATTTGTTCTAAGTAAATAGGGATTTATTTTTGTTTTCTTTTCGTAGGCCGTGTATAGATGCGGGTTCGGCCCCTGCTAGTAGAAATTTTTTGGAACAAACTTGTACATGAATTTCTTTCACAAACAGTAGAAATGAAACTTTTCTTTTTTGGCTTCTTCTCAGTTATTGTGTGTTTGCCTAAGTGTTTCAATATCTGAAGTGCACTTGTGAAGTTTCAGCTTCCGAGTCAAGTTTGTTTTTGTTTGCCAGGTCCGGAAACTGCGGACACGGTTCACGACCGGAAAATGAGTTGAATTTTGACGTCGCACCGCTTCAGTCAATGGTCGATGCTTAAGTCCTGCCCCCCAGTCTTGGGGATGAGTTGTTGAACATCAGCCAGCGATTGCATTTCACTTATAACACGTTGAGTCTAGTGCCACTGAACGGATGTTTGGGACAAGTGGAGATTGAGTGGTTCAACCCCACTCGATTAATTATCGATGATCATCCGTTCTCCGGAGATTTTCATTTGTTTGCCGGCAGTCGGTTATGCCGTTTTAAGTTTTAATCGCCTGTCCACGCTTCGAGGACTTGAAGTTGATGTTTATACTCCGTTTCGTACTCTGGGAATTTGGAGTTGATGTTTATACTCCAATTCGCACTTTGGGACTTGAAGTTGATGTTTATACTCCGTTTCCTACTCTGCGAATTTGGAGTTGATATTTATACTCCAATTCACACTTTGGGAATTTGGAGTTGATATTTATACTCCAATTCGCACTCTGGCAATTTGGAGTTGTTTATACTCCGTTTCGCACTCTGGGAATCTGGAGTTGACGTTTATACTCCAATTCGCACTCTGGGAATTTGGAGTTGACGTTTATACTTCGACTCGCACTCTAGGAGTTCGGAGTCGGTAGACAGATGGCCAGTCACATCTGCTGCATGTTTTTGGATTTCGCTCGCACTCTGGGAACGAAAGGTGTATCAGGATCGTGGATGGTTGGATCACATCCACCCTGAGTTAACAAGTGAGGTCGTTAGATGGATGGGTTCACCCTCCTCAAACTTGGTTTGGATACGGGCGAAGTCGTCAGGTGGACGGATCCACCCTCTCCGCAAACGTATATGTGAGTTTATACTCCAGTTCGCACTCTGGGAATCTGGAGTTAAGTGAAGGATTGTCGTGTATCAATTCTTTTCTGACTTTGGTGTGATGGTTTGTCCCTGAGCATGGGTTTCACTTAGCAAGTGACCGGTTGCATCACAGTCACTCCCTATTTGAATAAATCCCACCGTATGGTGGAACTTAGCTCTCCGTGCATGGTGATGATCATATGAAGTATTTCAAGTAAATCACAGCTCTGGCTCGAAGAGATTGCATTTTATTGCTAAAATAAGAAAATATGGCAAAGTCAGCTGCCTTATTACAAATTCTAATTTCGAAATGCAGAAAAAAATTGCAAATGGAAAATAAACTAAATGAATAAACATAGCCTGTTATGTGTAGTAGCGACGAAGACTCTCGCTGTTCCAGGCTCTCGGTAGAGTAAGATCGTCGATGGTCGATAATTTGAATGTGCCATCTCCGAGCCTTCGTTCAATAACATACGGTCCTTCCCATGTTTGCTTCATATGCGAAGGAACCAGATAGATTCTTTTTAGGACGAGATCGTCGAGTTCAAAGGTTCACGGGCGGACCTTGGCGTTGTACAATCGGGCGACTCGATTTCGATACGCGGCTGCCCTCAAATCAGCCTCTTCACGCTTCTCATCCAATAAATCAAGGGATTCAGCAAGTAATATAGCATTTGTCTTCGGATCATAGTATGACACACGATGAGAAGGTAGCTCGACTGGAATGACAACTTCTGAACCATAAGAGAGAGAGAATGGAGTGTGACCGGTCGCGGACTTATGGGTTGTTCGGTAAGCCCATAAAGCCATAGGAAGTTCATCGACCCATTTGCTCCCGACCTTTTCCAGTCATTTTTTTCAGAATGGACTTTATAACTTTGTTGACTGCTTCGACCTGTTCGTTCGCTTGAGGGTGTGCAACCGCAGAGAATTTCTTTTGAATGCGAAACCATTTGCAGAAATCTTTAAATTCAACACTATCGAATTGAGTTCTGCTATCAGTGATAATGGTGTATGGGAGACCGAATCGACATATAATGTTGCGGACTACAAAGTTGATCACTTTATTCGTCGTTATGGTAGCAAGAGGTTCAGCTTCAGCCCACTCTGTAAAGTAATCAACTGCGACGATGGCGTACTTCGCACCGCCTTTTGCCAGAGGTAGAGTACCAATGATGTCGATGCCCCGTATTGCAAACGGCCACGCGCTGACCATTTGCGTTATCTCTGTAGGTGGGGCTCTAGGAATTCGAGCATGCTTTTGACATTTATCACATTTCTTTGTATAATCCGACGCATCGCGATTCACAGTCGGCCAATAATATCCATATCGAAGTATTTTCTTGGCAAGTGCTTGCCCCCCGGTGTGATCGCCACATTCTCCCTCGTGTACATCGTGTAATACTCGTTTAATTTCATCGTGAGCGATACATCGGAGTAAAGGAACAGAGTACCCCTTCTGTACATGACTCGATTCTGAATGGTGAATCGTGAGGCCTTCCGAAGGACTTGTCTTTTTTCACTCCCGCGCTTCGGCAGGATTCCGTGCTCAAGGTAATTTATAAATGGAGTCATCCATGACTCCTTATCGGGAACGGTTTCACATACCCAATCTGCTTCTGCCCGGTCAATACTTGTGGAAGGTAACGTCTCTACGGGAACGAGTCCCATTTGCTGAGCTTCATCTGTGTTCGCTAACTTTGCCAACAAATCTGCTTTTTGATTGCGTTCTCGAGGTATACAATAAATGGCATAATAGTCGAACTGATCCAGTATTTCCTGAACTCGAGCTAAGTAGGCAGCCAGCCTTCGATCTCTCGCTTGATATTCTCCCCGAACTTGACACAACTAATTGTGAATCACAATAAATTTCCACAGCGATAATTCTCAAATCTCTAACAAGTTTCAGTCCAGCTAAGAGGGCTTCATATTCAGCTTCATTATTGGTTGCATGAAAATCGAACTTTAAAGCATAACATATAGATTGGCCTTCGGGGGTTTCGAGTACAACTCCTGCGCCCGAGCACCGGTCGTTTGATGCACCATCAGTGTATAGCTTCCAGACGTATTCGGGAGATTCACTGGTTTCGGGTAAGTCCTCTGGAATGGTAAATTCAGCTATGGAATCGGCTAGGACTTGTCCTTGAATGGCTCACCTTGGAGTATAAGTAATGTCGAACTGGCTCAGTTCGATGTCCCACTTGAGTAACCTACCAGACGTCTCAAGCCGTGTAAGGACCTGTCGTAACGGCTGGTCGGTGTAAACAATAATAGGATGGGCCTGGAAATATGGTCGGAGCTTCCTTGATGCAATAACAAGACAATAAGACAGCTTCTCTAGTTTCGGATAATTCCTTTCGGCTCCGGTCAATCATTTGCTGATGTAATACACTGGCTTTTGTATCCTGTCTTCTTCCCGAATTAAGGCAGCGCTGATAGCGTATCTGATATCGCTAAGTAAAGGTACAACTTCTCATGATCAATAGGTTTTGAGAGGATAGGTGGTGTGGATAGATGCTGAATTAATGCTTGGAATGCGCCCTCATACTCCGTGGTCCATTCAAAGTTTCGTTTTCCCTTTCGGATCAAATCGAAGAAGGGAATGCATTTGTCAGTGGACTTTGAGATGAACTTGCTCAGTGCTGCTACTTTCCCATTGAGACTCTGGACTTGCTTAATAGTTTTCGGGGTTTCAAGATTTCTGATTTCCCAGATCTTTTCAGGATTAGCTTCGATTCCTCGAGCATTGACGATAAACCCAAGGAATTTCCCGGATGCAACTCCGAAATGACATTTAAGTGAGTTGAGCTTCATTCTGTATTCTCAAAGTATGTTAAACATAGTTTCTAGGTCTTTAATATGGTCAGTGGAAAATCGTGACTTCACAAGCATGTCGTCTACATATACTTCCATGGTTTTCCCGATTTGATTGGCAAACATCCGATTGACCAATCATTGATAAGTAGCCCCGGCATTCTTGAGTCCGAATGACATAACTTTGTAGCAATAAAGTCCCATATTGGTTACGAAGCTGGTATGTTCTTGATCAGGTAAATGCATTGGTATCTGATTGTATCCAGAATACGCATCCATGAAGGATAAGAGTTCATGTCCAGCTACCGAGTCTACGAGCTGATCAATTCTGGGAAGCGGAAAACTGTCTTTAGGACAAGCTTTATTAAGATCAGAGTAATCGACACACGTTCTCCATTTTCCGTTTGACTTTCGAACAAGCACGGGATTCGACACCCATTCGGGATATAGCGCATCTCGAATGAACCCGTTTGCTTTAAGCTTTTCTACCTCTTCTTTAAGGGCGGCAGATCTCTCTGGATCCATACCACGCCTTTTCTGTTTGACCGGGACATGCCGCGGATCAATATTCAGAGTGTGGCTCGCGATGTCTGGCGAGATCCCACACATATCAGAATGCGTCCAGGCGAATACGTCAAGATTCGCCTGTAGAAACTCAACCAATTCCTCTTGAGTTTGCTGGCTTAGCTGAGACCCAATCTTTATAATCTTCGAATCATCATCATCGTCAATAGGGACATCAATCGTCAGTTCGGCCGGGGATGCTTGACTTTCTTTAGATTCTCCTTCATCCTTAGTTTCTCATGGGTCAAGATCCCTTTGGAATTGGCTGGGGTGCCCGGGCCTAGGCTCAGGCACTAATTGTCAATTATCAGCAAAACGGACGCAGAGAGATTCCTCTACGTCCTTTCCTTTCTCCTTTCGCTGCGCCTCCCGCCGCTCGGCAACGTAACAGGCTCTCCCAGCAGCCTGATCTCTTTGAATGACTCCCACTCCACGATCAGTGGGAAACTTCAGGGTTAAGCACCACGGGGAAATAGCTGCCCTAAATTCAGCGAGGGCCGGTCGGCCCAAAAAAGCATTATAAGGGGAGTCTATGTCTAACACAACGAACTGCAGTATCCGGACTCTCCGGCGTTCTCCAACTCCCGACTCCACTGGCAGTTCTACTACTCCAGTGGGTATAGTAGCGCTCCCATTGAACCGTGGATTCGGGACTGACAAGGTTTCAAATATTTGACTTCCATCTTCATTTGGTCGTAAGCTCGTTTAAACAAAATATTCACAGAGCTTCCACTGTCAACTAAGATCCTCTTCATCCAAGCAGGACCTACTTGAGCTGAGATGACCAGTGGATCGATAGTGGGGGCTTCGACTTTATCAGAATCTCTGTCTCTGAATACGATGTCATCAATCATCGTCTTCTATTGTTTGGCCGGAGCCCCTTCATCAAAACTACTATAACACTCAAAGTCTGCATGCCTAATAGAGCTGGCATACGACTCCATTTCCTTCCAGCTTCGGTCTGCTGGATGAGGACCACCGCTTATTGTATTAATAACCAATCTCCCGCCAGTACGAGCAGGTTCCTCCTGCCTTTTCTGGTTTGGTGCATGATTCTGATTTGATGGGCCCGCACCTCCAGACTGCGGCGCCCACACATACTGATCCAACTTTTGTTCACATATCAGTTTTTCAATGAGATCTTGCAAATGACGACACTCATTTGTATTATGGCCATAACTTTCATGGAATCTGCAAAACTTCCCTGTTTGGATTTGTCTTTCTATTGATGGCTTCGGGGCAAGTTTCTTGTATTGCATGGTATTACAGGTCTGCAAATACACATTTTCCAATGACATATTGAATGGAGTATAATTGTCGAACATGGGAGCTCTACGCCGTGGACCACGATTTTGATCTCGCTTTTTTCCTTGATTTACACTGTCCCTTTGCTGGTTCTGTTTGTTTTGTATATTCAGCTGAACTTTTCCGGAACTCTCCTCGGATTGTTTAACTGCAACGTTACTTTGAATTCCTTCCATGTTGGGCCCTGCGTCATCCTGCTTCCTAGACTGTTTCGCATCCTCCCTTCTCAAGAATTGGGCTGCCTTGGAATATAAATGGTCCAATGATGTAGGCGGCTTCCCAGCTAACCAATTTCCGAACTCAGAATCGGGATCAATCCCCTTAGTTAGTGCCATTAGGATAGAGTTGTCATTGGGATTGCTTATTTCTGCACACGCAGCATGAAATCGCTCCAAGTAACGTCTAAGTGTCTCTCCGGGAGCTTGAGTGACAATAGACAGAGTATTAACATCTTTAGGTCTCGCTACGTGCATACAGAATTGTTCAACAAACTTGGTGGCCATATGGTCAAAGTTAGAAACAGATCGTGGTGGAAAACGAGTAAACCACATAATCGCAATGCCCCCAGGGAAATGGGGAAACTATGGCATTTAACTGCATCATCAGCTCTCGCAGCATTCATTAGCCATTCGTACTTCAGGATATGTTGATTGGGATCAAAACTTCCTTCATAGACTAGCAAAGTTGGCATCCTGAATCGCCGAGGTGGTTCAGCATATAATATGTCATCAGTGAAAGGGGTATGACTCTGGGAAATCCCCCAGTCATCATTAGTGAGACCCCGACTTTCCCGGATCATTTGACGAATCATCGTCGGTATATCCAGCATCTGGATATTTGGAGCATGCTGTGCCAAGGTGTGGTCGGGTTCCACAATGCGAGTCTGGACCGGACGCGGTCGACGGTCCATGCCTTGCCTCCTTAGTTCATAATTTTCAGGGACATAAGGTTCTGGAGTGTGTTCTCGTTGGTGACGATGCAGGTCAGCTTGATTTCTAGCACATCTCCTTATTCGGTAGTGGTGGTGGTAGCAAGGTTGCCTGTGACATGGTAAGGAGCGGCACCCCCTCGGGATGAGGGTCCGGTTTGATGACTGGTGGATGGTCGAGTCCTGGGTTGTCCAAGATTCAGGGCAGGTTGGTGTCCTATGGCCTGGGTGTAGCTTACATCCAGCCGTGGGCATGTGGATCAGTGATGGCCATCAGATGAGGCTGAACTCTCTGTGGAAGAATAATAAGCTTGATCTCTTCTAGATCTTCCGCGCCTTTGGCTATTTAGCTGGTTGGTCAACTCTGTGTTGGCACGCAGTTGTTTAGTAAGCTGTTGCCGAATCTGGGTCAACTCTTGAAGCAACATCTGAAATTCTTGTCTGGTGACCGGGCCCGATGGATCTAAAGGTCCGGCGGCATCTTGGTTGGATGGAGGCAATTGCACGGGATTCTGTCTATCCCGTCATTCCTGATCAGTAGGTGTAGAAGCAGTTCGTGTGCTTACCATGATGAATTGACGAAGTCCTTTCCTAGATCTGATACAAATCTGAATAGAATGGAAGGGCTTATTGGCTTGAGATCTGGATCTTCTTCTTGGATTTATGCAATCCGGTATCGATAGCAGATCCAAAGAGCAGGAGAAAATTTGGGTTTTTTCTCAGTGAAAGCACCAAAGTGTTTGTACCAAAATTGGGCACAACGCTCTTCGGAAGTCTTTGAAGAGATAAAATGAAGAAATTAAATGGAAAACGAGGATTATCTAACAAAAACTCCAAAAACAGATATGTAAATGGTAAAGATGCACAGAAACGCAAGGATTTAGGGTGGTTCGGCGTATTGCCTACGTCCACTATGAAATTGATCACTTTATTGATGTTTCTTTGATGATTACAATTGATTGCAGCCAATTACAGCGAATTAAAGTTATGAAATTCGAGTACAACAGCAGCAATGGAGTATGGAATCGAATCCGGCAGAGTCTGGGTGTTGGAGCGTCAAAAGATCCTTTCTCTGTAGGCCCTGGGGCTCTATTTATAGGTGTAGGAGGCTGATATTTCACTCAGATTTCGGTAGACTTCTTCTGGCACGTGAGTGGGCCTACGCGACCGAGCCCATGAAGATTCGGCTCGATCCGTGATCGATACGAACGAATTTTGTATCGATCAGGATTTCGTCCAATGGAGTCGAAACTTGGTGTGAACATTCTTTATCTTGTACGTAAGCTCCTGTGAAAATTTCATAGCATTTGGACTGGTGGATCGCGAGATATGATCGATACGAATTGGTGTTATTCGGCAGGTTGTTTCGTTTGAATCGATCATTTCGACTCGATCATTTCGAATCGATGGTTGTATGTGCCTCGGTGATGACGTGGCGTGCACTCTTCGGATCGATCCACTTTTTATTCCGAGTTGATCGAGTTGTCCCAGGATTCTCGCCTTGTTCGTATCGAAGTAATTGTCTTGTTCGAATCGATCGACAACGCGCTCTTCGTATCGATCTGCAGTGTGCTCTGCTCGCATCGATTGCGTTAGCTTGTTCGTATTGATCGCGTGGCCTGGTTCGTATCGATAAAAAGTGCTCCAACTTGATGGATACGAACAGTGTGAGTCGACGGATTCGAACGAGACTCTCCTGATGGATTCGAACAAAGGTTCGTCGATGGATGAGAAGTGAACATTGGCCGAAGTGCACTATCTATTGATGGATTCGGAATCGATCGATACGAACTAAGGCTCGACCATGGATACAAACTTGATCGATTCAAACTGTGACCTACTGATGGATACGAAATTATGGCTATTTCCTCCAACTTGCATCGATCATAACTCGAGCACATGAACTCGGATTGACTTGAAATTTGGAATGGTCACTTTCATGGCTTCACTCTTCGTGTCTTGTCAATTGTAGCTTAATTCGGACTCGGACAAAATTCATCGATATCCATGGTGAACCTGATCGTACTCGCTATTCGGGATGAGCGATCCTCGGTTTTCAGTTAGTTCCTTGATATCTCGGCCTTGCCAAAAGGCGGGATAACAACTTTTGAAAGCCGAGTCGTCATCCGTTACCCTTTCTCTTCCACCTCACAGGCTTAATATGGCCAGTTGGTCCCAGTAGGTCCGGTCTTGGATCAAACTCCCCCTAATTTTAGGGTTCTTCTCAACCCACTAGAGAGAGCTTCTTCTGTAATTTCCACTATGGTCTTGCATAACATCTGCATGCAACATGGCATACCAAAGCAAGACGTACGCCTTCCAAAGAAGAACAAGTTTGCTCACATGCCTCCTTCGGGATATACCTCTTGTCATTGGTATATGTGTCTGAATGGAGCTGTGCCTCCTTTTAACGACTTTTTGCACGAGACTCTCTCGAATTTAGGCATTGCTCCGTTCTAGATTCATCCCAATAGTTACGCTATCTTAACTTGTTTGCACGTCCTCTTCATGCGAACATTCAACCGGGCTCCGAGATTTGACTAGTTGTGATACTTTCTTTCGTTCAAGAGGAGAGATGAGTGTCCGTCCTTGGTCATAATCGAAGCTCAACGGAATCGTAAAATCGTATTACGACTGCAGAGCAACCTATCCCAGTTCAAGACCCGGTATTTCTTCGTCAAATGCCCCGAGGGGTTTAACTGTCTTTGGACAACGGGGGTAAGTTCTTTTCCTTATTTACCGGGTTCCGATGTGTCAGTATGGAGTTTCTAACAAGTTGAAAACATCTTGCAGTTATCCCAAAGCCGAATAGGGACGTGTCTCTCGATGAAGTTTTTCAAACCCTGAAGACTATCGACGTTGAGGAAAGATCCGTTAAAGTCTTGTTGACTGACGAAAACTTGCTCCGATATGGATTATTGTATCCAGGGAGATCCGCCATTCCAGTTGAAGTCCCCTCTCCTTCTCGATCCAGGGTTCACACGCAATCCACTTCCTCTTCTCTCGGTTCCGAAAAAGCGCTTCTCAAGAGAGAGAGGGCTTGTCCGAAGAATCAACCGGAGAGGCTCGCGATGGAAAAGATGTTGTTGCGACCGGAGTTAGTCGCCCGACCAGAATTCCTTCGATTCTGGAAGAGGGAGAAGAGGATTTTAAATGGAGGGAAGGCAAAGCCGCGATGGACTTAGAAAAGGAGGAGGGGGAAATCAGGAGTAGTAGCAATGATTCCACTTCTAGCGCTGATTTCTATGTAGAATCCGATGATCAGGATTCTGAATCGTGCGACGAAACTCCAAGGATGAGTCCCGTTATTTCGAGCTCACCTCCTCCGGATACGAGTGGCAAAGACGATTCGCCGGAGATCGGGCGATGTTGGGATTCTCCGAGTAAAGATGCTGGTGCAGACTTTGGAGATTTGAGTGATGTTTACGTTGATTTTGACTTACATATAGGGGAAGATTTCAAATTTGAGGAGGTGCTCCCTCGTTCGAGCTACGTTGCACCCGAAGTTAACCCGATTCTTTCCATGATGCTTGCCCGATCGATTTGTGACATCGCTTTAGGCTCTCTTCCCAAACACATCACAAGCTTCACTAGGGTTACACTCACTTACACACACACTTTTCATGTTTATTTTCCGTTTCTAAAACCCTTTATTTATGCTTCGTGTCAGGTATGACAAGAGGACGTGGCCTTTACGATGATTTTGGAGAATTTAACGACTCTCAGCGCTGGTCCAAGCATTCTTCCGACCGCCACCAGCCATGAGACGGAGGAAAAGTATAGAAGAAGAAAAGATCTAGAGGCCGAAACTTGTTGCCGAGATGAGAGAGAGCAAAGCCGAATATACAAAGGCGGGTATGAAACGAAGAGGACTTTCGATGAGAGAGAGGAGCCATCGAAGACTTCATAATTCAATCGCGCTTCCCGTTATTTGGAACAGCAAGCTTTCGTTTCGACACTCTCTTCAGCGGGTCAGGAAATCCGCGTTACTTCTGCCCTGTTCCGCCTTCAACTTACATTCTGTCATCTTCTGTTGCTCTTGCCCCCGGTGCTTCATGTCCCCACCGGAGACCCACCTGTATTCTTCTGTCCGGTCCTCCCAGGCTTGATGCGGTGCTCCCCGGGTGGTTTCTAAGGGGGGTTAAGTTTGATCGTGACTTCCATCTGATTGTAGGGATTCTTACATGCCACATTTTCAGGATATCCAGAACAATTTAGAACGAGCCGAAGTGTGGGAGAAATTGTGCAAGCAACTGGCAGATACGAACCGCAACAATTATTAGGGAATCCTCTCTTTTGAATCAGAGAAGGATGATTTTGAGAGGGCGTTGACATAACGGTATACCAGGATCAAACAGCTGGAGGAGGAGAAAGAAGCGGCGCTTCGAGAAAGCAAAAAGAACGTTGGCTTGCTGAAAGAATTAAAAGAGTCCCACAAGAGAATTGAGATCGTCTATCAGGACGAAATTAAGAAGGCTCGTGCAGAAGAGGCCAAATTGAAAGAGGAGGTGGCAGCTCGGAGCGTAACTATTGAGGCCCAAAAGAAAACCATCTCCGATCATGACCTTATCGTAGAGGGGAATAATAAGACCATCTCAGACCAGACCGAGACAATTGCCAGGTTACAGGATCAAGTTGCGCAGCTTAGCGCCGATAAGTCTCGCGTCAAAGTTGAAAAGGCCGCCGTTACAGCGGATAATCTAGAGCTTCAGAACGCTTTTGAAAGGAAGATGGAGAAGATGGATGAGACCATCTAGAATTTTTATGTCAACTCTCTGCTGCATCAGGGGAGTCTCAGCTACTTAGGCCCTAAATTCCCGCCCACTCTCGCTTTTGTCTGGGAGGAAATCTTGACCCGCTTTCATGATAGCGGTGACGTTTATACCGAGCGAGAGTTAAAGAACGCCTACCTCAATAAAGAATCAAAGAAGGCGTTGCTAGAGGGTCAAGAGATTCTGCGGATCGAGAGGAAGAAAGAAGTTGCCAATGCCGCAATGACCACGGCTGCCGAAGTGCTTACAGAGCCTTTCATTTTTGGTGCCGGCGAGCCATCGGGGCAGCCCCGCAGTCTATCAACAAGTTCTGGGCTTGAGGCTTCCCCTCAGATTATAGAGCCATTGAAGGAGGGTGGAGGCGGTGAATACAAAGTCGACATTCTCGGTCATTCTTTCGGTGCAGGTAATCCTCTTATTTCCCCCGAGTTCGGGAGCTTTCAGCTTACGCCGCAAGAGCAGGAAGAATTTAATGCTTTCATTTTTGATCTTATAGGTCCGTCTATCTTATCTGTTGATCTTCCAGCTTCCTCGACGCATGGACCTGCTGCTATTTCCACCGCTTCCGTGCTCGTTTTCGTTCCTACTCCGGTCTCCACGTCCGCGTCTGGCTCGCAGCCGGGGCTGGAGTCCGAGAAGATCGCCACACTTCATGGCTTGGATGACCCATCTATATCTCTGGAAGGTGATGTAAAGGCGGCTGAAGTCCGGGAGCAAGAAGTTCAAACTGAGCAGCCACGCCAATCTCAAGAACAGCTGGTTGCCGTCAAAAAGGAGAAGGTTGAAGCAATCAAGGCCTCCAAGAGCTCCCTCAAGTCACGAAAGCGTAAAACGAATGGTGAATTTTCTGAGAAGGTTGCAGAGCAGGAGGAGGACATTAGCGCCGAGGATACTGTTGACATTACTGGCAGTGACACCACTTCCGAGGTGAAGCAAAAACTTTGAAAAAAAGGTAGAAAGGAGAGTGGTGGAAAGAAGCGCTGAGAAGCTTAGGTGGCGGCTGATATGATTTTGACTCATTTTGTGTTGTTTTGTTTAAGTGCAGAGTCTGCTCTTAGTGTTTTTGTCATGGTGTATGTATTTTTCTTTTGTTGGCCGGCATTGTGTGGGTACGGCCCCCATATTTTGACCTTGTATAAAAGAAAGTTATAAGTAATACATTGCTGATATTTTGGCTATACTCTTACTTGTCTCTACATATGCGTTCTGTGCACCTGTACTCGTTTTGTTTACACTTATTTGCTTATGTGTGTTCTGTGCGCTTGCATTTACTCTATATACTTTCACTTCACTTTATCTAGTCCTGTGATTACTGCCAAAATTCTTTGTTTGGAGTAACAGAACTTGTGAAATTATTGTTTTTAAGTATTTATATTTAAGTGCCGGTGTAAGCCCCCCAGTTCACAGAGCTGTTTACTTCAAACAATTAACAAATGGCCGGTAACTTATGGTTTAAATAGTTTGCGTATTAAAACTTGAAATTTGACTTAGTCACAACTTGATTTTTCTTCTTTTAGAAGTTTTGTAACTTTAGCATGTAGTCCAAGTTTTTTGCACATTGTATGAGTTAACTGTAGGCAGTTACACATTATTTACGTTAAATGTTATAGTTAGTCATTGAGTGTCAGCAGTTGAAAATTTGACGATGGTTTGTAGCACTCCGATTTTGTTGAAATCGTGCCCATTGCTTCCAGCAATGGGAGTGGGTTTATTATTGTTATTCCTATGTGGATAAGTTTCCCGGTATTACCGGGGTAATTCCAGGACTTGAAAGTGCGTGCGGTTTGTGGGATGCGCGAATTTTAGAATCGATATGATCCGTCGGTACGAAACGGTTCTGATGCTCCTCGGTGTTGACTATCTTCGGACAACATTAGGAGTGTAGGTTTTGGGTGTGTGACTTCATGACTCTGAGAGTTAATGCACAGCTTATGTAATGCACAACTTTTGAGACTAATATGACCCGTTGATCCGGAATGGTTTTAGTACTCCTCGATGTTGCCTATCTTCGGGCAACGTGAGGAGTTTATGTTGAAAAGTTTGTTCGCAGCTTATGAGGTGCGCGGCTTTTCATACACCTCGATGTTGTCTATCTTCGGGCAACACGAGGAGATTACGTCTTAAGAGTTGGTACGCAGCTTATGGGATGTGCGGCTTTTCATACTCCTCGGTGTTGCCTATCTTTGGGCAACGTGAGGAGTTTACGTCTTAAGAGTTGGTGAGCGGCTTATGGGATGCGCTACTTTTCGTACTCCTCAGTGTTGCCTATCTTCGGGCAACATGAAGAGTTTATGTTTGGGCCTTCTCAATGTTGCCGAGGCAACGTCGGTTCTTAGAAGGCAGAGAATAGGTTCTGCCGATCCAACGATTTGAATCGATTTGCTTCTGTCGACCCGGCGGATAGTTATTATGAACACAATTTTGTTGGTTCAAAAAGCGAATCAATTTTATTAAGGAAAGCAGGGCAGATTTTGTCTATTTACAATGCCCATGGAATCCCGGGACGACTTATTTGCTGAAAAATAGAGAGTACATAAGGTAGTTTTCAGATGAAGTAATGGCGGAACGATTCCCTATTCCATGCCCTGGGAATTTGGATTCCGTCGACAGTTGTTAGGTTGAAAGTTACATCTCTTAGCTTTTGATTGATGACATTTGGTCCTTCCCAGTTCAGTCTGAAGGCCCTCGGGACAGGGTAGACTCGCTTGAGTACGAGATCTCCCACTTCGAAGGTTTGGTTGTGAACTTTGGAGTTGAAGTATCGTGCGACCCTTTTTGGTGGGCAGCGATTCTCAACTCGGCTTCTTCCCTTCTTTCGTCTATCATATCCAGCGACTCGAGTAGGAGGTGCTCGTTTGCTTTTGATTAAAATTTTGCCTTTGGTGCGAGGGGACTTCTAATTCAACATGAATAATTGGTTCTGAGCCATATGCCAGAGCGAACGGAGTGTGGCCGATTGCAGCTTTGTGGGTAGTTCTGTAAGCCCATAGTAGTGCGAGTGGAAGTTCATCAACCCAGTTTTCTTTCGCTTTAGTTAATCGCTTTTTGATAGTGGACTTGATGATCTTGTTTATTTCTTTCACTTGCCCATTCGTTTGCGGAAGAGCTACCGCGAAGAAACTCTTTTCAGTTCAGAAGCATTTGCAGAAGTCTTTGAACTTGGTGCTTTCGAATTGAGTTCCATTGTCAGTAATGATTTTCTATGGCACGCCAAACCTGCAAATAATGTTTTTAGTTACAAAATTAATGACTTTCTTTATGGTTATGGTGGCCAGCGGTTCCGCTTCGGCCCATTTCGTGAAATAATCAACGACAACTATAGCATATTTGGCCCCTCCTTTTGCTATTGGCAGGACGTCGATCAAATCGATTTCCCATATTGCAAACAGCCATGGGCAGAACATCTGCGTTAGCTCTATTGAAGGAGTTCTTTTAATTTTACCGAATCTTTGGTAGCGATCGCATCTTCTTGCATAGTCTGCAGCATCGTGGATTATTGTTGGCCAGAAGTATCCGTATCGGAGGACTTTCTTCGCAAGGGTCTGCCCCAGTGTGGTCTCCGCATTTGCCTTTGGCACTTCCTTTAGGATTCGTCAGGCTTCTTCATCAGATACACATCTAAGAAGGGGGGTTGAGAACCCCTTCGATAGAGTATTCCGCCTTGTATCATGAACCACGGTGCCTTTCAGAGAAGCTTTTTTCGTTGATTCCAGTCAGTCGGAAGGGTTCCTGCGAGTAAATAGTCCTTTATCGGCATCATCCACATCTCTGGTTCGACGGTGATCTCGATGATCCAGTCGAGTGGTTAGAGTTTCAACTGGGACTAGCCTTAATGACTGAGCTTCTCCGGAGCTTGCCAGTTTGGCCAAACAATCCGCCTTGGTGTTTTGCTCCCGTGGAATGTGAGTTATGGTGTAATGTTGATGTCGCTTAGCATCTCTTGCATTTTAGACAGGTACGGTGTAAGGTTCTCCCCTCGAGCCTAGTATTCTCCTTTCACTTGGTAGATGACTAGCTGGGAATCACTGTAGATGTGAACAAATTTTATCTTGAGCTCTTTCACAACTTTTAGTCCTACTATCAACGCTTCGTATTCCGCTTCGTTATTTGTAGTAGGGAATTCCAAGCGCAAAGCATAGCAAATGGCTCGTCCTTTGGGGGTTTCAAGCACTACTCCCACCCCCGAACAGAGGTTGTTAGATGCGCCATCGACATAGAGTCTCCATTGCGTGTCCACTTCCAGCTGTGTTCCTTCCTCGTCATCCCGTGTAGTAAATTCGGCGATGAAGTCTGCTAACGCTTGCCAATTGATGGCCTTTCTCGGGTGGTATGTGATATCATATTGACTCAGTTATACATTCCACTTGAGAAGTTGTCCGGAATTTTCAGGCCGATACAACACTTGTTTCAGGGGCTGATCAGTCAATAATTTAATTGGATGAGCTTGAAAGTATGGTCGTAACTTCCTAGATGCAATCAAGAGGCAATACGCTAGTTTTTCCAGTTTCGGGTAGTTTTTCTCGGCTCCAGTGAACCGCTTGCTAATGTAATACACTGGTCGTTGGATTTTCGCTTCTTCACACATAAGAGCGGTGCTCAATGCATGAGGCGAGATTGCTAAGTAAATGAATAGGTCTTCTCCATCCATAAGCTTTGATAGGATTGGCGGGGCTTCCATGTGCCGCAGCAATTCCTCGAATGCTGTTTGACAAGCTTCTCTCCATTCGAAGTTCTTTTTTCCTTTCTTCAATGCATCAAAGAACGGTATACACTTGTCGGTAGCTGTTGAGATAAATCGACTTAGTGTTGCGACCTTTCCATTCAGGCTTTGCAGTTCATTCTTATTTTTCGGAGCTTGGACTTATCGTAGTGCCGTTATTTGTTCTGGATTTGCTTCAATGCCCCTGGAACTCATGATGAATCCTAAGAAATTTCCGAAAGCTACTCCGAAGTGAGATATGAGTGGATTGAGTTTCATTCCACAGTTTCGGAGTATTTCGAACATTTCAGCGAGATTATCCAGGTGGTTGGCAGCCACTCATGATTTGACCAACATGTCATCCACGTAAACCTCCATAGTTTTCCTGATTTGGCACTTGAACATGGTATTTACCAACCTTTGATAAGTTGCCCCGGCGTTCTTCAAACCGAATGACATTGCCCTGTAGCAGTATAGGCCCAGGTCGGTGATGAAGCTGGTGTTTTCTTGATCAGGTTCATGCATCGGGATTTGGTTGTACCCGGAGTATGCATCCATGAACGATAGCAGCTCGTGTATTGCCGTTCCGTCCATAAGCTAGTCTATTCTGGAGAGAGGGAAGCTGTCTTTCGGGCAAGCTTTGTTTAAGTCCGAGTAATCGATATAGGTTCGCCACTTCGCATTGGACTTTTTGACTAAGACCGGGTTTAATTCTCATTCAGGATAAGTTGCATCACAGATAAAACCGTTGGCCATTAACTTGTCCACCTCTTCTCTTAACGCCTTAGACTGTTCAGGACCGAAGCTGCGCCTCTTTTTCTTTATTGGTGTGAACTTGGGGTCAATGTTGAGCGCATGGCATGCGATTTCTGGTGACACCCCACACATATCAGAATGCGTCCATGCAAACACATCCAAGTTGGCACGAAGAAATTTAGCAAGCTCCGACCGCATCTTGTTTCCAAGATGCGATCCAATTTTCAAGACTTTAGTAGGGTCGTCCATAACGACCAGGACAGACACCATCAATTCTGTCGGTGCTACCCGTTCCTCCCCTGAACTCTTCTATCTAGAGTCCAAAGCCTTGTCGAATCGACTGTGGTCCACAAGCCATGGATGGCTCAGTAGTTTCCATTCATAAGGTTTGCGGATGTCGAGAGTTCTCCCTACATGCTTCCCTTTTTCCCTTCTTCTAGATTCACGTAACTCTGCAATGTAACATTCTCTGGTGGCACAATGATCTCCTTTCACCACTCCGATTCCATTTACAGTAGGGAACTTCATGGTTAGACACCACTGGGCCAGAGCCATTCTGAAATCTGCTAGAGCGGGCCGTTCCAAGAAGGTGTTATATGCAGACATTTCGTCCACGATTACGAAGGTCTGAATGAGGGTGACTCTTCGATCACCCTCTCCAAGTTCCACTGGCAGGTCGATTGTTCCCACAGGTTGTTTGGGTTTGCCAGTGAACCCTTGGATCTTCGTTTGGCATGCAGACACGCTTTTCATGCCGATCTTCATTTGATCAAAAGTATGTTTGAAAAGTATATTAACAAAGCTACCACTATCGACCAACACTCATCGAATAACAGCGGGACCGATTCCTACTTTTACCACCATTGGATCGAGAGTCGGGGCTTCGATCCCTTCGATATCTTGATTTTGGAACATTATGCCATCACTCAATACTTTCTGCAGCTTGGCTAGAGTTTCATCTTCTATTGCAAGTCATGATTCCTTTGGAGCATGCTTCAACGAACTTGCATACCACTCCATCTTCCCTAGCTTCTTTGCGCGGGGTGTGGTCCCCCTGATATTGTTCCATTAATAAGTCTTTGGTCAGTTCGTTTGGACCCTTCTTCACTAGTTCCGACTTGATTCCTTCATTCTCTAGGAGGCTGAGGAGCCGCAGGTTGATAAAGGTTCTATGACTTCCTTACGTACTGCTGGAGTTTGTTTTCCTAGATCAACTCTTCAATGAGATTCTTTAGATGGTGGCATTCATTTGTATTGTGACCGTGTGTCTCGTGGAAATGGCAGAACTTTCCTGTGCACTTTTGTTGCTTAGCTGCTTCCTTCTTAGGGGGTTTTTGTATTCCTCGGTCACCTGTGTTGCGAGATAAATATTTTCCGGAGTGTCGTTTAGAGGGGTGTAGTCTTCGGGCCTAAATCCTTTAAACCTTTTATTGTTGCCATTACCATTTCTTTTATTGGAGTTTTGATTTTTCCTCTTTTGATTTCCATCTTTCCCTGTGACTCCTTCGACAGTTCCAGAAGCATGCGCGTTTTGATTCATTGCTACGTCGCTCTGTCCGATGTTCATCGGTTGCACACCAGTAGACTTCCTCTCCAGCTCCTGCGCTTCCTCCTATCTTAAGTATTGACTTGCTTTACGATTAAAGTCTTTTCTTGTGGTAGGTTGATTCATCTTAATCCACTTTCCGAATTCAGTCTCCGGGTGAATGGCACGGACTAACGCCATAAAAACCATGTCCTTGTTGGGGTTGCTTACTTCCGTCACTGCGGTATTGAACCGGTTCATGAAATATTTCAGCGCTTCATTGTGTCCCTGGCACAGTCCGGATAGGGACATGACATCTTTTGGTTATGCGGTATGGAGCCTGAACTTATTGAGGAATCTTATTGTTAATTGGTCAAAAGTAGAGATAGATCTTGGCGGAAGTCTAGTGAACCACATAGACGCAATTCCTTCTAGAAAGATAGGAAAACACCTGCATCGAACAGCTTTAGAGGCATTAGCTCCATCCATGTACCAACTGTACTTGTACAAATGGGGTTTTGGGTCCTTTGTCCCATCGTAGGATGGAATGGTTGGCATTGTGAATTTTTCCAGATACTTCTCATTCAAGATTTCATCAGTAAAGGGAGTCCGACTTGGTGCAGATCCCCATTCATCATCTCTCCTATTTTTACTCTCATCCATTAATTGTTTGACCAAGTCTGCTATGTATGCCTCTGATGTCCGGTAATCCTGGAGCGGCAATCAGTCACTACACCAAGTGTTTGGCTTTGCAAACGGTCTTGGCGAGTGGGTTGAAACCTAGGCTCTCCTGTCTTTAGGAGAGCCACTTCCGTTGGATCCCATTGGCTTGCTGTTGGCCTGATTGGGGGCAGTTTGGACGTTCCTAGCATCATCGAATGCATTGACATTCTTTTCCAACTGGTTGTCTTGCTCTCCATCTTTTGAGTCGGAGAGGTCCATAACTATATCTTCTTGCGGGGTCTTTGCCCCTTGATTCAAGTTCAGACTTGGTTGCCATGCGACGAGCGGGGTACTCGTATTTCCTTCCACGTTGAGTTCCATGGTTCCTGTAGTCACCCTTTTTTGTGGTTATTTTCCGTTTCTTCTATTTAGACCAGAAACGTTAGAATTTTCTTGCTCTGCAACAGCCGCAGGTTCAGGCAAATTATTGGAGCAGGATTTGTCTGCAAGGTTAGGAGAACTTTAAGCTTATCCATCAGAGCCTTCTGTCTACTTTCCCTTTTTTGGTTGATTTCGTTAACCATCTTATTCAACTCATCTCTAGTAATGACTTCGTGCCGACTGGAGGATGTTGGCGCCTGATTTCCTAAGCTAGCACCATTTATGTCAGCTTGTTGAGGGCTAACATCTTCTCCAGCTATCACTGCCCCTATGGACCTTCCAGAGACAGTTCTCCTTCTTCCAGGATCCATTGATTCCTAGTGGTAGATTTTTCAAGCAAAGATTGAGGATCTAACTTCTTGACCTATCTGATCCAAAGTAGACAGCTAGATTTGGATCCTGAGTTGGGTTCTCAATGAAAGCATCAAAATATTAACCCAAAAATATGGAGCAACACTCTGGTTTGAGTGTGAAGCACCAGCCCTGTTATCACAGAGCAATAATATAGATAATAGATATAGAAAAAAACAGTAAGAGAAAGAAGACAAGAAGATTTTTATAGTGGTTCGGCTATTCACGAAGCCTACATCTACTTTATACTTTCTATTATAGACCGATTGCTGTTACAAGAAGTGTTTGATTACAAAGCTCTTGATTATCCTTAACTAGATTGAATCTCCATGGTTGGAATCCATTGGAGAATTACAGTGAACCCTATTGGAGATTGTTGTGAGGGAGGTGAAGAGTGAAGAAAGCTTCCAGTAGAGTTTCAGCAACCAGTCCGAAGAGGATCCTCTTTATGTTGCAGATAGGATGGTATTTATAGAGATTGGAGAGCTATCGGGCCGAGCCTGTGCGTCAAATGCTTGTAGATGGACACAAGAGGATTCAGTAGAACCTAGCTCACGACCGAAGCCAAAAACATGGATCGCGAGCAATCCATGTTCTATGGATCGCTAGCGATCTATAGCATTAGCTCGAGTGCGAGCTAATTCCTTAGCCTCATTTTCTTCTTCAATCTGGCTGGATTGTGCTAGTACCATGTTCACGTATGGATCGCTGGCGATCCATAGTGTATGGATCGCTAGCGATCCATACACTTAGCATGTTTTTGGACTTTCTTCGTTGTCTTGTGTCGACGTTGTTCGTGCAGTTTCGTTGCTCGTCGCTTTGCTTTGATGACAATTTACTTGCTAGTTGTATTTAGCAGCTGATTAGACTGGACGGATGCTTATCTCTTGGTTTAGCTAACTCGAAACCTCATCAAACTCAATCGTTGCTTTTGTAATATGAATTGGATCACGATGCAAGATAATAGCTTGAACTCTGACCTATACCTATGGATCGCTAGCGATCCATGTCCTTAGAGGATTTTTCCATTCTTTTTCTTGGCCCTCTTCAACTTGTTGCTTTAGCCCTTTTGGTTGAGTTCAGAGCCATTCTGACTCCATCAATTTGTTCCATCTTCTCTTGGATCCTGCTGGGTTAAAAACCCAGATAACAAGTCATAGTAATTAAACAATTTCATTCACCATATTATTTCAATTAAACTATAACTATTGTTCCACCGTAGAGAAACATGTAACATACATTATATTACTACATGAATGGTATATGACTATACCGCTATAAATGATCAAAGTCATAATGCATCAAAACAAATAAACTTACAACATGGTATATACTTAACAAAAATGAATAGATAACACGTCTACCTTCCGTAGTTATCACCTTCGGCTATTCATAAAAAATATGTTATTTTTGAAGCCTTCGACTCTCAAACTATTCAGATAGACATTAGAGAATTTAAAAGGAAAAACATAAACTTCAATTTAGACATAAACCTTATATGAATAATATTATTCGTAATAATTTATAGTTATTTACGATACATAATAAGACCACGTGTTAGAACCTAGTCTATTTCCTAGTGGGTGAAAATGGTAAATTTCAAATAAAAATTCCATATTTAGATCTTAATGGGCCTATGAGCTCTATTAACTAGCATTATGTCCAATCTATTCATTAAAATAAAATAATATTATCTTTTAAATTGTTTTTTGTTTATTTAATTGATCTTGTTAATGAAATTTATTTAATGGTTGTTTTGGATATATCTCATATATTCATAACATAACATGATAGTGTGATGATGTATATACATGTGTGTAACTATATATATATATATATACATATAAAATTGTGATTTACATCCACTGTATATATACATATATTATACCTACATATGCATACGATAATTTCATATGAATATTAGGAATATAAATGCCTAAGTACATGTATGTTTAATTATACTATAATACATGTATATTGTTTGTATACAGATATTTATAGTACCATATATATATATATATTAGGTATAAATACATTACGTATTACCATCTACTTATTTATGTACATAGTTTGAAAATAAATCTATATATTAAATTAGGTATCTTAATATATATGTTAAGATTTAGTAAATAAACAGAAAAATGGAAAGCAATTATCACCTCCGCATTTGCAATCTCATAATTAAGACAAGATCTAATGTTAGGATAAGGAGGAATATGACTCCTTAAATTTCCATAAACAAAATTGTTTAAAATTAAACTTCTTAGATTTGTAATATTATATAAAGATTTATGAACCAAAACATCTTTTAAACAATGTTACAACTAAGATTATTCAAACATTTAAAATTTCATAACAAAATTCACATTCAATTTCAACCTCTGTCAAATACATATCAAATAATAAATGAGTTTTAAATAGAATAAGGAATTAAATTAAACATGAAAGATTTTAGATCTAAACATGTGTATACGTATATGAAATAATTTTAATTATAGCATAACTAAATATAACATATTATATTGAATGTTTATAAATGATTATGTACATATTATATATATATATATATAATTTTGACAAAATAGAATTTTCTTTTGAGCTAGACCTAAACAAATTTAAATCTAATCTTACAAAATTAATAACTAAATCCAAACAATAATAATATTCAAGTATATAATTTATTCATTTGTAATTGCAATAATTTCAATTTGAAACATGTCAATGGTTACAGTAAAATTTCAGCAATTAAAAACTCGCATCAATAATTATTTGGAAATATAAATATATTTTTAGGTATGCGAATATTAAAATTAAGAGATGAATAATTACCTTAGTAGATGTAGTCTTTCTCAACACCTTGATTTGTGAATTGCTTCCTAGACTCCTTGAATCATCACCACCTCTTGCTAGAATTAAACGAACCATCTTAATTTTATTTTATTTTAGGAGAAAAATTTTCAGCCAATAGAGGGCGGAAGCTATAGATGAAGCAGGAAAAGCGAAAAGAAAATTAATTTAGATATGAATGAGAGAATATTGTTTTATGGAGATAATAGAATTTCCCATATCTTTTTTAAACTTCCCACCTTATTTTCTAATTAATTCTTAATTAAGCTAAGCGCCTCCTGTCTCTTTTGTATGATAGGCCAACACTTGCCTCCTAAATGGATCTATTTTTTTCAAAAGCTTGTTAGGCAATTAACTATATTTCAAGCCGTTTAAATATATACTGATATCATGTATATATAACTTTTACACACACATCCAAATAATTACTAACACCCAATATATTTCTTAAGTATCATTAATTTATATCACTTTATAAACTAATTTCATCGTGTGGTTTTTCAGAGAATACACAAATGCAGTTGTGTGACTCAGAGGTGTGAATTCAATTGGAGATTAATACTGACCAATTCAAATATTAACATTTACATGTCACCTTAGCTAGTGGGGTGACAGTTTGACCAAATTCATTACATAGATCTTTTCGGTAAAATCATATTTTATATTATCTCTTTTTGGACCAAAAGTGGCACAAGCACCCAATTGAGCACCAATATGAAAATTATCAAAGAAAAGAAGATAAAAGTAAGAACATAAATTTTTTATAGTGGTTTGGCAAATACTCCGGTCTACGTCCACTTTAACTTTTTTATTCGTTTCTGAGAGTTCTTTTGCAAATGGTGATTTTAAAGAACGGTGGTCATGGATTAGATGAGATCCAACAAGTTTACAGATCCTTGGTCCTGGATTGATGGAGATCTAACAAGATTCCGTAGCAAAGTAAAAAGAATTCAGAAAAGAAGAAGAAGTCCCCTTTCAGGTGCCTCTCCCCTCATATTTATAGATGAAAATCCTCGAAATTATCTCCAAAACATGCTCCACCACATTCCCCCACAGTCACATGTTGCTCCACTAAAGTTTCAGGGTCAAACCGACCCAAGAAATCTTAAGTCGGTACTCATCCATGAGCTTTAGATCGGTACCGATCTGACTCGGGCCCGACTCATGGTCGATCTGTGCCTTGCTCCGGGCTTGACTTGCGGCTGATCTGCAGTTGTTGTGCCTGAGTTCTTCTTTTGCCACTCCGACCCAATCCTATCCTTGTTCCACGGGTACAACTCGGTACCGACCCGAGATTCACGATCTAAGAAAGTGAATTTCCAAATTTTCGACTATTTTTGCTATTTTTTGATATTTCCTTTATCATGTCTTTTTTAGATGTTTTCCAAGTTCTTGGGTCATTTTTGTTCATCGTTTGATTATCTAATTCAATTTTTTAAGTACGTTCGAAGACTACACAAAATTCAACTGTAACACTTACCCCCCAAAGCACACCTTATGAAGAAAATGTGTGCTTTGCTCAAGAACAAATATGGAAGTTGACAAATCACTAGTAGTTGAGCTCTCTGGCTATAAACTGATCGAATTACAGTGAATTGTCTGGTTCTTTCAGATTCACCTTTAAATCAGAGGTCATTCTAAACCGCTATAGATAAGGACTCGAGACCTCACTTGAGCGTTAGTCGCAAATCATCATCATTCCACGTTCTTCTAAAATTATCACATTGTATATCATACCATAAATCAAAATTGTCCCGTGTTCTTTTGAGATTTAGCTATCATATAACAATGCCATCCAATGTTCATCCTGGTCTAAGTCACAACATACAAATCATGCATATAGTAATCAAATGTCGATAATCGTGTAAGTTCATTGCTACTGGTTTCAACGTTATTTATAAATCTTTTAGTATTGCATAGCATCTTATTATAAAAATTCTCAACTGAATCAAAGCAATGTCTTTCATCAATCATTTGGTTATCATAGTTATCAATTAGGGTAGTGCACTGCCACTGATCAGAGCATGGCCTATAAATCATCCGAAATTGCTTAGCATCCTATCATAAACGAGTCCGAATGAGCCGAAGCAATGACATAATCTGATAATTGTTATCAAATCATTTCAAAGTCAAGTGCCTTTCAAAGTCAAGTGCCGTTCAAATTCAAAGTCTAGTTTTCAATTCTCCACATTGCATCATCAACATATTGGTTAGCTTCTCTTTGGATCGTGTAATCAACGACCAATCTAATTCCTGATCTCTCTGGATCATTAGTTTAATCCTCAATCTCTCTAGATTGTTAGTTGAAGTTTTTGATCTCTCAGGATCATTAAGTTAATCTCCTCGTGTAATCAACAAACAATCCAATTCCTGATCTCTTTGGATCATTAGTTTAATCCTCAATCTCTCCAGATTGTTAGTTGAAGTTTTTGATCTCTCAGGATCATTAAGCTAATCTCTAATCTCTCTGAATCATTCATCTAATCTCTGATCTCTCCGAGGCATTAGTCTAATCTCTAATCTCTCTGGATCGTTAGTCTAATCTCTGATCTCTCCATATCGTTACTTCATGTTGAGTCCAATCCGTTGACTCTCCAGTGAGGAGACCCAATAGCCAAGCAAGTCCATCCCTTCACCCTCCAATAAAGGGACTTACTTTCCAAGCGAATCCATTTGCTTACTCTTCTGTAAGGGGATTCACTTTTCTATACAAGTCCAATCCACCTACTTTCCGACAAAGGAACTCTTACCTTACTATTTATTACCCCATTTCTCTGGTCGAGAAAACTATGCACAATCATTCATGAATCAATATCAAGAGGTTACCAATCTTCGTTAGTGTATTGCGATCAACATGAGTTATCACATTTGAGTGATTTTCAAAATCAAGCATTTATTCATTCAATTCAAGTTCAAACATCCAACAAACATCATAACATCCATCCCATCAAGCACTACAACCAGGCATCCGACTTACAATATGCCGAGAGACCAATTGAGGTCTCATACATAAGTAAGTGGCTTGACTAATACTGCATCATTTATTGAAAAAAAGGCAAAGTGTGGGAATCGAACCTAATTCCCTATTGTCCCGATCTTAAGATAACTATCCTCGACCCAGATCCAAGGCTACTTCCATTCGCTGCAGACGGTGGCTTCTCCGGCTGCACCACTGCAGTTTAGTTCCTTACGTACTATTGTAGCCAGCTATTCCTAACTTGCTCTTCTATTAGATCATGAAGGTGCCTACAATCATTTGTTTCATGCCCATCCAGCTCATGGAATAGGCAGTACTTTCCTGATCCGTGGGTTCTCTCTTCATTGGTTTCTGACAGGGATCTTTCCTATGGTATCCAGGTAAATCCTCTTTAGGGCTTCAGTCAACTCTGTTTGAGAAGAAAATTTTGGTCCACTTCTCTCCGCTTCGGTCCTCCGTAGCCATCATCTGCCTTTTGCTTTCCTTTATCTTTCCAAATCCTGCTCTAGACGGTCCTCCGTCATCTACAACATTAACCTCAGCAATTTCAGCTTCAGCATTCTCCTGACGCAAGTACCTCTCAGCTTCATGGTTAAACTATGCGATTTCCAACGCAATCTTAAAATATTTTTTGCTAGCAACTCCTGAAACCACTGCCATCAGAACCATCGATGGGTCCGGCATACAAACTACAGTGGTTACTGCATTAAATCTAGTCAAATAACTTTTTATGGTATCTTCGACCCTCTATTTCTTGCTCAAAAGTGTCCTCAGATTCTTCAATCAAGAGATATGAACTTTGAACTGCCTCATAAATCTATCCACCAATTCAGCCTATATGTTGATGGACCCATTTCCCAGCTGTAAGAACCAGATCGCCGTCAAGTTTGTCAAATATTATGGGAAACACCATCCCATTACCTCCTCAAAATTACTCAACACCTCCATATGTTGAATGTATCTCATTAGATGAACCATTGGATATGTCTTTCCATTGTACATTTCCAACGTCGATAGCTTGAAATTGGGAGGATCCCTCGCGTACTGGATGTTAGAGGTGAATGGATTTATGTTCACATCCTCCAAACTCTGGTCTAGTGGTCCACCTCTTATCGCTCGTTTAACTATTTCATAAATTCTATCACTATCATCTAATAGAAATTTTTGTTCCATGTTTTCATTCTGCCCCTCCGTTCCTATGGGGAAATTTTGGCACGTATCCTCTAGTTACACATTCGCATTCTGATTAATGTTATGCTATTCAACATCATTTCTCGGGCGTGTTCCATCTCCGCCCAAGTTCAAATTCGTCATGCCTCCAAGTCCTTATGAATAGTACCGACTTGCGCTCGTGGATCGGTACTAAGTTGTGGTGTCTCTTCGAAGGTTGCTCCACTTTGTTTCGTTCCTTTCCCATGTGCATTTATTGTGCTTCTAGCCTCTAGTTCTAATCTATAACAACTTCAGTTTTTTCTAGTTATCCCATCCTTCTGAAGAATCCCACCATCATCTCTTCCTGGAGGGCTATCGTTCTCTCGTACATTTCTATCATCATTTTCTTCATTTCATCTTTGGTTATGTAGATGGATGGAGGGTTAGATCTTGAGGATACCTCCTGGCTGCCCCTATGTCCTTGTTGGCTTTCTCCAGCAGCAGTTCTTCTAGCCGATGGTCTCGTCTTCTTCTTTAAATTCACCTTTCAAGTTGTTAAATCTAAGTGTTCCCAGTGAAAGCACCAAAATGTTTGGATCAAAAATGGCACAAACACCCACTTGAGCACCAAATACGAAAATTATTAGAGAAAAAAAGATAAAAGTAAGAAAGAACACATAATTTTTATAGTGGTTCGGCAAATACTTTGGCCTATGTCCATTTTAACTTTGTTATTCGTTTCAGAGAGCTTTTTATAGATAGCGATTTTACAAATCGATGGCCTTGGATCGAAGAATATCCAATAAGTTTACAGATCGATGGTCTTGGATCTATGGAGATTCAATAAGGTTTCATGGCAAAGTGAAAAAATTCAGAAAAGAAGAAGTCCCTTTTCAAGTACATCTCCCCTCCTATTTATAGATGAAAATCCCTAAAATTATCTCCAAAACATGCTCCATCACGTTCCCCATGTTCAAACGTAGCTCCACTAAAGTTTCGATGTCAAACTGACGCAAGAAATCTCAAGTTGGTACTGATCCTTGGGCTTCAGATCGGTACCAATCTGACTCGGGCCTGACTTATGGTCGATCCTTGTCTTGCACTTGGCTTGACGTAGGGTCGATTGGAGTTGTTGTGCTTGAGTTCTTCTTTTTCTACTCCGAGCCAATCCTTTCCTTGCTCCATGCCTAACATGGGGCACAACTCGGTACCGACCTGAGACCACCAATCCAAGAAAGTGAATTTCCAAAATTTCAACTATTTTTGCTATATTTTGATATTTCCTTTATTTTGTCTTTCTAGGATGTTTCCCAAGTTCTTGAGTCATTTCTTCGTTATTTGGTTACCAATTCAATCGCTTAAGTCCTTTCGAAAACTATGGAAAATTCGACCGTAATAATCTCAAGCGATACCAATAGTGACAATAATTTACATATATTCTTTTCACCAACACTGTATCACATTAGGATGTGTGGAATTTGGTATTGGTCGAAACTCTAATATTATCCATATTAAACTTGATTAGTCCGTAACAAAGTTCTTGGTTCAATAATAACATTTATTATTAACCATTCTACTCTGATCAAAGGTTTTGTCTTTGAGTTGACTATAGTTGTAATACTAACCTCATACAACTGGGGAGTTAAATTCTCCGTTGAACCGTGCTTCACTTCCAGTGTTTTATTCAGACCTAACTATAATAGCTGGATGAATTGTTATGCCATGATTTAACTATAATCAAAATGGATTATCCACAATGAAGTTCCAAGTATTCTCAAGTCGAGGGGACTATGTAATATCATCACACCGAGAATTTTTTTTGGAAAAGTTACTTTGTTAAATAAATAAAAATAAATTCATATATTTCCATAATATGCCTCATAAAAACCTTACAATCCTTCTAACTCAGATGGGTGCCTTGTAAAGAAAAAGAGCACATATTATTTTCATATATAAACATTACAAGAAGAAAAACAAAATAGAAAAAATTGGGACCAGCTAATCAAATAGACGGAGGATTATAAATAGTAGTGAAAATTCAAAACCATTCGTACGGAATACTGGTCCCAAAAATACAATGAAAACAAAGGTGAAATAGCTAAGAAGAATAAAATCTAACTCATATATGCAACTGTCTCTTACCAAAACACTTCCACCTATCATGCAACTATCCTTCTCGAATTCAAACGGTCCTTCAAATTGCAATGACCATCCCAAAATGAAACAAAGCTCCTTCAGATCTACAAAGAAACTTCAAACAAAATTGTGAATTCAGGATCTCTAACCAGAAAAGACATTGAATCTGCACTTCTTTATTCACCAAAGCTGGAGATGATTCTACAAGCTATCTGGAGTGACAAATTCGTCTATCCTACGGAATTTGGGTCAAAATTGATACCAAATTCCATAAAGATAAGTTCTTTCTCTCTTAATTCTAGTGTTTTGAAATTAACTTGTGGAATTAGACCTTTGCAGTCTTGCGTAAGAAGTATTGTTCTGATTTTTACAGGCAATTGAATATCTTTGAAAATTATTGTATTTCTTTTCTGTCATAATAATGACCATGTTAATCAAATGATTGTATGTTTGAGTTCCTTGATTTCTATTAGCTAGTAGTTCAAAAGGTTGCATAATATCATGGGAATTACAATATGTAATATTTAGTTTAGTCATCATAGTTTCAGTAGTTTATTCGAATAAGGGCAGTTGAAGAATATATGATCTCTACCCTCTTAATGCATTGAGCATAGGCTACAAGTCAAATCAATAGTGTTATTCCACTTGAAGATTTTGTCTTTTGTTTTGAGTTTGTTCAGTCTAACCAGTTTAGCACAGATTGACATTTTTGGAGCACTTATTATCCCATATCATTTTACACCAATTATATTCTACATATTTACATCTAACTTGATTCCAAGCCGAGTTGAAACTAAATTGTCCATTGGTATTTGGTAACCAAAACTAGAAATCTTTTCCCTCATAATAATGAATATTTATATTATTGATTGTATGACATATATGGATAGGCAAACAATTTAAGTATCCACTCCATGCATTATTATAAAGGAGGTATGAGACTTTTTTGTTTGGGCCACCTACATATATAAGATACTGCCAACCAACTTTATCGATTAGAGATGATCGATGAATCCAAGGATCATACCACATGTAAGTGTTTACCCCCCATTGACAATTTTCCTATCTATGAGACCTTTACACTATTGTCTTACATGTAGTAGTGATTTCCAAGTGTGTGATGTATTATTATCCATTAAAACAATCCAAAAGTATCTATTTTTAGAGTATTTACTATGCATCAATCGAGCCCAATGGCTATCTCCCTATAGAAACTTCCAAACCAATTTAACAGCTATAGCCTTAGCTACATCATCTAGTCTTCTAATGCCAAGACCACTTATAAGCTTTGTTTTAGAGACATCATCCCATTTTATGTTGTGTGCTTTTGTTTTCCATATGAAGTTTGCACAAATAGAATTAATTTTGTTGATTATGTTGGATGGAATCTAACTGAATTGCATCAAAAAGTAGATCATTGGATATATAACAGTTTTGACAAGCTCAATTCTGCCACTAATATTTAGTTGCTTGCTACTCCAAAGATTGAATTTCTTGTTTATTTTGTTTATCAATTGCCCAATGTCTCTTGCTTTTAATTTGTTATGCGAAAGTGGGATGCCTAATTAAACAATTGGAAGATTCCCAATGTTTACCTTCAATAATTCTGAAATTAAATGCTTGTTGTTTGCCTATTTGCTTAAAAATATGTTTGATTTGTTTTCATTCATAACCAACCCAGTGGTAGAATTCATGTCTCGAATAACTTTTTGGATGGTTTTTGCATTATTTTCAATGGCTTTTGCCATGATTTCATGTTGGACCTAGTTGTTATCAAAAGCTCTCGGATGAATCATTTCATAGTTATTCAATAACTATAAGTACATAATCCTTTGGTGCCCTAAAAGCTCATAAGTAATACAGTTCCTTATATTTGGAGAGTGTTACGTACTCTGGTTGCAACAGATATATCAATATCCTTCCTCGAAATATCTTAACCATGAGTATTTGAAACAAAATATTATTTTATTTTTGTGGTTAATTGCTCACAACTACAACTATTTGCAACTACAATCACATAACATTTTATTTAATAATTTTCTTGTTAATTCATTTTAAATGTATTAGTCAATTAATTATATCACAATATAACAAAGTATTTAAAAGAATCAAATTATGAACAAAATTGGCTATACATTTAGACTTATGTAACGAATTACATAATTGACCCTAGGGAATATTACTAAATTTTCAATCTCACTTGCACTTAGGGTCAACCATAGAATCTTAATCTCATTTCTTTAATTGGTTCAAAGCTGATCGAGCTAGTCTCTTTGTGAATGGATCTGCTATATTATTTTACTATATATTGTATCACCCAACATCTCTTAGTCAACTTTATCATATGTAAATTTTGGATGTATGTATCTACACATCTTTTGTGTCCTAGGTTCTTTTGAGATCTATATTGCTACATTGTTTTTACAAAAAATGTATAAGGATTCTCAACATTTGGAATCACCTCTAGCACAGTTATAAATTTGTGCTCTTATATAAAAAACTTTGATTACACCGCTATTCAAGGCAAAGCACATAGCCTTTTGGTTGAATCAGCCACCACCTCTCATTTGGAACATTTCCAACACAAAGCTCCTTAAGTAAGGTTGAATATGAATTTAGGGTTGATGTAACATATTATATATCACTTATGAAGTTTGAGTCATAATACTTTTTCATAAGGACTTCTTTGTTTCCATAAGCAATTCTCTAGATTTCATAAACACTTGAGAATAATCATAACTACCATTTAGTGACCTTAATTCGAATTTATACCAGCTCAATGCATCAATTACATAAGCGAATAGCGATATAGTAAACAACATAACATATATGATCATTCTTATTGTGACGCATAAGGAACCCATCCCGTAGCTCCATATTAAACATTTTAATACGGTGTCCATGTATATCATTTCAAACAATCTCATCATCTTTACTCATAGTTTTAGAAATATTTTAGTACCTCTTAATATTCTTTCTTATAGACATGCACTTCCTTTGCATTTTGACTCATAATCAAACTATTTGATTTATCTGCCAAAATATTTGCTTAATTATGATGCTTGTTGAGCGATACCATCGTATCAGGTCTTGGATCTTATCTAACACTTACAAACTCAATTATCGCTCCATTCAATGTCTTGTCATTTTGGTTATCGTGCATAAATTGCTATTACAAACCGTTGCTAAAATTTTTATTTCAATAAAGATGTACCAAAATTCAAAGTTCTATTAGGAGATAATTTTGCGAGTAGAATCCAAATTAACTCAAGCACGTTGACTAATGAATCCACTTCGCTCATTTAACAATACGAGTTTATTCTCATCAATATTACTTACTATATTCCAACTACATGGTCTTCCTTTTGAAGACATAATTACTGGCGAGAGATCATATCCCATTGGTACAAATATTAAAATTGTATTTTGATAATATACTCGGAATACCTTTTGGATTTAAAGCATCATGCCATATGGAAGAGTCTATACTCTTTATGCCTTATTGACGACTGAGGAAATCGTATTACTAACAATTCTTTTTCTCGACATTGCTAAGAAACTCATAGTTTATCTTTTAATGTACGAGAATTCTTATTAGACATTTTAATGAGTTGTTTCCAGTTTAGGCTTGGTTAATTCTATTTCATCTTACACAATCAGTTTACATATTATAATTTTGGATCATATCCAAGTCCTTTATATTGCCACCAATTCTTATTGTTGGTGTTAATACCTCAATTATTGATTTTGATGACAACAACTATATAAAATATAGATACTAATGTTTTGCTAAGTTATATATTATATAGTGTAGAGTATTACACAGGTGCTGAATCGAAGACTACATAGTATAAAGACTCAAGATGAAAGATATGAAGACTCATGAGTTCAAAGACAAAGATATAAAGGGCTTAAGATTATAATTTATTGTTTAGAGTCATTAGAATATATTTTTGAAGTAGTCGATAGCAATTTCTGATCTTTATCTCCAATTTATGATCTTTAATATTAAAAAAAATATTTTAATTTCAAAATATATTTTTAAATATTTTATAAAAGTTTTCTAAGAATTCAAAAATATTTAAGAACTATATTTAAATTATTTTACAAAGTATAGAATTTTCAAAACCATTTAAAAGAAAACATTTTTCAATTTTAACTAGCATATTTTGACATGCACATTTTAATATGTCGACATATAAGCCATTAAATTATTATTTTTAATTTTGAATGGAAGTGCCTTTTGGATACAGCCCTTCACGAATGGATACATCTGTTTATTTTCTATATAAAAGGGAGTGCAAACGAATTTTTAATTAGCTAATAACTTACCTTCTTCTCACTCCTTACTCTCATGTAAACTCTCATGAAAAAATACTCAATTCTCTTCAAAATCATATAGAATCAATTCATACTCCATTATATTGATTCACTACTACTTACTGTTTTGCAAGCATCTCTCTCTTATTTCAAATATCAAAGTGCTATTGAAGAGGCAATAGGATCCACTGTGTCCAACGTACAACTATTTTTCTTTGGAAAAACATCAACTCTACTCTTGTTTGTGTGAGTGTTCTTGTAGCCCGTTTAAATCAAGTGGGTGTGCTTAGTGGCCTGGTAAATCTAGTGGATGATCTTGTTGCCCGGTAAATCAAGAGAGTTTGCCCTAGACTCGTGATAGGGGGTGTGTCTCGTAGCCTTGAAATCGAGATTGTATCGTGATTTGCTTTATATATGGTTTAAAGTTTGGCACTTGAAAAGAAATATGTACAAGCAATTATACGGGACTGGATGTAGGAGAAATCTAGGCTAGTATAAAATCTCTGGTATCATCTCTCTAACTCCTACTTTAATTTATAGCTTTTATTTTTATCTATGATTGCATCTGTGACTGATTGTTGGTATAAATTTGTGTTGTAAATTTGTGAATTGGTATTAATCTTAAAAAACTTTAAAAGGATTTGCATAAGTTAGAAAACACTATTCACCTCCCATCTAGTGTTAAACTAGACTTAAGACCCATTATTCTGTTATCCACATTTGGTATTAGAGCACTAACTTTTCAAAAACTCATAATCTGATTTTGGAAAAAGACAAATTACTAGCAATACTGTGAGTACACTTATTAACACTTTTGTAGAAGGAAAATCTACTACTAGACCTCCACTTTTTAATGGTAGTAATTACACTTATTGATCATGTAGGATGAAGATTTATTTACAGTCTAATGGTTTAGATATCTGGAATATTATACAGAATGAGTACACTGAACCCTAAACTGAAATTTCACAATAGACTGTTGACCAAAAGACACAAGCACTTAATAATTCTAAGGTTGTGAATATTTTATTTTTCCCTTTAGATAAAAATGAATTTAATAGAGTCTTTATTTATAAGTCCGCACATGAAATTTAGAGAATATTGCAAGTTACACATGAAGGCACTAGTAAAGTTAAACAAACTAAAATTTCAATGTTAACTAATCAGTTTCAATTATTTCAAATGAATTAGAATGAGTCTATTTCTGACATGTATTGTAGGTTTCAAGATATACTACATTCTTTAGTATCATTAGGTAAAAAAATTTCAAAGAGGACCAAGTTAAGAAAATCCTCAATTCACTCTTCTCAGATTGGGATCAGAAGACGTTAGTAATAGAAGAGGCTAAGTAAATTAGTACTTTAAAAATTGAAGAGTCAATAGAAAATTTAATATCCTATGAAGCACAATTGCAGGGTATAAGAGAAAGCAAGGCAACAGAAAAGAAATCCATTGCCTTCAACGCAATAGCTGACGATCAGAATTCAAACGATGACAATGATAAGGAGATTGCCTTCATGACTAGGAATTTCAGAAAGTTCCTAAAATGTAGAAAGATGAACAACTTTCGGAGACCAGAAAACAAAACTCTTGGAAATGGAACTGCAATTAAATGGTTCAATTGTGATGCACAAGGTCATCTGCAAAGAGACTGTCCACATCAAAAGAAATCAAGAATCTCACCAATCACCGATATCTAGAAAATGAAACAAGACTCACACGGTAACATTAGTTGATTCGGATACTACTTCAAGTGACAATGAACTGGACACTGAGGATAAAAACATTTGTTTCACGATAATAGTATATTAAGCAGAACAGATCAATGTTAAGAAGCAAAAAGTGGTACTTTTCATTTCATTTTTATTATTATTAAATTTAGGAGTAAAATATAGATTAGTAGTAATGGATGCATATAAGTATATATATAGGAATCTTTTGCCATAGTTTTGTTTTTAAATTTTCTAGCCCTATCCAAATCCATATTTCGACATACTGGCCTAAATTTTGAAATTTCTTTTCAAATTCAAAGTTTGAATTTCCCTCTCTTTTGCATTAATTCCAAAAACCTGAAAAGGCATCTTTTGACCTGAAACATGTCAGCCCATATCATATTAATCAATACAATTTTATCCATTCATCCACTCACTTTATTTCAAAAATTCAAAACATCTCTTCACTCTCTTATCTCCTAAACTACTCAAAAATGGCCTCCTCAAGCCAACCACCAAAAACCATTAAGCTCTCAAAAAGAATCAAAGGCTCTCTTTTCAATGACAAAGAAGCCAAAAACACTTATATTGAATATGCTACTTTCGAAAAGGTATTTCTTGGAAGATTTGCAAAATTTGATGATTTTCTTCTTATGGTCTTCAAGATCTTTGTTTTCAAAATGATATTCTTGGTTTGGTCGACTCTTCTCAAAATGATTTTGTTTATTATCCGGATTTCGTAAAAATGTTTTATGTGAATTTAAACAGAGAATTTTTGAACGGGAAGAGGGACAAATTTGGAATAGAGTGGAAGGCACTACAATTGTTTTAGATTGTGAAATTTTAGCTCAAATACTTGGTTGCAAATATAAGAGAATTGACCTTTCCATTTTAAAAATTGATGAACAAAATTGAGAAGTTTTCAGTGACATTTTTAAAAATGATGAAGATTTTGAATTCAAACACAAAAATCTTAGATCAAAATCGAGAATTACGAGTCTCATTTTACAATAAAGCATCACTCTGAGAATGGGTAATTACGATAGCCCAAATCAAAAGGGTTTTAAGGCTCTTTTTACCATTTATGGAAACTACAACATCAATTGGGCACAAGTCATCTTAGATGAATTTGTTCAAAAGAATATTTCTAGACATGAGTACACACTTACCATGGTGTGTATCTTACTAGAGTTTTCAAATACTTTGGTGTTGATTTAAGAGGATAACCCACTTTGCCTTAGAAAGTTTTCAACAAATCTAACATTTCTATCATGCATATTCCTTCTTACGTTGAACCTTGTGAGACTCTTCCCCAAAAAGAAGAAAGATTAGCAAGGAAAGAACAACTAGAAATTGAAGAAGAAGAAAAAGAATAAAATTATGGAATTCAAGGAGAAGAGGAAGAAGTGGAGGAGGAGGAAGTAGAGACTTCTCTTGAATGTTTTGAGAGACCATCTCAAAGCCTAAACAAAGGAATTTTCAAAAAACAAGAGAAGATCATCAAAAATCAAAAGAAGCTTAGTAAGAAATTCACTAATCTTTCCAACAAAGTGTATATGTACTTTGGAAAGATTATGAAGAAGCTTGATAGGGGCTCATCTCCTTAGTTATCTTTGCATTCTATCTAGTTGTCCATTGAATCTTTTCTAGATTTTCTTCTTCTTGTATTTCCTCAGTTTACTTTAAGTTATCTCCTTATGTTTTCAATTTTGCTATGTATCATCTTGTTTTAATTAATGAAAATTAGTTCCTGTTGTTATATATTATTCTATTAGTCTTTTGAAATCATTGAAATATAATGGTATTAAGTAGAAACCAAAAATATATCAAAAACTTAAAAATAAATTTAAGGTTCACCTGTCGACATACATATTTATATATGTCGATATACTATAGCCGTTTGGAAAAAAAATTAATTTTAAAAAGTTGTAACTACCTTCAATTCAATTATTCCAAACGACTTTTCACTCCTATTTATGTCTATTTCTTCCAGAAAACTTCACTCATTAATTCATCTTTCCATCCCTCTCCATTCTCAACATTTTTCTTAATAAAAATGACTTCTCCATCAAAAACTTTGTGAAAACCTTGAAGAGTCACTCCAATTATTCAAAGATGTTCTCTGCTTCATACTAAGAAATTAGAGGCACCTAGGAAAAAGCCAAATGCAAATGATTAAAAGAGAAGCATTTTGATGCTCTTCGCTGATTGATTTCCTTCCTTATCAAAGATGATCAAACCAACAACCCAGAATTGAAGACTGTATATCTATTTATTTTCAATTTGACTAATATGTAAATAATTAATCCTCTTAGACTTGGATTCATTTGATTTAGTATTATTATATAGTGTGGATTGTAAAATAATTAAGTTTGGTTTTGATTTGATTGTATTGTATTATGAATTATATAATAAATAAATAAAGTTAGCGTTATCTTATTTATTTATTGTCTTTAATATTTAGTATATAACTTAAAGATTAATCATTGTATATACTAATATATGATGTGATTACATCATATTAAAGATCTAGTATTTTTTAATTTATGTCTCACATATTGCGTCTTTTTTGTCATATTTATTTTATGCTTTAGTTATTTAGTCCAATCACAATTATACAATTAAACCCATATTGACTAGCATATCACTAAATTCAAAATTATTGATTTTGATTTCATAGTTTATAAGTATATCATTTAAGGGAGTTTTATTTTTCACCCATTTTTGTCGACGAAAATGGGAGAGAAAAATATAAAATATATACATGAATATATTTAGGGTGAGTTAGATAACTCAGAGGCAGTTATATCATATTTTATATGGAGGAATATTTGCCGATTGTCATCATCAAAAAGAGGAGATTGTTAATATCTCAATTATTGATTTTGATGACAACAACCATATAAAATATAGATACTAATGTTTTGCCAAGTTATATAGTATATAGTGGATAATATTACACAGGTGCTGAATTGAAGATTGTACAATATAAAGACTCAAGATAAAAGATATGAAGACTCATGAGTTCAAAGACAAATATATGAATAGCTCAATGTTATAATTTAGTGTTTAGAGTCATTAGAAAATATTTTTAAAGTCCTTGAAATTTTTTTTATCTTTTTCTCTAATTTATTATCTTTGATATTTTAAACAAAAACAAATTATTTTAATTTCAAAATCTATTTTTAAATAATTTATAAAAGTTTTTTAAGAGTTCAAAAATATTTAAAAACTATGGTCAAATTATTTTACAAAGTATAGAATTTTCAAAACCATTTAAAAGAAAACATTTTTCAATTTTAACTAGCATATGTCGACATACATATTTTAATATGTCGACATATAAGCTGTTAAATTGTTCTTTTTAAATTTTGAATGGAAGTGTCTTTTAGACACAGCCCTTCACGAATGGATACATATGTTTATTTTCTACAAAAAGGGAAGTGCAAATGAATTTTTAATTAACTAATAACTTACTTTCTTCTCATTCCTTACTCTCTTGAAAATTCTCTTGAAAAATATACTTGATTCTCTTCAAAATCATATAGAATCAATTCATTCTCCATTGTATTAATTCACTGCTGGTTACTTATTTTGAAGCATCTCTCTCTCATTTCAAAGATCAAAGTGCTATTGAAGAGGCTATAGGATCTAGTGTATCCAAAGTACAACTATTTGTCTTTGGAAAAACAATAACTCTACTCTTGTTTGTGTGAGTATGCTCATAGCCCGTTTAAATCATATGGGTGTGCTTAGTAGCCCAGTAAATCTAGCGGGTGATCTTATTGTTCGATAAATCAAGGGGGTTTGCCTCAGACTTGTGATATAAGAGGGTGTGTCTCGTAGTCTTGAAATCGAGATTGTATTCTGGTTTGCCTTCAACCTGGTTTAAAGTTTGGCACTTGAAAAGAAATCTATACAAGCAATTGTTCGGGACTGGATGTAGGAGAAATCCGAACCAGTATATAATCACTAGTGTCATCTCTTTAACTCTTACTTTACTTTATTGCTTTTATTTTTATCTGTGATTCCATCTATGACTGATTGTTAGTATTAATCTGTGTTGTTAATCCGTGAAGTGATATTAGTCTTAAAAGAATTTTCAATGGATTTACATAAATTAGAAAACACAATTCACCCCCACCTCTATTGTTAAATTAGCCTTAAGATCTATTATTCTGCAACCCACATTTGGTATCCAAGCACTAGGTTTTCGAAAACTGGTAATCTAAATTTGGGAAAGTATAAATGGCTAGCAATACTGTTAGTACACTTGTTAACACATTTATAGAAGGACAATCTACTTCTAGACCCCCACTTTTTAATGGCAGTAATTATACTTATTGGTTATGTAGGATGAGGATTTATTTAATTACAATCTAATGGTTTAGATTTACAGTTTAATGGTAGTAATTATACTTATTGGTTATGTAGGATGAGGATTTATTTACAGTCCAATTATTCAAAGATGTTCTCTCCTTCATACTAAGAAATTAGAGGTATTTGGAAATAAGCCAAATGTAAATGATTAAAGAATAAGAGAAGCATCTTGATGCTCTTTGCTGGTTGATTTCCTTCCTTATCAAAGATGATTAAACCAACAACCCAGAATGCTCAAACACCAAGGACAATGAAGACTTGGATGCCATTAAAACAAATCTAACCTTTGGATCTAAAGGTTGAGTTGAAGTCCCTAGGAATATATAGATCTCCTCTTGTTTTAATTCGTAAGTGTGTATATCTATTTATTTTCAATTTGATTAATATATAAATAATTAATCCTCTTAGACTTGGGTTCATTTGATTTAGTATGATTATATAGTGTGGATTGTAAAATAATTAAGTTTGGTTTTGATTTGATTGTATTATACTGTGTATTATATAATAAATAAATAAAGTTCATGTTATCCTATTTATTTATTTATTGTCTTTAACATTTAGTATATAACTTAAAGATTAATCATTGTGTCCGTAGGTGTGGTGCAATGGAAAAAGGTGCATAGGTCTGGTTAAAGACCCAGGTTCGATCCCTGCCTTGCACACACTTCTCGTAAAATATAGTACCTGGGGATTATAGTTGCGGAGTTCAAGCGGATAGGCACAACTTAATTCCCCTCGACAGTTGACCTGTCCACCAGGTTCTCCTGGAGTATATTCAAAAAAGAAAAGAAAAAGATTAATCATTGTATATATTAATATATGCCATGATTACATCATATTAAATATCCAGTATTTTTTCATTTATGTCTCACATATTGCATCTTTTATGTCACGTTTATTTTATGTTTTAATTATTTTAGTCCAATCACAATTATACATTTAAACCCATATTGACTAGCATATCACTAAATTCTAAATTATTGATTTTGATTATATAGTTTATATCTATATCATTTAATGGAAGTTTTATTTTTCATCCATTTTTGTTGATGACAACGGGGGAGAAAAATATAAAATATACACATGCATATATTTAAGGGGAGTTATATAACTCAGGGGTAGTTATTTCATATTTTATATTGAGTAATATTTAATGTTGTCATCATCAAAAAGGGGAGACTGTTACTACCTTAATTATTGATTTTGGTGACAAGAACCATATAAAATATAGATACTAATGTTTTGCCAAGTTATATAGTATATAGTGGAGAATATTACACATGTGCTGGATCAAAAACTATACAATATAAAGACTCAAGATAAAAAATATGAAGACTCGTGAGTTCAAAGACAAAGATATGAAGAGCTCAAGATTATAGTTTAGAGTCATTAGAATATCTTGTTAAAGTCCTTGATAACAATTTTTTATCTTTATCTCTATTTTCGGATCTTCGATATTTTAAACAAAAATAATTTTTTTTAGTTCCAAAATATATTGTTAAATATTTTATAATTTTTTTAAGAGTTCAAAAATATTTAAAAAGTATATTCAAATTATTTTACAAAGTGTAGAATTTTCAAAACTATCTAAAAGAAAACATTTTTCAATTTAGCTAGCATATGTTAGCATACATATTTTAATATGTCAACATATAGGCCGTTAAATTATTATTTTAAATTTTGAATGGAAGTGTCTTTTGGACACAACCCATCACGAATGTACACATCTGTTTATTTTCTATATAAAGGTGAGTGCAAACGAATTTTTAATTAACTAATAACTTACTTTCTTCTCACTCCTTACTCTTTTGAAAATTCTCTTGAAAAATATACTATGTTCCCATCAAAACCATATAGAATCAATTCATACTCCATTGTATCGATTCACTACTACTTAGTTACTATTTTCAAGTATCTCTCACTCTCATTTCAAAGATCAATGTGTTATTGAAGAGGCTATAGGATCCATTGTATCCAAAGTACAACTATTTGTCTTTGGAAAATCATTAACTTTACGATTGTTTTGTAGGTGTGCTTGTAGCCCGTTCAAATCAAGTGGGTGTGCTTAGTAGCTCGGTAAATCTAGTGAGTGATCTTGTTGCCCGGTAAATCAAGAGAGTTTGCCCCGGACACGTGATACAGAAGGGTGTGTCTCGTAGCCTTGAAATCGAGATTGTATTCTGGTTTTCCTTCTACCTATTTTAAAGTTTAGCACTTGAAAAGAAATTTATACAAGCAATTGTACGAGACTGGATATAGGAGAAATCCGAACCAGTATAAAATCTCTGGTGTCACCTCTCTAACTCTTACTTTACTTTCTTGCTTTTATTTTTATTTGTGATTCCATCTATGACTGATTGTTAGTATAAATCTGTTTTGTTAATCTGTGGATCGATATTAATCTTAAAAGAGTCTTAAAAGGATTTATATAAGTTAGAAAACACTATTTAAACCTCCTCTAGTGTTAAATTAGCCTTAAGATCCATTATTCCGTAACCCACATTTGGTATCAAAGCACTAGGTTTCAAAAACTCGTAATCTAATTTTGGAAAAGTATAAGTGGCTAGTAAAACTATTAGTACAGTTGTTAACACTTTTGTAGAAGGACAATCTACTGCTACACCCACACTTTTTAACGGCAGTAATTATACTTATTGGTTATGTAGAATGAAAATTTATATACAGTCTAATGGTTTAGATATCTGCAATACTATATAAAATGAGTACACTAAACCCCAAACTGACTTTTCAAAATGGACCGTTGACCCAAAGACACAAGCACTTAATAATTCTAAGGCTATGAATATTTTATTTTTCATTTTAGATAAAAATGAATTTAATAGAGTCTCTATTTGTAAGTCCGCATATGAAATTTGGAGAATATTGCAAGTTACATATGAAGGCACTAGTAAAGTTAAACGGACTAAAATTTCCATGTTAACTAATCAGTTTTAATTATTTCAAATGAATTAGAATGACTCTATTTTAACATGTATTGTAGGTTTCAAATTATAGTGCATTCTTTAGTACCATTAGGTAAAAACTTTTCTTAAGAGGATCAAGTTAGGAAAATCCGCAATTCACTCTCCTTAGTGTGGGATCAAAAGATATTAGAAATAGAAGAGACTAATGATATTAGTACTTTAAATATTGAAGAGTTAATAGGAAATTTAATGTCCTATGAAGTACAATTGTAGGTTAGAAGGGAAAGCAAAGCAATAGAAAAGAAATCCATTGCTTTCAATACAATAACTGACAATCAAGATTCAAATGATGACACTGATGAGGAGATTGCCTTTTTGATTAGGAATTTCAGAAAGTTCCTGAAATATAGATTGATGAAAAACTTTTGGAGACCAGAAAATAAAAATCTTAGAAATGGAATTGCAATTAAATGTTTCAATTGTGATGAACTTGGTCGTCTGCAAAGAGACTGTCCACATCAAAATAAATCAAGAATCTTGCCAATCACTGATTCATCTAGAAAAAGAAACAAGGCTTACACCGCAACATTAGATGATTCAAATACTACTTCAACTGAGAATGAAGTGGACACTAAGGATACAATCATGGGTTTCACAGCAATAGTGGATTAATCAGAATAGATCAAAGGAAAGGAGCAAAAAGTAGTACTTTTCATTTCATTTTTTTATTTTTAAATTTAAGAATAAAATATTGAATAACAATAATAATGGATTCATATAAGTATATAGATATATATACACTACACCAATACTAAGATTTGCAACTAACCATCAGCGCATTTGGCAACGGTTATTAACCGTTGCCATTTAGAAACGGTTAATCACAGTCTTGGTTCAGTTAGCAACGGTTTTTTATCGTTGCTAATTGGGAACGGTTATTAACCGTAGCTTCTTTGGAGACAAATGATGGCGGTGAATTCATCCTTTCGCGCCATAATTTTTGGCGCGCTTCGTTCCAACTAGCAACGGTTTTCAACCGTGGCTAATTAGCAACGGTTTGTAACCGTCGTAAATGTTGTGGCATATAATGGCGCTAATTTTGTGCCAAATATTCGCTGGGAGCCAAAAAGAATTGGCCCGTCACTTTTCCTTCCCTCCTTTCCTTTGATATTCGTTTCGTCCTCTTTCAACGAAAAGAAAACCTAAATAAAAAAAAAACCCCAATTCCACCAATTCGATTTGCTTCAACCCGCTCATCTTTCCATCTAATCGTGAAATCATCTTCCATCCAACCGCAAACCCATCTTTCCACCTAATCGTGTCTAGCTGCGAACTCATCTTCCTTCCAGCCGCACCAGTTCTTCCTTCATTCAACGCCAATCAGTGGCCCTCTCAGATCTGTGTTCGGAGAAGTATTACAACGTGAATTTATCGAATACCTACTCCAGGTTGGGTACTCATTTTTAATTATTTGATTTCTATTTTAAATTTTATTTTGTTTCATACTTGTATTATAAAATCTAATTTGAAATCTTAATTATCTCAGATTTGTGTATCTTTGATATTTGGTTCCTCGAGTTTCATTGGCATAATCGAAGAGAGCGCATAACTGCCTGGTAAGCTTTGTTTTGTAATAATACTTGTTGTCAATTGAAATGGAAACTCTGTGTACATGTATTTGCGGTGCATTGTTATATCATAGTACTTATGTGTAGAATTAAAATAACCTTTAACTTCATACGTTGCTCGACTAAGTCTTGAAGAACCTGGTTCAAATTTAACGTGAATATCTTCATGGTGATAAGATAAACTTTTAACTATGTACCAAGGATTTTCTGATTCTTCTCGGCCAAAAATTTGCCACCTTTTGCTTGTTCCATGTCACTGAAAAGAGATTTAGGACGAATGTTACAGTCACCTTGAAAATTGACTTATCACAACTTAGTTAAAAGATTGTCAAATGCAATGATAACAAATTAATCTGTAATCCACACATGATTAAGAGAAATCAGTAAATTATTTGGAAAACAAGCATGTGTGTTTCTACTCAGTGCTTTATATGTATTATCGACGACTGGCTGTCTGTACACGGTGAATCCATTCGTTTCTATGGTTGAATAATAGGAAAAGATTACATGCTTATATTTGTAGTTTAGAATAATAAAGAAAGGGATGCAACACAAGTTAAGGAACAGTTTATTCCCTATAATGCTTGCTTATGGGTTTGTTTAGTGTTACCATATAAGTTGTCATTTGAGTTCCATCATTATCTTCATCTTTTAGGATTGATGTTTCATTAAGTTTTTGGGGATTGATTATAGTCAGTATCTACCACTCTTTAACAGTTTGCCAAAGTAGAGATGCACCTTCTAATCTGAACCATCAGAATACATATTTGATGTTTTAAGTGTATAGTGTTAGAGAACCAAGAAACAATTGGTTATGCAAAGGATGATCTTTTTACATTTATATATGATTTGTTTTACAAATTGTACAATGTGAGATAATCTAACACGTCCCCGTACGTGTGGTGTATCATCAGCCAAACATTGCAACATGGAAGAGAAGTAGTGTTGTAGTGTGCATTCTCATATTTACTAAAGCCTAAATATTGTACTGTACTGCATGCTAGTTAGACATAGCTGCTTATAGTGGCTGCTAGGGTATAAGTTGATGCAATGAATTTTGTTTTACTAAATATGAGACCATATTTAGTAAGTGGATAAAATTGTTGTTAATGGCGCAAGCCAAGTATCAGGAGAGGGGTAATGCATAGACATTACTCTGGTGCTACAAAATGGCGCCGTTGTAATGGCAAATTTTTTGGAAACAGTTTGATGCTAATATTAAATTTCAAGTGAAATCAGAAGAATATACATCTGTTTAGTTAATATCAGAGTTGAACTTAGTGGAAATCCATAAGATATTGTTACCCATGATTTCTTATTAGCTCTTGTTATTTTCTTTCAGTATGTCTTTTAGTATAGACAAACAATGGATGAATCAATCTAATCGAAGAAATACAGAATATGTGGAAGGTGTGAGAAATTTTGTTAAATTTGTTGCTGAAAACGGTGGCAATAAGGAAAAGTATTCGTGCCCTTGCACGCGGTGCAAAAATAAAGATACATTCAAAGTAAATGACATTCATTTTCATTTGCTTAGATATGGTATTGTTCAATCATATACCGTGTGGTGTTTTCACGGGGAAAGAATACCGGAGAAGCCAAAACAACAACCGGTTAGTCATGCCACAAATACTGATGAGTCCGAACATATTAGGATGGAGGATTTGATCAATGATGTAGATAGATTCCATCATTTTCAACCTACAAGTCAGTTACATGATAATGCTAATATTGGTGAGCAGTTTATGGATAAATCATTTTTTGATAGTGCAACTGCAACAGAGCCATTGTATCCTTCTTGTCCAAAAGAGATTACAAAGTTGTATGCCATTGTGAAACTGAATAGCTTGAAGACCCAATATGGCTTTTCAAACAATGGTGTGACTGCACTACTCGAATTCATAAAGGAGTTACTCCCCGAAGGTAACATGCTACCGTCAAAGTACCCCGACGTGAAGAAGATCATTAAGCAAGTTGGGATGAATTACATAACTTATGATGCATGCATTAATGACTGCATCTTGTACTAGAAAGATAATGCGAACAAAGTTTCATGTACAAATTGCAACGCACCAAGATATAAGACATCATTCGACGAAGAGAGAAAAGCTACCACAGTACCTCAAAAGACCTTAAGACATTTTCCTTTAATTTCTAGATTGAGAAGACTGTATACTGTACCATGGATAGCAGAAGCGATGACCTGGCATGGTCGTGCCAAGTCCGGTACAACCGTAATGCGTCATCCGCGTGATACTTCTCAATGGAAAACTATAGATTCTTTTAATTCTTCGTTTGCTGCTAAACCACGAAATATCACGCTTGGAATAGCAACAGATGGTTTCTGTCCGAATGCTTCTTTAACTAACCCTTACAGCTGTTGGCCAGTAATTGTAGTACCATATAACCTTCCTCCGTCTTTGTGCATGAAAAGAGAGTTCTCAATGTTAATACTGTTGATTTCTGGGCCAAAACAACCAGGGAAGGATATTGATGTTTATTTAGAACCTTTGATAGACGAGTTAAAGCAGTTATGGGAAGGAGTCGTTACATTTGATTCATTTAAGAAATCTGAGTTCATAATGAGAGCTAGAGTGTTGTGGGCAATCCATGATCATCCCGCTCTTGGGACTTTATCGGGATGTACAACTCACAGCTACTTTGCATGTCCTATTTGTGGAGAAGAAACTACATCTGTTTATCTCCCTGAAAGTAAGAAGATTTGTTACATGGGACATCGTAGATTTCTTCCATCCGGACACAAGTTTCGATACGATAAGACAAATTTCAACAACGAGCAAGAACTTAAGCGTCCTCCAAAACCACCGACTGGTTATCAAGTTGAAAAAAGGTAGCGAATATAAAAATGAAAGTTGGTAAAAACATACCGGAAATTGGTCGAAAACGGAAAAAGACAATCGATGAAGAAGTTCCTACATGGTATAGGAGGTCGAAGTTCTTTGATTTGCCATATTGGAAAACAAATTTGACCCGACATAATATTGATGTTATGCATACAAAGATGAATGTCACGAAACATTTGATCAACACAATTATGAACCATAAAGACATGTCAAAAGATGGGATCAATGCACAGAAGGATTTGAAAATCATGGGTATAAAACAAAAGTTGTGGGTGATAGAAGATCCTGAAACAAGTAAAGTAACCATACCAAATGCGACTTTCACTTTGAGCAAAGAAGAAAAGATACGGTTTTGCACCGTTTTGAAAAATTTGAAAGTGCCGAGCAAATTCTCTTCGAACTTCCATAACAATGTGAGCATCAGCCCTCCTGAACTAAAAAATATGAAGTCACATGATTACCACGTCATAATGCAACATTTACTTCCGGTATTGCTTCAGCATTGTTTTCCGCAACATAAGGATCTACGGAATGCTATTCACCGCATTAGTCTCTTTTATAACATTTTGTGCTCAAAGGTGATCAACGGGGAACATCTTCTAAAAGCAAAGGCTAGTTTGGTAGAAGCAATGTGTGTTATTGAAAAACATTTTTCGCCTGCATTTTTTGATATCAGTATTCACCTTATAGTTCATTTAGCCGATGAAGCATTGATTTCTGGTCCTGTTAGATATAGGTGGATGTACCCATTTGAACGGTAAATTACTAATTTTAGTTATGTACATAATTATTCGATTTAAATAGCTATTGATGTCTACATTTTACAATTATTCATCTTCATAGGTTGATGAAAACATATAAAGGATATATGCGCAACAAAAGATATATTGAAGGGTGTATTGCAGAAGGATATATTGTACAAGAAGCTAGTCTTTACTGCATGGAGTATATGCCAAAAGGAGGTGCTGGCACTCATAAACATACCCGTGAAGCGTTGTTAGACGAGGATGATGAGTTTGCTGATGAAATAGCACTAGATAATGGTATAGATATAACGTTAACTCAAGTGCAATTTCAACAAGTGCGTAAATGGGTCCTTGATAAGTACGACGGATTGGATGAATGGAAGAAGTAAATTCATGAATTTGTTCTGAATTCTTTTTATTGTAAATCAATTCATATATATAGTATTTATTATGTGTTTTTCGTAGGAGGTATAACTCCTATGTTCAAAGCACCAAATCTCAAACTCGAGGCGGGGGTACATCTGGGGAAGCTATTAAAAATTTCACTTTTTGGTTTCGTGAGGAGGTATATGTATTAAATATTTAACGTATTTTCAAGTTGACCATACACCTCCTTGACAATGTTTTTTTACTTATTGTGTTTGTTGTAGTTGTTGAAGACCGTCGATGTTGACTCAACTCTTTGGCGGTTAGTTAACGGGCCGAAGTTTGATGCCCGTAGTTATATGAAGTACCAAGTGAATGGGTTTTATTTTCTCCGAAGAGTTATGAAGAGCGAAAGCTAATACAGGATAGTGGTGTATGCATGAGAGCAATTACACAATTTAGAGCGAGTGGGAAGGATAAAAAATTTAAGGAAGCAGAAACAACTTATTACGGAGTCATTCAACAGATAATTGAGTTGGATTACATTGACTTCAAACAAACAGTTTTTTATTGTGATTTGGTAAAGGTCGAAGATAAGATCAATGGTTGTAAAATAGATTCTGTTTCAAGCTTGATCACAGTTAACTTGGGAAAATTGAAGAATAAAGATAGCGTGAATGATGAGCCATTTATTCTTGCATCGGAAGCGAGTCAAGTGTTCTACTCAAAAGATTTAAAAAATAACGGATGGTTTGTGGTTTTGCATACACCAAAACGGTTGACCATAAATGTGGATGACATTGAGTTTCCCACCGTTTATCAATCAGCTTTTGAAGACAATGAAAAATTAGAAGATCTTATCAAATGCATATGTTAACTTTGTATTTCAGAGCAGTTATTGTACCTTAACAAAATATTTATTTAAAATGGTGTAAAATGTAAAATGGTGTGTTATATGATAGTAATAGATGCATTATATTTTTTATTAGTGCCATTATAATATCCTGATGGATCCATAAGGATGGATATATTGCAAGAGTTCATTTTGTGTTTGTAGTTGTAGGTACTTACATATGATCACATACATACACACATGTACACATACATACATATGATCAGCTTGACTATTCTTTCTTTCTTTGTGTTTGTAGGTAGACAGGCAGTTCAAGATATTGTATTTGCACCCTTTAGTTCAGCAGTGCTAAGGTAATATATTTTTGTATTTTCATCCTTTATTTCAGTCAGTATTTTAGATATTGTTTTGAATCCGCTTAAGTTTAAAATTCTGGTGATGCAGGAAGACTTTATCACTGCCGCATAAAAGTGAATGTTCCCCTTCCCGCCCATCCCTGTGATGCCCAATTGCTGTTAGCCAAATTATTGCACGGATTCCCCTCCATAACAAGATCAAACGCATTATATGACTTAATAAAATTGCTCCAAGCGATTACTGGTAAGCTGCTGTACATCTGATATAGTAAACAACGTCCCCTTCTGATTTGTCTGATCCCACCAGTTTCTCATCACATTACGATTATTGTCAGTCGGACTGACAAAAATCGTAATGTGGTGAGAAGTTGGTGGGATCAGTCAAATACAATAAGGGGACGTTGCACTACAAGAAAATTGAGTTTTAACTGCAATCATAGTCAGCGTTTAAAAGTTTAATGCTGTAGAATGCGTTTGTGAGAAAGTTGTTTCAAGGGTTCAACGCTGACAAAACTATTAGTGTTTATTTTGTTTGCGGCCGCATACATCGGTGTTTATTTCGTTTGCCGCCACTTCTCATTTACTTGGAGAAAAAAGAAAATACGTCGATTTCCATTTTCCATTCCCTCCCCCAATTTCTAGTTTCCATTCCCTCCCCAGTTTCCAATTTCAATGCATCGATTTCAATTTCAACACCAGAAATCAACTTCCTTCATCCACCGCTTCGATTTTGGTTGAGCATCTCTGCCGTCGACTTCGATTTTGGTAGCCCTAAACTCAGCGGAACGGGAAATTGGTGAGCATTTTTTCTCAACCCTAGTTTTCAGTTTAAGTTAGAATAGTTTCGAATTATCAAATCTTGCTTATCAGATCAAGCTTAAAGTTTTCCCTAGTTTTTATTCAATATTTATCGATTACAATTGTATGAAACTTTTCTTAACCTCTTTGATGAAATTTCTTTTCTAGTTGAGTTATATTCTTTCTGATTTTAGTAAGTACATCTTATTTCATTTCTAGCTGGTCTGGTTTGGTTTTTTTTGTTGGGGATCCACCATTTCTTAATTCGTGTAGGCATTATGATGAATTGATCAATACTCATTTGCATGCTCTAGATATTCTATTATTAAATTTTTATATCATTATACCTAGATTATATTCATTAAATTATCTCATTTTGAGACGTTATTATTAATACAGTTGAAAATAAGATTAAACTCCTACAATTTGCAGTTAAAACTTTGATATGAAGTTATGATATTTTAAAATGTTAATTATGTAGCCCACTAATAGTTTGGAAAAATTTGAAAATATTTGACATGCTCTGTGAATTGCTTTATTGAATTAAATGGTCAGTCTTTGTTTGTTAATTTATAAATGCTGGCCATTATGGTACACCATTGTTGATAAGGAAAATTTTCAAATTGTTTGATATATTTCATTAATTTCTCCATTAAATTCAACGGCCAATTTTTATTAGTTAATATCTAAATACCGATCAATAAGGTGGAACATTGATGATAAGGAAAAAATTCAAGATGTTTAACGTATTATACTAATGCTTCATTTAATTAAATAATGGTGTATAACTTCGAATTTTGTAAGTGTTATATTCTATTAGTATTCGACTGCATGATACGAATGAAATAGCTTCTTGCTAACTCTGAATCTTTGTGAAAAGTTAGGAAGATTTTATAGGGTAGAATGCTAAACACAATATAAATTAATGCTGTAAAATTAATTACTTTTTGTCACAAACAATGAGTAGATGTTGAGGCAAATATGTGGCATAATAACAAATAGATAAATATAAGTAGAATTTGGTTGAGAAAATAGGATTAGATCCTATATTCAAATGGATTTTATTAATATTGAATAGATTAGGTCATAATTATTAGAAAAAAGTGCAAGGAGCTGTATAGCAAGTGTCCATGTATCTTTGTTTATACACACACGGAGATGTATTCAATAATAATGGGATCCAATGGCCGTGATATACTGTGCCAAATTTTATGTTTTATTTTAAGCATCTAAATTGACTTTCCATGTGTGTGTGTGTGTTTGTAAAGCATGTACATTCACTCACAAGTATTTTAAGTCCTTCACCCATGCTATCCCAACACAAATTTCCAAACTATGGTTCGAATGCATATTGATATTTGGGAGATATATAGGACAAGAATGTTAAAAGATGACTTTGGGTGCAAAATGAAAAATTAAAACTCTAATTTAAGAAAAGCTAAACATTTTAGTGGAGATTAACTAAGAGAAAAACACAATTTGAGGAAAGATTCAAATTTTAGCATGATAGGATTGGTTAATAAGAGCTGTGTTTTTTGTTGCCTAAATTTTGTCAAGTTTTATTTTAGCATGATGGCGATTATCATTAGTTTTTTACTTTATACAAACATAAGGGTTATTTGATGTTTTTGAATGTTTCTATCACACATAATTTTCAATTGGAATTGCAGAGATTTTATGTATTTGTACACAGATTTATGTACTTCACGTATATATGCAATATATACTCCTATACCTATGGATGTACATAACATATTCATAGATTTTTGGTGCATTATTATATTTTTCAACGTTTCCCTCATTTTTTATTAAACATTTTCAAGTACAGTCATTACATAAAAGAATATAAATAATCAATTTTACTCCTCTAAGCAAAGATGACAGAACAATTAGGTCTGATTACATTTTTAGCAATGTTTGAATATTATATGATTAAAATGCTTTTACTTAGCAATTAGATTAGTGTACACAACTATTATAGATTATTGTTAAGGCTATATATAGATATAATCTAATGATTAATGCATCCAAATTAGGATATTTTTGGGTTTATCAAAGTTTGTATAATTAAGGAGAATAAGGCAATTCATATGTAAGAAGTCAGGTCTTTTGAATGTCAAATGCGGTAAAAACTATTTTGGAGATAACTGGTTTTAGGATTAAACGCCGACAAAACAATCCATTAGGTTTTCATTGTTTGCCGCCTCCATCTCTATTACTTATGCTCAATATATTCATTTTCCCTCCGCATCTACCTCATCACTCCCGATGTCGATTTCATTTCAACTAACACTGGAAATCATCCTCTTCATCATTCAACACATCTACGTGCTAATCAATACTCTGCAGTTGCTCTGAATCGAATTGTGTTCGATTGTCTTATTGGAACTTGCGAACTTGGCAGAAACAGGTTGAAAACTTAGTGAGTTTTTTTCCTTACCCTAGCTCAGTTTGGGTTTCATCACTTACAAAATTTATTATCAGTTTTGATTAGAAAACATATTGAGTCTGCTCTTAGCCAATGGTGGAGTCAGCACTACTGTTGTGGTAGGGCAGAAATCTGAACAATCTTTTTTACTTGTCCAATTAGGAAAAAATCATATAAGTTTTGTTATCAAGATGCATGTGAATATAGGTGTATCTAGTTTGCTCAGAGAAAGTGTTAAAAGCTGTATCTAGTTTGTTAGTTCTGCCTTTTGTAACTTTGCTTATGGACTACAATGAGTTGGACATAATTTCAATGGACTAAATAGTAATACATGTAGGTATGATAATAACCATTCATATTACCAAATATCCCAATACCACTTGACAGTAGGTATTAAAGCTTGCGAAAAATTAATATATTTATGCTAAATTCACATTTATTGATAAAATAAAGACTGAATACTATAAACTAGTTATGCTAGTGTTCCACCTGCACTTTAATACAATGTTACCGTGTCAGTTCATATAAGCTAATTGATGCATTCATGACAATTACAAAGTAGCAACCTGCTATTGGAAAAAATAATTACAAGACTTTAACATTTGCTCTACTAATACATGTATACCATTCATTAATATACTCCTCTAACTACTTAAGAGATAGGAAGCAAAGCTAAGCCAAAAATCTAGTGGTACGATTTATGAAGCAAGAGATATTCAAGTAATAAGAAAAGGAGTTCAAGGTTTTAATTTCCAACTTTAAATTTAGAATTCACATTTTGCTTTGTTTTAGATTGACAAACTCAGGCGCAGACTAAGCTAAGATTGAACATACCGTTACATATCATAACATACTTTAAAATTTTAGAGCCTACATTGGGATTTGAATTCTGGATTGAGATTTGATGTCTAAACCACTTATGCTACCATTTTTTTATGGATTTTAGTGTGACTACATTACCATTTAGTATCATGCTGTGTTCTGGATGTGATTTCTGAAGTTTGGTGTGTTCTGGATGTGATTTCAACATCTGATATCCTGTTTACAAGTATGAGATAAATTTAAAATTGCATTTAGTTTAGCACTTTTCTTCTTTTTCCCATAATAAACATAAAAGAACATGCAAGTGAGATGTGAAGACAGAAGAGCAAGCAGTGTAACTTTAGTTTGTAGTATGTTTGTTTTCATGCTTCAAAACTAGTATGTTCAATTTGTTTCCATAGTCAATTTTTAGGAGTATGTTCACTTTATTTTTGTACTCTTGCTTCAGTGCAACAACTTGTTTCACTTAATTTTTTTTCAGCAACAAGTAAAAATGTTAGCTTTAGATGCATTTTAAACCCTTGTATGATGAGAATAAACTAAATGTACTACCAAATACATGTGTTATTTTAATAGATGATTAGGTACATTTTATCTGAAAATACCCTTTTACAGTTGACAGCTAATAACACATATGTGTGCATGTTTTAGCATATGTGGACACTTGGCAATCAAATTTTGTTACCTAACTTGTTAGGATTATACATTTTGTTAAATATAATAGCTATGTTGTCAAATTTTTTATTATAAAGTTTATCAATCATAATTTTGCATAAGTATGCGAGAAGATATGTTAGACACTGCAGATTTTGTAGCTGATTTATACATGATCAAAAGCTTTATGTTCATATGAAATATCAGTATATTTATTATGCAGTATAGTTTAATCATAGTGCAAAATATGCTGTATGTTTAGATGCCATGATAGTTTACATTCAAATATTTTTAATCAAAAGTATATATTATGTTATTTCAAGTGCAGCATAATCCAACTGCATTACAGTATCTAGAGAAAAAAAACGAAAAATAGCTAGAGCATAAAAACTTTTTGCTTAAATCTTGCTACTCATTTGTCGAATAAATTTCAATGGATATACCTACATCAAGAAGGAGAGCAGTACAATTATACGTGGTTTTATTCAATATCCAGGACTTTTCACATGCTTATTTCTAAATTATTCGTTTCCAAGTAGAAAAGGAGGGCTACAAGAATGTATTTTAGTACTAGCATCACGACTAAATGTATAACGAAACAAGAATTAATTTGTAACTATGTATGCTACTAGGGTTGAACTTTGTTTCATTAATTTTTTATTTATTTCTTGCTTTGATTAATTTGAACTTTTGGTTTAGTGGTTATACTTGATGTTTCCGCTATTAAATACAAGAGGTTTCGAGAGAGTATGCTGAGGTTCATCCCCTTTATAATAAATGTGAGACATTCTATCCATCTTTTCGAATTTGCAAAATGGCGATTAGAGATGGAAATTAGTGTGGGGGGGTTTGAGGGGGTTGGGAGGAGGGGGAGTGGGGAGGGGTGTTATTTGTGGGTGTGTTAAATTTATAGAAATGGTAGCAAAAAAGGTTAGTGAAAGCCAAATTTGAACTACTATATTAAACACTAGTTCTACGTATAAAACTAAAAGAATGGAAATGGTTAAAATAATTCAAGTTTTATAGTGGATATGAATTGGACAGAGAAGCGGCAAGGTGAGGCAAGGTGATAATGATACAATGGTTAAAATAATTCAAGTTGTACATGAGCTTGAGATTATTAATTATATAGTCAAAGTTTGATAGAACTACAATCACATCTAGATTTAGATCTAGTATGGCTAAAATTGGTAGGGGCATGTGTGCCTACAGATATATATGTACTTTTATAGTTTTTATTTCAATTGAATTTTTTTATTTCAATTGTAAGCTAAAAGTTGTAGGGATTTCATGATGTTCAATTGAAGACAACGGACACTATTTGTAGTATTAAACTAAAGATATCTACATACTTCTGACTTTGATAGGTCTCTATTGTATAATTGTACGCATTAATAGGACATAGAAAAATGTCTAGTTCTAACTTCTCAAGTAAGCAGAAAAATCAAAATAGAAAATTTTACTCCAATTACTTATTTGTTTTATACTTAAATTATTGTATCTGTAAGGTGCAACATATACACTTGCACTCTTATAATTTGGGTTGATAGAGAAATTCTGTGTTCTGGAATCTTTCTATAAAAATCTGTAGCTGTGAATATAAATAATAAACTGGTTGTCTATTGCAAATTTGTTAATCATTATTAATAAAGGGAATGAAGTTTACATATGTTCTATTTTTCTAACAGCTGTTACCTTCATATATTTTTTGGAAACAATTTGGTGCTAATGTTGTATATGATTCTGACATTGTTGTATAAGTGGATAAAATTGTTGTTAATGGCGCAAGCCAAGTATCAGGAGAGGGGTAATGCATAGACATTACTCTGGTGCTACAAAATGGCGCCGTTGTAATGGCAAATTTTTTGAAAACAGTTTGGTGCTAATAACAAAATGACTAATTTGTAGAGTTCTGTCATTTTCAGTCTAATGTGGCCATGAAGTAGCTAATAACAAATTTATTTTATGCGTGCAGGCTTTGAACAGTTGATATTTGTAGAGTTCTGTCATTTTCAGTCTAGTGTGCTTAAACAACAAGGTATGAAACAGATGCTAAAAACTCTCAAGTATTATCATTATTGTCTATTAGTTTACCATCAAATAATTTCACAATTATGTTTTATTCCCTTCCATATTTAATCAAAAGGCTACTCTAAATTCATATCTTTTGCTGGATAAAAAACTGTAATGCCTTAAATCATGCTATTAATAAACAACCAACAAAATATCACTTTGATAAATAAAAATATAGTTGTAGGAGATTCATATATTGTTACCATATAGTAACCAAGTTTTATAAAAGTTAACTAAATTAACCAAGTTTTATAAAAATTAACTAAGTTTTATAAAAATTAACTAAGTCAATAAAGTTTTATAAAAAATTAACTAAGTTGATGAAGTTTTATAAAAATTAACTAAATTTTGCAAAAAACATAACCATTTTAACTAAGTTCTATAAAAATTATACAAGTTTATAGAAATTAACCAAGTTTTATAATTTTTTCACCAAGCTAACTAAGTTTATAAAATATAACTATATTTATAAAAGTTAATTAAGTTTTATAAAACAATTAACCGCGTTGACTAAGTTTATAAAACACTAAGCAGATGCTGCAATAATTTGCCTATCTTTTTTCCCTTGTAATGTTAGCTTTGGCCAAAAATAATGATCTGCATCTTGCTCTTTATCATCCTCTACCTTATGTTCTTGCAACAGTAGATGCTCATAGCTATGCTCTGTATGCCTGTATTGACTTTATCATTTATGCGACTATAATTTGATTTTAGCAATGCACCTACGAACTAATTGATGGCATTAGGATAAATTTAGTTGTACATCTTTCTTGGATATCTACTTTGTTAGGGTTTTTACTTCAGCATGAAATGTCTTAAATGATTATATGTTTTTCTTCTTTTACTTTGAACTTGGAAAGCATATTTTTAATTCTCTAACCTGTCAATTTTAAAAGCATATCCTAGTTTTTCATATCTTTTTGGTTTGTGCGCACATGCCCTCTTGTAGCTAAAATAGCACATATAACAGACTATACGTTCTTCGCATATACACATAAACACTTACGTTAAATAATTGAGAACTCTTAATATTTATTTACTTCCTACTATAATCACAGCTTTAACTTGTGTTGGTTATGGAGAAACTGCAGGAGCTTCATTCAATTAGAATTCAAAAGCTGAACTATGTTGTGTTCTTGCATTTTGACAATATATTTTTCTCTTTGGATTTGTTTGTTTTGAGCATTTGTTTTGTTGTCTTTTATACATAAAAAAATTATTTGTCCATTTCTACTAAGAACTGTTTGGTCGTTATTATCATATATATATATATATATATATTGTTCATAATCAATAATTAATTTCTATTTAAATTTTAGATTCTTTGTTGCATACATATATTGTATATGCTGATGGAGAGAGATTGGTTGCGTCTACATAGGTAATCATGTAGCAGCTAATTTAGACTTAAATTTAGAATTGATATTTTGATAATAAAAGCTAATATTTTTGTTGTTTTCAAATTTTAATCATAGGACTAGTAGAGAGTATGGCCAAGGAGCTCGGAATTTTGTGTGTGTTGCGAAGAAAAATTTAGGAGATGTGGAAAAAATATTCTGTCCTTGTTTAGATTGTCGAAATCTTAGTCGTCATTATGGTGAAACCGTTGTTGAGCACCTGATTATAAAGGGAATGGATCCTAAGTATAAAGATGATATATGGTATAATCATGGCGAGAAAGTGAATGATGAAAAAAAAATTAAAATGGGTGAGATGTACGACTTGCTCAAAGCGATTCACTATGAAGATGAAGATTATTTCAATCATACTTTTTTTTATGACGACAAAGATAAGGACGATGCACAAAGACGCCATGATGATTTACTTAAAAATTTGGAAGATGCAGAAACCCCACAGTATCCTGGTTGCATAGATCATACAAAGTTATCTGCCATTACTATTTTGTATAATCTTAAATGTGAAACTGGATTATCTGATACTGGTTTTGATAAACTTCTTACCGTCCAACATTTGTTTTTACCAAAGAATAACGTACTTCCCAAGACTTTATATGAAGTAAAGAAATTCCTCAAACTATTTGATATGGGTTTTGAAAAAATTCATGCTTGTGAGAATGATTGTTGTCTTTTCCGTAAAGAGTACAAAAATTTAAATAATTGTCCGAAATGTGGTTTATCACGATGGAAGATAAATCAAGATACAAAAGAGATTATGCAGGGTATCCCAATTAAGGTGTTGCGATATTTTCCAATAATTCCAAGATTTAGAAGAATGTTTAGATCCGAAAAAATGGCAGAAGAGTTAAGATGGCATTTTAAAAATAAAAGTAATGATGGAAAGATGCGGCACCCCGTAGATTCCGTGACATGGAGCATGGTTGATGAAAATTGGAAAACATTTTCAGCCGATCTACGTAATCTTAGACTTAGTCTAGCTACAGATGGGTTCAATCCATTTTCTATGTTAAGCTCCAAGTATAGTTGCTGGCCAGTAATGCTTGTTACATATAATTTGTCGCCTTTGTTGTGCATGAAGAAAGAGAATATCATGTTAACACTTCTAATTCCAGGTCCAAAGCAACCAGGAAATGATATTGATGTGTATCTAGAGCCATTAGTAGAAGACTTGCATTACTTGTGGAGTACTGGAGTTGAGACATATGATGCATTAAGTAAGACAGTTTTTAACATGAAGGCTATTTTACTATGGACGATAAATGATTTTCCAGCTTATGGTAATCTTGCTGGATGCTGTGTAAAGGGTAAAAAAGCTTGTCCATTATGTGGTATCGATACCCACCGTCGATGGTTGAAATATAGTCGGAAAAATGTTTATATGGGCCATAGAAGATTTCTACCCCATTCAAATCCATTGAGAAAAAAAAGGCTTGGTTTGATAACACTGTGGAGGATGGGAAGATGCCTAGAGTTCTAACTGGCAAAAACATTTCTCTTATTTTGAAAGACTTTCTGAATAATTTCGGAAAAGGCGCTGAAAGCGAAAAGAAGAGTGCGAAGCGGAAAGGTAAAAAAAGGAAGATTGACGACAGTAGTGAAGATGATGATAATGGAGATAATGATCCTATTAAAAAAGAGCTATCAAGATGAAAAAAAAAATCCATCTTTTTTGACTTGCCATATTGGGAGGTTAGCATTTATTTAGATTTCAGTTTTTATTATCGATGCGGGCTGGCCACGCGAACAAATTTTTTTGTTATTTTATTAATCCATGGCCCATGGATTAAAAAATTTTAATAAAAAAATTTGTTAAAATAAATTATAGAACACTTTATCATTTAACTAATATTTTTTATAGGAACTTCCAGTACGTCATAATTTAGACTTAATGCACGTTGAGAAAAATGTTTGTGAAAGCACATTGGGTACAATGTTGCATGACAACAAATCAAAGGATGGGATTAATTATAGACATGATTTAGAGGATTGGGGAATTCGTCATGGTCTATGTGCACAACCTCGTGGGACCAAAACGTATCTTCTACCGGCTCCATATACATTGTCAAGATTGGAAAAAAAATATTTTGCAAAAGGCTGTACGATTTCAAAGGACCTGATGGTTATTGCTCAAATTTCAAAAAATCCGTATCATTGATGGATTGTAAAGTTAGCGGTTTGAAGTCGCATGATTATCATGTTTTGATGCAACAAGTATTATCGGTCGCACTACGAGGTTTGTTGCCAACAAAACCTAGAAAAGCAATTATTCGTCTATGTTTATTTTTTAATAAAATATGTCAACGTGTTCTTGATAGAGAGAAGTTACAACAACTCGATGACGAGATTGTTAAAATATTATGTGATCTTGAAAGATATTTTCCACCTTCATTCTTCGATATTATGATACACTTGACAATTCATCTTGGAAGGGAAGCACGGTTGTGTGGACCAGTTCATTTTCGTTGGATGTATCCTTTCGAAAGATATATGAAAACACTTAAAGATTACATGAGGAATTATGCACGACCAGAGGGATGCATTGCAGAATCCTATCTTGCAGAAGAATGCATGAAATTTTTCAAAGAATTTTTGAGTAAATCGATAAATGTGGAAAAAAAAGATCGAAATGAAGATTACGAAGATAACACAATACTTGAAGGGCGTCCAATTTTAATGTCCAATCCAGTTATGTTGTCTTTGAAGGAGAAAGAAATTGCTCATTTAGCGGTGCTAATGAATATGGCCGTGGTAGAACCATTTTTGGAGTGAGTATATATTATGTTATGTTTCCATTGATTTGTTGTGTTTGTAATCGCAATTATAAACTTAACATTGTTTTTATTATACTAGTTTGCACTTGGAGGAGTTGCAAAATTCAAACAAACGCTTAGAAAAAAACGCAACATTACTTTGGAAACACCATGGAGATAATTTCGCTGATTGGATTAAAAAGAAGGTTTGTTAAAAATTTCTCTATTTTTATATGTGAATCAAGGGTACTATTTTTAAAATCCATTTTAAATATATTTTTAGATACCTATTGACTCAAATGACCATGATGAAATGTTAAAATGGATTGCATATGGTCCTAAAAATGCTGCGCTATCATGTAAAGGATATATTATAAACGGTCAACGATTTCATACAAAAGACGTTGATAGAGAAACTCAGAATAGCGGAGTGACCTATGATGCGACTACTATGTGTAGAGCAAGTGCAAAAGACATTTCTCAAGTGGTTGATGTGATCACTTACTACGGAATATTGACTGATATAATTTTATTGGATTATAATGTTTTTTATATTCCTTTGTTTAAGTGTCATTGGGCAAACATAGGAAATGGGATGAAAGTTGAAGATGGATTTACGCTTGTTAATTTACATCAAAGTCAGGTTTCATTTTCAAGAGACCCTTATATCCTTGCATCTCAAGCGAAAAAAGTTTTCTATTCAAGGGAAAATGATTCTTCTAATTGGTATGTTGTGATGAAAGCACCGCCAAGAGGTTACCATGAATTAGAGATGAATGATTTTATTGAAGAAGTAAGCTATATTGGAGGAGATTGTGAAGAAATCGAGGATGACTTGGTCGAGGATGCTAGTTATGTTAGGGAGGATTGCGAAGGCATAATTGAGTAGTTCTAATATCACGTTTTTTTGGGTAGTCGTTGCTATGTGACTAAAGTAGTAGGCATATGTTTCGTGTGTGTGGTCATGGGGGAAACTTGTTCAGACATTTAATAATGGAGAAGGATGTATAGAAATAGCAGGTGCACAAGGTATCATGTATTACACCGTATCATGTATTTTTATTTGTTAGCATATTTTTTTTAAACCCACAAGGTATCAGATTTTATATGTTCGGATTTTTAAACCCACACGTGAATTCAGATAACTAAGTATTGCACTGTTATCAGCACTGCACTGTTATCTAATATACAAAAATCTTCAGTACTGCACTGTTATCAGCACTGCACTGTTATCTATTCACTGTTATCAGCACTGAATTCAGATTTTTAAACCGTATCAGCTCCAACAATTTTCAGTATACAAAAATCAATAAAAATCTAATATAGGACTGCCATTTTAGCACTGCACTGTTATCTAAATATTTTATGTTCATCATACCTATATTATTATTTGCATTTGAATGTCATGTATATCGCGTATCAACTGTTGCTGTATCTTAGCAGCAGTTTACAAATTGATCAGCAAACCAATTTACTCTTGAATTCCTATGTCATGAATTCCTGTATCTTAGCAGCAGTTTACAAATTGATTAGCAAACCAGTTTATTTGAATATCATGAATTCCTGTGTCTGCCTGCAGAAAATGGTTAGAAGTACAAAGAAAACAACGAACAAGAAACTTACTCGCTATCAAAAAAGACTCGCAGAATTTGAAGATGCATCTGACAGGTCTAATGTAATGGAAGAGCATGTTGAGCCACCTTCGGAAAACATGGATGTTGGAAATGCAAGCCAGCCAATCGCATGCACAGCTCTGCAAATTGATGAAAATCCTGAAACTGCAGTGGAAGTGGATAGAGCAATTGCAGATGATGCAAAACAGGTTTCCAAAAAAAGGACTAGAGGCCCAACTAAAGTGAAAAGACTTCCTTCGAATGTTGCAAGCCGAATTGAAGTTGAGTTTAATTCATTGGGCGTACCTGTAGGAGAAGGATCAGTGAAATTATCTTCTTATTTAGGGCCACTTGTCCGTGATCATGTTTCATTTACGCTAGATGACTGGAGGCTACTTGGTGACGATTTGAAAGTAGTTCTATGGAAATCCGTTCAGGTATTCAAATTAGTCTCATTCAGTTATGTTAACTCTCATTCAGTTGTACAAGTATTCATGTTTATTATTTCTGTACCGTTCAGGTGACGATTTGTTATGTTAACTCTCATTCAGTTGTACAAGTATTCATGTTTATTATTTCTGTACCGTTCTGCAATCCAAGCCTATTACTCGAGCTTCAAATTAGTCGAATTAGACATGTTTGCTGAAGTGATACCTTGCTGGCTTGCCATTTATTTTAAAATGTGTTTCAAAAATTAATCCACACCTAATTGATTGCTGGTTTCGTAAAGGCTAAACAATTTTCATACCTTTAAACATGCATATGGTTTTAAAAATGCAAGAACACAACATAGTTCAAGCTGTCAAAATGCAGTTAGCTTTTGTCTTTCATTATTAATACCAAATCTGTATTATGCACAGATTGGAGTTGTAAGCACTTCCATTCACTTACAAAGCAGCTAGGGTTTCATGTACAGCATTTTTTAATGATTTGTAAGTTGGTGAACATACATGCAAAATAGGTTAAAATTCCGTCTCTCCAGCTGTTATTTCATGTTGCTTCAAATTCGTTTCGAAATGCTATGCCCTACCAATTTGACATAGAGGCCGTGCTTTTTTATATTAATTCATCGTCACAACTGATTTTATGAATAATATGCAAGTTAGAGCCAATGTACCTTAAGTCAAAATTTTAGTGTACTCGATTGTTATGTCATAATATGCAAGTTAGAGCCAATAACTTTATGACTCGAGTACCTCTTCGATATCTAATCTACTCAATGGCATGATCTGTATGCATATTCTATTTATTCTTTATTCTACTTATTTGCCTATTTAGTTTGCATATCCTTTTTAAGTTTACGTTCATAACTATATCTTGTCCTGGAACAGCATATTTATTATATGTGGATATATTTGTAAATTCAGGTTTCACTAATGCACTCTTCACACCTCAACTTAACATGTCACGTTAGTGTCTTTTATTAAAGATACACAGTACTACTATAACAAACCTTTTCAAATAATAAATATACATACATACATACAAGTAGCATGAATGCATGTTAACACACGCATTAAAGGTTTCCAGTGCAACTTTATATTGGGGGCAAGAGACTAATGTTATTTTGCCTTTGCTGAGCAATAATGGATTCGAGCCAGTTATTACTTTGATATTGTAAATAGTTATATCTTTGTTCAACAGTCATATTGATTTGAGCCAGTTATTATTTTGATAGAAATTATAGCAACTGATATTTTCATCTAAACCGTTCTATTCCAAACGTGTTATTTTAGTGCATGTCAACTTTTCATCCAGGAAACTGATGTTCAAGTGATTACAGAGCAAAAGCATATTTTGCTTCATCTTATATTATTTAATGTAGTCTCTAAAACATCTGATTTTTGTCTTCTATCAGTACAGAAAAAGTTGTAAGGGTTCTGGTTTGAATTATTCTATTGGCGTGATGCCTGTCGTTGTGTTGTCCAACTTGTGCACTGTTGTGATCAATTTGAATGATTATCATTTTAATAAATGTTACAGGCTAGATTTAAATTGGATGAGGAATGGCAAAAGGCTCCCGTTTTTCAGCAAATGGGATGCATTTGGAGAGGTTCGAAAAGCAAATTCGTAAAACAGATATTACAAACAAAAACCAAGGAGGAACAACTTCAACTAAAACCAGAAAACGTTGGAAGTATGAAGGAATGGAAGAAGTTTATCGAGTCAAAAACGAGCAAAGAGTTTAAGGTAATTGTAATGTAATTTTTATTATTTCTTGTGTGTGTATATATATATATATGAAATTTAAGCGTACATAAAATGCAAATTAACTAATCAATGTGATAAATCTTGTAATCTAGCTACGAAGTGATAAATTTAAATCCATGAAGGACAAACAAATACCACACACGTGTAGTCGTCGAGGAATGGCTCGACTAACTGAAGATTTGGTGAGAAATATGTTTGATTTATTACCTATGGTTAATAGTTTTGTTAATGTTATGTTTCCTTTAATGCAGAAAGAGAAAAGTAGCAGTCCTTCTTCCATTTCTAGATCTGATGTTTGGATTAAATCCCACACTCGAAAAAATGGTAAACCAGTGAACCCGCATGTTGCGGATACTATCGTAAGTGCTAAGTTGTTTTTGTTTAAGCGTAATTTTTGGAAAATATATAATTTTGAACTCTTCTACAAAATATAATTTGTGTTCACTTTGTAGGAGAAAATAATGAATGCTGAAAAGGAATCACCGTCTAGCTCAACTTGTAAGATCAAAGAAGATGCCCTCTCATTGGTGTTGGGAAAAGATAGACCGGGACGACTACGAGGAATGGGAAGGGGTGTAACCACGACCACTGTAGTTTTGTCACAAATCAAAGATAAACAAGTAGCTCAATGTCAGCATAGGATTTCAGAGCTAGAGCAGTTGATTCACACCGTAATGAAACGTCAGGTATGTCGATAATCACTTTGTGTAAATATCATGATGTTTTGTGCGAAATTTTCTTGATATACTAAACACCTAACGAATAAGTAAAAGATCTTACTTCAACCCTCTTATTTATATCCTACTTCCTAACTTCAATTGAACTTCATTTTTCATGCTTCATTTCCAGTTAACTTATGGTTTCAAATATAAAATATTTCTTACAATTATACATTCAGATATATATATATAATATATGTCTGTGGGGGCGCGTGCGCGCACGTCACAACAAAGGACTCTTTGTATATCAAGAAATGAGGCCATGTCACAACAAAGGACTCTTTTGTAAAATTTCTCATCCTTATCTGGTTACTCTACAAATGATGTGTCATTTCCATACATAAGTTTGTCAATTGTTATATCAAAATTCATTCTGAAAATGTATTCTCTTTGAAATTTGTACTTGTTTTCATCATAAGTGGAATAAATATACAAGTTCACTACAGGTTCACTACAATTTCACTACAGGTTCAAATTCTCTAATATTTTTGTAATATTATTGATTTGCAGGATAAAGAAAATTATGGAGGAGAGAACGTATCTCAAACGGTAAAAATATACGATAGTAAGGTTAAAACATCATACATAATTTGATATCTAAATCAGAAGTTATGTATTTTATTTTTTATTAATTGCAGAGTAAGCATAATGAAATAGGTGACGGTTGTAGTTTGCTGAATTGGCACGGGAATGATGATGAGGTAATTGCCGAAGGAAAAATCGTGTCAAGTGATCCAAATGATCTTCTCAATGGACTACCTTTAGGTCCGAATGCCAAGAAAATTTTGGTAGTCCATCCTAAAAAATCCGATGTTTTTTTGTGGAGGCCTTCACCTGGTATGGTATACATAGGAGACGCCAAGAATGAGAAGATAGCATGGCCAGCTGATAGAGTTGTTATCCGCATAAAAGAAAACTCCGAAAAAGAAAACGAGGTATGAAAAACTCTCTACAAATATAGCATTGATATGTGTCTCTGCATCCACCCTTTTGAACTAGAGGTGGCAGATTCCTAGTCCTATTTTTGCCACTATTCAGAGCTTTGTTATCGTCGTCTAAGAAACGATGTGGTAAATAATAAGATTTGTTTAGCATCTGCACATTAAAAATCTGTATAATGAAACGGTAAAAATATATTTATAAGAGAACCGTGGAATTAACATTGATATTATCCAAACTAGTCCATGTTCCCATTAGATTAGTACATTCTTTTACATATTAAAACTAAAATATGTGAAAATCCAACTACCGGAAGCATCGGTTCCATAGAGTCGAATACTAATTTATTACACATTTCTAGCTATGTTAGTATTATTATTTTTAATAACATTTGGTGGGTGAAATCAAGTTTAAAGTTTGACAAATGATTATTGAAAATTTAACAATGTTGATTTGCTTTGTATTGAATTGGTTGACACATGATAAAATGTTGAATGCAGTAAGACTATAGAAACAAGACTTTTATTAGATGACTATAATTTTTTTCTTTGATAGAGCAAAACCAATAGCACAGAAAACAAATGCAAGTTGTTCGATTGGGGTGGAACTGAAGTATTGGTTGCCGAAGGACGTGTGCACTCGAGTGATTCAAATCAGATTATTAATGGTGTTCCTCTTGGACCAGAAGCCGCAATAGTTTGGGTGGACAATCCGATAAAAGAAGATGCCTTTTTGTGGAGGCCCATAGCAGGTGTGACATGTATCGGAGAAGCCGTCGGTAAGACAATAGCATGGCCATCATCAAAATTGGTTTTTGAAAACACAATACCATCCACTCCTATGAGCAACGTTCCAACATCTCGTACGGTAATATATTATATTGCTAATATTTATATATACGATTTGTTGATAATGTATCAATACTTTTTTTAATATCATAGAGTGCAAATTACGCGATGAATAACAAGTGCAAGTTATTTGCTGTGGAGGGCACAGGAAAAATTGTAGCTGAAGGCACCATATCTTCAACTAATCCAAATGATTTGGTTCATTCTATTCCACTAGGACCAAATGCAATAAGAGTTTGGGTGGATATTGTCAAAGACCCGAATGCGTCTTTATGGAGACCTACATCATTCATGGAATGCTTATCAGATGCTATTGGTTCGACGGTAGCATGGCCTACTGCGAATGTTAGTGTGGACTCACCTTCAGCAGTTTGAAATATTTGTATAGTTTGGCAGTTTTCAGGTAACTACCCTTCACTCAACTCGTTGAGATCATTAATCCTAATCATCTTTACCGAATCACAATTTAATTTAGTATGTAATAATTATACATATATAATGTGATAATTATACATATATAAAAAGCATTTCTTAGTATTATTCTATTTGTACATCTGCTATGCATGAGATGATGAAATGTTTTAGATTATCTATTTAGAGTGAAGTCAAACCCCATTAATTAACATCAATTAAAACATGCAAGTTACCACTATTATAAAGATGGATAATAGTTGGGACGAGAGTTACAACTATTAGAGCACTTATCCTTCAAGTTTCCTTTCGTGTGGGTAAAAGTGAAATTTTGAACAATCAATCGTATTAAACCGGTTTATTTTATACACCAATTGCAGAGTGGCTCTTCATATTTCTTTTCATAGTGAATTATTTGTCACGTATTTCGAAGATTAAACGTTACAACTTTTAGTGGATCGATTACTTGACAGATCAAAATTTCCACTCGCACTTTCTTTCCTTATCCAAAATCAAAACTGTAAATTCTATTTATACAACATAAATTCTTTAGCCATACTATTAAATTTTCAATAAAAACAGAAGATAAGATTGCCTTTATATTTTAATAGCTTTAAATGCAAAGTTTAAATTTTAGCATTTTTAAATTCAAATTTGTTCCCTTCAAACTACTTTAAATATATACAGTTAAGCTAAGAAAAATTGAATGTATACGAGATTAAGCTAATAATTTGCATTTTCCCATTATAATTCATTAATATATAGCATGTCTTTTTATGTCGTGTCTTTTTATGTCGATTTAGTTGTCCTTAGTTTTCTTAAGGATATATTCTTTTACATCGCCATAAATTCTTATAAAAGATTTCATTTTTGTATACTTTCTTTGTTAACAAAGAATATTATCTTATAATAGCAATTTTTCTATTAAATTTACTACTTACAACAAAGATCAATGCGGTCCAACCATTTTTCTAATTTTTACCCATTTTTCTTCACTTTGATTCATGGTTTTCTTAGTTCAGTGTACAACATTTTATTTGCCCAATTACAGAAATTATAATTCATATAGCTTATAATACTAGTTTGTTAATTATCATATGTAAGATGTAAAGACAGACTAGAAACAGTTCAAACTATCTTTTAAAGTTTTCTCTGAAATACGAAAACGACAGCTATCTTTTTTTTCTTTTCCCATTGGGTAGTTCAGGCTTGTATAGAGAGAAACAACATGACCTATTGCAGCCTGCCAACATTTATGTACACGATATGAACTGCCAGTTTCTTAATACTCTCATTTAGTTTTCTAGTTAGAAAATTGCATGGTCCTGAATTTAGCACTGATAGATCAATCTGTTGTCAATTGTTTTTAGTCGTTCCACTAGTGAATGAAACTTTTTTTTTGTTCTCCACAAAGGTCCGAGAGGACCTGATTGACCTTGTCAGCTCATTGGCTCGTTAGGGACCAAGGGGATATAAGAAACTAGGGTCCTCAATCATGTTGCAAGTTAGTCATATAGTAGTTCATGCTAAATTGTATTGCTCGCAGTTTGAATTATATACAGTTCATGCTCACAGTTTAAGAACTTGCCTTCTTACTTATGTCTTAGAGCTACTGCAAGCCTGCAAATTGCTTAGTTGGATCGTGAATAACTGCTGCAACTTGCGGACGCGTTGTGATTCTATGACAGTTGACTTAGAGTTTTCATGCAACTTAGGGTCTATGACCATATTATATTTCATTTTCTTGCCGATATTTTAGGTTATGAACTATGTACAATACTGTATTGTTGCTGCCTGCCTTGTTGAACTTTGTACTATATGTATTATTGTTGAACTGGGGAGTGAGTACTATCTGAATTGGATTGCATATGGTATTATGTATTATTGTTGAACTGGGGAGTGAGTACTATCTGAATTGAATTGTACTATATGTATTATTGTTGAACTGGGGAGTGAGTACTATCTGAACTGAATTGCACGAAGTATTGTAATTGTAATGTGCTGAACTGAATTCTTTGGAAAAAAAATGCATATCCCTACGACAACGTTTATGCACTGCTGTCAATTCACTGGGAAAAAAATGCATATCCCTACGACAGCGTTTATACATTGCTGTCAATTCATTGGGAAAAAAATGCATATCCCTACGATAGCGTTTATACATTGCTGTCAATTCATTGGGAAAAAAATGCATATCCCTACGACAGCGTTTATACATTGCTGTCAATTCAGTGGGAAAAAAATGCATATCCCTACGACAGCGTTTATACATTGCTGTCAATTCAGTGGGAAAAAAATGCATATCCCTACGACAGCGTTTATACCTTGCAGTAGAAAACTACTAACAACGTTTATACCTTGCAGTAGGAAATTTATTAACAGCGTTTAAAAAACGCTGTGTAAAGTTGATTTTTGACAGCGTTTATATTTTGCAGTTAAAACTTTAGGGTCAACGACCGCATGTCGTTATACAGCGTTTTTAAAAACGCTGTGAAAACTTTTAACAGCGTTTTTCAAACGCTGTGAAAAGTCTTTTTTATTGTAGTGTTGGTTCATATATCAGATGTACATCAGCAATAAGGGGACATTATGGAGGGGACTCCGTGCAATAATTTGGCCGACAGCAATCGGGCATCACAGGGATGGGATGGAAGGGGAAGAAATGTACGTCATAATGTTGTTGGGATTATTTTAGGATTTTAGACTTTGCAGGACATAATGTCACAAGATGCCACACCACCGTCAAATGATACATCTTCACAATCATCCACTTTAAAACGGGAGAAAATCGATATAGACAACTACGGTTCTCCAGTCGGAAAAAATGGTTCAAAGGTCGCTACGAAGATTGGTAAACTAGTAAGAAATCATGTGCCAATCTCATATCCAAGTTGGAAAAAAGTTCCGCCAAATTACAAGGAAGACGTGTGGAATCAATTGGAGGTAAGTTCTCCAATCTCATAACCATTTTTATGTACTGTTTCTGTTTGTAAAATATAGTCGTCTGATTGTAATATGCACCCTTTTTATGTACCGTTTCTGTTTCTGTACTGTTTCTGTTTCTGATTGTAAAATAGGCCTGAATGAGCGAGGGTTCATATGAGACCATATTTATGTACTGTTTCTGTTTCAAGATATATTCTTTTATGATATTTATAGGATATTTAGATTGATCACTTTATTCATAGAGACTGATGAAACTATATACGTTCAAATGTAAAAATCCATATACTTTGAAATGTAAACTTGTACATGAACTTAGATGGTTTAAATTCATTTATAATGCTTTCAATACATAAATAAAAAATGGTTTACATGCATTTTTTGTAATGCAGAAATATTATGAGCTCGATCCTCTATCAAAGGACCTTATTATGAAAAAAATGTCTGAGGCTTTTAGGAGACACAAGAATGATTTGCACTAGAATCATTATGACCATTTCATCACTGACGAAGAAAGAATGAGAAATTGTCCACCGAAAATTGCTCAAGATGATTGGGATGAGTTCATAAGAAACGAATCAAAACCCGAGGCGAAAGAAAAAAGGAAGCGAGGCAAACAAAATAGATCAATGCTCGAATATGGTCATCATTTGGGACGTAAGAGTCATGCTATGATTACTCAAGAAATGGTATGTGTCATTGAATTGGTGCATCACATTGCATATACCATTAGTTCCAAATATAATTTTAGGTCATTGTATGCAGGTCGACTCAAGTAGTCCGGGAACAGAAGTATCACGTCTTCAAGTATGGGAGAAAACGCATAAGAAAAAAGATGGCAGCACGTCAGATGCGACATCTTCCTACTTTGTAAGTTAAACAAATAATAACGCCTCTAAATTAAATTTTCATTATTCATATATATGTATTTACTTTTTAGGACAAAATTGAAAAAGAAAAGGAAACGACGAGTGGTGGTGATGAAGCCGTCTTTATATCAGTGTTTGGTAAAGATGTAAAGGGCAGGAGCCGAAGTATTGGGACCAATATAGCTCCTAGCCAAGTTAAGAGTGCTTCCATTCCATGCAAACGGCTCAAACAGGCCCAAGGAGTATATGAGCAGCGACTGCAAAATGTGGAGCAAAAATTGATGAAGCTGGACAATATGGATGATAAACTGGAGCGTCTTCTCAGCATAGCCCAAGATAATCGTCAAGTAGGCAGTGAAATCGCATCTTCTTAGTTTGCCACTCCGAACAATCGGTTAATCGACCAAAGATGTGAAATCCTGAACTTCGAGGACGAAGTAATTGCAACAGGTACTATTTTAATCGACCAATCAATCTTTTTGTGCTTCAATCGAGTTTACTGCTCTCTGTTATTGTGCATATAAACAAATTAATGAGTATTAGTGCATGTGTGTTTATAGATTCCAAATTATCTTTTGTTATAGAAAAAGAGGTTAGGCAACAAAGGTTCACGTTTGACATGTACGTCATAATTAGGTTCACAAGAGGTATATATGACATTTTCAAATCCAAATTAACATAATCATAAGATATAAGAGAATATTTAGCAATATTTATAATGCTATAACCATAGGATAGAGCAAATTAAGCAGTTTTAAGTAGTTTTAGCAAATCAATAACAATGATCACATGGATAAGTTCTGGTGGGCACAACCTTCACTAAATTCTTGCTTGGCTGAAAGTACAGTGTTATTTAAAAAAAGGTTGTGTTCATGATTAGATTTGAGAAATAGTGAGAGATAGCAAGAAATGATGAAGAATCACGTAAAAGTTCAAAATGCTTTTGCAGAGCTGGAGTTTGAGACAGCGAATGAATGACAGAGATGAGAAGGAATTCATTGTCAATAGCGATCTAGTTTGTATACTTATACTCATCGTAGTCTTTATCTTATATCTGTTTTGGTTTCAATTTTCATTGACACTCACAATAGCCATTATGTCCAAAAATAAATCAGTAAACTCCAAAACAAAAAAGGATATAGAAAGATCATAAAAGTTTATACCTTCCATTCCAATCTTGCATGATTTTAAAGATCGAATATCGCATACACAATGGGTCTAGGACTTGTGTAGCTCTGCACAATGGTCTTAAATGTTTGGGAGCTTGTTAGTTCTGTAAATGTGATTCCATATATTCACTCCAGAAATGCTTATATAACAGGTACTATATGCCGAGATTCCACAGCATTAGTAATTCATGGAAAACCAGTACCACCCACATATGAAAAAGTGTTGTTGGACAAAATTTTATTGCCGGATGAGATAACTGCCAAAATATGTCGACAATTTACCGAGACCTTTGGGGATGTTGGAGCCGGAGGTTATGTGAGCCATCAAAAGGGTTTGATACGATATCTTTAGTCGGAGGTATTGATATTTCTGACTTGTTCTTTGCATATATTGCTGATTTTCTTTTGTTTGCTGTATATGAAATTTGCATATGCAAATGCATGTGTATTTTGTCCTGGTCTGTCTTGTTTACAAGATAATCGACAATTTATCAAATACTAGGAAGTAAAGTCAAAATTCAAGGACAAAATCAAAAAACAAAAAACATGATCAATGTGCCTGAACGATGAATGGAGGTCCAATAAACTAAAAATTGATTAGCTAAAAAAATTTATGTGTGTATCGTACTAATTGGGTTTAATGGGTGGTAAAATAATTTGGTTATGATGTAGGGGAGAGGACTGAAATGGTAGTGGACTGGAATGTTTGGTAGGGAACTGGAGTGGTTACTGGAGTGTTTACTGGTGGTTGGAGTGGTTGATACTGGTGGGTTGTGGTAGAGTTGGTGAATAGGAAGTGGGAGGCAGTTTGTAATGCTGGAGTTCATTGCAGAATGTGGAGTTAGAGAGGTTGGTCGGGATAGTTGAATTATGCTGACAGTGTTATGGTTGTGATTTGGTTTGAAGAGGAAATGAAATGTGTAGTGATTGGTTTGAATAGGAAATATGGAAATCTTGTTGGAGTGCAGGCAGGTTTGTAGTTTGTGTTTGATGGCTTACTGGTACCAAGGGAACCAGGTTGGAAGTGTAAATGGTGGATGAAAGGGAAGTTGAAGGCTGCGGAGCAGTCAGAAGAAGACTGTTACAGTTTTTGTGATGTGATGTGAATGTGCAGTTGACAGGGGATTGGTTTTGAAGCAGACAATAAAAGGAATTACAGTTGTTAGAATGCATATAATTGATTTAAAAGTTATAACAGTTAGAATGCATATAATTAACTCGTTTAATCAATGTTGGATTACCAGCAGAAACACTCGCCGCATTCGCAGACATCTCTTTTGCCTGAGTACTGAGTAGAACCAAACCTGTACTTGGCTTATTTATGATAACGAGGCTATGTGCAATATCCTTTTGTTTTCATATATTCTAGGTGAAATCAATCATAGATTAAGCATACATAATGTACACCTACCGATGAGGTAATAACTTAAAGGTATACTGCAATATAGCTTTTGTTGGATATTAATGGTGCAAAATTGGTACATACTATTAACATCAAGCAATATTTATTGAAAAACCATTATAAAATGTTTGGATTTAACTTGATAGGTGTGTGCACGTACAAACTTTAAAGATTATGGATTTAACAATACCCGAATGAGATAATTAAGAAAAATAGTAGAATCAAATGCATTCGGAGGAGGTGGACATTTAAGGTTAGATATGTCCGAGCAACTTGTTCATATTACTTGATTTCTGGCTCAGTACAAACGGTGCAACATTGGACAAAAACCCAAAAATAGTGTAGTACTTAAGTGTAGTACTTGACCAAGCTAATGGTGTATGTTGTTGACAGGCAATAGGCAGTAGGGGGTGTGATGTAGTACTTAAGTGTGGATGAGATGAAAACAGAGAAAATAAGGAAGTGTTATAGTGTGTAGGAGTGTGGTTGTGAGTGGAAGTGTATAGCAGAGGGTATGGGATGAAGTTGAAAGGCAGTTTTTTTGTTAGTGTTGTTATAGTTGTTTAAATGTTTGCTGCCACTTTTACTTGTGCATTATTATTGCTTACACTGGAATTTCGTTGCTCTATTAACTGAACTTGACCAAGCTAAAATTCACTGTATGATTTGAGTTTAAAACCTGTTTTTACTTTTGCGCAGGAATTGGATAGAATACTGTATGCACCACAGCATGAGCCAAAGAAATATCAGCTTCGGCTAACCTGCTCAGCATCCTTTTAATGTGTTTATTATATGTAGACTTCACTGCTTGCAAAACAATGTAGTGTAATTAATGAAATCTTTATAGTGTAGTGTAATAAACAATGCAGTGTAATAAGTATGATATTCCGGCACGGTAGCATTCTGTTTGCAAAACAATAGTGTAATTATAAGTTTGATAATTTTATATGTATGGTATATGTGCGATATGTTTATAGTGCTTGTGTACCAATATTTTGATATTCTGACATATTTTGATATATATTGATATTCTGGTATATATACTGAGATATGCGTGTAACGCAGTAGTGAGTTACAGATGTGATTTTGTAGGAGCAGGAGCAAACACTATGTGCAACGGGTGTTAACCGTTGCTTTATGTGTGACTTTGGGCATAAAGCAACGGTTTTTAACCGTTTTTTACGGGACATAAAGCAACGTTTTTTGGCCATAAAGCAACGCTTGCACCCATTGCTTTTTGGACAGAAAGCAACGGTTTATATCCGTTGATTTTTTTCCCATTAAGCAACGGTTCATAACCGTTGCCTTTTGTACATTAAGCAACGGTTTATACCCGTTGCCTATTGTCCATAAAGCAATGGTTTATACCCGTTGCCTTTGGCCCAATTTGCAACAGTTTATACCCGTTGCCTTTGGCCCAATTTGCAACGGTTTATACCCGTTGCCTTTGGCCCAATTTGCAACGGTTAATACCCGTTGTCTTTGGCCCAATTTGCAACGGTTTATACCCGTTGCCTTTGTCCCAATTTGCAACGGTTTATACCCGTTGCCTTTTGGACATAAAGCAACGGTTTTCTCCCGTCGCTAAATTCAACCACTCCTGTGTTGAAGACGGTTTTTACCCGTTGCTTTTGGACTTAACAACGGTTTTTACCCGTTGTTAATAGCTTATAATGGTGTAGTGATAGGAATCTTTTGCCTTAGTTTTATTTTTGAATTTTCTGGCCCATATGTTGACATACCCAAATCCATATGTCGACATACTAGCCTGAATTTTGAAATTTCTTTTCAAATTCAAATTTTGAATTTCCTTTTCTTTTGCATAATTCCCAAAACCTAAAAAGGCATATTTTGACCTGAAACATGTCAGTCCATACCCTAATAATCAATACAGTTCTATCCATTCATTCACTCACTTTATTTTACTGCAATTCAAAATATCAATTCACCCCCTCTAGTGTTAAATTAGCCTTAAGATTCGTTATTTCGCAACCCACGGTTGGTTGGTCCCAAACACCTTTTGGGTAGTCCACACAAGATCCCACATGAGCGAATTTTACGTGTAGTCTCTCGACTCACAGAACGTTTATTTCTTAAAACAACAATTGTTTCTCAATGCGATGGATCAACATTTCAAAAACATTTTATGAATTGCCTTTATACTTACATAAAACTTATACAGTTTTGAGTTTACCAAACTTAAGTTCATAGCATAAATTAGACAATCACGCATCTTAAATATTTACCATCGGGGTTTCTTATCAACTCATATCTTATATGACCTCGTAGACTAAGATTTGGGTGAAACTAAATTTAAATTATGTACTTAATCCTAAGTACACGTAACGACCTGCAAATATATCACTTTAATAAAAAGTTAATTTGAGATTAAAATGATTTAATAATTATTATAATGATTTTATAACTCATTTTAAATAGTTATAGAGTAATAATTTATCATTAATTTTATAAAGATATATACTTGATTTGAAATCATATGAAAAATTCGTTTCGTTCTATCAATATAATAACAATTTTGTAAATAATTATTAATGTTTTTTATATGGTTTTATTAATGAAATATGATCATATTAATTAGTTAAAAATGATAAGAAATTTATTTTCAAATTTTGTTTATAAATATATGCATATTAACTAAAAAGTGAAAATATGAACGAAAATCAAAATCGGGATTCATAAAGATACAACGTATAGAAGTTGTGCAACGTTGTGGAGATATATAACATACATATACACATGTACATGTGCATACATGGAAACATATTCACATGCACATAAACATAGATATACACATATATTTAAGTATATAAATATTATATAAAATATATAAGATAATTTTAGTTTTCTTACTACTTAAGTATGCAAAAGTCAACATATGCATGCCTTAAGGTGATGGAAGTGATGGGCACATGGGTGAGGAGATTGTAACCGTGCATAGGGGAGGGAGAAGTGATGATGATGGTGCAAGTGATGGTGATGAAAATGGTGATGTATGCATAGATATTTTCACTCTTCTTTGCTTATAAATACCATACACCCTCCTCATCATTTCCTAAGCTCTCTCTATACATTCATGGCTTCCAACCTAAAGGAAATAATGTCAAAATATTTCTCAAAAAGAATTTAAAACTATGATATATACTTATATACACTTAAGCATCTCAAAATGATTCCAAAACTCTACTCTTTCTCTCTACCATCCACGGCTTCCACCTCATCCATCAAAGGCCGAGCCTTCTTCTTCCTCTACCCTAGGCCATGAGCTCCTCAAGCCATCCCAAGCTTAGGCTAAGCCACCTAGGAGCTTAAGTCCAAAGGATTGTGAGCTTTATAAACCAAATAGCGGAGCTATAGCCAATTTTTAGTTAGTCGTTTAAACCCGAGGTGAGAAAATCCAAAACTATAGTATTACATGCTATTGGATGTTATATATGTTTGATTATGACTGTTGATGACGATTGTTTAATATAAATGTTGAATATATATGCAAGTCATAAAAATACACATCGATAAGCACAAAGGGAATCACTTTCCTTTATTAAATGAATTGGTGTATATGGAATGTTAAACCTCTTTAAAAAGGTTTAAAAATCAGTTTGAAATGTTTTATAAACATATGAAAGTGTTTTGGTGAAGTTTAAATGGTAATTGAAAATTGAGTCAAAAATAGGCGCGTCGCGTAACGGTAGTTCGCGATTTCACACCATAAAAGTCAAACGAGTATAGAATGGAATTTAGCTCGTAATTCCTTCAGATAAGAATTTTTTGAACTATTATTTCCATAGTTTTCAAACAAACAAAGAAAATCGAGATTTCGATAAGTAGATTTTGAAATATGAGTAAAACAAGTTTTTGGAAAAATTACGGTTTTGTAGTTCGGAATCCATAAAAGGATTTCCTTGAAAATGATATTTTAAAACTATTAAAAAATATTAAATAAATTCTACAAATATTTTTAAAATGATTTGATTTATAAAAATGAATTTTCAAATGATAAAAGTCGTTTTGATCGATATAGCTTAAAAAGCACTTTCAGCGGTACTTTTCCGTAGCACTTTTCTATAACTTTTGAAATATAGTTTTAAAAGCAACCATTCTTTTCCAAATATTTTGTAAATATTTTCAAATGATTAATAAATTATTTTAAAGATGATTTGAAGGATTTATGGAATGGTTAAATATTAAATGATTTAGAGTCGATCAAATTACTTGACCGCCCTATGGGTGACAGAGAGATAGTATCTAGGCTTGAGTTTGGAAAACCAGTTTCCTACTCTCCTTGGCTATCTGGACTGGCACAACGAAGGGAATGGTAAATTTGATTTACTCGGATAAAAAAATTTTAATGTATAAAGGATATAATTGTCCAAATATAAAATATTTGGATTTTATAGGGATAATCTTCTTGTACTCAATGTTAAAGGTCAAAGAGGAAACTCGTACTATTCGTGGAATTTAAAAGGTGATTTCGCCATTATTTTGGCCATGGTACTTGTTGAATACGGGAATTGATACTGAGTAGAATTAGATGATTTCTCTAGATTCTGCTCACTTAATATTTACTGGTTTTTTATTAACATCCTAGACATGGTTTTAACTCAATCAAAATTTAGAGTTTTAAATTAAGAAATTTATGTTAAGATTTTAATGAAATGATTTGGAAATATTTTCCTAAGTGAAAAATGAAATGATTTAGAATTATTCCAAGATTAAAAAGGGTTTAGTAATCAAAGGATTTGATAAGAGAGGTTTAATGATTCCGTATATACCAGAAAGAAATGTTTTTAAGTTATATATCTCTAAAAGATATTTTTTGATAAAAGGAATGAATTAATCAAATATTATTCACCTATCTACTTGACCTCTTTTATCGATGATTGGTTTGAAGGAACCGGGGTCCAATTTGGGTAATTCCTATACGGAGACCACTTCGAACCAATTTACGTATTCGAAGTGAAGACATGGATATGATTTGGAAGATGGAATGTAAGGCTGCTTGTCACTGACCCTCAGGGGAAATTTCCCATATCATATTATGTGGCAGTAGTTCTTCATTTAAGATCTTTGATGTAAGGACTTCTCGCTACTGATCCTAGGGGTAGCTGCCGACAAGGTGTGGTAGGAGAGTGCCTTCGGTTTGTCCTGTTCCAGGGCAACTAGTATGGACGAATGTTGGACGTTGCATTTCTAGTTACATAAATTGATCTCTATGAACATATCATTTGTTTGGTGGCAGAGAAGGAAACTTCTCTTAGCTTAACATCCTTTACTGAGACGTACGAGCTCAAGAGTTATACGTTTGTAGAAATCAGTTGTGTGATTATGGAATGACAATGTGGCATTCAAAGAGGAAATATGATGTGCTATGTGAAAGGTAATCGTTACCTCAAGCCTCACACTCGAAAATGGCCAAAATAGGGTAGATGCTGTAAGACTATGTGGTTCGCAACCATTAGGGTATGATCGTCCCTTTCTAAATATATTTCTACCCGCTATAACGTTCGAGTTTAAATTATTGTGGTGTATGCTAAGTGACATCTTGGATAGATCGGTAACGACCGGGGTGATGACATATTCGGTACTATCTAGGAAGAGGTAGGCCGATCTTGTGTTGGTAGAGGACCATTAGTTGGGCCTTGATACATTCCTCTAGAGATGTATTGTCGGAAGGTAGTCCCTTCACCAGGTCATTTGTATGGAAATCCATTCTCCAATAAGTGCTTGCCATTTTTTTAGAACCCACTTTGTGGCTAGTATGTTGGAATTTAATCAATGTAACAATATCGGCTAAGATTAATAAGTTTACTTGCAAATGTTTTTAAATAGATTTCATTAAAGATAATATCCTTTAAATTTTACGTAATAAAGATTTGGTCGTCATAAGGTAAAAACTTGTTCCGTCTTTTTGTGCGGCGTGGTCTTTTGAGATACTTTTTTGGTTTCAAACATCGTATTTTGAGTTCTCACACCAGTCCCATGACTGACCAAGAGTTTATTTTGTTTTCCCTTTAAACTATGGGTACCTTATTTTTCCTGGCAGCCAAGTAGTCAAGATCGTGTTAAGAGCATTTTGGTGAAACAATCCGAGAGGAGTTTTTGGAGCCTGGAGGTGGAGCATCTCATGTGGATATCTATCTTTTTATTTTCCGTTGTGTCTAGTTGTTTGTACCAGCAAGTGTGGGAGCAGGCAGTTATTACTGTTCCTAGCTAGGTTAGTTCATACCATAACTCTGATGTACCTTGGTGAGAGTGGTTGTATGTACTATCTATCTATATAGTTAAATCAATATGAGAATTTGTGTTTCTATCTTTTACCTTTACTTTATTTTTACCCTTGATAATATGCCTCCCCGACACTTGGAATTATGGCACGTGAATACTGTTGATATATTAGCATCGATTTTTGAGAGTCAAGGGGACGGGTCATCCCATTAGATATCAGAGCTGAAGGTTAAGCAAGAACCTTGGATTTGGTGGGGTATGACTCATTAGAGATAGGGTTAGTAATACCCTTGAATGAGTTTAATCTTTGAGAGTGCATGTTTAAAACCCTTATCTGAATAAAAATCAAGTTGTGCTATGCTCAATACCTATTCCCCGAGATAATTTCGTCTTTGTATTCTAAAGTTATCTTACTATATTCAGGTAGTAAGACATGAGTACTCGTAGAGGATAAAGACGGGGAAATGGTAGCACCACAACAACCAACGGTCGAGCTGCAACCGCTGTTGTAGAAGAAGTAGCTCCCGTACAACCCCAGGTTAATTTTGCCACCCTGTGCAAAAAATTTACCAGCTTAGGGGGAAAACCATTCAAAGGCACGGAAGCTATCATTGAAGTAAGGCTTGGATCAAATCATGCGAAAGAATCTTTAAGGCATGGATACTAGTAATGAGAGAAGGAGGTTTTTGGCCTCGTGGCAACTATAGGAAGGGGCTCTAGCTTGGTGGGAGTTCATTGCCCTAAATGAATCAGAAGACAATTTCTCTTGGGAAAGGTTTAAGGAAGTCTTGAAGGAGCAGTATATGTCAGCAGCCAGAAAATCTCATCTTTACAGAAGCTTTATGGATCTGAAGTAGGACGAAATGACTGTTGAGGAGTATGCAAATAATTTCAATGAATTATCTTGTTTTGGGCTAGGTCTGATTGACACGCCTTTAAAGAAATATGAGAAGTTTATTTTCAGGATGAACGAGAAGTACCAGAGTAGGATGACTACTCATGTAAAAGGGTCGTTTATAGACTTGGTGGATATGGGATTTCGTTACGAAACATTAGTAAGAAGAATCCAGTGGTAGCTTAGACCAACAACAACGCCAACAATTGGAAGAAGAGGAAGTTCAATCACAGTGGAAAAAAGCCTGGTCAAGGCAAATATGGAAGAGGATCGCAAGGTAACTATTTGAAGGATGCTACATGTTATAATTGCAAACAAAAGGGCCACCTAGCAACTAATTGCAAGAACCCCAAGGTTCACAGGCCACCACCAAGGAACTATTGTAACTGTCATCAACCAGGGCACCTGATAAGGATTGTCCAATTATGAGGAAGGGAGTGCAAGCCAGAGTTTAGGCTATAAAGGATGAACCTTCAACCTCTCTGGATGTGAAGGGCAAAGATGTTTTGGAAGGTAATATTTTTATCAAAGATGTTTTAGTTAGAGTATTATTGGTACAGGAGCTTCTCCTAGTTTTGTTGCTAAAGAAACTGTAGATGAATTAAAACTTGACCCTAAATTAGTTGATACCCCTATCTGCGTGACAAATCCTATAGGTGGTACTACTAACCTTTGTATGAATTGTGAGAAAGTCCAAATTTCCCGCTCTTCCCATAAATTTCCTTTTGACCTATTTGTCTTGGATTTTGTTTGATTTGAAATTTTACTCGGTATGGATTGTTTGACTAAGTATAAAGCTGTTCTCAATTGCGATAGAAAGACGATATCTTTATGGACCAGCTTCGGGAAGTTTATAAAAATATCTTGTGAAGATCTTAGTCCAAGGAGGGATATTCTTTATGCCTTAGATTCATCCCAGAAAGAACTAGAAATGATACCTATTATTAGAGAATTCCATATGTTTTTAAAGAAGTAAAGAGTTTATCCCCACATCGGGTAATCGAGTTTCGTATTGACTTGATTTCTAGTGCAAGGCCAATTAAACAATCTAATCGAAGGATGGCTCCAAAGGAGAGGGATGAGTTAAATAACCAAACCTAGGAGCTATTAAAGAAAGGGTTGATAAGACCTAGTCGTTTAAGTTGGGATCGGCAGTATTTTTTGTTGCAAAGTCAAATGGATCTTTAAGGTTGTGTGTAGACTACCGAGATCCGAATAAGCAAATGATTAAGAACAAGTACCCCTACCCTAAATAGTTGACTTGTTTGATCTGTTACATAGTGCTTAGGTACAGGATTCCATCAACTATGGATCACAGAAGAATGCATCCAAAGGCCCGAATACTTTCTTTGAGTGGTTGGTTATGCCTTTTGGGCTGACCAATGCACCCACTTATTTTGTAGACCTAATAAATAGAGTATTTAGAGATGTACTCAATAAATTTGTGTTAGTCTTTATCGGTGAAATCCTTATCTATTCTTAGATAGAAGAAGAACACGAAAGGCATCTAGAAATTGTTTTGGAGATATTGAGGAATAATGTGCTTAAAGCCAAATTCTCAAAATGCTATTTTTGGGAGAAGGAGGTAAGATTCCTTGGACATATAGTGTCAAGGGACGGGATTTCAGTAGATCATGTAAAGGTTGTGGCTGTTCAAAATTGGAAGCAGCCACAAACTCCTAAAGAAATTCGTAGCTGCTTAGGTTTGGCAAGTTATTACAGAAGATTCATTCAAGACTTTTCAAAGATTGCATATCACCTAACAAAGTTGACAATGAAGGATGCTAAATTTATCTAGACTCCTAAATGTGAAGAAGCATTCCAGGAACTTAAGAAGAGGTTGACAAATGCTCCAGTTCTAGCAATTATAAATGGAATAGTGGATTAACTGTTTACATAGATGCTTGTGGAGAAGAAGTTGGTGCAGTTCTGAGGCAGGAAGGAAAGGTGATCGCTTATGCAAGTAGGCAGCTAAAGACTCATGATAAGAACTATGCAACACGCGACTTGAATTATTAGTCATGGTGTTCGCATAAAAATATGGAGGCATTATTTGCTGGGTGAAAAGTTTAAGCTCTTCACGGATCATAAATCTTTAAAGTATCTTTCCACTTAGACCGATGGACAAACAAAAAGGGTAAATCAGGTGTTGGAGGATCTTCTAAGAGCTTGCATCTTAGATTACGGAGGTTCATGGGAAAGCTACCTTTATCTATTAGAATTCTTTTATAATAACAGTTATCAGGCTAGTATTGGCATGGCCCCATACGAAGCTTTATATGGTCGTCAATGTACATCCCTTGTATGTTGGATCGAGATCGGAGATCGGTTGGTACTAGATCCTGACATGATTAGAGAAGCTTCAAAAAAGGTTGACATGATCGAAAAAAAATAAGAGAAGCCTAGAGCAGGCAAAAGAGTTATGCGGACAGGAGGTGTAGAAATTTGGAATTCTCGGTAGGAGATTATGTATTCCTGAAGGTTTCCCCAATGAGAGGAGTGGTGAGATTTGGGAGAATTGGAAAATTGGCCCCTCGATATATTGGATCTTTTCCCATTCTCGAGCGGATTGGCCCATTGGCTTATCGTGTAGAATTGCTTGAAAGGTTGTCGGGTGTGCACAATGTCTTTCATATATCTCAACTTTGGAAATTTGTGCATGATCCAGAGTAGATTATAGAAACAGCCGCCCAAGAAGATTTGGAAGTTAAGCCTAATTTGCCCGCTATCAGGCTACCTATGCAAATTGTGGATCGTGGTGAGAAGCGATTAAGGAGGAAAGTTGTAAGACTAGTTAAAGTTCCAATGGAGTGGTGATGTAGCAGATTGTACATGGGAGATAGAAGAGAGAATGTGTAAAGCCTATCCTGAGTTTAGAATGGATACATAGTTGTATGTTGTATAGTGTACTCACCGGCCTTTGATGATGTCACTTGCTATATCTTATACATATGTATCACTTCGTTATATATAATTGTTTCCGAGTTATCTTCTTCTTATCCTTAATTTCGAGGACGAAATTCTTTTAAGGGGGAAGTCTGTAAGGACCAGCAAATATATCACTTTAATAAATTTATTTATTTAAGTTAATTTGAGATTACACTGATTTAATAATTATTATAATGATTTTGATAACTCATTTTAAACAGTTATAGAGTAATAATTTATGATTAATTTTAAAAAGATATATACTTGATTTGAAATCATAATAAAAAATTGTTTTGCTTTATTGATATAATAATAATTTTGTAAATAATTATTAATATTTATTTATATGGTTTTATAAATGAAATATGATCATTTTAATTAGTTAAATATGATAAGAAATTTATTTTCAAATTTAGTTTACAAACATATGCATATTAACTAAAAAGTGAAAATATGACCGGAAATCGAAATCGGGATTAGTAACGATACAACGTATAGAAGTTGTGCAACATTGTGGAGATATATAACATACATATACACATGTACATGTGCGTACATGGAAACATATTCAATGCACATAAATATACATATACACATATATTTAAGTATATAAATATTATATAAAATATATAAGACATTTTTTGTTTTCTTAATACTTAAGTATGCAAAAGTCAACATATGCATGCCTTAAGGATATGGAAGTGATGGGTACATGGGTGAGGGGATTGTAGCCATGCATAGGGGAGGGAGAAGTGATGATGATGGTGCATGTGATGGTGATGAAAATGATGATGTATGCATAGATATCTGCACTCTCTTCTTTGCCTATAAATACCATACACTCTCCTCTTCATTTTCATTCATCTTCCTCTTCATTTCCTAAGCTCTCTCTCCATACTTTCATGGCATCCAACCAAAAGGAAATAATGCCAAAATATTTCTCAAAAATAATTTAAAATTATAATATATACTTATATACACTTAAGCACCTCAAAAGGATTCCAAAAATCCACTCTTTCGCTCTACCATCCACGGCCTCCACCTCCTCCATTAAAGGCCGAGCCTTCTTCTTCATCTACCCTAGGCCGTGAGCTCCTCAAGCCATTCTAAGCTTAGGCCGAGCAACCTAGGAGCTTAAGTCCAAAAGATCGTGAGCTTTAAAAACCAAATAGCGGAGCTATAGCCAATTTTTAGTTATTCGTTTAAACCCAAGGTGAGAAACTCTTAAATTATAGTATTATACGCTATTGTATGTTATATATGTTTGATTACGATTGTTGAAGATGATTGTTTAAAATGAATGTTGAATATACATGCAAGTCACAGAAATACACGTCGATAAGCACAAAGGAAATCACTTTCTTTATTAAACAAATTGGTGTGTATGGAATGTTAAACCTCTTCAAAAAGGTTTAAAAATGAGTTTGAAATGCTTTATAAACATATGAAAGTGTTTTGGTGAAGTTTAAATGGTAATTGAAAATTGAGTCAAAAATAGGCACGTCGTGTAACGACAGTTCGCGATTTCACGCCATAAAAGTCAAACGAGTATATAGAATTGAATTTAGCTCGGAATTCTTCAAGATAAGAATTTTCCAAACTATTATATCCATAGTTTTCGAACAAAGAAAGAAAATTGAGATTTCGATAAGTATATTAAACAAATTTTTGGGAAAATCACGGTTTTGCAATCCGGAATCCATACAAAGATTTCTTTGAAAATGATATTTTAAAATTGTTAAAAAATAATAAATAAATTATAAAAATCTTTTAAAATATTTTAAAAATGATTTGAATTATAAAAATGAATTTCCAAATGATAAAATGTCATTTTGATCGATATAGCTTAAAAAGCACTCACCGCAGCACTATTCCATAGCACTTTCCTATAACTTTTGAAATATAGTTTTAAATGCAACCATTCTTTCCAAATATTTTGTAAATTTTTCAAATGATTAATAAAGTACTTTGAAGATGATTTGAAGGATTTATGGAATGGTTAAATATTAAATGATTTAGAGTTGATCAAATTACTTGACCGGCTTATGGGTGACAAAGAGATAGTGTCTAGGCTTGAGTTTGGAAATCCAGTTTCCTGCTCTCCCTGGCTATGCAGACTGGCCCAGCGGAGGGAATGGTCAATTTTATTTACTCGGATCAAAATTTTCCAAAGTATAAAGGATATGATTTTCTGAATTATTATTTTTTCGTTTTAAGGGTATAATCTTCTTGTACTCGGTGTTACAGCCCGAAGAGAGAATTCGTACTATTCGTGGAATTTAAAAGTCGATTTCACCATTATTCCACCCATAGTACTCGTTGAATACAGAAATTGATATTATGTAGAATTAGGTGATTTTTATAGATTCTGCTCACTTAATATTTACTGGTTCTTGATTAACATCCTAGATCACATGGTTTTAACTCAATCAAAATTTTGAGTTTTGAATTAAGAAATTTATGTTCAGATTTAAATGAAATGATTTGGAGATATTTTCCTATGTGAGAAAAGAAATGATTTAGAATTATTCCAAGATTTAAAAAGGGTTTAAGTAATCAAAGGATTTGATAAGAGAGGTTTAATGATTTCGTATATACTGGAAAGAAATGTTTTTAAGTTATATATCTCTAAAAGATATTTTTGATAAAATGGATGAATTAATTAAATATTATTCACCTATCTACTTGACCTCTTTTATTGATGATTGATTCGAAGGAACCAGGGTCGGATTTGGGTAATTCCTATCCGAAGATCACTTCGAACCAATTTACGTATTTGAAGTGAAGACATGGATATGATTTGGAAAATGGAATGTAGAGCCGCTTGTCGCTGAACCTCGGGGGAAATTTCCCATATCATATTATGTGGCAGTAGTTCTTTATTTAAGATCTTCGATGCAAGGACTTCTCGCTACTGATCCTACAGGTAATCCCGGCAGGATGTGGTAAGAGAGTGCCTTCGGTTTGCCATGTTTCTCGGCAACTTGGATGGACGAATGTCTGACGTTGCATTTCTAGTTACATAAATTGATCTCTACGAATGTATCATCTGTTTGGTGGTGGAGAAGGCAACTTCTCTTAGCTTAACACCCTTTTCTAAGACGTACGAGCTCAGGAATTATACGTTTGCAGAAATCAGTTGTGTGATTATGGAATGACAATGTGGCATTCAAAGAGGAAAGATGATGTGCTATGTGAAAGGTAATTGTTACCTCAAGCCTCACACCCAGAAATGGCCAAAACAGGGTAGATATGGCAAGGCTATGTAGTTCGCAACCATTAGGGTATGAGCAATCCCTTCTTGATATATTTCTACCTGCTATAACGTTCGGGTTTAAATTATTGTGGTGTATGCTAAGAGACATCTCAGATAGGTCGATAACGACTGGGGTGATGACATCTTCGGTACTATCTACGAAGAGGTAGGCCGGTCTTGTGTTGGTAGAGGACCATTCAATTGGGCCTTGGTACATTCCTCTAGAGATGTACTACCGGAAGGTAGTCCCTTTACCTGGTCATTTATATGGAAATCCATTCTCCAATAAGTTCTTGCCATTTTGTTTGTAGAACCCACTTTATGGCTAGTATGCTGGAATTTAATAATGTAATAATTTCGGCTAAGATTAATAAGTTTACTTGCAAATGTTTTGAAAGAGATGTCATTGAAGATAAAATACTTTAAATTTTACGTAATAAAGATTTGGTTATCATAAGGTAAAAACTCGTTTGTGTTTATGTGCGGCGTGGTTTTATGAGATACTTTTTTGTTTTCAAACCTCGTATTTTGAGTTCTCACATCAGTCCCATGACTGACTCGGATTTTATTTTGTTTTCCCTTTAAACTCAGTGTGCCCTATTTTTCCGGGCAGCTAAGTAGTCAGGATCATGTTAGGAGCATTTTGGTGAAACAATCTGAGAGGAGTTTTTGGAGCATGGAGGTGGAGCATCTCATGTGGATAACTATCTATCTTTTTATTTTCCGATGTGTCTAGTTGTTTATACCGGCAAGTATGGGAGCAGGCAGTTATAACTGTTCCTGGCTGGGTTAGTTCATACCATAACTCTGATGTACCCTAGTGAGAGTGGTTGTATGTACTATCTATCTATATAGTTAAATCAATATGACAATTTGTGTTTCTGACTTTTACCTTTACTTTATTTTTACCCCTGATAATCTGCCTCCCCGACACTTGGAATCACGGCAAGTGAATACCATGGATGTATTAGCGTCGATTTCGAGGGTCAAGGAAACGGGTCGTCATAGTACATATCCTTATGGAAAGATGTTATTTGAACCTCATTCATCATCAATCATTTGTATTTGTTTGCGGAAGATGGATCTTAAGGCTAATATAACACTAGAGTGGGGTGAATATCGTTTACTGATTTTTGTGAATCTTTTTAAATTCTTTTAAGATTATAATTAAACAATGCAGAATCAACAATCATAGATTCGAACATAGACAGATATAAATGCAGTAAAAGTACAAAGTAAAGTGTTGGAGAGATCATATCAGGAATTTTTATACTGGTTCAGAGTTATCCTACATCCAGTCTCGTATAATATCTTGTATAGATTTTTTTTCAATTATCAAAGTCAATACAATCTCAATTTCAAGGCTCCAAGACACACCCTCCAGATTTTTCGAGCACTGGGTACACTCACTGGATTCGGACGGGACACCAGCACACCCACTTGGATTCAAACGGGACACCAAGCACACCCACCTGATTCAAATGAGATACAAGCACACCCACTTGGATTTCTAGGACATCAAGCACACCCAAGAGTATAAGAGTATGATTTGATAGAATTTATAGACTCGGGTTCTTGAGCTTGAATACAAATTCTCCTACAACCTCTTGAATAACACTTTGATCGTGTTTCGGGTGATAGAGATGAGAGAGATCAGAGAGTAATTGATAGATAATCAAATCAATAGAGTTGAATATGATTCTAGCTGAATTTAAGAATATTTTGAACAAATTTTCTTTTAGAAATCAAGAGGGTAAAAGTGGAGAAAAAATATGAGAAAGTAGTTAAAAAAATTCATTGGAAAACCCTCCTAATTATAGAGAAACAATGGTCATGTCCATTCAGGAAGAGATATGACGAAAAGACACTTCATTCAAATTTGAATTTTGAAAAAATTGGTCTATATGTCGACATATGCTATTGGAGTATGTCGACGTATCCTTTATATTTTTGAAAAACACTTTATAAAAATTGTTTTGATAATATTAAGCTTTGTAAAATATTTTGAAACTTTGTGCAAACATCTAAACATAATTTATACATATTTTAATCATATCAAAACTTACAAAAAAATTTATAAAATTATTTTTAAATATATAAAAAATTTAAATATGAATTTCCTTTTTGAAAATAATACATACATACATATATATATATATATCAACTATAAGTGAATATATATTTAAAATCAAAGTTACAATAAATGTTATGATATACTTATAAACATTTAAAAAGCATAAAAATTTAACTATAACAAAGTATAATAGATTTGAAAGTATATTTAAAATGTAAAATACTTAAATACTTAATTACTCAATATATAATAATCTTGTAAATAAAATCAAAAGTTAGAAATCATTTAGGCCATTTGGAAAGATTATTTTGAAAATAGGGATTTTTTAAAATCATTTTTGAAATTCAGAATATTTGAAAACTGTTTAAAAGAAAAATAAAGAGAGAGATCAAAGAAGTGCTATTAGGATTTTAACAATAATCTATGACTCTATAACTTGTCTCGATATCTTGAATTTTAAATACTTATGAGTCTTCAATCTCTAACTCTTAAATCTCTATATCAGCTACTTGAATCTGCTCTTGATACTGTACAGTCTTCTTAATCAACACCTGTCTAATATCCTACACTATGTATTATATATCTAACTTGATAAAAACATTAGTATCTATATTTTATATGATGTCATATGGTTGTTGTCATCAAAAATAATGCCTAAGGTACTAACAATCTCCCTCTTTTTGATGATGATAACCATGTTTCTAAAATATGATATAACTACCCCTGAGTTACAAAACACCTACTTAATTTATGCCTAGATTTTATAGATTTCTTCCCCTTTGGCATCTACAAAAATATAACCAAAACTTCCCCTAACTAAGATACTAAAAATTAAGAGTGATGTAAAATTATAATGGAAAATAAGAAGTGATAAATCAATTCTATTAATCACACCAATCCATTGCATTCATATTGTTAATTCAGACCAAAGTAAATACAAATCAATCCAATCAAACAAGTCAATCCAATCCAATAAGTTTACACACACCAATCCATATTGTAATATTTATATTAAATCCTCTATATATATACTAAGACTAACAAATCAATCTTAGACTTCCCTCGGAACTTCTACCCAACATCGGAATTGAAAATTGGATCTGCTTTTATGGCACTCTAATCTTCATCGCCTTTGTTGATGGTACGATCAGGATTGTTGATTGGTCCGTTATTGATAGGAGAAGAAATCATCCACCGAATGGTGTCAAATGCTTTTCTTTTTCCTTTATCATCTGCATTTGACTCAGTTCTAAGTGTCTTTGATTCCTAAGGATGAAAGTAAGGATATTCTTGATAGATTCTAGAGTATTTTCAAGATTTCCACACAATTTTTGATATGGAGAAGCCATTTTTGAAAAGATAAGTTTAAAAGTGAAAACAGAGAAGAAAGATAATAGAAATGATGTTTTTCTGGAGTGAATAGGTTTATATAGGAGTGAGAATTCGTTTAAAATGAATAGGTGTTTGGTAGTTACTTTATTTATAATTTTAAAAAAGAATTGGTTTCTATCCATTATATGTCGACATATAAGGTACACATATGTCGACATATGTAAAAATATTTGCAAAAATAATTATCATGCTATATTTTTTATTTAGCCTAAACTATTGTACTTTTATGGATTTCCAGAGACTAATAACACTATATAATATCAAGGAACATGATTTCATTGATGATAGTAAACGAGTACATGGAATTTCAAAGATAAACATAAAGATACATGGATTAAAACTAAGATAATTCAAACTAAAAACTAGAAAATCAAAAGAGAATACAACTAGGAAGAAGTAGATGATGCTTTTCCACTAATCTTTCGAATGATCTTTCCAAAGTACTTGAATACTTTGTTGGAAACAGAAGTGAATTTCTTAGAAAATGATCTATTTTGATTGTAAACAATCTTCTTTTGATTTTTGAAAAGATCTTTGTTGGATGGATGAGATGGCATTTTGATTCTTTTCAATGAAGTATCTTCCACCTCTTCTTATTCTTCCTCCTCCTCTACTTCCATTTCTTCTCCTTTCTTTTCCTCCTCTTCTCTTATTTCAGGCTCTTCTTCCCAAGCCAATCTTTGTTCCTTTTCCGTAAGTGTTTCATAAGGCTCGAATATGGGTGAAATTTGCATGAGAGAGATGTTGGCCTTGTTGAAAAGTTTTCGAGGAATGGATTCCTCTCCTTTTAGGTCAACACTAAAATATGTGAATACTCTAACAAGATACACACCATGAAATTGTTCTCATGCCTAGAGAGATTCTTAGGAAAAGTTCATCCAAAATAACTTATGACCAATTTATGTCATAATGACCATAAATGGCAAAAAGAGATTTGAAAACTTTTTGAGTAGGGTTATTATAATTTCCCATTCACGGAGTTATACTTTGTTGCAAAAGAAGACTTAAATTTTTTGCTTTAGGACGCAAGTTTTTGTTTTTGAACTCAAAAACATCATCACATTCAAATATATCATGAAAACTTCACGATTTTGAATATCAATTTTAAAATTTGAAAGGTCCATTCCACTAGATTTGCATCAGAGAATGTTACCTAAAATTTCACAATTTAAAACAATTTGAGTGCCTTTTACACTACTCCAAACTTCTCCTTCATTTCCATCATAAAAATTTGCTTTCAAATTCGCATAAAACATTTTTACTAAATTTGGATAACATACAAAATCATTTTGGGAAGCATATATTAAACCAAGAATTCCATTTTGCAAACAAAGATTATAAAGATCATAAGTAGGAAAATCATCGAAAATAGCGAATCTTTTGGAAGAGACTTTTTTGAAAGACATATACTCCATATAGGCTTGTATGACTTCTTTGTCATGAAAAAGGAAGACTTTTGTTTTCTTAGAAAGCCTCATGATTGATAGAGTGTTGCTTGAGAAAGCCATTGAAGATTAGTTTGAAGAGATAAGAGAGTTAATAAATTTTTGAATTTTGAAAATGAGAGTGAAATGAATGCATGGAGATAGTATAATTAAATAACAAATTAATAGACATATTCTCTGGTCAAGAGACACCTTTCAGGAAATTAGGGTTGGTGAAAGAGTGGAGGAAAATTCAAATTTTGAATTTGAAATGAAAATTCGTTTTCAAATTCAATTTTTGAATTCAAGTGCATATGTCGACATATGCATAGTGGGTATGTCGACATACATCATGTGAATTTCAAAAAAGAGGAATTGAACAAATTATTCTTATTTTCATATATATATTTATATATAGTTATCCTATAATCATTAATAATACGAGTACATATGCACGCCCAGGTGGACCTACATTTAATCACAACGTGCATGCATTTTTATTTGTACCTATGGAAGTAGATTTGATAGTAGAATCCTCATATTTGAACTCCGCCTAGGCAGAAGATGCTATATTTTTTTCAGACTGCAATAACTTTTTCATACTAACTCAGAATTAGGGGAGACTTCGACCGATGGACTCCCATCTAAATTACAGACAATAAGCAACACTCGGATACTTCATCTAGTGAATGTATACCATAGTTCTCCATGCTGACTAACAGTTGTACTTAGAAAATATCAGGCTACATCCCCGTATTTGAACTCCGCCTAGGCAGAAGCCACCATTATTTTGTTCATACCACAACAACTTCCTCATACTAACTCGGAATCAGGCAAAACTACGCCCGATGAACTCCCACCTAAATTAAAGACAATATAGAACACTTGGATACTTCAGCTTATGATCGTTTACCGTAGTTCTCCATGGTGATTAACAGTTATACTTAGAAAATAAAAGGCTATATCCCCACTTCAATGCTCACTGTAGTTCTCCATGGTGACTAATAGTTGTACTTAGCAAATAATAGGCTACATCCTCGTATTTAAACTCTGCCTAGGCAGAAGCAGCTATTTTTTTTGTTCAAACTGCAATAACTTCTTCATACTAACTCGGAATCAGGCAAAACTTTGACCGATGAACTCCCACCTAAATTACAAACAATATGGTGCACTCGGATACTTCATCTTGTGAACGCACACCGTAGTTCTCCATGGGGACTGACAGTTTACTTAGAAAATAACATGCCACCACATCCCTATATTTAAACTCCACTTAGTGCAGAAGCCGCTATTTTTTTTGTTCAAACTGCAATAACTTCTTCATACTAATTCGAAATTCGGTGAGACTTCGACCGATTAACTCCCACCTAAATTACGGACATTATGAAACACTCGGATACTTCATCTTATGAACGCACACTGTAGTTCTTCATGGGGAATGACAGTTGTACTTAGAAAATAACAGGCTGCCACATCCCCGTATTTGAACTCCGCCTAGTGCAGAAGCCGCTATTTTTTTTGTTTAGACTGCAATAACTTCTTCATACTAATTTGGAATCCGGCGAGACTTCGACCGATTAAATCCTACCTAAATTACGGACAATATGAAACACTCGGGTACTTCATCTTGTGAACGCACAATGCAATTCTCCAAGGGGACTGACAGTTGTACTTAGAAAATAACAGGCTACCACATCACCATATTTGAACTTCGCCTAGTGCAGAAGCCACTGTTTTTTTAGACTGCAATAACTTCTTTATACTAATTTGGAATCCAGCGAGACTTCGACCGATTAACTCCTACCTAAATTACGGACAATATGAAACACTCGGATACTTCATCTTATGAACGCACATTGTAGTTCTCCAAGGGGACTAACAGTTGTACTTAGAAAATAACAGGCTACCACATCCCCATATTTGAACTCTGCCTAATGCAGAAGCCGATATTTTTTTTTCAGAGTGCAATAACTTCTTCATACTAACTCGGAATTAGGCGATACTTCGACCGATGAACTCCCACCTAAATTACAGACAATATGGTACACTCGGATACTTCATCTTGTAAACGCACACCGTAGTTCTCCATGGGAAATGACAGTTTACTTAGAAAATAACATGGTACCACATTCCCATATTTGAACTCCGCCTAGTGCAGAATCCGCTATTTATTTTTTCAGACTGCAATAACTTCTTCATACTAATTCGGAATCCAACGAGACTTTGACCAATTAACTCTCACCTAAATTACGGACAGTATAAAACACTCGGATACTTCATCTTGTGAACGCATACTATATTTCTCCATGGGGACTGACAGTTGTACTTAGAAAATAACAGGCAACCACATTCCCATATTTGAACTCCGCCTAGTGCAGAAGCCGCTATTATTTTTTCAGACTGCAATAACTTCTTCATACTAACTCGGATTTATAAATCCCACCTAAATTACAGACAATATAGTACAGTCGGATACTTCATCTTGTGAACGCACACTGTAGTTCTCTATGATGACTAACAGTTGTACTTAGAAAATAACAGGCTATATCCTCACTTCAACGCTCACTGTCGTTCTCCATGGTGACTAATAGTTGTACTTAGAAAATAGCATGCTACATCCTCATATTTGAACTTTGCCTAGGCAGAAACCGCTTTTTTTCTACAGACAACAATAACTTCTTCATACTAACTCGGAATCAGGCAAAACTTCGACCGATGAACTCCCACCTAAATTATGGACAATATGGTACACTCAGATACTTCATCTTGTGAACGCATTGTAGTTCTCCAAGGGGACTGACAATTTACTCAGAAAATAACATGCTACCACATCCCCATATTTGAACTCCACCTAGTGTAGAAGCCGTTATTTTTTTGTTCAGACTGCTATATTTTCTTCATACTAACTTGTAATCCGGCGAGACTTCGATTGATTAAATCCCATCTAAATTACGGACAATATGGAATACTCAGATACTTCATCTTGTGAATGCACACTGTAGTTCTCCATAAGGACTGACAATTGTACTTAGAAAATAACAGGCTAACACATCCCAATATTTGAACTCCGCCTAGTGCAGAAGCCGCTAATTTTTTTGTTCAGACTGCAATAACTTCTTCATATTAACTTAGAATTAGGCGATACTTCGAAGGATGAAATCCCACCTAAATTACGGACAATACGGTACAGTCGGATACTTCATCTTGTGAACGCACATGTAATTCTCCATGGTGACTACCAGTTGTACTTAGAAAATAACAGGCTATATCCCCACTTTAACGCTTACTGTCATTCTCCATGGTGACTAATAGTAGTACTTAGAAAATAGCATGCTACATCCTCATATTTGAACTCCGCATAGGTAGAAGCTGCTTTTTTTTCTACAGACTGCAATAACTTCTTCATACTAACTCGGAATCATGCAAAACTTCGACCGATGAACTCTCACCTAAATTATGGACAATATGGTACGCTCGCATACTTCATCTTGTGAACGCACACTGTAGTTCTCCAAGGGGACTGACAGTTTACTCAGAAAATAACATGCTACCACAACCCCATATTTGAACTCCGCCAAGTGTAGAAGCCACTATTTTTTTTCAGACTGTAATATTTTTTTCATACTAACTCGGAATCCGGCGAGACTATGACTGATTAAATCCCACCTAAATTACGGACAATATGGAAGACTCAGATACTTCATCTTGTGAACGCGCACTGTAGTTCTCCATGGGTAACGATAGTTGTACTTAGATAATAATAGGCTACCACATCCCCGTATTTGAACTCCACCTAGTGCAGAAGCCGCTAGTTTTTCTGTTCAGAATGCAATAACTTCTTCATACTAATTAGAAATCTGGTGACACTTCGACCGATTAACTCCCACCTATATTACAGACAATATGGAACACTCGGAAACTTTATCTTGTAAACGCACACTGTAGTTTTCCAAGGGGACTAACAGTCGTACTTAAAAAATAACATGCTACCACATCCCTATATTTGAACTCCGCCTAGTGCATAAGCCGCTATTTTTTTGTTCAAACTGCAATAACTTCTTCATACTAACTCGGAATTAGTTGATACTTTGACCGATGAACTCCCACCTAAATTACGAACAATATAGTACACTCGGATACTTCATCTTGTGAACGCACACCGTAGTTCTCCACGGGGACTGACAGTTTACTTAAAAAATAACATGGTACCATATCCCCATATTTGAACTCCGCCTAGTGCAGAAGCCGCTATTTTTTTGTTCAAACTTCAATAACTCTTCATACTAATTCGGAATCCGGCGAGACTTCGACCGATTAATTCCTACCTAAATTACGGACAATATGGAACACTCGGATACTTTATCTTGTAAACGCACACTGTAGTTCTCCATGGGGACTTTCAGTTGTACTTAGAAAATAACAGGCTACCACATCCCCATATTTGAACTCCGCCTAGTGCAGAAGCCGCTATTTTTTTTGTTCAGACTGCAATAGCTTCTTCATGCTAACTCGGAATTAGGCGATACTTCGACCGATGAAATCCCACCTAAATTATAGACAATACGGTACAGTCGGATACTTCATCTTGTGAACGCACACGGTAGTTCTCCATGGTGACTAACAGTTGTACTTAGAAAATAACAGGCTATATCCCCACTTCAACGCTCACTGTAGTTCTCTATGGTGACTAATAGTTGTACTTTGAAAATAACTGGCTACATCTTCAAATTTGAACTCCGCCTAGGCAGAAGCCGCTTTTTTTTTCTTCTGACTGCGATAACTTCTTCATACTAACTCGGAATCAGGCAAAACTTCGACCGATGAATTCCCACCTAAATTACGGACAATATGGTACACTCGGATACTTCATCTTGTGAACACATATTATAGTTCTCCATGGGGACTGAAAGTTTACTTAGAAAATAACATGCTACCACATCCCCATATTTGAACTCCGCCTAGTGCATAACCCGCTATTTTTTTGTTCAGACTACAATAACTTCTTCATACTAATTCGAAATCCGGTGAGACTTCGACCGATTAACTCCCACCTAAATTACAGACAATATGGACACTCAGATACTTCATCTTCTGAACGCATACAGTAGTTGTCCATGTGGACTGACAGTTGTACTTAGAAAATAACAAGCTACACATCCCCTATTTGAACTCCGCCTAGTGCAGAAGCCGCTATTTTTTTAGTTCAGACTGCCATAACTTCTTTGTACTAACTCAGAATTAGGCAATACTTCGACCGATGAACTCCCACCTAAATTACAGACAATATGGTACACTTGGATACTTCATCTTGTGAACGCACACTGTAGTTCTCCATGGGGACTAACAGTTTACTTAGAAAATAACATGCCATCACATCCCCATATTTGAACTCCACCTATTGTAGAAGCCGCTATTTTTTTGTTCAGACTGCAATAACTTCTTCATACTAACTCAGAATCCGGTGAGACTTCGACTGATTAGCTCCCACTTAAATTACAGACAATATGAAACACTCGGATACTTCATCTTGTGAACATACACTGTAGTTCTCCATAGGGACTGACAGTTGTACTTAGAAAATAACAGGCTACCACATCCCTATATTTACCGCCTAGTGTAGAAGTCGCTATTTTTTTTGTTCAGATTGCAATAACTTCTTCATACTAATTCGGAATCCGGCGATACTTCGACCGAATAACTCCTACCTAAATTACGGACAATATGGCACACTTGGATACATTATCTTGTGAACGTACACTGTAGTTCTCTATGGGGACTGATAGTTGTACTTAGAAAATAACAGGCTACATCCCCATATTTGAACTCCACCTAGTGCACAAGCCGCTATTTTTTTTGTTCAGACTGTAATAACTTCTTCATACTAATTCGGAATCCGGTGAGACTTTAACCGATTAACTCCCACCTAAATTACGGACAATATGGAACACTCGGATACTTCATCTTGTGAACGCACACTGTAGTTCTCCAAGGGGACTGACAGTTGTACTTAGAAAATAACAGGCTACCACATCCCCACATTTGAACTCCGCCTAGTGCAGAAGCCGCTATTTTTTTGTTTAGACTGCAATAACTTCTGCATACTAACTCGGAATCAGGCAAAACATCGACCAATGAACTCCCACCTAAATTACGGACAATATGGTACACTCGGATACTTCATCTTATGAACGCACACTATAGTTCTCCATGATGACTGATAATTGTACTTAGAAATTAACAGGCTATACCACCATATTTGAATACTATTTCTCTATGAGATGTAAAAGGGTATATTTGGAATTTCAAAAAGACACCGAGTAAATCTATTCAATGAATTATCTTTATTAGTAGTAAAGATATATACTTAGTAAATTATTTAAAAATTATTTAAATTTTTTTTATATTTAAATAAATTTTATTATCATTAATCTATAGGTTTTTTGTAACAATCAAAAGCAATCAAACATTTAAAAAAAATTCAAAATTTTAATTTTAAACGCGTATCTATTTTTGTTCCATTTTTCTGAACTTTTCTGAATTGATTATTGCTATAAAGCACATATTAGAAATCTCTGTATCTAGTTCGTTATCACTTGAGAAAATGTACGAATCGTCTAACGTGGCAGTGTAGGCTTTTCTCCGTTTTCTGGATGAATCGGTATTTGGTGAGTTTTCAGTTTCTCCGGATGTGGACAGTTTCTTTGCATATGGCCAAGTTCATTGGAGTTAAAGCATTTAACATCATTTCCGCTTTTACTTCCACTTCCTGGATTTTTATTATCATTTCTCCTGAGATTATTCACCTTTTTGTGTTTTAGAAATTTTCTGAAATTTCTTATCATGAATGCAATTTCCTCATCATTATCATTGTCATAATCCAGATCATCTGTTGTGGCATTGAAAGAATTGAATTTCTTCCTTACTGCTTTGTTTTCTCTCCTTCTCTGCATGTGTGCTTCAAATGGCATTAAATTCCCAATTAACTCTTGAATTTTCACAGTGCTAATGTCATTAGCCTCTTTAATTGCAAGACTCTTTTAGTCCTATTAAAGAGTAAGTGAATTAAGTATTTTCTAACTTGATCATCTTCAGAAAAGCTTTTACCCAATACAATTAGTGAACGAACTATATCTTGAAATCTACTATACGTATCAGAAACAGACTTAGTTGAACTCATTTTAAATAAATGTGACTGATTAGTTAACATAGAAATCTTGGTCTATTTGACTTTACTAGTGCCCTCATGTGTAACTTATAGTGTTCTCCATATTTCAAATGCAAACTTACAGATAGATACTCTATTAAATTCATTTCTATCCAATGAACAAAAAATATTCATGGCTTTAGAATTACTTTGTGAAACTGCCTTTTGGTTAGCAGTCCATTGTGAAAAGTTAGTCTGGGACTAAGTGTACTTTGTTGGTGTGATATTCCAAATATCTAAACCAATTGACTGTTAATAAATTTTTATTCTACATGACCAATATGTGTAATTACTGCCATTAAAAAGTGAGGGTCTAGCAGTAGATTGTCCTTCGACAAAGGAGTTACTAACAAGTGGATTAACAGTACTACTAACAGTATTACTAATAGTGTTGTTAGGCATTAAAACTTTTCAAAAATCAAAATTACGAATACTTTGAAAACCAAAGCTCTAATACCAAATGTTAGTTTGCAGAAGGTGGATCTTAAGGCTAATTTAACATTAGAGGGGGGTGAATAGTGTTTACTGATTTTTCTGAATCTTTTTGAATTCTTTTAAGATTATAATTAAATAATGCAAAATCAACAATCACAGATGCGAACACAGACAGATATAAACGCAGTAAAAGTAAAAAGTTAATAGTTGGAGAGATCATATGAATTTTTATACTCGTTTATAGTTACCCTACATCTAGTCCTACATGATTTCTTGTACAGATTTCTTTTCAAATATCAAAGTCAATACAATCTCGATTTCAAGGCTATGAAACACATCCTCCAGATTTTTCGAGCTCTGGGTACACTCACTGGATTCAAACGGGACACCAGCACACCCATTTAGATTCAAACAGGACACCAAGCACACCCACTTGATTCAAACGGGATACAAGCACACCCACTAGGATTTTAGGGACACTAAGCACACCCAAGAGTATAAGAGTATGATTTGATAGAATTTACAAACTCGGTTTCTTGATCTTGAAAAAAACGCTCCTATAACCTCTTGAAATGCACTTTGATCGTGTTTTGAGTGTAGAGATGAGGGAGATCAGAGAGTAATTGATAGAGAATCAAATCAATAGAGTTTGAATATGATTTTGATTGAATTTAAGAATATATTGAGTAAATTTTCTTTTAGAAATCAAGAGAATAAAAGAGTAGAGAAAATATGAGAAAGTAGTTAAAAATTTTCGTTGGAAAATCCTCTTATTTATAGAGAAACAATGGTTATGTCCATTCACGAAGAGATATGACGAAAAGACAATTCCATTCAAATTTGAATGATGAAAAATTCAGTCTATATGTCGATATATGCTATAGGAGTATGTCGACATATCCTTTGTATTTTTGAAAAACATTTTATAAAAATTATATTGATAATATTAAGTTTTGTAAAATATTTTAAAACTTTGTACAATCATCTAAACATACTTTATACACATTTTAATCATATCAAAACTTAAAAAAACTTTATAAAGTATTTTGAAACATTTTTAAATATAAAAAGTGTATAAATATGAATTTCCACTTTGAAAATAATATATATATATATAAAGTATAAGTGAATATATATTTAAAATCAAAGTTATAATAATTGTTATGATATACTTACAAACATTTGGAAAGCATAAAACTAAAATTATAACAAAGTATAATAGATTTAAAAGTATATTTAAAATGTAAATTTTTTAATTAATTAATTACTCAAAATATAATAATCTTGTAAATAAAATCAAAAGTTAGAAATCAATTATAGGCCCTTTTGAAAGTTCATTTTAAAAACATGGATTATTTATAATCATTTTTGAAATTCAGAATATTTGAAAACCATTTAAAAGAAAAATGAAGAGAGAGATCAAAGAAGTGCTATCAGGGTTTTAACAATAATCTTTGACTCTATAACTTATCTGGATATCTTGAATCTTCAATACTCATGAGTCTTTAATCTCTAACTCTTAAATCTCTATATCAGCCTCTTAAATCTGCTCTTGATACTGTACAGTCTTCTTAATCAACACCTGTCTAATATTATGCACTATATACTATATATATAACTTGATAAAAACATTAGTATTTATATTTTATATGATGTTATATGGTTATTTTCATCATAACTAATGCCTAAGGTACTAACGATTGGTTGTCCAACTATTTTCAATTATTCCTTATTGATATATCATTAGTATCATAGACAAAAGTGACTTTGAGATTGAATCTTATTTGTTTTATATACTTCTGAACTCTTTCCAATAATTACTCACATATTCGATCAAATTGAATTATATTTCCTTTCCATGTTATGTTTTCTACTTCCATTTTATATTTTATGAAATTATCGAAGATATAATACTTGTGTATGAACACATGTTCATGTCAATGATAATTCATTAGTGAATTTGATAAAGTAAGTGGATCTATTTTGGTATCATTAGATCTTGGATTGAATATATCTGTATGTGTCTGTTTGAAGAGTTCATTAACTCCTTTATCAATCCCACTGAATGAGTGCTTTACCCGTAATCTTTTGAGATACAATACACGTGTATCACATGATTCATAATCATATGATTAAAGATTTTTTTTTTAAATATAGCTATTATCTAGCCTTGTGATCAGGCCATATTTGGACGAACCAGATTAATCAAATAGAAAAATTACCAAGCAGGAACCCTTAGCGACAACTGCCAAGCTCAAATGTCAAGCAAAAACGGAATGTGAAGCCATCAACTTTCCAAAAACCTTCAAATATAGCCATATTACATCCTATTCCTAGTTTAAGGTCCAAATCCAAAGAACCAAGTAAAGTCATGGATTAGCACCGATCCATGACAATGGATCGGTACCAATCCCTATAACTTCCTTAAATTTGTTGTTTACCTCATGCCGCATCAAGTTGGAATAGTTACTAATTAAAGCATGGCATGTGGGATGGTTCACCCACTATTCTCTACCTAAACGATCGATAGATAAGTCAAGTGCTTTTTCCTAACCTCTGAACCAAGGAACTTCCTCAAGTTCAACCCCATATTAATGCAACCAAATGCCAAGGCCAATTATACAAGTCAACCAAATGTCCAGAAGAGGTTGAGGAAGATTCTCAAAGCAATATTATGGATCGTTACTTATCCATAGAGCATGGTATGGTACCAATCCCTGAACATTAATAAAATGACAATGATCTTTTAAGTTCAACTTCTCCTAAACATGAGGAATGTGAGCAAGAACGTGGTGGAGAGAATTTCATCAACCTGCAGCTATAAATAGAGGAGGAAGGACATTGTTTAAGGGACTTTTGACTGGTTTAACAAAAATCTGTAATCTTTGCAGATCATCACTGATCCATAACTACCGATTCATAAGATCAACTTTATAAAACTCAATAAAAACATAAACAAAGTTCAAATGGGCGTAGGCCTTTGATTACCCGAACGACTATAATTGTTGTGTATTTTCCTTTTCCTCAATTTTAATTTATTTTTCTTATTTTATTCTCCTCTATTAATCTTTGGGTGTTTGTGCCAATTTTTAACATAAACATTTTGGTGCTTTCACTGAGAACGTATTGATCTCAAGCTATTTGGATATATTTTCTACTGTTGAATTGCTTTATCCACAAAGTAGATCCTCCAGTTTCGATCTTATAATCAGTGACTATTTAGATTTCCGTAGAATCTACCATATGATTAATTGCAGTTATGGCTCCATGAAAAGAGAAATCTGCAGCCTCCAGGCCTATTAACGATGTTGAGAACATCGAGTTTTGATGTATTGAAGAAGTCGCTCAACTTAATGCTGCTGAAATTCAAAGCCTGACAGATATGATATCACAGGTTGAAATGGACAGGATGTTGAAGGAGATGAATGTAAGATGCATGAAAGTCGGGTTGAATTGAGGAAGCAAAAGAAGGAAATTTTTACTTGCTGAACCAATAATCCTATAGTCGTAGAAGGAACAAAAGTGAGATGTTGCCTTCTGATTTCGAAGATGGAGATAGTTCCTCATCATTCGATGAGAAACATAGAGAAGGGAAGCATAAAATAAAGATGAAGGAAACAAGAACCTCGTAAAGCAAATTGGACAAAGTCCAAAATACAAGAGCATGGATCAATATCGACCCATTCCTATGGATTAGTACCGATCCTCGTCGTTGTAATGTAGGTGCGGGGGTGTTGTTGACTTGGATGGTAACATCAGTGGTGGAGATAGTCATGTTGCTGATGGCCAAGATGTTGAAATTCAGAAAGCTGCTGTCAACTGGATGAAAGGTTCTTCTAAAGAGAGGGCAGCTAAGGTACCATGGAACTAACCGAGACCTTTTACAGAGTCAAACACTTGAGGTATCCCATGATTATTGTTGTCGGATAGAGCCAGAGTCCTTTGTGGATATAGTGAAGAAATTGGTGAACGAAAGCCAACATAGAAGTAATGATGTGTGAGGCTCTTCCCCTAGTGGAAACCCATTCACCGAACATATATTGCGTGAAGAATATCCACGGAGGTTCACAATGCCAACGATGCCATCCTATAACAGAACTATGGACCTGAGGCAACACTTATTGAAATACGAATGGCACATAGACATGGCTAGGGCAATGGATGCTGTCAGATGTCGATGTTCCTCATTTTCCTTGAAGTTCTGATGATGATGTGGTTAACTCGGCTTACACCGAGATCTATATTGTTATTTTATTAAGTGCCAAGAAAGTTTGTTGAACAGTTTCACTTGCACATTTGTTCGAAGGATTTGATGCCGTTATCAAACCTTTCCTAGAGTACTAGGGAGTCGTTGAATGACTTTTTAAGAAGATTTAACACGGTAGTGAAGGAGGTAAGTAACGCTAAGGAGGATATACTGTTGATGGCTTAGATTAGGTGGATACATCTAGATACTGATTTCGGAAGATGGTTGAAGATGAAAGCCCCTACCGACTATGGATCTTTTTTTACAAAAATAAAAATCAATTCTTATGCTTAGAAGAGGCAAGCACAATTGTTAGAAAAGTTGATGGTGGATAATCGAGTGAAGTAATTCAAAGTAATGTTGCGGTAATTTCAAACCAAATGGAATTCCGGCAACGTGGACATGAATGTGGAGAACAAAGGTAGTAATCAAAAAAGGAATATCTGGGAGAGTGGAGATAGAAGATCGAAGTCCAATAAATGTTCAAGATTTTCGAAATATGAAGATTATATATCGTTGAACAACACGGTTGAAAATATTTACCTTGCAGCACAAGGTACGGAACTTTACAAGAAACCGCTTCCGAGGGAATCAATGGAGAAAGAGAAAAGATCTGGAAAATACCTCTGTTTTCATGAGATCCATGGTCGTAACACAAATGAATGTAGACATTTGTGTGACGTGATAAAAAATTTGATTAGAAAGAAGAAGATGCAATAGTATGTCAAAGCCCCACATGATGGCGGGTAAGGAAGTGCTCACCCCAATGGACAGTTGTTTCAATAGGGCCAAGCTGGACCTAGCGATGACGAGCCTATGTAGATTGGAAAATGATTGGTTATTAACATAATTACTGGTGGACCTTATCCGACTAGGAAGAGTTGGAACAAGATGGAGAGGTATGCAAGTTCTTTAAGGTATGTTGTGCATGAAAGTTTCTTTGCCGTCGAAGATGGAGCTCCAACAAGCAACTCAAGATAACGACTAATGATATCATGTACAGGAATAGAGATGTGGATAGGATCAAGGCGCCTATGCTTGATCCCTTGGTGATATCGGTCGTAGTTTGGCCGGTGACTGTGAAGAAGGTTCTAGTTGACCATGGAAGTTCAGTAAATATTTTATTTAAAAAAGCCTATGATCAAATGTTGATGGGTGGCAAGGATCTAAAGCCATGTAAATCCTGGATACAAGGATTTACAGAAGAGGTAACAGAGCATGTTGGTTTTGTGGATTTGTCGGTGTTTTAGGTGAAGGTGATTGCAAGCGGGTGCGGTTTATGACCTTCATGGTGATGGATATTTTTTCTACATACAATGCTTTCTTGGGCTGATAGGCCCTTGCTAGTTTTTAAGTGGCCTTTGCCCCGTGGTGATTTTCAACGAAGTTCCCTATAGAAAACAGGGTAGGAGTCATTCAAGGGGACTAGATATTGGACATGAATGCTATGTTGCCAAGCTAAGGGAGGAAAAGCGACGTGAAAAGGAAAAGGACGCAAGGAAGGCCCTATGCATCAAATCAATGGACGCATAACAACCACGTGTAAGCCTTGGTTCAGTCAGCATAACAGGTTTCATAAAGCTATGGACCGAGGGAAAGAGCTAGAGGATGCAAGGAGGGACCACGCCGAGTTGACGATCAACATCCTAATTAGTCAGGACGATCATACACGTGTCCTGAAAATTGGATCGCAACTCATGATAAAGATGAAGAAGGAATTGATAGGGTTCCTCTGGGTAAACCTGGATGTGTTTGCTTAGACATGTTCAGACATGTGTGGAAATCATTTGAGATAACGTTCCATGCATTGAATGTGAACCCCAAATGTCTTCATGTCGAACAAAAGAGGCACAACAACGGTCCAGAGCGATCTGCTGCTTTGAATGAGGAAGTGGATAAGCTAAAAGCTAACGGCTTTGTCTGCAACGCACTATACCATGATTGGGTATCTAATCCAATGTTGGTCAAGAAATCTAAGGGGAAGTGGCGAACATGCATTGACTACTCCAATTTGAACAAAGCATGCCCAAAGATAGCTTTCCACTGCCAAAGATCAACCGATTGGTGGGTTTAATAGCCAGTCACGAATTGTTGTCATTCATGGATGCTTACTCTGGCTATAATCAGATTCGTATGCACATCCCTAATCAAGAACACACTAGCTTCATAACCGACTTAGGGTTGTACTGTTACCTTGTTATGCCCTTTAGTCTGACGAATGTAGGAGAAACTTACGAGAGACTGGTGAATTCAATGTTTAGGAAGCAGAATGGGCATACAAGAGGTTTATGTGGACGATATGCTTGTGAAATCGTAGAGATCGATGAACCATATGGAGGACCTGTCAAAGATGTTTGGCGCAGTCAAAGTATGGAATGAAGCTTAACCCGCTAAAATGTTCATTTGGTGTAGCATCAAGAAAGTTCTTTGGTTACATAGTGAACTTGAGGGGAACTGAGGCCAATCCAGAGAAGATTGAAGCCTTGTGAAATGTTGAAGTTCCAAAGATGATAATGGAGGTGCGGAGTTTGAACGGGAAAGTAGTTGCGCTAAGCCGATTCATCTCGAAGGCTACAGAGAAATGAATAGCGTACTTCGATGTCCTTAAAGAGGGAAAAGGAACTTCGCTTGGACATAGGAATCCAAGGAAGCTTTTCAAGCCTTGGTAGATCTTGTCAATCCTTTGAAAGTAGAGGATTTGTTCATTTATCTGGCAGTATCGATTCATGTCCTGAGTGTTGCATTGGTACGTAAAGAGTCCAGAATCCAAAGGCTGGTATACTACATCGACAAGCGATTAACAAAAGCAGAGAGGATCTATCCAAAGCTAGAAAAGCTCGCCTATCGCTTGTTAATCGCTTCAAGAAAACAAAGTCTGTATTTCAAGCTCACCCGATTAAAGTATTGACTGATCAGCCCCTCAGATAGGTTCTGCGGTGATGTGAGACTTCACGAAGATTATTGAACTAGAACATGGAATTGAGTCTGTACCATATATCGTATCATCCTCGGAGAGCAATTCAAGGCCAGGGTTTGGTAGATTTCATCGTCGAATATACGACTCTGGATGACAGTGTAGAAAATGATATGGAACGGAGTGTTAAATGGAAGTTGTATACTGACAGGGCATCCAATGAACGTTGTTCAGGGGTTGGAGTTGTTTTGGTAACCCCCGAGGAGCGGTCAATTTGCTACACCCTAAAACTTGATTTTCCCACAACGAATAACGAAGTCGAGTATGAAGTGCTAATCGTAGGACTCAAGATCGCGTAGGAATTAGGGTTAGAACTTTGCACATTTATTATGACTCTCAATTGGTGGTTTTCCAGATGAGAAAGGAACTCCAATCCAAAGGGGCGAGGCTAGCTCCTTACTTGATCAAGGCCCTAGATTTACTGAATAACATTGAATATTATACGATAACGCATATCGTTAGGGAAGAGAATGCAAAAGCTGATTCACTAGCCAAGCTGGCTAGTTTAGGGGATGCACAACTCATTTGCTTGGTTCTGGTAGAAGTATTATCATCTTCGAGCATCGACCAAATGGATGTTGATTGGATCTTGGATGCTGAGTGTGAGACGGAGTCATGGATGACCCAGATCAAGAAGATTTGCCAAAAGGAACCCTCCTTAACGGAAGGAATGAGCGATGGAAGCTCCTCCGTAAAGCTTCACAATTTGTTATTTTGGAAGGGGTATTATACAGGAAAGGATTCTTGGTTCCCTTATTGTGGTGTGTCGCCAACGATGAAGTCAAAAGAATCCTTGCGGATGTTCACGAAGGAGCATGTGGCGATCACACTCGGAACCAAACACTAGCGTAGAAGATTCTTCGCTACGGGTATTTCTAGCCTGCTATCAAATGGGATGCAGCCAATTACACTAGAAGGTGTGATCGATATTAAAGATTCGCAAAAATTCCTAGATCCCCACTGATAGAGATCACGTGGATGGTCGGTCCTAGGTATTCTCGGTTTGGGGAATTAACATGTTGGTGTGCTACCGATGTCAAATAGTGGTGCGAAGTACGCTATTGTTGCCATTGATTACTTCAAAAGGTGAGCTGAAGTGGAACCGTTGGCCACCATTACAATGAAGAAGGTGATAAACTTCGTAGTGAGAAACATAATCTGTTGATTCAGAATCCCATGAACAATCATTTCGGACAACGGGACCCAATTTGACAGCGTCGAATTTAAAAGGTTTTGCAATAGACATTGCATCAAGAAGAGATTGTAGTGACACCACACCCCTAAGCGAATGGATAAGTTAAAGCTGTGAAAAAGATAATCAAATCCATTCTAAAGAAGTGATTGGAGAAGGCCAAGGGCAAACGGGTTGATGAATTACCGTTGGCACCCTGGGCTTACCGAACAACCCACAAGTCCATGACCGGTTACACTCCATTCGCTCTAGCCTATGGATCAGAGGCCATGATTTCGATCAAATTAGAAGTATCTTCTTATCAGACAGCCCATTATATCCCTAAAATATACGAGAAATTCTTGCTGGAGTCACTCGATATGATCGATGAGAAGCGAGATGAAGCTAATTTAAGAGCGGTTGCTTTCAGAAAGCGACTAGCCTGACACTACAACACTAAGGTCAGGAATCGTACCTTCGAGATCGGTGACCTCGTCCTTAAACGAATCTTCCCAGGTCCTATGAATATGGGCCCGAGCTGAAAGGTCCATATGCTATTGAACATAAGCTTGGAGATGGAACATTCTAGAGGGCAACTGTTTACGGGATTTCACTCCCACAGGCGTGGAATAGCAAGCATCTACGACACTATTTCACTTAACTTAGACCTTGTATATATTTAATCAACTTTGATGTAAAAAGATAGAATGTGTCCTTTCTTGTGAATATAAAACAATTTGACTTTTAGACTCAATGAATTTGTGTTTTTGTTAGCTTAATCATACGCTGCGAACAACAACGTAGTCAAACAAATCCGCATGTAAATAATGCAAGTATGCAGGTGCTCGAAGATAGGCACCATTCAAAGCTTAACGGTCCATGATCGGGCCTGTGGAATAAGATTGTTCCTGGTGTCATGAGATAGGACCCTACCAACTCTTCTAATCCATGGTTTGGGTATGAGGGTATAAACACCTGAGGGTGGAACGATATGCTACGCCCTAACAATGCCCTTGCCCAGAGTTTGGCTGAGTACAAACTCCTTGCCCGGAGGATGATGAGGCCAAAGATCAATGCCTGAAGTTAGGAAAGATCTTACCCAAGCGTCCATGAAGTGGACACTATAATCACCATTCTAGTGATCCCTTATCAACGGCCGGAGATATGCAAGAGCGGATGAAAACAACCATGAAATGGATGTTCAAACCATCGATCTAAGTGACCAATTCCGATCGAGGCCTAGAAATAGGTTTAATTGAACAAGGATGCCTAGAGATAGGCATTCGGGCCATTACTCCCCAAAAATGGAAATAATGTAATTTCAGACATAATCATTGGTGAATGGAACTCGACTAAAGATAACAAATAAGCCATTGATTTTGCTAAATGATAACAGAGGGTTAATTCACACATTTCTCAATGCTTAAATAGATTGACGCAAGGCTAGAAAGAAAACAAGTCTACTTTTTCTTAACATACTACTTGAACAAAAAGCGAGGGTTGCACTTACTTAACTTCAACCTATTTACCCAAGTTTCGAACAAAGCTGAAGATGATAAAAACAAGGAAGATGCGACTAAGTCTTCTTCCCCTTCTTCGTCTCCTTCTTCCCTTCCCTGGAAGAATGCGCACTTGACACGCCAAGCTTCTTTTTTCTTTTTTCTTTGCTTTTACTACCCTTCGGAAGATCGCTCCCCGAGGACCTAGGAGGCACATTTTGAACACCTTTATAAGTAGGGATGGTAACGGGGGCAAAGATAGACTGACAAGGCAACAAGATAGACATAGGTGGGGGTATATCAACATCTTTCTCTTTCTTAATTTCCTTAGCCATCATGATTTGGGATCAGACCATCTCTTGCAGGTATGCTTCGAGGAAGGCCCAGAAGACCTGATTATAGTGATGTCCTCCTCCTCTTGAGCCCCATGAAGATCACCTCTGACTTCCTCATCCAAAGCATGAATCATTTCATCGTTAGGACCAAGAATGGTACTCGCTAGAGAGGCCGAGGTTGGTATAGGGGCAAACATAATGTTGACCCAAAAAATGGACCAACACCCTAGTTTGGATTTGAAAGCACCAGCCATGTCCTGATAGAGCAATATCACAGATAACATATATAGAAAAAGAACGGTAAAAGAAAGAAGACAGAGAATTTATATAGTAGTTCGGCTATTAATGACGCCTACATCCACTTTATAGTTTTACTATAGACTGATTTCTTTTACAAGAGATGTTTGATTACAAGGCTTTGATTATCTTTAGCTAGATTGAATTCCCAGAGTTGGAGTCCACTGGAGAATTACAATGAATTCCTTTGGAGATTGTTGGGAGGAAGGTAGAGAGTGAAGAATAATTCGAGCAGAGTTTCAGCAACAAGCTCGGAGAGGATCCTTCTTATGTTGCAGGTAGGATTGTATTTATGTGAATCAGAGAGCTTCTGGGCCAGGCCATATCTTCATCAGCTCGCATGTAGGTAGTATACGACCCAAAGGGAGTTTTGCTCGCAAAATGAGCTAAAGCCATGGGTCGCTAGCTACCTATGGTCTATGGGTCGCTAGCGACCCATAGAGTTGGCTCATTTTGCGAGCTAATGTCTTGGCCTCTTTGTAGTATTCCTTAGTCATCTTGTTTGTAGGCTTGAGGAGAGGCAAGGGTCGCTGATGATCCAACCACTTAGGATTTTTCTGGAATCTGGAACTGGAGATGTTTCCATAGCCTTTTATCATAGTTGTTACGTTTTGATGGCAATTCACTAGCTATTTACGTTCAGTTGTTGATTGGACTGAAAGGAGGCTAATCTCTCGGCTTTGTTGATCCTAGTCGTCATCTTAGTCGTATAACTTGGCCCTTGTTGATCCCTTGCCTTAGCTTTTCTAGTTAAGTCCTAAATCATCCTGTCTACACAAAGTTGTTCTGTTTTCTATTGGTTTATGCTGGATTATAAATCCGGATAACATTTGCCCCCCAGAGTACGTCTTCATTGTAAACAAGGTGTGCTCTGGAAGTTATCGATTTCAATATCTATATGTTGATTTCCAAGTGATTTCCTTAGAGCTTTACGAATACGTTAACCTCATGTTGTTGGTCGTCTTTCTTTGGTTCTGACCGTTACTGCTTGCCACAATGTATCACATTTTTGCCCGTAGTTTCCCGGCATGTCTCGGACTGATGAACGGTTGTAAGAGACCGAGTTCGAGAAGAATAGATGAAGCTTTCTTTTCCTCTCTCCCTCTCTTTTTTTATATGGGTTGCTAGCGATCCATGTGGGATAGGTCGCTAGCGACCTAACTGTTTAAAGGAATTTAAATTTCGCAAAGTGAGGTCGGGTCGCTAGCAATCTATGATGGATCGCATGCGACCCTACTACTTAGGGAGATTTTCAGCCCCTCTTGCTTGCCTACTTATATGTTTGAACCAACCCATCATTTCCTCACTTGACCCAAGCCAATCTTGCCTCTTCACGCGATCCAGCTTCCAGCGACTCGATTCCAGGCGACCCAAGTGTTCACTCGACCTGATTCATCACTTATTTCGAACTCATTCACTATTGATCACCTAGTTTTGGTCTCGACTGCTAATGCTTGTCGTAACGAATCCAATTTCTCTCCATATCTTCTTGGTGTACTTTGAAGTAATGGGTAAGTTTTGAGGCTACCAAGCAAATTTGGCTTTGGCTTTTCAGCCATTTGTTGAATTTTCAGTGTGAATAATCGGAGCCCACCTCAAGATATTGTTTTAAACTGACTGACTTCTGATAGCCATTCGTTTTTTGATTTCGATCCGAATTTCAATTCCTGGGATTGACGATGCAATCTTTGCTTCGTAGTTTACGTAAGGGTTTAGGTCAGTAAGTGGGTGCATGATGTAGGTTTGGAGTTGCCCCGTACAGTTTTAATTCGATCGGCGGTGAAGCTAAGTTTGTCTCGAACGATTGTACGCCATTCTGGAGCGAAGTCTTGCTCTTTGTCTTTAGCTTTTTCTTCTCGAGAATTTGGTTAAGTTCCCATCGATGTTTTTGAGTTCCAATGCGACAATTTATTCCAAAGTCGGATATAGTCGATGATTCAATCGTATTGCTCTTCCTATTTCTGTATTCCAATGATCCTGAAAAGAAAAGCTTCTCGTGTTGCTTTGGACAGCGGCTGCGTTATCGATCGTTGATCGATAACGGGTAAGTGTGGAAGAGATAATTTTAAAGGAAGATATGGATTGTTTTTCAAATGCAAGCAAGCTAGCTACATTGGATTGTTTGTTTGCTGTATTCAGGATACTGGACTCTTCTCGTGTAGATAACACACCGCATCTGCCCCAGTCAATGCTCAAGACCCGATTGGTCAACATACGCTGACTTCCCTTGGATTCCGGGCGTTGGTTATACGAGGATATTATTTAAAATAAAACATACCTGACAAGGTTGAATGTCAAGTATTGTCGTTGAAAATGATTTTTCAGTCATCCAATCTTTAGTCTGGTGGAGGTTCTTCCATTCCTCCAGAAGCTGGGTCCTTCACAACTTAGGCTTCGCTTATTATTCCTATCATATTGGGAGGACAGATTGTAGTTAAATTATGAGGCACGGTTGCTCTTGTAGAGTGGTAGGTGAAGTTCAATCAGGCATAGTTTTAGCCTTCGGAAACTAGCACATGAGTTGTTCGATTGCGATTATCCTTCTCTTGCGTTTTTCATAATTCAACGCACACTTGCCTCTATCTCCAGGACTATTGGCTTAATTGCTCGATTCCGAACATTTCTTTTTCTCGCTGTTGCACTTCTTATGCTCATGTGCAGCATACTCATTTAATTTAATTCTATACATGTAAGTAATACTTCTACGGTCATTTCGACATATTCTATTTCGTGGCTTTGTTCAGAACTATGAAGTAGCTTGGTCTAGCCAGTTCTGTAGCTAATCCCTACTTATGCTCAATTGAGTTAGTTTCAACAAAGTGTTGGTGTAAATGCCTTAGTCCGTAGGGCTGATTACTTTGACTACCGAGCCAACATGTTTTGGGAGACTAGGTTTCCTAAGCAATAAGTTTGATTGCCCCAATTTGATTGACACGGTAACTCCTTTCTTCGGGAATTAGGGACTTTGTTGCTTGATCCCAAGATCTAAGTTTTGTAATGATGTCGGCATGTATTAGAGAGATGCGTTTCTAGCATCTTTTGCTAAAGTAAATTCTTCTAAGTCCTACGTTGAGATCCTAATCATGTGCTCGTTTCTATCTTTGGAAACTCATACACGGATGACTCAACTCTATGGATTTTTCCTTGATGTTGTGAATCTTCAAATAACATGACCAAACTTCGGGCAATGGCATTATCCTGCAAGTTGGAACCAAATGGTCTAGTTAGACCGTAAGCAGGTCATCGATCCTTCTCATCATCGCCAGACTATGAGCGACTGTGGATTTCTGAACGTTAAATCCTTTGTTTCCTTTGTTGGTGATTTTGTTGCCAGAATGCTCTGTTTTGTAATGCAGAACCGTTATTTAACCAACCTCATGGTTATTCGCGTTTGGACTTTTGAAACATTTCTTTCGATCAAGTATCTGTGCTTCTATCCCTTCTTGAGGGACTAGCTATTTCAAATGCCTGTATTTAGGCGATTGTGAGAGATGGAAATCTGTGGGGCGAATTGTTCAATTACCCTCAGTCTGGCTCTCAAACCCATTTTGAAATTGAGGACGTTCAGGGATTTTATTTTCGACCTTCCATGATTGCTCTCGCTTGTTCTTGGGTATGCATGCTCTTCTTTGTTGCTGACATTGTCACGAAAGTTTTTTTCATATGTCAACTCCTGTCTTTGAGAATTGAAAACCTAGTTGTTTGGTTCCAAGCAACATTTCCTCGAGGCTGCCTATCTTTCGGCTGTGTCTAAATTCTTTCTAAGTTGAATTTAGGAAATTCGGTTGTGCACCAGCTTTCATCCGTAGAAACTAGTACATGGGTAATTCAATCCTGGGATTTCCTTTCAACGCTGCTTTATTCCTATGCAGTGGCTGATTCCTGTGATGAAAGGTCAACCCATCCGGCTGACCTTTGAAAGGCTATGTCTTCCGGTCGCTACCTGTCATTGGGCAACAATAGTTTTATGAAGAGAAGGTCGAAACTCAATTGAGGACCAACTTCTATCTCCGGAAGCTAGTGCATCGATGGTTCACTGCGATGAGTGTTTCTCATCAGCCCTGTAGATCAAAGTTTTCCTTGCATTGCCGGGGCAATACCGGACTTAGTGAGTAGAATGTTTCCCGGAGTTGCAGGGGCAACACCGGAACTTATGAAATATAAAGTTTCCTTGCATTGCCGGGGCAACACTAGTACTTAGGAAATTGAAATTTTTCCCAGCGTTGCTAGGGCAACACTAGTACTTAAAAGATAAAAGTAGGCCTTGGCGTTAGCGAGGCAACACCGACACTCAGGAGTTTGGGTTTGATTTTCCCCATCGATTTGGCGGTGCTCTTAATCCAGTTGGGTACTAGTTTCGGCCTTCGAAAACTAGCACTTCAGTGGTTGGATTGTAGAGGTATTTTCTTAGTGCTGCCTGTCTTATGGGCAGTGTTAAAGTCATGTTGGTGATGGTCTTTAACGGTTTGCACTTCTCTTGCCGATTTTAGGTTGGAATTACTGGAATAGGGGGTGGTTGAAACCCACTCATCGGTTCATGGTGTTTGCATTCTAGTCCGCATTTTGGGAACTTAGAGTCATTCTATGAGCAGTCGACTCACGCTCGATTTGTGTTCATACTCCGGTCCGCGCTCCAGGGACTTAGAGTTCTTTCATGGGAGGTTGCACTTTCGCCAAATTGTTTGTACTTTAGTTTGTAGTCGAGGACTAGGAGATTTCTGTGAATCGTTTATACTCTAGCCCACGCTCCGGGGACTTAGAGTACTCTAGTCCGCGCTCCGGGGACTTAGAGATTTTTGTGAATCGTTTATACTCTAGTCCGTGCTCCGGGGACTTAGAGTACTCTAGTCCTCACTTCGAGGACTTAGAGATTTTTGTGAATCGTTTATTCTCTAGTCCGCGCTCCGGGGACTTAGAGATTTTTGTAAATCGTTAACACTCTAGTCCGCACTCCGTGGACTTAAAGTGCTCTAGTCTGCGCTCCGGGGACTTAGAGATTTTTGTAAATTGTTTATACTCTGGTCCGCGCTCCGGAGACTTAGAGTACTCTAGTCTGCGCTCTGGGGACTTAGAGATTTTTGTAAATCGTTTATACTCTAGTCCACGCTTCGAGGACTCAGAGCCAGTTTGGTGATGGTTGAATCATTCATCTATCCTCTAGAGTTGAGTAGATTCCCTTTAACCCAATGTGGTGGTTTTCTCAACATTGTTTAACTTCGGGATGCACCATGTTCTCTAACGATAAGAGTCCCAAGCATTTCCTTTGCTTAGCTATGTTTATAGCCGTCAAATGTTACCCTTGGAGATGCAAGGCTATTGCTTAACCAATTCCATCGTTATTCTTATTCATGAAAAATAAAATTTCCTCCAACCGGTTTTTGTTATGTTCTGATGACTACCTGCGGAACCCTTCATTTCCAGGTGTCAAATTTTAGGTTCTTATAGAAAATCTGAAATTGAGGAGCAAGTTATCACATTGCCCCCGGTATGACCGCGTTCATTCCTATACTGAACATGGACCAGTAGAGTTTGGTAGTGTTTGTCTTGAATCTGTGGCACTTAACCTTGCTTGTTTTAGGCCATATGCATTATGCTAGGCTAATAGCATTATTGCGGATATCAGCCTTATTCATTGGTTCCAATCTTCGGGAATCAATGGTTTAGCTGCTCGATTTCGAGTGTTCTCTCCTTGCCATGGTCTATCTTCGGATAACAGCTAATTTTCTGCAAGTTAGGGTTTGAGATCTCAGTCGAGCACCCGCTTCTTTTCTTTGGAAATTGGTGCATTGATAATTTGATTCTGGAATAGCCTTACATCGTCATCTATCTATGGACGATGGTAAGTTCCTCCTTTTATTGCAAGTTGGAGCGATCTTTTATCCTGACCAAGTGTTACTGTGTTCTGTGCCCCTCAGTCCACAGGGATGATTATTCTAAACAATTAATGTGAGACTTGATGTGTAACAACCCGCATATTTTACGATTGTATATCTAAATATTTTTATTTAAATGTAGAATCGTTAATTGGATTAAAATCCGAAAAGCTACTTTTTGTAAACAGTCGAATTGGGACTCGAGACTACTCTCATTGAGTCCAAAATGGCGTTTGCAACTTTTTTAAGTATAAACATCGATATGTTTGGAGTAAGTTGAATTTTGACATTTTCTATTGTGGGTTTGGGTTTCACCCCAACTAACTCTATAACCTAGTTCAGCCCTCCCCTCTCCTCTTCACTCCACTTCTATTTTTCTCAAAACACTTAAGAAAAACTGAAAATGGGGAGAGGAATGGGAAATTAAAACTCCAAGCCCTAGTTTTCATTTGCAAATCCAAGTTTAGCTCCAAATTCAAAGAGAAGCTTTGGTAAGTATCTTCATCATCTTCTCCAACTCAATCTCTCTTTAAATTAAGAAATTTCCTAAACCTAACTTTGGAAATGTTCTTCTTTTGAGCTTAGATTCAAGCTTCTAGAGTTGACTTTGAAGAGTGGTTGATCCTCCTTTGTTTCCAAGCTTCTTCTTCCTTGTTTTTGTGTAAAAGGTGAGATTTTTATCTCACACCTATGTCTATTTCTATTATTAATGTTAGGTATGAATTCCTAACACATATTCATGTTCAATTGCTTTTGGTTTGAATTGATTTGGTGAACATTTCAATTTTTGGTGTTTTGAAGTCAAAACTTTGAAAATCCTTGTTTTGATTTGTGAACATGTTTTTGGTGGCGTATCGAAGAGCCTATAGGGCTGGGTTGCCGATTGGCGTAAACCCCTAGCGCCCATCGCTCGACCGATCGCCAATTGTTTGGGATTTTGCCCCTTGGGGGCTAGACTGAAAATGCTTCTGGAGCAGGTTCGGTCGACCGAACCAGTGGTTCAGTCGACCGAACCAGAAAAATCAGAATTTCTCCGAAGCAGGTTCGGTCGACCGAACTAGTGGTTCAGTCGACTGAACTGAACCCAGGAAATTGCCTGGGCCAGTATCAGTCGACTGACCACTCTGGGTCAGTCGACTGAACCTGGAAACAGAAAGTTTCCAGGATTTGGGTCAGTCGACTGACCACCCTGGTCCAGTCGACTGAATCTGCTGTCTCTGCCTATTTTGCCTTTTGTGTTTGAATTTCCAATTTTTAATCGATTCTTGTTTCTCTGATTTGTTGTTATCACCTTTGTTGACTTTGATAACTTCTATTTCGGGATTTTTGGGTGTATCCATTTTGATGGATTCGGCATCGATTTTGATGGATTTGATTCACGTCTTCGTATGTGGATTTTTGTGATTGATTGTTTCTACAATCATTTTTGTGACTTGTCACTTTAAATTACAAAGGTTTTTATACTAGTAGTAAATATTCAAACTCTTTTAATAAAATGATTTCAACTCTATTTTTAATACAAAGCTCGTTTTCAAAACCGTTTTCCAATCTATTAGTATATACAAACCTTTACCTCATTCGTACGAGAAAATCTAATTAAACGGCTTAGCAAAACAAGTAGTATGAAATGCTTGCGTTTACTTCGTCAGTTAATTTATGGACTTGTTCGATTGAAAATCTTGTGACAATTTTCAAGTGGAAATCTACAATTTGTTCGTAAATATTTAAGTTAAGCTAGTGGTTATGGGACATGAAGCTAAACTCATATATTTACCGGCTTAGTGTAATTCACACTTTTATTGATTGATGATGATCATTTTGTGATTTAGACTAGCGATGTGCGATGTCTATTTATCTGCGAGGGAAACTAAACCCCGTTTCTATGGAACTTCGGTTCAATTTGGCGGGGTAGCGACCCATGGTCTTCGGACCGTTTGTGGAGCTTCGGCTCAATATTTATGGTTAGCGACCATGGAATAGCGTTCCGTTTGTGATACACGTGTTGGTGAGTTTTCATGCTCCCGTTTGTGATAGGCCTCCCCCTTTTTGTGATTTCTGGATTTCTGATTGATGATTTCTAGAATTTGTGTTTCACCAACTTTTGGGATTGGCATTAATATGTTTGTCAATATTTGTAGTTTGGTGAATAAAATAAAGAATATGATATTCTTTTTGGTGCTTTGAGATTCTTGAGATATTTTATGAATTTGATGATGTTTAGATCATATATGTTCTTGTATGACATTCTTGTTATCATACGTTCTTATTATATCTCTGCTTATATCTCATTCCTTTATCTGATATTTATAGCTAGACTGATCCGTTTATTATTTTCTTATTAAATAATACTCGGGTCAGACCGAGATGTTACAGGTGCTTCTGCTTGACTCCTATCTGGGACCATCTTCTGACTTTCGTCTAACTACATTACATTTGTAGTTTTTGTTGTTATACATTCGAGATATAGACTCCATGATGTATACTTATTCTTTTGTCTAGCACTTGTATCTATTTTTTTGTGATATTGTGGATCTTATATGACCACTACTCTGATGTACACTTTTATGTGTTATATTCATATCCGTTTCCGCCTTTGAGATATGAACATCTGTGACTGATTTATGTTATGTTTATTTCTATACTTGTTTCCGAGGTCCACTTAGGCACTGTGTGGTAGCTTTGAGTTTGGATCGGTATGACAGATTTCCTCTTGAAATGAAATGTAAGTTATATTATCTGACATATCGGTACTCGCACAAGGCAATTACACAGATGGTCGCTCCTCAACAGCCTTATTCTTCGCGCTAGTTGACGGCGTTACTCCGTAGTGTCCTTGGCTAGCGTGAGCATAGAGGTGGGGCGTCACATGATGTGACTTGGATGCCTTGAATTTTGACATTTTGTACATTAACTTTGGTCAAAAATCAGAATTCTTTGCCGACTTCTTGGTTTGTGAGCTTTGCGGTACTACCGAAGCAATGTCGGTTCTTTCGGGTAGCGGGAGTTGATCCATGTTAATTGAAGTGCCCATCTTTTGAGAGTGCGCGGCTTATGAAATTCCTCTGTGTTGCCTATCTTCGGGAAAACGTGAGGGGTTTGTGTTTTGAAAGTTAGTGCGCATCTTATTGGATGCGCAGCTTTTAGTTTTCTTCGGTGTTGCCTATCTTCGAGCAAAGTGAGCAGTTTAAGCTCTTTAAGAGTTAGTGCGTGACCTACGAAATGCGTGGATTTCTATGCTCCTCGGTGTTGTCTATCTTCGGGAAATGTGTGGAGCGTACGTTTTAGGAGTTAGTGCGCGGCTTACGAAATGCGCGGCTTTTGGTGCTCCTCGGCGTTGCCTATTTCCAAGAAACGTGAGGAGTGTATATTTTGCATGGCTTATGGAATGCACGGCTTTTTGAGCTCCTCGGCGTTGCCTATCTCCGGGCAACGGGAGGGGCGTATGTTTTGGCACGACTTATGGAATGTGCGACTTTTGGTGCTCTTCGACGCTGTCTATCTCCGGGCAACGCAAGGAGTGTAATTTTTTATGCTCCTCGGCGTTGCCTATCTCCGGGCAAAGTGATTAGTTAGTCTAGTGCTCCTCGACGTTGTCTATCTCCGAGCAATGCAAGGAGTGTAATTTTTGATGCTCCTCGGCGTTGCCTATCTCCGGGCAATGCGAAGTGTTAGTTTTTGATGCTCCTCGACGTTGCCTATCTCCGGGCAACGCGAGGAGTTAGTCTTTTAGTGCTCCTCGGCGTTGCCTATCTCCGAGGAGTTAGTCTTTTAGTGCTCCTCGGTGTTTCCTATCTTCGGGCAACGCGAGGAGTTAGTTTTTTAATGCTCCTTGGCGTTGCCTATCTCTGGGCAACGTGAGGAGTTAGTTTTTGATACTCCTCGGCGTTGCCAATCTCCGGGCAATGCAAGGAGTTAGTCTTTTAGTGCTCCTCGGCGTTGCCTATCTCTGGGCAACACGAGGAGTTAATCTTTTAGTGCTCCTCGGCGATGCCTATCTCCAGGCAACGCGAGGAGTTAGTTTTTTTAGTGCTCATCGACATTGTCTATCTCCAGGCAATGGGAGGAGTTAGTTTTTGATTCTCCTCGGCGTTGCCTATCTCCGGGCAATGCGAGGAGTTAGTCTTTTAGTGCTCCTCGGCGTTGGCTATCTCCAGGCAATGCGAGGAGTTTGGTTTTTTAGTGCTCCTCGGCGTTGCCTATCTTCGAGCAACGCAAGGAGTTAGTCTTTTAGTGCTCCTCGGCGTTGCCTATCTCCGGGCAACGCGAGGAGTTAGTCTTTTAGTGCTCCTCGGTGTTGCCTATCTCCGAACAACGCGAAAAGTTAGTTTTTGATGCTCCTCGGCGTTGCCTATCTCCGGGCAACGCGAGGAGTTAGTCTTTTAGTGCTCCTTGGCCTTGCCTATCTCTGGGCAATGCGAGGAGTTTAAGTTTTGGGCCTTCCCGGTGTTGCCGGGACAACATTGGTTTTCGGAAGGCAAGGATCGTGTTCCACCGATCCAACGGTTTGAGTCGATTTGCTTCCATTGACCCGGCGGGTATTTGCTATGAACACGACTTTATTGGTTCAAGAAGCGAGGCATGGCTTACGGGATGCGCACAGTGGTTTGGGCCTTCCTGGTGCTGGAAGAGTGATACTAGTTCATAGAAGGTAAGGATCGAGTTTTCCCATCAATCCGACGGTTTTACTTCGCTGGAATGTGGTTTCGGTAGTTCTAAGAGATAATTAGTTTTTAGATCAGGTAGTCGTGGCTTGGACGATCCTTTCGTATTTCGAAAAGATGTGCTCGGCAAACAAATAAGTCTCTGGTTGGTGATTAAGTCCGTGGTTGTCAGAATGCGAGAATTTTTGATCGGACATAACAGAACCGTGGTATGATTAGTCTCGGCCTTTCTTATGGCTATTCAAGTGTGTGCGGTGCCCCCCATGCCACAGGGTTGTTGGCGTGCTTGAACTGTATCCATCGTCTCTCCACAACTCGTTTGGTTGCCCCCAGTCCAGTGGGAGCGGTTCTTTCGAGTTCTAAGTCTTGGCTTGATTCGAGTCTGCCTTTGATTAACCACAAGGTCGGTTCAGTTTTGGCTTAGTTCCTTTGAGCAACTTTGAAACTCTGGGGTTTAGCACTGTTTGTTTCATCGGTCATTTAATTATGCTGAGTGATTGGTATGATTGTCGATTTGTGGCCCTGGAGCATGGCTTCGTTGACTTTGAAGGGCTTTGGATTAGATGACTACTGATCTTCCAGTTCACCTTCACGGATATCAGTCGTACATAAATATCACTGATCTACCGGTTCGCCCTTACGACGCTTTAGTTCATGAAAGACCTTAACTTTCGCGAAGGGTCTTTAGGATCAGATAACCGCTGATCTACCGGTTTACCTTCACGATGCTTTAGTTCATGAAAGACCTTCACGTTCGCGAAGGGTTTTTTGGATTAGATAACCGCTGATCTACCGGTTTACCTTCACAATGCTTTAGTTCATGAAAGACCTTCACGTTCGCGAAGGGCTTTTTGGATCAGATGATCGCTAATCTACCGGTATACCTTCATGAAGCTTTAGTTCGTGAAAGAACTTCACGTTCGCAAAGGGTTTTTTGGATCAGATGGCTGCTTATCTACCGGTTTACCTTCACGATGCTTTAGTTTGTGAAAGACCTTCACGTTTGCAAAAGGTTTTTTGTGGTCGGATGTCCGGCGACTAGACGACCTTGGAATGATAATTTATCGATTCCGAGAGGAGTTTTGGGTTGTTTGTCCGATGGTTCGGTGATTTTAAACAATGATTCATCGACTTCAAGAGGAATTTTTTGGATTAAGCTCGAGGGAACACAGTTTTATCGGTTCCTGTAGGTTAAGGTGTTAGATCTGTTTGTTTGATGATCCTTTGGATAAGACTTCTCGACGCCACCAGCAATGCCGGTTCTCAGAAGGGGGATTGACACGACTCGTCTAGGGCATAGAAGCATTTCTTTCGCCATGCTGTCTGCAATACCCCTAGTGTCCTATTACGGCTCATTTGGAAAAGGAGAGTATACAAGGATGGATGAGAAGGCATCGCTTTAGGTTGCTGTCCCATTCCTTAGTTGCTAGCTAGATAGAGTGTTATTTGATAATCATCCTTTCGTCTGATTTCGTCAGTTAGTTGGGGCACTTTTTTGCTGGGTCTTAGTAGCCTTGCTTGGGCAGAAGGTTCCTAAGGTCATGTAGCTCCTTCACCAATTGGTATGTTCTTTGGCACACTACCAGGTTTGCCTTCTTCCAATTGCACTACTTCAAGTGTTTAGAACCGGTTTGCCTTCCCATAGAATTCTTCCAGGGTAGCAGGTTGTTTCATCCTTTAATGATCCATGAGGGCCTTGCAGCAGACTACATCTGTCGGCCTCGCTTCGTCCATATGCTAGTCATACCTGTAAAGAAGCAATTTTGAATCAGTTGTACAGTTGTATAAAACATATAGTTGGCATGATAAACTTCTTTGGATATTCTACATGTTGAACTGCTTTGGTGAATGGGTTTCGATTGGCGAAGATGCTCTAATCATTGTGAGATCGGTCCATTTTCAAGTTTTGGCTATTTATATGCTTGAGAATGATATATGCATGATTGTCTATGCTTAAATGTTCGGAAATGCCGACTGAATGGCAAATCACTTATGACGGGGTCATGAATCAGTGACGATCCCCAAAAAATTTCAAACTAGGTGAGATTGGTCGGGGTGACAAAGAAGGCTCCATGAGGTTGCATTCCAAATTTCAAGGTATTTGGAGTTCGCATGTTCGAGTTGTGGACAAAAGAAGATGGATCGACATTGATGGATTGGTGGTATTTTACTTGGAGTCCGACCCGAGAAAATTTTCCATTTGCTTGGAATCATCTCATGATTCGCTTGGAGTCACAGAATTTGAAGTGCTGGTTTGGTGATAAACGTTGCTTGGAGCCATTTGCCTGTTTGCTTGGAGAAATCTTGGTTTTACTCGAGTATGATTTCGGACCAGAATTTCATAGGTTTACTTCGGGTCAAATGGGTGATTACACGAGTTTGACTTCGAGTCAGGACTTTCAGAATCTGCTTTGAGTCAAATAGTCGATTACCCGAGTTTGACTTCGAGTCAAGCGTGAAGTGAGTTTTTCAATGATCATTTTGATTATTTTTGATGATTTTTGACGACCACCACTCGTGATTCGACAATGGGAGCTCCATGATGGGATCGGATGCTGGTTTGTTGGAGGTGGTCACAATATACCACAGGAGCTTGGCATTATAATTAATCTCGGTTTGTATCATATCTTCTTGGTCCTCCCGCCTCTAGGAGTACCGTTTGAGTAGCAGTTCCTCGTCCTTTGCTTAGCACTGTGCTACGGCATGGGTTTTAGAGCTTCTTCTAGCATTTTGCACGTTGGCATTTTCATCCAATTTGTCTTCCTCAAATTGTTTGTCATCTTCAGAGCCGAAGAGAGTCATCGTTATATCCTCCCGTGGGGTTTTCTCCCCTAAGTTCAGGTTTGTAGTCGGTGTTTTTGCAGTAGGTGAAGTGTTAACGTTTTCTTTCATCATCATTCTTGGAGCTCCGCCCATTGCTTCCTTTCAATTATATCCCCTTATAACGACCTAGACTGCGGTCTCGCTGGCCGGTCAGTGAGTCGGGGTCCAGGGGCGAAGCGACCTAGTTTGGGGTTTCGGGGGCAACGCCCCCGAAGTTCATGGTATATGTTACGACACTTCCGATAAGCCGATTCACTGGAGAAAAGCATAGCGACCCGAGCCAATTCAATGGGTCGCTAGCGTTCCATAGCTTATGGATCGCTGGCGATCCAAAATGCATGCTGGAAAGCGAGCCAACTCCCTAGCATCCTTCTCCCATCTTGTTCCATGCAGGTCGTTGCAAATCAATGAAATGGTATGGATCACTAGCAATCCATAGCATAGCATATGAGTCTCTAGAGATCCATATACTTAGAATATTATTAGACTTTGCTTTCTGGAGTTTATGGCGGTCTGGTGAAAAGGTATGGATCGCTAGCGATCCATAGTGCATGGATCGCTGGTGATCCATGTACTTAGTTAATTTCTGAGCTTTGCCTTTTGAATCGCGTCTACTATCTCATGTTGATGTTCTCCATCTAACTTCAAAGCTTGCTGCCTTATTTTAATGATGATCCATACGCTGGTGGCGTTGGACTGCTATTGGATCATGATGCAAGGGGATTGGTGGACCCACGAGCTAACCATATGGATTGCTAGCGATCCCTAAGAGATGGATCGCTAGCGACCCATCGCCTTAGCATGTGTTTGCTTGCTTTTTCTTCGATCCTTCTTGGTTGGTTCTTCTATTCTCAGTAGTAAACCTTCTAAGCAGAGAATGAGGATCTAACTTCTTGACCTATGGGATCCAATGTAGATAGCTAGATCTGAACCATGAGTTAGAGTTCTCAGTGAAAGCACCAAAATGTTGACCCAAAAAAGGGACCAACACCCTGGTTTGGACTTGAAAGCACCAGCCCTGTTCTGACGGAGCAATATCACAGATAACAGATATAGAAAAAGAACAGTAAAAGAAAGAAGATAGTGAATTTTTCTAGTGGTTCGGCTGTTAATGAAGCCTACATCCACTTTATAGTTTTACTATAGACTGATTGCTGTTACAAGAGATGTTTGATTACAAGGCTTTGATTATCTTTAGCTAGATTGAATTCCCAGATTTGGAATCCACTGGAGAATCACAGTGAATTCCTTTGGAGATTGTTGGGAGGAAGGTAGAGAGTGAAGAATAATTCCAGCAGAGCTTCAGCAACAAGTCCGGAGAGGATCCAGTTTATGTTACAGGTAGGATGGTATTTATATGGATCGAAGACCTTCTAGGCCAGGCCACTTCATCATCAGCTCGCAGGTAGGTAGGAAACGACAGGGAGGGTTTGGCTCGCAAAACGAGACAAGAACATGGTTCGCTGGTGATCCATGGTCAATGGGTCACTGGCGACCCATGTTTTATTGGTCGCTGGCGACCCATAGACTTGGCTCGTTTGCGAGCCAATGTCTTGGCCTCTTTTTGTAGTATTCCTTAGCTAGCTTGTATGAAGGTTTGAGGAGAGGCATGGGTCACTAATGATCCAAGCACTTAGGATTGTCCTGGAGTTTGGAATTGGAGATGTTTCCATAGTCTTTTATCGTAGTCGTTTCATTTTGATAGTATTTCACTAGTTGTTTGCATTCAACTGCTGATTGGGCTGTAAGAAGGCTAGTCCCCTGGGTTTAATCGATCTCGGTTGTTGTCTCGGTAATATAGCTTGGCAGATTGGGTCTCATCGAATATGGATCCTACTGTGCGGCAGAGGTGAACGAGACTTGTGTCGTGGGGACAACTCATAAGACCTGTAATTTCTATCCTTCCAAATAATCTCGGTCTGAGCACCTTCCCGAATCAGAATCATAGGACGAACAGCGAGAATGGTCGGTCGATCCAAGTTTTTTATACTTGTACCACTGGCTCTAGATGATATCAAATAAATTCTTATGCTCCATCTACTCTATAAATGAAATACAAACAAGTTTGCACAAACCTAATAAAAACCTTGTGCAAATAAGGCATAAGTATAGTGCCATATAAGTATGAATGTGTCCTGGTGTTCCCCCATGGACCGTGGAATTAGAGTTTACTAACATGGGTTATTCCCCTACATGAGTAGCTAGCACTTAATCAGGCAGGTGGATGGGAGATCTAATATCCCCGATGATATTGCCAAGACCAAAGGACCCAAATTCGTCTGGGAAACTCTCAGAACGACCCAAAGATGTTCCCCAGAAGGTAGAATTGGGGTCTCTGCTACCATAGTAGTTGGTGGAGGTGGCATAGATGTCTGAGATGAAATGATCTTTACTTTAGGTTGTCGAGTTATGAGGAATGCATGATCATCGTCACTCCCGTCGCTAGAGGAGTTGTGGCTAACTTCAGCATCATTATTTCCTCCGCCACCATTTTCTCCTTCCTAAACACACGCGCTCTTTTCCTTACCATCTTCATCCCTTTGACTCGTTTTTATATCAATAACAGGGTTCGAAACATAGGGCACCTTATGACCTTCACCAACATCGTGTACCTGTGAAGAATCATTGCCAACACCATCATCATCATCCATAACTTCTAGAATATGGCCTATTCTATGGCCTTCCCCTAACAAGTTGTAAGCACACATATTCTCATCTGTGAGAAGCATTCTCATCTCCCTTTCTTCGAGTGGGACTCGATGGAGATCCATAAGGGTACTCGCTAAGGCTGCGCTGCCAAGCCTTCTTGAACTATTTGCATCACAAGAAATGATGGTATGAATAGCCGATGCTACGACATCTGTAACAAAAAAGAAGGAGGTGAAAACAAGACTTACATCCCGATAACCACATTTATGCAAAGCCAAGTGGACGACGTACAAAGAAGAATTCATCTTTAAAGTAACTTAACTTATTCCAAAGGCCCGGTACTATTTGGTAGCCCCTAGGAAGTTCCAACAAGATAAGTAAAGGAGATCCTTTTCGGTGCTAGAAGCTATACCGATAACGGATCTCCTGAGCACTGGGCTCACGATTCAGATGGTTGATGAAAATTATATACGTGCAGTTTAGAAAAGCATAATTATTCGGATGTAGTTGGGCCGGAGCTAGTTTATAAATTGTAGAATTGTATGAATAAAATGATTAAACGGTGGAATACAGCCAGCTATACACATGTACCGATTGCAAATTGTACATCCTACTAGGGGCAGATCCGCCTGCTCATGGCATGTAGAAATTAACACATCTTCGAATGGAATATCGTGCCTCTCACATATCCTTCTAAGGGGTGGTTCATCAACTTTCAAAACTGGGGAATCTTGAGGATCGTCTAGAATAATAGCACCGCCCGTATTGACATCAGGGGCAGCCCCTATAGCGGGCTCTTTAGCTAAGGAAAAAGAAACCATATCCAAAGGTTGCCCTGCTTGATGACCGATCGAATTAGATTAGGATGGAGTAGGAGTAGACTTTGTCGTAGGCACAGTCGTTGAACTGGATTCATTAACAAACTCGGCAAATCGCAATAGCAAAGGGCCTATGGCCATAGCAGAGAGACACAAGGAGTCTCTACGATCCATAACTATCAAAACTTTACGTAAGAAATATCAGGCATATTAAATGCTGTAATCTTCATGCTGGAAAAGAGCCCTGTATAGCCGATGTACCAGACCCGACAGATGCCAACTTGTGTTGAGCGATCAGATCTCATACATCGACAAGGGGCAATAGTACCAATGTATAACGTCGTGCAATTCAAGTCCATCATTCAATTAAAAGATTGGAAGACAGTTCGTCTAAGTACCGATGTATATTCAAAGTGACCGTCATCAAAGACTATCCAAACGAATCATAAATCATCGACCATGGTTCGACCAAGCTTGCTATGGAACTCCACTTGAGTATTTGAGAGTATTGGGTCAAATTTACACTAAAAATTTAGAGTCACTTTTCGAAACTCTAGCTCGTCATGGGTATGACTCGAAGCCAACTCAAGTTGGAGTTCATAGGAAATAAACTCGAGTTGCACCCATGAATTTGCAACTTGCTTCATGTAAATTTCCCGATTCCTTCAAAATACCCTATAAACCAATTTTTAGAGCTAAATTCCCAAGTCTAGCTTCGGATACTGATCCAAGAAAGAATGACCATGGAGTTTCATTGGTTTTCAAGATTGGTTGAAGTTCAAACCAACGACAACCGTCCTCAAGTCGCACTACCCACCCGAGGGAATTTGATTTGTTTGGGTTTGGGTATGCTCAGATCAGAATTTTGAGTTGTCTAGAGGGTTCGGTGCTCAAGGACTTGGAGTATGGAATCTCTAGTGGTGGTGATAATTGAGGAGACGGAGGCGATAGCTTGAGGCATTAGGTCGTTGACATGAAGGTTGACATTGCCGTGCTATAGAACAGTAAGTCATAAAGCAAGGAAATGAAATCAGATGTGTTAATTAAAGTGTGGGATTGCGCCTATATAAGCACCGAACCACATACTTAGGCAGAGTAATCACTTATTCTAAGGCACCACGGAACAGTATCGATCCATGCCATGGATTGGTACTGAACCATGAAATTTAAAAAATATATAAAAAGAAGAAAAAATACAACACACATATCTGTGTGTGTGTGTGTCTGTATGAATGTGTAAGCAGAAAGTGTATGTATGAGCGCATGCATGACACCAGACAACTGAAGTTCCAAAAAGATCAAAGTCCTACTTGACTAATTTGAAGAAGGAAATCATTGAAAACTTTCCGAAGTTAGAATGGCGAACTCAAAAAACATGTTCTAGTTATTAAACACCTCAAGAGTTGCAAGCCCAAAACCGTTCAAGGCAACAAGGCGATTGGTAAAGAAAACAACACTTTGTGAAAACAATTTACATAAGAAGCAGCACCTACTCGAAGCAGAACTTGAAACAGATAGTTTGGAATATACAGCTTGTTTCAATCCAAAGCATATCTTGTTAACACAGAACATACTTTGAGGGGCATATGTTATCCAGCATTGTGACAAGGCTATATTCGGACGAACCAGATCGATCAAAAAGAAAAATTACCAAGCAAGAACCTAGAGCAACAACTTCCAAGCTCGGATGTTAAGAAAAACCAAGAAGTGAAACCATCAACTTGCCAAGAAATATAGCCCACACAACATCCCATTCCAAGTTCAAGGTCCAAAGCCCAAGAACCAAGTTAGGTCATGGATCGGCACAGATCCATGACCATGGATCGATACCAGTCCTTGTTAATTCCCTAAATTTGTCATTTACCTCATGCCACATCAAGTTGGGGTAGTTACTAATTAGTGCATGCCTTGTGGGATGGTTCGTCCACAATTATCAACCCAAACAATCGATAGATATGTCAAGTGCTTTTGCCTAACCTTCGAACAAGTAATTTTCTCAAGTTCCACCCCATATCGATGCAACTAAATACCAAGGCCAAGTATACAACTCAACTAAATGTCCACAAGAGGCTGAGGCAGATTCTCAAAGCAATCTTATAGATCGATACCGATCCATAGAGCATGGTTCGGTACCAATCCCTGAACATTGTTGAGTTGACCACGATCTTTTCAGTTCAATTTCTCCTAGACATGGGGAACATAGTCAAGAATGCGGTGGAGAGAATTCCATTGACTTACAGCTATAAATAGTGGAGAATGGGAATTGTTTAAGGGACTTTTGACTGGTTTAACAAATTTATGTACTTTCTCTGTAATCTCATGGATCATCATTGATCTATAAGATCAACTTTGTAAAACTCAACAGAAACATAAATAAAGTTCTTGTGGACCTAGGCCTTTGATTAGCCGAACCACTATAATTGTTGTGTATTCTCTTTTTCCTCATTTTCAATTTATTTCTTCATTTTATTCTCCTCTATTAGTCTTTGGTTGTTTGTGCCAAATTTTGGCGTAAACAATGGCATAGTCAATAATTTCAAAATAATTATAGAATATCCTCTGTATTTTCTATAGCTAATGCGTCACCATGGTTGTGTAATCAAATGTCGTTATTATGATTGGTTTATTTTATAACGAATATTCATAATATTCATAAATAGTGCTTGGCATATATACGAAGGTAGTCTTTCATAATTTGATGCATCCATTAATAAGTGTCATATGGTATGCTTCCACTATTTCCATGATTACTATAGCTGTGCATGAAATGCAAAGCTCCATTTACCATTTATTATGAGCTATTTATTTCATCTACTATCACAAGTTTACAATCGGGAGTTTTAGATCAAATATCTTGAACATAAATAAATAAACCTTATAGAAAACAACTTTCTATAAAAATACCTTGGAATATAAATTAGTCTCATTCCATATTAAGTACCCACTTGTATTTTATACAATTCTCGTTTTCGATGTTCTTCAAGAAGTAAAGGGAACCATTCACTCTCTTCGTCCCAACTATGCCTATGCCACATCCACTCTCGGGCATTCACTTCCTTTCCAAATGGTCGAACCATTCAAAAGGAAACTCTTACTATAAGACTGCATCGAATTCTTTTGCATTTTGACATCCTTAACCTTTTTAAGGGTATCATACGGGTTGCACTTAAGTAAACCGATCAAGATTGACATTTCAATGATCGAATTCCTTTATCGATCTTTTAGTGTTTGGTCTAGTGTTAACCAACATAACAAGATTCTCATTGTATTTCAGTCATATTGAATATTAATCTTGCAATATGGTTTACTTTCTTAATTCGAATGAAATAATTTCATCGAGATTTCATCTATTACGAACTTGACTGTTTACCATACAATTTTATATGTGATATAATATGGATCGAATGCCCATATTCTTGTATTTCTTTATAATTCAATATTCAAAAGACAATATATAGTCTGAAAAATGAATACTTAAGTGATCAAGTACGAATATATTCGGTAGTTGTATAATTCAGCTCTTGCATGGGTCTTGAAGCGACAACATGCCAAAGGATTTATTTCTAAGTATATTTTATATTTCTTTGTCAATCTTTTTTTTTGGCAAAGCAGCGAGGTTGACTGGACCCCTACCAGTTTTATTGCAACACAATAAAAGAGGAAAAGTACATGAATGAAGAAAGGGAAAAAAATAAAAAAATAAAAAGAGAATAAAAACAATTGAAGAAACAACAACTAAACATCAAACCCAAACATGGATCAGCGAGTCTGGAAATTTAGTGTTGCAATTCATCAATTGCCAATGAGTGGTTCTCCTAACATCTTGCCATAATAATTCATTCTTCCTTCTGAGATTATCGAAAACAGTAGTGTTTCTTTCTTTCCAAACAGCAATGAGATATTTTTTCAAACAGACAACCAAAATTCTAGTCTCAAACTTTCTCCACCTTGTTGCTTTGTAAATGATACTCCATATCAATGCAGAACCCCCAGCAGTTAGATTAAAACCAGTATTGGAACTGACTCTGGCCATCACAATTTTTAGAGCAGGGCAATCAAAAAAGATGTGATCAGTGGTTTCTTCATGCATATCACAGAAAAGACATAAGGAGGTGCATGTCATACCAAAATACTTCAATTTACTTCTAGTCAGTAGAGCATGGTTTATGACTTTCCACATCATCAAGTTATCAGTTGGAGGAGAATCATCTGACCAGATCACTGAACACCATTTTGAAGAAGGCAGCGTGTTATGCATAGAAATATTTGTGTACACACACCTGATTGTGTGAGGCCTCAAGTCCCAAGTAACTACCTGCATTTGATTAGTATTGCTGTAGTTGTTTTGAACCTCAGACCATAATTGCCTGATCATTTGATTACTATTGCTTGGCAATTGCAAAATCCCATCATGAACATAAACATTGGCATGAGCATCATAATGAATTCCAGACTGTTGAACATGAAGGTAGTCACAAACTTTTGAAAGGATGAGACCTCTGCCCGGCCAAGGATCATGCCAGAAGCTAACATCAGATTTTGCATTAACATGATATTGTATCAAAGGGAGGTAAACATTTCTTAATTTCAGAATGCTCCTCCAAATCCAACTGCAGCATTGGGGGATCTCCATGCACCAAAAGTATTTATTCTTAATGTAAAATTGCCAAACCCATTTTGCCCAAACACTGCTTCTTTTATTGATGAGGTCTTCAAAATGAGAACTAATGGCTGCACAGTTCCACTTGCTAGCATTAATAACACCTAGACCCCCAAGTTTAATTGGAGTTTCAAATTTAGTGAATGAGCATGGTATCAACTTCCTGTTGTGAATGCTACTAGTCCATAAATACCTAAGCATAGCAGACCTCACCATGTGCAACAGCTTGGTAGGTAGGATAATGCACCTTGCCCAGTAGACTAAAGATGAAAAAACCACTGACTTAATAAGGACAAGCCTTCCACTTTGTGACAGTTGCCTATTAGCCCAGACACCCATAACAGATGTGATCTTATTGTATAAGGGGACACAGTCAGCATTAGAAATTCTTTTGGTGAGTAAAGGAAGTCCAAGATACCTCATGTCATTATCCATGTTGTTGAAGCCAGTGTGCAGATGTAGGGCAGCAGCTTGGGTTTCACTGATTCCAGCAAGCAACAAGGAAGATTTTGCTTTGTTAATAGAAAGACCAGTCATGCAGTAAAAGGAGTGGAGAGCCTCAACAACTCCGGTCATAGAGGGAATATCTGGTTTAGTAAATAACAAAACATCATCAGCAAACATCAATGATTGAATTTGGAGAGCAGAGCACTTGGGGTGGTACTTGATTAGCTTCTGAGTGTACTTCTCTGTAAGCACAACAGTGAAAACTTCCATAACTAACAAGAATAGGTAGGAAGATATGGGATCTCCCTGGCGAATTCCTTTACTATTTTTGAAATACCCAACTGGTCTACCGTTCAATACAACAGAGAAAGTAGGGGTGGAGATGCACACATATATCCATGACACAAAAATTTTGGGAAACCCCATGACTGCCATGATCCTCACAATTGATGCCCAATGTATAGAATCATAAGCTTTAGATATGTCAATTTTTAGTGTGGCAGCAGGAGACACATTAACTCTAGAATAACCGTTAAGCAGTTCTTGTGTCAGCAGAACATTATCAAGAATGTTTCTAGTAGGAAGGAAGGCTGCCTGGTTCATGGAGACAATTGATGGCATAACACTAATCATACGAGTGGCAAGAATTTTCGTAATACATTTATATAAGACATTACAACAGGATATCGGCCTGAACGAAGGGACACTAGTTGGTGGGTATACTTTAGGTATCAGGGCTATGTTAGTACTATTCACTTCCCCAAGCAGTTTGCATTTTGAAAAGAAATTGTGGATAGCTTGACAAAAATCATGACCAAGAACACCCCAAGAAGCAATGAAGAATGACACATTAAAACCATCAGGCCCTCCTGCAGAATGTTTGTTCATTGAAAATAACGTAGCTTTTATTTCATCATTAGTTATAGGCCTTATTAAATCAAGAGCTGCCAGGGGAGATATAGTAGGCAAGGTAAGTGTTGAGATTAGTTCAAGGTCAGGGGAGAACCCAGAGTCATTACCAAGCAATGTGGAGAAGTATTTAACAAAAGCTTGATCAACAGTTTCAACAGTGTCACATTGGTTACCCTGATCATCAAGGATACTAAATATGTTATCTCTTGTATGTTTGACCTTAATAGCATCATGGAAGAACTTGGTGTTCTTGTCTCCTTCAACAGACCACTTGGCATGCAGTTGCTGCTTCTTCATGTTAGCTTCTAAGCATAAGGCATTGTTAACATCAGAAAATAGTTTGCTTTCTTCTGCCGCTGCTTGCTCATCAAGGGGATGCTCCATCATGTATTCTTGTTGCTTCTTCAGTTGTTCCTTAAGAGTTGTGGAAAGTAGGCTGCCAGCTCCAAAGGTTGCATAGGCCCATAATTTGATTTCCTGCTTGATTCTTCTCAACTTCCTGCAAAACTTATACATGGGGTTACCATAGCAAATAAATTCATTGCTAACTTGAGAAACTAATTCAAGTAGGTGGTCATGCTTCAGCCAAGCATCAAAAAATTTGAAACTTCTTTTTTCCTTTCGCAAATGGGGACCCAGGGTTAATATTAGTGGTGAGTGGTCAGATAATATAGGTTGAGGGAGGAAGACAGATAAGGTGGGCCAGAGGTGAAGAGCTTGGATGTTGCAGAAAGCATGATCTATAGTCGTGAACGTTCGAACTCCACTACGACTTCTATTGTTCCATGAAAATTTTGCACCAGACCTATTAACCATGACTAAGTCAGATTGTTCAATAGATAAGTTGAAATTAACAATGTCTGTTGGGGTAAGAGGGTTACCCCCACATTTGTCAGTGAAATTAAAACATGAATTGAAATCGCCAAGCACAACCCAGGGATGTGAAGCCTGACGTAATGGTGGCAAGGAGTTGAAGAATGTGTTACGTGAAAGAACAGAGTTATCGGCATAAACGAAGGTGACATAAAAAGAGGTTTGAGAAGGAGTTTCAAAAACATGAAGATGGATGAACTGTCTAGTTGAAAGGATAGGGGATAGGGTAATTACTTTAGGATAATACAAGATCAGGATTCGACCATAAGAAGCAGTGTCAAGGTTGTGATGGAATTCCCAGGTTGGATCAATGTAAGTTGCTGCTTTTGTGGATAACAATAGGTTAAGTTTTGTTTCAAGCAATCCAACTAGACAAATGTTATAAGCAGATATGTACTTTTTAACTTGATCAAGTTTAATTTTGCTATGCGCTCCTCTGATATTCCAAGCTGCGATTTTTTTATACATAAAACAATTATTGTTGGGAGGAGGATTTGTTTCTTCTCTGAGCAGAAAGAGATCTTGTTTCAATTTGCCTGAAGGGAGAGGAATGATGAGAGGTGGGAGGGTCCTTGGTTGGAATAGGCTTTGGTTGCGGGAGGGTAAGGTTTGATGGCCAACCAGGCAGATCAATGGAGAAATTGTAGGGGGTATGAACTAAAGGTTGAGCAACTGAGTCAGGCCTATGGCTTGAGAGAATAAGTTGTGTTATGAATGATTCAATTGCATTGCACCATGCTTTATCCTGTTCAGTGTCATAAGTATCGGCTTGCGCATGCATAACTGACACACAGTTACCATTCTCCTTTTTATTGCTACTGGTAGCAGTTGCATCAACTTGAAAATGTTGCTTATCAGTAGCCAAAACTGGGATTTTGTTATTAATAACAGAAATGTCCTTCAAATTGGCATTGATCTGAGAGATATCTCTATTTAATTCACCACAAATGTCAGCCGGGTTGATTTCCCCATCCTCTATCTCATTAATATCTACTATAACTTGCTCAATCTCTTCGTACTGCAGCACATTAAATTTGTTTTGTGTTTGAATATTACATACTTGTTCCACATCCCCTGGTACTTTAATAACTTCCAAACTAGAACTGTTCCCTTCACTTCCAACAAGTTCATTAAGTTCCTCTGCTACTGTGTTTATATTTGTTTTATTTTCCATCTCCTTACTTACATCTAAATTTTTTCCCTTGTACCTATTGACCTTTTGCCACACTTGCTTCACTGTAACTTGTTTGCCTGAGTTTTTTCCTTTATTCTCATTGTGTTGCTTCATTTCACCACTCTTCTGTTGTTCAGTTTCTTCACATTTCTTAACGTTCTCTTCAACTACTGACTTCTTGCAAGTGCTATCTAAATGCCCAAACTCTTTACAAAAAATACATATTTCAGGCTTCCACAAGTACTCTACTATAACTTCCTGTTCGGACCCATCAAGCAGTTGAACAGTAAATCGTTCAGGCAGTTCATACTTGGGAGTAACTTCTACTAAGCATTTTGCGAAGGTGATTCTTTCAAAATTTTCAGTCGAGGCATCCATGCAAAGAAGTTTACCAATTCTTGCAGCTAACCAGTTTATACCCAAAGGAGACCATGCAAACAAGGGGATGTTTGATAACTTAATCCAAACAGGGACAGATTTGATACTACTACAACTATTGCCAACATTCTTGTCAATCTTAATTCAACTCATTGGTATATTTTAACTCATAAACAATTTTATCAATTAAACTAATTGCACAAATTTATTGAAGTTAGCAACTTTAATTTGTATATCATGTGTGTAACGACCTGGTATTTCGAACCATTCAAATCGACAATCATCCACTCATGTCAGACTTGAATCGCTCAAAAAAACAGATTGTATTATATTTGGCAAAGCTTAGCATATACAGTAAATAAATCAATTACAGAATCACAGACATAGAGTAATAAACAATAAGCAGCGGAATAGATAAATAGTAATTCATGAAGCTACTACAGAACATCAGAGTTTAAAACAAAATACAACAGAAATCCAGAATACATAGAAGTCTCAATACATAAGCAAATGACAAGTCTGAACAGAAACAACTGGAAATAACAGAAATAATTGCAAAGCTGAAGAGATAATAGATAGATCTCAAAGCAAAGCTCCAAGCTCCAAAGGTGAGTCTCAAATGCAGTGACACTCAGTTTGACCCGAGCATAAAGCAAAACACAAAACACTCGAGTCAGGATTAACATTTTATGCCAGTAAATTCAACTCAAGTGAAATGTCAACTGAAATACAAAATAACTTAAAGGATGTTTGGGATTCCCATCCTTTAAAGATCCGTTAAACTATCTACATACATAGTACAATACACTACATAGATAATGTTTATAGTAAAGTAAACTATTAAAATAGCGTTAAGGCGTTATCCATATCCCCCTTAACACATTATTATATATTTCCGTAGTCTATACAGTACCGTAATTCCTCCGTAAACTGGAGGGATATCAGAAGGCACTCCATAGGTACGGTACAACTCGTAGAAGGCACGATAAGGCATGTGACAAGGCACGCGAGGCAATGCCAGTGTAGGATTCTACCGTTTGCACTCCCGGATTGGTGGTAACGCATAGCAGCTACTACCGCCCACCTCGAGACACACTCCCAAATCAAAGGTGCACCCAATCAAATCACAAAGTAATAGAATGGTATCGAAGAAGCATGTTCGATCGAAGGTGCGACCTCACTTGGCCCAGTATAGCTCCTGTTTTAGCCATATAAAGCTAACTCGCGGGAGTCAGGGCTGCGTTAATACCTCGTATAGAAACGTTCGCCAAACCATCCTACTTCGTTCTGGAATCTCCACCACGTACACAGTTGTTAAAGTGGTTTTCGGTATTGGCAGAGAGTATGACAATATCCGATCCCAGTCTCTTTAACAACCAAACGCTTATTTCATACCGTGGTCATTTCATAAAATCACTTTTATAATCATTTCAAACAGTTCATATTTCATATCAAAATACCATATTCATTTCAAAAATCACATCCCTTTCGAAATCATATTCGCTTTTGAAATCATATTCATTTCCAAAATCATAACCACAAAATAGGTTGAATCATTATACCAAAATATTCACATTTAAATCCATTAAATCTAAATCATAACAGTTCCAACTTAAACAGTTTAAATATTTAAAATAGTTTATATATATTGAAATAGTTATAAATTAAAAATAGTTTATGTTTAAAAATAGGTTATAGATTAAATAGTTTATATATTAAAAATAGTTTATATATTAAAAGAGTTTATATTGAAAATAGTTTCAAATTAGAATTGTTTCTTCCAATTTCACAAATCGATTCAAATCAACTTTTAGTTCCAAATCCAACTCGATGAATCTCAGTTCAACAAATTCAAATTCTCATTAAAACTATTTTAATTTATCGATTTCAAATCCAGATTTGAATAACAAATTTAAACCATTTCAAATTCAATAGGTTTCGAAGTTTAAATATTCAAACAATTTACAATAACTCAATTTGATAAATTCCATTTATATTTCAAAATTTCAACTATAATTTTATTTAAATTTGAAATATTCACTTAATCATTTTTAATAACATTCAAATAAAATCTCTAAAAATTACAAATTTAAATCAACACTAAATATTCAATTTCAATTATGTTTAATTTGAAATTATTCACTTAATCACCTTGTTATAAATATTTAAATAAAGTATCATATTACAAATTTAAATCGAAATTAAATATTTAATCACAATTTTATTTAAAGTTGAAATATTCATTAAATCACTTTTTATCAAATCAAGTTATAAAATCATACCTTTAACAATCTCAAAATCAATAAGTTCAAATCAAACCTTATTTAAATTCAATTCTAAAAAAATTTAATTATAAATCAATTCTTATTTAAATTCAATTCTTAACAAATTAAATTACAAATCAATTCTTATTTAATTTATCTTTCCAACCTCCATTTACATAAAGTTATTACAAAATCTATTTTAAAATATTAATATAAATTTAAATAAATACTTAACGTATTATATATATATAGTTAAATTAAATTCTTAATAAATTTTATTATATTAGTTATTATTAAATTAAATCTATTTTAAATCTTAATTTATATATTTTAAAAATGATAAAGTTATAAGTAAAATTTTATAAATTACACTTAAACTTAACTTATAATTTTAAAATTCCCAAAACATACAATTTTAAAAATCTAATTTTTTTACACATATTAAAATAAAACATTTATATTATATTTAGAAATCAATATTTATAAAACTCATATATTTCCTGCGCAAAGGAGGTTCAAGGGCTTGTTAAGGAAGGCGGCAAGGGCCAGGGGGAAAACGAAAGGCTTTTTCTGGTGCCCCCTTCATCGAGGGGTACTTATGGGGGGAAGGGGGGTTGTGCCACGATGAAGCAAGGGAATGAAAGGTCGCTTTGCATTGGATGCTCTTTACCCTCCCCACAATGATGGCTCTGTTGTCTTGGGGAGCATTAAAGCTTGCTTCTTCTCCAGAGTTTTCTTGGTCATCAATACGATGACCTGTCCAACATAGAACTGGTCTGATTCTCATAACAAGAGGAATTTCGTGCTTCTGTCGGATCCTACCTATCTCCTGATCGAGCTTGTGTAGGTAGATGTTGGCTGGTAGGGCCGACAGTAGTACACTGTGTGGGACGGAGTAAGCCCCCTCTCACCTCCTACGAGTCGTCCGGCTGAAAATAGTTTCTGAGTGGAGTAAAAGAACTTGGGATCATCGATCTCTTCCTTAAAGATTGAGATGAATCGATGTCAGTCGATGGTGTGAAAACACTTCTTGATGTCGAATTCCAAGAACCAGTGAGAGGCTCCCCACTCGTCTTTGATCCGTCTTAGGGCCGAGTGGAAGCCTCGACCCGAGCGGAAGTGCGATGTGTCTGGAAACTCGGGATCGTGAATGGATTCGGGTACCATTCTGATCGCCTCTTTCATGATCTTTTCTATGGGTAGAACTACAGTGAGCGGTCTAAACTTCGACCCATCTTTCTTGGTATACTTGTGCCTCTCTTCTCCACCCGTATAAGGTTCGTTTTTGAAACACGTCTTCTTCCATCTTTTCTCAAATCTCCCTTAACGGAGGAAATAGAAGCTCGAGAAGGAATACCAATTCATTTCTGGGGAAGGGGCCTTATGCCTCCCTACATGCATAATCTTTCCTGAGCTAGGTCTCACGTACCAGGACCTCCTTATGAAGCATGCTTATCAGAGAGGTCGAGGGAGCATTTCGAGGCAAGTTTCCGGCCAGCTGATGAGAGTTTGCTTAGGAAAACCGGTAAGAGATTGTGTGACGCCCCACCTCTATGCTCATAATAACAAAGAGTATTAAGAGAAATACTGTCTATTATTACGAAGAATAAGGCTGGATAGGAGCGACCATCCGTAATTGGCCTTACACTAATATTGGTTATCTCGGTAGGAGTGGTATATACTTTTTATTTTTCACCTATTATTTATTTACTCCCATCGACATATCCAATTATCAGTATAAAACAAACTACGATAGTTCATAATAGTTTAGGACATTAGATATAACAATAACACAGATAATATAAATGCGGAACGCAGATTAACAAAAATCTCATATATATATATAACCGATGTCAGTTACAATATAGTTGACACGATACATATGATACAACTACAACGGCTGACTCTAGAAGTTATATATACAAGTACATTATCGACTAATATACATGAATACATATCGTTCTATACAATGACACGACTACTACAAAATGACACTGACAACTTCAGAAGATGTGAAGAGTCTTCATATCCTGAACAGCAACTCAAAGAAGAAAATCTACAATCTGAAATAACTCGAGTCTGACCCGAGTATTACATTCAAAAGAAAATAATACCCAGGTCAGTCTAATTCAAACCAGTTTATTAGTGCATATAGGCAGTAATAATTTAAATAGACGACAATCACAAAAATTCCCGTCTATCCGATTCTTTAAACAAAGAAACCGGATAACGGTCAATATAACACTTAACAGTGTTTAACAAAAATCAGCAGATTTAAATCATCAACAGAGATAAATAAACAATTTATCAAATCGACTAAATCAATTTAAAACTGTCAAATCTGATAGGGCTGCAGTACACGCACGCGTGTACTGCCTCGCCACTATCGCAGGAGGTACACAAAAGCTCAGAGAAATCACAAATGATCACAAGGTCAAACCCCGAAATCGGATTCAACTCAAGTGTGATAACACAAATGACTACATTGCACTACGTGCAAACAGCCTCAAAACCCGAACGAACAAATTGCAAACATAAATATAGTACTGTACTGGACAGTATTAACATCATAATCATACCGCAGTAATAACCAAAAGTCGAAATCAGGTAACACAGAGATGGTCAGAGACTAGACAGAGAACCTATGAAAAGGCTGGATGGCCATGCTATAGTGAATGCAACTTATTCAAGTCAAGGACCAGGACACAAGTGACCCAAGTGCAGCTAAAGTGAACACGCACAAGGCTCTGTTCAAGTGCAGACAACATAAAATGATGACCAAGTTATAACGAACTTAAGTGAATACAACTGCGAGATATATCAAACGCACCTATACAGAGAACAACACTGTATATACTTTGGAATGCACGGGTGTGCGACAGGAAGTGTAAACACGATAGGGATAACACAAATCGATACCAACATTAAGAACTGGGCAGTATACCAAAGACAAGGCGGCATAGCAAGGCCCAGCAAACAACCGAACACAGGCCAGTAACAATGAAACATCGGCAACATTGAAAGGATAATATCAGTTTCAACTAAAAATGCATATGAACATGAAGTATGCAACTCGAATGAAATAAAGGCAGTGAAGCGATGACTGGAACAGACTACAAAGGCATCAACGAAAATGACAGAAAACAGTGCAACAAAGAAATAGGGTCGATATAAGCAACTGAGCAGTGTCAGTCTCCAACGTAATCAACTGAGGTGAACCAGGCAACAGAGCTTCAACCAATCAAAGTTCAAGCATGGGGACTAACATGAAAACAGGGGTGGCTGCAAGGAGTTGCAGAACAACCAAGCAATATATATGAGTACAACTCGATATTCAAACTAAGATTGCAGCTAAAACTACAACAGCAAGTGTTGACCAACCAATAGCAGAATGAAAGGGTCAAGCAAGTGATGTCAACAACCCAATGGGTGCAACTGATGTATGGTGCTGCACAAGCAAGGCTAAGGCACAGTGCCATCAAGTTGAAGGCATATTACAGTGAAGCCAACTACATAACATCCTCAAGTGATATAAATGAAGCCACCAGAGTAATATAAAATATATGCCGACACAATGTCATGAATTATGAAACTACGAAAGTCAGAAGCAGTTTCACATTTTAAAATCAAGGCCGAGACCAACAGTTAATGGCCCTAAGCAAATTAAGGTACAAGCCGAGATCAACACAAATGGGCAGTGACAGTATGCCATGCAACCAGAATGAAATTCAACAGAAATGCAATACGTCAGGCATGACGAAGCAAAGTCATAGTACATCAAGAAATTTTACCAAGTCAAGCCGTGGTCATACAAAGGAAATCAACATCGACCAAATCATGTGAACAAGGCATAACTGAATTCAAATTGAAATCATCACCACAGGGAAATTAATGGATACAGAGATCGAAGTCTGCATCTAAACAAAATCGGAATAACATCATATCTTGGCACGAAAATGAATACAACACATACGGTTTAGCAACAGAATAGCTGAGACAAAACTATCATCATGATACATAATAATTTCAAACCCAGAAAGGATAACTGATCATGAACCATAGTGGAAACTGGAATGTGGTCCTAATGCACTTCTCAAGGTAAATGCAACAATTATTCTATGCTATTCACAGCAAGGATTCCATGTGTAACAGTCCCAGTGATGAAGTAATCATGGTCGCAAACCAATACAGGGGATAAAGTATCAATGACCAAAATCATTAACCAAATACAGAGGTCAAGTCTCTGTTATCAGGACTCAACTCAACTGCATGACCAACCCAATGCTACTCGCAATATCAAGGAATTAGACTGCAATGCAGACTCAAGAATACCAATCTAATTAGTTCAAGTGGACAAGGTCAACTACAATCAAGGTTATAGGGGTTACGAACGTCACTAATATCATCCAACCAAAATCGAAACAATGATACTCAAGACTACGAACGATCCAAATCGACATAACAACAAAATTGAACACGGTCTAAATCAAAAGTCAGTTAACACCAACGAATTCAATTGCAAACCAGGCCGTATTCAGGTAAGGGGTTTTAAAATACTCAGCAGTGGGTTTCATAGAGATAGATGGCCGAAGATCAAATGAATCAATTCGAAGGCCAGGGAATTCAAAACAACAATTTCCAAGGAAAGCGAACAGTTCAAAGTCAATGTCGAAACGGAGTCGAACCAAATCAAAATCATATCAGAAATCATCAATTACTTGAATTAGATGTGAGCGATAAATATCACTCACCTTTGCAAATGGAACCGAAGCAGCTGAAACTAGCTTTGTCGAAGAACACACCCAACGATCGCATACTTCAGAGGCGAAGCCGTGGTCTTCGAGGGATCGAGCGGAGACAAAAGGAAACGAACGAAGTAAGTCGCCCCTATCTTCGACTTCTTCGATGCCCTCATTTGAAGAGGAACGAAGTTGAGGACGAGGCCGCCATCACTTCTTGTTTGCTAGAAGCCCTAGCTTCGAACAGAGGGAGGAACGAACACGAGAATTTTCAAAGCCGCCATCATTTCTCTTTCGATTTGTTTAGGGTTGAAGTCGAAAATGAATGGGTCGGGTTTCTTTTTCTCATCCATAAGAAGAGGAATGGGTATGTAAGGTTATCACGGCAACAACAAGTGGATAATTAAAGCCCAATAACATTTTACCCATTTTACTTAACATTTTAAAGAATTTACAACCAAAAATATTTCAATACGATTTAAAACTGCACTTAACGACGATCCAATCGTTATTTTATCGATAAATAAAATTTACAAAATCCCGGGTTGTTACAGACTCCCCTCCTTATAAAAATTGCGTCCACGCAATCATAGGGAATAAATGGATAAAAGGTAACAACCAAAAGAGCATGGCAATGTCGAATGTATAAGCAAAGAAAGTGTTAGCGGGGAAGTATTAGATAAGAAATCAAAAGGTTCGACTGCTTCAAATCAAAAGAATCAACATCGTGGGAATCAGGGATCAAAATCAGACGACTAACAAAAGCAAGAACAATCGAGTTCCAGCAACTAAAAGAGAAGGAAAAACAGAGCAGAAATCCCATACAGAGCACGAATTGAATGTGAGTAAATCAAATTACTCACCTGAATTGCCAGAGAAAAAGACGAAGCTCAAATCTCAAAAATCTCAAATATTTACTTATCTCAAACGATAATCAGAAGACAAATCAAATATCTGATTATCTCAAACGATAGTCAGAAAACAGATCAAATATCTAATTATCTCAAACGATAATCAGAAAACAAATCAAATATCTGATTATCTCAAACGATAGTCAGAAAACAGATCAAATATCTAATTATCTCAAACGATAATCAGAAAACAAATCAAATATCTGATTATCTCAAACGATAGTCAGAAAACAACTATTCAATTATCAAAAACGATAATCAAATTTCTCAAATCAACAAATATTCGATTATCACAAGCGATAATCAAATTTAAAATTCAACAAATATTCGATTATCAAAAACGATAATCAAATTTCTCAAATCAACAAATATTCGATTATCACAAGCGATAATCAAATTTAAAATTCAACAAATATTCGATTATCAAAAACGATAATCAAATTTCTCAAATCAACAAATATTCGATTATCACAAGCGATAATCAAATTTCAAATCAACCAATATTTAATTATCTAAAGCGATAATTAAATCTAAAATCAACCAATATTTAATTATCTCAAGCGATAATTAAATCTCAAATCAAAAAATATTTAATTATCTCAAGCGATAATTAAATCTCAAACCAGCATATATTTAATTATCTAAAGCGATAATTAAAAACAACAAATATCAGATTATCAAAAACGATAATCAGAACTCATAGCAACAAATATCTAATTATCACAAGCGATAATTAGAATCAACAAATATTCGATTATCAAAAACGATAATCAGAACTCATAGCAACAAATATCCAATTACCTGCAGATAATTGGAAGCAACAAATATCTAGAAATCAATTAAGAAGACTAGAAAATCAACATAAAAGCTTGGATCGATCCCATCAGATGGCGAGTTTTTAATTCGCCGCACGTGCAACAACATATGGCCGAAGCCTACCAAGTACTCAACATAATTTTTGGCGCCCAACAAATGACCCGAAGGTCCAACATATGACCCGAAGGTCTAGTACTGGTATTTGACCCGAAGGTCCAACATATGACCCGAAGTTCCAACATAGTGGCTCGAAAGCACACGAAAGCATCAAATATTTCAATTAACGAGTCCGGAATTAACCAAAATAGTAAACGCACATGTCCCATAACCACGAGTTTTACTAAATTGTTTAATTATCTTCATCGTTTCCTTGAAAGTGTAGAATCATCAAAACAACAGATATTCAATTAACGAGTCCGGAATTAACCGAAATAGTAAAAGTGTGGTTCCATACTCCGCACTTTTGCTAAATCGTTTAAATCTCTTCATCGTTTCCTTGAAAGTGCAAAGTTGTGTATTTTGTAAAAATACCCTTCACATTCTCAAACGGACAAGTCCGGAATTAAGCGAATCAGTAAAAGAAAGGGGTCATAGTCCTCGATTTTGCTGAAACATTTAAATCGCTTCCTCATTCTTTTGAAAGCGCAAACTGTTAAAATTTCTGAAAACAATTTATTTTGTAAAAATAACAATTCACATTCTCAACTGGACAAGTCCGAAGTTAAGCGAAACAGTAAAAGAAAGGGGTCATAATCCTCGATTTTGCTGAATCGTTTAAGTCGCTTCCTCATTCTTTTGAAAACGCAAACTGCTAAAATTTTATAAAACAATTTTCCAATCACGTGATTAAAACAGCAAATCAGTAACAATTTCGGTAAGGAAATCGTACTTCTCAAAATACCGTAAAAACGGTTACACATCAGTTTTGTGGAAATACCGCTTGAAAATCCACTTTTAAAATTTTGGCTGTTACTGAAGTCAAAGCGACAGAAATTTTAAAACATCAAATATCTCATCAAAGGATTCACATCAAAATGTGACATCAGTGAATTTTCATTTATTAAAATTGTCAACAAAACACCGTGCCTCAAAAATTCAGCATTGGTGTAAAAAGTCCGTTATAAAAATAACGGCAACAAAATACGTATCATAACCAAGCATCGGTTCAACGTAAAATAAATGCAATAACGTGCAATTCAAATTTTTGCACGTACTACAAAATGAACAAAGAAATCATTCAAATGTATCTTCAATGAAGATAATTCAAAACAGCAAAAATCTAATCACTAGATGATTAGTACAAAAGAAAGCCAGCGGAAATTTCAACAAAATCACATATCTGCAATTTCTTCGAATCCTCAATTCGGATTCGAAATTCTCAAAGAAACAAAATAATTACAGCTATGTAAACAACAAATGAAATTCATATCAATTTCGTATTTTGATTTTTAAATCAAAAAGATTATCAGTTGTACTCAGCGAAGACAGTTTCACTGTTTCCGCTGCGCACTCTGATAAACAGAACACAAATCAATCAAATCATCAGAACACAATTTCACTATTATTTTTAAATAAAGATATTTAAAAATTTCATCCAAATTTCAAAACTTTAGTTTTGACTCAAACACAATTAAAACATCGACCAATAGTTGTAACATATGTTCCATCCGAGTTAAGTTTTATATTATGTCCATAAACCCCAAGCTCTGATACCAACTGTGACGCCCACCTCTATGCTCATAATAACAAAGAGTATTAAGAGAAATACTGTCTATTATTACGAAGAATAAGGCTGGATAGGAGCGACCATCCGTAATTGGCCTTACACTAATATTGGTTATCTCGGTAGGAGTGGTATATACTTTTTATTTTTCACCTATTATTTATTTACTCCCATCGACATATCCAATTATCAGTATAAAACAAACTACGATAGTTCATAATAGTTTAGGACATTAGATATAACAATAACACAGATAATATAAATGTGGAACGCAGATTAACAAAAATCTCATATATATATATAACCGATGTCAGTTACAATATAGTTGACACGATACATATGATACAACTACAACGGCTGACTCTAGAAGTTATATATACAAGTACATTATCGACTAATATACATGAATACATATCGTTCTATACAATGACACGACTAATATAAAATGACACTGACAACTTCAGAAGATGTGAAGAGTCTTCATATCCTGAACAGCAACTCAAAGAAGAAAATCTACAATCTGAAATAACTCGGGTCTGACCCGAGTATTACATTCAAAAGAAAATAATACCCAGGTCAGTCTAATTCAAACCAGTTTATTAGTGCATATAGGCAGTAATAATTTAAATAGACGACAATCACAAAAATTCCCGTCTATCCGATTCTTTAAACAAAGAAACCGGATAACGGTCAATATAACACTTAACAGTGTTTAACAAAAATCAGCAGATTTAAATCATCAACAGAGATAAATAAACAATTTATCAAATCGACTAAATCAATTTAAAACTGTCAAATCTGATAGGGCTGCAGTACACGCACGCGTGTACTGCCTCGCCACTATCGCAGGAGGTACACAAAAGCTCAGAGAAATCACAAATGATCACAAGGTCAAACCCCGAAATCGGATTCAACTCAAGTGTGATAACACAAATGACTACATTGCACTGCGTGCAAACAGCCTCAAAACCCGAACGAACAAATTGCAAACATAAATATAGTACTGTACTGGACAGTATTAACATCATAATCATACCGCAGTAATAACCAAAAGTCGAAATCAGGTAACACAGAGATGGTCAGAGACTAGACAGAGAACCTATGAAAAGGCTGGATGGCCATGCTATAGTGAATGCAACTTATTCAAGTCAAGGACCAGGACACAAGTGACCCAAGTGCAGCTAAAGTGAACACGCACAAGGCTCTGTTCAAGTGCAGACAACATAAAATGATGACCAAGTTATAACGAACTTAAGTGAATACAACTGCGAGATATATCAAACGCACCTATACAGAGAACAACACTGTATATACTTTGGAATGCACGGGTGTGCGACAGGAAGTGTAAACACGATAGGGATAACACAAATCGATACCAACATTAAGAACTGGGCAGTATACCAAAGACAAGGCGGCATAGCAAGGCCCAGCAAACAACCGAACACAGGCCAGTAACAATGAAACATCGGCAACATTGAAAGGATAATATCAGTTTCAACTAAAAATGCATATGAACATGAAGTATGCAACTCGAATGACATAAAGGCAGTGAAGTGATGACTGGAACAGACTACAAAGGCATCAACGAAAATGACAGAAAACAGTGCAACAAAGAAATAGGGTCGATATAAGCAACTGAGCAGTGTCAGTCTCCAATGTAATCAACTGAGGTGAACCAGGCAACAGAGCTTCAACCAATCAAAGTTCAAGCATGGGGACTAACATGAAAACAGGGGTGGCTGCAAGGAGTTGCAGAACAACCAAGCAATATATATGAGTACAACTCGATATTCAAACTAAGATTGCAGCTAAAACTACAACAGCAAGTGTTGACCAACCAATAGCCGAATGAAAGGGTCATGCAAGTGATGTCAACAACCCAATGGGTGCAACTGATGTATGGTGCTGCACAAGCAAGGCTAAGGCACAGTGCCATCAAGTTGAAGGCATATTACAGTGAAGCCAACTACATAACATCCTCAAGTGATATAAATGAAGCCACCAGAGTAATATAAAATATATGCCGACACAAAGTCATGAATTATGAAACTACGAAAGTCAGAAGCAGTTTCACATTTTAAAATCAAGGCCGAGACCAACAGTTAATGGCCCTAAGCAAATTAAGGTACAAGCCGAGATCAACACAAATGGGCAGTGACAGTATGCCATGCAACCAGAATGAAATTCAACAGAAATGCAATACGTCAAGCATGACGAAGCAAAGTCGTCGTACATCAAGAAATTTTACCAAGTCAAGCCGTGGTCATACAAAGGAAATCAACATCGACCAAATCATGTGAACAAGGCATAACTGAATTCAAATTGAAATCATCACCACAGGGAAATTAATGGATACAGAGATCGAAGTCTGCATCTAAACAAAATCGGAATAACATCATATCTTGGCACGAAAATGAATACAACACATACGGTTTAGCAACAGAATAGCTGAGACAAAACTATCATCATGATACATAATAATTTCAAACCCAGAAAGGATAACTGATCATGAACCATAGTGGAAACTGGAATGTGGTCCTAATGCACTTCTCAAGTTAAATGCAACAATTATTCTATGCTATTCACAGCAAGGATTCCATGTGTAACAGTCCCAGTGATGAAGTAATCATGGTCGCAAACCAATACAGGGGATAAAGTATCAATGACCAAAATCATTAACCAAATACAGAGGTCAAGTCTCTGTTATCAGGACTCAACTCAACTGCATGACCAACCCAATGCTACTCGCAATATCAAGGAATTAGACTGCAATGCAGACTCAAGAATACCAATCTAATTAGTTCAAGTGGACAAGGTCAACTACAATCAAGGTTATAGGGGTTACGAACGTCACTAATATCATCCAACCAAAATCGAAACAATGATACTCAAGACTACGTTTGATCCAAATCGACATAACAACAAAATTGAACACGGTCTAAATCAAAAGTCAGTTAACACCAACGAATTCAATTGCAAACCAGGCCGTATTCAGGTAAGGGGTTTTAAAATACTCAGCAGTGGGTTTCACAGAGATAGATGGCCGAAGGTCAAATGAATCAATTCGAAGGCCAGGGAATTCAAAACAACAATTTCCAAGGAAAGCGAACAGTTCAAAGTCAATGTCGAAACGGAGTCGAACCAAATCAAAATCATATCAGAAATCATCAATTACTTGAATTAGATGTGAGCGATAAATATCACTCACCTTTGCAAATGGAACCGAAGCAGCTGAAACTAGCTTTGTCGAAGAACACACCCAACGATTGCATACTTCAGAGGCGAAGCCATGGTCTTCGAGGGATCAAGCGGAGACAAAAGGAAACGAACGAAGTAAGTCGCCCCTATCTTCGACTTCTTCGATGCCCTCATTCGAAGAGGAACGAAGTTGAGGACGAGGCCGCCATCACTTCTTGTTTGCTAGAAGCCCTAGCTTCGAACAGAGGGAGGAACGAACACGAGAATTTTCAAAGCCGCCATCATTTCTCTTTCAATTTGTTTAGGGTTGAAGTCGAAAATGAATGGGTCGGGTTTCTTTTTCTCATCCATAAGAAGAGGAATGGGTATGTAAGGTTATCACGGCAACAACAAGTGGATAATTAAAGCCCAATAACATTTTACCCATTTTACTTAACATTTTAAAGAATTTACAACCAAAAATATTTCAATACGATTTAAAACTGCACTTAACGACGATTCAATCGTTATTTTATCGATAAATAAAATTTACAAAATCCCGGGTTGTTACAGATTGAAAGGCGTATTTCAAGCAAACCTGTTAGCGATGTACTTCTAATTAGATCAGTTAAGCCATCCGTAAAGGGCAAGCCCTGTCACTCGACTTGGGAGAATCATTCTTTTTCTCAAATCTTCTTATTCCAGTCGAAGCAAGGACTTAATGAACCTTTGAATTAGTCCATCGAGAAGGTACACATCTGTAATTTATACTAGAATAATCGGACCCCCCCAGTGGTCCCCTATCCATATCAATATGATGATATAACAGGGGGGATTGTGTGAACTCGATTTCCCAACGCTTATTGCCGGCTCCCGCTGCTGAGACTAATCTCCTAGATGTAGACGAGGCACACTTCAAAGCCTAGACAAGGCGACCTTCGGGATGGAACACCCAACAGCTCTAGATTTGGGGGTGTCTGTTATAGCTGAACGCGAAGGAAAGATAATTTATACTGATACTCACAAGATAATTTTATCAAGTAATGGGGACACTATAAGCATTCCATTAGTTATGTATCAAGGTTCCAACAAAAATACTTGTATGCATCAAAAACCTCAGGTTCAGCAGGGTAAATGTATAAAAAAAGGGCAAATTTTAGCAGACGGGGCCGTAAAGTAGCATTCTTCATTAAGAAAACAGGCCTTGGAGACGTTATCTTAACGTCATCTGTCGAAGGAAGAAGTGAGGGAAGCGAGTGTTAACGAGTGGGGGGTCGCCTTCTCACTTCGCTTGTTAAGAGGCCTTCAATGAATAGTTTTATCCCAGTATACGCTACGCACCTCCCGTTTCTCTTCCCGAGTTGTATACTGGATCGGTCCCCGCTCAATTTGCTCGCCTTTCTCCACTTCCTGTCCAAGATAGGAAGGAAAGGAGTATAACGAGGGAACAATAATACCGGTAAGGAAGGCTGGCTGGATTGTTAACAGCAATAACCAATAGTATTACTCAAACCCAGTATAAACATTCGGCTTGTAATATAATGCGTCGAAGACCTCATCCTTAGATTGTTTGTCTTTCCGGGGCACTACGCACCTGACATCCTTCATGGACAGCCGAGTCTCCTCATAAGTGACCGCTGGGTAGCTGCTTGGCAACGGCATGGCTCACCATCTATACCCCAAATCCTGCTAGGGAGTAGCCTTCAAATAGAGGCTTATAGGCAATACTCTTTGACGGATGGTGCCTTACTCAATCAATAAGACCATTCATGGTCAGTAAGTCGACAACAAGACGACTAACAACCCAGTTATTCTTACAGCCTGAGTGAGTTCATCTTGTTCTATGTTGTTGGAACAGCTTGGACGAATGCTAATTTAGTAAGAACTATGACTAAGATAATAGCACCCAGCATGACAGCTAAATAATAGCTTGAGATGGATGGGACATGGCTCATTCGTGTATATTCGATACCGATACCCCCTGTGAAACCTACCCACTCCGGAGAAGAAACCCTTTGAAACTCCTTAGTTGGCAATCACTTCGCCCCTGCATACCTAGGCCTTGCTTTGCTTGGCAATGAATAACCTTGGGGCTCCCTATCCTAGGTATTATAGAGCTGACTCCCCAATTGATACACCAACCCCCTAGTATCTATGCACCTTGCTTAGCTTTCTCACCCCTTGACCCTCTTATTCCGGGATGGGGTTCTACAGCCCTAAGGCTTCCGCTATGCACCTTCTCTTACTAGCTAATCTAATAGTAGCGAACGTCCACAATTAAGATACTAGGGTGCGTAGCCTACTTGGGAGTGATTGAACCTAACTTTGGAAATCATTTTCAAAAATAGACCAACGGTGTCCGTATATAATTTTTTATCCTATGGTCAAGTGATACAGATATTTATCATTTTAATCCGTAATAATTAAATATTTATGGGTATATATCATTTCAACCCGCAATCCCAAATTCAAATCAATAAAATCGCTTGGGTTTATCATTTCAACCCATAACGATTTTTCCCTAATCTATAAGATCGTTCGGGTATGTATAATTTCAACTCATAGTGATTTCCTAAACTATCAGGAACTAGCAGAGTGAGAACAAATAAAATAATAGCATAAAATAACATAACGTATTAATGTCAAATATGATCAAAATTATCAGATTAAATATGATATACACATACTAACAGGTTATTGGTGTCAATAATGTCAATTATAATAGGTGAACAAATGCAATTAATATCATATCATATTTAAATGATTAAAAATAACTAACATTTTAAATTTAACAACATATTTCAATCGTCATTTCATGTGAAATCAATTTACTAAATATAAGAATGTTAATCATGAGTGATTGCTCACCTTTCGAGGCTAGAGAAAAAAATGAGAATGAAGATGGTGACATTGACACGCACAAAGATACAGACACGAGCAAAGAAAAGCAAGGTGAACACGAATTCGATGAACGAAGCTGATAACATGGAATCGATAAAACAAATCAAAACTAGCTTGATATAAATGGAAACAATATATATATATATATATTATATATTTTTAAATCGATATTCAATTTAAGACACGTATTTAAAATAAAACCTTTATATTATATTTTAAAAATCAATACTTGTTAAAACCCATATTTTCACAATTCTTTTAAATAATTATTTAAACATAATATTTATATATGTTTAAAATCATACAAATCTATTTCAAAATACTAACATATTATATATATACATTTTAAAATACTAACATAAACATATTACATATATATATATATATATTCATTTCAAAATATCAACATAAGCATATTATTTATATATATATATATACAAAGAGGAGGGACATGCTATGCATATACAGACCTGCTTGCTGACTTGAGGCTATGGAAGTGCTTGGCGTTTAGGTAGTGAGGTACTTCGGTGGGAGAACGGAACACTGGGTTTGAAAATGGCAAGGGAAGGAAGGAGGTGAAGGGTTGGTCGACTGTATGCGGCTGCTAGGTGGAGTCTAATGCGGGCTGCTGCTTGTGTGTGCTACAGCTATGGCAAAGGCGGGCTGGGTTCATGCTGCAGGCGTGGTGATGAAGTTGAAAATTGAAGGCTATTAGGTGCTTGCTGGGTTTGGTTTGGGTGCTTGCGGGTTTGGTTTAGGTGCTTGCGGGTTTGGGTTGTTATCGGGTGCGGTTGTAGGGGCTGTCAGGGGAGAATAGGGGGATGGCCGGAGTCAGGGAAAGGGTGAAGCTTGGTTGTATGAACGGTGAAGGTGGTGTGGGTTTAAGGGAATGGTAGATCTGCGTTTGTCATGGAGTGGAGGGCACATGTGCTAGAGGAAGGCGGAGAGTAGGGCAAGTTGAGGGGTGGCGGTCGATGGTAGTTCGGTGGTGGGAATAGGCGGCTGCGTTGTCTTGAGATGGACTTGGTGAGATTTGGATCAACAAAAATATAGAAGAGGACGAATGGTTTTTCTCAATGTAGCTGTTATAAAACTTTATATTATTATATATTTTATCTCTGAAAAGCAAAAATAGAGAAGAAAGAGGGGAAGGAGAGAGAACAGGCGAACCAAAAAAAAATTAACATATAAAAATGTTAAAAGCCAGTTGAATTCAGCAAATATAAAAAGACAATTGGCTATTGGTTGTCTTGGGAAACAAGCGAAAAGACACAGAACCCAAAAAGCCCAAATGCAGAACCGATACGGCAAACCGTTTTACGGATTTCGCCACGTACCGGACGCTGAAATACAGGAATGAATATACCGTGGAGATCAGCACGACGAGACGAACAGAATGGTACACAGATATGGAAGGTACGACCATCCTATCAAAAGTCGATATTCACTGCCAAAACTGCTGCTAAAACGCCGAAAATAATATAAACGGAGCTAGAGCAGTCCAAATTTGGCGAAACGAAATATGAGGTCTCACTCAAAAAATGATTTACATTTTTATTATATAAAAATATCCAGATTTCAAAAATAATTTATTTCCATCAAATTAACTAATTTTAAATTGATATTGAAAATTACACAATAGAACTAACTTTCATATTTTCCAATAAAAATCTGCCACTTGTTATGTTTAAATAGACGCATACCAAATATCAAATTTTCATTTCTAAAAGTTTATTATATATATTCAAGAAATTTTTTAGTTAATTACGTTATTTAAAATCGTTAAAATTTCTGGATCCTTACAATGTGTTCTTACAGTATTAGATATGTTAAATGTAAATCATTTCTTTTTCTAGTAAAGGCCCACTAGATTTTTATATTCTTCAAAACCCTTAGAGAAATATAGAAATAGTTTGATTCTCTAGTGAGTGTTGGACTCGCTTGCCTTGGGATTTTGGACTTGAGTTTGCTCAACAAATCATAGGCCCGCAAATAATGGATAACTCTTTATTGGTTGTATCATACACAACTCCTAACTATGTTTTTTGCCCCAGTCTCGACTCAGACCTTGAGTTTGCTCAACAAATCAAAATTAATTATTCACTCTTACCTATCATTTCTCGATGGACTAAGTAAAATGCAAATACTTGAGTTTGCTCAACAATTAATTCGTATGCAAGTAATCTATCAATATACAAATGATAGAGGGCAACTATATTAATGATTCATAATCTTTAATTTACTTTGAGTGATATCGATTCAAGGAATAATGTATTTCTTATGAAATATCCTCTTGATCTAAGTGTCAGACACATCTTAAATAACTATATATGTACCATACATATGTTTTTGTTTCAAAAATCTTGGGTTTATTTCAGTTTCACTTAAATTTAATTTATGCATATAATTATATCAGGTCAATTTATCTATAACAATTATAATTTAATTAGCTTATATAACATTTATATGTATCTTATTAATTAAATCATAGTTAGTTAATTTTAGTTCCTATTTTGATTAAATAATTTGACTAAACATTATTTTGAAATTTCAGAAATTTTACTTCATTCATCTTAAACTATTTCAGAAGAATATTTAACTAGAACCTTTATAGTTATATATATATATCATATATATGTATATTAATTAACTATTTAATAATTAATTATTCAATTAAACATGTTAATTAAATATCTAATTAATTTCAAAATTTTATCCAGATTAATTTCTCAAAACATTTTGAGAACATAAAAACATTTTAAATTAATAAACTATAACCTTTACGGTTATATATATATATCGGTATATATATATTAATTAATTAACATTTTATTAATTATTTATCAAATAAACCATTTATTCAATTAAACGTTTTAAATTAAATACTTTAATAATTTTCGAAAATTTTTGTCTAATTTATCTTTAACAATTTAAGATAAATTTTCAGTATAACCTTTATTATTACACATATACATCACTATATATATATATATAACTTTAACGGGAAAAAAATTATAAGGACAAATTATCTTATTAAATTAAGCACAAGGACATGCGCATTTTTTGTTTTCTACAAGGATAGGCCCCAGGCCCATTAGTAAATAAATTGTTTCCTCTACCTTTCTATTTCCTTCCATTCGACATTCTTCTTCAATTTCAAACTCTCTCTTCGATTCACTCTCAAAACTCAAAATCGTTGTAACAATGGTGCCCCAAACAAGAAGCAAATCAGTATCACCAACACAACCGCAAACTTCAAGGCATGATGAAAAAACACCAGAAATTCAACAGCAATCCCCAATTGAAGAAATCGAAAACCTAGCTCCACTAGAATTTCAATAGAAATTCCCAATTTGAGAAACTGAAAACCTAGCTTCCCCAGAAATTCAACAGCAATACCCAATTCAACAAACCAAAAACCTAGCTTAACTCGACCCAAAACTACAAACGATGAAAGTGAAAGCTAAAATTACAACAACCGCTAGTTGAACAAGAATAACAAAAAATGTTAGAAAAAAGAACAAAACGAAACGAACGACCTACAGAGAATGAAAATCAAGCAAAAATAAAAGAAAACAAACTGTAGATGGTAACTGATACTATAAAATTAAGTATAACAAAGTTAATATAATGTATTGTAACAGCACTGAAATTTTAATCAAAATTGATATTAATATATTTGCAAAAACTGATACCTAGTTTCTATTTGATATAAGTTGATGCTCTGTAATTTTAATTATTTATTTGACCGTCATGTATGGCAAAAGTGATACCAAAATAATGCAAAACTGATACTTAGTAGCTGTTTGATTGGAGTTGATGCTATTTTATAAATTATTTTGACTCTAATTTATATCATAATTGATACCAAAATATTTGCAAAAACGATACCTAGTTTTTTGTTTGATAAAAGTTGATGCTCTTTAATTTTAAACAAGGATATTTGCAAAAATTGATACCTAGAAGCTGTTTGATTGGAGTTGATGCTTAATTATTTTTATACTTATCAATATACACCGCTACTGTTAACATTACTGATACAATTTATTATTTAATATTATTTCACCAATAACAAAAACTTACAATTTCCTATTGTTAATATAGATAATCGATTGGTATGTATTAAAATGTGGGCTGGTAATGCATAACTATGCAATGATGATGTGACGAACCAGGTCTTTCGACCCTCGAAAATCGACAGTAATACATCCTCAGTATTCACGTGCCGCAAACCTAAGTGCCAGAAAGCCCGATTTGTTATGTGAAAGAAAGAATAAAGAAGAAGAGAGGAGAAGAAGAAGAGAAAAAGAAACTAAATCAACCACAGAATCTCACAAACGTAGTGAAACAACATATAATATAATATCAATGAGCTTTACAAAAGAGAAACTGTAATCTAATTTACATACATCCATCAGAGTAGAACAATCAATTCACAATCTTCAGCCTGGACAGTTATAATAATCTATCCTCACAAATGCTGATAATTAAAACAATAATACAGCAGGAAATAAACATATACGTGGATACGACCTGAAGACCTTCAGCTCATCTGCTGAAGCTCCAAAGCACCATTCTGAATCTGTAAAATATGCTCGGTCTGACCCGAGCATTTAAAGGAAAGAACGCCCAGATCAGTCTGGTGAACCAGTGTGAGAAAACACATCTCAAATTTATTTTAAAGTTATGAAAAATTTTCTTTATCAAAACAAAAGTATCTCATAAGACCACGCCATACATAAACATGTGGTTCTTTTACATTTCCAAAACCGATTTATAACTGATATTCAAAATATCATATTCTCAAAATCATATCACTTTCGAAATCATATTCATTTTCGAAATCATATCGCTTCTGAAATCATATACATTTTCGAAATCAATTCAACATTTTCTGAAGTTATAATCATTTACTATACATATTATTCACTTTTACTATTCACTTTAATTATAAACTTAAGTTGTTACAGTTGTTAAACACGGATGGGTTTTTACCTTACGATAACCAAAATATTTCATATCAAATTATCTGATACTATACTAGTGTCTAGTATACAAATAATAGTAATCATAGCCGAAATTGTTACATTATTAAATTCCAGCATACTAGCCACAAAGCGGGTTCTACAAACAAAATGGCAGGCACGTAGTGGAGAATGGATTCCATACAAATGACAAGGTAAGGGACTACCTTCCGACAGTACACCTCTAGAAAAATGTACCTAGGGTCCAGATACCGAGTGCCTAAACCAACACATAACCGGCCCACCCCTTAACTGGATAGTAACGAATATGACATCACCTCGGTCGTTCCCGACCTTTCCGTGGCCACAACATACACAACATACTCGACATATAGAGAGTAATCTAAAAAGGTGATGACCATATCCTCATAGGAGCGACCCACATAACCCTGCCGCTTCTACCCTATTTCTATCATTTCTGGGTGATGAGGCTCGAGGTAACGATTACCTTTCACATAGCACATTCCACTTTGAATGCCACATTACCATTCCCACAATCACATAACTGATTTCTACAAACGTATAACTCCTAAGCTCGTACGTCTCAGGAAAGGGTGTTAAGCTAAGAGAAGTTGCCTTCTCCGCCATCAAACAGATGATACGTTCATAGAGATCAATTAATGTGATTAGAAATGCAACGTCAGACATTCGTCCATACAAGTTGTACAGGAATAGGACAAACCGAAGGCACTCTCCTACCACATCCTGTCGGGAATTACCCCTAGGATTAGTAGCGAGAAGTCCTTGCATATCGTAGATTTTCATGACGAAGCACTACTGCCACCATATGTATATAATATGCATCGCGGGTCCAGCGGCAAGTAGCCCTACATCATGAAGATCTTCGTCTTCAAAAATCATCATCATAAACCTACACTTTCGAACGCATACATTGGTCCGAAGTAGTTCTCAGATAAATCCGACCCCGGTCTCTCCGGACCAACAATGATAAATAGGCCAAATTTGATAGTTAGTTATTTAACTATCAAAACAACAAACAATATCTAGCACATAAGCAGTCACTAGGCCCATTTAATTAATATTTTATTAATTAAATCAACTTCCAAATATTTACTTCAAATTTTTCTTTAAAAAGATATATCCTCAAAACCATTTTAATCCTTTGATATTGGAAAACATTTTCATATACTTATATCAACGGTATAAGCATATTTAATAACACTACCATTTTAGAGACACGCCAAATAGATTTCTATAACCGTACAACTTTCGAGTTCATATGCCTCAGAACGGGTGTTAAGTATAAGAAGCAATGCTCCTAAACCACCAAGCCTTTAATACGACCATAGGAACCAATTTGTGTATTTCACAATGGAAGGTCAAAAACACAATTTATTGGGTCAAAATGAACGTTGCGTAAAACATCATTACGACAACCCAAAAACACTAGTATACGGATTTGATTAGTTATATATATATATATATATATATATATATATATATATATGAATCCCATATACTATATTTAACACTCCTTTCAGAAATCATTTACTATAACAACAGTGTTATAGTCCATGCCTTCCTTATTTCCCCTGAAAACGTCTATTACAACAATAAATGTTGAAATCTATGTTCTTGATACATACCTCATTTTAAATCATTTTTTCATAACTATTAAATTCCATTTGAAAATTTTATTTTCCAAAACATTACCTTAATAAGATAAATTACTTTTAAAACCATTAACTCCATCAATATATTACTTTCAAACACTCCTTTTAAAAGATTATTTAAGTTTTAAAAACATGAATGTATTTCCTTTATATAAAAATCCATACTTAAATCTCAACATAAATCATTATATATTTATAAAACTATGTTTATAAATCTCCTTTCTATTTTATAAAACTTCTATTTTATAAAATCTCTTTATTTATAAACCATTCTTTTTTAAAAACTCATTTTACTATCAAAATCCATATATAAATCCATTTCTTTGTAAATCTAATTTATAAAGTCCATTTATAAATCCATTTACCAAAAAAATTTCAAATCCTTTTACAAAATAATTACAAATTCCGATAATAAATCTATTTTATTATTTATAAATATCACTTTTATAAATCTTTATATAAACTATTCAAAAATATCTATTTAAAAATATTTCAAACGAAACCATATTTTTATAACATCAAAAATCATACTTTTTATTTTTTTAAAAACAATTTCACTCCTTTTAATAATTTAAAAATAATTAAAACATATATACTTCCAAAATCACTTTGAAAATCATTTCAATTCAAAATCACTATTTTATAGTATTTCAAAATACTAAAAATATGGCCCAGTGTTACTATAGCACTAAATAAGCAAAAATAATCCATGTCATCAAATATGGCATCCAACACACCATATATCAAAATATATGAAAAGTAAAATCAACAGTGTGAGGCATCTTGTTGGATCCCTCCAACCTGTCCCCCTACATCACATATAGTATATAATCAAATAATATAAATCAATCGCTTTGAGGCGGGATTCGTATACAAAGGGTCATCCGCTCATACACGGGAACGTAATAAGGTCTCATCCGCTCCAATAGGCGGGAATATATCCAAACCAACTAATAAATATAGTATATCATCTAGACAACCAACAAACAGCACAAATAAAATTATTTCCACTTGTATAAAAATATAACCAGGTCAGAGAGGTGAATTTACTCACAAAAATTCCAAAAATCGCCAAAGTGGCCCGGTTTAAATTAAAATTGAACGGTCATTCAATTTAACCCAAAATTCATACTAGCTCTGAATCCATCCAATCCAACTCCATAGCATAGTACTCGCTAATACGATCGCAAAACAACTTGTCACACTCGATTTGGACCTCATATGAACAAGTTATGAATTAAAGATGTTTGAATTAATTAAATTATAATTAACTTAATTAATTAAAATTTAAATTTAACCTTCTTCCCTCTTCTTCCTCTACCTCGCTTGATACTGGGCCGTGTCTCCTTTCTTTCTTTCCTTTTTTTTAAACACGATCGATCGTGCTCAACCCAACGCCATCGTCGTGCGCCACCACTCCTACCGCCTGCCTCGCCGCCCTCGCGCACACGCGAGAAACCCAAAACCGAGCCCTAAAACGGCTAATGGTCGGAGCAAAATTCTGATTGCAATGCTTACCTGATGACGATCGTGACCGTTGAATAGCTTCGTATAGTTGTCGCCGTCGTTTTTCATGTAGGGGTCGAGGGATAGATCGGGTCGTGGTGGCACCAATGGATGTCAGCCGTTGGATGGGGCTGTTAATGGCGGCTGAGCTTTCTTAGACTAGGGTTTTGCAAAATGACGAAAAATGATGGCCCTGTATAGAGAATTTCACAGCACTGTTCACACTTTAAAATTTTGAACTCTAAACGAAGCATGCCGTTTGGCGTTCTATATGTTATACCCCTATTCCGAACATAATGGAATATATATCGGAAGCCAATTCCATCATATACAGAAGTTAACTTTCCAAAATCAAATTATATTAATTTTAAATTCCTTTAATTAATTTCTACGCGTTTTGAACTCGCCCAACCAAACAATACGTCCGATCACCACGAAATTCGAGGACACATGATAATTCACTGTTACAGATCCAATGAAATTGGTTTCGTTGAAATCCGAGGCATGCCCCAGAAGGCTATTTTTACACGTTAATCAAAACGAGTAATTTCCAAAATTCGTTTAAATCACTTTTAAATCCAAATTAAAAATTTACTATCTTCCTTATTATTCAAATAGAATTCAAATCAACTTTCAAAATCATTTTTGTGTACATTAAATTCAAGATTCAATTATTTAAGCAATTCCATATATTCGAATTTAACCATTTAATTATCAAATAAATTGGTATATTTGAAATTCAAGTTATTTAACTTATAAAATTAACCTTTCAATATTTAAAATTATTTAAATATTCCAAATTCAAATGACTGAAATTCTGAGTCATTACAGACGACAACAATGACGGTAAATAAAACATTAATATGCAAGTACTTAATAATTGCTGCATACACTAAATTGTAAGTAATTTTTATATTCAATGGAAAGGGCTAGTCGCTAATGTAGAAAGTATAAAAAAAATATTTATTCTTGCCTTTACTTGAAGAAATTGTGCGAGATAAATATGCATATGCTATTTATTTCCCTTTACATTATAAAGACCATTGGGCATTGGTAACGTTGACATATCCTACAATGCAATGGTCTCACGTAGATTCTTTACGTCCTAAAATATCAAATGAAAGAAACAACCCAAGTTTGAAAGAAGCAATGAAATTGGTATGATATTTAAAAAAAATAACAACTAATATAACTGAAACAAAGTGAACATTAACTAACTTTGTATTGTTTTATCTTTAATAGAGAAAATAAGTTGAAGAAATCCTGCAAGAACTGTGGAAAATCAACAATATATAAGATATGGAAATGAAGCCAGATGAAATGCATCGGCTTAAATGTGCACATCAAGCATCAAACACGTAAGCTATTTTTTATTAAAGATACCCATTGACATCAAAATTAATACTAAAATTGAAACTAATAGTAATACCGAAATGATAGTTATTTAATATTTAGAACTTGTTATTTGTTTGCATTATAATCTTTTATATAAAGTACTATACATATTTATATGCCTAGTACCTTGAATTGAATTCGATTGATACATAAGCTATTTTCTTTCAATTCGGTAAACATTTGATTTAGATCAAAACTAATACCCATAGGCAGACAAACTGATACCTATAGGCACAAAACTGATACCTACAAACACAAAACTGATACTAAAACTGTATATAATCAAAACTAAAACAAGACAATTATCATAAATCTTAAAAATGATACCTACGGTCACTACAACTGATACTAACATTGATGCTAACATTGATGTTAAAATTGCTAATAAGTTCATTTCAAAGCATATGGCCAGTTTGCACCATTATCTATTAAATACAATGCTATATATTTGTTATATACATAATACTACAAGTGATGCAAACTGATACTAACAATATATTTTTCTTTAAATAGCGTTGGCTATGATATATATGTCATGATATTCATCATATCATTGAATAAAAGCCAAATACCAATCAAAATAAAACCTGAACATATGTTGCAAACAAGAGAAAGAATTGTGTATGAGATATTGATGGACAATGACCACTGTTGGAATTTAGCCAATTTCATGTCAAGATTGGAAGAAAAATAAAATATAAAGAAGTGAATTTGCTGTAAAAACCGTTGTGATGTTCAGTTTAAGTATATATTTTAGATGTTGTGTTAGAACCAAATTGAATTTAGTTTTGTTTAATGTAGATATAACACTAGTTGAAATTTTGTCAATATTTTGCAAAAACTATTATCTTATTTCTGATATTGTAAAAATTAGCTTTGTTTAACTTTGCTTATATGTGATGCTATGTTATGATTGTAATTATTTTCTATTTATACCCAAAACTGATACTAACAGTGTGCATGAATTGATACTATATTTTGTTATACTTGAAATAAATACTAATAGCATAAAAAAATGATACCATAATTTGTTATACCTAAAACTGATACTAATACATGCAAAAAGTAATACTATATTTTGTTATACCTGAAACTGAAACTAATAGCATGGAAAAAATGGTACCATAATTTGTTATACCTGAAACTGGTACTAATAGTACGCAAAAAGAAATACCACACTTTGTAGTACCTGAAACCGATACTAATAGCATGCAAATACTTATACCGTATTTTTGCCTACCTAAAACTGATTTTGAACAACTAAAATTGAATAAACTAACCAACATCAACACATAATAACTCACTACTTGCCATGCCACCTATATATTTTAGTTAATGAAAAATCGCTGATCATCTCATCTTGCTCACCAAGCATCAATTAATGCAAAAATAACAACATGTGAAAAATGATACTACACATCAAATAATCGAGTACGAATGGAAACCAATCTAATCGAATATATTGTTTAATCAGGCAAAACACCAAACGCAAAAGATAACTGAGCCTATAATAAAACTCATAACCGAGCCCATAACCAAAGCACCCTATAACCAAGCCTATAACCAAGCCCATGACTAAGCACATACTGATGAAAACCAATTTATACCCAAGATATATTATTTAACCTAGCATACATATGGATGCAAAAGCTAACCGAATGCCAAAAATAATCGGGTACGTATTAATGCAAAAGCTAATTGGACGCCAAACCTAATCAGATATGTATTGATGCAAAAGCTAATCAGATGCCAAACCTAATTGGGTACTGATGGAAACTAATCTATACTCAAGATATATTGTTTAACCAAGCATACATATGGATGCAAAAGCTAATAGGATGCCAAACCTAATCGGGTATGTATTGATGCAAAAGCTAACTGGATGCCAAACTTAATCGAATACGTATTGATGCAAATGCTAATCGGATACTAAACCTAATTGGGTACTAATGGAAACCAATTTATACCCGAGATATATTGTTTAACCATGCATACATATGGATGCAAAAGATAAACGGATGCCATACCTAATCGGGTACGTACTGATGCAAAAGCTAACCGGATGCCAAACCTAATCGGGTGCCGATGGAAACCAATATATACTCAAGTTATATATTTTTTAATCGAGCATATATATAGATGCAAAAGCTAATCGGATGCCAAACCTAATCGGGAACATATCGATGTAAAAGTTAACCGGACGCCCAACCTATATTGTTTAGCGGATCATACATATGGATGTAAAAGCTAATCGGATGCCCAACCTAATCGGATACGTATTGATGCAAAAGCTAATCGGATGCAAAACCTAATCAGGTGCCGATGGAAACCAATCTATAACTGATACTAATAGCATGAAAATACTGATACTATAATTTGTTATAGCTGTAACTGATATTAATAACATGAAAAAACTGATACCATACTTTATAAGACCTGAAGTTGATACTGGTAGCATGCAAAAACTGATACCACAGTTTGTTATACCAGAAACTAATACTAATGGTATCAAAAACTGGTACTAAAGAACTAATATTGAATAAACTAACCAACATCACCACATAACCTACAAACAAATATATAATAAAACTGAACTAGGTGGTACTACACAACTAATACTGAAAATGAAACTATAAATGATACTGCATAACCTACAAACAAATCAATAATAAAATTGGTACTAGTTATACTATAAAACCGATACTGAAAATGAAACTACAAATGATACTGTATAACCAAGTTCAATTACAAATAACAAATTGATGTCAAATTAAGAATATGCTAGACCAACATGCTTATATTACCAGTTTCAATTACATAAAATTACCAAAAAAAGCCATATAACCAAGTATAAATCTCAACAATTTTATAACAACATAAAAAATAAATCATATCTTCTTAGAAGCATGACAATTATTCTTATTATGACCAAATTGCTTGCATACACCACATCTATTTTGCTTATTTGGAAAATATTAAAATTCTCCTTTCCGTTTGATAGAAGATCTACCAGCATCATGTTTCTCCTTGGGTGGCTTAATAACATTTTCAACACTTCATCAACAATAGGCTTATCAAAATTGCATCTTATCAATTGGCGTATCAATAATAGGCTTATCAAAATTGCATCAACAATGGGCTTAGGTGGCTTGATAACCTCTTCAACATTTGCATCGATAAGAAGGCTACATACTGACACTATCAACAAAAAATGTTTGCTTCATATTGTCATTTTATTCTAGAACAATATCATTTTCTTTATATAACAAAAAATAGAAACAAATAAATAAAACAGATTTTTCAAAAATGATACATACTGACACTAAAACTGATACCTAAAAACTGATCCTCAAACTGATAGTAAAACTGATACTCAAACAAACTTCATTGAATGTTTCATACTAAAAAAAATAGTAATTCAACTCATTGAATGTTTGACGCATATCATCATATTTACTCTGTAACAACTTCATTTTTATATATACTCAAACAAACAAAACGTTAAAACACTTCAAGGCTGCATTATTATGAAAATGGTACGAACAAAAAACTAAAACTGATACCTAAAACCGGTCCTCAAACTGATAGTAGAATACATACTCAAACAGACTTCATTAAATCTTTGATACTAACAAAATACTAACTCAACTCATTGAATGTTTAATGCATATCATCATATTTACTCTGTAACAACTTCATTTTTATATATACTCAAACAAAAAAAAAATTAAAACACTTTAGGACGGCATTATTGTGAAAAATGATACTAACAAAAACTTAAATAAAAACTGTTCCTCAAACTGATAGTAAAACAGATACTCAAATAGACTTCACTAAATGTTTGATACTGACAAAACACTAATTCAACTCATTGAATGTTTGATGCATATCATCATATTTACTCTGTAACAACTTCATTTTTGTATATACTCAAACAAACAAAATAGTAAAACACTTCAAGACTGCATTACTTTGAAAAATAATACTAACAAAAACTAAAATGATACCTAAAAACCGATCCTCATCGGACTAAACACAACAATATATTTTCTTTCAAACTAATATAAATGTGAGATATACATCAATGAACAAAAACCAAATAACAATCAATTTAAAATACATAAGAAAACAATGCTGCATAAGAAAGAGAAGAAAACAGAAGATACTTGCTGCTACTTCCCAAATTTACCATAGAATATCAAAGAAGTAAACACAGCAAAAAAGCTGAATTTCATGTTTAAAAAGAAAAACAGGAAAAAAATAGAAATAACCAAATCAAACTCAGATAGAAGAAGAAACAAAAACAGAGTAAAAGAATCATACCTACATCTGAAAATTACAAAGCTGAAGAAAAAAAATGAGATTCAAAACCAATAAGAGGATCGAGCACAAGAATAGAAAAGAATGAATAAGAGAATTAAATTTCAACGTGCAAATTTTAGAAAGAACCAGAAGAACGAGGTCGAAGAAGAAAAAGAAAGAACACGTGACATGGTAGTTAGGAGTTGGGCTTGAAGAAATTTTTGAACATTTTTATATTTGGAAAAAATAATGATTATTGGACTGTTCTAAATTATAAAAAAGCCCTTAAATTTGTCCTGTATTATAATTTCCTGAAAATATAATACATTTCATCTAAATAATTATAAGGTTAAATAATCATTACAATTAACTGTGCCATATGTGAGGGAGCCGAAAGTTTGTTTACCATAGAAAAATATTGGACCTGATATTTACCTTTAGATCGCATTTTGTATCCTTTCAGGTCAGGTCTTATAACAATGTTTTTAATTTTTTTTAATGGGTTGGAAAGGCAAAAATATGGGCTAATAGAATTGGATTGGAAAGGAAAATATAGGGGCTAATAGAATTGGCGTGGGTGGGCTCCATTATTTAGTTTCTTATTCGATGGAGAATTAGGTACTTAACCCGGTTGAACGAGCAGTTTCAATATGAAATTCTTGTTGGGACCAGGGCGACCGTTTGGAGTTAGTATAATAAACAATGCTTCTGAATTTAATTTTACTCCATTCAGTTGTTCTATTTTTATCTTTCACCCGGCAAATCATTCAAACGTGAGTTTTGTTGAGTATAAAATAAATATTTGGAAAATGAAAACCGAGATATTAAGAACTGCAATATATCTTTATTTACTGGAAAGAGAGTCTTATATAGACGGTAATAGACAAGCAACCGAAAGCATAAAACTAGGACAAAGTTATACCATAACTACCTAAAACATAGGAGATCTCTATTACATGTTAATGACTAGGACAACTAAAATATCATATTTTTGACTAACTCTAACACCCTCCCTTAAACTAAATATGTCTAACATTTAGTTTACATAGTACTAAACAATTTTTAATGAATTGTCGTTATTTGATTGTTTCATCTTCTTGTGTTAAAGATCTCGATCACCACTAGGTTGGACATGCCCAACTGCTTCACACTGATTAGTTCATCATACTTGAACTATAACCAAACTCTTATGGTTTCATCCTAGGGACTTGCTCGATCTCTTCATTTGGGTCATCCCTTGATATTGCTGTATCAGCCATCTCTTCAATAAGCTAGAGCTACGACTCTTCACTATTACTTGTTGGATTAATTGAAACCAAACTTCAATTGCATGGCTATCTACTTCGCTTGTAGATATATATATATATCTACTTTCTAATAGGCATTCCTTCAAACAATTCTTGAGCATTCTACCAATTTTCCAACCTTATAACCAACATTTATATACATTGCATTCTTCACTGTCTTCTTGCCAATAACTTTTCTGAAACTGCTATTAAATTAATTTGCTTCTTCGACCATCATAAGCAACAAGTATCAAAATGGTGCCACGCACAAAATATTAGATCACAGGCTTTGTTGCCACTTCATGCAAACCAGAGCTTTATTTGTCTCTCTAACTTAGATAAGAACCTGATGATCGACACAAAACCTTGTACCATTATTGATCACCACCAGATTAGGATTTGGAGAACTTGACAACATCTTTGTCTTGCAAGCTTTGCATCGACATCCTGCACTCTTTCGGCTCACTCTACCAGAAAATCCAGCTGACTTCGAAATTTTCGACAGGCACTGGCTCCAAGTTTCGACTGACATTGTTGCGCCTTGCTCTAAGTGACACAAGAACGGCGAACTACGACTCCGGTTGACTCCCTCTCCACCAGTGTATTCCAAGTGACCACTTAAGTTTGCCGTGAATCATCGTAACTGCAACTAGATCTGATTGCTTCATCAGTGAAATCATCCATCGATCGCTTCAGGATTCACAAACACGCTATACTAGCAATAGTAGCATCATTGTTGTCAATGTAGCAACATTAAACTTTATTCAAGAACTAATAAACAGGATGGCAATGGCTCTAACCCGATTGACGATAGCCTTAAATGGTGGCTATCGCTGCCGGAGAAAATGGAACACCAAGATCGACTATAGTGTTAGCCTTATGGCTCTGATACTAGTTGTTGTGTAACGGGGTCAGGCCAAGCTCCCCATCTCTAGCATGTGGCATACACATATGACTTGGCACATACTTTGTTGTAACAAAAGAAATCCCCAATGTTACGTGCCTACCAACCCATATTTATACGCTACTTCTCTAAGTTATTTAGCGATGTGGGACTATTCCAATTCCAAACCATCATTCCTCCTTGCAACATGCGAGACAATCCTAACAATCTCCCTATTGACTCGCATCTCCTTAGAGTACTTTTGAGAGCATTGTTTGTCTGCATGGCCCAGTTCACAACCTTCGACTCTGATACCACTTGTTGGGTATAAAAGAAATATTTGGAAAATGAAAACTGAGATATTAAGAACTGCAATATATCTTTATTCACTGAAAAGAAAGCCTTATATAGGCAGTAACAAACAGGCAACCGAAAGCAAAAAACTAGGACAAAGTTATACCATAACTACCTAAAACATAGGAGATCTATATTACATGCTAATGACTAGGACAACCAAAATATCATATTTTGACTAACTCTAACAAGTTTTAGTTCTACAATTTTGAATTTTTTTATCGCAAATTCAGGTTCTGTATCCATTTTATAGTGTCCTTTTTTGTGTTACATTAACTACCTTGTGTATGCTTATGGACAACATTGTTACAAGTTCACAACTTTTATGTAGGCATACAAGTGTTTGATGGTTTGCTTGAAAGGTATTTGTTACCACCAAATATCCTTTCGACCTTGTCAAAACCAGATTGAATAAAAAACAAAGAAAAGCAAGAGAAAGTAGCTCCAGCAAGATTTTTTGAAGGAGTCGAAGGGATGCAACAGCCAAAGACTAAAGTATCAAAACCTTTCGAAGGGGTCGAAAGGGTCGAAAGCACGCTTCCGCTTCAGTAAACCCCTTTCAAAGCAGGTGCTTTTGCATGCATGAAGACCTTTCGAATGAGTTAAAGAAACAGCTTTCGAAGACAATGCATAACAACCCTTCATATGCGCGCCAAACCTTCCTAGACCAAAGGTTTCGCCTTTACTCAAATCACTCAGAAGCACACCTTGGTCAGAACAACCCTTTCGGAAGAAAATTCAAGCCTTTCGAACCGGTCGAAGCCTTTAATATCCAGGGAAGGTTTCGCATCAAGTCGCAAGCATATGTTCAAAAACTACTAACAACATCAAAACCATCGGCATTTCAACAACTTCGAAACTCCTGGAAACAACCCATCGACAGAGTCGAAACCATCCCTTTGGACAAGGACGAAAGCATTCGAAAGCATTGCAGAGGGGTGCGCAAGTGTTGAAGGAGTCGGATGGTATCTAAACCCACTCCTCAACCAAGTCGAAAGCACTAGGTCGAAAGGTGCCAATCCACATCTATAAATAAGACCCAAGGGGTCTGTTTTAGGGGATCCGAATTCACTCATTCCATACTTGTATTTTCTTAATTCTACAAGGTTGTAAACCTTGATTTGTAAATCGAATTGGGAAAAATTGATCAATAAAGACTTTGTTGGATTAATAAAGGGAAGACTTCAATATTTTTGATTACATAGCTTTCGTGAAGGCTTTTATTAGTTTTAACTCTGTTTTCCAGGTTTTGACTCCATTGAAAGGCATCTTCTGACTTGGTCGAAACCCCTGAACTTTTAAATAATCCTAGTCCTTAATTCTAGGCTATCATTCACCAAGCTTCTTCCTTCTAGTGGATCGAAACCATAACTCCAACCTGTTTCACCTCAGATCCCAGACCTTAACCCAAGCCACTTAAGATTCTAGTTTTCGACAAGGTCGAAACCATTCAAAACAAATCATACCCTTGCATCCTTAGAGACTTCCTCCAGTGTTCTGCATCTTTTTCGAAAGGAAGGTTTCGAAAGGATAATCAAACAATTCCAGTAAGCTCGAAAGGCTAGAAAGAAGGAAGTTTGAGTCTATCGATGTGGTCGAAAGGACAATAAGGAAAAGTTTTCATAATAGAATTCAATTCAAAAGGGTAGATCAAAAGGAATACCCCCATCCAATCATCTTTTACTTGAGTAAGAGCAACCTAAAAAGGGCTAACCTTTCCCTTTAACCTACTTTGGGGTGTTAACAAGTTTTCTTGTTAACATTTTGGCGCTAGAAGTAGGGCTCGAACCACCGACTCTGTTGAACATCCAACACCACCTATCTCTAAAACAATCCAATTTTCAAGTTTAAATACTCAAGACCTTAATTCATCATGGCTAACAGAATCAAAAGATCTGAGCAAGAATCCTCAAAACCACACTTAATGGGATTCTCCCCAATGACAACTCAAGATTCCAAACTATATGAAGAGCAAATGCTAAGATTGGAAGCTCTAAGGATTCTAAAGAAGAAAAGAGAAGAATCATATGATCTAGAAAAATGGAGCTTAAATCCTTTCCATATTGGCTCTACCCCTATCTTTGCCTTAGGAGGGAAGACAAATGGAAGTGACAACTTATTTGACCAAATGAGGAAAACAATCCGACATTACGCCAAAGGCATAATCTTTGAAAAATGGATAATGGCAGGTTACAATGCCTTTGCTTTCAAATGGCAACAAGCTACAACTGGAACAATTCCAGCACATGAAATCCAAAGGGTGTTAAAAAGAAAAGCAATCGATGAAGGTGAAATTACAAGGCCAAGTAACAAGAAACTGAAAAGCCATCCTAAAGAAATGAGTTTCAAGTCAAGACTTCCTAAAGAATGCAACCCAATTACATCCATAGAGAATGTCTACTTACTAACAAAGGATGAACTCGATTATTGGCCCTCATAGAAAAAGAAACCAAAATATGAAAGGAATCTGGAGGGATCCTGCTGCCATTTTCCTACGATGAATGGACATGAAACTAACTACTGTAGAGCCTTGGAAGGGATGATAATCAACTTTTTCCATCAAGGTAAAATCATTGAATTTGTAAAGAGATCATGAATGAAATTAATAAAGAATCACTTTACTAAGAAAGATCTACATGGTTGAGAGTGAAATACTCCTTTCATTTGGACATTACCTTAAACGGTCAAAGCCTTTGTCCGTGCCGACTTGTCTAGGGTAGAGCACCTCCTGGAGGGAGGAGTGTAAGCCTTTATCCGCGCCATGCAATAGCCAGGTTAAAGCATCGACAAGCCCTTGGCCGGGCCTATGGTCAGATCAAGGCACCTCCTGGAGGGAGGAGTGTTAGCCTTTATTTGTGCCATGCTATGGCCAGGTTAAAGCATCAACAAGCCCCTGTCCATGCATCGCTATGGTCAGGGCAGGGCACCTCCTGGAGGGAGGAGTGTAAACCTTTATCTGTGCCACGCTACGGCCAGGTTAAACCATCGACAAGCCCTTGGCCGCGCCTCTGGTTAGATCAAAGCGCCTCTTGGAGGGAGGTTGGATAAGTCCTTGGTTCCGGCTTGAGAAAGAGCTAACCAAGAGCACCGGACAACAATGGACTAAGACGTCTAAGCCCAAGAAGCGGCTCATCAAACAATGGACTAAGATGTCCAGGCCCAAGAAGAGGCATATCAACAATGGACTAAGATGTTCAGGCCCAAAAGGAGGCATATCAATAATGGACTAAGATGTCCAAGCCCGAGAAGCGACATATCAAATGATGGACTAAGACGTCCGAGCCCGAGAAGCGGCATATCAAATCGCAACCACATACACGATCTAAAGGGTATACACATGTCAAAGAAGATAGAATCTAAGGAGTAGAAAGGAGCTCCACTTATTACCGAATTTGGGTTTTAGATTTCTTATTTCTAAACTTCATCAGTTAATGCCCGAATATGTGTTCTGGGTCATTCATTATTAAAATATGAGACTTCATTCATTAATACCCGAATCTGGTTGCGGATCTTTCAATTCATCATACCCGAATCTGGGTTTTGAGACTATTATTTAACTTCACTCAATAGTACCCAAATCTGGGCTCAAGACTTCTACTAAGAAGATTATCATGGATTTTTTGGTTATTATTCGATAAGACCCCAATCTGGGTTCCAAACTTTCTAACTTTTGAATTTCGTTTATTAGTGCCCGAATCTGGGTCATTGGGTTTCTATCACAAGTGTTCGGGCAGTGATTTCTGGACTTCTATTACATGGTCATTATTAAATTTTTGTTAGCTATCTCCAGAGGATGACTTTCTAAAAACATTTATATCAATGGTTAAAACAATGGATGTTTACCATCAAACTTCAGATATTCCAACAATACGTTTAAAGTTGAATTCTCGGTTATCTCTTATCATTACCAAAGATGAAATTCAAAACATTTCATCAAGAGTAATTACTTTTCATTTATTGACAAACATTGATATGATGATTTATTAATATCCGCAAATGATATGGATAAACTCCTATACAGATTACAAGCTAACAATAACAAATACTGCTTATTTGTGCTTTTCAGGTACAGCAGAATAGTAAAAAGAATCGAAAGATTCAGCAAATACAGGAATTATGGAGCAAGCTATCAAATAGATGTATCAGAAATAACATTACAGGAAAGGATCATAGTCCGGGTGATATTTACAAAATTTTCATAATTTACAAGGTTTATAACATTATTACAAGTGTACAGAACAAATATATACATATCATTCATATGTCTTGAACGGCTTTATTTAAATCCTCAGTAACTAAAGGGTCTACAATATGATGGATAGCAATGCGAAGGACCACTTTTAGTTTCTTCTCTTTCTTTCTCATTTTATCTTCATCATCAATGGTCTCGATATTGGTCTTCAAAGCAAGATTAAAGGCCTTGTTTGCACCTTTAAGGGTTTTATTTTCCTTTTCTAAATCAGGGATGCGTTTTAAGAGAAGATACTTGTCGTGTTCTAGCTTTTGAATCCTAGCCGCATATTCATTTATGCGAGTCGAGTATCTTGCCTTTTGTTGTTCGTCAAAATACTTCATCATCTCATATTTAACTTTCCTACACCACCCACCCACTACTTTTTCGTCTAAGCCTGGAGGAGGATTTTTCATAGTGGGAAATTTCTAGGCAGCAAGGGAAGTGGATCTTGTAGATTTTGCGACGAAAGGGATAGCAGGAGAAACTGGTAACTCCTTGCTTGAGATGTTATTCCCCATGATGAACTCTAATGATTCACATTGAGCCTGACTGTCTTTTAGTTTCATCTCTAGATCGCTTATTTGTTGAAGGAGTTCTGACATTTTGTGATCAAAGTCGATTGACAGATTTGACTTGACTTGACGTTTCAATGCGGAAATCGCTTCATTTTTACTATTAACATCTGCTTCTAAATTGGCATCTGATCCTTAAGATTTTTGACAATTGTTTTCTGAAGTAAGAATCTCTTATGCCATCTTAACGTTTCGGTATTGCCTTGGAAAGGAGGAAGTAAAGTATCATCGAGAAGTTTTCTCTTTTCAAGATCTGCTAATAGCTTATCCTTAAGATTGATAATGCGTGATGCCAAATCTAACGAGGGAAGCGTTGCGGATAGCTGTAATTCCTACTTAAACAAAAAGAAAATAAAGTCAAGACCTAAGTAATCAATTTCTTTATTAAAAGCGATAAAAGATTACAACTCAAGTAACAATGAAACTAAAAGGTACAATTAGACATCTGCTTTACATCTAAAGTTGGGAAATTGCATTTCTAACTTTATTTAAGGAATTAGAAGAAAGGATAACCGTCGAGTCAAAAGGAACATTAACTCCTTCCGGAGTAAAAACCGAAGGATTTTTACTATAGTCTCATTCTCCGGCAGGAGGACTATCACGACCACATATTAGTTTGGTATGATATGTCCCGGTCTCTTTGAGTAGCTTTTCCTTTTCTTCACCGAGAAAATCAAAGCGGAGGCAAGGATGTTCCATATAAAGTTTCTGTAAATCTCTAAGAAAAAAATATCTGGCCAGTTTTGAAGATTTCAAAACTGACGCTTTCTCGAGATAATCTCTTCTTAGTTTAACGTACTGGCTTAGATAATCTTTAGAAACAAAGTTGCCAAAGGGACATTCACTCTGTAATAAAGTAGTGAAATACAACTAAGTACAGAAGGAAAATTAAAACAAACATTCACAAATAATTATTATTACATAATTACAACTATTCGTCTAGTTCATACAAAATTGATTTTGTAAAGAATTCTGGAATAAACTTGTCCTTATAATACTGAAGTTTATCAGAGGGCAAATCTTGAGGAATTGTTTTGACTCGAGGCAGATTCCAGCATGCTCCGGGATGCGGATCGAACCCAAATTCGTTCAAATATTTTTTGTGAAGACCCTTAAGTAAACCCCCACTATAGTCATCTGAATATGAGAAATCTATGGTCGGGTGTCTACAATAGGCTTTATGTAGAAAATCCACCAGAATATTTCTCTCCTCGATCAACATCCAAAAAAGTGTGATCAATTCCCAATTCTCTTTAAGAAGACCGTCATATCGAAGGCATGCCCTCCTCAGTCGTGGGGCAGCTTCTTGATGTTTAAAGGAGGCTAACACTGCCGCACTTCTATTGAGTCTATGATATTTATCGGAGAGAATGTTGTGCTCCTTCAATTGTTTATGTAACTCCCTATATAAACTATTTATTTCCGCTTGTTTTCTTTCAAGCTTGGTTTTATAGGGATGAACAGATTCCCTTCTTATCTAAAATAAGTGATTTAAGTTATTACTATCTTCGAAGTGAAAGATGCTTAAACAGAGAATCCCATACCTGAGAAATAGGAATTGACGCTTGAGAAGCCTGCTCCTTCTCTTTTGATTCTTCAACATTAACATAAGTAGGCTCTTGTTGAGGGTTTAAAGGCGCAGGGGGTTCAAGCGGGCTTGCTTCATGAGAAGATGGATCAGGATTGCCTTTTTTAGAAGTTTTCATGTTATCATCTCCATCTTTCTCAAGGCATCTGATTGACCACCTCCATCATTGCCTGAACCTTGACCTCCGTTGATGTTATCATCATCGTTATCATCATTATCATCATCATTACCATCATCATTGTCACCGCCTTCTTCTTCGACAACCTTATCTTTGTCGCCTTCGTCTTCAGAGTCAGATTCAACTTCAAAGAAAGGAATTTCAAAAGATAGGATTTTTGAGGCATCGACCTCCTCCCTCTCGGCAACTTCAGTCCCCTTCTCCATCTTTTTGATTTTATCCATGACCCTATCGACAAGAGCAGGGTCGAGCGAGGGGAAGCTCAGATTTGGGCATTTCTCGGCATTATCAGCATAGGCAAGCATTAGAGCGTCCTCGAATGAATTCATAATAATATCTTCAAGAGAAGAATCAAGAAATTGTGACACTCACTGCTTTGCATCGTAATTTGTGCCGATAGCCAGTTTTAAGGAAGCTTTATTCCTTTTTAGCCTTTCCTTTAGGGAGGATTGTTTAGATGCCATTTGTGCCTTCTCCTCTTTGGACTCTTTTAGAGTCATTGTCAATGCTAAGTTTTCATCAGCAAGAAGTTGGTGAGCTTTCTTCTCTTCCAAAATGATAGACTCTGACTGGGCGAGAGAAGCCCTCAATCGCTCCAATTCTACGGTAGCCTCATTCTTCTCCGCATATAAGGAGGAAACTTGATTGCTCAAATCAGAAATTTTCTCTCGTAACTTGGATGATTCGGCGGAGGACTTTAATGCATTTTCGTGCAAGGAGAACCAGCTTTTGGAAATCTAAGGGAAAAGAACAGCATAAGTAAAAAAAACTTAAAGAAAAACGAGCAACAATAAAGTTAAGTGAAGGAAAGCATACCAAGAGCTGTTGTTCTATGAGAGACCGATAATGACCCGCCAGGTTAGAAAAAGAAGAAGGCAGGTGAATTAAGATATAAGATGAAGAATTTAAAATAGAATGGACCATCTTTTCGAAAACACTCAAAGGTGTAGAAGATGATGGTCCAGGAAGGTTCAGCACTTGTGAAGGGGTCGAAGTCCCCAGGTCCTTCTACATCTGCTCGACCACTCTCGGAGAGCTGGAGATAACGATGCGAGAAAGTGGATCGACCTTAGTGGGAATTTCTTTAGGTTGATCATGAGGGGCTTCGATGGTCGGACTTTCTAGAGATCTGTCGATATCAACAAATTCCCCTTCGACCAATGGTGGAGAATCAAGAACTTAAACTACTTTGGCTCTTTTTGGGGATGGTTCCACCACAGTTGTTTTGATCAGTTTTCTTTTTGCGGCCATCTTCGATCTAGCAATAACTTGGGAGAAAGATGACGCACGAGAAGTTGTAGAGGGAAGAGCTGGATCACTTATGGGTTTTTCAACCTGAGGAGCAGCTGTAGAAAATTCAAACAAATTATAAGTCAGGAAAGAGATTTAAAAAGTACTGTTGGATTAAACTATAGGCACAATGTTTAAACTTACCGGAGGATCAGGGCATATACGTGACAATATGGAGAAGTTTGACGGATCTCCCAAAGAGAGAAAGCATTTGCTTCAGGATGTGTGTTGGACCAAAGGAGGTTGGCCAAGTATCCTTTGACCCGCAGGCAAGAGGGAGTGCTTTTGTAGATTTGTCAGATTCAGCAGCGTCAATCTGTTCCCAATTTTGCTTGAAGCTGCAACCAGCGACTCCACTGTTTTGTTGTCTTCTGCCTTTAACTCTTTAGTAGGAGCACCTGAAAAAAAACATTGATCAGCAAAGAAAATTAACTAGATGGAAGGATAATAATCTAAAATATGAGCTTACATGAAGAAGAGAAGGTCCCGCTAATGTTGGGGAAGCATCTAAGAACTGATTCTTCCAATCTCTGAACTTGTTCACTCCTTCGGATATCAGTTTCTTGGGAGGATTTGCCCTGAAGATTTGGTTGTTTAAGTTGCTGAGCTTAACTAACCGGAGAAGGTGATTCGACACTTCAATATTTAAAGAGGGAATGTCGGACCCCAGCGCCATCAACTCGAAGGATAAGAGATAAGTGTACACGTTGGGTGATAGTTGAATCGAGGAAATTCCAAGATAAACTGAAAACATAGATAGGAAGTCTGGAAAAGGAAGGAATCCTCCATGCCAGATGTGGATTGCAGTGTAGGCGAAATACCCTTCAGGAGGGCTGCTGATGGTGTCATTTTCAGTAGGGAGATGGCTTTCACCCCTATGATCCCAAAGTCATTAAGGATTGCATCCACTTTATCCTGAGTGGATATCAAGGAACGCTTGGAGGTAGCTTCAATTTTCTTAGGGGAACTCATGATTCTGCCAGGTGAAAACGTTCCAGTTAGAAATTATAGTTTCTTATGAAATTAACATTCTTTCAAGGATTACTAGAAACTTATTACAACAATTTGAACATCAAATAAAACATGAAACTTCATATTCTTGAAAGAATGTTAAATTTAAAAAAATGAAATGTACTGAGCTTTCGACAGAGTCGAAAGGGAAATAGAAGTTAACACTTAACAAACACCCTTCAACAATGTCGAAAGCCCAAGTATAAACATCTACCGAGCTTTCGACAGGGTCGAAAGGGAGGAAGGAAATATATGTCCAACCAACCTTCTTCAATAATGTCGGTAACTCAATAGAAGCTTTGTTATTTAATGAGAATAGTCAAAACCTACATAACATATTGGAACAAAGTATACACTACCAATATTTAATAAACAAGGAAAACAGACCCTTCGACAGCGTCGAAACCCACAACCTTAGTTTTTCTAAGGGAATATGAATGTTGTCGAAACCTTATATACCAATTAAGTCGAAAGGTTTTGAGTTGGAGTCAGGCTGATAAAAAATAAAAGGGCTTGGAGCGTTTCGACGATATTGAAGAAAGATGATGATTAAATCCTGGTTAGTTACAGAAGGTTTCGACTCAATAGTTACAAAGGTTTCGACAGAATCGAAAGGGTGCAGGGTTTCGAAAGCGTATCAACAACTAAATTTCAATAATATAACAGGATTTGACTAAGTCGAAACGTTTAACTTGATTTATGACTTATACAAAGTATGCTTTCTTCGACCCAATTTATAAAATATATCAATCTCTAACTTAAAAAAATTAAAAGTAAGTTTGAACAAAGGGTGGCGAAGCCCATAGGACAAAACCTATGCTTTCGAAAATATAAATTACGTAATTATTTAGAAAGATGCAATAACCCACCTCTTCGAAAGGTATCAGGATCAAAAGCACAAAATTGCTTTCGAAGAGGTCGGTTTCGTATGAACTAAATAACCTTTTGACATGGTCAATTAAATAAGGAGTTAAATTACCTTTCGACCCCATCGAAAGGGGTTGAAAAATCAAAACAGTAAAATGCCGCCTTAATCCCTTTCGAAGGGGTAGAAAGGTAAAATTCTAGCGCCAAATTTTTGATTCGTACAACTCAAAACTTCTAGATGAAGTTAACCGAGATTCCTTCTTCCCCAAATCCGATTTCAACCTAGAAATTTATAAATTAATAAGCAAATGGATTCAAACGCGAATCAATCGCTTAAAATTTTGAAATCTTTAAGGTAAATTATTTTTCCCCCTAAAAACAACTATAATAATAAAATCTGAATCGAAAAGGATCAAAACGAGAATTAATAAAAAAAAGTAAATCGAATCAAGCCATGAAACTAAATTAAAGGATGCTTTCAGGAAAATAAGAACTTAGACAGTTTTCAATAAACCAAAACAATAATTAAAAATCTGAACTGTGAAAATTTGTGAAATTGAAATTCATTGTAAAATAAAAAGAGAGAAGAAAATTTGAAAAGCGAGATAACATCAACTTACTTTAAATCTAGATTCTTCTTTGTTTAAGATAAAAGTTATTTGAGAAAGTTTAAGAACTTTGATTTTGCTCGAAGTAAATTCTGAATGCAGATGAATGAAAGAGGAGAAGAAGAGAACATGATTTGTAAGAAAAGTCAGCAAAGACGGTAAGCCGTTCAATCAGATTTAATTAAACGGCTCAGATTCACGGGGGAATACAAAAAGGCGGGAAACATTCAGGGTTTCGAGATGATTGACTTGGAAAGTCAAGGGCATCCCTTCGCTTGGGAGGGAGAGGAATGTTATTACCAAATATCCTTTCGATCATGTCGAAACCAGATTGAATGGAAAATAAAGAAAAGCAAGAGAAAGTAGGTCCACAAGACCTTTCGAAGGAGTCGAAGGGATGCAACACCCAAAGACTAGAAGTATCAAAACCTTTCGAAGGGGTCGAAAGAGTTGAAAGCAGCTCCTACCTCATGATTCTGGTACGTGGATCGCCAACTTCCACGCACTCCTGTCCGACACCAGCTCTACGGATATATTCCAAATTTTCAAGTCACCATAAATCATAGCAGAAAAAAATTAGACGTGCACATTAGAAACAAAATTTACGAACAAAATATACCTCTGATTCGATACCATCATCTTCTTCAAAAATATTATCTTCTTCTAGTATGTTGTCTTTTCAAAGTTCTATACTCATTTTCATCCATTTTTAATAGTAAAAGAAAAAAAAATGAAAAATTAAAGAACATGAAAAATTATAATACATTTCAATCTAAAAGTTTATAAGGTAAAATAATCGTTGCAAGTAACCTTTAAGGTCCGAAATTTATGTCAAGGAACCGAAAGTATCCTGACCATAGAAAAATATTGAACCCGATATCCACCTTTAGATCACATTTTCGTATCGGTCTTATATTAGTGTTTTCAATTTTTGTTGGAAGGGTAAAAATAGTTCTTTAATTGGGTTGGAAGGGCAAAAATAGAGGCTAATAAAATTGGGTTGGAAACGCAATAATACTGGCTAATAGAATTGGCCTTTGGGGTGGGCTCCATTGTTTAATTTCTTATTCGGTGGAGAATCGGTATTGGCTAGTTCTATTTCCACCTCTCTTTTCTCCTTTCGCACCCTATTGGGTTACAAATAATCATCACACCCTACTTTTTCTCTTTCGTCCTCCAGTTCATTCCAAAAATGACCTTACATTTTTTAAACCACGTTCAGCTTTGACGTTGTTTATTCACGAACCATGCTCGATCCGAATTAAGTTGTTACACAAACCTCACTCGATCCGAGCTAGGTTGTTACACAAATCTTGCTCGGTCCGAACTATATTGTTACACAAACATCGTTTGTGTCAAGTGATGTTTTTATATAAACATCGCTCCTTTAGAGCTTTTCTACGTAATTATTTCTTTTAAACATAATTTGGTGTGGTTCGAAGATAGAGGCAATTTTAAAAAACCTGAGAATTGACGAAGCAGCAGGTGTGAAAGAAGGAAGAATCAGCCATCGGTATTTAACCCGGTTGAATGAGCAATTTCTATAGGAAATTCTTGTTGTTCGCACCATAGCTAAGATCAACGCGATCAGGGCGACCGTTTGGTGTTAATAGAATAAACAATGCTTATGAATTTAATTTTACTCTATTCAGTTGTTCTATTTTGATCTTTCACCCGGCAAATCTTTCAAACTTGAGTTTTAGTCTCTACAATTTTGAATTTTTTTTATCGCAAATTCAGGTTCTACATCCGTTTTATAGTGGCCTTTTTTGTGTTAAATTAACTACCGTATGCATGTCTATGGACAACATTATTACAAGTTCACAACTTTTATGTAGGAATGTAAGTACTTTTATGTAGGCATGTAAGTGTTTGATGGTTTGCTTGAAAGGTATTCAAAAACAATAACTTATAATATTTGTATATCACTGCACTTTAGTTAATTTACTAGAATTCGTACGTGCTCATTTTTATTTATAGCCCACAGTTTGATCATTTTACTACTAGAGAAATTAAAGGGGTATGCCAAAAAATTTATTTATCTGCATTAAATTTCATGGAGATTTTGCACCTTGATACACATTTCCATGTGATAAATTAGTTTTTTCTCTGTGTTTACTAATGCTTGAACCAAAATGATTGAACGAAGAATGAGCGTGCATTTCCTGATATCAAAAGCTGACTACATTATTTTTGTAAGTTGGAGTGTATAAATTTCCTCAACTTTTTTTCTTGTCTAAAAATGTTTAAATGTTACTTCAGTTATACTCAGTTTATTTATCCATCAATGTACATGCAGTGTAAGAACATGAATCAATTTTTATAAACAGCTATCAAGTTAGCGCACAAATATTTTATGCATTGACTTCCTTATCTTGTTTCATGTAGTGAATTTGCTCGGAAATGGCTCTTATAAGACTGGGACATTATTAAAGAGCACCCGACAAAACTGGATCGGGAATATGTGGTGGCTATTTTAGTCAGTATTCTATCTTTTTCATTGTTCTTTTGGCCTACATGTTCTATCTCATTACTAATAACATTCTGCGATCATATATTGTATTCAGTAATTTAATAAAAGAATTACTAAAAACTGTCATAATTTTGAAGCCAGTTATTTGTGCAATGCCCTTCCAAAATTCGAAAAGAAAATCCACTTGTTAAAATAAAATCCTCCCTCAGTTTTAACATTGTAAAGAGATAGCATAATAATAGAATGTCATGCTGTGTACATATTAGCATATAGCCTCCCCCAGTTTGAACCTTATACTAGTTGTTCTACCTTCATTTGTTGAATTAATTAAATGGATGGGCATTGACATATAATTCAGATTTTGGCAGATAATATATACTGAAATTTATTGAGAATGCACGAGCAATAGTTCCTTTTGAAACACACTGAAGCTTCCATATACATACTTTACTCGTAAAATTCAACTCTCGTATTTTGTTATCATATTTGCAAACAGCAATGTTAAGCAAAATTAGAGCTGGAGGGGAGACCATTAACTACTGATTATTGCACTATCACTCCAATGGTTGTCGCAAGTTTCCACGTGATATCACATAGAAAAATATTTAATGTTGATACAGGAAATCCTTATACTTATAATATATATATCCATGGTTTGAGCTTTTAAACCGGCAACATTTCTCTTTGTCAATTGATTTGGTCCTTTCTTTTGCCTCGAATAAGAGTTAGTATCCTTTGTGAATTTGTCCATATGCAGAATATTTAATCAAATACCCCACAAATCTTCCACATTCAAATATCAAATAAGGCTCGGACAGGAACATACCATATGCATGCCAATTCAACCATTTAGCGATTTATATTATTAACAAGTCATCATCAACCTCAAATACATTCCTTTGCACGTTCTATAAACTCTATAAATAAACCTCATAATCCCGATCACATTCAACACAACAAACAAACCATAAAGAAGAAGAAAAAAAACAAAAACCCATCTCAATAAAGTCAAGTTTAATGGAAAGTTCTTACAAGATCACTCTTTCCATTCTCATAACCTCTCTATTCATTTGCATCTCATATGCTTCTCCAACCAAATTTCTTCAAACCTCATGCAAACCGACTTCATATCCGAGCGTATGCGTCCAGAGCCTCTCTGCCTATTCGTCACTAGTTCATCGCAGTCCACGTCATCTTGCTGATGTGGCACTATCTCTAAGCGCAGCTAGGGCTCATGAAGCTTCCACCTATGTATCTAGACTTTCGTCAGGAAACCCTAAACACAAGTCCTTGCATGCAGTAGATTATGATGTTAATGATGCAATTCACGACTGTATGATTACAATGTCCGACAGTGCAGTTAGGCTTCATAAGTCTATTAATCAACTTCGTAAACTAGGAAGAACGAATAGGCCTTCGTTTGCTTTGAGATTAGGCAATGTTCTAACGTGGGTTAGTGCTGCGCTTACTGATCAGCAAATGTGCCTTAATAGCTTGATGGAAAGTAATGTTAATAGTAAACTGCATGCTATGGTAAGGAAGAAAGTGCTTACTGTGAGTAAGGTTACAAGTAACGCTTTGTCGCTTGTCAATAGGCTTGGGTCAAGATATTAGATCTGCTTATATGGTTGATGATTGTAAACAAATTTTGATGTGTTATATATATAAATTCGTTTCCTTGTTGATACATTATAAGTTGGAATAGAGTTATGTAAAGTCCTAATTTCCTGGCATTTTGAAACAAATATAGTGCTGTTATCTGTATGAAACCAGCAAAATACACCATCTATGATGGTTATTTATCCCAATATGCTGTTGGAAATTTTCAAAATTAGTTTTGGGATTGGGTTTCACTACAAGAAAAGATTAAAATTGAAACCGATAATTTCAGTCTTTAACTAAACAATTCAATCTTAAAAATATACATAAATACCGATTGGAGACTGAAATTTCTGTCTTTATTTCTCTAGTCCCAAAAAAGTTTTGAAACTGGATATTTAGTCTTAAATAATAAAAACTGAAATTTCAGTCTTTAATATTGTCAAAGACCGAATTTCAAAGACTGAAACACGGTTTTTAATCGGTCTCAAATTATATACATTTTAAAAAGTAATTAATTTCATTTTATTTATGCACAATATATATACATACATTTGCGCACGCTGGTACATAACCATAATTAACCAACTTATAATATGTATGTATAAGAAACATAGTAACTACTAACCTGTAGTACAATTCATACGGTAAAAAAATAAATTTATTACTCATCGTAAGATTACAAAAGTGAATGAGACTAGATTACATAATCAAAATTTATTACATTCACGTATTAATTAACATCGTAGCTTCTAACAGGCTCGGATCTAGTTCTAATTCTTTTCTTCCTACCGTTGTTCTCACTTTCAAATTCAAACTCTCCATCGAGTGTTATCCACATCTAGTTTCAGCAGCTAATTCTAGGATACGGTTATTAACCTGATGTGGTGTCGTTCTACTGTAAAGTAAGTGGCACTTGATGTTATATTGTTACTTTGGATCAGTGGCGGAGCTAGCCCAACATTTTAGCTAGGGCCATATTTTATACTACAAATGAATACTTAATAAAAAATAAGTTAAATCTTATTGGGTCTAAAACTACATAAAAATATGTTCAGAAAAGTGGGAAAAATGGGCCAAAGCCTTTAACCTTTTTCCACGTATGGCCAAAGAAAAAAATCAGCTAGGGCTTGATATCAAATTCTAGTTTTTAGTACACATTTTCAATTATTTCAGATAGGGCAGCAGCCCCTACTGGCCCAACCTTAGCTCCGCCCCTGCTTTGGATGGAATCTGATTGTCTTCTTATGACATGGAGATGCATTTGCTTGAAAAAATAGACTTGGCTACAGAACAAAGAGGGAAGTGTTTGTTCTAGATTTTTCTCAATTTACTCAAAATCTTAAAATTGTCATTCTCACAACCATCACCTAATCCCTTTCTTCTTCTTTTTGGCGCTTATCACTTTCCTCGATATTGCTGAAGCTGATAAATAAAAAACGCATTCATAGACAGTTTCTTTAGCATTATTGGCTATTTTTCCATTTGCAGGTAGATCTTTTTTCACAATCCCACTGATGTTCACGATCTGAAGAAATTGATCATATTCACGAACATTACGACTTCCATCCTCATGCTGTACGCTAGTTGCTGCGGCCAGGAATAGCTGGAAGGTCCAACGTTGAAATCCTTTGTTATATTAAATCATGTTTCAGATTTTATGTGCACAGCTTTTTGTGAGTAATCTATGCACTCTATTACCCAAGATATTTTCTCACTTTTTTGGTTTGATGTGTATTAAAGTGATGTGTAGGAAAGTATGGATGCCGAAGGAAAATGGAAATTGCAGAGAAGATAAATGGTAGTGGGTAATGGGTTTATGGCACCCTGAATCTAAGGATAAGTGGGACGTTAATGAATTTTTTTAAAAAAAATCATTTATTAAACCTAACAAATAATTCATTTTTTAAATAGTTTTAGATTATCACAGATTCACACGGATTACTAAATTTAACCGTTGGATTTAAAAATGAAACAAAAATCTCAACGGTTGTAAATTCATTCAATTAAACACAACTCAGTGACTTAATGACTGACAACTAGTCTTTAAATATATATGTGTTTTTGCAACTGATTTGAAACTGAAATTCAGTCGTTGATTGCTGAAACTAAAGACTGGATTTTTCAATCTTTGGTTTTGTCTTTAATTACAAACTGAAAATGTTCGGTTCCTAATTTGGAGTCTTTGGTTTTGTCTTTAATTACAAACTAGTCTCCAAGGAAGGTTGGACCCTTTGGGCACCCAAAGCTTCGCTTTGATGTGAGGAGGAAAGTTATGCATCACCACCACATGCGCGCCGTCGCCGATCGAGGGAATTAATTTTTGTTAACGGGCCGGATCCAGAATTTGAACGGACGGATTTGGCGGGTCATTTGAAACAAGGGACACGACCGTTTAGTAATAGTTTTAAACTGTTACGAAAAGGCGCGACCGTTTGTAACAGTTTTGGACTACTGGAAAGGATGCAACGCTTGACGAATGGGTACTTCCTCTTCTACTATGAATAGTGACGCCCATGAACCATTACAAAAAACAACAGTCTCTTTTCTCCTTCTTCTTCTTCCTCCAGATCTGCGACGCCCAAAAGTGTTGCAAACGCAGAAACGTTGCAGATCAATTGTCTTCTTCTTCTTCATTGTATTCTCTACTAAATTGCATCATCAGAGATCAGAATTGAGTGTTCTTGGTCGGATCAAAATCGTACAAGTTTTGAATCCGATTACGCTATTTCAAGGCTTCATTGAATCCTGAAGTCGATAGTTCGATAACCCGTTTGTACCTGTTGGGTTGAACTATTGTCTAAAAGAATCTACGTAGTAAATCCTTGAAGTCGGAAGTACAGCAGTTATCATCTTCATCATTCTCGAATCATCGACACAATTATCCAACAACTTTTAGACAATACCTTCAACCATGGATGGTTCGAATTCAATCAATCTCAATGCTCTTCAAGTTATGAATCAACATTTAACACGATTGGAGCGGTTTGATGGTGAAAACTTCGCTCGTTGGCAAGAGACGATGAAATTCTTTTTGATCACGGTCAAATTGTTCTATATTCTTGAAGATAACTTGAAGGAAATACCAGAGGAAACTGATAAAAATACTGACGAATTGAAAGCAAAACGTGCAAAGCGCAAAGATGATGATTTTCTATGTAGAGGGCACATTCTGAATGCATTGTCTACTCCTGTCTACAACGCACATAGGACTTTGGAAACTGCAAAGGCACTTTGGGCTGCACTAGAAAGCAAATACCGCATATCCGAGGCAAGTAACAAAAAATTTCTTATTTGCAATTTTATGGATTTCAAAATGGATGCAAATAAGTCCATAGTTGGACAAGTAAGCGAAATTCTACCGTTAGTGAATCAACTTAAAGATGCTGGAATAAATCTCCCTGAATCTTTTGTTGTTGGAGTTATAATTTCAAGACTTCCTAATTCTTGGAATGATTATAAGAAAAAATTAAAGCATGCGGAAACGAATTATGATTTAGACGGTTTACAACGTCATTTTCGTATTGAAGAGGACTCTCGTAAACGCGAATTAGACGATAATCCGCAAACTGAGTCCCATTGTAAGGCAAATAATGTTCAAATTACTAACAAGCTGAAGCCTAAGAATGAGACACAGTTTAAGAAGAAAAATTCCAACAAGGAAAGGTGCTTGTTACTACTGTAACAAGCCTGGCCACTATGCCCGAGACTGCCGTCAGCGGAAGAAAAAACAAAAGGTGAATGTGGTCGAAGACTCGCTTGTGGCTGTAGTGCAAGAGGCGAACTCCGCTAGCGAAACTGATAATGATTGGTGGTTTGATACTGGAGCAACCATTCACATTTGCAAAGACCGTAATCTGTTTAAGACTTACGAAGAAAATAATGGAGAAGCCGACAAGGTTACTGGAGCAAATAAGGTTCCAAGCAAAGTTTTGGGAAAAGGCACCATAAAACTTACATTTACTTCTGGAAAAGTTCTTACATTAGTTAATGTATTTTATGTACCTGATATGTGTAAGAATTTGGTCTCTAAATACCTTCTTAACAAAGGAGGATTCAAGATGGTGTATGAATCTGATAAGTTAGTGTTGTCCAAGAACGGAAAATTCATTGGACATGGATACTCTTGTAACGGCATGGTTAAGTTGAATCTAATAAAGAAATCTTCTATTTATATTGTTGATTCTGTTAGTTTATGGCATGGTAGACTAGGACATGTTAATTATAATTCCCTTAAAAATATGCATAAACTAGGATTAATTTTTGATTGTGATTTCGATACTATCTCTAAATGTGAAATATGTGTTCAAACAAAAATACACCGAAAATCATTTAAATCTATAGAAAGGAAAACTGGCTTGCTTGATTTAGTATATAGTGATGTGGGTGACTTAAAAAATCATATCACCTATAGTGGTAACCAATACTATATAACATTTATTGATGATTATACTAGATATGCATATGTGTATCTAATGAAAACTAAAGATGAGGCCTTTGATAAATTTAAAATTTACAAAGCAGAGGTCGAAACACAATTAGGAGTTAAAATAAAAGTATTACATTCAGATCGAGGTGGTGAATATTTCTCAAATGAATTCACCATATTTTGTAAACAACACGGCTTAGTTCACCAATGCACTGCCCCATATACACCGCAACAAAATGATGTTGCTGAAAGAAAAAATAGAACTTTAGTAGAAATGGTTAATGTCATGCTCATAAGTTCAAACTTACCTTATAACCTATGGGGTGATGCTATGTTATCTGCATGTTATATCTTAAATAGAGTACCACTTAAAAAGAATAATGTTTCCCCTTACGAATTATGGTTTAATAGGAAACCTAATCTTACAAGACTTAAAGTTTGGGGTTGTTTAGCATATGTTAGAAAACCAGACCCTAAACGACCAAAGTTAGGAAATAGGGCATTTAAATGTGCTTTCATAGGATATTCACTTAATAGTATAACTTATAGATTCCTAATTTTTGACACCCTAGAAGTTATAGAATCCGTAGATGTAGAATTCTTTGAAAATCAAACTGTTGAGATTCCATTGAGATCATCTAGTCCAGAACCTAATACGATTGATGATATCAATGACGATGACTATGCTCCTGCTCAAAACAACAAGGAAGTATCAGTACCAGATAATAGTTCTAAACAAAGGAGAAGTAAAAGAGCAAGAATAGAGAAGGACTATGGTCCTGACTTCATTACATATCTTATAGAAGGCGTAAGGACGAAGTCCTTAATGTGACTAGATATGTCATGAACGTCGATGATGACCCCAAAACTTATTCTGAGGCTATGAGTTCCAGAGACTCAATATTCTAGAAAGAAGCTATTAATGATGAAATGAATTCCATATTGTTAAACCAAACTTGGGTTTTAACTGATTTACCTCCTGGTGCTAAACCTATAGAATGTAAATGGATATTAAAGAAAAAGTTGAATACAAATGGATCCATTGATAAGTTTAAAGCCAGATTAGTTGCTAAGGGATATAAGCAAAGACATGGAGTAGATTATTTTGATACATATGCTCCAGTTGCTCGCATATCTTCTATACGCTGTTTAATAGCACTTGCACCAATTCATAAATTGGTCATACATCAAATGGATGTAAAGACTGCGTTTCTAAATGGAGATTTAGAAGAAGAGATATATATGGAACAACCTGAATATTTCAAAACCCCAAGCCAAGAAAAGAAAGTTTGCATTATATATGGAACTCTAACTGAGTATTCCAGTATTATTGGGAGTCTTATGTATGCTATGCATTGCACTAGACCAGACATAGCACATGCTATAAGCATGTTATGTCGATTTACGAGTAATCCAGGTTTCGAACATTGGAAAGTTATTTCCAGAGTTTTAGCTTATTTGAAAGGAACCGTTACCCATGGTTTATCTTATAAAGGATATCCTGCTGTAATAGAAGGATATAGTGATGCAACCTGGAACAATGTAGAATCCAAATCCATGTCTACGACTGGATGGATCTTTACGTTAGGAGGTGCTGTTGTGTCTTGGGTTTTCAAGAAACAGACCTGTATATCTGACTCAACAATGCTGTCAGAGTTGATTGCATTAGCAGATGCTTGTAAGGAAACGGAATGACTTAGGAATTTATTAATAGAAATCCCATTATGGAAGAAGCCATCTCCAGCAGTCTTGATTAACTGTGATAATCGGGCTATAATATACAATGTCTCTAATAAGACATATAATGGAAAGTCTAGACATATGAGTCTAAGACATCAAATGATAAGACAGTTACTCAAATGTAGGGTAATAACCGTTGATTACATAGAAATAAAAATAACTTGGCTGACCCACTCACAAAGAGTCTTCCAAAAGCAATGGTTTCTATAAAATCAAAGGGAATGGAACTAAGGTCTGTGAATGAAAGTTGATCATCCTTAACAGAAACTCAACTTATGTTTTGAAAGGGATAGACAAAGTTCAATGGGTACCAACAAGTTAAGAGAATGATTATGGAACACTAAATCAATAATTCCATAATATTTAGTGTTGGATTCTGCAAGAACAGAGGATGGATAATATGTCCTTGATAAGTCTAGTTACCTTAAAAAAAGGTGTATCGCAGAAACACCTTAAGAGACTTACCTATATGAGTATGGAAATCAGGTCGTTTCCTAAGAAAGTAAGACCGCTTTCTGATGTAGACTCATGAACAAAGGATTTAAGCACATGGCCATTAATGTGCTAAGCATACAGAACACTCTATATACGGAAATCAATATGTGTGACTGTTCCGGTACTATCACTAGCGGTACTTGGTTCAAGATATGTTAACCATAGACTTCGATAGAACTTTGAATGGTTTACACTAAGTGAAGGTTCAAATCCAAAAGATACCTATCATTTATGTATTGGTTTCCATGATAATGCAAAATTTAATCTTGGAACTACGTTGGCTTGATTCCACTTGAGTATGTAGGTAGTAGTGATGCAGCCGTCTATTTTATTTATTTTACTTATTTTGAAAATGAGGGAAAATTGTTGGAAATTTTCAAAATTAGTTTTGGGTTTGGGTTTGTTTTTAAAGAGGGAAGAAGTGGAAAGAAGATGTAAGAAGAGAGAAGGATGAATAGTCCCACATCTAGGAATTTAAGAGAATATATTGATTTATATATGGTTTTTTCTAAGTAAGGTTGAGCCCTTTGGGCACCCAAAGCTTTGCTTTAATGTGAGGAGGGAAGTTATGCATCACCACCACACACGTGCGCACCGCCGCCGTCCGACCGGCCGGGTTTGTGTCTAAAATGACGAATTAATTTTTGTTAACGGACCGGATCCAGAATTTGAACAGACATATTTGGCGGGTCATTTAAATGAAGGGGCACGATCGTTTGTAACGGTTTCAGACTGTTGGAAAGGATGCAACGCTTGACGAATGGACACTTCCTCTTCTACTATAAATAGTGACGCCCAGGAACCATTACAAAAAACAACAATCTCTTTTCTCCTTCTTCTTCCTCCAGATCTGCGACGCCCAAAAGTGTTGCAAACGCAGAAACTTTGCAGATCAATTGTCTTCTTCTTCTTCATTGTATTCTCTACTAAATTGCATCATCAGAGATCAGAATTGAGTGTTCCTGGTCGGATCAAAATTGTACAAGTTTTGAATCCGATTACGCTGTTTCAAAGCTTCATTGAATCCTGAAGTCGATAGTTCGATAACCCGTTTATATCTGTTGGGTTGAACTATTGTCTAAAAGAATCTACGTAGTAAATCCTTGAAGTCAGAAGTACAGCAGTTATCATCTTCATCATTCTCGAATCATCAACACAATTATCCAACATATGCATGGCAAAACTTCAAATTTAGGTGTAAAGGCTACTGTATTTCAGAATACAGGAACGGATAAGCCTAAATTTCACTAAAGCATAATAAATTTTGAGTAAAAGCAAAAACTCCTAAGAATCACATTTTAGCCATTTCTATTATGTAGATTTTTGTTTTCTTGGATATCTGGATCTCAACTAAACATAAAAGCTCAAAATATTTCTCTGTTGGTTTTCTCATGAGAGAGGATCATAATTCAGGGTAGGAAGTTATTCCAGCTCATTAAATTATGGCGTTAAATAGGTCGAGTTGATCCCTTTGTTCCCTGATCAATTATGCTATTTCGTAATTTTGATTATCATTTGATTCACTGCTAAATTTCTTCGTATCCAAAAGCTAAGTTGGTCGTGGCTCTAGACTATTAATATACAGCGAAGTTTTCAAATCGTAAAATTCAGACTTTAATTCAAAGCGAGATTTAAAATGTCCATATTTAAAAGTTGGACACACTTTAAAATTGATTATAATGTTTGAATTTTTCAATCTAAACATAAAACTTGGTCTTCTACCAAAACGAGAAATAAAAAGAAAATAACATCAAAAAATAACAAGCAGAGATATCTACTCAATAATTAAGGAAAGAGGCTTAAAATCGTACGTTTATAAGTGAGTTTGAATCGAAATGGAAATCAAATCGGAATGATATAGATCCGATCAAAAACGTGATTTAAATCGTACGTTTTTAAGATTTTTTACAACAATGGTTTATAGTGTGTTATAATCTGAGATTGACATAAGAACCCTTTATTTCTTAATCATGTCCATCTCATGTATTTCAACAATCATATTTTCTTAAAGTTAGTCTGATAATATCTTGAATCTTCTTGAAGAATTTTAAATAGTAACTTTCAAGTAGTTCTAAATAATAACTTTTAAGTAGAAGCGTGCATATAATTTACCTTCTTAGTAAATAAAAATTGCTTTATAAACCATAAGAACTAAATAATTGATTCTTAAATTCAACTTATTAGCTACTTTTGAAAGTTACTTATAAGAAGTTTTCAAACTACAAAATTGAAAAAAGTTACTTATAAATAGTTTTGATTACTTATAGGTAGTTGCCAGGCACGCTCTTAGTTTTTCTGCCTTTGTTGATTTAACTGAAAGTATGGGTATTAGCATAGTAATTTAGACTGGCAAATAATACAAAGGTTATCAATATCGAATGAGCACCGGTTCTTTTTGAAGCACAATGAAACTTCCGTGTACTTAGTTTACTTGTAAGATTCAATTCCTGTACATATCTGCAGACAGCAATATTAAGAATTAGGCCTGGACGGCGACAACTAACTATTGATTATTTTATTATTACTCTAGTTGGTTGTCACATGTTTCCCCATATTGTTGCACACAAATATATAATGTATACAAGATATCCTTGTACTTGTATAAGCATATAATGGTTTAATTTATTGTAAAGTGGAATCTGCATCACTGTTCATTGTTGGTGGAAACACCATTGTGCGACTCTTGAAGTCCCACTTCGCCATAAACCAATACGTAACGCCTTTTTTCCCACTAATTTGCTAAAAACAAGAAAACAAAATGGCTAGCAGGAGCGACTTATAAAGATAAAAACAAGACATTATATAAGGTTTTTTCTTCTTCACATTTTCGTACTATATCATATACATTTTAAAGGATCAAATTACCTTTTCTTTTTCTTCTTCTTTTTATTGTAAAAAGCAAATTTTATTGGAAGATGATTTTGGTGTCCGGTATAGAACTACAAGACCCGATTTGAATCGCTGTTTTTTAAGAGCCGTTTCTTTTCTATGTCATAATGGAATTGAATTGAAAAAATCTCTTTCAGGATACAATGAAGGTGTTTGATTCAAGTTTGTGACTACTTAAATCAAACCGAAAATAACACTTGGTTTCTTGTGATGATGCGAGAAGAATTAGTAGTTTTTTATTTGGAAAGTTGAAGTCTAATGCGACACAGGGATATTTATATATGAAGGAGGTGACGATTTGCGAATAGATACAACCGTTTGAAATGAACATCAAATAAGTTCAAAAATTATGATCGTTGCAACAGTCGCATCCATTTGCAGTCTATACCGTTTTAGGTTGATCGACGTCGGCGGGGGTACTGACCCCGCAACTCCAACTGGGGGGTTGCCACCCCTATACCCCCTCTGTGACAAACATTTTGAAAAAACTTCTAAAATTCCCCACCTTTTTTCAAATATTATGGATACATGAATACAAAATAGGCTGCATCACTAAAAGTGACTACCTACGTGCCCTTGGAGGATTAAGCCGCCGTAGTTCATGCAATATTTATTAAAACAAATTGAATGACTAGATTGAAGGACTATGCATCGTCATTGGAAATAGTACATAAATAAAAATAGCTTTTGGCTTGGAACTTTCATTTAGTGTAACAACTCAAAGTTGATCATGGTGCTTTGGAGAACAGTCTTGAACTAATGACCTTATGATGACTAACCGGAGTCGTCACACATACTATATTCCATAAGTAGAGTTAATATCTTATTCCTACGCATTAATGGCCTTGCATAATATTTTGATTTCTTCAGTGCTTTAGAAACGGTCCAGATTTATAGAAAACAGTCTCACTTCTCTTGCGTGATTATGCGAGTCACTCCCTTCACTAAAAAATCCATTATGGATTAAATGCAACCTCTTCAATGTAGAATACACACACCGGATATTTTAGGAATGAGATGTAAAGGCTTTAGCGTCTTAGTTGACCATACTACTTGTTTGTATCCTTTGAACTTAGTTTGTTTTTCAAAACATAAGTAGGGTTCTCATCGTAGATGATTAAGGTTAGGTGGACCTTTATCCCATTCCCTTTGATGTTTTTGTGATCAACTCTCTTGCTAGTCCTTTCGTTAAAGGATATGCTAAGTTATTCTTTGACTCTATGTAGTCAAATGTAACAACCCCTGTTTAACTAGACTTCTAAGAAACTTGTATCTAAGGTTAAAATATCGTTGCCTACCATTGTTATTTTTCTGTCCCACTTTATATAAAGTTGTTTGGCTGTCACAGTATACCATTATTATTGGAGTTGGTTTTGTTCAAATAGGAACATCCATTAATAGATCATTTAACCATTATGTCTCTTTACATGCATTTGCTAATATATAATGTTGCTTGGCTGTAACAATATACCATAATTGTTGGAGTTGGTTTTGTCCAATAGGAACATCCATTAATACATCTCTTTACCATTATGTCTCTTTACATGCATTTACTAATGTGATGAATCCAATCAACATAGTTGACTCTGAAATGCATGTTTGTTTCTTAGAGCTCCATGATATGACTGCATCTCCTAATATAATCCATCCAGAAGTGGATTTAGAGTTGGACTCTATATTATTCCAACTTGCATCACTATATCCTTCAAGTATAACCAGATATTCTTTATAGCATAACTCAGTCAATTGTCTCTTTTAAATATTTTAGAACCCTTGAAATTGCATTCCAATGCTGTAACACCTTAGATTTTTGATAATAATTTTTAGGATATTTAATTAGCTAAATAAAATAAAATAATGTGTTGATTAGGGAATTGAAATTTGATTTAATTAAGAGGTAGCCGTGCCATTTAACCTATGAATTAAAATAAGAGTTAAATTGAAATAGAGGAGGGGTAAAATAGAAAAGATGCCATTTCTATATCCCTAAACCCTTGGCCGTCTACCCCCCTACACGTCAACTTCATTTTATCAAAATTTTTAAGAGGCCGACTACCATTAACAAGGAAAAAAGGAAGAATAGCTAGGAAGAAGTTAATTCAAATCAAATCCATTTACATCTCAATCTCTTTAATTTCTAAAGCTGTGTAGTTAATGTCCCGATATTACCCTACTATAACCCTGCTATATCTCATAAAGAATTTCTGCCGCTACGATTTTTCCATATAGCCCCAAATATAGCCTTTCCGCTTTAAGCCCCGCTATTTCCGCTATATCCGTTATTTCCGCTATATTCTGCTATTTCCGCTATATCTTCTTTAAAAGAAATGAATTGAAAAATGACATTTATACATTATAAAAATTATGAAATTAATTAATTAAATTGAATTTTTAATATATTTTCAGAAATGAAAATACTCTAATATTCTACTAAATTCAATTATGTTATATAACAGTTTTACATTTATTTACAGTATATTCACACATGTTTTTATTTAAAATTTCTAGTTCCACCAGAAAATGTGATTACAGCAGGTAACGAAGTATGGGGTGATTATCTGGTTGGCTTTTTTCTTGATAAGCCTCTTTCTTACCTTACTGTCATTTCTCATCTCAAAAAAGCTTGGAAATTAAAAGGCTCAATCAAAGTTAAATCTGATGGATATTTGTTCCTATTCAATCTGTCTTGTGATGAAGACAGAAGGAATATTATTGCTTCAGACCCGATAATAATGAGGAACAAAATTTTCATTGTAAAGCAATGGGATTCCACTGTAGGCAATAGTTGTAGTACGATTCGTTCTGTTCCAGTTTGGATCAGGTTATCCAATATTCCCCTTTATGCCTGGTCTCATATGGGAATTAATTGGCTTTCTTCTCGAATTGGTAAATTCATGTGTATGGATGCGCAAACTGAAAAGTTGGAGAGAATAGGATATGCAAAATGTATGGTGGAAGTTACACCGGACGAGGATTTGATTGATGAGTTTCCTGTGCGACTCATGGATGGTTCAGATCAATTCGTGAAAGTTAATTATTTATGGAGACCAGAAATATGCACCAACTGCAAAGTATTTGGCCATGGAACTCAACAGTGCTTGGTAATGACAAACGAAAATATAGAGGAGGCAGTAGTTAAGGGTGATGATAATAAAAATAAATGGGAGGGACGTGATTATGAAAAAGAAATGGTTTCTAAAGTCATCAAACAAAAACAAGTTTGGAGAAGAGTTGAAAAGAAGGGAACTAACTTAAATAGAGAAAATGAAAAAAGAAATGAATCTGATGATACAGAACTCTACGCTGCAAATGAACGAGGAGGTGAGAATGCTACCATTCTGAATAACAATGACTTGAAAAACATGACAAAAAGAAATAATGAGGAAGGTAAAAGAAATAACAATAGATTCAAAGTTTTAATGGAAGATAAGTTGTCTGATGCAAGCAATCGAAATGGGGACAATGGAACAGGGAAAGATTACTGTGTCAATACTTCACTTTTGGAAGAAGGAGAAATAGTGGAAAACAGCATTGATGAAGTGCTAGCTGAAACTGAACTTGTGCATGTAACAAATATTATGCAACCAGAAACACATTTTCTTGAAAGAATTATGACCTCAGCAGATTCCATGAATAAACATGAAACAAAGCAAAAGGTTAGCAGTATATCAGATATTGCCATCACTTCACCAAGCCAAACCCTAAACTGCACAAACTCTCTCATTCTAAATGCTTTAAACTACAGTATTATCCCCATCTCTAACAATGTTGAATCTCAATTCAGAAATTCTCTAGAAAAAGAAATCCTTGCATTGTTGATGCCACTGCCACCAGAAAATGCCTACTCTTTCTCTGGTGATCTACCTGGGTGGAAATCTCTGCCCACCTCTCCAAAATCACAATCACATAAAGGAACAGGGAAACTCAGTGATACAAGACTGAAACAAAACAAACATCATATGATTGATAAAACATCAGATCTCAGGCGATCTCCTGCAACCAGGAGCATGAAAAATGTCACTCATCAATCTCTGTAGTATACTTAATGACGCACAACCTTGCTAGTTGGAATATTAGGGGAGCCCACTCCTCCAACAAACTTGATTAAGTCAAATATCTAATTAAACATCATGAACTCTCCTTTGTTGCTATTCTAGAAACCAAACTTAATGAGACTCTAACTGTTAAAGCCGCTAGATATATCAATCCATCTTGGAACCTGCACCATAATCTGGATCATGCTTCTTATGGTCGCATCATGATCATTCATAATCCTCTAGTCATCTCTCTCTCCCCTATCCTCTGCACTGATCAAGTCATGCACCTTCAAGCCAAACTTATCAACTCTTCATCTACTTTCTTCATTTCCATAGTTTATGCTCACAACTCAGTCAACTCTCGGCAAACCCTCCTCAATCTTCTTCCTGCCTTTAGACAAAACTCCCACCCCTAGATTGTTCTTGGGGATTTCAACTGTTGTTACAAATTGCATGATAAGCTTGGTGGATCTCCTCTGTTGCAAAAAGACATTTTCCCTCTCAATAAAGCAATTGATGATGCTTGTCTTCTCCCAATTCCGACCTTTGGAGCAGAATATTCATGGAACAATTGTAGTCGGTCTGGCACCAGGACTTTCACAAATATCGACCATTCATTTGCCAATCTTTGTGCCTTAACCACCTGGCCAACCATGTCTTCCTTTATTCCTCACCCAATGCTATCTGATCACTCCCCTATCATTTTCTCTACGGGACAGATGTTATCAAAAAAAACAAAAAGGCTTCAAATTCTATAGTACTTGGGTCCATGAACCTGGGTATACTAGTATAATTAGTAAAGTATGGTCTGAAAAATATTATGGCAATCCCATGTTTATTCTTTGCAGGAAATTAAAAGCTACTAAGGAAGCGCTGAGGGTATGGGCAAGGAAGAACTTTGGAAATGGTACCCTAAAGTCAACTTTGTTGAGGCAGAAGCTCATTGAAGCTCAAAAATATATGGTGAGTTACCCTGACAATGCTGATGCTGCTACAAATGAGAGAAGCATTCATGGCCAGCTCCATGAAGCATTGAAAGTTGAAGGAAAGATGAGGAGACAGCAACTGAGACATAAGTGGGTTCAAGATGGGGACAACAATACTGCATACTTCCATGCCGCCATCAAAATCAAACAAGCAAAGGAAAATATCTCCCACATATATGATGAACATGGAGTGCTTCATTCAGACCATGCTGGTGTCGACCAAGCCTTGCTCAACTACTTCAAGTCTTTGCTTGGTAATAAAGACAATTTCAAACCTGATCTTGATAAACTTGACATTGTGCAGGTTCCTCTAGTCCAAACGGAGGAAGCAATCAATCTTGTTGCTAAAGTTACTGACAAAGAGATAAAAGACACTCTATTTTCGATGAACAAAAATTCCAGTGGAGGTCCTGATGGATTCAATCTTGAATTCTTTACTCACAGTTGGGATACTATCAAGGAGGACTTCCTAAAGGCAGTTCATAATTTTTTCAACAAGTCCAAACTGTTATTGGAAGTTAATGCCACCAATCTGGTGCTAATCCCTAAATCTCAGCATCCATCTTCTGTTGAATCCTTCAGACCTATTTCCTGTTGCAACGTCATATACAAATGCATCTCAAAAATCTTAGCCTCTAGACTTGTTGTTGTTCTCAATAGGCTTATCTCCAAGAATCAATCTGCCTTCCTGCCTAAGAGGAATATAATTGATAATATTCTTCTAACTCATGAATTGATTAAAGGGTATGGTCATGCCCAAGCTTCAAAGAATGCAATGCTGAAACTGGACTTAAAGAAGGCCTTTGATAGCATTCACTGGAGTACAATTTTCAGAATTATGGCTCTCATGAGATTTCCTAAAGTCTATGTAGCTTGGATATACAATTGCTTATCTACCCCTTCTTTCTCCATCTCTCATAATGGTTGCAATACTGGTTTCTTCAACAGCAAGCAAGGGATCAGGCAAGGAGACCCCATATCATCATACATTTTCATACTTGTGATGGAAGTTTTAAACGTTCTGCTGATAAATAGCTATGAACAGAAGAATATTCTGTATCACTCTAAATGCAGATCCCCACAAGTTACCTCTTTATTCTTTGCTGATGACATATTGTTATTCACTAAACCTGATCAGACTTCCCTGGAAAACATTAAAATTACATTACACAACTACTACCTTATGACTGGTCTAGAACTCAACTTAAGCAAATCTCACATGATCACCTCTGGAATCTCTTCTGAACATGAAACCCAATTATTGTCAACTTCTGGCCTCCAAGCTATTAATAACAGCATGTGCTATTTGGGCCTTCCACTTTGCTCTTCAAGAATAACCACTGCGAACTGCTTGCCTCTGTATGACAGAATACGTAGCACCATGAATTGTTGGGCCAATAGATTTCTTTCTCAAGCTGGTAGGCTTGTGCTTATCAGATCTGTCATTTCCTCTATGATAGTGTACTGGTCTAGGGCTTTCATTCTCCCCATCAAACTCATTAAAATGGTATGAAAAGCAATGTTAAGGTTCTTCTGGACTGGATCCATCCACTCTAGGAAATTAATTCCCTGCTCTTTTGGCATTATGGAGCTACCTAAGAACAAAGGTGGTCTTGGCATTCTTAATTTACAAACTTGGAATAGAGCGGCCATCAGTACTCTCTTGAATGCCTTGCTAAACAATGCGGACAACTTGTGGGTTCAATGGACTAAAACCCATAACTTGGGTAGAAAGAATTTTTGGACAATGACAGTGCCACAAAACTCTAGTTGGACTTGGAGAAGCCTTCTGATGTCAAGAACATCTCTTCTACCATTTATCAAAGTCAACCTTTCCGCTTCCAGTGCTGCTAACTTCTGGAATACTCCCTGGATGGATGATGGACTGATCTTATGCAAAATCTTCACTCCTCAGCAGATCATGCAATCTGGTATTAATAGTGTAGCTAAAGCAACTGATTTCATTATTGATGGCAAGTTATCACTACCATACACCAGTAACTAAGACATTAGAGCTGTTTGGAATAAGTATCAATCTATAACCTTCATTCCCACACCGACTGATGTGATACTTTGGAAAGGAAAATCCCACTCTATCTCTTCTGTTTATAAAATGCTCGTGGTCCGTCCTGCATCTACTGACATAAAATGGCACAAAGTTCTATGGACCAGAAAATCAACTCACAGAGATAACCTAATGTTATGGAAGGTCATTAACAGTGCACTACTAACCAAAGACAGATTGTTTAACTATGGGATGCCCGTTGATCCACTTTTCTTCTTCTGCAAGATCCATCCTGAGACTGTGAGCCACCTTTTCTTTGAATGCAGTAATCTTTTGGGTTTGTGGAGTAAGCTCATGACTGCGATGAGTGTTAATCATATCCATGGCATATCCAGTGTTGAGTGGGCTCTCATAGGGAAGGCTACTAGGTGGAAGAAAAAAGAAAGCTTTGTGTACTTTTTTTCTGATCAAGAGATATCTCAACTTCGTTTGGGAAGAAAGAAATTTGAGGTGCTTTGAAAACAAGTTAAGGAACAGTGACCAACTTTTGAATGCCCTACTCGCCAACATTAAGATGGGAATTAAGGAGTGTGAATTTGATTTCACATCCCTCGTCTCGTCTGTTTGGTTATAGTGCTGTTCTCCCCTCTGTGTTTTTTATTTTTCTCTTCGCTTGTCTTGCTTTTCTTTTTCCTCGGTGTTATATTCCTTATTAAGTGTGTCTGTTTTTCCGTTTGCGATTGTGAGCTTGTTCATAGTCGCCTTTCTTTCTCTTTTTTAATAATAATCTGGTAGGGGACCAGTCAACCCCGCTTGCCTTTCAAAAAAAAAATTTCAATTAAATGTTAATTTTTCATTTAATTATCATTTATATATTTGTAAAAACATTAAGTACGAGTTTTATATGCTATTTTAGAGTCATCCGCTATATCATCGCTGTATCTCCGCTATGACTTTTTGCACCTCCGCCGCATTGAATCTACCGAGCGCTTTAACTGCACAGCCCTAAAGCTAAGGTGAATAATGTTTACATCTCATTTTTGTTTTGTTTTCGGTTTTAAGATGAATTCCGAATATTTTGCATTGAATTGCCATATTTTTGAATGATGGAATGATTACATATACTTGTTGATGAATTATGGCTATTCATATTGAATTTATTATATGTTTTAAACCCTATAAAATAACATCCAAATGCCTTGCGAATATTTATGAAGATCATAAATATTATTTTGAAGATGGGTTGTAATTTTCAGAATTTTCAGAATTTTTGTGGAATTTATATGAATTTTCTAGTGAGGAAAATGTTATTTTGGGTTATAAATTATTTACGGATAAATAATAAAAGATTTGGATCTAAATTTTTTATATGTTGGAAAACATATCACAAGAGATTTTCTAAAATTTTTATAGAATTTTTCTAAGTGTTTTAATAGTTATATAAAATTATTTAAAGTACTGGACTTAAATGTTTTATATAATTAAGGAAGGAGGATGGGCTTTTTGAAAAATATTATAAATTGTTAAATCTGGAAAGTCGACAGCACTTTTGAAAATTGCAGTACTTTTTATGGGTAAAGAAAGAGGCAACCAATCAAAATTCGACACGTGAAGCAGGTTAGGTGAAAAGAACTATTTGCTACATGTTTTTCACTGTTTCGACACCGTCGGCACTATGTTCCGCCTCCTCATCTTCGCTTCCGACACGGTGAAACCAATACACATGGTATTAGAGAACTGGTACGTAGTGAATTAGATGTAGGCGGAAGGTATGGAGTCGAAACCAGGGGTTCCGGAGGGGTTGGGGCTTTGCTTTAATTTTTAAAGGAAAATGCGTCTGTGTTCTTTTGACTGTGATACTTTCTATTTGGTTAGCTTTCGACTAGATCAAATGGATTTAAAAAGGTAGTTTCGATTGGGTTGCGCTTTTGTTTCAAATAACTGCTTTCGACTAAGTCGAAACCTTTTTTTACTGCCGCTTTCTACCTTTCGACCCAGATGGTTTCGAAAGGGTTGTTCTGTTTTTTAAAAACATGGCCACCTCTCCAATGCTTTCGAAGGGATGGTTTCGACACCATTACTTCATTACTTAGAAAATGGTTTCGAAACATATGCTTCGACTTAAATGTTTTTTTAGAGCAAGACGGTTGTGTAGCGTGACACTACACAGCCAATTAAATATCATAATAATAGGTAATTAGCGCGATCAACAAGCCTGATCGTTGGCCAAAAATAGGAGGATACTGCAAAACAGTCGCTACAAGACAGAGTTATATATACAAAAACAGCATGGTACAAGCGTCAGAAAATGAAAAAGGTAAGTTCTTCGGAGCGGTTACTGGTGCCCATGTTGCCATCTAGAAGGAACTGCAGTTGTGCTGCCTGTGGATTCAACTGGCGGAGAACTGGGGAATGGCAATCTCAGCCTGAACGGAGCCGAGAAGAAGTGTCCTGATACAGATGAGAAATAGTAAATAATACGCCTGCAAGTTCCGTCGAAGTTGGATTTGGGCTTGCAGAACACATGTGCATTTCGCTCGGCCCAAATGCACCAACTGAATATAGCTACAAAGAGATCTAAGTGGTAGTTAGGGGGGTTATTCTACCAGTGGTCGAAAAACGAGGTGATTGTGGGGATGTATCTGAGTATGTGAACAATCGTTGCAGCCCAAACCCTGACAGAAAAATCGCATTCAAAGAATAAATGCTGCAAACTTTCTGTTGTGGTGGAGCATAAGGCACAGCTTGGGTCAACTACGATATTGTAACGAAGGAGCCTGTCTCTGGTGTTGATGCGCCCGTGGATGAGGCACCATTGTAGGAAAGCGAAGCGGGGCTAGAGCTGGCATTTCCAAAGTCTGGGGAAGTTGAAGAGGCGTCCGTGGTTGTTCAGGTGAGCATAGAAGGAGGCAACGGAGTAGCCGGCTGAGGGGTTCGGGGCCCAGATGAACATATCTGGCCGGGGGTTGAAACGAATGCTTCGGAGGATGGAGGCAGCATGGTGAATCTCGGCTAGGGTGGCAAGGTCGAAGTAGGAAGCCGGGAGTAGATGGTCAAGGCCCGAGATTGAAGAGTCCAATGTGGTAGCGAGGGTGTTTGCTGAGTGAGGGAAGAGGTTGCTGAGTGAGGGGCAGCTGGCCATGCCAGGTATCCAACCAGAAGAGGCAATTTGCCCCATTACCCAGGTTGACATGGAAGAGTGGTTTGACTCGGGGGAGGGTTGCAAGGACACCAGACCAGAAGGGGGATGGTTTAAGGCTGGTGGGGGAGTGGAGGACAAGATGAGGGTTTGAGTGGTAGTGAAGTGAGGTAATCCATGATTTCCAGAGGAAGGTGCCGGGGGTTAGGAACCGCCAGAGCCATTTGGCGAGAAGCGCAATGTTGAAGTCGTGAAGGTTAACTATTCCAAGGCCACCGTTGTTAGTGTGCAGGCAAGCTGTCCGCCAGTTTACGAGTTTCTTTATTTTACTACCATTCTAAAGAAAGGAGCTTCTGATCGAGTCGATTCTTTTGATTACCCAGGTTGGGAGCTTGTAAAGTGACATCCAGTATGAGGGAATTGCCGATAGGACTGATTTAACAAGGACGAGGCGCCCTGCTGAGGAAAGGGAGTGAGCTTTCCAGGAATGAAGTCTGTTTTCGATTTTGGTGATGAGGGGGAACCAATCCGATCTGAGTAATTTAGTTGGACGGAGGGGGACACCGAGGTATGAGATAGGGAAGTGCGTGATGTTGCAGTTAAGCAGACTGGAACAAGTTTGCCCGAGGTGGTCGGAGTTTCCAAGCATGATGATAGAGCTCTTACTAAAGTTGATGGATCGGCCGGAAATGAGCTCGAAAGAGTACAGAGCAACTTTGAGGCAGTGTAAGTGGTTGATCGTGGGTGACGCAAAAAGAATGGTGTCGTCGGCGAATTGAAGGTTGGATATGACCATATTTGAATTGGGGAGCTTGATGCCATCAAAGATGTTGTTCGAAATCGCTAACTTGATCATACGGTTGAACACGTCGACAACCAGGACGAAAAGCAGAGGAGAAAGTGGGTCTCCTTGCCGCAGTCCACGAGCAGATTTGATTAGGCCCCCTGAAGACCCATTAATAACAATAGAGGACAAGCTAGAATTAAGAATACAATGTATCCAGTTGCACCATTTTGCGGGGAAGCCTCTATGTTTCATAAGCTCCAAAATGAATTGCCAATTAACTATGTCGAAAGCTTTTGAGAAGTCTAATTTGAGGAGCATACCTGGCGTTGAAGTATGGTGGCAGAAGGAGATGACTTCTTGAGTCGACGATACGCAGTCCATGATGTTACGACCGAGGATGAATGCGGATTGCTCAATTCCAATGAGGGGGGCGATGATAGCTTGAAGGCGATTGGCTAGAACTTTGGTTATGATTTTGAAGGTGGTGTTTAGGAGACTAATAGGTTGGAAGGACGAAAGGGAGGAGGCGCCTGGGGATTTGGGGAGGAGGATGATATTTGCATAGTTGAGGCGAGCCACAGATGATGGATCAGCATGAAATTCAGAACACATCTCGATAATGTCGTATTTGATAGTTTCCCAATAGTGCTTGAAGAATAGAGGGCCGAAGCCATCTGGGCCAGGAGCCTTGTCGTCTGACATGCTATTTAGCGCAGCCCAAATTTCCGCTTCAGTGAAGGGATGGTCTAGAGGGATGGGTGAGTTCTCCGGGTAGAGCAGGTTCCAGTCGATTTGAGGTAGAGGGGGATGGTGTTTTCCTAGGATGTTTCGATAGTAGTCAGAGAACAGTTTAAGGATGTCGGATTGGTCAGAGATAGTGTTACAGTTGTGGGTGATTTCGGGGATGAAAGTGGATCTACGCCTGCCGTTTGCAAGACGGTGGAAATAGGCAGTGTTCTTATCACCATCCTCAATCCATTTCGCTTTGGAACGTTGTTTCCAACCTATTTCCTCTTGCAATGACAATCTGTCCAGGTCTGCTTCCAGCTCCTGCAGGCGAGATCGAACTGATTCGGTAAGGGGGAGGATTCTTCGAGTATATTTAGGTCCAAAATCTCATCTTGTATAGCGGAGATACGCGAGCGAATGGAGCCCCAAACTGTCTTGGTCCAGGGTTTGATGATCTTGCGAAGAGAACGGAGTTTGGAGACAACTCTAGCAGTGGCTGATTGGATGAGGGAGGGCTGAGACCAGATTTCTTTGATGAAGTTATCAAATGATGGCTCCAGGAGCCAGAGGCGCTCGAACCGGAAGGGTCTGATAGGACAGGTGGGGGAACCAGTGTCGAGAAGGAGAGGGCAATGGTCGGAGATAATTGTGGCTAGGCCCAAGACCAAGGAGAGAGGGTATAGATCCTCCCAGGCCGGGTTGAAGAGGAAGCGGTCCAATTTAGCTAATGAAGGTTCTGATCTGCGGTTAGACCAAGTGAAAAGGCGGTTACAGATGGGTGGATCTATCGGGGAGCAGAGATTGATGAAAATGTTGAAGGCTTCAGAGTCATGGGAGAGATTGCCCGAGTTCCTTTCAGTTGGGGATCTGGTGGTATTGAAATCACCTCCGACCACCCAAGGGCCATTAATGTGTGAGGCGAAGGTGAGACAGTTCGACCATAGTTCATTTCGATCTCGAGTATTTTGTGGGCCATAGATATTGGAGAAGAAGAAGATTGTACCAGTTTGTAAGTGACGAAGGGCTACATGTAGGGCCGCTGTGTGGTAAAAGGTTTGGCAGTGGGACCACACGGATTCATTCCAGGCTGTCATAATGCCTCCACTAGAACCGACAGCATTTAGGTAGGCCCACCCAGTTAGGAAAGGCCCACCAATCTGTCTGAGTGTGTTAGGGGTTGGGTCTGATAGTTTGGATTCTTGCAGGAAAAGAATGTCTACTTTTTGTGGGGTTATTATAAGGCTAACAGAATGTCTTTTACTAGGGTCCCCCAACCCCCGTGTGTTCCAGGAAATTAGCTTCATTGGGAGAACGATAGGCGCTCCGTTTCTAGTGTCTGCATGGAGGTGTAGTGTTCTCCACGCAAGTTCACTCCCATGCAACGTGCCATTTTCTTATTTAAGCTTTTATTAAGAGAGGAAAAAACTACATGTTTAAAGAAACTACCAGGGTAAGATGCCACTCTGTCCAGTCTGGAGCTACGGCGCACCGCCGTTGGAGTGATTGGCTGAGACCACTGACCAGTCGCCGGACGGGCCGCTTGGCTAAGTTCTTCCGGCATAGGGACGGGGAACTGGTGGAGGGGAGATTGGATATCAGCTTGGGGGGCAACAATTTGGAACTGCTCAGGGGGAGAATGGGTATCTATTAGAGGGGTAGCATTGTGGGGTGGGTGAGGCGGGGGTACGGCAGCTGGAGAGGTCGGGATCTGCTGGAAAAGCGGGGTAGAGAGGTCTAAATCAGAGAATGGGTCCCACCTATGCTCTTGGACTGGCCATGGGTCCCAGCCCCTTGGGCCCACCACTTCAAACGACTGGTCATAGTTTTGACCGAGTACCGGTGGGGAACCGGAGAAGATAAGGATGTAATTCATAACGTCAAACCTGTCTTCCGAATCTAATTCTTCGATCGGGATGTGGCGTTCGAATAGGGGAAAGTTTCTCTCGTAGTCTATACCCAGCAAGTGGTTCTCCGGGCGCCTGTTTGGGTGCTCGTGCTCCCATCTTTCGATGCTCAAGAGGTATTCCGTGTTGTTAAGGACAGTGACGAAGGATGATGGAGTGTTGATACCGCTAAAGAATTGTATTTGAATATATAAAAAGTGATGGTCAAGTTCTGCCCATTCGCAGTCATCCTGAGCCAGGAATCTACCCACTGGCTTGACTGCTTCAGAGATGGCTTCAGAGTTGAATCGCAGAAGTTCCGGGAAACCCGAAATTCGCGCCCACGGTGGTGGGTCCAAGGACGGAGCAGGGCGGTCGAGATCTGACCAAGGCTGAAATTGCACAGTTCCTCTGGCCCTAGAAATGGTCGATCGCTGAAGGATTTGGTCTCTGATTGTGAATGTGGGGCAGAAGAAGATGAAGCTGGTGTCGGTCTGAAGTCAGAGCGGCCAGTCGCTGTGGTGAAAGGTGGAGGAGAGTGTTTGGTGGAGAGAGTCTATAGACCAGGTGCCGGAGATGATGTTAGCGATGAGAAGTAATGCTGGGTCCTCCATTGAGAATGTTTTAGTTTTCAAGCTTGTGTTGTGATGTTGCCTCGGGGATTGGGGCAGACTTTGTGTAGCTGTAGGGGAGAGAGAGTGCATCGGGGAGCCGGAAGGTTTCATTTGAGCAGAGAGGAGATGTGACTTTGGTACCCATCGGGCAGAGCTGAGTTTGTCTTTAGTGGGGGAGGAATGGACTTTTCTGCTTTTTCGAGCCTGAGCCTGATTGAGGACTTTATCGGGACAGCGTGTTTGTGGATACCCAAAAAATCCACACTTATAGCAAATCTTCGCGTCTCGACAAAACTGCGCCACGTGTCTTAGACCTGCACATCGAAGGCAGCGGCTTTCCTGCTTCAGGAATTCAACTGTTTGGAGAACGTTTTTGAATTGCGGTAAGGGGTGGTGCCGCTTGGATGGGGGGTTGGGCAGGAGAGGGGAGCGAGGAGCTGAGCCGGCCACCTGGGCGTAAGTTTTGGCGATGGGGATCTCAATACAGAGAGGTTGGTTGGGGACGGGCGAAGGCAATGGGGCCTGGGCTGGGATCGGAGGAGGATTGGGAGCAGCCGTGGAGGTATGAGGGGAGGATGGATCTCTCAAGACGGAGTTGTATTTGCTGGGGACGAAGGAGATCGGGGGTACTGGGTGGGGAATGGAGGACGCCATGGATCTACTAGTTATAAGTTTATTCCAAAATAAGAGGATCGATGACTTAAATGTTTTTTTAATACCATTTTTCTGTAATTGAAGTAAAACCCAAATGGTTTCGAAAGAGATAGTTTCAAATGGTTTCGAAGCAGATGCTTTCGACTTTAATGGGTTTCTGATCTTTTTGCTCTACTTGAAAATAGAGTCCAAATGGTTTCGACCGAGACGATTTTCAAAGGTTTCGAAGGGGTGAATTTTTGAATGGTTTCGAAAGATTTTCACATGTTTTAAATTGAACGCAAAGTACTTTCGAAAGGATTGAGTTTTGACTGTTTCAAAAGATGTTAATGAATGGTTTCGAAAGGGGTGGTTCCCTAGGGTTTCGAAAGGGGTGGTTCCTTAGGGTTTCGAAAGGGTTGAAAGGAATTGTTTTTCCTATGTTTTCGTAAGACAATATTTAAAGGTTTTAAAGGAGGATATCAAATGTTTTGAAGCTTTCAGAGAAAAGAAAGGAAATGTTTTTCCAATGTTTTCGAAAGGAAATATTTAATGGTTTCGAAAGAGTATTTTAATGGTTTCGAGGGGGTTACCTTCAATGGTTTCGAAAAGGTTGTTTAAAGGTTTTAAACAAAGGTTTCGAATGTATTAAATAGGCAATATAGCCTATGTGTTTTCAAGTTAAAAAAGGTTTTAACTTGTTTTGGAAGGATAGCTAATCCTCATTGAAATTCATCAACATTATTTTGAGTAAAGTATATATATCATGGTAAAATAGCTTAGAGTAAAGCTAAGAATATATTTTTCTTTTATAAGTATGATTTAAAGGGTTAAATCATGTTGAAAATGTTTTCAAGGAAAAAGATAAATGGTAGTTAACCTTAAGAAAATGATTCGAACAGTCAGTCCAGTTTGGAGGCAGTCAACCTAGTTTACGGACAGTCAGCCCAGTTTTATGGACAGATAGTCCATTTGTTAGCATAACAGACCTTGCTATTATGTTACGGACAGATAGTCCGTTTATTACCTGTTTTATGGACAGATGGTCCGTTTTTAGCATAAAGGATATTGCTATTTTGATATAATCAGTTTCATTAACCAGTTTGGTTGCAGGAAAGGATTTGCAAAATATATGTTTTAAAGAGGATATTAGTGAGGGGAAAACCGTTCCGCTAAGCGGCGTGGTCTCACTTAAATATCAGTAAACCGAGATGTAAGAGAATTATATATTCCACCAGGCTTTATGTCTGACTCGAAGTTTTTGTTCCCCCTTAAACTCTCGGGTGTTCAAAATTTATTTGAGTAGGCTGAGGGTTAAGGTTTGCAGGTTTTAGAAATTCTGACGAATAAAGCTTCCCGAGACGAGCAAGTGGCTGACAGATAGCTAATTGGGGGTTGCCGATTATTTTGTTTATATTCGCTGTGTATTAAGTCAGATGTGACTATATTGCTTTGATCATCCAAGGGGGCATCGTCATATGTCGCTCTTGGCGTATTTTATAAATGATATATTTGATCATTGCTTGGGAAACGTTAAGGGATTATGTAACATGGATATGAATTATAATTTTAAAATGTAATAAGTAAAATGTTGTTTTGAAATCTGATATTTTGTTCATATTCATGTGCTTCTGATATTATAGATGCCGTTAGCAATACCGTATTTTGTCACCAGAAGTTAATACTATAGATGACTGCAGCATCTGTAGCGCTTAGATTTTGGCCTCCAGATACGTGATGTTATTATAACTTCATATCAGAGCATGGTTTATGAAAAACTTAAAAATAAAAATGATTTTTAAAACATAATTCTTAGGAATTAGAGTAAGATTGGGGTATGAGATAACGCTACAGTAACGTACTAGTACTTGTTATATATATGTATATGCTTTATCTCTAGTCTCTTATCCTTGTTAAGTTATTTTTCTGTATCTTATAAGGTTTGAATACAGATATGGAAGGTCGAAGAGGAAGATTTAACCCAGGAAGGGAGGGCGTCGATTGGAATGCAAGACCTAATGCGAGGAGAACCCAAGGTCAGGCACAAGTAGAGAATGTAGATGCTGGAGTCCCGCAAGTTGGAATGGAAGCTATATCAGTTTTTCATGAATATGATGCAAGCGGGAGTTGCAGCTGGAGTGTTAGGAGGGGATGCTGCAGAGGCAGGAGTTCCGAAAGTACCGGTAGTTAACCATTATGCTAAGCTGAGCGGATATTACGCTAAGCTTGGGGGAAAGCCATTTCTGGGAACAGAGGATGCTATTGAGGTAGAAAATTGGTTGATGCACTATGAGAGAATCTTTGCAGACTTGGGGCTCAATGATGAGCATAAGAGGAGGTTGGCATCCAGACCGCTTCAGGAAGCCGCTTTGTTCTGGTGGAACAGTGTGTCGGCTGGTGTGGACGAGGAAACCTTGACATGAGCAGATTTCAAGGGGATGTTCCAGGAGAGGTTTTTGTCGGTGATGGCATAGTCAGCTCTGTTCAGAAAGTTTGCTGAATTAGAGCAGGGGGAGATGTCTATTTTGGAGTATGCCAGAAGTTTGAGGAGTTGGCTAGATATGGGTATGCTTCAGTGGATACTGTGATGAAGCGGAATGAGAAGTTTATCAGGGGGTTGAAGCCTGATTTAGCCAGGGCTACATTACCTCATATTAGAGATCCTTTTGATTTTGTAGTGGAGATGGCCCTAAGGCATGAGGAGATCCTTGATTCTCTAAAGAAGAATAAGGCTAAGGGGGTTCAGGTTGGACAGAATCAGAAGAGGAAGTTCTTTCCTAAGAAGGATGCTCAAAACGGTGGAGCAGCTAAGAAATAGAAGTCTGAGATTGTTTGCTTCAAGTGCGACAAGAAGGGGCACTTTGCTAATGGGTGTCGTGCTGGAAAGACAAAGGAGGTAGTTGGGAAAAAGAATGTCAGGTGCTTCAATTGTGACCAGATTGGCCATTATAAGAATTAGTGCAAGGAGCCCGCTAAGGATGGAAAGGGCAAGGTGTATGCATTGGAGCCTACTACTTCAAAGCCAACAACTCAGGAGAAAGGAAAGGCGTTTTTGGAAGGTACGCTTCAGATTCATGGTATGTCTGTTAGCGTTCTATTTGATACTGGTGCATCGCATTCTTTTATATCTAGATAAGCTTAACCTAGAGCCCACATATTTAGTTACTTTCTTACGGGTTGCAAATCCAATAGGAGTGTATGCAACTCTAGGGTTGAGATGTGACCAGTTAGAGTTTGACATGTTAGGTCATACTTTTGTTTGCAGTTTGCATGTGTTTACTTTTGTGGGGTTCGAGATTATTCTTCAGATGGATTGGTTAAGTGAGTACGATATTAGAATATTTTTCCAGGATAGGAAAATATTGCTTAGACACCCTGATTGTAGAGACAAGATTGTTTATACCGTGGAATGTTCTGGCGGTGGGGTGAATGCTTTGTTGGGTGTTATGGTATTGGATGATGAGTTGAGTCGAGTTTTCATGGTTAGAGAATTCACAGATGTCTTTGAGCCTGTAGTTGGATTGCCACCGAAACGAGCCATTGAGTTTCAGATAGATTTGGTTCCGAAAGCAGAACCAGTGAGTAGGCCGCCGAGCATGATGACCCCTACACATATGAGGGAGTTGAAGGTGAAGTTGGTGTATTTAGAAGGCTAAAGCTTTTTCAGGCCGAGTAGTTCGCCTTGGAGAGCAGCTGCAGTGTTTGCTAAGAAGCCGAATGGATCGTTAAGGTTATGTATCGATTATCGTAAGTTGAATGAGAGTACGATAAAGAATCGATATTAATTGCCGAGGATCGACGATTCATTCGAACAGTTGAGTGGAGCCTTGGTATTCTCGAAGTTAGATTTGACGACTGGTTTCCATTAGCTTAGAGTAGCAAAGGATAATATACTTTTGACGGCGTTTAAGACCAGATATGGGTTGTACGACTGGTTAGTTATGCCGTTCGGACTGACTAATGCGCCAGCATTCTTTGTGAATTTGACGGACCGAGTTTTCCGAGAGCACTTGGATATGTTCATATTGGTTTTCATAGATGATATTTTGATATACTCTAAGGATAAAAGAAAGCATGAAGTTCATCTTAGAGTGGTGCTTGAGACACTGAGGCTGTATCAGCTAAAGGTAAAGTTTTCGAAGTGTCATTTCTGGAAGGAGTAAGTGAAGTTTCTGGGTCATGTAGTCTCAGAAAAAGGTTTGTTAGTGGATCTGAATAAGATTGAAGCGGTGAATAGTTGGAAGAGATCCGAGACAGTAACAGAGATAAAGAGTTTCCTTGGGTTGGCTGTTATTATCGGAGGTTCATTAAGGACTTTTTGCGGATAGCGGCATCGATGACCAAGCTAACGAGAAAGGATATAAAGTTTGTGTGGACGATAAGTGTGAGGAAGCATTCCAGAGTTTGAAACACCTATTGACCCATGTACCTGTGTTGGTCGTTCTGGAAGGGAATCAGGATTTGGTGGTTTATATAGATGCGTGTGCAACAGGATTAGGATCTGTGCTGATGCAAAGAGGTAAAGTGATTGCCTATGCTTTTAGATAGCTCAGACTGCATGAGGTTAGATATCCGATGCATGATTTGAAATTAGTTGTAGTGATTTTTGCATTGAAGGTGTGCAGACATTACCTTTTGGGAGAAAAATTTGAGTTATATACAGATCATAAGTCGTTGAAATATTTGTTCTCTCAGAAGGAGCTGAACATGAGACAGCAGAGGTGGTTAGAGTTTATCGCTGCTTATGATTTTGGGATTGAGTACACACCAAGGAAAGACAACAAAGTTGCAAATGCACTTAGCAGGAAGCATCAGAATGCAGTTTTGGCGATGATTGCCGAGTGGAAAGATTTACAAGCATTAGCAAATTGCAGAGTGCGTTGGAGATCCGAGGCTGGGTCTAGTGAAGATACAGTTGTATTAGTTTGTTTGGAAGTTCGACCAATGATGATCGGAAGGATTGCTTTTAAACAGATAGGGAATCCAGTATTAGCTGAACGGATCAAGAAATTAAGAGATGAAACTGAGAGCGATGACTTGAAAGATTTTGGTCTTGACCAGAATGGGTGGTTGAGAAAGAGAGGAAGATTATGTGTTCCGAGTGTAGGAAACATAAGGAAAGAAGTCTTGGAGGAATGTCATCGTTCGAAGTTCTCTATTCATCCAGGAGGTACTATGATGTATCAGACATGAAGAGGAGTTTCTTCTGGGAAGGTATGAAGTGGGATATTGGTTTATTGGTAAAGCAGTGCTTGTTTTACCAGCAGGAAAAGGCCGAACACCAAAAGCCAAGTGGATTGTTTCAGTTATTAGATATTCCAGTATGTAAGTGAGATTCAATTTCTATGGATTTCATTAACGGGTTGCCAAGGTCGAACAGAGAAAATGATAGTATACGAGTCATAGTGGAAAGACTGACCAAGAGTGCCTATTTTATTCCAGTTAAGTCAATCGGAACGGCATTTGTTTTGGCGAAGTTGTTTAGGAAGAATGTAGTTAGACTGCATGGAATTCCTAGTAGCATAGTTAGTGATAGATATTCCTTATTCACTAGCGAGTTATGAAAGAGTCTGCAGGAAGTTTTGGAAACCAGACTCAAGATGAGTACCGCTTACGATCGGTAGACAGATGGGCAAACAGAGAGAGTTAACAAAATCTTGGAGGATTTGTTAAGATCTTGTGCACTAGATTTCGGGGGATCATGGAAAGACCATCTGCATTTAGTCGAGTTTTTGTATAACAACAGTTATCAGACTAGTATTGGGATGACACCTTTTGAAGCTTTGTATGAAAGGCCATGCAAATCTCCTGTATGTTGGTTAGAGACCGGGGATAGGTTGGTTCTTGGTCCAGATTTGGTTAGTGAAGCTACATAAAAGATTGAGGTCATTCGGGCTAGAATGAAGGAGGCACAGTAGGCAGAGAAGTTATGCGGATAAGAGATGGAAAGATTTAGATTTCTCAGTTGGGGATTAGGTTTTCGTCAAAGTGTCGCCCGATGGTGTGATTAGATTTGGAAAATCAGGAAAGTTAGCACCGAGATTCGTTGGATATTTTCCTATTGTTGAGAGGATCGGGAAACTTGCATATGTAGTTGAGTTACCGAGTAGCTTGGTAGAAGTCCATGATGTTTTCCATATTTCTCATCTCAGAAAGTGCGTTAGAGACCCGGAGACTACTATTGCACCGACTGTGCTAGATGACTTAGTAGTAGAACCGGATTTGACTATAGTGAGAAAGCATATTCGTATTGTTGCAAGAGATGAGAAGAGGCTTAGAACCAAGACGGTCAGATTAGTCAAAGTCCAGTAGAGCGACGATGACAGGGACTGTATTTGGGAGATTGAGAGCAGGATTAGAGATACTTATCCTGACTTGTTTGATGGTATGTTTTACATTCTTGTTTGATTTGATGTGTACCTTATCATAATTTCGAGGATGAAATTCTTTAAGGAGGGGAGTCCGTAACACCCCAGATTATTGATAACATTATTTAGGATATTTAATTAGCTAAATTAAATAAAATAATGTGTTGATTAGGGGATTGAGATTTGATTTAATTAAGAGGTAGCCGTGCCATTTAACCTATGAATTAAAATAAGAGTTAAATTGAAATAGAGGAGGGGTAAAATAGGAAAGAGACCATTCCTATATCCCTAAACCCTTGGCTGTGTACCCCCCTACACGTCCACTTCATTTTATCAAAAATTTTAAGAGGCCGACCACCATTAACAAGGAAAAGAGAAAGAAAAGCTAGGAAGAAGCTAATTCAAATCAAATCCATTTACATCTCAATCTCTTTAATCCCTAAAGCTAAGATGAATAATGTTTACATCTCATTTTTATTTTGTTTTCGGTTTTAAGATGAATTCTGAATATTTTGCATTGAATTGCCATATTTTTGAATGATGGAATGATTACATATACTTATTGATGAATTATGGTTATTCATATTGAATTTATGATATGTTTTAAGATGAAAACCCTATAAAATGACAACAAAATGCCTTGTGAATTTTAATTAAGATCATAAATATTATTTTGGAGATGGGTTTTAATTTTCAATTTTTTTTGAATTTTTGTGGAATTTATATGAATTTTCCAGTGAAGAAAATGTTATTTTGGGTTATAAATTATTTACGGATAAATAATAAAAGATTTGAGTCTGAAATTTTTATATGTTGGAAAACATATCAAAAGAGATTTTCTGTAGAACTTTTCTAAATGTTTTAATGGTTATATAAAATTATTTAAAGTATGAGACTTAAATGTTTTATATAATTAAGGAAGGAGGAGTGACTTTTTGTAAAATATTTTAAATTGTTAAATCTGAAAAGTCGGCAGCACTTTTGAAAGTTGTAGTACTTTATATGGGTAAAGAAAGAGGCAACCAATCAAAATTCAACACGTGAAGCAGGTTAGGTGAAAAGAACTATTTGCTACATGTTTTTCACTGTTTCGACACCGTCGGCACTAGGTTCCGCCTCCTCATCTTCGCTTCCGACACGGTCGAAACTAATACACATGGTATTAGAGAACTGGTACGTAGTAAATTAGATGTAGGCGGAAGGTATGGAGTCGAAACCAAGGGTTCCGGAGGGGTTAGGGCTTTACTTTGATTTTTAAAGGAAAATGCGCCTGTTTGCTTTTGACTGTGATACTTTCTACTTGGTTAGCTTTCGACTAGATCAAATGGATTTAAAAAGGTGGTTTCGATTGGGTTGCGCTTTTGTTTCAAATAACTGCTTTCGACTAAGTTGAAACCTTTTTTTACTTCAGCTTTCTACCTTTCGACCCAGATGGTTTCGAAAGGGTTGTTCTGTTTTTTAAAAACATGGCCACCTCTCCAATGCTTTCGAAGGGATGGTTTTGACACAATCACTTCATTACTTAGAAAATGGTTTCGAAACAGATGCTTCGACTTAAATGTCTTTTTAATACCATTTTTCTGTAATTGAAGTAAAACCCAAATGGTTTCGAAAGAGATAGTTTCAAATGGTTTCGAAGCAAATGCTTTCGACTTTAATGGGTTTCTGATCCTTTTGCTCTACTTGAAAGCAGAATCCAAATGGTTTCGACCAAGACGATTTTCAAAGGTTTCAAAGTGGTGAATTTTTGAATAGTTTCGAAAGATTTCCACATGTTTTAAATTGAACGCAAAGTACTTTCGAAAGGATTGAGTTTTGACTGTTTCAAAAGATGTTAATAAATGGTTTCGAAAGGGGTGGTTCCCTAGGGTTTCGAAAGGGGTGGTTCCCTAGGGTTTCGAAATGGTTGAAAGGAATGGTTTTTCCTATGTTTTCGTAAGACAATATTTAAAGGTTTTAAAGGAGGATGTCAATGTTTCGAAGCTTTCGGAGAAAATAAAAGAAATGTTTTTCCAATGTTTTCGAAATGAAATATTTAATGGTTTCGAAAGAGTCTTTTAATGGTTTCGAAGGGGTTACCTTCAATGGTTTGGAAAGGTTGTTTATATGTTTTAAACAAAGGTTTCGAATGTATTAAATATGCAATATAGCCTATGTGTTTTCAAGCTAAAAAAGGTTTTAACTTGTTTTGGAAGGATAGCTAATCCTCATTGAAATTCATCAACATTATTTTGAGTGAAGTATATATATCATGGTAAAATAGCTTAGAGTAAAGTTAAGAATATATTTTTCTTGTATAAGTATGATTTAAAGGGTTAAATCATTTTGAAAAGGTTTTCAAGAAAAAAGATAAATGGTAGTTAACCTTAAGAAAATAATTCGAACAGTCAGTCCAATTTGCAGGCAGTCAGCCTAGTTTGCGGGCAGTCAGCCCAGTTTTATAGACAGATAGTCCATTTGTTAGCATAACAGACCTTGCTATTATGTTACAGACAGATAGTCCGTTTATTACCCTTTTTATGGACAAATGGTCCGTTTTTAGCATAAAGGATATTGCTATTTTGATATAATCAGTTTCATTAACCAATTTGGTTGCAGGAAAGGATTTGCGAAATATATCTTTTAAAGAGGATATTAGTGAGGGGAGACCCGTTCCGCTAAGCGGCGTGGTCTCATTTAAATATCAGTAAACTGAGATGTAAGAGAATTATATATTCACACCAGGCTTTATGTCTGACTTGAAGTTTTTGTTTCCCCTGAAACTCTCGGGTGTTCAAAATTGATTTGAGTAGGCTGAGGGTTAAGGTTTGCAGGTTTTAGAAATTCTGACGAATAAAGCTTCCCGAGACGAGCAAGTGGCTGACAGATAGCTAATTGGGGGTTTCCGATTATTTTGTTTATTTCCGCTGTGTATTAAGTCAGATGTGACTATATTGCTTTGATCATCCAATGGGGCATCGTCATATGTCGCTCTTGGCGTATTTTATAAATGATATATTTGATCATTACCTGGGAAACGTTAAGGGATTATGTAACATGGATATGAATTATAATTTTAAAATGTAACAAGTAAAATGTTGTTTTGAAATCTGATATTTTGTTCATATTCATGTGCTTCTGATATTATAGATGTCGTTAGCATTACCGTATTTTGTCACCAGAAGTTAATACTATGGATGACTACAACATCTGTAGCGCTTAGATTTCGGCCTCCAGACATGTGATGTTATAACTTCATATCAAAGCATGGTTTATGAAAAACTTAAAACTAAAAATGATTTTTAAAACATAATTCTAAGGAATTAGAGTAAGATTGGGGTATGAGATAACGCTACAGTAACGTACTTCTACTTGCTATATATATGTATACGCTTTATCTCTAGTCTCTTATCCTTGTTAAGTTATTTTTCTGTATCTTATAAGGTTAGAATACAGATATGGAAGGTAGAAGAGGAAGAGTTAACCCAGGAGGGGAGGGCGCCGATGGGAATGCCATAACTAATGCAAGGAGAACCCAAGGTCAGGCACAAGTAGAGAATGTAGATGCTGGAGTCCCACAAGTTGGAATGGAAGCTATGTATCAGTTTTTCATGAATATGATGCAAGCGAGAGTTGCAGATGGAGTGTAAGGAGGGGATGCTGCAGGGGCAGGAGTTTCGGAAGTACCGGTAGTTAACCATTATGCTAAGCTGAGCGGAGATTACGCTAAGCTTGGGGGGAACAGAGGATGCTATTGAAGTAGAAAATTGGTTGCTGCACTATGAGAGAATCTTTTCAGACTTGGGGCTCAATGATGAGCAGAAGAGGAGGTTGGTATCAAGACAGCTTCAGGGAGCCGCTTTGTTCTGGTGGAACAGTGTGTCGGCTGGTGTGGACGAAGAAACCTTGACATGAGCAGATATCAAGGGGAGGTTCCAGGAGAGGTTTATGTCGTTGATGGCATAGTCAGCTCTGATCAGAAAGTTTGCTGAATTAGAGCAGAGGGAGATGTCTATTTTGGAGTATGCCAGAAGTTCGAGGAGTTGGCTAGATATGGGTATGCTTCAGTGGATACTGTGATGAAGCGGAATGGGAAGTTTATCAGGGGGTTGAAGCCTGAGTTAGCCAGGGCTACATTACCTCATATTGGAGATCCTTCTGATTTTGTAGTGGAGATGGCCCTAAGGCATGAGGAGATCCTTGATTCTCTAAAGAAGAATAAGGCTAAGGGGATTCAGGTTGGACAGAATCAGAAGAGGAAGTTCTTTCCTAAGAAGGATGCTCAAAAGGGTGGAGCAGCTAAGAAAGGGAAGTCTTAGATTGTTTGCTTCAAGTGCGACAAGAAGGGGCACTTGGATAATTAGTGTTGTGCTGGAAAGGCAAAGGAGGTAGTTGGGAAGAAGAATGTCAGGTGCTTCAATTGTGACCAGATTGGCCATTATAAGAATTAGTGCAAGGAGCCCGCTAAGGATGGAAAGGGCAAGGTGTATACATTGGAGCCTACAACTTCAAAGCCAACAACTCAGGAGAAAGGAAAGGCAGTTTTGGAAGGTATGCTTCAGATTCATGGTATGTCTGTTAGCGTTCTATTTGATACTGGTGCATCGCATTCTTTTATATCTAGATAAGCTTAACCTAGAGCCCACATATTTAGTTACTTTCTTACGGGTTGCAAATCCAATAGGAGGGTATGAAACTCTAGGGTTGAGATGTGACCAGTTAGAGTTTGACCTGTTAGGTCATAATTTTGTTTGCAGTTTGCATGTGTTTACTTTTGTGGGGTTCGAGATTATTCTTGAGATGGATTGGTTAAGTGAGTACGATGCTAGAATATTTTTTCAGGATAGGAAAATATTGCTTAGACACCCTGATTGTAGAGACAAGATTGTTTATACCGTGGAATGTTCTGGCGGTGGGGTGAATGCTTTGTTGGGTGTTATGGTATTGGATGATGAGTTGAGTCGAGTTTTTGTGGTTAGAGAATTCGCAGATGTCTTTGAGCCTGTAGTTGGATTGCCACCGAAACGAGCCATTGAGTTTCAGATAGATTTGGTTCTGGAAGCAGAACCAGTGAGTAAGCCAACGAGTAGGATGACCCCTACAGAGATGAGGGAGTTGAAGGTGTAGTTGGTGGATTTAGAAGGCTAAAGCATTTTCAGGCCGAGTAGTTCGCCTTGGAGAGCAGCTGCAGTGTTTGCTAAGAAGCCGAATGGATCGTTAAGGCTATGTATCGATTATCGTAAGTTGAATGAGAGTATGATAAAGAATCGATATTAATTGCTGAGAATCGACGATTCGTTCGAACAGTTGAGTGGAGCCAAGGTATTCTCGCAGCTGGATTTGACGACATGTTTCCATTAGCTTAGAGTAGCAAAGGGTAATATACTTTTGACGGCGTTTAGGACCAGATATGGGTCGTACGACTGGTTAGTTATGTCGTTCGAACTGACTAATGCGCCAGCATTCTTTATGGATTTGATGGACCGAGTTTTCCGAGAGCACTTGGATAAGTGCGTATTGGTTTTCATAGATGATATTTTGATATACTCTAAGGATAAAAGAGAGCATGAAATTCATCTTAGAGTGGTGCTTGAGACGCTGAGACTGTATCAGCTAAAGGCAAAGTTTTCGAAGTGTCATTTCTGAAAGAAGTAAGTGAAGTTTCTGGGTCATGTAGTCTCAGAAAAAGGGTTGTCAGTGGATCTGAATAAGATTGAAGCGGTGAATAGTTGGAAGAGATCCGAGACAGTAACAGAGATAAAGAGTTTCCTTGGGTTGGCTATTATTATCGGAGGTTCATTAAGGACTTTTTGCGGATAGCGGCATCGATGACCAAGCTAATGAGAAAGGATGTAAAGTTTATGTGGACCGATAAGTGTGAGGAAGCATTCCAGAGTTTGAAACACCTATTGACCCATGCACCTGTGTTGGTCGTTCTGGAAGGGAATCATGATTAGGTGGTTTATATAGATGCGTGTGGAACAGGATTAGAAGCTGTGCTGATGCAGAGAGGTAAAGTGATTGCCTATGCTTTTAGACAACTCAAACTGCAGAGAGGTAAAGAAAGAGGCAACCAATCAAAATTAGACGCATGAAGCATGTTAGGTGAAAAGAACTATTTGCTGCATGTTTTTCACTATTTCGACACAATCAGCACCAGGTTCTGCCTCCTCATCTTCGCTTCCGACACAGTCGAAACCAATACACATGGTATCAGGGAACTGATATATAGTGAATTGGATGTAGACGGAAGGTATGAAGTCGAAACTAGGGGTTTCGAATAGGTTGGGGCTTTACTTTAATTTTTAAAGGAAAATGCGCCTACTTGCTTTCGACTGTGATACTTTCGACTTGGTTAGTTTTGGACTAGGTGAAATGGATTTAAAAAGATGGTTTCGATTAGGTTGCGCTTTTGTTTTAAATAACTGCTTTCGACTAAGTCGAAGCCTTTTTTACTGCCGCTTTCTACCTTTCGACCCAGATGGTTTCGAAAGGGTTGTTCTGTTTTCTAGAAACCTGGCCACCTTTCCAGTGCTTTCGAAGGGATGATTTCGACATCATTACTTCATTACTTAGGAAATGGTTTCGTAACAGATGCTTTCGACTTAAATGTTTATTTAAGACCCTTTTTCTGTAATTGAAGTAAAATCCAAATGGTTTCGAAAGAGATAGTTTCAAATGGTTTCGAAGTAGATGCTTTCGACTTTAATGAGTTTCTGATCCTTTTGCTATACTTGAAGGCAGAATCCAAATGGTTTCGACCGTGACGATTTTCAAAGGTTTCGAAGGGGTGAATTTTTGAATGGTTTCGAAAGGTTTCCACATGTTTTAAATTGAACGCAAAGTGCTTTCGAAAGGATTGAGTTTCGAAAGATTTTAATGAATGGTTTCGAAAGGGGTGGTTCCCCAGGGTTTCGAAAGGGTTGAAAGGAAGGGTTTTTCCTATGTTTTCGAAAGACAATATTTAAATGTTTTAAAGGAGGATGTCAAATGTTTTGAAGTTTTCAGAGAAAAAAAAGGAAAGGTTTTTCCAATGTTTTCAAAAGGCATTATTTAATGGTTTCGAAAGGGTCTTTCAGTGGTTTCGAAGGGTTACCTTCAATGGTTTCGAAAAGGTTGTTTAAATGTTTTAAAAAAAGGTTTCAAATGTATTAAATAGGCAATATAACCTAAGTGCTTTCAAGTTAAAAAAGGTTTTAACTTGTTTTGGAAGGATAGCTAATCCTCATTAAAATTCATCAACATTACTTTGATTAAAGTATATATATCATGGCAAAATAGCTTAGAGTAAAGCTAAGAATATATTTTCCTTGTATAAGTATGATTTAAAGGGTTAAATCATTTTGAAAAGGTTTTCAAGGAAAAAGATAAAGGGTACTTAACCTTAAGAAAATGATTCAGACAGTCAGTCCAGTTTGCAGGCAGTCAGCCCAGTTTTATGGACAGATAGTCCATTTGTTAGCATAACAGACTTTGCTATTATATTACAGACAGATAGTCCATTTATTACATGTTTTATGGACATATAGTCTATTTATTACCTGTTTTATGGACAGATAGTCCATTTATTAGCATAAAAGATATTGCTATTTTGATATAATCAATTTGGTTGCAGCAAAGGTTTTGCAAAATATATGTTTTAAAGAGAATATTAGTGAGGAGAAATCCGTTCCGCTAAGCGGCGTGGTCTCACTTAAATATTAGTAAACTGAAATGTAACAGAATTATTCACACCAGGCTTCATGTCAGACTCGAAGTTTTTGTTTCCCTTTAAAATCTCGGGTGCTCAAAATTGATTTGAGTAGGCTGAGAGTTAAGGTTTTCAGGTTTTAGAAATTCTGACGAATAAAGCTTCCGGAGACGCGCAGGTGGCTGACGGATAGCTAACTAGGGGTTGCCGTTTATTTTGTTTATTTCCGCTGTGTATTAAGTCAGATGTGACTATATTACTTTGATTAACCAAGGAGGCATCGTCATATGTCGCCCTTGGCATATTTTATAAATGATATATTTAATCATTGCCTGGGAAACGTTAAGGAATTATGTAACATGGATATGAATTATTATTTTGAAATGTAATCAGTAAAATATTATTTTGAAATCTGAGATTTTGTTCATATTCATGTGCTTCTGATATTATAGATACCATTAACATTACCGTATTTTGTCAACAGAAGTTAATACTATGGATGACTCCAGCCTCTGTAGCGTTTAGCTTTTGGCCTCCAGATACGGGATGTTACAAATGCTCCTTACCATGATTGCCAGTGAAGTGACATAACATGCCTATAGCATAAGCAATCTAGTCTTGTGCAATGTATAGCATACACAAGGCTTCCAATCACTCCATAATAACTTAATTGGTCATAAAATCTAACTGTATTTTTCATTAATTTGATAGAAGGATTGACCGGAGTAGAAACCGCTTAATCATCAAAATCCCATATAAGGATCTTTTCAATATAGTGTGACTGAGATAAAGACATATAATTTTCTTTTCTTCTAATTTTGATCCCTAAATTCATATTTGCCTCTACTAAGTCCTTCATACCAAAGTTAGATTTTAGAAACCATTTTTTTCTATTACGCATTCAATGTTATGACCAAATATAAGCATATTATCCACATACATAGAAATTATAATGCACATTCCATTTTTATATGTAGAGTATATATAGTTACCTGCAACATTTACTTTGATGCTATCGAATAACATAACTTTGTTAAATTTTTCATGCCATTGCATAAGGGGTTTTAAGCCATAAATGGATTGTAGAATTTTGCACACTTTCTTCCATTGTACCAGTAAAACAAACCAATTTGGTTGTTCCATATATACTTTTTCTTCAAGATCATTATTTAATGTCGTTTTAATTTCCATTTGATGAACAACTAAGTTGTGAATTGCGGAACGTGACAATAACACTAGAATAGATGATATTCTTGCTACTAGAGCATATGTATCAAAATAGTCAATTTCATGGCGCTGTTTGTAATCTTCAGCAATCAATCTTGCTTTGTATTTATTTACTGTTTCATCAACATTTAGTTTTCTTTTGAAAAGTCATGTGCAATTAATTGGTTTTGAACAAGGAGGTAAATCAACCGAAATCCATGTTTGATTTGATATAATGGAACTCATTTCATCATTGATTACTTCTTTCCAAAAGATAACATCATGGGAGGTTGTAGCTTCTGTATAAGTAGACCACTAACCATCGAACCATTGAAAAAACTCAATCCTAATTTGAATTGTTAAATGCAATCACAAGCGTTTTTCAACTTTCCGACAAAGAACTCATCAAAATTAGGGCTTGTGTCTCATCGTCCACCTTGTAATTAACGATCGCTAATTGGTTCACGGTTACTTGAAAGTCATTTAGATGTTCTCTAGTTGATCCACCTTTCTAAAGTTTCAGATCCATCAATCTTCTCATAAGAAAAGACTTATTTATTGCGGAGGTTTTTTGCATAAACGCCTTCCAATTTCTTCCAAATTGAATAAGTAGATGTTTCATTAACAATAGTATAAAACATCGCATTCTCCGAAAAAACACCGAATAATCGCCGCGGCCTTTCTATCCAAAGTCATCCATTTTGCTTTAGAGAGATTACTAGGTTTCTCTCTTTTTAATCATCAATTGTTGGTAAAGGTCATTAAAGTATAGAAAATTCTTCATCCTCGCCTTCCATAACCCTCGATTGAAGTTTTTCAACATTTATCTTCTCCATACCAAAATTCTCTTCAGAAAAATTTATGTAATAGACTTTAATGCCAACTGTTTTTTGCCTAAGATTTATACATAATTATATCTTAGAAGAGATAAGAAGTGAACACTACAAGAAAACCCTCTATCTATTGCAAATCAGTACAGCGTTAGATGCCGGCCAGCTATTATTTCGCTATTTAGGTCCACTTAATTATCTTCTCCGTGCTATTAAATGTAGTACCAAAAAATAAAGCGGCAACATATTCATTTTCCCTCCATCCGCACTAATCCTCCTAAAAATAGAGCGGCGGGTCTCCAAAACAAAAGCAATCGCTTAATCTTTCTTCTTCTTTATGCGCTGTTTTCTCCCAATCACCTTAGCAACTCCATATCATTATGCGCTGTTTTCTCCCAATCCCCTTAGCAACTCCATATCACTTTGGCTGTCATCAAAGTTTATAGCAGGTACTCCCTAGTTTTCATCAATCCCTCTATTTACTGTTAGATTTCGTTCTGGAAAAAGTTTGACTTCAATTTCACGTGAATCCATTATTATTGCCATTTTTAGGTTAAAGTCAATTCAAATTAGGGTTTATTTCTTTGCTGGAGCACTTACTTTAGGGTTTTTTACTCGTTAAAGTTTGGGTTTGCATGAAATTGGGCGTTCTCGTCTTCGTTTTGATTGCAAGGCAAAGTGTGGCGGTTGGAGTTCGGCTTGGGGGAGGAGGTTGTGGACGGAGAGGCCCTAGACGAGCTGCACTTTGTCAATGGTAACAAGGAGGCCTGTTACGTATTGGATTATACGTGCCAAGCATATAAACTATATATGTTCCGGGTACGTATTTATATATTGAACTGAGTTTAGCTTGAGAATGTCATCTCACTTGAAATTGAGATTGTTTGTATAGTTGTTGCATACCTGGATAAACTACAATCCACGATATCTTCTGAGTAGTTTGGTCAGATGAGTGAGTTTTATGGTGACCTCTAAGTTGATAATAATACATATTTCTCATTGATAGTGTTAAATGATGATTATCAAAAGGAATCATTATATTTGTAATAGACTGACACTATAAATGACAATACTTCAAGCTTAAAACACATGCTTTTTTGGCATCGGCAAAAACTGGTTCAGTCAGACTCTGAAACAAAGCACGCAAAACTACAAACTATACCATAAAATCATTATTATATACATGTAACAAGAACAATTTGACAATTTAAAGATAACTATAGTGAAAGATGAAGGCAACGCCGCCAGGTAGCATAGTTGGTATGAGCATTTTAAGTCATTTTGTTTCATGTGGTTGCAATGACTGTGAACATAAGATCCAGGCTGTGGAAAAGAAACTATATTACGAGTGACCATCTTTACAATTGTTACGAGGATTCAGGCTGTGGAAAAGAAACTATATTACGAGTGAACATAAGATCCAGGCTGTGAACATAAGATCCAGGCTCTCACATGGTTAATTTGTTTTAACTTATGAATGTTGCTAAATAAATTTATCACTTATGTTGTCAAAGCTCCTGTTACGAGGATTTGACTTAGATGATCAAGCACCTAATATATGACAGATCTCATGCTCTGTTTAACCTTTAGTTATCTATTTGCATTTTGGATGTTCAAACTTTGCTCTGTCTATAACGTTAAATTTGTAATATTGTGCTAATAAATAATATTAGTCTAAAATTCTACTTACGTGGCTGTTTTTATTTCAAATTATCACTGGTATTAAATATATTTTATCACTGTATAGCCAAAGCTCCTTTTGGGTTGATTTAGCTTGATCTTCAAAGGTCGATTGAACCACAAATATACCATTCTGTAACCTTTGGTGGTGGTATTTATTTACGTTTGAACTTTTCCAAACTTCTCTCCACTCATAAAATAATAATTTGTGAGATAATTTACTCAATTGTTTAGTGAACTCAACATTATACACTTTTGGGGATGCAGTACAAATACTATAAATGTTACCTATATAACTTATATATATATATATATATTATAATGTAAGTAGGAATGTAGTGACATTGCAATTTCTTACTTAGGAATAACACTCTTATATCATTTTGTTATGATTGAATCAATATAAATAATTTGGATTTTTTGCACATTTAAATATTGCATCAAATTCCGGTAGCAGTTCAGGCATGTAAATTGCAGCCGTGGATTGGATGGTATAGCTTCCTAGATTATTAATTGCTCATTTGGGATAATACTTGGGAAATTTGAAGCATCAGCAAGAGTTGTATCTACTCTATCTTTATCTCCAAGTATCCACACTGATTTGCACATATTTAAGTTGGAAATAACTAGCTAGAATATGTATAATTTAAATTGAGATCCCATCTACAATGGAATATAATTTAGGATCAGGCCTAACAATAATGAATAAAGCTGAACATAGTTTACATGTTACAAGATGATTGGGTAAATATTTTTTTCCACTACAATCTAACTAACAACTCTCGCACTATTTTTAACAAATATCATATAGTTTTGACTACGTAAACCACTTTTAAATGAAAATTATACCAAGTTTTTTTGTGATTTTATTTACCAACAATCATCTTGGTCTTTTTGTTGATTGTCAAAGCAAGATTTCTCTGTTTTTGCCCAAAATTTTAAAAAATTCATTTTTTAATCAACTGGATTTAACGAATTTGACATCTTTATTTATACCAAATCTATTTGTTTCTTTGTTTTTCTTTTTAATAATACAGTTCCATTAGCACCTGTTGTGGACAGAGTTAGTCCATGCAAAATATGTAAGAACTTTTGTTTGTAATGGGTCTAAAATGCTGCATGTATAAGTTACAAGTTGCAATATGATCTCCACCAACTATTTCATTCTTACGCCGACTTTGAGTGTTTTAGCTACTTTCAAATGCTTCATGATGTTCAGAAAATGTTTACTTGGTAAAGTGGTGAGTGCCTGTCATAGCTTGCAAAGGCATATCAGGGGAAAAAGGGCGAAAGAAATATTCAAAGGGTACTAGAACTAAGCCTTAAAATTTGTTTCATATTGAAATTTTTTGGCCATAATTTTCTTCATATATGTGGTTTACACTGTTAAATGCTTTATCGGCATCCAGTAATATTTCGACGTCAAAATTTATGCATGCAGTTTTTTCAACTAGAAAGCTAGAGTTTTCATATATCAAAGTGTAGTCTTGACAAAACCCAACAACTTTATAAAAAATGGTTGAAATTTGAAAAATTAGACTACTTTTTTTTACTATTAGAATGGTTGATGACATAATAATGATTTAACATTACGTACTGCTTGAAAATGGACTATTTGGATGCTTGAATTCATTTTTTATATTGTTTGAAGAGGAGTGTGAGAGCAACACTGTTACCACCACCCAATATTTTTTAGTACAAGATGTGTATGAAAAGTTACGGCCTGATGTTATAGTTTGACAAGAACTTTTTACTACACTTAAATGCTTCTGAGATTTGCAAATATATCTAAAACAAACCACGTTTTATTGTGAAAGAGTCCCTTATATACAATTTACACAAAATATTATTTGGTAATACCTGTGTCATATCATGCGGTTATGTAGACCATTTAATGATGAGGGGTTAGATGTAAACTTCTTAATTTGTTTTATTTTCAGTTTGAACATTTGTTTCATGTCTATATTAGCCAGATTATGGAATTAGTAAAATAAAGGACTCATCAGGTAGCAGCTTTTATGGACATAATCTTAGCATGTGGAAGAAGTCACATATCAAGGTTGAGAATTATTCACTTTTGACTTCGTTATTTTTTGGCATTGTGTTCACTGATCTAGAACTAGGGCCTTCGTACACATATATTTGATGTCTTTAAGAATTCTTACATTTCACTATCTTTTGGATATCAAAAGGCTGGCAATCAACTCCACTACAGGTAAGAAGACAAGAAACGAACAAATTAGGCCTGTCAACGGATGCTTTCGGATGCGGATAGTGCCATATCCGCATCCGCATCCGAAATGATTTTCGGATATCGGATATCCGCATCCGCGGATACGGACGGATATCGGATAATTATCCTATCCGTTAACGACCGATAAATTAAGAAATATGAATATAAATTTTAAGTTTAACATACATTTTTTTCAATCCAATTGATCTTAAAAGTGTTAAATATAAACAAATATGGTGATAATAAATAGTTTTGAGCGGTTAATAAGCATTAAATGTATATAATATAAACTATTAACTTGATAAAACAACAAATAAATATTTTTTATTATACTAAAATACACACAATTTGTACTATAATATTGACAAAGACCGGACGGATAATTTTCGGATGCGGATGTCTTCGTATCCATATCCGCATCCGTTTTTTCGGAAATCGGATATTATCCGCTTTTCGGATACGGATGCGGACCGATTTCGGATTTTTCGGGTATCCATTGACAGCCCTAGAACAAATGTAGCTTCACCATTCCACATTTTACTATTTGTAAAGCACTGTAGATTGCATATCTCTCTTCCATTCATACGTTATGTCACTTACATAGTTTGCAATTGAACTACATCCCTAGCTGATGTCCATATTATGTGCCTAGCATATCTTTCTAATTACTTGCATTATGTACTATATGTTAAGTGCTCCTTCAGTTCTTTTTATACATTAACAAATTCATATATACTGTCAAGTTTGAAATAAACTTAATATGTGATATAACGATATCAATATACTACCCATCCAGCCAGATTATTTATGCCAACACATAAAATATAAAAAAGGTATGTCATTACTAACATTGCAGACCATCTTCTTCATCATCTACCCGTATGCGAAGCACGGGTCCCGCACTAGTATCTGAATAATAACAAGGAGAACAAAATGGAGATTGGATATTCTTACAAAAGTCTATGAATGAGATGGGATATCTTACAAAAGTCTACATGATTCTTGTCTTAGTTTCTTGTTTTTTTGTTCATAGTGCAATTAATAAAATACTCTTTTTACGTTGATTTTTTTTCCCTTGCTCGCTGAATGTGCTTTAAAATTTTAAGTTGTTAACTGTATATATGGATGATATTTTGAATCCTAACTCCTGATCCTTGCTACTTTTTTCTCAATTTCAGCTTCATAGATAAAAGTAATTAATTAAAGCAGCTGTCAGTCCGGTTTAAAACATTTACAATCAAGAGTTCATGTCTGATTTAGAATCTCAGATTCCCATTGCTTTTGGTAAGTCACCAAAACTAATCTATTTTGTTTCCTTTTTGGGTTCTTATTCCATCTTAATGTTCGAGTAATATGTACGCGAAGATCCGTACAGCTGAGTATTCTCAGTGGTAGAATTCTACACATATTTAAATACAATAGTGGTAATTGAATAAGTTCATAAACATCATATATAGTTGTTCAAAAGTGTCATTTTATACGCATATTTTTCATGAATCATGTCTACTACGACTAATAATTGAACTTTTTCTTTACAAGTAACTAATACATTTTGGTGCTAGCAAGTAGCAACAAGGTGATTTGAAGTCATATATAGTGTCGTGTGTATCTTTAGTGTTTGAATATTTCTATGTATCGTTTTAGTAAGATTGCTTGCGTATAATATTAGTTTTGTTTACTTGCATTTGTAATCTTCACACGTTATGAAATATAATGAACATATGTTGTTTTGGTGCAATTTTATTTGTTTACATATAACGTATTGGTAATCAAATGTGATCTTAGTGACATTTAAATTTGTTGTACGTATATGCATTGAAACGTCAAAAAGAGGCACAGAAAATCTTATGCAATAAGATGATAGCATTAAAAAATGCTATAAAAGGTAACAATAGCGTTTTTAAAACGCTATAATATGCAACTGCTGATAGCAGTCAAAAAACGCTATTGTTAAGTGAGTATTGATAGCGTTGGTAAAACCCTGTTGTTAGGAACCTTTTATGGCGTTTTATTCTTGTTGTCTAATAACTCTTCTTATTTATAATATATTTTTTACAGCTTGTGCAAAAACGCCATTAAAACAATTTATAGCATTTTCGAAACGCTATTAAAAGAACTCATTTATAGCGTTTTTGGTGTTGCTATCGTAGGTCACAGACTTATAACAACATGTTGATATACAGCGTTTATAAAAACGCTATAAAAGCCTTTAATGGCGTTTTTTAAACGCTATTAAAAGTCCAAATTGTTGTAGTGGAAGAAAATAAATAATAATAAGCAAATTCCTACAACCAAAAACCTTTATTGATCAAGCAAAGGATTACAAGAGAAAACCTAAGAATTGAGAAGAAATCTGAATTCCCAAAACACCAGAAAAATAAACTTTTTCCATACATCTAATGAATCATATACATACTTATTTATAACAATCTCGATAAAATATCTTTTCTAAGAAGAAGTTGATTACTTCCATCTTTCAAAATAAAACTTCGATGATAATAATTGCTTACATTCTTCAATGCAATAAAAGATGCAACTAATATTATTTAATCACTTTTTAAAATCTATAAAATATGCAGTATATTTGAGTGACAATTCCACCTTGACTCACTATATCTTTAAAATCTATTTTAATTTAGAAATATTGTATTACCAAAATCTAATAAACTGGACCGGTAATCAGGAAACATTAAAGTCTACTTATGAATTATTTTCTTCCAGTAGGAGGATACATGTCTTGGAGGAGTATGATGAGCCCTTCACTACAAGGAAAACGGCATTTTCCGACGGCTGAAAACCGTCGGCGGACGTCGAAAGCCGTCGGAAAATAAGGCGTCGGGACGCAGTGTTTCCGATGGCTTCCGACATAGGGCGCCGAACATTTTTCCGACGGCCTCCGACGGATTCCGACACCCGTCGGAAGCCGTCGAAAACCGTTGGAAAAAATGGCCTATAGGCTGTCGGAAGCCGTAGGAAAACTATTACCTGAAAGCCATCAGAAGCCGTTAGAAATCTGCTGTATTTTTTTTATTCCTGCTGCAATATAGCCTTCCATCCACATTTCCCATCCAAACACTATTACACCAATACTGCAGAATCCAGTATACAATATTCCAACCAAATATCAAAACCCAAACTACTCAAAATTCATCAAACACACAAATACATCAAATTACATCAAAATAAAATACATAATATACATAACCATTCCAACCTTCACAACAACCCCAACAACAAGTGTTCTACCATGTCATACATACACAACATAACAAAAAATCATCAACATCCACATCATCATACAACCACATACCTGAAATCATACAAAACTAAAAAAAAAACATACCTGAAAAAGTAAGCAATCAATCACTCTCCAACAGATCCAGAGCCAGCAGAGGAAGGGAAGCGGCCACCATACTGCTGCATGTACTCGGCGATACGCTGGTCTAGCAACTGTGTGGTCTGTATGGCCCGTCGGCGGTTCTGCTCCTCCAACTGGGCCACTATAGCCCGAAAATCTTCGATCTCTGCTAGATTGATCTGAGCTCTAGTCTGCCGACCCCGTCTCTGACTGCTAACCTGCAATAAATATTTAATTTAGCTGTGTGTTCTCTGTAAGTGTATGTGCAGGTATGTGAATGATTAGCTATGTGATAATGTTATTTAATTTAGTTTATGCATGTTTATGTAAGTGTAGACTGAATGAGGCTGACAATGTATTGGATATCTAGAAAAATATAAGAAACTTAAGTATTTTAATAATTTATGGAAAAATATAAACAAAAAGGTTTCAGTTTTGTTTTCAAAATTACTAATTATAAACCGTTTGAATTTTCTATAAACCCTATGTTTTCATTTACCGAGTATTGTCACCCATGTATGAATTTGTAGTAGGCTTCTGAAATCATATTGATTTGCTTATTTATTTTGCATAACCAAAATATTTGGTATTCATTTTTAAGATTTTTGAGTTCATGTACAAATTAACAGTAAGCTAGTAAGTAACATAACGTTCATATCTTCTGCCTTCTTGTGCTTTACTGGTGTGATAAAGTCATTTGGTTGGTTTGAATTCAAATTCAATATGGAGGATTTTTCAAGGTTCAAATATTTTTAAATAATGGAAAAATGAATAAAATTCAAGTTTATTGTTTTGAAAAGATCCAAATAGCATATTTGGAGTATTTTAAGGTAAAATTATATATTCCAACATAGAATTGAATTATTTAATTAGCTTTTAGATTTAAATTTAGATCAAACAAATAAATCCTATTTAAATTTACTTTAGCTTGAATAATATGACTTCTGACATTATATGCTTATGTTTATGATGTTATATAAGTTTATTTATTTATAAATCCATTATTGCAACTTATTAAATCTAATTTAGCTTATGTATTAATATTCGATGTCGTGTTTTATAAATGCTTCTACTATATAAACTGCGAATTTTAACTGTAATTCTAAACACACAATCATATGGCCTATTGATGGGCCATAGTGACATTACGGGAATAATTATTCTAATGAAAGTCAAATGACTTAAACTAGTAAATTAAACATTTATTGGGAGATGCGTAGGGTTTTGGGTACAAGATGCTTGTATAAATCCCTACGATTTAATTAATTATGACTTAAATATCAAATTAGCAGTAAAATAAATTATTTACCACTTGATTGCCAAATCCGTATCGTCTGTCATGCTCTGATGGATCCATAACGGACTCAAAAATAGCATCCTCCTCATCAGTCGTCAGCTGATCTCGACCCGTATCAGCAAGGACTTTCTGGCGCTGCTCCATAAACTTTTCCTGCATTAACAAATTAACAACATCATATCTTATTTCATTATAGTTTAACAAGCAGAACAATTACTAATACTGCATAAAATGAAATATGCTTACATGGCTCCTGTTGGATTTATCGTCGTGCCATGTATACGAAATAGTCCCGTCTGGATTTACATGCTCGACGGCATACGTACGAGTGAACACGTCCATATAGCCCACGGAACCATGCGCCTCAGCTTCCTGAAGTTGATTTTTACATACAATTATTATACATTTAAAATTATATAGCATAAACTATTTATAATTATCATTCAGTAAATTTACCAACTCCTGCCGATACTGCTGAAATGACTTCGACCCTCCGCGATGAGTGACGAGATTTTTATTTCTGTTTGTAGAGTTTCTATCCGACTCTGCCTGTACATTCAAAATTTCATACATTATTTTTCGATCACGTCAAATTAATAATTCAAAAAAATTTAGTATACTTGCCTTCGCTGTGAAATTTTACATGGAGAAAATATCGATGACAGTCAAACCATGAAATTTTCTTACCATGAGGTAAAGAAAACGCTCGTGTTTCATCCATGCAATATGGACATGCTAGACGACCGGTAGTACTCCATCCTGAAAGCATTTCATAGGCAGGAAAATCACTTATAGTCCACAACAAAGAAGCAAACATACGAAAATTTTTCTTCTTGGACACATCGTATGTTTCTACTCCTTCATTCCACAGTATTTTTAACTCCTCAATCAACGGTTGTAAATATACATCGATTCCTTGTGTCAGATCGTCGGGGCCAGGAACGACAACAGTAAGAAACATATATTGCGTTTTCATACACATCCATGGAGGTAAACTATACGGTGTGACGATAATGAGCCAGGATGAATATTTAGAACCAAATTGAGAAAATGGAAAAAAACCGTCCGTACATAATCCTAATTTAACATTTCGACTCTCCGCTGCAAAATTTGGATACGTTTTATCGAAATGCCTCCATGCTTTTCCATCGGCCGGATGTGTCAACGTACCCTCTTCCTCCGTTCTCACACTATGTCATCTCATATTAGATGCAGTTACAGAAGATGCATATAATCTTTGAAGTCTTGGAGTTATGGGTAAGTAATGCATACGCTTGTACGGAACTACCTTCCCCTTATTTTTTCTTGGTTTGTATCTCTCTTGATTACAAATTTTACAATTTCTAAGGTTTGCGTCTTCTTTTCAAAACAACATGCAGCCTTTTAAACATGTATCTATTTTCTGATAAGGTAAACCAAAAGCCGACATAAGTTTTTTAACTTCATAGTAATTTTCACACATTAGATTATCGGGCGGCATATGTCTTTTTGCAGCTTGAACAACAGCCGTAAACCCAACTTCAGCGATGTTGTATTTTGACTTCATCGCAATGTATTCTGCGATTACTGACAGCTGAGTGCTGCTTTTACAACCATCCCAAATAGGTTTCTTAGCAGCATCTAGTAAATCATAAAAAAAATTTGCTTCAATATTTGGTTCTTCAACATTTCCATCATCGTCGTCAACTTCAACCATAGGAAACATTGATCGTGCTGCATCTTCGACCATATTTTCTATACGGGTCGTCGTAACTATTTCGTTAACGACACTTTCAGACTCTACAGAAGTATTTGCTACAATTTCTCCATGCCGATCTCAAACATAATACTCGGGTACGAAACCGTTTTGGCACAAATGAACTTTCACAATATCTGGTAACAAATACTTCAAATGTCTACACCTACTACACGGACAACGAATTTCTGGATCGTTTCCGTTATTACTTAAAGCGAATTCAACAAATACGTTTATATCATTATAAAAATCTTCTTTTATTGAGCCCCTCAGTCCTTTTCTTTGGTACATCCATCTCCTCCGATCAACAAAATAATCAATCATTTTTCCTATTTGAGAAAATGAGAAGTTCAAATTTTAATATTTATTTTCAAGAATACAAATTCAAAAAAGATTATTTTCATGGTCGTATAATATTTGAATTTAAAGAACTACTTCACAATTTAAAAATATTTTCAAATAGGGCACATTTTATTTTTTAACGTATCGATACAAAAAATTGTACAATTTTTTTTTTTCATGGTCAGGCATCCTACTTCCCATTACAAACACAATAAGCATTTACATTTCGTATATTACTTCGTCTCAAACGATTCAACAAAATTTCGGCAGCATCTCTCTTTTGTTCCCTGCAGTGTACACAATGCGTGTACGCAGGAAACAAAAAAGAAAAGTTAGACCGAAATTTTATGAACCGTTTGAGACGAAATAGTATACAAAATGTAAATGCTTACTATGTTCATAACTTGTCCAATACATGGACAAATCCAACAAACATTGTACCAGATGAATATAAATGGTCGTTTTTCGAAAAAAACGACTATTTATACAACGATCATGTACAACACTCGTCATACGGGGCCAAAAACTTTCTAAGGGACATTTGTCAATTAGATGTGCGTATTTTACGAAAAAATACAGTTTTACTAACTGTTCACGTTTACAAAAATATATTTTAATTTAACACATTTATTCTACGTATTACATCAACTTAAGGCTCGTTCGATGCATTTTTTGTTGTTGCATAAGTCAATACGTGCACAATATAATATTTCTAGCTCGTGCATTCATTTTATCTTATTCCAACTAACACAATACAATCACACATATTCAATCGTAGAATCAAGGCATACACAACGATTTACATATACACGAACAACCACAAATTATACATGTTTTTCACAATTTCACGATAAAAGATGAAATAGAAATACCATGGAATGTTAGAAACTATTATAACAGTATTGGAAACAATTTCAATCACCAATTAGCCATAATTTAACAACTTATGCAAATCTGGATTTAGAATAAAAATTAGATTTTTGGCGAAAATAAAAGATTATACCTGAGCTAGAGAGCAATAGACGTTGATTACGCAGCCGGGGAGGATCCGAAAGTTCGAAATTGATGATTGGAAGCTTGGGGAAGAGATTTGAGAATTTTGGATTAAAAAATTTCGTATGGAAATGAGGAAGAAGGCTCGGCTGAGCCTTGTAATTCGTGATTTTCCGACGGCCGCCGACGGTCCGTCGGAAGCCGTCGGAAATTGGCCGTCGGAAGCCGTCGCTTGATGCTGTCGGAATAATTGCCTTTTCTAGTAGTGCTTAGTTGCATCTCAACTATGAGGGTGGAATAGAGTGCTTGCTTAAAGGTTACATCACGAGCATCATGGATAAAGAATTCTATCATTAGTGTAATTATCATTGCCATTATAATTCAGCTAATATGATATGTTCTGATAACTTTTGTATAGTTTGTTTGTTAATAACAAAAAAAACTAATCGAAATACACACATTGACATAAGATATTTGTCTTTAAGGATCGTGTTAAGAAGAAAAGTGTAACTGTTAAGCATATAGGAATGTAGTTGATGATCACTGATCCATCAACTAAATCTCTACATGTTAATGTATTCAAGGACCATGAACATATGAGATTCTATTAATTATTGTTTATTTGTTGTACTTCTACATTAATGTTAGCATTCATGTATACGAATATGACCAAGGTTTGCACTGTAATTTATTCTTCTTCATGTTTTGTATTTCTGTTAAGCAAGTTTGCCATTGTACTCATAATAGCTTGTAGGAAGCTAATGTAAAGATTAAAAAACACTTTAAAGATGCTAAAAACGATCTTTATTTCGAGTTCTTCCATGCAGTTGCAATCTTATCATGGTCGGTACAGAAAGATTTAAGTGAGTTAATGGATCAAGCGAGAGAATGTTAAATGTTACGTATATCAATAGGCATCTTAAGACATACAACATGGAGCAAGGCAATGTTCATTCGTTGTTCAGCAAATATAATTCTACTTGCTCAGTTATTGGACCAACAAATGCATTCCATAAACTCGGATAGTCAAATGCTAGGAGTAACTAATCTCTATATAAATATATTTTTGTGGTGACCATCATATAATAACACACATCGAGCAAGACATATTTTGAAACCTTCTTAACATTTTTTGCATTTTATAACTAGATTTTATGGGGACTTCACCAGTAATCCATCCTTTACCCATTTTTGGAGTCCTTTTCAACAATGCCCCTACTTTATTCATGCCTATTTTATTTGTTTTTCAATGGTTAGTCAGTGTAGAAACATGACTCACAATATTTATGTATTATAAACAACATTTAAGTTGATGAAAATGCTAAATCAACAGGATGTAAGCCTGTAAAAAAATATGATTTAGAGAGAAAATGGAAACCCGTAAATTCCTTCGATAAAACAGTTTCAAGCCGTGTGATTTCCCATTTCCAATCCCTGGTTGATGTAGCAAAACCCTTAAGTTAAAATACACTTATAACATGCATTGATTTCCTTGTTCTGTTCAATGTAGAGCAAATGCTCGAAAATGTCTCTTATGATACTGGAACATTATTAAAGAGCACATGTTAAACCTGTACTTAGGAATGAGCGTTTGGTTGGTTCGATCGGTCCGATGATGAAAATTGTTAAACTAAGCTAAAACTTTTAAAAATAAACCAAACCAAACCAACCGAATTAAGTTTGATTAATTTGGTTTGTTATCCGAATTAACCAAACTAAAAATGATTCGCATTTTATGTCTGAAATATTCATTGTACTTTAAAATAAAATATAAATACAAGATTAAAGTATTCTAATTTGGTATTCGTATGCTTTTTAATAGTAATTTTGAAACATGATAAACAAAATTATTTAGACCACTAAACTAATTTAAAAAATCAATATAAGATTAGTAATTTTTACAATCCGATAAAAGTTCAGTTAATTTTGTTAAACCGATGATCAAACTATTTTTTTTCCAGACAGATTAGTAGTTTGAAAACCAAGTTCAGTTAATTTCGTTAAATCGATGATCAAACTATTTTTTTTACAGACAGATTACTAGTTTGAAAACCAAGCCAAAACGATTGAAATAAACTGGGTTCGTCGGTATATTGAGTTTAACGCCAGATTGCTCACCCGCTGTGTGTGTTAGCAGTATGCGGCTCTTTTACATGGTAACCTCTCCTTTTCATTATTTTCTGTCTTCATGTTCAATATCATTACAGATAACACTGCGTCGCGGTAGATTGCATTGAGTGATTTAATATGATAAATATTCGAAAAGTTGTAATTTCGGTGTCAACTACTTCTGCAATACCCTTCCAAAATTAGAAAATAAAATCGTTTTGTTGGAAAAATGAAAATAAAAACTCCTTCAGCTTGAACTGTGTAAAGAAATAGCATACTTATCCAATTTCATGATGTGTACAGAAATAGTTAACCGCATAGTCTCCCTTGCCTGGCATTAGTTGTTCTATCTTAATTTATTGAATTAATTGAAAGGATGGGCATTGACATAATAATTTAGTCTGGATGAAGATATTGAAATTTATTGACACCGCACGAGCAATAGTTCCTTTAGAAACAGAGTGAAGCTTCCATGTACATAGTTTACTTGTAAGATTCAACTCTTATATTTTGTCATAGTATCTGTAGACAGCAATCATTTAGCAAAACTAGAGCTGGAGGGAGATCGTTAACTATTGATTATTGAATTATTACTCTAGTTGGTTGTCACACGTTTGAGTTTTCAAAACTCGTAATCTTCTTCTTTGTCCATTGACTAACTGTAGGACGAGACACTTTGGTTGATCTCCACATCTTACTTGTCCCTGTTACTATCATTTCAATGAGTAACCATGACATACATTTAAAATCAAAACTTTTTTTTTTTTTTTTGGTTCTTATTTGCTTGTGCATTATTTATTTATTTTGTCAGTGTAGACAAAGTGCATTTCTAGTAATTTGATATATTTATGCTGCTGAAGTGAAGAATTGGAATGGGATCCATCCTGCAGTTATTTTTATTTTTGAAAATCATTGCTCCTATATATGCTCAAAACCCCATAAGTTGAACAGTGATTTTTAGTACATAAAAACCATTTTTTTTTTTTTTGGCAAAAAATAGAGGGGATGAACCCTTACTCAAGGAAAAAGGGTTGTTATTTGATTTGGTCCTTTGCGTGCCTCAAATAATAGCTTATAGCCCTTGTGAAAATATCCCTTTGCGAAATATTGAATACCCCACAAATCTTCTACACACACAAATACCAAATAAGGGTTGGACATAGGAACATACCATATGCATTCTAATTCAATCATTTAGCTATTTGTATTATTTAAAAAAAAAAAAAAATCCTTTTTTAACTCATATACATTCCTTTCCACGTTCTACATACTCCCTATATAAACCCTTCATCGCCTTGATAACATTCAACACAGCAAACCAAATAAAGGAGGAGAAAACTAAAATCCATCTCAGTAAAGCTCAAGTTCAATGGAAAGTTCTTACACAATCACTCTTTCCATTCTCACAGCCTCTCTATTCATTTGCCTCTCATGTGCTTCTCCAACCAAATTTCTTCGAACTTCATGCAAACCAACATCATATCCAAGCGTATGCATCCAGAGCCTCTCAGCCTATTCATCATTACTCCATCGCAGTCCACGTCACCTTGCTGATGTGGCGCTATCTCTAAGTGCAACCAGGGCCCATGAAGCTTCAACTTACGTATCTAGTCTATCATCAGGAAACACCAAATACAAGTCCTTCGCTGCAGATGCAGTAGATCATGATGTTTACAATGCAATTCGTGATTGTATGATCACGATGTCTGATAGTGCAGTTAGACTTCATAAATCTGTTAATCAATTACGTAAACTTGGAAGAATGAATAGGCCTTCGTTTGCTTTGAGATTAGGCAATGTTCTGACATGGGTTAGTGCTGCGCTTACAGATCAGCAAATGTGCCTTAATAGCTTGATGGAGAGTAATGTTGGTAGTAACATGCATATTATTATAAGGAAGAAGGTGCTCACTGTGAGTAAGGTTACAAGTAATGCTTTGTCACTTGTCAATAGGCTTGGGTCAGGAAATTAGTTAATTTGTGCTTAGTATATATGGTACATTTTTGTTTTGATGTGATGTACAAATTCTTTTGTTTGTTAATAAGGTAGAACCTAATTTTGTAAAAAGATCTTCGTGTAATTGTGTTTTAAAACAAATATAGTACTATCTCTATGAAACTAGCATAAGTATATTATACAAAATTTTTTGTCACAGGTGCCAGTAGAAAATCCTTATACAATGGTATAAAATTGTTACTCTTTTTTATAGAAAAATTGCAGAACTAAGCTTGTTTGTGCAAAGTATAACAAAAATGACCTTGTTTTAAAAATAATTACAAATATAGATCTGTTTTGGCCACGTAGATGTTGGCGAATTTTGTAAATGCGTTTTTGGACGAATTTTCAAAATGCGCCAACGGACGACTGGACGACTTTTCAAAAGTCGTAAAATCAAAATTCCTACAATTAAAAATAACACCCACCTGTTGCATGTAGCTACCTCACATGATCAAGAAGTTGAACTAATAGACAATGCATATATATATATATATATATATATATATATATATATATATCAACATTCAAATCTAACAACTGCGAAGGTCATTTATGTCGACATCGAGTAAACAGTACATAGATACGAAGTCCGATACATAACTATTTAGTTCGATACATAGAATTTACACCCATTTAAAGTTGAATACACATAAATCTTAATTCAGTACGCAATCATACATTAGATAATGAAAGTTTAGGTCGCTGAAGTACATCGCTTTTTGTTATGGCCCTGCGATCCACATTTGTTGCATCTGTTTGTTTTAGGCGTTTGATGCTCGTTCATAACATTTTTTATCCTTGTAGACTTGGATCGTCCGGGTTGTCTTTTTGTAGGTGGAGGCAATATCTGTGGACCGTTGTATGGTCATCGGTATCTCTTATCACACATGAGATGAAACTCTGGCGGATATGAAGCTTTGTAACTTTGAACAGAGTACCACTCTGATGCGAAATCATGATGTTCTCTATTAGCACCGTAATCCTGTAGCGAACAAGCCGCCATTACATGAGCACATGGTAGTTTTTGCAGTAATGGGATGTTGCATGTACATGAGCAGTTCGTACCATCAATTATCACTTTAAATTCATCGCCGGGCAATGAATCACTTGCCATTCCGTTCAACTAAATCGAACTAGTCTACTACGACGTGCTTCAGTAGCCCGATCTGCTATTTTAGCTTTCCATTTTGGAGCCAAACGTGTTGTGATAGCATCCGCGATTTCTCGTCTCTTACAAAAATATTCAACCGATAGAAAGAAGGTTCGTGCAACTAACGCCTTTATAGGTAATGATCGAGCACCTTTCAGTACACCTGTAACGACCCGGAATTTTGGTCGTTAGTTTTGAACATTTAATTTATTTTAAATGTTGAATTTGAATTATTTAATTGATTTTGAATATGGAAGAATTTCTGAAATGGTTTAAAATTCCAAATATAGCAATTTATTTGATTTGGCAAAATAGTAAATTGACATTTTAAATTGGGCAAATATGAGAATCTGGAGTTAAATGAGAATGGAAATGATTTCTAAGTTGATTTAAAATTCTATTTGGATTAGAATTATGATGTCGGACCTTTGAATGGAATTTAAAAGTCGATAAATTTAAAATTTGAAATTTATATATTAATTTAATAGCGAAATTAATATATGGTAATAGTGTAAATAATGGAATTTTGATTTAATATAAATCGGAATGATTTCTTATATGGATATAAATTCTATTTGAATTATAATAGAGTTAGTAGAATTTTAAAATTGAAAATTTAAACGATTTTGACGATTTTAAATCGCTCGATTTAATCGACGAGTTAAAATAGCCTTCTGGGGCACAACCTCGGAATTCGACGAAACAAGTTCCATTGGATTCGTAATAATTTATTATTATCGGATTTCAATTTTTGTAACATTTGAAGTTACCGTTTGGTCGTACGGAATAGAAACGCGTTGGATTTTATATCGAAAATTTAATATTTTAATTCGATTCGAAAAGTTATCTTCCACATATGATTGAATTAGGGCCTGAAGCATGTTCCATTGTATTCGGAATAGGGATAAAACATTATAAATGCTAGGCGGCACGTCTCGTTTGGAGTTCGTTTGAAAAAGCACGTTAAATTTGGAAATAATATTAAAATAATTAATGTGCACGTATATATATGCGTTGTAACAGTAAAACCCTAGAGTTTTTTAGCAGCCGTCGTTCTTATAAAATTAATGGCCCAAATCATCTACTTTTCTTCCCTCAAATCCTCTCAATCTATCAACCGATTCGTAGAACTTTCAACATGAAAGTCGTAGAGCTCGTCGAGCTCTACGAAGTGAACGGTTGTGATCGAGTATAGTGGTGGAGATCGTCGGCAAATCGCGCTCGAGGGCCGCGCGTTCGCTTACGTGTTCTGAGGCAATGGTAGCACCGAGCATCGTAGAGCTTCGGCCGTGGGTGCACGGCGTTCGTGGCGTCGTGAGGGGGCAACTCGATCGGGTTCCGATCATCCAATCGAGCGTCGGCAAATGATGGAAGGGGTACAGCTATGGGTAGTTTGTTTACTACACGTGACGAAGAAGAAGATGTAGTTAGAGCGGCCAAGATTTTCTCTTTCGATTTGAACGGCCAGATCTGGGTTTGTAAAATAAAATAATAAAAAATTATTATTATAAATTATATTCCGAACTTATAAAATGCATATCTTTTCCATACGAGGTCGAAATCGGACGAAATAAGCAGCGCCGGAATCGCAGCGGCGAGCACTATGCAGTGGAATAGATCGGAGCTAGCGAACATTTTAGGTTAAATCGAACGTGTTCGATTTAATTTAAAATTGGAGCGTTTGGCAACGTAAAAATCAAGGTGAGTTAATCTCACTCAATTTTGGACTGCTGGCTTTAATTTTAAATAGTTAAAATTAATAAATGACTGATTGGTTAAATTGATTTATTTTTGTCAGTTGGATGTGATATCATTTATAGTAATATATATATATATATATATTGGAGTGTTTGATATTCCCGCATTTATATAGCGGATGATACCCTATGCGCCCCGCATAATAGCGGATGACCCTACATACCGTGATATTCTGCCTCGAAGCGGAATTGGTATTTTTATGTTGTGCTAACATCTGTGGATGCAGGGAAACATGTTGGAGGGATCCAACTGGATTCCTCAAAAATGTTAAATTTAATTTCATATATAGTGATATATGTTTTGTTTGAATAATCTGAGGCAGGTTATTGTGTGATTTAAATTGATTGAATGCTATAACAGTTTTAGCTGGATTTTGGTATTTTTAAGTGCCAATAAAATATGGTTTTTGAATTGGTGAAGAATTGTAAACTAGTGATTTTGAAGTAAAAATTTATATAGAGTTTCAGATAAATCAATTGGGTAAAATTAAGGTTTTGGAATTTGTACTTAACAAATTCAGGATATTGTATACAAGGATTTTTGGAATAAAAGTATATAAAAGAATTTTAAATAATAAATTCTCAAGTGGCATTTGTTTAAAATTAAAAAGGGTTTTAAGATCGAGATTTTAAATAGATCGAAAGAATAGAAGCGAATTTGTAAATAAGTATAAAAATTGTTATACTGGACTCAGGTAAGGTTTCCAAATTTGCAAAGTGAAATTTAAAACGAGGAATTGGCCTTGATTTAAAAAGAGGATTTTAAATTATTAACTGGGTGATTTTAAAAGTGTTAAAAATATTCTAAAAATTAGTTATTTAATTATTTTAAATTGTTAAAGCATATTTAATTATTAATTAGTTACTTTATAATAATTATTAAAGATTTATTTTTATTTAAACATTAGTCAGCATTTTTATTTTTAGAGATAATTATTAAATATTAATATAGTTTGGTATAATAACTTTTATATAAGTATATTTGTCTAAATTAAAACTTGGGAATTTATTTTGGAACTTATGAGTATTATTTTAAGATAATTTTTAAACAAAGTTTTTAGGAAGTAATGGTATATTCGCGTGGCGTAAATCGGAGGCAGTGAGTGCCTGAGTTAAGTCTTGGATTTCTCTGGGATAGAGACGTAACCATTGAGCTGTGATCCATGGTTTGATACCGCAGTGGTACTTTCCACATTTAAAAAAAGGTTTTCAAATATTTTTGAAAGACAGTTTGTAAATTTACTAAATTCGGTAAGATAAGTATGTATAATTTGGATAAAGAGATTAATGTATTTAAAATTAAATTAAAAAAGAGATTTAATGTTTTCAGTGGAAAATGGGATATTTGGTTGAATTGATTGTTTATTTGATAGTTATATAACCGACTATCAAATCTGGACCTAAGTATAACTTTGGGAATATCTAGAAGAAGTACGGAAATTATATGGTACAATTACCGTTAGAGGTGCTATACTCTATGTATAAACTAGTTTCGTTCTTCTAGGATGATGATAAGGAAATCCGTCCACTAACGGTTAGGAGGTGATCTCCGATCTTATTTTCATCTGTTTATTTCCTAAAGAACCGGGGTTGAGTTTACCGGGAAATATCGAACGTTGTTTCGAAGAGACCGAGATCAGATAAGTTATCCGCAAACCACTTCGATCCAACGAGTATGTTTTTCGAAATGAAGACAAGAGCATGGAGTCGAAGATGGGGCAGTGAAGTGCAAGGGCTAATTGCTACTAATCCTGAGGGTGATTCCAAAATGGATGTAGTAGGAATAGTGCCTTCGGTTCCGTTTGAACCCGGAACAGACTTGTATGGATGAATGCTATCAATACATTGTCATTGGAGGACAATGAGCTTCTAAGTGAATATTTCTAAAAAGGTAATCGTAGCCTCTAGCCTCATCAACCAGGAATGACTGAAAATCAGGGAGTATGTAGCAAGGCTAAGTGGGTCGCACCCAATTAGGGTATGTTTATCACCTTTCTAGATAACCTCGGATATTATTACTACGGTATATGGAAGAAGCTCGTGAGAGGGTGGGAACACCCGGGGTGACAGCATATTCGGTCTATCCAGGTTAGGGATAGTCCGATCTTGTGTTGCAGGGGATCCCGGCATGGTCCTCGGTACGCTGTTCTAGAGGTGTACTGTGACAGGTGGTACCCCAGTGCCTAGTCTTTCGTATGGAATCCATTCTCCAATGCGTGCCTTTATGGTTTTGATTATAGAGCCTAGTATGCTGGAATTTAATTAATGTAACAATTTCAGCTATTTGAATAAGTATTTGTACTTAGACACTATTATAATATCAGAGGATTTGACATGAAATGTTTTGGTTATCGTAAGGTAAAAACCCGTCATGTTTATGTGTGGTGTGGTCTTACGAGATACCTTTGATTTTCAAAGGATTTTGGAAACTTTAATAATTCAAATTGAGTGTGTCTTCTCACGCTGGTTTTCCAGACTGACTCGGGTGTTATTTTATTATAATTCTCGAGTCAGACCGAGTATTACAAGTTCAGGTTAGCATGCTATGGAGCTCAAGAGACGAGCTGGATAGCGAAAATGTATTACTCGTATTTGATTTTATTACGTTGCAATGTTTTGTTGAAGTTATCAGAAATTGTGAGGGTAGGTTGTTATAACTGTCCAGGCTGGTAACTATTGATTTGTGTACTCCGATGTGAGATATGTATATTACAGTTTTGATTTGTGTAAAGAACTGTTCATATTATATGTTATTCAGTCCGCTGAGAGATTTTGTTGTTTGGTTACTTTTTCTTCTACCTACTTTCTTTCCCCTCAACAATCGGTCTTTCCGGCACTCGATTGTTTGGCATGTTATACAATAAGCGTATTTATGTCGATTTTCGAGGGTCGAAAAGGCGGGTCATCACATTGTGGTATCAGAGCTTAGGTTGGCGATATACCTAGGCTTTGGTGGGGGATTACTCATTAGAGATAGAGTCAGAAGTACTCTAGAATGAGTTGAGTGTATTAATAGATATGAGCGTGTAATTGTTAGTGAATATAAAATGTTTTTATATTGTGTTGACTTATCGGTTAGGTGTTTATGAATTCTGGTCGGTACGGGAAGTATAACCATATCGATAGGGGTTTCTAAACTCTTAAACAAGGTAAACCGACATAGTATTGCCTTAAAGTGGGTAAATGAAATAATTTTACCCAAAATTTTATTTTGATGTAAATGAAATAATTTTCTGGAATTATTATAGTGTATATGCTTGAATGTAGGTTGTTAATATTATAATCGGAATAGGTTATAAAATTTGAAATGGTTATATATATAACCAAATAGAAATTTATAAGTATGATTTATACAAAGGAATATAACTGAAATTTGATTTAAACCAGAATTTAAATGCCGGAAATTTTGGAAATGGGTTAAAATGAATTTGAACCAAGTGTTGAAATTTTTAAATCTTGAGAATTTTGGAAATGTTTTCCAAAATGGTTTGTGAGGAATAATGGAGTAGTATTTGAAAATGTCTTTGGAATAGAAAATGTTTTAAAATGAATTTTGGAGGTAAGGAAGCACTGAACTCACTTCAGTCGCTGGAAAATAATTCTGGTGATGATGGCCACATCATCAGTATTCATTTTCGAGTTTCTAAGTGATAGATTGCTATCGTGGGGATTGCGTATGAATATTTGTTTTGGACTTGTCTGATAAACAAGTTTTTTTAGGGATTCCAAAGGGAAATTGTTTTTGGGGAAAGAACCAAGTTGTTTTGAAAATCCGGAAGCATGGTTTGATATACCAAGGGAATATACATATATGTATGATTTCGAAACGATTTGAAATAAAACCGGGTAATTGAATTCTGGGGTTTCTATTTGAATGATTTGTAAAGTTAAGAGAAAATTTGTTGTTGAACTTGTAATTTGATGTTGATATAGATAAGGAAGGGAAAATGTAAATTTTAAATCCTGGAAATAAAAATTTAACTTGAGTAAGTTAAAACGAATATTATGGGTTAGAATTTAACTTAAGATAAGTTAAATAAAATTGAAATTGGATTTGAATTGAATGGAATGTAAAGCTGGAAGTGTAGAATAATTGTATAATTATAAGTTATAGTTATTGGGTAAAATGGATATACTTAAACTATTAAGTGATATAGATAATCCAGAGTTGTGATTATAAGATGTGACTCAAGTAGGTAAAACGGAATTTTAAGTAAATAGGTTCTTGAACTTATGAATTGAGAAAGGAAATGGTAAAACCAAAAATGAAAATGGTTTGGTATTATGGTAAAAGAATTGGAAATTCAAAATTTGAATTTTTAAATGAAGGGTGAATTAAAATGGAGTAAATTAAATATAAACATGAATGGTGAAGTGATTATATAACTATATGTTATAAATATAGAATGTGAATAAACTTAAGTGGAAAAAATTCAGGGAATTATGAATAAATAGGTTGTATTACTTATTAAACTGAGAAAATGTAAAAGTATAACCAAGTTAAAATGGTTAAGTATTTGATAATAAGAAATGAATTCAATTTAGGAATAAATAAATTGAATATAGTTTTGGAATATGGATTGGATAAGTTGGGTATGAACTTAAGTTTTAAAAGCTGAATATAACTTAAGCAATGATATGGAATGCTTATAATAAACCTTAGAAATAATTTTGTGAAATGGGTTATAATAAATTAGCATGAAATGAAATGTCGTTCACTATAAGATGAAGCGAATAAATATATGTGAATTAAATGGAAAAGATGTAACATAAGTTGGAAGTAAAGTAAATAGGAATGCAAGTGCATGAACCATGTTGTGATATAATGAATTGTCAAAAATTGAATGAGATGATTCCCCAATGATATAGTATAAATTGGATGTACTAAGTAAATGAAAGCAAATAAATTGAATGAGACTCAATTTAAAATGAAATGGAATTTGGTTGTAATGGGAAACTTAATTTAAGTGATATTTGTGAAATGATTCATAAATAAAATTAACAGGGACTGGAATGTTGTTTAATGTAAAATAAAGCAAATAAGATTTGGTGAACAACTTGAATCGGCATCAAATGGAAATTAGATAAATTAGTTTAAAGTCAATTTAAAGGGAATAAATTGAAGCTGGATAAAATGGATTTGCATATGATGAAAGTGAATAGTGAATGGAATGCAAATAAACTGATTGTGAATCAATTTGAAATTGAATAGAGGTGAATTTATGCAAGTAAAGCACATATAAATCAATTCGGAATGAATATGGGTTTGTTTGATGTAAATATAAATTGAATGCAATGAATTTGGTTGTAAATCATTTTGATGATATATGGACCCATGAAAATGAATTAAATTAGCGTTATAACCTTAAAATTTGCTTGTAATATATGTTTGGCATGTCGGGTTATAAAATTTCATGTTTATGAAACTTATGTGCTTATTTTGAGTAAGTACAGGTACAGGAAGCTGTTGGATAGTTTTTGGGTTGCGTAAACGCATGTATATAAGCCGCTTGCTTAAAAACGCTAAAATAAAGGTACGCCTACGCAATAAAAAAAGAATGATAATATATTGTTGCATATTTTGTTTTTCCGACCGTGTGGGTCGATATATATATATATATATATATATATATATATATATATATCATATTTGTGATATTGTAAAAAGCTCTCCATACAAAGGAGACTCTGTCAAAAAGTTTCGAAAATTTAGGGTGTTAGAAATTTTTTGAAATATTTGGAATTTTTTTGTAACTAGGAAAAGTTGGTTTTTGAATTGAAGTTGAAATAAAAGGTTTTTGAGTTAGAAATGGAAACAAATGGTTTTGGATAAAACTAAATGGTTTAGGGAAGCGAATGTAAGATTTTAACTAAGTGGGTTTTAGAATAGTGAATGGGTTTGGGAGCATTTTTCCTACCTTAGCAATTTCGAGGACAAAATTTTTATAAGGGGGGAGGAATGTAACGACCCGGAATTTTGGTCGTTATTTTTGAACATTTAATTTATTTTAAATGTTGAATTTGAATTATTTAATTGATTTTGAATATGGAAGAATTTCTAAAATGGTTTAAAATTCCAAATATAGCAATTTATTTGATTTGGAAAATAGTAAATTAACATTTTAAATTTGGCAAATATGGGAATCTGGAGTTAAATGAGAATGGAAATGATTTCTAAGTTGATTTAAAATTCTATTTGGATTAGAATTATGATGTCGGACCTTTGAATGGAATTTAAAAGTCGATAAATTTGAAATTTGAAATTTATATATTAATTTAATAGTGAAATTAATATATGGTAATAGTGTAAATAATGGAATTTTGATTTACTATAAATCGGAATGATTTCTTATATGGATATAAATTCTATTTGAATTATAATAGAGTTGGTAGAATTGAAAACTTAAACGATTTCGACGATTTTAAAAATCGCTCGATTTAATCGACGAGTTAAAATAGCCTTCCAGGGCACAACCTCGGAATTTGACGAAACTAGTTCCATTGAATCCGTAATAGTTTATTATTATCATATTTCAAATTTCGTAGCGTTTGGAGTTACCGTTTGGTCGTACGGGATAGAAACGCGTTGGATTTTATATCGAAAATTTAATTTTAATTCGATTCGAAAAGCTATCTTCCACATACGATCGAATTAGGGCCCGAAACATGTTCCATTGTGTTCGGATTAGGGGTAAAACATTATAAATGCCAGGCGGCACGTCTCGTTTGGAGTTCGTTTGAAAAAGCACGTTAAATTTGGAAATAATATTAAAATAATTAATGTGCACGTAAATATATGCGTTGCAACAGTAAAACCCTAGAGATTTTAGCAGCCGCCGTTCTTATAAAATTAATGGCCGAAATCATCTACTTTTTTTCCCTCAAATCCTCTAAATCCATCAACCAATGCGTAGAACTTTCAACATGAAAGTCGTAGAGCTCGTCGAGCTCTACGAAGTGAACGGTTGTGATCGAGTATAGTGGTGGAGATCGTCGGCAAATCGCACTCGAAGGCCGCGCATTCGCACACGTGTTTTGAGGCAATGGTAGCGCCGAGCATCATAGAGCTTCGGCAGTGGGTGCATGGCGTTTGTGGTGTCGTCAGGGGGCAATCCATCGGGTTCCGATCATCCAAGCGAGCGTCGGCAAACGATTGAAGGGATACGGCTATGGGTTGTTTGTTTACTGCACGCGATGAAGAAGAAGATGTTGTTAGAGCGGCTAGGATTTTCTCTTTCAATTTGAATGGCCAGATCTGGGTTTGTAAAATAAAAAAAAAATTATTATAAATTATATTCCAAACTTATAAAATGCATTTCTTCTCCATACGTGGTCGGAATCGGACGAAACAAGTGGCGCCGGAATCGCAGCGACAAGCACAATGCAGTGGAACAGATCTACAGTCGATAGGAGCTAGCAAAAATTTTAAGTTAAATCGAACGTGTTCAATTTAATTTAAAATTGGAACGTTTGGCAACGTAAAAATTAAGGTGAGTTAATTTCACTCAATTTTGGACTGCTGGCTTTAATTTTAAATAGTTAAAATTAATAAATGATTGATTGGTTAAATTGATTTATTTTTATCAGTTGGATGCGATATCATTTATATATATATATATATATATATATTGGAGTGATTGATATCCCCACATTTATATAGCGGATGAGACCCTATGCGCCCCTCATAATAGCGGATGACCTTATATACCATGATATTCTGCCTCGAAGCGGAATTGATATTTTTATGTTGTGCTAACATCTGTGGATGCAGGAAAATAGGTTGGAGGGATCCAACTGGATTCCTCAAAAATGTTAAATTTAATTTCATATATAGTGATATATGTTTTGTTTGAATAATCTGAGGCAGGTTATTGTGTGATTTAAATTAATTGAATGGTGGTAATGTTGTTTTGTGGTGTTTATTTTTTATCGTATTGATTTTTGGTGGTGCTTTTATCTGATGTTAAATTTATTTTGTGATATGGAATATGATAGTGATGAATGTTTGTGTGAAGCACTGTAATAATGCATGTTTGAATGTGTGAAATTTTTTTATGGTTAAGTTAGCAGGCACGACACCTTTAAATCGAAAAAAAAATGATACACCCATGTCGATAATACCCTAAACTCTCAGGAACGACATGTCTTTGTCGAACCAATGATCAACATACGTGGGGGAGAAATCGAACTAACCATGCAATTTTTGTGAAGTAGCAGTAACGGCAGCAGCTTTTCGAACTTAATGATTTAATTCGGTACTATGGTATCGAATAAGGTAAACACCAAGTCACCAAAGTGCCCATACCAATATCAGGCACGACACTTTTATATCGAAGTAATAAAACAAAAACGATATGCCCCTATCGAAAATACCTTAAACTCTCGGGAATGGCATGTCTTTGTCGAACCAATGGTCAACAGCCATTGGGGAGAAATCGAACTAACCATGCAATTTGTTTAAAGTAGCAGTAACAACAACTGCTTTTCGAACATAAGTATTTACTTCGGTACTGTGGTATCGAATAAGGTAAATACCAAGTCCCCAACATGCACATACCAATATCAGGCACGACACCTTTATATCGAAATAATAAATTAAAAATAATACACCCCAGTCGAAAATACCCTAACTCTCGGGAACGACATGTCTTTGTCGAACCAATGGTCAACAGACATTGGGGAGAAATCGAACTGACCATGCAATTTGTTTGAAGTAGCAGTAATGACAACTACTTTTCGAACTTAAGTATTTACTTCGGTACTGTGGTATCGAATAAGGTAAACATCAAGTCCCCAACATGCACATACCAATATCAGGCACGACACCTTTATATCCAAATAATAAATAAAAAACGATACACCCCTGTCGAAAATACTCTAAACTCTCGGGAACGACATGTCTTTGTCGAACCAATGGTCAACAGACGTTGGGGAGAAATCGAACTGACCATGCTATAAACTAAGTCACCAAAGAGTATAGAGTAGTAGCAGGAACGACAAGGTTGGGTCAAGATTTGTTATATATGTCGATGTATATTCATCGATAGTGGACAGAATTCTTAGGATCGACAAGCTTTGGTCGAAAATATAATAACAGACGTTGGGTACTGATCGAACAGACGTTGGAAGAAAATAACCAAACATCATATACTCATTGTCATCACAGCACAATCAGAAGGTGGCCAACAAAATGAAACCCAACACTATCAATAGAAGGCCAACAAGCAAAAAGAAAATTAAACAATGAAAAACAGTTTATTTTTCATATACTCATTGACTTGCACTATGAACATGAACAGAAAATGATCAATGACCATATACTCATTATCACCATAGCACAATCAACAGAAGGCCAACAAAATGAAACCAACTCAATCAATAGAAGGCCAACAAGCAAAAAGAAAATTAAATAATGAAAAACAAAGAAAATTAAACAATGAACATATACTCATTGACAATGATTCCTAGTACAAATTCAAATGAACACTATGAACATGAACAGAAGCAAAAACATGAAAGTCAATATATGTGTTTGTCAATTCATTTATATATCTCAAATCCATTACAACCCATCAAGTTCATATCCCAAAGTCAATACATATGTCAAAGTCCATACATATCTCAAAGTAACGACGTTTCATTCCTCTTTACCAGTAAGTACGCTAAGTGTGTTGCCTTCATCTTTGTCATCATCCATACAAGCTAAGTACTTGTTCACTCTTTCCGCATATTGTCCAATCCAATCTTCCGCGTTAATATTATAGAACTGCCGAAAATAAGTAAATTGAGGTGTAGGAGGCAAAGGAGAGTCGGAACTGAGTTTAATACCCACATAATGTGAATTGTTTACATGGCCCATAACTATCATCCTATCATGGTTTAACATGGTCGGACGTACTGTTGTGGGAACATATGTACAACTCATATGTTTGCTTAACAAGACAACCACAGTGCCAAACATTTCAGCTATTATAAATCCTGATTCTGGCATCTGCATCCACTCACTAAATCCAATTGCATTTGGACATTGTATCCTTTTCTTCAAAACCACATTCATCCCACATTCTTTTGTACATTTCCGACCGTAGCAATAAATTGTCAACCATAGACTCACAAACAAACTTACACGGATTTTCCGATCTTCAATTATGGGGATTCAATTGATTAACCACAATCCAATAACTGCAATTACCATCACTAGGCATATCGTTCATGCCAATTATGTAGGGTCTCATACGTTTGGGCATTTACAACAAATATTCATCGTCAACTTGACTGTTTGCACATGCTTTAGTTTTTATTCCAAGCTTCTTTAAGTAGCGACCAACCAGAGTAAGATTTGATGCACATGACAATGACGCTTCTACATATTCAAAGTAAGAAGGATCTCGTTTAGTTGATTTATCTTTTTTCGAAGGTCTACCTTTTCTAATAGTTGCCATGGAGGGTTCTAAAATAGTGGTAGTTTGAGGGAACGCTAGCACTTTCAAATCTTGTTGCATAACAAATCTCACATTATCAGGCGATTCGTCATACCTACTTTTCAAAGCTATGATTTCCGACAAGTCAAAAAAATCAAGAGTTGAGCGATGCAACGTATGCAGAGTGCAAGATAATTGCTTCCAATTAGAGTCTATAACGGTTAGAGGTATGAAACTTTATGAATGCCTAAAATCTGCAAACATATGTGCACATGGTAGCCCATTTACTTTCCATAAAACACAACCACAATTGTCAATAGTCAAACCGACATTTGAAATGTTACTCAATTCGTTTAATAGTAAATCAAGTGCTTTGTGAGATACAAATCTCAAAATTTCTTTAAACATTGGTTCACTTCGAAATCTATGCATTGTCCTAGATGTACTCGTTATGAACGCATGTTCGATTGCAACAAATTCATTCTCACAACAAAGATGTGCACTAGTCCAACATTGCACGAAGCTACCAACAGCTGAATCGAAGTACAATTTCAAACGATGGTGTGCACTTTCGACTATGCTTGTTGATACATTATCTTAGTGTTTTATTTTGTTGGTCCAAGCCAAAACAAACATCTCCTTATATTTATTAAGCCAATTTTTAATTACATACGTCATAGATTTTTTATGTTTGTCAATCCATTTGTCACGAAATAATTTTAAGTTTCGACAGAACTCTTCCTCGGACAATGAGTTAATCACATTTATCCAACCATCCCAAAAAAGTTCATACTCCTTTTTCCTTCCTCATCCTCCAATAGTACCTCTTTGTCCCTAATCAATACTCGTTTTCTTTTTATAAAATTGAGTTTACAATTCGCCTGAACATTCTTCGAAATATGCCATGCATACAAAATATGAGTGCTGCTGGAAAGACAGTAGCTACTGTATTTGTAAGAGCAATTTAAGCATCTGTGATGATAACACCCGGTATTTCTTTATGTCTATAACACTTTCGAACACATTCAAGGGCCCATATGTATGATTTTGTAGTCTTACGACTAATAAAAGCAAGTGTAACGGTAAAGGATGCTCCGGTTGATGTTTGCGACACCATATGGAAACAAGGTAACTTGTATCAATTCGTCTTGAACGTGCAATCTAAGAATTTTTTTTGATGAAAACACTGTGCAAGAGCAACACATCTAGGATGACTAAAGAATAAGTCAGAAACTTCATTAGTTGTACCATCAACTCTATGGTGCACAGAATAATGATGACTTGTAGCCAATTTCATAAACTGCTGCATAATCGACCTACCTTCCGTATAACGTAGTTTCTGCTTCACTTTCGCATTGCAAACATTTCTTATGGTTGACTAGTTGTCCGGATTGTCAATTTTAATAGCGGTTAGAATATTTCAAGGCCCAACACCACTATTTGTCATTGTTTCAACAGTCTTAATTTCGTGACCTTTCGGCCTCGCCACATACAGATGCCCGGTTAATACATTAGCAAGAATGTGATTGTGCCTTTCGTTCTTCACATTCAACATCCATCTTCCATCGTTGATACAATGTGCACTTAACTCAAATGGACATCCTCATTTTCTACTTCCCGACCTTCTCTGTTTTTGTTGGTCTTTCGGAACATGACTCTTTGGTTTATGGTCAATACACTCTCCACTTCGTTCACATACTAGAATCATCCAAGACACTTTTCCATTGCCTAGCAAATTTCTCATTCTTGTTCTTTCGTCACAACAACACAGTTGACACTAATCCCACGATCCCTACACCAATCCCGTACACTTTCCTTTGTCTCGAACAACTGCATCATAAATACGTAACATAAATCAAAACAAAACAAATCATATATACATACATACATACGTACACACACACACTCACACACACACACGCGCACACACACACACACACACACACACACATATATATATATATATATTACTTTATCGTACCACATCAGTAGTAAATGAGAAGTCAAATCGGGGTAATCAGAAGAAGACATGGTAACTTCCTCTTTATGATTGTTATTGCCATCATCGTTCTCAAATTTTTTGCAATTGTCCACGTCGTTTGATTCATTGCAATCTTTGTTTTCATCGCTTTCAAATTCTTTAAACTCGTCCACTTCAGCTGCTTCAATCGTTAGATGATTCTCCGGTACCTAACGAAAAGAAATAAGTAAATCACTAGATTTAAAAAAAAATTCAAAAAAAAGATGCCAAATTCGACATGCGGCCGCCGCTTTGTGGATTTAAACATGAACTTCAAAAGTGTTATAATATATGTAAATTATAAAGAGTGAATATGCTATACAATGTTTGTTATATTTTGTTTAGTCCTACATCATGGGATAAGTTTAAACCCAAGTTCTAAAACCTTTATATAAAGGAACCTATGTAACGGAAATATGTTACTAATTTTAGGAATGAATAAAATGACTTCTTCCTCTTTTTCTGATAGCTTCTTATTTTTATATTGTTTACAACACGTTATTAGCACGATCTGCAAATAAATTTTTTTATATTCCTGAAGAGCCCAGACAGAGGTGTTCTTCTTATCGTTGCCGCTTTAAATTATACTTCATACTAGGTTATCAGCACGATAAATCAGATCTGCCTCTTCCTCTTATTCAACCAATGAAATCAGGTTTGAAATTTTCTAGATCTGCTTTTTAGATTTGTTTTGCGGACCACCTTCTATTGGAATCACGGACTTTATAAGTTTGGTTTTTTTTAATGTTGGTTATATCATAAGCTTAAAGTATCCTCCTTCTAGTCTTGATTGGTTAGAGAATACAAATACTAAATTACGTGTACCACAGATTTGTTTTTTAACTAGAGTATGTATCATTGAAAAGCGGTGAATCTACTACATACATAATATGTAGCATAAAAAGATCCACGCAGTAAAGATGGTTACATGAAGAAATTGCAATTTGTCAATTTGCTTACATTTGATTTTAGTTAGACTATTCACTTGTCTTGGTTAGCAATTTGAATATAGATCCAAATGCAACCATTTTTGTTTAATTTTTTTTATTTCTTTCAATTGTATATAAAACTATGGAGTTGATAATTGTACACAATTTTTTTAAAGTGCTGGTATTAGCAACTAACCTCACACCCACATATAATAAAATAAAAAGAAATCAATTATTAGGCTTTGTAATGCCACATAAAAAGGTCTTATGTATGTATTTCGAAAGTAGTTACAACAAAAATCCCAGTAGAGATATTTTACGCTACTTTGAAAGTAGCAACTATGCAATTTATGTAAGAAAAAAAGAGCGATATTGTATATTGGCATGGTATTTAGAAAGTAATGCATGTAAAGTATCTCTAGAAGAGATGTAACACTACAGAAGTGATGATGGTAAAATATCTCTAGAAGAGATTTATAAATTGTCCCTAAAGGAGAAAATATGTATTACTATAATACTCACAAGTAGACTTTGGCATAATTATTTTACAATTACATTCCAAAATTGTGGTTATAAAATATGCCAGAAGTGATGTAATATCTTTGTATAGCGCCATAAAAGCATTGCCTACGAAACATTTTCAAATATGATATAACACTTCAAGAAGTGACATGGCAATAAATAACCCAAAGAATTTGTATATCAAAATAGAACCAGAAGAAATGGATGCAAAATACATCTACAAAATTCAATCTACCATTATAATGGACATGTAGCTCCATTAGACAAATTTAAGGGAAAATAGTGATATGCAATATATTCTTTTTCGAAAATATACCATGAGTTCAATATCAAATGTATAACTATTCTTAAAGAATCATCTTTAGATATCCTCCTGAAGAGATAATCTATATGTCATATCATAATTTCCACGAAAATTAAAATAAGGTCTTGAAGAGATCTTTATGTGTAACAAATATAATTGGATATTTCTATAACATATCAAGTGTCCAGAAGATATTCTTATTTCTGTTGTAAATATTATTATTATTATTTTGAACTCTCTTAAAGAGACGTCAATATATGATTCGAACTATGTATTATTCTCTGATATATAATTGTAAATAATGTTCAAAAGAGATATTTGAAATATAATTGAAGAATAAACTTTAACTCAAAGTTGTATAAATAATTTATTTGAACCAGATGTTCAACATGGTTGGAATAGAAAACCATTAGGTTACATTTGAATTATTGATTCAAAGGGCGTTGTTCTTTAGCATATTCGAATATAAAAAAATATATCGAAAGTCTTAATTATATTATGTATCTGTATGGATTCATACATTTAAATGAACATGAAGTTCAAAATTTGATAATGGAAATAAACAAGAGGTTGTATGAAATATTGCAAGTTTTATGAATTATCAAACCAGAGGCTTTGATAATTATTACTAAGAAAAGTTTGACTTCAATACTAAAGCAAGAACACTAACAAATTTTTAAGATTTAGATCTTGAAATTCTTATTATCGATAGCCAAAGGTAACTAGAAGTTACAATATATTCTATAACTAAAAGTTGTAACATATCAAATAACCTAAAGTTATTATTGATAAGTCAAACTTGATGCATATGTATTTTCAAATCAGACATTTAAAAAACTATCATTTAATCTTTAAGGATTCACATTTACATCGAGTGATAAACAAAAATTAATAGTCTGGATCCTTGTATTAGTTTGTTCTAAAATCACTAACTCAAATGATAAAGAATGTGCAAATCTATAATATATATGTAATACGTGGACGCACGTATATATCCATATATGTAGATATTTAACTGACAACCTGAAGATTGTTTGACTAAATTGATATGAGCTTATCATATAGAATATGCATAGATATAATTTAGTGATTTAAAATTCAATCAACATAAATGTTGAATGACCTGAAGTCATGCTGTATTCAAGTAATATACATAATAAGTAAATTGTTCCAATTGGTTAGATCAATGAATGAGAAAAAAACTTTAAAAATAAATAATATCACTTGAATGCATCTTATCATTTGATAAAAGAATTATCCACCTATATGTAATATGTATGATGTATTTTGCTAGTAGCAATATCATAATGGATCAAAATTAGAAGCAAAAATGATAATTATTCAATGTTTTTCAACATTGAGGGGGAGGATAAAAGGGATACAAGTTCATTTTTGATTATCAAAATTAAATATTGGTTGCAACATATTAAGTAACTTGAATAAATTATTGATAATATCCCTAGTATACTTGCTCCAATATAAGTTGAAATCCCAAAAGAACCAAAAATGGTATAAATTACATCTGAAGTGTGGTAGAGAAGTCAGTTCGAAATATTTTTGGAGTAAGTAATAAAGATACCAAATAAAGGAGGTGAGTGTTTTTGAAGAAACACTTAAGGGCGTCGTTGAAGAGACTAATGACATGATTATCAAATTGCCCTAGAAGTGGTTTAGCTACCTAAAACATGATAATTAAAGAGATCTCAAAAAATCATGTCTAGAACTGACAAGAAATAATCATCGATGATAAATTTGTAAATAATAAAATGCTTATGTTTATAAATAGATTAAAGATCTTGAATTAGGAGAAAACATGACTGGTCATCATGAATCCTTTATAGAGAAATATGGACATGTAGTCCGCAAAGTAGCGAAAGTGTTTGAAACGCTTAATATACCCAGAAGGTATAAATATGGTTTAAATCATATTAAATGATGAAAGGATACAAATATTTGAAGAATATAAATAACTTTTGTGGTTATAAAGAATGCAAAGAACAAGGAACGTAGATTACAACCTACTTTTAAGTATTGTTGTAATGAAAATCTTAATTTAATTCATGATGAATATATTACTTCATGTTTTTAAGTATTGTTATAATGAAACTCTTAATATCCATTGAAGTGTTAGTTGCAATATGTAAAACTTATTAAAATATATAAGTTCCTGAAGAATATAAATAACTTTGATGATTATAAAGAATGCAAAGAACATGGAATGTAGATTACAACCTTCTTCTAAGTATTGTTTTAATGAAAATCTTGATGCACTTCAAGATTAGTAGATTACTTCCTGCTTTAAGTATTGTTGTAATGAAACTTTTAATATTCATTAAAGATGTTGTTGCAATATGCAAAATTGATTTGAAGCACTAAAATGAAAGCACGTGATGTGTTTTTCATACAGGTAGCAAATAAAATGCATAAAATGCAAATCATATTTGGAAGAAACAATTTTGGATAATTTGATTATATCAAAGAAAACTATTAATAAATTGTATTATTAATGAGATACATATTTATGGATCCAGAAGTATCTATAACCAAGTTGAGTTATTGAAAGACGAATACAAATTCAGAGGAAACTTTTAAATCACAAGGAGCATCCGTAAGTATGTTATAATGCACTCTTTTTCCTTAACTAAGATTTTTCCCATTGGGTTTTTCTTAGTAAGGTTTTAATGAGGTATTATTTTGGTTCAGGAGTATCAACTCTTCAGTAACGTTTGAAAATAAGTTATAATGTACTCTTTTTCCTTATTTAAGGTTTTTCCCGCTGGGTTTTTTTCTACTAAGGTTTTAACGAGGCATTATCTTGATCTAGAAGAATCAAGCGTCTTATCAAGAAATAACATCTCAAATATGTTATTTAAGTTAAATTATAATTTTATCCTTGATTAAGATTTTTCCCATCGGGTTTTCCTTTGTAAGGTTATTAATGAAGAATTAAATTGATCTAGAAGTATCGAACTCTATTTGATTCAGTAATAATTGAAATATGACATACTATATTGTACGTTTTTTCCTTCACTAAGATGTTTCCCTTAGAGTTTTTCTTAGTAAGATTTTAATGAGATATTATTTTGATCCTGAAGTATCAAACTGTTTAGAAGGAATATCATTATATGATATTTATGATTTCACAAGTTGCACTCTTTTCCTTGTTCAAGGTTTTTCCCATTGGGTTTTCCTAACAAAGCTTTTTAATGAGGCAACATACAATATCTACAACAACTGAATGGATATATGAAAGGAAGATAATAATGAGGGGGAGCAGTCATCATACACGTTTCAAAATTGACAACTTCAAGCTACCATATGAGCATACAAGATTTTGAAGACGCATTTTCAAGGGGAATGTTATAATATATGTAAATTATAAAGAGTGAATATGCTATACAATGTTTGTTATATTTTATTTAGTCACACATCATGGGATAAGTTCAAACCCAAGCTCTAAAACATTTATATAAAGGAACCTATGTAACGGAAATATGTTAATAATTTTAGGAATGAATAAAATGACTTCTTCCTCCTTTTCTAATAGCTTCTTATTTTTATATTGTTTACAACAAAAAGCCAAATATACATATATTCTCGGCACAAATTAGCCGCCGAAAAGTTTCACTCAGTTATCGCACAAAAATTCGGCAACTCCTTGTCGAAATTATACAGAAATTTCGATATCGATTCTCCGAAATACTGTGTAAGCTTCATGAATCGTATATCTTGGCATCTTACTCTTCAATTTGTATCATAATCTCGGCGCGTGCTCTCCGAATTAGCATTTTCGAAGAACTGAGATTTTGTTCGTGAAACCTAAACCCTAGCAAATAAAAAAAAACTTGCATCTTCATTGTTTGTTTCTACAAATTGAAGAAATGTTCACTTTCTTGAGTTAGAATCATATTGATCTCTTTCTCCAATGAATAAATTTCATTAGAACTAGATTTCTTCATGATTACAGACTAATGATTTTGATTAAGGAGGAAAAAATTGATTACTGTAGTACCAATTTAAAAAATAGGGAAAAGATGATAACCAAGGGTAATTTGGTAAGACTATAGTTTTATGTTAAAGGGGGACTAATTTTTTTTGTACCCCTTAGTAAAAAAAAAAAAGCCAACGTTTAATAATTTTTGGAGTGTCATTAACAATGCCCATTTCATCATCATATATGTAGATAGCAATATTAGAGCTCGACGGAGACCATTTTAGCTATTGGTAATTGCATTGTTAATCTAATTGATTGCCACATGTTTCCACACAACGTTAAATATATAGAAATATAATCTAGATACAGGAAATCCTTATAATTGTATACTGAATTGATACAACCGTGGTTTAATTTCAACTATGGTTTAATTCTTTCTACCGTGTAATCTTCCTCTTTGTTTATTGACTAAGAATATAACTTTCCAGCACTTTGTGTAATCTTCAAATCTTACTTGTCCCTGTTAATATCATTTCAACAAATAACCACACCGTATATTTAAGAGTCAAAACATATTTTTTGGTTATTTGATTGTGAATTATTTTATCAATATAGACAAAGCGCTTTTTATATATAGTACATTTGATATATTTATGCTGTTAGAGTGAAGGATTTGGAATCCATTCTCTAGTTATCTTTTATTTTTGAAAATGATGACTCTTATGTGCCATATCTCATACGTCTAACAATGATTTTTAGTGCATAAAACCATTCTTTGTTAGAAGGGAGTGGGTGGACTCTTTTTCGAAGAATAACACCTAAAGCAAAGAGTTGTCAATTTGATTTGATCTCTCTCTTTTCACCTAATATAATTAGCTAGTAGCCAGTATGAAAATATCCTTATGCAAATTATTAAATACCCCACAAATCTTCCACATACACAAATATCAAATAAGGCTTGGACATAAGAATATAACATATGCATGCTAATTCAATCATTTTAGCTATTTATAATTTAATATTATTAAAAAGTCATATTCAACCTCACATAGTGTTAATAGAATGAATAATCGTTATGTAATTTACTCTATTCCTAATGTCCTATTTTTATTTTTATTTTACCTGGCAAAATCGTATAAATTTGAGTTTTAATCTGTTGCTATAATATTTTATATTTGGTGCAAATTTAAATTTTACACCTATATTGCAGCTTCTTTTTTTGTAATTAATTAGTGTATTTGTACTGTAACATTAATAAGTGTACAACTTTAATATTTTCATGTTAGCGTTTGATTGTTCGCTTGCAAGGGGTTTGAAACAATAAGCTATATGTTATTTGTATATCACTGTGTACTGAAGCATCTCAAGAAAAAAAATTACAGATCCAATCCATGTTTTTGATGTTGTTATAAGAATAGTCTCTGCAGAGATGAAAAATGTAAATTAGGTCCTTAATTGAAAAATCTATGGCAACTTGTAGCTTATGGAAAAAAATATAAGATTCTTGAAAAATTGTAGCTACTTACTAAAATTATACTTAAATAACAATTATTATTATTAATTACGAATAAAAAAACTTGATTTTTTTATTTTTGAAAAACTTTTTTAAAAGCAAAATTTAACTTGCACTTTTTATCAAGAAACTGTAAGCTAGTTTGTGCTTTCTGATTTAGAAAAATAGAAACCTAATTTATATATTCGTATCTATATGAACTTTTCTTATAAAAACATTAAAACTAAAGACCTGATGTGCAAAGCCTTCAAGCATTTTAATAGAATTCATACGTACACCGGGTCCCACAATTATTTGTGCAATGCCCTTCCAAATTTTGAAAAGTATCCTTTTTTTGTTAAAATAGTCCCTTAGTTTGAATTGTGTAATAAATAGCATAATTATCAAAAAAATTCCTGTGTACACTATAGTGCATAGTCTCGCTCACTTGATACTAGTTGTTCCATCTTCATTTATTGAATTAATAGAAAGGATGGGCATTGACATAATGACAGATAATATTAACTTTTTTGGAGATTACACGAGCAATAGCTCCTATGAAACACAATGAAGCTTCCATGTACATAGTTTACTCGTATTCAACTCTTATAATTTTGTCATAGCATCTGTAGACAGCAGAAATTAAGCAAAATTAGAGCTGGAGGGGAGACCATCAACTATTGATTATTGCATTATTACTCTAATTGGTTGTCACATGTTTACATGTAATGTTATGTACAGTACAGTAGTGTGTCATGTTTGAGATCGACACGAGATCCCTTATTTCCATATTGCATATGCATCATATCTTTAAAGTTTGAACAATGCAGCTTATTTTGATTTTTTTTTATTTGTTGTTTGTTCTTAGTTTTTGTGTCTTTGCTTTGTTATTTATTCTTAGTTTTCCTGTCTTCGCTTGCTGAATTTATAGAAAGGATGGGCATTAACTTATTAATTTAGACCAGGAAATAATATAAAAAACATTGATATTGTGCAAGCAATAGTACTTTCAGAAGCACAATGATGCTTCCATGTACAAACTCTACTTGTAAGATTCAGCTCTTGTATTTCATCGTTATATCGGTAAGTAGCAACATTTAGCAATATTAGTGCTGGAGGGAAACCATTAGCCATTGGTTGTTAGATTAATAATCTAATTGATTGTCACATGTTACCACGTAACGTTAAATGTATTAAAATATGATTGAGATACATGAAATTTACAGGAAATCCTTATACCTGTATACTGATACAACCATGGTTTAATTCTTTATACCATGTAATCTTCCTTTTTGTTTATTGACTAAGAATTTATCTTTGAAGCACTTTGCGTAATCTTCATAGTTCATACCTTATGCTTGTCCCTGTTACTATCCTTTCAATCATTAACCACAACATATGCATATATTTAAGATTCAAAACATTTTTTGTGCTTATTTGCTTGTGTGTTATTTTATCAATATATACAAAGTGCCATTTTTTTATGTAGTGAATTATGATATATTCATGCTGTTAGAGTGAAGGACTTGGTATCCATTCTCCAGTTATCTTTTATTTTTGAAAATGATGGCTCTTATGCACCATATCTGATACGTCTAACAAAGATTTCTAGTACATAAAAGCCATTCTTTGCAAGAAGAGAGTGGATGAACTCTTTTTCGAAGAATAACAACGAAAGCAAAGAGTTGTCATCTGATTTGGTCCCTCTCTTTTCACCTAATATAATTAGCTAGTAGCCTGTATAAAAATATCCATATGCAAAGTATTAAACACCCCATAAATCTTCTAGATACACGAATATCAAATAAGGCTTGGATATAGGAATAAACATATGCATGTCAATTCAATAATTTGGTTATTTATAATTTTATATTATTAACAAGTCCACATCAACCTCACATACATAATTAGAAATCGATTGGTTTCAAACTTTCAATAGAATGCATAAATGATCCTTCTGCAATTTACTCTGTTCGGAATGTCCTATTTTAATATTTTTACCTGGCAAGTTTTAATCTGTTGCTATATTTTTTCATTTTTCTCGCAAATTTAGCTTTTACACCTATATCGTCATTTCTTGGAGTTAATTAGTTGTGTATTTATTTTATACTGAACATTAACACAAGTCTACAACTTTAATATAGGCGTGTTAGCGTTTGATTGTTCGCTTGCAAGGGGTTTGAAACAATAAACTATATACTATCTGTATATCTGTACTTCAGTTAATTTACTACAATTCATCAGTGTCATTCTTATCGATCAAAATGGATAATACGTAGAATGTGTGTGCATTTCAAATAAGCAATCCACACGTTGCTACAAAACCAACTACAATATTTCGTAGGTTCAAGTGCGAAAATTTTCTACTCAGATCACTTTTCACGTTACCCTTAAACTGCCACACAATAAACATTACTGTTGTTAATATGTATTGAATACTGGTACACTAGTTTTGCATTTGCTCTCAACTTTTTGATTCTTTACAAATATTCAAATGTTACTTTTAACTATATTTACTTCATTAATCCATCAATTTACATGCAGTGTAAAAACTAAAATCATGAATCACAGTATTTATATATACAATTTCCGAGTTAATGCATTATTGTATGTATTGACTTCCTTATTTTGTTTCATGTAGAGCAGATCTGAGAAATGGTTCTTATAAGACTGGCATATTATTAAAACGGTAAATAAGGCCCAAGGCCTGTACAGATAAAACGGGTGCTAAACCCACAACCAGATTTAAGCCCGTATAACATTTTACACAACTTTAACATTTATACATTATTAAACCGTAGCCGCATACTTTCATTTCTCAATACGAGAAAAAATCACAAAATTGGCGATCTGGTGCCAAATTTTTCATTCTTTAATTTCCTTTCTACAAAGATAAAGAGTTCCTTCACGAGGGCTTCCAGCTTCCTCTTTCTTTTTTCTTTCGATTAAATGGCGGCTCCTCAAATCCGTCCTTATGTTTTTGCTTCGGCCAGATCTACCAGCTTGCAGTTTATTTGTAGCTACACTCATCATTTTGCCAACCAGATGAGTGATAAATCTTATGATTGATGCTGCTTATGTAGTAATTTCCATTACTGTTTGATTGTTAATCAATTACCCTAATGTCATAGAATTTTGATTACACTACCAAAAAACATTCATATAAAGACCGAAATTAGTTAGTCTGTAAATTCAAACTTATTAGAGACTAAAAAAAGCAGTCTTTAAAATTTCGAATTAGAGACTGAAATTCAGTCTTGAATCGGTTTTTAAGAACTAAAACTGATCTAAGATCAAATTTCAGTCTTTAGTTCGGTCTTTAAGAAGTCTTAAAACAAAATGCATTTAATGATTTTTTTTTTAAAAACTACTTTCGTTGGCTAGAGATGTAAGTAAATCTAACATTTGATTTTGGTAATTCACGTGAATGCAGTTGCAACCTATTACAGTTCAAATAACAACGTCCTATCTCATACACTATAATGGACAAGTGGCATCATTGTTTTTATAAAGAAGAATTTAAGTTGCATTTTATGCTGGCTAGCACAAAAACTAGCTGGTTGAAGAACACTCAAAACTCATCAGGTCAAAATAACATCATAGAATATTTCTTAAATTTTCTTTTGTATACAGGTTTAAGACTTATCTTCTCCTTTTACTCTTCAAATATGAAAATAACTATGTTTTACCTATTTAACCGACTTACCTGTTCACCACAAGAAAGGGTGTAATGTCCAAAGCTGAAATCCGTCGGCGGCCGTAGGGCCGTTGGAAAAAGCCGTCGAAAATAAAGCCGTCACCGCGTGCTTCTGGCGGCTTCGCTGATGGTTTTGCGATGGCTACTAACAGCATATTACGGCACCTTATCGTCGGGCGTCGTGTACACGTGGCTGTTCCTGGTTCACCTTAGCGTATGTCGGAAGCCGTCGGAAACCGTTGCTCTCAAGCCATTGAAAAAACATTACAAGCCGTCGATTATGTTTTGCCAAAAGCCATTGATAAGCATTAGATATTACTGACCAATAGGCCGTCGGTTATCCATCAGAAGCCATCGGAAATCTGGGCTGTTTTTTTTATTTCTGATGTCATTCGTCTCCTATACAACACATACATATAAATATTTGTCGCGGATCGATTTCACACATGTGAATCATATATATAAAAGCCCAAATCACATATAAAACATCAATACTAAAAAAACATCACTATTTACAACAAATAAAACTTAAATAATCCACCATACAATAAAACATTCAACCAATGTACACATAATCAACATCCAACGTCTCAAAATGTATCAATTATGGCAAAACAAACCAATACATTATCCAACATCTTCTCAAAATGTATCAAACACACCAAAATACATCATTCTCGCCATCTCCAGTGCATATATGTATAATATCCATACACAAACACAAAAATCATAGCTATATCAAGCCTCGTCGTCGCATCCAGAACCACCCGACAAAGGAAACACCTCATGCTACTACAAATAAGCAGCCAAGCGCTCGTCCAATAGCGTCATCTCAACGGTGCAATGGCGGTATTGCTCCTCCAGCTTTGCAATCTTGGCTCTCAGCTCCTGAATCTCTTCTTTGTCCTGGGCTTTTTGGTATTGCTCTGCTTGCTCCTAGCCCGCAACACATGATCTAACAAGGTATTTGTGTCTAATGGCGTAGTAGCCGCTATAACAGTGTGATATATAAGATTAACAGACGCTATAACAGTGTGAAATGAAATAGCGTTGGGATTTAAAGATATTATTACCTTACTTGTTTTGATTAAATTGAGAATGGTTGGATCATCTTCTCAATCCAGTGTTTGTACATGTATATATATTGAAGAGAAACCGAATTGATAAGAAATTGCATCTTGATAATCTAAGTTGTTGTTATAAACTAAGTTATTTTTTCAAAAACTAAATTTTATGTACTTAGTTATTTTTACAAACTAAGCTGTTTGTTTAAATTAAAACTTACTTATTTTTTATTAACTTAGTTGTTGTCATAAACTTATTTAATTTTAATAAAACTTACTTAACTTATATAAAAATTAGTTAAGTTTTATAAATTAGGTTAATTTTTGTAAAACATGGTTAATTTTTAAAAATTTATTTTATTTTTATAAAACTTGGTTAATTTTGTTAAATTTTTATATAACTCGGTTAATGTTATCCTGCCTTTTGGCAAGGCCGTAGCACCAAGGAATTGACTAGTAACCAGTGACGACCCGTCCCAGAGATCAACGGGCTCGCTACGGATATCAATGAATTTTTTCCGAGTCCGGATCGAGCCAAAATTGGTAGGACATAACGAGCTAAGCCATGTGAGCCAACGTTCAAAATCTCAAGTCGATCCGAGTTCGTATGCTCAAGTTATGAAGGATACAAAATTGGATGAAGATCTGCTACCGTTCGACTCGCTCCTTCGACTCGCTCCCTTCGACTCGCTTCGGTTCCCTCAGATACCAACTTCGACTCGTTCCTGTTCGACTCACTTCACTGCCACTTGAAGTACCTATTTCGACTCGCTTCGCTCAACTGCCCTCTTCGACTCGCTCCAGTTTGGAACCATCGAAAGTGCACGTTTCGACTCGCTCCTCTCAGACAGCTATTCGACTCCATCGAATTCAGCCCCGGTTGGCAAAGTCACTACTCGAAGCAATCGAACCATGTACTTCGACTCGATCAACCATTGTACACTTCGACTCACTCAAATCAGTGTGCGCTTCGACTCGCTCGAAGCAGCGTCAAAGGCGGAGCGATCCAGGAAGCGCCACGTCATCGAGTCGAACAGAAGCGAGTCGAAACAGGAAGCGAGTCGAAGGAAACAGCCTGTCGAAAACTCCATTTCGTATCGATCATATCTCCCAATCTACAAGTCCAAATGCTATGAAATTTTCACAGAAGACTACGTGCATGCTAAAGAATGTCCACGCCAAATTTCGACTTCATTGGATCAAATCTTGAGCGAGTTGAAATCAGCTCGTGTCGACCACAGATCGGACCGAAACTTCACGGGCTTAGGCGTACGGGCCTGGTCACTTGCCAGAGAGGGTCTCCCGAGATCTGAGCGAAATATCAACCTCCTACACCTATAAATAGACCCCCAAAGCCAACAGAAAAGGGGTTCTTCTTCCTCTTTGAGGTCTCCAACGCTCGGACTCCGCCAGATCCAGATCTGAACTCCATTGCCGCTGCTACCAGCGAATTTCACTGCTGCAAATCATTCTTATTCGCTGTAATTCATTGAAATCAATTGTAAACATCAAAGAAAGATCAATAAAGCAAACTACTTCATAGTGGACGTAGGCAATACGCCGAACCACTCTAAATTCTTGTGTCTCCCTGCATTTTAGTTATTCTCATTTCTAAAATTTGGAGTTTTTGTTAGATAAATCCTCTTTTTACATTTAATTTCTTCACTTTATCTCTTCAAAGACTTCCGAAGAGTGTTGTGCCCAATTTTGGTACAAACACTTTGGTGCTTTCATTGAGAGAAACCAATTTTTCTTCTGCTCTTTGGATCTCCTATCTATATTGGATTGCACAAATCTAAGAAGAAGATCCAGATCTAGAACTTTGAAGCCCTTCCATCCTACTCAGATTTGCAATCAGATATAGGAAAGGACTTCATCAATTCATTATGGTGAGCACACGTACCACCTCTACAGCTACTGATCAAGGAGCAAGGGACCGACAAAATCCCGCGCAATCACCTCCATCCAACCAAAATGCTGCAGGACCTTCAGATCCATCAGGTCCAATCACTAGACAAGAATTCCAGACATTGCTTCAAGAGTTGACCCAAAGTCGACAGCAGCTAGCGGAACAACTGCGCGCCAACACGGAGTTGACTAACCAGCTAAATCGCCAAAGGCGAAGAAGATCCAGAAGAGACCAAGGTTCTCACTCTTCCACGGAAAGTTCTGCCTCCTCCGATGGCCAAACTAGATCCACACGTCCACGGCTAGGTATAAGCTACACCCAAGCCACGGGACACCAACCTGCTTCGACCCTTGGGCAACCTAGAGCTGGACCATCCGCTAGTCTCCGCACAGAACCTTCAACTCGAGAAGGGGCTGCTCCTTATCATGTTACCGGCAACATTGCTACTACCACCACTGCCGGACGAGGAGGTGACGCTAGAAACCAAGCTGATCCTCAATGTAGCCAACGAGAGCAGACTCCTGAGCCTTGTGTCCCTGAGGATGTAGAACCAAGGAGGCAAGGCACGGACCGTCGACCACGTCCGGTCCAGACTCGCGTTGTGGAACCCGACCACACCTTGGCACAACATGCTCCAAGTGTCCGAACGCCAGATATACCAGCGATGATCCGCCAAATGATCCGTGAAAGTCAGGGTCTCTCTAATGATGACTGGGGAATCTCCCGAAGTCATACCCCTTTCACCGATGATGTTTTGTATGCTGAACCACCTCGGCACTTCAGGATGCCAGCTTTGCCAGTTTATGAAGGAAGTTCTGATCCCAATCAACATGTCCTGAAATATGAATGGCTGATGAATGCTGCTAGAGCTGATGACGTAGTAAAGTGTCGTAGTTTCCCCATTTCCTTAGGGGGCATCGCTACCATGTGGTTCACTCGTTTGCCACTGCGATCCATCTTTAACTTTGACCAGATGACCACCAAGTTTGTCGAACAATTCCGTATGCATGTGGCGAGGCCAAAGGACGTTAACACTCTGTCTAGTGTTACGCAAGCTCCCGGAGAAACACTTAGACGTTACTTGGAGCGATTCCACGCCGCGTGTGCAGAAATAAGCAATACCAACGATAACTCTATCCTGATGGCTTTGACTAAGGGGATTGATGCTGATTTCGAGTTTGGAAGTTGGTTAGCTGGGAAACCACTTGCGTCATTGGACCGTTTCTATTCCAAGGCAGCCCAATTCCTGAGAAGGGAGGATGCGAAATAGTCTAGGAAGCAGGATGATGCAGGGCCCAACATTGAAGGTATCTAGAGTAACGTCGCTGTTAAACAATCCGGGGATAGTTCTGGAAAAAAACAGTTGAACGTCCAAAATAAACACAATCAGTAGAGGGACAATAGAAACCAGAACAAAAAACGCGATCAGGATCGTGGACCACGGCGTAGAGCTTCCATGTACGATAATTACACTCCATTGAACACGTCATTGGAAAATGTATATTTGCAAACCTGCAATACCATGCAGTATAAGAAGCCTGCCCCAAAACCACCAACTAAAAGACATATCCAAACAGGAAAGTTCTGTAGATTCCATGAGAGTTATGGCCACAACACCAATGAGTGTCGTCACTTACAAGACCTCATTGAAAAACTGATACGAGAGCGGAAGTTGGATCAGTATGTACGGGCGCCGTAATCCGGTGGTGCGGGCCCATCAAATCAGAATCGTGCACTGAACCAGGAAAGACAGGAATAACCCGCTCGTGTGGACGGGAGGTTGGTCACCAGTACAATAAGTGGAGGTCCTCACCCAGCAGATCGAAGCTGGAAGGAAATGGAGGCGTATGCCAATTCTATCAGGCATGCAGACTTCGAGTGTTGTAGTAGTTTTGATGAGGGGGCTCCGGCCAAGCAACAGAAAACGATGACGGATGACATCGTGTTCAGGAGCAGAGACGCAGATAAAATCGAAGCTCCCACTATCGATCCACTGGTCATCTCGGCACAAGTAGGTCCCGCTTGGATAAAAAGGATCTTAGTTGACAGCGGAAGCTCTGTGAATATTTTGTTCAAGCGAGCTTATGATCAAATGAAGATGGAAGCCGCAGACTTGAAGCCCTGTCAATCTCGAGTCCATGGTTTCAACGGAAGTGCCACAATCCCCACTGGGATGGTGGAACTGCCAGTAGAGTTGGGAGTTGGAGAACGTCGGAGAGTACGGATGTTACAGTTCATCGTTTTGGACATAGACTCTCCTTACAATGCTTTCTTGGGCCGACCGGCCCTCGCTGAATTCAGAATAGCCATTGCCCCATGGTGTTTTGACCTTAAAATTTCCCACTGATCAAGGAACAGGAATCGTTCATGGAGACCAGGCCACTGCCAGAGCCTGTTATGTTGCTGAGCTGCGGGAGGCGCAACGAAAGGAGAAGGGAAAGGGCGTAGAGGAATCTCTCTGCATCCGTTTCGCCGATAATTGACAAATAACGCCCGGGCCCAGGCCCGGGCACCCCAGCCAATTCCTCAGGGATCTTGACCAAGAGAAACTGAAGACGAAGGAGAATCTAAAGAAAGTCAAGCATCCCCGGCTGAACTGACAATTGATGTCCAAGTTGACAGTGACGATGATTCAAGAATGATAAAGATTGGGTCTCAGCTAAGCCAGCAAACTCAAGAGGAATTGGTCAAATTTCTACGGGCAAATCTCGATGTATTTGCCTGGACACACTCTGATATGTGCGGGATCTCGTCGGATCACAAGTGGGTCGATGAAATTCCTATGGCTTATGTCGATGAACTTCCTATGGCTCTATGGGCTTACCGAACAACTCACAGGACCGCGACCAGCCACACTCCGTTCTCTATTTCTTACGGTTCAGAGGCCGTTATTCCAGTCGAGCTAGAAATACCTTCTCATCGTGTGACATACTATGATCCAAAGATAAATGCTATATTACTTGTTGAATCTCTTGATCTACTGGATGAGAAGCGTGAGGAGGCTGATTTGATCGCAGCTGCGCATCGAAGTCGAGTCGCCCGATTGTACAATGCCAAGGTCCGTCCGCGAACCTTCGAACTAGGCGATCTCATCTTAAAGAGAATCTATCTGGTTCCTTCACATATGAAGCCGACATGGAAAGGACCGTATGTTATTGAACGAAGGCTCGGAGATGGCACATTCAAGTTATCGACCGTCGACGGTGTTACTCTGCCAAGAGCTTGGAATAACGAGAGCCTTCGCCGCTATTACACCTGACAGGCTATCTTTATCCATTTAGTTTACTTTCCTTTTCCGCAATTTGTTTATGCATTTCGAAATTAGAACTTGTAATAAGGCAACTGACTTTGCATACTTTCTTATTTCAGCAATAAAATGCAACCTCTTCGAGCCAGAGCTGTGATTTACTTGAAATACTTCATATGACCATCACTATGCACGGAGAGCTAAGTCTCATCATACAGTGGGACTTATTCAAATAGAGAGTGACTGCGGTGCAACCAATCACTCACTAAGTGAAACCCGAGCTCGGAGGCAAGCCATCACATAAAAAGTCAAGAAAGGATTGATACACGACAATCCTTCATCCACTTCGTATTCCCAGAGCGCGAACCGGAGTATAAACATTCGACTCCGTATTCCCAGAGTGCGAAGTGGAGTATAAACATTCAACCCCGTATTCCCAGAGCGCGAGTCGGAGTATAAACATTCAACTCCGAACTCCCAGAGCGTGAGTCGGAGTATAAACATTCAACTCCGTACTCCCAGAGCGCGAGTCGGAGTATAAACATTCAACTCCGTATTCCCAGAGCGCGAAGCAGAGTAAAATCATTCAACTCCGTACTCCCAGAGCACGAGTCGGAGTATAAACATTCAACTCCGTATTCCCAGAGCGCGAAGCGGAGTATAAACATTCAACTCTGTACTCCCAGAGCGCGAGTCGAAGTATAAACGTTCAACTCCGTATTCCCAGAGCGCGAAGCGGAGTATAAACATTCAACTCCGTACTCCCAGAGCGCGAGTCGGAGTATAAACGTTCAACTCCATATTCCCAGAGTGCGAAGCGGAGTATAAACATCCAACTCCGAACTCCCAGAGCGCGAGTCGGAGTATAAACATTCAACTCCGTATTCCCAGAGTGCGAAGCGGAGTATAAATATCCAGCTCCGAGTTCCCAGAGCGCGAACCGGAGTATAAACATTCAACTCCGTATTCCCAGAGAGCGAAGCGGAGTATAAACATTCAACTCTGAGTTCCCAGAGCACGAACCGGAGTATAAACAATCAACTCCGCGTTCCCAGAATGCGAAGCGGAGTATAAACATCAACTCCGGACTCCCAGAGTACAAATGCCAATTCCAAGTCTCCCGATCGTGGACATATGATCGAAACTTAAGCCGGCGTAACCAGCCACTGATGAATGAATGGGAATCCCCGGAGTACGAAAATGATTGTCGACAATCAAACAAGCATGGACGCATTACTCAATCTCCGCTTGCTTCAGACATCCGTTCGCTGGCGCAAGATTCAACATGTTACAAGTAAGAAGCGATCGTCGGCTGACGGTTTACAACTCATCCCCAAGACTGGGGGCAGGACTTAGGCATCAACCACTGATTGAAGCAATGCAATGTCGGAATTTAACTCGCTTCCCGGTCGCAAGCCATGTCCACAGTTCCCGAACTTGGCAAACCAAAACAAACTTGATTCGGAACCTGAAACTTCACAGGTGCATTTCAAACACTGAAACACTTAGACAAATACACAATGACAAAAAAGAAAAGTTTCATTTCTATTGATTATAGAAGACGTTCGTGTACAAGTTTTCAAAAAATTCCTACTAGCAGGGGCCGAACCCGCATCTATACACGGCTAACAAAATGCAAAATCAAAATACGCCAGATGATCATGCCTAATCTCTCTTCTTCCTTGGCTTCCTCTTCAGTGCGGACCCACTGTAGCCATCGCCAATCTTCCTCTTCAAGCCTATGCCTTTCGGCGGTTGGCTTTCAGGCGATGGCATTATGTCGACATCCTCCTCCGAACTCACGTGAATAGGAACGCTCCCTGCGGGCGGAGTCGGAGGAACAGGATCGAATACAGAAGGCGGAACGGGCATGCCGGTGAGAAAAACAGCACCACCGGGAGATATCATTCTAAGCGGAGCAGGCCCTGATGCTTCCTTCCCACCTCCAAAGCTTCTACCCTGAGCCGCTGCTGCCATTTCGGCGTCAATTTGAGCGAACATATCCTCTTCGGTTATCGCTCGAGCCCCACTGGGGGCATCGGCAGTTGGCATTGAAAAACTTGCAGCAGGATCAGTTCCGCTCATGACGGGTGGCAAGTTAGCAAGGGGATCGCCGTGACAGCGAAAGAGTTCATTCATCAACTGCTCGTCAAACATAATTGTACTTCCCTGTGGATCGTCAAGCGGAGCAGTTGTACTCATGGTGGTTGCTTCAGTTGCAATGGCCTCCTGCGTTTGATATAACTCTTGAGTAGCAGGAGGCATGGCCGGTGCGGCATCAATCACTGGACAAAGAATGAAAAAATTGTTAGAACTTAAACTCGATCGAAGACTTCGACTCATGAAAGACATGTGGAATGTTCGGAGTACCTTCCTCAGTTTGGCTTGTAAGCGTCGGGGCGGCTTCAGTCGCTGGCGCTGTAGTCGGAGACATCCGCGGCTGATCCGGATTATAGGCAGGAACAACTTGAGGATCAGCCGCAGGCAAAGATTCAGGCTGGGTTGACACCGGAATATCAAGACTTGCATCATGATGTCCAACCCCGGAGCCCTCTCCTACCTCCAGGTGCTGGGTGCCGAGCCTCTCCTTCTCATAAGAGATCATTGAATTATGGAGAATCTTCTTTTCGTCATCAGTTAACAGACGATTCTCGAGCTCGAATTCATCCACAGATTCACCCTGGTGCGCCTCTTTCTCTTCCTCAACCAGTCGGCCCCAAGCACTATGGAGATGCACCGAATAACCATCGAGCCAGGCCAGACCCCTATGACTCAGCACATTAGCGTTGTAAACAACAAGGAGGTCCTCAATGTCGGCCTCTAACCTGGACTCGGCCAACTTCACCCTCTCCTCGACCTCAGTCTCCACTTTCTGGACTTTGGCCACCGCCGCATCCCGTTCTCCCCTGAGCAGAACAGCCTGATCGCACGCCTCCTGGGCTGCGTTGTTCGCGTCATCTTTTTCTTTGACCAAGCTGGCGAATTTGGCTTTTAGTTCATTAAGCTCCTTGACCGCCGCATCCCGCTCGGCGATGACTTTGGTATTCCGGTGGCCCATCTCCTCCACCAGGGCAACGTGTGTCTGCCCCAACCTCTCCATCTCCTCCTTCGCTTCATCAGCCTTCTTAATGGCCTCAATCTCATATTTCCGAGAAGACTCGGACTCAGCAGAGAGTACCTGAATAATACGATCCCTTTTCGCGAGCTCGGCCTCCATCTTCTCGATCTCTTTAGCCTGCTCAACGGCCACTTTAGAAGCTTTTTCGGCAGCCTTCGCCCACTCTCGATATTGGGTATAGATGTCGTGGACATAGTCATGCATCGTGCCTTCTACCCCTGATGGAATTCTCTTCAAGTGGGGAGGGAAAACATAACCGTCGAAGAAAATATTAGGAAAATCCTTCTTCATTTGAGCCAACTTAAGGGCCCCTTCTCCAGTGGGATCAGCAGGGACTTGCTCTATAACTATGGAAGATGTAGTCTCGACTCTCTGGAGATGAGTCTCAGATCTGGAAGTGTGAGAAGAAGGCCTGTGACGAGGAGGCTCTGGTGGATATGAAGTTTGAACGGGAGGAGGAGACGGAAGTCTAGGAGGAGGAGAGCATGATCTGGATCGATGTCTATACTCCCTGTCACGTCCGTACCTATCCTGGTTAGAATAATCGCGATCGCGATCTCTGTCTGAATCCCTCCTACGGGAATCATAGTAACCAGAAGATTTTCGAGCAGAACGAAGATTACCGAGCATAGATCCCCTTCCGGACATAGTACCTGAAAATGAGAAACGACAACTTCCTAAGTCGGATGAAGTACAGTTGTGAATCGTGTAGTGTAGTGAAGTGTATGCATGTGCAATCCCCTGACCAACCGGAAATGTCGGCCGCACTCGTAGCAAGCGACCCGCTCGGTTCAAAAGCACTCTCAAGCCCTTCCATCCCGGCGTCGTGTGGAGACGACACGAAATCTGGGATCGGGATATCATCAAGCCCTGCAAAAGGACTCTCCACCTGCGGGGGAGGAGCCTCTGAAATTCTAATCCCCTGGGAAGGTAAAGACACGACCACGGATTTAAATCTCTTAGATTTAGGACGTTTGTAAGCAGCAGCCTTGCCTTTTCTTTTTCCTCCGGAATCCTGAACATCGGAAGGAGGCACGGCCGGGAGCTCAGTATCGGTGGGCGTTCTTTCTGGATCAACTTCTTCGGTGATCACAACTGCGGGAGCTTTGCGCTTCACGCGTTTCTTCGGGGCCACCCTATGTATCACATCTAGGTGTATGCTCTGTCTTCGTTCTATCAGCCCGACAGCCCTCAAATTCCTGTCGGTCAGGACTAAGTCTATGTGCCTCTCTTCGCTCGGAAACGCTTGAAAAATCCGAACAAGCTCCCTAAAGTACGCGCCATCGGGGCGAGAGATTGCAGCTATAAGAAAGGAAAAGTATGTCAGTTTTTGAAGTCGGTTACTAACATCTTGGTAATTTAAGAGGGGATGGCGACACTTACGTCTATCTAACCACCGCCTAGCAAATCCAGGGGGGCACCGAACGTAGAACCATTCGGATTTGTAATAACTTAGCCTCCCCCAGGAGCCCAACACAATGTGGCAGTTTCTGACTGCCTCCAAGATGGTGAAGGAAGGGCTATCTCCACGGCTTTTGACATTGAATAAATATCTGATTTCGATCGGCTTCGGCGGTCGAAATAGGATCTCCATAAACAAGACGAAGGTGCTGTTCAGCAAGGCATATCCATTCGTATGTAGCTGAGACGGGGCTATGCCAAGAAATGATAAGATCTCCCTGATATAGTCATTTAAGGGAGGAAGTGTCCCCGCCGTGCAAGCGTGACGGTTGAAAGCAGTAAATCCTTTTGGAGGATAATGTGGCCTGTCCTTCGGCCCAGGAAGTAGCACGTCGTCAGGCGACAAACCGTGCCTTAAGCAAATCCGGCCTAACATGTCTTCGGAGATACCCGACGGCACCTAATCCGGTGGAGTACAAATAAACCAAGCCCCTTGACGCTCGTCCGGAGCTATCTCAATAACTTTGGCTTCTATAGCCGGTATCTCAATAGTTGAAGGAACGGAACTTGGAAATTCCGGCTGCTGAGAACTTGAAGGATCCATAACCAGCTAGCTTATAAAAAATCATTGTTAAACTGACTAATAACACCCGTGCATCCCCCAGTGAAAAGTGTGTGAGCGTGTTGTGCAGTGCGGTACTGTATATTATTTGAGGCAATCAACCGGATTAAGGAAAGCATATAAACGACGAGACTTCGGAATTCAGTCAGAAGGACCGTCATCGCTGACCGTCACAACCGTGCCATCCAGTTATTAACTATCACTCCAAATCAAAGTTTGGTGTCATTTTTATAAGTTGCAGTTTCATCGACGAGCTTCGATAGGAAGTCAAATATGCAGTGAAACGGTTAAGTCCAAGTATGCCAATTTGAAACTCGTCGGAGGTAGTTGTTCGAATGTGTGAGAAGTTTAAAGTTTTTTTGATGATCAAATTTGTGTTGCTTACGAGAGCCAGGTTCGCATCAATGAATTATAGTCGTGTGCGTTTGAGTTAGACTCGGTCAAAAGGATGGAGTGCAAATTCAACTCGTTCTAGAGCCATCTACTTCGACTCCATCCAAAAGTCATGCATTTCGACTCGGTCCGAAGCAACTACTTCGACTCCATCCAAAAGTCATGCATTTCGACTCGGTCCGAAGCAACCACTTCGACTCGCTCCGAAGTCACGCATTTCGACTCGGTCCGAAGCAACCACTTCGACTCGCTCCGAAGTCGCGCGTTTCGACTCGATCCAAAGCAGCCACTTCGATTCGATCCAAGATAGCTGCTTCGACTCGATTGAAAGCCACCGTTTCAAATCGATCAGACACAGCCCCTTCGTATCAATCAACATAATCAGAGCGTTCGACTCGAAGCGAAGCTCCACCATCGATCGATACGAAGACCTTTGCCTCATCATCTCGAAACCCATACTCCATCGACACGAAGCGGAGGCCAGAAAGCCTTCGATCGACCACAACTTTGATTGATTTGATAAGAGAACCCGAGCCTTATCGTTTACGCGTGGATTCGTTTATTGATTACCTAGATCTGACAGTTAGTTCAAGTGGTTGAAGATAGGAATCGATTCGAAGGCAATGTTTGTTCTCGTAGAATGCTCTGGAACGATACGAAGGCAAGGCAAATAAGGATGAAAGGCAAAAAGTGAAAAAGCGGCTAAGTGCCAGATATTTATATGGAGTCGAAAGCAAGGGGAATAACCGATTCGAGTTCCAGTAGGGTCGAGCACGTGCTTCGACTCCCTCTTCAGTGCACTGATGCGGAGCTCCTTTTCGTATCGCTCCTTCGACTCCATCCCCGTGACTAGTTCGACTCCCTCATGCAGCCATAAAGGACATCACTTCGACTCGCTCAATCAATGAACGTCTCGACTCGATCCTCTGCCTCCTGTGTGTTTCGACTCCGACTCCTCTGCAATTCGAACCCAAGACCGAGTCGAACATCCTGTTAGAACCCATCAGGGAGTCCACATCGACTCGCTCAGTTCGAGTCCGTCATCAAAACCGAGTTGAACAATCAGTTCGAATCCATGAAATCATGACTTCCAGAGATCAACTCCATCAACTCGACATACTTACTTTACGTCCATAAATCTAATGAAAATCGTCTTCAATGTTTTCAACCCTTCACATCGATTCAGGAGAGGATCGTTACGAAGGAACATTCAAAAGCAACCGTCAAGCGTTGTTGCAACGAGTTTCACATCGGTTCAGGAGAGGATCGATACAGAATTCAAAAACAATAAGCTGACAACGACTCGAGAACGTACAAACGTCAGCGGGAGTCAGATTAACATATATGCATGAATGACAGATTAATATCCAATATTCCAGATTTTTAGGAATCAGAAATTCATTCAGTAACGACTACAATAGCAAACGGGTAACCACTAGCATACACCAATCAGTTGCAACAATACAGGGCACAGCAGTCGACAGTCAACAGTTTACATTATCAAGAAGAACGGTCAAAGGTTACAACTTTCATTGAAAAGACAATAACTATTCAGGGTAAAGACTGCAGCACTTTAAAGCACATCATGTTTTCACAAGACGTACTTTGGGGGGCAAATGTTATCCTGCCTTTTGGCAAGGACGTAGCACCAAGGAATTGACTAGTAATCAGTGACGGCCCATCCCAGAGATCAGCGGTCTCGCTACGGATATCGATGAATTTTGTCCGAGTCCGGATCGAGCCCAAATTGGTAGGACATAACGAGCTAAGCCATGGGAGCCAACGTTCAAAATCTCAAGTCGATCCGAGTTCGTATGCTCAAGTTATGAAGGATACAAAATTGGACGAAGATCTGCTACCGTTCGACTCGCTCCTTCGACTCACTCCCTTCGACTCGCTTCGGTTCCCTCAGATACCAACTTCAACTCGTTCCTGTTCGACTCGCTTCACTGCCACTTGAAGTACCTATTTCGACTCGCTTCGCTCAGCTGCCCTCTTCGACTCGCTCCAGTTTGGAACCATCGAAAGTGCATGTTTCGACTCGCTCCTCTAAGACAGCTATTCGACTCCATCGAATTCAGCCCCGGTTGGCAAAGTCACTACTCGAAGCGATCGAAGCATGTACTTCGACTCGATCAACCATTGTACATTTCAACTCGCTGAAATCAGTGTGCGCTTCGACTCACCCAAAGCAGCGTCAAAGGCAGAGCGATCCAGGAAGCGCCATGTCATCGAGTCGAACAGAAGCGAGTCGAAACAGGAAGCGAGTCGAAGGAAACAGTCTGCCGAAAACTCCATTTCGTATCGATCATATCTCCCAATCTACAAGTCCAAATGCTATGAAATTTTCACAGAAGACTACGTGCATGCTAAAGAATGTCCATGCCAAATTTCGACTCCATTGGATCAAATCTTGAGCGAGTCGAAATCAGCTCGTGTCGATCACGGATCGGACCGAAACTTCACGGGCTTGGGCGTACGGGCCTGGTCACGTGCCAGAGAGGGTCTCCCGAGATCTGAGCGAAATATCAGCCTCCTACACCTATAAATAGACCCCCAAAGCCAACAGAAAAGGGGTTCTTCTTCCTCTTTGAGGTCTCCAACGCCCGGACTCACCAGATCCAGATCTGAACTCCATTGCTGCTGCTACCAGCAAATTTCACTACTGCAAATCATTGTTATTCGCTGTAATTCATTGAAATCAATTGTAAACATCAAAGAAAGATCAATAAAGCAAACTACTTCATAGTGGACGTAGGCAATACGCCGAACCACTCTAAATTCTTGTGTCTCCCTGCATTTTAGTTATTCTCATTTCTAAAATTTGAAGTTTTTGTTAGATAAACCCTCTTTTTACATTTAATTTCTTCACTTTATCTCTTCAAAGACTTCCGAAGAGTGTTGTGCCCAATTTTGGTGCAAACAGTTAATTTTTATAAATTTGTTTCAGTTTTATAAATTTTAGTTAATTTTCAGGAAATTATTTAATTTTTATTAAACTTGATTAACTTAGTTAAATTTTAAAAACTTAGTTAATCTAGTTAAATTTGTAGGATCGTTTTCACCCTAGAGGGGGTGGGGATGAATATGGTGATACTAAAATTAATGCAGGAATAAAAATAAACGCAGAAAGTAAAGCGATAAAATTCACACACAGACTAACCTAACTCTAAGCTCAAAACCCTGCCACAACTCAGCCACTGAGTTGCGAATTATCCAAACTACGCTACGTAGTTCGTAACCTAGTTAAACTAGTGTTTGATTAAAATAATAAACAAAAACAAATAAAAGCACAAATACATAAATACAAAACCCTATTTAAAAATAAACCCAATAGGAATATAGACCGGCCCAAATATAATAGAGAGAAAAAACTGTTCCACTTTTCTTCTATGTAAAACTTCGGCCGACTTCTTTTATCACTCTTCAAAAAATTAAGGTTTCGTGTTGAACTTGGAGCCGCCGCTGGAGTTAGTAATTCGAATCGATTGTTCGCTTTGATGCTCTCGTTCCTCAATTAGCCTACTACTTCAATTAGTGTTTATTGATTTGCTTTGCGGCCGCTTCAAGGTCGAGTTCGAATGCTATGAATTTGGTATGTATTTGGTTTTGGTAAATTCTATTAGCTCCCCTTCACATATGCATGAAAATAATATAAAAAATATGCAAATAAAATGCAATGAACCTAAATGGTAATATAAAAATAAAAAATTGAACTTTTTTATCAAAATCTTAACTTCTCTTCCCCTTTTGTTATCAGCAAAAGAGTAACAGTGACAGAAAAGAGTGATAAAGTGATAGAAATTAATACAAGATTAATATCTAATCAAGTATAAATATTAAATTTTAATAAAAAAATCAAACAAAAATCATAAATACTCTGTTAGGCGTATATTCCACTTTAGACTGATAGGGGTGATGGCGGCATAGAAACCCATATAGTCGTGTTCATTTTTGGTATATTTATGACATGAAATTGTTAAATACTTACTAATCATGCATAATCGTTAGGACTTTTAAATGAGATTAGTAGTATTCCTTAATTTTTTTTTAAAAAAATGAATTTCAAGCATCTTCTAACCACGCATAACCGTGAGGACTTTTAAATGGGGTTAGAATCAACTCGCTTATTTAATAATCAATTTTGATATGTGTTCCATACATGCATAACTGTGAGGACTTTTAAATAAGCATGAAAGCATATAATCAAAGATTCCAAGTAGTTCATCCATGCATAACCGTGAGGACTTTTAAATGAGAGTGAATACTTTTGGATAATTTTATTGCTAATTAATTAAAAAAAATGAATAATTTCCTATTTAAATACCATATTTTGACATACTATATTGAATTTTGATGAGTGATAGTTGTTAGAAATATGATAGAAATAGAGATGGTTATGGAATTTTTACCAATCAAAGCTATTATAAATTTTGTTTAAATTTTTAAAGAAACTACATATACTATCTCAAGTCATAATGTATGATTAATATCAACACTCATCACATTTTTTTCAGTCACTATTTTCCTTTTCGATAATCTGCAGGGAGTCAAATAGACATTTAAGATCAAATCCAAATATAAAATCAAATTTCTAAAATGCCTAAACTGAGATGCAGTCGACAAAAACTATTTTCTGGATGGGGTTTTGTAAAAATGTATATCAATTGAAAATCAGTTGAAGTGAAATTTATGCAGATGTTTTCTTTGTGAATGTGATGCAACTAATGAATGTCCCTACATAAAACACATTCCACTAGTAATTTTTCTATCAACTAGACTCCCAGCATAATCTGCATCGAATACCCCTTTAAATCAAAGTTATCATAAGTTGGATACCATAGACCAAACCGTGGTGTGTGCAACAGATACCTTATAATCCCTTTACAGCTTTTAAAATGAGATTCTTTTGGATTTGAATGAAACCGTGTACACAAGCAAACAAAGAACATACTGTCTAGAAGCAATAAGATGAAGAAGTGATCAATCATACCTCGATAATTCTTTTGATCAACTTCCTTACCTTTTTCATCCTTGTCAAATTTAATTGTGGTGCTCAAATTTTCTCAGTAGCTGCAAAACTTCTCCTTTTCGATTTCTTTCCTTTGCTGAATTGATTTTGAGGACAATTTAGCTTGATATGACCAGGTTTATTGCAATTGTGACAAATGATCTCCTACTCTTCTGAGTTGTCTAGAACTTTGACGATTCTGTTTTTCAGTTGTTGATTTAGGGCAGGATTTCCATATTTGCGGTTCCACCTTTTGAATCTTTTTATTATTAGTGCCAATTCAGCTGCTCCATCATCATCATCATCATCTTCACTTTCCGTTGTTCCTTTGAGAGCTATTAATTTCTTTCGCGTATCACCTCCTTCACGTTCTTCCTTGAATTTGATTTCTAGCTCATAAGTGGTGAGATTTCCGATGAGTTCTTCAACTTTAATTTGTTTCAGATCCTTTGATTCTTAAATGGCAGTCACTTTTGCTTCAAAATTTTGTGGAAGAATTCAGAGGATTTTTTGGATTATTTCCAGTTCTGTGTATGGTCTTCTTAGGGATTTTGATTTGTATACGAGATTAGAAAGTTGTCCATACATTTCTTTGACGCTTTCATCATTTGTCATTGTGAAGTTCTCATACTCGCTACTAAGCATGGCAAGGCGAGATTCTTTAACTTGGAAGGTTCCTTCATGAGTCACTTTAAGTGTGTGTCAAATTTCCTACGCAGTTAGACAATGTGAGACACGATTAAATTCAATTTGATCTAATGAACAAATAATAGAATTCATAGCTTTAGCATTAGCATTTTACAATTTATTTTCAAGATCTGTCCATTGATCCATAGGTTTTTCAACTTCTTGATTATCTACCATTATTGTTGGTGTCCTATATCCCGTTTCAACAATATTCCATGCATCTATGGTTTTTAGAAAAATTTTCATTCTATTTTTCCAATAAGCATATTCACCATTGAACATGGGTGGTCTAACTATGCACCGACCCTCAGTAAAAGCATTATTAAAAGTAGCCATTTTAAAAAATCAAATTTTTAAAACAAAAATTGGTTTTTGTTCCTAACTCTGATACCACTTGTAGGATTGTTTTCACCCTAGAGCGGGGTTGAATAGTGATACTAAAATTAATGCGGAATAAAAATAAACACAAAAAGTAAAGCAGTAAAAATCACACACATATTTACCCAGCTTCGGCAAAAACCTGCCTACGTGCTGCCCCTAAGGTTTCTACTAGAAATTAAGTAGTCAGACGCTTACAAACACACGTATGATCATACATCACTATGCATATTTTTTATTTCTATCTTTGCATACAATTGACTTCAAGAACATATGATCGTACATGACTATGCATATGTCTTCTTCATGGATCTAAGCTTCCTTGTCCACTCCTCCTAAACCTTAACTCAACCAAGTGTCGCTTTTCATCAACACTCGTTGAGGTCAAATCTAGGCTCTCTAAATTCCATCATTAGCCAAACTTTTCTCGCTTGCACTATTTTGGTTAGCGAAGAAATTCGTTAACAAATGGAATTGTTAAAAAGACTTCATTTTTGCTAAGGGGAATATGAAATATAGGGCAAATTCATTTTTTTAGTTATAAATTTATACACTAGAATAGTGTAATACGTAGTTAATTCATTATATTAAAGTATTTCCCATTTACCCATCCCTACCTCGACAGTTTGATCACTTTCAGTTTATCTCTAGATCCTACCACCACATGATCTTAAACCTACCTCCTTTGAAGTTCGTCACTGCGCACTGAAGTCTATCGTCGGTTATCTCAAACACCCCTCTATGCAAAATCCAAAGACTTTTTATGGCTAATTCTATATATACACCAATAACCATTTAGCATACACATGGAAGTGTAATAAATTACCACACACAAAATATTACTTTATGTACAACATTTCTTTTACAAAATCATCCATGATTACACCTTCATTATCTTCCCATTTAAAACTGAAACCCATTTACACAAACTTGAAATTGAAAACATTAAATTAAGTTAGAATTAAATGAATGAACTTTATATTTTGGCACTAATATTGTAACTTCTTTGTTTTATTTTTACAAATGTTCTTAATGTTAATAAAATCAACCATAGTGTGAAAAATAGTTAAATACTTTTAAATTAAAGTAATTAGTTATGAAAATTGTCTTAATTGATGCTTTAAGTTTCATGATAAAAGATCATTAACTTCTTCCTCAAAATGTATGGATTTGATCAAATATTATTGATTTAGTCTTTTTGTTCGACGGGTAAGATGAAAAAGGCAAAAAATGCAATTAGGAATGAATGGTAATGTAGCAATACATTTTTTTAGCAAAATAATGATGTGTGTTAGTGTTGTTGATGTTTGAATAGAATTTACCTTTTCTATTTCATAAAAAATAAAATTATACCGTTTGTTAAAAGTTATACATCACATTTTACTTAATATACACCGTACATATTTGAAAACTACTCTTAATTTGCAATAAATCAAAACGCTTATCTCATTTCATAAACTCTCTCCCTTTATACATTAATCGAACTAAGGTGCTTTAATTTCCAAAATTAACCTTTGCAAATTTCAATTTCGAAATTCAATTACTTTAAATGGAATTTTAAATGATTTGTTTTCTTATATATAGAAATGTAAATTTGATTTTTGAATGCTAAAATGTTAAACTATTAAATTTTTGAAAGAATAAAATTTTCCTTATTTAATTCAATATTACAAGTTGTATCTATTTTTAGGCGATTTCAAATTTTTTATGTTGCCAAATATATCTTGATTTTTTTAATATGAATTCCTTATTATGAAACTTATTGTTGATATCCTAATTTTAGGGATATTAACTACAAATTACCATTTTATACATTTATCTCATTATGAGATGTACAAATTCATTTCCTAAATTAATTTGAAATAATAATATATTAAATGCCATGTACGACGCATCCAAATTACATCCGTGACTAACCTTTCTCATTCTCAACATCGAATAAAATTACCAAAATATGCAGATATTTTCTTCTCACGTGCTCAAAGAATTTTTCCCCCTTTTGCACGACACTTACTCGACCCCAGTTCTCCTCAATCGCACAGAAATTTTATCTCATCTTCTCCGAATTTTAATCACTGGGTATTTTTTTCTATCTTTGTTTCTCATCTCGTGCAAAATTTGCTTATTTTCGTAGAGTTTCTGAATTAGCAGTGAAAAATATTCTCATATTGGTCGAAATTGAGATTTATTGATAGATCTTCATGTTTGCATTTAAGGGTTGATGCTGGAACCCATGCTCGACTTCATGAAGCAATAAGAGGTTTCAAAAAGCGGTAAACATATGCTTATATCTTGTTTTGTCCTAGGTTGTGAGTATTTGTCAATGCAATTCTGTGCTGTTGATTTAGTAAGATTGAAGCTAGCAAAACAACTATAAGTTAAACATATGATGAATGAATTGGTAGAGTAACACAAGGTTTATTTGATATGTTTATAGTATGCTGTGTTTTTGATAAATTTCAAGAAACTAGAATCTTCAAGTTGTAATTCTTGTATTACCTAATTTAGATTTCATTGATTATATTTTTAGATGCCACTAAGTAGTTATTATATACGAGCTAATCATACGGTTGAACTTAATGGAAGATTTTTTGATTTGTTTTATCTTGTTAACCTAAAGGGAACCTATACCCCTACTTCATGAAAATATACATCCAACTCTCTGGTTATTTCAAACCATTACCTTGTGTCAAATATATAAGTTATTGCGTTGCCAGCAATTACTCTTAACACCTTATAATTGCAATTGTACTTAACATGAAGTCCAAAGCAAAATATACAGTATATCTCCAAATATATGCAGTATTAATCATTAGATATAAAAAGGTTGCAGCTTGTAATAGGATATTACTTGGGGCATATTGCCTGATGTTGTATAGGAGGTTTCCATGGTAGTTTCTTAACACCTGTACTTATAAGCACATACAAATCAGACATGCTTTGTAAAAGCCTAATTCTAAAATTGTAGGGGGAAAAATGTTTTTAGTTTATTTCCTTATATATATTAATAGGATATATTTGGTATGATTTGTATTAGGATATATTTGGTATGATTTGGATTAGGATATATTTGGTATGATTTGGATTAGGATATATTTGGTATGATTTGTATTAGGATATATTTGGTATGATTTGTATTACTTTAGGATATATAATCTGGGAGTTTGAATAAACCAGAGAAGGAGCTAGGTTATTTTTCACCAAAATTTCCTGTACTTATCATGGTATCGGAGCCTCCTAAGTTAAGGCACAAAAAATAGTTTTTTGTGTGTTTCGAGCGGAGGTTTGTTTGTTTTTTTTGCGATGAGTGAAGACAAGCAACCTCCATCGTCTCGATATGAACCTTTTACTCCTTATTACTTACATCCCTCCGAAGGTACTGGTTCTACAATTAGTCCTATTTTGTTGAAAGGGAATAACTATGATGAGTGGGTGCGTTCTCTTCAGAATAATTTACGTGCTAAAAATAAGTTAGGGTTTGTTGACGGTAGTATCACCCAACCGGCTGTTACTTCTCCAGATTATAATCAATGGGAAATAGTTAACTCAATGCTCGTTGCTTGGATATATAATACCATTGATGTCTCCATTCGTAAGACTGTTTCTTTGCCTGATAAAGTTAAGACCTTGTGGGATGATCTCCGTGATAGATACTCCCTTAGTAATGGCCCTCGTATTCATGAATTGAAGAGTTTAATTGCAAATTATAAGCAATGTGGTCGTTCTATTGCTGAGTATTATGGTGAGTTGCGTACCTTATGGGAAGAATTGACTAGTGCTACTAAATTACCTACATGTACATGTTCCGTTGCTAGTGAGTATATTACTTTGGTAGAGAACGAAAAATTGCATCAATTTCTCATGGGTCTTGATTCTAAAAAGTACCGTGATGTTGCGTCGGGTTTGCTGATGCTCGATCCTTTGCCTACTCTTGCTTATGCGCATGGTAAGGTACTTGCGGTGGAGCGGCACCAATTTTTCACGGATGCCCAAGAGTCGCGTAGTGATGTGGTTGGGTTTGCTGTTGATGGTGTGGCACAAAGTAGGGTGCATCAAGGTGTAGATATACGAATGTGCTCTCATTGTGGTCGAAAGGGTCATGAGAAGGAGAAGTGTTTCGAGCTTATTGGGTGGCCTGAGTGGGCTGGTTCTGGTGGCCGTGGTGGCGGCAGACCTGGTGGCAGAGGAGGGAGCCGTGGTGGCCGGCCAGGTGGGCGAGGGCGAGGCACATTTGCTGTTGCCATGGACAGCTCTCATCAAAGCACTTCGAGCTATACCAGTGGGGTGGATCGTGCTTCGTTACCCACTCTCACTGATGCTCAAGTACAGCAGCTCATCATAGCTCTCAAGAATTCCTCAGCCGTGTCTTCTACTCCAAAGTTGCATGGTAAGAAATTTTCGGACCAATGGATTATTGATACAGGAGCTTCAAACCATATGTCGGGTAATCTTGACTTGTTTGTTGATATCAAAGAAATTGCTTCAGAAACCGTTGGTTTTCCGAATGGAAAACATGACACTTCCACTAAAGAAGGCCGTATTAAATTAAGCCATGACTTGATTCTTGATAATGTTTTATATGTGCCTACCCTTAATTGCAATTTGATGTCTGTGTCTCAATTGCTTGAAAAACAAAATTTTATTGTATTTTTCACTAACAAGCTATGCACTATTCAGGACCGGAGTTTGAGGAACCTGATTGGCACAGGGGAGCAGTGTAATGGGGCCTATCTCTTCCGACTAGTTCGTAGTATTCAAGCAAATAACTCCACAGTTGCAGACTCCGCTCAGTTATGGCATAGACGGTTGGGTCATCCTTCCATGAAAGTGGTCCGTTCTTTATTACCTGTTGGAAGTAGTAGTAGTACGAATAAATTTTGTAATGACAATTGTGATGTTTGTTTTATGGCTAAACAGCCTCGTGACTCTTTTCCATTAAGTACAAGTAAAGCAACTGATTTGTTTGATTTAATACATTGTGATATTTGGGGTCCTTATCGTGTTGCTTCTAGTTGTGGAGCTCATTATTTTTTGACCATAGTTGACGATTTTTCTCGTGCTACATGGATATATTTGATCGTCGGTAAATATGAGGTTGGCGAATTGATTCCAAATTTCTTTGCTATGGTCAAAACGCAGTTTAATAGTCCAGTGAAGGTTTTGCGTAGTGATAATGGACAAGAATTTAAATGTTTAAAGGATTTTTTTGCTCAACAAGGCACCTTGCATTAAACCTCTTGTGTTGATACTCCCCAACAAAATGGTAGAGTTGAACGTAAACGTAAACATGTTCTAAATGTTGCTCGTGCCCTGCGCTTTCAAGCTTACTTGCCTATTGATTTTTAGGGGGAGTGTATCTTAGCTGCCTGTCACCTTATTAATCAGATTCCCACTCCTGTTTTGGATGGTAAAACTCCTTATGAAATGCTTTTTGGGAGTCCACCTAGTATGTCTGCTTTAAAGGTATTTGGGTGTCTTTACTATGCTGCGAATTAGCCTCGTGTTAAGGATAAATTTAGCCCTCGTTCTAGGAGATGTATCTTTGTTGGTTATCCCTTGGGTCAAAAGGGGTGGCGTTTGTATGATTTAGATGCTTATGTGTATTTTATTAGTCTTGATGTCAAATTTATTGAGCATGTCTTTCCTTTTTCTACCCATGATTCCTCTTCCACCTCCCCCAATGAGCATTTGAATCAGTTTCTATCCCAGAATTCCATGAGTGGTGTGTTTGATGATCAGTGGGGTGTTATGCCTAATTTGGGTAATGCACGAGATGTCGAGGCCATAGAGGATGTGATAGTTGAAGATAAAGGTAGCGTGAGTGAGCAGCAGGCAGCAACCCAGTCCACTGGGGTGGCTGTGGAGCATGCTGCCCAGCAGCCTTGTACGTACGAGTGTGATGGTGTGGAGTCGAGGGGGAGTACGGGAGTTAATTTAGATGGTGTGGAGTCCGGGGAGAATTCAAGCATTGATTCAAACAGTGATAATCTTGGTCGTGGGCACCGCATCAAGCTTCCCCCGTCTCGTCTTCGAGGATATGTTACTAACACTGTTATGTGCAAGATAGACCCCCGTACTTCTTCTCCTACTCCATCTCGTTCCTCAGGTAAACCCTTTAGTATAGCTTGTTATGTGGATTATGATAAATTTTTTGTAAGACATAAGCATTTTTTTAGCAGCAATTACATCTCAAAAAAAGCCTACTTCCTTTAAAGAGGCTGTTCAGGATGCAGGTTGGTGTCAGGCAATGAAAGAGGAGATTGATGCACTTGAACGGAATGGCACATGGACATTAGAGGATTTGCCACCTGGTAAGAAGGCTATTGGTAGTGGTTGGGTTTATAAAATAAAGCGACGTGCTAATGATGATGTTGAGCGTCTTAAGGGACGTTTGGTTATGTATGGTAACCGGCAAGTTGCTGGTATTGATTATAATGAAACTTTCGTTCCAATTGCTAAGATGGGTACTGTTCGTATTTTTCTTGCTGTTGCTATTGCTCGTAATTGGGCATTGCATCAGATGGATGTATGTAATGCTTTTCTTCATGGTGATTTGGAGGAAGAGGTCTATATGCAGCTTCCCCCAGATTATAGTAGTCCTACTCCTAGGAAAGTGTGTCGGTTACGCAAGTCATTGTATGGTCTACGTCAAGCTCCACGGTAGTGGTTTGCTAAGTTATCTAGTGCTTTGCCGAAATTTGGTTTTACACAATCTTATGCCGATTATTCGTTATTTGGTTATCAGCGGGATGCGGTTTCTCTACATGTACTAGTTTATGTGGATGATTTGATTATTGCAGGTTCATCATATGATGTGATCTTGAGGTTCAAGCAATACTTGAGTATGTGTTTTCATATGAAGGATCTTGGTGTGTTGAAATATTTTCTTGGGATTGAAGTAGCCCGTGGTGATGAGGGTATGTTTCTTTCTCAACGGAAATATGCTTTGGATATATTGACAGAGACATGTATGTTAGGTTGTAAACCTATTGATACACCAATGGAATAGAATCATCGTTTGGCTTATGCGACGAATGATCCTTATGAGCATCCGGAGCAATATAGGCGTTTGGTGGGGCACTTGGTGTATCTTTCTGTCACTCGACCTGAGTTGAGTTATTCAGTTCATACTCTTGCTCAGTTTTTGAGTAATCCTCAGGTCGCACATTGGGATGCTGCCATTCGTGTCTTACGATATATTAAAATGCAACCTGGTTAAGGTATTTTGCTTCGTACCAGTGATATGCAGTTGACAACTTATTGTGATAGTGATTAGGCAGCTTGTCCTTTGACGCGTTGTTCGGTGTCTGGTTATTTTGTGCTTCTTGGTCGTTCTCCTGTTTCTTGGAAAACTAAGAAGCAACCGACTGTTTCTCGTTCATCTGCGAAGGCAGAATATCGTTCTATGGCCATTACGACTTGTGAACTTAAGTGGATAAAATCATTGTTGTGTTCTCTTGGTGTGATTCATTCCAAGCCCATGCGGTTGTTTTGTGATAGTCAATCTGCTTTGCATATTGCGAAGAACCCGGTGTTCCATGACCGGACCAAGCACATTGAAGTTGATTTCCACTTTGTTCGTGATGAGTTGCGGTGCGGAAATATTACTGCTTCGTATGTACCTACTGGTCATCAGTTAGCTGATATTTTGACTAAGGCCCTTGGTCGTCAACAGTTTGGTTATTTGTTACGCAATTTGGGCATTTGTGATTTGCATGCTCCAACTTGAGGGGGAGTAATAGGATATATTTGGTATGATTTGGATTAGGATATATTTGATATGATTTGGATTAGGATATATTTGGTATGATTTGTATTACTTTAGGATATATAATCTGGGAGTTTGAATAAATTGGAGGAGGAGGTAGGTTATTTTTCACCAAAATTGCCTGTACTGATCATATATTACAAAAATATAAAATAAAAAGTAAATAATACGTTCAATTGTCTAATAAATATAACATAATGACACAATAAAAAGAATTCCAAATAATTAACACTAATGACACTTTCAATCTCAATTCTCAAGTCTCACTAACCATATTCTCCAACTTATGTCTGCGAAAAAAGTATTCCCCAACCCTTCTTTAGCCAAGTTACTTTTACAAACTTCCTTTTGCAAATTTATTTTCTCGAAATTACTATCGAGAATTGATCCACAAACGCATTTTAGTTTAGAATGATCCTGAAACATAACATGTTAGCCTTATAGTTATGTATTCATTTATATCTTAACCTTTTTTGTGATCTTAAATTGGTTGGACTTATACATAGGTACTGATGTACCATTTATAGTTATTATTGGTGTGATACAATAGCTAGTAGCAAACCAAGTTTGGTCGTTATGGTTCAGAAACAACAATATCCTGCAGAATAAATCAAACAATATAATTTGATTTTAATCTCGCAATTTTAATTTAACACATACATGTTTTAACAAAATTAACAATATATTTGTAAAGAGGACTTTTTTATAACCATATATAATAGCGTGCGACTTTCTATCGTTGGAATGAGTTTATTCAAACAAATCAACTTTTATATAAGTATACAGATCAATAAATGTTATAAAAAACAACGAATGCTTTAAATGAATAAGTTAGGAAAAACTTTTTTTATGTTAATGGGATATATTTATATAAAATTTTAAGTGCAAATTCTCTAATTTAGTGATGTACTCTCCAAGGAAACCATGATAGAAGTTTTATTTATAGTTATTGATCTCTATATCCATAGGTCAAATGACACTTTAATTGTCAACCCGCACCTTAGTAGGCCAAACTGGACAACTTGCAATAAACAAGTCTTAGTTCATTGAAATAATTAATTGCAGGATGTGAAATATAGAAAATACTTCAACATGGTACTTAGGAGATACTTAGTTTACACCTAATCATGTGCAATTGCGTATGACAATTTATTTTAATATGAAATTTATAGATTTCTCTAATTTGATAGTACTAAGTTACTTGTTCAATTTATTTTAATGATACAAATCCGTTGTATTGTAGAGTTATTATATATAAATGGACGATCGACTATGGATGTATCGTAATGTTTGTGAAGGTTTTTGTAACTCAAGAATTTTATGATGGTGTTAGAAGATTTGTTAATTTTGCATTTTCTTAAGCATTACCAGAAAGGGTTGTTAGATGTCCATGTGTGAAATGCGATAATAGAAAGTTTCAAAATAAAGAGGTTGTCATAGCACATTTGCTACAGAAAGGGTTTACTCCACAATACTCATGTTGGATATATCATGAGGAGATGGATATAGAAGAAACGTCAACGTCAGGATCTTTAAATAATAATAATGTGAATGATGTCAACCCATATAGGGAAATGATTATGGATGCAATTGGTGAAAGTAATATCCATCCAAATGAAGAATATGATTACATAAATGAAGAAGCACGTAATTTTGAAGCTAAAAAACTCTTTGATATGTTGAGAGCTGTTAACGAGCCTTTATATGGTAGTTGCAAAACTGAGACAATGTTGTCAGCATGTGTGAATATGATGGTATTAAAGGCTCAAACAAGATTGACACATGCAGGTTTTAATTATGCTAGTTCCATGATCAAAAACTTTTTACCCGAAGATAATAAACTAACCTCTAATTTTTATGAGGCAAAAAAAATGTTGAAACCTTTAGGACTTGGTTATGAAAAAATCGATGCATGTCATAATTTTTGCATGTTATATTATAAAGAGAATGAGGCAAAGTTTGTTTGTGATATTTGCAAAGAGCTAAGATATAAGTTTGATAATTCTAGTAGTTGTAGGAAAAAAAAATCTGAAGTACAACTACGTTATTTTCCTATCATACCACGTCTAAAAAGACTGTTCATGTCTTTGAAGCATGTTAAAGACATGATATGGCATTATTACAATCGTTCCGCCTGTGGTAAATTGGCTCACCCAGTTGATGGCGAAGCATGGAAGCATTTTGATCAGTGTTATCCCGACTTTGCTAATTCTCCACGAAATGTTAGACTTGGACTTTGTACAGATGGGTTTAGCCCATTTGGAACTAGATCGACTACTTACTCATGTTGGCCTGTGGTTTTGGCAGTGTATAATTTGCCGCCATGGAAGTGTATGAAGAGGTCATTCATGTTCTTAAACATAATTATCCCAGGTCCAAAAAGTCCAGGAAAAAACTTGGATGTTTTGCTACAACCTTTGATTGATGAGTTATTGGAGTTATGGCGAGGTGTAACGGCTTACGATGTGCATAAAAAAGAAAATTTTCTTTTAAGAGCTTCATTGATGTGGACCATCAATGACTTTCCAGCTTATGGAATGTTGTTTGGTTGGAGTACACATGGTAGATTAGCATGTCCTTATTGTATGGAATAAACAAAATCATTCACTCTTTATAATGGTGGTAAACCTTCATGGTTTGATTGTCATCGATGTTTTCTACCATTTGACCATCCATTTAGAAAACAAAAGGACAAGTTCAAGAAGAATAGAGTTGAATTAGATAGTGCTCCCATCCAACGTTCTGGCACTGATTTGAAAAATATTGTGTCACAATTGCCTTATATTGCATCTGGGTCTAAATCGGGAAATAAAAAAATAGCAGGTTTTGGTGAAACAGACAATTGCCTTCGTAGAAGTATATTTTGGGATCTTCCGTACTGGGAGAATAATTTGATTCGTCATACTATAGATGTAATGCATGTGGAGAAAAACTTTTTTGATAACATATTTGAGACACTAATGGATACCGATAAAACAAAAGACAACTTAAAAGCTAGATTTGATCTAGAAAAGTATTATAGTAGAACACGATGGATGAGCTTAGTTAAACATCACAATAGTCGTTATTTCAAGCCGAAAGCTCCTTATTGCCTTACAAAAGACAATCAAAAAGATGTCTGCAAGTGGGTTAAATCAATAAAATTTCCTGATGGATATGCTTCTAACATAAGAAGATGTGTTAATGAGACTGAAACAAAAATAAGCGGGTTCAAGAGCCATGATTGTCATGTGTTTATGCAAAGACTTCTTTCTACAGCCTTCCAACCATTTATACCAAGAAATGTATTGGAAACTTTGGTGGAGTTGAGCAACTTTTTTCGTGAACTTTGTGCAAGAAGTTTAAATATTGAAAGCATGACGCTTCTAAAAAAGAATATCATTGAGATTACTTGTAAACTTGAGAAGATATTTCCGCATGGTTTTTTAATTCCATAGAACATTTAGTTGTACATTTGCCATATGAGGCTATGCTTTGTTGTCCGGTTGGATATCACTGGATGTATCCATTTGAACGATATGTTTTTATAATAATGTTGAAGCTTTATTGGTACTTTATTATTGATATTCCAACAACTTCTTTTAATACGATGTAGGTATCTATTTTATTTAAAAAGAAAAGTAGGAAATAAAGCACATGTTGAGGGATCCATTGCTGAAGCATATTTCATTGATGAGATTTCAAACTTCTCATCATGTTATTTTGGTCCGAATGTAGAAACAATTTGGAATTGACCTCCTAGAAATGATGATGGAGGAGAAGTTATATTTAATGGACGTTTGTCTGTATTTTCTCATTCAGGAAAAGTATTATCTAATGCATTTATTAGGCGGAATCTCTCTGAATTTGAACATCATGCCATCCATAAGTATGTGCTTTTCAACTGCATCGAAATAGAAGAGTATGTGAAGTATGTATTTTAAGATTTATAGTAAAGTAGTTAAAGCATATACTTTTTGATTTAACTCTATTTTTGTTGCTTACAGTAATGTAAAAATGGATTAATTAGTCAATACCCTACATAAAGTGAAAGTTTTATTGTTACAAAGCTTGAATTTATATTTCCTGATTGGTTAAAAAATCGTGCAAGTATTTTTAGTACGATGTGATTTCTAATAAAAATAAATAATTTGAACACTAATGATGATTATGCCACTTTTTGTAAATAGATTCCATTTCAACCGAGTGGTATTGGACATCAATTATACTTACTTGCACAAAAACCGAATTATATAGTTGAGTGCTACAATGATTATTATGTCAACGACTTTAAATTTCATACACTTAACTACGGAAAAAACAAGGCGACGATGAATAGCGGTGTTTGTGTGAAGGGAGCTGTTACGATGATTTGGAAAATGATTATTAGGGATTGTTAAAGGAAGTCATAAAGGTTAGATATCTTGGAGAAAAAAAAATGAGATATTCATATTTAGTTGTGAGTGGTTTGACACGTTGAGTAGAAATGGAATGAAAGTGCACCATACAAATGGACTAATAGAATTGAATAAAAATTCTCGACTACAAACCGATGATATCTTTGTATTTGCCCAACAATGCCAACAAATCTATTTATTGTCCAAGCCTGGGAGTGAATCAAATGAATGGGTAACAGTAATTAAAACTATAGCTAGAAGCCGATTTGCAAGTGATGTATTAAGCCTTAACATAACGGAGGACGGTTTAGACGTAGATCAAGTAGATGAGATATGTCAACCCTCCATTGTCAGTATCGATGATAACTCCAATCAACCATTTATTATGGAGCATTTTGATGCAGTTGATGATGATGAGTTGGAACGTGTAATGCGACCAAATGATGTTTATTATTCTGGCTCGGATGATGATGAAAATGCGTATGATTTTGAGGTAGATTACGATGAAGATGCTGACCTTGATGATGAGGATGAAGATGGCGATCAAGATAAAAATATTAATGATGAAGATACTGAAGATGAGTTTGCGTTATAATCTACCGAAAATATTATGCATTAAATAAAGTTTATGCAATTTACACTAGTTTACATTAATGTTAAGATGTTTTTATGGTGATTTATCGAAATATTCAATTATTAACTTGATGCATTTTCTAAAGTTAAGCCTTTAATTTTGAATGTGGAAGGATTATTTACACTGATACCATTAACTTTTGTTTTACTATTTTGGAAGTTGCATGGAGATAAGTCGTACACTATACTTCCATTTTAATTGCACTTTCTTAAGCATACAACTTTTGACCTTTTAATGGGCAAGTAGACTGACATAAATAGTTTGCTTAAGTATGCTTATTTCCTTGCTCAATATAATGTAGTTATGCATATGAAAAGGTAAGTGCGACCGCGATTTAATTTGTGGTTTAATTTCTGAAATACAGTCTCAAACAATGAATTTAATTTTTCAAGTTAAAAGGATACGCGATAAATATTAATACCAATATTAAATTCTAGTCGAGATTTCATATATCTTCTTGGTTTCTTTAAATTGAATGCATGCATAATACAGTTCAATGTAAATATACAAAAAATATAGTTCTTTACCTTTTACCCCGTCAAAGATAACTTTCTGAATAGTGGCATGAAGTACATATTGAGATAATTTCAATACATTGATGTTTCTATGATTTGATTTAAACTATGGACAAATACCGCATGCTATAAACAGATAAGGAAATTTCAAATTTGGGGAAGAAATTAGTTAATTGTGTTTTCTATACAATTTGGACTTACTACATGATCTACCTTTTTTTCTTTTTTCTTTTGTTAATATAGTCTATCTACCTATTGAAAATTTTTATTATTATTGAGCTAATGATTTGGTCATAATGCACCACTTAATTCCTCCTTTAATATACCACCTTGATTTCATGTTGTAAATCATTTGTGCTTAACCTCTTCAGTTCCTTCTGTATTAGTAATAAGTAATTACTATTCTCTAATCTGCTGCATATGGTAACTTTTTTCTGCTGGCTAATTTGATAAATCCTATGTTTATACTATTTATGTGTCTTATTTTGTTTGATTTAAAGAGCAGAGAATATTACTGTAAACATATAAGGAAATTTAAGGTTTATGGGAAGTTACTTGCATTTTGTACAAAATGTCGTCTTAATGCACATCTAACATTTAATCCATGTTATTAAGGTTTTTTGTTTCTAATTTTGGGGCTTTGCACGAAAGGTCCCTATTTCTGATGTTCTTACTAGAAAAGTCCATGTAGAAATAAGTATGTAAGTTAGGTCCCCGTTTTTTCTAAATCAGAAAGTGCAAATTAGCTTGCGCTTTCTAAAAATTTCAAAATTTTCGAAAATTTTAGAAAAATTTCAAAATCAAAAAGCGCAAACTAGCTTGCGTTTTCTTGATAGAAAGCACAAGTTACCTTGCGCTTTTCAAAATTTCAAAATTTTCTACAATTTCAAAAAAAAAATCAAAATTAGAAAGCGCAAACTAGTTTGCACTTTCCTGATAGAAAGTGCAAGATAACTTGCGCTTTTCAAAATTTCGAAAAAGATTTCAAAAACAGAAAAGTGCAAGTTACCTTGCATTTTCTGTCAGATAAGCGCAAGGCACCTTGCGTTTTTTATTTTTCAAAAATAGGGACCAAATTTATATATTTATTTCTGTAGGGACTTTTCTTATAACAACATAAAAAACATGGACTTGTGACTCTTTTCATATTCTAATTTTTCATAATTTGTTAATAATGTGTGTGGTATTTTTTTTTAAACTTTTGGGTTATTGGTTATAGATTGTTATATTTGGGATACCAACTATGGATCTATTTCAGCTAATCAAAGAAATGTTTGTAAAATTTCTATTCAAGTCAAATTAATAGTCATGCAAAGATTTTGATGAAATAAAACAAAATAAACCGCTTAACCTCCAATTTATAGTTTTTCTATATTGTCTCCTTTTGCTATCAATTTATCATAGTACCTTGGATCCTAACTAGGTTATAACTACAAAGTAAATTTCATAAACTTAACGATCTTTGTAGATTTCTTGATGGTGATGCTAGGTTGTTTTATGGCATTATTTTTAGTAAAAGATCTTACATTTTCATCTATTTTGTTTATGGTTATTTATAGCAAAAAAATCTTAGACTTTCATTCTTTTTCCTTGCGCTATTGTGAATATGCACTAACATGATATTGTTGGTTTCAGGTGTTATTGTACTGGATTTAGTTAAGTTGCTCCAAATAATAATAAAATGTATTGAACTATAAATTTAATACTTATGTCTCTATGTACATATGCATACTTGAATTAAGTTTTTCTTTGAATTTGTACTTGATAATACATATTAAATTTCTAATAAGGTGCATTATATGCTTGCAAATATATATTCAGGATAATCGTAAATTGCTATTTAGAAGCAGCAAAGATGATGGGAATACATGATAATCATTATGATCATTATGTCAATACCTTTTGATATGCATACAACGAATGTTTATTATGTCAAATGCAATGTAATTTCTTTTAAATGGATTTTCAAATATTATACAAAAACATGTTCTATGTTTTTACATCAACATGCTTTGTATATCAAAATGTACTTCACATTTAACGTACAATAGAATCTAAGATAGTAAATTACTTATTAAAATTTCAATGTTGTAGAAGACGATATATTTGATCTTAAATAACATTCTATGTTGTTGAGTAGGACTAATTTTACAAAGTATCACCTATTTCCTCGCTGACCTAAAATGGAAATGCAATGAATTATACCGGTTTATATACTTTGTTTGGAAATGAAAATTAGCTGTTTAAAATATCTCAAAAACTCCTTCAAACTAGACAACTCATGTAGTGTGACTAATATGGTAATATCCTAAGATAAATAATTAGCGAGAGTTGAGACTATAAATCCAAGAACTGCCCATGTGCGGAGCACGGGTTCCATTCTAGTGATTGATTGAAAAAGAGTTGTTTATACGAGCCAAGTCAACATTTTAGTTGCTTACAATAACACATAGTGGGTGGGTGATTAACATGAGTGAGTGGGGTGATTAACATGAGTGAGTGGAGATGACTGTGATTGCAAGAACTGAGACTGAACTGAACGTCTAACGTCGTTTAGTTTGATAAGCTGGTTGATATTAGCCGCTTGGTATCCATATTAACTACTAATGTCAACTGTCTTTTATCTTTTGTTTGTCTTTTCCATTTTCTTCGACTAATTTTGTTATATAGATAATGCCTGGTGGATCCGTAACTAGACGTCTTTTTCAAAGAAGAACTTATTCAAATCAATCAAACAATGTTGCCATATCTAATTCTCAACATAGCAGTGCCCATCATGTGAAGAATTTTTAGAGAGGACAACCAATGTTGACGAGGGGGACGAACGAGTTGAAGAAGAAGATTTTGAAACCATTCCCACTCAAGGTTACAATCCTGCAGTTGATCCTATTATAAAGAAACCTCCATTGGAATGGAAAGACAATTGGTAATAATTTTTTTATATTAAGTTTGAATATCTGTTTATGTAATAATAGACTATTGAAGGAATTAATGAATCTAACATATTTTTTCTTTTAGTTTCCTCAACCAAAAGCGTATAATTGGGCAAATATGGTCTAGACGGTTTACTAGACCATGGTTTGAATTTAAGTACCTCCAGAAATTAGAAGCGTACTCTTTGATGAATTTAAGGTATCTCTTCTTTATCCAATTATTTTTTCCATAACAATCTGTAAGTTTATTTATAATATTGTTATTTTTTCATGAGCGCTTTAAGTCTCAACGAGTTTAGGTATAGTTCTCAGGTATTCAACAATATCGGCTTCATGTACAAATAAATTTTCTTTTTAGTATGAACTCTCCTTCATTTTTTGTGAATGCTAGCAAGTGTATCTAGTACATACCTCATAATGATCAAAGAAACATTCATACAACCACCCAGCTAGTCATATTTGTTCATATCTAACTTGAATAATCTTGCATTATTTATCTTCAAATTGTTTCATAAAAGAAAAGAATTACAATTTATTTAACAAGATCAACTGAAACCAGATTGTGCAACATAATATTAATATGCGGCATTATTAGTCATGTATCATTCTCACATGATATGTATTTCTTGAGCATAATAATATGTTTTATGCAGAGGCATTTCTCATATGACAAAACTCATGAACCGACTATCCACAGAATATGGGAGACTACAGCCAAAGACAATTTAAAGAAAAAATTAAATCGTGCACGAGAAGCAGCAAAAATAGCTAATAAGACAACAAGTATAGCAGAATGCAAGGATCATCCACCAGTTTGGATTCGTCGTGATATTTGGAATGAGATGATTGATATTCGTTGGGTGCAAGAGGAATTTCAGAAAAGAAGAGAAATAACGAGAAAGAATCAACTTACATCGAAAGAAAGGACATTTACTCGTCATTGTGCCAGTTTAGTTTCAATGGCCTCGCATAATGAACAAGTTGTAAGTCAAATATTCTCTCAATTGTTTTTCATCTAATAAACTACTAACTATGCTAGTTAAGTATATATGCTCAAAATTTTGAATTAATAAATAAATAAAACTAAGAAGATGTGTGTATGTATCATATGACTTTGCACATCACTAGAAGAGGAACGAATCATTATTGCCTCAACTGCAGTTATGTATTGTTGCCGTGGCAGCATTTTATTCCTACCTCTTAGCAGTTGTTTATAAATACTGTTGAATCAATATGTCAAAAACTATAGTGTTTGTGATGTTGTTGCCAATATATTTCAACTATGCACTAGGCTTCGATGAAATTCTAAGCTTTGCCTATACACACCAATTTTTGTGATTTTGTGTGCTGCAGAAATTAGAATCTGTAGTACATCTTTGTATCCCTATATCAGTAGTGAACCTGAAATTATATCAATTGATAAATCTAACATGATCTATAAATACATATGTTAAACCATTCATTATCATAGTACGGTAAGTCATCGAGCTAGTATTATCCCTTAGTTATAATCATATCCAACATATTACCATTCGAGCATGATATCGAGCAATATAAATGTATAAATAATGCAAGCATGTAGAATTTCACCCTTACTAATACCCATAATTTTCTAATATGTATATAAATGAATGCAAAAAGTGGTGACGGGAAAGGAACCAGCATTTCATGAGGCATCTCGATATTGGCACATTTTGAAAGATCCATCGAACTCCTTAAAAAATACCAAAAATATATGTAGGAGTAGCAGATATGTGAATAACAAATCTGCGAAAACAATGGTAATTATTTTATTTAGTTTAAATTGTTAATATGTACGCAATGTCGATTGATTTTACTTATTGATCAGGATAATTATCTCAGCAAAATGGCCGAGTTAGAAGAAGAAATGGATGTTTTTAATCCACAACATTGGGTGGATTCATCAGGGGGACTTACAAAAGGAAAGGTGTATGGAGCGTCTCATGTAGACGTTAGTATTTTACGTGGAATTTCTAGGTCTTCTTCAGTCGGTGCTCATCAAGGATGTACTTCTACTCTAACTCCATCTACTCAACCAATACATACACAATTTTCATTGGAAGAAATTGTTTAACGGTTTGAGCTATAAATCCTAAGTATGCGATTAATGTCGAATGTTTATATAGTTATTTGTTTTAATGCATGTATTATCTTTAAATAGGGTGTTGGATAAATTAAAGCAGTCCCCTAGTATACCTATGCAGTCCACTATACATACGCAGACAACTGATCGTGTTGCAATGTCTTAGTAACCGGCTGTGCCAACATCGCCTTATATTCCTGATCAGTCCACCATGCCTACACAGGCGACCATGCCTACACAAGCCACCATGCCTACACAGTCACAAAAAATGGGATTTTCTCCATTTAATGGTACATTTCCTCATTTCACGGGTTAGTATATTTTCTCATAATTTCTGTTATTCTTAGTGCTAGCCTTGTTGCAATTGCTGATCATTTATTTTTATTATATACTATGCCAACTAGATGAGTCAATAATAATTTACTTGATTAATTGAAAAAGCATAGCATTACTGTTTTGACTGAAGTATGTGTTGATTGAACAAAAGTATGTGCTCAATGGTTGATTAGTATTCAAAATAAACGCTGTAAGCATGTTTAGCAGAGAACTCGATCTGCACTCATCTTTACAATATAATATGTAGATATAAGTATATTTCACAACTGCCCTCTGTGAGGCTGCCTTCATTACTCGATCCATAGTGAAGATGTATACTTCCGTTTATACAACGTAGATATAAGTGGGATAGAGAATGCAAGATTACAACTGAGGAAGATAGTTAGATGTAGAAACTTGAACTCTGTTAAAGGTATAATATAGAAGTAGAAAGTTGGTATCATTGATAAAGTAATAAATCTCTACTACTAATAATGAAAATTCGTTGAACTGGACGTGTATAGTAATGGTCGGTATTCTTTAAGAGGGAATGGAATCGCAACTGGCCTTTTTTGACTGGATTTGCCGTTACTGGAGCTATCATCATTAAGTTCACTGATGAGCCCACTAAGGAGGATGCTAAGATCATAAAACAGTGGCTTTACAATGCGTCAGTAAAATTTATGATTTATTACTATCATGTCAGTAAATTTTACTAAGAAGGGTGATCTTTTACAATGCGTCAGTAATAAAATTCAAGATTTACAATGTGAACTTAAAAAATAATGAAAGAATCCGGTGATCTTTTACAATGTGTCAGTAAAAGATGTTTGCATTGTGAATATCATATATCCCATCCACTTTGAATAAAAATAATAAATCATAAAACAGTGGCTTTATATTTATGTAATGTTGGATTTATTTACAGAGTTACTACTTTTAGATTGGAAGAGTTCATCATATTCAAGAAAGCTATAACAAATCAAATGCATGCCAATAAATAAATTTTGCATTGAAAAACAATACAGTAAAAAGTTTACTTGTTTTATAAATTATAATCATCCATTACAATTGCTCGCTTTATTCTTCTCATAATCAACGCAGTTTTGAAGTCCGGTGGTTTGAAGTCCGGCTACTTGCTGCTTAAAATATATCAGCTTTAATTTATTCCTTTGCGAATTTATTTATAGATATATGTTACACAAGAATTGGTTGCTTTTGTATTTCCTTCAAGCTTTGATTTTCAGTGGGTGATTTTTTTTACATATTAGTATTGGTGTGTATGCATTGTAGTCCTATGCTAAAAACTATAATATATATTATGTAGAACTTAAAGTTCGAGCCATTCAGTTACAGATGCTAAAGTCTATCCTGCACGGCTGTTGTTTCCATTCAAATATAGTTTCTCGGTTTTCGCTTTATCCCAGTTTTTTGTATGTCTAAATTGGAGAAAATAAGAAAGAAGTGTGGCTAAAAAAGGAAGAAGGAGTAAGAACGACCCTTTATTTTCCAAGTTTAATTTTCTAAATTTCGAACTTGCAAATGAGTACTTTATCCTAGTGAATGCATGTCTTATGTTAAATTGAGTACTTTATCATTTGTGTGTTATTGTTAGTTTGTATGTAGTTTTTATATAATACATAATAAATTTTGACATGTATGAAATTATAACGCTGATATTTTGAATTCTTGGTGATATTCCGCCGTTTATTATTGTGGGTATCATATGTTGCTAAATTATGCAAATTTAAGACTGACTAAAGACAAAATTTCGGTCTTTAAAATTCAGTTTTAAATATATTTAAGACTGCAATATCAGTCTTTACATCTTGAGACTGAAATCTCAGTCTTAAACTTTTTTTGGAACTAGTAATTCAAAGACTGAAATTTAGTCTTTGATCAGTTTTTAAAGACTGATTTGCTTTATTAAAGAATGGAATATTCAGTCTTTAATCTATTGTTTTTTGTAGTGTTAAGAACTGGTTGCGAGCTGAAAGAGCAGTAGTCTCCTTCCAAATCAAGTGCTTTTAGCTCATTTGTTTGTTTTTCTAACCATGTATCATCTTAAATACTAAATTTCTTTTTTGTGTAGAAGCTCCTTCTAGTTTGGGATTGACTTCGGCCACCATCATTCTCCACCATGCCTAAGTTTGCTCTTGATCGTGCTATTTTACCAGGGTATATTTGATATATACTTCCCACTTTGTAAGTATGCTTCAGTTCGCTCCTCGTAGTTTTCTACTTTCCATATGTCCTGATTTTTTTATAAAGATGCTCAGGTGAACCTGACAGACCGATAAACTGTTGAGGGAAATTAGTTTATGCCCTTCCGCTTCAATTCATGACAGCTATAACCTCCGGGTACTATTTTTTGCGAGAACGTGTGCAAGGCATTACTTGAACCTAAGTCTATTATCAGACCTAAACATCCCTCTCTTGTTGTGCCACACATGCAGACTGTGTCCTGATTTATCATATTTGCTATTTTAAATGCTTATTTGTTTTCTGAAAGATAATTTGAGCTTCTGATTCAATGATTTTCCATAGTGGCAGACTGCCCATTTCTTTTTGTTTATGCAGTCTTAAATTTCTTTCTTTCCAGATGTGAAAGTTTACTATAGTTAGAGTGATGCATGCTTTATTAAAGTGGAAATTAGGTTGAAGGGCTTCTATTTTCAGGGTAATAAGTTTTAAGGACAACACTTCTGAATAATTAGTTTTAAGGACAATTTACAAGATAATGATAAATTCATTTATCTTTTTAAGTTATACAGGAAAATGATAAATCATTTTATCATTATTTCTGTATAACTGAAAATGATAAATTCTTTTATCTTTTTTCAGTAAATTGTCCTTAAAACTAATTTTTCAAAAGTAGTGTCCTTAAAACTTATTACTCTGCACAAATAAGCCCTTAAACTGAAAATCCCCTTTATTGAATTCCTTCGATTTATCTCGTAGTTTTGTTGAATGTATTGGATACTTTCTTTGATAATTTGCATTGATTTAACTTGAATTTTAATTTTGTTTTGGCAATGGACCAAATGTGCTTTATGTATACACAATAAAAAAAAATAGATGCTCGATATTTTCTGCTTCATTTTTGCAAAAGAGATACTTGATTTTGCCTTTTTTATTCCATTTGTAACATCTATCTTTGGCTGAAAGCTTGTTTATCAAAGCAAAATAAACATAGTGTGACATTTTTGGATAATTGCCTTATTTTATATGACATTGTGCCATTCTACTTCAACTTCATTTCCTTTAATATATTCCCATGATATTTTGTATGAGAATTTTCCTTTTGAAGTGAGTTTTTCAAGACCATACATCCTTTTGTATACTTGAGTCAATTGATATTTTACTGATAGTTGCATTGAAGATTGAAGCTGCTAGGTGTAGGGTAGCATTCCAGTGGTGATTTTGTATTATACTTTTTACAGTTTCATTTACTCCACCAAATACATAGATATTATTTCATCCTAACAGTTTGACCAATGAATTACCACTAATCCATGGGTCAAACTATAGACTGGTTTATTTTCCATCTTTGAATTTTCTTTCAATAAGTCTTCTACCCATTTCTCTGCATTTAAGTATATTTTTCCATACAAAAGAATGATGGTTTCCAACTGTGGCCGTCCAAAAATTTTTGTTTTTGAGATATTTTTCCTTTATTCATTTTTCTCATAGTGATTTTCCTTCCAGGAATTTACAAAATAATTTGAGATTACATGCTTCACTTAAATCATTGATGTTTCTTAATCCCAATCCTCCTGTTATTTTTGCTTGCATACTATTTCTCATGCAACTTTATGTCGTTTTCCTCTCCAAATAGAGTTTGTACACATTTTTTCAATTTTGTGGATTGCTTTTGCTGGAATGTTGTGAGATTGAATCGAATACATAATGATAGCGGTGATGACTGTATGTGTTAGCTCCAATCTGCCTGCTAATGACAACAATTTGCTAGACCACCCTTCCAATTTGCTCTGAATTATGTCATATAATTTTGTGCAATATCTATCATTAATTTGATTCATACTTAAAAGTAGCCTCAAATATTTTACTAACAATTATTTCTCTTTGAATTTTAATATACTCGGAATTTCATCCTTTCTTGAACATGCTTTGCTGAAGTATACTTTACTTTTGAATTCAATAACTTGCAATCCAGCATAATCATTCAGTTTTTCAAAGATCCTAGCAATGGTACTTGCACTTTGTATATCTGCTTTTGAAAATAGTAATTAGTCCATAGAAATTGAATTTCTGCATATAATAAATGATAGAATATATTTTACATATATTCTAGACGTTAAAATATTTCCTGATATTACCTGCATTTATTCTTTGATATTTCCTGCATTTATTCTGTGATTTCACTTACTCTTTATTTGGGAAATATTTATTTAGTTGCCTTTCTTTTAGCAAATCAGTTGATTTGATGATATCTGTATTTAGGAAGTATTTATTTACTTACCTTTGTTTTAGCAAATCAATTGGCTGATTTGTAGCCTATCTTAACTCTTGTAAACCATATATATATGATTGAAAGTGGAATACAATGGCAAGCAAATTGATTTCTAAATAGATTTCTTTCATGGTATCGGAGCCATTCTCCTTACCCTAGCCTCACCTATCTTCTTCTCCATTCTTCTTCTTCTATCTTTAATTCTTTTCCATGGCAGACTCATCCAAGTTTCATCCCGCACTCACCATCACTAATGTTAAATCTCTTATTCCCATAACATTAGACAATGAGCAAGCCATGTATCATTCTTGGGCTACTCTGTTTACCAATCTTGCTAGGGTTCATGATCTTTACGATCACTTGGTTCCACCAACGGAGGAGAAGGCTATGGCTGCCTATGTCCAGGCTAAGTCCGCTGATCCAGCACTTTGGAGGCGTTTGGATGCCGTTGTCTTGCAATGAATTTACAGCACCATTTCTTCCGATCTTCTCCTCACTATTCTCAGACGTAATGACACGGTGGAAGTGGCATGGAACCGTCTTGAAGCTCTTTTTCAGGACAATAAAGCCTCTCGGGCTACCCATCTCGAGGAGGACTTTACAAATGCTGCTTTTGAGGCCTTCAACTCGATCGATAATTATTGTAATTATCTACAATCTTTGGCGGATAGGTTGGCTGATGTTGATGCTCCAGTGACAAATGGTCGTCTGGTTTTACGTCTCACCGGGTCCTTACCAGAAGCATATAGTGGTACGGTGGACTATATACAAAATCAAGAGCCTTTGCCATCCTTTGAGAGTTGTCGTTCAAGGTTGAAAATGGCTGAGCGTACTATCAAGGCTCGTCAAGCTCGTGAAACTAGTGGTTCTGGGAGTCGGTCCAATGGTGTTGCCATGGTTGCCACTGATTCATCTGCAAGCAATAAACGCAGCAACAATAATAAAGGGAGGAACAATTTCAAAAACAATGGGAAGAAAAAGGTCCACCAAAGTACTAATAGGTCCAGTCCTAGTCAGCAGCCATATCAACAGCACCAGTGGCAGCCACGTCAGCATGCCCCACCACCACAGTGGCAGCAGCCTGGTTAGGGAGGGTGGACTATACCTCCTTGCCTATTTCCCGCATACTCTTGGCAGACAAGGCCCAATCCTGCGGTCCAACGTCCCTCCTCTTCTGGATCAGGCTTACTTGGGTCCAGACCTCAAGCTTTTAATGCAGTTGCTCCTCCTGCTCCTAGCTACATGCCCACCGACATTGAGGCCGCTATGCATGCTCTTTCGTTCTCTCAACCAGATGGAAACTACTACATGGATACTGGTGCTACATCTCACATGACGGCGGATGCAGGTATTCTCTCTTCTTATTTCAATTCAAGCAATAAGCATCATAACATTGTTGTTGGTAGTGGTCATTTAATTCCAATTATTGGTCACGGTCGCACTACATTGCCTCCACCTTATCCACCATTTACCCTAAACAATGTGTTACATGCTCCTAGGCTCATTAAAAATCTGGTCTCTATTCGTAAATTCACCACAGATAATATGGTTTTTATCTCTTTTGACCCTTTTGGTTTCTCTGTTAATGACTTACAGACCGGGAACAAACTAATGAGATGTGATAGCACTGAGGGCTTATATCCACTTTTCTCCGACTCTCAAGCCATTTCTTCCAACAATCATTCTGCTTTTACTGCTTTGCCTTCGAATATTTGGCACAATCGTTTAGGTCATCCTGGCGATGCTATTCTTAAGTCTCTTTGTAGTAAAAAGTTTATTGATTGTAATAAGGTTTGTAAAACTTTTTGTTCTTCTTGTCCTCTTGGGAAACATTCTAAGCTACCTTTTTATGATTCAGTGTCATATACTTTTCTTCCGTTTGATATTATTCATAGTGATCTTTGGACTTCTCCTATTGTTAGTACTTCCGATCATTGTTATTATGTTCTTTTTCTTGATGACTATAGCAAATTTTTGTGGACCTTTCCTACTGCAAAAAAATCTCGGGTCAAACAACTTTTCTTAGCGTTTCATGCTTTAGTCAAGACACAATTTGAACGTAATATTAAGACTTTTCAGTGTGACAACGGTACGGAATACATTAATGGCACTTTTAAGGATTTTTTTGACAAACATGGTATGCTTTTCCGTCTCTCATGTCCTCATACATCTCCTCAAAACGGAAAGGCCGAAAGACACATAAAATCCATAAATAATTTCATCCGGACTATTCTTGCTCATACATCTATGCCACTCTCCTTTTGGCATCATGCTCTCTCCATGGCTACATATCTTCTCAATATCCTTCCTACCAAGGTATTGAATTACCAATCTCCCGCTCAAATCCTCTATCAAAGTGATCCGAATTATTCAGGTTTGCGTGTTTTTGGTTGCTTATGTTTCCCATTATTCCCCTCTTCTACTATTCATAAATTACAAGAATGGTCAACTCCTTGTGCTTATTTAGGTCCGGCTCCTAATCATCGTGGCTCCAAATGCTATGACATGTCTAGTGGTAAAATCATAATTTGTCGTCATGTTAATTTTGTTGAAACAGAATTTCCATTCTCCAAACTCCACAAAACAAAACCTTCGAATTATGATTTTTTGAATGACAATATTAATCCTCAATTAATACATCATTTATCTCAAAATACCACACCACAAAATATGCAGCTTGACCCAACAACGCTGCCCAATGACTCGTCCTCTCTTCCTCAATCTAGGTCACAGTCTCACACAGGCCCAGATTCCACAAAATATGATTTTTTGAATGACAATATTAATCCTCAATTAATACATCATTTATCTCAAAATACCACACCACAAAATATGCAGCTTGACCCAACAACGCTGCCCAATGACTCGTCCTCTCTTCCTCAATCTTGGTCACAGTCTCACACAGGCCCAGATTCCACACCTCCCACTGCTGCCCACACTCGGTCCTCTATTTCCTCCTTTGACCCATCCTCTCTTCCACACAGTCCAACCCCGTCTATGACCTCCCCCACTTTGACCATTCCTCACACCACCCCAATGCCTCCCAACCCCATTTCAACTCGCATGACCACTCGTGCATCAAATGGCATTTTTAAACCCAACCTCAAATACTCTTCTAATTACCATACTACCACCACTACAGATATTTCTCCTATTCCGAAAAATCCTGTTAGTGCGCTTAGTGACCATAATTGGAGAAGTGCGATGTTTGATGAATTTAATGCTTTAATTGACAATAAGACTTGGGAATTAGTGCCTAGGCCGCCTAATGTTAATGTTATTCGGTCTATGTGGATTTTTCGTCATAAATATAAGTCTGATGGCTCTTTTGAGCGTTATAAAGCTCGTCTTGTAGGTAATGGAAATACACAGCAACAGGGCATTGATTGTGATGAAACGTTTAGCCCCGTGGTTAAACCGGTCACCATTAGAGCGGTTCTCAGCATTGCTCTTTCTAAATCTTGGCCCATTCATCAAATGGATGTCAAGAATGCTTTCTTGCATGGTCATCTCAATGAAGCAGTTTATATGCATCAACCCATGGGTTTTCGTAACAAAAATTATCCGAATCATGTTTGCCTTTTAAAGAAATCTTTGTACGGATTAAAACAGGCTCCTCGAGCTTGGTACCAAAGATTTGCTGATTTTGTTGCTACCATTGGGTTCTCTCATAGTACATCAGATCACTCTTTATTCATCTACAAGAATGGTTCTGATATTGCTTATATTCTGTTATATGTGGATGACATTATACTTACAGCTTCTTCTGATCGTCTTCGTAAGTATATTATGACTCTCTTAGCTTCTGAATTTGCTATGAAGGATCTAGGTCCTTTAAGTTTCTTTTTGGGTATTGCTGTCACTCGTCATACCCATGGTCTTTTCTTATCTCAGACACAGTATGCTGCAAAAATTACTGAACGTGCCGGAATGTCTAACTGCAGTTCATGTCCTACTCCTGTTGACACTAAGTCCAAACTAAGTGCCACCGCAGACACTCCTTATGATGATCCGACTAAGTATCGTAGTCTTGCAGGTGCTCTTCAGTATCTTACATTCACTCGACCAGACATTTCATATGCCGTGCAGAAGATCCGCCTTCATATGCATGCCCCGACTAATGAGCATATGAAAGCTCTTAAGCGTATCGTACGCTATCTCCAGGGCACCCTTTCTTTTGGTCTCCACTTGTACAAATCCAATATTAATCGTATTATCTCATATACAGATGCAGATTGGGGTGGTTGTCCTGACACCCGTCGTTCTACCTCTGGTTATTGTGTATTCCTTGGAGATAATTTGATTTCTTGGTCTTCGAAACGGCAACCTACTCTTTCCCGTAGTAGTGCTGAAGCAGAGTACAGGGGTGTTGCTAATGTTGTTTCTGATTCGTGCTGGATCAGAAATTTGCTTCTACAGTTGCATTGTCATATTCAAAAGGCTACTCTAGTTTATTGTGATAATGTGAGTGCTATATACTTATCTGGCAATCCTGTTCAGCATCAACGCACTAAACACATTGAGATGGATATTCATTTTGTCCGTGAGAAAGTAGCTCGTGGTGAAGTGCGTGTGCTTCATGTACCGTCCCGTTACCAAATTGCTGATATTTTTACAAAAGGGCTTCCACGCGTATTATTTAATGATTTCAGGGACAGTCTAAGCATACGAGAACCTCCCGCTTTGACTGAGGGGGTGTGATAGAATATATTTTACATATATTCTAGATGTTAAAATATTTCCTGATATTACCTGCATTTATTCTTTGATATTTCCTGCATTTATTCTGTGATTTGACTTACTCTTTATTTGGGAAATATTTATTTAGTTGCCTTTCTTTTAGCAAATCAGTTGATTTGATGGTATCTGTATTTAGGAAGTATTTATTTACTTACCTTTGTTTTAGCAAATCAATTGGCTGATTTGTAGCCTATCTTAACTCTTGTAAACCATATATATATGATTGAAAGTGGAATACAATGACAAGCAAATTGATTTCTAAATAGATTTCTTTCAATAAATGAGTAATATAAGGTTTGATTCTATTAGCATAATTTATATTTCCATGAATTTGCTCTACTTCCATTAAAATTGAAAAAAACCTCCATAGCAATTGTGAATTGATAAGAAGAAAGTGGATCTCTTGTCTAATTCCATAATTACTATGAATAAAACCATTGGAAGATCCATTGATAAGCACAGAATGTGTAACATTATTAATACATTCTTTCATAAGATCATAAATTTTTTCATGAAAATCCATTTGTTTCATCATGTGTATAATGAAATGCCTATTAATTTTATTAAAAGTCTTATGCAAATCAATTTTAATACACATGACATTTCTATTATTTTGATTAAAATTTCTATTAGCTCATATGCTAACTGTGTATTTTCTATTATAAGTCTTCCTGTAATAAAAGCTCTTTGGTTTTCAAAAATTAGATATTCTAAAAAGATTTTCATTCTATTACAAAAGATATTAACAATAATTTTGTACACAAAATTACAACAGGCTATATGCCTTTAATCCTCTAATCCATTGAGAATTGTAATTTTTGGTACAAGCGTTATAAGAGTGTGATTTGTATTTCTCAACAATTTTCCAGACTTAAAAAATTCACTAATTGCTTCAAAAAAGGCTATTTTTAATTTTATCTCGATGTGTTTTACAAAATTTAGCTCCAAACTCACCAAGTCATAGAATTTTACCTATATTTGCTTTGAAAACAATACTCTTAATTTCATTTAAACTAATGGAAGCAAGAAAAATTTCTTGATTGTTTTCATGTAGTAAATATTTGGTGGCTATATTTGGAAAATAAATTTGCATGAATCGGAATTATAGAAGGCAGTAAAATAGTCTACAGCTTCCTTCTCTACTTGAGAAGCTTCATTAATTAATACCCATTTATATCAAGCAATTTTCCTATGTCATTTTTGTATCTTCTATTAGACATTTTGGCATAGAAATTTTTTCTTGCTTCATCCCCATTAGTTAACCAATCCTCCTTTGATTTCTGCCTCATATTGATAGCTTGCACATGAAGTGACTTAATGAGTTTATTTTGCATTTGAAAAAAATTGTTGACCTCGTTAGTGTCCGAGCTATCATTATCTATTTCATTTTGCAATTTCACATATTCCTTTCTAATTTGTTGTATTTCTTTTTTACTTCTGTTATTGCTCCAGATTTTTAGATTTGCCTTGATTATTTGAAGCATTCTATTAAAACTATAATGGGCAGTGCCCTTAATTTCAGTAGAAAGCTTATTTTTTTATTGTTTCTTTATAATTTTCTTTATATACCCACCCATTAACAAATCTAAAAGAAAAATTCTTTTTACTTGAATTGGCTTGGAATAAATGAATTTGTACAGGAGTGTGATCACTAGATGCCTGGGGTAAAGTATAACCTTTGAAATCAGAAAAAATATTTATGAATTTCTGATTTACTAAAATTCTATCTAGCTTGCAGTGAATATTCTAAATTTTCCAGATTTTCATGTAAATTTATAGCCACAACCAGTCCAGTTTTCAAAATAAAATTATTTACCAATTCTATTTTTTTTAAAACGAATATGTATGCCTCCCCTTTTTTCAAAAGCATTGAGAATTGTGTTGAAACTAAGGATGTCTAATTTTTTTCATTTATTTGTTCTAAGTGTTTCCATTAAAGAGTTGTTTCATTTTCACCGTTTGATGCATAAATAAAAGTTATTTCTAAAAGAAAACCTCCTATATTTATGCATTTACAGTGTATATATTGGTAAGCATAAAATACCGATTTATATCCCAAATATTAGTCTCATATGACCATAATTACACATCTCCCATTAAGTCATTATTTATTATTTTCCAATTTTTCAAAGCTTTAATTTGATAATCATCTGTTTTACTATCATCCAATTTATGTTCCAGTAACCCTATAATACTTGCTTTAATTGCTAACAACAAATTAGATAAATATACTTTTCTTTCAGGGGAGTTTAATCCCCTTACATTCCATGCTATTATTGACATATTATATATAAAATTATAAGAATACTCAAAGGACACAATGTGAAGTTACAGTGAAGCACTGTATCTGCAATCCTCATCTGACACTGCAATCTTTCTTCCACTTCTTTTGCAAGATTTTTTGCCTTTTTCTTTAAGTTGCTCTTCCCACTTTGCATTTTTGACTGTATTTATTTACTGAATTTAGTTTCTTCTGCTGCCTCTGGAATTTGGCTGAAAATTATGTCATTTATATATTTGAGTCTGCTTTTTTTTCTTTTATTATTCCCTGTAGAGGAAGAGGCAGCTATTAACAGACTAACTGCATTTTGAATTGTATGATTTGATATTGTCTCTTTATATGGAGATGCAGTAAGTCTTGACCTTGATAACTTATGGAGTGATTATTCCTCTATTAGTTGCATTTTCAGGGTTTAAACTTATTAGTATCCTTGTTTGCGCTGATGTCTATATTCATGTTTTCTATGTTTGTTTGCATGCCTGTTGCTTGCTCTTTTCCACTGCCCTTATTTTTTAAAGTCAAATAAGTGTTTTGTATGATCAAGGTTATATCATTCATCCAACTTTTATTATTTTCTTACATAATGGGTTCTTGTTGGCTAACTTGATATCGATTTTGTGTCTATTGATACCGATTTTGATTCACTGCCGCACTGATGTCCACTTTGCCGTTATTTGTATCATCTTCTATTTGAGTGTCTGCATTTACCACACATTCTGAAGATGTGCTTTCAAATCTTGCATTTTAATAAATGGACATACTCTTAATGTTTTCATTTTGATTATCAAAATGAGAGTTTGCATCATTACCTTTCTTTTCCTTCCATACTTTCTTGGATTGACAGTTTCAATAGAATGTCCAAAACATGCACAAGTCTTACATCTTGGGGGAATTCATTCATATTCAATTTTTTGCACCAAATTTTCTCCATCATACATTGATACGTAGGCTTCCCTTGGCAATTCTGCATTTGGTTCAATTTCTACCAATATTCTTGCATAGCATAGTTTGGTTTCATTTGCAATTGGTTCATCAAGCTTTAAAGGTGTAACGACCCAGAATTTTGAACAAATTAAATTGGAAATATTTAATTAATTTTAAATATTTGAACGACGATTCAATTTGAATCCCCGATATAACTTTGAATTTGGCAATTAAATTATAGAATTTAATCGATTGAGTGTTGAATAAAAATTTAAATCTTTAATTTAAAGCTGAAGAAAAATATTTCAAAAGCTTGTAAAATTTATATTGATAATACTGAAGACAATAGAAGCTTCAGAAATTGATTCGGAAATAATCTGTTCAGTTTTGAAATTAAATCGTTCGAATCGATATTTAAAAATAGTCAATTTTCACACAGTCTCGGAATTCGACGAAACCAGTTCCATTGGGTCCGTAATATTGAATTTTTGTCGGATTTCAAATTTCGTATTTTTCGGTGTTAATACGTGAGCACACGGTGGGTAAACGCATTGGAATTTAATCAAATTCAATTTAAATTTAAATTTAAATTTTTGGTCAAAGGCAGCACGTTGTCTCCTTTAATCACGGAGAAAATCACGCTGAAGACAATGAAATTTATCGTGCAAGCACGACCTTCCCTCTGCAAAATCACTAAATTTTGTCTCCCTCCTTCCCATTTTAACTATTCTTCTTCAGTTTTAAAAATCTAAAACAATTAATGGCCGCGTCCATTTCCTCCCCAAATCAAAACCTGGAAATCGAATTCGTTCGATTTTCGAAAACAAATCGATCGCGTTCTTGAATTAATCAAAGCCTGGTACTCGCGCGCGGCAGTTGATGGGTTATCGAGACTTCATCGGCCGAACATCAAATTGAAAATTGGAAACCGAGGCGGCGGTGCTCGTGGCCATGGCGATGGCGACGACTCGAGCGAACAAGTCTTGGGCGATGGCGATCGAGGTTGAAGCTGGAATGACGAGTAGTGGATCGCGAATTGAATTGTGATGGAGTCGCGTACGTTGTCGCGATGGTGGAGGCGCTCGTCTTCGCACCGTGAAATTGGGGTTCGGTGGAAGCTAGGATTTCGCGATTTCGATTTGGACATGGATGTGAGCTGCCTGATGGTAGTTTGAGTGGAACATGATAGCCGTGAGCTGAGCGATGGCGAGCGCGGTGGTAGGCGACAGGGAACTCGCGAGGGCGATGAGGCTGTGGGTTAGCGAGGTGGGATCGATGTAGCAGTAAGGTTCGAATCTCCTTTTCTAGTATTTTGGTTTAATATACATATACAGATTTTTCTTTTGATAAATAAAATAAAGCTGTTATAATTTATAACTTTAAAACAATAAAGTATAATATAGATTTTTAATTTGTACAGGAAATGCAGAAACAGTCTGTTTAGTTAAATATATATATAAGCTTGGAAAGTATATGTATACGTAAATGAACTTATACAGTTAAACAGAAAATTTTATTTATACATATATATATATATATAGAAATATTATATAGTAAAGAAATCATGTAAATTTTTATAGATAAAGTTTGAAACAAATAAAAAAATATATGAATATATAAGGTTTGAAAAATTGGGATATTTTGAATGTTGAAAGTTATATAAAAAATTAAATTTTAGAATCTATATTTGATTTGTTTTGAAAGAAAAAAATGTGTAGTCCCGAAAGAAAAATAAATATAGGTATATACATTTTTAACTTACGGTTTAATCTAAAATTTTGTAGTGTGGAGATAAAATTTTAGTCTAAATCAAGCTATTATTTTAAAATGAATCATTGGCTAAATAAATTTATCAAATGGAAAATTTATTATTCGATTTGTTCGAATATTAACGAATTGTATAATTATTTATACTAGGTCAAAATCTGTAAAGAAATCAAGCCGAGAATGAAAATGGGATTGCAAAGTAAATGCTAAGGTGAGATTTTTCTCACTCAAAAATGAATTGCAGTTATTGATTTATTTGATTGCTATTTGGATGTGATATTAGATATAGTAGGATATATCTATATATATGTAGCAATATATACATATTGGCATATGTATATATTGGATTGATTGATTTCCCGCCTCGTATAGCGGATGAGACCCTATTGCCCCGTTAGTAAGCGGATATTTTTATAAAACCCATATACCGCGATATTCCACCTCGAAGTGGAATTGGTATTGTGCTAACATCTTTGGATGCAGGGAAACAGGTTGGAGGGATCCAACTGGATTCCTCAACTGTATTTATTTATTTACAGATATTGATGTATATTCTGTTATCATGTTGATATATGATATTGAATGTTGTGATTGACAAATTGGTGCTGTTGCATCATCGGATTCATCCTTGAAATTTAAAAATAACGATGTTGATTTTAAAAGAGATTTTTAAAGTGATCTTTGAAAAATATACGTTGTATTTAAATTGTTGAATTTGATTTATTTTAAACAAATAAACGTTTAAAACTTTAAAGTTATAAAAGTTAAGATTTTGTGAATTGTAACAAAAAAGTAATTTCTTTTGAAATAAAGAGTTAAGAAATTTATAAAATGGTTAATTGGAATTTTTGAGGTATTAAAAACAATGTAATAAAAGATGTACAAAAATGGATATTTATAAATTCAAAATATTGGGATTGTAAGACAAGTTTCTATAAAAGTAAAATGAAGTAAAAATGGAATTTCATAAGTTAATGAAATCTGAAAGTTTTAATTGTGTAAAGTTTAAAAGAACGATTTCTTTTAAAATAAATGAATGATAAGTTATTAACTTAAAATATGGACTTGTGATATTTATATCGAGTATAAATTGAATTTGTTAATAAAAGGAATTTATAAATCGAAGTTGTTATTAAAAGAGAAATAGAATTTATAAACGTGTTTATAAATTCGAAATAGATTGAATTTGATAAATTAAATATAGAAGATTTTTAAAGAAGATATATTCGCGATTTTTGGATAGCGAATTTTTATTGAAATAAAATGTGTAGAAATGATTGAAATTGGGTTAAGTGAATTATATTCACGATTTTGGACAGTGAATATATTTTTAAGAAAAATGGATTTATTTTTTTAGAAGAGATATAAAAAAATAAAGTTAAACATTTTAAAGATATTTTAAAATGTATTATGAATCGAATACATAGATTTCAACATTCATTGTTGAAATAGACGTTTTCGAAAAATAAGGAAATGGTGGACTATAACACTGTTGTTATAGTAAATGATTTCCAAAAGGAAATGTTTTTAATGTAGTATTGGGATTTATATATCTATCTAAATCCGAATCCCTATACTAGTGATTTTGAGTCGTCGTAACGATGTTTTACGCAACATTCGTTTTGACTCAAATAGATGTTAAAATTTATGATTTCCTTAAAGAATGAAATGTATACTTAATATTGATTTAAGTATATTGAATATTTTCAAATGTTGAAAATAAATAGATTTGTGGAATACTTATTTTTAAATAAGTATGGAAATGCTTTTCCAATATGAAATGAACTGTTTTGAGATTTTATCTTCAAAGATAAAATGAAATGTGGAAATTGATTTGAAATTGTTTTCAAATGGTTAAGTGTGGAAATTTTATATCTAGTAAAAGATATTTTGGAAGATAAAATAATTTGGAAAATTATTTGGAATCTGATGATGTTGCGCATCTTTATTGATAGTTAAATAACCGACTATAAATAATTACCTTAAATAGGGTATTTGTTGTGAATTGGATGAATTTGAATGCCACACTTATTTTTGAATAATCGCTCACTATTCGGGTTAGCCGGGAGAGGACCATGGGGTCGTATAACCCATTCCGAATACGTGATACGTCGTTATGAATTGCATTCGAAGACCGGTGTTGAAGACCGGATATTTTTGAAAACGGAAGGATTACCGTCGAGTTACTCTACATCGGTTGATCTCCGGTTTAGAGGTTTTTATCACCCTTAGTGACGGGAAGTCCGGACGTGATTAGAAATTTATCCGGATGTGCAAGGGATTCGTGAGAAGTGCCTTCGGTTCTGTTCGATCCCGGAACAGACTTGTATGGATTGTGTGTCTGACGTTACAATTTGAGATATAAAGCTGATTTCTTTCAAATACATTTCTGTTGGTGGCGGAGAATTTATCCTCTTAGCTTAACACCCTTCTCTGAGACGTACGAGCTCAGAGGTTATGTAGTTGAAATTTATCAGCGATATACTCCCAATTTGGTAACGTGGCATACTAAGTGTTGCTGTGAAATGATCAGTGTTTGATCATTTGCGATATGATCATTTGTTTGATCTTATACCTTGGTGATCATAGGTTGATCATTTGTTTGACCCGAAGCATGGCTTTGTAGAAAGCGTAGCTTTGTGGACGAGACTTCATCGAGCCTCACACCCCGGAAATGGTCAAAACAGGAAGGATGCGGCAAGGTTCTAGGGAGTAGTGCCCCTTAGTGTATGTCATTCCTTCTGGATAGAGGTGGTATCATGGTATGGAGCCCAGATACTTAACCTATGTGGTTGCTGCATTATTATTTTGATGTGGTTTGTTGGAAATCGGGGATCCTCGGGAAGATCGGTTACGATCGGGGGATGGCATACGCGTGTCAGTAGTTACCTATTTTTGCAGAGGTAACCCGGCCTTGTGTTGGCAGAGATCTAACCGTAACGTTAGGTTCTCGGGTCGTCTATTCCAGGGACGTACCCATCGTGGAAAAGGAAGTCCTTAGCCTGACCATTTGTTGGAAATCCAAAGAAACAATACGCGACTTGTACGGTTTTATTTGTATTACCTGCTATGGAATGTGGCGGTAACCTGCTATTGAACATAGTAGCTATAGTAGGCATAAGTGCGGAATGCCTATGCTGGCTAAGATTAATATTATACTTTCGAAATGTTTTCTACACTATGCACTAATAATAATAATATCAAAAATGATTTGATTTTGCGTAGTAAGCATCTTTGACTATCATAAGAAGAAATCTCCTCCAATTCTGCGTTTGCATTGTGTGTGTGGCGGGAGGTCTTATGGTAGTTTCATTTTCCAAAAGCATTGCGAATTTGTTTTACTTTCTTTATGAAAAATAACTGTTTTACGATCTCACACCAGTCACCATGACTGACTCGGAGTTTATTGTTCCCTTCTAAACTCTGGGTGCCCACCAATTTCCACACGGGCAGCCTAGAGTTATGTTATCAGGATATTCTGGATATTCTGGAGCTTGGAGATAAGCTGGATGGTGAGACGTAGTATTTGTATCTGAAATTATTTATTCCGCTGTGTATTCTGTATGAGGACAAGTTTATATAACTGTCCATTGTTGTATATTGACTCTGATGATTGATGTATGTATAAAATGATATAGTTCTTTGTTTTAGAGATTATTCATTGATCTATTATATATTGTTCCGTTGCGATATGTGAGATTCTGATATTGTTTTCTGTTCTGATGTTGTTCTTCTTTCTCTATTTTCTTTCTTCTTCTATCTTCTTCTTCTTCTGCCTTTTTCTTCTTTCTTAAACCCTCACTATTGGAGTTTCCGGCACTCGATTGCTCGACAGTCGATAAAGTGAGTATCGATGTCGAATTTTCGAAAGTCGAAAATTTCGGTACGTGACAAAAGGTGTCCCCACAACACTAGAAATAGCACTAAATGCTTCTTTTTCCCATAATTTCAAATTGAGTTCAGGCAACCTGATCTGAATTGGCATTGCCATAAGCAAATCTTTATCGAAATTGAATTTTTTACTCCATTTTTCAAGATTATAAGCTTTCCATTTATGAAATATAGACCTCCATTAATATCTTTACCACAATCAGCTGCATTTGAAAACTTTATAGTAAAGAACTCATTAATTTCTTGTGAAAATTTCAAATTACCAATTGAGTTCCATGTTCTTTCGACAAAAGCCTTGAAGCGATGATAAAAGGGTCGGCTACCAAACACATAATCTATAACCGAAAAGCTCCACTTGGCCTCAGTTCCCTAGCCAACCTCCTTCTTTAAAACAACCACCTTCCTCTTATTGATGGTGATTGGATCTATGTAGCTCAAGTCAAAGTCAGAATTTAAGCCCTCTTCCTTGATCATCTCTGCCTAAGAAGAAGCTTTATGCATGTCATACTTGGCTTAATGTTGGGTATTTTGATTTTCTTTTGTGGTTCTTGATGTATTGTTTGCTGTAATAAATTTATATCGAGAATCATTCAATGCATTCTTGTTAACATTCAGTTGGTAGACATTCTTGTTAACATTCGTCTTATATCTTGGTTTAAAAGTGCTTTTGCTACTTTTCTGTGAACCTTTCTTATAAATAGCTCCTTCCCAACATTGAGTTACACATATAATTTTCTTCCAAATACGATTTAATATATCATAATAGTGGACTACAGCCGCACTTATTTGCCTTCTTCATACCCATACGAAGGTCCTTTGAGCCACGAACTCCTTACGAATCCTTTATTTCCTCAACCACTATTGGAGTGGTATGTCAAAATGCAGGAAAACTACAATGAAGACCTAAGGGTGCATGCGAGAGAGGAACAAGAATAACGGTTAAGAGAAGAGGGAAGAAAACTTGGAGAACAACGTAGAAGCTATTGTAGAAGCATGAAAAAAAGGACATGATGTTTGTAATCAATGAATTGAAAGAGAAGATGAGGTTGATTCTCCTCTAATATTTTGTGTCTGTGGAGTTTCGATTACGTATTCCATCATATGAAACGGAAACGATATTGGACGGTGTCACTATTGGTGCTCCAACTATCTCAATAGTTGTGGGTTATGGCAACGTATTGATGATCCATTCCCTTAACGAGCTGTATATGTCACTGAACTTCAACGGGAAATAACAGCGCTTTGCAACAGGCTAGATTCATTAGAATTTCAAGATGGTCGTAGATAGAACTGATTTACAAATTCTACCCTTGTTTATGTATCTTTATGTATGCTTTTGTTCACATGTGGATGTGTTTTATATGTTTTAAGTATATTTATGTGAGTGTTAACGTATATGTTTACGTATGAAATTGATCGAGGTGTTGTCAAGTTTTGTTTACATATGTTTTTATTTTAAAAATTGTTTAAATCTGATAACATAGTTAGAATTTGAACAAACATAATGCATAGGAGTACATAGAACAAACATAGAACTAACAAAAGCATAGAAAAACATGAAACAAATATAATCCATAAAAATACATAGATCGGTGAAATCACTCAAACTGTCTAATATAACTAACCCATAGATCATATGCGATATGACCAACAAAGTTTGTCTGATGATCCATAAAATACAAAGAGTCAAACGTTGATCGAGATATCTCAAACGCATATTCCTTTTCTACTTCGGCCATAATTTTCCCGTATCGTTGACATGCTCTACTAAACGTAACATAAGTACTCTTAGTATCCATTTTTCATCTTCTTAACCTACAATCTGGGTGGATATTATAAGCATCATTAACGGTGACCTAGAAATCTTCATCAACCTCCTCTTTCATGTGTCTACGGTCGGCCACAATATAAGCTTTAATCAACATAAAATAATCATTGGAGGGGAGGGGGTCCAAGTTTGATTTTCCATTTGAAATCCTATAAACTTCATATACGAACCTTGCATTATAAATAGTTATTGTTACAAGTCAGTGATCCATGTGACTTCATAAACTACTTCAAAATGTACATGTGTACCCATCTGTGTTTCTGAAAGAAACAAAGTTGTGTTTGTCAAAAGTCTGTAATCTACGTGACTAGCATCAATGGCCTGTCTTATACCAGTACATGTATACTGTAAACATTGTGCACCCATAACCACTTAATGGCATGTCCAATACTGGTACTGTAGCCATGTTGTTCCCTCCATAACCACTTTGATAGCCTGCCCTATACCAGTACATGTACTGTAGCCTTCTTGTGTTCTCTATAGCCACTCAATAGTATGTCCTATACCGGTACATGTACTGTAGCCATGTTGTTCTCTCCATAGCCACTCAATGACATGCCATGTACCAATACATGTATTGTAGCCATTTTTGTACACTCCATAGCCACTCAATGGCATGTCCTATACCGGTACATGTACTGTATCCATGTTGTGCACTCTATAGCCACTCAATTCCAGTCAACAACTTGTTATCACCCATAACTATATATATTGTAATTCAAATTACTCAAAACACCATTTCCAAAGAAAAAGCCAAAGCAAAAACCAATTTACATAATAAATTAAACAAAAATGGATTCTTATCTTTACCACTACAATCAAAACATAGAACAAATATTCGATGAGGAGGAAGAGATGCACAATCAAACTGTCGAGTTTGGAACGCAATAGCTCACACAAGGATATTCTTATTTTTTTGTTGATAGCTCTACCAACGACTACCATGATAGCACTCCTGGATGAATTGACCGTCATTACAAAAGAGACTATAAAGATGTACAAGAAAGGCCGATGGAGGATTACTTTATTGAAAATCCAACCTACAATAATACGTTGTTCCATCGTCAATTTCGCATAAGCTTGGATATTTTCAGCATAATTTATTTAACACTCCATGAAAACAACCCATATTTTACATATAGGTTATATTGAGCATTTGAAACAGGAATTTCACCATATATCAAAATCTCGGCTACTTTACGAATGTTAAGCTATGGAATGACTATGGATCAATTACATGAATATTTCAGGATTGCATCATCAACAACGATAGAGTGCATGAAGGAATTCTTAAAATAGAGATTGCATAGTTTGGTGATGAACACTTACGTACGCTGGATCCAAATGATGTTGGTAGGTTGCTAGCTAAAGGAGAAGCAAGGGGTTTCCTAGAATGCATGGTAGTTTGGACTGCATGCATTGGACATGGAAAAACCATCTAATTGGCTAGAAAGGAATATTCAACGGATATAAAAATGTTCCAACAATGATTTTAGAAGCTTTAGCATCCGATGATTTATAGATTTAGCATGATTTTTTTAGAGTACCAAGTTTGTTAAATTATACCAATGTTTTAAAGAAATTTTACTTGTTTTTGGAACTGTCTAATGGACTGACAACAGATGTTGAATACAAAGTTGGTAATGTTATGCACCGAATGAGATACTACCTTATAGATATCATATATCCGAAGTGGAGAACATTAATGCAGAAATATAGGTCCCAAGCAATGACAAGGAGAAGTATTTCATCAAAAAATTGGCAAGCAATAGGAAGAACATTGAACGTACATTTCGCATTTTACAAGCAGTGTTTCAGATTTTACGAACCCCTATCCAATTTCATGATGCAAGAGTTCTTTCTGAGCTTGTGTATACATGTATCATAATTCATAACATGATTGTGAAGACTGAAAGAGGTGGATACAAAAGCCCAAAAACAATCATCCAGCCATGTTTAAGAGTTCAAATACTAGAACTCACAGAAACATTAACTTGATGGAGGAATATGTTTCAACAGTGAATCATATCGAAGTTCATGTAACACATTTTGAATTACATGACCAATTGGTTAACCACTTATGGGCGCATAGAGGAAGGAATGTTAGGACTAGTTAGTACTACATATTAAGTAGTTTGTGAGTTTATTTGATAAGTTGTTTGTTGAACTTATTTGTTAAAGTCATTGTGAAGTGAGTTTATTAGCTAAGTTGTTTTTCAAGTTTATTGTTACCTTGTTACCTTGCACGTTTATGTAAATTGTTTATTAAATTATGCTTTACTGAATAGCGTATTTTTTAAGTTGTATAATGCTTTACTAATGAAACTAATTTTTTGAAACAAAGTTCAATCACTGATCAAGTCATAAACCATGTGCTTCACTATAATTTTAGCAAGTTTCTTGGGAAAGAGAAGTCACCTAGTACCAGCCATGACCAACTAAAAAAGCCATACCCGGTTGCATGATAGTTAGATTTTCGACTGAACAACCTATTGTTGGTTGTGCTCTTAGTTAATGTGTGATGTATATGGTGGATGAATTTGAATGTTTTTGATATGATATACATATTCTTTTGTTTGTTCCTACATTAGAAATTAGGACAGAGCTATGAAAAATCCTAATTTCCTTATGTTTTGAAAAAAATATCATGTTGTCTGTATGAAACCAGCATAATTATACTGTACTTGATGGTTGTTTACTATAATATCTATGAAAAAATTTCAGATTTAAGTGTAAAAGGCTTGTGTGTTTCAGAACATAGGAATAGATAAGCCTAATTTTCACTAAAGGATTGTAAACTTTGAGTAAATGCAAAACTCCCAAGAATCACATTTTACTTTTTATCCATTTTAAAATCTGGTTTTTAATTATTTTTACTCTTAAAAATATTGATTTAAACAAAACTGAATAGCTAAAAAAAGATTTGTTAGCTTTCTCATGGGTGAGAATGATAATTGAAGTTAGGAAGTTTCTCCAATACATTAGGTTAAAGCATTAAGGCTGTGTTTGTTTTGGAAGAAAAAGGGATGAATACTTAATTAAATAAGTGATAATAGACTATTAGCTTGTTTGTTTTCAAATAAGTTTTTTCATCAAGCTCTTTTATTTAGTAAATTGAATATGTGAAAATTTTGGTGCTTATTGTTAGTGCTTGATAAATTATTACACTACATTTTCCAATTATACCGATATGTAACATAACATAAACCGTTCTGTAAGTTTTTCTAATTATAACAAACAATTAGAAAAGTTCAAACATAACCTCATCTTGTTTTTAGTTTTATCTCATTCCATGTTGAAGTGTTTTTTTTGTTTTGATTTTAATTTTATATTGTAGTTTCCAACCACTAGAAATGAGTATACTAAAACTAATCATGAGGGAAACCAGTCGTGAAGTTTGCAAACAATTTGAAGTTAAAATATGATATTTTATCAATTGGTAAATAAAAATAGAAATGAAAAAATTGGATAAATTGAAATACGTAATGGAGGTATGAAAAAAATTATAAAGAAATAATTTCGATAAACTGAACAATACCGACTTATCTTAAGATGAATGAAAAGTAAATAAAGTCTACAATACATATGTGAAAAATAAACACAATAATTAATTATAAAAAGTTAGACAAAGTTGAGTAATATTTTATAATAATTTATTTGACACATTAAACACACACACACATATTAAGAATGCTAAAAACATTAATTGATAATCCAGAGGCATCACAAGCTTCAGTCTTATTATAATGAAATTTTTTCTTCTCAATCAAACTTTTATAAATATATTTATGTCATTAAATTTTCTATTTTCAACGTGTATTCCAAATCTGGTAGTACTTAAACAGGTGAGGGTTTGGTTTTTTTGTATAAAATTAACGCATAGGATGAAACGTTTAGGTATGTTTTATATGGCAATTTGATTGAGGAATGATTAATTTTAAATTCGAGGGGTATTATTGTCAAAGCAGTAATTTATATTAACAATTTTTTTTAATTAGAATGCAAAAAAATGGTATTTTAAGTATACATCAATCAGCATTCAACAGTCAGTATTCATTATTCAGCATTTAGTATTCAACATCCAGCAATTTAAACTAACGATACTTAAGTAGTTTTTAAGTTTGCCAATTATTTCGCTGAACAATTATGCTATTTTACCAGCTCAATTTCTCTATCCTCAAAAACCATGTGTCTACTGTCCCCACTCTATCTCCACCATTCATTATTGATTATTGTGATGGAATGAATGGTAGAGATTATATGGGATGCGGGCACATGAGTTTTGGGATAGAGAAATTGAACCCAAATTTTACAATAACGATAATCATTTACACTGCTTAATTACATTGTATCCAATAGCTTAGATAATAGTGGTTGTAGTCAATATATACAGTAGTGTGCTATATTTGAGATCAATATGAGATCCATATTTCCAAATTACATGTGCCTTGTACCTATAAACCATCTTCAACGACATGAACATGGTTCAAAACATTCAAAACAAAATTAACTCATGTTCCGCTTTTTATATGTCGTATTTTCGCTCGAATTCACATTGAAATAGTATAATAAAGCGTTGATTTAAGCTTAAACTGACAGCTCCACTCACTTTCTTTTTTTGGATTGGCAAAAGCTAAATTTTTTTCAAAATCCATTTTGTAGTTTAACAAGTTTCAGACACCCGTTTTGTAGCTCAACAATTTTCAAATGTTTTATATAAGGGTTGTGTTAATGTGTGTACTATGAGCACATGTTAAGAATGATATATATATGCTATAGGACAATTTTTTTATTCAAATACTTATTTTATCATTACAACCTAAAAGCAGGTTGAACTCATGGAGTAATTTGGTAATTTAATTTACCTTAACATGTGCAATTAGAGCATGTAGTAACATTTTCCTTTTTATAAATTATTTTATAGTTGAAGACGGATTTTAGAAACTGTTTTACATGTAAATTAGGTTGTAATTCTTAAACGGGTTTTGAATCTGGTTTTACCCATCAAATGGGTAAAGCAAGCTTTATGCATATAATTTGTTCTTCTTAATGAATATAACATCGGAAAACTTTAGCACTTGCCACTGAAAAGGGATATGTTTATTGTTTTTTTCCTCCTTCAAATCTCCACTCTTCTAGAAATGTTCCTAAACATCTTCTTCTTTTTCCTTCTAGTTTATCTGTCTTATTTTTATTTAATTAACCGAAAGTATAGGCGTTAACATAGTAATTTAGACAACCATATATATATAAGCATGGTGGGCACCACGTTGGTAGTCTTTGGCACCATAGTCGGCGGTTTTCCGCGGACCATACACTGTCTGGTCGGTGGTTATCCCTAGACTACGGTGTACAAAAATAATTCTGTTAACGCGATGGCCCAAGCATAAATCGTGTTGCCCTTAACATTACACGAATATAAAGTTTATTGATATTGCATCAGTAATAATAATTTTGGAAGTACAATGAAGCTTTCATTTATTCAGTCACCTCGTAAGATTCAATTTAGGTATTTTTGTCTGGTATATATGGACATCGATATTAAGCAGAATTAGAATTGGTGGGTGACCATTTATTGAATTACAACTCTAACTAGTCGACACATATTTGAAACAACAACATCCAAAGTAGATTCTACATACCTAATGTCACGCTTGAAAATTTCAAACCAAAATAATATAGAATCAAAAGAAATCACTTGAAACTCCTCTAAGCAAATCTTTTAAACATATTGGCTTAAGTTGGGCCATCTTAAGCTTTGGGAACAATGTTAATGGTCGGTCTTGTTGATTGTGTCACGTACGTCGTCATTTTCTTTAAGGTGTTTCGCCGTCCTGCCCAAAATGTGAAAGGTAGACTATAAGCAGTGCCGCCACCAAGAAAAAATAGCAGAATATTGTATTCAAGGAATCTTTGCACCAAGGCACGTCGATTAAAATTTGCACCCTCCAACTAATTAAAATGTTGCTCGTTTTTTCTGAATGAGGAATGACATATAATAAAATGGATGAGAGGTCGGTTATGGAATGTTTTCCATTTTCGTCTCGTCTATTTATTAGTTAAATAGATGGAAAACTCAAAGAGCGTTACTGGTTTAGTGGGAGAAATGTAGCAGCACACTGTTCTTAAAAAACAGATCTGAAATGAACGTTATAAAATGTTCTCTAGAACGAACGGGTCTCACATGACCGTTTTATTACGTTTAAAAAATGTTGAAAAATTATATAAAAAATAGAAGTGCCACATCACACCAACCTAACCCAGTGCAGGTCGAGTCGAATTGGTCGGTCGACACATGCATAGAGGTCATGTATGCATCCCCTCCTCAGTACAAAAGCAACGTTGGAGGCCCAAAGGCACATTTTAAGAGCTAAGAAACTCATATAAATATGTGTTTCTTTCAGTATTCCTGTAGTGTTGGTCTCAAACAAAGATGCACTTTGTAACATCCCCCTACTTGGTGGCCCAAAACTAACAGTTACGGATGCTGCACTCATCCACAGTCATTAATCCTCAACGACCAAATACGGTGGTGTTAGATTCATTGATATACATAAACACATGAATATGGAAAAATTATAAACTCTAAACAAGATTACATTCCATGTCAAATCATTTCCAATTCATTACATAATCCCACAATCGCAAATCACGTTCAGAGAAAATATTTTTATTACAACATACGCCAAGAGCGACATATGAAGATGCCCCCTTGGATGACCAAAGTATATATAAGCAATTTAACAACTTTTCCATTACAAACAACACAGCGGAATCAAAAGAAAAGAGAACTCTAAATAGTTATCATGCCTCCTGCACGTCTCTGGAAGCTTATTCGTCTAAAGAGGTACCTGAAATCCTCAACCCTCAAAATACTCAAAATCAATTGAGTACCCGAGAGTTTAAGGGGAAAACATATACTTCGAGTCAGACATAAACATTGGTATGAATAATAATCTACCATCTCAAATCATTTAGATATCTAGTGAGACCACGCTGCTTTGCGGAACGAGTTTTCCCCTTACTAGTATCCTAAAACCTTTATAAAACCATATACTGTGCTCTTGCATCCACAATAGTTAAAACATAGTCATTTCAAAATATTATGATGATATGCAAAAAAAAATTTAAAACATTCTGGATTTTCCGTCCTCTGTTTAATTGACTCTCTGTCATATTTATAGTTTCTAGGATTAAAATTAACCTATTACTTTTCATTGGCTTACTAGTAACCTGTATTTAATTTCTGGAGTCCCTGTCCTATTTCATAGTTTTAATGGGTTCACTATGAATATATTGGCCCCTGCCAATTAACTTAACACTACCACTCCTATCGGTTTAATTGATTCATGAGTTCCCTTGAACCGATTGGTTACTCCAATAACTCCTCTCTTATCCTACTTTTCATGGGTTAACTAGGAACCTACTGTCAATAACTTAATCCGGATATAGTTTTCATGGGTTCACTACAAACCAATTGGCCTCGCAGACCACTCTTTATTACATAGTTTTCATGGGATCACTATGAACCTATTGGTAACTCCAATAACTTCCTAATCATAGTTTTCATGGGATCACTATGAACCTGTCTCCCTGACAACTTCCATATTTAGGCATCCTATATTTTGTTCTCCCTGACCTCTTGGATGCAATTCTACTTATCCATGAGTTTAATCAATTTATATTCACTACTGGGGTAACCTAGCTGGTTCTTCTACCCTTTATCCCCAAAATACAGTTATGGGTCCATTATAATGTGAGTATATTTATATTTGAAGAAGCAACCATAATCACAAAACAATACCACTCCTGTGGGTTTAATATCCTCGAAACACTTTTCATATAAAACATGGTTAATCCATTTAACCTACAATTTTATCAAGAAAAGCTTCTTCTTAAAATCATTTCAAAACCCCTTTATTTTAGCCATGGGTTTTTCCTTTAAAGACGAGTTTGGGTTATAAAACCTTTCGAAACCTTTGAAACCTTGCTTTCGACTTCCTTGGATACCCTCCTTCGAAAGCATAAAAATATATTTTCAAAACATTAGGCCCCTGCCCTTCGAACACTTTAAAACTTTCTTTCGAAACCTTTCGAATGTATTAAAGCATTAGCATTTAATCATTTAGAAGCATAGCTTCGAAAGCAATTTAAAGTACCCCTTTCGAAACCATTGGAAGTAACCCTTCCGAAATCATTGAAAGTCCCCCTTTCGAAAGCATTGGGTTTATATTTAAAAATATTATTTGGGTCAAAGTGAATATTGGCGAAAGCATCTCTTTCGAAACAATCCTTTATCATATAAAAATATAAGGGAAAATATGATGGCGTCAGCACCATCCCATTCGAATGCTTCAAACCATTTAAACAAAACATTGAAGGATAACGTCGAAACCCCTTTCGAAGCTATTGCCTTCAAAACCCTTGGACCCTTTTGATAGCATTTAGAAAGAGGCTTAAAACATCTTTTAAAAACAAACAATACCTTTCGAAAGCATTAATGACTTCAAAACCATTGAAAGGCTAAAGAACAGCAGCAGGGCTTCGACTAGGTTGGAACCCCTTCTTTCAAAATCAATATTACATAAGCAAAGGAACCCATTCGAAAGTAAACATAAGTTGATGGCAACCCGTTAAAAATCTTTAAAAACCTCTTTCGAAAACATATGCTTCGACTCCTTTGAATGCTTAAATTAAACAAAGGCAGGCGCTTCTCTTTTTAAAACAAACCAAGATATCGACTCCTTCGGAAGCCATGCTTTTGACACATAACCTTCCGCCTTTCTCCAATCCACTGCGTACCATCTTTTTGATAACTTGTGTATTGGTTTCAGCTTAGTAGGTTTCGACTGGATTGAAGGCGGAAGGTCTGAGTCGAAACGTACTTCTAAAGTAGGCGAAACCAACTTTTCCGGGTAAACCTGTTTTACTACTAAGTAAAGCAAACCATTTTCTAACTAACCTGCCACGTGTAAATAGATTATTGGTTGCCTTAGCTTTTCAAATTCTTTACTAAAATAACTGTCGCTAATTTCAGACCTAAACCATGGTTAAGTCAATCAAATAAGCCCTTTCATTAAGCAAAACCAATATTGCAAAGAAGTCCCTCTTCTAAAACAATTTAATTTGCATAGCAAATCATGTTGGAAAAATCCCCAAAAATTCTAGAAATTCACTTTAATCATGTTATCTAACATATCAAAATTTCAGAACCAAATTCTTAATATATTTTCCGAAATAAATATATAAACCCAAATAACCATTTTTCCTTTGAAAATTCGTAACAATCTTTCCATAGCTTGGAAAATTCAAAATCATGTCTCTTTCCCTTTTGCGCCCCATGTTACATAACATAAAAATTTTCAATGGCATTTAAACATCAACATATATCGGTTTTGCCCTAAAACCGTGTATAATCCCATTTAAACAATCTTGTTTAAATTAAACAAATCAACATTCAAGCATATCATTATCCAATTCATCATAAAAACGAATTTATCCTTAAATCCAAAAACATATGACTCAAACCAAAAATAGAGATGAAATTATTATTCATCTTGATTTAGCTAAGGAGATTGGATTGAGATTGATTTCCCCTAAGCTTGAATCTCTAGCTTTTAATTTCTCTTCTCTTGATTATGGCCGGCTCCCCTTTTTAGTTTTTGTTTTCAAAATGACGTGAATGAGAAATAAAATGGTAGGAACGAAAATATATAGGGTTAAGGTTATGTGCGACAAATACCCAATATACCCTTATGTAGATTAATTAGCTTATAATCCATTCTTAAGCCCATTTTGTTTATTTTATTAAGCACGACCTTAATTAGATTTGTTCAAATCTTAACCCTCTTACCACTAACATTTACATTATTCTATTTGATTTATCTAATTAAATCTTCTGAATAATGTTAGCAAAAATTAGGGGTGTTACAGGCTCCCTTCCTGAAAGAATTTCGTCCTCGAAATTTAGAAGGACTAAATACTAAACATTGCAATCATATGTAATGACTTCTAACAAACATACTTGTCTACCCGACTAGGAATTATCTATATAAATCTAATATAGATATACCCTCAAAGCAGATCAGGATAAGTATCTTGAATCCCGTCCCCTGTCTCCCAAGTACAGTCCTTCTCGTTGCTGCTCCACTAAACTTTCACCAACTTGACTGTCTTATTTCTCAATCTTTTCTCATCTCTCACAACAACCCGAACTAGTTGTCTAACAAAAGTCAAATTAGGCTCTACTACTAGATCTTCCAACCCTGTCGGAGGAATAGTGGCCTCTAGATCATGCACATACTTGCGAAGATGAGACACATGAAATACATTATGGACACCTGCCATACTGCCCGGCAACTCTACTTTGTATGCGAGCTTTTCAATCCTTTATATAATCTGGAATGGACGAACATATCTCGGTGCCAGTTTCCCTCACTTCCCGAACCGTACCACACCCTTCATTGGTGATACCTTAATAAAAACCCTGTCTCCAACTGAGAACTCTAGGTCCTTACGCCTCTTATTAGCATAACTCTTATATCTGGATTAAGCTTCCTTCATCCTTTCTCGGATCAACTCAATCTTCTCTGACGCCTCCCTTACCAAATTTGGACCAAAGACTAATCTGTCTTCAGTCTCCAATCAACATACTGGTGATTTGCATGGCCTTCCATACAAAGCATCAAAAGACGCCATTCCTTTACTAGTATGATAACTATTATTATAGGAAAAATCAACCAAATGTAGGTGATCCTCCCAAAATCCACCAAAATCCAACACGCAAGCTCTCAACAAATCCTCGAGTACCTTATTGACTCTCTTTGTCTGCCCATCTATCTGAGCGTGATATGCGACACTCATCTTGATTTTAGTGCCTAACACATCCTGTAGACTCTTCCAGAATTCACTAGTGAATAATGCATCTCTGTCACTAACTATGCTGCAAGGAACTTCATGTAGTCTAACTATGTTCTTCACGAACAACTTCGCCAAAACAGGTGCCGTCCTGGTCGAATTTACTGGAATGAAATAGACACTCTTGGTCAACCTATCCATAATGGCCCATATGCTCTCATTTCCTCAACTTGACTTTGGCAACCAATCTATAAAATCCATGGATATCGAATCCCATTTCCAAACTGGAATCTCTAGAGGCTGAAGTAACCCACTCAGGTTCTGATGTTCGGCCTTCACTTGTTGAAAGTTTACACACTGCCTAACCCACAAGCCAACATCCCTCTTCACGCCTTCCTAATAGAAGCTCCTCTTTATATCCTGATACATCTTGGTCCCTTCAAGGTGAATCGTAAACTTGGATCGATGAGATTCCCCAAGAACTTCTCTACTCAAGTTTTCAACATCTGGAACACATAATCGCCCCTTCTTTCTCAACCATCCTCTCTGGTCAAGACAAAAATCTTTCAAATCATCGACCTCAGTTCCAACCTCAAGCCTTCTAATCCTCTCGGCTAATAATGGATCCTCCTTCTGCTTAGAAGCAATTCTCTCGATCAACACTAGTCGAAGTTCTAAACAAGACAACATGACAGTACTCTGACTAATTAGCAGTCGATCTTAACTGCACACTGCAACTGGCTAAAGCTTCTCCTTCCATTCTGCCAACATAGCCAACACTAAATTCTGGTGTCTTCTGCTAAGAGCATCTGCTACTTTATTATCTTTCCCTGGTGTATACTCTATAGCAAAATCATAAGCTGCCAAAAACTCCAACCACCTCTGCTGTCTCATATTCAACTCCTTCCAAGAGAATAAATATCTTAAAGACTTATGATCGGTATACAACTCAAATATCTCCCCTAAGAGATATTGCCTCCAAATCTTCAATGCGAAGATTACCGCTGCCAACTCCAAATCATGAGTAGGATATCTTACTTCGTGCGTTCTAAGCTGCCTAGATGCATAGGCAATCACTTTACCCTTCTGCATCAACACAGCTGCCAACCAGTTCCACATGCGTCAGTATACACCACCAACCCTTGGTTTCCATCTGGAACTACTAACATTGGTGCATTGGTCAACAAATGCTTTAACTTAAGGAATGCCTCCGCACATTTTTCGGACCAGACAAACTTCACCTCCTTCCTGGTAAGCTTAGTCAAAGGCGCTGCTATCCACGAGAAATCCAAGAAAACTTCAAATCTCGGTCACCGCCTTTGGTCTCTTCCAATTATTAACAGCTTTGATCTTATCTGGATCGACCGACGATCCTTTCTATGAAACCATGTGACTAAGAAAATTAACCTCTTTCTTCCAAAAATGACACTTGGAAAACTTCGCTTTTAGCTGATTATGCCTCAGCCTCTCAAGAACCACTCTAAGATGATCTTCATGCTCTCTTTCATCCATACAGTATACCAACATTTCATCTATAAACACCAACACGAATATATCCAAATACTCTCGGAAGGCACGATTCATCAAATCCACAAAGAAAGCAGGTGCATTCGTCAACCCGAATGACATTACTAACCACTCGTACGAACCATATCTAGTTCGAAATGCTGTCAAAGGAATGCTGTCCTCTGCCACTCTCAACTGATGGAACCCTATCGCCAAATCCAACTGGGAAAACACTCCGACTCCACTCAACTGATCAAATAGATCATCTATCCTCGGCAGAGGGTACTTATTCTTTATCGTCCTTTCATTCAACTGACGATAGTTGATACATATCCTTAACGACCCATCTGGTTTCTTCACGAATACCGCGGTCGCTCCCCAAGGCAAACTACTTGGTCTAATGAAATTCCTTCCTTCTAGATCCACTAGCTGCACCTTCAATCCCTTCATCTTAGTCAGTGTCATTCTGCTAGGTGGTCTACTCATAGGTTCAGCTCCTGGCACAAGATCTTTCCGAAACTCAAAAGCTCGTTTCGGTAGTAGTCCCGTGACTGGCTCAAAGTTATCTGCAAACTCTCTTGCTACTCGAACCTAACTTAGATCTTCTCCCACTTCCATTACACTTAACAAAGCGAAACTATTCCGGTCAGAATTTTCTACTGAGAATATAATTCGGTTATGACTATCAGGTTGTCTCAAAGATATCTCCCCATCCTGGCAAAATATCTTGGCCTCATGTCTTCTCAACCAATCCATACCCAAAATGATTCTGAAATCTACGAAATCGAAAACATACAGACTGCATGTAAACTTATGACCTAACAAATCAAGTTCTAAATAGTCACATCTCATCCCTAGAGTTGCATACCCTCCTATTGGATTTGCAACCCTCAAGGAAGTAACAAGGTATGTGGGTTCTAAGCATAACCTATCAACCAAACACTGTGATATAAATGAATGTGCTGCACCGGTATTAAATAGCACCCTAACTGGTGTAATCTGAATCAAAAACATACCTTACATCACAGCTTTCCCTTTATCTGCTACAGTAGGCTTAGAAGAAGATGGTGGTCCTATAGCAAAAACCTTCCCTCTGTCCGCCCTGACTGGCTCTGGACACTGGTTCTTATAATGCCCAACCTAGTCGTAGTTAAAGCATTTCACATTCTTCTTTTCTACAAGCCTCTTTCGTTTGCCTGTCCGGCACTCGTGAGCATAATAACCCTTCTTGTCACACTTGAAGCACACTAAATCAGCCTTTGCCTTCTTGGCGGCATCCCCTTTCTAGGGCCCCTTATTCTTAAAGAATTTCCTCTTCTTTCCTCGAGGACCCTGGGATTCAACTGGCTTCTCTCTAGCACAACTAGCCAGCATCTCTTCATGGCGAATGGCCATCTACACCACCACATTACAAGGATCACGGATATGGGTCATGGTCATTCTAGCAAGCTTAGGTCTCAGTCCTCGAATGAATCTCTCATTCCTTCTGATGTCAGTGTCTATAGTGGCATATCCATAACGAGACAACTCATCAAACTTAGCAGCATACTCGATTACTGGCATCTCTCCCTGAACTAGGTCCATGAACTTCCTCATCAACACCGACTTAACAACCTCAGATAGAAACCTCTGCTCAAACCTCCTTCTGAAATTATCCCATGTCAGTTCTTCCGTCGGAACTCCGACAGTCACACTATTCCACCAGTGAAGCGTTGCCTCTTGCAATTGCCTAGAGGCCAGCCTCCTATTTTGTCCATCATCCAAGCCTAGATTAGTAAAGATCCTCTCACAGTGCAATAGCCAATTCTCAGCCTCAACAACATCCTCCATTCCAACAAACGGCTTTCCACCCAGACTGGTGTACTCTCTTCTCAACTTAGCATAGTTATTCCCAACTAGAGCCACAGGATTAGCTCCTCCAACATTACCAGCAACATCAGCTTGCAAAAGGTTGGCTAACAACTAGTACACCATCCCCGCATATACTGGCGGATTTCCAGCACCAACATTGGCCTCAGCATTTGGGTTAGCATTAGCCTGTCGACCTTGGTTCCTCCTAGTATTAGGTCGAGCATTTCCATTAGTTGTGGTGCTTCCTCCACCGAGATTTCCTCTTCTGTTTCCTACTTCCATATCCTCTTTTTCGTAAATCTACATACGAGCCTTAGTAAGATATAGAATAATGGTCTAAGAGAGAGGGGAACACGTACTCATATATATATATATATATATATATATATATATATCAAATACAAGTACGTTACTATAGCGATAACCCAAACCCCGATCTTCTTTTCAAATTCGTTGGATTATGTTTGAAAATCTTTTAGGTTTAACTTTCTTTTAAAGTTTCATAAACCTATGCTCTGATACCAACTTGGAACATTACCCTACTTGGAGGCCCAAAACTAACAGCTACGGATGCTGCAGTTATCCACAACTATTAATCTTCGGTGACCAAATACGGCGGTGTTAGATTCATTGATACACAGAAACACATGAATATGGAAAAATTATAAACTTTAAACAAGATTACATTCCATGTCAAATCATTTCCAATTCATTACATAATCCTACAATCGCAAATCACGTTCAGAGAAAATATATTTATTACAACATATATCAAGAGCGACATATGAAGATGCCCCCTTGGATGATCAGAGTATATATAGGCAATTTAACAACTTTGCCATTACAAACAACAAAGTGGAATCAAAAGAAAAGAGAACTCTAAATAGCTATCATGCCTCCTGCACATCTTTGGAAGCTTATTCGTCTAAAGAGATGACTGAAAACCTCAACTCTCAAAATACTCAAAATCAATAGAGTACCCAAGAGTTTAAGGGGAAAACATAAACTTCGAGTCAGACATAAAGCCTGGTATGAATAATAATCTACCATCTCAAATCATTTAGATATCTAGTGAGACCACGCCGCTTAGCGGGACAAGGTTTCCCCTCACTAGTATCCTAAACCCTAAAAACCATATAATGTGCTCCTGCATCCACAATAGTTAAAACATAGTCATTTCAAACTATTATGATGATATGCAAACAAGTTAAAACATTCTGAATTTCCCGTCCTCTGTTTAATTGACTCCCTGTCATATTTATAGTTTCTGGAATTACTATTAACCTATTAGTTTTCATGGGCTTACTAATAACCTATATTTAATTTCTGGACTCCCTGTTCTATTTCATAGTTTTAATGGATGCAGTATGAACCTATTGGCCCTGCCAATTAACTTAACACTACCACTTCTATGGGTTTAATTGATTCATGGGTTCCTCTGAACCTATTGGTTACTCCAATAACTCCTCTCTTATCCTAGTTTTCATGGGTTGACTAGGAACCTATTGACAACTGTCAATAACTTAATCCAGACATAGTTTTCATGGGTTCATTACAAACCAATTGGACCCCGCCAACCACTCTTTATAACATAGTTTTCATGGGATCACTATGAACCTATTGGTAACTCCAATAACTTCCTAATCATAGTTTTCATGGGGATCACTATGAACCTATCCCCTTGACAACTTCCATATTTAGGCATCCTATATTCTGGTCTCCCTGACCTCTTGGATGCAATTCAACTCATCCATGAGTTTAATCAATTTATATTCACTACTGGATTAACCTAGCTGGTTCTTCTACCCTTTAACCCCAAAATATAGTTATGGGTCCATTATAATGTGAATATATTTATATTTGAAGAAGCAACCATAATTACAAAACAATACCACTCCTGTGGGTTTAATGCCCTTGAAACACTTTTCATTGAAAACATGGTTAATCCCTTTAACCTATAATTTTATAAAGGAAAGCTTCTTCTTAAAATCATTTCAAAACCCCTTTAATTTGGCCATTGGATTTTCCTTTAAAGATGAGTTTGGGTTATAAAACCGTTCGAAACCTTTGAAACCTTGCTTTCGACTTCCTTGGATACCCTCCTTCGAAAGCATAAATTTTTTTTTAAAACATTAGGCCCCTGCCCTTTCAACACTTTAAAACTTTCTTTCGAAACCTTTCAAATGTATTAAAGCATTAGCATTTAATCATTTAGAAGCATAGCTTCGAAACTAGTTGAAAGTACCTCTTTCGAAACCATTGGAAGTAACCCTTCCGAAATCATTGAAAGTCCCCTTTTCGAAAGCATTGGGTTTATACTTAAAAATATTATTTGGGTCAAAGTGAATATAGACGAAAGCATCTCTTTCGAAACCATCCTTTATCATATAAAAATATTGGGAAAAATATGATGGCATCGGTACCATCCCTTTCAAAAGCTTCAAACTATTTAAACAAAACATCGAAGGATAGCGTCGAAACCCCTTTCGAAGCTATTGCCTTCAAAACCCTTGGACCCTTTTGAAAGCATTTGGGAAGAGGCTTAAAACATCATTTAAAAACAAACGCTACCTTTCGAAAGCATTGATGACTTCAATACCATCAAAAGGCTAAAGAACGGCAGTTGGGCTTCGACTATGTCGGAACCCTTCTTTCAAAAGCATTATTACATAAGTAAAGGAACCCATTCGAAAGCTAACATAAGTTGATGGCAACTCCTTCGAAAGCATTAAAAACCTCTTTCGAAAACATATGCTTCGACTCCTTCGAAGTCTTAAATTAAACAAAGGCAGACGCTTCTCTTTTTAAAACAAACCAAGATATCGACTCCTTCGGAAGCCATGCTTTCGACACCTAACCTTCCGCCTTTCTCCAATCCACTGCGTACAATCTTTTTGATACCTCTTGTATTGGTTTCGGCTTAGTAGGTTTCGACTGGGTTGAAGGCGGAAGCTCTGTGTCGAAAGGTACTTCTAAAGTAGGCGAAACCAACTTTTCTGGGTAAACCTGTTTTACTATTAATTAAAGCAAACCTTTTTCTAACTAACCTGCCACGTGTAAACAGATTATTGGTTGCCTTAACTTTTCAAATTCTTTACTAAAATAACTGCCGCTAATTTTAGATCTAAACTATGGTTAAGCCAATCGAATAAGCCCTTTCATTAAGCAAAACCAATATTGTAAAGAAGCCCCTCTTCTAAAACAATTTAATTTGCATAACAAATCACTTTGGAAAAATCCCAAAAAATTCACTTTAATCATGTTATCTAACATATCAAAATTTCAGACCCAAATTCTTAATATATTTTCCAAAATAAATTTATAAACCCAGATAAACATATTTTCCTTTGAAAATTCATAACAACCTTTCCATAGGTTGGAAAATTATCAAAATTAAAACCCAACTCCAAAACCATGTTTTACATAACATACAATTTTTCCATGGCATTTAAACATCAACATATATCGGTTTTGCCCTAAAACTATGTATAATCCCATTTAAACAATCTTGTTTAAATTATACAAATCAATATTCAAGCATATCATCATCCAATTCATCATAAAAATGAATTTATCCTTAAATCCCAAAACATATGATTCAAACCAAAAATAAAGATGGAATTATTATTCACCTTAATTTAAATTAGGAGATTGGATTGAGATTGATTTCCCCTAAGCTTGAATCTCTAGCTTTTAATTTCTCTTCTCTTGATTATGGTCGGCTCCTTTTTCTAGTTTTTGTTTTCAAAATGATGTGAATGAGAAATAAAATGGTAAGAATGCAAATATATAGGGGTTAAGGTTTATGTGCGGCAAATACCCAATATACCCTTATGTAGATTAATTAGCTTATAACCCATTCTTAAGCCCATTTAATTATTTTATTAAGCATGGCCTTAATTATATTTGTTCAAATCTCAACCCCCTTATCACTAACATTTATATTATTCTATTTAATTTATCTAATTGAATCTCCTGAATAACGTTATCAAAAATTAGGGGTGTTACACATTTATTCAAATCTTAAAATAACATTTTGTAACAAATTCCAACAATCCCTTGCTTGAATTTTTTTTAAATATTTCTGAGCAATTACAAAAAAAATATAAGATGTACATATATAAAGGCATATTTCGATTTAAATCTTTGCGTATTGAGTAAGATTCAGATTATATTAGAGTAACTCACAAACTTGAACTTTATCTCTGGTATCAAACCACATACAATCTTTTCAGGGCGCAATCACAAAGCCCATGCATTTATGGTTATGCATGTTTATCCTTGTACAGTGAATGCTCCAGGAATTTTTTCCCTAATACTAGGTAGGAAATGACATCATTTCCATATTCACATAGGTAGTCCATAAAGAGTACTATCGTAGCTAGGTAGTCCACTCTACATAGAGTATAAAACTCATTAAGAGTTGCTATCAACTCATCTCTCTATCGCTTTAGAAATAAATGGTTCTACGGTAAGAAAAATAGCATGTTCAACCCATATCACATCATAACTGATTATTACCCATTGAACCTACTTCTTGGATCTCCATTCTTCAGGTCGGGTTATCATTATGAGTGACTCCTCGTTATAAGAGCAATAGTCCTATTACTTTTGAAGTTTTATGGATTTTCTCTCTGGCCAATCCTTTTACCAAAGGATCTGCCAAATCATCTTTAGTATGTATATGATCCACTCTAACAGCTTCCAAAGAGAGAAACTCTCTAACAGTATTGTGTTTACGATGTATTTGTTGTCTCTTATCATTATAAAAGTAATTCTAAATTTTTGCAATAGCTGCGTTACTATCATAATGAATCGATACTGCAAGCACTGGTTTTTTCGAATCTCAACTAGCGGATTTCGTAAGTAATCCACTTCTTTACTAGTTGTGGCTAGTGCTATCATTTCAGATCCCATGGTGGACTGAGCTAGAAGAGTCTATTTCTTAGATTTCCAAGAAACGACTCCATCAGCCATGCTAAAAATATAGCAACTTCTTACTTTGGAGTCGTTAGATAAAGTATTCCAATATGCATCACTATAACCTTCATCTGGAAACTTTTAATAATTTAATCCAAGATTTATGGTTCTATTAACATATCTCATAAACCTTTCAATAGTGTGTCAGTGCTTTATACTAGGTTTATTAGTAAACATGCATAATAATCCCACGAAATAGGCAATGTCTGGTCTAGTACAATCTGTGGCATATGGAATGTAACAACCCACTTTTCTGTACATTTTATTGATAATAAACCACATATGTCCAACTCAAATTGAACGAAAAGGCAGACCGTTAAGGGTAAAAAGAAAATAAAGATAGAACAGAATCTCACACGAATGGAATAACATATATTATTTCAATAATCTTTGCAGCGGAAAGTTTTATATACATATATTAGAGCCTATTTAGCTTGGATAGTTATAAACCTCTATCCTTAGAAATGCTGAATATAAAACAGTAAGAGAATAAGCAGGAATATAATCTACGATCATAGGTTGATGAAGATCTACAGCTCTCCTCCAGAAACTCCAAGCGTCTTAACTAAACGTGAAACTTACTCGGATCTGACCCAAGTATTAAAAATATCCAGGTCAATCTGGCAAACCAGCGTGAGAAACACGAATCATAAATATATATACGAAGGTGTCATAAATCAACATTGATGCCAAACAAAATCTTTGAAAAGAAGAGTATCTCATAAGACCACACCGCACATAAACACATACGGGTTTCTATCTTATGATAACTAATTTTTTTTATCAAATCATTTAATATTATTTCTAATGAAATTGCTTTGAAAACCCTTTCAAATAACATATTAAAATAGCTGGAATTATTAAATTTGTTAAATTCAATGGCACATTTAGGTATACAATTAAGTCCATCAATGGCACATATTGGAGAATGAATTCCAACAATGACAAGGTAATGGACTACCTTCCGTATAGTACATCTCTAGAGAAATGTACCGAGGCATAGCCCCACTGCCCTCTACCAACACAAGATTGGCCTACCTCTACCATAGATAGTACCGAATATGACATCACCTCGATCGTTCCTGACCTATCCGAGATGTCTTATAGCATATACAACAAACATGATATATAGAGGGAAATCTAGAAAGATGATGACCATATCCTAATGGGTGCGACTCACATAGCCCTGCCGCATCTACCCTAATTTTGTCATTACCGATGTGTGATGCTTGAGGTAAAGTTTTACCTTTCTCAAAACAAAAAATCCCACTTTGAATGTCACATAACCATTTCTAACAACACATATTTGATTTTCACAAAAGTACAACCCCCGAGTTCATACGCCTCAGAGAAGGGTGTTAATTATAAGAGGGGTTACCTCCTACACCACCAAAGAGATGTACGCTTGTAAAAACCAATGTACATGGTCTTAGAAATGCAATGACAAACACCCATCCATACAAGTTGTCTAGGAACAGGACAAGCGAAGGTACTCCTACTACATCCTGTTTGGGAATCACCTCTCAGATTAGTAGCGAGTGCTCTTTGCATCGAAGATTTCAGAATAAAGGTATTACTGCCACCATATTTAAAATATGGGAATCACCCCAGAGGTTAGTGGCAAGCAGCCCTACATTATGAAGATCTTCGGTGTTCAAAATCATTTCTTCAATATGTCTTCACTTTCGAATGCATATATTGGTTCGAAGTGGTTTTCTGATACGAATCGCCCAAATCCGATCCTGGTCTCTCCGAACCAATTATCGATAAAAAGATGTGTATATGTGTATATAGAAATGTTAAGCCTCTTTTGTTAAATTCTTTTGGTTAATTAAAATATCTTTTAACTTTTATAAATCTTCAAATCACTTTTATTTAAATTACATAGGAAAGTATTTCCATATTCTATTATTAGTATAATTCTAATATTTCTAAAACATATCTTTAATGGGTTTAAAACTATGTTATTTAAGACATTGTTTACTGTAAACCAAAACAAGTTAGTATTGAGTGAAAGGGGTACATAGAGATTAGACAAATTATACTTAATACAGATTTCCGTATTCAACATGTACTATTCGTCGAATAACGCTGAAAATCACCTTTTAAATTCGCATGGATAGTACGAGTTCCCTCCTCGGAATTTAATACAGAGTTTAACTAGAATGTTCTCTATACCACAAAAATTCTATTTAAAAATTTTGGTTTCCTTTTGAAAACTCTAAATCTATTTCCTTTTATCTTACTTGGGAAAATATTTCCATTTATGAAATTTCATTTAAAAAAATCTATTCTTTTATAAAACCACTTTTATAACACTTATTAATTTTATTTATAAAAATGCCATTTATAAATATATCCCTTTATTTATAAAACATCATTTATAAATCTATCACTTTATTTAGAAAATATGCTTTTATAAATCTTTACTTTTATCTTAGGAAAATATGGTCTGAGTAAATCAAATTTACTATTTCCTTCGTCGAGCTAGTCCGGATAGCCAAAGGGTCTCAAGCTCCAGTCTAGAGGTTAACTCTTTATCACCCATAAGGTGGTAAAGTTATTTGGTCGACTCTAAACCTTTAAAATACTTGTATAATTATTTGGAAAACATTTCCAAAAGATTCGAGAAGAGAAATCCAAGTTTAAATCATTTATTCAAAAAATGCCAAATTTAGTTGCTAAATTGCTGGTGAATAATGGTTTTAAAGCTTTGCAGATCAAAACAGTTATTCCATTATATGTTTGACCATTTTTATAGCTCAAATCCCCTTTAAACCATTTTAACATATTTATGAAATTTATTTCATATTTTTAATGATTAAAAATATCCATTTTTAAAGTGTTGAAAACTATATTTTGCGAATTACCAAAACCCGACGATTTTGAAAAATTGATTTGGACATATCTCAAACTTTACAAAACAAAATCTTGAATTTTCTTTTTTATTTAAAAACCATACTCACAAGGGCCCGAAAAATTCTTATTTCAAATAATTCCGACATATATTTTATCCTACACATCAATTTAACTTTTCAGGTCGTGAAATCGCGAACTCCCGAAACACGACGGCTTATTTTTCACCTTTTAGTCAAATTTTATAAAACTTGTCCGAAACACTTTTAAATAATTTTAATAACATAATTAACTATTATTAAAAAATTTAAAATAATATTTTACTATTTTACTTATTAAAAACCTATTTTACTCCTTTTCACCTATTATAATATTATATTATTATAATATTCATTTTTTAAACATTTTTAATTCAAAATCCTTCATTTAAAACCACATGATATTTCTATATCATTTTCCACCTTTTAAAACTATTTTTTTCATAAATGAAACCATATATTTTATTTTTCAAATAATTTCAAAACTCCACTTTTCCAATTCCTTTCTTTTTAAAACAAATTCCAAATCTATTTCAAAACACCACTTTCTCATTTTCTTACCTTTCCGAAGTAAATTCCAATATTATAAAATGACATTTCTTTTTGTTTTAAAAACAAAGAGGCCTAACATATGTTGTATACATATTATTTTCTGTATAATGTGTGAATAATTTTCACAAGATATGTATTGTTAATTCACATAGTTATCATTCCTCATCATATATGATTTTCATCTTATAAATCGTAATAATCATATCTATCACAACCAAAATTTTATTCAATCAACCAATCATCGCCCAAACATATTAAACAACCATATATGCAATCATTTTAGCATATGATCAAGAGTACAACTTTAAGTAGTTAATGTCTATTATTATCACTAATAGCAAGCAATATTAAGTTATTAATAAGTAATATAAACAAAATATTATCAAGTGATTCAAATTGAGATTAACTCACAATTTTCAAACCAAATCACTTCCTACCAACATTCAATTATAACAACACTTCTCTTACATCCTCTACTTCATCTAAGCATCTCCTAAACAATCCATTCTCTCTTTTAAACCACACGGCCATGATTACCTCCCCTCCTTATGCTTATAGTCTCCCTCCTCCACCATCATCAAAGCTTGCGCCTACCCAACCACCTCACTCTTTAAAACTCACGACCTAAGCCTCCATCACTCTCCAAAACTCATGGCCTAAGGCCATTAAAAGAAGAGAAGAGAAGAAGTGAAGAAGAAGAGAAGAAGAAGAGTGTGTAAATTATGAAAGGAGTGCTTGGCTATTTATAGAAAAATTTGCACAAATATCTTTTATTCAACCATGTGCTTAGCCCACCCCCTCCATGTGTCATCCATGTGCCTTGTAAGGTGATATGTAAGTTTATTTTTTCAAAGCAAACCATTTATGTTTTATATGCTAAATGTAAATGTATATTTGTATGTGTAGATGTGTATGAATGTACATGTATGTATATATGTCATATTTCAACTAGCAACTTTACAACGTTCAATCACAACTTTTATTTGTTAAATCGTTGATAATCCGGAATCCGAATTTCGGTCATATTTTCAGTTTTTAATCAAACTATTTATTTAGGTAAACAAAACTTGAAAATAAGTTTTTTATCATCTTTAAATAATTAAAACAATATTATTAAAGTTATAAAACCATTTTAAATAATATTAAAATCCATTTACAAAAATACGACGTCGATTCACCAAAATGCGACGAAGTTTGTATATCTTTACAAAACAAGTTTATATATTTATAAAACCAATATAAATCACTTATTATCATTATATGATAATTAAAATGAATTATTTATTATTTAGAAACAATTATTTGAATATTAAAATAAATTAAATATTCCAATTTAAAGTGATAAAATTACGGGTCGTTACACGGAAGGCTCCCAATGATGCTCGTGTAATCAGACTGTCTTACACATTCACTGGTGTTCTTATATAGTTTACCACTAGGATCATACGGTGTATATGCAGGTTTACAGTTAAAGTAATTATATCTCTTTAAGGTTTTTTCAACATAGTGAGACTGATCCAAAGAAATTCTTTTTTTGGGCCTAGTAATCTTAATACCTAGGATTATATTTGCTTCTCAAAGTTCTTTCATATCAAAATTGGCACTTAGTAAACATTTGCATCATTAATATCATGAATATTGGAAGCGAATATAATAAAATCATCAACATATAGGCATATAATGGTGCAGATGTTATTTTCATACTTGTAATAAATACATTTGTCACTTTCATTAACTTTAAATCCATTCGAATTGGTTAAAGTATCGAATTTTCCATACCACTATTTGGGTGTTTGTTTATGACTATACAATAATTTAATTTGCAAAATTTATGTTCTTGACCAGGGATTACCAAACCTTCAGGATGGTCCATATAAATTTCTTCTTCCAATCACTATTTAGAAAAGCATTTTTGACATCCATTTGGTGTATTACTAAATCATGAATAGCAGCAAGTGAAATTAATACTTTTGTTGATGTTATTCTAGTTACAGGTGAAAAAGTATCAAAGAAATCAATGTTTACTCTTTGCCTAAAGCCTTTAGCTACAAGGCGGCATACCATCAGGTTTTAGTTTCTTTTTAAGTACCCATTTATAGCGTATAAATTTACAACCAGGAGGTAAATCAATAAAGTGCCAATTTTTATTGGATTCAAGAGAATTCATTTCATCATTTATTGCTTATTACTAAAAGTCAACATCAATAGAAGGAAACAATTCTAAGGCATAAGCAAAAAAATCAAGACCATAAACTTTATTAACTATTTAGGTTCAGTTTCGTTACCTTAAGTATATTCATTGCTCCTAGTTACAGGAATATTACTAGTAGATGTGCCCCCACTATTTCTCAATTTAAATGGAAATTTATGTTCATAAAAATCGACATCATTTGATTCTATAATAACACATGCTTTCAGACCATAAAACCTATATGTTTTATCGTTGATTGTATATCTAATAAAAACACATTCATACGCTCTGCTTGCTAGTTTAATTCTTTTAGGCTCAATTAATTTGTGTTATTTTAGAAATTAGACCTAAGGTACTTATAGTTATAATTATTCGCTCATTAACATAGAGTCTAGTATGCTAAATATTAAAATCACACAACATATACGTAGAATTAGTTATTTTACTCGACTCAACATTTAACTTAAACATCCCTTCACTAGCATAACCCTTTACTACAAACTGCCCCTTATAAGTTAAAGTGTACAAATTAACCCCAATCACTTGAGTAAAACCAGCTTTATTTAGGAAAAAAACTAAAACAAAATTCTCTCTCATCTCTGGGGTATGCATCACATCTTTCATAACTACCGTCTTTCTAAAGGTAAACTTTAATTCAACATATCCAATGCCAGCAACTGTGGTGATCAAATAATCTTTTAGAAACACTTTCAAATCCTCAGCAACAACGTATGTGCTAAACATGGCATGTTCATAGCAGACATAGCGTGAAGCATTAGTATTTACCTACCAACCCTTTGATCCTCCAACAAGGTGAATATCATAAATTATAGCCGTAAGAGGCTCCTCAGTCAGATTAACCTATGGTGCAGAGCTTGGCCAGCTTTTTCGACACTTGCATGCCAAAAGACCTAGTTTTCTGCAATTGTAACAAAGAAGCAACTATCTAGAGCCACTCTTTTGAAGTTGTTTATACAGTCCCTTTTTGTTCATTTGCGTGTTCCATTTTGTTTGTTGCGGTTGCAGTTTTAATTCTATAAGTTTTTAGGACTCAGTTTCAGAACCACAGATTGGTCTATTTAGTGTTGTTGTTTATGACAACATGCACTTCTTCTTTCTAGTCCTGTTTATGAGCCTCCTCTTCAATACAGAGGCGAGTGATCAAGCTCTCTAAGGAAAACTCCTTAGTCTTGTATATAAGTACACTCTTAAAATCCTTCCAGCTTGGGGCATATTTACCAACAATTACAGTAATTTGAACTGTTTGCCTAAAGCCATACATTCAAAGATGATTTCGTCTATGATTTTCTGGATTTCATGTGACTATGCCTTCACTGACTTATCATCCTTCATTTGGTACTTCAAATAGCGCTTGACTACATATTTCATTGCTTCAGCCTCAACCATGTCGTATTTCTTATGCATTACCTCCCATATATCTCTTACAGACTTGGATGAATTATAGTAGTCATAGAGGTCATCACTTAGTCCTTTGAGAGTGTATTTTTTGCATGGATAGTCGCTTTCCCTCAAGATCTGTAGATGTTTTGTTTAGTCGTCGATTGGCTTTTTTGGCACCATTGGCTTCTGTGTTACAAGCACGACCACAACCTTCCTTATTTTTATGTAATACTCCATCTTTTGTCTCCATTTTGAAGTGGAGGCCTTCAAGATGAAATGGTTTGTTCACGTTGAAAGTAGTAGCTCCGGCCAAGTCATCGGTTGTAGGCATTGCTGAACGTCTTAAAGTTTTTGAGAATAATGTTGATGGTTGATATTGCTTGCTGAGTCGCATAGCTCGTCGGGCTCTTTAAGACGTTTTTCCGCTCTGTCCAAAAGTGTACTAGGCAGGCTATAAGCAACAACCCCTCCAGGATAAAACAACCGAACACAACATTCAATGAATCTTTAAACCAAGGTATGTTTGATCAGAATTTTCACCCTCTAAGTGACTAAAATACTGCTAATTTTTTGAAAGAGAAATGGAAGATAAGAAAATGGATGAGAGATTCGTCATTGAATGAGTCTTTTTTCATCTCTTTTATTCATCAGTTAGATAAACAGAAAATAGAAAGAACGTTACTACTTTAGTGGGAGAACCGTATGAGCATGTTTTTCTCAATAAACAGATCTGAAATGAACGTTATAAAACATTCTCTAAAATGAATAGGTCTCACATGACCATTTTATTATCATTCAAAAAATGCTAAAAATTTGTATGAAAAATATAAGTGTCAGACCACCCAAGCCCAATACGATCTGGGTTGAATCAGTCGGTTAACGTACGAGTGTTTATGGTGACCTTGCATGCGATCCTTCCTCAATATAAAAGCAACATTAGGTACTCAAAGGGCCCTTCTCAATAGCTAAGAAACTCATATAAATATGAGTTTATTTCAATATTCCCTATGGTGTGGGACTCAAGCAAAAATGCACTTATTTAACTCTATTTTATAAAACAATGCAAAAAAATTTCAACAATCTCTCACTTGAATTTCTTTTATAAGTATATTTAAGAAATTTCCAATAAATATAAGATTGCACATAAAAAGGCAAGAACCTTTATATAGTGAGTAAAATTTGGATTATACTAGAGTGACTCATATTCTTGAACTCTATCTCTAACATCAATCACATACAATCTTTCTAGGGTGGAACCTAAAAGCTTGCATTTATAACCATGCACGTCTATACCGGTATAGTGAACGTTCTAAGAATTTCTACCCTAAAACTCCATAAGGAAAGACCTCATTTCCACATTCACATATGTGAGTCTATCAAAAGTATTCCCATAGCTAGGTACTCCACTCTATCTGGAATATAGAACTCACTAAAAGTTGATATCAACTCATTCTTTTATCGCTTCAAGAATACTTTCTTCTATAGTAAGAAAAATAGCATGTTTAATTCAATTCATATCATAACTTGTTATTACCCATTGAACCTAGTTATCTGAATCTCCAGTCTTTAGGTTGGGTTACCATTGTGATCGACTCCTCATTATAAGGGTAGTAATCCCGTTGCTTTGATTTTTTTTATGAACTTTCTCTCTGGCCAATCCTTTCGTCAAAGGATCTACCAAATTATCTTCAATACATATATGATCCACTCTAACAGCTTCTGAAAAGATAAACTCTCTAATAGTATTATGCTTACAATGTATTTATCATCTCTTACTATTAGTAAAATGGTTCCCAATTTTTGCAATAGCCATGGTACTATCGTAATAGATCAATAAAGCTGATACCGGTTTAACCTATAAAGGAATATAAGTTAGAAAATTTCGTAAGTAATCTTTCCTACACTAGTTGTGGCTAGTGCTATCATTTCATATTTTATTGTATACTGGGCTAGAATAGGCTATCTCTTATATTCTAAGAAACAACTCCGCTAGCTATGCTAAAAATATAGCCACTTGTTGCTTTGGAGCTGTCAGATAAAGTATTCTGGTCTATATCACTAAAACCTTCAAGAACAGTTAGAAAGTTTTGATAATGTAATACAAAAATCATGGTTCTTTAAAGGTATGTTATAACCCTTCAATACTGTTCTAATTCTCTATAGTTGGTCTACCAATAAACCTACATAATAATCTCACGACCTAGGCAATGTTGGGTCTAATACAATCAGTGGCATATCAAAGGCTGCAAATGATGCTTATGTAATCAGATTGTCTTACACATTCATTAGTGTTCATAAATAGTTTTACACTAGGATCATATGGTGTACATATATGTTTACAGTAAAAGTAACTATGTTTCTTTAAGATTTCCCCAATAGTGAGACTGATCCTAAGAAATTCCCTTTTTGGACTTAGTAATCCTAATACTAAGGAGTGCATTTGCTTCTCCAAGGTCTTTCATATCAAAATTAGCACTTAGTAAAATTTTGACATCATTATTAACATGAATATTAGAAGTGAATATAAGCACATCATCAACATATAAGCATATAATAGTGCAAATGTTATTTTCAGATTTGTAATAAAAATATTTGTCACCTTCATTAACTTTGTAGTCATTAGAAATGATTAAAGTATCAAATTTTTCATGCCACTAATTAGCCACTTATTTAAGACCATATAAGGATTTATTTAACTTGCAAAATTTATATTCTTGACTAGGGATTACAAAACCTTCAGGTTCGTTTGTATAAATTTCATCTTCCAATTCACCGTTTAAAAAAATAGTTTTGGCATCCATGGTGTATTACAAAATCATGAATAGTAGCAAGTGAAATTAACACTCGTATTGATGTTATTCTAGTTACAAGTGAAATAGTACCAAAGAAACCGAAGTTTTCTCTTTTCCTAAAGCCCTAGCTACAAGGCGGGTCTTTTGTATTCCTATTGTACCATCAGATTTCAGTTTATTTTTAATTACCCATTTGCAGCCTATAGATTTACAACTAGGAGATAAATCAACTAAGTGCTAACTTTTTTTGGATTCAAGAGAATCCATTTCATTATCAATTTCTTATTTCCAAAATTCGGCATCAATAACGGAAAATGCTTCTTGGAGGTTAGCAGGATCCTCTTCTAAGGTATAAGAGAAAAAATTAGGACTGTAAACTTTATTAACTCTGGCTCTCTTACTTCTAGGTTTAGTCTCATTATCCTGAGTATATTCATTACTCCTAATTACAAGAATATTACTAGAGATTGCCCCCACTATTTATTAATTTAAAGGTAAATTTATATTCATAAAAATTAGCATCATTTGATTCTATAATAACATGTGCTTTGGGATTATAAAATCTATATGCTTTACTATTAATTGCATCCAATAAAAACATATTCATAGGCTTTACTTACAAGTTTAATTCTTTTAGTATCAAGTATTCGAAAATATGCCAAACATCCTAAGTTCAAATGTGACACAAATTAGGTTTGCAGTTTTTTAAAATCTCGAAAGGTGAAATTTGGTTTTATGGCTTAGGAATTCTATTTAATACATAACAAACAGTTAGTAGGTAACCACACCAATGTTTTGGTACAACCGAATTTAACAAAATAGGCACATCTAATTTAATAGAGGTCCTATTTTTTCTTTCACGTTAATTTCATGAGAATAAGGTGCAGCTCTCTCATGAATTTTCCCCTGTAAGTTATAAAATTCAATAAATAAGCAAGATTCATATTATGTTCCTCTATTACTACAAAGTCTCTTAATTTTCTTACTAAATCAGTTTTCAATTTTGAAGATAAATAACTTAAACATCTATAGTGCTTCACTTTTATTTTTCATGGATATACAAGAATGAAATCAGAACAGTCATCAACTGGTTTGTGTACAGTAGCACTAAGCTTAAGTTTGTCCAAAGCATAATCAAAATCGAGTAAAAGAAAAAATTCCTAAGAACCAGATTTTTAATGTCTAGATTTTAATTATTATTTTTATTGTAATATCTAGATTTTAATTAATTTTTAACATCTAGATTTTAAACAATACTGCATACCTCAAAAAAAGAAATTAAAAAAAAAGATCAGTTGGTGTTCTCACAAGAAGATTATAGTTCATATATTTGAGATCCCTTATTTCCAAAAATGCATGCGCCTTATATCTTTAAAGTTTAAATAATAGTACTTTATTATTATTATTATTATTATTTTATTTTTAATAATTTTTTACCTTTGTTTTTTGAATTAATTGACAGGATGGGCAATCAACATAGTAATTTAGATTGGTTAATAATATTAAATCTATTGATACTGTATGAGTACTAATATACCATTGGTGGCACAATGATGCTTCCATGTATATAGTTTACTTGTAAGATTCAACTCTTGTATTTTATCATCATATCCGTCGCATTGGCCTCGACAACCTCGTCGTCTCGAGCAGGGCCTTAAACCCTAGATCCTCTTTGCCGCGCCACCACGGTGATCTAGAAATTTACCGACTATTTTTCCTACGACCCCCGTCCCCCAAGCTATCTCCAGCCTCGATCACGACGCTCAATTCTCCACCGATCGTTGGAAATCGATGAAAGTTCAATTTTCGTTCAACTCACAAAATCTACCCAATTAATAACTTAAAAATCTTGATATTACCATCTAAATTCATCATTTTTAAGTACGAATCAGGTTATATAAATGAAACGATAAATTATGGAAGTTGAAATCTTGACATTCTTGAGTTTTCACTGTAAATTCTTCTTCCAGTTTAAACTGCTTTCAAATTCTACTTAAAAATATTTCCAAAACTAAGATCTTGATTTTTCAAACATATTTTCCTTAAACATCTTAACTTAAAAGATATTGGAGGAAGTAATTTTGGTTTTTGAATTAGTTTTGTATCTGAGAAACAAGAACAGAGGAGGCTACAGACATGCATACATATCATATATGAATTGATATTCATGCAAGCACATTTACCATTACACAAACAAAATTTCACAACATTAATTCACAGTTTTATCACATGCATCAAAACAAAGCAGATACAGTTTGATAGGGAGTGATGTTTACTCACCTGTTAGAAGATGAACAGAGACTTAAAAACTAAGATGCTTGATTTTGAAAAGTGAAATGCTTTGATCTTTGAAAGCTTGAAACTGGAAACTTATTTTAAAACTGAGATGAATGCTTGATGAACTGGAACTGGAAATCTTGTTGTTGAGATGATCTAGCTTGAAAATTTTGAAACCTGATAACACAAATACTACACACATTGTTAAAATTCGAGAACAAAAAGAACAACCCGAGACAAACACTCCAGATTCTCGAGCTCCAACTCGAGTATCTCGCGATTCACTCACTCCCATCCTTCTGCTTCGAGATCCACACACAACATCATTGAGAACGACCCGAGCAAAACAGCTTGGTATCAGAGCTGAATTCAGAACAAAATAGGGTAAACACAGAACAAATGTTCCAAATCCCTTAATCATCGTGTCTTTTATCTTATCGTGTCCTTTGAGATTGAAGTTTGGGATATGTCTTGGAATATTTTATTCCGTAGTATTCCAAAAATAGAATTATTGACATTTTAACTTAAGAGTAATCCTCATCGTGATTGTTTTATTCGAGTCCTCTTCAATACGGGTGTTGGACACTCATCCGTATCGAAGGAGTTTGTTGATACTTTTGGATGTCCTTATCTTGTTCTTTTATGAGGATTGCGAATCCTATTTAGTGGGTCAGCAATATTTTGCTTGATGTATGTGGATTTGGGATTGTTGCTTATAGCTTATCTTTTGGTTCGAATTAGCACGCCATTTTCTATCTAGAGTTGGAGTGTTGTGATGAAGTGGCTTGTCTGTTATCAAGCCACATTCTATGATTCAAAGAGTCCTATATTGAGTATCCTAGTTCGGCTGATTCGTTGTTTCTTATCCATCGGAATGTTAATGATGATTCCAAAGTCTTTGTATTTATACTCTTGAGTTTCGAGATGTTGATATTATATCTAGAATTTCAGTCATTGTGACTCCATTGATTTCTATGAGTCCGTTTGGATATGACACTCAACCGGGCAATCGAGTATTGTATTGACCTCATTTCCTATTCTGAGCCATTAGGTCATCCACCCACGAGGATGTCCACTAAGAAATTGAGGTGATTCATTGAATTTATTTGATATTGCCATTTTTACTCCTTTTTAGTTATCCTCTTTGGATACTCAATTGTTGATATACTTTGTCGTACTACTTCACTCCAAGTAATAATTTGTTGTCAATGTCAATTCTCCTCAATTGAGAAGATATTTTACCCTTGCTTTTATATCTCATAAATTTCTTTAATCTCTTGAGTGGTGCTAGGGTCATTCCTTAGCTTGACCCTACATCGATTTTTCATGAGCTATGAGTCGTAGAGAATAGCGTTACTCTTACAACATTCCACACTTTTTATGAGTCTTGTGAAAGGTTCGCTATATCGTTTGGAATAATGAACACTCCAGTCTATTTCATCAATCTCGTGAATAGAGTATTCTGGGAATATCTCGATGAGTTCTTCTTATGTCTTTGATTTTGAAAATAAGATATAATTGAGTTTTTGTTTATAAGAGAAATTAGATTTTTTTTTCGAAAAAAAAGAAGAAGAATATTTTGAGTAGTATATATGAGGTATTTCTTTTCAAAGAAAATGAATCTTTGTGTTGGGTTGTCCATCTAGTGCTTTAAGAATTCTGGTCGATGCGTTTGGCCAACGTTATCGATAGGAATTTCCTAAACGCTGTGATGAGACAGTCAGACATGATAAATTGAGTTTTAATAAGTAAATTGAAAATAATTAATATGGTGGAGTATTAATTTTTATTTTTATTTTAAATGTTTAATGAAGCCAATAAACCATAGTGAGTGTTAGTTTAGAACTTTAGTATAAATTTGTGAGCTAGTTTTTATTTTAAACCTAGATGGTATTAAAACTTGTGGGTTTGAAATTGCAAAAATTCTTTTGAAAACAAGTTCGAATAAATTATCAACTTTAATTAGTTTTATGTTGATAATTAGATGTAAATTTAATTCTTGTGACAAATGGAAATGTGAATTTGGATTGTTTTGATAAATGAACAATTCATGTAGTATAATTATTTTAAATTGTGAGAATAATTATAAAACTTTATATATATCCCAAAAATTTATTTTTGTGGATAATCAATAATCATCTCTTATTAATGAAAGAGATTAGTTATCTCTTCCAAAATGAGTTTTCAAGTTAATTGTTTTAAAGTAGATTTTGGAAAGTAATTGAAAATATTTCCACTTAATGAATGTTTTATGATGATTACATAAGTTGATCATGATTTTGTATGTCTTAGCTTTCCGGAGAAAAAGAAGGTCAGTTAATAAATGATTTATAGAAAAAAAAAGCTTGTTTGAAAATGTAGTTTGAAATTAAAATGGTTTGGGAGAATTTCAAATTTCAAATTTCAAATTGATTTTAAAAGCTGAAATTTCATTTAGAAAAGTGTTGTACTAAAACAGTGATAACTAGTGATTTATAACTCCAAATAAGTTAAATCTTTTTGCAAATTAAAGATCATTCAGTAAGCTATAAAGTTTCTCTTTACCACTTTTAAATATTTTGCTTTTTACTGAGTCTAAAATCGGTTTGAAAGTGGATAGGCAGTTCTGCCCTATTATAAAATTCTCTAAGGTTAAGCTGAAATTAAAATTAACATAACTTTCGAACCGTAAATCCGATTTTAATGATCTTTATATTTCTGGAAAGCATAGACTGAGTAGAACAACTTTTATTTTATAAAGTTTTCAGATTTTGTGGCTAACTAGGTCAAAACATGTCTTCTTTACTGCAGGTCTGAAATGAAATTGTTTTATTTCCCTTAATAACTAAATGTAGCACTACTTATTTATGAACATGAACTAATATCATCTATTCGAGTTGAGTACAGGTGAAAAGAGGATAGTTGGATTATATTTTGAGCAAAAATAATATATATAAGTTTGTGCAAACTCGCTTAAAAAAATGCTAAAAAGGAAGGTATGTATTCAGATTAATTTTAAAGTGTTAAATGATGATATATTGTGTTTCCGACCTAATGGTCGATGTATATTATATAAATCATTTTTGTAATATTGTATACGGCCCTCCATACAAAGGAGACTCCATCGATTTTTTCGGAAATATCTAACACTTGGAAAATTTGAGATACAAATTGAAAAATAATATGTTGCAACTAGAGTATACCTAAGGAAGAATTAGAGAATAAACAACTTAAACTTTATTTACTCTAATGAAGAGTAATGAATTTAAATTTAATATCTAAGTAAAAAGTTTTGAAAATTTTCAAGTGTTGAAAATTGAGAATTTTAAATCTTGAAGATAATGGGTTGGAAAACTTTAAGAATATTTGATTAGTAAGAGAGAGTTTAAAAACCTATTCCTTTTGTTTATCTTACTCTCGTGTTATTTTCTAATGACGTGCATTTATGCGGTCGTTTGAGGCCGGTGGCCCTTGAAGAAACCACCTTTCGGTTGAACTATCTTGCTTCTATTGTCTCTATCTAGCATCGGTGCAGTTCCTTCCGTAGTGTCATCCGGAAATAACATATCGATAATCATCTTGTTGATTAGAGTTCAGGTTGAAGTTGTGCTAAATCCCGACTCTACTCGAGGAGCTTATGAGAAATCAATCTCATTTGATTGATCCTTGTGCAGCATCTTGTTGTGTTCTCATTCGATGGTGAGACGCCTTCGAAATCTTGTATGTTGCTCGAAAAATTCAATGGTTTGCTAGTCCCGATGTTAGCACTTTGGAAACCATAGAATTAATCGAGCGAGTCTTATCTCGGTTTTCTGTCGTCCTATTTTGAGAGTGTGAAAATTTCTTTTAGACTCGAGCTAGTCTATTCTTCCTTTGGTTGATGTAAAAAAACTGAATTGAATACAAACTCTTCTCTAGAAATTGCGAGGACGCAATTTTATTACGAGAGGGAGTCTGTAACAACCCTAGTTTTGGTGATTACCTATAAATATTAAATTATAACGGAAGTTATAATTTAATATTATGAATTAAAATAAATTGGAGATTTAAACTATTTATTTTAAATAAACAATGAATTTTAAAAATAAAATGTGGAAACAAAGTTTTGGAAAACTTTATCATGTTTATTTGTGAGAATAATGAGTGGAAAATGACTTTATTTGATGAAAATGCAATAATTGTATTAACTATTGCCAATTACTTCTTTTAATAATTTTTAAAAGAAGTATGAGATTTTTAAAGGTTGTTTATTTAAATAAAAAGATGGAAATTGGTATAAAAAAAGAGTTTTGGCTATAAATAAAGTTGGATATAGTTGGAAATATTTTTCTAAGTAAGAAAATGATTTTTGTTGAATTTTTGAAGTTAAAAATAAGGTTCATGTATTTATTTGTGTAAAATTGGTTATTTATGAAAAATAGGAGTTTTTAATAATAAAAATGTTTTATAAAATAAATTATCTTTTTATTAAGTGTACAATGTTTTATTTAATTTGTAGATATGTTTACATTATTTATTGTGTTAAAACTTGGTGGAAAATGTTGTTTTATTAAGTAACATATGTGTATATTTTGTTTAAGTGATGAATTAATTAACTTAGGCTATTGATTTTCTTTTGTTTGGGTCCAAAGCCCATTTATTAACATAGCCTGAATAAAGAAAAGATATGTTTTCTTCTTCCTTCCTCTGTACGTACACAATTCATTTTACAGTAAACCAAACAAAAAGAAAAAGAACTATCTCCTCTTTTCAAATCTAAACCAAATTCCTATCTTTCTTCAATTTTAATTGTTATTTTTATGAAATCAAAAGAGAAATCAGAAGTCTACAGGTTATTGGAAGCTTTGCTCTCCTCAAAACTTGCTTCTTTTAGCAAAAATATGAGGTTTGATCATCTCTAATTCAAGTTGAGTATCAAAACACACATTTTCTAGCTTTGATTGAGATTTTGATGTAAGAAATCTCAATTTTGTTTGTTGCATGTTCATTTGTAAACCGCTGTCAGTAAATTAGGTACAACCTTTTCATTTCTTAACCAAATTCGATGATTTTAGATGTTCTGGAAAGCTTAGGGCCCGTTTGGTTTGCTATTTTTAGTTTTGTGTTTTCGTCTAAACAAAAGTGCGCATTTATTTTGGATTGTAGAAAAACACACAATTTTAAAAAATGAAACTAACATAGAAAACAAAAAACAAGTTTATTTGATTTTTCGTGTTTCGAGACATAACAAAAGGATGAAAAACAATTCATCTCCTCCATTTTCCGTCCATCGTCGCGATGGCTAAGAATTGTAAAAGGTTTCCCACATTTGTTTGTATTTTGTAGTGTATGTTGAAAACACAAAACTCAAAACAAAATCAAACGGGGCCTTAGATTAGGAGCTACAAGTTTCATGTTTTGAGTTTTCCAAAATTTTGATGTTTGCTTGCTCAAAATTATGCTTGTTTGTTGCTATCCCGAGAGCAAATTGACAGCAACAACAATCACAGGGCTGAGAAGTGTTTTAGCAATAAGTCACTCGTTTCTTATCCGATTTAGGTCAATTTTTTTTTGCTGGAAACTAGACTCAATAAGGAATAATTTCTTTTCAGGTTACATTTCGATATTTTACCATATGATTGACCTGAAATAGATTTGAAAATAGAAGTATAGTTCTGTCTTTGACAGAATTTCCTGAGTTTGAATCTGATATTGTTTGAGCAATATCTTTCTCGTTTTTGATCGGAATTTGATAATTTTGAATGTTCCGGAAAGCCCAAATCATGTGCTACAACATTATTGTGTTGAGTATTCTGTAATTTTAAGGTTAGCTATGTCAAAATCTAATTTTTTACTGCTGTCCCGAGAGCAAAACTAATATTTGCTCTATGTTTGAAACTGAAACAAAATTGACCATAACTTATTCGTTTTTAAATGGAATTTGATAATTTTGAATGTTTCGGAAAGCATAGATCATGTGTTACAAGTTTCGTTCATTGTGTTTTCTAGAATTTTAAAGTTTATTTGATCGAAATTATGGTTGTATGTTGCTGTCCTGAGAACAAAATGACAGCAACAACAACCATTGACCTTAGAATTGTATTAGCTCATTTTTGCTCTCATTCTCTTTCGGTTTTGATGATGTTTTTGAGAGATTTTGGATTGAATTTGAATTGAAAAAGTATTGAATTCAAGTTATCGGTCTTAAACCAAGTTTCAAAGGTAAAAAGGAAGCATGAACAAGTTTTAAAAAGAAAGAGTAAATTTTGTAACAAAATTTCAAAGTAATAAACAAGTTTTAAAGTTTAAATAAGTAAGTTTTAAAATTTAAAATAAATCAAGTGTTTGACTATAATAAGATAAGTACTCATAGTGAGGTACGAGTTACCCTGGTTTTCAAGGAAGTTTTACAACCTTAGTATTGCAATTTAAATGGGTTTACTCACGCTGGTTTCCAGCCTGACTCGGGTGTTACTTTATTGTAATGCTCGGGTCAGACCGAGTATTACAGATTTTCAGGCTAGGACGTTCTGGAGTTCAGAGGCAAGCTGGATGGTAGAGATGTATGGAGTATATTCCGCTGTGTATTTGAGATTGTATTGATAGTAGTCAGGGAAAAGTTGTTATAACTGTCCAGTTTATTTGTGAATGGTTGTACTCTGATATAGTGTCTGTAAATAAGCAGTTACAGATTTTCTTGTGTAAATGGTTTTCTTGTGTAAATGATGTTATTTGATATTATATTTTGATCTGCTGCGAATGTGAGATTCTGTGTTCTGTTCTCTGTTTCTTCTTCTACCTCTTTTCTTCTTTACCTTAACAATCTAGAATTTCCGGTGTTCGATTGCTCGACATTTCTACAGTGAACGTATTAATGTCGAATTTCCGGGGTCGAAAATTTCGGGTCGTTACACTGTAACGACCCGGAATTTTCGATCCCGAAAATTCCAAATAGTTAGGGAAAAGAAGAAAAGAGGTAGAAGAAGAAGAAGAAGAAGAAACAGAAGCACCAAAAACACAGATTCTCACTTTCGCATCGGAAAAATATAATATCAAATAATAACAGTTATACAAAGGAAGCTATATTTGTCAAATTACACTTTAATACATCAGAGTTACAACATATACACAAATCACTGGACAAATACAATTAACATGTCCCAAACAACTACAATATATCACAGCGGAATACACTCCATACGTTCCTGCCATCCAGCTCGCCTCCTGAGCTCCAGAACGTCCTTACTTGGAAATCTGTAATACTCGGTCTGACCCGAGCATTACATCAAAGTAACACACGGGTCAGACTGAAAACCAGCGTGAGTAAACCCATAATATGAAATACCAAGCTATATAACTTAAGTGAATTACCAGGGTAACTCGTACTTTTCTACGAGTTATAATCTTATTTAAGTCAATTATTTATCTCAAAACAATATCCAAGACTCATTATCCAGTTTTAAATATCCATGATACTTAACTTATTTCATTCCAGCCTGTTTGCTTCCAAACTCACATTTATAAAGAATGAAGTGGTTTCGGGTATTTACTGATACCCGACCTTGGTCTCTTCGAATTCAATGTCATCTCTAATCCAAGTTGTTAAGTTTTAAACAATACAATTCAAATCAAGGATATCATACAACAATTCAACTCAGATAGGTAACCTACATTATCCCAGTTTAACCCATTCATATCACAACACATCTCAATTGCCCATCAGAGATAAAATCAATCCACGTTATCCAATATCATTCAACCATCCATAACAAGATTTATTAGATATATAATTCCTAATTAATTTAATTAATCTCCAATTAAATTAATTACCAACTTTAATCAGTTAGATTACCTTAATCCTGCATACTCAACATTTATTAATTACAACCCAATTAATAAATCATTCTTTAATCATCCATCTTAATTAATCATCCTTGATTAATTATCCTTTAATTACATTAAGTAATTAACCCTTAATTACCCCATAGATTAATTAGCCTTAACCATTCACATTAACTTTTAATTAATCTCCTTAATTAATTAATCACATTAATTAATGATTCTCTAATTACTTAATTAAAGTAATAACTTAAGAATTAATTAACCCTGCTTAATCAATCATTAATTAACTACAAACCATTTAATTAATTAATTAATCATTCCTTGATTACCTTACAAATCAATTAATTAATCTTTAATTACCTAATTAATTACCCCTTAATTATTAATAAACCTTAATTTTTAATTAATAAAACTTAATTACAAATTAATTAATTCTTAATTACAAGTTAATCAATCCTTAATTACCAATTGATTAACCTCTAATTACTTAATTAAATAATGCTTAATCACAATTTAATTATTTAATTAATTAATCTCTAATCAATTAATTAATAATCTCTAATTATCTAATTAACAACCCTTGATTACAAATTAAATTAATCTTTAATTAATTAACTTAAAACTGCTACGTTAAACCACTCACGAACTCGAAATAATACCCGAGCCTAACATCATTTCCGCCCGAGTACTCCTTCGAGTCATCCACTTTCCCTTCTTTCTTCGAGTCAAACCCACAATGACTTCGAGTCTGACCCGAGGAAACTTCGTCTTCCCCGATCACCCAAAACATTCCAACATCGTACATACACGCGTGCACGTGTACAGGCGTTTCGATCATCTCTGGCCCTCGCCGATCCCCTCAACAAGTCATCGACATCATCGTCGATCAACCCGAGCACCCAAATCGATCAATTCGACTGGAATTCAAAATCGAGTATCTCGATTCTAACTTGGAAACACAACCTGATCAACAAATCTCCTCCGCCCCGACGCCACCATCCACTGGTGAACTCGCGATCATGACCCGACCATCTCCATTCACCCATGCTTCCAATCCCCCATATGCGATTGCCTCCAATCCATCATTGACGACGCACGAGCCCAATGAACAACGTCGATGAAACTTCACGATAAAACCCTAATTCATTTCCCTGCCGCCACCATGACAAACTATAAATTCAACCACTATTTTTCCATCGATCTGTATCCTCTAAGCTATCTTCGACATAAAGCACGACCCATGAATTGTCGTCGATCACCAGAAATTGACGAAATTGACAATCCCGTTCAACTCACATTTTCTCATGATTGAATAAACTAAAATTCATGATTTTACTTTTAAAAATCATATTTTCTAAAAGAAAATCATATTATATAAATGAATCAAGAAATTAAGATATTTGAATTTCGACACATATTTGAATTTACTGTATATTCTTCTTCCCAAACAAACTTTCCTTTATTTTAACTTAAAAATATTTTTAAAGTTAATGTCTCATTATTTCTAACAGATCTTGTTTACATGCTTAAGTCTAACAAGAATTAGAAGAAGAGGAATCGATTTTTGAACTTATTTGTGAAGCCTTTAACCTGAAACAGAGCTTATACCAGACATGCACGCCTTATTTACATATATATAAATAATTTTTACAATATTAACATGAAAACCATATTCAATAGATTTTTAAGCCTTAATAAGGTAGTTTGCTCACCTGGCTTTTGAAAGACAGAGAATAAGCTTTGAAACTGGACTTGTTTTTGTACAGATCTGCTTATATGGATGATTTGCTTTGACTTAAACTGAGTTGAACTTGCTACTTGATTTGTTTTAGTTGAATCTTTGCTTGATATTTTGAGTTGAATCTGATCTTACTTTGCCCTTGAATCAGGTTGAAGTTGTTGCTAGTTTTAGTTTGATTTTCTTTTCTTTTGCTTTTTCTTTTGATCTCATTTGTTTTCTTTGTTACCAGGTTTTAGTTTTGGAAAATGAAGATGAAAAGATTTGAGGAAATTTGCATTAGCCTGGTTTCTCTAATACTACATTGTTTATAAATTTTCAAATTAAAAGAAAAAGGATTTGTCACTTGTTATTACATGATATTATCATTCTTACACTTGTATTCTCAAGTAATACTATGCTTACACATATTTAATAAGATGATAAGATGATTACACTTGTCTTTATTTACATGTATATATGTTTAAATATATTTTTATATGTTTTTATATTGTATTTTATATTTTATATTATACATTTTCTTTTTACTTATAGTTATATAACTTTTTAAAGAAATAATATAAAACCCATTTATACATTAATTAATAACTATATATATACTTAGTGTTTGCATGTAGAGTTTTCAAATCAACTTTATTTTTAAGATATTTACCTTTGAATTTCAAATCCAAGTTCTATTTACAATCTACATATATATATATATATATAAACAATAATAATTTGAAAACACATATTTTATTTGTTCAACTAAATAAAATCAGTATCTTAATAGTTTAAAATCAGTTAATTATCCAATTATCTGATGTCCAAAAATCCGGGTTATCACATTCCTCCCCCCTTTAAAACTTTTCGTCCTCGAAAAGGAACGAAGCCAAAATTTTATTTAAATGTTCATTATCATTTAAATTACTCTTTGAACATATTTAACTCTTAACTCTTTTTATTTAAATTTTTAAAACACTTTAAAAATCTACATAATATTATCAAAATAGCTTTAAAAATACTTTTTATAACTCGATGTCTCAACAAATCCATCCTCGTTCTCACAGAAATTCGGTCATACGTTGATCAAGCGTAAGACTGAAAATCTATTAGTACTTGGTAAACTCGTTTTCAACACCCAGTGAAAATACTTGGAAAATAATTTTTGAAAATATAGAAAACAGTTTTGAAAATAGAGGAAATATCTTTGGTGAGAATGCTCTGGAAATCATCACCCCCATCCATGGTCGTAGTTAACCCGATGGTTACGTTGCCATCCCGGCAAAATCCATAGATAACTGTAGGCACTCCGCGCCCCTCGATTACACCATGAAACCCGCTACAGATCGCAGTTACATCTTGGGTTACGTTGCCATCACAGCAAAAGTCCAGGTAACTGTAGGCATCAGCGCCCTCGAATTCCGCTGCCAAAAGAATGAAACTTCTCCACTCCCACATAGGTCGTAGATTACATCAGTCAAGTCCCAATGTAACCTTAGGCTCTCACGGCCTCTCAACTTTCGCTATGTCTTCATAGAGCGCAGTCTACCGATGTTACGTTGCCATCTCGGCAAAATCACGTAGATCGTTGGCTCTCAGCAGCATACACGACTTCCGCTATGGTTCGTAGTAGATCGCAGTGACATCGAGCTACACTGTCGTCACAGCATAATCCAATGTCTCTGTAGGCATCAGCGCCCTCGACTTTTGCTACCCACTACACATAAACCTCAGGAACTAGTTTGTCCGGACTCCTCACATGATCAACTTTAGAATCCCCCTTAGGGTTCAAGGCAGTACCACCCTGTGGCACTCCTGAGAAGTTCTTTTCAAGGGAGCGCCCTTTCCCCCAAAGCCATTCTCAAAACACTTTATACTATACACTTATAGTATCTTAAAATCATACCCTTTATGATTTATATCAAAATCTTCTTTACACAAAATCGATATCCCAAATCGATAGTTCCAAACTTGGCTTTCCAAATTCCCAAAACTGATTTTTCTCAAAAATCAAAAGCCTTTCCAAAATCCATAGGTTCCAAAACCTTTTCCAAAATCATTCTCATAAAATCCCTTATATATATATAGATATAGATATAGATAACTTTGAAAATCTTTGGATCACTTCATGTATACATTCCCTTTTTTATACTTCAAATACTTTCAAAAACCCTTTTCTTCTGGCTATAGATTCAACAAGGGGAGTTTATCATATATAACAAAGATATATAACTTTGTTTATTCCAAATCAAATATTCAAGTTTGATGGCTTTTATAAAGTTGTTTACCACCTTACTTGCTCTTCATAAAGTGAATTTCAATTATAAAGATATCCATCTTCCACTTTTCATTAAATTGATTCAATTTTCAATTCAATTTGAATTAACTTCGATTCCCATTCCAAATTCAAATCAATTACCATTTGAATTTAAACTTATTCAACTTCAAGCTTACTTCCCGATTATTCAAATCAAATTCAATTTGAACTAATTTCAATTCCAATCTCAACTTTAAACCATCTCGAATTATATAAATTCGAGTTAAATTTTCAAATGTTGATTTAATCCCTTAAATCAAATTAACCTTTACTTTTAAATCAACAACCTAAATTTTTAAACAATTTAATTCTGAGTCCAAATTTCAAAATTCGATTTTAAATTACCTTTACTTAACTTATTTCAAAGTTCAAATAAGAGTTCAAAAAAACAATTTAATCTTCAGAATCCAATCAACCTTACTCAAATTTGAATTCTCCATTTCAAATTTTAAACTTCTTATTAATAAACTTCCCACTTAAGTTTTAAAAACTTATCACATTTTCGGAAAATCCAAAACTCAACACTTAGTGTTTACTTCCAATCAACTTTGACCTTATGTATATCTATTATACATACATATTTATTTCATTTGCACATCATGCTATACTTTAAATTTTAAACCACCTTTGGTTTTAATCCAAAACAAATTTCTTTTAACCCTATGAAATAATTTAAATTTTCTGTACTTAGATTTAAAACTTCACAATTTAAATCTATTCAAATTTACAAGTCATACTTATTTAAATTGTTACTTCCTTATAACATTTCATTTGCTTTATCATTGTTATCATTAGAAAACAAACATCCAATTATTAGACACAATAACCATTTCTGGTTTTATCTTATCTGTATAGTTCATATTATCCAGTTCCTATTTGGTTGTATTTCCATTACCCCATAAATTTATTATATTTAATTCCAATAATTCAACAACCAATTACCTTAATATATAATAATTAGAAAAACTATTGCTTTATATATCAAAATATAAGCTTATATGCAAATCATTTTTAAAACCGTTTTAAAATCTTTATATAAGAAATGAACAAGTACGCCCACTTAAATATATACACTCAACTCATTCTACGGTACTACAGACCCTTTCCTTAATGAGTAATCCCCAGTAGAGCCAAGGTTCTCGCTTAACCTTCAGCTCTGATACCAACAGTAACGACCCGGAATTTTCGATCCCGAAAATTCCAGATAGTTAGGAAAAGAAGAAAAGAGGTAGAAGAAGAAGAAGAAACAGAAGCACTAAAAACACAGATTCTCACATTCGCAGCGGAAAAATATAATATCAAATAATAACGGTTATACAACGGAAGCTGTATTTGTCAAATTACACTTTAATACATCAGAGTTACAACATATACACAAATCACTGGACATATACAATTAACATGTCCCAAACAACTACAATATATCACAGCGGAATACACTCCATACGTTCCTGCCATCCAGCTCGCCTCCTGAGCTCCAGAACGTCCTTACCTGGAAATCTGTAATACTCGGTCTGACCCAAGCATTACATCAAAGTAACACCCGGGTCAGGCTGGAAACCAGCGTGAGTAAACCCATAATATGAAATACCAAGCTATATAACTTAAGTGAATTACCAGGGTAACTCGTACTTTTCTTCGAGTTCTAATCTTATTTAAGTCAATTATTTATCTCAAAACAATATCCAAGAATCGTTATCCAATTTTAAATATCCATGATACTTAACTTATTTCATTCCAGCCTATTTGCTTCTAAACTCACATTTATAAAGAATCGAAGTGGTTTCGGGTATTTACTGATACCCGACCCCGGTCTCTTCGAATTCAATGTCATCTCTAATCCAAGTTGTTAAGTTTTAAACAATACAATTCAAATCCAGGATATCATACAACAATTCAACTCAGATAGGTAACCTACATTATCCCAGTTTAACCCATTCATATCACAGCACATCTCAATCGCCCATTAGAGATAAAATCAATCCAAGTCATGCAATATCATTCAACCATCCATAACAAGATTTATTAGATATATAATTCCTAATTAATTTAATTAATCTCTAATTAAATTAATTACCAACTTTAATCATTTAGATTACCTTAATCCTGCATACTCAACATTTATTAGTTACAACCCAATTAATAAATCATTCTTTAATCATCCATCTTAATTAATCATCCTTGATTAATTATCCTTTAATTACATTAAGTAATTAACCCTCAATTACCCCATAGATTAATTAGCCTTAACCATTCACATTAACTTTTAATTAATCTCCTTAATTAATTAATCACATTAATTAATGATTCTCTAATTACTTAATTAAAGTAATTACTTAAGAATTAATCACTTAACCCTGCTTAATCAATCATTAATTCACTACAAACCATTTAATTAATTAATTAATCATTCCTTGATTACCTTACAAATCAATTAATTAATCTTTAATTACCTAATTAATTACCCCTTAATTATTAATAAACCTTAATTTTTAATTAATAAAACTTAATTACAAATTAATTAATTCTTAATTACAAGTTAATCAATCCTTAATTACCAATTGATTAACCTCTAATTACTTAATTAAATAATGCTTAATCACAATTTAATTATTTAATTAATTAATCTCTAATCAATTAATTAATAATCTCTAATTATCTAATTAACAACCCTTGATTACAAATTAAATTAATCTTTAATTAATTAACTTAAAACTGCTACGTTAAAACACTCACGAACTCGAAATAATACCCGAGCCTAACATCATTTCCCCCCGAGTAATCCTTCGAGTCAAACCCACAACGACTTCGAGTCTGACCCGAGGAAACTTCGTCTTCCCCGATCACCCAAAACATTCCAACATCGTACATACACGCGTGCACGTGTACAGGCGTTCCGATCATCTCTGGCCCTCGCCGATCCCCTCAACAAGTCATCGACATCATCGTCGATCAACCCGAGCACCCAGATCGATCAATTCGACTGGAATTCAAAATCGAGTATCTCGATTCTAACCGGGAAACACAACCTGATCAACAAATCTCCTCCGCCCCGACGCTACCGTCCACTGGTGAACTCGCGATCATGACCCGACCATCTCCATTCACCCACGCTTCCAATCCCCTATATGCGATTGCCTCCAATCCATCATTGACGACGCACGAGCCCAATGAACAACGTCGACGAAACTTCACGATAAAACTCTAATTCATTTCCCTGCCGCCACCATGACAAACTATAAATTCAACCACTATTTTTCCATCGATCTGTATCCTCTAAGCTATCTTCGACATAAAGCACGACCCACAAATTGTCGTCGATCACCAGAAATTGACGAAATTGACAATCCCGTTTAACTCACATTTTCTCATGATTGAATTAACTAAAATTCATGATTTTACTTTTAAAAATCATATTTTCTGAAAGTAAATCATATTATATAAATGAATCAAGAAATTAAGATATTTGAATTTCGACACATATTTGAATTTACTGTATATTCTTCTTCCCAGACAAACTTTCCTTTATTTTAACTTAAAAATATTTTTAAAGTTAATGTCTCTTTATTTCTAACAGATTTTGTTTACATGCTTAAGTCTAACAAGAATTAGAAGAAGAGGAATCGATTTTTGAACTTATTTATGAAGCCTATAACTTGAAACAGAGCTTATACCTGATATTCACGCCTTATTTACATGTATAAAAATACTTTTTACAATATTAACATCATATGAACCAGATTCAATAGATTTTTAAGCCTTAATAAGGTAGTTTGCTCACCTGGCTTTTGGAAGACAGAGAATAAGCTTTGAAACTGGACTTGTTTTTGAATAGATCTGCTTATATGGATGATTTGCTTTGACTTAAACTGAGTTGAACTTGCTACTTGATTTGTTTTAGTTGAATCTTTGCTTGATATTTTGAGTTGAATCTGATCTTACTTTGCCCTTGAATCAGGTTGAAGTTGTTGCTAGTTTTAGTTTGATTTTCTTTTCTTTTGCTTTTTATTTTGATCTCATTTGTTTTCTTTATTACCAGGTTTTAGTTTTGGAAAATGAAGATGAAAAGATTTAAGGAAATTTTCATTAGCCTGGTTTCTCTAATACTACATTGTTTATAAATTTTCAAATTAAAAGAAAAAGGATTTGCCACTTGTTATTACATGATATTATCATTCTTACACTTGTATTCTCAAGTAATACTATGCTTACACATATTTAATAAATGATAAGATGATTACACTTGTCTTTATTTACATGTATAAATGTTTAAATATATTTTTATATGTTTTTATATTGTATTTTATATTTTATATTATACATTTTCTTTTTACTTATAGTTATATAACCTTTTAAAGAAATAATATAAAACCCATTTATACATTAATTAATAACTATATATATACTTAGTGTTTGCATGTAGAGTTTTCAAATCAACTTTCTTTTTAAGATATTTACCTTTGAATTTCAAATCACATATTTTATTTGTTCAACTAAATAAAATCAGTATCTCAATAGTTTAAAATCAGTTAATTATCCAATTATCCGATGTCCAAAAGTCCGGGTTATCACATTTGGAGGGCATTCCGAGAACTCCTAAATTTTAATATGGTTATTTGTATAGGGGATTGAAAATTAAAGGATTAATTAATTAAGTTAATTAATTAAAGGGTTAGTTGATTTATGTAAGTGATTATGGGATAATTAATTAATGTGATTATTTAAGGATCATTAATTAATGTGAGGAATTAAGGGTTAATTAATTAATGTGAATGGTTACAGGATGATAAATTAATTTAAAGTAATAATAAATGGTTTAATTAATGTTAATTAAGTAGGATTTATAAAAGTAATTAATTTACTTTGTGTTAATTAAATTAATTAGAAATGGACTAATTAATCTTGCTTATGAATGATTAAATTGAATTGAATGTTTGGATTGATTAATATCTCTAGTCTATAAATTATGGTGTTCTGTGATATGAAATGCTTTGGTTGAACTGTGATAATATAAGTTATCTATCTGTGATGAATTGTTGTGTGAATATGGTGTTCTGAAGTTTAATTGCATTATTTAACTTAAACAACTTGGCTTAAAAAGATGGCATTGGATTCGAAGAGACTGGGGTCGGGTATCAGCAAATACCCGAAACCACTTCGATGAGTAATCTATAATTCTTTTTAGAATTAAATAGGCTAGAATGGAATAAATTAAGTAGGCTGGATGGTACTTGGTTATTGTTTTGTGAAGTAAGTATTGACTATAACAAGATAAGAACTTGCAGTGAGGTACGAGTTACCCCGGGATTTCACATAAGTTTTATAACTTAGTATTTCAAGGTATATGGGTTTACTCACGCTGGATTCCAGCCTGACTCGGGTGTTACTTTATTGTAATGCTCAGGTCAGACCGAGTATTATAGATTTTCAGGTAAGGTCATTCTGGAGCTCAGGAGGCGAGCTGGATGGCAGGAACGTATGGAGTGTATTCGCTGTGTTATATTGTTTGTATTTCTGGGACAAGTTAATCTTAACTGTCCAATTGATATATGAATGGTTGTAACTCTAATGTATTGAATGTAAAGTGACTGATAAAGATTTTCTGTATAAATGCTATTATTTGATATTATATTTGATCCACTACGAAATGTGAGATTCTGAGTCTGTTTTCTGTTCTTCTTCTACCTCTTTCTTCTTCTTTCCTTTAACAATCTGGGATTTTCGGAGTCGAAAATTTCGGGTCGTTACAATGTAACGACCCGAAATTTTCGACCCCAAAAATTCGACACTAATACGTTCACTGTAGAAATGCCGAATATCCGAACGCCAGAAATTCCCGATAGTTAAAGTAAAGAAGAAAAGAGGTAAAAGAAGAATCAGAAACCAAACACAGAATCTCACATTCGCAGCGGATCAAATATAATATCAAATAATATCCTTTATACAAAGAAAAGCTGTATCAGTTAATTTATATCAATACATCAAAGTTACAACCATTTATACATGAACTGGACAGTTATACAACTTGTTCCAGACTACAATCTATATAGACTACAGTCTCATATACACAGCGGAAAACACTCCATACGTTCCTGCCATCCAGCTCGCCTCCTGAGCTCCAGAACGTCCTAACCTGGAAAGCTGCAATACTCGGCCTACTAACTGTGACCGTCTGATTTTACATTCCCGAAAAATCGAACCATCAGGATTAGAAGAAGAAGGAGGTAGAAGAAAAGAAAACAACACAACAGAATCTCACATCGCAGCGGATTAAAATATAATAGATAATAACTGATCTTTACAGAAAGAAACTATATCGTTTATACATACATCATCAGAATACAACATCAAAGTACAATACAATCAACATCACAATTCAGGACAGTTATAACAACTTGTCCTCATAAGATGACTATACCACTTATGATACACAGTGGAATACAACAAATACAGGTGATACGTCTCGCCATCATTCTTTTTTTCCAAATGCAACGACCCAAAATTTTCGATCCCGAAAATTCTAGATAGTTAGGAAAAGAAGAAAAGAGATAGAAGAAGAAACAGAAAACAAGTCACATAATCTCACATTCGCAGCGGATTAAATATAATATCAAATAATAACAGTTATACAAAAGAAAACTATATCAGTCAATTTACATTTATTTACATCAGAGTTACAAAAAATTACACATAAACCGGACAATTAGAATTTAACTTGTCCCAGATATACAACTCGGATATCTAAGTGGTTCCGGATATTGCTGATATCCGATCCCGGTCTCTTCGAATTCAATATCATCTTTTTAATCCAAATTGTTTAAGTGAAATACAATTCAATTTTTAAATACAAGATGTCAATTTACACAGGAATTCATCATTGATAAATAACCCACATTATCCCAGTTCAACCCAACATATCATATCACATAGCATTACAACTTATTAGACTAAAGACATTTATCTAAACATTCAATACGATTTTAAATCATCCATAAGCAAGATTAATTAATCACATAATCCATAATTAATTTAACTTAAACCAAATAAATTAATTACTTAGCCCTGCTTAATTACATTAATTAATTACAAACCATTTAACATTAATGAAATTAATTAATCAACATTAATTATCCCTTAATTAATTGCCTTAATTAATCAATTATCCTTAATTAATCACATGATTTAATTAACCTTTAATTACATTAATTAATTATCTTTTAATTAATCACACTAATAAATTAACCTTTTATTAATCACCTTAATTAATTAATCCTTTAATTAATTACATTGAGTAATTATCCTTTTAATTACTTCCATAAATTAATTATCCTTTCATTATTAAATAATTAACTTTCAATTATAATTAATTAACCTTTAATTAATTAACCAATCAACCTTTAATTAACTAATTATCCTTTAATTAGTTTCATTAAGTAATTATCCATTAATTACTTTAAGTAATAATCTTAAATTTTATTAAGTAATAAAATTTATTAAGTAATTATCTCTTAATTACTTTTATTAACTAACCCTTTAAATTAATTATCATATAATCACTTGATTAGTTTAAACTTTTAAAACTTGTTAACATATATTTAAATCTCTGACCCGAGACAACTTCGAGTTCCCACCCGAGTCAAGCACAAAATTCCCCGAGTCATCCCCGAGCCACCCTTTTTCCCTTTTGTTTTTAATTTAAATTTTAAAACCTGTTAAACATGTTAACCCACACAAATACACCCGAGCACTTACTCGAGCCAGCAACTCAATTCCTCGAGATCAAACTCGAGACCATTTCTTCTTCCCCAAACCCAAGCCTACTGATACAACCCTGACCCGTGTGCACGTGCACGCCTGAACGAGGCAACGCCGATCAACGTTCCGATCGCCAGCAAGTCGCCAACCCTTCCCTCCATCGTCACGAACACCCAGATCCTCGAAAACATCCACGAAATCGAATTCGAGTATGTTGAACAAACTAGAACCCAAAACCGATCATCTGAAAACGCCTCGTGCCGCCGCCTCCGATTGCCAGAAGACTCGCGATCACGTTCAGATCACCATCGAAGTTTCACGCTTCTATCCTCACCACTTCGGTCGACTCCGATGCAACAACGACGAAGAAATCATCTCGATTTCACCCTCAATCCAAATAGTCAAATAAACCCTACTTGGCCAACCTACGGCCACCACAACGCACTACAAAAACTCCGATCATTTTTCCAATGATCAACAACCCTTAAGCCACCTTCGACATCAACCCCGAGCTTCAACTCGCCATCGATCATCGGAAATCGACGAAAGTACCCAAATCGATCAACTCAGAATATCTCCCTTATTACAATCTTAAAAATTTATGATCTAACTTTTAAAAATCCTAGTTTTCGAAGACAATTTAGACTATATAGGTGAATTCGAGAATCATCATGTTTGAAGTTAACATGTTCTTAAGTATTTCACTATTTTCTTAATTTCCAGATAATATTTTAACCTATTATACTTAATTATATATTTAGAACTTAAATCTTGATAATCCAAGCATACTTTGTCTAAATATCATAAACTATAGAAGGTTTGAGGAAGAGAAGATGATTTCTTTTAAATTGTTTTTGAAACTGTAAAACAAAACAGAGGGTACTTATATATATATACACACACATACAGGCATGCTTACTTAACAGATTTATATTTATAAACATACAAGCATTATTTACCTTCATGCAAGCAACTATCACAACATTAATTCATATATCCATCACATGCAGCAAGTTAGAACAAGTTAAAGCTTTTATATAGATTGTTTACTCACCTGTGTTTATGTACAAAGAGCTTAAAACAGTTTGAAACTTGAAACTTGAATTGTTATGATCCCTGAAAGCTTGTTACAGGAAATCCTTTTGTTGTTGCTTGATTTAATCTCTAGTTTGAAATTGCTTGTTTTAATTCCTCTGGTTTGAAAATTTGTGTTACAGGCTTTTGTGCTTTTCTGGTTTGTATATTTGTTACAGGCTTGAGTTTCTTTGTGTTTTGAAAATGAGATAGGAAAAGGAGATGAAGAGAAGGAATAGATGAATATATAGGCTTAATTTATGATTATTAAAAATAAAATAAAATTAAAATTAAAAAGTGACACTTGTAAAACTTATTAACATTTGTCATCTACCAATATTTATCTCCTTACACATGTTATTAAAAGATTAATAATCTAACACTTGTAATAATGCATGTTTAATTAATTTTAAAATGATTTAAAAGCTTTTTATATTAAATTTCCTAATTAATAAGTATAATTCTTAATTCATATAAATAAAATCTCTTTTAAAGAAAATAATATAAAACAAACTATATCCTAAATAAAATTATATATAATATATTTTGAAATCCAAAATATATTTAAGATATATATCTATCTTTTGAGATTCAATATCAAACCAAAATTCAAATTCAAATATTTAAAATCAACTCAAATATATATATTTAAACAAACACAAATTCAATTTGTAAATAATAATTCTATTTAAAATCCATTTATATATATAAAAACCAACACATTATTATTATTTTTTGAAAACAATAATTTTACCAATTTTAAATAATTTACAAAGGAGATTATCACATTTTAAATTGCTTGAAATTCCAGGATATCACATTCCTCTCCCCTTAGAATCTTTTCGTCCTCGAAAAGGAACGAAGCAAGAGTTTTAATTATAATTCTTATTATCAGTTAAATTATCCTTAACATGCTTAACTCTTAACTCCTTTTATTAAAAAAATTTAAAACACTTTTAAAATCTTCATGATATTGCCCAAAATAGCTTTATAAAAATGCTTTTTATAAAAAATACTTTTTATAAAAAATACTTTTTATAACTCAATGTTTCAACAAGTCCATCCTTGTTCTCATAGAAATTCGGTCATACGTTGATCAGACGTAAGACTGAAAATCTATAAGTACTTGATAAACCCGTTTTTAACACCTAGTAAAAATACTTGGAAAATACTTTATTGAAAATATAGAAAACACTTTTGAAAATAGAGTAAACATCTTTGGTGAGAATGCTCTGGAAATCATCACCCCCTCCATGGTCGCAGTTAACCCGATGGTTACATTGCTATCTCAGCAAAATCCATAGATAACTGTAGGCACTCCGCGCCCCTCGATTACACCATGGAACCCCGCTACAGATCGCGGCTACACCCGGGTTTACATTGCCATCACGACAAAAACCCATGTAACTGTATGCATCAGCGCCCTCGAATTTTGCTGCCAAAAATGAAACTTCTCCACTCCACTTCACCATAGATCGTAGTCTACCGATGTTACGTTGCCTTTCCGGCAAAATCAAACATAGACCGTTGACACTCACCTCCACACGATTTCCGCTATGGTCCACAGTAGATCGTAGTGACATCGAGTTACACTATTGTCACAGCATAACCCAAATGCCTCTGTAGGCATCAGCGCCCTCGACTTTCGCTACCCGCATAATCCTCAGGAACTTCAGTTTGTCCCGACTTCCTCACAGGATCAACTTTAGAACCCCCCCTTAGGGCTCAAGGCAGTACCACCCCGTGGCACTCCTGAGAAGTTCATTCCATGGGAGCGCCTTTTTCCCCAAAGCCATTCTCAAAACACTTTATACTATATACTTATAGTATCTTTCAAATCATACCCTTTATGATTTATATCAAAATCTCCTTTACACAAAATCGATATCACAAATCGATAGTTCCAAACTTGCTTTCCAAATTCCCAAAACTGATTTTTCTCAAAAATGAAAAGCCTTTCCAAAATCCATAGGTTCCAAAACCTTTTTCCTAAAATCATTCTCATAAAATCATTTATATATATGTATATATAAAATCTTGAAAAATCTTTGGATCCCTTTATACTTATAAAAATTCCCTTTCAAAACAACCCATTTAACTTTCCCTAAGTTAAATTCAATTTATTTAATCCAATCAACCTTACTCAATTTGAGTTCTCCATTTCAAATTCCAACTACTTATCAATATCATTTCTCACTTATAAGTTCAAAAACTTATTTCTCTTTAGGTTTACATCATATTTCAGAGAAAATTCAAAACTCAACACTTAGTGTTTATTTCTAATTATCTTGATATTATGTATATCTACTTATATATACATATTTATTTCATTTGCACACCATGTTATACTTTAAATTTTCAACCACCTTTGGTTTTAATCCAAAACAAATTTCTTTTAACGCTATGAAACAATTTAAATTTTCTGGACTTAGATTTAAAACTTCACAATTTAAATCTATTCAAATTTACAAGTCATACTTATCTAAATTGTTACTTCCTTAAAACATTTCATTTGCTTTATCATTGTTATCATTAGAAAACAAACATCCCATTATTAGACAAAATAACTATTTCTGGTTTTATCTTATCTGTATAGTTCATATTATCTAGTTCCTATTTTGTTGTATTTCCATTACCCCTTAAATTTATTATATTTAATTCCAATAATTCAACAACCAATTATCTTTAAATAATTAGAAAAATTATTGCTTTATAAATATAAGCTTATATAAAAATCATTCATTTTTAAAACCATTTTAAAATCATTATATAAGAAAATAACAAGTACCCCCTCATTCAACTCATTCTAGGGTACTACTGACCCTATCTCTAATGAGTAAACCCACCAGAGCCAAGGTTCTCGCTTAACCTTCAGCTCTAATACCAATTTTTAATTAATTGATTTGTAAGGTAATCAAGGAATGATTAATTAATTAAATGGTTTGTAGTTAATTAATGGTTGATTAAGCAGGGTTAAGTGATTAATTCTTAAGTAATTACTTTAATTAAGTAATTAAAGAATCATTAATTAATGTGATTAACTAATTAAGGAGATTAATTAAAAGTTAATGTGAATGGTTAAGGCTAATTAATCTATGGGGTAATTAAGGGTTAATTACTTAATGTAATTAAAGGATAATTAATCAAGGATGATTAATTAAGGTGGATGATTAAAGAATGATTTATTAATTGGGTTGTAATTAATAAATGTTGAGTATGCAGAATTAAGGTAATCTAAATGATTAAAGTTGGTAATTAATTTAATTGGAGATTAATTAAATTAATTAAGAATTATATATCTAATAAATCTTGTTATGGATGGTTGAATGATATTGGATGACTTGGATTGATTTTATCTCTGATGGGCGATTGAGATGTGTTGTGATATGAATGGGTTAAACTGGGATAATGAAGGTTACCTATCTGAGTTAAATTGTTGTATGATATCCTGGATTTGAATTGTATTGTTTAAAACTTAACAACTTGGATTAGAGATGACATTGAATTCGAAGAGACTGGGGTCGGGTATCAGTAAATACCTGAAACCACTTCGATTCTTTATAAATGTGAGTTTGGAAGCAAACAGGCTGGAATGAAATAAGTTAAGTCATGGATATTTAAAACTGGATAACGATTCTTGGATATTGTTTTGAGATAAATAATTGACTTAAATAAGATTAGAACTCGTAGAAAAGTACGAGATACCCTGGTAATTCACTTAAGTTATATAGCTTGGTATTTCATATTATTGGTTTACTCACGCTGGTTTCCAGCTTGACCTGGGTGTTACTTTGATGTAATGCTCGGGTCAGACCAAGTATTACAGATTTCCAGGTAAGGACGTTCTGGAGCTCAGGAGGCGAGCTGGATGGCAGGAACGTATGGAGTGTATTCCGCTGTGATATATTGTAGTTGTTTGGGACATGTTAATTGTATATGTCCAGTGATTTGTGTATATGTTGTAACTCTGATGTATTAAAGTGTAATTTGACAAATACAACTTTCTTTGTATAACTTTTATTATTTGATATTATATTTTTCCGCTGCGAATGTGAGAATCTGTGTTTTTGGTGCTTCTGTTTCTTCTTCTTCTTCTTCTTCTACCTCTTTTCTTCTTTCCCTAACTATTTGGAATTTTCGGGATCGAAAATTCCGGGTCGTTACATTTGGAAAAAAAAGTGATAACCTGGATTTTTGTAAGGGGTAATTAATTAGGTAATTAAAGATTAATTAATTGATTTGTAAGGTAATCAAGGAATGATTAATTAATTAAATGGTTTGTAGTTAATTAATGATTGATTAAGCAGGGTTAAGTGATTAATTCTTAAGTAATTACTTTAATTAAGTAATTAGAGAATCATTAATTAATGTGATTAATTAATTAAGGAGATTAATTAAAAGTTAATGTGAATGGTTAAGGCTAATTAATCTATGGGGTAATTAAGGGTTAATTACTTAATGTAATTAAAGGATAATTAATCAAGGATGATTAATTAAGATGGATGATTAAAGAATGATTTATTAATTGGGTTGTAATTAATAAATGTTGAGTATGCAGGATTAAGATAATCTAAATGATTAAAGTTGGTAATTAATTTAATTGGAGATTAATTAAATTAATTAGGAATTATATATCTAATAAATCTTGTTATGAATGGGTTAAACTGTGATAATGTAGGTTACCTATTTAAGTTGAATTGTTGCATGATATCCTAGATTTGAATTGTATTGTTTAAAAGTTAGCAACTTGGATTAGAGATGACATTGAATTCGAAGAGACCGGGGTCAGGTATCAGTAAATACCCGAAACCACTTCGATTCTTTATAAATGCGAGTTTGGAAGCAAATAGGAACTAGATGGCAGGAACGTATGGAGTGTATTCCACTATGATATATTGTAGTTGTTTGGGACATGTTAATTGTATATGTCCAGTGATTTGTGTATATGTTGTAACTCTGATGTATTAAAGTGTAATTTGACAAATATAGCTTCCTTTGTATAACTGTTATTATTTGATATTATATTTTTCCGCTGCAAATGTGAGAATCTGTGTTTTTGGTGCTTCTGTTTCTTCTTCTTCTTCTTCTTCTACCTCTTTTCCTCTTTTCCCTAACTATCTGGAATTTTCGGGATCGAAAATTCTGGGTCGTTACATATCTCTAGACATCAACATTTAGCAATTGTACAATTAACTATTGGTTATTGCATTATTACTCTAATTGATTGCCAAATGTTTCCACATGACGTAAAATCTACAAAAATATAATATAGATACAAAAAATCTTTATACTTGTATATGTATCACCATGTGGTTCAATTCTTTATAACCCATAGTATTCCTCTTTGTTTATTGAATAACAATAGAGCTTTGAATGTTTCAAATTGAAACACATAGTCTACTCCAAACCTTATTCGTGTTACTACCATTACTGTACTTAGCTATAACATATATTTAAGAAAATTAAAAAAAATTTAGTGCTTATTTAGTTGTGTAAACTTCTATCAATATAGAGAAAGGGCATATTTTAAATAGAATAAAAATAATTGATATATTTATGCGGCTAAAGTAAAGGACATAGGATCCATCCTCTAATTATCTTTCGTTTTTGAAAATGATGACTCCTATGCACTATGTCTCATACACCAAACTATAATTTTTAGTACATAAAAACCATTATTTGCAAGAAGAAAGAGGAGGAATCATTTCCAAAGAATACCACCGAAAGCAAAAGAATTATCATTTGATTTGGTCCTCTTTTTATTCGCCTTAATATATTTAGCTTGTAGCCTGTATGAAAATATCTATATGCAAAATATTAAATACCTCACGGATCTTCCACATACACAAAAATCGAACAAGGGTTATACAAAGGATCATCTCATATGCATAATAATTCAATCATTTAGCTATTTATATCATTAACAGGCCATCATCAACCTTACACACATTAACAAAAATCTTTTGGTGTTAATAGAATATACGATCCTTCTATAATTTACTCCAAATGTTCTATTTTGATTTCTCGCTTTCAAAAGCAAGTTTTAATCTACTATTACATTTTTCGAACTTTTCCCACAAATTTAGGTCTTATACCATTTTATATTGGTGTTTGAACCAAAAATGGCACAAACACCCAATAGATTTGGTAGAGAATAAAAAGTGAAGAAAGTATATGAAAATGAGTAAGAAAAGAACACATAGCAATTTATAGTGGTTTGGCTAATCTCGGCCTACGTCTTCTTAGCAATTTTATCGATTGTAACACTAGTTTACAATTGGTTGTTCTTGGGGATCAATATAAATCCATGGGTGATTACAAAAAATTAGAGCAAGAAAGAGCTAGAGCAAAAAAGATCCATAAAAATGGGTCCTACCCCTCTATTTATAGACATAGAAAGCCTAAAATCTCGCACCATAATCCCCATCTCATTTTCCACGCCATACACCACTTCTCCAAGAAAATAAGTGGAAACCTCATCAATATTCATGGATCCATACCAATCCAACAATTCGTTATATGGATGGTTTTGAAATTCTTATCCTGGCTTGACTCATGGTTAGCTTCGTGATTTCAGACTCGTTTGCATCATTGTTAGCTTGTTTCTAAGTCCAAATGATGGATCTATGGAGAAGTAATTGCTGATTTCCAGTGCTCGTGGAGATTAACATAGAATTGCATGGAATCAACAAAATAGAACTTGAAACCGGCCCCTAGCATCATAACTAGCATGTAGAAGAAGTGGGGGCAAGTTTGGACCAAACTTCATGGATCGGTACCGATACAACACATGCTGGCTCTTCGTCCTTCATTTCTTTGAGTTGTTTTGTTCTCACCCCTTAGATCTGTTTGTACTTGGTTTCTGGACTCCTGGCCATCTCTTTGGGCTTCCTACCTTGATAGTTTCCAAGTTTGATTCGTTCAGTCTATCTGAATATTGCCTGGTCAAAACGCGGGATAACACTTGCCCTCCAAAGTACATCTTGTTTCAAACATGATGTGCATTGAATCGAGACAATTTAGGATTGCCATGAAGGACTCCACTTTATGCTCTAAATAGTCGTTATCCTTCCTGTTGATTATTTCTGTGAAAAGTTATGTCTATAACCGTCCGTCATGACGCTTTACCAGTATCTAGTACTATAAATCCAAAGTGCACTCCCACGATCTATCATTCCAAGTTTAGTAATTTGGAATTGGTCCCTCTCATGAATTTTCCAGGTTTAAATATGATTATTTAGTTATTTAGGGTTGGACATATACGTACACATGTATTCACGTGCACATTCTTGAGTAGTTCCATTATCATATGCACATACTCATGTAGGCATGTATAGGATAGTCATCAACATTCCAATTTTTTAAAAACCATGACTTGGTACCAATCCAACTCCTTGGATTAGTACCGATCCAACTCCTTGGAGTACAGTTCCGAGACTTAAAGAAGTCTCCAACTCTATTGCCTGAAAAGTTAGCCCTATTGGGTTATAGAACCCGATTCCTTTCTCTTCCTTCTCACTTTATTTCTGGATCTAAAGCTTGAGCTTGCCTTTGCCATGAAAAATTACTATCCTTTGAATTGAACTTCCCCTTGCCTTAAACCACCAGCATCCATCATCCCCGACCCTAATGATGCCCGCGCAACCACCTAAACCTTGCCTGAACTCGACCTCACCTCCTTGCCTTTGACTGGACCCGATTCACCAATCCAATCCCTAAATCGGAAGCTTTACTGTTTGACCTTTCATTTTCATCATTCTTAGGTAGGTGAAGATGACGATGATGAGGTGGGAGATTGATGTGGATGAACCTTGCATTGGTGTCCGTGCTTAGGTTTGGTGTGGAGGAAGGTGAAGTGGAAAATTTGCGCCAAGGATTCAGATTGGTACCGATTCGACCCTTGGCGATTTTTCCACTTTGAACACCTTTGAGAGACTTTGGACTCCTTCATGATAATGCATATAAGCTAATTTCTCTTGATTCTTATGATTTGTTCAATGCCTGGCTACCAATGTGAAGTCCGATAGGATGGTCATCAATGACTGTCACTTCGGATGATATCCACGATTTAAAATGAATAGTTATATAATGCCAGAAATTTGAACTGCACAACACCGCACTAGGTTTCACTTTAGTATGGGGGGTACAACTTATGATTAATCCGATGTTGATTATTAGTTGATTTTTTATAGAAATGGATCATAGATGTTCTGAGCGTCTCGCCATTCGGGCCATAGGTCCACCTACTTTCAAATATGCAGAATCTGATACCGAGTCAAGCTCGACTATGGTTCCACTTACATAACAAATTCTAGCATAGTCCATACCTCCAGTTGGCAATCCACAAGTAGATCAACCTCATCCAGAGGTTCCTCAAATGCCTGCAGAAGGCCTTGAAGTAGAAATAAAAGCTGCTTCCGACACTCTCGAGGATGCTGTCATTCTAGATGATCCCGTCGATTCCATTGCTTCAAAGATAGAAGATGGATCACTCTATAGAATCTACGATAAACATAAGATTCCATTTGAGGATGTACTAGTCCCTTCTTGACACCAGAGAGCTCATAATCCCCTACAGGGTTATGCTGTTTGCAATAGATATATGTGTCTGGCGTGATGCGTCCCACCATTCAATCAATTCATTCATTAAATTCTGAACTTCATGATAGTCGCTTCAACACAACTACATCCAAACAACTACGCGTTCCTTCATGACACATATATTGTCTTTGCTCGACATTTGCACCGAGTACCAAGTTATGAGGAGATTCGGTATATATATATAGTTTCAAGAGCCGGAAAGGAAGCCCTTCTCTGATCTATCTAGAACCGGCAAAGAGCTGTCGAGTTGTTACCGACACATAGAATAAGTTAAGCGATTTCAAGTATGAATGGTTCTATGTCTGATGTCTACCTAAATTTGTGCGAAGATTGCTATCTAGATGTAAGTTATACTCTGTTTGTTTGCTGTAAATTCGCCTTATGACTTGCGAGCTTAACTCATATTCTTTCTATCATTTAGATGTTTCGGCAAGACGCAACCGTGTAGCTCTTACAGATGCTATCAGAGTTCTTATGGTACTTCTGAATGGGGATAGAGATATTAAAGTTCATCTTTCCGATGAGAATCTCCTAGTTCATAATTTTCTAGAATCGGGATATAGCACTGGCCCAAGTCTAAGTGGCTTTTGACGATGATGGTGATGACAATGACGATAATTACTTACCTGGGGGTGGCGATGTAAATACTAACGTGTCCCATGTCCCAAGTCTAGGGGTTGAAGTTCAAAGAGAGCAATAACATGCCAAAGAAGGCGAAATCTTAGGTGAAGGCAGTGAAGCTGGCCACGATAATGTTAACGTATGCCATGAGCCTTTGGTTGAACAGTCCAAGGATGACCAACAGTTCATTCTGAAAAAAGATAATCATCGTGAAACTACCCAAAGGACAATCTTCTACACGGCCCCTGCCATCGACAACTATAGAGAAAACTACTTCACTCCCTTCTTAAGATGCATTCGCTGGTTTGGGGACGATTCCTACCGAGTTCTGCTCTTTCGGCATTGGTAACATAAGCCTTGAGGGTCTTGACTCTCCTCTCCGCTTTGTTGATGATATACCTCCTGTTAGCATGGGAGAGATCACTCCTATGAGCAAAGCTCTAGTACACGGTCCATTGTGGGGGGGGGGGGCACTAGGACACTCACACACACGTGCACTGCACTATACCTTTTTCGTGTCCTTCTCTGTTAATGCTAACTTGTTCTTCTTTTATTTGCAGGATCCATAGAGAGGATAAAGTATATGTTCAATCCTTGGAGGAGAACATATCCTAACCACATAGGCATCATCCAGGCATGTACCATCAAGGTAATGGTCAAGATTCTGATTCTAGCCATCGGTCTAGCCGTGACAGAGGCAATCGTGACAAAGACTGTCCATCTCATGACTCTGCCTCCAAATATCATTCCATGTCTAGGTTACTTCCAACAAGAAGCTCAAACAAACATTCTGATCGCTTTAATGACCCTCAACCGGGCGATGCTTCTCATGCACCACCTCCAAGTTCCATTCCCATCCAACACTTGACATCAAATCATACCGGTCGATCTTCTGATCATAGGTACCATAAGGGCAGTTCTAAGGCCTCTCATCATAAGGCTGGTAAGAAACCGATCGAAGCTTTGGTCATCACCATGAAGCAAAAACTTGCCCCTGATCCCCAAATAGCTGAGCTAAAGGAACAGTTCCTAGATGTATGCTTTGATAGGCTCATGTTTGTGGCCAACCTAAAAAACATTTCGCCAGAAGTCAAAGATGTGACAATTGCCTATGTAACAGACTCTTATAACTAGTATAACGAGTGAAGGCTGGTAGCTGAGGAGGTCTTTAAGGTTTCAAGGGAAAGTATACTTGAGATCGATAATCCGGAACACCTGGAGACGCAAGATAAAAGGATCATCGCTCATCTCGACATCGAGGTTGAAATCTTGAAAAAATCACAAGCTGAAGCCCAATAAAAGGCTGAGGATGCTATGAAGGAACTCGAGAGAGAGGACCAAGCATCGTGATAATATAGAGACTACACATCATTGAAACCGCGACTTAGTGTTGGAGAGAGATGCTTTGACCACAATAGTGAATGAGCTGTTATCCAAACCTAAGAGCGAGACAAAATAGATAAATGAAGCTCTCCAAAAACCTCAGGGGTATTGCGAAGAGCTAGTTGCTGCTTGTGAGGAAAGGGAAAAGGCGGTTGAATGTGATAAATGTGGACACGCTTATCAGAAAGGAAGTTGAAGCCGTTTAGAAGCGAATGATGGGGAGGTTTAAACCACTGCTCATCAAGTACAATGCTAACGTGCTCATGTTCCGTAACTTAGAGTGGTTCGATGATGGTTATCCCAAGACTCTGTCTTTTGCCTGGAAATAAGTTGTTACAAAGGAGAAGGAATTTATGAAGGGTGGTGAGGTATACCTGGCTCAGTTAGAGAAAGAGATATTGGTAGGAGATGAACCCAAGGTGCTAAGAGAGGGTGAGCTTATTCTTTATCTAGAGCTGGCTGCTACAGTGCATAAAGACTTAGGCGAAGGCTCCTAATCATCACCCCAAGATGCCACTACTATGGACACATCCGGACCCAAAATTGCTCCTTACATATCTTCGGTCCTAGGATATAATCCAGATCAACCCCAAATGCAAAAGTCCACCGTCCTTTCTCCCATCTTAGAAGGGAATTCTGACGGCACTTTGGCCTACACTGAATTCCATCTTGAAGGAGGTATCTCGTTGATTTCATCAATATTTGAGGGAGTCCATATTGATGTTGTTAGTCTATCTTTTTATATCTCTCAATTTTCAGGTCAACCCTGGGTCATCTCGCTTCCCGACAAAGATCTCCAATCAAGACAAAAAACATCTACAACATAATTGGTGACCTTAACCACTTCAATAACGATCTTGAGTATTCCAACTGGCGAGACTCTTGGGCCTGATGAGTGGATGATAGTTGCATTACAAGATGAAGGGATTGGTAGGATTCAGGAAACTTAGCGAAGACGATGTTGTTGTTATTGGAATCTTTGAGTCCCTGTTGGGTCCCACCATGAGTATGCTTGAGCAAGAACTTCTCCTAGCTAAATAGGTCAAGCTAGAGAAGATAGAGGTCATCCCTCCTCCTTTGTCCATAGATTTGCCGGGTTAAACTATCTTCGTTCCAGTCACTCTTCCTCCGCCTAGGAGCACTCAAAGCATGCCTGTTGGATCATCGTAGAGCACTCCATCCAAGAGCCAAGGAAGATGCTTGATCAAGTCACACCCCTCTCCGGAGAAGAAAAGGAAAAGTCCATGAGGCAAAAGCATAAGAAGTGATTGTTAGTTTGTTTTGTTTTGGTGCACAGTTAGGCACTTCTTAGCTTTCTATTTTTGTTTTTTTGGTCGGTGTTGTGCGGATTCGCCCTCCGCTTTTGCTTTTCAGTTCCGATGTGAATAACACTTGTACCTTTTCTTTCTTTTTAAGCCTTATTTTGACTGTTAATAACAAAGACTTTTGTTTTTCCTAACCTTTGTGTGAATTTGTCTAAGAACTTAGGAAGTGCACTTTCTATTATATGTACTCACGATCCATTTCTTTTCATGATTATGGTTGGACTAAGCTACTAGCCTGTTTCGTCATCCTTTGGCCTTTTGTCATTCTAGTGAATGCAAAGCAATCATTGAAGTACCAAGCTCTGGGCATCAGTTGGGATAAGCCATTTAGTATAACGGTTCATGTATTCTTTTCCAACACAGTGACATCCGATCGTGCCAAGCTCTAGGTGCTAGTTTAAGCTAACTACTTAGGATCGTAGTTTTCACATCCTCATCCAGGATGTTTACCTTCAATCATGCTTAACTTTGGGGTGTTGATCAAAGTTTATATGTAAGATCCCACCTTATGTCGGGTATGGATCTTCCATTTCTCCTATTCCGAGCAAGATGTTGGTGATTGGATAGTCATGTCACATCCATTCAAAATTATACTTCTGCCTTCACATAAAGGGTAAGAGTTAGCCGATGGATGGTCAAATAACGTCCTATTTGGTTTATACTCCTGCCTCCACATCAAGGACAAGAGTTAGTTGGCAGACGGTCAAATCACGTCCTATTTGGTTTATACTCCTGCACCCATACCAAGGGCAAGAGTTAGTTTGCATCCATCTCTAGGTGCTAAGGATGATTGAACTCCGAGGGTCCAATCATGGACCGTAAAAGTTTGGTTGGTACCTAACTCTGGGTACCTGCATATCTGCATTATACACATTTAGATTCATTCGAGTCAATCATATTTCACAACTCTTAAGCTATGTAAAGATAGAGTCACAGATTCAGAAAGCCATTTTACTTCATAAAAGATGGGAAATGGTAGGTTCTATCATGGATCTTCCTAATGCTACTGGAGCAACATCAGTTCTTAGAAGGTTAGGGGTCGAATGTGACTATCGATCTAGTGTTTTGGATCTTCTCGATGTTGCCGGAGCAATGCCGATTCTCATAAGGCTAGGGGTCGTATATAACCGTCAACCCGACGGCTTGAATCTTTTCGACAATGTTGGAGCAATGTTGGTTCTCAAAAGGTTAGGGGTCGAATGTGACCGTCGACTCGGTGGTTTGGACCTTCTTAATGTTACCGAAGCAACGTCGGTTCTCAGAATGTTAGGGGTGGAATGTGACCATCGACCCGAAGGTTTGGACCTTCCCGACACTGCCGGAGCAATGTCGGTTCTAAAAAGATTAGGGGTCGAATAGGACCATCGACCGGGTAGTTTGGACCTTCTCGACGTTGCCGGATCAAGACCAGTTCTCAGAAGTTTAGGGATCGAATGTGACTGTCAACCCGGGGTCTTGTGAGTCTACATCCCTCATCCGTTATTCAAGGAAAGTGGAGTGCTTCCTCAGTTGTGCTGATGGTTTTGTGGCATGGAAATTTTCGCTTGCAAGAACATCATTCTATCAGTTCAAGAAGCTAATCTTATTAATGAGTAGAAGAAATGACATGTCCTGCCTATTTGCAATGTCCCCAGTGTTATTGGGAGGCTTATTTGTGAATGGAAATTAGATAATAAAGAATGAGGCAGCATTGTCATAGGCCTTTGCTTCATCCCTGGATGACTGGTTAGTTGATGACCGGTTTGACGCCCCACCCCCAAGACCCACACTAACAAAGAGTACTACTAGGTAATACTGTCTGCTAGTGCAGAGAATAGGGCGGTTAGGAGCGACCATCCGTGAGTCTTGCATTAAACAAGTATCAAGTACATCGATTTAGTGCTAATTTTTTTTCTTACCTCATGTGGATCGACATACTTAATTCTTGCCTAATATAATACTACGGTGGCTAGAGGATCAATCCAGAACAAATCATAATCATAAAAGTAACACAGATCACAGAACAGCAAACATAGTTATATACACAGATACTACTACAGTACAATACATAGTGTCACATAAGAGTAAGTGGTTATACAAACCACACACACACACACATATATATATACACACACATCAAGTCAAAAAGAATATAGTACATATCAGTGTATACAAAATAGAACAACTACATTACTAGACCAAAACACGTCTAAGCGATCAAAAAGTGATAGGTAGTCCATACGCGGAAGCGGGAATCTACATTAGGTGCTAACCTGTAAAAACTCGGTCTGACCCGAGTATAAATACACGGGTCAGTCTAGCTAAAACATAGTAGTTAGGATATAATAAGTGAAAGATAATATCCCATAAGGGCCCAACATCTCGAAAGAGAAGTGACGACACGAATTCTCATTTTTGTGGATTATATGAGCAAGGTTCAACTAATCAACACAAGGTATAAGGGTTTCCATTGATAATAAATTGCTAAGCAAAAGGCTAGGCTAATGGTATGTAATTATATAGCATATGAAAACAAGATGGAAATTCTCACAACAACAACATGTAGAACCCGGTCAAAAGTTCGAATCAACAGGAATGAAATCACCATAAATAAACAACATGATAGCGCTCAGGCTATATAAATAAACCAATATCGACAACCATGGTGAAAACATTCATAAATCATCTAAATTCTAGAAATCAATGTAAAGATATCTAAAAAAGCAACAATGTAAAGAATAGGACCCAACAGTCCAAAATTAGCCCAACAGCTGTATATGTAGAAAGGACCCAACAGTCCAATAAGTGGCCCAACAGCCTGCCAATTACTGTTTATAGGAGACCCAACAGTCTCAAATAGGATCCAACAGTCCGTGATTAGCCTAACAACATTATATATTTATATAGGACCCAACAGTTCAAGTACTAGAAATAACAACAACAGGATGCGTCATAGACTCCCCAAACCGTAATATGAATAGTGACAATGGTGTAGCTTCAATAAAAAGAATCTGGAATTAACCGATATAGCAAACCTATGTGTCCCATACCATCGTTTAAATCGCTTACTCGTTCTCTTGAAGAGTGCAAAAGTGTGTATTTTTTATATAGAAAATACTTGCTTCGAGAAAACGAGTTTTTAAACGATTTTGAAATCATTTGGAATTTGTTTCTCTAAAAATCTCTATATTTTGGAAAATATTGTATATTATATAGCTTTGAGATGATTATAATTTTAAAAAAACTTAGAAAACATTTATCTCAAAGCAATAATTTATATGCAGAAAATCTTTTAAAAATCAGTTTATAAAAACGTGCAGTGTCAACAAATTCACGAAATCGTTCATGAAATTGACATACAAAAATCACCTAAAACCTCACCAATTCGAAATACGGATAAGTGGTAATGTTGGCTCTTCCATCTTAGGACTAAGCCGATCAAAAACAACATCGAAATTTGCTTCAGAAATCCATGTAAAACAACTCAAAAGTTTTCAGCTGGAGCAAAACATGCTCCGATTTAAAGTACCAGGCGCGTTTTCAACTAGTTAGAGGTCTAAAAGCCTAGAAATTTTACATGCATAGAGTTCAAAAACTCTACTTTCAATAAAAAAAAAGGACTCAATCTGACATGAAACGCAAGAGAAATAAGGTCACAAAGTTGGACTCATAGCTAGATTTCATTGTAAACAGTTGGAGCCAAACATGCTCCGATTCAAAGTTTGACAGCAAGTTTCTATAAGCGACAGAGGTCGGAATGACTTGATATTTGACATGCATATAGTTAAATAACAATACAATAAATTAGAAATAGTTTGACAAAAATCGGACAAGAAACGAGAGAGATATAAGCCCTCAAAGTTGAACTCACAGCCAGATTTCACTGTAAACAGCTGGAGCAAAACATGCTCCGATTCAAAGTTTGACAGCACGTTTCTATAAGCTATAGAGGTCGAAATGATCTGAAATTCGACATGTATATGCTTCAACAAAAATACTATCAGCCAGAAAAAGCTTGACACAAATCGGACAAGAAACGAGAGAGATATAAGCGCTCAAAGTTGAACTCAAGACTAGATTTCACTGTAAACACCTGGAGCAAAACATGATCCGATCCAAAGTTTGACAGCATGTTTCTATAAGCTACAGAGGTCGGAATGACCTGAAATTTGACTTGCATATATTTAAAAAACAATACTGTAACTAGAAAAAGTTTGACATAAATCGGACAAGAAACGAGAGAGATATAAGCTCTCAAAGTTGGATTCACAGCTAGATTTCATTGTAAACTAGAAATTAGATTTATAGTTTACAAAGAGATTAAAATCAACCGAAACTGAGGCAAAACTTTACATGCATCTTAATTTGGCTAGAAGAGTGAGTTACTAACTCACCTTAGCAAAATTTTGGATCAAGCTAGAGGAAGATGCAAGCTTTGGCCTTGTTTTGTGCTTCAGCAACCTGTTTAGAAGAAGAAATAGACATGCAGGAGAAACCGGAGCTACAGTAGCTAATTTCTCACAAAACAAAAGAGATAAATGAAATAGATTCATGATTAAGAAGTGATTACCTTATTGAAAACGACTAGCAACAAGTTTCTAGCTTTTAATTTGCATTTACAAGAGTTTTTGGAGAGATTTTGAAAGAGGGTTTTCTTCTTTTTCTTTCTTAGTTTTTAGATTTTTGTTTACAGGGAGGAAAATGAAGAGATGAGTCTGTACGTACTCTTCCTTAGTCACCAGAAGGATTTAATGGGTAGTGGGCTTGGTTTAGAGAGGTTAGGATCCAATAAGGCTAAGATTAATTAATTTAGGCTATTATGTTACCACTAACCCAAATTAACACCTAATTAACACCTATTTAAGCCATATTAACACCAATTGTTCATATTTAAGCATATTTCAACTTTAAAAAATTAATGCAACAAATATAAAATCATTCAAACCACTTTTAAACACTATATTTTTAACACAAACATTTTAAATTTTACACTTTCAACTAAAATATGTAATTTTTCACTTAGTTGTTTAAAACTTACATTTTTAATAACTAAGTTTGTACAAAACACATTATTTAAACACAATAAATGCACGAACCTTATTAAAAATATTTTAACACCTAAATATTGATTTTTTATCGATATTTCCCTTTTTAATTCATCATTTGCAACTTAATAAATTTCCAAAACAACCAAAATTTGCCAATAGCAACAAATTATCTAATTTTGCATTTTTACATGCACAACATTTTAATACATGTTCTTATCACCATTTCACATTATAAAGTTCCTAGACTTTATTTTCACCATATTTAAATTTGTTTAACCCAATAATATTGAATGTGAGTATTACATTTATTTTTATTCGATTCAATACAACCCAAATTCACCATATACTCATATTTTAACCCAAATCTCATCATTTAACCATTTTGAATGGTTAAATAAATTATTCTCTCCAAATTTATTTTATTTTCATAATTAACAAACCATAATCATCATTATAATTTGTTTAGACAAGTAATCACAAAACCAGGGTTGTTACAGACCCCTCTTATAAAAATTGCATCCTCACAATTTCCTAGAGAAGAGCTGCATTCAACATAATTTATTTCATCTAGCAAAGGAAAATAGATAAGCTTGAGTTAGAATTCTCAACCTTAACATGAGAAGATAGAAAACCAGGATAAGATCGCTCGATAAATTCTCTGGTTTCCCAAGTGCAGTCATTGGGATTAGCGGACCATTGAATCTTCACGGGCGGTACATCCTTATTTCGAAGGCGTTTCACCTCGAAGCAAGAATACATATAGGATGTTGCACAATAGATAAATCAGGTGAGATCTCAAGCTCTTGCAAATTAGGAGGATCAATAATAGAATCCGAATCTCGAAGGCACTTCCGAAGCTGTGAGACGTGAAACACGTCATGAATACCAGAAAAATGGGTCGAAAGTGATACTCTATAAGCAACTGGGCCAATACGCTCAGTAATAGGGAATGGTTCTATGTATCAATGAGCGAATTTCCCGGTCCTACTGAAACGCTTCACCCCTTTCAATGGAGATACATGAATATAAACAAGATCACCAATGGAGAATTTAAGAGGCTTCCTACGGTTGTTCGCGTAGGATTTCTGATGGATTTGTGCCTCTTTCATTCTCAGATGAATAAGATCGATCTTATCTGAAGCTTCACGAATAGAATTGGGGCCTAATATCAACTTCTCCCCAGATTCCAACCAAGAAGAAGGTGATCGACATCGCCTTCCGTATAGAGCTTCGAAAGGAGCCATACCGATACTGGACTGAAAGCTGCTTTTATAAGAGAAATCAACAAGCGGTAGGTGGTCTTCCCAACTACCACCAATATCAAGAATGCATATACGAAGTAGATCCTCAAGAATACGATTCACTCATTTAGTCTGTCCATTAGACTGCGAATGATAAGCTGTGCTGAAATTAAGCTTTGTACCCAAAGCTTTCTAAAGACTCTACCAACAATTACTAGTGAAAAGCGGATCTCTATCACACATGATCGAACTAGGAATACCGTAAAGTCTCACGATCTCCTTAATATATAGCTTAGATAGATGACAAGCTGCCTTATTAGATTTAATAGGAATAAATTGTGCGGATTTAATCAAGCAATCCATAATAACCCAAATACTGTTATGGCTCGACCTCGAACGGGGTAAGCCATCTATAAAGTCCGTAGAAATTTGGTCCCACTTCTACATCGGGACCTCTAAAGGCTGAAGAAGACCACTGGGTCACTGATGTTTGGCTTTCACGAGCTGACAAGTCATGTAGTTGCTCACATAACTCGCCATATCTCGCTTCATGCCGTCCCAGTAATATAGGCAACACATATCAGCATACATCATGCTGCTGCCAGGATGGATAGTATACTTAGAATGGTGACACTCAGCTAGAATGTTCCACCTAAGATTAGGAATAGCAGGCACGACTAATCGGTTCTTCTTGTGAAGACAGCCATGAACATCGATGCTGAAATCCCTCAACTCATCATCACAGGATTCAGACTTACAATGCTGAATGAGAGATACAATATCAGAATCTTGCCGCTGAGCCTCGGCAATCCGATCTAATAAAGTGGGTTGAGCATCCTTGTTGTATAATAATAAGATAGGAGAATATGATGATGGTGCACGATCTCAAATGTCACAATATGATAAAGTCTCTAAGACATTCCATTCTGCAAGCATCATGGAAACTACAGGTGACTGCTTACGAATCAATGCGTCAGCAACTCGATTCCCCTTTCCAGGTGTGTACTGGATATCGAAGTCATTTAAAGCGAGGAATTCGAACCAACGCTGTTGTCGCATGTTGAGCTCTTTTTGGGTGAAAAGATATTTAAGAGATCGGTGTAGAGGATAAAATGCTCGCCCAATAAATAATGATGCCATATCTTCAAAGCAAAGACAATGGCGGCTAACTCCAAATCATGGGTGGCGTACCGAATCTCATTCGGACGCAATTGCCTTGAAGCATAGGCAACTACCCGATCCTTCTGCATAAGCACAACACCGAGACTAAAGAATACAATAGCCTATGATTTTGTTTGATGATAATAAACATATATATATATATATATTTGTTTAAATGTATTTGTTATTGTACTATTTTATTTTTTCACATAATAAAATAAATATTTATTTAATAAAATAAATAACTTAGAATTCATATTTAAACAAGTATTTTATTCAAGCAAATATTTTATTACAAATTAAAATAGTACAAATTTAAGCTCTCACTATATTTACACAATTCCGAATACAAGTTTCAATCACAACATAAATGTTTCATCTCACTACATAATTCACTCATCACTCGTATGTGATCTTCAACTTTGTTCCAGCCTGTATCCAACATCTGAACGATCTGCAAAATAAACATTGATGTAGTAAAATTGAAAAAGAAATATTTTGTTGTGCACAATGAAGTGTGTGTGTTTGAAAATATTGTTTGCCTCAGTTACTTGGGTTATTCGTCATCATTTTTTTTATTCATCTTTCTTTTACAAACTAGAATCAAAAATACGCGAACAACTTGTGACATGCACAGTGTATCACTGTACATGCCACAAGGTCGTGCACACATATATACCCTTTCTTGTTAAAATTGCAGGGACAAGTGAGCATAAGGTCAAACCCAAACTGGATTCAACTCAGATGCAATCAAAATTGAGGCATGAGAACAAAACAAATTAAATGCAACAAGACTTCAAATTGAACCAGATTCAAAATTTTCAAAGGCAACATGTGCATTGAGCAATGGAACAATGCATCAAGCAAAATTAAAGCATGAACACACTGGAACCAGACCAGACTTCAAGTGGAAAAAGGCTACATTCAGGCATGAACACAATGAAGCATGAAAACAAAATACATGGCATAAATCAGAATTGAGGCATGAAAACAATAACAAGGACAAGTGAGCACATGAAAACACCAAATGCAACCAGAGTTCATATAGAACCAGACCACTAGAAATGTACAAAGAGCAGACTAGATCAATGAAAACAGAGAATACAAAATCAGAAAGCAAGCAGTTAAATATGACAACAGGTCAATATGGAACCAGACCAAAATGGAACCACACAATCAAAGGCAACATACAGCAGCTCAACTAGACCAGTCTCACATATACACATGTATGTGTATATGTATATATATGTATACACATAAACCATACTTCAGAGAATACAAGTTCAATGGTCCGTTAATATGTTCATGGATATGTAAGCAGTTCTACATGCATAAATACAAGTACAAGCATTAAAGCAATGGTCAGTACAAGGAAGTTCTCTAAATCAATGTAGACAAACACAACAGTGCACAAGAGTTCAGAGGCAAACAGGTTCAAGTACATATGTGCATATAAGGATATGTATACATGAATGAACATAGAAGTTCAGAACCCAGACCAGAACACAACAGTGCATAGGAGTTCAGAGGCAAATAGGTTCAAGTACATATGTGCATACAAACACAACAGTGGTGAACACAAGGGCTTCAACCAGACAAGAATAGACTAGACTTCAAATGCAAAGCAACAATAACAAAAGCAATCAAAAAACAGCCTACTTGAATGCAAAGCAGCATGACAACATACAATCAAAGCAACAAAGTGTCAGACATGTCAAGTTCATATGAAACAGAGAAACGAACATATGCAAACAATTCAACATGTACAAGTTCATATTCAAGTTAAGTTTCTATATGTACAAAGTGGTGCACCAGATATAAACATGAAACAGAGAAGACATCAATGCATTGGAGCTGCAGCAATCACACACACATGAATGCAAGCACTCGGGTGGTCAGAGCATAGCAACAATAATCACACAGATATATACATACATATATGTATGTATGTATATACATGGAGACATCAGATTAAACTCGAGCAACTAACATCCAAGACTCCAAGTCGAGACCAAAGAAATGGCCAAACAAAAAATACTTTTGAAGTGTTCAAAAATTCGGTAACTATCAGTAGCAGTTCGATCAAAGTCAAGGAGTAGAAAAAGTCGCTGATGAATAAGTCAGACTTCAGCAAGTCAAGTTTATCTCAAATTCAAATACCAAACTGTAAGCAACTGATGAACAAGTCATAGGAGCAAAGAATGAAACAGATTCAAACAGATTCGAATATATCAACTAATGAACAAGTCAAAATCATCCCAATCGTTCAAGCAAGAATCGAATGGCCAAGCAAAGTAATTGAAGAATTTAAACCAAAATATACGAAACAAAATTATAGGGTTTCGATCCCTATAAAAACCCAATTCATCATCGGTAGAAAATCATGAAGTCAAGTTACTAGCAAGTTAATTAAAACAGCAAATTTAAAATCATACCAAAGCCATAATCGAAGAAGTGCTCGACACAATTGAAGCGACCGAGTGCAATCAAAGCTAGGATCGATTGACGAAGCAAACCAAAGTGAAATCATCACTTCAATCGATCAAATTCCAAGCAGCGTCTTCAATTGGAACAAAGCCCTAATTCCAGATCGCAAAAGGAACAAGGCGACCGTAGGAAGCAAAAGAATAAAAGGGGAACTTGTTTATCCTTTTTGGGTCGAAGCTATTACACAAACAAAATAAAAAGGGGAGAAATCATTTACATCTTTAATTAGGCCATGTCCTTTTTTATTTGTATTGGGCTTAAGTTTTAAATATAGGGTTTTGTTTAGTTTTATTTTTATTTTCTCTTTTAAAATAATGTAAATTTCTAGTTGTGTAACTAGGTATAAACTACGCGGCGTAGTTTGAGAATTCGCAATTCAGTGGCTGAGTTGTGGTAGGGTTTTGAGCTTAGAGATTAGGTTAATCGAGTTAGCGGGTACCGCAAGTTTACGTGTTTTTATAAGCGACTGATACTTAATTTCTAGTAGAAACCTTGGGGGTATCACATAGGCAGGTTTTTGCCGAAGCTGGGTAAAACTGTGTGTGATCTTTTACTACATTACTCTCTGTTCTGTTTTTATTTTTAATTCCCCATTTATATTTAGTAGACCCTATTGACCCCTCTCTAGGGTGAAAACGATCTTACAAGTGGTATTAGGGCTAGGAACAAAAACCATTTTTTAATAAAAAAAATTATTTTTTCTTTCAATGGCTTCCTTTAATAATGCTTTTGCTGAAGGTCAGTCCATAACTAGACCACCATGTTCAATGGTGAATATGAATATTGGAAAATTAGAATGAATTTTTTTTAAAACCATAGATGCATGGAATATTGTTGAAACAGGATATAACACACCAACGGTAATGGTAGGTAATCAAGAAGTTGAAAAACCTATGGATCAATGGACAGATCTTGAAAACAAACTACAAACTGCTAACACTAAAGCTATGAATTCTATTATTTGCTCATTAGATCAAATTGAATTTAATCGTGTCTCACATTGTCTAATTACGCAGGAAATTTGGCACACGCTTGAAGTGACTCATGAAGGAACCTCCCAGGTTAAAGAATCTCGCCTTGCCATGCTTAGTAGCGAGTACGAGAACTTCACAATGGCAAAGGATGAAAGTGTCAAAGAAATGTATGGACGACTTTCTAATCTTGTATACAAATCAAATTCCCTAGGAAGACCATACACAGAACTAGAAATAGTCCGAAAGATCCTCAGAATTCTTCCACGAAATTTTGAAGCAAAGGTGACTACCATCCAAGAATCAAAGGATCTGAAACAGGTTAAAGTTGAAGAACTCATCGGAAACCTCACCACGTTTGAGCTAGAAATCAAACTCAAGGAAGAACGTGACGGAGGAGATACGCGTAAGAAATCAATAGCTCTCAAAGGAACAATAGAAAGTGAAGATGGTGATGGTGATGATGAAGGAGCAGCTGAACTGGCACTGATTGTAAAGAGATTCAAAAGGTGGAACCGCAAGTATGGAAATCCAACCCTAAATCAACAACTAAAAAGCAGAATCGTCAAAGTTCTAGACAACTCAGAAAAGCAGGAGATCATTTGTCACAAGTGCAATAAACCTGGTCATATCAAGCCAAATTGTCCTCAAAATCAATTCAGCAAAGGAAAGAAACCGAAAAGGAGAAGTTTTGCAGCAACTTGGGATGAAAGTGATGAAGATGATAATGAAAGCACTAGCAGTGAAAGTGAAAACACAAATCCGTGTCTTCTAGGAGAAACAAGTGACATCGATGATGACGAGCCAAGCGAGGTATCAAAATTTACTCACTCGCAATTACTTATATATTTTCATGAAGTAAATGGCTGTTTTGAAAGACTTAGGGAGAAGTATGCTAAAATTGAATCACAAAAGGATAGATTGATAGAACTAAATATGCAGCTTGATCAAATGGTTCAAAACTATAGAAATAAGAGCCCCAAGTGTGATAAGTGTCCATCATTAGAAGAGGAAATAAAAAAATCAGAAACTAAAATTAAATCGCTTGAAAATGAAATTCTGATTTTGAAAGAACATGAAAATACTAGGAGAGAAAATTCTATTAAAAAGTGCACTTTGTTATTGAATGAAAATGAATCTCTCAAATCACAAGTCCAACAATTGTCTGCAACTTTAGGAAAATTCTCCAAAGGAGAAAATCACTAAATATGCTATTAGGGAAACAAATTGTTAATACTATTAGACAAGGACTTGGGTATACTCAATCTGAAAAAGGTAGAAGTGAAACTAATCTTGTCAACTCCAAGTGCACGACTTGTGGAAAATTTGGACACAATCAAAACAATTGCTGGTATAGACCCAAACGTACGAAAAACATACCAATTTAGGTTCCTAAAGGCATGAATGTAAAATTCCTTAAAATTAAACAAATCTGGGTGCCAAAAGGAACAAACATAGAATGTATAGGTTCTATGCAAACTTGTTTGTCAAAATTTTTTGTCACTAACAATCAAGGACCTATGAAAACAAATAGGTCACAAAACTCTTTTCTCGCGTAGGTGTTTTGGCAGGCTAAGAAACAGTAAGAGTGGTACCTGGATTCTAGCTGTTCCAAGCACATGATGGGCGACAAATCAAAGTTCCTTAGCCTAGAGAAGTGCAAAGGTGGCAGAGTCATAATCGGCAACAACAATAAATGTAAAATTATCTTAAAGGCGATCAACTAGGAAAATTTGACCCAAAAGACGATAAAGGCATGTTCATGGGATATTCTTCCAAAAGAAAAGCTTATAGAGTATACAACAGAAGGATGAGAACAATCGTGGAGTCAATCAATGTGAAATTTGATGAAGGCATTGATGATCAGAGCAAGGAAACAATCAAAAGCAATGTCGAAGTGGAGAACGAAAAAGATGAAAGTGAAAATACAAAAGAAACTGCAACCGCGGAAGAAGTCCAAAGAAATCTTGAACCAGAGAGATTAAATTCAAAGCAGATCATCCTCCAGAATTGGTAATAGGTAATCCTACCGTAGGAAAAGTTTAAAATGAGCTTGGTAGGGGATTTAAAATTCTTTTTAGGATTTCAAATCAAATGAAGCAAAAAAGGTACGTTCATCTCTCAAACAAAATATATCAGAGAGCTTGTCAACAAATTTGGATTGAAAGACGCCAAACCTGCAAAGACTCCCATAAGCACTTGACAAGGATGAAAAAGGTAAGGTAGTTGATCAAAAGAAATATCGAGGTATGATTGGATCACTTCTTTATCTTACTGCTTCTAAACCAAACATTATGTTCTCTGTTTGTTTAGGTGCACGGTTTCAATCAAATCCAAAAGAATCTCATTTAAAATCCGTAAAAGGACTATAAGGTATCTGTTGCACACCCACGGTTTGGTCTAAGGTATCCAACTAACGATAACTTTGAGTTAAAAGGGTATTCAGATGCAGACTATGCTGGTAGTCTAGTTGATAGAAAAAGTACTAGTGGAACGTGTTTTATGTTAAAACATTCGTTAGTTGCATGGTCAAGTCGAAAACAAAATTGTATTGCATTATCTACCACTGAGGCAGAGTATATTGCTCTAAGCGGTTGCTCTACTCAAATCTTATGAATGAAACAAACCTTGCAAGACTATGGTCTAAATTTTAAACGAGTTCCACTTATGTGTGATAGCAAAAGTGCAATTGATCTGACAAATAATCCTGTACATCATTCTTGCATCAAGCATATAGATGTTAGACATCATTTTATTAGAGATCACATTTCCAAAGAAAATATCTGCATAAACTTCATTTCAACTGATTCTCAATTGGCAGACATTTTCACAAAACCCCTTCTAGAAAATAGTTTTTGTCGACTTCGTCTCAGTTTAGGCATTTTAGAAATGTGATTTTATTTTTTTATTTGATCTAAAATGCATATGTTAACTAATCTGACTCCCTATTGATTATCGAAAAGATAAATAGTGACTGAAAAAAAGTGATGAGTGCTGATCTCAATCATACATTATGCCTTGAGAGAGTATATTTAGGAAATTTCTTTAAAAATTTAAACAAAAATTGTAATAACTTTGGTTGGTAAAAATTCCATGACCATCTATATTCCTACCATATTTCTACGACTATCACTCGTCAAAATCCAATATAGTATGTCAAAATGTGGTATTTAAACAGAAAATTATTCGTTTTTTAATTAGCAATAAAATCATCCAAAAGTACTCACTCTCATTTAAAAGTCCTCACGGTTATGCATGGGTGAACTACTTGGAATATTTGATTATGTGCTTTCATGCTCATTTAAAAGTCCTCACGGTTATGCATGTATGGAACATATATCAAAATTGGATGAAATAGGCGAGTTGATTCTAGCCCCATTTAAAAGTCCTCACAATTATGCGTGGTTAGAAGATGCTTGGAATTCATTTTTTTTTTAATAAAACTAAGGAATACTACTAATCTCATTTAAAAATCCTAACGGTTATGCATGGTTAGTAAGTATTTAAAAAATTCCTGTCATTAATATACCACAAATGGACACGACTATTTGGATTTCTATGCCGACATCACCCCTATCACTCTAAAATGGAATATGCACCTAAAAGAGTATTTATGATTTTTGTTTGATTTTTTTTAATTTACTATTTATACTCGATTAAGTATTACTGTTGTATTAAAATCTATCACTTTATCACTATTTTCTAACACTGTTACTCTTTTGCTGATAACAAAAGGGGGAGAGAGAAGTTAAGATTTTGGCAAACAAGTTATATTTTTTTATTTTTGCATATTCTCATCTAGGTTCATTGCATTTGTTTTTTATTTAGCATATTTTTTTATTTTATTTTCAAGCATATGTGAATGGGGTGCTTTGTTGTAGGAGGGTATTCAAATAGGGGGAGCTAATAGAATTCATCAAGACCAAATACATTTAATAGAGCCAAAATCTTAATATATGTTTGTTATCATCAAAAGGGGGAGATTGTAGAATACAATAGACTATGATTTTTGTTTGATGATAATAAACATATATATATTCATTTAAATGTATTTGTTATTGTACTATTTTATTTTTTCACATAATAAAATAAATATTTGTTGAATAAAATAAATAACTCGCAATTCATATTTAAACAAATTTTTTATTCAAACAAATTTTTTATTACAAATTCAAATAGTACAAATTTAAGCTCTCACTATATTTACACAATTCCAAATACAAGTTTCAATTACAACACAAATGTTTCATATCACTACATAATTCACTCATCACTCGTATTTGATCTTCAACTTTGTTCCAGCCTGCATCCAGCATCTGAACTATCTGCAGAATAAACACTGACGTAGTAAAATTGAAAAAGAAATATTTTGTAGTGTACAATGCAGTGTGTGAGTTTGAAAATATTGTTTGCCTCAGTTATTTGGGTTGTTCATCATCATTTTTATTCATCTTTCTTTTTCAAACTAGAATCAAAAATACGCGAACAACTTGTAACATGCATAGTGTATCACTGTACATGCCACAAGGTCGTGCACACCGATATACACTTGCTTGTTAAAATTGCAGGGACAGGTGAGCACAAGGTCAAACCCAAACTGCATTCAACTCGGATGCAAACAAAATTGAGGCATGAGAACAAAACAAAACAGAAAATGCAACAAGAATTCAAATTGAACTAGATTCAAAATTTTCAAAGGCAACATGTGCATGCAGCAAATCAACCAAGCAAATACAGCAATGGAGCAATGCATCAAGAAAAATTCAGGCATGAACACACTGGAACCAGACAAGACTTCAAGTGGAACAAGGCTACATTCAGGCATGAACACAATGGAGCATGAAAACAAAATATAGGGCAGAAATCAGAATTGAGACATGAAAACAATAAAAAGGACAAGTGAGCACATAAAAACACCAAATGCAACCAGAGTTCATATGGAACTAGACTACCAGAAATGTACAAAGATCAGACCAGATCAATGAAAACAGACAATACAAAATCAAAAAGCAAGCAGTTGAACATGACAACAGGTCAATAAGGAACCAGACCAAAATGGAACCACACAATCAAAGGCAACATACAGCAGCTCAACTAGACAAGTCTCACATATACACATGTATGTGTCTATGCATATATATGTATACACATAAATCAGACTTCAGAGAATACAAGTTCAATGGTCAGTTCATATGTACATGGATATGCAAGCATTTCTACATGCATAAATACAAGTACAAGCATTAAAGCAATGGTCGGTACAAGGCAGTTCTCTAAATCAATGTAGACAAACACAACAGTGCACAAGAGTTCAAAGGCAAACAGGTTCAAGTACATATGTGCATAAAAGGATATGTATACATGAATGAACACAGTAGTTCAGAACCCAGACCAGAACACAACAGTGCACAGGAGTTCAGAGGCAAATAGGTTCAAGTACATATGTGCATACAAACACAGTAGTGGCGAACACAAGGCTGCAACTAGACAAGAATAGACCAGACTTCAAATGCAAAGCAACAATAACTAAAGCAATCAACAAACAGCCTACTTGAATGCAAAGCAGCATGACAACATACAATCAAAGCAACAAAGTGTCAGACATGTCAAGTTCATATGAAACAGAGAAATGGACATATGAAAATATTTCAACACGTACATGATCATATGCAAGTTAAGTTTCAATATATACAAAGTGGTGCACCAGATATAGACGTGAAACAGAGAAGACATCAATGCATTGGAGCTGCAGCAATCACACACACATGAACACACATGAATGCAAGCACTCGGGTGGTCAGAGCATAGCAACACCAATCACACAGATATATACATACATATATGTATGTATGTATATACATGGAGACATCAGATTAAACTCGAGCAACTAACATCCAAGACTCCAAGTCGAGACCAAAGAAATGGCCAAATGAAATATACTACTGAAGTGTTCAAAAATTCGGTAACTATCAGTAGCAGTTCGATCAAAGTCAAGGAGTAGAAAAAGTCGCCGATGAACGAGTCAGACTTCAGCGAGTCAAGTTTATCTCAAATTCAAATACCAAACTGTAAGCAGCCGATGAACAAGTCATAGGAGCAAAGAACAGAATAGATTTAAACATATTCGAATATATCAACTAATGAACAAGTCAGAATCATCACAATCGTTGAAGCAAGAATCGAATGGCCGAGTAAAGTAATTGAAGAATTCAAACCAAAACATAGGAAACAAAATTATAGGGTTTCGATCCCTATAAAAACCCAATTCATCATTGGCAGAAAATCATGAAGTCGAGTTACTAGCAAGTAAATTAAAACAGCAAATTTAAAATCATACCAAAGCCATAACCGAAGAAGTGCTCGACACAATTGAAGCGACCGAGTGCAATCAAAGCTAGGATCGATTAACGAAGCAAACCAATGTGAAATCATCACTTCGATCGATCAAATATCAAGCGGCGTCTTCAATTGGCACAAATCCTTAATTCCAGATCGCAAAAGGAACAAGGCAGTAGTAGGAAGCAAAAGAATAAAAGGGGAACTCGTTTATCCTTTTTGGGCCGAAGAGATTACACAAGCAAAATAAAAAAGGGAGAAATCATTTAAATCTTTAATTGGGTTGTGACCTTTTTTATTTGTATTGGGCTTAAGTTTTAAATATAGGGTTTTGTTTAGTTTTATTTTTATTTTCTCTTTTAAAATTTTGTAAATTTCTAGTTGTGTAACTAGGTACAAACGACGGGGTGTAGTTTGAGAATTCGCAACTTAGTGGCTGAGTTGTGGTAGAGTTTTGAGCTTAGAGATTAGCTTAATCGAGTTAGCGGGTATCGCAAGTTTACGTGTTTTTGTAAACGACTGATTACTTAATTTCTAGTAGAAATCTTGGGAGCAGCACGTAGGTAGGTTTTTGCCAAAGCTGGGTATAACTGTGTGTGATCTTTTACTGCATTACTCTCTGTTCTATTTTTATTTTTATTTCCGCATTTATATTTAGTAGATCCTATTCACCCACCCTCTAGGGTGAAAACGATCATACAGAGACCACAATGACTGGCATCGATATAGACAATGAGATCTTGGTTCCCTACGGTTACCACAAGAATATGAGCGTTTGTGAGAAGTTCTTTCAATTTCTGGTAAGAAGCTTCACACTTATCAGACCATATAAATCGAATGCCTTTTCTAGTAAGGCTAGTGAGAGGAAGAACAATGCGGGAAAAATCCTTAATGAACCGACGGTAATAACCCGCCAATCCAAGGAAACTGCGAATCACAGAAACATTCTCTGGCCTTTTCCAATTCTGATTGGCTTCTATCTTCGATGGATCGACAGAAATACCATCAGAAGATACAACATGGCCAAGGAACTTCACCTTATTCTCCTAAAAGTGGCACTTGGAGGATTTGGCTTTAAGTTGATGCTGACGGAGAGTGCTCAAAATAATCCTCAAATGATGAGCATGATCGGCTTCAGACTTAGAATAGATAAGGATTTCATCAATGAATACAAGGACGAACTTATCGAGATATTCCCTGAATATTCGATTCATGAGATCGACGAAATAAGCTGGAGTGTTCGTCAAACCGAACGGCATAACGAGCCACTTATAAGAACCATAACGAGTGCGGAATGCGGTAAGAGGAATGCTATCCTCCGCAACTCGTAGCTGATGAAAACCGATGGCAAGGTCAAGTTGAGAGTAGAACTTTCCACCGCTCAACTGATCAAACATGTCATCGATCCTGGGAAATGGATACTTGTTCTTAATGGTTAACTCGTTAAGCTTGCGGTAATTAATGCAAAGCCCAAGAGTACCATCATATTTCTTAACAAAGATGACTGCGGCACCCCATGGTAATGAACTAGGCTAAATGAATTGCTTGGCTTCAAGCTCCAATAACTCCTTTTTGAGTTCCTCATTTTCCTTAGTGGACATCCTCGTGGGAGGATGACTAACAGGATGAGCACCAGGAATGAGATCAATATGGAACTCAATTGCCCGCTTGGGTGGCAAAGCCGAAACAGGTTTAAACACATCAACAAAATCACAAACAACTGGAATTCGAGATACATCATCATCATCTCGAGACTCAAGAGCAAATAAAGATGCTTCAGAATCATGATCGATGTTCCGAAGAATAAGAGATAGTAGCTGAGTTAGGATTTCGAAGATATAAAACTCTCTCAGCACAAAGAATTCTAGCTTCGTATCGAACGAGCCAGTCCATACCCAATAGCATATCAAAGCCAAGGAAATGAATCACGTGCGGATTCACACAGAAAGGAAAACCACAAATAAATATCTCAACATCTTCACATAACATGCTAAGGGTTGTGGATCCCCCGATAGGATTTGCAATCCTCAATGAAGTAATAAGGAAAGAAACATCTGATGGTATAGCATCAATAAGTTCCTTCGATACGAATGAATGCGACGCACCCGTACTGAATAAAACTTGAATAGAACGGTCATGGAATAATATGGAACCCTCAAGAATAGAAGGAGATGTACCTCGAGGCTGTGAAGGTCCAATAGAATCATCTGCTACATTAAGCTTTCCCGAACGAGAACCCTTAGAAGAATTAGGGCACTTGGAAGACTAGTGTCCCTCTTGTTTGCAATTGCGGCAAACGATAGGCTTAGGACACTCCCGAATGAAATGATCACGCGAACCACAGTTGAAACATGACTTATGAGAAGGAGGGGTTGCACCAGAATGAGAGCTAGAGACAAGTGGCTTCTTATTCTTCTTCCAGGGAAATGACTTAGATTTGTGAAAAGGGAATTTCTTTTTGTTTGGATTCTTACGAGTCTCAGCTTCATCACTACTATCCTTTTCCTTTTCAACCGCTTCCAGGTGAAGCGATACATCAACCAATTCTTCAAAGGATAGCTTAAGTTGCAACATAAGAGATTTCTTCAAATATTTCTTAAGGCCCGAAACAAACTTTAGATTCTTCTTATAAGAGGTGCTGATATGCTCTAGGCCATATTTGGATAAGGCCTCGAAAGATGAAACATACTCGGCAAAAGATGACTTTCCTTGCTTCAATTCATGGAAATGTCTAGCTAGGATAGCCGTCTCAGACTCCGGAACGAATTTGAGCTCGAAACGTTCCTTGAACTACTTCCACTCAAGGGTGGCCTCATCGATCTCAGCAAAAAGCAACTCATACCAATCCAACGCACGTTCTTGCAACATGCTCGATGCGACAAGAATGCAGTGGTGGTCGGATATCTCCATGCAAGTAAAGATGCGCTCACACAGATGGAGCCATGCCTGAAGCTCTAATATAGACTCCGAGCCTTTGAACAGCTTGCCTCCAAGATGGGTGAAATCACTACACATACGTGCAAATGCGGACTTGCGTGGAGAAGAAGATCAAGAAGGTGCTGGAGGCTGAGTGCTGCGAATAAGCTCTAAGATCTGCTCGGTGGACATATAAACACCTTTGGGATATGAGCCACTGGACAGCTCAGCACCCGAATGGCGGCCTCTACCACTTCCAGCCATCCACCGAATGTATAAGATAAGATTTTGATTATTCACAAGGGTAAGATATTATTAATTGAATTCAACATATGGAATACTACAGAATTTTTAAAAGATTGCATTCCTAGATGTATTCCCACTTATATGAACCCCCAAAGGACACGATTAAGCATGACTGCAATTAAGGATAAGAACGCTTGGGATTTATGTGATTGCATATATTGTACTTTATTGTAATGTATTGCTCATATACCAATCTGTGTTTATCACATTTTTTTCTGAATTCATCTTTGATACCAAGCTATGTCGCCCCACCCCGAAACCTACACTAACAAACAATATTACTAGGTAATATGTCTGCTAGTGTAGAGAATAGGTCTGGTTAGGAGCGACCATCTGTGAGTCCTGCATTAAACAAGTATCAAGTACGTCGATTTAGTGCTCTCTTTTTTCTTAACCCATGTGGATCGGCATACTTAATTCTTGCCTAATACAATACTATGGTGGCTAAAGGATCAATCCAGAATAAAACATAATTATAAAAGTAACACAGATCACAGAACAGCAAACACAGCTATGTACACAGATACTACTACAGTACAATACATAGTGTCACATAAGAGTAGGTGGTTATACAAACCACACACATATATACATCAAGTCAAAAAGAATATAGTACATATCAGTGTATACAAAATAGAACAACTACATTACTAGACCAAAACACGCCTAAGCGATCAAAAAGTGATAGGTAGTCCATACGCGGAAGCTGGATAGCTGGAATCTACATTAGGTGCTAACCTGTAAAAACTCGGTCTGACCCGAGTATAAATACACGGGTCAGTCTAGCTAAAACAGAGTAGTTAGGAAATAATAAGTGAAAGATAATATCCCCCAAGGGCCCAACATCTTGAAAGAGAAGCGACGACACAAATTCTCAATGTCGTGGATTATATGAGCAAGGTTCAACTAATCAACACATGGTATAAGGGTTTCCATTGATAATAAATTGCTAAGCACAAAGGCTAAGCTAATGGTATGTAATTATATAGCACATGAAAACAAGATGGAAATTATCACAACAACAACATGTAGAACCCGTTCAAGAGTTCGAATCAACGGGAATGAAATCACCATAAATAAACAACATGATAGCGCTCAGGCTATATAAATAAACCAACATCGACAACCATGGTGAAAACATTCATAAATCATCTAAATTCTAGAAATCAATGTAAAGATATCTGGACCCAACAGTCCAAAATTTGCCCAACAGCTGTATATGTAGAAAGGACCCAACGGTCCAATAAGTGGCCCAACAGCCTGCCAATTACTAATTATAGGAGCCCCAATAGTCTCAAATAGGACCCAACAGTCCGTGATTAGCCCAACGGCTTTATATATTTATATAGGACCCAACAGTCCAAGTACTAGCAATAACAACAAGAGGATGTGTCACAGACTCCCAAACCTTAATCCGAATAGTGACAATGGTGTAGCTTCAATAGAACGAATCTGGAATTAACCAATATAGCAAACCTACGTGTCCCATACCACATGGTTTGTCAGATTGTTCAAATCGCTTCCTCGTTCTCTCGAAGAGTGCAAAAGTGTGTATTTTAATATAGAAATTACTTGCTTCGAGAAAACGAATTTTTAAAACGATTTTGAAATCATTTGGAATTTGTTTCTTTAAAAATCTCTATATTTTGGAAAATATTGTATATTATATAGCTTTGAGAAATTATAACTTTAAAACAACTTAGAAAACATTTATCTCAAAGCAATAATTTGTTCGCGTCGACTAAAGTTCTATGAACTAGAAAATAGCCGAATGAATTTTATAATAAAAATAACCGCAAGTGCACGGCGTACACTTGTAGTACGTGGCGAATATGGGTCGATCCATAGGGAATTGATGATTTTAAAATTGCTATTCAATCAAATTAAACCAAAGTCGAGTGAAAGTTAAGCTAGAGAATTAGAGAATGAACTAACTAACTAAAAGAAAAGAGATGCAAATATAAGAGTTAAATGACAATTTAGAGAATAAATCCACTCTCTAGATCATGTAATTCAACACATATGAAATCATGATCTCTCTTTTATGGTCATTAGTGCTTTAATTGATGTGCCTATCATAAGTATGGCATATTTGTGCTATTAGTTAGCCAACATAAGCCATCAAACTTTGAAATACCCCTTAAACCACTTACTAACTTTAATGAACTTTGACACTGAAAATGAAAATGAAATCTATTTTAAGTATGGCATATTAACTATTGATTAGAAATATAGACCATCAAATTTTAAGTTCAAATCACTTTCTTTTGCCATAATCATATTTTGATGAAGAGGCAATTAGTGTTAGTGATTGTTTAAGCATAGCCTATTTGATGTCAACAATATAGGCTATCAAATTCAAAGCAAAAACAACTAGTAAACCATTTCTATCATCATCATTAAGCACAAAAAGAGAGCATGAATTAACAAATAGTTGAAGCTACATAATTAGAGAGCTTCATTATCCATAAATTGAAGGGGTTTAGCCTCTCATATTTGTCATTTAATTAACAAATGTAGCTAACAACATGAAAGCAAAATGAAAGGAAAATGAAAGCTAATGGAAAAGAGAGCTAATTAACAAGAATTAAAACTATTCTACTTGCGTGAAAGTAAATCTACACTACAACATGAAAGGAAATAAACAAGAAAGGGAAAAGATCATATATTAAATTGCGTAAAAAAAAGAAAAGAAAATTACATGAAATAAAAATGGCTAAGTAGTCATGAAAAGAGAAAGAGAACCTGTCTTTTATTTTGAGCCTAAACTAAATTAAGAGAGACTAAGGAAGAGGATTACATGAAACATAAGGGGTCTTTATACATGTATGAAACCCTAATTCATATTTTTGGGGAATGCCCAAAATACCCTTGAGAAGGTGTGGAGGCCAAGTAATTATTAGCTTTTACTAATCATCATGTAAGTATACATGAAGCCATTAATTCCATAAGCATGTGCATTAGCCTCTAATTTGTACATTAAGGTAGGTGGGTAGGTGGGGTCCTCCATTATCATGCCTTTGAATTATTTCCATCTTCATTTCTTTATCTTCACCCTTGTGCATGCATACATCTTCATGAAATCACTTGTATATGAATTTAAATTCCTACAAAGTAATATAGAAATTTTCAATTAAATTTTAGAAAATTAATATACGCACAAAAATGACCATTTTACCCTTGGATGAAGATGAATATGTGACAATTTAAAATAATTTGAATTTTGGTTTAAACAAGTTAAAATACCCGATATCATCATTTATTTAATTTAAATAGATTAAATATGGTGGTAAAAATATGCACATTTACGTGCACATCAAATACCCCCACACTTATCTTTTTATTCGTCCTCGAATAAAGAAAAACTAAGATAAATCCGTTTTCGTAGGGAGCACGGTTGCATTGAGCGTATGCAACAAGCCGTTAAACCTCTGGGTGTCCCCAGTAGGATGAGTGTTGTCTCGTGAGGGTTTTCAGAGGATACTAATCCAAATGCAGGACGAAAATAGTTACAAAATGCTAGATTTATTTACAAAGATGTGAATGCAAGTTTTTGAAAATATTTACGAAAGAGGGATTTACTTTTAAATTAACACAAATAAGTCAAATATAGGTTTGGTTATTATCTTGAAAATTTTAGTCATTTACTCGTCAAAATTTCCAACAAAAATCAAGTTATCATAACAACTAGACTATAGTTTAACTCATTGTTTCGGTTGATAACAAAGTGTAATTTGAAATGGATCCTTAGTTGATTATCAAAGTTTATCAAAGTGGTATTTCATTTCATTTCAATAACAAATCAAATCAAATAGGTTAAAATAGTGCGTAAATTTCAATTGCTTACTCTCTCTTATTTTATTTTATTTTTGAAAATTTTATGGATATTAACAATATATACATATGCCTAACTCAAATAAACTAAGGCCAGATATATTACCCATGCAGTGCCTTGCAGACTTATGTGAGGGGAATACAGAGCGTGGCGAGTGAACACACAAGTGTGAACACTTATCGACTGTAGGCGTTATTAGTAAAATAATATTTTATATACACACACCTAACTCAGATAAACTGAGGCCAGATATACCGATCGTGCACTGCCTTTCGAGCTTACGTGAGAAGGGTACAGAGCATGGCGAGTGAACACACGAGTGTGAACACATGACTCTAGGTGTTAAAAATATATACATATATACAAATGTTTTTTTTCTTTTTCTTTTTCTTCTTTTTTTAGAAAGAGAGAGTTTTGCAAAATCATCTTAGCACCATTTAACTTAGAAGACAAAAAACATGTTATATCCTTTACTTTAAATTCACCACTTTTTTAAAACAAAGATTTTCAATTAGGATGTATTTCGTAATTAACACGTATGAATCTTCCTATATACCAGTTAAACCATTTTATTTGTAATCAAACTTCATTTTTATTTTTGTTAAGACAAATTAAATTTCAAAAATTTCAATTTAATAAGCCAAAACCATATATTTATCCTATAGTGTTTCTTTAAAAATAAATCAAAATGCTTTTTAAATTTTTTTTTCGAGATTTTTTTTCTGATTTTGGAAAGAAAATAAAAATAAATAAACCATGAAAAATCGAAAATGATGATGAGTCTCCCCCTGACACTTGATTTTGACTGTGTCCCCACAGTCAACCCAAGTGGAAGGAGAAAAACAAAAACAAAAACATGACCTTTATTTAAATGAAAATTAACGGTATTTACACGAGATCATAAAGTATATTGTCAAAAAGTAAATGAAACGGTCTTCCAAAGACCGATTCATTTGTCTCGTCAAATATGCAGGACACAACTTAAGCTTAAACTCGAAAAACAAAACTGTAAATTTCAAAATCGAACGTTGATTTGGAAAAATGAATGTCGTTCTATTAAAAATTGTACGAGTCGTTTTATTTTCAATGATTTTTGGGGTTGATAAAACGATTGATTGAAGTTCAAGTTTATTTTCACCAAATTGAAATTCAAGCTGTTCATTAAAAAATTCTTCAGAATTATTAATTTCAAAATTAAAATGGTGATTTAAATCTTCCCCATCAAAATTTGACAACTCGTTTTCGAAAAGTCTAAAGAAATCATGTTCATTGAATTCGTCTTCCTTATTTGGATTATCACCAACTTCATCGCATATATTAAGTTCAAAATCCAAAGTTGTTGTATTCAAATTTTTGGAATCGAGAAAAGGAAGATTGAGTTTTAAATTTGGTTCCATACCCTCAAAAGAATTGAAATCCAACTCAATTACCGTGTTTTCAACAACTTCACTAAGATTGTTATTTTCAATTTCAAAAGTTGTTATTTGAAAATCGTCGATTTGGGTAAAAGATGGATTATTATTTGACTCGTCACACGTTGAAATTTGATTTTGTTTCTCACGTTCTTTCATATATGTTTCGAAAAACAAATCCATGTGATCATTGTAGATTTCGTCCATTTGTTCAACAAAATCCAATTTATAGTTATTAACTTGAGAATTTTTGATTTGGATTTGTTGAGAACAAAAATTTTCACTCGTATCGTAATCGAGATTATTCCCATTGCCAAAATTATTTGAAAAGTGGATCACATTTTCGTTTTGATTTTGGAATTCATTTTGGAGTTCAAAATTGAATTGACATGGGCTATACTCGAAGTCATTGGGATTTTAAAGTGAATTCAAATGTTGATTGTTTTGAAAATTTTGACTTGAGTTATCACACAAATATGAATTACACAGTTCATTTATCCTTTGATTTTGTTCTATAGAGATTTCAAGTAGAGATGAAATACTATTTTCGAGATTCGAGGGTGGTTCGTCATTTTGAAAATATTGTGATTCAATACTCGAATCGTTTAAACAATAGTTGTTGTTGAAATATCCATAAGAATTTGAAGTGAAATTATATGGATTATATTGATTTTCATAACTATCATAAAATTCATGTGAGTAAGGAAATTCAGACATTTTCAAGTTTGTTTTTGGTTTTTTTATAAAGGAAAAATATTTACAAAAAGAATTTATTTTTCAAAATGGAAAATTGATTTTTTGTTTTGTTTTTGATTTTTCAAATTTTTTTTGTTTTTTTGAAAAGATTTTATATTTTTTTTGGATTTTTGATTTTCTAAAAAAAGCAAGTAAATTTTTTTTTTGAATTTTTTGAATTTTGATTTGAAAATTTTCAAGAGAAAAGGGAAAAAACTAAGTTAAGAAATATTTACGATTTTTTTAGTTTTGGATTTTGAATTTTTTGTTTTTTTAAAATATGCATGAACTAATGCAACTAAATAAATGCGGTGGTTAATTACAAATGATTTATCCTAAGTTAACCCAAAATTGTATAATTACACTTTGTTTTAAATCAACAAGATAGTTCTCAGCCAGGTAACAGACAGGATTTATCGGTGCACCATGAATCACCGTAGCAATGCAGCCGAAGGTTTAAGTACCTTCAGAGAAACAATTCAGTATAATATTTACGAATCGCCGTAATATTTATAACTGATTATTGCTCTGCCGTAGCCTAGACACCAAGAAATTAAATTGTCGAAAGCGGAAAAAATTATCAATATACAATTAAGTGTTATTGATGTCTAATTGTTTTTATTAATCAAAATCTAGGATGAAATGCAAAGCAGAAAATAAATGTGTATTAACAATGCAACTGCAAATGATTTTTGTTTTTGTTTTTGGTTTTTTTTGAATAATTATTTTTAAATGCAAGCAAACAACAATGCAAGACAAATAAAAACAGTAGATAAGGGTTAAAAGCAAAAAAAAAAATTATAAGCAAGCGGAGCAGTTATTTTTTTTGGCAAGCTTAGCAGCGCAATCCTTCTCCTTCTATTTTTGCAACCTGAAAGATAAAACAAAGATATATACACAGATTATTTATATATATATATATCAAAGTAGAAACTAAGAAAAATGAAAACAGAACAGCAATGAACCTAAAACAAAACGAATGAAACTATACAAAAGAAAACAACATTAAATCTAACTTGTTTGTTTGTTTGTTTTTTTTAAGGAAGAAGTAAAATAAATTAAAATGAAACAACTTGGGTTTTTTATTAAGAAACAAAATAAATGAAACAAAAAAAACTTCTTTTTTAGGGAGAGACTTTGTTTTTTTTTGAAAAGAAACTAAAAAGTGAAGTTTTACTTAAAAAAAAATTATCAAAGAAGAAATTAAGAAAAATGAAAACAAGACATAAATGAACCTAAAACAAAACCAATGAAGCTAGAACAAATGAAAACAAAATTAAATCTAACTTGTTTGTTTGTTGTCCTTTTTTTAAATATTAAAGAAGGGAAAAAAATTAAAAAGCTTTAATGTTTAAAATCTTTTTTTATTAAAACACACGGCCTTGCTCACCCGACCCACTAAAGAAAATAAAACCACAAACTTAATTCTCAATCAAATGTAACTTTCTGAAAATCAACTCATGAATCAAAATTAACTCTCGAGTCGAATCAAAATTGACTAAAATCGAGAGTGGCTTGGAGGTGTTGTTTGAATTGCAGGTTATATGTATTGCGATTTGAATTGCAGGCTTAGGCGATTTGGGTTGGCAATGGAGGTCGCGGTAGTGGTTTGAAGTGGATTCGATTCGTGGTTTGGGGATTGATCGAGGGGATGTAGTCGGTGATTTTAAAGTGTGGACAGCTCACGATGATGATTGTCGATGTGGGTTTCAACTTGCTGCTGTGAATTTGGAGGTTCAATGGTTGTTAAACGCGATGTTGTGGGTTTACGGAGGTAGATTGATGGTCGCGCTCAATTGTAGAGGTTAAATTTGGGGATTTTTGCTACAGTCGATGTCTGGTTCGATGTGGGTTGTTCGACTTGGAGTCGCGAAGTCCGAGGCTGAGATTTTATTGGGAGGTTGTTCGTGGTTGCAGCAGTTCAGTGGAAGTGAGGTCAACGTTCGTTTGTGTGAAGCGATTTGAGGACTGCAGAAATGATCGCCATGGTTGGGGATTTTGGTTTGGTTTGGCGATTGGTTTGCATATGTGGGATTGGCTGTATTGGGATGAAATGAGTTATTGGCACTTGACAGCGATGGTCGGATAGCAAATGAAGGCTATTGTCATATGAAAGCTAGTTTGTGCACTGTATTTGACTGAGAATGTATTGAACGGAAGTGAGTGACTGTCTGTTGTATGGTTGTAGATGGAGGTTGTGGATTCTGTAGTTTGTCTGTTGACGGAGGGGTGGATGTTGTTAGTCGAAGAGTGTTGATTGTGAATGATTTCAGGTATGAAATGTTTGAAATGAATGTGGTGAATGTTTGGTAGGATATGCAAATGAAGTGGTGGAATGTAGGCAATGTAGTGATGTGTCTGATATGTAAGCAAGAATGATGGTGAATGAGATGAAGTGGTTATAGGCAGTGGAATATGAGTTTGTTGTGTTGATATGTCTGAAGTATGAAACTTGTTTGAGTGGTTGATGGGTGGCAGGTTTGATATTGATGACAGCAAGGGGATGTGGCTATGCACTGATGAAATGGTGCACAGGTTGGGTTGAAGGGTGGTGCTCAGGCTTGTAGGTGTTGGGAGGCAGTAAGGGGGTGATGTTTGGTATGGTATGTAAGAAATTATGGGTGCAGCAGTAAGAAGTAAAGTGAGGTAGAAGTGGATTTGTTGTTGTAGAGGGATGAAAGTGGCCGAAGGAAAGTGAGTGATGTATCTTGTTGGAGCAGTTGAATGAAGAAGAGAATGGTTGAGGGATGTTGTGGTCAGTTGTAGATGGGCAAGAATGGAGAGGAGCTGATGTTGATTTCTGTTTGGATGTGGGGTGTTTGTAGAGGGGAGACTGTGGAAGTTTTGATGGGTGGTTAACTAATTGATGGTTGTAGAATGGATGTAGCGGTGAAATGGGATGGTTTGGTTTGAAGTATGACTGTGGTATAAGCACAAATGTATGGTGTTGGAAGGAAACTGAAGTGGTCAGGGAAATATGATGAGATAGGGGAAGTGTTGCACTGCACAGTGATATGCACAGTGAACAGTGTCTATTATTTTTTTTCTTTTGTAAATGTAAAAAAAGAAAAGGGAGGATGTAAATGTTAAAATGAAAAATGCAAATGTGAATAAATTTTTTTTTAGAAATTGTGTTTTTTTTCTTTTTTTTAATATGGAAAGGCAAACAAAACAACTATAACAACACGCATCCAAACAAATGCAAGCACTAATCACACAAACAAATAATTTTTTTAATGCAAGTTAACACACAAACAACACACAATATAATTAAAAGAAAATAATTCGAAGAATAGAAAAATAAAATCAAAGCAACTCCCCGGCAACGGCGCCAAAAACTTGTTCGCGTCGACTAAAGTTCTATGAATTAGAAAATAGCCGAACGAATTTTATAATAAAAATAACCGCAAGCGCACGGCGTACACTTGTAGTACGTGGCGAATACTTGTCGATCCGCATGGAAATGATGATTTTAAAAATGCTATTCAATCAAATTAAACCAAAGTCGAGTGAAATTTAAGCTAGAGAATTAGAGAATGAACTAACTAACTAAAAGAAAAGAGATGCAAATATAAGAGTTAAATGACAATTTAGAGAATAAATCCACTCTCTAGATCATGTAGTTCAACACATATGAAATCATGATCTTTCTTTTATGGTCATTAGTGCTTTAATTGATGTGCCTATCATAAGTATGGCATATTTGTGCTATTAGTTAGCCAACATAAGCCATCAAACTTTGACACACCCCTTAAACCACTTACTAACTTTAATGAACTTTGACAATGAAAATGAAATCTATTTTAAGTATGGCCTATTAACTATTGATTAGAAATATAGACCATTAAATTTTAATTTCAAATCACTTTCTTTTGCCATAATCATATTTTGATGAAGAGGCAATTAGTGTTAGTGATTATTTAAGCATAGCCTATTTGATGTCAACAATATAGGCTATCAAATTCAAAGCAAAAACAACTAGTAAACCATTTCTATCATCATCATTAAGCATAAAGAGAGAGCATGAATTAACAAATAGTTGAAGCTACATAATTAGAGAGCTTCATTACCCCTAAATTGAAGGGGTTTAGCCTCTCATATTTGTTATTTGATTAACAAATGTAGCTAACAACATGAAAGCAAAATGAAAGCTAATGGAAAAGAGAGCTAATTAACAAGAATTAGAACTATTCTACTTGCATGAAAGTAAATCTACACTACAACATGAAAGGAAATAAACAAGAAAGGGAAAAGATCATATATTAAATTGCATAAAAAAAATTACATGAAATAAAAATGGCTAAGTAGCCATGAAAAGAGAAAGAGAACTTGTCTTTTATTTTGAGCTTAAACTAAATTAAGAGAGACTAAGAAAGAGGGTTACATGAAACATAAGGGGTCTTTATACATGTATGAAACCCTAATTCATATTTTTGGAGAATGCCCAAAATACCCTTGAGAATGTGTGGAGGCCAAGTAATCATTAGCTTCTACTAATCATCGTTTAAGTGTACATGAACACATTAATTCCATAAACATGTGCATTAGCCTCTAATTTGTACATTAAGGTAGGTAGGTAGGTGGAGTCCTCCATTATCATGCCTTTGAATTATTTCCATCTTCATTTCTTTATCTTCACTCTTGTGCATGCATACATCTTCATGAAACTACTTGTATATGAATTTAAATTCCTACAAAATAATATAGAAATTTTCAATTAAATTTTAGAAAAGTAATATATGCAAAAAAATGACCATTTTGTCCTTGGATGAAGATGAATATATGACAATTTGAAATAATTTGAATTTTGGTTTAAACAAGTTAAAATACACGATATGATCATTTATTTAATTTAAATAGATAAATATGGTGGTAAAAATATGCACATTTACGTGCACATCAAATTTGTATGCAGAAATCTTTTAAAAATCGGTTTATAAAAACGTGTAGTGTCAACAAATTCACGAAATCATTCATGAAATCGACATACGAAAATCACCTAAAACCTCACCAATCTGAAATACGGATAAGTGGTAATGTTAGCTCTTCCATCTTAGGAACAAGCCGATAAAAACAACATCGAAATTTGCTTCAGAAATCCATGTAAAACAACTCAAAAAATTTCAACTGGAGCAAAACATGCTCTGATTCAAAGTTCCAAGCGCGTTTTCAACTAGTTACAGAGGTCTAAAAGCCTAGAAATTTTACATGCATAGGGTTCAACAACTCTACTTTCAATAAAAAAAATGGACTTTATCCGACAGGAAACGCGAGAGATATAAGGTCACAAAGTTGGACTCACAGCCAGATTTCACTGTAAACAGCTGGAGCAAAATATGCTTCGACTCAAAGTTTGACAGTAGGTTTCTATAAGCGACAGAGGTCGGAATGACCTTAAATTTGACTGCATATAGTTAAACAATAGTACTATAAATCAGAAAAAGTTTGACACAATTCAAACAAGAAACGAGAGAGATATAAGCCCTCAAAGTTGAACTCACAGCCAGATTTCACTGTAAACAGCTGGAGCAAAACATGCTCCAATTCAAAATTTGACAGCACATATCAAAAAGCTACAGAGGTCGGAATGACCTAAAATTTGACATGCATATAGTTCAACAATAATACTATCAACCTGAAATTTTTTGACATAAATTGGACAAGAAACAAGAGATATATAAGCTCTCAAAGTTGAACTCACGGCCAGATTTCACTGTAAACAGCTGGAGCAAAACATGCTCCGATTCAAAGATTGATAGCAAGTTTCTATAAGCTACAGAGGTCGAAATGACCTAAAATTTGACATGCATATATTTAAAAAAACAATACTATTAACCAGAAAAAGTTTGACACAAATCAGACAAGAAACGAGAGGGATATAAGCTCTCAAAGTTGGACTCACAGCCAGATTTCACTGTAAACTAGAAATTAGATTTATAGTTTACACAGAGTTTTAAATCAACCGAAACTGAGGTAAAACTTTACAGGCATCTTAATTTGGCTAGAAGAGTGAGTTACTAACTCACCTTAGCAAAATTTTGGATCAAGCTAGAGGAAGATGCAAGCTTTGGCCTTGTTTTGTGCTTCAGCAACCTGTTTAGAAGAAGAAATAGACATGCAGAAGAAACTGGAGTTACAGTAGCTAATTTCTTACAAAACAAAAGAGATAGATGAAATAGATTCATGATTAAGAAGAGAATACCTGATTGGAAATGACTAGCAACAAGTTTCTAGCTTTTAATTTGGATATACAAGAGTTTTTGGAGAGATTTTGAAAGAGGGGTTTTCTTCTTTTTCTTTCTCAGTTTTCTGATTTTTGTTTACAGGGAGGAAAATGAAGAGACGAGTCTGTACGTACTCTTCCTTAGTCACCAGAAGGATTTAATGGGTAATGGGCTTGGTTTAGAGAGGTTAGGATCCAATAAGGCTAAGATTAATTAATTTAGGCTATTATGTTACCACTGACCCAAAATTAACACATAATTAACACCTATTTAAGCCATATTAACACCAATTGTTCATATTTAAGCATATTTAAACTTTAAAAAATTAATGCAACATGTATAAAATCATTCAAACCACTTTTAAACACTATTTTTTTAACACAACCATTTTAAAATTTACACTTTCAACTAAAATATGTAATTTTTCACTTAATTGTTTAAAACTTACATTTTTAATAACTAAATTTGTACAAAACACATTATTTAAACACAATAAATGTACAAACCTTATTAAAAATATTTTAACACCTAAATATTGATTTTTTTATTAATATTTCCCTTTTTAATTCATCATTTGCAACTTAATAAATTTCCAAAACAACCAAAATTTGTCAATAGCAACAAATTATCTAATTATTGCATTTTAACATGCACAACATTTTAATACATGTTTTTATCACCATTTCACATTATAAAGTTCCAAGACTTTATTTTCACCATATTTAAATTTGTTTAACCGAATAATATTGAATTGAAGTATTACATTTATTTTTATTCAGTTCAATACAACCCATATTCACCATATACTCATATTTTAACCCAAATATCATCTTTTAACCATTTTGAATGATCAAATAAATTATTCTCTCCAAATTTATTTTATTTTCATAATTAACAAACCATAATCCTCATTATAATTTGTTTAGACAGGTAATTACAAAACCAGGGTTGTTACAACCAGTCTTTCATCAGTTTGTCTTAGCCCTTGTCTGCTGTGCCCGAGCTATTCTCCTAGAGCAGGTAGACCTTGTGGTCTTACAGTTTCCTCACCGTTTGGCGGTTTCTTAACGTACTACTAGAGCTTGTTATTCCTTATCAGCTTCTTAATTAGATTTTTCAAACGTCGAGATTCATTATTGTTATGTCCGTGAGTTTCATGGAAGCGATAATACTTTCCTGAGCGCTTCTGTTTATCAGTCGCCTCTCTCCAGGGTAGCTTCTTGTATTGTTCCATCCCTTGCATGGCGAGGTAGATGTTTTCCAATATATCGTTTAGAGGTGTATATTCTTCCAGTCCCAAGTTCCTTAGACGCTAGCATTTTTCATTTTGTTGGCCGCTTGGAGCTTGATTCTTCTTCCTCTAATTATCAGAATCCTCGGCGTTAAGTACTGCGTTCGTAGAGTTTCCTCCGGCTTTCTTTACAGCAATATTGCTCTGTATCACTTCCATTGAACTCCAAGCATCACCTCTTCTGGGACGATTGCATGCTTCTTCCAAACGTAGGAACTAATTAGCCTTCCTATAAAAAATGTCCATCGTCAACGGGGTTTCATTTCCAACCATCTTCCGAAATCAATCACGTGATGAATCCCCCTAATCAGTGCCATCAATACTATGACATCCTTAGTATTTGTAACTTTCATCACAATTTCATGGAATCTATTTAAGAAATCCTTCAATGACTCTCTTGCTCCCTGGAAGAGATATGATAATGACATCATGTTGTTCGGACGTGAAGAGTGTAAACAGAATTGCTCCATAAATTTTCTCAACAACTCAGCGAAAAACAATATGGATCTCGACAGGAGTCGAGCGAACCACATCATCTCTACTCCCTCTAGGAATATTGGAAAGCAATGACATATCACGGCATTAGATGCTCTAGCATAGTCCATATGCCATTCATATTTCATCAAGTGCTACCATGAATCTATCTTTCCATCGTACAGCTACATCATTTGCATTACAAATCTCCATGGATACTTCACACACAGAATGTTCTCGGTAAACGGATTCCATCTAGGAGAAGTGCCCCATTCAATATTGCTTCAAACCGATTTTCATTCAGAAGTTTCCTGACCATCTCGGCCAAATAATCCAGTTCCACAGGTTTGGTTGAACGGCGCTAATCGGGATCTATTCTGAGTGTTCAGCCCGACGAATGCTCTCGGGCAGACCCTCGATACTTGGGTTCTCTAGACTCCGGGAGATCCGTTCATTCAGTAGTCCTCCCTGTTTGATTCTTGTGTGTTGAATCATTAGCAGTAGCTCGATATTCCAGATTCTGATCACCAAAAGCATGCCTAGGGTCAAGTCCACACCACCATTCGAAGGGAAAGCTCCATATCCAACATAAGTTGGATTGGTACCGATCCATCCTCTTGAACCGGTACCGATGCACAAACCCTTGCTACGAGTTTGCCTCTTCTCTTGATGTGAAGTCCCCGTAGTGTTTTGATCCATCTTATTCCTCTATCTCCGCTCGGATGATGAGGAACTATTAGATTCTGAAGTAGAATGTTCCAAGTCCCTTGTTTTCCTTCTATGGCGGTTCTGGGTCAGCTCGTTCAGCAGTCTCAAATTCTCCTACATCTACTGGTGCACCTCATTGCGAGTCTCCTGAAACCTATTCTCCATCTGCTTCATCATGCGATCCATCTTCATTCTGGTCACGATATCAGCTGGATTCTAGATCTCTAGCTGGTTTTGCTGGGCAACTTCGTCCACATGATAAGTATCTTGATTCTCAACATCATCAATAGCTCCGAAGTTTGTTGCACGCTCCTTCCTTGGGGCCATAGCAAATAACTTCAAGTAGATTATTGTAAATATGAATAGCAGAATGGTAAGATTGGAAAATTGGATCTATCTCTTGAATCTACGAAATCCAATAATAGATTATGGATCCAAATAACTTGAGAATATCTTTCTTAGAGAAAGCACCAAAATATTTGAATCAAAAATGGCACAAATACCTAATAGATTGTGTAGAGAATAAGAAGTGAAGAAAATAAATGAAAAGGAGCAAGAAAAAAAGACAATAATTTATAATGGTTTGACTAATCTTGGCCTACGTCCACTTAGTGATTATATTGATTGTATCACTGGTTTACAATCGGTTTGTTCTTAAGGGTCGGTATAAATCCATAGGTGATTACAAGAAATTAAAGGAAGAAAGAGCTAGACCCAAAAGATCCAAAAAAAATGAGACATGCCTGTCCCTCTATTTATAGACATAGGAAGCCTAAAATCTCATCCTAATGATCCTCACCTCATTTTCCATGTCATGGACCACTTCTCTAAGAAAATAGATGGACACCTCATAAATATTCACGAATCGTTACCGATCCATGAGCTTAGATCGGTACCGATCCATAAATTCCTCATATGGATGGTTTTGAACTTCTTAACCTGGCTCAACTTCTGGTTAGCTTCATGATTCCAGACTTTTTTGCATCATTGCTAGCTTTTCTGAGTCCAAATGATGGATCTGTGGAGAAGTAGAGTTGCCGATTTCAAGCGCTCATGGAGATCGATAGAGAATCGCATGGAATCAACAAAATAACACTTGAAATAGGCCTCTGGCATCATCACTAGCATATAGAAGAAGTGGGGGCTAGTTTGGACCAAACTTCGTGGATCGGTATCAATCCATGATGTTGGATCAGTACTGATCCAACACATCTTGGCTCTTCATCCTTTATTACTTCGAGTTGTTTTGTTCTCACCCATTGGCTCTATTTGCATTTGGTTTCTAGGCTCCTGGACTGTCTCTCCGGGCTTCCTACCTTGACAGTTTCCACGTTTGATTCGTCCAGTCTATCCGAATATTACCTGGTCAAAAAGTGGGATAACTATTGGCTTTTTCTATAATTAATTAATTAACTAACTACTATATGGAAACATTAATGCAAGTTTACAACTTTAATATGAACATGTTAGGATTTAATGGTTTGCTTGATAGGGGTTAGAAACTGTTAACCTGCTTCTGAGCCAAAGTAGATTTTAACCGAATTTAGAAGATCAACACCTAGACGAAACGTCTTGAAAATTGGCTAGCACACTTAAATGAAGCAAGGAAATAACTCAGGAAAATTTCAACCAAAAAAACACTAAGGAAACAAGTCGGCACCGACATGTTTTGTACCGACTTGTTTTGGATGACTTGTTTTAAGCCCATATTCCTCCAATCCAACTTCACATGAGTTATCATCTACCTTTTCCATATGTGTCCAAGTAATTTCTAAGGGTTTTTAACGACCAAGAGTTGAAGGGTTAACAGTTAGAATGTTAGAATAAACCAAGTGATGAAGGAACGATCACCAAAATTAACCAAAAATCGATGAAAACAACATAGAACGCAACAAAACGAAGTAAGAAGAAGGATGCAAGAAAGTTCGAAGTGGTTCGAACTAAGGAAACATGTCGGCACCAACATGTTTAAGTCGGTACTAACATGGGAAGCTCTACAACTTGGTGCGTGACTTTGGACCGATGTCTAAACTCTGCTTCAAGTGGACTTTTGCCCCCAACACAACTATTTCCTTTATAAATACAAGCCTAACTACAACCAAGGAGGGATCTGTTTCATCTCCTGCAGCACTCTAACTCTGGGATCCGATCTCTATGCCATTGGAGACTTCTCTCTCTCTTCTTCACTCCTATCCTCTATGTCTTAAACTCTTTAAAAACATCATCGTAAATCTAAGATCCACTAGATTGTGGTTAGATCTGATATAATTAGTTATAATCCAAAGAGAGAAATAAAAAGATTGAAGTGGACATAGCACTAGAAGAAAATATGTTATTAATAACGCCATTAGATAACACGTCATTATAAAGCATTATTGTTTACCTTTAACCTTTTGTTTTTTACTTTATATTTGTTTTGTTTCGCAAGTACGTAATGCTCAGGCCTCAAAATTAATGTTCAGACCTCAAAATTTTCGTCTCCCTCCGAAAAAACTCTATCCAGTTTTTGTCTCCCTCCCCTCCCGAAATGAAATACCGTGTATTAATTTTCATCTCCGTCACAAAAATAAATAACCCTAATCAAAACCAAATTAGTCGACGATGATTTTGCTCTTCAGCAGTTTCATACTCCAGCTCTGATCTTCTACGCTCCTACTCTGAACTCCACAACGATTTGAAGAACTCGGCTTGATTTGAAGAAGTTGCATGCAAGTAATTCGGTCCGAGGTGATCTTCCAAAACTCTAATTTGATTTATTGCGATTTTGTTCTTCTGTTATTTCTAGAACCCTAAATTTCAAGAACCCAAAATGCTTATTCATTTTTTGGACTGTTTTTGGATATTATAACTTTATGACTTGTCTATCAGATAAACTTGTTTTGGCCTATAGATTTTGTGAACTATTGAAGATGACATACAAATATGAGTAAATGTTATATGAGTTTTTTGTTAGATTATCATCCAAAATAAGTTGAGCACAAGTTATTACCATGATCTCAGGCCCAAATTTTGTGTGTCTGGTTCTTCCATACCTGAGTTTACTAAATTGGCATGTTAAATTTGGAATTATGAAAAAATTTCAGTAAAATATATTTCTGTCAAATTGCAAATCTTAAAATTTTTGTTGTCAATATATTTGTGTAATCACTTGCTCATATATTTCAGTAAAATACTACAATGCACTCATTATATTCAAAATTACTATCATGAATTGATACTGCATGTTCAATATCACATTATTTGGAAGCTATTCAAATGGCATTATTCTATCCTTGAATTGATGTTTATGGTTATGAAGATTGTGAATTTAGTTAACGTATATCATATTAAATTGTTTTAGTTTCACTTTTTCTAAAATAATGATTACGCATATAGTAAATTAAGTATAGCATGGTTTATGCTTTTGATGTTATTTGGAAGAAAGAAGATAAAATTTGTAGTTCGTATTTTATATGGAAAGAGCATAATTGTAAAATTGTTACAATTTTATACTGGGTGATTTTTTAATTGTATCTCTTGATATTTTTAATAATAAAATTCAATTCTTCTGTCATTCATCCTTGCCGTTGTTCTTTTCTTTAACAATAACATTTTTTTTCCTAAGAGACCATCTTTTATATGGTATGTTCAAAATTTCCAAGTAAAGTGTGAAAAATTGCTCATATTGATGGACATTCATGAAACATAGGTTTTATTTGCTATCTGTGTTGGTTTTTATTTAATCGGTTTTTCCTTTATTCTAGGGCCAAAGAAGGAAACAATGGAAGAGTAGTGCCAAAGTAAGTGCCCAATATTTTTTTCATTCTTACGTTACGACCAGTGACTATAGTTTGGGTTTTAGTTAATATTAATATTATTGGTGTTATTGTAGCTATTATATTTCTTATTTCTCCATGTTTGTTTGAATAGATGCTGATCTATAAGCATGCACAATGAATGCAGCTGCATAAATTGTTGCTTGTTTTCCACTTCTTCATATTTTGACTTTCCACTACTTTCGTTTTTCTTTGATTCCCAACTGGAGCTTGGAATATGAACATTATTTGTCGGTATTTCTGTTAAATTTTGTCTACTCCATGATCCATCTATAGTTGGAAAGAACTTTTAGATATTGGTGGAAAAGGATGCTTTCATCATATTTTTGAGACATGGTTGAAATTAAGGGGTTTCTGTTATTGATAGGAGAGATTCAGATGTTTACTTAAATGATAGATCATTGAAACGTGATAGTGAAACATGATGCTAATAAGTGATGGGGGTGCACCAATAAGAAATATGCACCTATTATGAAAATGTGCAATCGTCTTAATATGTAGTTGCTGCAATAAACTTAACTGTTTATACTTAAAAGCCAAAGGTAAAAATCAAACCTCGTTTCAGGTTCAATTTTAGTATTAAATTCCAACCATATTATTATACTTGCATAATTTTAAGTTCCAATAGTATACCATGTTTCAAAACATCTAGAATACTAGACACCATTCTTGTTCACTTAGGCCAACCATTTTTTCGTTTTCATAAAAGCCAGTTCTCAACCTCTCATCTACTTAATATAATGTTTCTAGAAGACAGAAGTAAGAGTCATTGTTATAATTACTTGTTAGGATGGCTATTTGGAAATTTCACCTTCTAAGTGTTAAATCTTCAAATGGACTAATAGTTTACTTAAATTTGTTGGATCTTGTTTGTGATGGGTTTATATTAACAGTTATGATGGCTATGCTTATGTTTACCGAAAATCAAGGAGATGTGCATTATCTGAAGATATATGAAATGCTGCAACATCAATAATAAGTTCCATGATTGAAGAAGTAAATGCTAAATAAAAGACATTAACTAGATGCTGATAAAAATCAAACTGAACCTCAATTAGAACTCTCTTTATACAAAATGATCGACGTTCCCAAAATTGTTTTCGATAATCGATTAGGGGGCTAGTATTACAAAAATCGTAATCAAGAGATTGTAGTCTTTGGGCATATTTTGAACATGCGTCTGTTTCAAATTTTGTAACATCCCGCCTTTTTGTACGCTTTAAGCAGACAAATATGCCGACTCAAACCATACAGAAGGCCGGATTGTTATTGGGGTGAATAAGAAAAAGCAGAGAAAGAAAAAAAACAAAATAGAATCTCACAGCGGAATGAAAAATATAATAATCAAATAACAGTTCATGAAGCTGTTTACAAATAAATTTGATTATACTTATAAAACACAGAATTCATAGTTACACATATCAGAGATAAATAAATAACAATGCAGCGGAACAGTATGATGCAGTGGAATAATATAGTAAATAATAATACAATCTTCATCTTCGTCCTCCAGAAACAAGTCTTCAAATCCCAAAATGCTCAGGATGACCCGAGCGAATTGAAAAGACAAAACACTCGAGTCAGAACTAAAAGATCTTATGTAGTTAAATCAACGGTAAATAAATATGAGTGCAAAAGGCATCGGAGATGTTTACGGGGTTTGACATCTCCTATCCAGTGTCTAACGTGAGTGCAGTAACTCAAGAGATATTCGAGATTCACATCTCTTAAGGATCCATTAAACTATCTACTATGTAGTACAATATGCTATTATAATATATCTACAGTAAGTAAAAGTATTAAAATAGCGTTAAGGCGTTACCCATATCCCCCTTAACACATTTTATATATTCCCATATTCTATATAGTACTGTAACTCCCCCGTAAACTGGAAGGCTATCAAAGGGCACTCCATAGGTATGGTACAAAACAAACTCGTAGAAGGCGTGCTAGGGCATGTGAACACGTCACACGAGGAGATGCCAGGGTAGATATACCAATTTCACTTCCGGACTGGTGGTAACGCATAGCCGCAACTACCACCCACCTCGGACACACTCCCATAATCAAAATCGAGGGGTGGCCACCAAATCAATCACAAAGTCAGAATATAGTATCGAAGAAATATGCCCGATAGAAGGAATGACCTTACTTGGCCCGGTATAGCTCCTGATTTTAGTCACATCTAAGCTGACTCAAGGGAGTCAGGGTCACGTTATACCTTACAGAAATCGTTCACCAAACCATCCTACTTCATTTCTGGAATCTCCACCACGTACACAGTTGTTAAAGTGGTTTGCAATATTGGCAGAGAGTATGACAATATCTGATCCCGGTCTCTTTAACAACCAATCGCTTATTACACACAGGATGGTTCTTTTACATTTTAAAAGTCAATTCACAATTTATATTAAAATATCATATTCTCAAAACCATATCACTTCCGAAATTATATTCACTTGAAATCATATTCAATCAAATACACATTTAAATCCCCACTTAGGTTATAATATCATTTAACCATATTTACTTAAAAATCAAGAATTTTAACATAATCCCATCCATTTTACTTAGTTTGGAATTCGAAAGAAAATAGTTTTTAAATAGTTATAAATAGTTAATATAGATTTAAATTAGATTAAATATAATTAAAATAGATTAAATAGCTTTAAAATAGAGTAATTAGATTTAAAATAAGTTAAAATGGGTTAATTAGTTTAAAAGTTGAAAATCTTAATAATTAAAGTCTTTAAACTAATATATTTTTAAAACAGTTTATATAAAAATATGAATTTGAAATTTTATATCAATTTAAACTATTCATTGCCTTTCAACACATTTGGACAAATTTCAATTTAATTTCTTTAAACAATTCCTTTAAACCAATTCAAATTTCAACATAAACTTGATTTAAATAATAACTCAATTTTATATAAATCCGATTTTATTTCAAAAATATCATTTTACTCAATTCAAAATTTAAGGATTCAAAATCATTAAATTTAACCAATCCAGTGTCCTTATATAATTCTCTACCTTAGGGTCAAGTGATACAGATATTTATCATTTCAATCCGCAATTTAAATTTTTTATATTTACGGATATATGTCATTTCAAACCGCAATCCCGAAAATGTAAACATCCATAAAATCGCTCGAGTCTACCATTTCAACCCATAACGATTTTTCCTTAATCTATTGACCATTCGGGTATGTATCATTTCAACCCATAGTGAACTTGTAGCTTATAACGATATAAAATAAAACATCCATTCATCCAATATTCAACAATCAACATCCATTACAAACATCATCCAAATCAATCAATAAATATCAATATGGAACTGATAATCAATAACAGGTATTTAACTGGCAATTTATATTCAATAATAAATTAAACAACGATTTAATTCAAATAAATTCAATTAACTGAGACGATGATTTAAAATATACCAATCAGTCATAAATAAATTTCTAATCACATCATAAATTAAATTTAACAATCATAAGAAATTTTAGAGGTTGTGAGTGGGTTAAAACACTCACCTTTGAATTTAAATCGAATTTAAATTCAATTTAAGCCAAAAATTTGAACGGTCTCAGAATTCGTCCAAACTAGCGTCAAAATGTCTGAAATTCTGATACGATCCCAACGCAAGAAACCGTGCATAAATTCGATTTCGTATGTAAAAGATATGCATATGAGAACGTTTGTAATTGAATTAGAATAAAATAAATAAATAAATAAATGAAGAAGGACGAACCGGAACACGCCACGTCACTCCCCCTAACCACGTTCGAAAACCCTAAGTTGCACGCGATATCACCAGCCGCCACATAAACCTCGTCAACGCCACTGCGACGCGCTGCCTACGGTCAGATCCGATGCCTCCGTTCAAACCCCTACCTCCAGCCGATCCCACGACCTGGAACCCACCGCCTTCGGTCCCCTCTGGACGTCACGCCGTTGCTGACCTAAAATCGTCAAGATCGACGAACTCCGACCACTTCGGCGTGATGTAACCCTACCGATCGACGCTGCACGACCTCCTCAACGAGCCAAAACCCTCCGATCGTCCCATGGTTGACGATCTACCGTCAACTCCGACAACTCAAAATGAACGGCTAGTGATAAATCATGAATTTCCGACCAAACCATGATTCCACTTCACAAACGAATTGCGGATTTGACTTGCGCTCGTCGAGAGCTTCAAATTGATATAAAATATGATATAGTTTGAGGAGTTTGAAATTTTGATTTGAATTTGATTTTGAAATTGGGATTATTAGGGTTTGTCTGCCATTGGAAAGAGAGGAACAAATGAAATTGTACGTACAGACAAACTGAATTGAGGAACACTAGGTTTATAACGAGGTATTTATAGATGAGTCAGAAATAGAACAAATGGATTATATCGATTTGGGTTTTGAACGATAAACGACCCGAAAAACCCGTTTCGACTTCGGAACGAAAATGGGTCATCCCATATATCAAAATAGACAGTTTCAATAATTTTAAATTCAATGAAATAGGTTTCAAGTCATAATTCCATCGTATGAAGAAGTTATGATAAAATTAGCTTATTTCAAATTGATTTCAATTAAATTGATTTCGAGGCGTTTCGAGCCCGTACGACCAAACGATAAGTCCGATCGTTACAAAACTTGAAATCCTACAATAGTTCACTGTTACGGATCCGATGAAACTTATTTCGTCGAAATCCGAGTCAGTGGCCAGAATGGCTACTTTTTAGTTAATTAGATAAATTAATATTAAATTAATTAGTCACCCTTTTAATTCAAAATTTATAAATTAACCTATTTCACCATTTTTAATCACTTTGGACATTTACAATGACTTAATTCAAGTTTATATGAAAATTCAATGTCGGTTATTACATTAATTACTGTGTTCAATTCCACTGCAATTAAATCCCATTTATTAAAATTTAATTTCAATAAATTGCTTTAACTCGATTTCAACCTTTATATTCAATCAATTATAAATCAAATAACATAGTTAACATTTGTTTTATATTTCATTACATTAATATACTCAACTTCCATCTTTTATTTGTATTAACTACTATATTTCCATTTATATTGAATTTTTATCAATTTACACATTAATTATGATTTAAATCCCCAATTAATTATTTATCTCAGTTTCATTCCTTTATTAACTCAATTTTTTCCTTATGAATAAATTTACATTTCTATTTATTTTATTACCTTCACACTTTCAGTTATTGTATTAATTCTCATTAATATAATATTTAATTACATTTAATTTTGATTGGTTTCCAATTAAATTTTTATAGACTAATTAAATAAATAACTTATAATAATAGTTACCATAACCTTTAATTACACTTATGAATTAATTATTCACAAACAAATGTTACAATCCTTATATATATTACTGATTTTATTCAATTACCAATAACTATCCATTTTATACAACAATTAAATACTTACATTTGTTTCTTATATTAAATTTTATAACCAAGTATAACATTTACATTATTTCAATCAATTGGAATTGCATTCGAGTTGTTAATAATTTGTTTTAATTATCATTTGTTACATTTCATCTCAGTATTCATTTCATTATTAAATTACAGATTTTTTTTTCATTTCTTCCAAATTTAATTACCAAAACACATTAAATAAACAAATTTAAATCATCGAAAATTACGGGTCGTTACAAATTTTGATTTTGGCAATTATTTAATGGACGCTCATTTTTAATTTAGGTGCTTGTTCAATAGGCACCTACGATATACAAACTCACTATTGAGGGGAAATCCTGATTTGGAGTGTAACATATGATAATACTTTTCTCAATCTTGGTCATCCTAGTGGGTTGATTAAAAAATTTGAACAATGTTATCATTTTATATCATTGTAGCTTTATTGGGTGCAGGACATGTATGCATATCTTTTTGAAAAGGCAAATCGCACCTAACTAGAATTCTTGCTATGCAATGAGTTTAGAGAGGTCATCATGTGTATATAAAATAGAGTTGTGTCCAATTCATGGAGTTTGTACTTCTAGAATGTACTTGCATGGAGTTTGTACTTCTAGAATGTTCTTAGATGTCTACTTTGGTTCTATAATGTTCTCAGACATCATAATGAGTGCTCTGCTTGAAGTAAGTATCGTTCTTGCTATCAATCAAAAAAGTTTAGAACAATAATAATAATAACAATAACAACAATCATAAATAATAAATTAAATATAAGTCTTTAAAAATTAACTAAGTTTAAAATAATAATAATAATAATAATAATAATAATAAATTATAAAATATTAACCGAGTTATCTAAAGTTTTATAAAATGTAACTAAGTTTATATAATAATAATGAATTAATCAAGTTTATGAAAATTAACTAAGTTTACAATAATTAAAATAAAGTAACAAATCATAAAAATATTAACCAAGTTTACTAAGTTTTATAAAAATAACTAAGTTTATATAATGATAATAACAATAATAATAATAAATTGATTAAGTTTATAAAAATTAACTATGTTTGAAGTAATAATACAAATAACAACAACAAGAGTCATAGTAATAGTAATAACAATAAACAAACTAAGTTAATAAATATTAACTAAGTTTCATAAAAATTAACTAAGTTTAGATCAACAATAATTAATACTAATAACAATAACAACAATAATAAATAATAAATTAACTATAAATTTTACAAAAATTAACTAAGTTTAAAATAATAATACTTATAATAATAAATTATAAAATATTAACCAAGTTATTTATGTTTTATAAAATGTAACTAAGTAATAATAATAAATTAACCAAGTTTATTAAAATTAACTAAATTTATAATAATCATAACTAAGTAATAAATTATAAAATATTAATCAAGTTTACTAAGTTTTATAAAGATAACTAAGTTTATATAACAATAACAATAACAATAACAACAACAACAACAATAAACTGATTAGGTTTATGAAAATTAACTAAGTTTGAAATAATAATACAAATAACAACAACAAGAGTAATTGTAGTAATGAAAGTTTCATACAACCTTTCATACAATCTTTTGCTATATGCATACAAGTTTCTAAGCAAATTAGCAACAGTTTCTTCTCTTGAGAGTGCCAAGGTTAAGCAAATTAGCAACAGGATCTAATTTGCAGTCTTGAGTGACTTCGATGAAATTGCTGTAGACGATTAGAACATCTGTGCTAGCAGCTGAAGGATACAAACCAAAGGGAAAAGGTTTCGAAGTAGAGAAATATTTATTCAAACCATAATTTAATTATATGCTTCTTTTTGCAGTTCTACTTTATTCTTCTTTATTCTGTCTATGACATTCTATTAGTATTAGCAGCCTCTATGCCCTCCTTTAAGTCATGCATATATTTGCAGTTTGGGATGGCTTCAAACTTGCGTCAAGGTGGAATTCAGCAATTGCTGGCTGCAGAGCAGGAAGCTCAACATATTGTGAACAATGCTAGAAATGGTAATCCATATCCATGAACACATCTCATGTCTGATTTGCCATGCTTGTCAGAAAGAAAATATACTGCTATTCAACCTGTTCTCGTTACTTTTAGTTAATAGTCCCCAGGCTGAGAATTATCTTTCCCAAAGATAATTTGTAACATATAGCGTTATCTTTCCCAAAGCGTATAATACTAATACTATAATAATAATAATAATAATAATTGATAGTTTTGTAAAAGATAATTTTTGGACAGCTTAGACTATTTAAGGCTTCTTTAATTTACTTCTAGACTTATTAGAAGTTTTATAAACTTCAATTAAAATTTTATATATAGTTGGTATTTATATAAATATATTTATAGAATTCAGTGGTTGGATCGAAAAAGCTCTCTATATTGCAATTTTTCATAAAAATTATTTATTGGATATTTTCGTAAAGGTATTTTTCATAAATTTTTTGACTTTTGCACCTTTCATTCTTTTGACCAGAGGAGATAACCTCTCACTTATCATGGTATAATAATATTCTTTTGTCTTTGCTTTTCTTAAATTATCGTATTAGCTAATTGTACATTTTTGTGTAGTATCTACAACTACTGCCTGGGCTAGACAGTCATGGAAAATTTTCAAGTGCTGATGTTTGTGCGCGGCTACTAGGAGGTGGTATAGCTGGGATAACTGCTGCTTCTATTACTTATCCGTTAGATCTTGTCAGAACTCGTCTATCAGTAGCACAGGTGGATATCTGTTAAGTTTCACAGTAATTTCAAGGCCTTTAGTAGCCTTTTAAGTTACTCTTTCACAATTTTGTAACTGCCCATTGTCTTGCTTTAATTTATTTGGTTATACCATTTAGCATGTTTAGTCTTTAAGATACCTCTATGTTGCATAAATAAAATTAGCAGAATGCTGGTCTGATACATGACAGTAAATTGTTAAATAATTGACATGTCTAGGATGCATTTTAGAGAGGCCGAAATCAACATAGACATGTACAGTTCCACCAATTGTGACTACTTGTGCTTCTTTGGACAAAGTTATATTTGTTGATTAAGTCATAAAAGCGATAAGGTTTATAAACACACGCACGCGCACATATACACAGGTTTACAAACACATGCGTGCACACATACACACACGTATTTTGTATGATCACATGTTTCACCTTGCATTTTGTATTTAATAATCTGAGCTCTCATCTGTAAAAAAAATTCATTTGCCATCAGGCTTCAGGAGACTGAAATTGCAACTTTGTTTCCTCATCAATATTGGATAAATCAAAATTTTAACTGGATTTTTGAAATTCTAGGGGATAATATCCTCAGATTATCCTTCTCAGAGACATGTCAACTTGTTCACATGAGCTGCTGCTGCAGGTTTAACTGAGTATTTAGGTATGTGCTTGACAGACAATTCTTGATTCCTGAATAAATTTGAAACCTACTGAATATTGGCATAATATGTTCCAACTCATCACTTAATGGTTTTCTTAATTGGTTGTTGACTGTTACAGTCGATTAGTGAGTAAAACAATTAACATGGATATGTATAAAATATGTTGAAGCAAGGTGGAATATGTGATTTATGAAATCTTGATTAATGTGAAAACTATCTTGATGTGAATAGATGGATAAATATTTCCTCTCTTTTGGATTGTTCCATGTCTAAAGGTTTTGGTGTTTCTAAATTAAAATAAGGATTACTATATATAGTCCTAAAGCTGTTTTGTCTAGCAGGTAGGATGAGGAATATATCGTTAAATAGATGTTTGTAAAATCTTATTCTCAAATTGTATCTTATACAACTTAACCTGGAAAGATTATCACCAATTGTTCTTGGGAAATCGACTCAATAAATTCAAGTAGTCATATGAAATAGTTACAGACAAACCAAATGTATTATAGAGGGATTTCTCATACACTTTGTTCCATCTACAAAGCAATCAGCTTTTCTGTTTATGAAATGCAGGTTGTTGGACCTAGCATGGCAATCAGCTTTTCTATTTGTGAAACTCTGAGATCTCATTGGCAAGTAAGAAGGTATTGATTTGTTTTAATATCAAGTGATTTTTAATTTTAATTTCATGCAAAAGTTTGATTTGAATATGCTTGAACAAGCCTTCAGATTCTAATGCTTCGATTAGCTTGGTTTGTGGAAGTGTTTCTAGCATTGCATCATCAACAGGTAATTAAGAGGGAGTATACTTGCGTACTCTTTAAATATACAAATATTTGTATTTTCTAATCATCGGATCATTGTTTTGATGGAAAAATCCAATGCAAAGCAATTGTCCAATGAATTCATATCAGAATATGTTACTACTCTGTGTACATGGTTATGGTCTTTGTACTTGCCTACGCATGGTTATTGATTTTTATATGCTATTCTTATGTACTCATGTAATTGTTTAAGTATGTAGTAGGTACCGAAGGCAAATTCTTTGCATTCGGAGCTGCATGCTTGCTTTTGCATTATAAATTGTTTTAAACACTCGTTAAAGATTGCAAAAGGTATGTGTCTCGGATTACATACCGTATTTTTATGTTTTTCCCTACGGGATGCCTCATTGTTGAGATGAGATGTATATTATGTTGTTAATATATATTATAAATTTTTGAAATGCTAGCCGCGTAAAGGAGACACTAGCGAAATTTTTCGAAAATTTAAGGAGTTGGAAAATTTTTGAGGAATTTTTGAAATTTTGATAATTAAAATTTGATTCGAAATTTCGATAACTACATAATTTTAGCATTAGATTTGCAAAACTAAATAAGTAGCCAGTTGTTTGCATTAGAATAACAACAACCACTACTACCAATAATAATATTATGAAAATTAACTAACAACAACAATCATAAATAATAATAATAAATTAACTATAAGATTATAAAAATTGGCAATAAATAAACCAATTAACTATGTTTGAAATAACAACAACAACGACAACAACAACAACAATAATAGCAATAATAGCAATAATAACAATAAACAAACTAAGTTTTATAAAAATTAACAAAAATTAATATGATAACAATAATATACTTATAATAAATTATAAAATTTTAGCCAAATTGACTAAGTTTTTTTAATAAACCAAATTTATATAATAATAATAACTAATGTTTATGAAAATTAACTAAATTTATAATAATACTACAATAACAACAACAACAACAACAACAACCACAATAATAATAAATTAACTATAAGTTTTATAAAAATTAACTATTTTTGCAATAATAATAATAGTAATAATACTTATAATAATAAATACAAGGTCCAATCATTCGCTTTGATTGCGTGTACATGGTCCTGATTGTGTCAGTCGGTATTCTATTTTTATTTATAGTCATACTTCATTTTTCTATGCATTTGATTTTACAAGATATCAAGCATAACATGCATATTTTTTAGCTATGAATTTGACCTATTACGATTTAGCATATGTCGTGAATTCATTTTTTTGATGTTGAATTATCTGCTGCTTGTTGAACAGCTCCTGCACTTGCTTCAACTATGCTTCCATGCTTCCCAGTAAAAGAGCAAGTCGCAATATGATGGTTATGACCTGGTTTTGTGTTAGTAGCTATATTGTTTTTTAGTTTAATTGAAAACTTATTTGCGATGTTGTTATTATATAATGAATATTATGTATATGTTTGAGCATGTTTAATATAATATATATAGACATTTGGTACGTTTGATAGAATGAGTTTCATTTTCTGGTTATTATATTCTTCGACTCTTATATTGTTCAACTGTTACGTGTTTAAAGAAGATTCATTTTTGATTCCTATATAGCAGGATGCATCAAGCACATATAAAAAGAAACCGTAGTGTTTTAAAAAGCGTTATAGTTATATAATACAAGTACCATAAAAATGCATGGGTTTACCATTGAAGGATAGCAGAATAATAGCGTTGTTGTATCTGCGTATTTTATAGCGACATATACATGCTATAGTACCGTGTAAATAGCGGACACATAGTGCTATAGAAAAATAATATTATAGCCGTCTATATGCGCTATAAAAGCTTACTATTTTATAGCGGCATTTTTTTGTGTTATAAATAGACCATTAATTTTTTTATAACATGTCGATATATAGCGTTTATCGAACCGCTATAGTTATCTTTTATAGCGGCTATATGCCGCTGGATGACTATTTTTCTTGTAGTGTAGGTTGGATATTACGACGAACTACTATAAACAATATGAAATATACTATTTGTATATTACTCTATTTAGTTAATTTACTAAAATTCATATGAGCTCTTCATTAATAACCTACAATTTGGTCATTTTATTATTAGAGAAATTAAGGGGTATGCCAAAAATTTGTTATTCTGTACGTATAATTTCTGTTACGGAGATTTCACGCATTGATATATATTCTTTCACGCGGTAACCTAGTATTCTGTATGCAATATATTTATTATGTATGCAATATATTTTTGCCAAGTTGTTTGAGTTTCTGTGTTTACTAATGCTTGGGTCAAAATGGATAAACAAAGGATGTGTGTGCATTTCACATAAGCAATGCACAGGTTGCCATAAACTATCTACAATTTTGTTTAAGTTGAAGTGTGTAATTTTCTACTTAGATCACATTTCACATCTACTCTCAAAATTGTCGCACAACGAACATTATTGTTGTTAATAAGTGCTGAACATACTGTACACGAATTTTGCATTTTCCCTCAACTTTTTGCTTGTTTAAAAATGTTTAAATGCTACTTTGATTGTACCGACTTTAATTTATTGATCCATTAATATACAAGCTAGAAGTGTAGAAACATGAATCACAATGTTTATACGAACTACTTTCAAGTTAATGCACAATTATTTTATGCATCGACTTCCTTATTCTGTTTCATGTAGAGTAAATGCTAGGAAATAGCTCTTATAATACTGGGACATTATTAAAGTGCACATTGTTGAGATTAGTTCCTTAATAATACAGATGGTATATAAATACCAAAATAACACTTTTCATATTGTTTATTGATTTTGTGATAATATGCAGTTCTCTAACATTGTACCAAGGCGAATTTAATTACCCGATAAACATGTGTCGGTGATGCTTTTTTACACTTATTCTATAGTTTACATTGATTTTTGTCTATACAGTTCCATATCGATCATTAGTTATGACATTGCGTCATCATAGATTGCACTTAATTTGTAATTTAATAACAAGAAAAGAGCTACAGGTCCCTGTTTTTAATGTTGTTATAAGAAAAGTCTCTGTAGAAACTAATATGTAAATTTGGTCCCTATTTTTGAAAAATAGAAAATGCAAATTGTCTTTCACTTTTCTAACAGAAAATGCAAGGTAACTTGCAGTTTTCTGATTTTGAAATTCCTTTTGAAAATTTTAAAAATTTTAAATTTTCGAAAAGCGCAAATTAACTTTCACTTTCTAACAGAAAACTGTAAATTGGTTTGAACTCTCTTATTTTGAAAAAATAGAGACCTAATTTGCATATTCTTTGCTATAGGGACTTTTCTTGAAACAACATCAGAAATAGGGACCTCATGTGCAAAGCCCCATTTAATAACATAAATACTTGGAAAGCCATAATTTTGAAGCCATTTATTTGTGCAATGCCCTTTCAAAATTTGAAAAGAAAACCCTTTTGTTAGAAAAGAACCTCAGTTTGAACCATATAATAAATAGCATAATTATAGAATGTCTTGTTGTGTACAGAAATACTTCAGCGCATAGTCTCGCTCACTTGCTATTAATTGTTCTATCTTCATTTATTGAATTATTTGAAAGAATGGCATGTGATATTAAAATGTATTGAGACTGCACGAGCAATAGTTCCTTTAGAAACAGAATGAAGCTTCCACGTACGTAGTTTACTTGTAAGATTCAACTCTTATATTTTGTCATGGTAGTTGTGGACTGCAAGCAAAATTAGGGCTGGTAGGAGAACATTAACTTTTAATTATTGCATTATTATTACTCTATTTCATCCTCACATTTTTGCGCGTAACGTCATATATAAAATTACATAACGTAGATACACGAAATCCTTATGCTTATCATGTAATCATATAACCATGGTCTGAGTTATTATAACATGTGCTAGAGAGCCCGATAAAAGAGGGGTCAGGGATGTTAGGTAATTGACATGCTCAATGGATCCAAATCCTTGATTTCATGTGATTATTGGGTTGTTTTTTTGGTCAAATTCTCTATCGAAATTCCCTGACCTTCTAGCTGTACTGTTTTTTTAAAACGATGGCTTCTAAACAGTGACTTATAGTATATTAAAAACCGTTCATTGCAAGAATAGAGAGGATGGACCCTTTTTCCGAATGCGATTGGATTGTCATTTGAGCCATTTTTCGCCTAAACGCTAGCCGGTGGCCCTTGTGAAAATATCCATATGTAGAATATTAAATACCCCACAAATCTTCCACATAGAAACATAGCGATAACATGTGCATGCCAATTCAGTACTCTATATAAGTTCCTTTTCATGTTCTACATACTCTATATAAACCCTTCCTCCTGAATACATTTAACACAACAAACAAAACATGAAAAGCGGAACAAAAAACCCTCTGTTCTTCTGTCTTTCGTACTCCTCTCCAACCAAATTTCTTCGAATTTCATGCAGATCAACTTCATACCCAACCGTATGCATCAGAGCCTCTCAGCCTATTCATCATTGCTCCATCAGAGTCCACATCACCTTGCTGATGCGGCATTATCTCTAAGTGCAACTAGGGACCGTGAAGCTTCCACCAACGTATCTAGCCTTTCATCAGCAAACACTAAACGTAAGTCCTTGCATGCAGTAGATTATGATGTTAATAATGCACTACATGGCATTATGGTTACAATGTTTGATAGTGCAGTTGGACTTCATAAATCTATTAATCAACCGCGTAAACTTGAAAGTAGAGCCGTTGTAGTAATGGTTACCGCTGCCATTTTTGCAAATGTCTCTACCGTACTATTTTTATTCGTAAGTTAAAATTACTTACATTTATCATTACTGATTTACTGGTATATCGAAAACCAGTATACCGATAAACTAATAACTAATTACCGTTTGTCTACAAAAATCAAAATTTTGGTACATATTTACATTGTAATGATGTTTTATCGTTCATTTTATCATGTCACGTATACAAAACATAAATGAGAAAGAAATAAAAAGTATTTATCATGATTAAACTTACTTCCTGAACTAAATTTAATCATTTGCTAGCTTCTAAATGCTTAAATACAACTTATTACATAAATATTTATGTATTATAAATGGACTGATAAATTACCGTTGTTATTGGTTTTGAAAAAAAATTACCAATGTTTTACCTAGAGAATGATAAATTTACTGGTATTATACTGATTATACTGGTATAACAACCTTACTAAAATAATAGTAACAGATTGACTACTGATTATATGATAATAGAAAATTTACCATTACCACGACAAAGTTCATTTGCTTGAAGATTAGGTAATGTTCTAACATGGGTTAGTGCTATGCTTACCGACCAGCAAATCTGTCTTAATAGCTTGATGGAAAGTGAGGTTAATAGTAGTATGCATGTCGTAACAAGGAAGAAGGTGCTTGCTGTGAGCAAGGTTACTAGTAATGCTTTTCACTTGTCAATAGGCCTGGGTGAAGATATTACTTAATTAATATCCACTTAGTATGGTAGATGAATGTAACTTTTTTCTTATATGATATATAAACCTTTTTTGTTTATTGATGATGTTGGGATCAAATAGTAAAGAGCTAGAGATAAACGATTGTTGTATCATGAACAGACCACTGTTTTGAACGTGAAATTTAGTACAACTATGGTGCAATAAAATATTATCGTCTGCTCCTAAGGTCAATACAATGATCCATCAAATTTGTGCATTCAAGGTCGAAAGATTTGATCAAATGCAAAACAGTGCCCAAGAGTCTTCGGTATATTTGGAATAGATATGATTTTATTTATTAGGAATTTGTGAAGAGAAAAAGACAGAATTCTAATTTTGTTTCGTATTTTCTTTTTTATACAAGAGTGAGAAGGAAGAAAGGATGAAATGAACGTAAATTTTATTTTATTTTATTTATATAATTTTCAAACATGTCCAGTACCACTATTAAAATAGTTAGGTGCTCTATCTTTTAGGTCCATGAGGTCACAAGTTCGAATCATGTATAGCACGTGATTCGAACTATTGGACATATGTTGACTTGTAGTATGTTATATACTAACTAAAATTTGTATGACAAGTATGTACTACCACCTAAATATCTAATTTAAAAAAAACTATCAAACATATCAACCAAAATAAATAAACATTGCGGTAATGGAAACGGTTGTCCGTTGATGTGGTACTCAGAAGTTTAGGTAGATGAAGAGATATGACTTCTGAGTTGTAGTGGATTTTATTTTAGTTACCTAACAATTCCACACTAATATGAGGAAACTCAAAAATTTGAATGTAGAACTACGTGAGCAAGGGAAAAGTTTCACATGTAGGTTAAACAAGTGAGGTTACAACTTCGTCTAAGTCATGAACTTCTTTTGAACTATAACTATTAGGGCTGAGATCCCAAAACACATATTACACTTTCATTTTCTACAAATTAAGTGATACAAAATAAATAGGACTTTTGGTTGCACACCTTGAAAACTCATGAGTGTTCTAGAGAGATAGCTCAAACCTTCCATAGATGGTCATCTACCTTCACATCTAAGTAAGTGAGTATATCAAATGCATCTCTCTTGCACCACCATGTATGAATTTGGTCACATTAGGAGCAAAATGCTCAATTTAAAATCAGAAAGTAGAACCAATCAAGTGCATCTCAAAAACAATAAAAAAGCTAGTTATGGATTCGAAAAGAGCAAGAAAACTCATCCACAAATCAAATAGCATAATCCATCCAGTGCATCTCAAAAACACTAAAAAAAGTTGGTTATGGATTTGATATGAGCATGTAATCTAATCTCAGATGAAATAGCTCAATCCATTAAGTGCATCTCAAAAGAGTCACAAAAGCTAGTTACATATTTGATGGAGCAAAAAAATTCAACCTCAAATCAAACACATAATCAATCAAGTATGTCTAAAAACACCAATATTAGTTATGAATTCAATAAAAGTGGAAAAAACACAATTTATTACAAAAAGAATCTATCAAGAGTGTCAACAAGACACCACCAAATCTGACTATAAAGCTCAAAAATAGAATTTGCACAAAATATTCCATCAAATGCATCACATAAGCATCACCAAGACTAGTTGAGGATTCATAAGAGCGTGTAGCTCAACAAAACAAATAATAGGGGTAAAAAGAGTAATCATATGGATACGTTTAACCTCGAACAAGTATCAACCGTAATTTTCTCTACTAGGCTTACATCCCTCTTGAACATTCAAGGATTATTTTACCTGATAATCCTTTTGTCAGTGGCTTCACCAAGCTCGTCTCTGATCTTACATATTCCAATGTTCATTACTAGGGCTATGAGCGCATCTACTATTGGAACTGTCTCGTTTCGCGACTAGTATAATGGGTATATTTCAAAAGAAAAATCCTTAGTTGGATTTTAATGGGCCCATGAAGTCTATTTTTTTAATAAAAGCATATTTTATTCTTGAATATATTTTATATTTATTTAATTAATCTTATTAATTAAATATATATTTTAATTTTATAATGAATATATCTAATATATCCAGATATAGATGACATGATATATTTGTTGGAATATAAACTTGATTTATTGAATTGAATTTTCTTTGTAATCAAGTAAAAGCGTTTCTAGAATTACGTTTCCTTTGTAATCAAGTAAAGGCGTTTCTAGAATTACGTTTTCTTTGTAATCAAGTAAAAGTAATTCTAGAATGATCTATTAGGGACTATAAATAGAGGAGCTCTCCCCTCACTTGTTATACAGCAATTAAGCAATCAAGTAATCAAGCAAAGAAAAAATAATAATAAAGTATTATTTGTGAGAACAAGTTTCTTCTCTTTGTGTGTGAGTTGTGTGGATTAGTGAGAACAAGTTTCTTCTCTCTAGTCTCCAACCTTTTTTTTTAATATACATATTTCAACAAAGTGGTATCAGAGCAAGGTTTAGGGATGACTTCCAACAATATGTTGCAACCTCAACTTCCTCGTTTGACGGGAAAGAATTACAATCAATGGAGCATTCAAATGAAGGTCTTGTATGGCTCTCAAGATCTTTGGGAGATTGTTGAAAATGGATATGAAGAACTGGAGAATCAAGCAACACTTTCAACACAACAATTGAATACTTTGAAAGAGATTCGAAAGAAGGACAAGAAGGCTCTTTATTTTATCTATCAAGCGGTGGATGAAGCAATTTTTGAAAGAATCTCTTCGGCATCAACATCAAAGGAGGCATGGGACATCCTCAACAAGGCGTACAAAGGTGAAGAAAAGGTAAAGATGGTAAGACTTCAAGCTCTAAGAGGTGAGTTTGATTTACTCAAAATGAAAAAAAGTGAATCGGTGGAGGAATTTTATAATAGAACTATTTCTATTGCTAATCAACTTCGAGTCAATGGTGAAGAAATTTCGGATAAAAGAATTATTGAAAAAATTCTTCGAAGTATGACAAGGAAATTTGAGCATGTTATTGTTGCTATTGAAGAATCAAAAGATTTGAATACTTTCTCTCTTGAAGAATTGTTGGGCTCACTACAATCTCATGAGCTTCGCATCAAACAATTTGATTCCTCTCCTTCCGAGCAAGCTTTTCAAATTCGAGACACCAACCGTGGTGGTTTTGGAGGAAGAGGTAGAAGATCAGCCCGTGGTAGAGGACAAGGAAGAGGCCAAATTCAAAGTGAAAATTCAAGCTCATCTCAAGGAGGAAGAGGAAGAGGTCGTGGAGGATACAGTGGAAGAGGAAGAGGTTACTCTTATAATATTCAATGTCATTATTGTCATAAATATGGGCATATGAAAAAGGATTGTTTTAAGAGAATTAATGATGAAAAGGATAATTCTAATTTTCTACATGAGAATTTGGAGACACAAGATGAAAGTATGCTTCTTGCTTGTAATGTTCAAGAAGCTTCTTTTGATGATATATGGTATATTGATAGTGGTTGTAGTAACCACATGACCAGAAATAAAAGTTGCTTTGTGAATTTTGATGAAAGTGTCCAACGAGAAGTCAAGATAGGTGATAACAAAAAGGCTCATTGTCAAAGGCAGTGGTGATATTCCGATACGGACAAAGCAAGGTACAAATTATATTTCTAATGTTTATTATGTTCCCGATCTTAAACACAATCTTTTGAGTGTTGGGCAACTTTTAAAGAAGGGAAATAATGTGAATTTCAAAAATGATTTATGTGAGATCAAAGACAAAACTGGTGTTCTTATTGCAAAAGTGAAGATGACACCAACAAAAATGTTTCCGTTGCAAATTAAAAATGAAGCATTTCCATGTTTTGCTAATATTGTTAATGACAAGTCATGGCTTTGGCATCTTCGTTATAATCACTTGAGTTTTAGCACTCTATCCAAGATTTGCAAAGATCATATGGTGAGAGGCATTCCAAATATTAGCAAACAAGATCAAGTATGTGAAAGTTGTGTTTTTGGCAAGCACCATCGAGATCCATTTCCAAAAGAAAAGGCATGGCGAGCAAAGAATCCTTTGGAGCTAGTGCATTCGGATTTATGTGGATCTATGCGCACAAACTCTCTTGGAGGTAATCGGTATTTTCTCACTTTTATTGATGACTATAGTCGCAAGATGTGGATTTACTTTCTCAAAGAAAAATCTCAAGTATTTGAAGTGTTCAAGAATTTTAAAGCACTTTTGGAGACGCAAAGTGGCTTTTCTATAAAGACACTCCGATCCGATCGTGGTAGAGAATATATGGTGGAAGAATTCGGAAATTTCTTAAAGGATCATGGCATTCATCATCAACTAACGGTCCGCTCAACCCCTCAACAAAATGGGGTGGCCGAAAGAAAGAACTGTATCATCATGGAACTTGTTCGAAGTATGTTGAAGACAAAAGGATTGCCTAAAACATTTTGGGCCGAAGCTGTAGCATGTGCATGCTATGTTCTCAACCGTGAGGCAACTAAAAGTGTTCAAGGAAAGACTCCACAAGAAGCATGGAGTGGTCACAAGCCATGTGTCTCCCACTTCCGAATTTTTGGAAGCATTTGTTACTCTCATGTGACGGATGAAAAAAGAGGAAAACTTGATGACAAATCTAAAAAGTGCATCTTTGTTGGCTATAGTGAAAGATCCAAGGCATATAAATTATATAACCCCATCACAAAGAAGACTATTATTAGTCGTGATGTAATTTTCAATGAGGAAGAAGCATGGGAATGGAAAAATGAGAAAAAGAGTACAAGTATCTTGCTTGATAATGATGCATTTGAGCCAATTGAAGAAGAAGAATCGACTCCACCTACTCCACCATCTAATTCTCCTCCAACCTCATCATCTTCAAGTTCAGAATCAACACCTAGAAGGACAAGACCTCTTGCGGAGATTTATGGAGAAACAAGAAGAATTTTAGAAGATGAATTTGTTGATTTTGCTTTATATGCAACTGCGGATCCGGTTGATTTTGAAGAAACCGCCAAGGAAGAAAAATGGAGACAAGCCATGGATCAAGAAATTGATGCAATTGAAAGGAACCAAACATGGAAGTTGGTTGAAGTACCTGAAGGGAAGAAACCCATTGGAGTCAAATGGGTTTACAAGACAAAGTTGAATGCACAAGGTGAAGTTGAAAAACATAAGGCACGATTAGTTGTGAAAGGCTACAAGCAAAAGTATGGTGTTGATTACAAAGAAGTTTTTGCTCCCGTGGCACGTCTTGAAACAAAAGGAGAAGTAGTTGTCAAGCATTGCAAGACGCAAGATCAAATTGCCGATATTTTAACGAAGCCTTTAAAAGTTGGAGATTTTCAAGGAGTTAAAGAAAAAACTTGGTATGCGTAATATGTTTAGCTCAAAGGGAGGCAAATCAAGTTTAAAGGGGGGTGTTGGAATGTAAACTTGATTTATTGAATTACATTTTCTTTGTAATCAAGTAAAAGCGTTTCTAGAATTACGTTTCCTTTGTAATCAAGTAAAAGCGTTTCTAGAATTACGTTTCCTTTGTAATCAAGTAAAGGCGTTTCTAGAATTACATTTTCTTTGTAATCAAGTAAAAGTAATTCTAGAATGATCTATTAGGGACTATAAATAGAGGAGCTCTCCCCTCACTTGTTATACAGCAATTAAGCAATCAAGTAATCAAGCAAAGAAAAAATAATAATAAAGTATTATTTGTGAGAACAAGTTTCTTCTCTTTGTGTGTGAGTTGTGTGGATTAGTGAGAACAAGTTTCTTCTCTCTAGTCTCCAACCTTTTTTTAATATACATATTTCAACAATATTAACATAATAACATGTTTATAATGTATACACACACATATAAATATTTGGATTATATCCATTGTGTGTGTATATATATGTATATTTATCATACTAATTATGCATATGATAATTTCACATGAATATTCAGAATATAAATGCCTAAGTGAGTGAGTGTGTGTGTATGTGTATGTATGTGTGTATATATATAGATATATGTTTTAGACATAAATACATAAATCGTATATATTGTCATTTATTTAATTAGATAAATACACATATATATGTACATATTTCAAAAATAATTATATATATATATATATTGAAAGTCTACGGGGTTGATCGTGTAGTGTATATGCAAGTATATGTGACAAAATATATGTTGCAACTAAAATAATATTAATCTAAGTAAATATAGAATAAGCACACCAGAATTTTATACTGGTTCGGACCTCCCGTCCTACGTCCAGTCCTGAAGCTCTCCTTCGGAATTCGACTATCAAAAACACTCGCTTCGCCCGGAAGAATAGGCTTGGTTACAATGAGTTGTTCTTGTCAAATGTGTGTTCTAATATAACACGGATGTTGACTAATTAGTATAATTGCTTCCAATATATTTCTAAGGAATATTGTCTATGAAGAACTGAGTATATGGAAGAGTGAATACAAGTAAAGATTGCTAGAGTGCATAGATCATGAATATAGAATAGAGTATAGAATTAGAAAGCGTAAGTAAGTGAAGTAAGTTTGTGTTCTCTTGATTCTTGATGTTATATATAGTTGTAGATAGGTATCTTGAGTAGTTACATCCATTAATGAATCCTCTAAGGTTGCTTCTGTTGATGGTGAAGAGTTGTGGCGAAGAGAAGCGGAGATGTCCATTCACATGTGGTAGTTGCAGTTCATTTCTGAAGTTCGAGTTTGAATTCAGTCGTCTGGTATTTGTTTCAGATGTTTGATACTATATATGTTTTGAATATAGCAGAGGATCAGACATCTGAGTGCTATTACTAGACGTCTGGTTTAGCCTGTTTGTTGTTCCAGAGAACTATTTCAGACGTCTGGCTTGTGCACCCAGACGTCTGATATGGTGCATGTCAGTTTTTGTGCATCCTTTCTTTTACTTCCTTGTACCTATCGACTTGTCACTACAACAAAACAGCCATTTTACAATGGGCATGCGCCCGTTGTATTAGGCCTCGTTGTAATAGGTCGACCATATTTTACAACGGGTAATGCTCGTTGTAATATGGATTTCGCAACGGGCAATGCCCGTTGTAATACATGATTTTGCAACGGTTTCTGACCGTTGCAAAATAAATGCAAATTTAAAAAAAAATTACAGTAGAATCCATGCAATACATCCATACCAATAGTGAAAAATTTAACAAGTAATAAATATTATCATAAAACAACCAAAATCACATACGAAAAGACTAAAAACATTTCCTATTCATCCTAGTTTTGTTCACTGGCTATTTACATTTCATCAAAATAGTATTACATTACACTGTGCATTTCATTTCATCAAAACTGTTATCTGTTGTTAAATTGCAATTTGTTTACATTCCCTGTTACATCTCCATCTCACCAACCCTCTACATTGCATTTTTTACAAACTTCTCTATCCACTACATCCCACCTCCCCCGCTCCTTCCTTGCCACCATCTGGTTCTCCTATTCCTCCTCCATGCCTGCCGCAGTCCCCAAATAACCCTCAGAACCACAACTTGCCTCAACAACTCCATTTACACTTTAAACATATACAACTTCATCCACCCTCAAACTCACTTCAGAACATCCTTACATCCATCAATGCATCAAACGCCCAACTGCCAAGCTACAACTTTAACCATACCTCCACAACTAGTTCATCACCAAACTACTCCACCTACATTCGCCTACAATTTTTTCCAACATCGACCAATCACCTTCATCACTTCAAACTCATACAAACTCTCCTTCTCACCCAACACATATTCCTCCCCACTCCATGAATACACTACCAATTTATGTTCAATCGCACATATACAGTCATTTCCATCAACATACCCAAACACTTCACCTCACCATCCTCCCAAAACTACTGCAAGTTCACCTGCATTCACCAAGTATGATGCCACTACTTCTCCCAACCACACTTCATCACCACCACAATACCACTTCATCCAAATCATTCATCAGCAAACACAATCGCCTACAACCCAAACACCCTAACAAAAAACCCCAAACTACCACTACAACTCCCAAAACCAGTCATACCAATCCCAAAAACTCCTAACAATTCACTACTCAACCTCCCGACCTCCTCTTAGCATACGATTTATGAAAAAACGAGATATAATACAAATTTCACATAACTAAGACAAATAAATTAACTTCAACCAAATTATGTGAAAGAAGTACCTGCACATGGATGAATGCTGCACAAGTCAAAGAACTCATCGGCAGGGCAGCCTAACAAAACTTGATCACTGCGATCAAAGCAAATGACTACTATGACCTTGTCATGAGTTGCAATAGACAGCTGACAAATAAACAAACACATATCGCGCATACATTCATGACGATTCAAATAAAAGAAAATGATATTGGTTGAATATATCGTAAATTAATCCAACCTGTACATCCAAGTAGGACCAGACAAGGTAGCAACAACCGCTCCACAAGCAGATAAGAATCTAGTCACCCCGACAAAGAGGACGGCCGCAGCCGGCACCCAAACAGGATTGGAAACCAGAATAATGAGAGCGAAAAACTATGGTCCGGCCACAGCAGCGGTGAACGTAAGGCCAGTGAGCACAAGCAGAACGGAAAACCCCTTGCAGGATTCTTTCTCCTCATGGACCCAACTGCTTCCCAATCCCAGCCCAAAGAGCCCTCCCCGGCCCCGTTTGGATAAATCCTCATCCTGGAACGGCAACATCGTACAAAATCCCGACGCAGACGCCGACACCATGGACATATTCAGTGAGTTTTACATTCCGTCACGTGATTTTTGTTTTCGTGATTGGTTCATGTGTTTATGACTGTACGGGGAATTTCAGATATGAACAGGAAATCGGTGGGGAACGATGGATGGCAGAAGAAGGTGGTGTACACGAGGAGCTACTCGAACTCGAGGTCGAGATCGGAAGGGGGGCTATTTCCGCCACCGATAACGTCGATAGGGAGTGGGGGGAAGCCGAGGTGGTTGTTGCGTCGAATGCTTTGGTGGCTGAAGCAGGCGCTATTCTTTTATACCTGAAAAGATGATGAAGTTTCAGCGAAATAGTTTGCCACCACTCTAAAGTCATCGGCGCTACCCATGACCTACTAGTGTCGCATCTACTTTGTCGCCTCATAGTTGATTTGGAGTTCTTGATTTTGCTTGCAGAGAATGGTGCCCATAGTTTGGGTTTGGGATTTACAGCGTGAGAATTGAGTTTGGGAGGGGTAGACTATAACTTGCTTTAGCAATCTTGGAGTCCATTTTTCAGCACTTCCCGCCTAAAGTTCAAGTATTCCCGCCAGTTTTTCACGGATGGCCACTAAATTTTGTGCGTCTTTGTTAAATGTTAACCAAATTTTGCTAAAGACAAGTATTAAAAATTAGAATGAACGAGTGAAAAATTATATTAACTATATATTACCTGAAATTATTTTAAATATTATAAATAGTACTTCTAAATTATTAAAAATTAATTATTAACTAAATAGTACTTCATATTTATTAATTAAAATTTAATGTTAATTATTAACTGTTAATTATTAATATGTATATATTATTATTTTTTAATTTTTAATAGTAACTATTAATCATAAATTATTAATATTTATTATTAATTATAAATTATTATATATTTAATATTAATTACTCGATATTACTTACTAATAATTGGAAAGTAAAATTAAGCTTGTTGGAATACTGATTATGTATAACAATTAGTAATTAGGGATTATTTAATAATAATCATTAATTATTATAAGTTATAAATGATTAATATAATATTATTAATGATTAATTATTAAATATTAATAAATAATATAATATTATTAATGGTTAGTAATTAGTAATATAATATTATAATTAGTAATTAGTAACATATGATTAATATAATATTATTAATGAATAATTATTAAATATTAATAAATAGTAAATATTAATTTTAAGAAAGCATTGTAATTTTTAATTATTGATTGTCAAAAATTGGCAACAAACATTTATTACAACGGGCATTTTATGACCGTTGTAAAATTGGCACCTATTACAACGGGCATTTTTAGCCCGTTGTAAAATTGGCACCTATTACAACGGGCATGAAAGAACCATTGTAATAGCATTCTATTACAAAGGACTGTCATTGCCCATTGTAAAAAAGGCGTTGTATAGGGCATCTATTACAACGGGCCAGACTGGACTGTTGTAATAGCCTACTATTACAACGGGCAGCCAATGCCCGTTGTAAAAAGGGCGTTGTAATAGAGTATTTTTGTTGTAGTGTGTAGTCTCTTGTAGTGTCCTTCGAGCCTCGTTCTTGTCTTTCTAATGATATTGTTCTAGCAAGTACCTGTACATATAAATATATATGTATATTCGATTTCCATTGTATATTTATTGTCATCGAAACCGTAGATTGGATTTCCTAACATTCTCCCCCTTTTTTATGATGACAACTATACAATGTACTTAGATATAATTTTATAAATCTCCCCCTGAATATGTGCTTACCATTATTTCTCCCCCTTTGGCATTATCAAAAAGCATTAATACAAGAATATGTATGATATAATCAATAATCATGCCTTAAATAGCATGTACACATTAATCAAAAAAATTTATCTGACCGCCGTGTTATTGAAGTTAGAAATATATCGTGTGTAATTTTTATTTAATCTTAATTTAGATAGCATGTACACACTATTAATATGGAATATTTACCGACCGCCGGAAGGTTATAATATATCAATTTACTAAATTATCATGAATAGACGAAAGGTAACTAATTACGCATAAGTAACAAGCCAAAAAGCATTTTTATAACCATTAAACATAGTGATTACATGCATAGATTTTTGATTCCATTACAATACAAAAGATGGAACCTATAAAAATATCTAAGGATTTTTGGGGGAAGCTTTGGCTTGATCATCTCCTTCATCTTCATTCTTGGAAGAACTAGCTTGTATTCTAGGAGATTTTGGAGTATGTTCTAGAGGTTCTTTTTCCTCTTCAAAAAGTTTAGAATGTTTTGAAGGAGGAGGAGAAGGCATTGGAGTTGGCCAATCTTTCGAAGGTGGTGTAGGGCCACAGACTCGTTGGAGAACCTATTTTAAAACAGATAATGTTGTTAAAAGCGATGTTTCAACTGTGGCTAGGCGAGAAGCAAATCTTGTTTCGAAGCTATCGATACGCTTAGCCAATATTTTTTGATTTCTTGATAAGATAAGTTGATTTTGGAGAGTTAAATCTCGAATGCTTTCATTTGGATTAGTTTCAGTGCGAGTCTCCAAAATGTCGTCTTGGCCTAGATAGTCAAAAGGTGCAGGAGGAGGAGGAGAGTGTTCGTGATGTTGTTCTTCTTCTTGTGATGGTTGTGGTGGTTGTTGTTGGGGTTAATGCCTAGCTTGTCTAGCTTGTTGATGACGTTGCGTCCATTCTTCAAATGAAATAAAATCCGGAGGATTTTCTGGTAAGTGCATAAGAGAGAAGAATTTTGTGGAGGCGTACTTGGGGGCAATCTCCTCAAAAGTCGATAAATATGATGGAATGTTGTGGGCTTGCAGAAGGTGCATGATGTAGGTAGGGTAAATGATTGATGGACATGATCGAGTCCAATAATGTTTAAGCTCGTCAAATATGAATTTCGCCTAATTTACCCTCATACCACTAAAGATAGCATATAGAGCTTTGTGCTCCAATTCTGTTATTTGCTCATGGCTGCCAAGTCAAGGGATGATTGTGTTGATAATCATCCTAGTGAGTAGTCTTGCCTTAGCTCGTAAGTATTTTGAAGCAAATCGTGGCATTTCATCTTCCCAAATTTGATGGGTTATATTATTTCTTGGTTTGAGGCGCATATCTGGGATGTCATACAAATCTTCTTCGGATTCGGAACAACCTAGAGTACGGCCTATAATTCCCGGAGTAAGTCGAATAGTGTTGCCGTAAACCATCGACCAAAGCCAATTATCATCATTATCAGTATTCTATATGGCAGTGCTATCTAGATTAGCATAGAAAAGGAATATTGCAAGCTGATCGATTTGGACATTATTCGAATTGAAGGAAATAAACTTTTGTAACCCAGCATTTTCACACATCTCATCCAAATCATACATAGGGAATTTAAGCAAATTATAGAAGGGACCTGTGTGCAGCTTTTTCTTTTGGATATCTTCATATCTTTTGATAGAATGAGGTACTTGATTCATCCACTTCTCAATCTGATCATCGGAGCATACTTATGGGTTGGAGGATGTAGCTTGTTCTTGCTTTCTCTTAGAAACTCTAGGGTTTTTAGTTTTGGGCGCCATGAAATCGAGCAAAATTAAGGAGATAGTGATTTGGAGAATTAGGGTTTCAGATTTGAAAGAGGAAACGAAATGAAATGTGAATTGGAAATTGGGGAAAACAGTCGTTTTAAGGTCACGAATAGGTGTCGATTGAATTTCAGACGTCTGGGAAGTGAATCAGACATCTGATTTAACCCTAGTTTGAAGACAATAAAATTTTCAGACGTCTATGTGTTATTGGCAGACGTCTGAAATAGGCAGAATTATAAATATTGAAGACAGAGAGTTTTTAAAGATGTCTGGATATAATGTCAGACGTCTAAAAATGGCCTGATTTTTATGTTAAGAAGGCAGAGACTTTGTTCAGACGTCTGGTCACAACTTCAGACGTCTGAAATAGACCGTTTTGTATTTTGTATGAGGCAGAGACAATTTTCAGAAAACAAACATTCTAAAGAAATTGTTGGTCAGTGTTAAAAGATTTTGTTTGTGGATTAAAAATTTTTAACCAAAAATAGAATGAATGAAATTTAAATTAGCTGATAAGATCATTAAGAGAACATATTCCTAAATCGCGTCGTAGTTTAACAAACGTTTGTTCATTTAGTGGTTTTGTGAAAATATCTGCTATTTGATTCTCAATATTTACGTATTCTAATGTAATAATTCCTTTTTCTACATTGTCGTGTAAAAAGTGATGTCGTATATCTATGTGTTTAGTACGTGAGTGATTTACAGGGTCCAAAAATCATCGTTTGAAGCTTCTTTATAATTCTTTGGTTCAAAATTTGACACAAATGCAATATGACTTATTTGGTTAAGTTGATTTCTAGTTACACTGAAATTAAGATCCCCAATGATATTATCTTTTGGATGATCTTTTAGAATTCTAGGGGGTGACACTAGAGTATTATTTTTTGCATTTGTCTCATTATTAGATGAGTTTGTTGTATTCGTTATAGGAATAATTTCTTCATCATCATTAGTATGATTGTTAAGGAAATTTTCATCAAATGAAACATGTAAACTTTCTTCAATTGTGTAAGTATGTTTATTAAAAATTCTATATGCCTTGCTACGATCCGAATATCCAACAAAGATTCCTTCATCGGCCTTCGGGTCGAATTTTCCTAAATTATCTTTTGTATTTAATATAAAACATTTTTATCCAAAAGTTTTAAAGTATGATACTTTAGGTTTTCTTCCAAAAAACATTTCGAAGCATGTATGTTTAGTCATAGGTCGTATGGTTACTCGATTCAAAACATAACAAGCCGTAGCAATAGCTTCAGCGCAAAAATGTTTTGGTAAGCCACTACTATTTAATAGTTTTCGTGCACATTCTTGTAACGTACGATTTTTTCTTTCTACTATACCATTTTGTTGTGGTGTGCGTGGAAAAGAGAAATTATGACTTATGCCCTTTTTATTACAAAAATTAGTAAAAAGATCATTTTCAAATTCTCCACCGTGATCACTTCGAATATTCTTAATTTTCAAATCCATTTAAGTTTTAATTTTTTAGCAAAAATTTTAAACATACCAAAAGTGTCACTTTTATGTTTTAAAAATAAGGTCCATGTATATCTTTAAAAATCATCAACTATTACGAAAACATATTTGTTGTGATTTATAGATTGTACTTGAGTTGGACCAAATAAATCTAAATGTAATAATTCTAACGGTTGTTTTGTAGAAATATTATTTTTAGATTTAAAAGAGATTTTCTTTAGTTTACCGATTTCACAAGCGTCACATAAATTTTCTACTTTATAATTTATTTTAGGTAAACCTCTAACTAGCTCATATTTTGCTAATTTATTAATATATTTAAAATTAATATGACAGAATCGTTTATGCCACAACCTTGGATCGTCATGTTTGGCGGTTAAGCATAAGTTTGAATTTCAATTTATATTTATATTTAAGACATAAATATTTTTGTTTCTAAAACCCTCAAAGATAAGCTGTTTCTTATTGTCGAAAATATTACATCTATCTTTTTCGAAATTAATTTAAAAACCTTTATCGCATATTGACTAATGCTAAGTAGGTCGTGTTTTAAATTTTCTACTAACAAAACATTTGCAATAATAGGAGAGTTAGAAATACCAGAGTTGATGACTTCTCCAATGCCAACGACGTATCCTTTTTAGTTATCTCCAAAAGTTACCGTTCCACCATCGATATATGTTATATTTGATAGCATTTTTGCATTTCCGATCATATGCTTGCAGCAGCCACTATCAAGTATCCATTTCTCCTTATTTTTTATTTTGGGTACCTGCAAGATAAAAATGATTTAATTGGTACCCATATACTTTGTTAGGGTCCTAGATGTTAGGAGGAGCAGGTAGCCACACCCAAGAAGGTTTGGTACCTTTATGAACATAATTTTTATTATAGACTACATTATCTAGAAAATTATTAATATGTTTTTATCTAATCAAATTATTATTTGTCTTAGGAATCCAAATTTTTATGTTTTTGGTATTCATATTAGACTTAGGTGATCTTTTAGTCTTTTGATAAATAAAACTATACTTATTAATATTATTCCCTTTTTGTTTAGGAATATTTTTAAATCCTATTCCATTTCTATTACCTGGAGGTTTTGAAGTTTTGATAAGATTTTCCAAATCTTGTTTTCCTTTATTAAATTTTGAAACATTATTTGTAATTTTATCTAATTTTTCTTTTAATTCAAAATTTTCAATTTTCAATGTTTCTATATTACTTTTCAAGTTGATATTTTCTTTTAACAAGTTATCCTTTTCTAGTTTAACTTTTCCAAAATCAATAGATATAGTCTCATATTCAACTAAACTACTTTTATTTGTTTCTTGAGATAATTCTAGTTCCTACTCTAAAATAAATTTTTCATCTTTTAACATTCTTATTTCAAGTTCTAATCAATTTATTTTGGCTATGTGTTCTTTATTCAATTTTTTAATTTGTCTAAATTTATCATCTAATTCCATGCTAAGCTCTAATAATTCATCATAGCTACGTTCGGGACATACCTCATCAGTTTGTGCCATAAAACATACATTAGCTTGTTCTCCGTCACTATCGCTGTCACTATCTAATGATGATGAAGAATCTAAGTCATCCCATGTTACTTTGAAAGCTTTCTTCTTTTTGAATTTTTCAAATTTGTTCTTCTTTTTATCATTGTTGAGCTTGGGACAATCTTTCTTCATATGTCCAAATTAATCACATTCATAGCATTTGATTGACGTTTGATTTGTTGAGCTTGATTTTCCTCCTTTCTGAAATCTGGTCATTTTCCTAAACTTCTTGAATTTGTTGTAGTTTTTGGCAGTAAATACGATTTCTTCTTCGTCTAAGTCAGAGTCTTCATTTATTGTTGGAAATGCTATGTTTTTCTTCTCCGAATTTTGTTCTTTTCTTGCCTGCAGATTAGCTTCATAGGACATTAATTTCCTATCAATTCTTCAACTAAGAGTGTTGAGAGGTAATTAGCTTCTTCGATAGCTAATACTTTTCTTTCCCACTCTGGAGTTAAAGAATTGAGTATTCTAGATACTAAAACAAAATTTGTGAATTTAACTCCTAGTGCCATTAAATTGTGTTGAATAGTTTGGAATCTAGAGTACATGTCCACTATAGATTCATTTTGTTTCATTTTAAATGATGAAAATTGATTTTGTAAAATTGAAATTTTAGTTTGCTTAACTTTGTTCGTGCCTTCGTGTGTAACTTGTAAGGTACGCCAAATATCATATGCAGTGTTACATAACATGACACGTGAAAATTCATTCTTATCTAATGAACAAAATAAAACATTCATAGCTTTGGCATCATTAGAAGCTGGGGTTTTTTGTGCATCATTCCATGTGTTCATAGCAGTGTCAGGTGCTTCATATTTATTTTGAGTGGCTGACCAAATTTCTAATCCATTAGCTTCCATAAAAATTCTCATACGTGTTGACCAATATGCATATTTAGAACCATTAAAAAGTGGGGGATGTGCTGTGGATTGGCCTTTTTGAAAAATACTTGCCATATTAAAGTGATTCAAATATGTGTTACTGTACTTTGATCAAAACTTGCTCTGATACCAATTGAAAGTCTACGGGGTGGATCGTGTAGTGTATATGCAAGTATATGTGACAAAATATATGATGCAACTAAAATAATATTAATCTAAGTAAATATAGAATAAGCACACTAAAATTTTATACTGGTTCAGACCTCCCGTCCTACGTCCAGTTCCGAAGCTCTCCTTGAATTCGACTATCAAAAACCCTCACTTCGCCCGGAGGAATAGGCTTGGTTACAATGAATTGTTCTTGTCAAATGTGTGTTCTAATATAACACGGATGTTGACTAATTAGTACAATTGCTTCCAATATATTTCTAAGGAATATTGTCTATGAAGAACTGAGTATATGAAAGAGTGAATACAAGTAAAGATTGCTAGAGTGCAGAGATCATGAATATAGAATAGAGTATAGAATTAGAAAACGTAAGTAAGTGAAGTAAGTTTGTGTTCTCTTGATTCTTGATGCTATATATAGTTGTAGATAGGTATCTTAAGTAGTTACATCCATTAATGAATCCTTTAAGGTTGCTTCTGTTGATGGTGAAGAGTTGTGGCAAAGAGAAGCGGAGATGTCCATTCATATGTGGTAGTTGAAGTTCATTTCTGAAGTTCGAGTTTGAATTCAGTCGTCTGGTATTTGTTTCAGATGTCTGATACTATATATTTTTTGAATATAGTAGAGGATCAGACGTCTGAGTGCTATTACCAGACGTCTGGATTATCCTGTTTGTTGTTCCAAAGAACTATTTCAGACGTCTGGCTTGTGCACCCAGACGTCTGATATGGTGCATGTCAGTTTTTGTGCATCCTTTCTTTTACTTCCTTGTACCTATCGACTTGTAGTCTCTTGTAGTGTCCTTTGAGCCTCGTTCTTGTCTTTCTAGTGATGTTGTTTTAGCAAGTACCTGTACATATAAATATATATGTATATTCGATTTCCATTGTATAGTTATTGTCATCGAAACCATAGATTGGATTTCCTAACATATATTACTTGACTAAGTAAATAAATTTAAATTAATATGTGTGTGCGCGCGTGTGTATATATACATTACATATTATAAATCTCAAAATTAATTTTGATCTAGTCAAAGTATCTTAAATTTAATTTTCATTTTAAGATCTACTTCTAAAATATCTTAAATTAAATTTTAAAACAAATATCCAGAGTTTGAATAATTCAAGTTTTAGCATAAGTATAATATATATATATATATATTCATATATTCGACCTATTTTAATTTAAAAAATCATATATATATACATATATTAAAGAATTTTGTAATTAAATAAATATTATTATTAGAATCATCTTGGGACAAAATAAAGTTTTTTTTATTTTAAACTTAGCCGTAAGAAAAAAAAACAATTTTTTATGATATATAATCAAAAATAAAAATAATGTATGTGTGTATATATGTGTGTGCATGTATAGCCGAAAATAATTATTTAAAATAATTGATATTTATAAATAAATATATATAAACATATATACATGTATTGATAAAACATGGCTAATCATACATACATACATACATATTATAAAAACTAGCAATATTCATTTGTAATATTATTTCACAGTTTAATAAACAAACCGAATATATATTCTAACTAGTAATGAAATTGTTTATATTATCGGCAGTATACAGATACATGGTAAAGTTTTAATGTGTATTTCAATTGAGATAGAAATTATATACCTCAACGATCTGGCCTTTTAGTAACACCTTAGTCTAAAATGCTCTTAAAATCCATTGATTCACCACTTAAATTCACTAAAGACAAGTGCACCACATAGTTTCATGTATATATGATGTTGGAAAGAGGAGGGGTCGGCCTAGGTATGGGAGCATGGTTATGAATGGTAGCCAAGGTGGGAGCGACGGGAAGCAAAAGAAGGATCGAAAAGAATGAGGATGGCTTGGCTTTTATAGAGAGAGATTTGGAAAATATCTTCCTTATTTCTATCACACAAAATCAAACCAGGTTTATTCCTCTCTCCACATTTTTGGTCGGCCATAAATGGTCCTTATTGGACCAAACACATCCCAAAGCCTTTTGAAAAGTTGATGGTGATTTAAAACCTTTATATATATACATAGTTTTTCGATACACACATATATAATTTTCATATATGCACTCAATTAATTACTAACAACCAAAACAATTCTAGGAGTAACCCCATTTATTAAATACACCCCAAACATTAAATACATCAATAATTAATATTTCCTAAATATAAATTAATTTAATTAATCATAACACTTTATAGACTAATTAAATAGTGTGGTATTTCAAATAATTTATAGATGTGGTTGTGTGTCTCAAAGGTGTGAATTCAATCGATGATTAGTATTGAACAATTCATATATTAATGTTCATATGTCACCATAGCTAGTAGTATTATAGTTTGGCTAAATTTAATGCTTATAGGTCTTTTAAGTAAAATCTAATTATACATTTTCTTAAGCGGTACCTTTTAGTAATGATAATTTACACATGTTTTCTTCGTCAAAACTATATCATTTTAGGATATATGGAATTTGATAATGGTCAATCTAAAAAAAACCATATTCAACATGATTGGTCTAAAAACAAAGTCTTTAGTTCAATGATAACATTTATTATTAACCGTTCTACTATGGCCAAAGACTTTGACTCTGAGTTGACTACACTTGACCATGATACTAATCTCATACAACCGAGGAGATAAGTATTCTATTACTTCACTTCTAATGCTTCAACATAGACCCAATTATTATTGCTCGATGATTACCATGCCATGATTTAACTATAATCAAACTGAGGTATCCACATTGAAGTTCCACAGTATTCTCAACTTGAGAGAACTATGTAACACCATCACATTGAGATTTCTTATTGGACATAGTTGTTATCAACCAATAGGAAACTCTCAACCGGATCATTCCACAGTTATCCAATAACTATGAGTATGTAACCCATTAGTGCCCTCAGCAAATCATAAGTAATACACTTATAACGACTCGGAATTTTATCACTTTGATTTGTGAATATTTAATTAGTTTTAAATATTTAAATTTATGATTTTAATAAGTAAATAACCCGCTTTCAGATTTATAACTAACGATAGAAAATTCATTTTTGAATTCTGTTTACATAAATAGGTAGTTTGACGAAAAACTAAAAATGTGATCGAAATACGCTTTCTGGGTTTTCAGCTTTATATCGAACGACAAGTTATTAGAAGTTGTAATACCCTTGTATAAACTAAAAATAACACTTATATGTTCTAAACATTTTAATTGGTAATGTATAAAATAAAGTAATAATAATAACAAGGATTTAAAAATGTAAATTTATATTTAAAATTCAAAATGGGGAAAGGTGGATTTGAAGCGAGTTTACATTTCATAATGATTCCTTTAGTGTGGAAGTGAACTTACATACATGAATCACCTTAATATCCAACATAATATCAAAGGTTTTGTACTTTGATAGATTTGAAAACTAATGGCAAGTTTGAATATTTGATTTATGGGTAAATATGGCTTTAGCTTTCTTTTATTTATATATACCCTCTTGTTAGCTATATTTCATTTCCGTAGTTCACGCTTTTTATAAATTTTGCAAAATGAAAAAAAATCATCTTTTTAACTCAAAATTTGTAATTCACTCAAAGACTAGAATTTGAAGCAATTCAAATTTACAATGTGGAAGGTGAGATTCTTTATTTTTCTTGTTTATTTCCTATATGATAAACGTTGGATAAAGTCTATAGTTTGTTGAATTGTTTTTAAATCCCTTTTATGTTAGAATAATAGTTTAAAAAACAAATAATTGATTTGGAAATGAGGCAACAAGCTTACTAGAATATACAGGGAACAACATTATTTGCTGTTCTTTGAATAAATACGAAACCTTTCCATTCAAGATTTCTAAATTCAATACCTCACAATCCATTTTGATTTAGCTAAAACAATCAAATGTGGAGTTTTTCGTTAGGGTCTAAATTAATTTTTAAAAATGGTTGCTCGATGTTTCGTTGAGTATACTGATCGAATTTGCTCAACTACAATAAGTGTCGAGAAAATGGCGAGTTTTCGTTGATAGTGAAATGATGAACTAAGGATACTAATGGGATCACAGCATTGATTCGATTTTTAAGGTTGTTCGTAGGATTTTACGCTATGAGATTTGGTCGTGGTAGAGAGTTGATCAGATTTTGATTAAAAATCAAATTCCGATGAAATGATGGTTTAGAGGGGGAACGGCGGTAGTTGGAGCAACCTGGGGATGTGGTGGAGCTAGGATGGCAGATGATTGGTGTATGGTGGTCGAAGGTGGGATGGAGAGCTGGAGTTTGGGTTTAAGGGCTGATTTTTGGGGTTCTTTATGGGTTGGGTCATGGCGACTCAAGGCGGCGTCGCACTTGATGTGGTGCGAGGTGGAGAGGCGAAGCAAATGACCAAAGCAGAGGTGGCTAGCAGCTGCCAAGGTTGTGGTAGGAGCTTCCTTTCCGCGTTCGAATTGATTGCCTAGAGGTGTCGATTTTAGTTTTGGGTTGCATTTTGGATGAGATGATCGGAGGAGATGGTGATGGATTAGGGGAGATGCGTAAGGCATGGCAAGTTTGCGGGTGGGGTCGAATTGTTGATCGTTAGTGGGTTTTGTTAGTGCATGTGCACGAGTGCACGGTGGTGCACTATAGGTTTTGGCTCCAAGGTTTGATGTTTAGGAATTTGAAGTGTAAAGTGGATTTGGGAAGAAGGAGACGGAGCATTGGTTTGGGTTGTGGGCTTTGGCCCAGGAGTTTTATTTAAGCAAATTAGTTAAAAAAATCTTTAAAGGTTTAAATTTTAAAAATTTTATAACTCGCCCTTACGGAGTCCGTTCGACCCATGGATTTTAACATTGTATTCGTATCATCTAACAAAATACATTCGTACAAGCGTTCGACGGACTAATAGAAGTATAAAATACTATTAAATGTATAGTCATAACAAATGATCCCATATTTGGTAATTATATTTTATCCCTGACATTCAGTTAGCAGAATAAAAACACTGTTCTATTATATTTAATTTGAATAGATATTAGTGGACATTTACTAAGTAGAAGAAATCGTTGTTATGCTATTTTATTAATTTGGACATTTATTGATATGTCAGTTTACTTGGACAAATGACATGTTATCTCGTTGTTAATTATGCAATTTATTTACATATTTGTTGCTTCTGTAAGTGTTAGTGATATGATCTGAATGGTTGAATTGAAATAAGTGGCAGCTTGTCTAAGTGCCAGTGTGGTCGTTGAGTCTCTTTTCAAATTTTGAAAAAAGAAAATGGATTTGTATTTACTTGGACTATAAATTTTTTTGAAGTAAAATATTTTCTAAAATAAAATGGTTAAGTTAATATTGTTTTAATTAAAATATTTTAAAGTTAACTAATTATGTATTAACGATGTTTAAAAGGTGAAAGTTATTTAATTATTTTATTTAAGTTTTTTAAAAGGGTTAATCAATTATTTTATTTAAGTTATTTAATTATTTTATTAATGATATCTTAAGTTAGTTAATTATTCAATAATGATGTTGTTTTTGAAAAATTATTTATTATTTATTCATAATGATTTAAGTTAATTAATCATTTATTTAATAGTGCTTAAGTTTATTCATTATGTATTAATAATGATTTAAGGTTAATTAATTATTTACTAATGATGTTTAAACTTAATAAACTATTTATTAAGGGTTTTTAAAAAGAAATCAATTTATTAAATAAAAAGGTGTTTAAAGTAATAAAGTGTTTTATAAAGAGAAATATTTTAGAAATAAAAAGGTTGTCAAAGAAATAAATTGGAAAAAACCTTGGAATTTGGAAAAGAGGTTTTGAGTTTATAAAACTTTGATTTTATATGGACTGGATCACTTATGAGAAATCAAGTTATGGAGTTAATAAATAATCCTTATTAAATATGGTGCTATGGAAGCATTTTCCATACTTAACACCAAAAGATAAGTGGTTTGGGTTTATTGTAAACAATGTTTGAATAACGTTATTTTGATCCACTTAGTATGGTTTGAAAATAAAAAATCTTTCTTAAATGTTTTGTGAATATTCATATATTATTGTATAAGGTAAAGTTGTCAAGTATAGAAAATAAAAAGGTTTGAGAATATACTTATACTGATGAGATAAGTATATTGATACTTTTATGAAATAATTAAAGTGTTTTAATTAATGAAGGTTTATTAAAAGAGGCTTAGAGGATTCTACATGGAATTAATGCTATATTGAGTGGTTTTTATTTGATAGTTAAATAACAAACTATTAAATCTTGACCAATTTTTAACTTTGGAAATATCTTGGAGAAAACACGAGTATTATATAGTATAGTTATCTTTGGTGATGTTATACTGTACGTATAAACTTGTGCATTCTTCTAAGACAAATGATAAGGAAATCCACGCACTTTAACAATTAGGGGTTGATCACTGCTCTTATGTATTGTCTGTTTATTTTCAAGAAGAACCAGAGTTGAGTTTATCGAAAACTATCGAATGTTGGTCCGAACAGACCGGGATCGGATAAGTATGAATTATCTGAAAACCTCTTTGAACCAACTCAAGCGTTCAAATTGAAGACATCTTGAAGATGATGGAATTGAAGACAAAGCTCTTGTAGTCCAAGGGCTAGTTCCTACTAATCCTATAGGTGATTCCAAAAAGGGATGTGGTAGAAGTAGTGCCTTCGGTTCATTTATATCCTGAACAACTTGTATGGATGAATGCTGGCATTGCATTGTTTCCTAGGAAGTGTTAGCATTCCAAGTGGGATTGTTATCTAAAAGGTAAAACATAGCCTCTAGTCTCATCAACCGAGAATGACTAGAACAGGGGATACGCCGCAAGGCTATGTAGGTTGCTCCTATTAGTGTATTGTCATCACCTTTTCTAGATTATTATTTATGGATTCGGTTATGCATGAGAGCTCTTAGGAAAACGTTGCTTGCTTATGCTCGGATAGTTTACAAGCAGCTGTTGTTTAATTGAATTAGATACAAACACCTTGTGAATTCAATTTCATGATTTGACTATAAGGTGTTCGTTATTAAGGTAGGCTTAACTAGTTTACTTGGATAAAAGGGATTTTAATAAAAGAATTTATGATATAAAGTGTGATTTATGAATCTAATTATTATATAGAATGTGATTTATAAATTAAAGAGAATATTTAGGAATTTAAATGTTGTTGCTTTTGGGAAAGATTTCAAATGACTTTTGGAAAAAAAAAATAGTATTACTTCAATATATTTATGAGTATATGTCAAGAGAATTTTAAGGGATGTACAATTTCTTTGGATAGTTCGGGAAAACGTCTCGATTAGTTTTGTGGTACTTTGAATAATTTTCTAAGTGACAATCAGATGTTTGCTTAGGTGAACGTCGTAGTGCACTTAGTAATTATTATGTTTATGATTGTGTGATCGAATGAGTTCGAATCCGAACGAACCAAAGTAAAATTAATATATAAAGTGCTTAGGCTATTTTATATGTTTACAAGTAATACATATATATATATATATATATTCTATTGTTAAGAAATTTTATAGAGCTTAATATGAGATTCTAAGGATTCTTGTTGTTTGATTTTAGTGGACACCTATTGTTGTGAGAGGGGCTCGCATGAGGATTCAAAGGTTGTTTAGATAGTCCAGGGCTAGGCAAGACATGGAGGTTCTAGATATCCCAATAGCAAAACTGGAAGAAGAAGAACCAATGGAAGAGGAGCTAGTTGAAGAGCCAATAGAGGATAAGCAAGAGGAAGAACCATAGGAGAAGGAAGAGGAATCCGTAGAATACCAGGATAGGCGGTGGATGGGTTACAGAGTGGGGTATGGGGGCGAATGGGCTTCTAATAGGCCAGAATCCATGGAGTGATCGGATCCCTTGGTAGAGGACTCTGATGAGGAGGGCTCTATCTGTAGTTAGGTTAGTATCTAGATATTCTATGTATCTGTATTAAGACTGTTGCTTGATTTGGTATCTTAGTAGATACCTATTATATGGATTGGGAATTACTGGCATGGGTGTTTGAACTTGTTTTGATATATTATGGTTATTAGCTTTCTTTTAAAAGGGTTTATTTTTACTTAGTAAATTGTAAATAAGGGGGTTAATAATTATGTTTAGCCTTGTTTTTTTAAAGTTTGGATTATGGAAAAATTTCGGGCTCGAAATCCTTTTAAAGGGGAAGAATGTAACGACCCGGAATTTTATCACTTTGATTTGTGAATATTTAGTTAGTTTTAATTATTCAAATTTATGATTTTAATAAGTAAATAACCCGCTTTAAAATTTATAACTAACGATATAAAATTCATTTCTGAATTCTGTTTATATAAATAGGTAATTTGATGGAAAACTAGAAATGTAACAGAAACTCGCTTTTTGGATTTTCAGCTTTTTATCAAACGACAAGTTATTAGAAGTTGTAATACCCTTATATAAACTAATAACATTTAGCTGTTTTAAACATTTTAATTGGTAATGTATAACCCATTTTAAAAGTTTTCAGAGAAGGGAATCATTACTTTATTATAAGTAGTTTTGTGTATAAATTGGCTATCACATGAATCCATATTTACGATGATTACTAATGTGTTATATGTTCATCTTTGTAACTTGAACAGTTATTTTTCATATGATAAAGTGTTGACATGCTCACTTATGTGTAAAGTGCTATGACCCAACATTTTAACCTTGGAGATTGGGAATTGATGACTAGTTAGGATTGTTCCAGTAGTGGGTATGGTCAGTCTAAACTCCCGAGGATGTAGAATTGCATCCAGGAGATCGAAAAGATCAAATTTTGTTATGATACCTTAGACTGATAAAAAGACATGACTCATGGATATTTTAAACCAGATTTTTGGTAGGGACTGGTGTAGGGTCACACTCTATCCTTCAACCATTGAACCCTCGGTTGGTGAGGTCCGTGATTCCAATGCGTAGGGCTTTACCAATATGAGGCTAAAAATAAGAGTTATGCATCCGAAGGAACTCTTAGCAAATTTCTCACCTATATTTCTGTTCTACCGATTTTAAGAGACCATTATTATTTTCTTCTATCATTTTTAGGAGACCGTGAATATTTTCTCCTAATGATCTTAGGAGACCATTGATATACTCTGCTGAATGGTGTAACGACCCGTAAATTTTAGTGGTTTTATTAATTTAATTAATTGAAATTTTGTGAAATTTTATTAATAAAATTTTGAATTAAAAATTTAATATTTGAAATACGTCTACTCTAACATAGCAAACGGTAAATTTTCATCTGATAATATGGAAGTTTATTTTCTTATGTAATTTTATTTTAGTTCAAATCAGTTAATATTCGATGATAATAAAAATTTTCCAAACCTAAATATTTTTATATAAATAATTTGTAAATCATCTTCTTAGTGAGACGTCATATTTTGTTTTGTTAAATTTGGACTGCTATTGCTCCGTTTATCTTAATTCTGGCAAATCAACAGCATTTTCGGTACCGACATCGACTTTTGATAAGATGTTCATAGCACCGATATCTGTATACCGTTTAGATCGTCTCGTCGTGCTGGTCTCTACGGTATATTCGATTGCATATTTCGGGGTCTGGCACGACACGGAATCAGTAAAACGATTATCGTATCGGTAACCGTTTTCGAACCTTTTGACATACGTGGCCTTTCAATTGTCTACCAGCAAAAATGAATAGCCACTTGTTTAGTTATTCTCGGAATTCAATAGCATGACTCTTGTTATTCCTACCATTCAATATAGCAATTATGGTTCCTAGATTTTCATTCGTTCTTCCCTTACGTTTTTCCTTTTTTTCTCAATATAACATTACTACATTTCTTTTTTTCATGCATTACCTTCCTCTTTCCCGAGCCTCACACCCTGATAGAAACCCAAGACCTGTCCTTTTTCTTCTTCTTCTTTCCTCCGCCTTCCACCACCATCGGCCTTCCCTCCTCCATCCGCAAATCCCCATCCCATCTTCACAGCAGCATCCACATGTGCCTCTTCCCCTTTCCATCAACATCGTCTAAGCTTCTCACGCACTCTCCCATTGTCGTGGCAGCACAAACATTCTCGACCTCCTCCATCACGCCGTGTCCAGCTCCAACCTGTGAAGCCCTTCACCTCTCACCTCCCTAGTTCGACCACTAGCCACACACGACCGATCGATCTCCGAGCTGCTCTTCTCAGCCGTGAGTAGCCCTGTTCTTGATGTGTTTGCATTTACGTTATATTATGGGGTTTTGAAATAAACTATACAAGCTTATACAAAAATTTTACACTCTGTTAATTTTATTTGTCGTATGATAAACTAGTATACAATAAAGTTATTGTTACACCATATTTGGTCACTAACACCCAAAGAGAGTTTTGTTTAGAGAGATTAATGAAGAAGATAAATTAAAACAGAGGGATGTAAACTAAATTAACTACAGAGAACAAGAACACCAGATTTATAGTGGTTCGGCGTAACTGCCTACGTCCACTTTGAGTGTTTATCTTTATTGCTTTCACAAGTAGTTGAATACAGATACAATCCGTACAATAATGACTTGAATACAAGTTTGCACTGAATAGAATGAGTCTTGAAAGCGGCAGAGTCTCCCCAGTGTCCTCTCAAAAAAGGTCCATTTCACTGTGCCCCTGCCCTTCTATTTATAGGCGAAGATGGGTTGGACCTCCCTTACGGGCCTAGGAACAAAGTATCTCGGCCCACAGTAGGTGACTCCAGCACACCGAACCAGGCATGCCGAACGAGCCATGCCGAACGAGGAATGCCGGACGAGAACCATTTTTTGGTTGACCATCGAGTGACTTGAAGTAACCACTCAAGGGAACCAAGGCAAGTAGTGAGCTGAAGCGAAGTGAAGCTAATGCCGAACACCCTTACGTTGTTGTTGACTTGATAGCTTGTTAACATTCTTCGTATGCACCGAACCAGGGATGCCGAACGACCTCGTTGAGCAACTTTGCTAAACGATGTTGCTAATGGATGCCGAGCGAGGGAAGATGCCGGTCGAGGCCTGGGATGCCGAGTGAGGGAAGATGCCGGTCGAGGCCTGGTGTGCCGAGCGAGGGATTCATGCCGAACGACATTCATATGCCGAGCCACACATCCAGGTCGAATGGCACTCGTATGCCGAGCGAGGGACTCGTGCCGAACGACACCCGTACGCCGAACGAGGCATTGTGCCGAACGATGCAGCGGTGTCGAACGAAGCACTTGGGCCGAGTGAGGCTCTTGTGCCGAACGAGAATAAATGTTGAGCAGGGCCATGTGCCGAACGAGAATAAATGTTGAGCAGGGCCATGTGCCGAGCGATGTACTCATGCCGAGCGATGCACCTGTGCCGAACGACTCGTCACCGGGTCAAACAATCGGGTAACACTTGCTCCCCAAAGTGTATCATGTGGATGAACATGATGCGCTTTGAACCATGAGTACTCCGTGTTTTTCTTTAGGCCCTTGTCCTTTCTTCTCGATAGCGTTTTCTTATGACCTCCTGAATGCCGAATGGGGCACGTATGCCGAACGAGGCCTTGATGCCGATCGAGGCCTTGATGCCGATCGAGGTCTCGATGACGAACGAGGCCTTGATGCCGAACGAGGCCTTGATGCCGAACGAGGCCTTGATGCCGTTCGAGGTCTCGATGCCGAACGACATAGTGATGTCGAACGAGACACTAATGCCAAATGAACTATTGATGCCGAATAACCGAGACGCCTTGACCAGTTCTACTGGTCACTGTCTATTCGCCTTCCCTCTTTCCTATATAACCCAACGTTTCTTCTCCTTCCTCCGTTTACTTTTACCACCACTCCACAAGTATTTCGAACTCGTCTTCCAGCAGACTCCTACTAACACATCAACATCCCTTTTCCTACCGAATCCAATACGTTGTCTCACGTCCTCTCCCATCGACGAACCCGAACAATTTTCGATTCCAAATCCAGAATTCCCTAAGCTTCGAGCCGTTCCTTAGGTATGAATTTCTCGACCACCGAACACTCCCGATTGAGGGTTTCTTTCGAAACTAGTATCCATAATAATCTTCTTTACCCCTTTTTTCTTAAAACTACAATGGTAGGAGCCGTCTAGATGAGGAAAATGAACATAAGACTTGAGCATGCCTTAGGATTAGATGTAGAAGGAAGAGGGTGCTGGAGGTCCTTATGGAGTAAGCTCTTGTCTGTTTTCCGAACGAGGTGACAGGAAGGGTGGTTGGCTTAGTAGGATTTGGCGAGGTTAAGAAGTGTTGGTTGAGTGTGTTGTGCGAGTTGGAGGAAAATGTATGGCTACGGCTCGGCATGACTTTCGTATGCCAAACGATGGAGAGGGAGTGTAGGAGAGAAGTAGGAGTTGAGGGCAAAGTGCCGAGCGATGCGGCTCGGCATCACTTGCCGCATGCCGAACGATGGAGAGGGAAGGTAAGAGAGTGACGCAGGCAATAAATAGTCGAGTCTCTGCAGTGTCGTTCGGCGTTAAGTTTGCTAGTAGGCCACAACAGTCAGAACCATCTCAACTTGAACATAATGCGTGTTGACTCAACCTATTTCCTATGCCCGAACACATGACAGTGATCAAAGACAGAAAACTTAAGAGAACAAGCATATCGAACTAATAATCTCCCTGTTTCAACAACTGTAGACCTGAACTTATCTTGACTAAAACAGATAATAAACTTCCACGTACAGTGTCGATGTTGAGTTCAAAATATAAACCATTTTACGACAAGCTCTCATAGACGGTCAACGATGACGGTCTTCGAAGATGATAGTTCAAAGCCTAATTTTATTTCACCAACTCTGTGACTTGTAATTCTTTGGCACTTATACAAAAATGGCTACACTAGTTCACACACCACACGGGGGGAGTATTTTTGTTGTTATGTCTAATGTCGATCGTTTTTTAAGTATAGTTCAAACAGGTGTTTCATCAGATCCAACATTCATCAGAGATGTCTAGGAAATCCAGCTCCGCTACAGTCTCAGATAGACAATGAGCAAACTTCATGACAAGAAGTAGTTGGAACTTCGAACCCATCAACTCTCCTGTACAAGATATTCCGAGCCCCACGATCGCATCCGTCGACTTGGCTCCCGATGCCTTAGAAGCAGCGATCTTTCTAGATAATCCGGTCGATTCTCAAGCTTCGAGAATTAACGAAAGCACTCTTCGTCGCATATGCTCAATCCACATGATTCCTTTTGGCGATGTGTTGGTTCCATCGGGATAAGATCTTCCTCACTTGCCCCCAGTCAGATATACATCCTGCAATAAATTTATGTGCTGGGTTGGTAGCGTGCCACCATTCAATTCCTTCCTCCGCGACTTGCTACAATATATTGAGATAGCTATATCACAGTTACATCCTAACGATCACGCGTTCGTATATGGCACGTGCATTCTCTACATGAGCGTCCTTTCTAGGCTCCCGACTCCTGGCGATATCCGCTATATTTATCATTTTAAGAGACGATCCGACAGCCCATCCTTTGTATTTCTCGAGCCGCATATAAAGTGTCAAATTCTGACTGGGGCATGGAGCAAATTCGCCCAGTATAAGCAGGAATGGTTCTACGTGCGCTGTCCCCCTGGCTTTGCAAGGAGATGGGTTGAAGGGAGTGAGTCTCTTTTCTAGATCAATACTCGCATTCAGAGGAAGTTGCACCACTTCTAATTCTTTCTCTACTTTTACAGGCATCAGCCCACGTCCTGAAGGCTCCGGGTACTTTGAAGCTGTTGAAGCTATCTGAGCTGTCCCCATGGAAGATCGGGATATCGGGTCTATCATTTCTAATGAAATGCTCTCGAAATTCGGCCTGCTGGCGGAAGGTCGTCGAATAAGTCTTCCTCACGGTATCATTATAACCGGTTCCGCCTTGGATAAAGGAAAAAGGCAAGCTGGGCCTTCAGCACGTGATGCCCCTGACACACCTAAGGAGGGGGAGATTAGAGAAGCTAAAATGCTCGAAGTTCCAGGTAAAAATGTTAGTCCTGCTCAGGAGCCGGTTGTTGAGGTTCATGACATTGAAGTAATGCCTCCTCCCTCAAAGGGAAAGAAGAAATTGACTTACAAATTGAGGAAAAGGATAGCAGGCGGAACCTCCAAGGTCATAATCACTCCAGTAGAGAGTGAGCCCTCTCCTCAACACTTAGAGAGTTCATTGAAAGGCTTTTCGGACCTCACTATTCCCGACGATTTGCTTAATTACGGTTTTGATGATCCGGAAGCCTTGAAGCTTCGCTCACCCGCGAAAGGCGATGGAGATGCTCAAGTCCAAAATCAAGGAGAGAAAACTCCAATTAGTAAAGCTAAAAAAACTGGTCCACTGGGGGGGACACTAGGACACACACGACAACACTTTCACTTCACCCTGCACTCAATCTTTAGTCACTATGTGATTTTGGCTAACCCGTGTTCATTTTATTTTGTGCAGGTGATATGGGGCGTTCTCACGGACTTGACCGCCTCCACGGTTCCTCTATTTTCCATCATTCTGGATGAGATTCGGGCTTCGGCAAATGTCGGGATAGAGATGATGACAGCAACAAAGATTACCGCTCCCAGGGTTCGTCATCCCGAAGGAAAACTTACCATCAGCCTTCATCTCATCACAATTCACCTTCTCGCCCGGAACAAGGCAGGGAGAAATCGGGGCATAAAGGGTCCCAGTCCGATACTCCCCGCGATCAACACTTAGGCTCTTCAGCACAAGGCCTCACAAGAAAACTGTGGTTTAAAAACCAACTCCTCCTACTCCTGCACAGGATCCGTCGGTATCGGAATAGTTAATCGAGCTCAAGGCTACGTTCCCTAAAATATGCTTTGATGGTATGAAGTTCCTTCCTACAATCCATCCCATTCTGGGACACGTCAAGCAAAGCACCATTGCATGTAACAACGACGTCTACGTTCAACATGACGCATTCGTCCATTTGGTTGAAAAAGTCTCGGAAGTCTCTATTGAGCGTCAACATGAAATCGACCGTTTGAAGCTCGCGGCTATTCATGACAAAGACATCATTAAAGCTCAGGATGAAGAGCTCTCTTTATACAAGTCTCGACTCAAAACTGCTCAAAAGAATGCTAAAGACACAGCGGAGGCCGTTAGTCGTCTGGAGACGACACATAAAAAAGAAATTAACGAAGCGGTTCAACATTGCGGGACCTTAGCTTTAGAGAAAGATTCTATTTAAAAGGATAGATACGTGCTCGCTCAACGAGTCAAAGAGCTGGAGGAGTTATTTCTCAAAGAGAAAAAAGAAAAGGTGGCTGCTCAAGAGGAGTCGCAAAGTTACTACGACAAGATTGTTGCCACTCGACTCCTCAAAACACAACTAGACAAGGAGCTTTCCAGAGCCGAAGCACTGAAGGAGATAGCCCGTGAAGAAGGTAAAAAGATGGCGCTCTCTGATATTGATTCGCGCCATGAGGCGGCTGCCGAGGCTGGCAGGGAGGAGATCAAATGCTTGTTCGACCCGCTTATAGCAGAATACAACGCTTGTGTCCTCATGCATCGGGATTTGACTTTTCTTGGCGAGGGTTACCTCGAATCTCTAGCCGAGGCGTGGGACACTCTTATAAAGATTAGAAAGGTGGAATCGGGTACCGAGGAGGTTGACGAGGAGGCTTTAGTAAAGGAATTTATCAAGGGAATGAGCCTTCAGACTTGTCTACGGTGAGGGCTCTCTATAGCGAAGGTCCTTCCCCGTCAAGAAGAAAAAATGACATTGTCGGTCCGTCTGGGACTGGGTCTCCAGCTCCTCCCCTGACTCAATCGACTGGTCGGCCAGCACTTGATCCGTTCGAGCAGCACGTTGGTTACGACCCGGAAGACCCTGGCCTTGACATTCATGTTCTTTCTCCCATTCAAGAAGGCGAGACTCCTCGGACGGTGGAAAGTCGGCAAGAAACCGGTATATAACCTTTCTTCTTAAAGTTCAAAGAGTCGTCGATTTCAGTGAGAGGTTATTGTATTCTAACGTTCGTCTCTCGTGTTTTTACATAGGCCGCTCTGATCCTGAGCCAACTCCAAGGAGCGATGACGCCAAGGAGGAGAGGGAGAAGGCGAGCGGGGCTATCCAAGCGGGAGAGACTCCTGGTCCTGATGCTCAAGTGATTGAGGCGCTTGATGAGGATAAGTCTGACACCTCGTCACCCATCGAAGAAAGTTGTGAAGTTGAGATTACGGGCGCCTCAGGACACACTTCGAAATTGAGCATGAAGGAGCAACTTGCGGAAGAGAAAAAGAAAAAAGTTGAGATCAAGGTCGAGTCCCAAGTGGTCGAACTTGATGACCCACTAAACAGGCCTTTAAATGTCATCCTTCCCGGTGGGATTAGACCACAGGAAGTTCCTCCTCCTTCTTTGGACACCCCTTCATTATCGAGCAGAACGTCCAAGAGAAAACCCGTGGGGGGAGAATTGTCTGAGAAGCCAAAGAATGAGAAGAAGACGAAGAAGTAGTTATCCTGCTCGTTCAACGAGAATCAGTCTGGATTGTGCAATTATTTTTATTTATTTTCATAGCCGTTGTAGATAGACTTTTTGCCCCGAGTTTGGGAGAAGTTGTAGTAGGACTTCATTTTGAATTAATGAATAAAACTTCGTTCTTTGTCTTTCAAATGACTTTTGTTGTTCAGCTCACTGTATAACTCATAGTCGAAATTTGAAACCTTGTGAGCTACATAAGCCTTAGTTCACTTCCATATGACTCGGAGATTTTTTGAATCGCTTATACTTTGATCCGTATTCTGGGAACTCAGAACATTCTAGTCCCCACTCAGGGGATTTTGGGGATTTCGAAGTTGTTTATACGCTAGTCCGCACTCTGGGGACTAAGAGTACTCTAGTCCGCACTCTGGGGACTTAGAGATATTTTGGTCGTTTATGCTCTAGTCCGCACTCTGGGGACTTAGAGTACTCTAGTCCGCACTCTGGGGACTTAGAGATTTTTCAGTCGTTTATACTCTAGTCCACCCTCTGAGGACTCAGAGTACTCTAGTCCGCACTCTGGGGACTTAGAGATTTTTCAGTCGTTTATACTCTAGTCCGCACTCTGGGGACTCAGAGTACTCTAGTCCGCACTCTGGGGACTTAGAGATTTTTCAGTCGTTTATACTCTAATCCGCACTCTGGGGACTCAGAGTACTCTTGTCCGCACTCTGGGGACTCAGAGATTTTTCAGTCGTTTATACTCTAGTCCATACTCTGGGGACTTAGAGTACTCTAATCCGCACTCTGGGGACTTAGAGATTTTTCAGTCGTTTATACTCTAGTCCGCACTCTGGGGACTCAAAGATTTTTCAGTCGTTTATATTCTAGCCCGCACTCTGGGGACTCAAAGTACTATAGTCCGCACTCTGGGGGCTTAGAGATTTTTCAGTCGTTTATACTCTAGTCCGCACTCTGGGGACTCAGAGTACTCTAGTCCGCACTCTGGGGGCTTAGAGATTTTTCAGTCGTTTATACTCTAGTCCGCACTCTGGGGACTCAGAGTACTCTAGTCTGCACTCTGGGGACTTAGAGATTTTTCAGTTTTGAATGCGCGCTCATACGCCAGACAGAATAATGCAATTTAAACTTCGTCACTGAAATGCACTATATGGTAACAGCAATAGTACAAGGAAAAAATGGCTTCAAGCCCTTATTGATCATAACAAATAAAAACAGACTAAATTGTCTTATTACATACTGACAACTAGAAACAACGAAAGGAACGTAAACTGGAAATGATTACAACTAAAAAGCGAAACAGTTGTGCTAAGTGTAATAATGGCGCAGGTGTTCGCCATTCCATGCTCGGGGGAGTGTCGCGCCATCTACGGTCGCTAGCTTGAAAGTTCCTTCTCCAAGCTTCCATTCGATGACATATGGACCTTCCCATTTGGGATTCATATGTGATAGGGTCGGAAAGACTCATTTCAAAACAAGATCGCCCACGTCGAAACTTCTTGGTCGGACTTTTTCATTATAATATCGAGCAATTCTGTTCCTATGTGCAACCGCTCTCAAATCAGCTTCTTCGCATTTTTTATCAACAAAGTCCAGTAATTCCAATAAGAGATTCTGATTTGTCTTGGGATCATAATAGGTTACCCGATGAGAAGGAACTTCAAGTTCGACGGGTATCACAGCTTCAGCGCCGTATGCCAAGGTGAATGGAGTATGGCCAGTCGCGGACTTGTGGGTGGTTCTGTAAGCCCAGAGCGCTGTCGTAAGCTCATCCACCCATTTGCCTCTAGCCTTTTCCAAACGTTTCTTTAATATTGATTTGATTATTTTATTTATGGCTTCCACTTGTCCATTCTCTTTCGGGTGAGCGACCGCCGAAAACCTTTTATCAATATGATATTTCTGGCAAAATTCTTTGAATTCTCTACTCTCAAACTGAGTTCCATTGTCCGTAATGGTAGTTCGCAGGAGGCCAAAATGGCATATGATGTTTCGTACAACGAAATTAAATACTTTTTTGGTGGTGATTGTGGCTAAAGGCTCGGCTTCCACCCATTTGGTAAAATAATCAACTGCAACAATTACATATTTTGCACCACCTTTAGAAATAGGTAAGGAACCGATTATATCGATCTCCCAAATCGCAAATGGCCAAGGACTAACCATTTGCGTGAGTTCCGTTGGCGGAGCTCTTGGGATTTTCGCAAACTTTTGACATTTGTCGCACTTTCTCGCATAGTCTGCAGCATCCCGATTTACAGTTGGCTAATAATATCCATAGCGGAGGATCTTTTTTGCGAGTGTTTGCCCTCCAGTATGGTCGCCACATTCTCCTTCGTGCACTTCCATCAAAACTCGTTTTACCTCATCATGGGTGATGCACCGGAGTAAGGGAACCGAGAACCCCCTCCGATACATTATTCCATCTTGCATTATGTACCTTAAAGCTTTACGAAGGATTTTTCGTCTCTCGTTCTTTCTATCGGGCAAGGTTCCGTGTAGTATGTATCGTTTGAATGGGGTCATCCACGACTCCTTTTCAATTTCTGTTTCTAGAACAAAATCTATCTCCATTTCGTCTACACTTGGAAATCGCAAAACTTGGACGGGAACCAAGCCCATTTGCTGTGCATCGCCTGTACTTGCGAACTTCGCCAATGAATCGGCCTCCTTTTTTTGCTCGCGCGGGACATGGAAAATATCGTAGTATTGAAGGTCCGCTAACAGTTCTTGAACTCGTGCAAGGTATGGGGCGAGTCTCTGCCCCTTTGCTTGATAGTCTACACGAACTTGGTACACTACCAATTGTGAGTCGCAAAAGATTTCAATCGATTTTATTCCGAGTTCCCTGATAAGTTTCAATCCAGCAATCAACGCTTCATATTCAGCTTCGTTGTTTGTGGCTGGGAAATTGAGTTTCAAAGCGTAACAAATTGATCGGTTTTTGGGAGTTACAATAATTAAACGAGCCCCGGAACAGCGGTTGTTGGATGCTCCATCAGAGTACAGTTTCCATCGAATAGGCGGAATAACATCATAATCATTTGATTCGTCTGACACGGTGAATTCAGCAATGAAGTCTACTAGTGCTTGCCATTGTATGGTCCTTCGCGGCAGGTAGGTAATATCGAACTGACTCAACTCGATATTCCATTTTAACATCCTTCCAGAAGTTTTCGGTCGCTGGAGTACCTGTCGTAAGGGTTGATCGGTATAAACACTGATCAAGTGTGCATGGAAGTACGGACGTAGCTTGCGTGATGCAATCACCAAGCAGTAGGCCAATTTCTCAATTTTGGGATAATTTCTTTCTGCCCCCATTAGACATTTACTGACGTAGTATACCGGCTTTTGAACCTGGTCCTCCTCGCGAACCAAAGCCGTACTGATAGCATGTTGGGATACAACCAAGTATACATATAACATTTCATGGTCTACGGGCTTCGATAGCACCGGGGGACTTTCCAGATGCCTTACCAGATCTCGGAATGCGTCTTCGCAATCGGGCATCCATTCAAAATTTATCTTTCCCTTCTTGATTACATCGAAGAATGGAATACACTTATCTGTGGCCTTGAATATGAATCGACTCAACGCAGCTACTTTCCCATTCAAGCTTTGTACTTGCTTTATAGTTCTGGGTACTTGTATGTCTCGGATAGCTTGAACTTGTCCGGGTTAACTTCGATTCCTCGTGCATTAACAATGAAACCCAAAAACTTTCCCGATGCAACACCAAAGGAACACTTCAGTGGGTTGATTTTCATTCCATAATTCCTGAGAATATCAAACATCTCGGCCAAGTCTCGAATGTGGTCGTTTGACTGTCGTGACTTCACGAGCATGTCATCCACATAGACTTCCATTGTTCTACCAATTTGGTCTTTAAACATCCGATTCACCTAGCACTAATAAGTCGCCCCTGCGTTTTTCAGCCCAAAAGGCATCACTACATAATAATACAGTCCAACGTCAGTGACGAAACTGGTGTGTTCTTGATCTGGAATGTGCATCGGGATCTGATTATAACCCAAGTACGCATCCATAAATGATAATAACTCGTGTCCTGCCGTTGAGTCGACCAGCTGATCAATTCTAGGTAATGGGAAACTATCCTTAGGGCATGCTTTGTTTAAATCTGAGTAATCAACACAAGTCCTCTATTTCCCATTCGCTTTTTTCACTAGTACAGGGTTAGAGACCCATTCTGGGTACAGGGCGTCGCAGACGAACCCATTGGCTTTGAGTTTGTCCACTTCCTCTTTGAGAGCCACGGATCTCTCCAGGTCCATGCCTCTCCTTTTCTGCTTTACTGGAACGTACTTCAGGTCTATGTTCAACATATGACTCGCAATAGTGGGAGAAATCCCGCACATATCAGAATGTGTCCAAGCGAAAACATCCAGATTCGCTCGAAGGAAATTAGTGAGATCCTCGGTCATCGAGGGGCTGAGTTGTGACCCAATCTTAAGTACTCGCGACGGATCGTCTCGGCTGACTAAAATGTTAATCGTCAGTTCAGCGGCACTGCTTTTTCTTCCCTAGGTTCCTCATCATCATCTCTCAGATCTATGTCTCTATAGATCCGATCATGTTGCCCGAGCTAGGGCTCGGGCATTACTTGTCAATTTTCAACGACTCGGTTGTGAACGGAGCTGTCCACAACCTTTCCCTTCTCTCTTCGCTGGGCCTCTCTCAGCTTAGCCACATAGCATGCACGACCAAATGCCTGATCTCCATGTACAACACCAACTCTTTGTTTGTCGGAAATTTCAGAGTTAAACACCACGGGGCCAAAGCTGCCCTGAATTCCGCCAAGGCCGGTCGACCCAGAAATACATTGTATAGAGAATCAACATCCAAAACTATGAAAGGTAGGATTCTCACCCTCCTACGTTCACCTTGTCCTAGTTCAACTGACAAACATAACCCACCGCATCGGTTGCAGCACCATTAAAGCCATGGATACGAGCTTTAGATGGTTTTAAATCTTTCGTCTCCATCTTCATCTGGTCATATGCTTTCTTGAAGATGATATTAACAAAACTTCCATAATTAATCAGAATTCTTTTCACAAATGCTGGCCCGATTGTCGCAGATATGACCATCGGGTCAACGGTAGGAGCTTCCACCTGATCAGCATCTCTGCTCCTGAATACTATATCGTCCGTCATCATGCGTTGTTGTTTAGCGGGGTCCCATCCTCCACGTACGAACAACACTCAAAATCCGCATGCCTCAAGGAGTTAGCATAACGCTCCATTTCTTGCCAGTTCTTATCTGCAGGGTGAGGTCCACCTATTATCGTGTTTATGACCAATCTGCCCACGGTCCGAGCAGGCTCCTCAGGGTGATGTGGAGCTGGTGCGCGACCGGGATTGGACTTTCCATGTCCGTCCTCTTGAGGATTCTTTACAAATTCCTGTAACTTTTTCTGTCTAATCAACTTTTCTATAGCATCATGGAGGTGTCTACACTCCTCGGTATTGTGCCCGTAAGTCTCATGGAAGCGGCAATACTTCCCAGTCCACTTTTGCTCTTCAATAGACTCTTTTGGGCGTGGCTTTCGATATTGGAAAGTATTACAAATTGACAGGTAAATATTTTCCAAAGATGCATTCAGAGGAGTGTATTCGTTGTAAGTTGGGATCCTTGGTTTCCACTTTCCAGCTTCCCTTTTCTTCCCGGGATTTCCCCCATCATATCCTTTAGATTGTTCGGGCTTGTTTTGAACATTGACTTGTACCTTTCCAGAGTTGTCACCAGATTATTTCACAGCGATGTTACTCTGCACAGCCTCCTTGCCATGTACCGGTGCATTGTCTCGCCTCGTCCACCTAGCTTCCTCCCTTCTTATAAATTGGTATGCTTTTGAATAAAAACGTTCTAGCATAGTCGGGGGCTTTCCCGCCAGCCAGACTCCAAACTCTGAATCCGGATTTATCCCTCGCATCACGGCCATTAAAATAGCATGGTCGTTGGGGTTGCTGACTTCAGTTGCGGCAGCATGAAATCTTTGTAAGTACTCGTTCAACGACTCCCCTAAAGCCTGAATCACACTGGACAAGGACATCACATCCTTGGGACAAGTGGCATGAATCCTGAACTGTTCCACAAATTTCGTCGCTAACTCATCAAAGTTGGAGATAGTTCGCGGAGGAAGTCGGATGAACCACATGGTTGCGACTCCAGATAAAGTTATTGGGAAACATCTACACTTGGTTGCATCGTTCGCTCTAGCCGAGTCCATCATCTGTTCATACCTCATCACATGCTGTCGGGGATCAGTCTTTCCTTCATAGGCCGGAATAGTCGGCATGTTAAACTTCCTTGGGTACTCGGCCTATAAGATAACATCTGTAAACGGAGTGTGACTCCCGGATACCCCCCAATCATCATTTGATAAGCCTTGATTCTTTTTCATCAACTGTCTGACCATAGCTGATAGGTCTGGGGTTTGTATGGAAGATGGCAGGTTGGTGTCTGTCCTGTGAGACCATTTTGGTCGGTGTCTTCTCCGTTGGCGATCTACCAAGTGTGTATCCTAGAGACCAGCAGCATTAAGACCTTGGTGTGCCGGCTGTCCAACTTCCACTCGCACTCCAGATCCTAAGTTTCCCGTTCCAGCTTGAGTGTGATTTTCTTGGTGTAAGTGAGGAGCCATTGCTCCGGGTAGAGTACCCGGACCATCCCTGGTTGATCGATCGGCAGCACCTATCAGTGTTGTTTTAGTTCTACGACGCCTACGCCTGGGAGGTTCATCAGACGAAGCAGAGCTGTCAGATGAGGAATAAGGAGCGGGGCTTCCTCCAGCATTCTGATGTTGTAGTTGAGTAAGCTGAGTCATAAGGTTGGTGTTGGCTTGGATCTGTTCGCTAAGTCGTCTCCTACTTTCCATGAGTTCTCTCATTAGCTCGTTGAACTCTGTCCTAGTGACAGCTTCCGTCTTGTTTTGGGCGGCCATAGTTCTCGCGCCAAGATTAGCTTGTTGGTTACTGGGTCCTATTTGCTGGACGCTGGCAGTCTTGTTGACGTCCATGTTATGAGAGGCCGATCTGGTACGAGGTCTTCCCATTGTATAGTTATTGGTAGAAACTCTGAGTAGAATCAGCAGACTTCTCGTGAATGACTTAGATCTCCTTTGGGGGATTTCTTCAATCCAATAGCTACAAAGTAGATCCTAATGACCTGAGAATGCTTTTCTCAGTGAAAGCACCAAAATGTTAGCACCATATTTGGTCACTAACACCCAAAGAGAGTTTTGTGTAGAGAGATTAATGAAGAAGATAAATTAAAACAGAGGGATGTAAACTAAATTAACTATAGAGAACAAGAACACCAGATTTATAGTGGTTCGGCATAACTGCCTACGTCCACTTTGAGTGTTTATCTTTATTGCTTTCACAAGTAGTTGAATACAGATACAATCCATACACTAATGACTTGAATACAAGTTTGCACTGAAAAGAATGAGTCTTGAAAGCGGTAGAGTCTCCCCAGTGTTCTCCCAAAAAAGGTCTATTTCACTGTGCCTCTGCCCTTCTATTTATAAGCAAAGATGGGTTGGACCTCCCTCACGAGCCTAGGAACAAAGTATCTCGGCGCATAGTAGGTGACTCCAGCACACCGAACCAGGCATGCCAAACGAGCCATGTCGAGCGAGGAATGCCGATCGAGAACCATTTTTTGGTTGACCATCGAGTGACTTGAAGTAACCACTCAAGAGAACCAAGGCAAGTAGTGAGCTGAAGCGAAGTGAAGCTATGCTGAATGCCCTTACGTTGTTGTGGACTTGATAGCTTGTTAACATTCTTCATATGCACCGAACCAGGGATGCCGAACGGCCTCGTTGAGCAACTTTGCTAAACGATGTTGCTAATGGATGCCGGGCGAGGGTAGATGCCGATCGAGGCCTGGGATGCCGAGCGAGGGAAGATGCCGGTCAAGGCCTGGTGTGCCGAGTGAGGGATTCATGTCGAACGACATTCGTATGCCGAGCCACACATCCAGGTCGAATGGCACTCGTATGCCGAGCGAGAGACTCGTGCCGAACGACACTCGTATGCCGAACGAGGCATTGTGCCGAACGATGCAGCGGTGTCGAATGAAGCACTTGGGCCGAGCGAGGCTCTTGTGCCGAACGAGAATAGATGTCGAGCAGGGCCATGTGCCGAGCGATGTACTCGTGCAGAACGATGCACCTGTGCCGAACGAGAATAGATGCCGAGCAGGGCCATGTGCCGAGCGATGTACTCGTGCCGAACGATGCACCTGTGCCGAACGACTCGTCATCGGGTCAAACAATCGGGTAACAGTTATGTTATATATATATTTGTTTGTTTTGTGTATAAAACTTTTCAAACTATATATATGTAAGTCTATATATATCAGGTAGTATCATATATGGGTGTTGTATGTACCGTATTTTACATCTACAATAATAGTTTATATGTGAATCTATGCGTTTGTTTATATATCTTATATGTAAGTTAGTATATATATATAGTATATAGATTTATGTTATACAGCTATACATATTTTGTTACTGTAAGTAAAGCTATTTTGTTTATATTCTCGGTTTGTATATATATACGGTATCAGGAAATGTAAGATCTGTGCTTTGTGTATAAATTTTTTTAGTTGTATATACATATATATAATGTTCTGTATGAGTTTATATTTATTTTATTTTAAGGTGTGTTATATTTTATACTATACTATGAGTTAATATTATATATATGGCAGTGGGGCATGGTGTATATAACCGTGTCTTGCCGTGTGTTTATTTACATAAGTTAATATATTCTATTCCGTTTGCATGCTTTATCTGTATATATATATACAATAGATAAGTGGTATATAACATTGCTTGTATATATTGGCATCGATTTCTAGAATGTTTACTTATAACAGCTATATAGTTACGTCAGTAATAATTGTTTAAATATGATATAAGTTTTATAAGTTATATATATAAACTGTCGAGTTATATGGGTATTACAATAAAGCAAGTTGCATTGTTTATAGTAAATGTTGATTTATAATATATATATATATATTTTGTACGAAAGCATACATATATAAGTATAATTTGTTTCAGGTTCTATAGATGTTAGTTTATATATATATAGCGTATGGGTTGATTTTTTTAAATATATGTGTTTAAATGTTGAATAATGATTGTGCAAAAATATATATACATTTTGTTAATATGTTATGTTTATATATATATTATGGGAATTTATTTAAATGTATATTTCTAAATTTAAACTTTGGCTTTAATATATTTCGTTTCAGTTTATATCAAAACTGATTTGATTTGTTTCATCGATTCTTGTTATCAGCTTTGTTCGTCAAATTCGTGCCCATCTCACTTTGCTTTGGAATTTGCGCCTGGATTCATAAATCACTTCGTTATCAAACTCTCTAGCCTCTTAAGGTGAGCAATCACTCGCGATTAATGTTTTAATATTTATTAAATTTGATTTCAATTGAAATGAGAATTGAAATATGTTGCTATTAGTTATTTACATTTATATATATGCCATCTGTTCACCTGTGACATCTGACACCATTATCTGTTATTTACAATGATGATATATCCCTGTTACTAATTGTTACATTATTATCGTTACTGTTATCACTCTACAAGTTCCCTGTTAGTATAGAATTACCTATGGGTTGAAATGATACATACCCGAACGATCTGTAGAATAGGAGAAAATCGTTATGGGTTGAAATGATAAACCCAAGCGATTTTCATTGAATTGAATTTGGGATTTCGAGTTTAAAGGATATACACCCGTATATATTTAAATTGCGGATTGAAATGATAAATATCTGTATCACTTGTCCATAGGATAGAAAATTATATACTGACACCATTGGTATATATATATATAAATATTTTGAAAATGATTTCTATGGTTTTGGAAAGAAATATATGGTTTTATAAAAATATTGATTTAGATAAACGTTATTTTATATATAGTTAAATTCTTGATTCTAAGCTATGTATAAATTTGTTTTAATATAAATAAGTTCAATAATAAAGTTGATTTTATTAAAATATAATATGGTTAAGTATTTATTTAAATTATATTTCAATATAGAGTTTGTAATGATTTAATAAATTAAAGTTGAGAAGATAGATTTGAAACTGATTTGAAATTGCATTTAATTAATAATTATATTTAATTAAATAGATCTGAACTTATGGAATTTGGGTTTTTAAAGGATATGATTTTATAACTTGATTTTGGTTTAAGATGATTTAAAATGAATATTTCAAGTTTAAATAAATTAAGGGATATATTTAGTGATTTGAAATTTGGGATTTTATTTAAATGATATTGAATTTATTTAGTGAATATTGCAAAACTAAATAATAATGAAGTTAAATTAAGATATATATGAAATTATCGAATTTAGTTTTGAAATTGTTGAATATTTAAAGCTTTGAATATATTGAAATTGAAATGGCTTATTGTATGGTTCAAATATGTATTTGAAATCGAAAATTTGAAATGGTTTTATTTAGAAACTGAATTGAGTTGAAATTATGAATTGAGATTGAATTAAAATTGAATTTTGGAATTTGAGTTGATTTGAATCGATTTGTGAAATTTGAGGAAGCTATTTTATTATTATATAAAGTAAACTATATTTAAACTATTTTATATGTTACTTTATAAATTATTTTAATATAAACTTTTCTTATATAAATCATTTTTAATATAAACTATTTTAATATAAACTATTTTAATATAATAACTATTTTATTATAAACTATTTTAACTTATAACTATTTTATATAAACTATTTTATTTTATAAACTATTTTATTTTATAAACTATTTTATTATATATACTATTACTAATATCTAAATTGTTTATGAAGAAAGTGTTATGAAATTCAAAGTATTATGTTATCAAATGTTATGATTTCCAAAGTGTTATAAATTCTAAGCTTTATAATTCCGGAAAATGATATAACTTTGAAAGTGCTATGATTTTTGGAAAAGGATATATATTTGAAGTGAAAATGATATCGTATTGATATGGTTTTGAAATGGGAAATGATGTTTTGGTTTTGAAGTATAAACTATTTTGAAATGACTGTGGTGTTATAATAACGTTTGGTTGTTAAAGTGACCGGGATCGGATATGGGCATACTCTCTGTCGATACAGAAAACCACTCTAACAACTGTGTACGCGGTGGAGATTCCAGAATGAAGTAGGATGGTGGCGACGATCCTAAGGTATATTTACGTGGACCTAACTCCCGTGAGTTAGCATAAGGTGGCTAAAACAGGAGTGATTCCAGGCTAATGAGGTAGCTCCTCTTATCGGACACATTCCATCGTATACCATTCTATTACTTTGTGATTGATTGGGTGCACCCCTTGATTCAGGAGTGTGGCTCAAGTTGGGCGATTGCTGCGGCTTTGCGTTACCAACAGTCTGAATGCGTAATTGGTATATCTACCCTGGCATTGCCTTGTTGTGCCGTGTCACCTACCCTAGCGTGCCTTACTACGAGTTTTATTTATGTCGTACCTATGGAGTATCCTCTGGTAGCTCCAGTTTACGGGGTATTACGGTACTGTATAGACTATTGGCATACCTAAAAATGTGTTAAGGTGGAAAATGTAAAGCCTTAACGCTATTTTTTTAAATAGTATACTTTACTGTAGACATTATTATAATAGCGTATTTTACTACCTAGTAGATAGTTTAACGGATCCTTAGAGGATGGTTATCCCAAACATCCTTTAAGTTATTGTATTTCAGTTGATATTTCACTTGCGTTGGTTTTACTGATATAAGAATGTTAATCCTGACTCGAGTGTTTTGTGTTTTGCTTTACGCTCGGGTCAGACCGAGTGATACAGCATTCGAGACTCACCTTGGAGTTGGAGCTTCGATTGGAGATCCAGCTATCTATTCTGCTTTCAGTTATCCAGTTGATTCCAGTGATGTATTTTGATCTTGTATTTGACCATTGTATTGAGACATCTATGTATTCGAGACTTCTATTGTATCTTGTTTAACTCTGTTATATATATATATAGTAGCTTCATGAACTACTATTCTTTTGTTTCCGCTGCTTATTTTTATATTACTCTGTGTCCGTGATTCTGTGATTATTTATTTACTATATTTGTTGAGTTTTGCCAAATTTAAATTTACAATTTGATATTTGGAGCAATTCAAATCCGACATGAATGGATGCAAATGGTTTAAAATTTCAGGATGTTACATGTGGTATCGGAGCTCTGGTTTTTAGCAAAACTTAGCATATAGAGTAAATTTAATTATGGAATCACCTTCATTCGATCTTGAATCTCCTACTCTTTGACTCGGTTTCCTTTGAATTTTGGAACGTTCCCTCGGTTCCAAAATCCATTCCTGCCTCTCTCTATTCGTGTTTCCTTGATTCCGTAACACCCCATAACTCCACTGAATGATTTGTAGAAGAGTGAAACTCCTTTACAATCGGTATTGATTCACCGGAGATTTCTGTATCCTCGGTTTACGATGCTGCAATCTTTTGCTATACCCGAATTCTATCTTTGGCGACCAAATGTCGATTTGCTCTAGTATTCTATCTCGATCTTATTTTGAAGTCACGGTAGACCCGGTTAAGATTGCCTGCGATTTATACAAGTTTGTCCATTCTTTTCTCTCTTTGAAATCTATTTATCTCCCTATCGAGCCTATCTTCTAGTTGAATTCTTTTGGTTAGAGTTCCTTTAATTTGAATCTCTATCCTTGTTTTGAAATCTATCCTTGAATCATCGAGTGAGGGAGTGTATTTGTAATTTATATAAAATGTTTTATAGTGCATTATTTGAGTTGTTGATGTTGATTTGGGTTTTCGATCGATTCGTCTGATCAACGTTATCGATAGGAATCCCAAAACACTTGAACAGAGAAAACTGACACAATATTATTTTCAAATTTGGTAAATGAAATAAATTTGTATGATTATATTATAAATATATAAGTAAAATTTTCTGGAATTTAAGAAGTTAATTAAATTGGTTGTTTGAAATGATAATATTTGATTATCATTTATTGTTCTAAAAATGAATTTATAAACATGGTTTATAAATTGATTTGGAATTTAAATGAATTTAAATCAGTAATTTGAGAATTTAATTTCCGGTGATTTCGAACTTTGGTTTTAAAGTTTTAAAGTGTATATTATTTAAAGTATTTTCGAATAGAAACCGTTTTCCAAAGAAATTTTAAAAGTTTAAATCAGTACTCTTCTCTTTTGTCGCTGGAAAATAATTTCAGCGATGGCAGCTGCATCATCGACATTCATTTTAGAGTTTCAAAGTGAAGAGACCATGCTATAGCCTTGCTATGGTTTTGTTTTGGGAAAATAAATTGATTTGAATTTCTAAAATATGACTTGATTTATAATATATAAGTATATGTTATAGATTTGATTTGATATATAGTATGTATATATTTATCTCTAAATGATTTGAAGTTAATCGAAAATTTAATCCTTGAATTTATGTTAAAGGTTGATTTTAAATAAAGTTAAAATTTTGAAACTTGAATAATTGAATTGGAAAATTTTACTTGTATAATACCCAACTGCATTCCAATACAACTTACCTAAATTATTCAGAAGTTGGATATGTAATTGGATAATATACAATATAAAATGATTTTATAAATAAAATTTGAGTATTTATAATAATGTTATACACTTAAATTTTAATTATAAAAATGTTAATAGGAATAAATAAAATAATAAGTTAATTGAATAATAAATGAGATAAATTAAATAAATTTTGTTTTGATGGAATTAATAAATTAAATCAACTAAATGAAATTACCTTAAATTGAAATCAATTAGTTGAAATTAATTAATTTAAATTGGAATTTTATATGGTTTTTAATTAATTGTTTCATTTTGTTTGTCAATCTATTTTTTTTCTTTCTAGTTGTTTCTATTCTCCTACCTTCTTCCTTTTCAGGGACGAAAAGTTTTGAGTGGGGGAGAGTGTAACAACCCGTAAATTTTGGTGGTTTTATTAATTTAAATAATTGAAAATCTTTGAAATTTTAAATAATAAAATTTTGAATTAAAATTTAATATTTGAAATACGTCTACTCTAACATAGCAAATGGTAAATTTTCATGTGATAATATGGAAGTTTATTTTCTTGTGTAATTTTATTTTAGTTCAAATCAGTTAATATTCGATGATAATAAAAATTTTCCAAACCTGAATATTTTATATAAATAATTTGTAAATCATCTTCTGAGTGAGACGCCATATTTCGTTTTGTCAAATTTGGACAGCTATTGCTCCGTTTATCTTAATTCTGGCAAATCAACAGCATTTTCGGTACCGACATCGACTTTTGATAGGATGTTCATACCACTGATATCTGTATATCGTTTTGATCGTCTCATCGTGCTGATCTCTGCGGTATATTCGATTGCATATTTCGGGGTCTGGCACGACACGGAATCAGTAAAACGATTACCGTATCGGTAACCGTTTTCGAACCTTTTGACTTCTGTGGCCTTTCAATTGTCTACCAGTAAAAATAAACAGCCACTTGTTTAGTTATTCCCGGAATTCAATAGCATGACTCTTGTTATTCCTACCGTTCAATATAGCAATTATGGTTCCTAGATTTTCATTCGTTCTTCCCTTACGTTTTTCCTTTTTTCTCTCAATATAACAATACTACATTTCTTTATTTTTCATGCATTACCTTCCTCTTTCCCGAGCCTCACACCCTGATAGCAACCCAAGACCAGACCATTTTTTTTTCTTCTTTCCTCTGCCTTCCACCACCATCGGCCTTCCCTCCTCTATCCGCAAATTCCCATCCCATCTTCACAGCAGCAGCCACACATGCCTCTTCCCCTTTCCATCATCATCGTCTAAGCTTCTCACGCACTCTCCCATTGTCATGGCATCACAAACATTCTCGACCTCCTCCATCATGCCGTGTCCAGCTCCAACCTGTGAAGCCCTTCGCCTCTCACCTCCCCAGTTCGACCACTAGCCATACACGGCTGATCGATCTCCAAGTTGCTCTCCTCAGCCGTGAGTAGCCCTGTTCTTGATGTGTTTGCATTTATGTTATATTATGGGGTTTTGAAATAAACTATACAAGCTTATACAAAATTTTTACACTCTGTTAATTTTATTTGTCGTATGATAAACTAGTATACAATAAAGTTATGTTATATATATATATATATGTTTTGTGTATAAAACTTTTCAAACTATATATATGTAAGTCTATATATATCTGGTAGTATAATATATGGGTGCTGTATGTACCGTATTTTACACCTACAATAATAGTTTATATGTGAATCTATGTGTTTGTTTATATATCTTATATTTAAGTTAGTATAGATATATGGTATATAGATTTATGTTATACAGCTATACATATTTTGTTACTGTAAGTAAAGCTATTTTGTTTATATTCTCGGTTTGTATATATATACGGTATCAGGAAATGTAAGATCTGTGCTTTATGTATAAATTTTTTTAGTTGTATATACATATATATAATGTTCTGTATGAGTTTATATTTATTTTATTTTAAGGTGTGTTATATTTTATACTATACTATGAGTTAATATTATATATATGGCAGTGGGGCATGGTGTATATAACCGTGTCTTGCCGTGTGTTTATTTACATAAGTTAATATATTCTATTCCGTTTGCATGCTTTATCTGTATATATATACAATAGATAAGTGGTATATAACATTGCTTGTATATATTGGCATCGATTTCTAGAATGTTTACTTATAACAGCTATATAGTTACGTCAGTAATAATTGTTTAAATATGATATAAGTTTTATAAGTTATATATATAAACTGTCGAGTTATATGGGTATTACAATAAAGCCAAGCGATTTTCATTGAATTGAATTTGGGATTTCAGGTTGAAAGGATATATACCCGTATATATTTAAATTGCGGATTGAAATGATAAATTTCAATATCACTTGACCATAGGATAGAAAATTATATACAGACACCGTTGGTCTATATATATATATATAAATATTTTGAAAATGATTTCTATGGATTTGAAAAGAAATATATGGTTTTATAAAAATATTGATTTTAGATAAACGTTATTTTATATATAGTTAAATTCTTGATTTTAAGCTATGTATAATTTTTTTTTAACATAAATAAGTTCAATAATAAAGTTGATTTTATTAAAAATATAATATGGTTAAGTATTTATTTAAATTATATTTCAATATAGAGTTTGTAATGATTTAATAAATTAAAGTTGAGAGGATAGATTTGAAACTGATTTGAAATTGCATTTAATTAATAATTATATTTAATTAAATCGATCTGAACTTATGGAATTTTGGTTTTTAAAGGATATGATTTTATAACTTGATTTTGGTTTAAGATGATTTAAAATGAATATTTCAAGTTTAAATACATTGCAAGAAATATTTAGTGATTTGAAATTTGGGCTTTTATTTAAATTATATTGAATTTATTTAGTGAATATTGAAAAACTAAATAATAATGAAGTTAAATTAAGATATATATGAAATTATCGAATTTAGTTTTGAAATTGTTGAATATTTAAAGCTTTGAATATATTGAAATTGAAATGGCTTATTGTATGGTTCAAATATGTATTCGAAATCGAAAATTTAAAATGGTTTTATTTATAAACTGAATTGAGTTGAAATTATGAATTGAGATTGAATTAAAATTGAATTCTGGAATTTGAGTTGATTTGAATCGATTTGTGAAATTTGAGGAAGCTATTTTATTATTATATAAAGTAAACTATATTTAAACTATTTTATATTTTACTTTATAAATTATTTTAATATAAACTATTCTTATATAAATCATTTTCAATATAAACTATTTTAATATACTAACTATTTTATTATAAACTATTTTAACTTATAACTATTTTATATAAACTATTTTATTTTATAAATTATTTTATTATATATACTATTACTAATATCAAAATTGTTTATGAAGAAAGTGTTATGAAATTCAAAGTATTATGTTATCAAATGTTATGATTTCCAAAGTGTTACAAATTCTAAGCTTTATAATTCCGGAAAATGTTATAACTTTGAAAGTGCTATGATTTTTGGAAAAGGATATATATTTGAAGTGAAAATGATATCGTATTGATTTGGTTTTGAAATGGGAAATGATGTTTTGGTTTTGAAGTATAAACTATTTTGAAATGACCGCGGTGTTATAATAACGTTTGGTTGTTAAAGAGACCGGGATCAGATATGGATATACTCTCTGTCGATACCGAATTTAACAACTGTGTACGCGGTGGAGATTCCAAAATGAAGTAGGATGGTGGCGACGATCCTAAGGTGTATTTATATGGACCTAACTCCCGTGAGTTAGCATAAGGTGGCTAAAATAGGAGCGATTCCGGGCTAATGAGGTAGCTCCTCTTATCGGACACATTCCATCGTATACCATTCTATTACTTTGTGATTGATTGGGTGCACCCCTTGATTCGGGAGTGTGGCTCGAGTTGGGAGATTACTGCGGCTTTGCATTACCAACAGTCCGAATGCGTAATTGGTATATCTACCCTGGCATTGCCTTGTTGTGCCGTGTCACCTACCCTAGCGTGCCTTATTACGAGTTTGATTTGTGTCGTACCTATGGAGTATCCTCTGGTAGCTCTAGTTTATAGGATATTACGGTACTGTATAGACTATTGGCATACCTAAAAATGTGTTAAGGTGGAAAATGTAAAGCCTTAATGCTATTTTTTTAAATAGTATACTTTACTGTAGACATTATTATAATAGCGTATATTACTACCTAGTAGATAGTTTAACGGATCCTTAGAGGATGGTTATCCCAAACATCCTTTAAGTTATTGTATTTCAGTTGATATTTCACTTGAGTTGGATTTATTGATATACGAATGTTAATCCTGACTCGAGTGTTTTGTGTTTTGATTTACGCTCGGGTCAGACCGAGTGATACAACATTCGAGACTCACCTTGGAGTTGGAGCTTCGCTTGGAGATCCAGCTATCTATTCTGCTTTCAGTTATCCAGTTGATTCCAGTGATGTATTTTGATCTTGTATTTGACCATTGTATTGAGACATCTATGTATTCGAGACTTCTGTTGTATCTTGTTTAACTCTGTTATATATATATATGGTAGCTTCATGAACTACTATTCTTTTGTTTCTGCTGCTTATTTTTATATTACTCTGTGTCTGTGATTCTGTGATTATTTATTTACTATATATGTTGATTTTTGCCAAATTTAAATTTACAATATGATATTTGGAGCAATTCAAATCCGACAAGAATGGATGCAAATGGTTTAAAATTTCAGGATGTTACATGTGGTATTAGAGCTCTGGTTTTTAGCAAAACTTAGCATATAGAGTAAATTTAATTATGGAATCACCTTCGTTCGATCTTGAATCTCCAACTCTTTGACTCGGTTTCCTTTGAATTTTGGAACGTTCCCTCAGTTCCAAAATCCATTCCTACCTCTCCTTATTCGTGTTTCCTTGATTCTGTAACACCCCATAGCTCCACTGAATGATTTGTAGAAGAGTGAAACTCCTTTACAATCGGTATTGATTCACCGGAGATTTCTGTATCCTCGGTTTATGATGCTGCAATCTTTTGATATACCTGAATTCTATCTTTGGCGATCAAATGTCGATTTGCTCCAGAATTCTACCTCGATCTTATTTTGAAGTCACGGTAGACCCGGTTAAGATTGCCCGCGATTTATACAAGTCTGTCCATTCTTATCTCTCTTTGAAATCTATTTATCTCCCTATCGAGCCTATCTTCTAGTTGAATTCTTTTGGTTAGAGTTCCTTTAATTTGAATCTCTATCCTTGTTTTGAAATCTATCCTTAAATCATCGAGTGAGGGAGTGTATTTGTAATTTATATAAAATGTTTTATAGTGTGTTGTTTGAGTTGTTGATGTTGATTTGGGTTTTCGATCGATTCGTCTGATCAACGTTATCGATAGGAATTCCAAAACACTTGAACAAAGAAAACTGACACAATATTATTTTCAAATTTGGTAAATGAAATAAATTTGTATGATTATATTATAAATATATAAGTAAAATTCTAATAGAAGATCTCAAGTGGGGATGTGCATCGTTATTTTGACTTGAGAATACCATGAATCTTACATGTTTAAATTACAATTTGACTATGGTCAATCACATGACAATGTGGATCATGTTAAGGCTATAGTTAGGTACAAATTGAACCGTTTGAAGTAAATACTGTTTAAGAGAGGGGTCGTCTCCTTAGAATAGAAGGTTAGTATCACGTAACTGGTAATCAATGTAAAGTCGAACTCTTTGTCTAAAGCAAATCAGTTAATCGATAATTGTTACCAAATGGACTGTGGACATTAATGTTGGACTTCGCAATTGACTATGGATATTAGTAAAAAAATTACCATTGATCAAACTCTAGATAACCACATGATATAGTGATGATGGAGAGAAAACATGCAGTATCGCTACTTAATAATATTGCTTTAAAGATAAAAAAATTGGATTTCACGTATACGATTGTAAGCAACCAATCTTGTGTCCACTACCATGCTTAAGAAAAGCTCGTATATGCTTTAATATTCAAATTGTTTAAATATTGCTAAGGGCTGATTTCACATCTAGGAGTAACAAAACCGTAACTCTCTATTTTCGATCGAAAATAATTTATTAATTAATTTATGAAAGTTATAAATATTATTATGGAGAAGTTAATATAATGATTATATTAATTTATTTATAATTATAATAAGGATTATTATAGGGTCAAATTAATGAATGAAAAATAACTATTATTTATTTGTTTATTTATTATTTGGGTCAATATAATAATTAAATTATATATATAAATATATAATTTTGGTAATTGAAATTTTTTTAGATGATTTTGAAATTAGATGGACCAATATATATGGGTATGAATTAATTAAATAAGTTTAATTAATTGAGTGAAATAAGATCTCACTTGTGTGGGTCCTACTTTGAATAGTGGATCTTGGTAAGATATTCACATAGCCCATTAGTATAGTTATAAATATACCTAGATTTCTCATTTTATAAATACTGAATTCATTATATTTCTCCAAAATACATTATATCTTAACAATGCCTTTTATAATTGAGTTATAATAGGATTTCTCGAAGTAGAAAGTATAGCTTAAGGTCGATATCATCAACGATGAGATAGAACACCGGATATGGTGATCTTTTCTTCGATGAAGATGATGTAGACAAAGGTGCGATGGTCTGAAGCAGTGGAATGGAAAAGTATTTTAGATTAACGTTGCAAATTTAGGGTTTTGCAACCCTTCGTCAGAGATGGCAATGAGGGTACTGAAGTGAAGTGTGGCTTTGGGGGAGTAGTTAGGTGATAGTCGCGGTGGCACTGGTAGTTTTTGGTAGTCGGAATAATTGACACAGTGAAAAGCTTCGGATAGCTAGGGTTGTTTATGGAGAAGAGGTAAAATAAGCATTAAACTCTTTTTGCATGCAAATTGTATCATTTGTGTTCATAATTGAACTCTTAACACATTGACATTATTTGTTAGCAAATTATACAATCATTTCTAGTTGTGTAAATTAAACATTATAATATTAATATTATTGTTAAATATTTACATTCACCAAAACTATTATAAGAAGACATTATTCATTTGATTCGAATATACGGTATTTGAATTAAGGCAAATCATAATCATTTTTATTGATAATACCGACCTATAAAATATTGAATTTGTATACCTACCATTTGAATTCATATTGAAACTATTATATTAGTTGTTATCATTCATATATTAATATTTGAAAGTTAAAATCTTATATAAATTTATAATTGAGTAAGCGTTATTTAATTTGACAATAAATTACCTCGTTAAGTATTTTATTTTAAATCAAATTAATATTGTTAATATAATGATAACATAATTAGCTTAAAGTTCAATTCAATTCATCAAATAGATAATTAAATATGATTTGATGTTGACAACATTATTCATGATAACGCTAAGAAAGATCTAGAGCATAATGAACTAAAATTGATTTTTTTTATTTGTCCATATCACCCCACTGCCGATGCACTTGATCCAACAGGGATTGTAGTTCTACGGTTATAGGAGAAGATCGATGGTGATCGTGAGGACAAATGATGGTGATAAGGTGAGCTCCTATCTCGATCATTAGATATGTGTTATGAAGATAGATTTTTCTTTCCTTTAGAAGAGTCCCTCCATCATTTTTCTCCTTACACCTTTGTTGTCTATGATTTTTTAGTAGAACCTTCTTACAAGTATTTGCCCTTATCGTTGGTAGAATCATTCTTTTATCCTTTTCTAGAAGGCACTTCGCTTCAACCAACTCTACCTCTATTATTTTCTATTCTTGTGCTTAACTTCCTGACCTTGAGCGGGGCTGAACAATGAAACGCTCTTTAAAGCATCACTCATTGATGATGCTATACCTATAAATGAATGTATTTTTATCAGTGTAAATGGTATAAAGCAGTAATAGGATGCTTGGATGATATATGTAGATGATCGTGAAGTGGTGTCTAAATGTGATGATGTAGATGTAATTTGTGTATGTCAGGTAAGTTTGAAGGTAGACCTTGTAACGCTAGTGTTGAAAAACTAGTACCTAGTAGCTTCAAAAAAATGGAAGTTATAATCTCAACCAAGATAGATGATGGAGCTGAAGAAGTGATAGGCACCGTTGGTAAGGTCGAAAAACCACTGAATCAGAAGTAGCTACCGAACTTACAACTGGTTCTAGCACCATAGTAGAAGACGGATCAAAATAAAAGTAGATACCTATGGGGAGTTACCCTATGTAGACTCAATAACTAAAAAGGGAATGAAGGTAGCTTCAATTAGTGAAACTTGGATTGTTCATGTCATAAATCATAGATCCAATCTCATTCGTATTGTTTGGATGGAACAATAGAAAAGTTCTCCCCACAGCTAACGGGAAAATTCTCCTCCATCAAACACACTTTTTACTTGATTGGGATTTCTTTAGTGTCCTCAAAATTGAGATTTTCTTCTCAATAGATCTCCCAAACCAAAGACGAAGTATGCATGCTCTCATCCTTTTTCCTTCTGAGCGAATAAACATTTCCTTATAACAAGGAGTTTTCTTGATGCTTAGTAGGAAACGATTTGTTTGTGATATTTATGCTTTTAAAGGATTATGGTCAAAACCTTCCTATTCCTTGTGGCCTCTTTAGGAGAGTTGTTCAGGGCCTCCGTGGCCTTCTTTATCGCTTAGGTTTTCGAAGAGGAGCCATTCACCAAGATGCTTTCTTTCTGATGGACTTAGTTTAACATTTTTCCTCTACTTTTTGAAAATTGTTGGAGTATTCAATTGATGATACTTATGATTATTTTTGGTTAAAAGCAAAGCAACATCTCTTCCATCGATTTTGATGCTCTTCAAGCCAACCTTCATTTTTGTCTAACTCCTCATTGTCATCTGTCCTCTCATGGCCACATGAATGAAGTTATAATATGTTAGAACCAAAATAAAGTTTGAATTTAATAATATAGAATGTTTTAGATTTACGTCCAGTTTCGACTAATGGTGGGAAGCGAGAATCAGAAGGAATGAAGAATTTTGGTAAACACCACAATAATTATTAGTAGATTCAACATGCTTGAAGTCCAAATATGATGATACGGTCATGGCATACACGTACCTACATGCTCCACAACAATTTGGCACATAGGCCATAAGAGAAAATGACATGGTCTAAGGAAGAAAAAAAGAATTCCTCGCAAACTTCTAGATTAATCTATAAATACTAGAGATAAATGGAAGATATTAACATGTAGTAATTGGGTAATTAGTTACAATAATTTGTCTTTAGTGTGGTGAGTTGTCATATTGTGAGTGGATTAGTTATACAATTTGTTTTATTAGAGAATGACTTTATATATGTACACAAAATCCTTACTTAATGGATAAGAAAATTGATAACAAATATCCTCTCTTATTGTTTCTTCCTCCTTTTCTCACCTCCTTCTCTTCTTCTTTTCTTTTAATACCAAATATAGATTAGTGCCTTAACATTAGTGCCTTCACCATATGAACTTAATGGCCGACATCATGGAATCAATCCAAACGCTACTCCAACTATGCAACATGGCCTCCCAACAAGTCACCATTCTCACTCATCATGTAGACATGCTCAAAATCCACACTCAGTCAGTCTTATCAATCTTTCATTACTCAAGTCCTTTACCATAATCTCTCCCATTTCACCACTAATGTCAAAATCCTCCACTACCACACAACTACCTCTACATACTCCTAATCCACCACCATTGGCACAAATCATCCCACATATGTTTTTTCTCCTAACATTTCCATCACCACATCCTCATCAAACTCCTTCATTAACACTCTTTATCTATAAATATCAACTATGACAAAGTTGTTGGCAACCTTTCTTTTCTCATCTCAACTTCAACACCCAATGATGGCATCGACTTTCCTATCAATGCCCCTGTCTCCTCCATACACCCTCCATCGGTACCTCATCCTCTCTCCCTATCTCCTCTGACTCCACTCTATGCTGCTAGTTATTCAATCATGTCCTTAACACCCTACCATAATACAACTTCTTTGTCCAAACCTCTTTGCCTTTCTCACACTTCTCCTTCTCTCTTCTCCAACTTCTTTGCTGTCATAATATCCATTTCATCTGTTTCTTCCCCATCTCCTTCCTCTCCACCTCATTCATCGTACCATAACCCAAACCTCATCATCAAATCGCACCAAAATTCCTATTATGCTCCTTATCCTATCCTGCTCCTTAGCACATTCTATTTCACTAGCCCCAAACCTTTACCCTAACATCAATGGTGGCCGACATTTCAGATCCTAATACCGCTCCACCAACAACCATCGGCAATGGAATTTGTATTCGGATATTATCTAGAAGGACAAAATACAAACCTGTTATTACTAATGAGCCTAGAGTAGGAAATACCGCTATTGCTGTAGAATTAGCTCAACGCGTTATTGGAGGCAATGTACCTGAACATCTTTTGAATTGGAAGCTCATTTCACTTCTTGCTGGAGCAAAAGATCTTAGAGCTACTAGAGGTATAATGGATGCACGAAATTTGCTTAAACTAATGTTGGGTCAAGTAGAGCTAAGTTGTATCAGATCAACAACTTTCAGTAAATATAAGAAATATATTGAGAAGGACCCAGATGCACTTAAGTTAGGAATTAGGATCCAAGATTAGGTCAATTTCACCACAACAAACAGGACCTTTAACAGCGTTTTAAAAACGCTATAAAATCTATTAACAACGTTTTTACATACGTTGTATATCGACATGCAGTTATATGTCAGAGATATACAATGACAAGAAATAAACGCTGTTAAATGTCCTTTTTAACAGCGTTTCCCTAGTGTCATGAAATCATTTAACAGCGTTTGGTTGGGTGCAGTTAGAGATCTTTCTTAGCGTTTGTTTCGTGCTAAGATAAGATTTTATAGCGTTTTTTCAATGCTGTGATATTTATTTACAGCGTTTCCTTGTTGCAATAAATCGTGCTTTATGTTTTTAGATATAATTTAACGGCATTTTTAAAATGCTGTTAAAACTTTCAAGGGCGTTTTAAAAACGCTGTGCAATGTTTTAACAGCGTTTTTAAAATGTTGTGGAATGTTTTAATTCCATTTCAGTAAACATCCGCTGCAATGTGTATATATACCACATTTCAAAATTAGCATATTATATCAATATCACATTTCAAAATCAACATATTGTATCAATACCACATTTTGGACACATATTAGATAACCAACGTATGAAATTTCATAATCAAAATACACAATATTCTTACACCAAACATAAAGAGTTTGTCATCAATAGTTCAAAAACAAAATATAGAACAAGTAGCAATAGCAAAACAAAAGCAAGTAGTACATATGTTAAAACCAAAAAGTAGTTCTAGCAGCAAAAATAACTTCGATCCATAATTCGTTGCAACCTTTTTTTGCATCACAATCATCTATCTCCCTGTAAAGCAAAAGTAATGCTTGAGAATCAATTCATCAAAAAAGTGTACACAAAGTTAAATCGGATTCATAATGCAAACACTAAATATTCTTGTTTGTTACATTTATAAGTTCATCATCACATTGCCCTCGTCTGTAAGCAACAACTGCAAGAGTAGGATCCCGTTTCTCACAATATTTACCTACAACTCGTGAATCATAGTAAGGGTTTGTGGTGAGAAAATGCTCAGGATTATTGTTGCTGTCGATGTTGATTTTCCCCAAAGCATTGTGAACATGTACATCTTGACTTCCCTCACTCACAAGATGTTCCAAGAATTGTGTGAGCAGTCGAAGACGATTTCTACAAAGACATAAGGCAACAGGTGTAAACAGCAGAAATCAAAACAAGAAGAGTATAGTGTTGAAAATAAGTATCATATTATAAACCTTTTTTCACATTCATCCACCAAAGGCTCTACAGGGAGAAGAGATCAAATTGTGAGGATAAGACCTTTAATAAAATCTTCAAGGCGCTCATCATCCAGCAATTGGCCAACTACTAACAGAGCGTTACTTGGATTCACCTGATATAAGGTGTGCATAGTCAGCCTACAAATCAAAATCATATAAAGTGATGTTACCTTTAAAGAAAGAAGCATACGTTCTGGACATAGCCTTCAATATATCGAAGCACGTTGTTAGTATACAAGTAGTGTGTCAGATCGGGAACAAAACCAAAATGATCACAAACATTAACAAGTGGACGAGCATCAGGAAGCTTTGCCTCCATTAGAAAAATCTTAGTCTTCTCAGCATCATAAAAATTTGATTCTCTTTTTACTCTTTCGACCTCTTTAATCTGTCCAGTTTTCGCAGCTGCTTCAATATACTTGAAATGACTTTCAGGGTCTTCACTGTTAGATATAAATAAAATTATCACTTTCTAAGGATGTTCAAGTAACAAAACGTCAACTATAATATATCTTAAAAATACCTTGAGTTAAGATACGATCCCAGGAAGAAGCATAGGCCTTCATAGGACTTAAATTGCTCAAAAAGTTTAATACAAGCGTCAATGCCCAACTGCTCAGAATATTCTTTGGCAGTCAGCAAGGCATATTGATGATTAAGTTTAACATATACAAACAAAGTGATGTTAAGGGCATTTCTGTTTACACTTATAAAATTTGCATACAAGTTTTATTCCTCCTAATACCATTTCTTCTATTTCTTCACTTGGCAAGAAACTTCCAATAAAGGATAAATTACGATCAAAATTGATCAAAGGCCATGTTTAAACCATCGTACAGCATCATATAACCGTAGCACATAAGTTTATGAGGCAATATGCAAAGATTGATAGATTGAGTGAGATAGAGGAATTCATTCTTATGCCAAATGTTGCCAATATACAAAGAATTAACTAAGTTAACCAAGTGTGGGAGTAATTTTTATATAACTTAGTTAATTTTTATATCCTTTAATTAATTTTTATAAAACTCACTTAATTAACTTAGTTGAATATTTATAAGACTTAGTTTATAAATTAGTTAAATAATTTTAGTTAATATTGTACCATTTGAACCCTAAAATAAGATCAACTTGAATACTTTGTAAAATTTCAAACATAGTATTACCAAAGCAGCCGCCTGAAGTTGTTTCATCATCAACAGGATTTCAACGATCGAATGAGGATGTTCATGCAACAGAGTACCTTTGTTGAGAAGGCAATGGTAATAAAGCTAGAACTCGAAGGCCAAGCACCCATGAGTTACGCCTTGAAACCTCAGCATCTGACAAATTACCGACCCTCCTCTCAAGAATAAAATGAACCTGCTTCATACAACAAATAATCATTCAATCTTGAAGCCAAAATAAATGACCTCTAATTTCAGGGTAAGAATTTATCAATAAGAAGGAAATGGGCTCGCTGTAGGTTATTTATCAACATAGTTGCTTGACTACAAATTTTAACCGATTAGTAAACAGATATATTATTTAAGAAAAGTAGTAGACAAGCTGGATAAAAGTTGCCATCCAAGAAACTGCGACCCCAGTTTCTTCACTTCAAGAAATATAGGTACTTACACTAACAAGCCGGATCTCAAGGACTTTGTCAAACAGAAAATTGCATATAATTTGATTTTAAGCATGAGATACATTTCTTGGCAAATATCAGCAATATAAATTAAGATAAGAAAGCACATGTGCATTACCCACCTTCTGGTTCCAGGGGCCTTGGATCAAGACTACCATTAGTAGAATTTGGTACTTTTGCAGGACGTTTCCTCACATAATTCTCCTAAAGTGGTTTTGGGGTCTGGAAAGAAAACTGAGATAATTGTACCCCTTGTGAAGCATGCACTGGATTTTCTACAAGATACCTACAAGTGCACAAGGCAGTGGAAAAACTGAGAGTTGTCAACGTTCAGAAAACGAACATGTTTTAGCATATTCATCATGTGATTTACTTCCAAATATCCAGTGACTTGAATTCATAGGCTTAAGACTATGATGGTAATAATGATTATGGCCTGAAAAGAATTGTAATTACTAAAAACACAGCTTGGAAATTGTCAAAACAAACCTTTGGACCTCAACCATTGACTTAGGTTTCTTTCCTGATGGATCAGTGTAATATCTGGAAAAGGAGACCCAATAAACCTCTGTTAACCATAAAAAATCAAAGAAGAAAGGTTTTGGTTAATATATAGATAGAAGCTTCTCCACAGAAACACAGTTCAATATGAGATGAAATATGCTCACTAAATGGAACCTAAAACAGCGATACAAAAATTGAAATCCAGATAAATTAACCAAAGAAGGTAATAACAGCTGGGAACATCCCAAACATTGATCTTAATATATGTACTTTGCTCAAGAAATTAAGGTAAAAAAATATATGCTAAAGAAAGTGATAGTGACTGATGATATAAATATTGCAATGCATAGATATAATCGCCTAAACATATTCTTTCAACTTTTACAATTACACAGGTTGCTAATTCAATTAGATTAAAAATTTAAAATAAGTTTAATTTCAGCTAGAAAGACCATCAAGCTCATCCTATGAGTTAACTAAAAGATAGCTCATTAGCTCTAGCAACATATCTAAAAAACATGCACTAAAATCTGATCCCTGCAAAAAATCATGCATTAAAAACTACTTCATTGTTTATTTTCAAAAAATGCACCCAGTTTCTAGTCTGCTCTCAGTTTATTTGAGCTAAGCCTATATTACCTTCTAATAAATTTATCTTAGTAATGTCAAAAAAGTGTGTTACAAAGCAAGTGCAACAAGAAGAAAAAACCGGAGTGAAAAAAATGTCTAATAAAAATAAAAATAAAAGTTAAATAATTATTGATTACGGCAATTTACTAATCCAAATTATTGAACATCAAGGACATTAATGTAACAAAGATGATTAAGGATAATATTCTCTTGTAGAAAATATTCTCTTAATCAATCAATCTATATGTTAAAATCAAAACAACACCTTAATGCATCCCGCCGTTATTGTAGTTGATTCAGACATCCCGCCGTTACTTCTTCAACCTTGACTCATTTCCTGTTTTGACTCCTACACTGTGTTAGCCCTTTAGCCTGTTCAACTTGGTGTAAAGACCCACTTTCTGGCTCCTTGACAGTGATCGGCTCTTTGGCCTTCGTACTCATGCAATTGCCCATGCTGTTTTAAGATCTTGCCTGTAATGAAAGGTGCACACATCTGCACCTTCTGCCCAGATCACACATGCCTTCAGTTGCTCACACTATTGATTCACTTTCATTTGCACGCACCTGCACCCCCTGCCCATGTTTTTCAGTTTGACACAGCTTGCATTTTCCTTTTGCATTCTTTAAAGATAGGTCTTCAAGTTCACACATTGCAACTGTTCCATCTCAGGAAATCTAGAATGGATTGATCGTAGTGTACCTTCCTACATAGAAGAGTCTCCGGTGTTCACTTTAGCCGATTCGGACACCCCACTGTGCTTCTCCAAATCTAACTCTCTGCCTTGTAATCTCATTCACTTTTCAGTACCTTGTCTTCATTATTTTTCAGTAGCTCTTCATATTCCACAATTACCCAACTGTTCTGACGATGCTCCATGTTATGTCGATGTTCACATTATCTTAAGATCAGTAGGCTTAACTACATGCTTCCCACTATGCTGCAGAGCTCCTCTTGTTGCTGCAGATTTCCTATTATAGACACTCCATAACCAACCCTTGTATATGCCAAAATTTTGAAAATTAAGATCTGTCAGGTGGATTTGATTCATTAGTCAACATAGGCTATAGCAGAGCAACTTATGATCCTAGTGGACATATTAGACAACAAAGATCTGATTTTGGTAGAAAGATATAACAAAAATACCAACATGTAGAAAATAAAAGAATAACCAAGGCAATATTAAATCAAATCATATTTTGAGGCATTTCACATTTGTATCAACAAACTTCTCGTGTTAGTCATATAGAAGTAATCTCAAATTATTATTATTTTACTACTTACGATTTTTTCTATTGATTTAACTCCATGGAGTAGACCAGAAGTAGCACACAAAACTAGAAGCAGAGCAAAAGGCAAACCAACAGCAAAATCCTATTTGACAATCTCAAAATTAGAATGTACACGTATTTTAAGTTTGAGGATTAAATAGAATATTATAGCTCATAAATCTATCTTTTAGCTCATGAATCTATTAAAGCTCATTGTCTATTCATAAATTGAATTTGTAAAATTTGAAAACCTTTAATGGTACCTGAAGAATAAGGGTGCCTCTTGTAACTTGACATGTAGGGCATTTATACTATTTTTCTCCATTGGAAACTTAAGTTCCTGCATAAGGGCAAAGTAACGAGAGGAAAAAAGGGAGGAAAAAGCAACCGATGAGGTAAACTAGCATAAAGGTCATATAAGATACAGTTGAGGACCACTAGTAAATTGGTAAGGCCATTATAGTGTGATCCTAAATGTATTGGGCTTAAATCACACTATATAGCAAATTTAAAAAATTGGAAAATGTCATAAGATAAACTGTGTTTGGACAACAGAGTAGTAATATGTGCAATCAAATGTAAGTACATGTATGTAGATTCCAAACAGAAAAAATTTGAAATTGAGAAATCAGACTGGCTATAAGAGACTATAAGTCAAGAAATAACCACATGGTAGGTGGAAAAAAAAACAATATTCATAATTTACGTTGGGAGAACTTATTTATAGCTACTAAACTGTGGAGGTTGAAATCGAACATTGTTTAACTGTATTATATATTTCATATTTTTCAGCATTTAACTAACTAAGCTTTCTATATTACATGCTAATGATTTACCAGACCATATCCAAATTAACTTCAATGAATACTCATGAAACAATTTTTGGCCCATCTGATGCCAAGCAACCAATTACACGTGCAAATTATCAAATCAAGTGACCAACATCATTCACCAAATCATAGCTAAGCTAAAAATTTAACACATGGTAATAAAGACTATTAACACATTAGCAACAAATTGATCTATCTATGCAGTAATGAATGAAGAAAAAAAAGGCAGTTTAGAAGAAACTGATAACACACCACTGCAGTCACGTTTATCAGTGCATAAATTACACACACACATAGAACTACTTGGAATTAAAACCAATTGATAACACCGCACATTACACACACACTCAACTACTTACTATATATTATAGCTTCATACATACTAATTGGAATTAAAACAATAATTGACAGTACATGTTCGGTAATATTCAGAACTTATAACAAACAGTTTATAGGCAGTACTTATATAGCTCCAACTATCAGTGCATAAATTAACTAAAAACTTTCCTAAACATGAATCATACATTTAATAAATCATCTAACTAAATTCAATCCCAAAATAACCCCAGTAAGCTTAGTTTTATATAACCATATGAAAAGAAAAAACATTAGAGTGAGAAAACGATCTCCATATTTCTAATAGTTTACAAAAACTGGAAGAGTGCCCTAAACTATCTCAATAGCCTAAACAAATCATAAAACCAAATAGCTCATGTAAGCAATAAAGCTAAATCTACGATAACTCCATTTTCATTTAAAAGGAAATCACAAAAGAAAATATGAATATTATTTAGTTAAAGTTGACAATAAACTACTATATAAATATGAATTAAGCTGACCTCTTTAACTGAGCTAATTTAGGAACTAGACGAGTCCTTATAGGAAAACTTAAAGCACGAACGGGAGAGGTTTCTTATTGTCTATGTTTCAAATTTTAGAGTGGAGTAAAGGAAGAGGAAAAGAAGGCATGAGCGATTAGAGATTTTTGCTTACTATATAGTAAGGGGAAAATAAGCTTTAAGTGGGAAGTAAAAATAACAGAGGGAAACTTAGGCAGGCTATCAAAGTGTACTGGAAAGTGACTTAATACAGCATCATGTTGTGCCGTGCTTAGTTTTTTTATTTACGTTGAGATTTACAACAGCAAGTTGTGTAAAAACGCTGTGTTTAGAAGCTGTAAAACATAATATTTCTTGTAGTGTTTAGGAAAATAGTACAGGCATATAACACGTTCGATGTAACACAAAAAGAAATTGGACTAATGATGAAGCTAATTTAAAATTGTATACGAAAGCTTTTGCTGGCATTGGTCATATGAACGTGGAATGAATGAGTATTGATTTATGAAATTATGGTGTAATTTCCTATGTTTAGTACAAAAGCGTGACCAACATGCAACTTTAACTTAGGCCATGAGACAGAAATTTGCACTAGGACATTGTCAGGTAAATCACATTTTCGATCCTAGTGGACAATTCAATTTAGAAATCATTTTCGACCTTAAGGACAGGTCGATGTCGAGGGAACGTTATTGATATGGTCATGGTTTACACATGCATATATGCTCCACAAATTTGGCACATAGACCATAAGAGGAAATGATATGGTCTAAGGAAAAAAAGAAAAAAGAAATCCTCGTAAACTTCTAGATTAATCTATAAAAATCTAGAGATAAACAGAAGCTCTTAGCGTGTAGTAATTGGGTAATTAGTTATACCAATTTATCTTTAATGTGGTAAGTTGTCATATTGTGAGTGGATTGGTAATGCATTTTGTTTTATTAAAGAATGACTCTATATACGTCCTCAAAATCCTTGCTTAATGGATAAGAAAGTTGATATTAAATCTTCTCTCTTATTGTTTCTTCCTCATTTTCTCACCTCCTTCTCTTCTTCTTTTCTTTTAATGCCAAATATAGATTAGTGCCTTAACATATGCTTCTAGAAAATGGAATGAATGGGATTTGTAGCTATACTTATTTTTTGTATAGATATAGAATCTCATAAGACATGACCAAATATCTTTTGAAGATCCAGTAGAAGTGGAAGAGCTAGTTGAAAAGAATGAAGTTCCCATTGTCGAGGGAACGATAATGTGTGTGTGAATGCTAGTGATAAGATGACATTCATGATATGAAAAATTTGCAATTGTAGCAAATAAACTAAAGACACAATACAAACATAATATATATCTGTGTGTGCGCGCACGCGCGTATTGATAGAATATCATATGTAGAGAGTTAGGAAATAAGTAATATGTAAGAATTACTATTAAGCAAAAACACTTGTAGAAGCTTTCGATGTAAAACACAATCCCAAAAAGTGATCAAAAACTCACCGATCATGATCTCAGCGCTTACATGTTTCAGAACATCAAATGACATATATATTTCAAAAAAGATTATTATTTTTCTATCCAACGACACGCACTAAACATTCAAATTTCAAAATAAAGGCAAAAATCTCAAAACGATTCCCAAAACATTCCAATTTTCAATAATTTAAGCATATATATGTCAAATCAATTATTTTATATTATTCTATAGCATCATATCAAGTTAAAATGTTTACGTTTCAACAATGTGCATGATTATGTACAACGATTGATTTGTGATGGAGCTCTTATATGTAATTCAACCTAACAAGTTATGTTATACTCCAAATCACCTTAATATTATATTCTATCAAAAATTCCAGTTGTTACATCCTAAATCAGTACTCATTTTACATCTAGAAGGAAAATTATTTCGGTCAAAATTAGTAAAAATCTATGGTAACTCAATGTAATAAATATGTGGAGTGATAGAGAATCAAGAATTAAAGCATATACTGTAGGATCGTTTTCACCCTAGAGGGGGGTGAATAGGGTGATACTTATAAGAATGAAAATAAATGCGGAAATTAAAACAATCACAGATAATAATGCAGTAGAGATCACACACAAATTTACCCAACTTTGGCAAAACCCTACCTACGTGCTGCACCCAAGGTTTCTACTAGAAATTAAGTAGTCAGACGCTTACACATGTAAACTTGCGACACCCGCTAATGACTAACCTAACTCTACGCTCAAAACTCTCCCACAACTCAGTCACTGAGTTGCGAATTCTCAAACTACGCCCCGTAGTTTATACCTAGTCACACGACTAGAAAGTTACACAATTTTAAAAAGAAATTACAAATAAAAAATTAAAACAAACAATACCCTAAATAACTCAGCCCAATACAAAATAAATGCCGGCCCAAGTAAAATAAAATGTTATCTTCCCTTTTTGTTATTCTTCGGCCCAAATGAAAGATGCGGTCTTTCCCTTGTGAACAAACTCTGGCCCGTTTCCTTTTATTTTTGGGCCGCCTCCTTTGCTTTGTGAAATCAATGGCTGCTTCCAATTTGTTCCTCTTCAAAATTAGGGCTTTGCAATTTAGTGTCGCTTGAAACAAAAATTCAAATTGATTGCTGGTCGTTTCACGATTGGCTTCAATGCTTCTTCGATTTGGCTCGCGGTCACTTTCAGGAGTGAGTTCAAAACTGTGAATTTGGTATGTGATTTTTTCCATATAACTTCTCTGTTGAGTTGCTTGTATTCGAACTCAATTCGAGTTATTGATTTGTGATTGAATTTGTATCTTGCTCTAGTTTTGCTTGAACTCGAATCACTTGAATGCCGATGATGATGTGGTATTAAATAGGGATAAAATACCTAAATATACGGTCGTATATTTCTTATTGAATTCTTCGTGACACTTGCTTGGCCATTTGATTTTTCTTAAATGATGGTGATTGCACTGACTTGTTCAATAGTTGATGGATTTGAATTTCTTGAGTCGGTTTCATTTTTTTCTCTTTGATTTGTTCACGTGATCGAAGTTGCTTTGGGTCGGTTCCTATAACTTCGGCATTTGAAATTGTGATAATATTTTGACTTTTAAATTGGTGTTTATCACCTGCGAGTTCCATAAAAAAATTGTTGGCTTTGACTTTCAGTTCACTGACTTGTTCATTTTGAAATTCACTGCAACGTATTTGAACTGTGACTTACAACTGTGATTACTATAACCATATAAACATGTATATACATACATATATGTATGTATATATGTGTATAATTTTTATGCCTATCCACTTGGTTGGCTTGATGTCTCTACTGTGTTGAGTTTTGTGGTTTGGTGCACTTGTCGTTATGAGCCTGGCCATTGTTTCACTTATCTGGTCATGGTAGCCTTGCATATGTATACTTGAAGTCTAGTCATCACTATATATATACATGTCATGCATATCCTCTGTCCTCTTCGAATTCTTACATATGATTATTCATGTGTCTGCACTTTGTCTTGTTCATGCCTCTGAACTGATATATGTGTTCATGCATTTGAATCTTCATGTTTCATGTTGAAAGGCTGAACTCAAACTTGAACTAGTTTGAATGGTTGCACATGGTTGGGCTTCACTGTTGCTTCTGATCTGGGTTCACTTGAAGTCATGTTTGTGTTGCATCCCATTTGCATTTTGGAGTCTGGTCTTTGTATTGCTTTCGATCATTGTATTGTACTGGTGGTCTTCATGTTTAGTTGTTGTACACTTGTTTTCAGTTGCTTTGTACATGGTTGCCTATTAACTTACTGTTGCATTTGATTCTTCAAGTGTACTTTTGTATTCATGTGAATCTTTATGTTGTCTCGTTGTTGTTGCATTTTTGGTCGAGACTTATATGCACTTGAGTTGAATCCATCCTAGGCTCGAGTTTGACCTCGTGCTCACCTGTCCCGGCAGTTTTATCAAGCAAGTGTATATCAGTGTGCATGGCCTTGTGACATGTACAGTGTACACTGTGCATGTTACAAGCTATTCGTGTAAGATGAATTCAAAAGAAATGATGACGAAAAACCCAAATAACTAAGGCAAATAATATTTTCAAAACACACTTTAATTTGCACTGCAAAATATTTTCTTTTTCAATTTTACTACGTAGGTGTTTATTTTGCAGATAGCTCAGATGCTGGATTCAGGCTGGAATAGAGTTGAAGATAAAAGTACGAGTGTTGAGTGACTATGTAGTGAGATTTAAATTGTAAAGTGAAATTTTTTTTGTAATTGAAATTGAATTTTAATTGAAATTGTGTAAATGTAGTGAGAGCTGAAATTTGTACTATCAAAATTTGTAATAAATTATTTGTTTGAATATGAATTTGGAGTTATTTATTTTATTCAACAAATATTTATTTAATTATGTGAAAAATAAAATGGTACAATATCAAATACATTTAAACGAATATATATATGTTTATTATCATCAAACAAAAATCATATACTAGCATATTCTACAATCTCCCCTTTTTGATGATAAGATTTTAACTTTATTAAATGTATTTGATCTTGATGAAAACTATTTGCTCCCCTTATTTGAATGCACCCCCTTCACATATGCATGAAAAAAATATTCAAATAAAATGAAAAAACAAATGCAATGAACCTATATGAGAATATGCTTGCCAAAATCTTAACTTCTCTCCCCCTTTTGTTATCAGCAAAAGAGTAATAGTATTAGAAAAATAAAGATAAAGTGAAAGACATTAATACAACATTAATACCTAATCGAGTATATATATTAAATTTCAATAAAAGATCAAACAAAAATCATAAATACTCTATTAGGCGCATATTCCATTTTAGAGTGATAAGGGTGATGTCGGTATACAAAACCATATAGTAATGTTCATTTGTGATATATTTATAACATGAAACTGTTAAATACTTACTAACCAAGCATAACCGTTAGGACTTTTAAATGAGATTAGTAGTATTCATTAAATTTAAAAAAATAAATTTCAAGTATCTTCTAACCACGTATAACCGTAAGGACTTTTAAATGGGATTAGAATCAACTTGCCTATTTAATAATCAATTTTGATATGTGTTCCATACATGCATAACCGTGTGGACTTTTAAATGAGCATGAAAGCACATAATCAAATATTTCAAGTAATTCACCCATGCATAACCGTGAGGACTTTTAAATGAGAGTGATACTTTTGATTTTTTTATTGCTAATTAATTCTAAAAAAAAGAATAATTTCCCGTTTAAAATACCACATTTTGACATACTATATTGGATTTTGATGAGTGATGGTCATTAAAAATATGATAGAAATAGAGACGGTCATGGAATTTTTACCAACAAAAGTTATTATAAATCTTGTTTAAATTTTTAAAGAAATTTACTAAATATACTTTCTCAAGTCATAATGTATAATTAATATCAACACTCATCACATTTTTCAGTAACTATTTTTCCTTTTGATAATCAGTTGGGAGTCAGAATAGTTAACATAGGCATTTAAGATCAAATTCAAAAGGTTATCAAATTTCTAAAATGCCTAAACCGAGATGAATTTGACAAAACTATTTTCTGAAAGGGGTTTTGTAAGAAATGTCTGCCAATTGAAAAACAGTCAAAATGAAATTTATGCAACTATTTTCTTTGGAAATATGATCTCTAATGAAATGATGTCTAACATCTATATGCTTGGTGAAAGAATGATGTACAAGATTATTTGTGAGATCATAAGTGAGACTCGTTTAAAATTTGTTTTTGACTTGACTATGCAACTAACGAATATCCCAACATACAACGCGTTCCACTAGCATTTTTTCTATCAACTAGACTACCAGCATAATCTGCATCTGAATATCCCTTTAACTCAAAGTTATCATTCGTTGGATACCATAGACCAAATCGTGGAGTGTGCAACAAATACCTTAAAATCCTTTTTACAGCTTTTAAATGAAATTCTTTTGGATTTGTATTGAAACCGAGCACATAAACAAACAGTGAACATAATGTCAGGTTTAGAATCAGTAAAATAAACAAATATATCCACATGTATCTTGAGTAATCATCAACCAATACAAAACAACATTTCTTACCACCTAAACTTGTAATATCGTTAGTCTAAACAAATTTATATGAACTAGTTCAAAGACTCTAGAGGTACTCACAGTGTCATGAAAAGGTGATGGTCAATATTTTTGCATAAATCAAAATCAAAATCAACATTCATTTCCTTATCACATAACTGGCTGATTTAAATCAGATTATGGTATAGATTTTCAACATATAATATATCGTTCAAGATAAATGTACCATTACCTATTTTACCTTTATCGATAATTTTGCCCATTATGATTCTGCCACCATTGTACTAGGCTAAGCAACTTTGATTTGTCTCTCGTCGTGTACCTGGAATAGCCGGAATCCAAGTACCCCTCTTGTTGTTTCTTAGCCTGCCAACACACCTACATGAGGAAAGATTTTTATGACCTATTTGTTTTATAGGTCCATGATTGTTAGTGACAAAATATTTTGAAGAACAAGTTTGTGTAGAACCAAGACAGTTTATGTTTGTTCCTTTTGGCACCCAGATTTGTTCAACTTAAAGGGATTTTATATTTGTGCCTTTAGGAATCCAAATTGGTATAGTTTTCACATGTTTGGGCCTATACCAACAATTGTTTTGATTGTGTCCAATTTTTCTACAAATTGTGCACTCGGATTTGACACGATTAGTTTTACTTCTAACTCTTTCAGATTGAGTGTACCCAAGTCCTTGTCTAACAGTATTAACAGTTTGTTTCCCTAATAACATATTTAGCGATCTTTCTCCTTTGGAAAATATTCCTAAAGTTGTAGACAATTGTTGGAAGTGTGACTTAAGTGATTCATTTTCATTCATTAACATGGTGCACTTTTTAATAGAATTTTCTCTCCTAGTATTTTCACTTTCTTTCAAAATCAGAATTTCATTTTCAAGAGATTTAATTTTAATTTCTGATTTTTTTAATTTCTTCTTCAATTGATGGACTTATCACACTTAGGGCACTTATTTTGATAGTTTTTAACCAATTGATCAAGCTGCTTATTTAGTTCTATCAAACTATCTCTTTGTGATTCAATTTTAGCGTACTTCACCCTAAGTCTTTCAAAACAGCCATTTACTTCATGGAAATATATAAGTAACTGAGAGAGAGTAATTTTTGATACATCGCTTAGCTCATCATCATCGCTGTCACTTGTATCTCCTCGAAGACACAGATTTTCTTTTTCATTCTCACTACCAGTGCTTTCATTATTGTCTGAATCACTTTCTTTCCAAGTTGCTGCAAGACTTCTCCTTTTCTGTTTCTTTCCTTGGCTGAGTCTATTTTGAGGACAATTTGGCTTGATATGATTGGGTTTATTGCAGTTGTGACAAATGATCTCCTGCTCTTCTGAGTCGTCTAAAACTTTGGCTATTCTATTCTTCAATTGTTGATTTAGAACTGGATTTTCATACTTGTGATTCCACCTTTTGAATTTCTTTATTATTCGTGCCAGTTCTGCTGCTCCAACATAATCATCATCATCTTCACTTTCCGTTGTTTGTTTGAGAGCTATTGATTTCTTTCGAGTATCTCCCCCTTCACGTTCTTCCTTGAATTTGATTTCTAGCTCATAAGTGGTGAGATTTCCAATGAGTTCTTCGATTTTAATTTTTTTTCAAATCTTTTGATTCTTAAATGGCAGTCACTTTCGCTTCAAAATTTCATGGTAGAATTCTGAGGATTTTTCGGAATATTTCCAATTCTTTGTATGGTTTTTCGAGAGATTTTGATTTGTATACGAGATAAGAAAGTCGACCATAAATCTCTTTGACACTTTCATCCCTTGCCATTGTGAAGTTCCCGTACTCGGTACTAAGCATGGCAAGGCGGGATTCTTTAACCTGGGAGGTTCCTTCGTGAGTCACTTCAAGCGTATGTCAAATTTCCTATGCAGTTAGACAATGTGAGACATGATTAAATTCATTTTGATCTAATGAACAAATAATAGAATTCATATCTTTAGCATTAGTATTTTGCAATTTATTTTCTAGATCTATCCATTGATCCATAGGTTTTTCAACTTCTTGATTTTCTACCATAATTTTTGGTGTCTTATATCCCGTTTCAACAATATTCCAAGCATCAATGGTTTTTAGAAAAAAAATTCATTCTATTTTTCCAATAAGCATATTCACCATTGAACATGGGTGGTCTAACTATAGACTGACCCTCAGCAAAAGCATTATTAAAAGAAGCCATTTTAAAAATTCAAATTTTCAAAACAAAAATTGGCTTTTGTTCCTAGCTCTGATACCACTTGTAGGATCGTTTTCACCCTAGAGGAGGGTGAATAGGGTGATACTAATAAGAATGAAAATAAATGCGAAAATAAAAACAATCACAGATAATAATGCAATAGAGATCACACATAAATTTACCCAGCTTTGAAAAAACCCTGCCTACGTGCTGCACCAAAAGGTTTCTACTAGAAATTAAGTAGTCAGACGCTTACACACGTAAACTTGCGACACCCGCTAATGACTAACCTAACTCTACGCTCAAAACCCTGCCACAACTCAGCCACTGAGTTGCGAATTCTCAAACTACGCCCCGTAGTTTGTACCTAGTCACAAGATTAGAAAGTTACACAATTATAAAAAGAAATTACAAATAAAAATTTAAAACAAACAAAACCCTAATTTATAAATAACTCAGCCCAATACAAAATAAACGCCGGTTCAAGTAAAATAAAATATGATCTTCCCTTTTTGTTATTTTTCGGCCTAAATGAAAGATGCAGTCTTTCCCTTATGAACAAACTCTGGCCCGTTTCCTTTTATTTTCATGCCACCTCCTTTGCTTTGTGAAACCAATGGCTGCTTCCAATTCGTTCCTCTTCAAAACTAGGGCTTTGCAATTTAGTGCCGCTTGAAACAAAAATTCAAATTGATTGCCGGTCGTTTCATAATTGGCTTCAATGCTTCTTCGATTTAGCTCGCGGCCGCTTTCAAGAGTGAGTTCAAAACAGTGAATTTGGTATGTGATTTTTGCCGTATAACTTCTCTGTTGCAGTTTCTTGTATTCGAACTCAATTCGAGTTATTGATTTGTGATTGAATTTGTATCTTGCTCTGGTTTTGCTTGAACTCAAATCACTTGAATGCCGATGATGATGTGGGATTAAATAGGGATAAAATCCCTAAATATACGGTCGTATATTTCTTTTTGAATTCTTCGTGACACTTGTTTGGCCATTCAATTTTGCTTAAATGATGGTGATTGCACTAACTTGTTCAATAGTTGATGGATTTGAATTTCTTGAGTCAGTTTCGTTCTTTTTTTTCCTTGATTTGTTCACGTGATCGAAGTTGCTTTGGGTCAGTTCCTATAACTTTGGCATTTGAAATTGTGATAATATTTTGACTTTTAAATTGGTGTTTATCACCTGCGAGCTCTATAAAAAATTGCTAGCTTTGACTTTCAATTCAGTGACTTGTTCATTTTGAAATTCACTACAACGTTATTTGAACTGTGACTTGCAACTGTGATTACTGTAACCATATAAACATGTGTATATATATACATATATGTATGTATATATGTGTCTTGTTTGTATGCCTATCCACTTGGTTGGCTTGATGTCTCTACTGTTTTGAGTTTTGTGGTTTGGTGCACTTGTCGTTGTGAGCCTGGCCATTGTTTCACTTATCTAGTCATGGTAGCCTTGCATAGGTATACTTGAAGTCTAGTCATCACTACATATATACATGTCTGAATGCATGCATATCCTCTTTCCTCTTCGAATGCTTGCATATGATTATTCATGTGTCTGCACTTTGTCTTGTTCATGCCTCTGAACTGATATATGGGTTCATGCATTTGAATCTTCATGTTTCATGTTGAAAGTCTGAACTCGAACTTGAATTGGTTTGAATGGTTGCACATGGTTGTCTTCACTGTTGCTTCTGATCTGGGTTCACTTGAAGTCTGGTTTGTGTTGCATCCCATTTGCATTTTGGAGTCTGGTCTTTGTATTGCTTTTGATATTGTATTGTACTGGTGGTCTTCATGTTTAGTTGTTGTGCACTTGTTTTCAGTTGTTTGTACATGGTTGCCTATTAACTTGCTGTTGCATTTGATTCTTCAAGTGTACTTTTGTATTCATGTGAATCTTCATGTTGTCTCGTTTTGTTGCATTTTTGGTCGAGACTTATATGCACTTGAGTTGAATCCAGCCTAGGCTCGGGTTTGACCTCGTTCTCACCTGTCCCTGCAGTTTTATCAAGCAAGTGTATATCGGTGTGCACGACCTTGTGACATGTACAGTGATACACTGTGCATGTTACAAGCTGTTCGTGTAAGATGAATTCAAAAGAAATGACGATGAAAAACCCAAATAACAGAGGCAAATAATATTTTCAAAACATACATTATTTGCACTGCAAAATATTTTATTTTTCAATTTTACTGCGTCAGTGTTTATTTTGCAGATAGCTCCGATGCTGGATTCAGGCTAGAACGGAGTTGAAGATAAAAATACGAGTGTCGAGTGAGTATTTAGTGAGATTTAAATTGTAAAGTGAAAATTTGTTTTGTAATTGAAATTGTGTAAATGTAGTGAGAGCTGAAATTGTGTAAATGTAGTGAGAGCTGAAATTGTGTAAATGTAGTGAGAGCTGAAATTTGTACTATTCAAATTTGTAATAAAATATTTGTTTGAATAAAATATTTGTTTGAATATGAATTCTGAGTTATTTATTTTATTCAACAAATATTTATTTAATTATGTGAAAAATAAAATAGTACAATATCAAATACATTTAAACAAATATATATATATATGTGTGTATTATCATCAAACAAAAATCATATACTAGCATATTCTACATATACCGTACTTTTGTGCATATCAGTGGTGATTTAATCAACTTGGGAATCCTGATTTCGGCTAAGTTCATGTTTGAAATTGTAATAAGCATAATGAAGAAGGAAACTACAACATCCCTTACTTCGAGACTAAAAAATAGACGTTGATAATGCTGCGGTCATCATCGAAATCATTTTCCAACGATAAAGTGAGTTCGACATTATTTTTGTACAATATAAGTAAACAGAGAGCTAAATAGATTTTTCATTACATCAATTTGAATTACATAATCATTACATTATTTTAATCCATATCATTTTAACCGATACGAGTCCAACATATGAAGATGCCAACACAACACATAACCAGTTATAGATTCTAGTTTTACACAGCGAAATTTCAAAATAATTTCTACTATAACAGCAAGCCTTCTGCTTAGTCTTTGGAATTATATTTGTCCTTCAAAAGATACTTGTCTAACCCATAAAATTATCCTACTTGAATGACTACCCATGAGTTTATGGAAAATAATAAAAACACGGGTCGGACATAAAGCCCGATATAAGTAAAACCTTTATCCTAGTCATCTATAGTGAGACCATGCCGCTAACAAGGAACGGGCCTTCCCCTTGCTTCATCATTCATCAAGATATATCAAATATGTAAGCAACATTACGTAAAAAGCAACCATGTGCATATACAATCAAGAAGTGTAGCCTACACTTACTATCCAGTTATGAATAATGTCTATATCAATACTATGAAGTATACCCTATACTTATCAATCCGTTATGAACCATGTCATACAATCATTCAGCCATCATCTAATCTCTCATTTTAGGCTTTCATCGTTAAATTATCATTAACTTATTTAGTGATCACCTCCCTGGGTCGATCTATCAGTAATTCATCTTTTTTCGAACAACGTCCCCTAATGAAATGGTCACTCATTCCATCAATATGAGTCATTTTGACTGGAGCCACCCTGATTCTCATAAGAGGTTGAATGTAAGCACCCCGAATACATTCTGCTAAGCGCCTTTACTAAATGTCAATAGTCCCTCTTAGTCCCCGAACCGCTATCGTTAATGTTGTCGATTTATTCATTTTAGGTAAAACACAACCCTGATGTTTTGGCACCATACCTTAACTCCCCTTTAGATTTATTAATATTTTAGGATTGTACCCTACCATCGCACCCTACAATATACCATTAGACTTTAGACTAATAGTCAAGGCATCTTGCCATCCAATAACTCCATGAGCTAGTATATTTTTACGATCATAGTTCAACCCATTTCATTCTTTCATTAGTTGTGTACCCTACACATTTAGATAAAACATTTTTATCTTCCATTTAAATGCTACATATCATTTATTAGCTTACTTAAGCTTTCTTTCATTTCAAAATAAGTTAACACAATTTTAACTTATGAAAGTCCATTATTTCACTCCTATGAAATGGTTTAATAATACTTGGAAACTGTCTTCCTAAGTGTCCTAGGTAGTCTATATGTTACTTAGAAAATATAACATTCCATGCTTTTGTCAGTTATTATTAATCATCACAAATTAGCTATCCCATAGCCAGAGCCGGCCCGATAGTATTTAATGCCCTAGACGAACAAATTTTCTTAAAGTTTTGGTTGCCCTATTTTGAAAAATAGCAATAATTTTGTATGCACAAAATCAAATTCAAAATCTAATTATAAAATTTAATGTCAATCACAAAATATTGGTTAACTAAATCATTTAGATTACCTGTCCAAAAATCTAAACGTCAACAAGATATCATAACATATCAATAAATCATAACATATCAATAAATTCTAACGGAAACAACTTCTTGCATTTTTTGAAGCAAACTCCTCTATTATCATTTTGCTTCTTCATCTTATGTGTTTTTTTTCTATTTCTATTTTGATATCCAGGATTCTATTTTTGAATCCTATCTCAAATACATAACATAATATTATTGATCTATAAATACTAGCAGTTTACACACTTTAAAAACAACAAGTAATTTTATTATGCATAATCTGACAAGTTTAGTCTATCAACCGATCAATTTGTAAGTTGTAACAATGTACAAGAATCAACTGAGATTAATTTTGTTCAATTTTAATTTAACAAAAACACATTTGATTAGTTTATCAATGTAGGAATTTTCCAATTCATTCATAAAATACATGACAACAACATAAATTATTTGATTCATTCAAACATTTAACCAATACTAAACCAATGTACGAAATGAATGAAGATGAAACCAATATCTAACTATTTGATTCATTCAACAAATCAACTAAAATGAAACCAATTTCAAATAAATAAAATACCCACATTTTTAATCGTAGAACAGTAGCACAATTCCGCCCTCACTTTTCAGGAACTCGGTCAGACAGAAGCAGCGACCCTACAAACACAAAGGCAGTTCAACCCTAAAATTAAAACTGAAATTAGCATTTAGGGCAACTCAACTGGCAACTAAAAAATTAAAAAATGGTTATAATAATTTGGAGCAACATACAGTGATGATTACAAGCAACTCTAGAGTCAGCAAGACAGTGGTGAATGCGATTACAGATCGATTAAGAGGACTGTTGTCGTCCGGCCATGCGGGATTGGCGTGGGTCGCAGCAGCTAGAGATGGTTGCAGAGTGGCGTTAGTGGTCAGTCGCATGAAGATTGCTGAGGGCTTGAAGTTGGTGGGGAGCGTGAAGCAGCAATTTATTTGATTTTGCGGCAGAATTTTGTTGCCCCTCATGACCTGATGCCCTAGACAATTGTCTCGCTTGTCTTGGGCTTGGACCGGCCCTGCCCATAGCTTCCAAATGCTTTAGCCAAACTATCATGGAATGGCTATCCCATAGCCATCATGGGTTAATTATCCTAAGCCATCACACAGTGATACTATTTAGTCATATCAACTTCTCAAAGGCTTTCGTGAGTAGATAGTTTCCCAAGCTATCTTGATAGTTGTCTTAGGTAATCTTCTGTATAGCCATCGCGCTAATCCATCCATGTCGTTACGCCTATTCCATCCAAAGCCCTCACGTGCTAGTTCCACCAAGCCTTCATGTGCTAAGTTGTCCATAGCCATCTTGCGTTATTTCCAACAAGGCCATTACATCTTAATCCACACAAAGCTATCGCAGGTTATTGCAATTAAAACCATTACATATAATCCCAATTGAAGCCTTCATGAATTGATAGCTTCAATGCTATCACATATTAACTCATTTACAGCCATCGTGGTTTATTTCCACTATTGCCATCATAGGTAATGTTATATATGCTTTTGCAACTTAAATGGCGATCTTATAATTATATTGAAAATTGATTCATTGCCTTATGTATTAACTTTACACCAAATCCCACTTGGTGTCGAATTCTCATTGGCTAATATTATTCTTTATAGGTTTATTTTCAGAAATGGCTAACTACAACTTCCATTAGTTAATTAATTATCATTAATTAATTAGTTCTTCCCGTAGCCAATTAATTCATATAAAATCGAAAATTGATGAAAAAAATCTCAAAAATTCACCAAAAATCAATTTTATCATATTTTACCATTTTCCTAAAATTTTAAGTCAAAATAATTAATTTTATTATTTTTAATATTAATTTACCTAAAATTTACTATTTTCTCAACTTAGAAAATTTGTATAAATTCCAAAAATTATGAAATTAAAACCCATCATTATTTAATTGCAAGAATATCCTAAGGGGGATTTGATTAATTAAATGTGGGATATTTTATAAAGTTAATTAAATGGACCAAGGGTAAGTAGAGCAATTAAAGTTGGTTTTTTTTACAAATACATTCAAATTTTGGATGGGAAAGTTTGTATTAAGGGAAATGTAAAAGCGTGACTATGCTAAAATGGGATATTAACCTAAGTCCAAAGCACTAGCTACATTCTTTAGCCCTGACCCCTCATTCATTCCATTTTCATTTCATTTCATTTTCGAAAACTACATCCTAAATAACAAAACTAAGGCCGACTACCATTTGCATGGGAGAAGAGTAGGATTTTAAAGCTAGAAGATTAAGGCTTTCAATTTAAAGGAACAAAAAAGATTAAACATGGTCTCTTAAACAAAGGTGAGTAAAATATTTCTTTAAAACCTATGCATACGTAATTTTTTTTTGGATTTGATAATGTATGATTGTTTTTTATGTTGTTAAACATGTTTGAATAATTGAACATTAATCAGTTGTATTTAGGAATTTAAACGAAGTAAATCAGCTCATGTATTAGTGTAAAACATGATAAAAAATGCCACGAAAATTTGGTATGATAGAGAATAGTGGAGTGGATGTGTGTGTGTCTATATATATATATAACTAGGATGGTTTCAAATGTAAACAATAAGTTGGAGCAACTAAATTTTATCAAATTGAATTAAAATAATACTAGTTTGATAAACTAGATCTGAAAAATTACTATAATAATAATAACAGTACTAACAGTAACTAATAATTGTTAATAAACAATAATTGAAGATGAATAGTATACCTTCTATCCTGGGCTTTCAAGCTTGAGCAAACCTTTCTCTACCTCACCTGGCTCCTTAAGGCTCGTAGCTATGTTATTCCCATTTGTTGCCGTTGAAAGGCGTTGTTAGGGAAATTTTAGTGTAAATCGTTGATAGTGATAAGGTGAATAATATGGAAAGACTACCTTGACCTTTATTCTTTAGAAATAATAATAATAACGATCTATATAATCTAGATAGAGAAATTCTCAATAAGAATAAAGAAGTAACTATAAATGAAGATTTATAATTTAATTTAAATAACTGGAAAATTCCGGCTTATTTGCCTTCAAAGATTTATAGGAAAACTGGACGTTTTATTGCAAAATCTAATTATGTAATTAAAACAGTAGAACAAGCAATTCCTTTATCTAAAGGATATAGTTCATTTGGTTTATTTTCAAAAAAGCTTTAAGGCTTTAAACATAGGTCGGTACCGACTACTTCAGGTTAGTGCCGAGTTAATTTTAAGGCTTTTGGGACTCTCCTGTATTCTCGGATTTGAAGTTAGACTTAGTATTTTGATATCTAGCGACTCTATTAGATGATTTCCCAATAAATACAACACTTATGGCATTTGGGAAAGGACATTTTGGCACTTGCTTTCTTCATCTTTCATCTCAACTCATCCATAGTCACTAAGGAAGTTACTTTTAGCTATTCTAGGCTGTTAGACCGACCAAACCTTTGTACTTGTGACTGAAATTCATAATCAATAACAATACAATGGACATAGGCAATAGATTTGTCTCACCACTTTAAAAACTCTTTGTTCTATTTACTAATTTTGCTAAATCTCTATATTTCTACTCATTTTTGGGTTTTGTGTAATTTCTCGGCTCAATGGTTCATATCTGCTTAAGTATGATAACTGCATGTTGCTTTCAATGCTTGGTTCATGTATTAAATACCATTAAAGCAGTTATATAGGGATATAACAGGATTGAATGGCTAAAATAAAGAGATAGACCACAAAAGGCAAAGGTTTATGCTTAAATATTTAAGTCGAATCATAAAGATAAGCATGACATTTAAGGAAATGAGATGTTTGTAGGAAAAGAATTCATATGGATTTTAAAAGGTGAGGATTGCTATTTTAATAGAAGAAAGAAATTAAAACATCACATTTTTTGTTTAAAAACGTTTGTTTTGAAAAGAAAATGATTTTGAAAATTTATCCGAATTTTATGGAATTTAATGAAATATTTTTGGTTTTCGAAGATAAAACTTTTTTTGTCGACCCTCTTCGTAAGCCAAGGGTGTTAATTAAACAATGGTCTTAATTAAAGTATCATGTACATAAAACCAATTTTTCCATTGCATTTTAGCAAACTAGTCCTTCGACCCTCTACAACTATGTCGATTATCCCTCCTACCCTCGCCATTATTTCGAACCATCCTGTCCAATCTGTCCTATATCGTTATTGATTATGTTCTTGGCAGGGCACTAAAGAGAAAAAGGAAAGATGTGTTATTCGCCTTGCTCTGCTGTCAATGAGTTGGCCGACTCTTCTTCAACTAGATTTGGTTGAACTTTAGTGTTGCCATCTAAATTTTTTGCTTCGTCCCACCTGCTTCTCCTTCTCCACTATCCCTTAGCTTCTACCCTTATTTAAAATCAGTCTAGTTCTACTCCACCTAGCCATCTCGATGCATCGCTTCCAATTATAGAAAAGCTTGATGGTAATGGTGCAACTCTCCTTTCAACTATTGATCAAGCAATTATTCAGCCCTGGTTAGTGGTATTTTGGTTCCTCCTCTACCAACGACTTCTGGTATATTACTCTCACTAAGGTTACTATTGTTCCTCTCGATGCTATCTTTTAATTACTTCTAGTATATTGCTCTCACGAATGTTACTATCATTCACCTAGGCATTTATCAATGTTACCTCAGTAAATTACTCTCATGAAGTTTACTATCATTTACCTAGGTCTTTACCGTTCACTTTTGGGTAGTTTTCTCTCATGAAGGTTACAATCGTTCACCTCAATGTTTAACCTTGTTGCCTTGGTAAGTTGTAGTCACGAATGTTACTATAATTCACTTAGGTGTTTTCCTAACAACTTTTCATTTATTAAGGTAATTTACCCTTACGAAGGTTACTATTATTCTCCTTGGTGTTTACCTTAGTGCCTACTAAGGCAGTTTTCTCACACAGATTACCATCGTTCACCTCGGTGTTTGCCTTAGTGCTCTCACACATCTATGATAACTTATTTCCATGAAGGTTACCATCTTTTACCTCGTAGTTTATTATTTCTACATTTTCCACTTAATACTTTGGTTAACTCATTACAAATAACCCCCTTCTTGGGTTAAATCATTACAAATAACTCTTCGGTTAAGCCAAAGGTAAGCGACTTCAACTCTTCATATCCCGAGTTTACAATGGGAAACACAAGAAAATTTTCTCTCATTTTTAATCTCAAGTGTTGGTGCCCACTAGAGCTATTCTAATCGGGTTTATATTTATTTTTCTTGTTTAATATTAGATTAAGTAGTTGATTTTAAAGATTGATTTTTTTATAACAAGAGTGATGCTTTATTCAAGCAAACACTCATTATAATGTCATATAGACTTAAACTCATGACCTCTAAAATATTTGTCTAAAGCTTCCTATTTCTAACCACTTGATTTTAAATACTGAAGTTGTTGAATAATAATAAGATTCAAAGTGTTAGATTTTGATATGATATTTTAATTTTGTGTTTGATAAGATTGTAGTAGTGATATATGTGATATGAATATAATAGGGATGAAAAGGTTTTGTGCTAGTAAACAAAGAGTTATTTGTAAAACTAAAAATAATATTGCAATATTAGACTTTAGTTCAAATTATTAAAATAATGGACTTTGTTTCCGATTGATAAATGCACGTTTATATAATGTGCTACTTTATTGTTTTTAAATTTATATTTGCATTTCTGGAATTTGCACATACAGATTTGATCTTATAATAGTTAATTTGGTGCTTGCACAATTTATGCGCAAGTGTATATAAGGTTTAATTTTATACTACGTTTCTTTTGAGAAATTTATGTTTGTAAAACAAGTTTATGAAGGAGGATGAAAAGAAGAAAAAAGGGTCTTGAGAGGAGTATGAGTGAGATGAAGAAGAAAAAGGATGGGCAGAAAGAACCAGCAGAACAAAAAGTGTGAAAAGTATAGGCCCCGTTTGGCTTATCGTTTTTAGTTTTGTGTTTTCATCTATTCAAAAGTGCATCCGTCGTATGTATTGTTGAAAAACAAATAATTTTGAAAAATGAAATTAACATGTAAAATAGAAAACAAGTTTATTATGTTTTTCGTGTTTTGAAAGATGACAAAAACACGGAGAACAATCTAACTCCTTCGTTGTCCGTTGGTCGTCGCAACGGCTAAGAATTGTAAACTTTCTTCTCTTATTTCTTGGTATTGCTTAGTACAAGTTGAAAATACAAAACTCAAAATACAAAATGAAAGCAAACAGACTCATATATTCTGATGTTTATATAGGATTCCAAATGAATTTCTCTATTCGCACCTCCGTTTCCAATGAGATCAAAGCCACACGAACGGTTATTTAATTTAAGGTTGGAACTCATACTAGAAAGAGCACCGCTAAAGTACCCGAAATATATTTTGTCAAATAATGGAAACAGTGCAATTTAGCTCTGAATCCGAAGGCTGAAATTCAAGGGTCATTCTCTTCTTTCTAATTCGCAAGTTTTGACAAAAAAATGCTTCGGGCGAAGTAGAATTGTTATACTAAAAATTAAATGGTATGATGGAGAAATCAATGATTGAGATGAAATGGACTTGCATGAACAGGTAAAACGAACAGAAGTTTCTCCCGTTATTCACCCGGTAAAAAGCAAACCAAAAAAAAATGTACATCATCATCTTTTTATAAGTACGAAACCGAGTTAAGGATGAGTATAATTCAATTACAATGATCATGTTCTAACATCAAATATAACAAATATTTGGAAAAAAGGAAAAGAAAGTATACATCATATAATATCACATCAAACAGAATTTACAGAATATGTGATCACCTATTACTTACCATCAAACAACAAAATCCCACACATCAATTCCTAGCCCCAAGCCTATTGACAAGCGAAAGCGCATTGCTAGTAATCTTGCTAACTTCAACCACCTTCCTCGTCAAAATCATATGAGCATCGCTTCCAATCACCCCACTCTCAGTCAAACTGACCACGCACATGCTCTGATCGGTCAACGCAGCGCTCGTCCACGTCAGCACGTTGTCCAGCCTCACCTTGAAAGACGGCCGGTTCGCCCTTCCCAGCTTACGCAGCTGACGTATCGATTTGCTCAGCCTCTCCGCGCTGTCCGCCATCGTCATCATGCAGTCCTGAAACGCGTAGTTTACGTTCTGTACCGAGTCGTGCTTCGTGTTCTTTGATGAGATCTGCGAGGCGTAGGTCGACGTTTCGTGGGCCCTCCTCGCGCTTAGGGACAGCGCCACGTCAGCGAGGTGACGGGGGCTGCGGTGCACTAGGGTTGAGTAGGCGGACAGCGTTTTCATGCATATGTTTGGGTACGACGTTGGCTTGCACGAGCTTTCGAGAAATTTATTGGTGGATGATGATGCATTGGATGTGCTCATCATATAAAGTGTTATTATGAGGATTGCGAGGGTTGATTTGTAAAAACTTGCCATTGATGACTTTTCTTCTTCTGCTGTTTTGTAATTTGAATTGTATTGAATGCTGTAGTAGAGTGTGTTTTAGGGTATATATGTAGGAAAATTTTTATGTGAAAAAGGTGGTGTTCAATACCTTTAATTGAAGGTTTAGACAGGTGTGATTTATGATTTATATTTTTATGCAATTTGTGTGATATTGGAGATTTCAGTTGATTTAGTTGATAATTGATTATGGCTTAAATCCAGCATTAGTTTGGTTGACTTGGAGATTTGCCAGACATATGATGATTTTTTACTCCATTATGTAAACTTGTTCGAATGAGTATTAACCTTTATCTGACTTTAATTATGTCAAGTTATCAATACTTAAGTTAAGTAAGCATGAAAAAAAAAAAGATTAGTATTGAAGTGAATATTCTTCTTTTTTATTCATAAGTAGTTTTGTAAGGTTCAAGATTAGTTCATGAAATCTCCAACAAAGGTTAGATACTAATATTCCATATTAAACTTCCAACTATGTCTAAAAAAATGTCTACATAATCGTTAACTAGATCAAAAGTTCTATCTTTTAAGATAGAACCCACCAAAGTTAAGGAGAAAAGGAATAAAAACATTCAATTTTCAACTTCCGACTGAAAACCATGACCGAATATGTTATTCATTGTGTATTTTGGAAACAATTAGTGATCTAAATGGTAGAATTGCTTACAAATATTAATAAATTACTAGCACAAGTTAAATGCACGTGCAGTTTCCCTCAAGCGATCACTTCAACGGTCGACGTTTTGTTTTTAATTATATTTTTTTGCATCAAGCATCAGACAAACCAATCCTCAACGCAAATTAAAAAAGAAGGAACACATGAACAGGCATACAGCAGGGTAATAATATATTCAAAAACTTGAAAAAGATTTGCTTTGTATTGTTTTGAATAATTTGCCACGCCATAGACATTTTGTTGATACGTTTAATTATGCTGGAGATATTGTTGGCTAGTTGACGAATTAAACTGCATATTTTATATCTCTCATTCTTCTCTCGTGCACGATACAAAACTTGATCAGCCGAGCAAATTACATGTGTATTAGCTTAGGCTAAATAATACATACTGCAATAAAATTATCCTTTTACAACATCAGTTTTACAACGGACCATAAAAAACCGTTGTAATAGAAATCTTTTACAACGGTTTTCTTAAGCCCGTTGTAATAGATGCAACTTTTCATCATCCGGTGCATCTATTACAACGTTGTCAACTTGCCCGCTGTAATATGGTCATATTACAACGGTTTTCGGTCTGTTGTAATAGATAGTAGTTTTCAGCTCTATTACAGCGGTTTTGGCTGGTTGTAATAAAATTCTATTACAATGGTTTTCGGTCAGTTCTATTACAACGGTTTTCGGTCTGTTGTACTATATACCAGTTTTCATCTCTATTTGCCCGTTGTAACGGATGTCTATTACAACCATTATTTACATTTAGTAATTAATAAATATAATTAATAACAAATATTAAATAATTAATATTAATAATTAATATTAAATATTACTATTAAATAATTCATAATTAACTTCTAATCTAATAATCAAATTTTAATATTTTATATTTAATTAATTTACAATTTTAATAATTATTACTTAGTAATTTACTATAGTCTAATAATTAATAATTAATAATCAATAATTATTGGTTAATTTACTATTTAGTAATATATTAGGTAATTAATAATTAATGATTAATAATTACTATTACTACTTAATAATATATACCTAATAACTAGTATTTAATTAGTAATATACAATTATAATTAAGAAGTAATAGAAAACAACTAATAATTAATAATTACACTACTTAATAATAATTAATTTTTTGAATGTATTTACTATTGCTTTAAATATTATAATAATTAATAATTTGTAATTGGTAATTAATAACCAATATTACTTAATAATTTATACATGGTATATATAAATAATAATTATAAATGTCAACTTATATATGACATTCTTTATAATTTATAATAATTAATAATTATTAATAAATAATTCACAATTACTAATTATTATCTATAATCAATAATTAATTTTTTTTATTTAATAATTTATTATAGTTAATGATTAATAATTAGTGAATTACATTTAATATTTATTAATTTCATTTAATAATTAATAAATATAATTAATATTAAATAATTAATAATTAATATTAATACTATTAAATAATTGATAATTAATAATTAAATTTTAATAAGTAATATTTAATAATCAAAGTTTGATATTTAATATTTAATTAATTTACAATTTTAATAATTACTATTTAGTAATTTACCGTAGTTTATTAATTAATAATTAATAATCGATAACTATTTATTAACTTACTATTTAGTAATATATTCAGTAACTAATAATTAATGATTACTAATTACTATATTATAATGATATATACATAATAACTGGTATTTAATTATTAATATTCAATTATAATTAAGAAGTAATAGATAACAATTGATAATTAACGATTAGTATTTGTTTCTCTCATTTTTGGTTATCCTTCAAATTTGGTTAGCACACAGGTGTTCCTTGTTTCTCCCCCTTATTTCTCCAGATTTTCATTTTCCGCTTACCCATTTTCATTTAACCCTAAATTCCCGCTTTCCCCATTTATACTTAACCCTACATTCCCAATCCCACCGCAAAATCCCTAAAACATTAAAAAATGCTTTGTGTTCCCAATCTCAATCCCTAATTTCAATGCTAATCGTCGTGCCTCACGTCGCCACTTCACGGCTAGGAGGCTCTCGACATCGGTTCGCGTCATTGGTTCCTAATCCAAACTTTCACAAATCATTTCCCTTTCTCTACTTCCTTTAATCTTTAGTTTTCAAGTATGGACGATTAGGTTTATGAAAACAATGACGGGTACAGTCACTAATCATTTCTGTTATCTTCGCTTTGTATTTTCTATCCCCAATTTATTCAATCACTTTATTTACAGTACTTCTATTGCAATTGCTGGGTTGGATTGCTACGTGGTTGTAGCTGATACGAGATTGTCGGTTGGATACAGCATTCGTATTACTCAAAAATCCACCAGTTGTGAGTTGCTTCCCTTATTTTGTAAACCCTAGATTTGATGATGATAGGTTTGTTTTTAGTTATGTTGGATCAGGGCTAAGTTTGGATTATGATGATTGTAATTAGATCTTAAATCATAAAATTTGACAATAAATAAGATTTTCTTTTGGTTTTATTGTTTAAAATGCACTTTATGAACTATAACTATACGAGGAATAGAAATACTGCCCATACGTTCATATATAGAGAATGATATGTTTAAGCTACAGCTTAATATACTTAAATTAGCATGGCATCATTTTATTTGCTCTATCGATAATCAATAATCAATAATAACAAAATCACAACAGCTTATAAGAAAGCTAGGGTTGCGTCTGATGCAGAACAATGCTGATAGATCATAGCTCTATGTTTATCAGTATGGGTCGCATTAATTAATCATTATAACTGGAAAATAATCTTTGTACCTTACTGACTTGCTTTGTAGTTAAGAACTTTATAGGAAAACTACTGGGCTGTTAGAGATTAGCAGTGCATTGGCATCTAAACTCCTATGCATTTTCAGGTAATTTCCTGTTGTGTAAAGTTTTGAATTTATAATATACATTAGTCATTACTACCTCTATCATCTATGATTGGATTACATATATCAATCTTGAAAAAGAAAAAAAAAGAACAGACGTTGTTATGGACCATAGCTCCGATAAACTGATGAATAAGATTTAACACATGAAGGGCCTGTAAAGCATTAAATGTTGGTCGCATTGAAGGTTATAGGTCAATTTGTTGTATTGATTAAGTTTTAGTCCTTTCACTTTAGTTAGGTTTAGATATAGTTGTACTCCTGTTTTGTCATTTTCAGTTAGATATATCCAATACTACTTATACATATTCTTTGTATAGCCAACCATATGTTGTTATATCTTTCTTTGATTATGTGTGGACCCACAAACAAATTGTTGGATGAAGCATTCAATTAGTGATCATTGTATTCTTTCACGATGTTATTTTTCTAGAATATAAACACATCAATATTCTAATTCCTTCTTATTTATGATATTTGTTCTGAGTGTTTTCTTGTGTTTGTTAGCTATACATATAAGATTGACAAGAAGAGTACTCAAAAGGCAATGCTTGTGCACTGCTCTGTTAAGGTAGTGCCTGTGCACTACCCTAAAAAAGGCAATGCTTCAGCACTGCCTTTACAGGGCAGTGCACAGGCACTGCATTTTCCAAGGCAGTGCTTGAGCACTGCCCTATAAACGGCAGTGTTGTGTGCACCGTCTTTACAGGGCAGTGCACAACACTACCGGGTGGTGCCAAGAAGAGTCGTCGTGATATGCTTGACAACGTTTTGGACTAGGACGGGTCCGATTGCAGCCTTGTAAAAGGTGGGTCGCTGCATGCACTTTTCATGGCGGGATGAAGACAGGTTGAGTCACATGTTTAAGCATATTCTGGAATATTCTAAGTATCATACATTTTCCTATCATATGTAGATATTTAATATTAGTCTATTATAAGGCTGTCATCCATACAATTATATGTTTGTGATTTGCTTTTTCTATGCTACGTTTATAACATTAGTTTCAAAGTGTGAATTATAACATTAGATGTATAACAAACTTGTGTTTTACTTGTCAATGAGATTCCATGCTGGTCGTAGCAGCATCAAAGAAAAGTTCAAGTCAGAAATATATATTGACATCCAATTTTTTTTTGTTATCCATTAGTCCTATCACCTATGCAATTACCATTTTATTGATGACCCTATGTGTAACGACCCCACCGCTATAACCAGTTTAGCAAAGAACATTACAAGTAATGTCATCTGCTAATTCGGAGAATACGGTTGGTTAAGGGTGCTCGAATGTGAATATATCTTTATACTAATACTGACACGTCTTATTTACCTTTTTGAGGATTTGAACTGAAAATCAGACGTGTGTAGTATTAATACAAAGTAATAAACACACCGATTAAAAATATTCAGAACAATATATAATATAGAAAAATCAAAATCAGAGTCACATATCACAGCAGAATAATATACATCATCATATACATAATAGAATGCGAGTCTATAAAATATCAATACTAGACCGACATAAATATATACATCATATCCAAAATCTTATATCAGGTACAAAGTCACTACTATATAATATAGATGACATAAAAACCTAACAGTCAATATATATAAGTACGAAGTAAACTAAAACTATCAAAATAGTCTACTTCAATGCTAGCCCAAAATCCAAAGGTCAATGGGTCCCTGTACCTGTAAAGTCTCGGCCTGACCCGAGTATTAAAATAATAAACGGGTCAGGCTATATCTAAATAAAAAGTTATATACTAATGTCATAACTTTATGACTTATAATAATAAGCCATATAGAATATACCGAACAAACAATCATAATAAGGCATATTAATTAAATTCACTACTTTATAAATCCATAAATGACTTAACAATAACCAAATAAGTCGTAAATAAAATATGCCCAAAATAATTACTCAAATAAGGCATATCTAACTAATCACCATTTCATAAATACATATTAAGTCTCAGTAGACTATCATCTCAAAATATGGTGATAGCCAATTTAAAATTCCTCAAAGCCATAAAGGATACACAATATCCATACTAAAAATCTCTAAAGAAATAATCATCAATAATGAAATAATAATGGTAGTCATCTATCAGTTTAATACAGTGGCACGAAATCTACGGAAAGAGACCCGCTACAAAGAAAGGAAACCTTTCGAAAGAGACTGTAGATTAGGGACACTACTCAAAGAAAAGAGCAGCCGTGTACCTAATCTGTCCTATGCAAATTTACCTTCCGAAAGAGTTAAATATAATCTAACTGTATAAAACAAAATAAACTAATAGGTTGTAGTATCTATAGACTAAGATGCATGTAAAAATCTGCCTTCCGAAAGAGATAGTCGTAGTTACACCTTAACAGATCTTCCGAAAGAGATCTGCCTACCCAAATCTAAAAATATATCAATTCTCGGATCGATGAAAAATGAGTAATCTTCTCTTGGGGATCCATCGGTCTGAAATCCGAACACCCTAAGATAATACAACTCTAAGTGTTAATTACTATCACCCTGTAATTACAAAAATTTAGCTAACTATCCCATACCAGAAAGTAAATTCAAGTATTTACTAAAAGCTAGTAATTTCCACTCAAACTCTATTTAACAAATTATAATAATAATCGAAAGAATTGTACAAAGTGTCTCATACCAGCCGATAATTTAATCGTTTATTAAAATTCTTTGTTTCATAGAAAATCACGAAATTCATCAGAAATCCGATTCAAACTTGCATAAAAATAGCTAAAAGCGAAATACAATAAACGCCAACAATAGTTTATAGGTTGAAAGTAATTAATTTAATTTTATCATATAGAAAAAGAGTTCTAAAATATTTTATCGATAATTCACTTTTAAACTTCTCACCTTTGTTAATCCATAATAAATTAATTAAAAGAGTTTTAAATTAGTTTTTATACATACCAAGATATAATTTTTCCAAAATCACTGTTAAAATCCAATAACTCATATATATAAAAAGAAAAGAGTTACAAAGTTTTGAGTCTTAAAAATAAAATTCCTTTATTAGGTCTTTGAATCAAAACAATATTTAAATAATTGATAATTCACTTTATTTCAAATATATAATATTACTTCATAAACACTTTAAAACCATAAACTATTTGTAAACTTAAAATCTTAGTTAAAATTATTTTAAAACAAAGCTTTACTTTTCATAATTGATAACTTACTTTATTTTGAAAATATATTTAAATATATACATATACAAATAAAGATACAATTTTTCAAAGGCTTTCAAACTCTTTCTAAGATCATTTAAACAGCTTTTATAGCTAAAATTATTTGAAATTGAATTTATTACTTTCATAACCATTTTCCTAAAATAATACCATATCTTATCTTTTGCCTCTAAAGCATTTCCAAAATTATATACTGATAAATAATAATTTTAAAAAGATTTTGTAAATAAATATTACTTATCTTTAAAAAAATTAATTGGAAATTTGGTGATAAGCAATAGGTTAAGAAGATAATATAATTTAACCATATATTTTATAAACTAATTTCCAATAAGGATCAGATTGGATAAAATCTCATTTTTGAAATTCATTTAAAAACATTTAAATAATTTAAACAATAAATCCATCAACATGCAACTTTAGAACCAACGACGCTCTATAAAAAATCATTACAAAATATGAATTCATTTATCAATCCGAGTTGCTTTCCGACAAACTCCGATCATACAACAATACGCAAGTATGCTATATTCTAACTTCAAAATGAATTGCATTTTTAATAGGTTTCAATGTACATGTTATTTCATATCAATAATTGAATTGAATTTAGCATTCCAAACACACAATTCATCCAATTCAAACACCAATCCAATTGAAACCATAGCATGTAATTATAGTTCAATCATTTTATTCTTTCGCAACCAAAGATTTATGAAATTCATAATCAGACAAGATATAAAAAGGAAATAATTATTCCAATGTAGATGTGTGAGTTATAAAATAACTCACCTTATCAAAGAGCAGACCAATCACTCGGCATTCGACAATCACTGCCAACAATTTATCAACCACATCCAAGCTTTGCTGATAGCATCTCGACCTCGCATCTCGCACGCCACCAGAATGCCGTGCTCACGCTTCAAGAACCACACCCATCAACAACAGCCCATACCTTCATTTGCAACCCACGAAGGCAAAAGAATGCAACCATATCTAGAACCGAGCCTGTTGCCACTTCGACCATGTTGTGCCTTAAAGCACGAAGCTCGCACGCATCTCCCCAGGTTGACAGCCCTTCAACTATACCAAAGTCGACGCGTCCTCTGCCTAAAGCTCGCTTCGGGCACCGCTTACTTCCATGACCTTGCGCACACGAATTCGCACTCGCTCCCATCGTTTTTCACTGCCAGAAAAGCGCCTCGTAGTGCGCGACTCGCCCCAATCTCCATAGGCTGCTGAGCACGACACGCCTATCTCAATTAGCTGCTATCGACGAGCAACTCGAGGCCATGCCTCTTCTCTTAAGCGTGATTTTTAGTTAGGGTTTTTTTCTTGTACGTTTGATTTTCAAATTAGGGGATTTTGGGTTAGGGCTTACAAAAGGGAAGAATACGTTTGGGAAATAGAGAACGGTTTAAGGCATTAGACTTAATTGCATATAGGTTTGGTTTTAGTTTAATTGGGTTGGGCTCCATTATGTTTCCCATTTCTATTTTTATCTTGTTTCTAGTTTTCTTTTAAGTTATTCCCCTATTGATATGTAAATCTGTCTAATTTAATTAATTTGGTTTACACTTTATTCGATAAAATATATTTCCAAATTAAACAATCTCTTTCAATTCGATACTCATGTATCTTTGTTCAATTATTTATCATATTAATGTAAAATAATTTAATTTCCATCTATAACAGTCATATAAAAGTTATGTATGTTTTAAAAGTACTCTTGTATTTATTAAAACGTTTTTATTCGTATTTTCAAATATTATCAAAAACTGAATTCAAATAATTCTGTTTTAATTTAATTAGTTTAATATTACAGCTTCGAAAAACAAGGTTGTTACAAACCTCCCCATAATGAAAATTGCATCCTCGCAATTTATTATAGGGAGATGTCGCACTAAACTCTAACATCAACTCTTTTCGAATTTTTACTATTAAATTGAAATCGATCAAAACCTTAAGTAGTTAACATTAGAATCAGACTTATCGTATGTTATAAATTTAAATAGATTCATTTATTAATTTTCGTTTCTTCGCATACGTAAATTTATTGAAAATTTTCTAAGTGTTAAAATTTTTGGAAAATTTCGGCAGAGTCTCCTTTGTACGGAGAGTCATTTGCAATTTCACAAATATAATATATATGATATACATCGACCACGCGGTTGGAAACATAATATATACCAATATTTTTAACATTTCTGTAGTTAATCCAAAAACGTACCTTTATTTTAGCATTGAAATCAAGTTATTTAACTTATTTACAAGCCAAAGTTGCCACACAATCGCATTAGGCCTTCTAGAGCACCCGTTCTCAAGTCAAGACAAAGTATTAGATTTATCTAAGAAGGTTTAATTAAGTATACATTCACTTAACATAGAAGCAATACAAAGTTCATGTTTAGCCTACTTCCGACAAAGTTTTGATGGTACGCAACCATGAAATAGGTTATGGTTTCAAAAGCTAATTCGTTGCATAGAGTGTTGGCTTCCCAAAATAACTTTCATATTACAAAATGTCATGTCTAACTTGAGTTATATCATTTTACTAAAGATATCAAATTTTGAAATAGCAAATCAAGTGCAGGTCCACTTAGGAAACGCTAAATTTTGGCCTAGAAAATGATAAAATTTTGTGAAACACTTATAACAAAAATTGTTGCTTATGATTTAAGCTTTCCGGAAAGTATAAGACTGTCAAAATCGGATAAGAAGTTTAAGAGCTATAGCTAGAACAATATGCCATCAAAACTCTTAAATACAATGCTTAGGTCATATTTTTTGTTTCAACTTGAATTGGGTTTACACACGTATTAAACTTTAAAATTTCAAAAAGTGAAGAACGCAAAATTTGTTCTATATTAAATTATCTTTCAACAAAAAAAAATTTCGTCAAAATCGAATAACTAAATCAAAAGTTATGTTCATATTTGTTAACCATTTTTCAAAGTAAATATTTTTTTCCAAGTTATCTTTTAGTTTATGCATAATCTCAAAGTTTGGTTTAATGGGTTTCCAATTAACAAATAAGCAAACATGTATCTACATGTTTTATTGAATGGCATGGATATTAGATAGTAACGATTCAACCATGGTTTAAATTCAAATTTAAACTATTTTAAAATGAATCGATCTTTAAATTATTAAAAGCTTTTCATTATTTAATGTAGTGGTAATTGTTATATATAACAAGAAATATAAAGTATGCATTGATACGAGCCATTTTATCTGGCCAGATATGAAGTAACTTGCCACTGGTTTAACAAATAAATTTTGAGGTTCAGCCTTAACCTCTTCACCGGTTAAATAGTTTAGGTTAGTCATATAGCGAGAGAAAATAAAGCAACAATTAAGTGACATAAATATTAAATCAACAGTATTTGTAGTAATTATGACATAGTGACATTGCAAGAACGCTAACATACTGTTTTTTTCGATCCCAATTTACATATCTTTCCAAAGACACTTTAACCTTAAATATTCATGCTTATAGCCTTATTCATTTGTTTGGATATTTTTTCCACTTTCTACTTTATTTAAAATATAAATCCTAACATTCATTTAAACAACAATATGATATGTACAATCATCTAAAAGTACCATACTCTATTTATTTAACATGCATCTTTGTAAATGAATATATAAGATTTTACAATGCCAAATAAATTTTATTAAAATATCTTTTCAAGTAATACTCTAATTTTCTAAATAATGCTCATACTCATTTTAAATATTTTATTTCATTTATCAAAAATATCCCAAGGAATCTCCTTCAAAAATATAATTTATATACTTCTATAAAATATTATTTTACCTCCAAAGCAATCTTTCCAAACCGTTTATTTTATTAAGTATAATATTTAGCTTATTTAAAAAAATTATCTTCTTTACAAAATATTATATACTTACTAAATATTATTTCTGAAAATATTTTATTGCCCAAAACTCTACGTTCAAATGTCCCGTCCTAGTGTTTAGAAATCTCTATCGATAACGTTGATAAGGCGCATGTAACGACCCGTAAATTTTAACGATTTAAATAACGTAATTAACCAAAATTTTCATGATATTAAATAATAAAATTTAGTAATGAAAATTTGATATTTGGTATGCGTCTATTTAAACATAGCAAATGGCAGATTTTCATCGGTAAATATATAAGTTTGTTATGTGGTGTAATTTCAATTTCAAATTTAAAATCAGTTAAAAATTTAATGGTAATAAAATATTTTTGAAATCTGAATATTTTTATATAATAAAAATGTAAATTATTTTCTGAGTGAGACGTCATATTTTCTTTCGCCAAATTTGGACTGCTCTAGCATCGTTTATCTTATTTTCGGCGGTTTAGCAGCAGTTTGGCAGCAGAAATTCACTTTTGATAGGATGGTCGTATCACTCATATCTATGTACCATTATGTTCCCCCCGTCGTGCCGATATCTGCAGTATATTCATTTGTGCATTTTGGTGTCTGGTACGCGGCGAAATCAGCGAAACGGTTAGCCGTATAGGTACCCGTTTCGAACCTTTTGGGCTTCCCTGTGTCCATTCAGTTATCCATCGGCTGAAACAAATGGCCACTACATTTAATATTTCTAGAAATCATCAGTCGTGACCTTTGCTATCCATACCATTCCAATATATTCTGTTCGTTCCTCTCTTATTTTTTTTCTCTCTGCCTTCTTTAGCTCTGTCCATGCTTTTATAAAAGAAAAAATATATTATATTTTTCGTATATAATGAAGCCTGCATATATATTTGCTTGAGAAAGAACTACCCATCCCCTCCGCTTGCCTCCCCACTATCTCTGACCATCCTTCGCCCAACAACCGATCGACAGCCCCTCTCTCCCATCGTCGTGCAGCCTCCCGCCTCACCACCTTACCTTGCCCCACTGCCTCCGCCCAGCAAAAACCTAGCGCCACCCCATCATCCACAGTCGCTTTCCGCCCATTACACAGCCCACCTTGTCCGCCTCCGCAACAGACCCGCTTCCGCCTTGCCTTCAAACCCAACCACCACTAGCCTGACACTTGCCGATCTGCACACTACGCAACCATCCTCAATGTCGAACAACAGCACCTTCAATCCTTCGCCTCACCTTCCTCCAAAACCAGCCACGTCCTCTTCCCCACTCACGTCTCCTCTCTAGCATCGCCACAACAGTACCAAGCTCTTCTCCGCATAGCCTCCAATAGCCGCGTTGAAGCCTCCACTTCATCAGCATGCAACCACCCCCACTGACCCTTGCACCAACGCTCCACCACTTCCCACTTCCAGATCAGCCCACTACCTATCACCTGGCAGCCGAACTCTATGCAGCCACTCATCCTCGCTAAACACCACCAGCATCCGAAACAGCCTCACTCCCCACCTCCTCAACCCGCCAGTTATCATTGAGCATGCAGCAAACCTCCAACGCCCCACCATGTCACAGCCACACCTAACCGAGCAGCATATTCCTTCCACCTCGCAGCAGCACCACAGCCGCCAAACCCTCCGCATCATCGGCCCTCCACCACTCCGCGGTAGCAACTAATCATCTCGTCTTCTTCCCCTCCTCTTTGGTTTCTTTTTATATAATCAAAGGTTTATATATAATATGTTTCCCTTATAAAAAAAATAATATGTTTAAAGTATTATTTAAATTTATGTTAATATTTTAATATATATTTTTGTAATAACTTTAATATATATATATATATATATGTCGAGTTTAAATATTTATTTGAAAATTATTGAAAAAAAATATAGGTTTTAATAAATATTGATTTAAAAATAATAATAATATATATTTGTTTTTCATCGAATTCATGATCGTGCTAGCTTTGCTTTGTTCGTCGCTCTCCGAAGACTATAGCAACAGTGTCCAGCTTTGTCGTTTATCTATATACGTGTCTGTGTCAGTCTCTTCGTTGTCATTGTTTTCTCTAGCCTCGAAAGGTGAGCGATCACTCGTGATTAACATTCTTGGGTTTAGTAAATTTAATTCACATGAAATGACGACTAAAATATGTTGTTAAATATTGAATTGGTTAGAAATATTGTTGAATATGATATGTTATTATTTTAAAAAAAATTCACCTATGATTGATATATGATAACCATAATCTATTGTGTATATATTATATTTAATTGTTAATTATTATATATGATTGTCATCGGTATGTTATGGCATTTTATGTTATTATTCTATTGTTCTCACACTGCAAGTTCTCTGTTAGTTAGGAAGCTCCCTATGGGTTGAAATGATACATACCCGAACGATATTATAGATTAGGGAAAATCGTTATGGGTTGAAATGATAAACCCAAGCAATTTTTTTTTTGAATTTTGGGATTGCGGGTTGAAATGATATATACCCGTAAATATTAAATTATTGCGGATTGAAATGATAAATATCTGTATCACTTGAATAGAGAATTATATACGGACACCATCGGTCTATTTTGAAAAATGATTTCCAATGTTTTGAAAGGAAATAGATGGGTTTTAATAAATATTGATTTTTATATATAATATAAAGATTTAGTTTTAATACATGTGTAAAATTTAGATTTTAAATTATATGTTTGAAATTTTAAATTTATAAGTTAAGTTTTTGAAAATGAAAATTTTAAGATTTTACTTATAATTTTATTATTTTTAAATATATAAAATATAGTTTAATATAAAATAATATAGATTTAATAAAATCAGATTTAATTTAATAATATTTAATATAATAAAATTTAGTTTAATAGAATTTAATTGGATAAGTATATATATTGTATTTAAAATATTTATTTAAAATTTATGTTAATATTTTAAAAATAAATTTTGTAATAACTTTAATAAAATAAAGATTGGGTAGATAAATTAAGTTAAATTGTAATTTAATTTGTTTGAGAATTGAATTTAAATAAGGATTGATTTGAAACTTATTGAATTTGAGATTTTGAAATGTGTGATTTTATAACTTGATTTAATTAAGGTTATTAAATGAATATTTTCAAATTTAACTAAAATTGAATATTTAATTTTGATTTAAATTTGCAATTTGAGATTTTATTTAAATGCTTATAAAAAGTGATTAGGTGAATATTTTAGAATTAAATATAATTGAAGTTAGATATTTAATTTTTGATTTTATTAAAATTGTAATCTGGGATTTTATTTAAATGGTTATTAAAAATTATTAAGTGAATATTTCCAAATTTAAATAAAATTAAAGTTGAATTTTTAAATGTAAATGAAATTTATCAAATTGAGTTATTGTAAATGTTTGAATATTTAAACTTTGAAGCCTATTGAATTGAAAGTGGTTTTAAATTGTAGTTCAAACCTGTATTTGAAATCGATATAAATTAAAAATGGTTTTTATGAGAATTTGAATTGAACCTTAACCTTTTTAATTTGAAATTGTTGAACTAGATTGATTTAAATTGGATTTTGGAACTAATGTTGATTTGAATTGATTTGTGAGATTGGAAGAAACGATTCTAATTTGAAACTATTTTCGGTATAAATTCTTTTAAGAATATATTATTTTTAATATATAAACTATTTTAATCTATAACCTATTTTAATATATAAACTATTTTTAATATATAAATTATTTTTAATATATAAACTATTTTAATCTATAACCTATTTTAAATATAAACTATTTTTAATGTATAACTATTCCAATATATAAATTACTTTCAATATCCAAACTGTTTAAGTTGGAACTATTATGATTTCGAAAGTGAATTTGATTTCGAAAGTAATATGATTTTGAAATGAATATGATATTTTGATATGAAGTATGAACTGTTTGAAATGAAAATGACCACAGTGTGAAATAAGCGTTTGGTTATTAAAGAGACCGGGATCGGACATTGTCATACTCACTGCCAATATCAAAAATCACTTTAACAACTGTGCACGTGGTGGAGATTCTAGGACGAAGTAGGATGGTTTGGCGAACGTATGTATGAGGTATGAACGCAGCCCTGACCCCCTTGGGTCAGCTTGATGTGACTAAAACCGGAGCTATACCTAGGCTAAGTGAGATCACACCTCCGATCGAGCAAGCTTCTTCAATACCATATCTATTGCTTTGTGATTTGATTGGGTGCACCTTTGATTATGGCAGTGTCTCTCGAGGTGGGCGGTAGTAGCTGCTTTGCGTTGCCACCAGCCCGGCTCTGCAAAACGGTAGTATCCTACTCTGGGCATTGCCTCGCGTGCCTTGCCACATGCCTTATCGAGACCATTACGAGTTCGTTTTGTGTTGTACCTATGGAGTGCTCCCTGATATCCCACCGGTTTGGTGGAGTTTACAGTACTGTATAGACTATGACATTTATATAAAAATGTGTTAAGAGGGATATGGGTAACGCCTTAACGCTATTTTAATATTTTACTTTACTATAGACATTATCAATGTAGTGTATTGTACTATGTATGTAGATAGTTTAACGGATCCATAAAGGATGGGAATCCCAAACATCCATTAAGTTATTTGCATTTCACTTGGACATTTCACTTGAGTTGATTTACTTGCATAAGAATGTTAATCCTGACTCGAGTGTTTTGTGTTTTGCTTTATGCTTGGGTCAGACTGAGTGTCACAGCATTTGAGACTCACCTTTGGAGCTTGGAGCTTGGCTTGGAGATCTATCTTTATCTATTCAGCTTTTTAGTTATTGCAGCTATTCCTAGTTGTTTTGTTCAGAATTGTCATTTGCTTTTGTATTAAGACTTCTATGTATTGGATTTCTGTTGTATTTGCTTTAGACTCTAATGTTTATATAGTAGTTACATGAACTACTATTTATCTATTCCGCTGCTTATTGTTGTAATACTCTGTGTTTGTGATTCTGTGATTGATTTATTTACTATATATGCTAAGTTTTGCTAAATATAAATTAACAATACGTTGTTTTGAAAAATTCAAGTCTGACATGTGTGGATGATTGTTGATTTGAATGGTTCAAAATGGCAGGTCGTTACAAGTGGTATCAAAGCTCTCGTTTAGGAAAACTTAGCATATGGAGTAAAAACACATTAGAGATAGGGTAGTAATACCCTAGAATGAGTAAAATTAATTACAGAATCATCTTTGTTCGAGCTTGAAATTCTTTGTTTGGATCCTCTTTGATTTGGATTTCTTTGAGTTTGGATCTTTCCCTTTGTTATGAAATCCATTCTTGTCTTTTCCTGTTCGTGTTCATTTGGTACCGGAGCATCCCATAGCTCAATCCTGTTGATATTTGTAATAAATTTGAGCACATCTTACAACCTCAATTGGCAACTTCGTTCTTATGAGTGATTGATTCCATTGGCGGTCCCGCCAACCTTAGTATGATTTGTAAAGGAGTGCAACTCCTTTACAACAGGCGTCGATTCACCAGAGATTTCTATGTCCTCGGTTTTTATGCTGTTATTTCTTGCAAAGCCCGAACCATTTCTCTAGTAGACGACCAAGGTAATTCTCTTATGATCGAATATCGAATGCCTCAAGGTTATGCAGGCAGTTTATCTTTTCGCTTGATTCTCAGCCTCGTGATCTTGACTCTACCCCGATAGTCAGGGATTATCCTGATTTTTTGGTGAACTCGTATCTCCTCCCAAGCGGGAAATTGAATTCAGCATCGATATTATTACTGGAGCTCGACCTGTTGTCATTCCTCCCAAGGAATGGTTAGTCATGCCCTTTGGATTAACCAATGCTCCTGCCTTCTTCATCGATCTCATGAATCGCGTTTTCCACGATGTTCTCAACAAGTTTGTCCCCACTTTCATTGATGATATTCTCGTCTTTTCTAAATCAGAGAAGGAACATGAGTCGCATTTGGGCTATGTGCTGGAAACTCTTAGGAGTCACCAGTTGAAAGCCAAATTTTCTAAATGTCATTGCTGGAGGGATGAAGTCTGATTCCTTGGGCATATTGTTTTTGAAAATGGAGTCTTGGTTGACCCGGTTAAGGTCGCCACGATTAATATAAGTCTATCCATCTTTCCTCTTTTGTTATTTAATTTTCTTATCTTCCTTTCAAGCCTATCTTCTTAGTTAGAATTTTCTTTGATTAGGGTTCCTCTAAATTTGAATTTCTATCCTTGTTCTAAAACCCATTCTTGAATCATAGTATGAGAGAACGTATTTGTAATTGATATAAAAATGTTTTATATTGTGTTGTTTGAGTTGTTAAGTATGAATTTTGGGTTTCGATCGATTCGCTTGGCCAACGCTATCGATAGGAATTCCAAAACACTTGAACAGAGAAAACTGACACAATATTGTTTTCGAAATTGGTAATTGAAATAATTTTATGTATGATTATATTTTATATATAAAGGTTTATTTTCCTGAAATTAGATAGTTAAATGAATTGGTTGCTAGAAATGATAGTACTAGATTATCATTTATTATTTTGACAACATTACTAAACCATTAACTATTGTTGTATGTTATAAGGGGATGAAATTTTATAAACATGGTTTATAAATCTGATTTGCAAATGAAATGAATTTAAATTAAGGATTTGAGAATTAAATTTTCGATGCTTTTCAAAATCTAGTTTTCAAAGTTTTGAAAAATTATATTTTTTGAAGTATTTTCGAATGGAAATTATTTCCAAAGAATTTTAAAGAAGTAAGTCCGTACTCTCCTCTTATTATCGCTGGAAAATAATTTCGATGATGACTATAGCATCATCGACATTCATTTTCGAGTCTCAAAGTGGGGAGACCACTTAGTAGCTATGCTACACTTTTATTTTGGAAAATGGATTTGATTTGAATTTCTTGAGTATGATTTGATGTACAAAATATATATATGTATATATTTATTTCAAAATGGTTTGAAACCGAAAATTTAACTCTCAAGTTTTATGTTAAGTGATGGTTTTCAATTATTGAAATGAAGCAAAAATTTTCAATAATTGGAATGTTTAAAATGAGAATGGAATTGAAACAACTTGAAACAGTTGAACTAGGATAAAATTTACTTGTATAATACTTAATTGCATTTTAAAACATATATAACTTACCTGAAATATTTAGAAAGCTAGAATGTTATTGTGAATATGTAATTGAAGGTTATACAAGAGAAAACTCAAGTAATAAGAATGTTCAAATTAAATTTTTCTTAATAGAAGGGTTGTGAATAAAAGGTAAATTTGTATAGTGCTCAATTACATTCGGAAACATTAATCAAACTTTCCTGGAAAGTTTGAATGTAATGAGAACATGTAATTGAATAGTATACAATATAAATGTAAGTAATAAGATGTCCAAAAATGAAATTTATATGGTTTTTAATTAATTGTTGTATCTGATACTATGTGTTTCGAATCTATCTTTCCTTTTTGTTGCTTCTATTCTCCTATCTCGTTCCTTTTCGAGGACGAAAAGTTTTAAGTGGGGGAGAGTGTAACGACCCATAAATTTTAACGATTTAAATAATGTAATTAACCAAATTTTTCATGAAATTAAATAATAAAATTTAGTAATGAAAATTTGATATTTGGTATGCGTCTATTTAAACATGGAAAATAGCAGATTTTCATTGGTAAATATATAAGTTTGTCTTGTGGTGTAATTTCAATTTCAAATTTAAAATCAGTTAAAAATTTGATGGTAATAAAATATTTTTGAAATCTGAATATTTTTATATAATAAAAATGTAAATCATTTTCTGAGTGAGACGTCATATTTCGTTTCGCCAAATTTGGATTGCTCTAGCCTCGTTTATCTTATTTTCGGCGGTAGCAGCAGTTTGCCAGCGGAAATCAACTTTTGATAGGATGGTCGTATCACTCATATCCATGTACCATTCTGTTCATCTCGTCGTGATGATCTCCGCAGTATATTAACTTATGCATTTTCGTGTCCGGTACGCGGCGAAATCAGGGAAACGGTTAGCCATATCGGTACCTGTTTCGAATCTTTTGGGCTTCCCTATGTCCATTCAGTTATCCATCGGCTGAAACATATGGCCACTACATTTAAAATTTCTAGAAATCATCACTCATGACCTTTTCTATCCATACCATTCCAATATATTATGTTCGTTCCTCTCTCATTTTTTTCTCTCTGCCTTCTTTAGCTATGTCCATGCTTTTATAAAAGAAAAATATATATTATATTGTTCGAATATAATGAAGCCTGCATATATATTTGCTTGAGAAAGAACTACCCATCCCCTCCGCTTGCTTCCCCACTATCTCCGACCATCCTCCGCCCAGCAACCGACCGCCATCCCCTCTCCTCCCACTGCCGTGCAGCCTCCCGCCACACCACCTTGCCTCGCCTCACTGCCTCCGTCCAACAAACACCCAGTGCCACCCCATCATCCATAGTCGCTCTCCGCCCATTGCACATCCTGCCTTGTCCGCCTCCGCAACAGACCCGCTTCCGCCTTGCCTTCGAACCCGACCACCACTAGCCTGCCACTTGCCGATCTGCACACCACGCAACTACACTAAACGCCGAATGACAGCACCTTCAACCCTTCTCCTCACCTTCCTCCAAAACCAACCACATCCTCTTCCCAATGCACGTCTCCTCTCCAGCCTCGCCACAACAGTGCCAAGCTCTCCTCCACAAAGCCTTCAACAGCCGCTTTGAAGCCTCCACTTCATCAGCACGCAACCACCCCACTGACCCTTGCACCAACGCTCCACCACTTCTCACTTCCAGATCAGCCCACCACCTATCACCTGGCAGCCGAACTCTATGCAGCCACTCACCCTCGCCAAACACCACCAACAGCCGAAACAACCTCACTCCCCACCTCCTCAACCCGCCAGTCATCACCGATCATGTAGAAAACCTCCAGTGCCCCACCATGTCATAGCCACCCCTAACCAAGCAGCATACCCATTCCACCTCGCAGCAGTACCACAACCGCTAAACCCTCCACATCATCGGCCCTTCACCACTCCGCGGCAGCAACCAATCATCACGTCTTCCTCCCCTCCACTCTGGCTTCTCTTTATATAATCAAAGGTTTATATATAATATGTTTCCCTTATAAAAAATATGTTTAAAGTATTATTTAAATTTATTTTAATATTTTAATATAGATTTTTGTAATAACTTTAATATATATATATGTTATGTTTAAATATTTATTTGAAAATTATTGAAAAGAAATATATGGGTTTTAATAAATATTGATTTAAAAAAATTATATATTTATTTTTCATCGAATTTAAGATCGTGCTTGCTTCGCTTTGTTCGTCGGTGTCCGGAGACTATAGCAACAGTATCCAGGTTTGTCGTTTATCTATATGCATGTCCGTGTCACTCTCTTCGCTGTTATTATTTTCTCTAGCCTCGAAAGGTGAGCGATCACTCATGATTAACATTCTTGGGTTTAGTAAATTTAATTCACATGAAATGAAGATTAAAATATGTTGTTAAATATTGAATTGGTTAGAAATATTGTTGAATATGATATGTTATTATTTGAAAAAAAAATTCACCTATGATTGATATATGATAACCATAACCTATTGTATATATATTATATTTAAACTGTTAATTATTATATATGATTGTCATCAATATGTTATGCCATTTTATGTTATTATTCTATTATTCTCACAATGCAAATTCCCTGTTAGTTAGGAAAATCCCTATAGGTTGAAATGATACATACCCGAACGATATTATCGATTAGGGAAAATCGTTATGGGTTGAAATGATAAACCCAAGCGATTTTATTGATTTTTTTTTGAATTTTGGGATTGCAGGTTGAAATGATATATACCCGTAAATATTAAATTATTACGGAGTGAAATGATAAATATTCGTATCACTTGACCATGGGATAGAGAATTATATACGGACACCGTTGGTCTATTTTGAAAAATTATTTCCAAAGTTTTGAAAGAAAATAGATCGGTTTTAATAAATATTGATTTTTATATATAATATAAAGATTTTATTTTAATATATGTGTAAAATTTAGATTTTTAAATTATATGTTTGAAAATTTAAATTTATATGTTCAGTTTGAAAAATGAAAATTTTAAGATTTTACTTATAATTTTATTATTTTTAAATATATAAAATATAGTTTAATATAAAATAAAATAGATTTAATAAAATTAGATTTAATTTAAAATATTTAATATAATAAAATTTAATTTAATAGAATTTAGTTGGATAAGTATATATATGTATTTAAAATATTTATTTAAAATTTATGTTAATATTTTGAAAATAAATTTTGCAATAACTTTAATAAAATAAAGGTTGGGTAAATAAATTAAATTAAATTGTAATTTAATTTGTTTGAGAATTGAATTTAAATAAGGATTGATTTGAAACTTATTGAATTTGAGATTTTGAAAGGTATGATTTTATAACTTGATTTAATTAAAGGTGATTAAATGAATATTCTCAAATTTAACTAAAACTGAATATTTAATTTTGATTTAAATTTGCAATTTGAGATTTTTTTAATTTTTTTTTTTGGCATAGCCGATGGGGTTGAATGGACCCCTACCATTTTATTGAAGCACCAAAGAGAAGTTACAAAAAGAAACACATGCCAAAAATTGGGCATGCACAAAGCAAACATAGAAACATGGTGCATCAAACACAGAGAGAAAACACTACAAAAAAACAAGGGAAGGAGGCGAGAAACCAAAGAAAACTGCAGCAATGACCCGAAGTAGTCATCGCAAATAATCCAAAATTCCCGGGTCAAAGCAGAAGTTAAGCAACTTGAGCCCTTCTTTCAATTCCCTGACAATAAACTGATGAAGCTGCTGCATCGACTTACCTTTCTTTGGGGTAAATATCCTTTAATTTCTTTCTTTCCATATAGTCACAATGAATCTCTTCATCACAAAGTTAAAGACTCTTGCATTCCCTTCATGGCCTCGTGATAGCTTATGTATTTGTCTCCATTGATGTTCATGACCATTATTCATGATATCAACATTCATACCAGTTAAGATATTGGTCCACAAGGCATTAATTTGTAGACAAGAGAAGAAAATATGGTCTAGAGTTTCAGGCAGCGAGTTACAGAAAGTGCAGAATATACTCACATTCATACCACGACTGAAGATCTTGACCTTAGTAAGCATGGCATTATTAATGATTTTCCAGGGAGTGAAGTTGTCATTTGCACTACTATCAGTCTTCCAAATTATCTTTCTCAAATTGCAAATAGGTAACATAGAAAAGTTCGAAATTTTCCTATACAACGTTCCAATCTTAAAATTCTTACCTTTGTCAAACCAAGAGATCAAATCATCATGAGTGTCATGGACAGGAATAATAAGAATTTTGTTCCAGACATCACGTATCCTAAGATTTGAAGAATGTGGGAGAATAAATCTCCTGCCTTGAATCATAGAATTCACAAAGGCAGACATATGCACTCTAGGCTGAGTTATTTCATTGTGATTGAGGTGTCGCTTAAGAATCAGACCACGTTCAACCCAAGGATCATCCCAAAAATGAACTTCATTATTATTGGATACAACATATTGGATTAGAGGAAGTACAGTTTCACGAAGATTAAATATACTCCTCCAAGTCCAGCTAGAATTTTGAGGTATGGGCATAGACCAGAAGTCACCATTATGCAACACATGAGAAAGGGACCAGTTGACCCATAAGCTTTCTTTCTTATTTAAAAAACTATCAATATATCTAGCAAAGGCAGCCTTGTTCCAGCTTATTATATTTATAATGCCAAGCCCACCTTTTTAAGGGTTTTTCAGTGTGTTTGAAGGAGATAGGAGTTTGGTAACGACCATGCACTGACCCAGACCATAAGTATTTCATGAAGGCCGATCTAATCATACAAAGGAGTTTCAGAGGGAGGATGAAAGTTCTAGACCAATAAACTTGCATGGAAAATATAATTGATTTTATAAGGGTTGCCCTTCCAGCTTGACTTAGTTTCTTATTGAACCAACAATCAAGCTTCGTTGTGATTCTTTCATATAGAGGTAAGCATTAAAGAGTGGTTATTTTGGCAGTGGTTAGAGGCAGCCCAAGGTAAGAAATAGTCCCATGATTAGGATGTAAGCCAGTAGTAGCATAAATGTTATGAGCTTGAGCATCACTGATACCAGCTGTCATGATATCAGATTTTTGTATATTAATTCTGAGGCCAGTCATCTTATGGAAGCTGGAGAGAGTGTTAGTGATTGTTGAAATGGTGGAGGCATCAGGAGTGCAAAAAATTACAAGATCATCAGCAAAGAGAAGAGAAGTAACCTTAGGACTTCTGCATTTGGGGTGAGTTGTGAAGGTCTTAAGGGCAACAGTTTTCCTGAGCATTTGAGTTAAGTATTTCATAACTATGATGAAAATATAAGCGGACAAAGGATCACCCTGTCTAATCCCTTGTTTACTACTAAAGAAGCCCTCACTAGACCCATTAATGATGATAGAGAACTGAACAGAGGAGATACACTCACTCACTAGACCCATTATTTAAATGCTTATAAAAAGTGATTAGGTGAATATTTTAAAATTAAATATAATTAAAGTTAGATATTTAATTTTTTATTTTATTTAAATTTGTAATCTGGGATTTTATTTAAATGGTTACTAAAAATGATTAAATGAATATTTCCAAATTTAAATAAAATTAAAGTTGAATTTTGAAATGTAAGTGAAATTTATCAAATTGAGTTATTGTAAATGTTTGAATATTTAAACTTTGAAGCCTATTGAATTGGAAGTGGTTTTAAATCTGTAGTTCAAACCTGTATTTGAAATCAATATAAATTAAAAATGGTTTTATGAGAATTTGAATTGAACCTTAACCTTTTTAATTGAAAATTTTAAGCTAAGATAGATTTAAATTGAATTTTGGAACCAATGTTGATTTGAATTGATTTGTGAGATTGGAAGAAACAATTCTAATTTGAAACTATTTTTGGTATAAACTCTTTTAAAATATAAATTATTTTCAATATATAAACTATTTTAATATATAACCTATTTTAATATATAAACTATTTTTAATATATAAATTATTTGTAATATATAAACTATTATAATTTATAACCTATTTTAAATATAAATTATTTTTAATGTATAACTATTCCAATATATAAACTACTTTCAATATTCAAACCGTTTAAGTTGGAACTATTATGATTTCGAAATTGAATATGATTTTGAAAGTAATATGATTTTGAAATGAATATGATATTTTAATATGAAGTATGAACTGTTTGAAATGAAAATGATCACGGTGTGAAATATGTGTTTGGTTGTTAAAGAGACCGAGATCGGATATTGTCATACTCTCTACCAATACCGAAAACCACTTTAACAACTGTGCATTTGGTAGAGATTTCAGAACGAAGTAGGATGGTTTGGCAAACGTCTGTATGAGGTATGAACGCAGCCCTGACCCCCTTGGGTCAGCTTGATGTGACTAAAACAGGAGCTATACTTGGGCCAAGTGAGGTCGCACCTCCGATCGAGCATGCTTCTTCGATACCATATCTATTGCTTTATGATTTGATTGGTTGGACCTTTGATTATGGGAGTGTGTCTCGAGGTGGGCGGTAGTAGTTGCTATGCATTACGACTAGCCCGGTTCTGCAAAATGGTAGTATCCTACCCTAGGCATTGCCTCGCGTGCCTTGTCACATGCCTAATCGAGCCCATTACGAGTTTGATTTGTGTCGTACTTATGGAGTGCTCCTTGATATCCCACCAGTTTGGTGGAGTTTACAGTACTGTATAGACTACGACATTTATATAAAAATGTGTTAAGGGGGATATGGGTAACGGCTTAACGCTATTTTAATATTTTACTTTACTATAGACATTATCTATGTAGCGTATTGCACTATGTATGTAAATAGTTTAACGAATCCTTAAAGGAAGGGAATCTCAAACATCCTTTAAATTATTTGCATTTCACTTGGACATTTCACTTGAGTCGATTTACTTGCCTAAGAATGTTAATCCTGACTCGAGTGTTTTGTGTTTTTCTTTATGCTCGGGTCAGACTGAGTGTCACAGCATTTGAGACTCACTTTTGGAGCTTGGAGCTTTGCTTGGAGATCTACCTTTATCTATTCAGCTTTTCAGTTATTGCAGTTATTCCCAGTTATTTTGTTTAGACTTGTCATTTGCTTTTGTATTGAGACTTCTATGTATTGGATTTTTGTTGTATTTGCTTTAGATTCTGATGTTTGTGTAGTAGCTTCATGAACTACTATTTATCTATTCCGCAGCTTATTGTTGTAATACTCTGTGTCTGTGATTCTGTGATTGATTTATTTACTATATATATGCTAAGTTTTGCCAAATATTAATTAACAATCTATTTTTTTGAATAGTTCAATTCTGACATGTGTGGATGATTGTTGATTTGAATGGTTCAAAATGGCTGGTCGTTATAGCGCATCAACTAGAATTCTTAAAATAATCAACGGGCAATTTAACATAAAAAATTAATTTCGTACGATATACATATATCTTTCAATACTTTAGGCTTTTCCAAATTATTTGCTGGTTCATAATAAATATAACCATATTCCATATATATGTATATCCAATATCAAACACATTTTAATTTAAACAGATGCTTGCTTTCAAAAAAGTCCTTTCAAACAATCTTAATATCTACATTTACGAATAGTTCATCGATAACAATTCCATAGCACACACATTCATAAATAGACACCTTAACATTAAAAAAATTAATTCATCTTATCATATAATTAGTCACACATATGAATTAACACTTCATTATATATATATAAATTTAAAATTTCAATATTTCTTGCGATAACTACACTACTGAAGACACCGCAAGTTCTTATTGTTACTATTGAGCAAGTTCTAACTCTCAATATTGATTCCTACTCAATATTAATTTTGCATAATCATTTATAGTTTAAAAACAACCAAGTGTTAGAGAAATTAGTCTTTGTACTTTCTATTATAGGCTATGTACGTTTTACTGTTGGTGCATGTGCACAGTTTCATTTCTTGCAACTATATATACCTTGTAATTTTTAGATCTGTATAAGAGTTTTGAATCATTTTCTTTTCCTCTTCATATCTGTTTTTGACTTTATCATGGTATTAGAGCACTAATGCCCAACGACAATCAAAGATCCAGATCCGAGATCTGATTATCACATTCATCATCATCGATCTCACTTCAATATTCAGATCCATTTATCCCCAATCGGATCCAATCACCCACTCTAAATCATGGAAGGAGACGATGATACTAATTCAAGATCAAATTCAACCAATGTTGGAGATACTGTACTCAATCAAACATCAAAAACTTTCGAAGAATCACTGAAATTGATAATCAATCCTCAAACTCAACTGATAACTGGAAGCCTAGATGAGGACAATTTCCTGTTATGGAAATTTCAAATCGAAATGGCAATTAAGGGATACGGTCTTCAGAAATTCATAGATCCAGTAACTACTCCTCCATCTCAGTTTGTTTCCAGTCAAGATGGTCAATCAACTCCAAGTACTGAATTCCTGATATATACTAGACAGGATAGCTTGCTCTGTTCTTGGATATTGTCCTCGATCAGTCCTAGCCTCCTCTCATCTGTTGTTGGATGCAAAACATCACTCGAAGTTTGGAGTGCTATTCATCAAAATTTTAACTCACAGGCAGCGGCAAGAATCATGAACTATAAGAGACAGCTGCAAAATGCTAGGAAGGAAAATGTAAGTGTCAGAGAGTATCTCAGCAAGATAAAGAATCTTTGCGATCTTCTGGAATCATCAGGGCATAAGGTTAGTGAAACAGAACATGTTCTTCACATTCTTAATGGATTAGGAGATGGATTTGAAGCCATAGTTGCGGTTATAACTTCAAAAGAATCCACACCATCTGTTCAGTATGTTAGTTCCTGTCTTCTTGCTCATGAAGGAAGGTTAGAGCAGAAAAATAATTCAACAACTGAATTCTCCATTAACTATGCTGCTAATGCTAAGAACAAGAACACTCAACATAACTCAAAATCTAATTTGTCAACTAACAACTATAATGAAAGCCAACCAACCAGAGGATACACTATGTATGAAAGAGGAAGATCTCAAGGTCGAGGAAGAGGAAGATTCTTCAATAACCGACCAAAATGTCAGATATGTGGGAAGATCGGCCACACAGCCGTAAGATGTTACTTTAGATTTGAATCCAACTACAATGGCAATCAGCAGATTTCACCAAATCAAGGCACATCAAGGACTTCTCCTTACAGTGTTAATCATAGTCAAATCCAGAATGAAACAAGACTTAACTCAAGGGATTCAACTTATCAGAATGAGAATCAGAACACTCTAGCTTGTGACATGGATATACAAGATGAAGCTTGGTTTCACGACTCAGGAGCCACTCATCACGTGACAAACAATCTTCAGAACCTTAATCTTGGAGGAGCAGCCTACAAAGGTAAGAATTCTATACATATGGGCAATGGTACACCTCTTGATATCACACACATTGGCAATGCTCAGTTTAACTCAGATCATAGAAACAAAACATTATTGTTAAGAAATCTACTTAGGGTTCCTCAAATTAAAAAGAACTTGATTAGTGTTTCACAGTTTGCAAGTGATAATCAAGTATTCTTTGAGTTTCATCCAAACATATGTCTGGTCAAGGATAAATCGACAGGAAACACATTATTGCAGGGGGAACTGCATGATGGGCTTTACAAATTCAATCTCAAACCATCTGATGAAGGAAGACACAATAATATGGTATGCTATAGTACTGTTAATAACAATGTAGATGATGAATATGATATATGGCATAAAAAGCTTGGACATCCAAATGAAAGTGTAATGAAAGTTGTATTGAATAAAGAAAACCTTTTGCATTTAAATCATATCAAACCACATTTATGCAGTCAGTGTCAAGTTGGCAAGTGCCACGAGCTACCTTTTAATCAGTCAGAAACAAACTATAATAGTTCACTTGAACTTATTGAATGTGATCTATGGGGTCCTGCACCTTTGAATTCTGATTACGGATTCAAGTACTACATTGCATTTGTGGATGCATATTCGAGGCATACATGGATTTACTTCTTGAAACTGAAATCAGAGACAACTGAGGCAGTCAAGCAATTCATTACTCAAGTGGAAAGACAATTTGATAAGAAATTGAAAGTGTTTCAAACAGATGGTGGCGCTGAGTTCAAACCATTAAAGGAATTCTTCAATCAAAAAGGAATAGTTCATAGATACACATGCCCTCATACCTCTCAACAAAATGGTATTGTAGAGAGGAAGCATAGGCACATTGTAGACATGGGGTTAACTCTTCTAGCACAAGAGTCTTTGCCTCTTAAGTTCTGTCCTGAATCATTTTCAACTGCAGTATATTTAATTAACAATCTACCAACTAAAGTTCTAAAGTATATCAGCCCACATGAAGCTCTATATGGTATCAAACCTGATTACAAAAGACTAAAAGTGTTTGGGTGCTTGTGCTTCCCAATGTTAAGACCCTACAACACTCATAAACTTGATTTCAGATCCTCTCCATGCAAGTTTCTGGGTTATGGATCAAGACAAAAAGGCTATAAGTGTTTGACAATAGATGGGAGAATTATCATGACCAGGCATGTTATGTTTAATGAAAGAACTTTCCCATTTGCTGACAATCAGATGAAGTGTACCAAGAAAGTTATCAATGCACAGAGATCCATGCTATCAGTTCCTTTACCTATAATTAGTGAAGATGTACATACTATACCAGAGGTGATGTTAGAGAAAGATTCAACACCCAGTATGCCAGAAACAAGTACAAACGATGATGAAGACAACTAGATCCAGAATCAAATGGAAGAAGAAGACAGTAACATAAATAATAGGCATCAAACATCATAGCCAGGAAACACATCAGACAATTCAGTCAGTATTCAACCAAGAGAGACTATTACAACCAGACCAATGGAACAACCCAAAGGACATCACATGATCACCAGAGGCAAAAGTGGAATCTTCAAACCAAAAGCATACACAATACAGTGTTCATCACTAGAACCAACAAGCTATGAGCAAGCTATAAAGAATGCTAACTGGAGAAAGGCCATGGAAGAGGAATACAAGGCTTTACTGAATAATGATACGTGGAAATTGGTGACATTACCAAGAAATAAAACTGTGATAGGATGTAGATGGACCTATAGACTGAAGTATAATGCAGATGGTACTATAGCCAAGCATAAAGCTAGACTTGTGGCAAAAGGATTTACACAGCAACCAGGCTTCGATTTCAAAGAGACCTTCTCACCTGTAATAAAACCCACTACAATAAGGGTTATACTCACCATTGCCCTACATAATAAATGGCCAGTCAAGCAACCAGATGTACATAATGCATTCTTAAATGGAGAGCTAGAAGAGGAGGTGTATATGGAACAACCCAAGGGATTTGAAGATAATAGCAAGCAGCAGATGGTTTGTAGATTGAATAAAGCAATATACGATTTGAAACAAGCCCCTAGAGTTTGGTTCGAAAAGCTCAAGAACACACTAATGAAACTGGGCTTCAATCCAACCAGGTCTGGTAATTCATTGTTCATTAGAAAAGATAGTACTAGTATTATATATGTTCTAGTCTACGTGGATGATTTTATCATAACAGGAAGCAACATAGAGCAGATAGATTACTTAATTAAATACTTGAATGATCAATTCAAGCTCAAGGAACTGGGTGACTTAAACTTCTTTCTGGGTATATAAGTAAAAAGAACTAAGGATGGTGGGCTTCATCTAAGTCAAACTAACTATATTCAAACTGTATTGAAAAGGGCCGGAATGGAAAAGGCTAAAGCATCCATCACACCCATGACTACAAACCTACAGCTATCCAAGAATTCTGGTGATCCAATAGACAATCCACATCTCTACAGAAGTATAGTTGGAGCTTTGCAGTATATCACCATTACAAGACCTGAAATATCATTCAGTGTGAATAAGGTTTGTCAATTTATGGCTAATCCATTGAGTGAACATTGGAAAACAGTTAAGAGAGTGCTTAGATACTTGGCTGGAACAATAGACTATGGACTGAGACTACACTTCAGTGATACATTAAAAATTAGTGCATTCGCTGATGCAGATTGGGATGCCGATAGAGATGATAGAAGGTCAGTTAGTGGTTATTGTGTGTACTTTGGTAAGAATCTGGTATCTTGGTGTTCAAAGAAGCAAACTACAATATCTAGATCATCTACTGAAGCTGAATATCGTAGTGTTGCTGCTGTTGTATCAGAAATCATGTGGCTTAAGTCATTGTTATCTGAAGTGATTGGCAATGCAACATGGCCATCAACTGTCTGGTGTGATAACTCAAGTGATGTTCTGATCGCAGCTAATCCAATTCTCCACTCAAGAACCAAGCATATAGAATTAGATCTTTATTTTGTGAGAGAACAAGTCACTAAGGGTAACGTTTGTATTAATCACATTCCAGCTTTGTATCAGAAAGCAGATGTTTTAACCAAATCTCTGTCATCCACTCGCTTTGTGAAGTTGAGGCAAGAATTGAATGTAGAAGAAGCATCAGATATAACAAGTGAAGAAAAGGAGAAGGCAACAGAGAAGAGAGTTTGAATTGAGGGGAAGTGTTAGAGAAATCAGTCTTTGTACTTTCTATTATAGGCTATGTACGTTTTACTGTTGGTGCATGTGCACAGTTTCATTTCTTGGAACTATATATACCTTGTAATTCTCAGATCTGTATAAGAGTTTTGAATCATTTTCTTTTCCTCTTCATATCTGTTTTTGACTTTATCACCAAGCATCCATCAACCAACCAAAACTTTTTCCTTATTTTATTTATTAAGTATATTTTCCAATTTCAAATTTAATTAGATACATATTATTTATCATTCTATAATTTATAACTATTAATTGCTTAGACATTTTTATTATTCCCTAGCAATTCTAATTTGGAGAAACCACTAGTTTTTATTCATAATTGGATTCGTCCATATTTAAGTAGGATTATAAATTCTTTAAGTGATAATGTCTTATTCAGTTCCACATTTTAAACTAAGCATAAACAAAACAAACATTGATGCAAAGAACATACATTTCCATTAAACAAACAATCGCCTTCGGCGGAAAGCTATCTTCCAACTTCCGTTGTGCAACACAAATTAGGACACAACAATTTAATTCTAAGTCATCTACTTATTTATAATATCCATTAAACGTCGCTCTTTACAGAAGCGAGTTCCAATATTTTCATGACAATAAGTTATATAGTATTACCAAAAGATTTTTCAAATACGTCCCAATGATCATTCCCAATAATCATTTACATTCCTATTCCTAAATAATTAATTAAATTACTAACCACTACACGCCCAAGGGACGAGACTCTAGGTCTGGATCTCGACTCTCTGTGCAATTTATATTCTATAATGTTCTGAATCCATCTCTGGTACCAAGCTGCAACGACCCCACCGCTATGCCCAGTTTAGCAAAAAACATTACACGTAATGTCGTCTGCTAATCCAGAGAATACGGTTGGTTAAGGGCGATCAAATGTGAATATATCTTTATACTAACACTGATACGTCATATTTACCTTTTTGAGGATCTGAATTGAAAATCAGACGTGTGCAGTATTAATACAGAGTAATAAACACGTCGATAAAAAATATTCAGAACAATATATAATATAGATAAACCAAAATCAGAGTCACGGATCATAGCAGAATAATATACTCATCATAAACATAATAGAATGTGAGTCTACAAAATATCAATACTAGACCTATATAAATATATACATCATATCCAAAATCTTGTATCAAGTACAAAATCACTACTATATAATATAGATGACATAAACTCCTAACTGTCAATATATACAAGTATGAAGTAAACTAAAACTATCAAAATATTCTACTTCAATGCTAGCCTAAAATCCAAAGGTCAATGAGTCCCTATACTTGTAAAGTCTCGGCCTGACCCGAGAAAAATAATAAATGGGTCAGACTATATCTAAATGAAAAGTGGGATATTAATATTATAACCTTATGACTTAAAATAATAAGCCATATAGAATATATCGAACAAACAATCATAATAAGACACATCAATTAAATTCACTACTTTATAAATCCATAATGACTTAACAATAACCAAATAAGTCGTAAATAAAATATGCCCAAAACAATAATTCAAGTAAGGCATATCTAACAAATCACCATTCCATAAATACATATCAAGTTTCAATAGACTATTATCTCAAAATATGATGATAACCAATTCAAAATTCCTCAGAGCCATAAAGGATACAAAATATCCATGCTGATAATCTCTGAAGAAATAATCCTCAATAATGAAATAATAATGTTAGTTGTCTATCAGTTTAATACAGCAACACGAAATCTACCGAAAAAGACCCGCTACGTAGAAAGGAAGCTTTCTGAAAGAGACTACATATTAGGGACACCACTCAAAGAAAGGAGCAGTCATGTACCTAATCTATCCTATGCAAATTTTCCTTCCGAAAGAGGTAAACATAGTCTAACTGTATAAAACAAAATAAACTGATAGGTTGTGGTATCTATAGACTATGATGCATGTAAAAATTTGTCTTTTGAAAGACACAGCCATATTTACACCATAACAGATCTTCCGAAAGAGATCTGCCTATCCAAATCTAAAAATGTATCGATTCGCAGATCAATGAAAAATGAGTTATCTTTTCTCGGGGATCTATCGATCTGAAATCCGAACACCTTAAGATAATACAACTCTAATTGCTAATTACTGTCACTCCAGTAATTACAAGAATTTAGCTAACTGTCCCATATCAGAAAGTAAATTCAAGTATTTACTAAATGCTAGTAATTTCTACTCAAACTCTATTTAACAAATTATAATAATAATTGAAAGAATTGTGCAAAGTGTCCCATAGCACCCGACAATTTAATCGTTTATTAAAATTCTTTGTTTCATAGAAAATCATGAAATTCATTAGAATCCAATTCAAACTTGCATAAAAATAACCAAAAGCTAAATACAATAAAAGCCAACAATAGTTCATAGATTAAAAGTAATTAATTTAATTTTATCATACAGAAAATGATTTCTAAATTATTTTATCTATAATTCAATTTTAAACTTCTCACCTTTGTTAATCCATAATAAATAAATTAAAATAGTTTTAAATTAGTTTTTATATATACCAAGTTATAATTTTTCCAAAATCACTTTTAAAATTCAGTAACTCATATATATAAAAAGAAAAGAGTTACAAAGTTTTATGTCTTAAAATAAAATACCTTTATTAGGTCTTTGGATCAAAACAATATTTAAATAATTGATAATTCACTTTATTTTAAATCTATATATATATATATATAATATTACTTCATAAACACTTTAAAACTATAAACTATTTGTAAACTTAAAATCTTAGTTAAATTTATTTTAAACAATAAATCCATCAGAATGCAACTTTTAGAGCAACGAAGCTCTATGAAATATCATTTCAGAATATGAATTTATCTATCAATCTGAGTTGCTTTCCAGCAAACTCCGATCATACAACAATACATAAGTATGCTATATTCTAACTGCAAAACGAATTGCATTTTTAATCGGTTTCAATATACATGTTGTTTCATATCAATAATTGAATTGAACTTAGCATTCCAAACACATAATTCTTCCAATTCAAACACCAATCCAATTGAAACCATAGCATGCAATTATAGTTCAATCATTTCATTCATTTGCAACCAATGATTTATGAAATTCATAATCAGACAAGATATAAAAAGGATATAATTATTCAAATATAGATGCGTGAGTTATAAAATAACTCACCTTATCAAAGAGCAAACCAATCACTCAACATTCGACAATCGCTGCCAATAATTTATCAACCACATCCAAGCTTTTCTGATAGCATCTCGACCTCGCATCCTACACACCACCGGAATGGCGCGCTCATGCTCCAAGAACCACATCCATCAACAGTAGCCCATACCTTCACTTGCAACCCACGATGCCAAAAGAATGCATCAACATCTAGAACCGAGCCTGTTGCCACTTCGACCATGTTATGCCTTGAAGCACAAAGCTCGCACGCATCTCCCCAGGTCGACAGCCCATCAACTATACCCAAGTCGACACGTCCCCTGCCTAAAGCTCGCTTCGGGCACCACTCACTTCCATCACCTCACGCACACGAATTCGCACTCGCTCCCACCGCTTTTCAGTGCCAGAAAAAGTGCCTTGAAGCACGCGACTCGCCCCAAATTGACGTAGGCTGCTGAGCACTATGCGCCTATCTCGATTAGCTGCCATCGATGAGCAACTCGAGGCCACGCCTCTTCTCTCATGCGTGATTTTTAGTTAGGGTTTTTTTTCTTGTATGTTTGATTTTCAAATTAGGGGATTTTGGGCTAGGGGATACAAATGGGAAGAATACGTTTAGGAAATAAAGAACGGTTTAAGGCATTAGAACTATATTACATATAGGACTGGTTTTAGTTTAATTGGGTTGGGCTCCATTATGTTTCCCATTTCTATTTTTATGTTGTTTCTAGTTTTCTTTTAAGTTATTCTTCTATTGATATGTAAATCTGTTCTGATTTAAATTAACTTGATTTACACTTTATTCGGTAAAATATTTTCCAAATTAAACAATCTCTTACAATCTGATACTCATGTATCTTTGTTCAATTATTTATCATATTAATGTAAAATAAATTAATTTCCATGTATAATAATCATATAAAAATTATCTTTTTTTAAATACTCTTGTATTTATTAAAACATTTTTATTCGTATTTTCAAATGTTATCAAAAATTGAATTCAAATACTTCTGTTTTAATAAAATTAGTTTAATATTACAGCGTCAAAAAATAAGGTTGTTTCACTATGCAAATATCATCTTGTTGAATATTACGTTTCTGAAGAATGAATTTTTAAAAATAGTGATCATATGTTCTGGTCCATAAGTTCATAGTAGTGACTAAATATCTCTCTTTATTCATTGCACCTCGAGCTTTCTTAACCATGACTATAAAACTTCCATGTCAGATATTGCTTGGAAAAAATGCAAAGTCTTTGCTCAAATTTGGGAATACCTTCGTGATGAATATGAGCTTGCTCAAAGCTTTGGTAGTCTAGATTTTAAGCTGAAGTTTGTTTAGGTTTGCTATAGCGGGACGAAGATAGTCGTATAAGACAGGTTGATCTGACGCTGGGGTTCAAGTTGCAAAAGTTTAAGGGTTAAGGCATACACAAAGTTAGATAGATCCTATATTCATTATATTTCCATTGTATTGGTAGGTATATGTATTTTTTCTATAGGTTTTGTATTATAAAAGACTAAGAATACATGAATCCTTTTGACATAGAAATATAAATCTTTTTTGTTATTTTTAGTAGATATGAATAAATATGTCTGTTATTCATATAATATTTTGATTTCAATAGCAAATTAATTTTAAATTTATGAGTGAAACGTGGTAGTATTTTTTTCTCTCATTTGAATCATTTTAACAACGGGCAAAAACAGTTGTAAAGGACCCTACTGCAACGGGTAAAAAAAATTTGTAAAAGAAACTATTGCAAAGGCAATTACTGTTGTAGAAGACCCTATTGCAACGGCTGTGGACCGTTGTAACAATTGTTTACTACAATGAGCTTTTACAACAGTTTTAAAACATTGTATAATCTTTTTGGTCTATTACAACATCGCATAATATAACGGGCATTGGCCCGTTGCGAAACCCATATTACAAAGGGTATTACCCATTGTAAAAAGGGTATTTTATTGTAGTGAAAATGGCCATTTGAAGGGTGGAGAGAGAGATATAAAATAAATAAACCCTCTGTTCCTCCAAGTCGAGTGGGAGGAATTAACTAACGTTTCATTATATATATAAACTGTTTCTAGAAAATCATTTATATTGTTAACCGGTTTTCAAAAACCATTAGCCTACAAATAGTTTTCTAAAACTATATTTCTAAATACACAAAAAAACACACTAAATAATATTTAGTCTAAAAAATACCACCAAAATTTGAATCCCCACTTATTAATATCTCAAATACACTACATTTATTAAATTGATAAATTTAATACTTCGGTTCTCAATATGCAATGCTCCCTATTATACAGTGCGAATCAAATTCGTTCCAAAATATCATTTGGAAGAAGAATTCAAGTTCAAGAGTGAGAAATTATTATAAAAATTAAATAATTTCGAATTAAATCTCAATTGCTAGATGTCAAATTATTCTCGACCCAACAGCGGTTAATTACAATTTCAAAATTTAGATATTTTCTTTAAGGGTTTATTTTCCTATTACCTTCCTTACTTCAACATTGGTAAGTTTGCTTTTCAAAATTTGATATTTTACTCGGACAATCGATTACTAAATCCCTATTGCTATGTGATACTTTCAAATATTGAAAACTGTTTTAATATATAATAGTGAACTATGACGCTTTGGTTGTAACAATAGAGTTTCTATTTTAGTACATGGAGGTACAAACCCTTTGTTTGTACCAAAAATGGGCACAACAGTCTTCGGAAGTCTTTGAAGAGATAAACGCGCAGAATGAAAACTAAAACTGTGGATTATCTAACAAAAACTCCAAATAACAGAAATGTAAAATGCAAAGACAAGCGATTTAGAGTGGTTCGGCTTTGTAGCCTACGTCCACTATGAAGTTTGATGATTTTATTGCTCGATACTCGAAGATTACAATTCTTTATACTGTAATACAACTGAAATTATATGCTAAGTCTCAATCTAATGCAGCGGTGGTGTTCTGGAGTAAATCTGGCAGAATCTGGGCGCTCTTTAGTACTTAGAATTGTCTGACCCCTTTTCTGAATGACCAGGGGCTCTATTTATAGGTGTAGGAGGCTGATATTTTGCCTAAATTGAGGGGAGACCAGTTCTGGCTCGTGAGGGGGCCCATATGGCCGAAATCTGGAGATCCGGGCCCACTTTGGGATCGATTCGACCCTTGGTTCGAATCGATCAAGAAAGTGTCCAATCGAGCTGAAATTTGGTGTGAACATTCTTCATCTTGTGCTTAAGCTTCTGTGAAAATTTCATGGCATTTGGACTTATAGAACTCGAGATATGATCGATTCAAGGTTGTACTTCAGATGAACTTCCTTGCTTCGAATCGATTACTTCGACTCGATAGGGTCGAATCGATCGTCTGAGCACGTGCTTGGTGACATGGCTCGCGTGTTTCTCGCATCGAGCCGCTTTTCACTCCGGGTTGACAGGTTCGAATACATGGTTTCAGCTGTTATGACTTGGTGGATTCGAGGCAATGGAGTCGAAGCATCCTTAAATATACGGATTCGAAGGTCTCCTACCTTGTTAGGTTCGAAGTGAGGACACGCTTGGTGGATTCGAAGCTAGGTACTCCCCCTGTATTCGAATCAAGGCCATGCTCCGTGGACTCGAGGCTCCTTCTCTCTATGGATTCGAAGTAGGGTAATTTGTTGGATTCGAACCTAAGGCCACCTCGGATCGATTCGATCCTAAGGCTACTTCAGATCGATTCGACCCCTGGCATCTTCTGATGGATTCGAACCATGCTGTCTTCTGATGGATACGAACTAAGGAAATAGCGATCGATTCGGGGTAAACCTATGTTGATGGATTCGAATCATAGGCTCGGCCTATGGATTCGAACTTAGGTCATTTACTCCATTCCTCATCAACGATAACTTGGTCATACGAACTCGGATTGACTTGAAACTTGGATCGTTGGTTCCCATGGCTTTGCTTGATGCGCCTTATCAAATGTAGCCCGATCCGGACTCGGACAAATTTCATCGATATTCATAGCGATCCTTGCGCGTAGCTGGTCTTCGAGACGATCTGTCACCGGATTCTAGTTAAGTCCTTGGTGTCACGGCCTTGCCAAAAGGCGGGATAACATTTGCCCCCCAAAGTACGTCTTGTGTAAACATGACGTGCTTTGAAAGGCTGCAGTCTCTCATTGGACAGCTATGACATGCTTTACCGAAAGTTGCATTCTGTATCGCTGTAATTGACCGTCGTATAATTGTGACTGGCTGTTAGTGTTTTGAGACAAGACGAGATGAACATTTGATCCCTGTAAATGACAAAGATCGAACATTAGTCAGAGATATGTGCATACGTGTATTATCTTGACTTTGGTTAACGTTGCGCGATCGCAAGTCGTTGTTAGTTCGGTTTGTTATCGAATTCTGCATCGGTCCTCTCCTGGACCGATTTGAGATTCGAGTTAAAACATTGCTTTTATGATTGTCTTATGATCATCCCCTTGTATCGATCCTCTCCTGAGTCGCCATAAAGAGTTGATAATCAATTTTTCATATTGAAATGTTTCGTCCATTTGATCGGTGGTATTTGATGGATTCGAACTTATGCTTCTTCGAATCGATGACCTTCGAATCGAGGATTTGAGGGACCTTGTGCTTCGAGTCGATGCGATACTCAACCCAGCCCTTGCTCGGTGGTTCTTCGAATCGATGTTGCTGGGATGGATTCGAACGTAGTGGGTTGTAATGGATTCGAACAAGTTTTATTACCAACGCACGCGGGAGTCTGAGTCGATTCCAGCGCCCTGTCTCATGGATTCGTAGTCGCCGTAACGAATCGAGTCGATGTCCTCACCTGTTGAAGCCGGTCAGGTATACCGGGAGGCGAATCGCCACATTTCCCCTATATATACCGGGGTCCTATTCATTTCTCACTTTTTACTTTTACCATTGCTTCAGCCGTTTCTTCGAATCGATCTCCCAGAGCTAAAACTATCGTGTTTTCCACGAATCGATCGAATTCGTCCACGCTTCCACTCGTAATCGAATCAGGTAACTAAAGGATTGATTCGAGATGAAAAATGTTAGAACTATCTTCGTCTTGGTACAAATTCTGAGGAGTGGTGAGATCTGAATGAAATGGGTCGACTCGAAGGAGTCGAGGAGTGATGTCTTTCGGGTTATAACAATTAGAGTGTCGCTTCCCGTTGCTTCGCATCGATCCAGGTTTGACCGGTTCGAAATGATCTCGAGGGCAAGGTTTCGAATCGATGACTTGGAGGGAAAGGGTATCGATTTGATCGATTCGAAGTGATGTTATCTAGATCGATTCGAAGGAATTGAATACTGATCGATTCGAAGTATCGTGGAGCTCATGGATTCGAAGCGCTCCCCTATCATAAAGTTACATCGAGTCGAACCATTTGGATTCGAAGTACCTGGAATCGAACTCCATCGATTCGACCCTTATCGATTCGAAGTCGATGGATTCGAACGTCTTCGTCCTCTGATACCGTTGCTCTTTTGATTTGCTTCATTATCTGAACTACGACCAACCTCAAGTTTGTACTCTGACGAACATAATGAACTTTTGCATACTTGACTCCGACGAGCTTCGGCCTTGCATAATCGAACTTGACTGAAAGATTTAAACTTGAATTTCCTTTGAAGCTTGTCGATGGAACCATGACTTAACCAATAATACGACTGGTTTATACTTGAAGTGGTCAGTGGCATTTGGATGGTGCAGAAGTGACGGTCAGCAATGACGGTCATCTGCGTTCCCAAATCCCCAAGTTTTTGTCGTACGGACATCTTGCTTTAATCTGTAGAATCTGCTTAAGTAACGCACAGCACTTGCACAGCACGACACGTTCATACACTTCACATTGGGGAATGCACGGGCTCTTTATGTACTTAACATTTCTTTATGATGAGTTAGTTAATTATGGAATCTTCGAGCTCCCAACAAAAAGAGGTACAGAGCTCGACCCCTCCGGTGCTTGAGATTCCCGATATTCTTGCCGACGTAATTGACCTGGCTCCGGATGAATTGCCGGAGGCTATATTTATTGAAGACCCTGTTGATTCGGTTCAATCTAACATCTCCGAATCGTTGTTGGGACGAATATGCTTGAAGCATAATATATCTCTGGATGATGTGTTATTGCCTAATGCCGATGATAGACCGCACAATCCGCCTGATGGATATACAGCTTTCTATCGCCATGCTTGCGCGGCTGGAACTCTCCCTCCTTTCAATCAATATATCAGAGGGATGCTATCATATTTAGGAATCGCTCCTTCACAACTTCATCCCAATGGGCACGCGTTGCTGAACAGTTCCTTTGTCATATTTATGGACTGTCTCTTTCGCCCGCCAAGGCCAACCGAGGTTAGACATATATTTAACTTCAAGAGTAGGGGTGATAGCCCGTCTTTCACATTTCTGGAGGCAGTTAGGAATTGCCAAGTTGTTGTCGGAGCCTGGACCCGACTGAGTTATTTCAAGAACGAATGGTTCTATGTTCGATGCCCTCCGGGTTTTGCTAGGCGATGGCTGTCTAGACGTAAGCGCCCTAACCTGTTCTCTTGACCAATAGCTTTTTGGCGTTAGTATTGACACCTTATTTCTCTTACAGCCATTATCTCCAGACCCGATGGCAGGTACTTCAAGGGTATAGTCCGAAGTCTTCAAGAAGTTCCGGGTGAGCTAAGACATATCGACTCGGTGATGAATGACTATAACTTAAGAACTCTCGGTCTGATCGAAATCAATCAAAGTATAGTTATCGAAGGGTTGGCAAAGCCTGCCTCCAAGAAGAAGAACAAGAATAAAACCAAGAAGAAAACGAAGAAGAAAACGGCGAAGAAACCGCTCGGAATCACCATAACCGAAGCGAGTGATGAAGAAAGAACCCATACAGATTCGGAGCCGATGGCTGATCTCTCGGGAAACTTTGAAGAATCGGGAGAAAAACGGAAAGGCAAGGCCACCGTTTCCAAAAAACTTAAGTCCAAGGGGGGGAAATCTGTACATGTGTTTCCTCCCGCTTCCGGAGTCATGATTTCTGAGGCCGCCCCTTCTCATTCGAGAGATTCTTTCAAAGGGCTTGATGATATTCCTATCCCAGATTATATATCGATTTCTCATAATCCTGGGTTGGAGGAATTTCAAGATGTCCTAAATATGAACGAGCCCTTTCCTTTAAGTGCGGTCAACACTTCCGGTCGGTTTGGGGGTTTACACATTTACACACACTTCCACAGCACTTCATGACTTTTGCATAGTAAACATTGCTTTATCGGATCCTAACCCGTAATCCTTTTTTATCGCAGGGGAAATGTCAGGCAGAGGCTCCACTTTGGATAGGCTCCGGAACGTGCGCCAATCTTCTCCATTTTATGATTCCCGCAGGAGAGAGACAAATAGGGATCATGGGCGAGGCTATTCAAGTCAAGAACGTTATGATAGAGATAGAGATTACTCGCGTGGCCGTTCTGGCCATGATTACTCTGACAGAGACTGGGGATACCAGTACCGACCCCGATCTCGCTCTCCTCCGCCTCCTAGGGCCCCAGTTGATCTTCCCGGTCCTGCTCAACAGCAACAGCCGCCTTCTCAATCTTCTCGGCCTGATACTCAGCAGCCAAGAATGGAACCGACAACAGCCGCTATAATAGAACAAGCTCCGACTGAGCTGACAAGTGAGGGAGCCATCAAACTTGCGCAAATGAAAAGAGATTTTCCTGAAATTTGTATGGATGCTTATGTCGTCCCTCCTAATCTTAAAAGAATTCCTCCGGATGCTGAGAACATTGCTCATAATTATATCCGTGACTTCTATGCTCAGTATAAGGAGTGGTACAAAGCGGCAGCGAAAGCATCGAGGGTGGCTTTTGACCGGGCGAGGATTATTGCTGAGCGCGATGCTGACATCGTTAAACAGAAACGTATTATTCAGGTTCTTCAATCCGAAATGGAGACGCTCCGGAAGTCAGAGCTTGAAGCACTTCAGAAACATGAGGATGCCGTGGCCAAAATGGCGAGGATGCAACAGGAACACTGCGCCACGGTAGAGGAGATGGGCCACCGCAACACCACCATTGCAGCTGAGCGAGACTTAGCCGTTAAAGAGTTGAACGAGCTCAAGGCCAAATTTGCCGAAATGGTGAAGGAGAAGGATGACGCAAATGCCACTGCACAAGAGGCTTGCGACCAAGCAGTATCTCTTAGGGCCGAACTTGCTGCGGCGGCGGTCAAGACTAAGTCTGCAGAAGCAGAAATCCAAGAAAAGATTTTGGAGGAGAGGTCTAGGCTTGATGCTGAGTTTGATGATCTCTTGGTCACGTACAACGCTAATGTTCTGGAGCATAGAAATTTAGCGTGGCTGGGAGATGACTCCATGATCCTGTACAACGCCTGGACCCGGCTGGTGGATGAAAAGAGAGCAGCGCATCCAGATGAAATACTCGATGACTTTGAGTTGGAGATGCGTTGGCTCACCGAGGATGAGAGGAAGGTCCTTCATGAGGCGGTGATTTCTATGGCGAAAGAAAAGCTTGGTGTTCGATCTCTAGAGACAGGCAAAGGCTCGGGGATCGCGCATCACGAGGCAAGTGTTGAAGCTGTAATTCCAACATTGCCCGAAACCACTGGTGCGATAGATCCCCAGTCTGTTCCTGCATATAATCCTGACCAACCGCTATTATCTTCCGCCGATGATTCTGCCCATGTCCCGGTCCAGACTAAGGAAGGTATTTGAACGCTTCCCGCATTTTAGTTGTGAAGAACCTTAAGCAACACACTTGGCTAACAATCTTCGCTTTGTCGCATTTCAGTGACTGAAGTCGTTGTTTCTGCGCCTCTTGCACTATCAGTTCCATATCAAACACAAGGGGCTGTTTCTACTGAAGCCATCATGACTTCTACCTTGGTTGGCGAAGAGGGAGATGCAAACACGTTTTCTTTTAGCGCTCAAATGATTGAGGAGCTTCTTAATGAACCCATCAATCCCTTAGTTAATCCGTCCGATGCAATGAGTGGGGCTGCTCTAGCCGTTAGTTCGTCTATGCCAGCTACTGGTACATCCGATGTGGCCCAAGCATCCCGCGAGGACGAAGTTCTTGCTGAGATTGACGCCGAGATGGCAGCAGGGACTGTTGGTATGAATCCGTCAGGGCCTGCCCCATTAATGGTGATCTCACTGGGCGGTACTGTAGTTATTGAAGCTGCTCCTGCCCCACTCCCTGTTACTGCTCCCATGCCTTCAACTCGTCCTCCGAGAAGAATTTCCATCGCCTCAAGCTCTGAGGAAGACGTTGATATTATGTCGCTGCCGGAGGACAAGCCTAAAAAGAGTAAGCGGTCGAGGGGAAAATCAAGCAGCGGATCTGGCGGAGCTACCCCGAAGAAGAAAATAAGAAAGAAGAAAGATTGAACTCTTTCTTTAATTTCCCGTTGCATGGGGTAACATTTTGTTGAATTTTCTGTAGCCGTGTATAGATGTGGATTCGGCTCCCACTAGTAGCAATTTTTTGAACCACTTTGTAATCAGATTCTTTTTGTTGATAGTGGAAATGAGAATGTATTCCCTTTTGTCTTCAACTTGTTATGTGTTATGGTTCTGCCCCCAGTATTGGGGATAAGTGTGGAGTTGACGTATGTTTATACTCTGCCTCGCACTCTGGGAGTACGGAGTTGAGTAATGTTTATACTCCAGCTCGCGCTCTCGAAGTCTGGAGTTTGTTGATATTTATACCCAGCTCGCGCTCTTGGAGTACGGAGTTGAATGAATGTTTATACTCCGCCTTGCAATCTGGGAGTACGGAGTTAAGGAATGTTTATGCTCCGCCTCGCACTCTGGGAGTACGGAGTTAAGTAAAAAGTTTGTACCCAGCTCGCGCTCTCGGAGTACTCTGGGATTTAGGAAAATGTTTATACTCCGCCTCACACTCTGGGAGTACGGAGTTAAGTAAAAAGTTTGTACCCAGCTCGCGCTCTCGGAGTACTCTGGGATTTAGGAAAATGTTTATACTCCGCCTCGCACTCTGGGAGTACGGAGTTAAGTAAAAAGTTTGTACCCAGCTCGCGCTCTCGGAGTACTCTGGGATTTAGGAAAATGTTTATACTCCGCCTCGCACTCTGAGAGTACGGAGTTAAGTAAAAAGTTTGTACCCAGCTCGCGCTCTCGGAGTACTCTGGGATTTAGGAAAATGTTTATACTCCGCCTCGCACTCTGGGAGTACGGAGTTAAGTGAAGGGTTATCGCGTATCAACCCGTTTTTGGCCTGATCTGATGGCTTGCCCCCGAGCTCGGGTTTCATTTAGTGAGTGGTTGATTGCTTCATAGCCACTCCCTACTTGAATAAATCCCATTGTGTGATGGAATTTAGCTCTTCGTGCATCGTGATGTTGTACATTGTATTTAATGAATCACAGCTCTGGCTCGAAGAGATGGCATTTTATTGCTGAAATAAGAAAACATGGCAAAGTCAGTTGCCTTATTACAAATTCTAATTTCGAAATGCAGAAACAAAATTTAAAATAGAATTTAAACTAAATAAATAAACATGGCCTGTTATTTGGAGTAGCGACGAAGACTTTCGCTATTTCAGGCCCTTGGTAAAGTTAGACCATCAACGGTTGCTAACTTAAATGTACCATCCCCGAGTTCTTGCTTAATTTCGTGTGACCCTCTCCATGTTGGTCTTGCGTGTGGGAGTGCCGGATATTCTTTTTTAACGACAATCTCATTGCGTTCAAAAGTTTTAAGTCGGTCCTCGGCATTGTGTAATCGGGCGACTCGATTTCGGCGAATGATTGTTCTTAAGTCAACCTGGTCGCCCTGGACGACTCCGACTCTGTTGACAGTAGGGAACTTTAAAGTTAAGCACCACGGGGCAATTACGGCTCTAAATTCAGCAAGGGCAGGTCGTCCTAAGAAAGCGTTGTATGGCGAGACTATGTTCAACACAGCGAACTGTAATGTCCGAACTCTCCTATGTTCCTCGGATCCCAACTCAACTGGTAACTTCACCATCCCAATAGGTATGGTAGCGCTACCGTTGAATCCATGAAGGTGAGTTTGGCGAGGTTCCAAATCCCTGGCTTTCATCCTCATTTGATTATAAGCATGTATAAAAAGGATATTCACAGAGCTCCCGCAGTCAATCAGTATCCTCTTCATCCAAGCTGGACCTACTTGTGCCGATATCACGAGTGGGTCAGTAGTCGGGCTTCCGACATAATCAATATCGTTGTCTCGGAAAGTGATGTCGTTAATTATCGCTCTCTTTCGTTTGGTCGAAGGTTTATTGTCCAAGTTATCATCATACTCAAAGTCTGTTCGTCTAGCTAAGTTGTTATATGATTTCATTTCTTCCCAGCTTCGCTTCGCTGGACGAGGATTATCACTTACAACATTAATTACCAGTCTTCCTCCGACACGACCTGGTTCTTCCTGTCTTTCTGGATTCTGTACATGATTTTGATTTGAGGGGCCCGCCCCCTCAGACTGCGGTGCCCGCACAAACTGGTCTAACTTCCTCTCCCTGATCAACTTCTCAATGAGGTCCTGCAAGTGTCGACATTCATTGGTGTTGTGGCCATAACTTTCGTGGAATCTACAGAACTTCCCCGTTTGAATCTGCCTCTCCGACGATTGCTTCGGAGCCGGCTTCTTGTATTGCATAGTATTGCAAGTCTGTAGGTACACATTTTCCAACGATGTATTCAACGGTGTGTAATTATCGAACATTGGAGCCTCACGCCGTGGGCCTCGATTTGAGTCTCTTTTCTTATCTTGACCACTGTTGCCCCTTGGCTGAGTTTGTTTATTCTGGATATTTAATTGAACTTTTCCGGAATTTTCACCGGACTGTTTAACTGCTACATTACTTCGTATTCCTTCACTTCCGGGCTTCGCATCGTCCTGCTTCCTAGACTGTTTCGCGTCCTCTTGCCGTAAGAATTGAGCGGCTTTGGAGTAGAAACGGTCCAACGATGCGGGTGGTTTTCCAGCTAACCAGTTTCCAAACTCAGAATCGGGATCGATTCCCTTAGTCAATGCCATTAAAATTGAGTTATCGTTGGGATTACTAATCTCCACACATGCCGCATGGAATCTCTCCAAGTAACGCCTTAACGTTTCCCCACGAGCTTGGGTAACATTGGACAGGGTGTTAACATCTTTGGGTCTAGCGACATGCATGCGAAATTGTTCAACAAATTTCTTAGCCAATTGATCAAATGAAGAGATAGATCTAGGAGGTAATCTTGTAAACCACATTGTTGCAATTCCTCCTAATGAGATGGGGAAACTTCGGCATTTCATTGCATCGTCGGCTCTTGCGGCGCTCATTGACCATTCATATTTCAAAATGTGTTGATTGGGATTAGAATTTTCTTCGTACATAGGGAGAGTTGGCATTCTGAATCGCCGAGGAGGTTCAGCGTACAGTATCTCGTCTGTGAAAGGAGTATGACTTCGGGAAATCCCCCAATCGTCGTTGGCAAGACCTTGGCTTTCGCGGATCATCTGGCGTATCATAGTCGAAATGTCAGGCATTGCTACATTTTGAGCTTGCTGAGCTAAGGTGTGGTCGGGTTCCACAGCGCGAGTTCGGACCGGGCGCTGTCGACGGTCCAAATTTCGCCTCCTTGGCTCAGCGTCTTCTGGGACGTATGGTTCATGAGTACGCCCACGTTGCTGATTATTTGGCTTTGAAAGATTTCGGGTATCAACCCTTGTTTCTATTGTGGCAGCTGCGGCATGATTGTCCGCGGTATGCTGTGTAGTAGGGCCTCCTTGTGTTGAGGGCCCGGCCTGAAAGCTGGTCGACGGTCCTGCCCTCAACTGTCCAACAGTCAAAGCGGGTTGATATCCGGCCGTTTGTGCATGACTCCCGTCTAATCGAGGATGGGTAGATCTGTGATAGTAGTCCGATGAGGCGGAACTTTCAGTAGACGATCGGGAGATATCATCTCGTCTGGACCTTCTGCGGCCTTGGCGGTTCAGTTGGTTTGTTAATTCAATATTAGCATGCAACTGTTCGGCCAATTGTTGCCGACTTTGAGTTAGCTCTTGGAGCAACGTATGGAGCTCCTGCCTGGTGACTGGACCAGACGGTTCTGAATGAGCGACATTGTCTTGGTTGGATGGCTGCTGTTGAGCAGGATTCTGCCCATCCCTACCTTCTTGTCCAGCAGCTGTAGAAGTGGTTCTTGTGCTAACCATTTAGAATGATGAATCCTTTTTCTAGACTTTATGCAAATCTGAATAGAATGGAAGGATTATGAATTAGAGATCTGGATCTTCCTCTTGGATTTGTGCAATCCGGTATCGATGGTAGATCCAAGGAGTAGGAGAAAAAATCTGGTTTTTTCTCAGTGAAAGCACCAAAGTGTTTGTACCAAAAATGGGCACAACAGTCTTCGGAAGTCTTTGAAGAGATAAACGCGCAAAATGAAAACTAAAACTGTGGATTATCTAACAAAAACTCCAAATAACAGAAATGTAAAATGCAAAGACAAGCGATTTAGAGTGGTTCGGCTTTGTAGCCTACGTCCACTATGAAGTTTGATGATTTTATTGCTCGATACTCGAAGATTACAATTATTTATACTGTAATACAACTGAAATTATATGCTAAGTCTCAATCTAAAGCAGCGGTGGTGTTCTGGAGTAAATCTGGCAGAATCTGGGCGCTCTTTAGTACTTAGAATTGTCTGACCCCTTTTCTGAATGACCAGGGGCTCTATTTATAGGTGTAGGAGGCTGATATTTCGCCTAAATTGAGGGGAGACCAGTTCTGGCTCGTGAGGGGGCCCACATGGCCGAAATCTGGAGATCCGGGCCCACTTTGGGATCGATTCGACCCTTGGTTCGAATCGATCAAGAAAGTGTCCAATCGAGCTGAAATTTGGTGTGAACATTCTTCATCTTGTGCTTAAGCTTCTGTGAAAATTTCATGGCATTTGGACTTATAGAACTCGAGATATGATCGATTCAAGGTTGTACTTCAGATGAACTTCCTTGCTTCGAATCGATTACTTCGACTCGATAGGGTCGAATCGATCGTCTGAGCACGTGCTTGGTGACGTGGCTCGCGTGTTTCTCACATCGAGCCACTTTTCACTCCGGGTTGACAGGGTCGAATCCATGGTTTCAGCTGTTATGACTTGGTGGATTCGAGGCAATGGAGTCGAAGCATCCTTAAATATACGGATTCGAAGGTCTCCTACCTTGTTAGGTTCGAAGTGAGGACACGCTTGGTGGATTCGAAGCCAGGTACTCCCCCTGGATTCGAATCAAGGCCATGCTCCGTGGACTCGAGGCTCCTTCTCTCTATGGATTCGAAGTAGGGTAATTTGTTGGATTCGAACCTAAGGCCACCTCGGATCGATTCGATCCTAAGGCTACTTCAGATCGATTCGACCCCTGGCATCTTCTGATGGATTCGAACCATGCTGTCTTCTGATGGATACGAACTAAGGAAATAGCGATCGATTCGGGGTAAACCTATGTTGATGGATTCGAATCATAGGTTCGGCCTATGGATTCGAACTTAGGTCATTTACTCCATTCCTCATCAACGATAACTTGGTCATACGAACTGACTTGAAACTTGGATCGTTGGTTCCCATGGCTTTGCTTGACGCGCTTTATCAAATGTAGCCCGATCCGGACTCGGACAAATTTCATCGATATTCATAGCGATCCTTGCGCGTAGCTGGTCTTCGAGACGATCTGTCACCGGATTCTAGTTAAGTCCTTGGTGTCACGGCCTTGCCAAAAGGCGGGATAACACCCTTATTTCATTTAACTGGTAGCAATGATAATTTAAAGTGCAAAAAAAGACGGGATTTCCAACCGGGTTGTATTTAGTATATCCTTTATGTATTTAGCAACTCTCTTTCTGAAAACCGGTTTTAACAATAAACATTGATTAAAACCCCTCCCCTAAATGGTTTTCTATTTCGTCCCAAAATTGTTTTCAAAAAACCGTTTAGAATATCCATGCTCAAAATAATCATCCATTATTTCCAATTCCCCATGCTCAAATTCACACTGCTCGAGCGTGAGGAAGAGAAAAAATATCGGAATCATCCAATTTTAAGGAAAATCGACACTATTGAAGATGTTAATATGCATTCTAGATTTTTCTATAATTGTATTTTCAATCAATACACAAACTAGTTTAGTAAAACAAGGTATGTAGAGATTTCAAATCCAAATGGAGGTATAAATTATTGCATTTGCTTACTAATATTTTGGAGAAAATATATCTTTTGAAAAATTATATTTACGCCAAGGATGGTGGGTGAGCTAGTTAAGTCACTGAATTATGGAGAAAAATTTGTAAATTTCTGAAAGTTTAACTTTCAAATATTCAGGTACATACATTGGGAGAGGAGCAAGAGCAGGAGTATATCCTTCAAGAGTTATCCCTTGGCTTATTCATTTTTTCAATTGTATTATAACTTTTTACTAATGATGTAAAATGGCATAAGAAAACCCTAGCCCCCTTCCTCCTTCCCAACCCCCTCCTTCTCCCCCTCCCAAGCCTTCAGATTTGACACCTCCATTCCAAAATTATAATGTAGACAAGGAAGGTTTCATTCCCATTATTAGCAGGAAATCACAAAAATTGTAGCGTGCCTTGCATGGTTCCAAGCGTCAAACATCATGGTTCCGGAAAAATAATTTTGCTCCAAATTACATTCGCCAACTTAGCATCAAATCTACATTAGACGCTTTTCCTCATCTTCGCCTTAACTTATCCCTGAGCCACACAGTGCAAGCTTCGAATTGCCATGCGTACCCACAATCAAGTCATGTAGCCACACTAATCCCTAAGATGATGGAAAGAAACCATTCTAGAGGAATAAATCACTATATCGACTCCATTAAAATTCTATATTGCAATAGATTTCAGTCGAAGAAGATGCGCGAAAATGACAAATTCAAAAACTGACTCCGCAAGAGGTATTGGGATAATTTTATGGTGATTTAACGTAACATCCTCTATCTGGAGGTCCGTAGCTAAGCGCTATAGATGCTGCAGTCATCCATAGTATTAACTTCCGGTGACCAAATATAGTAATGTTAAGGTATTCATAATATCAGAAGCACATGAATATAAAACAAAATCGTAAATTTCAAAACCACTTTTCTAACTACATTTCACAAAACATGTTTCATATTCCATTACATAATCCCAATCATTTTCCAGGTTCAGATTAATATAATTATTACAAAATACGCGAAGAGCGACATATGAAGATGCCCCCTTAGTTGACCAGGGTACTATGTAGTCATAACTGACTTAATACAACACAACAGAATCAAACAAAATAAAAGAGCAACTCCTAAATAGCTATTCGTCAGCCACCTGCTCACCTCTGGAAGCTTTATTCGCCAACCTACAAAAAAACTGAAAATCCTCAACCCTTAGGCTACTCAAATCAATTTTGAGCACTCGAGAGTTTAAGGGGGAAAACATAAACTTCAAGTCAGACATAAAGCCTGGTGTGAATAATATTATACATCTTGGTTATTTGATATTAAGTGAGACCCGTCGCTTAGCGGAACGGGTTTCCCCTCACTACTGTCCTTTTAAAACATATCTTTTGCACATCATAATGCTGCAACCAAAATTGGTTAAAACTGTAAAGCATAATCATATGCACATAAATATCAAGTAACAAATGAACTATCTGTTCGAATACTGTAGTTTTGTTTGGCTGACTACTAGCCTTTGGCTGACTCGGGCCTACCAGACAATATAGACAGATAATCTAACATATGTTAGATCCTCCTCTTATGGATGGTTTATCCCTAACTTAATTCTCCAGATCAACTAATCTTAATGGTTTTGCGGGCTCACCAATAACCTACCGCTGTACAAATATATTCCCCTTATTCATGTAACATCATTTTAGTATTACCTATGACAAAGCCCTACACACTAGAATTTTGGACTAAATTAGGTAGGGGCTAATAGCTAATGTATAGGGCGCAACCCCATACCAGTCCTATCTAGTATACAAATATCTAAGTCATTTTACTTAGGGTAATCTTCCCTTAAATTTTCCTTGAAAACCTCTTCTTCTCAAATTGATTTAAACATTTAAATCATACTCTAAACAAGGAAAATAAACTCTATTCTTTACTCAAATCACCTGGCCATGTTATATATACTTTACTCAAATCTTTGTTGATGAAACATTTAACCATTTGAAAGTATTCCTTTCGAATCCAATGAAAGTATCCCTTTCAAAACCAAGTAAAACCTTTTTACAGCCTAGGCCGAAAGGCCAAAACATTCCCTTCGAAATCGTTCATATAAACCTTTCGAAAAAATTGAGAAACCTTTCTTTCGAAAGCTAGAAAACCTTAAACATCCTATCTTTAAAACTCTTAAACATTGCCTTTCGAAAACATTGGAAAACCTTTCCTTTCAAACCATTTGAAACCATTTGAAAAACCACCCCTTCGAAACCTTCATTAAAACCTTCCGAAAGCATTAAAAATCAAACCTTTCGAAACCATTTGGGTTCAAGTAAAACATGTGGAACAACCTTTCGAAACTATTTAAAACTATCTCCTTCGAAAACTTTGGGTTCTACCTTCAATAGAGCAAAATGGTCATAAAACATATAAGTCAAAAGCACCCTTTCGAAAGCATTTCCTAAGTAAAGAAGTGATGATGTCGAAACCAACCCTACGAAAGCATTGGAGAAGTGGCTTGGATTTGTAAATAAAGTATTCCTTCCGAAACCATATGCTTCGAAAGGTAGAAAAGTGGTAGTTAGAGTTTCGACCCCTTCGAAAGCATTCGCTTGAAACAAATGGTGCAACCCTGTTCGAAACCATTCTTTAAATCAGTTTGACCCAGTTGAAACCCACCCAAGTCGATAGCATACTCTTCAAAAGCAAAGCAGGTGCAATTTTATTTAAACAAAGTAGCGCTTCGACCCCTTCGTAACCCCTAGTTTCGACCCAATACCTTCCTCCTATATCCAATTCACTGCGCACAAAGTCTTTGATGCCATGCGCATTGGTTTCAATGGTGATGGTGGCAAAACTACTAAGTCGGAAGTTGTTATGCCGAAAGTGGCAAAACAGGCTGAAAGCATGTAAAAGCTGATTTTAACTTTAAAAAGAAATACTTTTCAACTAACCTTCCCTGTTTGTCAAAATATTATTGGTTGCTAATTTTATTTTCTAAAAGAACCGCTGAAATTTCAGAATTAAACAATTTAAATAATTTACAATATAACTCTTCTCCTTTTATAAATATATAAAACACTTAAGTCCCATACCTTAAAATATTTTATGTATCTATTAAAACATTTTGGAAAATTATACAAAAATTCCATAAAATCATTTTAATATGTTTTCTAACATATATAAATTTCAGACCCAAAACATATATAATTTAACCGTAAATTATTTTAAACCCAAATAATTATTTTCTTCACTAGAAAATTAATATTAAATCCACATAAATTCAAAAAATTATGAAAATTGAAACCCATCTCTAAAATATCATTTCTAATCTAAATCCAAAATTGTAAGGCATTTGGATGTCATTTAATAGAAATTCACATTAAAACATATCATAAAACCTATATGAATAAGCATAAATCATCAACAAGCATATATAAACATTTAATCATTCAAAAATATGGCATAACCTGGCAAAATAAATCAGGTTTTACCTTAAAACCGAAAACAATTGAAAATATGAGATGTAGTCATTATTTACCTTAGCTTTGAGATTGAGGATGTGAGATTTGATCTTGATTAAGTTGCTTAAGCTTTTTCTTTGAAATCTTGCTTATCTTCTCTTTTCTTCCCTTAATGGTTGCCAGCCTCAAGTTTGTTTTTCTTTTGTGAATATAGAAATGAATGTGTGAATGATGGGATTAAGGGTTTAGGGTATATGGAAGTGTCCTATTCCATTATTGCCCCCTAACTATTTGCCTTAACATTTTAATTCTTTAGTTCATTTGTATGTGGCACGGCTACCCTTACTAATCACAAATCTCAATCCTTTAACCATTTTTCAGTTTTTCATTTAATTTACCTAATTAAATGTTCCTAAATAATGTTACTAAAAATTAGGGTCATTACATACTCCCCTCCTTAAATAATTTCACCCTCGAAATTACGATAAGGTACACAACAAATCAATCAAAAGGTAAAACATACCATCAAACAAATCATGATAAGTTTCTTTAATCCTGATCACGGTCTCCCAAGTACAGTCTCTCTCATCGTTGCTTTACTAGACTTTAACTAATTTGACTATCTTGTTTCTAAGCCTCTTCTCATCTCTCGCAAGTATTCGAACTGGCTTTCTAACTATAGTTAAGTCTGGCAGTCCTCTAACTCAGTCGGTGCTATAGTAGACTCTGGGTCTCTAACACACTTCCTTAAATGAGAAACATGGAAAACATCATGGACTCTTGCCAAACTATTCGGCAACTGTACTTTATATGCGAGTTTTCCGATCTTCTCCACAATAGGAAATGGTCCTACAAATATCGGTGCCAATTTCCCTGATTTTTCAAATCGAATTACACCCTTCATCGATGACAGCTTAATAAAAACATGATCTCCAACAGAGAACTCTAAGTCTTTTCATCTTCTATCTGCATAACTCTTCTGTCTAAATTGAGCATCCTTCATTCTAACTCGAATCAACTCAATCTTCTTTGTGGCTTCCCTAACCACATCTAGACCAACCCTATCCCCGGTCTCTAACCAACAAACTGGTGATTTGCATGGCCTTCCATACAAAGCTTCAAACAGTGCCATCCCTATACTAGCCTGATAACTGTTGTTATAAAAAAACTTGACCAAGTGTAGATGGTCTTCCCATGATCCTCCAAAATCTAACACACAAGCTCGTAACAAATCCTTCAAGACTTTATTAACTCTTTCCGTTTGCCCATCGGTCTATAGATGGTAAGCGGTACTCATCTTGAGCTTGGTTCCTAAAATCTCCTGTAGACTCTTCCAGAACTCGCTTGTAAACAAGGAATCTCCATCACTTACTATGCTACTAGGAATTCCATGCAGTCTAACTACATTCTTTATAAATAACTTAGCTAAAACAGGTGTCGTCCTAGTTGAGTTAACTGGAATGAAATGGGCACACTTGGTCAATCTATCCACTACAACCCATATACTTTCATTACCTCTATTTGATCTTAGCAACCCGTTTATAAAATCCATAGAAATAGAATCCCACTTCCATACTTGAATATCTAAAGGCTGAAGTAACCCACTTGGTTTTTGATGTTCGACTTTTACCTATTGTCAGTTTAGACACTGCTTAACCCATACGCCTATATCCCTCTTCATACCTTCCCAGAAGAAACTCCTCTTCATGTCCTGATACATCTTTGCTCCTCCTGAATTAATAGTGAACTTCGAACGAAGACATTCCTCCAAAACTTCCTTCCTAATGCTTCCTACATTCGGAACGCACAATCTTCCTTTCTTTCTCAACCACCCATTTTGGTCAAGACAAAAATCCTTCAAGTCATCGCTCTTTGTTCCATCCCTTAACTTCTTAATCCGTTCAACTAATACTGGATCCTCCATCTGTTTAGAACCAACCTTTTTGATCATCACCAGTCAAATTTCCAAACATGACAACATAGCAGTTTCCTTACTATATTTAATATCAAGTCTTCGCTGCACTCTACATGTCGTCAATGTTTCCAAATCTTTACACTCACTATCATTGCCAACACTGCATTCTGATGCTTTCTGCTAAGTGCTTCCGCAACCTTATTACCTTTCCCTAATGTGTACTTAATTCCAAAATCATAAGCAACGATAAATTCCAACCATCATTGCTGTCTCATGTTCAGCTCCTTCTGAGAGAACAAATACTTCAATGACTTATGATCCGTATAAAGCTCAAACCTCTCTTCCAAAATGTAATGCCTCCACACCTTCAATGAAAATATCAGCATAGCTAATTCTAAATCATGCGTTGGATATCTAACCTCATGCGGTCTAAGCTGTCGAGAAGCGTAGGCAATCAATTTACCTTTTTGCATTAACAACTCCTAATCCAGTCCCACACACATCTGTATATACTACTAAATCTTGATTCCCTTCTGGAACAACTAGTACAGGTGCATGAGTCAATAAGTGTTTCAAGCTCTGGAATGCTTCCTCACACTTATCGGTCCAAACAAACTTCACATCCTTTTGCTTAACTTGGTCATCGGGGCTGCTATCCGTGAAAAATCCTTTATGAACCTCCTATAATATCCAGCCAATCCAAAAAAACTCTTTATCTCAGTCACTGTCTCAGGTCTTTTCCAACTATTCACCACTTCAATCTTAGTCGGATCTACAGACAACCTTTTCTGTAAGACTACATGACCAAGAACTTCACTTCCTTCCTCCAGAAATGACACTTCGAAAATTTCTCCTTCAGCTGATTCTGCCTCATCGTCTCAAGCACCACTCTAAGATAAACTTCATGCTCCCTTTCATCCTTAGAGTATATCAAAATATCATCTATAAACACCAATACGAACCTATCTAGGTGCTCTCAGAAGATTCAGTTCATCAAATCTACAAAGAATGCTGGTGCATTAGTTGGTCCAAACGGCATCTAACCATTCGTACGATCCATATCTGGTTCTAAACGCCGTCAATAGAATACTATCCTCTACTACTCTAAGCTAATGAAAACCTTTTGCTAAATCCAATTGAGAAAATACTTTGGCCCCACTCAACTGATCGAACAAATCGTCAATTCTAGGCAACGAATATCGATTCTTTATCGTCTTCTCATTCAAATTATGATAATCGATACATAACCTTAACAATCTGTCTGGCTTCTTAACAAACACTGCAGCTGCTCCCCAAGGTGAACTACTTGGCCTAATAAAATTCTTGCCTTCCAATTCTACTAACTGCACCTTTAGCTCCCTTATCTCGGTAGGTGTCATCCTACTTGGCGGCCTACTCACCGGTTCTGCTCCAAGCACCAAATCTATCCGAAACTCAATGGCTCGTTTCAATGGAAATTCTACTACCAGTTCAAAGACATTTGCGAATTCTCTAATCATGAAAACTCAAATCAATTCGTCCTCTAAGGCTCTTACTCCACAACACCCAACAAAGCATTCACCTCATAACTAGGGTTTTCTACTGTATATATTATCCGATCACTACAGTCAGGGTGTCTAAACGATATTTTCCTATCATGGCAAAATGTTCCAGCATCGTACTTACTTAACCAATCCATACCTAAAATAATTCCAAACCCTACAAAGTCAAACACATGCAAACTACAAACAAAGGTGTGACCTAACAAATCAAACTCTAGGTGGTCACACTTCATCCCATGTGCCGCATACCCTCCTATCGGATTTGCAACCCTTAAGGAAGTAACTAAACATGAGGGTTCTAGGTTAAGATTATCTACCAAACAACGAGATGCAAAAGAATGTGATGCACCAGTATCGAACAGAACACTAACAGACATGCCATGAATTTGAGGCGCATCTCCCAACATAGCCTTTCCTTTCTCCTGCGTTGTTGGTCCCGATGAAGCAGGTTCCATGTAACATCTTGTATCTGGAGGCCAAAAGCTAAGCGCTATGGATGCTGCAATCATCCACAGTATTAACTTCTAGTGACGAAATACGGTAATGTTAGTGGTATACATAATATCAGAAGCATTTGAATATGAACAAAATCATAGATTTAAAAAAACAATAATTTTCAGTGATTACATTTCAAATAATATCATATCCAAGTTAAAAAAAATTCCAACGTATCCCAGGCATTGATCAAATATAATTTCCAACAATACGCCAAAAGAGACATGTGAAGATGCCCCCTTGGATGATCAAAGCAATATAGACATAATTGTCTTAATACATAGCGGAAACAATTTCATAACAGAATTCCTAAATTAGCTATCCGTCAGCCACCAGTTCATCTTCAGATGCTCTACTCGCCAAAACCTGCTAAAACCTGAAAACCTAAACCCTCAGCCTACTCAAATCCATTTTGAGCAGCCGAGAGTTTAAGGGGATGCAAAAACTTCGAGTCAAACATAAAGCCTGGTATGAATAATATCTGTTACATCTCATTTTACTGATAACTAGTGAGACCACACCGCTTAGCGGAACGGGTTTTCCCTCACTAATATCTCTTTTCAAAACATATATTTTGCAAATCCTTTCCTGTAACCAAACTAATTAATCAACTGATTGTAATAATAAAATACCAATATCCATTATGCTAAAACAGGAAGTAAAATAGACTTATCTGTCTAAAATCTGAGCTATCTACTCTATATTGGACTACCTATCCTAAATTCTAAGCTAATTGCTCTTTTCTGGACTACCTGTCCTAAAACTGATTATAGCAATGTTTATTTATGCTAAATAATGGGCTATCTGCCCAAAACAGGTAAAAACGGGTGGACTAACTGTCCTTAAAAATAGCAAGATCCATTATGCTAATAAATGAACTATTTGTTCATATCAAAGCTGACTGCTCTTTTGGACTAACTATGCTCTAGGCTGATTGCCCGCAAAATGGACTAAATGTCCGAATTTAAATGAAGTTGACTACCTGAATTTTCTTTTGGGTTAACTACCCTTCAAAATATCTGGACTAACTATCCTTCAAATTTTCCTTAAAAACCTTTTCAAAATGATTTAGTCCGTCAAATCATATATATACAAGAAAAATATATCTTTAGCTTTACTCAAAGTTATTTTAGCCATGTTATATATACTTTGCTCAAAAATAATGTTGATGATGATTAATAAGGATTATCTATCCTTTTAAAATAAGTTAAAGTCCTTTATAACTTAAAACACTAAGGCTATCTTCCTAGTCTTTATATTCGAAATCTTTGTTTAAAGCTTTTAAACAACCCTTCGAAAACATTGAAGGTAACTCCTTCATATCCTTTAATAAACCTTTCGAAATCATTAAAGGTAACTCCTTTAAAACCTTTTAAAAATCCTTCTTTTTACAGGCTTTAAAACCAATGATATCCGCCTTAAAATCCTTTAAACCTTAGCCTTTCGAAAAAATTAAACTATACCTTTCGACCTTGTCGGAAGGTTTCTTTTCGGCCTAGTCGAAAGGTTTCACCTTTCGACTTTGTCGAAAGCCTAGGGTACCTCCCTATAAAACATTTATAAACCTTTCGAAAGCAACGTAACTCAAAACGTTTCAAAGACATTGGGTTCAATTTAAAATATGTGGAAACCTTTTGAAACCATTCAATGTTAACTACTTTGAAACCTTTAAAACGTTTCGACTTAAAACATTTGGATTATGCAAAAGGATCAGAAAAATGTTGGTGTCAAAAGCAACTGCTTCAAAACCTTTATAATACCTTTCGAAACCATTCGAAAACAATGAAATGTTAGGGTTGGAACCAACCCTTCGAAATCAATGGAGAGAGGCGGCAAGTTTTAGAAAACAAAAGAGAACCTTTGACTCCATCTGGGTCGAACGGTTTGGAAGCGGCAACTGTGCTTCCGACCTAGTCGAAAGCTATACCTTTCGACTTTGTTGAAAGGTTTCAATTAAAACAAGAAAGCAAAACAATCGAAACCTTTTTCTTTTAAACCATTTGACAATGTCGAAAGCTAATTGTCGAAAGTTAACATGCGTATTTTCTTTAAAACCAAAACAAAGTTTCATCTCTGTCGAAAGCATTAACCTTTCATCTCTAAACCTTTCGACTCCTTCCAATTCACTGTGTACCAGTTGCCTGATACCATGTGCATTAGTATTTGACCTAGTCGAAAGGTTTGATACCTTTCGACTTTGTAGGTAGGTTTGGAATGAAGGTGGAAGCTCTTGCCGAAAGTGTTGAAGTAGAATAAAACTATTTGTTTGTACTTTAAAATAGTTCTTTTGTACCCTACCTGCCTTGTTTGTCTAAATCTGATTGGTTGCCAGAATTTTATATTCAAAAATCCTGTCGACTTTCCTTATTCGGAAATTTGAATAAATTTGGAAAAAGCCCCTTTCTCCCTTATAATTATATAAACATTTAAGTCTCATACCTTAAATAATTTTATATAACTATTATAACACCTTAAAAAATTCTAGAAAAATCCCAAAAAATCAATTAATATGTTCTCTTCAACACATAAAATTTTCGAATTTAAACAATAATTATTTTTCCCGTAAATAATTTAATAATCCAAAATACCATTTTCTTTCCTAGAAAATTCATAACAATTCCACAAAAATTCAGAAAATTGAAACCCATCTCTAAAATAACTTTCTAGATCATCATTAAAATTCGCAAAGCTAACGGATCTCATTTGATAGGGTTTTCATCTTAAAACATGTCATAAAATCTATATGAACATACATAAATCATCAACATGTGTGTGTATATATATATATATATCATTTTATCACTAAAAAACATGGCAAACATTTGCAAAATAATTCGGGTTAAATCTTAAAACCGAAAGCATAAGAGTTTAGAGATGTAAACATTATTCACCTTTGCTTTAATGATTAAGGAGATTGAGATTTGAATGAGTTTGATTTGAATATGCTTTCCTTAAGCTTTTCTCTTGTTTCCTCTTCTTCTTTTCTTATTAATGGTGGCCGACCTTGCTTTAAAAATTTTAAAATGAGAATGAACGTGTGAAGAGATATACGGCCTAAGAAAGATACTATAGGAATGGCCTCTTTCCCATAATACCCCTCCTTTAATTCATTTTAAACCCTTCATTTAATTTATTATTTAGAAAGACACGGCTACCTTAATTAAATCAAATCTCAATCCCCTTATCAACACATTATTTTATTTAGTTTATCTAACTAAATCCTCTGAATAATGTTACCAAAAATTTGGGGTGTTACAGACTCTCCTTCTTAAAGAATTTCATCCTCGAAATTACAATAAGGCTCAAAACAAACAAGGAGGTATAACATACCATCAAAACAAGTCAGGATAAGTATCTCTAATCCCGCTCTCAACTTCCCAAGTATAATCTCTGTCATCGTCACTCCACTGGACCTTGACTAATATGACCGTCTTGGTTTTAAGCCTCTTCTCATCTCTCGCAACAATGCGAACTAGCTTCCTCACTACGGTCAAGTCCAGTTCTACCACTAAATCATCTAGCACTGTCGGTGCAATAGTATCCTCCGGGTCTCTAACACACTTTCTGAGATGAGAAATATGAAAAACATCATGGACACCTGCCAAACTACCGGTAACTCAAGTCTATACGCGAGTTTCCTGATCCTCTCAAGAATAGGAAAAGGTCCTATGAAACTAGGAGACAACTCCCCCGACTTCGCAAATCTAAGCACATCCTTCATCGGTAATACTTTGACGAAAACTAGGTCCCTAACTGAGAACTTCAAATCTTTCCATCTTTTATCTACATAACTCTTCTGCCTAGACTGAGCCTCCTTCATTCTAGCTCGAATGACCTCAATCTTTTCTGCAGCCTCGCTAATCAGATCTGGACCAAGAATCAACCTGTCCCCGGTATCCAACCAACAAATGGGATATTTGCATGGTCTTCCATACAAAGCTTCAAATGGTGTCATCCCAATACTAGTCTGATAACTGTTGTTATACGAAAATTCGACTAGATGCAGATGGTCCTCCCATGATCCCCCAAAATCCAGAACACAAGCTCTTAACAGAACTTCCATGATCTTGTTAACTCTTTTTGTTTACACATCGGTCTATGGATGGTAAGCGGTACTCATTATAAGCTTGGTTCCCAAAACTTCCTGCAGACTCTTCCAAAAATCGCTAGTGAACAAGGAATCTCTATCACTAACTATGCTGCTTGGAACTCCATGCAGTCTCACCACATTCTTCATAAACAACCTTGCTAAAACAGGTGCCGTCCTTGGTCAATCTGTCCACTATAACCCATATACTTTCGTTTCCCCTATTCGACCTTGGCAACCTGTCTATGAAGTCCACAGAAATAGAATCCCACTTCCATACTGGAATATCTAACGGCTGAAACAAACCACTCATTTTATGGTGTTCGGCCTTTGCTTGCTGGCAATTCAAGCACTGCCTTACATACAAACCAATATCTCGCTTCATTCCTTCCCAGATGAAACTTCTCTTCATATCCTGATACATTTTGGTACCTCCGGGATGTATAGTGAACTTTGAACAATCGCATTCATCCAAGACTTCCTTTCTTATGTTTCCTACACTCGGAACACATAATCTTCCTTTCTTTCTCAACCATCCATTCTGGTCAAGACTGAAATCTTTCAAGTAATTACTCTTGGTTCCTTCCTTTAGCTTTCTAATCCGTTCAGCTAACACATCATCTTCTATCTTCTTAGAGGCAACCCGTTCGATCAATACTGATCGAACTTCCAAACAAGACAATACAACTGTATTACCACTAGACCCTGCCTCGGATCTCCACTGCACTCTGCAATCTGCTAATACTTCTAAATCTTTCCACTCAGCCATCATTGCTAACACTACATTCTGATGTCTCCTGCTAAGTGCATCTGCTACCCTGTTGCCTTTCCCTGGTGTGTACTCAATCCCAAAATCATAAGCAGTTATGAACTCTAACCACCTCTACTGTCTCATGTTCAACTCCTTTTGAGAGAACAAATACTTCAGTGACTTATGATCTGTAAATAGCTCAAAACTTTCTCCTAAAAGGTAATGTCTCCACATCTTCAAAGCAAAAATTACAGCAGCCAATTCTAAATCATGCGTCGGATATCTAACCTCTTGCGGTCTAAGCTGTCAAGAAGCACATGCAATCACTTTACCTCTCTGCATTAGCACAGCTCCTAATCCTGTTCCACATGCATCGGTATAAACTACCAAGTCATGATTCCCTTCTGGAACAACCAATACAGGTGCATGGGTCAATAAGTGTTTCAAACTCTAGAATGCTTCCTCACACTTATCGATCCACACAAATCTCACATCCTTCCTTGTCAACCTGGTCATCGGTGCTGCTATCCGCGAGAAATCCTTAATGAATCTCCGATAAAACCAGCCAACCCAAGGAAACTCTTAATCTCAGTTACTGTCTCGGATCTCTTCCAACTATTCGCTGCCTCGATTTTAGTCGGATCCACTGATACCCCTTCCTCTAAGACTATATGACCAGGAAACTTCACCTCCTTCCTCCAGAAGTGACACTTCGAAAACTTCACTTTCAACTGATGCTGCCTCGGCATCTCAAGAACCACTCTAAGATGAACTTCATGCTCTCTTTCATCCTTAGAGTAAATCAAGATATCATTTCTGAAAACCAATACGAACCTATCAGAGTGCTCTCAGAAAATCTAGTTCATCAAATCCACAAAGAACGCTGGAGCATTCGTCAGTCCGGATGGCATAACTAACCATTCGTATGATCCATATCTGGTCCTAACTTTCAAAGGTATACTATCCTCTGCTACTCTGAGCTGATGGAAACCCGATGCCAAATCCAATTGAGAAAATACCTTTGCCCCACTCAACTGGTCGAACAAATCGTCAATCCTGGGCAATGAATATCGATTCTTTATCATCCTCTCATTCAACTTGTGATAATCGATACATTGCCTCAACGATCTGTCCGGTTTCTTAGCAAACACTGCCGCTGCACCCCATGGCAAATTGCTCGGCCTGACAAAACTCTTGCCCTCTAAATCCACCAATTGCACCTTCAACTCCCTTATCTTTGAAGGGGTCATCCTTTGACTTCGGCTCTTTGAATTTTGAGATCATGTATTGGGTTGACGTGATTTTTGACTTCGACTTGTTTATTTTGAAATCCTATTTAAACTGCTGCCTTTTCAACTCCTCGACTTTGTTATTCGAACTGCTACTGTGTATATTAGAACTTGATGGAGTTTGACTTGTTACCCTCTGTTCCATTTTCTGAATGCGTGTGTACCATGCTCTGACCATCCATGCTAGGCCTTGTTTATGTGTCACCATTTATGTGTACATACATACATACATATGTATGTGTGTGTGTATGTGTTGTGATGTCTCGGCTGTGTTTTGTGCCTTTGTGCCATGCCACTGTACTTTGTATATGTCTTATGTACATGTATATATTAGTTTGCATGTAGAGTGTAGCCTTGCTGTAGCTTGATTGCTTGCATATTGAACTGGTCTGGTTGTCACTGCATGTATATATGTATACATGTGTGTTCACACATGTATATATGTATGTTAGCTTGTTGTATGTGGTTCCATTATGCTTTGCACTCCTGTACATATGCACTGAATTATGGTCTCATGTCTTTGTACATTTGAGCTGCTGTCTAGTTCCACTTGAAGTCTAGTCCATTAGGTTCATGAGCGTTGCATCCTGTTTTGATCTTGTTTTCATGTTCATTGAAGGTCTGGTGCACATATTCATGTATATACATGCATACATATGTGAGATGCATGTATATATGTATGCTGTATGGTTCCTGTTGTGTGTTACTAATCTGGTTGCACTTGCTGTTGGTCTAGTCTGGAGCTTGTTGTCATTTTGGTACCTTTGTTGTTTGGTTGAGTTCAAGTGTCATTGACCTGCCTTGTTGCCTATCACTGTTCATTGATCTGGGTTGGTGTCTTGGTCATGCGTATGCTCCAATGTTTATATGTTGTGTTACTGCATATATATGTATACATGTGTGTATACATATGTATGGTAGTTTGATATTGAATCTGGGCTTGTGTTCATTTGTATTGTGTTCATATTTTGGCCGTTTGTGTCATGTAGTCTGCTTATGCACTTGAACCCGTAAGCCTGACCATTTCTTGTGTACTTTCATTGATGAACTGGTTTTGTTTTGTATTTTGCATTGCACCTGTGTTGAATCTGGCCTCGGCTTGGGTTTAACCTTATGCTCACTTGTCACTGTAGTTCTAACACGCAAGTGTATATCAGTGTGCACGGCCTTGTGGCATGTATAGTGATACACTATGCATGTCACAAGTTGTTCGTGTAGATGAATTCAAGTGGGAAATGTTGAAGAACAACCCAAAGAACCGAGGAAAATAACATTTTCAAAAACACACTTTTTTGTACACTGTAATTTTTTTTTCAATTTTACTACGTCAATATTTATTTTGCAGATAATTCAGATGCTGGATACAGGCTGGAACAAAGTTGAAGATAAAATACGAGTGTGAGTGAATATATGTAATGAGGTCAAAATTGTAAATTGAAATTTGTGATGTAATCAAAATTGTAATGTAATTGAAAAATGTATTTATGTAGTGAGAGCTCAAATTTGTACTATTTGAATTTGTAATAAAATATTTGTTTGAATATGAATTCTGTGTTATTTATTTTATTCAACAAATATTTATTTAATTATGTGAAAAATAAAATAGTACAATAACAAATGCATTTAAATGAATATATATATGTTTATATCATCAAACAAAAATCATATACTTGCATATTCTACAATCTCCCCCTTTCGATGATAACAAACATATATTAAGATTTTGAATTTATTAAATGTATTTGTTCATTGATTATTTGCTCCACCTATTTGAATGCTCCCTCTCTTCAACAAAGCTCCCCCTTCATATATGCGTGAAAATAAATAAAAATATGCAAATGAACCTAGATGGGAATATGCAAATAAAAGAAATAAAATATTTGAACTTTGTTTGCCAAAATCTTAACTTTTCTCTCCCCCTTTTGTTATCAGCAAAAGAGTAATAGTGTTAGAAAAATAGAGATAAAGTGATAGACATTAATACACCATTAATACCCAATCGAGTATAGATATTAAATTTCAATAGAAAATCAAACAAAAATCATAAATACTCTATTAGGCGCATATTCCACTTTAGAGTGATAAGGGTGATGTCGGTATATAAAACCATATAGTTGTATCTAATTGTGGTATATTTATGATAGGAATTTGAATACTTACTAACCATGCATAACCGTTAGGACTTTTAAATGAGATTAGCAGTATTCCCAATTTTAAAAAAAATGAATTTCAAGTATCTTCTAACCACGCATAACCGTGAGGACTTTTAAATGGGATTAGAACCAACTCGTCTATTTAATAATCAATTTTGATATGTGTTCCATACATGCATAACCGTGAGGACTTTTAAATGAGCATGAAAACACATAAACAAATATTCCAAGTAATTCACCCATGCATAACCGTGAAGACTTTTAAATGAGAGTGAATACTTTGGTTGTTTTTATTGCTAAAAAATAAAATAAAATAAAAATTAGTAATTTTTCGTTTAAAATACCACATTTTGACATACTATATTGGTTTTTGATGAGTGATGGTCATTAGAAATACGATAGAAATAGAGATGGTAATGAAATTTTTTACCAACTAAAGTTATTATAAATCTTGTTTTAATTTTTAAAGAAATTTACTAAATATACTGTCTCAAGTCATAATAAATGATTAATATTGACACTCATCACTATTTCAATTACTATTTATCTTTTCGATAATCAGTAGGGAGTCAGATTAGTTAATGTATTCATTTAAGATCAAATCCAAAAATAAATATAAAACCAAATTTCTAAAATGTCTAATCTGAAACGAAGTCAACAAAAACATTTTCTGAAAGGGGTTTTTTGAAAATATGTCTGCCCATCGAAAGTCGGTTAAAATGAAAATTATGCAGATATATTATTTGGAAATGTGATGCAACTTATGAATGTCCCTACATAAAACACATTCCACTAGTAATTTTTCTATCAACTAGACTACTAGCAGAATCTGCATCTGAATACCCCTTTAAATCACAGTTATCATAAATTGGATATCATAGACCAGACCGTAAAGTTTACAACAAAAACCTTATAATCATTTTATAGTTTTTAAAATGTGATTCCTTAAGGATTTGATTAAAAACGTGCACATAATCAACTAGTGAACATAGTGTCAGATCTAGAAGCAGTAAGATAAACAAATATATCCATGTGTATCTAGAGTAATCATCAACCAATACAAAACAACATCTCTTACCACCTAAACTTGCAATATCGTTAGTCCAAACAAATCTATATGAACTAGTTCAAGGATGAAAAGAATATTGGTCAACATTTTTGCCTAAGTCAAAATCAAAATCAACATTCATTTCTTTATCGCATAACTGGCTGATTTACATAAGATTATGGTGCAGATTTTCAACATCTAATATATCTTTCAAGATAAATGTACCGTTACCTATTTTACCTTTACCGATAATTTTTCGTTCTTGCTCATTGTGATTCTGCCACCATTGTGCTAGGCTAAGGAACTTTGATTTGTCGCCTGTCGTGTGCCTGGAACAGCCAGAATCCAAGTATCACTCTTGTTGTTCCTTAGCCTGCCACCCCACCTACACAAGAAAAGATTTTTGTGACCTAATTGTTTTTATAGGTCCATAATTGTTAGTGATAGAAGATTTTGAAAAATAAGTTTGTGTAGACCCAAGACAATCTATGTTAGTTCCTTTTGGCACCCAGATTTGTTTAATTCTAAGGGATTTTACATTCGTGCCTTTCGGAACCCAAATTGGTATGGTTTGTGTGTTTGGGTCTATACCAGCAATTGTTGTGATTGTGTCCAATTTTTCCACAAATCTTGCACTTGGAATTGACTTTATTAATTTCGCTTCTAACATGTTCAGTTTGAGTATATCCAAGTCCTTGTCAAACAGTATTAACAGTTTGTTTCCCTAATAGCATATTTAGTGATTTTCTCCTTTGGAGAATTTTCCTAAAGTTTTAGACAATTGTTGGACTTGTGTTTTGAGAGATTCAATTTCATTCAATAACAAAGTGCACTTTTTAATAGAATTTTCTCTCCTAGTGTTTTCACTTTCTTTCAAAATCAGAATTTCATTTTCAAGCGATTTAATTTTAATTTCCGATTTTTTTATTTTCTCTTCAAATGATGGACACTTATCACACTTGGGGCTCTTATTTTGATAGTTTTTAACCAATTGATCAAGCTGTTTATTTAGTTCTATCAAACTATCTCTTTGTGATTCAATTTTAGCGTATTCCTCCTTAAGTCTTTCAAAACAGCCTTTTACTTCATGAAAATATATAAGTAATTCCGAATGAGTAAGTTTTGATACCTCGCTTGGCTCGTCATCACCAATGTCAGTTGTTTCTCCTTGAAGACACAAATTTTCTTTTTCACTCTCACTACCAATGCTTTTATCAGCTTCATCAATTTCATCCCAAGTAGCTGCAAAACTTCTCCTTTTCGGTTCTTTCCTTGGCTGAGTCAATTCTGAGGACAATTTCGCTTGATATGACCGGGTTTATTGTAGTTGTGACAGATGATCTCTTGCTCTTCTGAGTTGTCTAGAACTTTGACTATTCTGCTTTTTAGTTGTTGATTTAGAGCTGGATTTCCATACTTGTGATTCCACCTTTTGAATTTCTTTATTATCTACGCCAGTTCTGCTGCACCATCATCATTATCATCATCTTCAAATTCAGTTGTTCCTTTGAGAGCTATTGATTTCTTTCGAGTATCACCTCCTTCACGTTCTTCCTTGAATTTCATTTCTAGCTCATAAGTGGTGAGATTTCCAATGAGTTCTTCAACTTTAACTTTTTTTAAATCCTTTTAATTCTTGAATGGCAGTAAATTTTGCTTTAAAATTTCATGGAAGGACTCTGAAATTTTTTCGGACTATTTCCAATTCTGTGTATGGTTTTCCGAGAGCTTTTGATTTGTATACAAGATTAGAAAGTCATCCATACATCTCTTTAACATTCTCATCCTTGGCCATTGTGAAGTTCTCATATTCGCTACTAAGCATGGCAAGGCGAGATTCCTTGACTTGGGAGGTTCCTTCATGAGTCACTTCAAGTGTGTGCCAAATTTCCTGCGCAGTTAAACAATATGAGACACGATTAAATTCAATTTGATATAATGAACAAATAATAGAATTCATAGCTTCAGCATTGGCATTTTGTAGTTTAATTTCAAGATTTGTCTATTGATCCATTGGTTTTTCAATTTCTTGATTATCTACCACTATAGTTGGTGTCCAATATCCCGTCTCAACAATATTCCAAGCATCAATGGTTTTCAAAAAATATTTCATTCTATTTTTCCAATAAGCATATTCACCATTGAATATGGGTGGTCTAACTATGGACCGACCCTCAGCAAAAGCATTAATAAAAGAAGCCATTTAAAAAATCAAATTTTTAAAACAAAAATTGGTTTTTGAAAAAATTTTAAAATAAAAAATGTTTTTTGTTCCTAGCTCTGATACCACTTGAAGAATCGATTTCACCCTAGAGGGAGGTGAATAGGGTGATACTAATAACAATAAAAATTAATGCGAAAATATATATAATAATTGCAGCACAGATAATAGCAGAATAATAAAAGCAGAAATAGAACAACACAGATTTACCCAGCTTCAGCAAAACCCTGCCTACGTGCTGCCCCCAAGGTTTCTACTAGAAGTTAAGTAGTCAGACGCTTACACACGTAAACTTGCGACACCCGCTAACGACTAACCTAACTCTACACTCAAAACCCTACCATAACTTAGCCACTGAGTTGCGAATTTTCAAACTACGCCCCGTAGTTTGTACCTAGTTACAAAACTAGAAAGTTATACAATTTAAAAGGAAAATTAAACAACTAAACAAAATAAAAACCAAAACCCTATTATTTTAAAAACTAGTGGCCCTATATTAAATATAAGACCAACCCACAAAAATAACACTGTTGTAAAAAAATTCGTTCCCTTTTCTCTTGTTAATGCCTTCGGCTGCTCCCTTTCTTCTTCGGATGAAATTAGGGTTCTTCAATTTGAAGTCGCCACCTTGAAATACAAATTCGAATTGTATGCTCGTATAATATCTTTGACCGTTCTTTCTTTGATCCTCTTCAACGATTAGGGTTTTGTAATTGAAGTCGCCGCCTTGATATTAATCGATTGATGTGATGAAATCAAATCTGGTTTGCTTTGTCAATTGGTCCCCAGCTTGAGTGCATGTGGTTGCTTCAATTGTCAAGTTTGAATTAGTGCTTTGAACTGGAACGTGAATTGCCTTTATTTACTATCATTGTTATGCTTGAACTCGATTCTGATTTGAGTTATAAAATTGTTTTGGATTTAAGAGTATACTCTGGATTTTTGTCTTGAACCCGAATGCCTTTTCCGTCGATGATATTACTGGGTTATATAGGGAACGAATCCCTTAATTTTCGCTCGTATTTTCGATTTGAATTCTTCAACTAATTTGTTCGGCCATTTGTTTTTGCTTGAATGCTTGAGATATATTCTGACTTGTTCGTGTTGGCATTGGTTGAATATTTTTTAGTCGGTTCCGTTCATTTCTCCTTTGACTTCGGCTCTTTGAATTTTGAGATCATGTATTGGGTTGACGTGATTTTTGACTTCGACTTGTTTATTTTGAAATCCTATTCAAACTGCTGCTTTTTCAACTCCTCGACTTTGTTATTCGAACTCCTACAGTGCATATTAGAACTTGATGGAGTTTGACTTGTTACCCTCTGTTCCATTTTCTGAATGCGTGTGTACCATGCTCTGACCATCCATGCTAGGCCTTGTTTGTGTGTCACCATTTATGTGTACATACATACATATGCATGTGTGTATATATGTGTTGTGATGTCTCGGCTGTGTTTTGTGCCTTTGTGCCATGCCACTGAACTTTGTATATGTCTTGTGTACATGTATATATTAGTTTGCATGTAGAGTGTAGCCTTGTTGTAGCTTAATTGCTTGCATATTGAATTGGTCTGGTTGTCACTGCATGTATATATGTATACATGTGTGTTCACACATGTATATATGTATGTTAGCTTGTTGTATGTGGTTCCATTATGCTTTGCACTCCTGTACATATGCACTGAATTATGGTCTCATGTCTTTGTACATTTGAGCTGCTGTCTAGTTCCACTTGAAGTCTGGTCCATTGCGTTCATGAGCAGTGCATCCTGTTTTGATCTTGTTTTCATGTTCATTGAAGGTCTGGTGCACATATTCATGTATATACATGCATTCATATGTGAGATGCATGTATATATGTATGTTGTATGGTTCGTTCTGTGTGTTACTGATCTGGTTGCACTTGCTGTTGGTCTGGTCTGGAGCTTGTTGTCATTTTGGTACCTTTGTTGTTTGGTTGAGTTCAAGTGTCATTGACCTGCCTTGTTGCCTACCACTGTTCACTGATCTGGGTTGGTAGTCTTGGTCATGCGTATGCTCCAATGTTTATATGCTGTGTTACTGCATATATAGATATGTATACATATGTATGGTAGTTTGATATTGAGTTTGGGCTTGTGTTCATTTGTATTGTGTTCATATTTGGGCTGTTTGTGTCATGTAGTCTGCTTATGCACTTGAACTCGTAAGCCTAACCATTCCTTGTGTACTTTCATTGATGAACTGGTTTTGTTTTGTATTTTGGATTGCACCTGTGTTGAATTCGGCCTCGGCTTGGGTTTTACCTTGTGCTCACCTATCCTTGTAGTTCTAACACGCAAGTGTATATCGGTGTGCACGGCCTTGTGGCATGTACAGTGATACACTGTGCATTTCACAAGTTGTTCGTGTGGATGAATTCAAAAGAGAAATGATGACGAACAACCCAAATAACCGAGGCAAATAATATTTTCAAAAACACACTTTTATTGTACACTGTAATTTTTTTTTTCAATTTTACCGTGTCAATATTTATTTTGGAGATAATTCAGATGTTGGATACAGGCTAGAACAAAGTTGAAGATAAAATACGAGTGTGAGTGAATATATGTAGTGAGGTCAAAATTGTAAATTGAAATTTGTGATGTAATCGAAATTGTAATTTAATTGAAAAATGTATATATGTAGTGAGAGCTCAAATTTGTATTATTTGAATTTGTAATAAAATATTTGTTTGAATAAAATATTTGTTTGAATATGAATTCTATGTTATTTACTTTATTAAATAAATATTTATTTAATTATGTGAAAAATAAAATAGTATAATAACAAATACATTTAAATGAATATATATATATATGTTTATTATCATCAAACAATAATCATATACTAGCATATTCTACAACTTCCTCTTTTGGCTCTGCCCAACGTGGACCCCTTTTGCCTTGCTCTTCTCTGGAGACTCAAGGACTTCTTCCTACCTCAAAGCCATCTCTACCACAATATCAAAAGGATATCTAATATGAGATAAAGTAGCACTAGCCAACTCCGGCTTCAATCCTCTGAAAAACCTCTCATTCCGCATCAACACAGTATCTATAGAAGCATACTCATACTGGGCCAACTCTTCAAACTTCCTAGCATACTCAGTAACAAACATCTCTCCCTACACCAGCTCAGCAAACTGCCTAATCAAAGCTGACCGTGCCATCACTGACATAAACCTCTCCTGGAATCTCCTCTTGAAATCCTCCCAGGTTACTGTGTCTTCATCAACTGTCACTGTACACTGTTCCACCAGAATAATGCGGTTCCCTGAAGCTGCCTGAATGCCAACATCCTCTTCTGCTCATCATTGAGCCCTAGATCTGCAAAAATCCTTTCACGGTGCAACAACCAATTCTCAACTCTTATGGCATCCTTCGTTCTCATAAATGGCTTCCTCCTAGCTTCACATTATCACCGCTCATCTTAGCGAAATGATTAACTACTGGAACTTCTGGAACCCCTGCTCCTGCAGCATTTCCTCCTAACACTCCAGCTGCAACTCCTGCCTACATCATATTCCTAAAAAACTGATACATAGCTTCAATTCCGACCTACAAGACTTCAGCACCAACATTCTCCACTTAAACATTGTTTCTCCCAGCACTAGATTGGGCATTCTTTTCGGTGCTTCCCCCTCCTTAGTTAACTCTACTTCTTCTACCATCCATATCTATATTCAAACTCCATGAGATACAACAAGATAACCTAATCAAAGATAGATGAATGGAGATAAAGCGCATACTTATATTAGCAAATATAAACACGTTATTATAGCGTTAGCCCAACCCCAAACCTTATGCTAATTTGTTTGGATTTTTGTTTTCAAAACCATTTTTAATTAAATTTCTTTATAAACCTATGCTCTGATACCAAGTTGTAACATCCCGTATCTGGAGGCCAAAAGCTAAGCGCTATGGATGTTGCAGTCATCCACAGTATTAACTTCTGGTAACGAAATACGGTAATTAATGGTATCCATAATATCAGAAGCACTTGAACATGAACAAAATCACAGATTTCAATTATTTTTTTCAGTGATTACATTTCAAATAATATCATATCCAAGTTACAAAAATCCCAACATATCCCAGGCATTGATCAAATATAATTTACAACAATACGCCAAGAGCGACATGTAAAGATGCCCCCTTGGATGATCAAAGCAATATAGACATAGTTGTCAATACACAGCGGAAATTTTTTTATAACAGAATTCCTAAATTAGCTATCCGTTAGCTACCTGCTCGTCTTCGTATGCTCTATTCGCCAAAACCTGCTAAAACCTGAAAACCTAAACTCTCAGCCTACTCAAATCAATTTTGAGCATCCGAGAGTTAAAGGGGAAACAAAAACTTTGAGTCAGGCATAAAGCCGGGTATGAATAATATCTGTTACATCTCAGTTTACTGATAACTAGTAAGACCACGCCGCTTAGCGGAACGAGTTTCCCTTTACTAATATCTCTTTTCAAAACATATATTTTGCAAATCCTTTCCTGCAACCAAACTGGCAACTGATTGTAATAATAATATAGCAATATCCATTATGCTAAAACAGGAAGTAAAATAGACTATCTGTCTAAAATCTAAGCTATTTTCTCTATACTGAACTACCTGCCCTAAATTCTGAGCTAACTGCTCTTTTCTGGACTACCTATCCTAAAACTGATTATAGCAATATTTATTTATGTTAAATAATGGGTTGTCTGCCCAAAACAAGTAAAAAAGGGTGGACTAACTGTCTTTAAAAATAGCAAGATCCGTTATGCTAATAAATGAACTATCTGTTCATATCAGAGCTGACTGCTCTTTCTGGACTAACTGTCCTTTGGGCTGACTGCCCATAAAATGGACTAACTGTTTGAATTTAAATGAGCTGACTGCCCGGATTTTCTTTTGGGTTAAGTACCCTTCAAAATATATGGACTAACCGTCCTTCAAATTTTCCTTGAAAACCTTTTCAAAATGATTTAATCCGTCAAATCATATATATACAATGAAAATATATCTTTAGCTTTACTTTAAGCTATTTTTGCCATGTTATATATACTTTACTCAAAATAATGTTGATGATGATCAATAAGGATTATCTATCCTTTTAAAATAAGTTAAAGCCCTTTATAACTTAAACCACTTAGGCTATCTGCCTAGTCTTTATATTCGAAACCTTTGTTTAAAACTTTTAAACAACCCTTCGAAGACATTAAAGATAAATCCTTCATATCCTTTAATAAACTTTCGAAATCATTGAAGGTAATTCCTTCAAAACCTTTTAAAAAGCCTTCTTTTTACAAGCTTTAAAACCTATGACATCTGCCTTAAAATTCTTTAAACCTTAGACTTTTGAAAACATTAAACCATACCTTTCGACCTTGTCAGAAGGTTTTTTTCGGCCTAGACGAAAGGTTTCACCTTTCGACTTTGTCGAAAGCCTGGGGTACCTCCTCTATAAAACATTTATAAACCTTTCGAAAGCAACGTAACTCAAAACCTTTCGAAGACATTGGGTTCAATTTAAAGCAAGTGGAAACCTTTCGAAACCATTCAAAGTTAACTACTTTGAAACCTTTAAAACATTTTGACTTAAAACATTTGGATTATGCAAAAGGATCAGAAAAACGTTGGAGTCGAAAGCAAATGCTCCGAAACCTTTATAAAACCTTTCAAAACCATTCGAAAACAATGAAGTGTTGGGGTTGGAACCAACCCTTCGAAATCAATGGAGAGAGGCGGCAAGTTTTAGAAAACAAAAGAGAACCTTTGACTCCATCTGGTCGAAAGGTTTGGAAGCGGCAGCTATGCTTTCGACCTTGTCGAAAGCTATACCTTTTGACTTTGTTGAAAGGTTTCAATTAAAACAAGAAAGCAAACCAATCGAAACCTTTTTCTTTCAAACCGTTTGACAATGTCGAAAGCTCTTCGTCGAAAGCTAACAGGCATATTTTCTTTAAAACCAATTCAAAGTTTCATCTCTTTCGAAAGCTCTAACCTTTCGTTCCTAAACCTTTTGACTCCTTCCAATTCACTACTTACTAGTTGCCTGATACCATGTGCATTGGTATTTGACATAGTCGAAAGGTTTGATACCTTCCGACTTTGTCGAAAGGTTTGGAATGAAGGCGGAAGCTCTTGCTGAAAGGGTTGAAGTAGAAGAAAACTATTTGTTTGTACTTTAAAACTGTTCTTTTATACCCAACCTGCCTTATTTGTCTAAATCTGATTGGTTGCCAGAATTTTATATTAAAAAATGCTGCCGACTTTACTTATTTGGAAATTTGAATAAATTTGGAAAAAGCCTTTTTCTCCCTTATAATTATACAAAACATTTAAGTCTCATATCTTAAATAATTTTATATAACTAATAAAACACCTTGAAAAATTCTAGAAAAATCCCAAAAAATCAATTAACATGTTCATTCGACCTATAAAATTTTCAGATCCAAACAATAATTATTTTTCCCGTAAATAATTTAATAATCCAAAATACCGTTTTCTTTCCTAGAAAATTCATAACAATTCCGCAAAAATTTAGAAAATTCTGAAAATTGAAATCCATATCTAAAATAACTTTTTAGATCATCATAAAAATTTGCAATGCTAACGGATGTCTTTTGATAGGGTTTTTTATCTTAAAACATGTCATAAAATCTATATGAACATACATAAATCATCAACATGTATATATATATCATTTTATCACTCAAAAACATGACAAACATTTGCAAAATAATTTGGGTTTAATCTTAAAGCCGAAACCATAAATGTTTAGTGATGTAAACATTATTCACCTTTGCTTTAATGATTAAGGAGCTTGAGATTTGAATAAGTTTGATTTGAATATGCTTTCCTTAATCTTTTCTTTTGTTTCCTCTTCTTCTTTTCTTGTTAATGGTGGCCGGCCTTGCTTTTAAATTTTTAAAATGAAAATGAACATGTGAAGAGATACACGACCTAAGGAAGATAATATAGAAATGGCCTCTTTCCCATAATACCCCTCCTCTAATTCATTTTAAACCCTTCATTTAATTTTTTAGTTAGAAAGGCACGGCTACCTTAATTAATCAAATCTCAATCCCCTTATCAACACATTATTTTATTTAGTTTATCTAACTAAATCTCCTAAATAATGTTATCAAAAATTTGGGGTGTTACGTTCCAATGCAAATACTTCGCCCCTTCCACCCCTAGTAGGCTCTTTGCACTGGTTCTTATGAAGGCCAATCTGATCGGAGTTCAAGCATTTGATATTCTTCTTCCCGATCACTTCCTTTGCCTTTCCAGTACGACATTCATTAATAAAATGTCCCTTCTTATCGCACTTATAGCAAACAACCTTCGACGTTTCCTTCTTCACGGCTCCACCCTTCTGAGCTCCTTTCTTATGGAAGAACTTCCTTTTCTGACTCTTCCCCACTTATACTTCCTTTGCTTTGTTCTTCTTCAGAGAAGAAAGTATCTCCTCATGTCTCAACGCCATCTCTAATACAACATCACAAGGATCCCTAATATGAGGTAATGTAACCCTTGCCAACTCAGGCTTCAACCCCCTAATGAACTTCTCATTTCTCTTCATCACAGTATCCACAATGGCATATTCATACCTAGCCAACTCCTCAAACCTTTTAGCATACTCCAACATAGTCATCTCCCCCTGCTCCAACTCAGCAAACTTTCTGAGCAAGGTAGACTTTGCCATCACTAACATGAGCCTCCCCTCGAATCTCCTCCTAAACTCAGCCCATATCATCATTTCTTCATTCACTCCAACTGTCACACTATTCCACCAAAATAAAGCTGCTCTCTGAAGCTGTCTCGATGCAAGCATTTTCTTTTGCTCATCATTGAGCCCCAAATATGCAAAGATCCTCTCATAATGCAGCAACCAGTTCTTCACCTCAATAGCATCTTCCAATCCGATAAATGGCTTTCCTCCCAACCTAGCATAGTCTCTACTCAGAATAACATAATTGTTGACCACCGAAGCTTCCTGAACTCCTCCTCCAACTACTCCAGCAACAATACCCGCATGCATTATGTTGACAAAAAACTAACACATAGCTCCTATGTCAACTTGTGGGACTCCAGCACCAACATTTCCAACTTGTGCCTGACCTAGATTTCTACTAGTATTCGGTCTGGCATTTCCATTTGTTGTGGTGCTCCTCCCTCCAAGGTTAACTCTTCCACTTCTAGCATCCATATATGTATTCAAGACTCATGAGATACAGAAGAATAGCCTAAGAGAGATAGGAAACTAGAGACATAGCCCATACTTATATATATAGCAAATACAAGTACGTTACTATACCTTATCCCATAACCCGATCTTATCTCTAATTTCTTAGGAATATGTTTTCAAAAATCATTTTATTTTAAATTTTTTCATAAACCTATGCTCTGATACCAAGTTGTTACATCCCCTATTTGGATTCCTTAAGCTAAGCGCTACAGATGCTGCAGTCATCCATAGTATAACTTCCGGTGATCAAATATGGTCATGTAAATGGTATCTATAATATCAGAAGCATATGAATATGAAACAAAATCACAGATTTCAAAACAAAATTTCTAATTACATTTCACAAAACATGTTTCATATTCCATTACATAATCCCAATCATTTTCCAGGTTCAGATCAATATAATTATTACAAGATACGCCAAGAGTGATATATGAAGATGCTCCCTTGGTGGACCAAAGCACTATATAGTCATAACTGACTTAATACAATATAGTGGAATCAAACAAAATAAAACAGCAACTCCTAAATAGCTATCCGTCAGCCACCTGCTCGTCTTCGAAAGCTTTATTCGCCAACCTACAAAAAACCTGAAAATCCTCAGCCCTCAGCCTACTCAAATAAATTTTGAGCACCTAAGAGTTTAAGGGGAAAAACATAAACTTCGAGTCAGATATAAAGCCTGGTGTGAATAATACTATACATCTCGGTTATTTGATATTAAGTGAGACCATGCTGCTTAGCGGACGGGTTTCCTCTCACCAATATCCTTTTAAAACATATCTTTTTTAAATCATAATCCTGCAACCAAAACCGGTTAAAACTATAAAGCATTATCATATGAACATACATATCAGGTAACAAATGAACTATTTGTTCGAATGTTATAGTTTTGTTTGGCTAACTACTAACCTTTGGCTGACTCGGGCCTACCAGATAATATAGACAAATAATCTAACATCTGTTAGATCCTCCTCTTCTGGACGGTCTGTTCCTAACTTACTTCTCTAGGTCAACTTATCCTAATGGTTTTGCGGGCTTACTAATAACCTCTCTGTACAAATACATTGCCTTCTGTGTGTAACATCATTTTAGTCTTACCTATGACAAAGACCTACACACTAAAAATTTAGACTAAATTATCTAGGGGCTAATAGCTAATGTATAGGGCGCGACCCTATACCAGTCCCATCTGGTATACAAATATCTAAGTCATTTTACTTAGGGTAATCTTCTCTTAAATTTTCCTTGAAAACCTCTTCTTCTCAAATTGATTTAAACCGTTAAATCATACTTTAAACAAGGTGAATAAACTCTATGCTTTACTCAAATCACCTTGCCATGTTATATATACTTTACTCAAATCTTTGTTAATGAAAACATTTAACCATTTGAAAGTACCCCTTTCAAATCCATTGAAAATACCCTTTTCAAAACCAGGTAAACCCTTTTTTCAACCTTGGCCGAAAGGCCAAAACATTCCTTTTGAAACATTCATATAAACCTTTTGAAACAATTAAGAAACCTTTCCTTCGAAAGCTATAAAACCTTAGACATCCTATCTTTAAAACTCTTAAACATTGCCTTTCAAAAACATTGGAAAACCTTTCCTTTCAAACCATTCGAAACCATTGGGAAACCACCCCCTTCGAAACCTTCATTAAAACCTTTTGAAAGCATTAAAACACCAAACCTTTCGAAACCATTTGGGTTCGAGTAAAACATGTGGAACAACCATTCAAAACCATCTAAAACTATCTTCTTTGAAACCTTTGGGTTCTACCTTCAACGGAGCAAAATGGTCATAAAACATTTAATTCGAAAGCACTCTTTCGAAAGCATTTCCTAAGTAAAGAAGTGATGGTGTTGAAACCAACCATTCGAATGCATTAGAAAAATGGCTTGGATTTTAAAACAAAGTATTCCTTCCGAAACCATTTGCTTCGAAAGGTAGAAAAGCGACCGCTAGGTGTTTCAACCCCTTCAAAAGCATTTACTTAAAACAAAAGGCGCAACCCTGTGCGAAACCATTCTTTAAATCAGTTTGACCTAGTCGGTAGCCAACAAAGTCGAAAGCATACTCTTCGGAAGCAAAGTAGGCACAATTTTATTCAAAGCAAAGTGGTGCTTCGACCCTATCAGAACCCCTGGTTTCAACCCAATACCTTCCGCTTATATCCAATTCACTACATATTAAGTCTTTGGTGCCATGCGCATTGGTTTCGATGGTGATGGTTGCAGGATTACTAAGTCGGAACTTCAGGTGCCGGAAGTGGCGAAACAGGCTGAAAGCATGTAAAAACTGATTTTAATTTTAAAAACGATACTTTTCAATTAACCTGCCTTGTATGTTAAAATATTATTGGTTGCTGATTTTCTTTTCTAAAAGAACTGCCGAAATTTCAAAATTAAAATATTTAAATGATTTACAAAATATCCCTTTTCCTTTTATAAATATATAAAACACTTAAGTCCCATACCTTAAATAATTTTATATATCTATTAAAACTCTTAGGAAAATTCTACAAAAATTCTAAAACATCCTTTATAATATATTTTCTAACATATATAAATTTCAGACCCAAAACATATATAATTCGACCGTAAATTATTTTGAACCCAAATAATCATTTTTTTTCACTAGAAAATTAATATAAAATCCATATAAATTCAAAAAATTATGAAAATTGAAAACTACCTCTAAAATATCATTTTTGATCTAAATCTAAAATTGCAAGGTGTTTGGATGTCATTTAATAAGGTTTTCACATTAAAACATATCTTAAAACCTATATGAATAAGCATAAATCATCAATAAACATATATAAACATTTAATCATTCAAAAACATAGCATAACCTTGCAAAATAAAACAGGTTTACCTTAAAACCGAAAACAATAGAAAATATGAGATGTAGTCATTATTCACCTTAGCTTTGAGATTTGATCTTGATTAAGTTGCTTAAGCTTTTCCTTTGAAATCTTGCTTATCTTCTCTTTTCTTCCCTTAATGGTGGCCGACCTCAAGTTTTTCTTTTTCTTTTTTGAATATAGAAATTAACATGTGAATGATGGAGTTAAGTGTTTAGGGTAAATGGACATGTCCTATTCCTTTATTTCCGTGTGAATGATGGGTTTAAGTGTTTAGGGTATATGGACATGTCATATTCCTTTATTTCCCCTTATCTATTTGCCTTAACACTTTAATTCTTTAGTTCATTTGTATGTGGCACGACTACCCTTACTAATCACAAATCTCAGTCCTTTAACCATTTTATATTATTTCATTTAATTTACCTAACTAAATGTTCCTAAATAATGTTACTAAAAATTACAGTCATTACATTTACTTGGTTGGATCACGACCTTGTTACTATTGTTTTAGAGCCTATATTGAAAGAGTTTAGAAGACTTTTGGAGAATTTTTCATACAGACTAATAAAATGATTTTATGTGATAAATTTTGAAAATAAAGAAGATTGTAATAGAATTTTGAGTGGAGGCCCTTATTTCTATGATAAAGGGCTGAAGATGATGAAGAGATGGATAACAGGTTTAAATGTAACTAAAAATTTCTTACACTCAATATTGGTTTGGGTTAAATTCCCTAGTCTAAAATTGGATTTTTGATTAGAGGAATGTATCAGTAGAAATGCCTTTGTGCTAGGTAAACTAAAAGAATGGACCATTTCATGAAAGGTATGATTAATATTTCTTTTGCTAAAGTTTTGATTGACATCAATAACAAATTCAATTTCCCTAATGCAGTGGCTATAGTAACTGAAAATATCAAAATAAATTTACAACCAGTTGAATATGAATGGAAACCATGCGTTTGTCAAAATTGTTACGTGCCTTGCACGGTTCCATGCATCAAAATCTAAATAGAGCAGGAAGCATCGACTGAAAGAAATCCCTTTCAAGTATTCAACAACAATACCTGATGGTGTGATCGATAATCCTACGTGGAAAAATATGGTATCATAGTTAAAGGCACAATTTAAGAAAACGAAATGAACAAAGACAATCAAAAGTATTCTCGTAGGTAGCGTAAGCAACAATGCTGACTTTATAAAGGGGAAGCAGTAGTAGATCTACTCACTGATGTTAGATAAGTGTCATATTCGATGAGCTTTGAGTGAAGGATAAGTGCTTTGGACGCCATGAATTCTTTCTCGAATGTGGATTTTAGTATTGAACGAAGTTAAGTAATATTTGGTAGGAGATTAACCTTTCCTGGGGTAGACTTGCACAACTAATGCTTTTATGCTATTTTATTATGTTTTTTCCTTCATGGGCATTTAGGGAACGTATAACAGTTTTTGAAAATGATTCATGTTTAACACTTTTACCATCATTTGTTCTATACATGCTACATATAGTACTCCTGTTTGTTTTTAGTAAATAAAGTACCTGTTTCGAAAAATTGTAACCCATATAGATTGAGGATTCATCTACTTACAAACATTAATAGACCACTAACCTAAATGGATATCTTCTAAGGAAAAAGAGTACGACGTCATCTATTAAAATACAAGTATATAACCTTTATCCAATTTAATAGCCCACATCAAATAAAAATGAATATCAAGCATCCCAAACCAAGCCCATATCCAGTACACAGATATCATCGCTTTAAAATGTTGGTTCTGGGCTAGCCCGTAGTGGAGTAATTGAGTAAATTTCAAAAGAAAATTTCATTACTGGTTCTTTAATGGGCCTATGTAGTCTAAATTTCATTTAAATAAAATCTATATTTTATTTAAATTTACGAATAAAGTTTTATTTATATAGTTTGTAGTATATTTTATATGTGTGTATTATATACACATATATGTGTACGTGCACATCGCAACAGATATGTTAGCCCCTCTTGTATACAAATATATTATCTAAATGTATATATGTTTGCATCAAAACATTATATAAATATAAATAAATATATATTATAAAATAAAAGAGAGAGAGAGAGTGTGTGTGTTGAAATGTTAGCTGTAAACAATTTATATAAAACGTTTATAAAATATTTGTATATATATAATAATTAAATCACAAAATTATTTAAATACTGGTTTATAAAATAATTTTAAATATATGAATATACATTATATCATGAAAGCTTTGAAAGCATTTTTGGTTAACTTATATATAATACATATAAATATATAATTAGGTATAAACATATACATATAGGTATATATATTGACATAAATAATAAAATTAAAATCAATGGATAAATATATTTTTGCATTTTTCTCTCAGCCTGGTATGATTAATTTTTTTATTCCTTTTCGGTTTTATAAATAAATTGTTAAAAATATTTATTATATACAAAATCCATGTAGAAAATTAAATTAAAAATAAGAAATTTATTTTAGAAAACATAATGTGTATTATATGTTACATAAAATATACTACAAAGTTTTATTATTTCTAAATATTTACACATATATTTTAAATTACATAATCAATTTTAGGTTAAATAAATAATTGCATTTCATATATACATAATATATATATATATGAAAATAAAATATACTCTTGATTTGGTACCGAATGTTTTCTATACGAAAATAATTTTTTATAAGATTCTAAACATATATTATATAATATTAATCTTTGAATATGACTTTTAGTCAATTACAAATTCATTTAATAATATTATTTATTTCGAAAATAATTTTTTTATTACCAGGATGTGAGCATGTAAGAAAGTAACCATACATAAAAAAATTCCAATACTGGATATGGCTAACGAATGTTATAACATATCGATGTACAGATTCATTATATATAAGCTAACTAACATATAACTGGTATAATAAATTAATTTGATTGTATAGATTAGATATAAACAATTCACCAATGCCTAATGCGTACACGTTGAAATGAAGAAGTGAACTCCTTGAATCCAATTTCAAGTCAAGAAGTTGGTAGCTCCCATATCGCTGACAATCAAATTGTATTGTATTTGATGTTTCAAAGGCTTGAAAATAAAAAGAGGAAAGGAGGAGAGTTCGACCAGTAAAGGAGGAGATGGAGGCTCCAAAAATCAGTTCTAATGTGAGGGTTAAGGTGCTTATATAAAGGAGAGACTAGAGAGCAAAATTGGGATCAAGATCCTTGTTTTTCTCTTACCCGTTCTCTCCTTTTAAACATTTAAACGTCTCCCTTTAAGCCATCAAATGGCCGGCCTCACCTTGCTCCAATCATGGCTAAAATTATCAACTCCATATAGGCCTTAAATCCATTGCAAGCCCGAACAATATTCGTTGTATTTAAATCCAATTTAAACGCATATCGATATCGTATATCGATCGGTATAATTATAAATACTATAAATACTGTTTAATACATTCCAACATACATCATATAAAATTTTATAATTAATATTTCATATATATTTGTTTAATTTATAACAATTGCAAATTAATTAAATTGAGTGGTAATAGGAGTATCGGTTGTGTGAGCCTTAGGTGTAAATTTGGTCAGCAATTAATATCGAACAACAACATTCACACTTCACTTAGCAGGTAGTGTGACATTATGGCCAAATTTAAGGCTTACATGGTATCGGTGAAATCCAATTACTTTATTAAGCGTTATCCAGTAATGAAAATTATTTACACCAATTCCCTTCATCAAAACTATATCATTTTGGACTTATGGAGTTTGGTAATCATCAAAATTCCAATATCGTCCATATTCAACTCTACAGTCCAAATACAAATTTCTTGGTTCAATAATAACAATTATTATTCATCGAACTACTTTGACCATAGATTTTGACTTTGAGTTGGCTTCAGTAGACAGTGAAACTAATCTCATATAACTGAGGAGATGAATCCTCTCTTAAATAGTGTTTTGTTAATACCTCAGTTATTGATTTTGATGACAACAACCATGTACAAACATATAAAATATAGATACTAATGTTTTGCCAAATTTTGTAATATATAGTGTAGAATATTACATGGGTATTTAATCGAATACTTTATAGTATAAAGACTCAAGAGATAGACATGAAGACTCATGAGTTTAAAGACCAAGATATGAAGATCTCAAGATAATAATTTAGTGTATAGAGTTATAATATATATTATTAAAGTATTTAATAGAAATCTTTGATCTCTATCTCCAATTTTCTAATCATTTATATATTTAAACAAAATAAATTTCAAAATATTTTATAAAAAAATTTCAAAGTTCAAAATGTTCATAAACTATGTTCAAACTATTTTACGAAGTATCAAATTATTTTACAAAGTATAGGATTTTCAAAACATTGTAAAAGAAATAATTTTTCTAAATACACAAGCATATGTCGACATACATGCCTTGGATATGTCAACATACATGCCGCCAACTTGTTTTTAAATTTTGAAAGGTCGCAACTCTTCACGAACGGACACATTTGTTGATTTACTATATAAAGGGAAGTGCAAATGATTTTTTTGGTAACTAATTACTTACTTTCTTCCCACTTCCCACTCTCTTGAAATTCCATTGAAAAATATACCATATTCTCTTCAAAATCACATAGAATAAATTCATACTTCATTGTATTGATTCAATATTACTTTCTTACTGTTTTGCAAACATCTCTCTTAATTTGAAGATCAAAGTGCTATCCAAATGGCTATAGGATCCATTTCATCCAAAGTACAAGAATTTTTCTTTATAAAAACTATCAATATTATTTGTATTTGCGTGGGTGTGCTTGTAGCCCATTCGAATCAAACGGGTGTGATTATAGCCAGTTCAAATTAAGTGAGTCTGCCCTGAACTCCAAAATCAGAAGGGTGTATATCATGAACCTTGAAATCGAGACTATAATGGGTTTGTTTGCTACCTACTTAAAGTAGACATTTGAAAAGAACACTGTAGAAATTGTACGGGACTGGATATGGGAGAAATCTGAACCAGTATAAAATCCATGTTATCGTCTCTTTAACTCTTACTTTACTTTGTTGCTTTTATTTTTATTTATGATTGCATTTGTGACTGATTGTTTGTATAATTCAATGTTGTTAATCTTTGATTTAATATTAATCCTGAAAGAAAATTAAAAAGATTTACATAAGTTAGAAAACACTATTTACCCCCCCCCCCTCCACTTTTAAATTAGTCTTAAGATTCATAATTCGCAATCCACATTTGATGTCAAAGCATTAGGTTTTCAAAAATTCGTAATTTGATTTTAAAGAAGTATAAATGGCTAGTAATATTGTTTGTAATCTTTTTAACACTTTTATGAAAAAAAAATTGCGAAACTAATATGTTATTTTCAGTTAGATTATAAACTAATTATTTTGCAAAGTCACTTGATAATTTGGAAAGGTATATTGTTGAATTGCGGGAACAAAGTATGATATATGGCCGATGGTGAACATACACTTGATAGTCACACATCACAAATCAAGAATGATAAATGGATTTTAGACAATGGATGTTCAAAAGACATAATGGAAGATCAAGATAAAAGAAGAGCAACAATATATATATATATATATATATGTGTGTGTGTGTGTGTATGCTTAAAGGTAAACCTTTGGGTGGAGAAACAATAATATTGGAACAGAGGACATCAGCAAAGTCGTAATCCTTAAACTTTATTTAATTTTTATATATTACTTTTTAATAAATTCTTTAAGTTGAAAGACATTTAGGTTTTCTTTTAAGTTCCAAATACCAAATTGTTTGAATAAGTAGAAGACAAGTTTTCCCTCTACAAAAAACAGCTAGTTTTCAAATTAAAAAGACATTTTAATTTTTGAAATGCCTTATGATTTTATTTATAGAATATGCTAAATATTTATCTATTAAAAATTATGTTTTTATTATAATTAATTTTATGTATTAAGGGTCCAGAAAAAGATTTCAAAGAAATATATTAATTTTAAGTTTTATAAAACTTTTACAAAATTGACTATACACGTTGAAAACAGGGCAGAAAATACTGAATGCAGTAGTATGTTTTGATTCTCAGAAATTGTAAACAAATAAATTTTAAATGAAATTTTTTTACATTAATATAAAATAGATATACTTGAGTCTGTGAAAAATTTGGAGCCAAAATTCAAATTTAATCTATTTTATTATTTTTGAATGAACAAACACTTGGTAAATAACAATGGCTATATTTCAAGATTTCAAGCCAAAATTTGAATTTTTACGGTCATCAAATTAAATCATTTTTCAATCATTAAAATGTATTTCATAAAGAAAATAATATATTTAGCTATATAAAAAAAACTAGGATTTTCAAAATGGCGACCTCTCAAGAATCTCGTTTTCAATTCTCATCGTCCTTTGGGAATTCATCTAATCTTTATCGAAGCTCTTCTGTTTTCAAACCTCTTCGTTCTCCAGTTTCGTATGCTCAAGTTGTAAAAAATCAGTTCTCATCTCAAAGATCGACTGTCGTCAAGAATTCAAATTTGAAATGGATCGATTCTAGGAAGGGTAAAAACTTTTGTTACAGATGTGGTGATCTAAACCGTTTCACGAAACATTACCGAGATCCGATCAGATGTTTTTCTTGTGGTTTTTTGGGCATAAGAGCAAAGACTATGGGACGAAATTGGTCTCCTATGAATCTAAAGCTTATCCGATCAACCATGGATTCCAGTTTGTATTGAAGTTCTTATTACTGAAAGGAATTTTGATTGACTATCTCGGTTTCAAGAAAAATGAAGGTATTAAATATCTTGAGGAGTTATTATATCATTTTGATATTTTCAATGAACTGAATATAGGAAAAGGATACTATGAAAGATTTGGCAATCCCGAAGACTTCTTTGGTAAAACAGATGATAGAGTAATTAGGAGACAGGAACAAGGGGATTCTATTCCAGTATTGGTGAATCATGGTTTTCAATTTGCCTTGAAATATCTTATGCTGAGGGGTATTTTGATCGACAATCTCTGGATCAAGAAAGATTTAGGAATTAGTTATCTGGATGATTTATTTTACCATTTTGATCTTATTAATGAACCGAATATCGGAAAGTATCCTGTCGAATTCATTGATAAATCAGATTCATTTATAAAGCCTGCATCATCTGAGATTGTGGAGTCAATAATCCCTAATTCTCTTGCTGCTTATGAAGTTTATCATGGTTTTGATCCTATTCTCTTAGATCCAGCTGTCTCTCTCTGTAACGGTGAGTGTTCATCTTTGGCTAGCCTTGAAATAGCGGAAGAAATTTTCACTCCTATTTGTATCAAAAAGCACAAAACCAAATGCCGCATTCTGGAAAATTTTAAGATAAATATCTCTAATGCGATTGATTGTCTTGCTGATTTAAAAGACAATCTAGAGGGTATTGGTGGTCTGTTTGATATCTCGGAACACTTAGCTAATCGCTCAATTGTTTTGAAGGAGTGTATATTAAGATCTAAATTCAGAGAAGGGAAAAGCTCATTTGATAGCAGTTTTTTGTGCACTGTTAGTTTTGATTGGTCTGACATTCTTCAAGTGATGGATTTTGAACTAGTTGAGCAGGAACCATCTGTTGTTGTGAACTCGATGTTAGATGTGGAGAATCACTTTGACAATTTGTTAAATCTTTCAAATTCTAGTGTGCTTCATCCAACAGATGTTGATATTATTCCAGATTTCTTCGGTGATGACTTATTAATTGATAATGCAGCAGTCTTGAGTGATAGTGATATCAGTATGGGTTTGTGTGTTTCTAAGCCACTTTTTGATATCAATTCGAATTGTTTAAATATTATGGATTGGATTATGGGATCTGAAGTAGTTGATGTTTTGGATGAAGTAGAGTCTTTTGTTGATTTAGATAATCTGTGGGAGGTTTTTTCTGAATCTAGGATGGCTTTAAAAGAGGTTTTAGCTGATGTGCACATATGCACAAGTGATACACTGAATATCAGTAGCGAATCTTTGGTGGATTTAGGATTAGTTAATCATAGGAAGGTGGATGCTACATCGGGAATCTCTTCAGGAGATGGTGCTCTATCATTGTACTCTTATGTTGAGGCAGGGTCTAGTTCAGTCAAGGGCTCGGTTTCAAATTGTCTTGTGAGTGGTAGTAGATCAGTTCCTAGCTATTCTTCGTCGAAGAAAAGAAGGTGCAGGAAATCAGTAGCTTCTAGTGGGACGGTTCGTCGAAGTGCTAGGATACGCAATTGCCATCCGCAGTCTTTTGGTGAGTTACCTGGATTGAGTGCCACATGTGGCGCTACGAATCCAGGCTCAGGTATGAGTTATTTTATGGGTAGTACATACTCCACCTACGCTTTAGGCAGCTTATCATCTTCCGAGTTTAGACAGCTTGCATGTGATACTTCATTTATTTTTTCTGATATTGAGATTGATAGAGAGTATATTAGGCGTAAGGAATTAGAGAGGGCTAGTACTGTTAGCTTATGAGGATCATTAGTTGGAACATTAGAGGTTTGAATGATTTGAATAAGTGTGATAAAGTTAGAATGTTCTTTAAAGATTATTCTATTGACATTGCTTTACTTCAAGAGACAAAAATTGACTGTCCAAACATTCGTTTCTTTAGAAGATTAGGAGGTTATCACTTTAGAAAATGGGTTTTTCTACCTTCTGTGGGTTCTTCAGGGGGTGTAATGATAAGGTGGCTGGATAATTACTTTAAGATGCTTCAATGTATTACTAAACAACATTCTCTTCATATTATTTTTATTAATCTTTCTGATAACACATTTTTAAATATTTCTAATGTTTATGGGCCTAACTCAAAAATTGATCGGAGAATTTTATGGAAAGAGTGCCTAGAATTTAGATCATTAGCTCCGGGTTCTTGGATTTTGGGGGGTGATTTTAATGTTATGCATTTCATAGGTGAGCGTTCTCCTAGGGAAGGGGATTATTCTGCAATGGAGGAGTTCGATCATTTTATTATTAATTCTAATTTGATCGAAATTCCCCTTTCAAATAGGGAGTTTACTTGGAGTAACGCTAGAGAGTCTCCTTCCATGGCTCTTGTTGATAGATTTTTTGTTAGTGATGAGATTGAAGATAAATTTCCAATCTGTAGAGTCACTGGTTTACCGTATACCTACTCCGGTCATTGTCCAATTATCCTTACTTGCGAGCATCATAGAGTTATTTTTAACAATTTTAAATTTGAAAAGATGTGGCTTTTGGAATCTAACTTTGTAAATATAGTTAAAGGTAAATGGGTTTCTTTGAGTTCTCATAATATTAGAAATAAGGAAAATTCTGCAAAAGCTTTTGTTTTTAAACTTAGGGAGCTTAGGATTTTTCTTAAAAACTGGAACAAAAATGTTTTTGGCAATCTTAAAATTAAAAAAGACAATATTCTTAATGAAATGATTAAAATTAATAAGATAGAAGAATCTAGATCTCTTAATATAGGTGAACGTAATGTTCTTGCTAATTTAAAAGATGAATTAAATTCTATTTTAGAAAAGGAGGAGGTTATGTGGAAACAACGATCCAGAATTCAATGGATCAACGAAGGTGATAATAATACCAATTTTTTTTCATAATATAGCTAATGGTAGAAAATGTAGAAATACAATTAACTCCATATTTGTTAATAATATAGAGTTAGTTGATCAAAGAGATCTTAATAAGGCTTTTACAAACTATTATAAGGATATTTTTGGTTCTAAAATCAAATATAAATCAATGTTAGATGGATAGATCTGTATCCATCTGATTCTATTGTTGATTTATCAGAGTTAGATAATCCTTTTACTGAAGAGGAAATTAGAAAAGCTATTAATGATATGCCAAGTGATAAATCCCCGGGACCTGATGGGTTTCCAATTTTATTTTATAATACTTTTTGGGACGTATTAAAATTTGACTTAGTTAATATGTTTAATGATTTTTATAATGGTAATTTTCAATTAGGGAGATTTAATTTCACAAATGTTATTTTGTTACACAAAAAAGTAGGAGCTAATAACTTAAAAGATTTTAGACCTATTTCTTTGATTAACTGTTCAGTTAAAATCATTTCTAAAGTACTAACTAATAGACTGAGTACAAATATGAATGATTTAATTGATTGTTCACAATCGGCTTTTATTAAAGGGAGAAATATCACTGATGGTGTGGCAGTTGTCCAAGAATATATTAATTACTGTTGTAAGAATAACATAACCCATGCGATTTTAAAACTTGATTTTGCTAAAGCTTTTGATTCGGTGGATTGGGATTTTCTTGTAGATATTTTTCATGCTAGAGGTTTTGGGCAAAGATGGATCAATTGGATTACGACTTTGCTTAGAACTGGAAACTCTAGTATTATGGTTAACGGTATATTAGGTAATAGAATTCAATCTAAGAGAGGCTTAAGGCAAGGGGATCCATTATCGCCTTTATTATTTAACTTAGCTGTTGATATTTTTGCTAAAATTATTAAAAGAGCGGTGGATAATGGATCTCTAGGATGTGTAGGAAATAACATATCGCGTAATGGTATTTCGGTTCTTCAATTTGCCGACGATACTATTCTTTTTTCTTCCCACCTTCCTAGGCACATTATAACCCTCAAGTTTATCCTTTATAGTTATGAACTTTTATCTGGCTTAAAAATAAATTTCAACAAAAGTTCTGTTTTAGTTTTAAATGATTTTGAAAAAGTTGAAAATTTAGTTGTTAATACTCTAAATTGCAAAATTATGAGCTTTCCTTTTGACTACCTTGGTTTTGTGATTAGACCTACCAAACTCAAACGTGATGATTAGATTATTATTATAGATAAAATTAAAACTAAGATTTCTAACTAGAATGGGAGATTTTTATCTAGAGCAGATAGACTAGTTTTAATAAATTCGGTTTTATCAACCCTTCCGATTTATTGGATGTCCATGCATCTGTTTCCGGATTGGGTTATTGATAAAATTGATAAAATTAGAAGAGATTTCTTATGGAGTGGGGAAAATTCTAATAATAATATAAAATATCTAGTAAATTAGGAAACCGTCTGTAAGGCCAAAAAGGAAGGTGGTTTAGGAGTTATTAATTTACGTAATATGAATTTGTATCTTCTAGGTAAATGGCTTTGGAAATTTCAAGATATAAATGATAATGCTATTTGGAAAGAGATCATTTCCAAACATTACTATAACGGTAATAGCAATTTTTATCAAATTGCTCATTCATACACCCAAACTTTATCTATTTTTTGGAAAAACATTTTAAAATGTCATGAAAATTTTAACTTAGGAATTAATAAGATAGTACATTTAGCTAATTGTACTTCTTTTTGGCACGACCGTTGGATTTCGATCTTGCCTCTTAAGGTAGAATTTAAGGAGCTGTATGATATATGTAACTTTAAATATGCTTTAATTAATGAAGTTTATTCTACTGAAAATGATCCTCCTTGGAATTTCAGTTTTAACAGAATCTTAGTTGATTCAACCCTTAAGAAACTTTCTTTGCTTTATGCTAGATTAAATCTTTATAATATTGATAACGATAATGATTTTATTAGTTGGGAATGGGATAAGAGTAAGAAATATACTTCAAATTCTTTCTACAGATTTATTAATTTTTCGAGTACTATAAACAATTCTTTTAAATATTTGTGGAAATCTAATGCTCCTCCTAAGTCCAAAATTCAGAAGTGGTTAATACTTCATGGAAAACTTAATACAATAGAATTTTTAAAAAGAAAAAACATTCAAAATGATAATAAATGTTATTTTTGTAATCTGCATCTAGAGGACATTAATCATTTATATTATGATTGTTTAGATTCTAATTACATCCTAATTAATACTCTTAAATTTTTTAACTTTAATATAATATCTAAAATTTCGGATTGTGAATCCTACTGGATTAATTTTAGATTCAAATTTAAAAAGAATATTAGATTTTTACTTGACACTTTATTCATCATTATTAGTTGGTTTATTTGGTTTGAAAGAAATCAAAGAATTTTTAATAATAATAACAGTCACTTAAACAAATTGATTTTTTCAATTTCTTCATTTTGCTTTAATTGGATTTCTAACCCCAAATATAAATTAGCTAAAATTATCCATTTCAAACGGTACCTTAACAAAGTTAATCATAATATTAATTTATTTAAACACAACAATATTTTTTTTAATATTAATAATAGTATTATTAATTTTTTCTCAAATTTATATGATGATTTCAATTTTAATCATAACTTACTTATGATTAAAGGTACATAAATTAGTTCTGATTTAACTTTTGTACTAGTCTCTGTTTTGGTTTTAGTTTACAGGTAATTCATTTCTTTTGTTATTATCCAGATAGTCTTATTTAGGTTTTTATTTATGTATAAATACATATATATGTATATTTACTATATAAATATACATATATATGTACCATTCTAATTTTTTCCTTAGTCATGTTTTAGATACAGGTTTGGGAGATAGGATATCAGGTTCATTTTGCAGGTTCACTTGTCTTCAGATAGATGGATATCAAATTGCAGAGAGGTCATCAGAGCAGAGTTTCTTCATCCAGGACTTCTAGCAGTTATCTCCTCAGATATAGGATACTGCTATCTTCATTATGGAGTACTTTTTTTAGGAGGATCTATTATTGGCACTTCTTCCTCTTGATGAGAGCTTTCAGAGTGGTCTCTCTTTTCAGCAGATCCACTTCAGAGCAGATGCTTTTTCACCCCTTCTGATTCAGATGTTTGGAGCTTCCTCATTAGTTTGTGTAGTCATCCAGTAGTTTTGTTTTTCTTTAGTTTTTTTAGGTACTTCTAACACCTCAATATTGGGCGGTGGCCATGTCGGAGCTCGATATTGGGGTGCGATGGGTGGTGGCCTTGCTGGAACTCATCTTAGGTGTATCTGAGTTTTGATATATGTATTTTGTTTTTTGTTACCTGCCAGGCATGTTGGCAGCACCTTATGTATGTGATATTTACATTCTCATGTGTGCTCTCCTCTATTCGTAGAGGATCACACATTTTTCTCAAAAATATATTTAGCTATACAAAAAATCTAAAATCATTCTAAATAACTTTAACATTTTTTAAATTTTCATACAAAATTGACTACTCTCTTTAATTGTCAAACATGCATGTTGAACGCAGTAATTTTTCTTAGAAAATATCAAAAATTATAAATGCATATTTTTGCATGAATTTTTTTTATAAGATAATATATACTCTGAATTAGTTATGTAATAAATTTCATATCAAAATTCGAAAGTTAACTATTTTATTATTTTCAAATAAACAGACATATTTCTGACGTAGGCATTGCAATTTTGACATTTTATAACCTTTTACACAAAAATTATTAACATAAAATAATATATTTTCCCGAATATAATTAAGTGTATATAACTACATAAAAATTCCAAGCATTTAATAATGTAACATTTTCTTTTATTTTGTTAAATTCAAATAGAAACTTCAACTACTAAGTTGTGCTTTTTGTTTTTAATTTTTTTTTAAACGTTCATGCCACTTTTGTAATACTTCTTCACTAATGACTTTTATAAAGTGTATCCTTTTTAATGACATCACACTAATTATTTATCATGACTATACTAAGTAGAAAAACATACCTTGTTACTTCCTTAAAGGTTGCGAATCCAATGGGAGGGTATGCAACTTTAGGGATGAAATGTGACCAGTTAGAACTAGAATTGTTAGGTCATAAGCTTGCATGCAGTCTGTATATTTTCGATTTCATAGATTTCGGAATCATCTTGAGTATAGATTGGTCGAGTAAGTATGCGGCTAGGATATTCTGCCAGGATGGGGAGATATCACTAAGACACCCTGATAGTCATAACCGAATCATATTCTAAGTGGAGAATTCTAACCAGAGTAGTTGTGCTTTATTAAGTGCTATGTAAGAAAGAGAGGAGTTAAGTCAGGTTCGAGTAGCAAGAGAGTTTGTAGATGTCTTTGAGCAGGTTACAGGACTACCACAAAAATGACCTGTTGAGTTTTGGATAGATCTTATGCCAGGAGCTGAACCTGTGAGTAGACCACCTACCAGGATGACACCGACCGAGATGAAGGAATTGAAGGTGCAACTAGAGAATCTAGAAGGGAGGAATTTTATTAGACCAAGCAGTTCGCCTAGGGGAGCGGCCGCAGAGTTCGTGAAGAAACCAGATGGGTCGTTGAGGATGTGTATCGACTATCGTAAGTTGAACGAGAGGATGATTAAGAATAAGTATCCTTTGCTAAGAATCGATGATCTAGTTGATCAATTGTGTGGAGCCAGATTGTTATCCCAATTGGATTTGGTGACAGGTTTCCATCAGTTAAGAGTGGCAAAATGACAGTATTCCATTGGTAGCATTTCGGACTATGTATGATTCGTACTTATGACGATCCACAATTCCGACTTTCGAGAATTGACATTAACACAACCATGTCACAAATTCGAGTGCCATAAAATTAAATAATCGTGGTTTAAAGAAATAAAGATAGACAATAGAAACAGCAGATTCTCACATCCTCATGGATCAAATATAATTATACATTAGAGTTAACTTAAATAGTGTTCTACATGAAATAAGATAGATACTAACCCAGCCAGGGACAATTATCACTACCTGCCCCTATATGTGCCGATACAAAATACATAAATCAATAACACATAAACACTGCAGCGGAAATAACGGTAGATAATGTCTTCTAATGATCGGCTCCTACCTCCATTTGCCATGGCTTCGGCTTCATAGCTCCAGCTTCCAAAATGCTCCATACTGATCTAATTACTAGGCTGCCTGAAAAAACAAGGCACCTAGAGTTTAAGGAAAGGGAAAACACTCCGTGTCAGTCATGGGACTGGTGTGAGAAACTCAAAATATGCTTTAGAAAACAAAGGGTATCTCATAAGACTATGCCGGATAAAAACACGGAACAGGTTTTTACCTTATGATAACCAAAAGTGATTATGCCAAAATAACGGGATATTATTTTTAATGACATTATGCTTTTTGAAAATGCTTTTCAAGTAAACTTATGAACCTTAACTGAAATTGTTACATTCATTAAATTCCAGCATCTTAGTCTACAATCAAACTCTTACAGGTTCTTATTGGATATTGGATTCTATACTAGCAACCAAGATAAGGGACTACCTTCCGTACAGTACACCTCTAGAGGGAAGCACCTGGGTGTGAGTTCCCCACCCCATGCCTAAACAAGACTATCTACCCAACCGAATACGACATTTCCCCCGGTCGTTTCCGACCTTCCGAGAGTGCTCTCATCACAACCTTTAGACCCGAAATATAGTGGGAGATCATTTATATCCAGAAAGGAAAATGCGGGCATTCTCATGGGTGCTAAATCATGACTCATCTTGCCGCACGCCCTCTTTCAATCACTCCCCATTTGATGAGGCTCGAGGTAACGCATTACCTTTTCATTCCAGCTCATTCACTCTAAATTCCACATTGCCAGATCCGCCAATTACTAATTGACTGCCACAATAATACACCCATCGAGGTCATACGTCTTAGAGAAGAGTGTTAAGCTAAGAAAAGTTGCCTTCTCCGCCACCAAACAGATGTACGTTTGTAAATGTCAACGTTCATAATCATTGGAAATGCTTTGTCAAACATTCTCCCATGTAAGTCATCCAAGGTAAAGGATGAACTGAAGCCACCACCCTACTGCATCCCTAATTGTAGTAGCTACAGCCCTTGTATCATCGTAGATCCTACAACAAGGAATCACTGCTATTCATTTAACTCGGGAGCAACTTTGAGGTTATCAATAAGCAACCCGCTTAGAAGATCTCTGGTCTTCAACATCATAGAGATTTTCCATCTCGGTTTCTTCAATCATTTGTCCATTTCTGGAACGCCGTTCATTGATTCAAAGTGGTCTTCGGATCGGGACTTTACCCTAGATCCGACCCCGTTTCCTTTGATACCAATTATCGAAAGAAAATGTGTATAATTAATCGTTAAGCCGCATTTAATTTAATTACTTAACTCCTTTTTCTTAATTAGAATCAGTTCCTGATTGTAAAACATTAAGAGAATAATTTCCCAAGTGCAAACCCCGAAGGCCTAAACCAACATGAGATCGACACCTTGAAAATTACCCAACTTAACATCACAACAATCGAGTTCCAATTCCTTTTTTCTTATCCAGTTCCCTTTTCTTTATCCTGTCAAAACTTTTTCATGATCTTTGACAAGTACCCGGATATACCTTTCGATCTGTTCTACCACTCGTCTAAGAAATAAACAAGGTTAGATGGATTTCCCATCCTGTTAATTACCTTGTTTTCCTTCTCAGATCTCACAAGCGGGACAAGATGTACACTTAGTTATTACTACATACCCCTTTCTGTTATTTACTTTAATTCTCATTCAGAGATAATACCTCATTCATAACATAAGTCTTCGATTTCAAACTCAGTTATTTATCAGTGAACAATGAGGCCGTCCAAGTTGGGAACTATTTCCTCTCAGACCTTGGTTCGATCACATTCTTTATATTTTAAATAACAGCCGCTTCCATACCTCGAAGTCTAATGCCACTTTCGAGCTTATTTCCAAATATTGCCTATTATTTAAACAATTCATTTGACTATTTAAGTCTTTAGAAATTTCCTAAATAAATTTTACAAATTATAATTAATTATTATGAAATCATTCATAAAAGATTTGGGCAGAAAACTCTTTCTGGTTCCTTTATTTCAAAATCCAATTCATTAATCGCCAGTGAATGGTGATTAACTAGGTCATTTTCCATAATTATACTTTTGATTAAGTATAAACTCATTTTTATCTTCCAAAACCTCATTATTATATTATCAATAATGAATTTAGAAATTTATGTCATAATTTTCAAAATTATAAAACGCTAATTATAAAAATCTGGATTTAACCGCTTTGACAACGCCCATTTTGAAAACTGTTTTACTCATAACTTGAGATTTTCAAATCAAAAACTTAACTTTTCGGATCCATTTGAACGCTATTAACTTTACGGACAAAACGTTTCCCATTTCAAGTCATTCTGACTTGAAATGCATTTTACACTTCTGTTCGAAATTACAAGTCGTATAACCGTGAACTGCAAGTCGGGAAAATACCAAAATTTGACCATTTGGTAAATTGTTCCATACTTTCCTCGGAACTCTTCCAAAACACTTATAAGTGAATACAAGTTATTATAAACACTTATCAAAATTTTCAAAACTTTTAGTTATTATTTCCCCAACGATTTCTTTTATGCGAGACTTAACTTTTCTGTATACACATGTAAGGGTAAGTGTGTCGTGACATCTTAAGATACTTTTATAACACATCATCACATCCAAACAAGTCATTCAAGCATATCATATATCATTAACCATCTTTAACTAACTTGTAAATGAATATGAACTTATATATACTTGTTTACTAACTTTTTCTTAACTAACTTTTCATGTATGTTAATTAACTATCCAAATCATTAACCATTCATCATACTCAACCATCCAAACATGTTTTCAACTTAATAATACATGTCTAACATTCACAAGCATACAAAGCTATTTAAAGTTAGATTTCACGGAGTTTTCTCACCAAAAGCTTTCCTAACTTTCACCGGATGTTCCTACGATCAAAGCTCCATCATTTGATGTCTTAAAGCAAGTGAAATGACCTTCCTAACTCCCAAATGGTTCGGCCTAGGGTGATATTTGGAGCTAGAGTGAGTTTGTGTGGATGATCCTTGGATGGTCATTCTTAGAATGAAGAGAGGAGAAAGATTGATGTATATATCGAAGAGTTTTGAGTTGTTTAGCTATGGTTTCTCACCATGGAAGCCATTAATGGTTTCTTGAGCTTGAGAGAATTTATGAAGAAGAATATGAAAAAATGATAAATGAGAGAAGAGAATGAGAGGGAGGATTTATATAGGACTAGTCTTAGGAATAAACTATAGGTATATGTCACTTCTTATCATCAAATCAACACCATACCACATCACTTCACTTCATACCCTAATGTACCCACCTACACCTCCCCTTTCCCTTGCGTGTAGCCTCCCCCACCCACCTTTCCATGCGTGTGTACCCCCTCCCTATCCTTGCCTTGCTTGCATTAAATAAGAGGGTGAGTTGATGTGATGTTTTCCATACTCTTTTGTTTATTCTTTTCTTATGTATATAATATATATATATGTATTCATATGCATCTATACTCTACATTATACACATATATATACATGTTTTATTATTTTTTTATTTGTGTGTGATTACATACATATGTCTAATGTATGTAAACAAGTTACATACAACGTTCCGATGACGTTCAACAACTTCTACACGATATTCTGTAATGTATTTAAATTTCATAAATCGGTCATATTTCTTATTATATTTTTCTCAATATAATTATGTAACCTGAGTTTATAAATAATATTTCCATTATTTGTATTAATTAAACATTTATATGATTCACTATGAAATTAATAGATTAATATATTCCAATAAATTAAATAATTGAATATTCTATTCAATTATATTTCTAGCTTTTATTTATAAATTTTCAGGTTGTTACATTCTCTCCTCCTTAAAAGAATTTCGTCCTCGAAATTTCCACACGAAGATAACTTCAAACAAAGAGATATATATTCATACTAGTTTGAATATAAACGGATAGATAACTAGTGACTACATCACAGGCGGTGAGTACACTTACAATCGTTCCATTACTCATGGATCTGTTACCCTTCTAGTCTAAATTCCGGATATGCCTTCCGCACCTGAACTTCCGTTTCCCTTGTGCAATCTACAGGATCTCCACTTCATTGAACCAAAACCAGTTTCACAACCTTCCTTCTTAACTATTTCTCATCTTTATCAAAGATGTGAAGAGGTTCTCTGACAACCGTTAAGTTTGGCTCTACCTCCAAATCTTCTTGTGTCGCCTCTTCAATCACAGATCCCGGGTCATGTACATACTTCCTCAACTGAGATACGTGGAATACATCATGCACACCCGCCAATCATTCTGGCAACTTAACTTTGTATGCCAATGGGCCAATTCTCCTGAGAATAAGAAAAGGTCAAATATATCTTGGCGCCAACTTACCGATTTTACCGAATCGGACTACTCCCCTCATAGGAGATACTTTCAGGAATACGTGATCCCCTACCGCTTATTCCAAATTCCTTCGTCTTTGATCTGCATAGCGCTTTTTCCTGCTCTGCGCTACTTTTAATTTCTTTCAGATCATATCAACTTTCTCTATTGCTTCTCTTACCATGTCAGGGCCAAGTATCAATCGATCACCAGTTTCTATCCAACACGCTGGACATCTACACGGGCGACCATATAGTGCTTTGTACGGTGCCATCCCTATACTTGCCTGATAACTTTTGTTGTATGAAAACTCAAATTGGTGCAAATATTCTTCCCAAGATCCTCTGAAGTCTAGAACACAAGCTCTAAAAAGATCCTCTAGTACTAGGTTCACTCTTTCTATCTGCTCATCCATCTGGGGATGATATGCAGTGCTTATGTTCAGCTTCGTTCCCAAAGCTGCTTGCAAAGCCACCTAGAAATGACTGTAAACAATGGGTCTCAATCACTTATGAAGCTAGTTGGGACTCCATGCAGTTTGATAATTTCCTTCATATAAATTTCTGCCAGAGTTGCAGTTGTTCTTGTGGGCTTAACTGGGATGAAATTCACATTTTTGGATAAGCGATCTATAACAACCCAGATCCCTTCATTGCCTCTCCTTGATCTTGGTAGTCCATCTATAAAGTCCATGGATACCCGATCCCATTTCCAACATGGAATTTCTAGTGGCCTAAGTAATCCAGCAACCTCCTGTTGATCGCTTTTAACCTGCTGACAATTAGCGCATCTGCTTACAAAAATATATATGTCTTGTTTCATACCTTTCAACCAGAACGTGCGTTTCATGTCCTTGTAAATCTTGTGGATTTCAGGATGGATAGTAAGCTTAGCCTGATGGCGTTCGATCAACACTTCCCGTCTCAAGTCATCCACTTCCGAAACACATATTCTTCCGTTCATCCTCAATATTCCATGCTTGTCTACCCTGAAGCTCTTCATTTTCTACCCCTTTAGTGAGTCTTAACAAAAATGGATCACTCTTCCACTCATTGGTTATCCTCTCTAAGAGAGTTGGAGTTATAATTAGGCATCCTATTACAGTGTGCTTCTTGCTCAATGCATTTGCCACTACATTAGCCTTTCCTGACATATATAAAATTTCCAGATCATATGATGCCAAAAATTCCAGCCAACACTATTGCCTCATGTTCAGATCACTTTGAGTAAAAAGATATTTCAGAGATTTATGATCCGTGTATAGGTCAAAATTTTCTCCTAAGAGATAGTGTCTCCATATCTTTAATGCGAACACCATGGCTAGAAGTTCCAAGTCATGGGTTGCATAATTCCTCTCATGGGTCTTCAATTGCCTGCTTGCATAGGCGATTACCTTACCATGTTGCATAAGTACCGCTCCTACGCCTTCTATACAAGCACCGATGTATACTGTCATGCCACCGTTATTACCTGCTATCGTCAATACTAGAGCTGTTGTCAACTTTTCTTTTAATGCCTTGAATGCTTCATCGCACTTCGATGTCCACTCGAATTTCACATCCTTTCTGCTCAGCTTAGTTAGGTGTGAGGTAATCTTTGAGAAATCTTGTATGAATCTCCTATAATATCCTACAAAAGCTAAGAAACTTCGGATGTCCCTTGGTGAGTTTTACCCCTAATCTGGTATACTTCTTGTAAAGCATAGCAAATTCAACTACCGGCTGAAATGCAACCACTACCTCTTGTACAATGCTTCTTCTTGAAAATGATCATTAACATTCGGTGCCCTCACATTTGCATTCGGAGCTCAAACGTTTGCATTTTGGATTCCCCCATTTGTTTGATCACTGCCACTGCCTGCCATGATTCGTCGGGTTCTTCTAGTATCCATACCTGCCACATGAATATAGCAAGACCTATTTAGAATACATAGAAGCGAGATAACCTTTGGGCAAACAATAAGTAGGATTTAATCCGAGTATTATTATTATTATTCAAATAAAATTTAAAAGAACGCACTCATATATACACTCATGTTGAATATGCTAGTATATGATTTTTGTTTGATGATAATAAACATATATATATATTCATTTAAATGTATTTTTTATTGTGCTATTTTATTAAATAAATATTTGTTGAATAAAATAAATAACACAGAATTTAAATTCAAACAAATATTTTATTCAAACAAATATTTATTACAATTTTGAATAGTACAAATTTGAGCTCTCACTATATACACAATTTCAAATTACAACACAATTTTTCACTATACAATTATCATTTACATTAGGACCTCACTACATATCACTCATTCACTCGTATTTGATCTTCAACTCTATACCATCTTGAATCCAGCATCTGAGCTATCTGAAAAATAAACACTGACGTAGTAAAATTGAAAAAGAAATATTTTTTGCAGTGTAAAATAAAATGTATTTTGAAAATATTATTTGCCTCAGTCATTTGGGTTGTTCGTCGTCATTATTTTGAATTCATCATACATGAACAACTTGCAACATGCACAGTGTATCACTGTACATGCCACAAGGCCGTGCACACCGATATACACTTGATAAAACTGTAGGGATAGGTGAGCACAAGGTCAAACCGAGCCATAAGCTGGATTCAACTCAGGTGCATGCAATACAACATACAACACCTCAAATATACACATGAGAGCAAACAAGTATGGCTCGAACAATACAAAACTGAAGTGGCTACAGTTCAAGTCCACATCAACAACATGTAGACTCAACAACATAGCAGAGAAATGGCATATATGAAGACCAACAGTGAAACAGAAGGTCAACAATACATAAGCAACTAGACTTAAGGAAATATGCAACTAAATACAACGCAGATTTCAATTTTAATATTTCAGGCGAGTGCAAAGACCACAAATTCATCATGAATGCAATGACCAAAAGCCTCAACATTAAAGAGCAACAAAACTAGAGTATGCAAATCGTCTTGAATAAAGAGGCACGAACAATCAATGAAACAACATATAGACCAGATATAAATGGTCAAGAGCAAACTACATGATTGAGAATGAATATGGAAACATCATGGATTGTTATGGAGAGGTAGGCAAAAGATATATCAATTGGTCTGCAAAAATGACCAGAGGCAACTCCAAGCAGACCACACATGAACATGTACACAAGTGTGTCAACATCAACACAAAACAACACTGCAACACTAACTAGACCAAAGGCACACAATAACACAAGACAGTGAACAATGAAGTGCAAAGGGTAGACATGAACCAAAGTCCAAAATCAAGATGAACAAAATCAATGTCATAGGGAATTCAAACTGAACATGTCAAAGTCAAAGCCAATGGAACAAGTCCAGGAAATATCAAAAATTCAATACCACAGTTGATTGCCAGCAATTCGAAATTGAACCAGTCCAAACTTATCACATGTATTCAAGCAACTATCAGAGTAACACGTATGAACGAAAAATCAGAAAATCAAACTAGCCGTGGTAATCAAGCAAGGAAATCAGAAAAATATTCGAAATTGAACCGGTCAGGATCAATCACAAGCAACCAATTGAAAATCAGCGGCCAAGCATAACAGTTGAAGAAATCAAATAAAATATATACGAACGAGATTATAGGATTTCGAATCCTATTTAACTCAAAGTCATCATCGGCATTTAATGCATTCGAGTTCAAGCAAATCAGAGAGCTAATCCCTGAAAATCAAACAAATAACTCGAATTGTAGTCGAGCATAATCAAAGTTGAAAAAGAATATCACGTACCAATTTTAAACCAAGTGTACGCGCTCGACAATTTGAAGCAGCTGTGAACAAATTAATCGATCGAAGAAAGCATTCGAAGCATCATTCAATCAACAATTGAAGTCGGCGTGCTCAATTTCACAGAAGCCCTAATTTTCAAAAAGGAAGAGGAACATCGAGGCAGCCCATTTCAAAAAGGAGAGGATACGGCCGATAAATTAAAAAGAAAAAAGGGGAATATCTATTATCACTAAGTTATTTTCTATTGGGCCGGCCTTTTCTATTGGACTTTAATATTTAAACTAGGGTTTCTAGCTTTTGTATTGTTTTAATTTTGTATTTCTCTTTTAAACTTTTGTAAATTCTAGTCGTGTGACTAGGGGACGAACTACGGTGGTGTAGTTCGAGAATTCGCAACTAAGTGGCTGAGTTGTGGTAGGGTTTTAAGCATAGAGTAAGGTTAGTCGATAGCGGGCGTCGCGAGTTTATGTGTGTAAGCGTCTGACTACTTAATTTCTAGTAGAAACCTTGAGGGCAGCACGTAGGCAGGGTTTTGCCGAAGCTGGGTAAATCTTTGTTGTTCTATTTCTATTTTTAATATTCTGTTATTATCTGTGCTGCTATTATTCTGCTATTATCAGTGTTGCAATTATTTTATATATTTCCGCATTAATTTTTATAATTATTAGTATCACCCTATTTACCCTCCCCCTCTTGGGTAAAATCGGTCCTACAAGTAGCATTAGAGCTAGGAACAAAAACTAATTTTGTTTTTCAAAAACCAATTTTTGTTTTAAAAATTAGAATTTTTAAAATGGCTTCTTTTAATAATGCTTTTGCTAAGGGTCAGTCCATAGTTAGACCACCAATGTTCAATGGTCAATATGCTTACTGGAAAAATAGAATGAAATTTTTTCTGAAAACCATTGATGCTTGGAATATTGTTGAGACAGGTTATAGAGCACCAACTATAGTTGTAGATAATCAAGAAATTGAAAAACCGATGGATCAATGGACAGTTCTAGAAAGGAAACTACAAAATGCTAATGCTAAAGCTACGAATTCTATTATTTGTTCATTGGATCAAATTGAATTTAATCGTGTCTCACATTGTCTAACTGTGCAGGAAATCTGGCACACACTTGAAGTGACTCATGAAGGAACATCTCAAGTCAAGGGATCTCGCCTTGCCATGCTTAGTAGCGAATATGAGAACTTCACAATGGCCAAGGAAGAAAATGTCAAAGAGATGTATGGACGACTTTCTAATCTCGTATACAAATCAAAAGCTCTCGAAAAATCATAATAGAGTTGGAAATAGTCCAAAAAATCCTCAAAGTCCTTCCACAGAATTTTGAAGCAAAAGTTACTGCCATTCAAGAATCAGAAGATTTGAAGCAAGTTAAAGTCGAAGAACTCATCGAAAATCTCACCACTTATGAGCTAGAAATGAAATTCAAGGAAGAACGAGAAGGAGGTGATACTCGAAAGAAATCAATAGCTCTTAAAGGAACAACGGAAAGTGATGATGATGATAATGGAGCAGCTGAGCTGGCGTTACTAATAAAGAGATTCAAAAGGTGGAACCACAAATATGGAAATGCAGCTCTAAATCAACAATTGAAAAGCAGAATAGTCAAAGTACTAGACAACCCAGAAGAGCAGGAGATCATTTGTCACAAGTGCAATAAACCCGGTCATATCAACCCCAATTGTCCTCAGAATCAACTCAGCCATGGAAAGAAACATAAAAGGAGAATTTTTGCAGCCACTTGGAAAGAAACTGATGAAGATAATAAAAGCACTAGCAGTGAGAGTGAAAAACAGATTTGTGTCTTCAAGGTGATATAACTGATAGCGATGATGACGAGCTAAGCGATGTATCAAAACTTACTCACTCGGAATTACTTATATATTTTCACGAAGTAAATGGCCGTTTTGAACGACATAGGGAAAAGTATGCTAAAATTGAATCACAAAGAGATAGTTTGATAGAATTAAATAAACAGCTTGATCAATTGGTCAAAAACTATCGAAATAAGAGCCCTAAGTAGGACAAATGTCCATTATTCGAAGAAGAAATTAAAAAATCAGAAATCAAAATTAAATCACTTGAAAATGAAATTCTGATTTTGAAAGAAAGTGAAAACACTAGAAGAGAAAATTCCATTAAAAAGTGCTCACAATTATTAAATGAAAATGAATCTCTCAAAACACAAGTCCAACAATTGTCTACAACTTTAGGAAAATTTTCCAAAGGAGAAAGATCGCTAAATATGCTATTAGGGAAACAAACTGTCAATACTGTTAGACAAGGACTTAGGTATAATCAATCTGAACATGTTAGAGATGAAATTAATCAAGTCAATTCAAAGTGCACGATTTGTGGAAAAACTGGACACAATCACAATAATTACCAGTATAGACCAAAACACGTGAAAACCGTTCCAATTTGGGTTCCAAAAGGCACAAATGTAAAATCCCTTAAAGTCAAACAAATCTGGGTGCCAAAAGGAAAATAATCTTGGGTCTACACAAACATATTTTTCAAAATATTTTGCACTAACAACCATGGACCTATAAAAACAAATAGGTCACAAAAATCTTTTCTCGTGTAGGTGTGGTGGCAGGCTAAGGGACAACAACAGTGTTACTTGGATTCTGGCTGTTCCAAGCACACGATGGGCGACAAGTCAAAGTTCCTTAGCCTAGTATAAAGGTGGCAAAATCACAATGGGCAACAACGAAAAATTATCGGTAAAGGTAAAATAGGTAACGATACATTTATCTTGAACGATTTATTAAATGTGAAAATTTGCACCGTAATCTAATTTAATTCAGCCAGTTATGTGGAATAGAAATGCATGTTGATTTTTGAATTATGCAAAATTGTTGGTCAATTATATTTTTATGTCGAGAACACTATAAATACCTCTTGAGTCTTTAAACTGGTTCATATAGATTTGTTTGGACTATTGATGGTGTCTTCTTGATTGATGATTACTCAAGATACACGTGGATATATTTGTTTATTTTACTGATTCTAGACTTGACATTATGTTCACTAGTTGTTTATTGGCATGGCTTCAATTCAAATCCAAAAGAATTCCATTTAAAAGCTATAAAAAGATTTTAAGGTATTTGTTGCAACTTCACGATCTGGTCTATAACATCCAATTAATGATAATCTTGTGTCAAAGGAAAATTCGGATGCAGATTACACTGGTAATCTAGTTGATAGAAAAATTACTAGTGGAACATGGTTTATGTTGAGACATTCAGTAGTTGCATCATTTTCAAAGAAAATATCTGCATATTTTTCATTTCAACTGATTTTCAATTAGTAGACATTTTTCTTATAAAACCCCTTCTAGAAAATAGTTTTTTGTTGACCTTGCTTCAGATTAGACATTTTAGAAAATTTGATTTTATAATTATTTTTGGATTTGATGACTACATTAACTAATCTGACTCCCTATTGATTATCAAAAAGATAAATAGTGATTGAAAATATGATGAGTGTTGACATTAATCATATATTATGACTAGAGATAGTATATGTAGTAAATTTCTTTAAATATTTAAACAAGATTTATAATAACTTTTGATAGGTAAAAATTCCATGACCATCTCTATTTCTATCATATTTCTAATAGCCATCACTCATCAAAATCCAATATAGTATGTCAAAATGTGGTATTTTTAAATAGGAAATTATTTCTTTTTATTTGTTATTTATTTTTTTAACATCCAAAGTATTCACCCTTATTTAAAAGTCCTCAATGCATGGGTGAATTACTTGTAATTTTTTATTATGTGCTTTCATGCTCATTTAAAAGTCCTCGCGGTTATGCATGGAAGGAACACATATCAAAATTGGTTATTAAATAGACGAGTTGATTCTAATCCCATTTAAAAGTCCTCACGGCTATGCGTGGATAGAAGATACTTGAATTTTTTTTGTTTTTTAAAAATTTGGGAATACTACTAATCTCATTTAAAAGTCCTAACGGTTATGCAAGGTTAGTAGATATTAAAATTCCTGATATTAATATACCACAAATAGACACAACTATATGGTTTTATATACCAACATCACCCCTATCATTCTAAAGTGGAATATGCGCCTAAGAGAGTATTTATGATTTTTGTTTGATTTTGTTTGAAATTTAATATTTATACTCGATTGGGTAGTAATGTTGTATTAATGTCTATCACTTAATCTCTATTTTTCTAACACTATTACTCTTTGCTGATAACAATAGGGGGAGAGAAAAGTTAAGATTTTGGCAAATAAAGGTCAAATATTTTATTTTATATTTTCTGTTTGCATCTAGGTTCATTTGCATATATTTTTTATTTTCATGCATATATGAAGATGGAGCCTTGTTGTAGAGAGGGAGCATTCAAATAGGGGAGCAAATAGAGTCTATGAATGACCAAATACATTTAATAAATTCAAAATCTTAAATATATGTTTGTTATCATCAAAAGGGGGAGATTGTTGAATATGCTAGTATATAATTTTTGTTTGATGATAATAAACATATATATATATATATATTCATCTAAATGTATTCGTTATTATACTATGTTATTAAATAAATATTTGTTGAACAAAATAAATAACACAAAATTTAAATTCAAACATATATTTTATTCAAACAAATATTTATTACAATTTTGAATAGTACAAATTTGAGCTCTCACTATATACGCAATTTCAAATTACAACACATTTTTTCACTATACAATTATCATTTACATTAGCACCTCACTACATATCACTCATTCACTCGTATTTGATCTTCAACTCTATTCAATCTTGAATCCAGCATCTGAGCTATCTGAAAAATAAACACTTACGCGGTAAAATTGAAAAAGAAATATTTTTTGCAGCGTAAAATAAAATGTATTTTGAAAATATTATTTGCCTCAGTCATTTGGGTTGTTCGTCATTATTTTGAATTCATCATACACAAACAACTTGTGACATGCATAGTGTATCATTGTACATGCCACAAGGCCGTGAACACCGATATACACTTGATAAAACTGCAGGGATAGGTGAGCACAAGGTCAAACCCGAGCCATAAGCTGGATTCAACTCAGGTGCACGCAATACAACATACAACACCTCAAATATACACATGAGAGCAAACAAGTATGGCTCGAACAATACAAAACTGAAGTGGCTACAGTTCAAGTCCACATCAACAACATGTAGACTCAACAACATAGCAGAGAAATGGCATATATGAAGACTAACAGTGAAACAGAAGGTCAACAATACATAAGCAACCAGAATCAAGGAAATATGCAACTTAATACAACGCCGATTTCAATTTTAATATTTCAGGTGAGTGCAAATACCACAAATTCATCATGAATGCAATGACCAAAAGCCTCAACATCAAAGAGCAACAAAACTGGAGTATTCAAACAGTCTTGAATAAAGAGGCATGAACAATCAATGAAACGGCATATAGACCAGATACAAATGGTCAAGAGCAAACTACATGATTGAGAATGAATATGAAAACATCATGGATTATTATGGAGAGGCAGGCAAAAGATATATCAATTGGTCTACAAAAATGACTAGAGGCAACTCCAAGCAGACCACACATGAACATGTACACAAGTGTGTCAAAATCAACACAAAACAACACTGCAACACCAACTAGACCAGAGGCACACAATAGCACAAGACAGTGAACAATGAAGTGCAAAGTGCAAACATGAACAAATTCCAAAATCAAGATGAACAAAGTCAATGTCGCAGGGAATTCAAACTGACCATGTCAAAGTCAAAGCCAATTGAACAAGTCCAGGAAATATAAAAAATTCAATACCACAGTCGATTGTCAGCAATTAGAAATTGAACCAGTCCAAACTTATCACATGTATTCAAGCAACTATTTGAGTAACAAATATTAACGAAACATAAGAAAAAAAAACAAGCCATGGTAATCAAGCAAGGACATCATAAAAATATTCGAAAATGAACCGGTCAGGATCAATCACAAGCAACCAATCGAAAATCAACGGCCAAGCATAACAGTTGAAGAAATCAAATAAAATATATACGAACGAGATTATAGGATTTCATATCCTATTTAACCCAAAGTCATCATTAGCATTTAATGCATTCGAGTTCAAGCAAATCAGAGAGCTAATCACTGAAAATCAAACAAATAACTCAAATCTAGGTCGAGCATAATCAAAGTCGAAAAAGAATATCACGTACCAATTTTAAACCAAGTATACGTGCTCGACAATTTGAAGCAAACGTGAACAAATTAATCGATCGAAGAAAGCATTCAAAGCATCATTCAATCAACAACTGAAGTCGGAGTGCTCAATTTCATAGAAGCCCTAATTTTCAGAAAGGAAGAGGAACATTGAGGCAGCCATTTTCAAAAAGGAGAGGATACAGAAGATAAAATAAAAAGAAAAAAGGGGAATATCTTTTATCACTAAGTTATTTTCTATTGGGCCGGCCTTTTCTATTGGACTTTAATATTTAAACTAGGGTTTCTAGCTTTTGTATTGTTTTTATTTTGTATTTCTCTTTTAAACTTTTGTAAATTCTTGTCGTGTGACTAAGGGACGAACTACGTTGGCGTAGTTCGAGAATTCGCAACTTAGTGGCTGAGTTATGGAAGAGTTTTGAACGTACAGTTAGGTTAGTTGATAGCGGGTGTCGTGAGTTTACGTGTGTAAGCGTCTGACTACTTAATTTCTAGTAGAAACCTTGGGGGCAGCACGTATGCAGGGTTTTGCCGAAGCTGGGTAAATTTGTGTTGTTCTATTTCTACTTTTAATATTCTGTTATTATTTATGCTGCTATTATTTTGCTATTATCAGTGCTGCAATTATTTTATATATTTCCACATTAATTTTTATAATTATTAGTATCACCCTATTCACCCCCGCCCCCCTCTAGGGTGAAATCGATCCTACAACTCATACTCGTTCTAGGGTGTTACTAACCCTATCTCTAACAAGATACTCATCCTAGGATATTACTGATCCTATCTCTGATGAGTTTAACCCAGTTATACTTTTAGGTATTCGCTAACCTAAGCCATGATACCAAGCTGTGACGACCCAAAATTCTGACTTCCAAGAATTGACATTAACACAACCATGTAACAAATTCGAGTGCCAGAAAATTGAATAATCATGATTTAAAGAAATAAAGATAGACAATAGAATCAACAAATTCTCACATACGCATGGATCAAATATAATTATACATCAGAGTTAACTCAAATAGTGTTCCACATGAAATAACATAGATACTATTCCAGCCAGGGATAGTTATAACTACCTGCCCCCACATGTGCCGGTACAAAATACATAAATCAATAACACATAAATACTGCGGCAGAAATAAAGGTAGATAATGTCTTCTAATGATCCAGATCCAACCTCCATTTGCCATGGCTTCGGCTTCATAGCTCCAGCTTCTAAAATGCTCCATACTAATTTAAATACTAGGTTGCCCGAAAAAATAGAGCACCTAGAGTTTAAAGAAAGGGAAAACACTCCGGATCAGTCATGGGACTGGTGTGAGAAACTCGAAATACGCTTTAGAGAACAAAGGGTATCTCATAAGACCACGCCGGATAAAAACATGAAACGGGGTTTTACCTTATGATAACCAAAAGTGCTAACGCCAAAATAACGAGATATTATTTTTAATGACATTGTGCTTTTTGAAAATGCTTTTCAAGTAAACTTATGAAACTTAGCCAAAATTGTTTACATTCATTAAATTCCAGCATCTTGGTGTACAATCAAACTCTTACGGGTTCTTATTGGATATTGGATTCCAGACAAGCGACCAAGGTAAGGGACTACCTTCCATACAGTACACCTCTAGAGGGATGCACCTGGGTGTGAGTTCCCCACCCAATGCCTAAACAAGACTATCTACCCAACCGATAGACGAAATACGCCATTTCCCCTGGTCGTTTCCGACCATCTGAGAGCGCTCTTATCACAACCTTCAGACCCGAAATATAGCAGGAGATTAGTTATACTAAGAAAGGAAAATGCGGGCATATTCATGGGGGCTAAACCATGAATCATCTTGCCACACGCCCTGTTTCAATCACTCCCCATTTGATGAGGCACAAGGTAACGCATTACCTTTTCATTCTAGCTCATTCACTCTAAATACCACATTGCCAGATTTGCCAATTACAAATTGACTCCCATAAAAATACAACCTTCGAGCTCCTACGTCTGAGAGAAGGGTGTTAAGCTAAGAGAAGTTGCCTTCTCCACCACCAAAAAAATGTATGTTTGTAAAAGTCAACGTTCGTAATCATCGAAAATGCTTTGTCAGACATTCTCCTATGCAAGTCGTCCAGGTAAAGGATGAACTGAAGGCACCACCCTACTGCATCCCTAATTGCAGTAGCCGTAGCCCTTGTATCATCATAGATCCCAGAACAAGGAATCATTGCTATTCATTTACCTTGAGAGCACCTCCGAGGTTATCAAGAAGCAACCCGCTTGCCATAGAAGATCTCCCGTCTTCAACGTCGTAGAGATTTTCCATCTCGGTTTCTTCAATCATTTGTCCATTTCTGGACTATAGTTCATTGATTCAAAGTGGTCTTTGGATCGAGACTTTGCCCTAAATCCGACCCCGGTTCCTTTGATATTAGTTATCGAAATAAAATAGGAATATGTGTATACAGAATCATAAAGTCTCATTTAATTTAATTGCTTAACCCCCTTTTCCCAATTAGAATCAGTTCTTGATTGTAAAACAATATGAGAATAATTTCCCAAGTGCAAACCCCGAAGGCCTAAACCAACATCAGATCGACACCTTGAAAACTACCCAACTTAACATCACAACAATTGAGTTCTAATTCCTTTTCGCTTATCCAGTTCCATTTTATTTATCTTGTCAAAACTTTTACATGATCTTTGACAAGTACCCAGATATACCTTTCGATCCATTCCACCCCTCGTCTAAGAAATAAACAAGGTCGGATGGATTTCCCATCCTGTTAACTACCTTGTTTGCTTGCTCAGATTTCACAGGCGGGACAAGATGTACTCTTAGGTATTACCGCATACCCCTTTATGTTATTTGCTTTAATTCTCATTCAGAGATAATACCTCATTCATAACTTAAGTCTTCAATTTCAAACTCAATTATTTATCAGCAAACAATGAAGCCTTCCAAGTTGGGGAACTATTTCCTCTCAGACCTTGGTTCAATCACATTCTTTATCCCTCAAATAACAGTCGGTTCTATACCTCGAAGCCTAATGCCACTTTCGAGCTTATTTCCAAACATTGTTTATTATTTAAATAATTCATTTGACTATAGAATTTGACCATTTTTCTAAGGCTTTAGAAAATTCCCAAATAAATCTTAAAAATCATAAGTAATTATTATGAAATCATTCATAAAATATTTGGGTCAAAAACTTCTTCCGGTTCCTTAATTTCAAAATCCAATTTCTTAATCGTAAGTGAATAGTGATTAACTAGGTCATTTTCCATAATTATACTTTTGATTTAAGTATAAACTCATTTTTATCTTCCAAAACCTCATTATTATATTAATAATGAATTTATAAATTTATTTCATAATTTTCAGAATTATAAAACTCTACTTATAAAAATCTGAATTTAACCGCTCTTACAACGACCTTTTTGAAAACTGTTTTGCTCATAACTTGAGATTTTCAAATCGAAAACTTAAATTTTTAGATCCATTTGAAAGCTATTAACTTTATGGACAAAACGTTTTCTGTTTCAAGTCATTCTGACTTGAAATGCATTTTACACTTCTGTTTGAAATTACAGGTCGCATAACCGTGAACTGTCACTCCAGAAAATGCCCAAATTTGACCATCTGGTAAATTGTTTCGGACTTTCCCCATAACATTTCCAAAACACTTATAAGTTAATACAAGTTATTATAAACACTTATCAAAATTTTTATAACTTTTAATTACTATTTCCCCACGGATTTCTTTTATACGAGACTTAACTTTTCCTTATACACATGTAAGGGTAAGTGTGTCGTGACTTCTCAAGATACTTTTATAACATATCATCACATCCAAACAAGTCATTCAAGCATATCATATATCATTAACCATCATTAACTAACTTGTAAATGAATATGAACTTATGTATACTTGTTTACTAACTTTTTCTTCACTAACTTTTCATGTATGTTAATTAACTATCCAAATCATTAACTAATCATCATACTCAACCATCCAAACTTGTTTTCAACTTAATAATACATGTCTAACATTCATTAGCATACAAAGCTATTTAATGTTAGATTTCGTGGAGTTTTCTCACAAAAAGCTTTCCTTACTTTCACCGGATGTTCCTACGGTCAAAGCTTTGCCGTTTGATATATCGAAGCAAGTGAAATGACCTTACTAACTCCCAAATGGTTCATCCTAGGGTGATATTTGGAGCTAGAGTGAGTTTTAGTGGATGATTGTTAGATGGTTGTTCTTAGAATGAAGAGAGGAGAAAGATTGATGCATATATCGAAGAGTCTTGAGTTGTTTAGCTATGATTTCTCACCATTGAAGCCATTGATGGTTTCTTGGACTTGAGAGAATTTATGAAGAAGAAGATGAAAAAATGATAAAGGAGAGAAGAGAATGAGAGGGAGGGTTTATATAGGACTAGTCTTAGGAATAAACTATAGGTATATGTCACTTCTTAATATCAAATCAACATCATACCACATCACTTCACTCCATACTCTCATATACCTGCCTACACCCCCCTTTGCCGTGCGTGTAGCCTCCCCCACCCACCTTTCCATGCGTGTGTATCCCCTCCTTGTCCTTGCCATGCTTGCATTAAATGAGAGGGTGAGTTGATATGATGTTTTCCATAATCTTTGTTTATTCTTTTCTTATATATATATAATATATATGTATTCATATGCATCTATACTCTACATTATACACATATATACATGTTTTATTATTTGTTTATTTGTGTGTGATTACATACATATGTATCATGTATGTATACTGGTTACACACAACGTTCTGATGAAGTTCAACAACTTCTATACGATATTCTGTAGTGTATTTGAATTTCATAAATCAGTCATATTTCTTATTATATTTTTCTCAATATAATTATGTAACCTGAGTTTATAAATAATATTTCCATTATTTTATATTAATTAAACATTTATTTAATTCACTATGAAATCAACTGATTAATATATTCCAATAAATTCAATAACTGAATATTCTATTCAATTATATCTCTAGTTTATATTTAGAAATTTCTGAGTCGTTACAGTATTGGTGGTTAGTAGTCCCATTTGGGTTAACGAATGCACCTGTTTTCTTCGTGGATTTGATGAATCGAGTTTTCCGAGAGTATTTGGATAGGTTCATATTAGTGTTTATAGATGACATTTTAGTATACTCTAAGGATAAAAGAGAGCATGAGGATCATCTTAGAGTGGTACTTGAGTCTCTGAGGCAGCATCAGCTGAAGGCGAAGTTTTCCAAGTGTCATTTTTGGAAGAAAGAGGTTAAGTTTCTTTGCACATGGTTTCGAAGAAAGGCTTGTCAGTCGATCCAGATAAGATTGAAGCTGTTAATAATTGGAACAGACCAGAGACGGTGACTGAGATTAGAAGTTTTCTTAGACTTGTTGACTATTACTGGAGATTCATCAAGGATTTCTTGCGGATAGCAGCGCCTTTGACTAAGTTAATGAAGAAGGATGTAAAGTTCATCTGGTCCAACAAATGTGAGGAAGCATTCCTTAAGTTAAAGCATTTGCTGACTAGTGCACCTGTGCTAGTAGTTCCAGATGGAAACCAAGGGTTGGTGGTGTATACTGATGCATCTGAGATAGGATTAGGAGCTGTGCTGATGTAGAAGTGTAAAGTGATTGCCTACGCTTCACGACAGCTTAGACCACATTTAGTGGGATAGGTTAATGCTGACCCTAGAAACTATAACTAAGACAGGTAGTCGGAATAAGTGGGAATGGGAAATCCAGAATTGATTTACTTGTTTGCATATCATCATAATATTTTAAATTTCTATGTTTAAACCATTGTGGATGCAGGAACACAGTATATGGTTTTATAAAGTTTTAAATGAGATATTAGTGTAGGGAAAATCCGTTCTGCTAAGTGACATGGTCTCACTAGATATCTAAATGGTTTGAGATGGTAGATTATTATTCATACTAGGCTTTATGTCTGACTCGAAGTTTATGTATTCCCCTTAAACTCTCGAGTGCTCAATTGATTTTGAGTATTTTGAGAGTTGAGGTTTTCAGGTACCTCTTTAGATGAATAAGCTTTCGTAAATGTGCAGGAGGAAAGATAGCTATTTAAAGTTCTTTTCTATTTTGATTCCGCTATGTCTTGTTGTAAAGGCAAATTGTTTAATTGCCTAGTTATATACTATGATCATTCAAGGGTGCATCTTCATATGTCGCTCTTGACGTATGTTGTAATAATTATATTTTCTTTGAACGTGGTTCTCACTTTGGGATTATGTAATAAATTTGAAATGCTTTGAAATGGAATGAGAAAGTTGTTTTTTGATTTTAAAAAATTTCCATACCCATGTGTTTCTATTATATCAATGTATCTAATATTACCATATTTGGTCGTCGAAGATTAATAACTATAGATGATTGCAGCATCCGTAGCCGTTAGTTTTGGGCCTCTAAGTGAGGGATGTTACATATGATTTCAACTGTTATAATGTTGATTATACTTCTTTATCTTTATTTCTTACTAACTTTATGATGAGATATTAATTTATGGATTCATGAAATTAATTGAATGTATCTAGAGTGTGTGAATAAGGCTCTATTTATAGATTTCTTCTATTAATAAGAACGCGCCACATCGTATGACACTTGTCATTATACAAATGGTAATACATATGCAAAATGACATATGTCAATATACTTGTCCTTTAGGAAGATCATTGTACACATGCATGATGCCAAGTGTCTTTGCACATGTAATTCATTAATACACTTGTAATTTAAACAATGAATATGACAAAAAAATACATTATGTCACATTATCTTACATATAATAGTGTTATGAATGATTTTTAGAACTCTGCTTGTGTTGAATCAAAATTTGGAAATAAAAGGTTTAGTAGAGTATCTCATTTTTTTAACAGTATGTTTTTCATTGAAATCATTCTTTCTTTTCATGATTTAAACATTCATGATCACAAACCTTTAAAATATTGGTTTTGATATCTAATAGACTAATCATACGGATCCAACATCGTATGGATAACGGTACAAGTATGATCTATTTATTCTGGTACTACACATAATAAGAAGAGAAAGATGAAAAAATGACTATGGAGACCTATTATATGATCAATCATATCATGATATTCACCAAAGAAGAAAATTTTCAAGACGACAATGACGTTAAAAACATATGATCAACGGTCTTATTGCTATTCCTAGGTTATTTTTATAATTAAAATTATGTGATGTTTTATAAATGTTTTTTTACTCTACATATCTCAGTTATACTTTCCATATTAGTTTAAATAAAAAAATTATTATTATAAACTATCATGTCTTTCTAGAAATAAACAATGTATAAGGATAAACTAATATTTACTTTAAAAAATTATTAAACATAAATTTGATCATATACAAGGTTACACTTATCAAATATTATGATTAAATTTCATAATTAATATGATTTTTAAGTGAATATATGAATTTTATGTAATAAATTTAATGTGTAAATTTTTTTGTCAAATTTGGATGCTTAGGATTATATAATATTATTATTTATATCATATTGAATTGTTTTCCATACCCTTATCATTGAATTTTGACCTTATATATATCATCTAGTTTATACTGATTTTGATATGCTAGGCATTAGGTTTTTATTTGATTGTGCATTATGTAATTTAAAATAAATAAATAAAGTTGGCATTATCCTATTTATTTATTTTCCTAAAGTATTTAGTATGTAACATAAAATTGATCATTGAATATCTTAATATATGACTTGGATGTGATTGGATGTGCTTGTAGCATGTTTAAATCAAGTGGTTGTGCTTGTTGCCCATTCAAATCGGGTGGGTGCGCTTGTAGCCCGTTCAAATCAAGTGGGTGCGCTTATAGCCCGTTCAAATCAAATGAGTCTACCTTGAACTCCAAAATAAGGAGGGTGTATCTCATAGCCCTGAAATCGAGACTTTAATGTGTTTGCTTAGTACCTGTTTAAAGTAGGCATTTGAAAAGAACCCTGTATAAGAAATTGTACGAGATTGGATGTAGGTGAAATTCGAACCAGTATAAAATTCCTGCTATCATCTTTTTAACTCTTACTATACTTTATTGCTTTGATTTTTATCTATGATTGCATCTATGACTGATTATTAGTACAATATGAACTTATATATAAGTTAGAAAACACTATTCACCCCCCTTCTAGTGTTAAATTAGCCTTAAGATTCATAATTCCACAACCCACATATTTCACTTCCAATACTTCCACTCTATCCAACTATAGTCATTCGATGGACATAGTGCCATAATTTGGCTATAATCAAAGTGGAGATTTCATATTGAAGATCAACAGTATTCTCAAGCCAAGAGAACTTTGTTATTTAGTCACATCGATATTTTCCGTTTGACCTTAGATATATTAACCAATAGAAAACTATCGAGTGAGTCATTCCATAGGTATCAAATAACTATCAGTATGTAACCCTTTGGTACCTCCAGTTTTCATGATTAATGCACTGGCTTACGTTTGAAGAGTGTTACGTACTCTAGTGTCAACAGATGCATCGATATCCGATCTCAATACATCTTGACTAGGAATATTTAAAATAAAGTGTTTATCATATTGTGATACAATACTAATGATTAGAACCATTTGTAATTACTATCACAATCACACCATTATTGGAATTTTTGTTAAATATATTTTAAATAAACATTTAATTATTTATAACACAATATTACAAATATATAATAGAAAGAAAACACTTTTATTAAGAATGAGAATTTATTATAGATGTAATAATTTATAATAAATTATTGGATTGTCCCTAGGGCATACCTCTAACTCTATCAATCTCCCACTTGCACTTGGGGACGATTATGGAATCTCAATCTCATCCCTTCGATCAGCTTCTCAAGAAGCGGCCTACTTAGATCCATAGTGAATGGATCTGCTATTTTGTCCTTGGCATCTACCCTTTGTTTCACGACCTCTTTCTTCTCAATGAATTCTCTAATAAGGCGAACTTCCGAAGAATATGCTGACTTCTTATGTGCTCTGGGCTCCTTTTCGATCTGTATTATTGCATTGTTATCACAAAAGAAAGTTATTAGATTCTTGGTTTCGTGAATCACTCCAAGCTCACTCAAAAACTTTCTCATTCAGATTATCTCTTTAGTTGGTTCATTGAGGGCAATGTACTCGGCCTCCATCGTTGAATTAGATATTGTTCATTGTTTGGAACTTTTCCAACTAACGACCCCGCTGTTAAGCATAAAACATAACCAGACACTGTTACTATCACCAATATCACTCTGAAAGCAAGAGTCAGTATACCCCTTCTTAAGGAGGTCTCTGTTCCTGTGTATGAGGAATAAGTCCCGAGTATTTTTAAATACTTCAATATACATTTTACAGCTGTAATAACCCAAAATTTTGGCCAGTTGATTTTAAATGTTTAATTAATTTTAAATATTTAAATAATTGGATTTTTAGAATTTAACAACTTATAATTCAAATATAGGAAATGTTTAAATATTAATCAAATGGATTTAATAATTTTATTCAACTCCTTTTAATTAATAAATAATATTGGTGAATTCAATTTATAGATTTATTTACAAATATAAATAGATTGGATAAATATCGATAACTGGATCAAAAATATAAAATGATATTTAAAATTTGTGAAATTATCATTACTGAGCACTTTGTTGGATTTCAATGAAACCAGTTTCATTGGATTTGTAAAAGTGAATTATAATATGCCGTCGAATTTCACGGTAATCAGACGTATCGTTTGGTTGTACGAGATCGAAACGCGTAGAAATTAATTTCGTAAATTTAATATAATAACTGGGTTTAAAAAAGCTATCTTCTACAAATGATCGAATTAGGCCTCGAGAATAGATCCATTATGTTCGGAATAGGGGTATAACATGTAGAACGCTAGGCACATGTCTCATTTGGAGTTTGAAATTTTTAGGTATGTATTTTCGGAATATTTTATTAAATAAAATAATATATAGCATATTTTTCAAACCATACCCAGTCAAATTCAAATCCCATACCCACTTTTTTGCCCATACCTATGCATGCAACCCATACCCTGCTCTCCCTATTTATTCTTGCCTCTAACATGTAAATGGGAATTTTTCCCATTTCAAAAATCCATAACTAACGATTTAAGCAATTAAAAATCATGAAAAAAAAATATCGTTGAGCTCGTATTGAGTTGTGCTTTGAGCTAATGTCGTCGTTGGGATGGTTTGTAGAGTGTGGCCATGATTCAATTTGGGGTAATGAGCTAGGGTTAGTTTTTTTTGAAGTTTGTGGTTGTCGATTGGACGAACGGAGCTCGGATTTGAACTATTAGAGGAGTTTAGCACCTAGACTTGAATTTTCAGGGGGGTTCGACGAAGATTTTGATCGCATGACCGTGTTGAGGGGTTGAGGCTGTTGATCACAATTTTGGGGGTTGCCTTTGGGCGTGGGTTTTGGGTACGGGTGAGTGGAGTTTGTTGACACAAGCTAAACGATGAAGACGGATTCGAGTTTAGCGGAGCGTGTCTTCGTATCAATGCATAACCATGAACATTTGGGATGGGTTATGTGCTTGCCTATGCACGTTTATGTTAGGGAAGAAGAAGGAGTGGTGAGGGGCATTGTTGTAATTTTAATAGATTCGTGGTTTATTAATTTAAATTAACACGATAGCTTATAAAATGTGTACCTCACTTATACGAGGTCGGATTTGAACGCCGTTTTTTGTATTAGACTCGTGTCGTCGAGACCTACGCTATGGAGTTAGATTGAATGAGATTTGAGCTTGTGGGAATTTATGCTAAAATCAAATGGCCGTTCGGTTTTAGTCCAGATTGGAACATTCCGACGGAAACGAAAATCAATGTGAGTTTAACTCACACTAAATTTTACTATATCATATCTATGATGCTATAGATTATTATCGGTTGCTTGGATGTTAATTAAATTGTTTGATTGATTGTTTGGTTGAATTTCCATTTGGAAAATGGATGACATATTAATTTGACTGTTATGAACCCATATGATTATGTATATTATCCGTAACCATTGTTTTGCAGAGAAAATTTATAGAGATATCCTGAGGGGTTTCCCGCCAAAATTATTTATTTACATCTTTATGCTATTATATTGATGGTTAATTGAAATAAATCATGATATTCCATTTAATTATTTAAGTGTCATTATAGCGATTTTGCTATATCGTCATTTATTAATTTTCATCCGCAAAACCCCACCGTATGTTTTTGAACTTGAGCTTGTATTTTCACTAAACATAATGTTAAAATTCATTAATTATATTGATTAATGATAATTTAAAATAATTAATCATTTAAACTAATGATTTTGAAATTAATTAACCAATTTAATAATTGATGTTTAAAATTGGTTTATCTTTGATTTAAACGAGATAGGATTTAATTAGTCATTTTAACCAATGATTACTTGAGTTTGATTAATTATTTAGTTATTGATAATTGAAAGCAATAAACATTTTAATGAATGATATTTAAAAGTAATTAAGCACTTTAAATAATAATATCAGAATTTTATTTATTATTTTTAGTTAATAATGTTTTGAAATCTATTAATCTATTTGGTTAATGAGATTTGAATTTAATCAAGTTATTTCAGTTAATGACTTCAAACTTTAATTAATCATTAATGATTATTTTAAATTCAATTAATTGTTTAAAACTAATGACTTTGAACTTTAATTAATCATTTTAATTAATGACTGTTTAAATTTAGTTTACTGTTTAACTAATGGCATTTGAAATTTATTTAATCATTTTAATTTATAATGTTTTATAGTTAATCAATCATTTTAACAAATGATGTTTTAATTTATCATTTTAACTAATGAGGTTTGAATTTAATTAATCCAATTAAATAACAATTAATTGAACTTAATTATTTGTTTTAATTAACGGTGTTTAAAATTTATTAATCATTTTAATTAATGATGCTTGAGATTAATTATTCATTTAATTAATGATTATTTGAATTGAATAAATCTTTTTGATTAATGATACTTAAAGTTAATTAATTAATTTAATAAAAGTGATTAAAATAAGTTAACCAATATAATAAAAGTATTTTAAGTTAATTAATTAATTTTAATTAACGATGTTTTAAGTTAAGTTAATAAAAGCGTTTCAACCTGTTTCATTACCTTAAATAAAAATCTTTTATAACTCAATGGCGATTTTCTGGCCTCCCCTCTTCCCCATCGTCTTCGCTCCCCTTTTTCATCTCTTCTAGTCCCACCGTGTTGTCTTGATGGCCAAGAATCACAAGGATAAACTGTGTCGTGCTGCCTCAATAGTTCCTTGATCTCATACGGGATCTAGTTGAAGCTTTTTAATTTCTGAGTCGCTTCCCTCATCTTCGGTGAACACTTCGATTCCTGTCAACAATCTAATCCCTCTGCCGCTTGCGATTAAGTCAACTCCTTTGCCATCTGAAGCTTTTGACTGTGGCGCGCTCAATCTATTCTCGACACTCGCTGCTAGCCTAGTCGCATCCCCACTGGATGCAATTCTACTGTCAGGTATTGCCTCGATAAATCCAATTTCGCCTATTTCGCATTTGGTAACATCATGAGGTAATTGGGTTTGTGATTGTTGCACCGTTAACCTTAGAGTCGAACTTACTGCTGTGTTGAATGATGGGTTATAGTCTAATTCGACCGTCTATGTTGCCATTGATACCCTTGAATTAGTTATAGCTGAGAATTGTGATCGGCCTGATATAGTAGGTTGTGATATTTCTCCTAGTGTACTACCTACTATAACAGCCCAAATGTCATTACCTGTACCCTGTGAAATTCCAGTTGGTAATGTGTCCTCCAAGGGTTGTTGTGATACCACTGTTAATACTGTAGCCATACTGGTTTGGTCGTCTCTGTTTAAGACATTGCCTAGGAATGCCAGTGCTTTATCACCACAGAAATTCCGCACACAGGTCATTGATGGTATAAATGTGATTCCACCAGCTGTTCTTCAGGAGGCGGAGAGCCATTGGTCTGACCACCTTGTTGGTTTTTTCCTTGATGCTACTTCTTCTTACTTGGTTTTACATGAGCACTGTAGGCGAGCGTGGAAACTAAATGGTTCGCTTCATGTCCAACTCCTAAACTCCTTTTTCTTTTTAAATTTGGCTCTAAGGAAGATCGTCTTATAAGCAACTATAATTATTCCACATGCATAACAATCATATGCAACTACCAACTATATCAAATAAGCACTCGTGCAATCAATACAATAGGTGATCCTACCCTAGCATGCGAAATACTAGCCTATCAAATGCGATATACAATGGTGAAAGTATATATGATAAACAATGGGTCTTACCATTTAAAGAGCTCCGAACACATAGTTCTCATGCTCTCCTCAGTTTTCCATGTACAACCGTCATTGCTTCCACTTCATTGTACCTTCACTAGCCTCATCACTTTTATCCTAAGCTGTTTCATATCGTGTCCAATAATACGAATTGGTCTATGAGATCTTGAAACTTCTGGTTCTACCTCAACGTCTTCAAGCTGATCCAATGTAATTGTCATGCCTAAGTCATACACAAATTTCCATAGACAAGAAACATGAAAGATGTTGTGTACGCACACCATCTTTTGAGGTAAGTCGGCCATATATGTTAACTTCCCAATCATTTCTATTATCGAAAAGGACCTACAAATCTTGGTGCCAACTTCCTTGTATTACCGAATCGAACAAAATTCTTCAAAGGAGATACCTTTACAAAAACCATATCCTCAACAAAAAAAATTCCAAATCTCTACGTCTTTTGTCAGCGTAGCACTTTTGTTGAACTTGAGCGGCTTTCATCTGTTACCGAATGATCTCAATCTTTCTTGAAGTTTCTGTAATCATATCTGGCCCAAGAATCAGTTCCTCGCCCGCTTTCCACCAACATGAAGGAGCATTACATGGTCGACATACAATGCTTCTTAAGGAGACATATCGATACTCGACTGATAACTATTTTCATATGCAAACTCCACCAAGTGCTAATGGTCATTCCATGATCCTCCAAAATAAATGACACATGCTCGCAAGAGATCCTCCAATATACGATTTACTCTCTCAGTATGCCTACCCGCTTGCGGTTGGTAAGCTATACTCAGGTGCAGCTCGATCCCTAACGCCTCTTGTAAGCTCTTCCAAAACCCACTGGTGAACAACAAGTCTCGGTCACTCACAATGCTCTTTGGCCCATCTTGAAATCGTATATCCACTTTACATGCAAATCAGTCAACTTGGATGTCGTTCTATTTGACTTTAAGGGTATAAATCTGGCACTCTTGGTCAATCGATCAACCATGACCCAAATGCTATCATACCCATCTCGAGTCCTCGATAGTCCGTCAATAAAATCCATCGATACTTGCTCTTATTTCCACTCAGGAATATCTAGCAGTTGCAACAATCTATTGGATTTCTTTTACTCTGCCTTTATCAACTGGTAGTTCACACACTTTGAGATGAATGCCCAAACATCTCTCTTCATGCCTTCCCAATAATAAATCTACTTCATATCTTGGTACATCTTATTACCACCAGGATGAATGGTCAACCTGGAATGGTAACACTCTCGTAGCACTTCATCTTGCAATCCTTCAATATCGAGAACAAACAATCTCCCATCTTTATGATGCCAACCATCTCGGGTGTGTTCGTATTACTTCAGGTCTTCAGATTCTACTCCTTCTACTATCTTTGCTATAATCTCCACCAGCCTAACATCTTGCTTCTGACTAGCACCGATCCTTTCAATTAAAGTAGGTGTGATAGACAAACTTTCCAACATCCCTGGTTCCAGCTCGCAATGAGACCTGAAATCATATCCAACAATGTACTCAATCTACTTCCATTCCAAGAACATTACTCACAAACTAGCATATCATTTGCTCAATATATCGGCAACCACATTCCACTTTCTTGGTGTATAGGAAATGCTAAAGTCATAGGAGGCCAAGAACTCCAACCACCGTTGCTGATGAAGGTTGAGATCCTTTTGAAAGAAGAGGAACTTCAAGGATTTATGGTCCTTAAACAGCTCAAACCTTTCTTCTAGTAGATAATGCCTTCACATCTTCAAAGCAACAACTATTGCCGCTAATTCCAAATCATGAGTCAGATAATTCCTTTCATGCGGCTTTAGCTACCGATTAGCATAGGCAACAAATTTTCCCTCTTGCATCAACAACCCGCCTAATCTAGTACCACAAGCATATGTATATACTGTCAACTCCTCATTTCCACTTGGAATTGTCAACACTAGCGCACTCATCAACCTCTGCTTTAGAATCACAAATGCATACTCACACTTTGCATCCCATACAAAAGCTTAATTCTTCTTCGTCAAATTAGTCAACGGTGGTGCTATCTTTGAGAATTCCTTGATAAAGCGTCTGTAGTATCCTGCCAATGCTAGGAAACTCCTCCCGTCTATAGCATTCTTGGGCTTCTTCCAATCTCGGACCACTGCCACCTTCGCAGGATACACTGCTATACCCTATCCAGAAATGAAATGATCCAAGAATCTCACTTCTCCTTTCCAAAAGTGATACTTGAAAAACTTGCTCTCAACTTGTGTTTTCTTAACACCTCTAGAATAACCCTCAAGTGCATTTTGTGATCCTCTTCAGTTCTGGAATAGATAAGAATATCATCAACAAACATAAGTACAAAATTGTTCAACTGGGCTCTAAAAACCCAATTCCTGAGATCCATAAAGTATAATGGAGCATTGGTCAACCTGAATGCATCACCAACCATTCATAAAAACCTGATGGTGTAAGAAACACAATAATAGGCACACTGTCCTTCGCTACTTACAACTGGTGAAATCTTGTTGCCAAATCCATTTGAGAGAACACATTTGCACCATGAAGCTGATCAAAAGAGTCATCAATTATGGGAGTGGATACTTGTTCTTCTTCATCACTTTATTCAGCTTATGATAATCTACACACAACCTCAGAGAGCCATCCGCGTTAGTCGTGAATATTACATGTGCACCCTACTCATATATACTCCTTCAAATGAACCCTCTCTTTAATAGGTCATTCACTTGCGGCGGCAATCCAGTCACTTCCTCTATGCGTCTGGCTCCCTTTACCAAGTCTATTCGAAACTCAATCTCTCTATGCGGCGGCAATCCAGTCACTTCCTCAAATACATTCGGATACTCTCTAGGATTGACACAAATGACAACCCCTCCTATGGAACTTTAAGCGAATATAGAAAGCTAACTGTTACCCCCATCTTCTGGTAGCCAGCCAATCACTACCATCTTCCCTTCCACATCTCCAATCGTCACCAATAGCTTTTTGCAATCCACTATTGTCTCATACTTCTTAAGCCAGTCCATTCCCTAGATAATCCCGAATCTAACAAAATTAAAGACAAAGAATCGTAAACAAAAGAGCATCCATAACTCGATAACACCAGGCCACGGCAAACCATGCAAAAGCTAGTAGAGCCTCCAACAACATTCGTCACAATCAAAGATTGGTCTATTATCTAGGGTCTCAATCCTAATCTATCTTCTAGGTCACTACATTGAATGAATGTGAAGCCCTGACATCAAACAAAACACGAATCGAAGAATCCTTCGTGGAAAGCATACCTTGAATAATGACTCCCTTTACCTTCTCCTTTGCCGAAAGAGCACTCGACGAAGTCGGAATAGCATTAAAAACGTACGCTTTCACAACGTGCTTATTCATTACCAGTTCTGAATATTCTTTCTTCAAATGCCCAGGCTTATCACAATTGTAGCATTTCTACTTCTTACTCACTTTAAAATCTTTGATCAAGCGACCATTCTCCTTATACCCATAGAAAGTAGGTTCCCATTTAGCTTTCTTTTGGTTATTTTCCTCTCAGGCCACTTCCTCTTTCCATTCCACTATTTATTGCCTCCACCGCATCACTATGGTTTCCGCTCTTCCTTCTCAGCAGAAATGACAATAGCTATCCTAGACTTAGGATATAAATTCTCATGACGAAGAGCTTCCTCAACAAGCTTCTCAAATTGCTCATAAATATGGTGTACCAGCTTCTCTCCAAGGTAATCTTCTAGACCAATGATGAACTTTTCATTTTTCCTCAATGTAGTGTCGATAAATGACATTCCATGCTTTGATAAAGCATCAAACTCTACAACATACTCAAAAATGGCATCTCTCCTTGCTCAAGATCAGCAAACTTCCTAAATAGCACTGACTTCTAGGCAGCTGAAATGAACTTCTCTTCAAATCTTATTTTGAACAGGTCCTAAGTAAACTGATTTTGGGTGGTAACAATAGAAATGGTGTTCCACCAATTCATGGCCCCCTTGAAGCTGTATAGAGGCCAACTTCATCTTCATTGTATCATTCACTTCCATATCACTAAAGATGCGCTCGTAGGTATCCAACAAATCCTACACTTCTATGGCTGACTCTGTTCCATGGAATGGTTTTCCTTCTAGAGTAGAATAGTCTTTATTAAACTTGGCGAAATCAACCCTGGGGCTTGCATGGAAGCACCTCCACCAACAGCCAAAGTAGGAGCAGCAACTTGAACATTCCTTATCATAGTTACCATCATAGCATTCAACATCGCTTGCAAGTCTAGTGTAGCAGCTCCTGACCCGGCTCCTTCCTCAACTCCCGAAGCATAATTCCTCACAGTATTTCTTATATGCCGGCTCATTCTTAATCTATTACGAGAATGATTAGTCTCTCATAAAGAAAACGGTATCTATGGTGATCTTGTGCATGCGACTTACACTATATAATATATTACTATATAGCTTTGAAAACCCAAATATACAACAAGTACACACTCTCCCGTATATATACACACTCGATCCAGTCTAGGGTGATAACTCATTCCTTATCTCTACTGGATCATAGCATCAACTTAGGTTAATCGTGTAACCAAAGCTATGATACCAAATGTGACGAATGCCCTATACCACTGGCACTAATAATATCAAAATCATGCGCTTCTATCATGCCCAGTCGATATAGGACGATCATCAGGATTGAGAATAAAAAATACAACATATAACCTATCGTATATCTCATAGCACATGGATAAACTATAATGTCATAGATATAACAAGAGACACTGTAATAACTATATGAAAAAATCATCAAAGTAATAGATCCACAGAGTTATACATCAAAAGCAGTAGAGTTTATACAACAAGATCAAACTCAACAACTATCTCATTACAAGAAGAATAAGCAAGCATTGCCAAGGCTTTGTAGTATTGCACAACGAAAAAGCATAGAAATCCATATATGTATATAAAACGAGATAGCTCCATCCAACTTATCCTTCGCACAACTACTACATCACCAAGACCTACGATCCAGTCTACTCATTTAAGAGTGCCAAAGATAATAAGAAGCAAAGCATAAAACCTTGGGTCAACAATAGTCTGGTGTGATCGGTAAATGAATCTCAAAATACTGTACATGTAAATACAGTAAAGAACAGAGGTAAATGAACCATACCTGACCTGTCCCTACAAACAAAGAGTTAACACATAACAACATAATATGCTACTATACAAATATCATAAAGGTACTCTATAGAAATAAGGATATCAGCTCTACCGATATCCTTATCTCCAACACCTACTCCTAATAATATCTTTGAGTGATAAAGAAAGCAACCAAAGCAATCGTAGCATTCATCAAACAGTCTTCACTTTTAATCAATGTGCTCTAAATATATGATAATTCATATGGCCTCCTTATTGCCAGGGACTAATGGAAATCCCGGTTTTTAGTGTTATTTGCACCAAAATTAGGCACAGATACTCAAGTATAGAATAGTAGAGAAATAAATGAAGAATAATCAAAATTAAATAGAGAGGATAAGTAAATAAGCAATCAGAATTAAGCAGTAATAAAGACACAAGGATTTATGGTGGTTCGGTGTTGTGTGCCTACGTCCACTTTGAAGAATTTGCCATATTAATCACTTGTAAATTTGATTACAATGAAGATTATGATAATAACACTTGATTACAATGGAGTTCAAAGTAGAAGCAACGTAAAGATCCTTTATATGAAGAAAGAGGTCTGTATTTATAGGTAAAGACAACAGAATATCTCGTTGGAAATTCGGCAATATATTCTCCAGATCCGTAGGGGCCCACTAGATCGATCGCAGGTTCCAATTCACAATTTGGAACGATCGGTGATGATGATTCATTTTGTCCATGATGCTGGTGCAATCATTCATGGTGGCTCTCCCATACCTCTAATGTATGCTTCCAAAGTTTAGTGTCATTCTGAGTTGTAGTTTGTGAGATATTAACCAGTATTCATCGAGTTGGGTTGTTTGGCTGAGTTCATATGATCGTTCATGAACGATTCATGCTAATCGTTCAAATTTGTTTCTTTCATCATGCGATCATTCCTAGGGACTCCTCTCTTCAATATATTGATGCTCAGACAGTTTCAAGTGTGCTGTACTTGTAGATTTTGAGATATCGATCGATCATATTTGAATTGAGCTATGTAATTGATACGATATGATCCATAATATTGAATATGGATCATACCTAATCTAGCTTTAGGGAGTCATGAACTTCCATGCTCTAAGTGTTTTATTGAGTTCGCCTTCAGCTTCTACTTTGTTACCGCGTCATATTATCATTTAGGCCCGATCTCTAGGTTTCTTGTTCGTTATTCTGATACATCGATCCTAATGACAATTGAGTCTGTCTCGTTTGATTAGTCTAGATATAGCCAGATCAAAAGGTCAGAAAACATTTGCCCTGTGCAGTTAAAGCGCTCGGCAGATCCAAAGCAGCGGAGGTGCAAAAAGTCATAGCGGGGATATAGCGAGGATATAGCGGGATATAGCGGATGACTCTAAAATAGCATATAAAACTCGTACTTAATGTTTTTACAAATATATAAATGGTAATTAAATGAAAAATTATCATTCAATTGAATTATAATTAATACATAAATAATTTTAAATAAAAACATGTGCGAATATACTTTAAATAAACGTAAATATGTTATATAACATAATTGAATTTAGTAGAATATTAGAGTATTTTCATTTCTAAAAATATAAAAAAAATTAAATCAAATAAATTATTTTCGTAATTTTTATAATGTATAAATGTCAATTTTCAATTCATTTTTTTAAAGAAGATATAGCGGAAATAACAAAATATAGCGGGAATAACGGAATATAGCGGAAATAGCGGGGCTTAAAGCGGAAAGGCTATATTTGGGGCTATATGAAAAAATCGTAGCGGTAGAAATCCGCTATGAGATATAGCGGGGTTATAGCGGGGTAATAGCGGGGCATTAACTACACAACATTTGCCCCCCAGAGTACATCTTGTTTGAATATGATGTGCTTTGAATCATTGTAAATTTCTATCGTCGAAAAGGATTCCATCCAATTTATTGAATAGTCGCCATCCTTTCATTGAGTCGTGAGAGTCGCATCTCCTTCTGTTTGTCATAACTATTGGTTGATTTCCAACAGTATAAATACTAGATTAGGTTTCTCGATGATTATCTTGTTTTGCTTCTAGTGATTATTAGGCTCTCGCAATTTGGCTTAGACTCTTCTCCAATTGATTACAGGTGAGAATTCAACTTTTGTCAATTTCAAAAATTGAATTTTTCAATACGTATATTACAGCATATATGTATTCATACCTGACCCCCAATCATGATTACACATTCACAGGTCGTTGTCAAGTCCTTTTTTTAGGAATGATCGTATCCAATCGTTAATAGGTGTGAGAGAATAACGAATCATTCTAGATGAACAATAGTTATACAACAATACAGAGCGATCACTATAAAACGATTGGTAAGGAACGATTGTAAAGACTAACTTCAAGGGTTTCAAAGGTCTGGCCTATCCTCATATAAATACTTTTCACTTAGCCGCTCCATCCTCTCTATTCACTTTTGCATCGTTTTAACCCAAACCGAAAAAAGAAAAATTGCTCTTCCTTCATCTTCATCGTTCAAAATCACGACCCAAAACTCCAAATCAAAGATCATTCCTCCTCCACTTAATTTCCAATCAAGCATCCTTCTCTCCATACCAATCATCGTTATATTCACCTCTCCATATCTCGTGTAGAATTGAACTCGAACCGTTTCCACTGTTCAAATTCTAATTTAGGTGGGTCGATTTTTGGTTTATATGTGGATTTGATAGCAAGATTTTGGGTTTGTCAATGTTTTTGTGTTTGATTAGAATGATGGAGTCGATTGATTTGAAGTAGATTGGAGGAGGAAGGGCTTCGGCCGATCATTTTAGAGTTGGTGAAGTGGTTGTGTTGGATTTGAGGGTTGAAAATGATCGTTCATGAATGATCGGTTGTAGTCATGGACTTGGTGAATCTTCGAAGTAGATGAATCGACTTATGAAATGATCGTATGGAGTTGATGTTGAGTATGGTTTTGATGTGGATCGATCATACTAGAAAGATCATATGAGAACAATGCGGCATGTGGAACGATCGTATGGTGCTGGTTTGGTTCAAACGATCGGTTGAATGTTGATGTGAATGATCAGATGGAGAATTGAAGCAAATGATCAGATGGAGGATTGAAGCAAATGATCAGATGGAATAGTTGGAACGAATGATCTAATATGGAACGATAGGAATGATCGGTTGGAGGAACGGTGTGGCGCCTGGCTTGACTATGAATGCTCATTATAGAACAATCGGCTATACTTTGGTGAAACGATCGGTTATCAGCAACAAACTTTAAAATGAAACTCAATCATATGAACTTGGACTTAGAAATGAGCTTCGGCCTTTAATACTTGAGTGAACACATACGACTTGTATATGACTTGAACTACATAATGTGACATACACGACATTCGAACTATAACATGGACAAATGCCTTGGACAATTCTTTTGAAGCTCATTCCCCTATGAACATAAAGATCAATCTTCGACCTATTGATAATCAATCTTAAGGTTCAAGCCGAACCATTCCCTAACGATGTAAAGAATTGGTTGAGATGGTCAGCAATAAAGGTCACTCCGGCCAAACCCCAAAGTCTCATTGTCTTTTTCACCTTTAATTCTATATAATTTGTCACTGTATTTCATGGCACTTCACCATACAACACTAGCACTCACTCTCCACCGGGGGGTATAGGTTATTTTATCTAATAATGTTTTTTTACTAAATTCAATAGCGATGGATTCCAGACGTTTAGAACGTCTCGCAGCTATGTCCGCTGGACCGTCTTCTCAGCATGGCAATTCCAATTCCAAGTCGAGTTCTGCCACTAAATCAGACAGTCCGCCTCCTAGTCATCAACCCAGGCAACCAAAAAAGCTCTGGTCCACCATTTGATTTACTCTCTGCCATTTTTACTCTTCCAGCAGAAATCATCGATCCTGCTCCTAACACTTTGTAGGACGCAGTCTTCTTGGAAGATCTTCTAGATTCGGTGGCCTCGAAGATAAATAAAGCTCCTCTTGGCCGAATCCATGAGAGACACGGGATTTCATTTGATGATGTACTAGTCCAGTCATGGGACGATAGAGCTCACAGGCCTCCAGAGGGGTATACAGCATGCAACAAATTTATGTGCTGGGCTGGTTGCATTCCGCCGTTTAACTCATATATCCATGAGGTTCTACATTACTTGAGGATAACCTCGGTGCAACCGCATCCGAATGGCTAATCCTTGCTCAACTGTATTTACACGGTGTTTATGGAGTTCTTATATCGCCCTCCAACTATCGAGGACATTCGATTCATATTCACCTTCGAACAACGGACAAGGAGTCTCTCGTTTACATTTCTGGAGTCAGTTAAGAAGTGCTAAATCTTATCAGTTACTTGGAATAAATTAAGCGCTTTCAAAAGCGAAAGGTTCTTTATGTGATGTTCGCATGGCTTTGCTCAACGGTGGTTGGAAAGATTTAAATGTTACCCTTCACTTTAATTCATATGCTTATATTCGAGTCGTATCCTAGACTAAGTAGTTTTACTGATTATTTACAGCCACTATCTCACGACCCGAAGGTAAACATCTTGAGGAGCCAGTCTCGACTATTAAGGATGTACCACTAGAAGATAGAGATATTGAGTGCCTCCTTGCCGATGAATGTCTCATCTCCTTTTGTCTGATGGAAGAAGGCTAAAGTATAGGGTGAAAGGGACGCGGAAGATGATCTTAAGGCTATTTAACACTAGAGGGGGGGTGAATAGTGTTTTAAGAATTTCTTTAAAACTTCTTTGATTTAAATTGAATTAACTAACTTAATGCAAATACACAATCACAGATCAAATCACAGAATCACAAACAAATGCAAATATAAATAAAAAGCAAGTAAAGGAAAGAACACACCAGGAATTTTATACTGGTTCCGTGTTACCCTACATCCAGTCCCGCACAACCCGTACGGCTTTCTATTCAACAATAATCTAGATTACAATCCCTCGATTCCAAGGCAACGAGGTACACCCTCCAGATTCTCAGGTCTCTGGGTAGAACCACTTGATTCACAGGACACAAGTTCACCCGATCGATTTCCAAGGACACGATCACACCTTTATAACCCCACACAAGTTTCTTTGAGTACAAATGTATCTATAACTCTGATAAGCACTGAGATTCTTTGGAGAGAGTGGCAGAGAATCAAACTAGAGATATTCTGGTTTGATTCACTTAAGATTTCGGCAAAATATGGATAGGATGATTAGAAAATAAGATAAGAGAGTAAAGAGGAGAGAAAATAAAGAAAGTAGTTACTGGAAAACGTCCATAACAGTCTCTATTTATAGAGAATGAATGGATGTGTCCATTCGAAGAGGTTTAAACGAATAGACACTTCTTTTGAAAACAACCTTAGCTGTAACGGGAAGCATGTCGACATGACAGGTAAATAGGATGTCGACATGGTCTAGTAAAAGGTGATGATTTGCTTTACTTTGAAAATGATGATTTAAAACATATGCAACTTTATTCAAATGGACTCTATGTATTTGTAGAAGGTATTTAGAAGTAGAAATACTTATGAATGTATATATGTATATATACTAAAATATATTTAAAATCAAAGTAAATAAACTAAAGTAAATATAATATTAAAATAGATTTTGAGGCTAAAATATCAAGGACAATTTTGAAATCAAAATATAACAAAATGATAAATATGATTTTGAGGCTAAAACATTTTTGGAAATATGAACGAAGGTTTTTCTTTTGAAAAGGAATATTTGAAAATCATTTTGAATCAAAATTAGTGGATAACAAAATAGGGCTACTATCCGTTCCACTAGATATTTCGTGAGTTCCATCTCACTAGGGTTCCATCCCTTTAACAAGAACGAAGTGGATTCCATTCCACGAGTAAATTGGATAAAAAAGAATGATAGTGCTTTCAAGGAGTTTTAACAAATATCTAACCTAACTATATTATTTGTCTTGAACTCTTGAATATCTTGAATCTCATGAGTTTTCAATCTTGAACTCTTGATCTTTGTCTTCATCAATTTTGTTTTCTTTACTGTACAGTCTTCTTTTGTTGATACCTGCATATAGATTTCCTGCACATATATATTTTATAACACTTCTATAGTTGTTGTCATCAAAACCACTATCCTATGGACTAACATTCTCCCCCTTTTTGATGATGACAACCTTTGTTTATAAAATATTTATATTCTCCTTATAACTCCCCCTAAATCTAATAACTCCCCCTTAATCTATGCCTAACTAACCTATTTTATACTTCTCCCCCTTTATCATCAACAAAAAAATGACACTAACTCCCCCTAAATCTATGATATTAATGATAGTGTTATCATTAATAATACTGAAACTAGATATAACAATGCACTAAACATCGTATACTTAGAATGTTATATATGAGCAATATAAGAATAAGAATAATAAGTGTAACCACAGATTATTTTATTCATTTCAATATTACTATATACATGACTATTTAAACTTATAAACACATAAATAACTAAAACAAGAAAATAAACAACTCAACGGTTGTTTTTGATGATGGGAGACTTGTGGACAGGACAATTTGGGTAATGGAAACAGAAATTTCCATGTTGTTCCACAATGTTCCCATAAGAATCAAAACAAACTTCCCCTACACATACTGCTTCATCATCAGTTTCTTCGTCCATTGGTTCTTCCTCTTCTTCTTCGTCTTCGTCTTCTTCTCCTTCTTCATTTGCTTCTATGTTAGAAGAATCTTCAATTACAATTGGATTGGCATGATTATCCATGAGGAATTTTTGAAGATTCCTCAGAATTTTCCCTTGTTTCTCTTGCTCTCTTGCCATTCTCAATTGTTGAACTTGCATTTCAGTTAACATCTGCAGCGAATCATTAACTTTCTCCTCTATTTTGATGACACGAGCGAGTATGGAGTTTTGGAAAGGGCCATGTGAAGGAGAAGGGAAAGAAACCGGTGATATTTGATTAGGATTGGATATGGAAGCCATGGATTTGATGTTTCTAGAAAGTAGAATGAAGAAATAATGATTGGAGGGAAGAGAAACTCGGAATGGGTGAGTTAAATAACCACCCATTCAAAAATTAGAGGGAAAAACGAACTGTTATTTTTACCGTTGCATGTCGACATGACGCATGAATACCATGTCGACATGGTGTTGCAAAATGCTATGGTTAAGAAAACATTCATATATACCCTATGTATACTACTATACTATATACTATATTTCAGAAAGAGAACATATACCTAATTCTCTTCTTAACTTGGTGAAGACAGGTTCTCCTAAAGGTTTGGTTAAAATATCAGCTATTTGATTTTCAGAATTAACGAAATCAAGAGAAATTTTCTCTTTATTTACGTTATCTCTTAGAAAATGGTGTCTAATGTCAATATGTTTAGTTCGGGCATGGAGAGTTGGGTTTTTGGACAAACTAATGGCACTAGTGTTATCACAGAAAATTAGAGATTTCGTGATAGATATACCAAAATCATTCAAGGTTTGTTGCATATACAAAACTTGAGAACAAGCTAAAGCAGCAGAAACATACTCTGCTTCAGTTGTTGATAGGGAAACAGTATTTTGCTTTTTACTGAACCAGGAAATTAAGGAATGACCTAGAAAGTGACAAGTTCCACTTGTACTCTTTCGGTCTGACTTACACCCAGCATAGTCAGCATCACAGTAGGAAACTAATTCAAATGAATCATTCTTAGGGTAGAACAATCCATAATCAAAGGTGTGTTTAACATATCGAATGATACGTTTCACAGCTTTTAGATGAGTTTCCTTGGGTTGAGATTGATATCTTGCACAGAGACAGACACTGTTCATGATATCTGGTCTACTAGCAGTTATATAGAGAAGTGATCCAATCATTCCTCTATACAAGGTTTGATCTACGTCTTTGGATAGATCATCCTTACTTAACGCTATATTGGTTGCCATGGGAGTTGGTTTTCCACTCACATTGGTCAAGCCAAACTTACTAACTAACTCTCTCGCATACTTCTCTTGACTGATAAAGATACCATTATCTAATTGTTTGATTTGTAATCCTAGGAAAAAGTTAAGTTCACCCATATGACTCATCTCAAACTCTTTTGTCATAATGTCAGAAAATTCTTTGTTCATGTCAGAATTGGTTGATCCAAAAATAATATCATCTACGTACACTTGTACAAGTTGAATATCATTTTTGTTTCTTTTAATAAAAAGTGTGTTATCTACTTTACCTATTTCAAAATTAGATTTCAAAAGATAAGACCTAATTCTATCATACCAAGCTCTAGGAGCTTGTTTTAGACCATACAGGGCTTTCTTTAATTTAAAAACATGATTTGGAAATTTTGTATCTTCAAAGAGTGGAGGTTGTTCAACATAAACTTCCTCTTTTACAAAACCATTTAGAAAGGCACTCTTGACATCCATTTGAAAAAGTTTGAAATTATTGAAATTAGCGAAAGCAAGCAGAATTCTAATAGCTTCTAATCTTGCTACGGGTGCAAAGGTTTCGTCATAATCTATACCTTCTTCTTGACAATAACCTTGTGCAACGAGTCGAGCCTTATTTCTAACAACCTCACCTAATTCATTTAATTTATTTTTATATACCCATTTAGTGCCTATAATGGATTTATCCTCAGGTCTAGGAACAAGTTCCCAAACATCATTTCTGGTGAATTGATTCAATTCTTCTTGCATAGCAAGAATCCATGAATCATCAGTTGATGCTTCCTTTGGATTTTTAGGTTCTATTGAGGATATAAAAGCAACATGACTCATACTGTTTAATTGATTCCTAGTTTTAACAACAGATTGCATATCTCCTAGAATATTTTCTACAGGGTGATCTTTTAAAAGCCTAATCTTTTTATTTGGATGAAAAGTTTCATTTGTAGCATCTACAGATTCATGATTAGAAATAACTAAGTCATCCTCATCATTAGTCTGATCAACTTCTTTGAAATTTTCATCAAAGGAAACATGTAAAGTTTCTTCAATAGTGTTTGTTCTTAGATTAAAAACTCTATAAGCTTTACTCCTGTTAGAATATCCAATAAAGATTCCTTTGTCGGATTTAGGATCAAACTTATCTAAATTATCTTTTGTATTTAAGATAAAACATTTACTTCCAAAAATTCTGAAATAAGATACCTTAGGTTTCTTATTGAAAAGAAGTTCATAAGGTGTTTTATTGGTTAGAGGTCTAATTAAAATCCTATTCAAAATATAACAGGCTGTTGCAACTGCTTCAGCCCAAAAATGTTTTGGTAATTTACTATCAGAAAGTAGAGTTCTAGCACACTCTTGAATCGTCCTATTCTTACGCTCAACTACTCCGTTTTGTTGTAGAGTTCTTGGAAACGAAAAATTGTGAGTAATTCCCTTCTGATTACAGAATTCCTCAAACTTCTCATTTTCTAATTCACCATCGTGATCACTACGAATAGTGATGATCTTGGAAGAAAGTTGGTTTTGAACTCTTTTTGAAAAACTTTTAAAATAATCAAAAGTATCACTTTTATGTTTTAGAAAGATTGTCCATGTATATCTGGAATAATCATCCACAATTACAAAGACATATTTACTTTGGTTAATTGATTGAATCTGAGATGGACCAAATAAATCTAGGTGAAGTAACTCAAGAGGTTTTGAAGTAGAGATCATATCTTTAAGTTTAAAGGAACTTTTTCTAAGTTTTCCTAATTGACATGCATCACATATACTATCTACTTTAAATTGCATCTTAGGGAGGCCTCTTACTAGATCAAGTTTGGATAGTCTAGATAAGAGTTTAAAATTCAAATGTCCAAATCTCTTATGCCAAGTCCAAGGGTCACTTGTATTGGCCAAAAGACATAGATTATCATTTGAAATTTTCATACTAAGAATATAGATATTCTTTTTCCTAACTCCCTCAAAGATAATATTAGATTTATTATCTTCGATGTGACACTTGTCTTTTTCAAATTTAATCCTATATCCTTTATCACATAACTGACTAATACTAAGTAGATTATGTTTTTGATTTTTAACTAACAAAACATTTGAAATAATAGGAGTTTCAGAATTACCTACATTGCCGATGCCAACCACATAACCTTTTGAATTATCCCCAAAATTAACCAATCCTCCATCCTTGTAAATAATGTCATTGAGTATCTCTAGATTTCCTGTCATATGTCTTGAACATCCACTATCAAGTATCCACTTGTTTTTCCTTATTTGCACAGCTTGTCCATTGTGAATAGATTCATTTGTCGCCATGAAGCAAGATTCCTGCACAGTGAGCAACTTTTGTAGACTACCTGATTCTATATAACTATCAGGCATCAATTTATGAGACCACAATGATTTGATCATTAAAGAAATATTTTTAGGAAACATTTCAAACTTAGCCATGAACTTTTCAAAAATCAGATTATGAATACTTTGAAAAACCCGGCTCTGATACCAAATGAAAGGGACGCGGAAGATGATCTTAAGGCTATTTAACACTAGAGGGGGGGTGAATAGTGTTTTAAGAATTTCTTTAAAACTTCTTTGATTTAAATTGAATTAACTAACTTAATGCAAATACACAATCACAGATCAAATCACAGAATCACAAACAAATGCAAATATAAATAAAAAGCAAGTAAAGGAAAGAACACACCAGGAATTTTATACTGGTTCGGTGTTACCCTACATCCAGTCCCGCACAACCCGTACGGCTTTCTATTCAACAATAATCTAGATTACAATCCCTCGATTCCAAGGCAACGAGGTACACCCTCCAGATTCTCAGGTCTCTGGGTAGAACCACTTGATTCACAGGACACAAGTTCACCCGATCGATTTCCAAGGACACGATCACACCTTTATAACCCCACACAAGTTTCTTTGAGTACAAATGTATCTATAACTCTGATAAGCACTGAGATTCTTTAGAGAGAGTGGCAGAGAATCAAACTAGAGATATTCTGGTTTGATTCACTTAAGATTTCGGCAAAATATGGATAGGATGATTAGAAAATAAGATAAGAGAGTAAAGAGGAGAGAAAATAAAGAAAGTAGTTACTGGAAAACGTCCATAACAGTCTCTATTTATAGAGAATGAATGGATGTGTCCATTCGAAGAGGTTTAAACGAATAGACACTTCTTTTGAAAACAACCTTTGTTGTAACGGGAAGCATGTCGACATGACAGGTAAATAGGATGTCGACATGGTCTAGTAAAAGGTGATGATTTGCTTTACTTTGAAAATGATGATTTAAAACATATGCAACTTTATTCAAATGGACTCTATGTATTTGTAGAAGGTATTTAGAAGTAGAAATACTTATGAATGTATATATGTATATATACTAAAATATATTTAAAATCAAAGTAAATAAACTAAAGTAAATATAATATTAAAATAGATTTTGAGGCTAAAATATCAAGGACAATTTTGAAATCAAAATATAACAAAATGATAAATATGATTTTGAGGCTAAAACATTTTTGGAAATGTGAACGAAGGTTTTTCTTTTGAAAAGGAATATTTGAAAATCATTTTGAATCAAAATTAGTGGATAACAAAATAGGGCTACTATCCGTTCCACTAGATATTTCATGAGTTCCATCTCACTAGGGTTCCATCCCTTTAACAAGAACGAAGTGGATTCCATTCCACGAGTAAATTGGATAAAAAAGAATGATAGTGCTTTCAAGGAGTTTTAACAAATATCTAACCTAACTATATTATTTGTCTTAAACTCTTGAATATCTTGAATCTCATGAGTCTTCAATCTTGAACTCTTGATCTTTGTCTTCATCAATTTTGTTTTCTTTACTGTACAGTCTTCTTTTGTTGATACCTGCATATAGATTTCCTGCACATATATATTTTATAACACTTCTATAGTTGTTGTCATCAAAACCACTATCCTATGGACTAACATAGGGCTAGTGAATACTGCTCAATTTGAAATGGTAAGACAGCGGGCCATGGTTGGTCAAAAGGGCAACCGGGTTGATCCTGTCGTGACCCTAGTCGTGGGAGCTTAAGAGATCATCGATATAGATGCTAAAAAAGCTAAAGGTGACGAGCCTGGTCGTGATAATAAAGGGTCTAGTTTTAGGGTCATGGTCAGATCCTCGCAGACCTCACAACCCTCGACTCTCGAGAAAGGAAAGAAAAAGAAACCAGTCTATCGATTTATAAGAGTTGTCTCTCCAATCAGACCAAGCCATCTGCTACTCCTCAAGTTATTCCGGATGAGTCCTCTTCTCAACCATCTAAGCATTTAGGCGAACCACTTGACTCATATCTAACTTACCGATTCCACACAACATTGAAACTTTTTGCTTTACTGATATGAGCGTCAATGGGTCAGACTCTCCTACCAGAACCGGTGCAGAAATACCATCTATTACTAAACCAGAGGTTACTCCTATGAGAAAAGCTCTAACATCTAGTCCGTCTGGGGGAACACAAGGACACTTGCACACATCTGCACTTCACAACATTGCACTGCGTTAGTCTTGTGCCCTTCAATATTTAAAGTCGACTCATTCCTTGTTCTCTTTCATAAGAACCATGGTAAAGAAGAGGAATATATTCCAGTCTCTCCAGGACTTATCCCGCAAAACTTTGGGCTCACTTTCAGGCCCGTATCATCAAGGCGGTGGTCATAAGTATGATCCAAGCTATCGCTCTAGTCGAGATCGAGATTGTTAAGATAGAGGTGAAAGAAACAGGTCCGCCCATTACAAGCATCAATCAAAATCTAGTTCCCATCCATCAAAGGGTTTTGAAAAGCAAACTGAACGTCAGGACCCGCCTATTGATTCTTCTCATGGTCCTCTGATTTTAATTCCTCCACAGCATTTAGTCCCTTCTCATTCTTAGCGACTTAGTGATCATTGTTGTCATAGCAAGCATGTTACTCCCTACAAGTCGGGTAAGGAAAGTGCTGATGTTGCAACAACTACCGAGGAGCATGAAATTGATCCTGCCACGCGCATGGCCCAGCTCAGGGAAGAGTTTTCAAACTTGTTCTTTGATGGGTTTTTCTTTCCTCCTAATCTAAAAATGGTCCCCAAAAGTTCAAAAAATAACTATGGATTGTGTTACTGATATCCACAGGCAGTATAATGAGTGGATGAAAGCTGCAAAGAAAATGTCCAAAGTATCCTTCAAACGAGCGGCAACAATTGAAAAACTAAAGCGCTAAGAGGCCCAAGATGAGAGGATCATCGAAACTTTAACAAACAAGCTGGAAGCTTCAAGGAAATCTTAGGTAGAGGCTGGGAGAATAATGAGACCGCCGTCAAGGCTTTAGAGGATGAGAAGACCAGACATCTGGATGAAGTTCAAGTGTTGCATCATCGAAACCATCAACTTGCACTTGGAAGATACACAGCCCAAAAGAGGATAGCTTTGAAGCTAAACTTGAACGTGAAACTAAAGAGAAAGATGAGGCGCAAAGGATTGGCCAGGACACCTGCAAGGAGCAAGTGAATGTCAAGCTCGAAAGGGATGTGGCCGTTAAGAAATCTAAAGATGTTGAAGTCCTTGTTCAGCATGAAGTAGATGCCGCTAAGGAGAAAAGTAGAGAGGAAATAATGAATGAGCTTGACCCACTACTTATTCTCTGCAACGCTAATGTTCTTAAGCATAGAAACCTAGAATGGCTTGGAGATGACTGTCCCTATTAGCTTTTGCGCGCTTGGGAATTTCTTGTTGCTGAGGAGAAAAAGGCGCTCAATGCAGAGGAGATTGATCTGATGTGGTTTGAAGGTGAGATCTTACTAGGAGATGAACCCAAAATTTAACATGATGCCCATCTTGTGTTTCAACAAGAGTCGGTTATTGCCTCTTAACATGAAGCGGGTGAAGGTTCCGGGTCTGTGCACGAAGCTACAACTAATCTGCCCCAAGTGTCTTAGGGTATTCTTAGAAGTGCCATGGGTTCTTCCACTGTTCCAGGATACAACCCGGACAAGCCTCAATATGAAATTCGCAGTGAGCTTTTTCTAATTCCAGAACGAAGTTTTGATGATACTCCGCTCATCTCGGGAGCCAGACCGAAGAAGGTATCTCATTGACACCCCCCGTCTTTCAAAAAGCTAGGGTGTCACCTGTTGATATTTCTAATCTTTTTAGCTATGTTTCCTCAGCTTTAGTTCTTCCAGCTGCAATTCCTCCTCCTCAAGGATCCCAACCGGGGCCTCAAATGCCCATAATGGAGTCTGTTACAATTACAACCTCGGGTACCACTTAAGACATTCTAGAAGTGGAGGCTTTCGTACTTGATGAGCACATGGTGGACGCGATGTTGAGGGAAGGTAGTGATCCGTGCCATGAAATCCTGATTAACGAAGACGTCATGATCATGGGCATCTTTGATCCCACTTACGAGCTTAGTCTAAAGGAGCGCATTGAGAAGGAAGAGTTGTTGAAGAAAAAGGCTAAGGCTGACCCAGCTGACATGGACCCCAATGATCCAGATCTTATTCTACTTCAAGTCATTCCTCTAGGCGGGTTGACTCCCTGGGATGAGATCCCTCCTATTTCTAAGGATGATGTTGCTTCGATCCCCATATCTAGAGATGTCTTTCCGAAAAGAGGTAAAGGTAGTATAGGATCGAAGAGAGAGTCCGGTGAGAGCTCAAGTGGATCTACCCTAAGAAATCTAGGAAGAACAAGAAGTCCAAGAAGTAGTCGTCCGATTGGCTTGATGTGTAGATAGCTTATGTTGCTACTCTTTTTCTTTTGTTGGCTGTGTTTTTGGGGGTACGGCCCCTGCTTATAATTCTCATTTTTTTTGGATACACTTGTACTGCAACTTACAAGTTTAATGTGAATAAAAATTATCTTGCTTTCATAGAACTCTTATGCGTATTTGCTTAAGTGATCAAGCTATTACATTTTCTACCCAATGTACTTATAATTCATTGCTCGTTACTCGGATATTGATTCGATTCATCAATCCCATGTCCTCCTGAGGTCGTGGCCTCGAGTCGTTTTCAAATGTTAGGCTCAAGCCTTAATGTTACGCTATCGAACTCAAGGGTTAAGCAATTATGTTTCTGTCCCTATCTTGGATTGGTAGAATTAATTAGTGGATGGTTGAGTTCCATCTCCACTAACTTTGTTCTCATCCTTTCGAATTCAGGTCTGAGTTGGTTAAGTAGTAAGTGGTCGAATCACACTTATTTATTCGTTTATACTCATATCCATGCTCCATGGACAAGAGTTATTCCATGGGTGGTTGTATGCACCCATAATATTTGTAATCTAATTCATACTTTGGGAATTTGGAGTTGTTTGGAAAACTGTTGAATTCAATTTCCCATAGTCAGTTATCTTGCCCCCAAGTATGAGGTTCTATTCAACAAGTGATCAGTCGAACTACGATCACTATCAAGTCATGTTGACTTCATTGTATGGTGGGATTTAGTTGGTCGTATGTCGCAACTAATATGTAATGCAATGCCAGATCATAGATATGAAGTAGAATTCGAAGATTTATTTTCCAAATGGTAGAGAATAAAAGTGAATCTGAGGTATCGAATGTTAATCTTACTTAGCTTAGCTCGCATTCTCTATCTATTAGTAATTCTTCGTCATCAGTAATATTACACTAGAATACTATGTAAAGTCAAGAGAAAGCAGTCGACAACAGATAAGTCTAGTCAACCAAACTATTCTTAAAGGAGGTATTTGATCATGAAATATATGTCTATTCTTAAAAAGGTTTCTTTATTGAGGAGGTATTTGATCACTATTGAGAGTATGTAATCCAAACTATTCTCAAGTCAACAACTGATACTCAAACTCAATACACATATATACTATTTACCTACTTCCCTTGGGAGTGTGATTCCATCAATAGGCCCTAGCTTGAAAGTTTCCTCTCCAAGCCTCTGTTCAATAGCATATGGTCCTTCCCAAGTAGTATTTAAATGAGACGGGGCATGAAAAAACCCGTTTCAAGATGAGATCTCTGATTCCAAAGGTTCTAGATTGGACTTTAGTATTGTAGTATAGGGCGACTCGATGTTGGTGCGCAGCTGCCCTCAAATCAGCTTCTTCGTGTTTCTCGTCTACAATATATAGACATTCCAAGAGGGGTTCCCTTGTTGAAATCTACGGTTTTCTATCGGATTAGAAAATTGCCAATTTTTTTTAATAAAAATAACCGCAAGCGCACGGTGTACAATTTTAGTACATGGCGAGTACGGGTCAATTCGTAGGGAATTGAAGTGATTTAAAATTCTACTCAATCAAATTAACCAAAAGTTTGAAGTAGTTTAAGCTAAAAAATGTTTAAAAAAACTAAAAATGAAAGTGACTAAAAATATGAGAGTAGAAGGCAATTTAGAGGCAAATCCCTTCTCATGATCACATAAATCAACATATGAAATTATGATCTCTCTTTTTTTGGTCATTAGTGAATTTAGTTGATGTGTTTATCATAAGAATTGTCTATTTGTGCTATTAATTAGCCCAACATAAACCATGAAACTTTAACACACTCTCCAAACCACTTGTTAACTCTCAGGAAAATGATAATGAAATCAAAAATAAATTCTATTCTAAGCATGATCTATTTACTATTGATTAGTAATATAGACTATCAAATTTTGATTCTAAAATCCACTTCATTATCATATTCATATGTATGTGAAGAGGTAATTTGTGTTTATGTTTGTTTAAGCATAGCCTATTTGGTGTCAACAAACTAGGCTAGCAAATTTAAAGTTAAACAACAAATTTTACCACATCAAAAATTCCATTAAGCATAAAATGTAATCAAATGAAATCACTATGTTGAATCTACATGTTTAAGAGAGCTTCATTACCCCTAAATTGAAGGGGTTTAGCTTCTCATATTTATTATCATTTCAACAAATATAGATTGCAATATAAACATAAATAAGAGGGAAAAGAGAGCTAATCTAAAAGCTAATCTACTTGCATAAAAGAAAGAGATCTAAACTAATAACATAAGAAGAAATAAATAAGAAAAGAACATGAATTAAAAGTACATGAATTAAAATTGCATATAAGAAAATTACAAGAAGAAGAGGCTTGGGAAGCCATTTTATTTCTTATTTAATTTGTAGCTACAACTAAACTAACTACAAGGTGGTGCTAAAAGCTCATTACATGAAACATGAAGGGTATTTATACATGCTTAAAACCATAATGCATATTTTAGGGGAATACCCAAATTTCCCTTGAGGAAGTGTGGCCACCAAGTTATCATTAGTATAATTAATCTTCCATTAAATGTGCATGTGCTTTTAGTCTCCTCTAACATATGCATTAGCTCCTAATTGAAGATCATGGTAAGTGGGTAGGTAGGATCCTCCATGTTGCATGAATTGATTTATTTCTTCTTTCTTTTGTTTTCTTCACCTGTGCATGCATATTTTCATGAAGACTTCTTCCATGTTGAATCCAAATTTCTACAAATAAAAATAAAATATGCAAGTGAATTTTCTCAAATTAATTCATACATAGAAATGACCATTTTGCCCCCATATAAAGATGAATAAATGATGATTTGAAAACAATGAAATTTTGGTTTAAACATGTTAAAATACCCTATATGCTCATTTTTAAATTAAATTAGATTAAATATGAAAGTAAAAATATGCACATGTGTTGTAGGTGTCCCTAGTAGGAAACATGATTGTATTGAGCGTATGCAACAAGCCGTTAAACCTCTAGGTGTTCTTAGTAGGACGAGTGTTGTCTTGTGATGTTTTTCAGTGGATACTACCCACAAAATCCAAATGCAACATGAAAAATTCCTACATGCAAGATTAATTTATAATGATATGAATGCGAGCTTTTGAAAATATTTACAAATGAAGAATTTACTTTTAAATTGACACAAATAAGTTAAATATAAGTTTTGGTCATTATCAAGAAATTTAAGTACTTTTACTTGTCAAAATTTCCAATAAAAATTAAGTTTTCATAACAAATAGACTCTAGTTTGGCTAGTTTTTTCGGTTGATAACATAATGTAACTATGAAATGAATCCTTAGTTGATTATCAAAGTTTTTCAAAGTGGTATTTTTATTTCTTTTGAATAACAAATCAAATCAAATAAGTAAATATAGTGCTTGGATTTCAATTGCTTACTCTCTCTTTATTTGAAAATTTTATTGATATTAACAATATTTACATATGCCTAACTCTGATAAACTAAGGCCAGATATGCCACCTATGAACTGCCTTGCAGGCTTATGTGAGGGGAATATAGAGCATGGCGAGTGTATGCACAAGTGTGTACACCTATCAACTGTTGGGGTTATTAATGAAAGAATTTTTATATACATACACCTAACTCAGATAAACTGAGGCCAGATATAACGATCATGCACTACCTTTCGGCCTTACATGAGAAGGGTATAGAGCATGGCGAGTGTACACACTTACGTGCGAACACAAGACTCTAGGTGTTTCTTATTTTCACAAAAACCAATTTTTTTTCAAGACAAAGATTTGCAAAATCATCTTAGCACCACCTAACTTAGAAGATCAAGAATGAGAAGGGACAGACCTTTCGGCTTTAAATTAACCACTCGTTTAAACAAAGATTACAATTAGGATATAGAAAGGTATATTATCACCCATGAACCTTCCTATATACTAGTTAAACCATCGTTATTTGTAATCAAACTTTATTTTTAATTTTGTTTAGACAAATAAATTTTCAAAAATTCCAATGTAATAACCAAAAACTTATCCTATAATGTTTCTTCAAAAATAAATCAAAATGCTAAAAGAAAATTTTGTTTTTTTAGGATTTTTTTTAAATTTTGACTTTTGGAAAGAAAATGCAAAAAATAAACCATGAAAAATCAAAAATAAAGATGAGACTCCCCACCCCACACACTTGATTTTGACTATGCCCCCATAGTCAACCCAAGTGAAAGGAGAAAAATAAAAATAAAAATATGACATATATTTACATAAAAATGAAACTATATTATTTATATGACATTAGAAAATATACTGTTAAAGAGTAAATGAAATGGTATTCCAAAGACTAATTCATTTGTCTCGTCAAGTATGAGAGACACAGCTTAAGCACAGAAAACCAAACCATAAAAGATTTCAAAGTTAAATGTTTATTTGGAAAAACGAAATACGTTTCATTAAAAAATTTATGAGTTGTTTTATTTTCGATGTTTTTTAGGGTAGAGAAAACAATTTCTTGAAGTTCAAGATTATTTTCACCAATTTGACAGTCAAGCTTATCATTGACAAATTCTTCAAAATTATTGATTTTAAAATCAAAATGGTGATTTAAATCTTCCTCTTTAGAATTCAACAACTCATCTTTGAAAAGTCCAAAAAAATTGTGTTTACTAAATTCGTCTTCCTTTGTTGGATTATCAACAACTTCATTGCATGTATCAATTTCAAAATCTAAAGTTGCTGCATTCAATTTTTCAAAATCGAAAAAAGAAAGATCGAATTTTAAATTTGGTTACACACTTTCAAAAGAATTAAAATCCAACTCAATTACCACATTTTCAATAACTTCATTAAGATTGTCATTTTCAATTTCAAAAATTGTTATTTTAAAATCGTCAATTTTGGTAAAATCAAAATCATTTGAATTTTGAAGTGAATTCAAATTTTGATTATGTTGAAAACTTTGATTTGAGTTATCGCACAAATATGAAATACACAAATCATTTATCCTTTGATTTTTTTTATGTAGAGAGTTCAAGTAAAGATGAAATAAATTCAATGCTCTTTTCAAGATTTGAGGGTTGGTCATCATTTTGAAAACTTTATGGTGCAAAATTCGAATTGTTTGTACAATAGTTGTCATTAAAATATCCATAAGAGTTTGATGTGAAACTATATGGATTATATTGATTTTCACAACTATTGTAAAATTCTTGCGAGTAGGGTAATTCAGACATTTTTAGAAATGGTGTTTTTTTAAAGGACAAGTATTTACCAAAGAGAATTTATTTTTCAAAAGAGAGATATGATTTTTCTTTTTCTTTTTAGATTTTGGGAATTTTTTATTCTTTTTTTTAGAAGATTTTTGTTTTTGGATTTTTGATTTAGATTGAAAAACAAAGGAAAAGATTTAAAAAGATTTTTTTTGGATTAAAAAAAACTAAGTTAAGGAAAATTTATAGTTTTTTTTGGGTTTTGATTTTTTTTTAAATATGCTGAACTAATGCAACTAAATGAATGCAAGGACTTAATTATAATTTTGCTGTCTGTAGTAGCTCCTAATCCAAAATTGTATAATCACGCTTTGTCTTAATTTAACAAGATAGTCCTTAGTCAAGTAACGAACAGGAGTTATAGGTGCACCATGAATCACCGTAGCAATGCAATCGAAGATTTAAGTACCTTCATAGAAAAATCAGTATAATATTTACGAATTAACATAATATTTATAACTGATTATTGCTCTACCGTAGCCTAGACACCAAGAAAATAAACAGTTCAAAGAAGACAACTTGTCAAGAAAAATTAAGCCCTATGTGAGCTCGTGACTCCCTTAAATCTAAAGTCTAACCGTTATTCTTAGTCAAATTCCAGAATGAAATGAAATTTGTGGGCTAAGGAAGAGGTGATGAAATCCCGCACCATATGTGGATTTGGATTTTGCCCTTAGAAAATAAAAACAAGATGAGATGAATGCAAAACAAAAATTAAACGTGAATTAACAGTGCAACTACAATGAATTTTGTTTTTATTTTTGAATTTTTTTTAAAAAAAATGCAAGCAACCAACAATGCAAACTGAAAATAAAAATACGAGATAAGAGCACAATACCAGAGCATGTAGAATTATTAGCAATTTATTTTTAAAGTGGCGAATTTTTTTAAGCAAGCAAGCAGAGCAGTATTTTAGCAGCAGTTCCTTGCCTTGATTTCCTACAACCTGAAAATTTTGAACAAAAAACTAATTCAAAAAAAAATTCTTTTTTCTATATATCAAAGAAGAATCTTAAAGCAAATTAAACCGTTGAAATCGACAGTTTTACTATCATTTTAGAAAATCACCAAAAATTAAAATGAAAAAAACCGCAAGCGCACGACGTACAATTTTAGTACGTAGCGAGTATGGGTCTATCCACAAGGAATTGTGTTGATTTAAAATTCTACACAATCAAATTAAACAAAACATGAGATTATTTTTAAGCTAAAAAATGTAAAACTAGCTAGAACAAGTGAATGAAATATGAGATTAGAAACGATTTAGAGGCAAATACACTCTCATATTTTTACATAAATCAAGACAAAAATAATCTTGATCTCTCTATTTTGATCTTAAGTGGAATTAGTGAAGTATTTATCATAAGCATGGTTAATTTATATTATTAATTAACATAACTTAAACCATCCAACCATAATACAACAACCAAAACCACTTATCAAATGTAATGAAAATGAAGTCAAACCGAAAGCTATTTTATGTATGATCTATTTACTATTTTATTTAACATAGATCATCAAATTTTGATTCTACTTTAATTTCACAATCAAAAATCAATTAGTAAAATGATGATGTAAATTGTGTTTATGTTTGAATAAGAATAGCCTATTTTTAAATATAACATAGGCTATCAAATTCACTTTATAAACTTACATCAAAATCAAACTCTTCATGAAGCATATAAGAGATCATAAGTCACACAATATGTTGAATTTACATAATTTTTAGAGACTCATAAACGAAGGGGTTTAGCTACCCAATTGTGTTATCATTCAACACTTGTAAATTTCAACATAGAAAAATAAGCAAAGTAAGAGTTAATTAAAATAAAAGGAGAATTAATATACTTGCATAAAATAAATCTACACTACTAACATGAAAGAAAAGAGAGCATACAAATGAAAATAAGCATAAAAGAACATGTAAGCATGAGAAAAAAGCAAGTAGAAAAATAAGAGGCGTAGGAAGCCATTTTATTTCTCATTTTGTTTGAGGCTACAACTTGCATTCTCATGTAAAAACTAAAACTATATTATATGAACATAAAAAGGGTATTTATACAAACCTAAAACCCTAATGCATATTTTAAAGGACTACCCAAAATACCCCTTAGGAAGTGTGGCCACCAAGTTATCATTAGCCTCTAATTAATCCTCCATTAAGTATGCATGTAACTTTAATATCCACTAACATGTGTAGTAGCTCCTAATTGTAGATCAAGGTAAGTGGGTAGGTAGGGTTCTCCATGATGCATGAGTTGATTTATTTCCATCTTCAGTTGCCTTCTTCTCTTATGCAAGCATGAATACATGAAAGCCTCTTCATATTTCCATCCAAATTTCTACAAATAAAAATAAAATATGCAAGTGAATATTCTCAAAATTAATATATGCACAAAATTACCATTTTACCCCCAAGTCGATGCATGAATGATGACTTGAAAGAATTTTTGAAATTTGGTTTTAAACAAGTAAAAATACCCAATTATGACATTTATTTAAATAAAAATAGATTAAATATGGATGTAAAAATATACACATTTTCGTGCACATCAAATACCTCCGCACTTATATTTTTATTCGTCCTCGAATAAAGAAAAACTAAGATAAATCCATTTTCATAGGAAACCCGATTGCATTGAGTGTATGCAACAAGCCATTAATCCTTTGGGTGTCCCTAGTAGGACGAGTGTTGTCTCGTGAGGTTTTTCAGCGAATACTACCTGCAAAATCCAAATGCAATATGAAACACTCCTAAATGCAAGATTTATTTACAAAGAGATGAATGCAAGTTTTTGAAAATATTTACAAATGAAGAATTTACTTTCAAATTGACATGAATAGGTTAAATATAAGTTCTGGTCATTATCGAGAAATATAAGTCCTTTTACTCATCAAAACTTAAAACAAAAATTAAGTTATCATCACAATTAGACTCTAGTTTGGCTAGTTGTTTCGGTTGATAACATAGTGCAACTATGAAATGGATCCTTAGTTGATTATCAAAGTTTTTCAAAGTGGTGTTTTCATTTCTTTTGAATAACAAGTCAAATCACATAAGTGAAAATAGTGCTTGGATTTCAATTTCTTACTCTCTCTTATTTGAAAATTTTATTGATATTAACAATATTTACATATGCCTAACTCAGAAAACTGAAGCCAGTTATATCACCCATGCACTACCTTGCGGGCTTATGTGAGGGGAATACAAAGCATGACGAGTGTACACACAATATGTATCGATTGTAGGCGTTATTAACGAAAGAAGTTTTATATGCATACACCTTACTCAGATAAACCGAGGCCAGATATACCGATCATGCACTGCCTTTCGGTCTTACATGAGAAGGGTACAGAGCATGTGAGTGTACACACTTGCGTGTGAATACATGACTCCAGGTGTTAATAAAATATATACATATATACAAAAACCTTTATATATATATATATATATCAAGAGAGAGTTTTAAAATATCATCTTAGCGCCACTTAACTTAGAAGATCAAAAATGTTATCGTCGTTACTTTAAATCAACCACTCTTTTGAATAAAGTTTACAATTAGGATATACTTCATAATTAACATCCATGAACCTTCCTATATGCTAGTTAAACCATCATTACGGGTAATCAAATAATTTTATTTTTGTTGAGACAAATAAATTTTCAAAGATTTCAATTTAATAACCAAAACTTGTACTTATCCTATAGTGTTTCTTCAAAAATAAATCAAAATGCTAAAAGGAAAATTTAATTTTTTATGATTTTTTTTAATTTTGACCTTTGGAAAGAAAATGCAAAAAATAAACCATGAAAAATCAAAAATAAAGATGATACTCCACCCACACTTAATTTTAATTGTGTCCCCACTGTTAATGCATGATATAATTAGTGTAACGAGGAAAAATATGTACATATTTATAAAAGAGGGTTAACATTTCTTACTAGACATAGCATGTCTTATGAAGAATCATGAGCTACTCCTTTTGAGTACATGGAAATTCAAAGTATGGTTTCAAGTGATGACCATTGACTTTGAAAATTGTTCCATCCCTAGGGTTTTAATGAAAGAACTTTTTGGTTAGGCGAAAATGTTTTTCTTAAGATAGACTTATCATGAAAAAAAATTATTCTTTCTTTGTAAAATTTTTCGTTTTCATACGCATCCTTCCTAAGTTCTTCTCGAGATCAAAGTTTAAATTCTTCACTGCCCACAACGCTTTGTGTTCGATTTCAACTGGTAAATGGTAAGCTTTCCCGTAACAAAACAAAATGGGGACATCCCAAGGTTAGTTTTAAAAGCAGTACAGTAAGCCCAAAGAGCATCAATCAATTTTTGAGATCAATCTTTATGATTTTTATTAATGGTTTTCTTCAAGATTTGTTTTATTTGATGATTTGAAACTTCAACTTGACCACAAGTTTAAGGTTGATACGGAGTGGATAACTTGTGGGTTATCGAGTATTTCTTTATTAAATTTTCAAAAGAATGATTGCAAAAATGGGTTCTGTTATCACTTATTATTGTGCGAGGGGTGCCGAACCTTAAAAAGATGTTTTTTAAGGAATTTCACAACAATTCTATGGTCGTTGGTTTTACACAGAACGGCCTCGACCCATTTCAAGATGTAATCAACAGCAAGAAGAATGTACAAATTTTCAAAAGAATTGGGAAACGGTCCTATAAAATCAATACCCCAGACATCAAAGATTTTGATCGTAAGAATGGGGTTTAGAGGCATCATATTTCATCTAGAAATTCTTCCTAGCATTCGGCAACGATCGCAAGTTTTACAAAATTCGAATGAGTCTTTGAAAAGAGTAAGCCAATAGAAACCACACTGAAGCACATTTTCAGTAGTTTTTCGAGGACCGAAATGTTCACCGCACGCTTGATCGTGACAAAACGAGAGAACACTTCTTATTTCATTATCCAGGATGCAACGGCGAATGATTTGGTTGGAATAGTATTTAAACAAGTATCGATCATCCCAATAGAAGTACTTGACTTGGGAAAGAAAATTATATTTATCTTTATTTCGACCAAAATGAATGGATTTCCTTAGTGACTAGATAGTTCACTATGTCGGCATACCATGGATCGACAGAAACAGAAAGGAGTTGTTCATCGAGAAAGTTTTCATTGATTGGTAAATGCGATGGTGTGTAGGGAAGACGAGACAAGTGATCGGCTATGACATTGTCAGATCCTTTTTGTCCTTGATTGTAAGATCAAACTTATAGTAAAAGGATCCAATGAATTAAGTAAGACTTAGCGTCCTTTTTAGCGAAGAGATATCTAAGAGTAGAGTGGTCTGTGTAAATAGTAATATCTGAGCCTATCAGATATTGTCTGAACTTTTCAAGTGTGAAAACTACCGCTAGAAGCTCTTTTTCAGTGGTTGTGTAGTTAAGTTGAGCATCGTTTAGAGTCATACTAGTGTAGTAGATAACGTGAGGAATTTTGTTGGTGTGTTGTCCTAAGACAACACCAACTGCAAAGTTCGAAGCTTCACACATTATTTCAAATGGAAGATCCCAATTCGGTGAGCAAATTATAGGAGCAGAAACAAGTTCGTTTTTGAGATGTTCAAAAGCAGAAACACAATCAAAATTAAAGTCGAATGAAATGTCTTTTCCTGGAAGAGTTGTAAGAGGTCGAGCAATCTTACTGAAGTCTTTCACAAAACGTCGATAAAAACCCGCATGTCCAAGGAAAGAGCGAATGTCTTTAACAGATTTGGGAATGGATAGATTTGCAATGACATCGATTTTCGCTTTATCTACCTCAATGCCTTTATTTGAAATGACATGTCCAAGGACTATGCCTTGAGTGACCATAAAGTAATATTTTTCCCAATTTAGCGATAACTGTTTATCCTTGCATCGTTTAGGAACGAACTCAAGATGGTGTAGGCATATGGAAAAGGAGTTTCCAAAGATAGAAAAATAGTCCATAAACAATTCAAGAAAACGTTCAATCATATCAGAAAAGATGTTGACCATGCATCTTTGAAACGTAGCAGGAGCATTGTAAAGGCCAAAAGGCAAATGTCGATACGCAAAAGTGCCAAAGGGACACGTGAAAGTTGTTTTCTCTTGATCTTCGGGAGCAAATAGAATTTGGTTATAGCCAGAATAACCATAAAAAGCATTATAATTCATGGCCGTCTAAATGTTCAAGCATTTGGTCGATAAAAGGAAGAGAGAAGTGATCCTTACTTGTTGCAGCATTTAGTTTTCGATAGTCAATGCAAACACGCCAACCCGTTTGAGTATGAGTTGGAATAAGTTCGTTAGAATCATTCTTGACAACAGTAAGTCCAGACTTTTTTGGTACAACATGAATTGGGCTAACCCATGAACTATCAGAGATTGGGTAAATGATTCAATTATCAAGAAGCTTAAGAATTTCATTACGAACCGCATCCTTCATTCTTGGGTTAAGTCTTCGTTGCGCGTCATGAATAGGCTTTGCATCCTCGACTAAATAGATGCGATGTTGAATAAGAGCGGGACTAATTCCCTTTATATCGGTGATCAATCATCCAATTACTTCTTTGTTTTTGGATAGAATTGAAAGTAAGGAAGTTTCTTGCTCAAGAGAGAGAGAGTTGCAGAAATTATGAAGGGAAACATTTCGTTGTCCCCTAAGTATGCGTACTTAAGGTGATCGGGAAGTGGTTTAAGGTCCAACCTTGGGGTTGCTTGATTAAAGAATTAGGTGAGATTCAAACTCAACTGGAAGCAATTCAAATGGGAGTGTGTATTCAATCTCGTTAAGGATTTCATGAAACAATCTTTCGTACTCGACCTTGCGTTCATCGTTAAGGTCAAGCATCTCATTTTCGAAGTTTTCGTGAATGGCACTAACTTCCTACATTTGGTCGCATGGTTTATTCGATTGATTTTCAAGATTGAAAATGTTAAGATTCAAATTCATGTTTCCAAAAGAGATTTTCATCGAACCATTGCAACAGTTTATTAGAGCATTTGGAGTAGCCAAAAAAGGATGGCCTAAAATCAATGGAATTTGAATCATTGGATTATTCACGAGTTGAGTCTCCAAAACGATGAATTTGACGGGGTGAATTGACCAATTTTTATGAGTACGTCCTCAATTTCTCCTATGGGTTTCTTAACCGAACGATCGGCAAATTGAAGAGTTACTTTTGTCGGTTTTAATTCACCAAGGTCAAGTTGTTGGTAAACTGAATAAGGAATCAAATTGACACTCGCACCCAAATTGAGTAAGTATTTGTTAATCATTTTGTCTCTTATCGTGTATAAGATTGTCGGACATCCAGGATCTTTGTATTTAACGGGGATTGATTGAGACAAAACTTCGCTAAGTCCGGCTTTCTTGGGTACATGAGTGTGTCGTTTTTGAGTACACAAGTCCTTAAGAAATTTAGCGTAGTTTGGGACTTGTTAAATGATGTCAAGAAGAGGGATGTTAACTATCACTTGTTTAAAAATTTCCAACATTTTTTCCATTTGGTAAGAGTGTTTTCTTGGTCGAAGACGATGTGGAAATGGAACATGATACTCAGTAGGTGGGTCTACTTGAGTAGAAAAAGAATTTGGATTGGAGTTTGATTCGATGTTTGGCTCCATGTTTTGTTCAGAATCGTTTGTGGTTTTAGAAGTATCGAGAGGGATTTTTTAGTAAATCGTTTAGATTAACGACTTGATTATCGATTTGTTTACCGGAATGCAATGTTATATAGCATTCATTTGGGTTACGTTGCTATCTTGAACAACATGGGCTTGATTCGAATTAGTGTTTTGATTTTTGGGATTTGGAACTGGCTGACTTGGGAATATGCCTCGTTCACATTCACTTACAGACGTGGCTAATTGACTCATTTGCATTTCTAGTTTAGCACTTGATTGGCTTGTGTTTTGCATATACGAGGATAACAAATTTTGCAAATTGTTGTTTGATTGGAGGCTTTGGGTGGTTGCTTTAGCTAACGTTTCAAGACTTTTCTCAAGTGAACTCAAACGTTTATCGTCTTGAGGAGAGGGAGCAAAAGATTGTTGCGGTTGGTTTTGAGACGGACCCGCAAAATTTTGTTGGAAATGATTGGGCAAAGGGAGGATTCGAAGCATTGTTCGAAAATGCTTGAAAGTTAGAACGAACCAAATTCGTGTTAGGATTATTTTGGTTCCAAGCAAATTTTGGATAATTTCTCCAACCTGGATTGTACGTTGGAGAAAACATGTCGTTTTTGACCTTGTTGAAAGTGTTGAGTTGTTCGATCGAATTAGGGCACTAATCGCTATGTGATTCGGATCATTGCATTTATAAAAACCGTGTTGGGAAGCTTGGTTCATTTGGTTTGATGAGAAAATCTTATCGAATTTATTAATCATTGCGTCGATTTTAGCTTCCAAAACCAAGGATGATCCTATCGAGTGTGGGCTCGATCATGGGTAAATGATTTTTCATTAGATTGTTCCCATTGGGATGATTATTTGGCCAAGTTCTCAAGAAATTGTCAAGCATCTTCATGATGTTGGGGGAGAAAGTTGCCTTGGCACATTGATTCAAGCATGGTTCATGAGCTGTTTTTGAGTCCATCATATAAGATTTGGCAAAGCGTCCATTTTTCGAAGTTATGGTGTGGACATTTTATCAAGAGCTCTTTAAATCCTTCAAAATATTTTCCGAATGTTTCTCCCACGAATTAATGGAAATTGACGATTTCGTTTCGGATTTTAGTCGTTTTTTCCAAGGGATGGAACTTTTTTATGAGAACTTTCACAAATTCTTCCCAAGTTTTTATCGAGTTAGATGGTAAGCTATAAAACCATTTTTCAGCATAATCCGTAAGAGCGAATGGAATTAATCGAAGTTTGATTCCATCATCAGAAAGTTTTTGGAGTTTCATGGTTGTGCAAACTTGTTTGAATTTTGTCAAGAAAATGTATGGGTCATCGTGCTCAAAATTGCCAAATTTTGGAAGTGTGGCAATATGGTTTGAATGAATTTCAAAGTGGTTACCCATTGGGGCGGGTGCATGATACAGGAACGAATAGAAACTCAATCAGTAAAGATTCTATCCATAAGAGTTCAAGGGGTATTCTGGTTCGCTATTGTTGGAGTCTCGTTTGTTCGGGTTAAATGATTTATACAAGGGTCTTGAGTCCAAAGATTCGTTATTGTGTCATGAGTCCAAGTACTCATGCACTGGCGAGAAGATTAAGGGAAGAGAAAGAAGTGAGGATCAATTTTAAGAAAATGAAGCACGGTTTAGAAAATGAAATGAGAAATTGTTTTTGGTTTTTTTACTATATTTTTTAAAAAGAAAAATATTTACCAAAAGGAATTTATTTTTTCAAAAGGGAAATTTGATTTTGGTTCTGTTTTTTTGGGATCTTGGATTTTCTATTTTTTTTCCTTTTTTAGTTTTTGGAAAGATTATACATTTTTTTGGATTTTTGTTTTTCTAAAAAAACTAAAGCGAAATTTTTTTTGGATTTCCAAATTAAAATACTTTTTTTTTGTTTTTTATTCTCTGGATTTTTTTATTTTAATTGAAGATTTTCAAAGGAAAAGATTTAAAATGATTTTTTTGGATTTAAAAAAACTAAGTTAAGTCAAATATACAAATTTTTAGTTTTGGATTTTGAATTTTATTTTTAAATATGCATGAACAAATGCAACTTAATGAATGCAAGGACTTAATTACAATTTTCTGTCCTTAAGAGCTCCTAACCTAAAATTGTATAATCACACTTTATCTTAACCCAACAAAATATTTCTTAGCAAGGTAATGGGCAGGAGTTATCGGTGCACCACGAATCACTTTAGCAATGTAGCCGAAGGTTTACGTACCTTCAGAGAAACAATCAGTATAATATTTACGAATCACTATAATATTTATAACCGATTATTTCTCTTCCGTAGCCTAGACACCAAGAAATAAAATTGTTCAAAGAAGATAACTGTCAAGATGAAATGTAATTTGTGGGCCAAGGAAGGGGTGATGAAATCCCCCACTTTATGTGAATTGGAGTGTTGCCCTTAAAAAATAAAATAAGATGAGATGAATGCAAAACTGAAATTAAACATGTATTAACACTCCGACTACAATGAAATTTGTTTTTTTATTATTAATTTTTGAATTTTTTTATACATATAGAAATGCAAATGCAAGCAACCAACAATGCAATTAAAATAAAACTAGAGATTAGAACATGATACCAGAGCATGCAGAATTATTAGAAATTTTATTTTTAAGCGGCGATTTTTTTATAAGCAAGCAAGCGATTTATTTTTGACAAGCAGAGCGAAGTAAGCAATTCCTATCAATTTTCTGCAATTTGCAACCTAAAAAAATTTGAACAAGAATTATATATATATGAGCAATATCAAGGAAGAACTAAAACAAAACAAAACAAATGAAAACAACACAAAACAAGTTGAAACTTTTTATTATTATTTTTATATTTTTTTAAGGGAAAAATTAGTAAAAGATCTAAACAAAAGATTTTTGTTTTTCAAGGAAAAAAGAGAAAAACTTAAAAACAATTGAACTAAACACAAATTAATTTTTTTTTGTAAGAGATATAAACAAACAAAAATAAATTAAACAAACTAACTTCAACAAAACAAAATAAAAAAGAATTCAATTTTGGCCCAAACCCGCTAAGAAGCCCAAGACTTTTTTTTCACTGTTTTACAAAACTATTCTATCTCTGCTTCAAAACAAAAATTCAAAAAATTAAATTTTTAAAAAAAGCGAAATACAAATTAAAAAAACAATTTGGGGATCGTGATTTAGAATTCGCTTTATGGTTTGAAGGTGACGAAGTCGTGCGGTGGTTACGAGGTTGCAGTTGAGAGGATTAGCGATGACTCGGGTTTCGTGATTTGGGTGCTCGAGGTTTGAGATTTGGGGCTTTCGGATGAAGGCGATGGGATCGTTGTGAGTGGCAGTGGTTTGTTGTACAGTTAGATGTTGATATGAGCAGCAGTGAAGTATGATGGTAGTAGTGGTTGCTGTTTGAGCAGAGGAAGGCAGGTTATAGTATAATGTAAGTGTATGTTTTATGGTGGCAGTAGAGGGAGGTTGAAGATGACAGTTGGTGGCAGCAATAATGGTGGAGTGACAGGCGAAGTTTGGTTGTTTGTAGATTGATGGCAGGGAAGTGTACTTGGTTGAGTGGTGGATAGGAGTGTTGACAAACAGAGGTAGGGGATATTGAAGTGGGCAGTGTTGGTTGGTGGAGATGTTTGGAAGGTATGGGAAGGGTGATTGCTCGAGGCAGGTGGCAAGGGTTGTAAGTTGTAGCTTTGGGGAGGTGGGTGTCTTTTCCGAAGGCAGTAAGGCAGGTAGTTGTTGTGTGCACTGGGTGATGGATGTTGACTGTGTGAGAAACCAGTAAATAGGCTATGTTAGCTGATATGCAGGCAGTATGTTTTTATGAAGGGTGTCAGTCAAAGGTGGGAGGATGGTAGACTTGGAAGAGAAGGATGTGGTTGAAGTGTTGATGTGTATACAGTTTGGTTTTAGAAGGAAGTTTGTGATGATGATTTGTATGCAGGGGCAGTCTTGTATGAAGTGTAGGGTATTTTTTTGGATGGTCAACAGTGACAAGTTTTTTTTGTATCAGTGCAGTTTGATGGTTGACTGTAGCAAGGGATTACAGAGCAGTTTTATGATGAAGTGAGGCGGTGGGTGGTGTTTGAAGTGTGGTTTGCAGTGTTGAAAGAGGTGGTAATGCAGCAGTGATGAGTGGAATGGTGTGTGGTTATGGATGTGAAGGCGATGTTATGTTGGGGTTGCAGAGGGATGATAGGCAAAGGTAAGTGACTGTTGTATGTAAGGTGATGGGGTTGATGGTAAAGGAGATTGGTTTGTGTGTGACAGTGGATGGTAGAAGTGGTTTTGAAGTCTAGGTGGTCAAGGGAGGGTTCGGTATTGTAGAGGAGTGAAGTTGTTGCAGCAGTGATATGGGGATGTGCATGTGAGGGTGGTAATGTACGGGTTGAGACTGTTGTATGGTGATGGCAGTGCAAGAGCCAATGAGATGTATGCAGGTTTCAAGGCAGTATAGTTGGACAGTAGTGATGTATGCAAGTGGCAGTATAGTTCTAGTGGTTTTGGTGATGATTTGAAGAGGATGGTGGCACAGTACGTGTTGTGTGGGTTAGAGGCAATGAAGTTCGGAGAACTGGGTAGGAAGGAGGCTGTGCAAAGGTGGTTGGGGTTCTGTTGCATGGTTCAGTGATGTAATGTTGAAGGCAGCAGTTTTGGTTGTTTGAGTGCATATTAGGATATCAGTAGTATGGATGTTTGATTGGGTAGTATGTTGTGTGTGGTGGATGTTTTGTATGGATAAAATGGTGGTGGATGTGCAGTAAGACAGGTCAGTGGGAAGAGGAGTTGATGCAGAAGTTTAAGGAATGACAGGTAGAGGGATTGTTTGTGACAGTGGCAGTGGTTGAAGTTGCTGGAGGAGGAAGTGGGTCAATTTGGTCAGGGGGGATGTGGTTTGACAGAAGGAATTTTGATTGTTTTGTATGTATTTAAGATGATGCACAGAAAATATAAACAACAAAGCAGCAGTTGTAAATGTAAAACAGTGAGAGAAATATGTAAAAAAAAATTTGTAAAACAGTGAAAAAATGTAAATGCAATTGAAAAGAATAAAATAATTTTGTTTTGAAATTGTGTATATTTTTATTTTAAATAGAAATGCAAATAGAAAAACATCAAGCACACAGTCAAAATGCAAACAAAAATCACAAACATACACACAACACAACATTTTTTTAAAAATGCAATTCACACACAAACTGAAAAACACACAAAAGTCAAATAAAAATAATTCGAAGAACAGAAATAAAATCAAATTAATTCCCTGGCAATGGCGCCAAAAACTTGTTGAAATCGACGGTTTTTCTATCGTTTTAAAAAATCGTCAAAAAATAAAATGAAATTAACCATAAGCGCACGGCGTACAATTTTAGTACGTGGTGAGTACGGGTTGATCCGTAGGGAATTGTATTGATTTAAAATTCTACTCAATCAAATTAAACCAAACATGAGATTGTTTTTAAGCTAAAAAAGGTAAAACTAGCTAGAACAAGTGAATGAAAATATGAGATTAGAAAACAATTTAGAGGCAAATCCACTCTCATATTTTTACATAAATCAGCACAAAAATAATCTATGATCTCTCTATTTTGATCTTAAGTGGAATTAGTGATGTATTTATCGTAAGTATGGTTTATTTATGTTATCAATTAACATAACTTAAACCATCAAACTATAATACAACAACCAAAACCACTTACCAGATGTAAAGAAAATGAAGTCAAAGCAAAAGCTATTTTAAGTATGATCTATTTACTATTTTATTTAGTAACATAGACCATCAAATTTTGATTCTACTCTAATTTCACAATCAAAAATCAATTAGTAAAATGATGATGTAAATTGTGTTTATGTTTGAATAAGAATAGCCTATTTGTGAATACAACATAGGCTATCAAATTCACTTTATAAACATACAATGAAATCAAATTCTTCGTGAAGCATAAAAGAGATCATAAATCACATAATATGTTGAATTTACATAATTTTTAGAGAGCTTCATTACCTTTAAATTGAATAGGTTTAGCTACTCGTTTGTGTTATCATTTCAACATTGTAAATTTCAACATAGAAAAAAAAGCAAAGTAAGAGCTAATTAAAATAAAACGAGAATTAATCTACTTGCATAAAATAAATCTACACTACTAACATGAAAGAAAAGAGAGCATATACATGAAAATAAGCACAAGAGAGCATGTAAGCATGAAATAAAAGTAAGTAGAAAAAGAAGAGGCTTAGGAAGCCATTTTATTTCTCATTTCATTTGAGGCTACTATTCGCATTCTCATGTAAAAACTAAAACTTTATTATATGAACATAAGAGGGGTACTTATACAAGCCTAAAACCTTAATACATATTTTTAGGGGACTACCCAAAATACCCTTTAGGAAATGTGGCTACCAAGTTATCATTAGCCTCTAATTAATCCTCCTTTAAGTATGCATATAATTTTAATCTCCACTAACATATGCATTAGTTCCTAATTGTAGATCAAGGTAAATGGGTAGGTGGGGTCCTCCATGATGCATGAGTTGATTTATTTCCATCTTCATTTGCCTTCTTCTCTTGTGCATGCATGAATACATGAAAGCCTCTTCATATTTCCATCCAAATTTTTACAAATAAAAATAAATCTGCAAGTGCATATTCTCAAAATTAATATATGCACAAAATTACCATTTTACCCCAAGTTGTTGCATGAATGATGACTTGAAAGCATTTTTGAAATTTTGTTTTAAACAAGTAAAAATACTCAATTATGACATTTATCTAAATAAAAATAGATTAAATATGGATGTAAAAATATGCATATTTACGTGCACATCGGAAACCAATTTCACTTGCCAAATGAAACTTAAAACTACTCTTTTTTTGTTTATTTTTTTGTTTTTCAGATAGAATGAAAAACAAAAAGGAAAATGGACTTAACAAAAAAAAGAAAATGCAAACAAAACAAAACCACATTATTTCTCTCTAAACACTTCACCATACAAAACTAAACTAAAAGAAAAAAAATTCTTCACCAAACTAAACTAAACCAAAAAAATAAAATGCAAACTAGACTAAAAAAAGAAAAACGAATACAACCCACCCGGCCCAAACCAAATAAAATGAACGTACATAAAACAATTTCTCTTATAAAAATTTACAAAACATACTTCCCCAATCAAAGACAATGAGATATAACACAGAGCACCCCGAAATTCTCAAATTCCAAAAATCTCGAATCGAGTTTAATTTCTCAAATCAAAAGCTTTCCCTTTTTTGTTATGGGAGTCGGTTTGCGGCTGTTGAATTGGCGAGGAGATGCAAGTGTGAGCTGTAGGAGTTTGTGGAATGGTCAGGGGTGATTGCTTTGGGTGAGATGAAGTTGCGATGGAGGAGGGTAGTTTCTGGGAACGGAGTTGCGGCGATTTGTTTCAGGTGGTGGATTTGCAGAAGTTTCGGGCTGGTTGGTGTTTGGTTTGCTTGGTTGCAGCAGCAAGTGGGGATGCAGTTGATGATGGAAGTTGGTGATAGCTTGTAGTGAGCATTTGATGTCAGAGGATGGAATATGAATGGTTAACGGTATTGAAGGGGTGTAGTTTTGATGTTGTCAGGGGAAGTTTAAAGGCATAGTTGTGAGCAGTGACAGGAAGTTGTATGAGCAGTGATGTGTTGAAAGAGCAGTAGGAATGCATAGTTTTATGTGAAGGCGGATGTATGAAGTTGGTCAGTGTATTGCAGTTGTGAGCACAGTTGTGAAATGTGAAATGTGTCAATGTGTGCACAGTTTTGAATGTATTGATGGTATGCATGGGTGTTGATGAAGTTTGATGTGCACGTAAATGTGCATATTTTTACCATCATATTTAATCGAATTTAATTAAATAAATGATCTTATTGGGTGTTTTAACATGTTTAAACCAAAATTTAAATTATTTTCAAATCGTCGCATATTCATCTTCATATAAGGGAAAAATGGTCATTTTTTGCATATATTAATTTGAGAAAAATTACTTGGACATTTCTATGATTTTTTCTAGGAATTTGGATTCAAATGCAAGTGGTTTCATGAAGATATATGCATGCACAATAGTGAAGAAAAACAAATGAAGATGGAAATAATTCATTTCATGTATCATGGAGGACCCCACCCACCTACCTACCTTAATGTACAAATTATGGCAAATGCACATGCTAATGACCATTAAAGCTTCATGAACATTTAAATGGTGGATTATCTTATGATAATGATTACTTGACCACCACACTTCCTAGAGGGGTAGTTTGGGAATTCCCCAAAAATATGGATTAGGGTTTCTAACTTGTATAAATACCCCTTATGCTTCATGTAACATCTCTTCCTCTTAGCTCATTAGTTTAAGATCAAAAATAAAAGCTCTCTTTTCTTTTTTTTCACGGCAACTTAGCCATTTCTTTTCGTGTAATTTTTATATGCAATTTAGTTTGTTCTCTTTTATTTACATGCTTCTTCCTTTCATGTTAGTAGTGTAGCCCTTTATTTTATGCAATTGGCTTAGTTTTTATTTACTTTGCTATCTTTTTCCTTTTTTTGTTTTTTGTTGAATGCTACAATTTTTGATATGATAACAAATATGAGAGGCTAAATTCCTTCAATTTAGGGGTAATGAAGCTCCCTAATCATGTAGCTTCAACATAGTTTGATAATTATTGATCTCTTTTTATGCTTCATGGAAAAATGAATGTTGATCTGATTTATTATTTCATGTTGAATTTGATAGTCTATGTTGTTCATAACAATAAGATATTCTTAAACACATTATTCATAAATTGCCTCTTCATCTAAATATGATTATGTCAATTAAGTGAAATTATAATCAAAATTTGATGGTCTATATTTCTATTCAATAGTTAATAGGCCATGCTTAAAATAGATTTTATTTTCAACTTGTTGTCATTTTTCATGAAAGTTAGTAAGTGGTTTAAGGGGTGTGTTATAGTTTGATGGCTTATGTTTATCTAATTAATAGCACAAATAGGCTATACTTATGATAAACACATCAATTAAACTCACTAATGACCAAAAAAGAGAGATCATAATTTCATATTTTGTTGAACTATGTGATCTAGAGAGTGGAATTATATCTAAATTGTCATTTTATTCTCACAGTTTTCATTCACATTTGTAGTTGTTAGATCTTATTTTTATCAATTTTCATTTGTTAGTTTTCTTACATTTTTAGCTTAAACAACTCTCAACTTTAGTTAATTTGATTGAATAGAATTTTGAAATCTAACAAATCCCTGTGGATCGACCCGTACTCTCCACGTACTAAAATTGTACGCCGTGCGTTTGCGGTAATTTTTATTATAAATTCAATCGATGCTGTTTTAATCCGATATAATTTCCGTCGATGAACAAAGCTGCGGTTGTGGTATGTGACAAGGCAGGTATGGTAGATGGTAAAGGAAGTTAGAAGTGGTGGTGGTGGTTAATGTTGAATTTGTTACAGCAGCCAGGTTGTAGAGAGTGTTTGAGGTACTGTAGTGGGTACAAGTGGGTGGTGAAGTTGGCAAAGGAGATTGTATGCAGTAGGCGATGGCAATGGCAGTCACAGTGTTAGTGACATGCAGTGGCGAAGTTGTGATATTGATGTGGTATGAAGGCAATAGGCAATGAAGGTATTTAATGTGGTGTGTATCAGTGAAGCACACAGTTTTGATGTTGTATGTGCAAAGATGAAGTAAGTTGAAGTGTATGTAAGCAGTGGTAGCAGTGAGGTGTAAGTTGAAGTTTTGGTGGAGTAGTATTGTGATCAGGCAGTGGTTAGGGGGAAATGATGGCAGAAGTGAGTGTTGTTTATTCAAAAGAAATGAAAATACCACTTTGATAAACTTTGATAATCAATTAAGGATACATTTCATAGTTGCATTATGTTATCAACCAAAACAACTAACCAAACTATAGGTCTATTTGTTATGATAACTTGATTTTTATTGGAAATTTTGACAAGTAAAAGGACTTAAATTTCTTGATAATGACCAAAACCTATATTTAATTTATTCGTGTCAATTTAAAAGTAAATCCTTCATTTGTAAATATTTTCAAAAACTTGCATCCTTATAATTGTAAATAAAACTTTCATTTAGGGATTTTTCATTTTATAAATATTTTCACTTTACATTTGGATTTTGTGGGTAGTATCCGCTAAAAACCCTCATGAGACAATACTCGTCCTACTAGGGACACCCGAGGTTTAACGGCTTGTTGCATACGCTCAATGCAATCGTGCTCCCTACGAAAACGGATTTATCTTAGTTTTTAGTTTATTCGAGGACGAATAAAAAGATAAGTGTAGGGGTATTTGATATGCACGTAAATGTGCATATTTGTACCATCATATTTAATCGAATTTAACTAAATAAATGATCTTATTGGGTGTTTTAACATGTTTAAACCAAAATTCAAATTATTTTCAAATCGTCACATATTCATCTTCATATAGGGGCAAAATGGTAATCTTTGTGCATATATTAATTTGAGAAAAATTACTTGGACATTTCTATGATTTTTTCTAGGAATTTGGATTCAAATTCAAGTGGTTTCATGAAGATATATGCATGCACAGGAGTGAAGAGAAACAAATGAAGATGGAAATAGTTCATTTCATGTATCATGGAGAACCCTACCTACCCACCTACCTTAATGTACAAATTAGAGCAAATGCACATGCTAATGGCCATTAAAGCTTCATGAACATTTAAATGGTGGATTATCTAATGCTAATGATTACATGGCCACCACACTTCCTAGAGGGGTAGCTAAAGCATTCCCTAATCATGTAGCTTCAACATAGTTTGATAATTATTGATCTCTTTTTATGCTTCATGGAAAAATGAATGTTGATCTGATTTATTATTTCATGTTGAATTTGATAGTCTATGTTGTTCATAACAATAAGATATTCTTAAACACATTATTCATAAATTACCTCTTCATCTAAATATGATTATGGCAATTAAGTGAAATTATAATCAAAATTTGATGGTCTATATTTCTAATCAATAGTTAATAGGCCATGCTTAAAATAGATTTTATTTTCAACTTGTTGTCATTTTTTATGAAATTTAGTAAGTGGTTTAAGGGGTGTGTTATAGTTTTATGGCTTATGTTTAGCTGATTAATAGCACAAATAGGTCATACTTATGATAAACATATCAATTAAACCCACTAACGACCAAAAAAGAGAGATCATAATTTCATATTTTGTTGAACTATATGATCTAGAGAGTGGAATTATCTCTAAATTGTCATTTTATTCTCATAGTTTTCATTCACTTTGTAGTTATTAGTTCATATTTTTATAAATTTTCATTTGTTAGTTTTCATACATTTTTAGCACAAACAACTCCCAACTTTGGTTAATTTGATGAATAGAATTTTGAAATCTAACAAATCCCTGTGGATCGACCCGTACTCGCCACGTACTAAAATTGTATGCCGTGCACTTGTGGTAATTTTTATTATAAATTCGATCGATGGTGTTTTAATCCGATAGAATTTCCATCGATGAACAAAGCTGTGGTTGTGGTATGTGACAAGGCAGGTATGGCAGATGGTAGAGGAAGTTAGAAGTGGTGGTGGTGGTTAATGTTGAAGTTGTTACAACATCCAGGTTGTAGAGAGTGTTTGAGGTACTGTAGTGGGTAGCAGTGGGTGGTGAAGTTGGCAAAGGAGTTCGTATGCAGTAGGCAATGGCAGTTGCAGTCACAGTGATAGTGACATGCAGTGGGGAAGTGGTGATATTGATGTGGTATGAAGGCAATAGGCAATGAAGGTATTTATTGTGGTGTGTATCAGTGAAGTTCACAGTTTTGATGTTGTATGTGCAGAGATAAAGTAAGTTGAAGTGTATGTAAGTAGTGGTAACAATGAGGTGTAAGTTGAAATTTTGGTGGAGTAGTATTGTGATCAGGCAGTGGTTAGGGGGAAATGATGGCAGAAGTGAGTGTTGGTTTTATGTGGTATGAATTGTGTGCACTGATGAGCAATAGCAATGGTGTGACAATAGTGGGTTGTGTGGTGGTTGACAACGGAGGGGGTATTTGATGTCGGTGTTTGGGAGGAGGAGGCTATCGATTGGGTTTTGAAGGTTGGCGATGTAGGTTGTTGATGGTACTTATTGGTGCATGGAGTATGTTGATGGATGGTCTTGGTATTTTGGTAGAAGTTTGGAGTGGATGTGGCACTGGGAGGTAGCTTTGAAGGCAGAAGTGTGTAAGGTGGTTGTAGTTGTTAGATCAGGTATGGGGATATGCGGCATTTTTGATTTGTGGTTGGTTTACAAGGCAGTGTTGATGTGTGGTGATGTGTTGGCTGATGCAAACAGAGAATGTGCACTGTTGTTAGGGAGGAGAAATTATGCACTTGCACTATGCACAGTTTGGAAGTTAACAAGTGATGTTGTATGAGTATGTGGTTGGAGGTGTTGTTGTTGTAATATAGGTGAAGTGTAGATTATGGGTTAGGGAGGGATGGCAGTGGTATAACTGTGAGTCAGTGAAGTTGAATGGTATGGTAGAGGCAATAGAATGATATGGAGCAGAAGTATGTATGAAGAGAAGTATGTCCAGCAGTATACGTGAAACTGTATGTATGTCCAGTAGAAGTATGTATATATGTGAAACCGTGGAACAGTGAAATTGTATGTATTGTAGTATGAAATGTTTGTGTAATGAAATTCACTAAGGTAACAGTGAAATATTTGTAAAATAAAACTAAAATGTTTGAAACAGTGAAATTGAAATGTTTGTGCAAGTGCTACCTTTTTTTAGGAATGCATACAAAACAGATACAAATGGAAAACAAAAACAAAAGTGAATGCAACAAACAAAATCTCAAACAAAAATGAACAAGGATGAATGAAAACAAATGCAGAACACACACACATACACACATACATACATACATATATATATATATATATAGATATATACACATACATATATATACACACATATATACATATATACATACATATATATACATACATACATATATATATATTTTTAATAGAAATGCAAAAGCAACTAGAAAAACAACAAGCACACAAACACAATGAAAACAAAAATTACACACAAACACACAACGATAAAACATTTTTTTTAAAATGCAAATTAACACACAAAATGAAACTCATTATAAAATCAAACACAAATAATTAAAATAATAAAACTAAAAATCAAATATTTTCCCCAGTAACAGCGCCAAAAACTTATTGAAATCGACGGTTTTCTATTGGATTAGAAAACCGTCGAAAATTTTTAGTAAAAATAACCATAAGCGCACTACGTACAATTTTACACGTAGCGAGTACAGGTCGATACGTAGGAAATTAATGTGATTTAAAATTCTACTCAATCAAATTAACCAAGAATTTGAAGTTGTTTAAGCTAAAAAATGTATAAAAAAACTAACAAAAGAAAGTGACTAAAAATATGAGAGTAAAAGGCAATTTAGAGGCAAATCCCTTTTCATGATCACAAAAGTCAACATAATGAAATTATGAAATCTCTTTTTTTTGGTCATTAGTGAATTTAGTTGATGTGTTTATCAAAAGTATGGTTTATTTGTGCTATTAATTAGCCCAACATAAACCATCAAACTTTAACATACCCTCCAAACCACTGGTTAACTCTCATGAAAATGATAATGAAATCAAAAATAAAATCTATTCTAAGCATGATATATTTATTATTGATTAATCATATGTAAACCACCAAATTTTGACTTTAAAATCCACTTCATTACCATAAAAACATGTAGATGAAGAAGTAATTTGTGTTTATGTTTGTTTAAGCATAGCCTATTTGGTGTCAACAACATATGCTATCAAATTCAAAGTTAAACAACAAATTTTACCACATCAAAAATTCTATTAAGCACAAAAAGAGATAAAATGAAATCACTATGTTGAATTTACATGATTAATAGAGCTTCATTACCCATAAATTGAAGGGGATTAGCTTCTCATATCTGTTATCATTTTAACAAATATAGATTACAACATAAACATAAATAAGAGGAAAATGTGAGCTAATTGAAATGAACTAAAAGCTAATCTACTTTCATAAAAGAAAGAGATCTAAATTACTAACATAAGAAGAAATAAACCAGAAAAGAACATGAATTAAATGTGCATGAATTAAAATTGCATATAAGAAAATTACAAGAAGAAGAGGCTTAGGAAGCCATTTTATTTCTTATTTAATTCATAGCTACAACTAAACTAACTACAAGGTGGTGCTAAGAGCTCATACATGAAATATAAGGGATATTTATACATGCCTAAAACCCTAATGCATATTTTAGGGGACTACCCAAATTGTCCTTGAGAAAGTGTGACCACCAAGTTATCATTAGCATGCAATTAATCTTCCATTAAATGTGCATATGCTTTTAATCTCCAATAACATGTGCATTAGCTCTTAATTGAAGATCATGGTAAGTGGGTAGGTGGGGTTCTTCATGTTGCATGAATTGATTTATTTCTTCATTCTTTTGTTTCCTTCTCTTGTGTGTGCATATTTTCATGAAGACTTCTTCCATGTTGAATCCAAATTCCTACAAATAAAAATAAAATGTGCAAGTTAATTTTCTCAAATTAATTCACACACAAAAATGACCATTTTGCCCCCATATGAAGAGGAATAAATGATTATTTGAAAACAATTGAAATTTTGGTTTAAACATGTTAAAATACCATATATGCTCATTTATTTAATTAAATTAGGTTAAATATGGAAGTAAAAATATGCACATTTACGTGCACATCATCCCTATTCATTCTAGGATCGTAGTAGGTTACTCGATGAGAAGGAACTTCGATTTCAATAGGAATAACGGCTTCGGAGCTGTAAGCAAGGGTGAATAGAGTATGGCCAATCGCAGATTTGAGGGTGGTTCTGTAGATCCATAATTCTGTTGGGAGTTCATCCGCCCACTTACCTCTATCATTTTCCAAACGCTTCATTAGAATGAAATTTATGATTTTGTTCATAGCTTCAACTTGTCCATTTGCTTGAGGGTGAGCAATTGCCGCAAATCTCTTTTCAATATGATGCCGACGGTAGAAGTCTTTGAATTCAGTGCTGTCGAATTGAGTTCCATTATCAGTTATTATAGTTCGCGGAAAACCAAAACGACAGATGATATTCCGGGCTATGAAGTTGATTACTTTTTTTGTTGTGATCATGGCTAAAGGTTCTTGCTTCGACCCATTTGATGAAGTAACCAACTGCGACGAGGGCGTACTTTGCACAACCTTTAAAGATCTGTAAGGAATCAATAGTATCTATGCCATATATGGAAAACGACCATGGACTGGCCATTTGTGTGATTTCTGTCGATGGAACTCTCGGAACTTTTGCATATATCTGGCACTTGTCGCATCGCTTAGCATACTCAACTGCTTCTCGGTTAATAGTTGGCCAATAATACCCGTAACGAAGTATTTTCTTAGCTAGGGTTTCCCCTCAGTGTGATCGCCATATTCTCCTTCATGAACTTCCTTTCTGACTCATTTTATTTCATCATGAGCGATGGATCGAAGCAGGGGGACAGAAAAACCCTTTATATACACGACTCCTTCCTGAATGATATATTGCGAAGCTTTGCGAAGGACTATCGCCTTTCATTCCTTTGTTCGAAAAATACTCCCTATATCAGATAGTCTTTAATCGGAGTCATCCATGATTCTTTCTCAAGCTCCATCTCTAGGCACCATTTGATTTCCATCCGGTTTATACTCGGAGCATCTAGTACTTCGACTGGAACCGAACCCTCTGTTGTGCATCCCCAATGCTAGCAAACTTTGCCAATAAGTCGGCCTTTTAGTTTTGATCTCGGGAAGCGTGCATGATGTCATAATATTTGAAATTAGCTAATAGCTTTTGGACTTGGATAAGGTACAGAGCGAGTCGTTTTCCCTTAGCCTAGTAATCTCCTCTGACTTGGTATATCTCCAATTTGGAATCATAGAAGATTTCAAGAGTTTTACTCCCAGTTCTCTGCCAAGTTTAAGTCCACCAATCAGAGCTTCATACTCAGTTTCTTTATTTGTTACAGGGAATTCAAGCTTCAAGGCATAGCAAATTGATCGATCCTCCGGAGTTACTAGTACAACTCCGGCTCTAGAACAACGATCATTGAAGGCTCCATCGGTATATATTTTCCATCGGAAGGTAGGGGCTTCACTGCTATCTGGGAGATCATCCTGCACAATGAACTCAGCTATAAAGTCCACAGGTGCCTTCCCTGGATAGCTCTCTAAGGGAGCTAAGTAATGTCAAATTGACTCACCTCGATGTTCCACATGAGTAACCGTCCAGATGTCTCAGGCACTGCATGACCTGTCGTAATGACCGATCGTTGTAAACATTGATGGGATACGCCTGAAAATAGGGGCGGAGCTTTTGCAAAGCAATCAATAAGCAGTATGCCAATTTCTTTATCTTCGGCTAGTTCCTTTCAGCCCCTATTAATCGCTACTAACATAATAAACCTGTCTTTAGATTTGATTCTCTTTGCAAAGCAATGCGGCAATTATAGCATATACCGATATGACCAAGTAGATATACAAGTCTTCATTATATACCGGCTTTGACAAGATGAGAGGTCTCTCTAAGTGATTCTCTAGAGCTTGGAATGCGTCTTTACAATTCTATTCCATTCAAAATTCCTTTTCCCTCATCTAATCAAGTCAAAGAAAGGAATGCATTTACCGATAGCTCTAGAAATAAATTGACTCAGGGTGGCAACCTTCCCATTCAGGCTCTATACTTGTTTGATGGTCTTTGGCGCTTGGATGTTGTGAATAGCTTGGATCTTCTCGGGATTAGCTTTGATTCTGTGGAAATTAACGATGAAACCCAAGAACTTTCCTAATGCAACGCCAAAAGAACACTTCAGAGGATTGATCTTCATTTTGTAATATCGAAGGATATCGAACATTTCTGCCAAGTCTCTATTGTGGTGCTAGATCATCATGACTTCATGAGCATATCATCCACATACACCTCCATCGTATTTCCAATTCGATTTTTAAACATTCCGTTGACTGGATGTTGATAGGTCGCTCCAGCTTTCTTTAATCCAAATGGCATCACGACATAACAATATAATCCAACGTTGGTAATGAAGTTGGTGTGCTTTTAATTAGAAATGTGCATTGGAATTTTGTTATATCTAGAGTACACATCCATGAAAGATAGGAATTCATGCCCTACGATTGATTCTACCAGCTGGTCGATCCTTGGAAGGGGAAAACTATCTTTCAAGCATGCCTTGTTCAAGTCCGAGTAATCAATCGCATGTCCGCCATTTCCTATTCGCTTTTCTCACAAGTGTAGGATTAGATACCCATTTAGGATAGAGGGCGTCGCGAATAAACCCATTGTCTTTGAGCCCGACGATGTCCTCTTTAAGAGTAGCAGATCTCTTCGGATCCATGCCACACCTTTTTTGTTTCACCGAGACGTGCCTCGGGTCGGTATTCAATGCATGGCTAGCAATGACAGACGAGATCCCACACATGTCAAAGTGAGTCCAAGCGAACACGTTGAAATTCACTTGGAGAAAACCAGCAAGTTCTTTATTCAACGGGGGGCTGAGTTTGTGAGGAATGCGGAATACGGATCTTAAGCCTAGAATGAACACTAGAAGGGGGTGAATAGTGTTTATAAGAAATTACTAAATCTTTTTGAGTTACAGTTGATTTGTACACAAATGTATAAATATTCAAACACGGATATAATCACAGAATCAAACACAGATGCAGAAATAAAGTAAATGCAGTAAAGGAAAGAACACACCGGATTTTATACTGGTTCGGAGTTACCCTACATCCAGTCCCGCACAACTAAGTACGGATTTCCTTTCAAAAGAAATTCAACAATTACAACCCTCGATTTCAAGGCCACGAGGTACACCCTCCAGAATCACAATCCTCTGGGTAGAGATACTTGATTTCCGGGCAACAAGTTCACCCAATTGATTTCTCAAGGCTACAATCACACCTTTTCTAACTTGATTGATTTCCAAGGCTACAATCACACCTTTTACTCTATTGATTACAAAGAAAGCCTATAACTCTGAAAAACACTGAGGATCTTGATGAGATAGTGATAGAGAATCAAACCAGAGATTATGTAGTTAGATTCAATGTTGATTTCGGCAGAGTAATGGTAAGAATATGTATAAAGAAATGTGGAAGAAGAAGAGAAGTGAAAAACCAGAAAGTCTGATATAAAATTCGTTGAAACTAACCCCTATTTATAGAAGAACAACAGCCATGTCTATTCATGAAAGGTTATGGCGAATAGACACTTCTTTTGAAATTCAAATTTTTGAATCTAACTGTCACTATGTCGACATGGGGTACTATGGCATGTAGACATCCCAAAGCATTTTTTGAAGATTTGATTTTCTTTGAAAATAACCTTTATCTTATATTAAGAACTATTTAAACTTTATAAATATACTTGACTATAGATAAAATACATAGATAAATATAGAGAATAATATATATATAATTTTACTATAATTTTATATTTAAATCTAAGTATAAATATATTATAATTAAAAGATAGTTTAAAGCAAACGAAGTTTAAAATAAGAGTTTATTAAAAACAAAAACAAAGAATATTTTAAGGCTAAAACATCTTTTTGAAAATCATTTGAAAAGATAATTTTTAAGGCTAAAACATTTTGAAAAGCTGTTTTGAAAATCATTTGAAAATCATTTTGAAGTAATTTTGCAAGCTTCTTCCTGCAGAATATCTCATCATATCAGGACTCGAGAACTTGTACAAAACCAGGATGTTTGTGGGTTTGTAAGCCACTTGTCGTAGGTTTGTAAGCTACTTGTCGTGGGTTTGTAAGCCACTAAAAAGGTAGAAATGGGTTCCATCCCAAAAGAAAAATGGAGTGAAGATTTCAGTGCTATCATGAAGTTTTAACATAATTCTAGACTCAATACTTATCTTGAAATCTTGAACTCTTGATAATCTTGATACTCATGAGTCTTCAATCTTGATATCTTGAATCTCTATACTGTACAATCTTCATTCTTGGTACCTGCATGGTTAAATCCTGCATATACATATATATATATATATATATATATCTAAACTATAATGTTAGTAATATATTTTATAATCTTATTCTAAGGTTGTTGTCATCAAAACCATCAACTCATGGACTAACAATCTCCCCCTTTTTGATGATGACAACCTTTGTTTATAAAATATTACTTCTATCCTAATAACTCCCCCTAAAACTGATAACTCCCCCTTAATCTATGCCTAACTCTTCTATTTTATATTTCTCCCCCTTTGTCATCAACAAAAACAAACTAACTCCAGACTATATAACTCTTAGTCTAATATCTTATATGATTATAATGATAGTGTTATCATACATAATCAATACTTACTTGTAAACCTAAAACTTAGTCCTAAACTACTAACATTCCTAACCAAGTACCTATATAATACTTATATATAACATATATAGGAATCATATATAAGAACACATAATATATATATATATATGTTTATATTTTCATTTTCGTACAACGTGACAAATATAACGATGAAAAACGAAAAAGAAGAAACTACTGAGTATATTGGAGATCTATGGATCGAACAATTTGGATAATGGAAACAGAAATTTCCACGTTGTTCAACCAAGTTTCCGTCCTTGTCAAAACATACTTCGCCAACGCAAATGACTTTGTCGTTGTCTTCCGCATGCTCTTCTTCCATTGGTTCTTCTTCTTCTTCTTCACTTTCCTCTTGTTCATGATCTCCTGAAGAGTCCTCGTCAATCAAGATTGGATTAGCATGATTGTCCATTAGAAATTTTTGCAAATTTCTAAGTAATTTCCCTTGCCTTTCCTATTCTTTTGCCATTCGGAGTTGCACTATTTGAATTTTAGTCATTAACTGAATTGCATCCTTTAGAGAATCCTCCATTTTGTTCACTCGGGCGAGCGTAGTACGTTGGAACGGACCAGAGGTAGGAGAAGGGAACGAAAATGTTGATTTTATGTTTGATTTGGAAGAGGAGGCCATTGATAAATTGATTTCAGAAGATAGAACAGAAAGAGAACGGAGAGAATGAAGAAAAATTCGAAAATAAGAAGAATATATAACCAATTATTTGAATTTTGGTGGGAAAAATTTTAAATTTAAAAAAAACGTTATATGTCGACATGTGTATAGGGGGGATGTCGACATGGTTCTCAATATTTTTACTATTTGATTTATTTTGATTTAATTTTTAATTATACTTTGTTATTTATATTTTATATTTCAATTAATGAACAAATACCTAATTCTCTTCTTAATTTAGTAAATGTAGATTCATTTAAGGGTTTTGTTAAGATATCAGCAATTTGATTTTCAGAATTGATATAGTCGAGAGTAATTACTTCTCTACTTATATTGTCTCTGAGAAAATGGTGTTTGATATCAATATGTTTAGTTCGAGCATGTTGAGTAGTATTTTTGGATAAATTTATTGCACTAGTATTATTACAATAAATTGGTGATTTTGATATATTTAAACCAAAATCTTTTAAAGTTTGTTGCATATATATTACTTGAGAACAAGCCAAAGCAGTAGAAATATACTCTGCTTCAGTTGTTGATAGAGAAACTGTGTTTTGCTTTTTACTAAACCAGGAAATCAGAGAATGCCCTAAAAAGTGACAAGTTCCACTTGTACTTTTTCGGTCTGATTTACAACCAGCATAATCAGCATCTTAGTAAGATATTAAGTCAAACGAATCATTTTTAGGATAAAATAAGCCATAATCAAAGGTGTGTTTAACATATCTTATAACACGTTTTACATATTTTAAGTGAGTTTCTTTAGGTTGGGATTGATACCTTGCACAGAGACAGACACTATGCATGATATCAGGTCTACTCGCAGTGATATAGAGTAGTGATCCGATCATTCCTCTATATAATTTTTGATCTACATCTTTCGAGAGATCTTCTTTACTAAGGTACTCATTGGTTTCCATGGGAGTGGGTTTTCCACTCGCAGTAGTCAAACCAAATTTACTAACTAGGTCTTTAGCATATTTTTCTTGACCAATAAAGATACCATTATCTAATTGTTTTATTTGTAATCCTAAAAAGAAATTTAATTCACCCATATGACTCATCTCAAACTCTTTTGTCATTATTTCAGAAAATTCTTTATTCATTTCAAAATTAGTTGATCCAAAAATGATATCATCTACGTAGACTTGTACTAGTTGAATATCATTTTTATTTCTTTTAATAAAAAGAGTATTATCTACTTTACCTATTTCAAAATTTGATTGTAACAAGTAAGATCTTAGTTTATCATACCAGGCTCTAGGAGCTTGCTTTAGACCATATAGAGCTTTCTTAAGTTTGTAAACATGATTTGGAAATTTATCATTTTCAAAAAGTGGTGGTTGTTCAACAAATACTTCTTCTTTTACAAAACCATTTAAAAATGCACTTTTAACATCCATTTGAAATAATCTGAAATTATTATGATTTGCGAAAGCAAGTAGAATCCTAATGGCTTCTAATCTTGCTACGGGGGCAAAGGTTTCATCAAAATCTATTCCTTCTTCTTGACAATAACCTTGAGCGACTAACCGGGCTTTATTTCTAACAACCTCTCCTTGTTCATTCATTTTATTTTTATAAACCCATTTAGTTCCAATTATTGTTTTATTTTCAGGTCTAGGAACAAGTTCCCAAACATCATTTCTAGTGAATTGATTTAATTCTTCTTGCATAGCCAAAATCCATGAATCATCAGTTGATGCTTCTTCTGGATTTTTGGGTTCAATAGTTGATATAAAAGCTACATTACTCATTTGACTTAGTTGGTTTCTAGTTTTAACAACAGATTGCATATCTCCAAGTATATTTTCTATAGGGTGATCTTTTAAAAGTTTAATCCTTTTATTAGGATGATTTAATTCATTATTAGTTTCAGTTGACTCTTGGTTTTGAGTGATTAAATCCTCTTCATCATTTATTTCTTCAAAATTTTGAAATTTTCATCAAATGAAACATGCATTGTTTCTTCGATGGTATTAGTTCTTAAATTAAATACTATGTATGCTTTACTTCTATTAGAGTATCCGATAAAGATACCTTTGTCGGATTTAGGATCAAATTTATCTAAGTTATCTTTTGTATTTAAAATAAAACATTTACTTCCAAAAATTCTAAAATAAAATACCTTAGGTTTCTTTGAGTAAATAAGTTCATAAGATGTCTTATCAGTTAAAGGTCTAATTAAAATTCTATTCAAAATATAACAGGCGGTAGCAACTGCTTCTGTCCAAAAGTACTTTGGTAAATTACTATCAGCAAGCATAGTTCTCACACACTCTTGAATCGTCCTATTTTTACGTTCTACTACTCCGTTTTGTTGTGGAGTTCTTGGAAATGAAAAATTGTGAATTATTCCCTTTTTATTGCAGAATTCTTCAAACTTTTCATTTTCAAATTCACCACCGTGATCACTACGGATGGTTATAATTTTTTGAGAAAGTTGATTTTGAACCCTTTTTGAAAAATTCTTAAATATTCAAAAGTATCACTTTTATGTTTTAAAAATATTGTCCATGTAAATCTAGAATAATCATCTACAATTACAAAACATATTTACTATTATTTATTGATAGAATTTGAGATGGACCAAATAGATCAATATGAAGTAATTCAAGAGGTTTCGTAGTAGAAATCATATCTTTTAATTTAAAAGAGCTTTTTCTAAGTTTTCCTAGTTGACATGCATCACATAGACTATCTACTTTAAAATTCATTTTAGGGAGGCCACTTACTAGATCATGTTTTGACAGTCTAGATAAGAGTTTGAAATTCAAATGCCCATATCTCTTACGCCAAATCCAAGGGTCACTTGCATTTTCCAAAAGACACAAGTTATCATTTGGAATTTTCATACTAAGAATATAAATATTCTTTTTCCTAATTCCCTCAAATATTATGGTTGAATTATTATCTTCAATGTGGCACTTATCTTTTTCAAATTTAATTTTATATCCTTTATCGCATAGTTGACTTATACTTAGCAGATTGTGTTTCAGATTCTTAACCAGAAAAACATTAGTAATAATAGGAGTTTCAGAGTTACCGACTTTGTCGATGCTGATCACATAACCTTTTGAATTGTCTCCAAAGTTAACTAGTCCTCCGTCTTTGTATATTATATCATTCAGCATATCTGGATTCCCAGTCATGTGTCTAGAACATCCACTATCAAGTATCCATTTGTTCTTTTTGATCTGCACAATTTGTTTGTTCTGGATTAATTCCTCAACTCCCATAAAGCATGATTCCTGCACATCAAACAATCTTAGTAGACAACTTGTATTTGAATATTGATTATATGCAGACTCAAGAGACAATGATGATCTAAATATTTCTAAACATGCATTAACAAATTTCTTAAATATAGCCATTATAAAAAAAAACTTTTTCAAAAATCAAATTATGAAACTTTTGAATACCTTGCTCTGATACCAAATGTGAGGAATGCGAAATACGGATCTTAAGGCTAGAATGAACACTAGAGGGTGGGTGAATAGTGTTTATAAGAAATTACTAAATCTTTTTGAGATACAGTTGATTTGTACACAAATGTATAAATATTCAAACACAGATATAATCACAGAATCAAACACAGATGCAGAAATAAAGTAAATGCAGTAAAGGAAAGAACACACCGGATTTTATACTGGTTCGGAGTTACCCTACATCCAGTCCCGCACAACTAAGTATGGATTTCCTTTCAAATCAATTCAACAATTACAACCCTCGATTTCAAGGCCACGAGGTACACCCTCCAGAATCACAATCCTCTGGGTAGAGATAATTGATTTCCAGGCAACAAGTTCACCCAATTGATTTCTCAAGGTTTCAATCACACCTTTTCTCACTTGATTGATTTCCAAGGCTACAATCACACCTTTTACTCTATTGATTACAAAGAAAGCCTATAACTCTGAATAACACTGAGGATCTTGATGAGATAGTGACAGAGAATCAAACCAGAGATTATCTAGTTAGATTCAATGTTGATTTCGGCAGAGTAATGGTAAGAATATGTATAAAGAAATGTGAAAGAAGAAGAGAAGTGAAAAACCAGAAAATCTGATATAAAATTCGTTGAAACTAACCCCTATTTATAGAAGAACAACAGCCATATCTATTCATGAAAGGTTATGGTGAATAGACACATCTTTTGAAATTCAAATTTTTGAATCTAACTGTCACTATGTCGACATGGGGTACTAGGGCATGTCGACATCCCAAAGCATTTTTTGAAGATTTGATTTTCTTTGAAAATAACATTTATCTTATATTAAGAACTATTTAAACTTTATAAATATACTTGACTATAGATAAAATACATAGATAAATATAGAGAATAATATATATAAAATTTTACTATAATTTTATATTTAAATCTAAGTATAAATATATTATAATTAAAAGATAGTTTAAAACAAATGAAGTTTAAAACAAACGAAGTTTAAAACAAGAGTTTATTAAAAACAAAAACAAAGAATATTTTAAGGCTAAATCATTTATTTGAAAATCATTTGAAAAGATAATTTTTAAGGCTAAAACATTTTGAAAAGCAGTTTTGAAAATCATTCTGAAGTAGTTTTGAAAATCATTTTGAAGTAATTTTGCAAGCTTCTTCCTGTAGAATATCTCATCATATCAGGACTCGAGAACTTGTACAAAACCATGATGTTCTTGGGTTTGTAAACCACTTGTCGTAGGTTTGTAAGCTACTTGTCGTGGGTTTGTAAGCCACTAAAAAGGTAGAAATGGGTTCCATCCCAAAAGAAAAATGGAGTGAAGATTTCAGTGCTATTATGAAGTTTTAACATAATTCTAGACTCAATACTTATCTTGAAATCTTGAACTTTTGATAATCTTGATACTCATGAGTCTTCAATCTTGATATCTTGAATCTCTATACTGTACAGTCTTCATTCTTGGTACATGCATCGTTAAATCCTGCACATACATATATATATATATATATATCTAAACTATATTGTTAGTATTTATATTTTATAATCTTATTCTAAGTTTGTTGTCACCAAAACCATCAACTCATGGACTAACAGAGTTGTGATCCGATCTTTAGGACCCATGATGGGTCATCGTGGCTGACCGTGATGTCAATCGTCAGCTCAGCCGGTGCAGCTTTGGTCTCCTCCTTGTCATCCCTCGGATCTATGTCAGCTCAGCCGGTGCAGCTCAGGCGCTTATTGTCAATCTTCATTGACTTAGATGCAGAGAGACTTGTCCACACCTTATCTTTCTCCTTCCGTTGAGCATTCCTCAATTCAGCTACATAGCAAGCACGTCGGGTAGCCAGATCACAATGAACAACTCCAACAACATTATCTTTTAGAAACTTCAAAGTCAAACACCATGAGACAAGAGCTACCCGAAACTCGGCTAGGGCCGGGCAGTCCAGAAATGCATTATATGGAGAGTCAACATCCAAAACAACAAAAGGCAGAATACGCACTCTCCTACGGTTAGCATCTCCCAACTCCACGGGCAATTCAATATAACCAACAGCTTCGGTCACAGCACCATTAAAGCCATGAATGCGGTCTAGATGATTTCAAGTCCTTGGCTTCCATCCTCATCTGATCATAAGCTTTTTTGAAAATTATATTTTCGGAGCTTCCACAATCAACCAAAATCCTCCTCACTAAGGCGGGGCTGATCATGGCCGAAATGACCATTGGGTCGACCATCGGTGCCTCGACCTTGTTTGCATCTCTGTTTCTAAACACAATGCCATCTGTTATTGTACGTTGCTGTTTTGTCGAAGCTCCATCTTCTATACTCGAACACCTTCAAAATTCGCATGCTTGATCACGCTAGCGTAGCGCTCCATCTCATGCCAACTCTTATCAACTGGATGTAATTCTCCAACTATTGTATTAATTATTAATCTTCCACTAGTCCATGTAGGCTCCTCAGGCCTGTGTAGTGCTTGCCCTCGGTTGGGGTCGGATGTCCCATGCTCGCCATCCTACGGGGCTTTAAAAACTGCTGAATTTTTTTTCTTGAATCAGTGTCTCGATAATATCCTGGAAATGCCTATACTCATTTATGTTATGACCATAACATTCATGAAACTGACAATACTTTCCAGTTTGTTTCTGCTATCCGATTAACTCTTTCGGAGGCAGCTTTCTATACTGCATTGTATTACCGGTAGACAAATAGACATTCTCTAAAGATGTATTTAGTGGTGTGTAGGTATCATACATTGGAATCCTAGGCTTTCCTCTTCCAAAATGCCTCTTTCGTTCATGTTTCCTTTCATCGCCTTTCTTTTGTTGACTTGGTTTATTTTGGACGTTCATTTGAACTTTTCCGAAACTCTCCTCGGACTGCTTCAGTGTAATGTTACTCTGCACTCCCTCTTCACCTGGTCCTATAACATTTTTCTTCCTATAGCATCTAGCTTCCTCCTTTTGCAAATACTGAGCTGCTTTGCCGTAGAACGCTTAATGTTGCAGGTGGTTTGCCAGCTAACCAATCGCTAAAGTAAGATTCTGGATCAATCACTCTTGTTACCGCCATCAATATTGCATGGTCATTTTGGTTACTAATTTTTGTGACAGCTGTATGGAATCTTCCCAAATAATCTTTCAGCGATTCTTCCGGATCCTAGATCACGCTGGATAGGGACATCACATCTTTGGGGAGAGTTGCATGTATACAGAACTACTCCAAAAACTTTGTTGCTAAATCATCAAATCTAGAGATTGAACATGGTGGTAATCTTATAAACCACATCGTTGCTAAGCCAGAGAGAGTTATAAGAAAACCTCTGCATTTTGTGGCATCATCGGCTCGTGCGAAATCCCTTATCCATTCATATCTCATGATATGCCTCCTGGAGCCGGTCTATCCCTCATAGGCAGGCATCGATGGATTACTGAAGCTCCTTGGATACTCGGCATGTAAGATATTATTAGTGAACGGGGTATGGCTTCTCGAGATCCCTAATCATCATTAGTTAAGCCTTGGCTTTCCCTTACTAGATGTCTAACCATAGCCGACAAATCCGGCATTTGGATAGTTGGAGCCAAGAATTAGTCATTCTCCACCTCATGTGAATGGTCTGATCGATGACTATGGACCATTCCATGCCTTCTTGCCTCAACATACTCTCAATGTACATCACGTGGGTTAACTTTGACGTCATTCTAGGGAAGTAACTGGTCAGCATTTTCTTAGACTCCAATATCTAGATTGATCGCATCATCGCTCCAAACGGATCGTCATCCACCGTTGTCACTCTGTCTAGAACGATCGGTGGAAGGCGGGTTGATACTTCGACATAGTTTCCATCTGTTCTCTGGCGTTTGGGTCCATGATAATAATCCAATGAACTAGAACTCTCCCATGCAGACTAAGGGGTAGGGTCCCTCCTTGCTTTCCCTTGCTACTGCTAACTGAATTGGTTCATTAGATTAATATTGGCTTGAATTTGTTGATTCAATTATCGACGGCTATCCACTAGCTTTCTCACCGGATTCTGGAATTCAGCACTTGTAATGGAATCGGTTGGATTTTGGACATCAACCGGATTGGTAGCATTAACATCCACTGGTTGATTGATTGGGCCTCCTTGCTGGATGCTAGCATTCTTGTTCTCTTCTACGTTCTGAGAATTAGATCTGGTGTTCCTAACCATTATTGATAGCTTTAATTAGACTTTTGCAAATCTGAATAGAGCAAGCAAGCTTCTTAAAGATAATTATGGATCTCCTTCAGGGGATTTATGCAATCCAATAGCACCAAAAGGATCCGAATAAACTGAGAATCAAGCATTCTTAGTGAAAGCACCAAAATGTTTACACCAAAAGTGGGCACAAACACTCAAGAATAGAATAGTAGAGAAATAAATAAAGAATTATCAAAATTAAATAGAGAGGATAAGTAAATAAGCAATCAGAATTAAGCAGTAATAAAGACACAAGGATTTATAGTGGTCCGGCATTGTATGCCTACATCCACTTTGAAGAATTTGTCTTACTGGTCACTTGTAAATCTAATTACAATGAAGTTATGATAATAGCGCTTGATTACAATGGATTCCAAAGCAGCAAGCATCGTAAAGATCCTTTAAATGAAGAAAGAAGTTTGTATATATAGGTAGAGACTGCGAAATATCTCGTTGAAAATTCAGTAGAAGACTCTCCAGATCCGTAGAGGCCCACCAAATCGATCGCAAATTCCAATTCACAATTTGGAATTATCAGTGCCGATCGTTCGTTTTGTCTCTGATGGTGGTGCAATCGTTTGTGGTGACTCTCCTATATCTCTAATGTATGCTTCTAAAGCTTGGTGTCATTTTGAGTTGTGGTTTGTGAGACATCAACCAATCTTCATCGAGTTGGATCGTTTGGCTGAGTTTATACGATCGTTCATGAATGATCGGTGTTGATCGTTCAAATTTGTTCCTTTTGTCATGCGATCGTTCCTAGGGACTCCTCTCTCCAATATATTGACGCTCTAACAGTTGCAATTGTGTTGGACTTGTAGATTTTGAGATATCGATCGATCATCGTTGAATTAACTATGTAATCGATATGATACGATCCATAATTTGAATATCGATCATACCTAATCTAGCTTTATGGAGTAGTGAATTTCCATGTTCTAAGTGTTTTATTGAGTTCACCTTCAGTTCCTTCTTTACTACCATTTCATATTATCATTTAGGCCTGATCTTTGGGCTTTGTGATTGTTAATCTGATACATCAATCCTGATTACAATTGAGTCTGTATTGTCTAATTGGTCCAAATATAGCTGGGTCAAAAAACCGGATGACACCAAAAATGGGCATCAATGCCCAATATAATCTTGTAGAGATTAAATGATGAATGAAATTGAAACATAGCAAAAAAAAATAAATGAACACACAGATTTTTATAGTGGTTCGCAATCTTGGCCTACGTCCACTTCATATTTTTATTGATCTAGCGCTTGATTATGATTACAAGAATGTTTAGATCGGCTGCGATCCATTAGTACAAGAGCGAAGAATAAAATGGAAGAGTCTCAGCAGCCGAAAGAATGATCCTTTTTATGGAGAATGGCCATTTTATTTATAAGGGAAGATGTGCATGGATCGGGCTGAAAATTCACCAGAAGAACCTCCCATCTCAATCGTTGGAACGATCGGTACCGATCATTCATTTTTGCTCCAATGCATGTGCAATTGTTTATGTGAACTCCCTCATGCCTCTAGTCCATGATCTCAAAGTTAAGTTTCATTCCGACTTCGTGTTGGTGAGATATTAACTAATGAAAATTCCGATTTTCAGTGTACTCTCGTATCACGTAGCCCAAAGCTAGATGGGTGTCTCATAGCCAAAAGCTAGACACAAGACCTAGCCACTGGTCTAGGGTATTAAGATCCACACCAACAATCCATGGGCATCCCCACTTATAATACTTCTGTGTGAGTACAACAGAAAACATTTCGAGTATCAACGATTCCTTAGCACATATATCCGAGCCCTCCTTTCTGCTCAATCCATTTTTCATCATCCAGAATCCTTGCCCAGTTCCTAGTTCCACGGCTCCCTCCTTTATTGTGCCACTATCTTTGGTACCTACTCCCTTCACGAGTCACCAATGGTAGATACAAAGCTTTTACCATGTTGTTACATCGCCATCCAATCTTCAAGCGAGCGAGCCAACACCTCCAGCATGATCTACAGAGTCCCCTACTTCCTCCTTGTACAAGCTTGACCCTACTGCTATCATCAAAACAACTCGGTAATGACTTGAATAGCTCGGTACTGACTTGTTTAGTTGTCTAACTTTGGCTAACTCCTCTTCCTTGCTTCTAGTACTCCATTCCCAAGTGCTTCAAACCCTGACACATCCATCAAAACAACTCAATCCCATGCGAAAGCCTTCATCTTAAAGTTCTAGAAACAAGTCGGTATGAAATCCAACACTTAGCCAATCTCTTGCATCTTTCCATGTTCCACCTCTACTAGCCATGCTCTAGAGATCCCCTACAATCGCCGACCCATCTGGCCAATTCAAAAAACTCAGTACCGACATGAATAACTGCATACTGACTTGTCTACATGATGAATTTGGACATGCAGTTTGAACTCCTGGCTTTCTCCATACTCCAAAGCCTCTCCAGCAAGTTTCGTCCAATTCTGACCATCTTTGCTTCTGATTTGCCAAGTGAACCAACTTATCTTCTTAAGCATCCAAAACACTAGCAAACAACATCAAAGCACAACATACAACCATAGAATAACATGCATATTCATCCATTTCAACAATCAATAAATAAGAATGTGATAAACAAACCAATTCTAATCTTGATCTACATATTACATGCATATATGAATATGAATAAGGAGAATTACTAAACCATTTCAAATATTCACAAATTTAGGTCATAAGCATATGATAGCATGTAATTAAAATGAGAAAAGGTTTTAAGGCCAAAAATCATGTTAAAACTTGTAATTCTACTATATAAACAAGCATAGGATAGTGAGAAGGCATAAACCACTCACCAATCAACAAAATCAACCAATTCAAGTCTAGATCTGATGTGGACAACAATAGAAAGCAACACAAATAAACCAAAATGATGATCTCTAGCTTCTATTTGATGATCTTCTCTTTAATTAGTGATTTGGCAAAGATTAGAGAGTAATTTATGTGATTATATATGAAATTAAGCTTAATGGAAGTTTTGAACTGATTTGGGGAAGAGGAAAAGGTTTTAATTCAGCCTCTATAGCCCCCTAGTTATGCTAATCCTGAATTAGATTAATGAGTGTAAATATGGGCTTAACTAATTACTCACTAATATAGGCCAGTAGTTGTCTAAACTTAAAATAGCCATAAATGACCAATCTACAGAAGGGAAACTATCATCCTAAAGCAATAGAACTAGCTTGAGACTCTAATTCGACTCTTACCAAAAGTTATAGCCCAAACATGGTTTTTAGAGTCAAAATGGTTACATAGAAATGTGGCAAAAACCATAAATGTCAAAAATATCCTAAGAGTCATATCCCAAAATTATAGAGTCGTACGACCTCACAAGAATAAAATAAAAATATTTTACGATCCTCCGATATTTAAAATACGAGTCTTTACACTTAGATGTAAATTTGGTCAGCGATTAATATCGAAAAATTCAAATATTAACATCCACACTTCACTTAGCAGATTGGTGTGACATTATGGCCAAATTTATCGCTTACTTAGTATCGAAAAATTCCAATTTCACTTTACTAAGTGACAATTATTTACACCAACTCTCTAAGTCAAACTATATCATTTTGAACTTATGGAATTTGGTAATGGTAAAAATTCCAATATCATCCATATTCAACTCTATAGTCCAAACACAAAGTACTTGATTTAATCATAACAATTTTTACTAACTGAACAGCTCTAGCCGGAGATTTTAACTTTGAGTTGACTTCAGTTAACCGTAATACTAACCTCATATAACCGAGGAGATGAATTCTCTCTTGAATAATGTCTCACTTCCAATTCCACTCGAACCAACTAAGTAGTTCAATGGATTTCGTGGCACGACTTAACTATAACCAAAGTGGAGTTTTCATATTGAAGCTCGATAGTATTCTCAAGTTGATGGAATTGTGCAATATTGTCAGATCGATATTTCTGTTTGACCTTAGTTATATTAACCAACAAAAAATTATCGAGTAAGTCATTCCATAATTATCCAATAACTATTAGTACGTAACCCCTTGGTACCCCCAACCAGCCATGAGTAATACATTGTCCAATATTTGAAGAGCATTACGTACTCTAGTCTTAACAGATGTATCGATATCCAGTCTCGATATATCTTAACTAGGAATATTTAAAATGATATATTTATTTTATTATGATAAATCACTCATGATTACAATACTTTGTAAAAACTATCAATGGACATACAATTTATGGATTGTCAATTAAATATATTTTTAATTAAAATAATTAATTAATATTACATATTATATCAAGTATTTAATATAAAGAAAATACCTTTTATTTTGAACAGCATTGGTTATCAAGTTAGATATATGTAAAAAATTACATAGTTGCCCCTAAGGGCATGCCCTTAACTTCATCGGTAATCGCATTAAGATCTAAAATAAAAGAGATGAATGCGGCTCTAATTCGACATTTCCTCATTAGCAAAATTTAATTGACCAACATCTTATTAACATACAACAAATGATATGATACAAACAAAATGACAAAACGAACTATTAATAACATAGTCAATATATACATGTGATAGAGTCAGGGGTATGCCTTAGGGGCAATACTATAATTTATTGTAAATTTTTAACTCCGTAATAAAATCTCGTTTGAAAAAAAATGTTTTTCTTTCTGTTACATGCTTGTTATAACATATTACAATTAATTAATTAAAGTATATTTAACATAAACTTGATAAATGGTGTGTTGTGTGATAGTAATTACAATTGTTGTAATCATGAGTATTTTATCATACGATAATAAACACATCATTTTAAGTACTCATAATCAAGATGTATCGGGACTAGAGTACGTAACGCTCTCCATAGGTTGGGCAGTGTATTACTCAAGACTGCTGGGGGTATTAAGGGGTTATATATTGATAGTTATTGGATAAATATAGAATTACTCACTCTATAGTTTTTTGTTGGCTAAGGTCAAATAGAAAATGTTGATGTAACAATATTACACAGTTGTCTTGACTTGAAAATATTATTGATCTTCAATGTGGAAACTCTACTTTAATTATAATTAAATCTTGGTATAGTGTCCATCAAACGAATATAGTTGGATCCAGTGGAAGCATTGAAAGTGAACAGTATTCAATAGAAGATTCGTCTCCTCGGTTATATGAGATTAGTATCACGGTCAACTGAACTCAACTCAAATTCAAAATCTTTAGCCATAGTAGTTCGGTTAATAATTATTATTATTGTACCAAGGACTTTGTGCTTGGACTATAAAGTTGAATATGTGCGACACTGAAATTTTGACCATTACCAAATTTCATATGTCCTAATGTGATATAGTTTTGACGAAGAGAGTACATGTAAATAATTTTCACTATTGGATAATGCCTAAATAAGGAAAATTAGATTTTACCAAAGCTATGTAAGTGATAAATTTAATCATAATGTTAAACCACTAGTTAAGTTGACGTGTCGACGTTATTATTCCAATAGCTCGATATTAATCGCTTACCGAATTCATACCTAAGAGTCACACAACCAAAACGTTAAATACTCCGAATACCACCCGATTTAATTAATTATATTTGTAATAAATTAATTGAATAAATTAATATTTATGAAATATTAATTAAAATACTTTATTTAATTTTTGTTGATTAGTATTAAAATAGTATGTATATAAAAGTTATACACACACATATCGATAGACGATATCAATATGCATTCAAATTAGTTTTAAATGCATATTTATTTGACTGGCCTGAAATAATTTGGAGGCCTAAAATGGGCATATAGTCGTCGGTCATGTGGGGTTGATTATTGATTCGAAAGGTCTGAAATAGTAAGAGGAATTAAAATGTGGATCTGCATCCTTTCTTTGCTCCTCTAAATTTCCACTATTTAAACACCCCAAACCCCATTTTAGCCTCTTTTAATTTTTAGCCTCATCTATCATATTTGTAGCTGACGTCTCCCTCCACTACCCTCCATAATTTCAAGTAATATAAAACACAAACTAAATCAAATAGTAGACCGGTGTTTGTTACTTTTAGTCTAATAGCTTGTTCTGGAGGTTTTGATACTGATTCAAGCAGTTCATCGATTCAACACTTCAACGTATTACAACTAGGTTATAGTCAAGGTAAATCTTACATTTACATTTAAATATGATCGTTCATCATGTTATATATATATTCTCTTAGATAGTATAGGAATTTTCTTGAATCTACATATGTCTCTACCATCAACATTGGAATATAATATATGCATGTATGTAAATATAAATTTCATTATTTATATACATTATTGTTTTAGGAAGTTGAAAATGATTTTTTATATGTGTGTGTGCATTTAAATCTGTATAAGATATAAATAATTTAATTTATATTTGATATTATTCCTAATTTTATATTTAAAGTGTGTACATATATATATATATTATAAAATATACTTATAAATATTTAATAAAAATTATTCTTATGTTTTAGGATGGTTTTCATAAAAAAAATTAATTTTCATTAAGATTTCCATACAAAAATCTTTAATTAATAAACTATTTTAAAAACCATAAGCTTTTAATAATAAAAAATTGATTAATATTTTTAAAGTTAAATATATGTTAATAAGTGTGTGTATAATTATTTAATCATTTATTCGCATTAAAACATATTTATATATATAGTTATTATATATTTTTTCGAAATACTATGTGTGTGTATATATATATATATATAAAATAAGTGTATACACAATTATTATTTTTATTATTTTCAAAATGTACATGATATGTGTGTATATAATAAAAATTAATATATTAATTTAAATTTGTATCTCTACATATTTTATTATATAGATCTTGATCTAAAATGCAAAATTTGAATTTGAATTTTGAATTTAAAGTCAGAGTCATTTATATTAATTTTTACAATTACTATATATACTATATTATCAATTATATATATATATGAAAACATTTATATGTTATAAATATTGTTTATATGTATATATTTATATTGTTTATATATATATATATAATAGAGAGCACATATCTTTATTAATAGTTGGCTTGGAAGCGCAATCTTTTGGTCCGACCGCGAAGTTCCAAAATTGCCCCTTTATATATAAGCTCATAAAAAAGTTAAAACAAAACTAAAATTAAAAAGGTAACGAAAAATAATATTAAAAATGAAACCTCAGCACCCTAAATTTCAACTCTTAATTTCTGTTTCAACAATTTATTCAGTTTCCAGTCAAATTTTATTGTTGACCGAAATTATCAATTCATCCATTTGTCGGAGATTTAGTAGTTAAATCAGGTATTTTATCCTCTTCCTTATGTTACAATGCGTTCACCTTTTTTGAGTTCTATGATTTATACTCTGTTTCACTTAATTGTATTTGTTTGTAAAGTTTATTGTTAATGTGCAACACCCTAAATTTCAGCTCTTAATTTTTGTTTCCGGATTAATTTTTGTTTCCCAGTCAATTTTTATTGTTGGCCGAAGATATCAATTTATCCATTTGCTAGAGATTTAGTAGTTAAATCAGGTACTTTATCATTTTCCTTGTATTACAAAGCGTTCACCTTTTTTGATTTCCAGTCAAATATAGGATTCTAGAAAATACTACGACCCCTATAAATATCTTATGAAATTCTATGCCTTAAATATAGGCAAAGATTTATGTTGGTAACAATAACTTTTATGTTGAATAAAATTAGAGTGTAATTAACTATATTTTTTTGGTTAATTCCAGTAAAATACTATAGTCAAATATCAAACTATACTTTTTAGTGGTTAATTAACATAACAATATATTTTGTTGATTCAACACAATTTATCGGCCAAACGATGGATACTAAACACTGTGACAAGCAAAGGTCGACTCAAAAAGATGATATATCTTCAAAATCGTCTTCAACGAAGGATAGTAGCATGTCCAACAACCAACAAATGTTGATAAAAAGTCTCTCTCAACAAATGATTTTTGGTATGATAAATTTACTTCTGAAGTGGTAAGTAATGTATCTATCAAGAAATTTGAAAAAATAATATAGTTAAATTTTTATTATCTTACCAGTTTTATTTTCATGTTTTTTCAGGTGACATTTATGGAGGAAAATAGATGGTGATGATTATACAATAAATTTGAATAAAAAGTCAATATGTAAGAATAAGGAAGTTAACATTTATTAGTGGTACTTTTTAGATGTTACGTCCCTTTTTATTAATAAGGAAATCACTATATATATATAATTTAATATCATTTGAAAATATGATCTAAAAAATAAACTTCCTATACATTTTTGCTCTTTATTAATTCATAACAGAAACAAAAATTCAACCTAACAAAAAATTAAATGCTCTAAATTAGGAATAAAAATTCAACCTAACTACATATGGTTCCAATACAAAGACATGCCTAAATATTTATGAAAATAATTTCTTTTGAATATGTTAGACACATATAATTTGTAAAAAAAAACAATTTACCCACGAAATGTGTGTTATTGCCACGCGCGAAGTGCGTGCCGTAAAACTCGTGTATATAAGGGGCCCAATATGTCTGTTGTGTTATAAATCTCGTCACTTATATACAGGTATGTTAAACAATATACACTATTTATGTCGCACATGCATGTACATACACATGTGTATATGATACGCAAGTTATATTATATAATATAAACAAAACAATAAAATAAAACTTTATTTACAAATCAAATAAAATACTGATTTTATTTAAAATAAACTTTTAGATAAAATCTAAATAAATTTAGGCTTTATAGGCTCAATAAGATCCAGAATGAAATAATTTTTTGAAATCTACCCATTTACTCCCCTGTTTACAGGCCCATATCCAACATGTTCGTATATTGGGATTTATATCTATCACACACGCGCGCGTGTGTTATATGTATATATTATTGTTTCAATTTTAAACTATTCAATAAAAAATTTATATGCATGCATAAAAAATTTAATTGAAAATCAGTTTGGAAAGAAAATCAAATGTGCAATAATTCATGGAAAGAACGAAGGAATTTCGAAGTTTACATTTGAAGAATTTATGAAAAGAATGGTACCTTTGTTGTTGTAATTAATGTCGTATATTTATAATGAAAGATCGATCAAATATCTTTCGAGATCAAAAACAGTATCTAAAATAATTACTCTTGGTTGACATCTCCATTTCAATAATTTAACCCATATATAATTCGAACCCACCAGGTAAATTTAAGCGCAACCATTCATCCCATTGATCAACGCATTGCAAACTCGAGCGCACTTTCATGCATAATTTGAGTGGAGCCAAATCACATTATATCCCTACTAGGTCCGACCCAAAGGCAGAGCAAGCAAGGCCTTCGACTAGGGCAACACTGTCGGAAATGGCCAAGGAGGCAACAAAATGTTGTAGATGTCTTTAAAAATATTGATATATAAATGTTGCAGGGCAACAAACTGTATAACAAACTTGTAGCATAATCGTTTAAAGCTCTTATATATGATCTTGGCGAGCAAGGTTCAACTCTTGGAATCTACAATTTTTACTTAATTTTTTTAACTCCATTTTTCGTAACTCCATTTCTGTCTAGGGCAATCAACACTTGTCGGCACTGATCCCTACATGTACATTTTAGAAACTGTCTAATTTACAATTCGACTCCTTAATTATTATTATTTTTTTTAAAGAGAAAGAAATATATAAACAAAAGGAGAAAAACCGCCTTTCTCCGGAGGCTCACAAAAGAAAAGGCGAAGCATATGAAGGACAAATGCCTCCCAAGACTCGAAGATCACAGAACAAAAACGAAAAAAACGACAAAAACAGAAAGACAAGGACACAACAGACATCGCCACGACAAACATCACAGAAATCAGAAAAAGATAAAGAAACCACCAGCAACCACCAACCCGCCTTTACCAGAAGGTAAAGGCCAGACCACCAAGCCAAACCACATAGAAATCACACCGAAATACAGCAAAGGCAACTAAACTAGAGTATGCAGACTCCTAGGGAAGGAGCTAGAGCCGGATGAAATGAAGAGCCAGCTCGGAAGAACCACGAAGGGACCCACAGAAGCAACAGAACAGGACGGAAAATCTGGAAGAGCCATGAAAAGTCCGCCGCCAGTCGAAAAACCTCCTCGAGTGCCGGCAAAGCCACCGACCAATGTAGATGGCTACGGAACCTCGTACAGAGCAAAGCGAGGGAGGAAAAAGCCTAAGGCCCTCCAAAGATAACCACTTCAAGCACACAAGGAGAGGAACGACAGCGGAATAAGACGAAACAAAGCCTGAGCAAGCAGCCATGGAAGACACCAGAAATAAGCCGCCGAACCAGCCCAAGCGAAATCCAAGCCAAGAAAAGACCAAATACTTCTGAAGAAAAGACTAGCAAACACATTAAAAATAAAAATGGGGGGGGAGGGGGAGGGAGAGGTTTGTGAAGGACACCACCCCACAGCGAAGGCTCAACCAACTCCTAGTCTAGCGGCCGTTAGAGAACAAGAGATCGACAAGAGTCCCACTAGCCGCCCAGACCGTTGGCTCATGGGTCCCCTGAAGGGTCTTCCACGGAAAGCCAGGAAGACATCATTCCTCACACGCTGGATAATGGACTGCGGATCCATAGGTGTGTTCTCGAAGATGGCCTTATTCCGCGCGCACCAGACGTGCCAGCAGATGAGACACGGGATTAATCTGAAAACACTAGACCGAAGAGATTTTCCCGATCTCCCAGCCCACCAAGAACTGAGAAGAACATAAGGGATTCTTGCATTACTTCGAACACCAACCAGATTCTCGAAGTAATTCCAGCAAGCTCTGGCAGTGAAGCCACCGAAGAACAAATGGTTCGAGGATTCCGTTTCCCCGTTGCCACAGCAACGACAACGAGAGACAAAAGGGATGCCGATCTTTTGGAGATTCTCGTCCAGTGGCAACCCATCGTGGAGGATTCGCCACATCAGAAGAGAGACCTTGGGAGGAATACGAGAATCCCATATGAGCGAAAATTCAGGACGATTTGGGGAGGGAGTTCTGATCGAGGACCAGGCTTTCAGGATGGAGAACGAATCGCCATCCCAGCCCGTCAAGCCGCCGTGAGAGTTAGATAAAGGCTTCACCGACTGCATATGCTTCCAGGTCTCACTAACATAAGATGGAGATCCCAAAAAATTAGAGCCCGCTAGTCTATGGTACTTAGCTCGGAGGAACGACGCCCATAGGGAGTCGTTAGCCCCAAACCGGTACCACAACTTACAAGCAAAGGCCTTGCAAAGGTCTATTGGGTTTCGTAGGCCTAAACCACCTTCATTTTTTGGGCGACAAACCACGTCCCACGACACCCAGTGGTGTCGGCAGCCGTTTACCTTGTTTCCCCAGAAGAACGAAGATGCCAACGACCAGTAAGACCGGAAGAAGGAGGATGTAGGGGTCATAGTCGCGAAAATATGAGTTCCCATCGAATCCAAAACTGACTTGATAAGAACAAGTCTGCCGGCCTGAGAGAGAAGAGACGCATTCCAGCGTAAAATCTTGCCCCTCACTTTGTCGGTCAAAGGGTCGAAAAGTGCATTAAGCTTTCTGCCCTGATATAGGACAATACCAAGGTAAGGGAGGGGAAGGGATGTTTCCTTGAAACCAGAGATAGTCTCAATCCAGGAAGCGCTAGAATGAGACAAGTCCTTCGAATGGACGAAGCAACATTTGGAGGGGTTGACGAGTTGACCCGAAGACCTCTCGTATTGATGGATAAAGCTAAGAAGCCGCCGAACAGAGGAACGGCTGCCATTAGAGAAAATTACAATGTCATCTGCGAAGGATAAGGAGGAGATAAGGGGACAACCCCTCGGGATACCGAAGCGTTGGATTTGACCATAGATGGTTAAGGATTGGAGACCGCGAATAAAAGCCTCCGCCGCAATCACAAACAAAGAAGGCGAGAGCGGATCTCCCTGACGCAATCCCCTCCCAGCTTTGAAGTACCCATGGGCTGAACCGTTAATGAGGACAGAGAACCAGCAGTTGGAGATAAGCCTCCACACTATGTCAATCAAAGCCTCCGGAAACCCGAAGGTCCTTAAGACCTTGATGACGAAAAACTAGGACATGCGATCGTAGGCCTTAGCCATGTCCAGTTTAAACACTACATTAGAACCCCTAACCTTCCGATCAATTTGAGAGATCAGTTCCTGGGCGAGAAGGACGTTATCAGAGATAAGACGTCCTTTGACAAAACCTGCTTGAGACGGGGAAATGATACAGTCAAGGAAAGGCGCCAGACGGGTGGCCAGGATTTTCGAAATAACCTTGTTCGAAAAGTTGCAAAGGATTATAGGACGGAAACCCGCACAAGACCTTGGGTTTTCGCACTTAGGTATGAGAATCAAGTTGGTGGAAGTCCATCCAGCTGGAAGATTCCCCCCAGAGAAGAAGGATTGAATAGCAAGACAAAAATCAGCCTGGATAATAGACCAGGCAGACCTATAAAAGACACCGTTGAAGCCATCAGGACCACTGGCACTATCCTTGCACAGAGCAAAAATACAAGCGCGAATCTCCTCAGGGGACGGGAGATCCATGAGCACTGCACTCTCCGTAGAGAGGACCGTAGGAGGGATGAAAGCTAATAGGGCCGGGTCTGTAACCGAGACAGATGGGGAGCCCAGAAAGGAATGGAAGTGGGAAAGAATGATATCTTTGACTTCTTCTGGCGAAGAAGCCGAAGAGAGATCAGGACACATAATCTCACGTATCGAGAGAAGGCTATTCTTCTTACGAATATAAGAATGGAAGAATTTGGAGTTCGCATCACCGTCGACCACCCACTTGACCCTCGCCTTTTGACGGAGGTAGTCATTCTCGACACGAAGTTCCGAAGAGAAGGAAGATTAGGCAAGGGCCCATGCCTCCTTGTTGGTAGCGGACGGATGCTCGTCAAACAAAGATTCGGCAACGATAAGCACCTCTTCGGCCAAACGAACGCGATCGAAAATGTTCTTGAAAACTTCAACGTTCCACACCTTAAGGCACGCCTTGAGACGCGTCATCTTGCGCTCGAAAGCAGCACAGGGAGAGGCAGAAATAGGATCGCTCCAAGAGCTAGAAACCACTTGAAGGAATGAGTGATGGGACCTCCACATGCTCTGGAACCGAAAGGAAGAGGGCCCCGAGATCGATAGTGGAGAACAGCGAACAATCAAAGGGGCATGGTCCGAGAAGGACCGATGGAGATGAGCGATTGAGAAGGAGAATGGAAGGCGAAACCAATCCTCCGAACCGAAAACCCTGTCCAGTCTAGAGAGGATACGAGTCGGGCCCTCTTGGTTGTTAGACCAGGTGAAAGCAGATCCAACAAAGGGAAGCTCCGAGAGGCCAGAAGAGACGATGAACGAGTTGAAATCCACCATTGCCCCTCGGTTGATGGCCGCTCCACCCCGTTTTTCCGCTTGGCACGCGACGATATTGAAATCGCCGCCAATCACAGAAGAAGAGAAGCCCAAAGATTCGAGAGCAAGAATATCAGACCAAAGAGCCAATCTTCCCAAACGATCACATTTGGCATAGACTGTCGAGAAGAGAAAAGGGGGGACAAAGGAGGAAGACGAACACACCACGGAATAAAAGCTGAGAGGAATCGAAAGCGGGATGAACCACAAAAGATTTGGACCACAAAATCCAAATCTTACCCGAGACATTCGCCGAGCCACTGCCAAATCCTAAGGATAAGACAATCCTGGAAATACTAGCCGGATCAATCAGGGGTTCCAGGAGAGCTACCAAACCAACAGAATGCTTCCTGACAATGCGTTTTAGCCTAGCCAAAGACGCATCATTGCCAATACCACGAATATTCCAGAAGAGAAAATTCGCCATGAATAAAGAAAGGAAGAGGGCGAAGAGAAAAAGTCGAAAAGCAACTCAAACTCAGACCAGATACAGTGAGAAACGAGCCGATCGATCGATCTGCTCGGACGCCGCTATAGAGCGTGTGCGAATGGTGCGAGGGGTAGAAATGGCTCTCCGCGTCCTGCGACGAGTCGAGCGAGGAGGAGGGTCGGACGGCTCAAACATCACCTCACCCCCGGTCCCTACCAAAGGAGACAAGGAGGAGCTGACCAATGAAGACGAAGGAGAGGAGTTCCTAGCCAAACAATCTAGACGCTCATTAAGGAGCGCAATCTCTGCCTTGCTCATCAGAGGAATGGAGATGGAAAGAGGGCACGTAGAGGAGGAAAGGGAGCACTCTGATGAGCAGCGCAGGGGAGAAAGGTCCACACGGACCGGTAGATCATAAGGAATCCGTAAGCAAGAAGGGATGCGTACCACTCGCAAACCAGACTGCCAGATGAGCCAGTCGAAAGAAGGCGCGGCATGCACTGCAATGTCGGATGAAAAGCCGATGGAAGAGCAAACAGCAGAAGCAACTCCTTAATTCACACTTCACTACCTTGTATCCTAAGTCATTTATACATTTACAAATTCAATGAGAACATGAGTCGTGTCTGATTAACTATATAACTTAATATCTAATTGAGGCATGCATACTAATTATTCAACAGATGGTCTTGTAATAATTTTTTATTGCGTTAACTACGTCACTATAGTTTTTAACATTTTTTAGTGGAACATAAATAAAAGAGGCTTTAAATGGATGAAAAATTTAAAACCTAATAAATATCTCTGAATTCATGCCAAATTTTAGAACAAATAATCTGAAGGCCCTGACATTGATAACTTCCATATGATGACCTTCAGAATATCCTAGAATCTATATAAACCAAACGGTTAAAACTCAAATAATCTTATATGTATTTTTTATTGAACACACTGCATAATTAATTTTTATAGCCTAAATTACTAAGTGACACAAAGATGAAGGTTACTGAATCAATATGTATGATTGGTTGAACATAACTTTTTAACATGCTAAACCAATTATCAATCACTTAGGTAAAAACACCTAACCCGTCAACACAACAATTTTTGAACAATCAAACCCATGTTTCTAATATGATCTTATTATGTGTGTGTATGTATATATTTGTGTGTGTATATGTATGTATGTATGTATGTGTATATCTGTATGTATGTATGTATGTATGTGTCTGTATGTATGTATGGATGTGTGTGTGCGTGCACACACACATATGTATCTACGTATGTATGTATATATACATGTATGTATGTAATATGTATGCAGGCCCGACCCTAGAGTAAGGCTGGCAAGCCAACCGCCTAGGGCAACAGGGAGGGAGGGGGAACAATCTATTCTTTTCGATAAACAATAAGCATTTACAGCATGAATATGTCAAATGGTAATGTGCCTCAGTGGTGATTTTTTTCTGCTTTGAAGCAAGTGTCCCAGGTTCGACTCTGAGCTTTGCGTTTGTAGTCAATATTTAGTATTTTACTTGTGCTTAAATTTTCTGCTTTGTCTTAGGCAACCAATTGGATCGGGCCGGGCCTGTATGTATGTATAACAATAAAATTGGTTCAATCAAAAAATTTCAGTACCTTATCTTCCGTGATACAAAATGATAGGTTCTCCTCCCACACCGAACACTTTTTCATTATTTCTTATTTCCATTTTCTCTCTAATTATTCAACTGAAAAATAAAAAAGGAAACTGTTGTGAAACAAGGATAGAATAAAGTGCATTTAAGAAAATTGGATTACATGTAGAAGAAACGAGATGCGTATACACACGCTATATATATTTTAGAACATATAACAATTTTATATAGGTGAATGATTTCAGTACAGCATGACATATATTGACCATAATGCATAACACAATAGCATAATTATGAATTAGGTCATTCTTGTTGGTATATGATCATTTATGTTGACATAAGACCATTCTCCTCTAACTATGCTAAATTTTGTAAGAAATGAGTCTAATTAAGAGAACAAGAACCTTCATTGCATTTTTCAACTTATGACTATTCCACAATCATATATTTTCATTGTTATTCTTGTTGTGCTTTAAGATGTTGAGCGAACATTACACAAAGCTGACAAAGGGTTTTTCTCCTAGTTTTATTATCACATGTTTAAGATTTCTTGATCGTATGTGTTTACATTTTCTATCAAGTTCACTATAGCAGTTTTGTGGAAAAATTAGATGCTTGATTTCCCTTATAATCAACCTTTACTAAAAATTATGTGTGCTAGTCTGTAATAAAAAATTATGAGCTTTGTGAGTTGTATCGAAACATTTCAAAACTTGAGTTTGCAAAATTACCTATTTGGATTCAGCATAAAGTAATATCACACCCAGAAATTAGAATGAACAGTCGTTGTACAGCTCCATAATGATAATAAACTGATAAGGTTTTAGTATAATGCAATCCCTAATGACATCATCTATAATGAAATGTATCATGATTTTTTTTATTCAAAGAAATACCCATCATGTAGGTATAAAAGGAAGAATAGGTAAATTATAAATTTAAAGCTTATGGTATGAAAGAGGTACAAAGAAAATTCATATTTTCAATCATCGTAGAAAATCAATCGGTATATGTCATGTCCATATAATTTGACATTATTGATGAATGTTATGATGTCATAATAATACTATTGAACTACATTTATATTGACATGTACACCAGATATATTGAGAAATGTGTTTCTACTCATTCTTTTCTTTGTAGTGCCATTTTTTAACTTAGATTGATTCTTGAGAGGTGAACAATTATTTGTATGGGTTTGTAATGTGTAGAAATGAACTATTGTATGAGACGTGGGTTAGAAAAAATTACATGTCCATAAATATGTACAGTTGTTTACTGGAAGGAACAAAAATTATAAGTTAGGAGAGATATTCATAAAAAAAGTTAAAGTGTGTACATACTTTGGCAAACATTATTTGTGAAATGAAATTAGAAGCTCCTCGAGTTATCTGCAATGAGTGGAAATCAGCTACAAAACCATTGCTAATATTTTTGTAATATTTCGATATAAGTAATTTAACTATAGTGTTGAGCCTAAAAATGGCACAACACCCAAAGAAAATTGAAATAAAGAGAGATCGAGAAAAAGATTGTAAATAAACAAAAAGAACACCAAAATTTTATAGTGGTTCGGTAAATTTAGGCCCTACGTCCATTGTATTGTTATTAACTGTAGATTTGTAGTCCCTAGTACAAGGGTTTGGCAGATCTGACGGTCAAGAATAACTTCCTTAGTGGCTATGGTTGAGGAAAGATAGAAGATGAAAAAAAGCAAAGTGCTAAAAAGTCTTTTCCAAATGTCATATAGGTGTTGTATTTATAGGAAACCAGTCTAGCAGAATTAGCAGATCTCAATATATTAAGCCTCACTTCAGATAAAAAAAGGAGGGGAAGATGGAGTCCCCAAAGTCGTAAAAAAAGCTCAGTATCTAGTTGAAGTGGTCAGTACCAACTTGATTTTTAGAGAGGGAATCACTCTGTCGTCCCTCCTTTGGTTTTCTGTTTTCGATCTATTATATTCTGAGTGTTTTTCCTTAGCGATCGTGTTGATTGTGAGAGATTCTGATATCACTTGTACTTGTCTGCTTTCCTTTAGAATTTTCTTGGAGTTGTTCTCCTATTCCTTAAGAAATGTACCCCAAGATGATCACTCAAGCCATTTATCCACGAGCCATAGCTACAAGGGGCCCACATAGGGAAGGAAAAGTGGTCGGTACCGATTAAAAAGTGGTTGGGAGCGAGTTATTTCCTTGGATCTAGTTATGCTCCAAATTATTGAGTTGATTCCTATGGTTCTTTCAAGCATGTTCCCAAGTCTGTTAGTCGTTTCTCTTCATCCTGACGACTGGATCGGTTTGAAAGTCTGTTTGGTTTAAAGGTCGGATAACACTTGCCCTTACGATATGCTTCTGTTGGAAATAAAACGTGCTTTGAGACAAGATAATTATTTACTATTATCCATGTACGTCTGTTGGTTATCTAAGAGTTGCTTCAAAATATTTCTCTTTTCCATGGATAATCGTTCAACTGCTTTAAGTAGTAGAAATTCCACTATCCATGTTAAGGATAAGATCTACGCTCTAGAGATCATTCCAACCTTTATCTAAGTTCATACTATCTTCTGCTTGTCCTATCATCAATTTCTTGCCAAAAATTTATCTCGTTACCATGCCGAACTACTTGGTACCGAGAACTATTGTCCTGTATTGGGTAGTTTAAATACTCAGCACTTAGAAAATTTTCTTCACTTTTTCCCTTTCCAGCCTTATCATATTCATAACTGAGCTTCCCTTTCCTTCCTCTCTATCAAACACCTGTAACCACCATTCCTTTACCAGAACCGACCATTGTCGCAACTTTCAAATTGCTACCATCATTTCTAGGTCTCTACCGCTACACGTTGCTAACTTCGATCATCGTCGTTCGACCTAGGTATCTCATCACCAACCTCATTGTTCCAATTCTTCCCCGACTTCAACCAAATTCTCCATTCAGATCTAAAAGTTTCAAGGTGGGTTGTTGATCAATGATGGAGTCATGGTCGTGGTGTGGTAGCTGCTGGTCGTGAATGTCAATGGCAGCACTTAGGGTTTGCCTATTGCCTATAAAATAAGGGGAGCAATGACTTGTGATTGAATGTGAATCCTATGACTACAATAATCGCCAAATCCAAATTCCTCCATTCCCTAGGCCAAGTTAGTCTCGAAATAAAATTGAGTTTGAATTTGGCATAGGAATTCTAATGCCAACTTCGAGTCAATATGTGATGTTCACAACCTCTATGACTACGACCTTTGCATTTCCATCCATCCAAGAATTATGAACACGTTTTGGAAATGAACGGTAAATCACAAGTTATTTTTCATGAATTATGGCATCTAGATGATTCCATTGCACAACATTTCTGATTACTGTACCTCTTTTGTTCTTGTAAGAGAAAAACATCCATGTCACTCCAGATAGCGGTTCCATCATCGATTATCTGACGATAATGAGTAAAATCCAATGCATGGTTCCTTCGTGTAGCATGGCTCATTTTTCTAGCATGAGCGAGCTATCTATACAGGATGGTCCATTCGTAGTGTACAGGACGCCAGACTCACACTGCATAGATTAACACTTCCACTTGCCCCGGTTAACATTCAAAACCCGATTGGTCAACACATGTCAATATCCATTGGATTCTGGGCGCTGGTCATTGGAGTTTAAATTTAAAATAGAATTCCAAAATAAAACATACCTGATTGTGTTGAACGTCAAGTTTTCCTATCCAGAATGACTTGTCATTCTCCCAGATTCAATGTTGGCTCCAAACCATCAACTCCTCCTGAAGTTGGGTCTTCCACAGCTCAGGCTTTAACCTCTATGCCTTCTAGGCCTAAGCGTTCGATCACCGCCGAATTACAAAGAATGTTTTTTCATATAAAACTGGTCTAAGAATAGCCTCCTCCCTTAAATGAACACATAGGCTTAAGAGTCCTAGATGATCCGACCGAACATGTACCGACGATTCTAACTGCCAAAATGCTTCACACCATTTTTCGACAACATGGAATTCTCGAGAGTGACTTCTTACTTCTTACTCGGGGCCAGTGAGCACATAATCCTCTATTGGGTTATATGGCTTGTAATAGATACATGCGCTTAGGTGGTGCAGTACCTCCTTTCAATCTGTTACTGTGCATGATTCTCCACAAACTAAGGTTAGCTCCATCCGAAGTTCATCCCAACAGATATGCACTACTAAGCTCTTTATAGGTGTTATTTATGAACCAACTCCAACGACCTTTAAACTTCCGAGAGTTAACTCACGTCCTGAGTTTCAAATACCGGCATGATTTTTATACACATCGAGGCCTGACGTCGATGCAAGTTCATTGAAGAGCTCCATAATAAATGTTCATATTTCAAGAATGAGTACTTCTTTATCTGATGTCTGTACGGCTTTAACATGCCTTGGCTTTTCGATAATAAGATTTTCTTTCATTTCACTTCTTCCCGCACTTGAATTTCTACCATCCAAGTGTTTAAGTTTTTTTCCAATTCCTTTGCAAATATCCTCGCTCAAGATACGAGCGACGAGCATGCTGAAACCCTAAAAATTTCCAAGAGGGTTAGCTTTCGACAGCGCACCACTCTTATCTTTTAACGAATGAGAACCTTCATCGGTGAAACCTACTACATCTTGAATGATTCATCATTCATGTCACCTCTCCTCCAAGTAGTTCTTAAATGCCTACCCGATCTTCAGCCCCCAGTTGTAGCTCTGATGATAATCTCTAAGGGGAAGTTGAAGGTTCGTCCGGGGCAGCACACATCGACGAACCAGTCGACAAACTGGTAGAAGAACATGTTGCCGGTGAAGCACCAATAGAGGGAAAAGAGAGGATCGAGATGGAAACAATCCAAGAGGAAAATGACAAGGAAGAAAAAAGAGAGGGAAAAGAGAGGATCGAGATGGAAACAATCTAAGAGGAAAATGACAAGGAAGAAAAAAAAGAGGATCGAGATGGAAACAATCCAAGAGGAAAATGACAAGGAAGAAAAAAGAGAGGAAAAAGAGGAGGAGAAAGAAGAATAAAAAGAATAAAAAGACTACGATTGAGGCGATGATTACTACGACATCAGTCAAGAGGGAGAAAAATTATAAGGGGAAACGTCTCCCAAAGGTTCTGAGCTTTCTTCTTCACCTCGTTCGAACCGTATAATTATCAAGACTTCTGAAGAAATCGCAGAACCGAGCATGGTGCTATTAACCAAGACTACTCCTCCGAATGGTTCTTCACAAGACATCTTCGGCTTGTTGAGCGATTTTGATATTCCAGTCGTCGGCCTTCTTAAGAAAGGCTCCCCAGGCTTCACCTTCTCATTTGAAGATATCCTAGCCGAAGGAGATAAGACTCCATCCATATTTGCTTCCGAACATGGTCCGTAAAGTACTTAGAGGGGCACTGACACTCCACACACTTCTAGGATCATGAATACACATTGCTTGAATTCGTTCACTTTTCGATGTTCTAAAACTTATACGATCCTTTCTCTTGTTTCAGGTACCCTAGGAAGATATAGGTTCAGTAATCTCCAATATGGTGTCGGTAAAGAGAGATGACACACTCTTGAACTACCTCATTCAAGCTATCAAAGTTGCATAGAAACAGAGGAAGAGAAATTCCGAAGAAAAGAGAAAGAGCGAAAGGCGGAAGAAAATTGACTGGCCAAGAAGGACTAAAAGAACAGGTCGAAGAGAGGCAAGTTTATACTATGAAAAAAGGAATAAGGATTTGCATGGTCATCACCTTTATTCCGACATTCCTCCACCTTAATCTCAACCGCAATTCTCTGCACACCAACAAACTTCAATATCTCATTCCTTTACTACTATTCCTCCTTATTCCAAAGCAATCATTGCTCCTATAACTATTCTAGCTCCATTAAGCAACATGTAAGTCTTCTTTCCTAACTTCTGCTTAAACGATGTCATGTTCGACCATGACATCAAAAAATTCCTAAGAAAGAAACAGGCCATAAGGTCGGATAGGTTCATGAGTTGGTTAATCAGGGGTATGAGCGGAAAACGCTTTATTATGCCCTATTCGATGTTAATCGAATTAATCAAACAAATATTCAATCGTTTGAATATAAGAAGAACACTTAGGACAGTCTGATAAAGGGGTATAAGAAGGACTTGAAGCAAATCAAAAAAGAATAGATGTGTCCTTAGAGCCAGAGAAGAAAGCCATCTGATGGAGGAAATGAGAAGGGCTCATACCATTGTAGAAATCATGATAAAAGATTTGCCAAAGACTGCTCATGAGGAAAACTCTACTTTAAAGGCACGGCTTGTTGAGAAGGACCCGGCCCTCATCGTAAAGGATGAAACTATCCAGGCCAAGGATAAAATTACTGAAGATGGGGCAGTTGAAATCCAAAGGCTTCTGGACGAAAAAGACAAGATTGGCCTATTAGCAAAGGCTAAGAAATTGGATGTCAAAGTTGAATATTCCGTCACCGCGCATGACATAAAAGAGCCCAAAGAGCAGAAGGCCAAGGAGCGAGAGGAATTGAATACCACCCTTCAACTAATCTTTGCTAATGTTATCCAATACAAGAACCTGAAGTGGTTGGGAAGTACATGTGTGAGTACCCTTGCTGATGCCTAGGAAGAAGTGTGGCGTCATGTAGAGATGACCGGTGAAGGCCTCGCCGAAGATAAGTTGATGGCAATTACCTAGATGCTGATGATATAGCAAAACTTGAAGAGGGAAAGGGTATCCTACCTGTACAAGATGCCGCCGCAAAAGCTTCCACTGAAGCTCCAATCGACCCAAGCATATCGGCTTAGGAAGAATCATCAACTCCCTAATCCCAAAAGGTTATAGTGGATATTCCTACAATGAGGGGTCCGTCTCCGAGGCCACCTAATTTATTCCAGCTTCAACAACAATCACCCATGTTGAACCTTATGTCACCCCATCGTTGATCCATCAGTTCAGCATTCACTGGAAGAAGGGGAAATCTCTAAATCTCACGTTCCACAATCAAGTCCAAACGAAGGTATGTCTTTTTTTCTCCACTATTCAGAGTCCTGTAGTTCTCGTGCGAGATTGTAACTAACCTTCACTTCGATATTTGCAAAGTTACAGGTAATCCTTCTCTTCAACCTCCTATGTAAGCCAATCACTCAAGGCAAGGGCACTACTGCGATCACCACTAAGTCAACTCTCGTGACTACGGGACTGTTTGTTTCGAGTCTTTCTTCCAGCTCTATCCCTGTCTCTGATGTGGAAAGAACTACAGCTCTAGAGAGATCAGATGACGTTTCCTAGTCCTGGGGAGAAGAAATCACTATCACTAGTGCCTAAGGTCTGATCCGAATACATTTCCATGGCAGAGTAGTGGAAGATTGACATGTTGAAAGTTAAGATCAAAACTGGGCCTGGTCTCGATATGCCAATGGGCATCGAAGAGCCAAAATTTTCTTCTCGTGTTGCTCTTGTTGTTATCTGTCCTCGGAGGAGCGACAACATCGATGTCGCAACAAAGACTCTTGAGCTTCCTTCTTGTTGTCTAAAGATCGACACCATTGTTTCTGAAAATGAAACTAACCCTTCAAGAGATAGCAAACGGAAAGAAAATAAGGGCCAGAAGCGGCCTCGTAATGGCTCAGGCTTCAAGGTCAAGAAGAAGAAGGGCTAGAAGAAATAGACTCCTCGACTATTCTTCGGTGAAAGAAAAATAATTTACATTTGTCTGTTTGGGATGTACTTGTTTTTTTTTCTTCCTTTTTTGGTATATAGGCCGCGTTTGCGGGAGCGGCCCCCGCAATCTTCATGTATAAAAGTTGAAGTAATGCAAGGCTACTTTTCTTTTGTAATCTCCATTCCATTTACTTTTCCACACTTTATACTCTGCACTTGCTTATATACAACTGCCTGCACATATAATATAATTGTATGTGCTACAATTTATCCATATTATCCATGTTTGTTTTCGAGCAATGCTTTTACTTACCACAACTTCGTGCATATAAATAAAATTCCTACAATTACTTTTGTTATATCCCATTATTGAGTTCCATTTATAGCTGCCAAATTGTTCTTTCTGGCTAACTAAAACTGCGATTTAACCAATCTCGCGGTTTTTTCTATTTATTTTAGGTCAAGTCTCCTTCGACCACTAACGAGATACCAGCAATCCAAGTTCCATTCCATTTACTATCGCCAGTTATTAGTGATTTGGACGTCTATCTCTTGACATCCGCAATCCTAATGATAATCGGGAGTAATCAGTGTTATTCATAAGTTTACACTATCAAATTCAGTAAAGCGTATCCTGCTAAGCTGCAAGTGAAACCGTAGCCTTTATGCTGTTATATCGCAAAGCGAGTCCTATATTTGGGACTCATAACTCCAAATGCCAAAGTCCGGGCACTGTTCATCGAACTTGCCTATTTTCGAGGATCAGCAGTTGATTAATCATATGGAGCAAATTTTTCGATTGCCCCCGGTACGATTGTACCCTTTTGAACTTGGTCCTCGATTGGAGGACTTTAATCGTCCCTATTTACGTTTTTCAACTACTATACTTGCTTATCCTCAAACGTGTCCTGCTAGGTCGCAAGCGCAGTCATGAACACCTCAACCGTAGACTGGTTCATATATCTAAGAACTTGTGCCTTTGGAAGCCTATTTCTAAGCATCTGCTCTCAGTCACATCTACCTTCGGAGGTCGATTGTGAGTATCCATTGACCATCCTTGCTTATCCTCGACCTAACTTATCCTGCTAGGTTGCAAGCTTGGTTGTTAGAAGTCCAACCGTGCACCAAATTCTATCTCCAGAAGATGGCGCTTTAATCGCCTTATTCTAGGGATTCCTTCTTGACGTTGCCTAACTCCAGGGAATGGTCAATACCTGAAGGTTGGGGTCAGATTATCCGATCAACCTCTGTGTTTTCCTTTCCTGGTCCTAATCCGAGACTGAAGAAGATGGTACTATTTTCTGAGTACCTAAGTGTATAGGGTTGAATTATCTGATCAGCCGTTGAAATTATACTCCTCGTCACTGGGTTGAAGGAGTTTGTACCCGACTATACTACTAATTGCACAACATAGGATTTTGCTTATAGGAACACGGTTCCATTGGTTCAAGAAGCTAACTTTTATTTATGAACATAAAACATGGCAAGTCCTGCCTTATTACAGTGTCCCCAAAATCCTTGGATGGATTTAAAGAAAGTTAATTAAATAAAACTAAATATAGTGTCGTAGCAAGTCACTGTTCCATGCACCCGGAGTTGAGATTCCGTTGATAGTAGCTAGCTTGAACTTTCCATCACCAAGCTTTTACTCGATTGCATAAGGACCTTCCCAATTCGGACTAAGCGCCCACGTATCCAAGAGAACCTGTTTCACAACGAGATCTCCTACCACGAAAGTCTGGTTTCGGACCATGGTATTAAAATGTTGTGATGCTCTTTTCTGGTGAGCAGATACCCTTAATTCCGCTTCCTTCCTTTTCTCATCAACCAAATTAAGGAACTCAAGCAAGATTTCCTTGTTTACCTTTGGATCATAAACTTTTTATGATGAGAAGGGACCTTCAAATCTATTGGGATCATGGCCTCTGATTTGCATGCCAAAGCGAACGATGTATGTCTAGTCGTAGACTTGTACGTTGTCGTATAAACCTATAATGCTAGTGAAATCTCATTGACCCAATTGCCCTTGGCTTTCGTTAACCATTTCTTCAAGCTGGATTTTATGATTTTAATCACCGCCTCCACTTGTCCATTCTCCAGCGGATGTTCTACTATTGGAAAACATTTCTCAATATTGTACCAGTTGTAGAAATCCTTGACCTTAGTACCTTCAAACTAAGTTCCATTATCCGTTATGATCTTCAAGCGTACTCTGAACCTGCAAAAGGTGTTTTTGTCACAAATTCGATCACCTTTTTCATTATGATTGTGGTAAGCAGTTTTGCTTCAGCCTACTTTGTGAAATAATCGTCCACCATAACTATTGCATACTTAGCTCCTCCTTTCACATTGGTACCACATCGATAATGGCAATTCCCTAAATTGCAAATGGCCATGACCTGACCATTTATGTAAGCTCCATCGACAGAGCTCTTTGTATCTTCACAAATCTCTGGCAACAGTCGAATCATCTGGTATAATCAACTACATCTTGACTTATTGTTGGCTAGAAATATCCATATCGAAGTACTTTCTTCACTAATTTCTATGCTTGGCATGGTCAGTACAGTTACCCTCATGGATCTCCATGAGGATTTTCCTAGCTTCATTCCTGGTTACACAACTGAGCAAGGGGGTAGAGAATATTCTTCTGTATGGTACTCCTTCTTGCATCATCAACCATGGTGCTTTTCAAAGGAGTTTCTTCCATTCATTCCTTTCTCTCAAGAGAATCCACTTGAGTAGATAATCCTTGATTGGAGTCATCCACGACTAATCTTCCTCTATTATTTGTAAGATCCACTTGACGTCCATCTAGTTGATACTTGGAGCAGTCAATATTTCCACTGGAACCAAACCCATTGCCTGTGCTTCCCCAGAGCCTGCCAGCTTGGTCAAAAAATCAGCTTCCGCATTCTCCTCTTTGGGGATATGCATAATTGTATAATGCATTATATCATCCAACAGTTCCAGTGCCTTCATCAAGTACGGAGCAAGTCTTGCACCCTTAGCCTGATATTCCTTCCTTACTTGACAAACCACCAATTGGGAATCACTAAATATCATTGTGTCCTTTTTACCAGTACCTTTGCTATCCTCAACCCCGCTATCACATCCAGCCTCATTCTTAGTGTCGAGAAATTCCAATCTCAACACATAACAGATTGATTGCCTCTCCAGAGTTACAAGAACTACTCTTGCACCTGAACTATGTTCGTTTGAAACTCCATCCACATAAAAAATCCAATGAGGAAGTGTGACGATATCGTCTTCTTCTTCACCATCACGCACGGTAAAATCAGTGATGAAGTCCGCCAACGCCTGGCCATTTATCTCTCTCCTTAGATGATAAGTAATATCATATTGACTTAGTTAAATATTCCATTTCAGTAATCTCCCCAAGGTCGTGGGTCAATACAACATTCGTTTCAAGGGCTGACCCTTTAGCACCTTAATTGGATGAGCCTGGAAATATGGTTGCAACTTCCTTGATGAAATCAACAAGCAATAGGCAAGTTTCTCCAATTTCGGGTAATTCCTTTCGGCATTAGTAAATCGTTTGCTGACATGATGAATTGGCCTTTGAATCCTCGCCTCCTCATGTACCAGTATTGCACTTAGTGCATGAGTAGATACCACCAAATAAACAAACAAGTCCTCTCCATCCAATGGCTTGGATATAACTGGTGGTGTTTTCATATGCCTTTGTAACTCCTCAAGGGCATCCTGATAGTCCTCGTTCCATTCAAAAAATTTCTTACCCTTTTTGAGGGCACGAAGAATGGTAGGCATTTTTTTGTTGCCTTCGAGATAAACCAACTCAAAGCGGTGATCTTCCCATTTAAGCTCTGCAACTCCTTCTTTGTGGTCGGAGCTCCATGTTCCTGAAAGCATTAATCCGCTCTAAATTAGCCTTAATGCCCCTTGAATTCATGATGAATCCCATAAATTTTCCTGTTGCAACTCCAAAGAGCTTTTAAGTGGATTCAACCTCATTCCATACTTCCGCAATACCTCGAATATCTCAGAAAGGTCGTTTATGTGATTCTTCAACAACCGCAACTTCACGAGCATAAATCCATGTATACTTCCATCGTTCGTCCGATTTGCTTTTTGAACATAGAATTTACTAACTCTGGTAAGCAGCTCCGTTGTTCTTCAAACCGAATGGTGTCACTCGATAACAGTATAGTCCCAAATCCATTATAAAGCTGACATGCTTCTAATCCTATATACGCATAGGTATCTGTTTATAACCCAAATAAGTACCTATAAATGAGAGCAACTCATGTCCTATGGTCCCGTCTACCAATTGATCAATCCTAGATAACAGAAAGCTATCCTTCAGGCATGCTTTATTCAAATCAGAATAGTCAATACATGTCCGCCACTTTCCCTTTGATTTCTTGACCAACAAGGGGTTTGATACCCATTCCGAGAATGAGCATCGTAGATAAAGCCATTCCCCATCAGCTTATCCACTTCCTCCTTTAACACAGCGGATCGCTCCAAACCTAGAGTCACATTCAGCACGTGACACGTTACCTACGGCAGTATCCTCTACATGTTCGAATGCACCCAAGCGAATACGTCGAAATTATCTCGAAGGAAGCTAACTAATTCCTTCCTCGATTCAACGTTGAGCTAAGGTCCGATTTTAAGAGTTCGGGTAGGATCATCCATATCGACCAAAATATTGACGATCAATTCATCCAGTGCAGTCCGCATTCCTCTGACTTCTTCCTACGATACATAGACTTATCAAACCTGTTATGGTTCTTGAGTCAGGGCTTGGGCTTTGGTTGTATGCTTTTGAATTGTTAATACAGAGAGTCCTCTCAACATTCTTGCCTTTTTCCCATTGCTTTGCCTCTCTTAGCTCAACGACATAACATTCCATACCTGCACTCCGGTCTCATCTTACTGATCCAACTCTGTTCTCCATGGGAAACTTCATCATTAATCACCATGGAGCCAGTGCTATTCTAAAACTAGCCAGGGCCAATCAGCCCAAAAAGGCATTCTACGCCGAATTTTGTCTACTATAACAAACTTTTGAATCTGCATCACCTTTCGGTCTCTATCTCCTATCTCCTTGGACAAATCAATTGTTCCAGTTGGCTATTTCGCCTCACCTGTAAATCCCTAAATCCTAATTTACAAGACTTTACATCCTTCATACCGATCTTCATCTGGTCAAATGTTCTTTTGAACAATATGTTTATAGATCTTCCGCTATCCACCAAGACCCGATTTAAAATAGCAGGCCAATAACAGTTGTAATCACCATGGGGTTGAAGGTTGGCGCTTCAAGTCCATTATAATCGATATTTCTTAACACAATGTCATATGTTACCATCCTTTGTTGCTTAAGTGAAGCTCCATCCTCTATAAAAAAGAAACTCTCTTGTGGTACGTGCTTCAACGAGATCGCATACCACTCCATCTCCCTCCATCTTTTCTCTGCTAGATGAGGTCCTCCAGTTATAGTATTTACAATTATTCTTCCATCAGTTTGCCTGGGCCCCTCTCCGCTAGAATGTTAATTTCCTTAGGCATTCAGCCCTTGGGGTCCGGTATTCTGTCCGCCCTCCTGCGGCTCTCTCACATATTATTGTAACTTTTGCTTCCTGATCAATTCCTCAATAAAATTCTATAGATGTGGGCACTAGTTCGTGTTGTATCTATGAGTTTCATGGAAACTACGGTACTTTCCTGAGCGTCATTCTTTCTCAATCACCTCCTTCCTAAGTGACTTTTTATACTTTCCATGCCTTGCATGGCAAGATAAATATTTTTTGACCTATCATCCGAAAGCGTATAATCATTGGGTCTCATATTCGTCAGACAATTCTTAGCTTCATTCCGCCTGCATCCGGAGCCTTGAATTCTGTTCTTCTAATTATTAGAATTTCCAATGTTTACCGTTACATTATCGAAACTCTCTTCAGTTTGTTTAATTGCTACATTACTCTGTATCACTTCCTAAAACCGTCCACCATCAGTCTTTCCAACAGCCTGACTTGCTTCTTCCAATCGCAAAAACTGATTGGCCTTGTGGTGAAATTCCATCTTACTTGTTAGCTGCTTCATTTTCAACCATTTTCCAAAGTCCATGTCTAGATGTATGCCCCAGACCAATGCCATAAAAATCAAATCTTCCTTTAGCTTATTAACCTTCATTACTGCAATATTCAAGAACCCCTTTAAGTCTTTGAGAAAGGCTGGACAAGGACATTGCATCCTTGGTGCAAGCGGTGTAGAGCCTAAACTGCTCTAGAAATTTCTTTGCTAACTCATCAAAAGTAGATATGGATCTCGACGTGAGCTAAGTAAACTACATCGATACAACACCTTCAAGAAAATGGGAAAACATCTACACCGAACTTCATCTGTCGCTCTAGCACTATCCATGTGCCATTCATATTTAAACAAGTGCTACTTGAGATTGGTAGTCCCATTATACGATGGCATCGTTAGCATCGTAAGCCTCCTAGGATACTCCTCTCGTAGAATATTCTCAGTGAAAGGAGTTCTGCTTATTCCAAAACCTCGTTCCTCATTCTTTCTTCATTTATTTTCTTCTACCAAAACTGTTTAACCATATCTACTTGGAACTCTGAAGGTCGACTATCAGGAGCTGCATCGAGTGTTTGACTCTGCAAACAGTCTCGGTTTTCTCGTTGGCGCCTAGATTTTCTAGTATATAGGAGAACCATCCTTCAGATCTTTTCTGATGTCTGATCAGCTTAGTAGCGGTTGTTTGCATGCCAAAATCTTGAATGCCAATATCCAGCTCTTAATCATCACCGTCATGATGCAGATCATCCTCTAAATCTAAAAAATCAATGGCCTCAGCTCCTGGTCACCATAAAGGTCCAAGATTCTTCTTGGTACCGACTTGATTGTGGTCAGTGCCAAGTTGCATCCCCTTAGAAAGAGCCTTCCTACTACCTTCAACGGCTCCTCCTACCGCCCCAGTAGCCTTTTCCTTCTTTTGTCTTCCATCTCTTCTGTTTTGATCAGAAACAGACGAGTTTTCTTCTTCAGATCCGGCAGTTGAAGTTTATCACCTGCTCCTCCTAGTTCTCTATGATTGCTAGGTCCACAAAGCTATGCTAGCATCCATCATTTCCATAGAGCCTTTTGACTATCAACCATCTTCTAATTCAGCTCCTGCATCATCATGTCAAACTCCACCACTACAAGAAAACCTACCTTTGGTTGCAATTATTGGCAGCGTTTGTAGTGTAAGTGCAACAAATACTACCTTTTCCATTTTTTTCCTTTAATTTTAGGGTTGCCGCCTTACTTTACACCGATACAAAACTTGTCACGATTTTTCCTCCTATTTCCCTCCATGGCCTTCTTTTTCCCTCCACTGGTAAATTTTTTCCCTCTTTCAACAAAATTTCCCTCCTCTCCCTCATTTCAGTTGTCCTATCCACTGCCGCACCTTCGCCGCATGCTACTTCAAACCAGGTAATCGCTGTTCATGCCCTCCACTTCGTCCACTTCGTCTCCCCTCCGCTTTGTTCACGCCCTGAATCTACAAATCAGGTAATCGCTTTTACTTATGGAATTATGTGATTATTATGCCGAACAGTAGGAATACGTTGTTAGATAAAGTTGTTAGGTATGGTTTATAGAATTCATGTTTGGTATACAAAGCTATTAGGTATGGTTGCTGAAATTGCTATGGTTTGAAATTACAATATGCTTCTGCTTCAAAGTAAGATGTTTGTAGTTTAATACTGTTGTATCATTAATTAATGAATAGTTACACAAGGGTATACTGGATGTGAAAATTAATTGTATCATTAATTAATTTATTAAGGGTATACTGGATGTGAAAATGACAAGGCTCTTTTTATATATCTGGTTTTGATTTAACTTAATATAGATATGCTAATGTGTTAGGCCCTTGTTGTTTTGCCATATTTCTAGTCATCATGAAAGTCGAGTTTCTGGTTTAAAACTAAGATGATGATAGAATCCCAGTTGTTTTCTTGTATAGTTTGACTTTTTTTAATTCTCAAATTTATAGAAATCTAAACATAATTATATATTGAGTTGACATCTGAATTAAAGTCAAAAGACTATAAGTACACTCGTATACAATATTCTTGAAGGGAAAGTTTGTCCAAGCAGATAGGGGTGGGCGCGGTCGGTTAACCGCTTTAATCGGTTAATATTTTCGGTTAACCGTTAAAAAAGGTTCGGTTCGGTTAACCGATTTCGGTTAATTTTGGTTCTGGTCTACCGACCGAACCGGTTAAAGTTAACCGCGGTTAACTGGTTTATTTGACCGATTAACCGACCAATTTGAACGGTTAACCGTTGACTGGTTAACCGACCAATTTGAACGGTTAACCGGTTAAATAAACCAGTTAACCATCTAAACAACATCATATTTTCAAGATTACAATTACATAATCATAGACATACATTCAGTTACACAGTACACACTCACATACAATACAGTACACACCCAATACACATTTTAACAGTACACATACAATACACACACATACAATACAGTACACACACACATGTTATACAATACATTACAGGCATACATTCAGATTCAGTTACTTTACTTAAGTTCCCACTCAGACTACTCAGTTCATAGTTACTTCATACATTAATAGGTCATAGTTATTACATTACATTAATACAACATGTCAAGTGTCAACGACTACAAAGTCAGCTTCCCTACTTCAATCTTCAGTCTCCACCTTCTATTCTCCAAGTCTGTCCAAACAAAAATAAGTATTTATATTAACAAGCTGCACTGGCATTAACAAAAAAAATATGAAGACAACATATTAGTTACAATTTATGAACAATTGATAAGGATAAAAATACGTTTATAACACTAGAACTGAACATGTTTATAACACTGCATAGGAAAAGTGCATAGGTTTATAACACTGCTTAGGCAAAATGCATAGGTTTGTAACAGTGCATATGTTCATTATATTAAGTTTGTAACACTAAACACTACACAGTTGCATAAATCTTTCTGACATGGAGCATTAACTAAGAATTTAAGAATGACAATTACATAAATCTTTCTAACATGCACACACAAATCTGAAGGTATAAGAATTTAGCTCCAAGCAGCTCAAGTATACTATCAAAATGACCCCACAAACCAACTTCTTTTTGATAGGGAGCATTAAATTCTAAATCTACCCAAGTTTTCAACTAGGAAATGGTAGCAACAAAACTGAAATATGGTTTCAACACAGAATCCGTGGTTTTAATTGAATATTATGGTGGAAATATCCAACATTTAAATGATGGTATTGTTAATGCTTTTACTCAATACATTCCTACCATCCTTGAAAATACTAACTATATCAGTCTGAGTCTATACCAACCATAATTTAGTTTATATGCAATACTAACTACATAGTTCATATGCAATACACAATTTAAAACTGTAAATTAAAACTGATAAATTAAAAGTTAAAATTGTAAACATATAACAGTTCATATTTTTTTACGGACACATGCATCTAGTATAGCTTTCAGATGATGATACACCATGAATGATTATTAGTGGGATTGATGAATGTTAAATAAATCATAATATAGGAGTTCGGTGCATAAGCTGTATACAAACTGCTATCATTCACTGTTTCTGATAGCTACACTCAAACTAATTATGGTAAAGCTGTCACTATTTTTAAACAGTATGCAGGACTAGAAAAATAGACTTATTTATACTGGAAGTTGAATGTTTTCACAAAAAAGCTTGAAAAAGTTATTCAATGGGTAAAGCAACAAAAGTATATATGATAGACTAATGCAAATATTTTCTAGGCAAAGCATGTATGTAGTCATGTGTTTAATTTTATACACTTCTGAAAACCACTACTACATAAATGAGCAGAAATATTTGCATGAACACACTGCAGCACATGTATACACCATGCAGACCAATCAAAACTCATATATATCCCCTTCAAAATTTGTCAGGCTCTCGTCAAATAAATTCCCAATTCTTTAGCAAACTAATTTGGTAGAACCATTACTTGAGGAAGGTGAAACAAACACCAACTCAGAATGATCTGAACAATTTTCTGAATCTGTTTCAAATACTAAACCCAACTCCACCATCTAAATAACATCTCCCTCTAAAATCCAATCCACTTCAAGTCAAGCACGTTTCCCACACATCCAAACCACTTCTAAATCGACAATAGTTGGTCCAAATTCTCATGAAACAATAACCATCTATCTTAAAATTAATCGCATAGACCAAACAACTAAATTGTGTGACTTGACTACATTGGAAAAACATGCTGCATTTTTTGACAAAAATAGCGTCCCTAGAAACTGAATCCATAACCTACATAACCATCTACCTTGTAACTGTTACTAGTAATAAATTGAAGATAATTAAACAGTAAACACTCAATAAAATTCAAATAAAACAAATAAACACTAAAACTACAAAAAATAAATCAAACTCACGTTTTCCCTCTTCCGGCTAGCATTCACCATTGCTCAAATCGACGATCCAGATAGCAAAGAACGAAGACAAAAGTGGCGGATGATCGACTTGTATTTTGATTCGAAGGTTTAACAAGATCAAATATTTTTGTATATTAGTTTATTATTTTGGGAATGAAGGAATATGAACGAGATAACTATTTTAGGAACGAATTGTAAATAACGGCTGGGGCAAGCACGATTCGATTAGGGTTAGGAAACAATGAGTGGGTCGGGTTGCGAATAGTATTGGATTTAGGATTTTTTTTGATAATTTAAAAAATAGTTTCGGTTAACGGTTAACCGATAGATGAACCGCGGTTAACCGTTAACCGAACCGATTTTGGTCGGTTAACATCGGTCGGTTAACTGAAAGTTCGGTTAACCGATTTTTTCGGTTAAAGCGGTTCGATTAAGGTCGGGTAAGTCGGTTAGGTCGGTTAACTCGGTTAAATGCCTACCCCTACAAGCAGATAATAATATGAACAACGGAAATATAAAGTATGCACGAGGAAAGAAACAAAAATTAAGAGAAAAAACTAAAAGAGAGTGCCTTTTAATTTGGAATGAATAAATTAAATAAAAAGTAGCAACTGTACTGTACTGAACGGTCTCAGTCTTCTTGAATTCATATACTGATTCTCTTAGTATTCTGTTAGAGATAGCAGCCAGAATATTATATAACTGTGTTCTAGCAGTCCATTGTTGCTATAAGTTTCTATGTATAATTGTCAATAAATTTCTGAATTGACGTCCAAAGTTGGTATAAAACAAATTAGAAGTTTTAATTTAATATAGACTTTGTTGAATAATTCAATGTTTGTATGTTTATTTCGCTTGCTTTCAGTTGTGTCCTCATTTTTAGGATAGCGGATTTATTTTTTAGCCAATAAGACTTATGTTTAGCGATTCTATAGGTGTAAGTGTAGGTGTGGGGAGCATATTTTCATGAATTGGCTCATTATATGTTTGCCTACATAAAGGATTTACCGTTTGATGAATAAATATAAGGAAGTAATGTCTTTTTATGTTCAGTACTACTTTTATTTGATCCCACTATTAAGAACCATCAAATAATTCCCAAATAGATTAATTTTCATCCTACTTCCAAAATATGGATAAACGAAAAAGCGTTAGCGGCTGCAACTATAGTTCATGACTTCATACCAGCTGCAACTGTAAAATTGTGAGAATAAAAGCAAAAACTTGCTAAAACTATCATAATACAATTTTAGTTGGTGTATTGATATATCCAACCTAATGTCATCATTTGTTTACATAATAATACGTTCTAGTTAAGTTACCACTATATATAGTTATGGTCATATATATTATAGCTTCCGTGGAAAGCTTTGCTTTGTAATTGACATTGGACTATTCAGCCCTACAAATTTAAACAATTAACTTGCGCATGAGAATTTTTTATTTAAAATTCATGGACTAATTCTTATATTTTTGGCAGGCTGGAATCCTTTGTATGTTCTTTTATGTTTTTGGCTAACTACTATTGGTGCCGGTCTTCTAAAGTTTGAAGAGATATTGGAAGCAGTAGCTAGAGTTTGAATTTCAAATGATATTGAATTTGAAGAGGAGAGCCGTCTTGCGTTGGTGACTACTGCAAAGGAGGTAAATAATGCTTAATCACTCTTGATAAAATTGTTAGTCTTTACCAGTAAAATAGTTTATGTGAGCTATGAAGAATGCACTGTAGCATTATGGATGGAAATAAACTTCCTGCAATTGTGCAATTAAGATTTCATACTAAATTTCTGTGCGATTACAAACAGTATGCTTTCAGCGCTCGTGGAAGGCAAAATGTTATAATTTTCTAATGCTCAAGTGCTTATTACCTACATCAAATTTTATAAGTGCTTTGGCACGTGCATGCGTGTATAAAAATATATTTAATTATAAATTCAAAAATGAACAGCTAATTTTGCATATAGTATTGACTGCTACTAGTTTCACAAAAAAATTATATAAGCATTATGTATATTTAAAATGATTAAAAAATATTGCATTCTAAACAAAAAAATTTGTAAAATATAATACTATAGTTCAGTGCAAAAATTCAATTTTTATGTACACAAAACGTAGTTAAATAGTTTTGAAATATGAAAAAATGATATAATTCAAAGGTATTTTTTGTGAAATCAATTCAATTTACTATTTTTAAGGAATTTAAAGTTGAAAAGTAACAGTTCAGGAAGAATATCAAAATTAGATAAAAGTTAACATTAAAAATTCAAAAAATATGTTAAAATACTATAAAATTACATATTAACTTAAATACTTAAAATCATCGACTAATATTGGATATCCTTTATTTTTTAAATAATGATTTGAGTAATGCATAGTTTGAACTAATTTCATGATTAGAAAAAAATTATAAACATATATTTGTAACTTGTATGTAATTTCATGATTCTAAGCTCCTTTTTTTCATGAAGTGTTTCATTTAAAACAGTATAATAATGGTATAACGTGAATATTTAGTTTGAAGTAGCTTTTGAACAAATCCGCGAAAATACTTATACATCTTTATTTTTTAATCCAAAAAAGGTAATTGAAATGTTTGCGTTTACTCCAAAAAAGTTTAATGTAAAATGTAGAACAATTTTTAGTAAGGATTTATACATATGAAATATCAGTATGAAACAACATGCCTTTAAATTAAGGTTCTACCTATGACTCTAGATTGTGCATATCGATTACCAAATTTCAAAAAAGAAAAAAGAAGGATAAATTTATATTTTAATCGTGTACAGCTTGTATATTACTGAGTTACCTATGAATGCAATCACAATTGCAGTCCATCTGCCAAATGACTCATGTGTATTGCCATCGCAGTAGCACTCTGCAATCATCACTACAATGCATATGAACCTTATATTGGATAGGTAAGGGTAGCCCAAGAATGATCCCTAAACTGAATTGCAGTGGACATTGCTTAAGTTAAGCTATAATCTTCCTTTCTGGTGCAAAAAATTCATACAGTTTTCATTTTCTTTCTTGGTTTGATCTTCCTGAGCCTGTATTTTGTTCAAATAATGCTAAGATCTTGTATTAAACTATTACATGTCTGATGTGTGTGAACTAATAATACATAAAATTAAGGAATTTGAATGGTGAATTTCAGCCTTCATAAGTAGAACAATGCCAGACTTATGAGAGTGTTAGCAATTTACCTGACTCTTAAAAAAGAGGATGTAATTAAGATTTTCATATCTTTCCCCTAATCAATATGTACAAAATGTAAAGAATATTGATATATCTAAAGCTATTATTTACAGATTTCATTTTCCCGCCACCTGTAAAGTGTCTTTTGCAACTTCAAGTTAGTCGTCTCTAGTACTACCTAAGGTAATATTTCCCGCCACCTGTAAAGTGTCTTCTGTAACTATAGGCAAGTCATACACATTGAAAGCTGCTTTTGTTAAGTTGAAGTGTCTTCTGCAATAAGTTGAAGCGTCTTATGCACTTATTAAGTTAAGTTGAAATGTCTTCTGCACCTGTAAAGTGTCTTCTGCAACTGTAGGCAACTTTGATGTAGAAATAATAATACTACTGTAATTTTTGCTATTAAATTTTGTAGTTGGTTCACCTTTAATATATACTTGCATATGCAGTTGGTGCTGCAGACATTGTGCATTTATACTGATCCGAATTCAAATAGTTATGTACAGTCGCATAGAACGAATCTTAGAACTAACTTTATGATTTTGTTTCCACCTAATACAATTTTATTTGACACTGCTTTTATTAAGTTTGTTAAAATAAAATGTAATATGATGCCTAAGCAAATCAAACCAGCAGTGCTTCAGTCATCTCTAGTCCATTGATTAGTTGAATATTAATGCGAATTCTTTGTAGGTAATGAACTCCATTGCAATGTACCTAACAACTATCACTACTGAAAGCAAAAGAAAACTTAAGTATTTTGTTGTTTGATTATAACAGAAAATCAAATTCTACATCAAAGTTTGGAAACTTATTTGATGATTATTTGATTACTAGTTAGTTGTGATTGCAATGATAACATGTTAATCCTTTTTTCAAACGGTTAATCCTTTTGCTTATTTATTTGATGATTACGACATATTTGATGATTATTTATTTATTTGCTTATCCAACAGGGTGCAAATCTGGTACCAAATAGTAGATGTAAGCTGATTATTCAGGTAGTAAGTTTTAGTTCTGTTTATTCGGGTATTAAAAAAAAAATCTGTATCACAACATTTAAGTTTTTATCTGCAAAGCCACAACATTTCAGTACATATCCTCTATGGTAAATGTGTTTATCTACAGAGCCACAACAATTGATACACTTGAAACTAAAACTTAAATAAACCATTTTTCCTAAAACTGTCTACTCAGATTAATCGTTATGTCATTGCACATGTATTACACAAATGTAGTTATACAAGAGGGCTAACACAAATAAATGGAAGTAACTGACACTACAGTTGTTGCCTAATACAGTTACGGCAATGTGAATTTAGGGAATATTTTTGTTTTAGAGAACCCAATTGATAGAAAACGACAAGGGTAAAGAAAATTGTACATTTTAATTAGTGGATGGATGCACCATCGATGGATTACGGACGTTCCAGATACTTTTTCATATTTTATAAGATTTAACTTGACCATAGTACTGAATACACAATCTGCCCATAGTATTGAATACACAATCTGCACATAGAATGAAATCCAGTCAGACTTCTAACCCAGTTTTGATCTGAATATCTGTGTAAATTGAAAATTGTGTATTCGTTGGGGAACTATATAAGATGCATATAAAAATAGAACAATTTTTGTTAATATGTGTTAATATAGAATATCAAGTTATAGATTACATGATTTTCATATATACATATATATACATATATATATATATACATATATATATACACACATATATATATATATATATATTGTTGATTGTTAAACTCGTTTGCAGGTAATTAGCTATTTCGAAGCGAAGACTGTCGACAACAAAGAACTATTGGTAATCAAGCAACGAACATGAATTTAATTATTATATATGTTGTCGTATTTTGTTAGTACCATTTGTGGAAACTTGTCTGTGAATGCTTGTAGTATGTGACTTATTTTGTTGAAAAACTACTATCGAATTGATTATGGATATTATATTTGATTGTGAGATTAGCATGTTTTTGCAATTATTTGAATATGATGATCATATGATTGATTGATTGTTTGTATATGCTACAGTTGCATTTTAAAAACGCTACTAAAAATCAAAAAAAGCATATAAACAAAAAATGCAACCAAAAAATGAAGACTTATGGTACCATTTTTTTAACCCTACAGAAAAAACCTATAGCTGCATTTAAAAGTGACTTTTGGTAGCATTTTTTAAATCCTACAGAAAATACCTATAGTTGCATTTAAAAGTGACTTTTTGTAGCGTTTACTACAACGCAACAAAAAGTTTTAGACTTTTAGTTGCATGTCGTATAGCAGCGTTCTCTAAAACGCTACCATAAGTTATGGTAGCGTTTTTTCAACGCTACCAAAAGTCTTTTCCTACCATAATTTTTCTAATAACACAGATGTGGGTCAAAATTTCTTTGGGTAAACAATCGTAAATTTGTGTGTTTTGATTTTTATTTTTGCAACTTACTTTTTGTTTAAATTTCATCGTAAGCATAGTTGTAGTTTGCACTTAGAATCTTTTAATTCTCCTCAAGTCAAATATGATTAGTTTCCTCTCAAAAATACAATCTTGACATACATTTACGAAGTTATGATTCTTCCAAATCTAATTGTGAGATTTCTGCCTATAAAGGGAAGAAAAATAACTAACACAAGTGATTAGCCTCATATGTTGCCTCCACTAGCAACAGAGCTTGCGATGATGACAGTTTATCATGTTAACAATCCATCTTAAAATAGATTGATGATGCTCTCATTCAACCACTTACCATGTGACTCGAAGTTCCATCATTTGACAAGTGATCAAGGAACTTTTTCTTCTCAACCACTGGAGGCATGTAAACCTAAGTATAAGGACTTAAGCCACTGGAACAAACACTCGTTAATTTTTTAATTCTTCACACAATACAGTTGTTTGTATAAAACTCAACGCATTCAAGAAAATTTGAATTAACATTCATAAAAGAGCGATCAATGTAGCCTTCCTACTACCTTCAACGGCTCCTCCTACCGCCCCAGTAGCCTTTTCCTTCTTTTGTCTTCCATCTCTTCTGTTTTGATCAGAAACAGACGGGTTTTCTTCTTCAGATCCGGCAGTTGAAGTTTATCACCTGCTCCTCCTAGTTCTCTGTGATTGCCAGGTCAACAAAGCTATGCTAGCATCCATCATTTCCATAGAGCCTTTTGACTATCAACCATCTTCTAATTCAGCTCATGCATCATCATGTCAAACTCCACTCTGGTATCCGTCTCTAGAAGAGCAGATGGTCCTGGCAACGCCTGCTAGTTGCTAACCTTCATATGATGAGAAACTCCTTTATATGAACCAGCTACTGCTCCAAATGATCTTCTAGATCTCCTTGATGCAATTGTTTCCTATATGCAAATCATTCAAGTTCCTTAATGAAAATCTTTTGGATCTATCCTTTGGATACTCCAATTCAAAATAGAAAGCAAGATCTACGCTTGAGAATCTCCTTTCTCAGTGAAAGCATCAAAATATTGAGCATAAAATGGTACAACATCTAAAGCAAACTAAAATAAAGAGATATCTAGCAAGAACTGTAAATAAACAGAAAGAACACCAAAATTTTATAATGGTTCAGCAAATCTATAGAATACATCCACCATCCACTGTATTGTTATTGATTATAGATTTTTAGCCACTAGTACAAGGGTTTGGTAGATTTAGCTGCCTAGAACAGCAAAGAATAGCCTCTTAGTGACTATGGTAGAGGAGACATAGAAGATGAAGAAAACAAAGTACCTAAAACTACTTTTCCAAATGCCATATTTATAGGTAAGTCATCTAGTAAAATCATCAAATCTTAATATACTAAGTCTCACTTCAGATTCGAAAAAGTAGGAAGGGAAGATGGAGGCCTTAGAGTTGTAAAAACAGCTCGGTACTGACCAAAAGTGGTTGGTACCAACCTGATTTTTTAGATAGGGAGCCACTCCACCTTTCCTCCTTTGGTCTTCTACCTTCGATCTATTGTATTTTGAGCGCTTTTCCTTAGGGATCGTGTTGATTCCAAGAGGTTCTAATATCACTTGTACTCGTCTACTTTCTTTCAGAACTTCCTTGGAGCTGTTTGCCTATTCCTTGAGAAATGTACCCTAAAATGATCACTCAAGCCATCTATCCACGAGCCACAGCTATAGGGAGCCTCACGATAAAGGAAAAGTGGTCATTACTGATCGGAAAGTGGTCGGTACCGAGTTATTTCTTTGCCTCCAATTGTACTACAAATTCTTAATTCAATTCCTATGGTTCTTCTAAGCATGTTCCCAAGTCCTTAGATCGTTTCATCTTCATTCTGATGACAAGATCTATTTGAAAGTCTACTTGGTTAAAAAGTCGGATAACATATAGTGTAAATTATAAGGAGTGTGTTCAACTCTAAATTAACCCAAGAATGGATGGTTATCAGAGAACTATTGAAAAAAAATTCCATGTTTATATCCACATTTGTTACTATTGAATAAGTTATAAATATGGCTTTAGTAAACAATTAAATAAGTATTTATTAGTGAACAAAAAATGAATAAGAAGAGAAGAGGACCATTACTATCCATGAGTTATAAAATCTATGCATTGATTTCTTTTTGAGTACCTAATCATGAAAAGGTTATTTACAATAACCATAAGCAAAAAGGAAATCCAAGTGTCTTCACAAAACTAATATCATTTAACCACCAAAAACGAGAGTGCCAAATGAAATTATATATATATAGAAGTAGCAAACAATAATAGAATGCCACTAAGAATAAGAACATCATTTCAACATGCTCACCTAGCTCTTAAAGATTCAAAACTTACCTTTAGTAACAAGTTGTCTTAGAAATTCATTATGATTTTGAGTTATACCAATCAGACACTTTAGTAGATCAAATAGTCGAGTAGTAATTATGGCACCCTACATCCGTGGAAATAACGATAAGAATAATAGCTTTATATAAATATCTCGTAAAAACATAACATTTAAATGTATAGAAATGCCAACTGCATTAAATCTCTGTGGAGGAAGTGCATCAACTGAAAAAGAAGCAGTAATAACAGCAAAATTATTTTGACATAAGTATTTAACTATTAAAGCTAAATTGGGATATTCCTTAAAAATTTAAAAGAAAAACTAATTATAAATTTATTAATTTCTTGTATCACTTATCTTAAGCCTGAATTGTAGCAAAAATTCAATTGTGTACTTTCAAATCGATTGAAACTTGAATTTTTAATACAAAATAGCTTATATTTTATAATATAAAGACAATAAAATTTCATAAGCTAAGTTTGTAAAATATATTTTAAAGAACGTACTAAAAGCACCATGTTTTATACTACTTATTACAATCGTGGTAGCATGAGGTGTAAAATATTGTGCTCTTGACAATGTACTCGCATAAAACTGAAACCTTCGATGTTTGAGAAATAATATAATCAACTCGTGAGAATGGAGAATTTCAGTTGATATCAAAGTATGAAATGTTGCATCTCGTATTTGGTGTTTAAATAACTGAGATAATATATTGTCCAATTTGTAAATAAATTAGAGATCGCAACTATCATCTAAGCACAAACTTCACAGTGGCACAAAAAATAAAGAATGCTTTTGGATAATTATTGGTGAGCTATACCAACAAAGTTTAGATATAAACTACTAACCCTATTACTTAAATATATGAAATAATTAACAAAATAACAACGGAAAAATTAAATTGAAAATGAGATTCATAGTGTATCTTAATTCTATGATAACATACAAATATTATTCAAGCGTGTTTAGGTGATCATTGCTCTCTTTTTTGTCCAAACACTCATTCTTAGTTTAAGACTTATTGTCTTTGATTTTTGTTTGATATTGATTGGTTTAAATTTATTTTAAAATCCTCTCATATTCTTTTCCATTCTTTGTAAAATATTTTGTAACTATAATTTTCAAGGAAATGACGTATAACCGTGAATAACTTTTACTGCCTGATCTAGATTATCATAATTTGGAAGTGGTTTATAGTACTAATTTTCTTACAAAACAAATTAACATTTATAAGGCCACATGGAAGTTGCTATTAAAAAGAAAAGGACCACTGTAAATCCCTTAAACCAAATTTTCTAAGGAGATTGTGAAAATACTTATTCATAACTATGTTGATATGCGTATCTATGCAAGTTTAGTTCTAATCAAATTTTATGAATTGAAGCAACTGTGGTATTATTAGTTAGCAGCTATAGAAGAATAGTTTATTCTTTAACCCATAACATTTGGAAAAGGACAAAGAAAGAGAAGCCAACAATCAACAACAAAATCATAAGCTACATAATTATAAAGGTGCATGATTGTTCAAACAATTAAATGATGTTGAATTCTAATATTTGTTTGTACTCGCTAATGGTATCATTCTGAAAACATGAATATTTGAAAGGAATATGAATAAGCATAACTAAAAAAGAAATCAAACAACGAGAAAATTGTGACTGCTCTTCAACTAAAAATGTAACATTGCAACAATCCATTCTAAAGAGAACATAATAATGAAAATGAATCAGCAAATAGAAACCTAGGTTTCGAATGAATCAAAATTCAGCAGTTTTTGAAACAACAAAAATAAAATGAAAAATAAATAGAAAACTAAAAAAGTGAAATGAATAATAAATAATTATTAAAGTACATATGCATTGTTCTTTCAATTTTGTATCATTAGTTTAAAAGGAATACGTTTTAAAACTATTTGACTAAATTCCATGAAAACAATATGTCCAACAAAAGTTAATTTCTAATAGAATATTAACGTGCTCACTCAAAATGAACACCATATAATTGAAATTCAATTATATATCCATATAATTTCAAATGTTAATTTCAAATACTATGCCATTATCATACCAAGACAATCCTTTGATTTCAATCATGGCCAAAAATAACAAATATTTTTCATTGTTCAACACTGCTTACATCTTGTAAATTCGATCCAATTATGATTATTGGACCCCGGTTTTAATTACCAACTCCATAATACTAATATTAGAACCAAAGTCTTGGTCATAAGATAAGCTCTATGTGACATGCTAGCATTGACCTAATTCAAATGGGGTGGGGAACAACATATTTATGTTTTAAACTTTATTTCATAAATAAGCTGGAATTTTATTCTTTCAAAGTTAGACAACCCGACTACCGTCTTAAAACTTTCAAAACACACATAATATCATCATCTCTAATGATAGTCGGTAGAAGATTAATATGTTAACTAATTTTGGTTAAACTAAGTAAAAATAACAATAACACACATCATCGCTTAAACAACCATGTATACGTTTCCATCAGTTTAGTGATGAAACTTTCTTGGTAAGTTTATTGTGCTCACTTTCTTCATCAAATTCTATCAATAAAACCCTTTTGAAATCCTGATATAGGAAAAAGTAATGTACCGTTCGATTTCAATGATATAATATTTCAATTTAATAGAAGATTTGAAAGATATTTGAGTTAATGTGGAATTGTAACTCAAATTTATTACCTCTTTTAATTCATTAAAGAAAGCAAGAAATTGTCTAAATGGTAAGGAGTTATTTTGAAAGCTTGAAGTAATTAATCAATTCTTTAATCAGCTGAATAAAAAAACATTCTACCAAGTGCATGTAAATTGGAGGAAACTGAAAATTTTAAATGGACAAATGTTTCCCATATGAATAGGAGAATTAATGAGACATTGATTTATCGCCATAAATCAATTACTTCAACCCTAAGAAATAATTTCTATATAAAGATAGTCAGTCTTTAGAGATGAGAAGAACCCTCTCAAGTTGTATCTCTTTGTATTCTTCTTCTTATCCTTCATTATAACTCTTACAATTTTTTTCTTTTCTCAGAGAGTAATAAAATCTCCTCTCCTCAAAGTGGATGAATACTGCCACGTGATGACTATGAATCATGTGTATGATTTTCTTTTCTATTTGTGCATCTGTGGTTATGACTGTTATTTTAGATATTAGTTTTTGTTTGTTCTAACTCACCATCAATACGATCCTATTATTTCTGCTACGTTTGAGGCGTTAATCCAAATTTTCCTTAACAGTATGGTATCAGAGCTATTTAGTTTGTTGAAGGAAAGTGTTAGGAAGTATGACAGGGGATGAAGGTGTCGTAGATGAATCAAGACCCTAGGTTAGGGATCTTATATGGCATCAGGATCTAAGTTGGCAGTAGAGAAGTGGAATGGGAATAATGACTTTCGAGAAGTGACAATGGATGATGAAGGCTATTTTAAGGAGGAATATGGTTCATTATCTGGTGTTTGACATTACCCATTGATATTTTAGCCGTGGATAAGGAGGAGATGGAAGAATGAGATTTTATCACTCTACAATTGGCCATGACAAAGAACGTTATCTCGGATATTAGTAGTAAAACAACTGCTAGAGGAATTTGGACCAATTTGGGGAATCTCTACTTAAAAAATCACTCACTAAACATTTGATTTTTCTAAAGACGGTTTTCACCGTAAACATGAGAGAGGGCATTCCAGTGAAGGCGTATCTTAGTTTCTTCGCTTTGAATGATTATGAAGACTGTTGATTTGAAGGTGGATGAATAGCATAAGGCGATGGTTCTTTTGTATTCCATTCTCGAGCATTGCACATGTTCCACTGCCAGTCTGATACCATTGGAATAGACACATTGATAGTAGAAGATGTGAAATTGAGTCTTCTATCCAAAGACTTGAGAAATCAAATGAAGAAAATTAGTATAGGTAGAGGAGGGAGTAGTACGCAGTGTCTGTTCGTTGAGAGAGGAAGAGAGGAGTAGAAGAGTTAGAATCCTATGGGACATTCCAAATCTAGAAAACCTGGAAATGTTTGGAGAAGAAAGTCGAGAGATGGGAAATGCCATCGTTGTAAGAAACTAGGCCATTAGAAGATAGAATGTCTGGATTTTAAGAGGAAGGCCGAGGATGGATCTTCATCAATTACGGTGGATAAGCCTGTATTTGACATGTATTGACCATGACACAGCATCGGATGTATCAGACTATTAGGTGCTTGATTTAGGGGCATCGTTCTATATGACGCCAAATAGAGATTCTTTTATTGGAAAGGATGGAAGTGCAATTCTTATGGGAAATAATGTTTTTTGTAGAGCCATGCGAGATGATACAATACAAATTTGCATGTTTAACAGAGTGATTCACACTATGACAGGTGTTCGCTGTGTTATAGGTCTTCATATGTCATTGATCTCTTTAGGATAGTTGGCATCCATGGAATGCAATGTAACTATAAAGAAGAATAGTTTGAAGTATTCTAGGGATGCACTAGTTCTGATAAAAGGAGATATGTTCTAGAATCTTATCTACTGAAAGGAACCATTTTATTTGGGGAGTCTTGTATTGGAGTGGATGGTTATCGTGTTTTGGATGCACCAGACTTTGCCATCTTAGATTGGGTCATATTTTGAAGAAGGGCTTGGATTTGCTTCATAAATGGAAGATGATCAAAGGAGAAAGCTTCAACAAGCTAGATTTCAGCCAAGAGTGTGTTGGGAAAACAGATGAAGGTATCTTTTGAAGTTGGACTTCACAGATCAGAGAGAGTACATGATTATGTACATATGGATGTCTTGGGACCAGTTGCAACCACTTCCATTAGGAGAGCAAAGCGGCTTATTTCCTTCATTTATGACTTTTCTCGGAGGGCTTGGGTGTATGTGATGAATGCTAAATAAGAAATTTTGAGAAATTTAAAGCTTTGAAGGCGCTAATTGAGAACAAGTCTGGTTGCAAGTTGAAGGTGCTTAAATTTGATAATGACGACAAATTTGTCTCTAGAGAGTTTCTCGATTTTTCTAAGAAGCATGGTATTTAGAGAGATTTCACTACACCCGACGATCCACAATCCAATGGAGTTACTGAGAGAATGAATCAGACTCTACTTGAGAAGGCACATTGCTTGTGATTGACTACGGGCTTATCCAAAGACTTTTGGAATAAAGTTTTATTAAATTGAATTCTGTGTTCAACCGTAGATGAGAAGATTCCAAAAGAAAAGTAGAGAGGTAAAACATTGTATCTTGGTTATTTTTATATTTTTGTTTATCCTGTCTATGTGCATCATATAGATGATGATAAATTAGAGGCTAAAGCATACACAAGGGCATATTTATGGGTTACACGGATGAAGTCAAAAGGTATCGCATTTGAAACTCTATTGCTAGGAAAATTGTTTCTTCCAAACATGCTTCATTTGATGAGTCTAAATGTTAAAGTCTAAGTAAGATTTACCAACCAATCAGATGATTCTGATAGGCCTAAAGAGATGGAAGAGGTTCTTACATTTTAAGTATAGTAGTAGAGTTGTAGCTGTTGTTGATAAAGGTGAAGATGTAGTTGATGACACATCATAGAATAGTCCACAAGTGCCTTATAGTAGTGTTGGTGATATGCATGAAGCTAAAGGAAGTTCAGTTCAAGGTGGAGCTAAAAACAATTTAGGCGATGTTATACCTACTTGAGCCGGTTGTATGATTATTAGGCCAGCTGAGAGGTTGGAGATTGGCAGTATATAAACTTTGGCCTTAATGATCAATTTTACCATGCCTTACATGTGGCTCATGATGAACCATTTGACCTTGAAGTAGTCATAAAGTCGAGTGATAGCTTGAAGTGAATTTGCGCTATGTAGGCGAAGTTACGGTATTTGAAGAAGATCAAGACTTGAGATTTAGTACCACCTCCTCAAGAAAGCCGAACCATAGGTTGCAAGCAGGTGTTCAAGGTCAAGTCTAATCGGAGATACAAGGCTAAATTAGTTACAAAAGTGTTTGCACTGAGAAAGGGAATGGTGTATTATGAGATTTTTGCTCCTATAGTGAGACATGCCTCCATTCAGATTTTACTTGCCATAGCTATTACTCATGACTTGGAGTTGGAGCAACTTGGTGTGAAGACCACTTTCTTACATGGTGACTTGGAGGAGCCGTTTACATGAAGCGGCTAGAAGAATTTGTTGTAAGTGGAAAAGAAGATTGTGTTTACAAGTTGAAGAAGTCTCTTTATGGGCTTAAGCAGTCGTCTAAATAGTGGTACAAGAGGTTTGATTTATATGCTTTCACTTGGCTTTGATCGTAGTATCAAAGTTGCATGTTCTTATTTTTAGCATTTAGAAAATATAGTTAGGTGTATTTTCTCTTATATGTGGACGATATGTTAAATGCTTCCAAAGATAAAGCCAAAATCGATGGACTAAAGCTGAAGCTAAAGGCGGAATTTGAGATAAACGACCTTAGGGAAGCAAAGAAGATTTTAGGAATAGAAATCCAAAGAGATGGAAAACTTGGACTTTTAAAGCTCACTCCAAAAGAATATACTTGAAAGGTGCTTGCTCATTTTAGTATGGAGGGAGCAGAGGCAACTGGTAAACCCACGCCTTTGCACATACATCTTTCTAGTAAATGTTCTTTTATCTCAGAGAAGAAAAAGGCCTACATGGAGAAGGTGCCTTATGCGAGTGCAGTTAGTAGTTTGATGCATGTTAACATTTGCACTAGACCTGACATCACATAGGCTATTGGATTGGTTAGTAGATATATGAAAAGTCTGGTAAAGACGCATAGGGAGACGATGAAGTATATTTTTAGATATCTTAGAGAAACTTTAGACCATAGGCTTGTTATTGGCGATAGAGATAGAGATTTCAAGTTGGTTGGATTTTGTGATTCTGATTATGCCAGAGATGAAGATTGAAGGAAGTCAACCTCAAGTTATGTGCTCGCTCTTGGAGGGATAACTATTAGTTGGAGAGCATGGTTGTTGACGATAGATGCTTTGTCAACTACAGGAGCAGAGCTGATAGCTACTATTGAAGCAACTAAGGAGGCACTCTACTTGAAGCGGTTTATGTGTGATTTAGGCTTTGTATATGATGGAATTATGGTAAGTTATGATAGTCAAAGTGCAACTCACTTAGCTGAAAATCAGGCTTTCAGCTCGAAGACGACGCATATAGAGGTGACAGAGTCCTTTCTATCTTGACAAATAAAGAGAAGCTAGTTTCCTTCAGAACTGGCACGGAAGAAAATGCAAAAGATATTTTTACCAATTTCTTGCCTATTGCAAAGTTCGAGCATTGCTTGAACTTGATTCGCTTATTGAGATGTTAGGTGCCACATAGTGGCACACGAGGAGAGTAAGTTGGTAGATGAAGGCATTTTTTTCATTGTGAAGATTGATAGGACCTACATGAAGATGGTACTTTCAGTAATTTGTTGAAGGGCAATAGCCTTGTCGGGCTTGTCGACAAAGTGCAATGAGTGATGGTCATGCCGAAGCTCATTGGGAAGTATCCATGGTGCCTTGTTTGAGAATTTCTTAGAGTATGAGGATGTAGGAGGTGTTGGTAGGCATGCATGGAAATATAGTACCAAGATGGAGATGGTTAGATTTCAATGATACAATATTTTCATATTAAAGAGGACTTAGGAGATATTCAAGTCAAGGTGGAATTGTAACTCAAATTTACTGCCTCTTTTAATGCATTAAGAAAACATAAAATTATCTAAATGAACAGGAATTATTTTGAAGGTTGCTCAAATTTTTTGTAAGTAAGAAGATAGGTTAATCAAGATTTCTTAGCTTAATCCACTTTGGTCTGGGCCGGCTTGGTCCTAGGCCAGCCTACCACAAGCTGCTCTAGAATCAGAAATAGGACAACAAGTCTCCCTTGACTGTCGTCTAGGTTAGACCCATGTCAGTCCGTTCTCTCCACGACACTTCAGGTTGGCCCCCGCTAGTGCATCCCGAAGCAACGACAATAGCCGGCTCATCAAGCAAAGCAAGACATCTACACTACTCGGCCTGGTCCCAATTGTTCCGCCCCCTCTTATAATTAACTGGCTCCTAGACAGCCCGTCTACTCGAACACCTCCCTTAGCCATTTGACGATCAATGTGTTCCCAGATTGCCTTGGGCACTGCCTATTGCCAACTCGGCTCCGATGCAGCCCCTCCACAATCAACCCTACCGTTTATTCTATGTATCATTCTGAGCAGTGAAACCGCACCTGCCCAGCTCAGCATGTTCCTCTAGCACTACCTGTGGAAATTTCCCACCTCTTTCCATATCCCTAGGAAATTACTAGCTTGCCTAGTCCGCCTCGCCACATTAGCATGCAGGCAAAGCCAACAAAGAAGTACAACCAAGTGTGTCCACTTTTGACACAGAGCATGCTTTGCAACATGCTGCCACTATGCATGAACATTACTTAAACAGTAAGAGCAGGGCATGTATCTTATAGTATTTTTCATGTTGATGTTGAGCTCATCTACTGATTCCGTTCACTTTGCCAGCTGTCTCTCGTCAAACCCGTTTAATAAAATCTACGATGCAGCGCCTTTGTTGTCAGTTTTACGACATCATCTCAGTCATCTTAACATCAGTTTCAACCACTATAAATACCCTATGCATGACAATTATTCAAAGGTGGGTTGTCACCCTTTAAGGGTGGACTATTCAAAGGCGAGTCATCACCCACCAAAGTTTGATTATTCAAAGGTTGATCGCCACCAACCAAGGATCGACTATTCAAGGGATCCATCACCCACTCATGATCCCGCATCCTCAACTTAGCATCAAACTGCAAATTCTCACAGTAACTCACTGTTCGAAGTTTTAAGCTCAATAAGCCCTCAAGATTAGCAGCAATATTACTTTTGAACCACCCATTTTATCTTGTTGTATCTCATGTAATTCTCTGTAACTGTAAGAGAGCATATAATAAAAGAAATTTACAGTGGACGTAGGCAGCTCTACTGAACCACTTTATACCTTGTGTCATTTACCCATTGAATGCTCATTTTAGCTTTTGAACTAAATAATTAGCAAGTGATGTTTGCCTTTTGTTGTGCAATTTCAGGTTGATGAAAAATACAATCAACATTGAGAGGTTGAAGTAATTAATAAGTTCTCTAATCAGTTGATTAAAGAAAGCATTTTATCAAACGCATGCAAATTAGAGGAAACTGAAAAAATCAAATGGATAAACATTTCTCATATGAATAGAAAAATTGATAAGACGTTGATTTATAACCATAAATCAATTACTTCAACCTTAAGTACTAATCCATATATAAAGATAGTCATCTTTTAGATATTAGAAGAATCCTCTTAAATTGTATTTCTTCATATTCTTCTTTTAGCCTCCATTATCAATTTTTTATTTTTTTTCTTTTCTCAAAAATTAATAAAATCTCATCTCCTTGAAGTGGATGTACATTATCTCATAACAGTGAAACCACTATAAATCTTGTGTGAATATATTTTCTGTTTGTGCAACTATGATTGTAACTGCTATTTTGAGATGTTAGTTTTCTGTTTGGTATACCTCACTATCAACACAATCCTATTATTTTCGCTATGTTTGGGGTGTTAATTCAAATTTTCTCCAACATGTATGTCATAAAATAAACCAGAATATTTTTTTGTTATTTCAATGGTTTACAAAACACAAAGACAAGAAATACACCTATAGATGTACAACCGAATTAGGCAAAATATAAAATACAACAAAAACAATTACACTTTACATGTCTAATGAATGAGATTTAATGAGATGCAAGTCTATGTATATATGTAAGGGGGAGCAATGTTAACATTAAGGGTGTCACATGACCCCCTAGGAAAAAGTCAAGACCAAAAAAAATTCTGAAAACCTAGCGCTTTTACGCAGCCCCAACTTCTCCTCTTCAACTCTTCTTCCAAATCGCAAGCGCAACAATCATCTCTTCTCCCCCGCCACCGCAACCCACAAGTTGCGACTTCTCCCCTTTCTTTGACGTCTACCGACAGCACCAATCTCCTCCTGATAGCGGTCTAGGTCGAGCTCCATAATGGGTAACCCTAGTTTATTCAGATTTTATTTTATTTACCGTTGCCTAATTTGCCTAATTGTTGCCTAATTGGTTTAATTTGATTACTGTATTTAGTTGAATTGGTAGATATGAAATTTAATTTAGAAATGAATATTTAAATTGCTTCAAAATTAAATTGTTTAAATTGTAATTACTGTAGTTGCTTCAAATATAAATTAGGTTATTACTTTCTAAATTACTGTAATTACTATAATTGTATTTATTGTAATTAGTTTATAAAATTATAAATTAGATTATTAGTTTAAATTTTAATTACTATAATTGTATTTACTATAATTTGTTTAATGTTATTAGTTTATAAATTAATAAATTATATTATTAAAATACTCAAATGCATCAAATAATTAAAGTTTGATAATTTAATTTGTTTACTTTAGATTTGCAAGCATATTTTAAAAGATCCTTTGATGAGGTTAGGTCTTCTGGAATTTCTACATCTTTTAATAGTATTGCAGATGATGATACTCAAAATACTATGATCTTCCATCCGATCCTAGTTTACAATATCACGTTTCGAACTATGATCTTAATGATAAAGACACTATTCGAAGAGCAAATCTATAGGAAGGTCCTTGTCAACCATCTTTGTAGATCTTTTCTCCAACGGTAATTGGTGGAAAAGCTCATCCGGTTGAACGATTATAAAAATTGGTTAGAGTATAGTGAGAAAGACGATGTCATGACATTGTTTACCATACTACTTATGTTGTCCTCAATCAATGAATAGAAATACAACTGATGTATTTATTAGAGGTGGGTTAAAGAATTGGAAAAAATATCAAAGACTTCAAGAGCATGCTAATTCAGATGTTCATAATGTTGCATCAATGAAAGCGAGAATTTGATGAATCAACATCAACATATTGAGACAATAATTGAGAGACAGTCAAGTCAAAGTCAAATTGATTATTGAAGTCGTTTAAATTCAAATCTTGTCTGCATTCAATATCCTTTATCTCAAGGTTTGCCTTTCGGAGGTCATAATGAATCTGAAAAATTAATGAATAAGGGAAATTTTCTTAAGCTTCTCCAATGGCTAGCTAATGAAAAACCTACAGTTAATGCTGTTATTTTAAAAAACGCACCACAAAATCTTAAAATTACATCACTAGATGTTCAAAAATATATTTTGAATTGTATTGCCGTGGAAATTACAAATGTTATCTTAAAGCATCTTTCTGGAGGATTATTTGCATTGCTAATTGATGAAGCTCATGATTCTTCAATTAAAGAGCAAATAGCAATTGTTTTACAGTTTGTGGACGAGACTGAAAGTGTTATAGAAATATTTATGGGCATGGTGCATGTTCTTAACACAACGTCAGTTTCTCTTAAAACATCACTAGAAGCTTTCTTTAGCAAACATAAATAAGTTACGTAACCAAGGTTATGATGTATAAGTAATATGCAAGCTATGTTCAATGGTCTAACACTTATTCTAAATGAGAACAACTCAGCTTTCTATGTTCATTATTTTGCACATTAACTCCAATTAGCTCTTGTTCGTGTTGCTAAAGAGATAGACTACATTTCTGAATTCTTTTACTTGGTTAATAATTTGGTAAGTCTTGCCAGCGCATCATGCAAGCGTCGAGACATGATTAAATAGAAAGAAGCAAAAAGAATGTTTAGTCAAATAAAAGTTGTGAACTATCAAGCGGTCGGGGGTTAAGTCAAGAGCGTAATTTGAAACGACCAAAAGATACACGTTGGGGTTCACATTATGGTACACTAATTAATTTGATTGTTATGTTTCCTTCAATCATTGATATGCTTATGGATTTAGTAAAAGATACGTCCGGCAATAAAAAAGGGGAACCATTGAATTTGAATAAAGTGTTGCAATCTTATGGTTTTATCTTTATTTCACATTTGATGAAGAATGTACTTGCAATTACTAATATATCAGTAATGTTTTGATGTTGGTAAAGATATCTAAAGAATGTCTACACAAAATGAGGGAAAGGAATGAGATGTTTTGAATGAGTTTGGATCTTTTTGCAAGAAATACAACATTGCTATTTCAAACATGGATGATAATTATTTTCTTTTAAGAAAATCAAAAAGAGGACCAATGGTTAAAAATTTACATCATTATCAAGTTGATTTGTTCTACCTTTGTTTAGATAAACAAATTGTTGAACTTAATAATCGCTTTAATGTGGTAAATTCAGAACTACTTCTTTGTATATCAGCACTCAATCCAGTTGATTCATTTGTTGCTTTTGATAAAGTAAAGTTTGTTCGTTTATCTGAATTTTATCCTATGATTTTTCTGAAGCGGAACGTATGGATCTTTGTAATCAGTTGGAGATTTATGAGATTAACGTGAAATCTAACTATGCATTTAAAAATGTGAAAAGCATTGGTGATTTGGCTAAGATGATGGTGTTGATGAGAAAAAATATCATATATAGTTTGGCTTACAAGGTTATAACTTTGTCACTTATCTTATCAGTTTCTACCGCAACTGTGGAAAGAGAATTTTTTGTTATGAAAATAGTAAAAAACGATTTACAAAAACGAATGGAAAATGAATGTTTGAATGATGGTGTTGTTGCATACATTGAGAAAGATATATTTAGTCAAATTAACAATGATGCAATTATCAATCGCTTTGAAAACATGAGAACTCGACGTGAACAGCTTTAGATTATTATTTAGTATGCTAGATCGTTTTTGTAATGAAATATTGTTGTATGGAAAATTACTTTTGGTTATGAGAACTTTTACTACTACACGAATAGCTGTAAAAAAAAAATTCAAGGCTACCGCCCGAATCCCAAGTTATTTTTGGCCCTAATTTAAAAGCATACAAAGTATTTCTTTAGAAAACAAAACAAGTAACGAAACTGAAGGAATAATTCATCTAACAAAAATAGTGATGTCAGAAGATGACAAATATCATTGACAGCTAAATTTCTACGTGTTCCCTCGTAAATCTAAGACCGTTTGTTTTATTTCGTATTTTTTATTTTGGATTTTCAACGTAAATTACAAAATATGAAAAGAGTAGAGGGACGACATAAAAGGTGGAAGGAAGAGTGGAGGGATGACATAAAAGGTGGAAGGAACATGCAGGGGACTACGAAGAGAAAGGAAAGACGACGGAATGATGAGTTATTTTTCGTGCTTCCGTTATTTTTCAAAATACGAAAAATAAAAAAATTATTTTCTACTTTACATATTATCTTCGTTTCCTAAATTGATCATTTTCCACAATATACATGCGTCGTGCATATTTTTGTATGACAAAATCGAAAATTAAAAACGATAAACCAACCGCAATCTTACCTACCGTTAAAAACAACAAAATTCAACTTTATGAAGGACTTGCTCCAAAAAAATTTGTTTATAATTCATAATATTCATATGCATGCTATCGAACTCAACACCAGGAACTTACATCCAGTTTGTCCGAACATGGATGCAAACCCACATAGACGACGCAGACAACATGCTCAACATGCCTATAATATTTGGTGAGTTTGGAGTATCACTAAAAGATGCCAACTTCAATCACACAGATAGAGACAAGTTCATAGATACTGTATATAAGACCATGCTAAACTCGACAAAGGAGGTAGCGGTGGTGGTTGCCTTGTACGGCAACTATCACCTGAAGGAACGGATTATATATGGACAATAGATATTTTATAGTTCCTTGTAAATCGCCAACAACTACTAATAAATTTCCAATGCAATAAAAAAACTTCAGATATTTAATTCTAGGTGTAACTTGGAGATTTCATTGGGGTTGTAGGGAAAAGACTGATGTTGATGATTTCTTTTCTATTGATGATATTTGATGTTAACTAAGTGAGATTGTAGAGGCATGTGTATTAAATTGCATAGATGTGTATTTACTAAGCCAAATAAGAAAAGAAAACACATAATTTTATTAACACATCTAAATGCGAAATGGAATGCTTGTAACGTGGTGGAACATGAAGGCATAAAAAATTGGAGTATATGTTTCCATTGAAGTGTATTCAATATCATACCTTTTAACAAAGCCAGATAGAGAAAAATGGTTTGAAGAGCATTTCAAGAAATGAGAATCCTAGTGTAGTTGTGGGATATTCTTATAGCATATGTGCACATCCACAGCCTAAGCCTGAGAAAACTAGGTTAACAACAAGAATCTTAGTTTCCATTGAAAATCAGACGACAGCTTTAGACGTTATGATACAAAAACATTGGTGTAGTTAAAATCTAAACATAATAATGCCACAAATCTCTACCTGTAACTTGACATATTTTATAACAAATGCTTAGAAAATTCAGTCCAAACCAGTTCTATATATACTTCAGAATCAACCACCAATTCCCTCCACAGCACCACATAAGCAACAATGTCTGAGAAAAACGCACCATCAGTCTTCTCAGCGCTTGACAATGCAAAAACTCAACTTTACCATTTCACTGCTATTGTCATTGCAGGCATGGGATTTTTCACAGATGCTTATGATCTCTTCTGTATTACTGCAGTGACTAAATTACTGGGCCGACTTTATTACTATAACCCTGAAAAGGGGGCGCCAGGAAAGTTACCCGATCAGGTCACTTATTTCATTACCGGCGTTGCTCTATGTGGAACTCTTGCCGGACAACTGTTTTTTGGATGGTTAGGCGATCGCTTGGGTCGTAAAAAAGTTTATGGAATCACTCTTGTCACGATGGTAAAACATTTTATGTCATACCCCAACTACACATTTAAGTTTCAACGCCTTAAATATATGATGACTTTATTTATTTTTACTCCAACAAACAACATAACAAACATTTGATCATGTTTGTTCCTAACATACATTAGGGTACATTAGTGAATTGCACCTTCATTCTCTTAACTTATGCTCAATCAGGCTAAACGGATATAGATTAAAAAGATGAGGTGTGAGTATGCACCAAAAGCGCAGACAGCGGCCAATTTTCAATACATAGCTCTTTTGGTAAAAAAATATCCTGGGGTTAACTGAAATACAGGTGGTTCGGTGATACTAAATTTGTCATTTCTTTAGTGTAAAAGGTGGATGCAGACAAAGCCCGGGTATGATATGTCATATATCCAGATTTAGACTAACTAAGCAATAAATATTGTATTTCGATATCTTGCCATATCTCAATTTACATCCTCTCTTCACCTGAATCAACATGTTTGTCATATTTACTGCATGAAGATGTCAGATTCCAAATAATCATATTGTTCATCCAAACAAACACACATGCATGCACACAAGCGCGTGCGCATACACACGTGCATTAGGACGACAATTTGGACACAAATTTTGACAAAATAGTCTCATTGAATACGCATTTGGAGTTGAAATCAGAGTATGTGGACAGTGCAGACTTTTTTTTGTTTGTAAAAATGAATAAATATCGATATCGAGAATTGATTAACATACCGACGCGTTGCACACAACAGGTGGGATGTGCAATAGCCTCAGGGCTATCATTTGGATCAACAGCAAAATCGGTGGTTGTATCACTTTGCTTCTTCCGGTTCTGGCTAGGGTTCGGAATAGGAGGCGACTACCCACTATCTGCAGTCATCATGTCTGAATATGCAAACCAGAAGACAAGAGGTGGGTTCATAGCAGCAGTGTTTGCAATGCAAGGAATAGGAATTCTGGTGGCAGGAGCAGTAGCTATGGCTGTGTCAAAGGCATTTAATGCGGCCTATCCAGCACCCTCCTTTGCACAAAATCATGTTCTGTCCACACAGCCGCAGGGTGACTTTGTCTGGAGAATTGTACTCATGTTCGGAGCTGTTCCAGCTGCTATGACTTATTACTGGCGGATGAAAATGCCTGAAACTGCAAGGTATTAGAGGTTACCTACTCTAGTTTTAAACCATAGTAGGAAACAGTCGTATCCACTAGATCAATGATTTAGCTTCACACCTATGGTGCATTCTAGCAAATTCATCTCTGCTAAAATGCACCATTTGTTGAAATCATTATATTTGAACTATAGCATGTAATTGTTTCCATGGACTAGACTCCTCTGCCCTAGTTGAAAGTAGAAAAAAAAAACATCCGTCACTAGATTAAATGTCTTATAACTTCAATCAATGGTGCATGTTAGTAAAGTAAACATTGCTAAATGTGATGTTAGTCAAAAATCATAAAATAATTGGAATATGGTGGCCCAAATTAGCTAAAGTATATCAACTCTGGTTATAGTTCCATTATATCAAATGTCTATCAACATTAACCAACCGTGCAATGCTAAAATGAATCATTGATCAAAAACCATAGAACCCTTGGATCAAGTTGATTCAGATCATCCAAAGTTTACATACTGGTTATTTTATCAGATCAAGTATCTAATAACGTCAACCAATTAGCAAAGTAGAAATTGCTGAAATGCATCAATGATCAAAACCCATAGAACCATTGGACTACGGTGTTCCAGATAAGCTGAAGTTTATCTGCTCTAGTTATTTATGGTATATGAATGTAAATCTTAGTTTTAAAACAATATAAATCAAATACTGATTTCTTCCTTTCCAGGTTTACCGCCCTGGTGGAAGGCGATCACAAAAAAGCGGCAAAAGACATGATGAAGGTTCTTGATACCGACATCGCCATAGAAACCATTCAAGAGAATCGCACAACAATACCCTACAAATTCTTTTCAGCACAATTCTTCCGCCGTCATGGACTGCACCTAATCGGCACATCAACCACATGGTTCCTCCTCGACATCGCCTTCTACTCCAACAACCTCACCCAAAAAGACATCTACCCTTCCACCGGCCTCCTCCCTAAATCAACCGAACTGAACGCGATTGAGGAAGTCTACTTCCTCTCCCGGGCAATGTTTCTAGTCGCCCTCTTCGCAACCGTCCCAGGCTACTGGTTCACCGTCTTCCTTATCGACAAAATCGGCCGCTTCATCATCCAACTCGTGGGCTTCCTTCTCATGTCCATCTTCATGGCCATAGTCGGAATATACTACGAAGAGCTACGAGGGAAAGAATGCAAGACGTGCGAGACGGGGTTCAAGGATGGAAAGCCGATGCTGTTTGCTGTTTTGTACGGACTGACTTTCTTCTTTGCGAATTTCGGACCGAATAGCACGACGTTTATAGTGCCGGCGGAACTGTTTCCAGCTAGGTTTAGGTCGACGTGCCATGGGATATCGGCTGCTTCGGGGAAGGCTGGGGCTATAATTGGGGCTTTTTGGGTGCAGAGTTATACGTTGGATAATAACGTAGTGAAGATTAAAAAGGCGATAATTGGGTTGGCTGTGGTGAATTTTGTTGGATTTTTGTTTACGTTTATGGTGCCGGAGACGAATGGACGGTCGTTGGAGGAGATTTCCGGGGACGATGAGATACTGGGGGAGAAAAGAGAACGAACTCAAGAGTTGGTGTAGATATAGATGAGTGTGTTACTTACTACAAGTATAAGATTGTGATTTGTGAACCAGATATGGTAATAAATAACATTGAAAAGAAGTGTCATTTTCCAATGCGTCGTGTGGAATAAAATTATATTTTGATTAGACGTAAATTTTTATTTAACTAGCACAGCAGAACAACCGTATCTTATATTTTAGGATTTCTTTTTTTTTTATTTGGTCTTTTCTAAACTAAACTAATCACGGTTTTAGACAAGTTTGGACACTATTTACAAATATAGGTCAGTTTTGATTATGTCAGCATCAACGTGGCAAAACACAACATACAGCATTTCAAATGCCGCTTATTGTGTTTTTTTCTAATATACAGTTGGCGACTTTTGAAAAGTCACATGGACAGCTTCTCAAAGTCACCAATATGTATTTAAACCAATACATAGTTGGCAACTTTTGAAAAGTCGTCAACTATGATTAAAAAATATGTTGTCTGTAGTGTTTTGTCAGCTTGGAGCTGACGTGATCAAAACTAATATATATTTGTAATTAGTTTACAACTGGCATATATGCGTAATAAGTTTACAAAACCGGCCCAAATCGAAAAAAATCCTATATTTTATGGCTAAACTATATAATAGTATATTATCAGTATTATAAGCTAAATATAAATAAAGTAAAGCAAACCATGCTTTTTATACTAGTTTGGACCACCGTCCTATGTCCAATCGCATAATCTCTTATTCTGACTTTAACTCACTAACACCCTCGTTTTGCCCGGAGGAATATGCCTATACACACGGCTGAGCCGTTGAACTTGTCTTTCATACTAACTTGACAAAATATAATCTTTGACCGAAGTCGTGTTTTCAATACACAGATATGCTTAATATAATACAATCTTCTACAACTCACAAGAACTGATTTGTAGATGAATGTGCAAGAGTTTAGGAGGTAAGAAAATTAGAAAATTGATTGTTATGAATGAATGATCGTTGATTTGAGAATGCAGAATAAAATAGGATTTCAGAAATTAGATTAGAAAATCATAGAGTAGTTAGGTGATAAACAATTTGAAATCATAGTTATTTATAGATAGAACGTGTTTGATCAAAGGATATGATTGCTTTCTATTGCAGAAGGCCGCGTCTGAAGAAGGAAGAAACACGACTGATCGAATGAAAAAGGAGATAAAAATTCGTTTGTGGAATTTCAATTTAACTTGTGCACCGATGGCCTTCCACCGGTCCACTAGTGGACACTTCAATTTGAGATTCCATAAGCCTTTTTAAAAGCTTTAAATATATATATATATATATATATATATATATATAGTTTATAAATTTACTTATATGATATTCGAGAATGTGGAACAGTGATATGAGGTTTTTGTAAGTTTTATCAATATAAATCTTAGACAGAACGACTTAGGAAACATATTTTTCAAATGTTCTTCCAGTGGACGATCTTCCGAAGCTCGAGTGCGGTTTCTTTTCTTTCTTTTGAAGTAATGATGATATTTCTTTGACTAGTGTATTTAAAACTATAGTATAGAGTTGTCGTAATGTATGCCCTTGAATGTATGCATATGATCAATATTTCTCCCCCTTTGTCACATCAAAAGGAGAATAATAGTATACAGTATAGTAGATATCATAAACATAAAATACTACAATGATGATAAACACAGAACATACCACATATGCCACAACGTTATACAAATGTCAACGTCAGAATACGAACAAAGCAACATACAAGATGCAAAAACTGTCAATATCAACTGAATTGCAAGACAAACTATCTAAACACATAACAAATGTCAAACTAATGTCATACAAACCAATGCAAGTGATGAAATATAATGTGATCCAGCTATGTAAATCTTGTGTGCTCTCTGCCTAGTGTTGGAGGACGTACTGGAGATCCTGAAGCGTGAGTGACAATGGCGTATGGTCTAGGTCCACTATCTCTCTCTAGATATCCAAATGCGTGAAATAAAAGACCTATTCCTCTAAATCTATGGACTCCTGCCTAAAAATCGTGAACAGAAGACTGAGAGACTATTGGGGGTTGAAGTGCCGCACTGGCCTTACTACTAGTACCTACTTCACTCTCTTTAGTCCGAACGGATCTGAATAGTCGTGTGAGAAGAGATCTAATAACTCCTAGATCTCTCTTCTACTCCAGTTACTCCTCACGAATCGTTTGAATCAATTGTTCTTTGCCTTTCAAGGCTTGCAATAATACGAGATTTAGATTGAGATGTATGCATAGGGAAAGTATGATGCAGAGAAGAAGGACCAGGTATGTCTTCTTGTGCCGACTCATGTACGGGAGTCTCAATAGTAATCTCGTCTAGAGTCGTTGGTATTTTCATCGCCTTTAGAACCTTATCATCAAACACACTCGAATATAGATGTCTAATGGGAGTCTCATCATCCAATACAATGTCAAGTCGTCGAAGAATTATCATAATCAAATTTCCATATGGATTATTCCATTGCTTTTCTCTTGATCGATTTTCCATCATGTTATTCATTATAGCATTAAACCAATTTACCCAAATATTTCCCAAAATAGCATATGTCGCTTTACAAACCAATGGATAAATCTCATTGAAACTTCTAGTGTTTGGTATTAAATTGTGTTAATGATTCAAATGATAATACAAGCTATGTGAGTTAGGTTTGAAGTAGTCCAATTAGCATTAGTGTTGTGAAGTATTTGGCACCCAATAGGTTCTTCATCAAAAAAATTCTCATCTAACAACATTTCATCCGATGAAATTTATAATATTTTGCATAATTCACTTTCATTGAAGCCAATATCAACATATTTTGCGCTAATATATATGAAATAACCTGCCTCGAAACGAGCCTAATTTTCGACCCAGAGAAGGCCCATCGAACCTTAGACCAATTCCAAAGCTGACCATTGGTCGGTAAATTTGATTTAAAGAAAAATACAAAGAGTTATCTATCTACACATTCAGAATCTCACAATGGAAGGATAAAATATGATATCAAAACAGTACCCATTTATTTAAAAATTCATATGTAAAAACAAACAACATAATCGCACATAACAACGCCAAATATTCGTGGTACAATATCTCAAAATATATTATGTCTCAATGGGTACATCTAAAATATAAAAATAACATAGATAGCCAAATAACTGCCACAAGTCTGCGTCTCCGCCACCATCCCCAAAAAATTGCATCATCATTTCTAACTTGTGTTGTAATGAGAAGGGGGTAAGAACAAAAATATCTGATGAATAAAAATCTTGATCCTTTCTATAATAGTACTTGGAGAGTATAATTTAAATAAGAATATATCTTTATGTATCCTAACTATATTGTAAGTCTTCCAACTGTAAGCCCTAAGACATTCCCAGTCCAATTCCATAACCATTACCCTTTCAACCCACTAACCCATATCCATCGTTAATAATGTTCCTAACAATGTAAGAGATAACACCCATGCCACTTAATACCTTTTTATTGGGAACCAGACAGACCCTGACCATTTAATACCACATTCAATAAAGGTCCCGGTCATTTAATACCTATCCCAAGGCGGACTCCTCTCCTATACTATCTAGTTGACGTTGCACAAAATTTCTATAGGCCACTTAATACTTCAAAATCAAAGCGGACCCTCTCCGAGATATCCTCTACTGTGCCTAACTGCTAACCCTGACCATTTAATACTTCCTACATAGGGAAGAGGCGGACTCTCAATCAGCCACTTAATACCTTCAACTGCAAAGCAGGTCCTTCGTATTATGATCCATAACCCAACTATGATGTCTCATATTAGTCCGACTATTCGTAGGTACCGGTAGCTAAATTAGCTGGGCAGGTTTACCCTACAGAATTTGGGACAAACCTCGCGTCCTCCATGGATACTTATTGTAGGCGATGTCTCACATCAGCCCCAAAGTCACACTGTTGGTTGCTAGATTCTGGACAGACTTTCATGTGCTTTTGACTGACCTTACATCCCTATAACTTAATCATAAATTACAATTCTCTCTTAACATATTATCACACATATCACCGTATTCCATATCAAGGTCTTATAAGAAAACTCTTATTAAACTTTTACAATTAACTTCTTTCCTAAATGGGGTTTAATGATAATTAAATAGCATATTAACTACGTAATTAATACGTTATAATTATACGTTATTTATGCTTATATATATATATGCCTAAAATATTTCTAAGCATGCGAAGATTGCACCCTAAACTAACGTTTAAATGTCAAAACTTCAAATTTATACTAGTGCAATTCCATATCAACAAATATACCATATATCCAAAATCCAAAATTCAGTCAATAGACTTGTATAAAATAGAATCCATACCAAACTTATTTTATACTAAACTAGTAGAATCAATATTAATAGAAACTCACAATTCAAATACTTTACGCTCTATTCAACTTCTTCGTATAAAATTGAGAAAAGGGAAATTATATTTAAATTGTGGAAATAGACAGTGCGAACTATGAATAAAAGAATTTGTGCCTTACACACCATATCCTAATTTTTACTTTTCAAAACCCTTAATCGGATCCAAAGAAAAAGATAAGAAGTGGAATAGTATGTAAAACATTGAAATTGCAATATTTACTCAATTCCATTATTTTAATATAGAATAATTAAGAATTGACATTTTTCTTTAGAGGAATTTTGGGATTTTAGTGTGATATTTTCGTAAACAAAATTCTCCAAAGACATATATCTAATCCAAATTATACTATACAGAAAGACTAAGTTTTTGCTCATAAAAAGTCCTTAGCTCTTCCTTTTTGGATTTGTTTACGTCTGCTTCAATCTGTTATAGACCTTTTCTTTTAGAAATATACAACAAGGAAACTGTATATGGATTAGATTCAGAATTTAGGGATTGGAAGAAAATTGAATAAGAAATTGAATAATAAACACTTAAAAAATTTTACCTGAACCCTAGAGAATTTTTTGAATCTTTAAAGAGAGAGACCGACAAATAATTTGTGAATAAAAGTGAGGTGGTTAAGCTCTTATTTATAGTGATTAGAAAGCATCAAAACTGTCAAATTTAAGTCGGTTTAAAATAATAAAATCCGGACCGTTCAAAATATGATAACCCTAGTTGCCACCAACGTTCACCGGTCGACCTGTCCTAGGGAACGGATGATTGGTTGGCCTATTTTGGGACCGTTTCCTTTGTTATCATTGTTTGTTTATTTATTTCCTGAATTAACTTTTAACGTTAATGTTAATTTTAACATTCACCTAGCCCTCAAGTCTAACTACCATTACTTTTTAAATTTCAAATCTAAGAAATAATTATTTATTTGGATTTGAATTCCATTTAAATTATTTTTAACCCGAAAACTTCAAATGTCCATAACTTTTTTATTTGAGCTCCGTTTCAAAACATTATATATGGAAATTGATCATAAAATCGCCATGAACACAACGACACAACTTTCGCAAATTCTGACATTTACAAAATTTCCAGTTTAGCCTTATTATTAATTTATTAATTAATTCTTTTATTACTAGTTAATTTCTTATTAATTTTTACGGGGTGTTACATTCTCCCCTTAAAAGGATTTCGTCCTCGAAATCCCTAAGGGATAGACAACATAACATGCACTAAGCATCCATGTTATACAACCAAGTTGTCTACACAACCATCTACTCAACCAAAGGTGCAATGTAATTATATATGCAAATATACTATAGGTGAGCTCAATCCTAGCGTGAATGCAAGTGTCGTGACATATAGGCATGTATGCAACAACCTAAACATGCAAAAAGTTTCTATATGACTACCAGGTGACAGTGAAAAATGTGGCAACCATCTCCTACCATCTAATCTATCAACCATAATGCAACCAATAACTAATTTTGGAGAGAAAAGTTTATCATTGAAAAGCTCAGGATGAGAAGTCATCATCTTCTCTTTAGTTTCTCATGTGCTTTCCATCGGGTTGTCTCCCCATTGTACTTGAACCAAGCTAATTACTTTGCTGCGGATCTTTCTAGTTCTGTGCTCCACAATGCATGCGGTGGCATGGGATGCTATTAGCTCTATTTCAATGTCCGCTAATTGATCATGCTATATCTCAGTAGTTGTGCTATGAAGGCATTTCCTTAAGTGCAAAATGTGAAAAACGTCATGGACTCCTTCCAATTTATCTAGTAGCTCCATGCGGTAAGAAAGTTTTCCTATTCTTTCCAAAACTCAAAAAGGCCCAACAAACCTTGGTGTCAACCTTCCCGACTTCCCAAATCTTACGACCTTCATAAGCGGGGAAGCTTTAACAAACACTATGTCCCATACTTCAAACTCTAACTCTTTTCTTCGCTTGTGTGCATAGGATTTCTAATGATCTTGCATGGCCTTCGTACGCTGCCTAATCAACTCTACCTTTTCCAAAGTCCTACAAATCAAATTTAGTCCAAGTAGGATTTTGCCTGTGGTTTCCAACTAACAATTTGACGATTTGCATGGCCTCCTACAAAGCGCTTCATAGGGTGCCATACCAATAGTCGCTTGGTGACTATTATTAAAAGTGAATTCAAATAAAGGTAAGTGTTGTTCCCAGTGTCCTCCAAAGTCCATGATGGAAGTTCTCAACAAATCTACCAAGATCTTATTCATCCTTTCAGTTTGACTATCGGTCCGTAGGTGATAAGCAGTGCTAAGATTCAGCGAAGTTTCTAAAGCTTCCTCCAAGCTCCTCTGAAATTCACTAGTAAACAAGGGTCCCTATCACTTACAATGCTAATCGGAATTCCATGAAGTCGAACCACCTCCTTGATATATATCCGTGCTAGAGATGCTGCGGTCTTATTGCTTCTAACGAGAATAAAATGAGCGATTTTAGTAAGTCTATCCACTATGACCCAAATTGCGTCATTACCTCTTTGGCTCCTAGGCCACCCATCTATGAAGTTCATCGATATATGCTTACGTTACCAAGTCGGAATTTCCAATGGCAATAAAATTCCTCCGAGTCGTCCTTGCTCGGCCTTTATCCTTTGGCACATCAAAAACCTAGAAACAAATTCAGCTACCCTCTTCTTCATTCTTGGCCAATAAAAAATTCGCTTCATATCCCAATACATCTTATCTCATCCGGGGTGAATGGTCATCTTTAAATGGTGACACTCCGCAAGTACTTCCTCCAACACACTATCAATCTTTAGGACACAAAGACGTCCATCTCTCCTCAAACGTCCCTTTTCGTCAACTACATATCTACTTATGCGAGGGTTAATTCTCCTCTACTTAGCTTGCCCAAAATATTAACTATCTCCTCATCCTTCTTTTGTTCCAGTCCAATACAATCCATGAATGTTGGCTTAACCTCCATTGCTGCCAAATAGCCTTGAGTGGGTTTTGTTGGTAGTTGGAAGTTGAAATTCGAGAGGAAATCCAACTGCCTCCACTCATATATAGCACCTAAGGTGGCATGCCTCTGGCTAAGGGCATCGATGACAACATTCCCTTTTTCGGAGGTATAATGGATTCCAAAGTCATATGATACATCTCCATCCACCTCTACTGCCTAAGATTTAAACCTTTTAGGGAAAATAGATATTTGAGTGATTTGTGGTCAGTGAACAACTCAAATCTCTCTCCTAAAAGATAGTGCCATCACATCTTTAAGGCAAGAACGATGGCCGCTAACTCTAAGTCATGAACTGGGTATCTCTTCTAATGATCCTTCAGTTGCTTACTAGCATAAGCTATCACCCTTCCTTCTTGCATTAGAACCGCTCACAATCCTGTGTCATATGCATCCGTGTAAACTGTAAAAGGCTTCGTCCCGTCGGGAATGGTAAGTACTGGTACACTTGTTAATAGTTCGTTTAGCTTCTCGAATGCTTCCATGCATCTTTTATCCCCTGCAAAGACTGGATTCTTCTTGGTTAAGCGAGTTAAAGGGACTGCTATCTTTGCAAAGTCCTTTACAAATTTCCTATAGTAACCTTCTAACTTGATAAAACTCTTAACCTTCGTGGCGCTCTTCGAAACCATCCACCCTTGAACAGCTTCCACCATTGCAGGGTCCACTGCTAATCCATGCTCAGAAATAATGTGCCTAAGAAATCTCACCTCCTTCTTCCAAAAGTAACACTTTGAGAATTTGGCTTTTAGTTGGTGCCTTCTCAAAGTCCCTAATGTCTCCCTCAAGTGATTTTCATGCTCTCCTTCACTCTTGACAAATACTAAGATGTCATCAATAAACACTACGACGAATTTATTTAATTGTCCCTTAAATACTCTACTAATCAAATCTATAAAGTATGCGGGGCCATTCGTCAATCCAAAAGGCATCAGTTCCCATACATAAAGTCCATCCGGGGTGCGAAATGCGGTCTTTGGTTTGCTATCCTTACTATACTCAAATGATGAAATCCAGTTACCAAGTCCAATTGGACGAAGATTTTGGCTCCCATAAGCTGGTTAAAAAAATCATCTATCATAGGTAAGGGATACCTATTCTTCTTCGTCAACTTGTTAAGTTCTTCATAGTCGACGCATAGCCTTAATGAGCTATCTGCCTTAGTGGCAAAGACAATGGGGGCTCCTTATTCCGAAGTACTCCGTCGGATGAATCCTTTCTGCAACAGCTTCGAGATATGCTTATCTAACTCTTGCTTTTCTTGGGGGTCATGAGCCTTAATGGTAGAGCGACTAGTCTAACGTCCTTCTTTAAATCAATCCTAAACTCGATCTCCCTACGGGGTGGGAGGCTTGAGACTTCTTCAAAGATATCAGGGAATTCTCGAACTACGGGTAAAGATAAGAGCTCATCTTGTGATATGTTCATCAAGTATAGATAGCTTAACTCGACTGAATTTTTGGCTGTACAGCAAACATCAATATCTCGCCCATTTCTATTTTTAACCACACTGATAGAGTTAAGGGTATACCCTAGGGGCAATTATATAATTTGTTATATATATCTAACTCGTTGACCAATCTTGTTTGAAATAAAGGTATTTTCTTTCTATTATATACTTGATATAATGTGGTTATATTAATTAATCAATTTAATTAAAAGTATATTTAATAGAAAATCCATAAATGGCATATTTTGCGGTAGTAGTTACAAAGTATTGTAACGTGAGTAATTTATCATAATAAAACAAATATACCATTTTAAATGTTCCTAGTCAAGATGCATCGAGACTGGATATTAATGTATCCATTGAGACTAGAGTATGTAACGCTCTCCAAATGTTAGGCAGTGTATTACTCATGACTGCTGGGGGCACTTAGAAGTTATGTACTGATAGTTATTAGATAACTATGGAACGACTCACTCGATAGTTTTCTGTTGGTTAATATAACTAAGGTTAAACAGAAAATATCGATGTGACTGATTTATACAGTTCTCTCGACTTGAGAATACTGTGGACCTTCAATATGAAAGCTCTGTTTTGATTATAGTTAAATCATGGCATGGCATTCCATTGAGTGACTATAGTTGGGTCGAGTGGAAGTATTGGAAGTGAAGCACTATTCAAGAGAGGATTCGTCTCCTCAGTTATACGGGGTTAGTATCGTGGTCAACTCAAAGTCAAAGTCTCTAGCCAGAGCATTTCAATTAATAATAATTGTTGTTATTGAACTAAAGACTTCGTGTTTGGACTATAAATTTGAATGTGGATTATATTGGAATTTTGACCATTACCAAATTCCATAAATCCAAAGTGATATAGTTTTGACGAAGAGAATTGGTGTAAATAATTGTCACTATTAGGTACCGCTTATAATAAGTAAAATTGGATTTTACCAAAAAATGTGTAAGCGATGAATTCAGCCAAAATGTCACACCACCTGCTAAGTGACATGTGAACGTTAATATTTGAATTGTTTAATATTAATCGCTGACTGAATTTACACCTTTGAGTCGCACAACCGTAATGATGAATTCTCCGAAAAACCACATGATTTAATTAATCTATAAAAAGTTGTAAATTAATTGAATTAATTAGTATTTGAGAAATATTAATTATTATTTATTTTATTTGATGTTTGGGAGTTATTTGTAATTGTTTGAATGCATTTATAAAATTTATATTCGCGCGCATTGATATATGATACCATTGTAATTAAATAAAAGATAATTACATGCATTAATTTATGGAATCTTATGTCATTTGATGGCACATAATTTTCAACCATACTATGTAAAGTTATAGACTTTTATTTCATACCTAAGATTAAAAGATTGAATCATTTTGTTAGCATTAAATTTAAACATATATGTTACTTAAATTACAATCTTCATACATATATATAAATATATGTGTTATTTTAAAATGAATACATAACTTGTAATTATTTATACATATAGTTATAAATGTGTTTATGTTATTTTAATCTAAATCAAAACTAACCTTTTTGTGAAATGGTAGAATTTAATTTCAAGCTCTTCCTTAATTGAAACCTTTGTTACAATTGTTAATTCTTGTTTTGACAAACTCATATATATAGGAAAACTTATTTTAACATGTGTATGTGTAAACTTATCAATTATTATACATGTATATTTTATTACTTAAAAAAGACTTGGACAACAAAGGCATATGCAGATTCTATTGTAAATGCCATTTAATATGGCATTCAATGTAATTAAAAAGAGAGAGAAATGTAAGGGTTTCTCTCTCTACATTTTTAGCCTTATCTTTCCTCAATTCAAGAGAAAGAAAACCAAAGGTTTTCCTTCTCTAAAATTTCTCATGCTTAGTTACACAAATATACACTTCTTATATGTTACACTTATATTTCACAACATGAATGTATTTGAAACATTCATTCCGTTACATATAAATATGTACATAAGAGTATATTTGATATACTCTAATTTACATACACATTAAATTAAAGTAAAACTTTATTTATAAATTAAATAAAATATTGATTTTATTTAAAAGAAACTTAAGAAAATTTCTAAATGAATTTAGACTTCATGGGCCCATTAATGATCCAAAATGGTAAAATTTTTGAAATTCACTCATTTCTTCCGCTATGGGCTGGCCCAGTTCCTTTTATGGTATCAGAGCGAGGTTGGTTGAGACATTCACCGGCACTTTGGATGTCCCCAGTTTGAACCCAACAACTAGCATGATAGGGGGTTCTCACATTGTGATCTGTGACGAAGCATTTCCTCTTACCCTTACATGTCCTGTGATGGTTGTGCTAGTTGAGAGGCTGCATGTAAAACTCGCTAGTGAGGTATCTAGTTTTGTCACCCCAAAGGAGTTTGGGCAAGAGCAAAAATGGTATCAAAGCCCAATAGCCTACGTAGTCTAAATTAGTCATGTTAGGGCTAACTAATTAAGCTTGTGCACTTAGTACGGTGTCTAGAAAGGTGATGTCTAGGATTGGAATTGGGTAATCAAGTACCATGTCCTACCTGGTTACCTGTCTGGCCTGAAAGGTGATGTGAGCCCAAAGGTTGCCTCTAATAAAAAAAGGCCCAATTTGAATTGGACCTTGGGCTATAAATTAATTTGAATTGGGCTAGTTTTGAAAATTAAGACATGATTTTAAATTTTAAATTTAAATTCAAAATAAAAACATGTTATTATAAAAGGTTATAATATAACATAAATTTTCAAAATGTTTGAAAATGTAATGAAAATTTCGAAATGTTTGAAACTGTTAATTTCAAATTTTAAAATTTATTAATAAGATTAATAAAATAAATTAATTAAATGAGTTAATTAATTAAATACTTATATGCATGTATTATATATGTTGATATATGTTATGTTATTTTAAAGTGTTAAGATAACATAAGTATACATGTATGTAAGATAAATTTTGAAATTGATATAATTTAATTAAAATTGTTTAATTAAATGAATTAATTAAAGGTTAATTAATTAAATAAAAAATACACATATATAAGATATATGTGCTATACTATAAAGGTTGTAGTATACACTATAAAGGTTGTAATAAATATGTCCGATATAAAAGTTGTATTGAAATAATTAATTAAAATTAATTAAAGATTTAGTTAATAAAATATCATACATAAGACTATCATATAAGTAATATGAAATATAAAAGTTACATAACAATAAAACTTATATGATATAAATGTATAAACTAAAAATGGAACATTAAAGAAACTCAAATAGACTTAAGGAATAAATACATACGTAAATATACGTATACTGTGATTTTTGATGTGTTTGACACTTGAATCACGAGAGTATTTCATAAGAAATACATTATTTCATAAGTCGATATCACTCAATACAATATATTGAAGATTATGAATCTTCAAAACAATGTTGTCCTCTGCCATATATATATATATATATTAATAAATTACTTGCATACTCCTTAGTTGTTGAGCAAACTTAAGCTAGGGATGTTATGTGTAGTATTATTAATATATTAAACAGATGAGGTAAGATAACTATATGTATTTGTTGAGCAAACTCAAGTTACATATGTTATACTTAGGCCATCATGATATGGTAGGTACGAGTGAATAATCTCTTTTGATTTGTTGAGCAAACTCAAGGTCGAAATGAGATTAGGACAAGGAAAAATGGGCTAGGAGTTGTATGTGATACAATCGATAAGGAGTTATCCATGGTTTGTGGGGCTATGATTTTTTTAGCAAACTCAAGGTCAGAATACCAAGACAGATGAGTCCTAACACCCACTAGTGAATTCGAAAGACTTCTATGTTTCATCTTAGGGTTTGAAGAAACATAAAAGACTAGTGGGAGCCTTATTAGGAAAATGAAATGGTAACATTTAACCTTTCTAAAATTGTAAGAACATATGCTATATAATGTTATAATTATCTACAATGATAAATTTGTGCATTTAATATGATTGATAAAATGTTTATCAATTAACATATACAAACGAACTGAATTGAAAGTTGACAAATGGAAATACAATGCCCACTATTAAATTCCTATTGCATGTTAACATTTCAACACCCATGCAAGCGCCTGATTTAACAACTACCGAATACATTCGTGGTTTGGTCACTTATGCATTTATTTGGTCAAGACCATTTATTGCATTCTATGAGTTTCGAACTCTAAAAGCAATACAAGACTATGGATATTTGATCCATATACAAATTGCATATAAATGTTATATGGTGAATGGTCAAAGTTTGTAATGTACAATATTTCGATGAAGTTAGTTCATCCGAAAAACCAAATAAACCTTAGTGCGAGATCGAGTATTCGATCTAATTGATTACAAAAGGGATCGTATGGTGCTAATGTAACACAAGACCAAAAAAACTACAAGATAGATATAAGAACTCGATCGCTAAAATGTCATTTTGATAGGTTTACGTAAAGTGCAACATATTTGATGTCCTTAAATGTTAAGGATAATCGAATGCGCTTTTGTAAAGAGTTTTTTATGATATTGTAGTATGGTTTTCTTTTGAATAGTTTGACCATTTGAAAGAAAAACGAATGTATAAGAATAGATGTAATTTAAGGTACAGTTGGGATGAAGAGAATGAATAGTCACTTCTGCTTCATAGAAAAACATTGGAAACGAGAATTGTAATAATAATTGATACTTAATATTGGAATAAGAAATATGATTTCTATTTCGAAATGTTTTTTCATATAGAAAATTGTTTTCTATGAGATTTATTTCTTTGAGCTCATAATATTTGATCAACGAACTCTCCACTGTAAATAGTTGCAGTATATGAAATAAACAAATTGTATTAAGTGAATAATGGACCTCCGAATTTAGTACGCTATTATAGTAATGGTGGAAATAGTAGGATCATGCCATATAACACTTATTAATTGCATCATAGTACGAAAAATTTTTTTGTAAAACTTACCATACATTATTTATGAAATAATGATTATTTTTCGGTATCGACTGAAAAAAATAGACATATCTATATTTCAATAAAAAATATTATGAATATTCTTTGTGAAGTAAAACTATAATGTGGTAATTTTTTTTATAACAAAAGTGATGCATTGGAAAATACAAAAGTATCTAATATTATTTATGGTTGTTTTGGAATTATAGACTAAGCCGTAGTTTTGAGAAATAATTTTATTGTATAATTTTGAATCATATGATACTTGTTAATTATATCTCAAACAATAAAGGGCTCTGCATCCATTTAGTGGGAGTATCATAAGAGTTGATGAACTCTTCGAATTGATACATATAGATGTATGCAATCGTAATTCTATAAATACAAAATGGTTCCATGTTCTTCGTCATATTCACCGATGAGTTATCGTCGACATGGACATGTGTATTTGATGCACATGTAGTATGTCTATTGTAAACTCATGGAATATAAAACAGAAGTAAATAAAATAACATGCGATAGAAATGATTTGATTTGATCGAATGGGTGAGTATATTGGAAAATGTTCCGAACATAGCTAAAATGAATAAAGATTCAATCTCAAAATTACTCCTCCATGTGATACATAATGATGCATCGATATTAAGTAATCGAACATTGTTGGACAACGTACGATTAATTATGAGTGAAGTTGAGTTAGTTTCTTTCTATAAGGTAATGTACTTAACGGTAGTACACTTGGTTAATATTATTTCATCTGAATAATAGTTTATAAAATTTTACAAGATAAGGGTTTATAAGAAACTCCAACATATCCTAAGCCAAGGAATTGGTAGGTTCTGCGTGTCGAAAGATTGCAGGTAATAATTGTTCATGAGGGATCTTGTATGAATCTCCCCAAAAGAATTTTGAAAAGACTGTCATTGGATGACATATGTATGTTTCGAACATAATTTTTGTAAACTAAAACCAAATCAGTTTTGTAAATAAAGAAATTCATAAAATGTTTATGAATACATATTCAATTGCACCGAGAAACAATTGTTGTTTCAAGATATACCAACTTCATTGTGAAGAAATTTCTTTGAGGAATTATTGGTAGTAAAATGGAATTGGATACGATCCATGGATAGAACTGATTAATGAGATGAAATGAAATTAACTCACTTAAACGGGTACATAGCATTAGAATGTCTAATAAGTATTCTCCCACATTGAAGAGAAACTATGAGTTTCTTATTAATGTCGAAAATATATAATCCTAGATTGTTTAATTTAACCATTGAGAGTGTTGACTCTATAAGGTATGATGCGCAAATCAGAAAGAATTCCAAGTACGCTTTCAAAATATATATATTGGTGGTCGTAACTGAAGGGATATGATCCATCAACCTCGACTGTGTCTTTATGAGTAAGACTAATGCAGTTGGAATTAAATGAGCAATGTTGATAAGAATAATATCGCAAATTTCAATTGTTGAAATTAGCGTAATAGATTCGATATTCGGCATATTCAATTCAATTCGGATTTACTCTCAAAATTATCGCTTGATAAGTCCTATTGTTTTGGTACATATGTATTGAAACAGTAAATTCTAAATAACAATTTAGAGTAAGCTGTTTACGCATATTAAGCAAAATGTCTCAAAGTCGGTGGAAGCGATATTGAGTTTGTGAGTCTTTAGATATGATCCAAGAAATGATACGAAAGTATCATTTTATAAGCATCAAGATTGTATAAGCATTTTGATAGAAATATCAAATAGTTTGATTTTCAATCAAAGTGTAGAGAAAACATGTGTTCATAATAAAGAACGTTAAATGGTACATTGATATTTCTAAACTATAAGTAAACAACACGTTGTTGATTTTAACCATGTGCTTGTGTTAAAATCAGCCTTAGTTGTTTTAATACTCAACATTGGATTAATATATGATGTCTTTTATAGTAAGTATAAAAGATGTCGAGAATGTCCCAATGATATGCAAGGACGCCTTATTAAAATGTTTAATATGGAACATGTAAGATTGATTCCTTTGCATTGGCAAAAGGAATTATCATACATGTTGTGTTGTCTACGATATCATGATTTGTTTAAACAAATATCAAATCCAAACTGATATCATTAAATGATTGTTTGAAGTGTTCTCGTGTGTTTATGAAACACAAAAGAATTGTTTACAAAAATAAAAACTTCTTATGAAGGAGTGTTCGAACTTAAACTTCATAAGTCATATTGAATGTAGCATGTCAATAATAAATTCAAGTTAAGAATCTTTAAGTTGGAAATGTTCCAAATAAAAGACTGTGGCTTATTCAATAAAAAAAGGCTATGTACATCACCTTGGATATTGCCACAATAAAAATAATGTATATAAAACTATAAGTGCACAAATTTATAACTAAGCCGATTCCAAATGTTGAGAATCTCATAACATTGTTATATGATAAAAATATCGCGATATGATTCATAATTTAACTTAGAGCTAATTAGAGGTCGAGAGACATACTCCGAATTGTTCCACGTGATAAAGCAGTTTATCACCATTGGAGAGAGCTGATTGACAGAGTAGATAATTAAAACATAATAGCATACCCGTTCACAAAGGGACTGACCTAATTGGTTTTGAGAAAACCGATTGGAGAAGTTGGAATAAGATTCCATAATTGATCCCAAGTGCAAGTGGAAGATTGATAGAGTTAAGGGTATGCCCTAGGGGCAATTATATAATTTGTTACATATATCTAACTCGTTGACCAATCTTGTTCGAAATAAAGGTATTTTCTTTCTATTATATACTTGATATAATGTGGTTATATTAATTAATCAATTAAATTAAAAGTATATTTAATATAAAATCCATAAATAGCATATTTTGTTATAGTAGTTATAAAGTGTTGTAACGTGAGTAATTTATCACAACAAAACAAATATACCATTTTAAATGTTCCTAGTCAAGATGCATCGAGACTAGATATTGATGTATCCGTTGAGACTAGAGTATGTAACGCTCTCCAAATGTTGGGCAGTGTATTACTCATGACTGTTGGAGGCACCTAGGGGTTACGTACTGATAATTATTGGATAACTATGGAATGACTCGCTCGATAGTTTTCTGTTGGTTAATATACAAAGGTCAAACAGAAAATATCGATGTGACTGATTTATACAGTTCTCTCGACTTGAGAATACTGTGGACCTTCAATATGAAAGCTCCGCTTTGATTATAGTTAAATTATGACATGGCATTCCATCGAGCGACTATAGTTGGGTCGAGTGGAAGTATTGGAAGTGGAACACTATTCAAGGGAGGATTCATCTCCTTGGTTATATGGGGTTAGTATCATTGTCAACTGAAGTCAACTCAAAGTCAAAGTCTCTGGCCAGAGCATTTCGATTAATAATAATTGTTGTTATTGAACCAAAGACTTCATGTTTGGACTATAAAGTTGAATGTGGATTATATTGGAATTTCGACCATTACCAAATTCCATAAATCCAAAGTGATATAGTTTTGACAAAGAGAATTGGTGTAAATAATTGTCACTATTAGGTACCGCTTATAATAAGTAAAATTGGATTTTACCAAAAGATGTGTAAGCGAAGGATTCAGCCAAAATGTCACACCACCTGCTAAGTGACGTGTGAACGTTAATATTTGAATTGTTCAATATTAATCGCTGATTGAATTTACACCTTTGAGTCGCACAACCATAATGATGAATTTTCCGAAAAACTACATGATTTAATTAATTTATAAAAAGTTGTAAATTAATTAAATTAATTAGTATTTGAGAAATATTATTTATTTTATTTGATGTTTGGGAGTCATTTGTAATTATTTGAATGCATTTATAAAAGCTATATATGCACGCATTGATATATGATATCATTATAGTTAAATAATATGGAATCTTATGCCATTTGTTGGCACGTAATTTTCAGCCATACCATGTAAAGTTATAGACTTTTATTTCATACCTAAGATTAAAAGATTGAATCATTTTGTTAACATTAAATTTAAACATATATGTTACTTAAATTGCAATCTTCATACATATATATAAATATATGTGTTATTTTAAAATAAATACATAACTTGCAATTGTTTATACATATAGATATACATGTGTTTATGTTATTTTAATCTAATCAAAACGAACCTTTTTGTGAAACGGTAGAATTTAATTTCAAGCTCTTCCTTAATTGAAACCTTTGTTATAATTGTTAATTCTTGTTTTGACAACACTACAAGAAAACTAACCTTTAGTTGCAATTATTGGTAGCGTTTGTAGTGTGAATGCAACGAATATTATTTTTACTGTTTCCTTTTACTTAATTTTGTTTTATTCCAACGCTGCTAAATTTTGCCTCCCATGCCCGCCAAAACTAAAAACTCATTTCGTTTTTTCATCTCTTCCCCCTCATTGTTACGTTTCTATCCTCATTCAATAAAATCAACAGAGTTCCTCTCGCTTCTCTGTCTCGTGCCACTTATCTCCGTCTCGCGCCCCTTATCTCCATCAATCTACTCTCCTCCACTTTGATTATCCACTCTTCCTACAATCAGCTCCCGTTTTCTTCCTTGAGATTTGTTCAAAAACCCTAAATCATATATATAGGAAAACTTATTTTAACATATGTATGTGTAAACTTATCAATTATTATACATGTATATTTTATTACTTAAAAAAACTTGGACAACAAAGGCATATGCAAATTCTATTGTAAACGCCATTTAATATGTCATTCAATGTAATTAAAAAAAGAGAGAAACATAAGGGTTTCTCTCTTTACATTTATTGCCTTATCTTTCCTCAATTTATTATACACGTCAAGAGAAGAAAACCAAAGGTTTTCCTTCTATAAAATTTCTCATGCTTAGTTACACAAATATACACTTCTTATATGTTACACTTATATTTCACAACATGAATGTATCTGATACATTCATTCCATTACAAATAAATACGTATATAAGAGTATATTTTATATACTCTAATTTACATACACATTAAATTAAAATAAAACTTTATTTATAAATTAAATCAAATATTGATTTTATTTAAAAGAAACTTAGAAAAGTTCTAAATGAATTTAGACTTCATAGGCCCATTAATGATCCAAAATGGTAAAGAATTTGAAATTCACCCATTTCTTCCGCTGCAGGCTGGCCCAGTTCCTTCAACCTTTCTATCACAATCCAAGACAACCCCATAGTACGATAACCAATCCATTCCCATGATGCATCCAGACCCCTCAAGTAGCCTACTACATTCCTAGCTATGAATGAATGTGATGCTCCCGAGTCAAATAGAGTGCAAATAATATTCCCAGAAATAAGGGTTTTGCCTTCCATCGTCGGCTTTCCTTGGTCTTTAGTGGGAGGTTTACTCGATATAGGAAGAGCTTCAATAGCATAGGCCTGACCGCTCTTCCCTTCCACCACAAGTTGAGGACACCGGTTCTTGAAGTGCCTCTCCTCGTGATAGTGGTAACACTTCCCTTTAAACGCCCCCTTCAATAGGCTCACCCTACAATCCATAGCGATATATCATTTCTTTTGGCATCTCTTACACACTTTACCTTTCTTCTTAAACTTCCTTTTTCGCCTTCTTATTCGCCCAAAAGCCTCCCTTCTTGGATCCTCCTTGATTTTGAGTAAGTCCCGCTTCTCTTTTTTGTTCTCCTTCTCCTTCGCACTCACCGTCTACAGCAAAGCCATCTCAACCAACGTCTCATATGTAGTTCCAGTGGATGCTTGAGTCAATAACAACTGTCTAAGGGGGAGTTCAGGCACTTGACAAACTTCATTGACGTTTTCATGGGAGTATCAATCAAACTCATTCCAAACTTAGCTGGCTCTGTGAATTTAATAATGTAGTCCTTCAAGGTGGAGTCTCCCTGCCTAAGCAGTATAAATCTCTCTAATTGCAAGCTCACCTCTGCCATCGACATGAACCGCGATTCAAATCAGTTCTTGAACTCATCCCAAGTAATAATCCTATCAACATTCTCCTCAACCACAATATTCCACCAGTCTAAGGCCTCTTCTTTAAGGTGCTAAGCTTCCATCCTCCATGTAACGACCCGGTATTTTGGATCATTCAAATCGACAATAAATCCACACATGTCTGACTTGAATAATTCAAAATATCAGATTGTTAATTTAAATTTGGCAAAACTCAGCATATGCAGTAAATAAATCAATCACAGAATCACAGACACAGAGTAATACAATAATACGCAGCGGAATAGATAAAATAGTAGTTCATGAAGCTACTATATACACATCAGAGTTAGAAATAAAATACAACAGAATATCTCAAATACAGTGAAGTCTTCAGTACGAATAGATGACTTCTCTGAACAAATCAACTAGAAGAGCTAAAAGCTGAGGCGATAGTTGGATCTCCAAAGGAAGCTCCAAACTCCAAGGGTGAGTCTCAAATGCTGTATCACTCGGTCTGACCCGAGCGTAAAGCAAAACACAAAACACTCGAGTCAGGATTAACATTCTTATATCGATAAATCCAACTCAAGTGAAATATCAACTGAAATACAAGTAACTTAAAGGATGTTTTGGATAACCATCCTCTAAGGATCTTCAGAACTATCTACAAGGTGGAAATATACACTATAACACCGTGGTCATTTTTAAATTTATTTACTTCAAAAACGAAATATCATTTTCAGTTCAAATATATCTATTTTTCCCAAATAATGTATGTTCATTAAATAATTTATAAAGTAAAGTACTTATAATTTCCTCAAGTCTCACAAATCGATTCAAATTAACTCAAATTCCAAATTCAAATTTATTCAAAGCTCAATTCATCAATTCCATTCAGTTCTAAATATACCATTTAAAATTTCAATATATTTCAAAGCTTTAATATTCAACATTTTCAAAATTTAATTTAACAATTTCATATAGCACTTGATTTGACTTTATTATTATTTAATCAGGGAATATTCACTTAATAAATTCAATATCATTTAACTAGCCTTAAGTTTCATTTTTCTAAGTATTTCCTTAAATTTATTTAAACAAGAAATATTCATTTAATTATTTAAATCAAACTCAAGTTATGGATCATATCTTAAATCCCAATTTCAATAAGCTTTAAATTGGTTGAATTAAATAAAATTCTTTACTAAATTCAAATTATCTTCCCAACCTTAACTTATTCAAATTTTTTACAAAAAATCTATTTCGAAATATAAATTTTATACTTAACATATTATATGTATTAAATCCATCTTAATTAAATTAAATATCGTTATTAAATCTATATATATCATTTCCATTTATATAAGAATTTTAAGAATCAACATTTGCTAAAACCATATATTTCTTTCCAAAGCCATAGAATTCATTTTCAAAATATTTATATATATGGACCAACGGTGTTTGTATATATATTTATCATATGGTTAAGTGATACGGATATTTATCATTTCAATCCGAAATTTAAATATATACGGGTAGAAATCATTTCGACCCGTAATCCCAATTTCAATTCAAATGAAAATCGCTTGGGTTTATCATTTCAACCCATAACGATTTTCCCCTATTCTAAAGTCCGTTCGGGTATGTATCATTTCAACCCATAGTGAATTCTATACTAACAGGGAACTTGCAGAGTGATAACAGATATTGGTGTCAGATGTCATAGGTGAACATAATACAGATAATAGCATATATAACAATTTAAATAACTACAGCATCATATTTCAATTGTCGTTTCAATTTAAATCAAATTTAATAAATACAAGAACGTTAATCGTGAGTGATTGCTCACCTTTCGAGGCTAGAGAGAGATGAACTAGAATGAAGTCAAGTTACGAATCCCAACACGAATTCCAAAACAAAACTAGATGGGCATGAATTTGACAGGTATAGCTGATAACAGAAATCGAGGAGAACCAATCAAAATCAATTAGATAGAGACAGAGTATATCTATTTAAATTTCAAAGCAATATTATTTTAACACATTGACTAATTATATATACATCAAAATCATTGCTTTAAATAAACACATATATAACAACATATCAACATTATAAAATTTGAAATGAATATATATATATATATCAAATAAAAATGCAAAATACTTACATATATACAGTATGTTCATCTGCAATTATATATATATATATACATATATATGTAGGTGCTACCAAACAATACTTAGAATTATATTTCAAATCTACTATAACCAACAACACATATATACACAGTAACTCTACATATATAAGATTTATATATATACCAACCTAAAATTTCATACTTCAAATATAAGTAGCTGTCAAAATACTTACTTATATACTAACAAAATACGTATGCAGGCTCTGCAACTATGCAGACCACTACGACAAATATGTATAAATATGTGTACAGCTAATAAATGCATGTTACTCAAACACATATGCATTTATATAGATAAGCCATTATATGCAGACAACTTATATGGCAAATATACTTTGAATTCTTGATCTAATAAAATATGTCTATCACCAGTTAAACTTACACATGTGCAGGCTGTACAAATTCAACATATAAATGCCTTAAAACATATTTATGCAGAATGTATATATGTGGGTCACTATGTATGCAGACTATACACATATATGTATGCTAGATATGCAACCACCTTTACGCCGACTTGATATATAACCATATATACATGCAGACCTGATATATATAACCATATATATTTAAACATATATTAAGAATGAAATAAAACGTGTTATATGAGAACATAACAATATATATATATATATATATATATTCAATAATACCATATAACTTAAAAAAATTAGAATAATACAACTTACTATATATACAGCCCATCTAAAACTCATACATACATCTCTTAAAATAGACTTTATACAAACTCTATTTTTTTTTTAATATCAATGGTTTAAATAAACAAATATATATAACTAAATAATAAACCAAATTTCAATAATCATTTGCATAACCAGATACATACGGCCAAACATTTGCATTAACTAAATAATACTTGAAAAGTATACATATATACATACTTAATAAACTAAGATGTAACCAGTTATATATTAACAGTTTTCATATATCAACTTACATATATAAACTACAAAATATATACGTACAAAACTTACATTTACACAACAGAGAGGAGGGGAATGGGGTCCACGTGGGATTAGGGTCTGGAATGTGGTGCTCGGCCGAGTAGATGGTGGCGGGTGAGGATGCGGTCGAGAGGGAAAACGATGGATCTGGTTGCTTGTCTTGGCTGTGATGGCGGAATCGGTGGACGAGAAGCCAAGTGATGGTGAGAAAATTGAAAGGGGAAGGAAAGAGAGTGGGAGGCAGAGAACGAATGGGAGAGGAGAAGAGATTTTTAAGAAGTGAGATGCAGATCTAGAAGTAAGCCTTTGAACGAATGTTAGGCAGAGTAAGAAATAAATAAAAGTAACCGAAAAAAAAGAAAGGAAATGGAATAGTCTCAGATTGATTCAACTGAAATATTCAAAGCAATTAATTTCTTGATTGATTGGACATCACGTTTGAATTTTGAAAAGGCACGGTAAGTTAAAAGTCTCCATTTGGTACCGATACGACACATAGTTTTATTGTTTCCGTCGCGTATCGGACCTCAAAATACAGAAATGAATATACTGAGGAGATCAACACGATAAGACGATCAAACGGTATACAGATATTATTGGTACGATCATCCGATCAAAAGTCGATAATCGGTACCAGAAATGCTGCTATTCTGCCAGAATTAAGATAAACGGAGCAATAGAAGTCCAAATTTGACGAAACGAAGACTGATGTTTCACTCAAAAGATGATATAGAAATTTATTGTATAAAAATATTCAAGTTTGAAAAACATTTTATTTTCATCAATAATTAACTGACTTAAATTGAAATAGAATTTCACAAGAAAATAAACTTTAATATTATCAGGTGAAAATTTACCAGTTGCTATGTTTTTAAATACGTATCCCAAATATAACATTTTTATTTCAAAATTTATTGTTTAAAAATTTCACAAAAATTCAATTAATTACGTTATAAAAATTATTAAAATTTACGGGTCGTTACACTCTCCCCCACTCAAAACTTTTCGTCCCCGAAAAGGAAGGAGGTAGGAGAATAGAAACAACTAGATAAAGGTGTTTGGTTGGTTGAAGGGCACTAATTGGATTCAGAAAATAGGATAAAAGTGAATAAATAAAGCTGAACGGATAAGGTAGATTCAAAAGAATAGAATCGGGCACGAGTAATTAATTTAAACCATGAGAATTTAAATTTCGAATATTAATACAGAATTTCTTTGTTGGAAACACTTTTATAATAAATTACCTCTATATCGAAAAATTTCCTTTCGAAAATACTTTTATAACTCGATGTTTCAACAAGTTTATCCTTGTTCCTGTAGACTCTGGTAGTGCGTTGATCAGGCGCAAAACTAGAATTCTCCAAGTACTTAGTAGACTTGTTTCAACACCCAGTGAAAATACTGGAAAAAACTTTTAAAATCAGATATGGAAAGTACAATCCAAACAAAAACAACAACAACAAAACCTTTGTCTAACCATGTGTAATATCCCGGAATTTTTAACAATATCAATTTAGTAATCTATATTTAAGAATTAAATTGATATTGATAATTTTGTTAATAACAATTCAAATTGATTTAATAATCTTCTTCAATAATTATTTAATTGGTTATTTTATCTTTTAAAAATAATAAATTGATTTCTATTTATAATATAAATATATGGTTTATATTTTAAATAGATTAGCATTGTTTTAATTTTAATATGTATAAGTTTTATTTATTAACATGGTTTGTTTTTATTTATAAATTTATACACATATTTAAATATAAACTAACAAATGAAAATTAGGCTAATACACACATTAGTTTGTAAATCAAGTACTAATTATTTTAAAGAGACAAGTGTTGCGTTTTCAAACATTCATTTAACAAGTGTTAAATTTTAAAACCTTTAAGATAACATGTGTTAACATATTAATCAAGGTAAGAGACAAGTGTCTTTCTCTAATTTTTTCTTTTCTTTAAATTTTAATAAACCATAATTACAACATATAAAAACTTCCACCTTCTTTGTTCATTTTTTTTTACAATTCGAAATGAAATCAAAACCAAAATTTTCAAATGCATTGAAAACACTCCTCAAAACCAAAACTGAAAACCCTATAATACATTCCTCTAAACCAAATGCATACCAGAGAAAATATCATCAAACTTGCAATCAAATTTTCTAGCCAGCTTCAATTTCAAATCCGAGATCAAGAACCTGAAACCATCCCTCAAAACTCAGATCAAAATATAATTCCTGTAATTCATTTTCCAAATCAAAAGCCTGAAATTCATTTCTCAAACCAATATGCAAACCTGTAATGATTTATCTTCAACCTGGAAAACATTTTCAAGCATGCCAGCAACATAAAGTTTTCCAGTATGATTAATCAAGGCAGCAATACAAAAGTTTCAAGCATTCAAGTTTCTGGAATCAACAAGGCAATGCAAATTTTCAATTTCAGTTTCATAAAGCTCTCTGCATTTTTAAATGGTGAGTAAACCTTTATTTTTAAAACAGTTTTAAAATTTGAGAATAAACTTAAATGTTGTGATTGAATGTTTATAGTAATATGGTTTGCATATGATTTTATCTGAGAATGTATGCTTGAATAAATAAAATGTATATACTAACTTAGTAGGTATAAACATATGTTCTCTGTTATTCAATATGAGCAAACTCACTCACTACTTATGTGCCTTTGATATTGTGGTTGATTTTGAAGTATGATTGTTTGAAAATGTGTATGCATGAGTGTTTTAAAATCTTAAATACATGTTTATACAAATGAAGTACTGTGAGTATGTCTGACATAAGTGATCATCTCTGTTCTCAGTTTTTAAAGTTTAAAGCTTAGATTAGAAATTCCAATTCCTCTCACTCTAATCTCTGTTAGGTTTAGGAATTTAAACAAATTAGGTTTGTTTAGTCATAAGCTATGGTTAAAAATTATTTTCAAGAAAAATTAACTTGTATTCTTCTAGAAATAAAGAAAAGACAGTAAAAATCTATAATCAGGTAAAAACTCAAGTATAATAATTTTTTTGATTCACCTATATAGTCGTAATCTCCATTAGAAACCGTGAATTTTAAAAGTTAAATCAAAATTTTTAACTTAGATTTGAAAGAGAAATTCGAGGATGAACGGAAACCACGTTTTGGGGAAATTCTGATGGTCGGTGACATTGTTGGCCTCGTGATTGAAGTCGAAGCTTTCTGGTGGGTCGGGGGTTCTAGGAAAAATGATCGCGTGATTTTACGATCATCAGGGTGGCTTGACGACGATGGTGTAGGGTTTAAGGTCAGGATTTGGATGGATGGGTTATCGTGGTTGCTGCATCACCGTGGGAGGACTAGAGACGACCGGTATGGGGGGTATCGGAGCATTTACGTGTGACGTAGCTTTGGTCAAGATGGCATGGATGATCGTGGACGAGATCATCGGCGATGGGTGAATTTTTGATTGTTTGGCTACAGTTTTTCTATCGATCTGCTCAATTTCGATTCTCTGTCGAAATCGATAAACTGGGAGGTCGAGGAGGATGGAGAGGTTGTGGGCGATTCGTCGAGGACCGGAGGGATGATCGGAGTCGCGTAAGTTCGCCGTGCACGTGCACCTGTACACGTTTGCGTGTATCTGGATGTTGGTTTGGGCATGTTGTTTGGGAAGAAGAGTTGTACCGGGTTTGGTCTCGAGAATAATGGAGAGCGACTCGAAGTAGAAATCAACGCGAAGGGAAACTCGAGGAAATTGGGGTTGTGCTCGGGATTGTCTTCGGGATTTTAAGAGTGTACTGTTTTCAGATTTAACTCTAATTAAATCTAAGTTTTTTTTGAATTTAAATCAAATTAAGTTTTAAAGTAAAAATAAAATCTAGTTTAAAACTATTTCTTAAATCTATTCTTTATAAAATAAATGTTTTTAAGTAATCAATTTAAGGGAAGTTATGTTTTATTAACTTTAAATTATCAAGTTAAATGTTTATTTATTTTTAACCTTAATTAATGATTTAATTAAGAAAAGTTAGTTATTGAGATAAGGTATTTTAATGATAATTAAGGCATTAATAAGATAGTGTTTTATCTTAAGATAATTAAGTTTTAAGGTCTTGATATTAATTAAGTTAATTAAGAAATTAGGTATAATTAAATTAATTAATAATGATTAAGGATTAGTTAAGAAATTAATTAAGAGCAATTAATTTATTTAATTAACTCAATGATTAAGATTGATTTGATTAATAACTAAAGATTAATTAATTTGTAATTAATTAATTAAGTAATTAGAGGTTGATTAATTTGTAATTAAGAAGTACTTAATTAAGTTTATTAATTAATAATTTGGTTTTATTAATTAATAAATAAGAAATAATTAATCTATAAAGATTAATTAAAGGTTAATTAACTATTATTAAGAATTGATTAACTAATAATTAAGGATTAATTAATTTGTTATTAAGATATATTAATTGATAATTAAGGTTTATTAATTAATAATTAAAAGAATAATTAAATCTGAAATTAGAGATTAATTAATTGGTTTAAAGAGTAATTAAAGGATAAATTACTCATCTATGATTTATAAATTATGAATGTGATTAATTTAAGTTAATTAATTTGTTAAATAATTAAAGATAGTCACTTGGTAATTGATTAAGTATAAATTACTTAATGAGATTGGATAAGTGTAATTACTTAGTATAAGTAATTAATAAATAAATTACTGGATGTAATTGATATAAGGGAATTACTTAATGGGTAGTAATTGAAGTATAATTACTTTGCAAATGTAATAAAGGATTAATTATTTGGTAAATTAATTAAAGGATTAAAGTAATTAATTAAGAAGTTAATTAATTAAGGTAAGTAATTATAGGATGATAATTACTGTATATGATTAATTAAGGTGGATTAATAGAAATGATTAATTAAAGTTTAATTAATTAATGTAATTAATTAAGGATCAATGTAATTAATTATAGTTAGTTAATTAATGGAAGTAATTAATTAAGGATTATTAATTAATGTAATTAAAAGTTTAAATTACTGTTAATGGTTAAGAATAATTAATTTGTAAAATTAATTAAAGGATAATTACTTTATGTAATTAATAATTAATCAAGGATGATTAATATTTAAGGAGTAATTAATTAATTAAAGGTTGAAATTAATTAATGATTGATTAAGCAAAGTTAGATAATTAATTCTTAAGTAATTAATTTAATTTAAGATAATTAAATTAATTATATCCTAGGGTTAATAATTATTGCTTATGGATGATTGTTTATATAGAATATCTGAATTAGATGATATCTATTGGATGATATGGTGATATTCTGTGATATGATAAATGTGTGATATTTATCTGTTAAATGCTGTGTGAATTCAAATATTGAATTGAATTAAATTGTTTAAACCTTTAAACAACTTGAACCTAAAAGATGGCGATTTGGATTTCGATGAGACCGGGATCGGGTTTCCAGATTTGGATATCCGAATACCACATCGATCCGAATTAACGTTAGGTCGTGAATCTCAAGTGAAGATGAAGATTCAGAGTGCAAGGGTTATTGTCGTTAACTCTAAGGGTGATTCCAAAATGAGTGTAACGAGATAATGCCTTCGGTTTCGTTCGAACCCGGAACGAACTTGTATGGATTGAATGCTTTCAGCACATCGTCAGGTGGACGATGAGCATTCTAAGTGATGTGTTTTGATTAAAGGTAATCGTAGCCTCAAGCCTCATCAAACCGGGAATGGCTAAAACAGGGGAGGTGCAGCAAGGTTAGTGGGTAGCACCCAAGTAGTATGAGATTCCCTTGTCTAGAGGTCCCTTCTTTTATTCGGCTGTGTGGGCGGTTGAATAGCTACAACCGCTGGGGTTTCTTATGCAGGAATTATCCAGTAAGGGATGGTTCCGGCCTTGTGTTGCAGGGGATTGGGCGTGATCCTCGGTACGTTGATCTAGGCCACGTACTGTGACGGGCGGTACCCCGGTAGCCCTGCCATTGTATGGAATCCAAAATCCAATAAGTGCCGTACGTTTTAGTTGTGCCCAACTATGTTGGAACGTGAGATGTAAGCATTCCAGCTATTTCTGTATTTTACTTGAAAACCCTAGACCCTATTATAATATAACTGGATTTCCTATCAAATGTTTTGGTTAGCGTAAGGTAAAAACTTACCCATGTTTATGTGTGGGAAGTCTTACGTGATACCTTTGTTTTCAAAAGGTTTTGAAGTTAAGCAATTTAAACCGTTTACTCACACCAGACCCATGTCTGACCCAAGTGTTTATTTTCTGTTTTATAAACTCTTGGGTACTCAAATTTTTACGAGTAGCCAAGGGATTCAGGTTTGCTTTGACGAATTCTGAAGGAGCAATGGAGCAGGAGGCTTCAGCGTGTAGATATCTGTATTTCCGCTGTGTTGATCTCTGAGTCGTTTGTTTAAGTTGTATTTTGAGTTGTAATAACTAGATAGGTGTTTATAACTGTCTAGTATGTGTTGTATAAAGCTGTGTATCTCTGATGTATATGATACAATGTAATATCTTATTTGATTAATATAATTTATTCGTTCCGCTGTTTAGATTCTGATATTGATTCTTCTTTTTTCTCTATCTTTTCTCTTTTCTATCTCTTTCTTTCTTCAAGATGATACGACTTTTTGTGGAGAAAAAGTCGGGTCGTCACACCATGGTTCGCAGATACACAATGGTTACGCCTGGATCCCCCAGGAAACAATCCATATCCGTAAGCTTTCTCATCCCTGCGAGTTACGCCATGATGACTAGTAGAATGCAGGATACACAATGGTTACGCCTGGATCCCCCAGGAAACAATCCGTACCCCCAGGCAAGACTCAGCCAAGCATTTGCGCTACTATTCACGACCTACACAGATTGCAGGATACACAATGATTACGCCTGGATCCCCCAGGAAACAATCCGTACCCCTAGGCAAGACTCAGCCAGGCAGTTGCGCTATGCAGTCACGAGAGAACAATAAGACCATGGGTAACGCCATGGAATTCGAAGGACACTCGAGTATCATATCCGGAAAACCAAAATCAGAGAGAATAATATCGATAGAATGAATCCAAGATGTGGCCACAAATCGGATATCAAGCAGAAGGTACTTTCCATATCTTTACTTCGAAAATATGTATCATATAGTACCTTTTCAAATCACTTTCAAATATCGTACTTATATAAAATCCATTATATATAAGATTTAATTTTCAAATCAAATACTTTCCAAAATCAATAGTATATCAAATCATACTTATATAGACTTCGATTATATAAGATTTCACTTTCAAATTGAGTACCCTTTCAAATCTATAGTTTTCGAATCAATTTCATACTCATACAAATCACTTTTATATAAGTTCGACAACTCTCAAATCAAGTGTTTAGTAACATAAGGTTCTCAAATTTCAATTTGTTTCAATATCAGTTCAATTTCAAAATCACATACAATTTCACCAAATTATTTCTTCTCAAATTAATTATCTTTAGTTTCAAAGTTTCCAAAATAATAGATTTAGAAAATAAATCCAAATTTCCAAGTCAATAATTTAAGTCAACCAATTCATTTCCAAAATCAAATGTTTTCAAAATCATCTTATACTTACGTAAGGTCTATCTTATATAAGGATCAAATTTTTCAAAATAAATTCCGCTGTATGAAGAGCTATATGGGATTGGATATCTTTGCTTTTATGGGTTATATATCTTTGTAATTTAAATTGGAAATTTTCTTTTAGTAAGCAAATATATTCTAACTCGACAGCTTTCAATTTCAGCGTCAAAATATATCAATGATATTAAAATATAAGATGTACATACGTCATCATTTCACAGAATCACATTTGATCGCTCGCTCGATCACACAAGTTCGCTTTCGAACAAGTATTGTCCATTCGACTTCCCTAATGTGGATTTCGATATGGTTTCTCGACTAGAAGCCATCAGTCTCCTTGCATAGCCATATACTATGATAGAGAATTCTAGAATTTAGCCCAAAATCCATATCAAATATTCGCCATCAAAAATCGAATGAAAAATTCTAACACGAAATGTTGTAATCCACCCCGAACTTGTGTACTCCAACTTGGATCAAATTAATTATGCGAATAAAACAGCATACGTACAACTTATATATTTATTCCAACTTGTTGAATATATAGTTTCATAAAGATGTTATTAAGTTAAAACATTTAAACTAAACTTTATTCAAAATATTTTGAAGACCAAATTCTTTTCAAAACATTTCAAATCTAAATTTCATATTAGAAAAATTTAAATTTTCCTTATTCATATTCTTAACAAAACAGTTTCAACTTATTTAAATCATATTACTTCATACTTAAACATTCAAAACAAATTTATATACTTTATCAAATAATTCATACTTTTCAAAATTTCTTAGCTTTGAAAAGTTAACCTTGATTTGGAAGTGCTCGAACCTTCAAAATAGTTGAAGAAATCATTTTCAAATTCAAGAGTTGGAAATCAGCAAAAATCAGTAAATCAATTTTAATAGATAGGGTTATATCAAATTCGAAACTCGAAGACTGAACACCGGCTTTCTTTAAATCATTTCAAATATATATATATATACATATATCTTTCGAATATCAAATCTTACTTCGGAATTTGAAATCATAATGGTTTCACAAAATCACTCGCATAGCAAAGCTACTGAAGTGGCCTATCCCTCACTCTGAAACTCGAAAATCAATGTCGATGATGCGTGCACTCATCACCGAAATTATTTTCCAGCGACATAAGTGAGTTCTGGACTTCTATTTACTCAAACTTCTTTTGAAATTTCTTCGAAACTCATTAAAATCATTTGAAACATTTCTTATTCGGAAAATACTTTTAAATCATATTATTATTATAATATATTTCAAAATCTTAAAACCAATTTCAAAATACCGGGGTTCAATTCTCGAATTTCAAATTTTAAAATCCTTCAGTTATAAATCATTTTTAGATAAATCAAATTTCTTATATAGTTTTTCCAAAATTACAAATCCTTTCGAAACCTCAAGTTCTTATTTTAAAAGGGTTTACAATCTTTATCGAAAACATTACGCTTTTATATATAGAATATAATAATTTCGATATATAAAACAATTTCTAAAATATAAACAAGCCTGATTTTTCAAAGGATGGTTCAAGAATGGATTTCAAAACAAAGATGGAAATTCAAATTAGAGGGACTCTAATCGAATAGGATTCTTATTCGTAAATAAGTTCGAACGAAAATGAGATAATTAATTACAAAACAGTAGTCGGATACACTTATATAAATCGCGGGCGACCTTAACCGGGTCAACCGTGACTTCAAGAATAATCGATGCGAAAATCTAGAGCAAATCGACATTCAATCGCCAGAGATAGAATTCGGCATAACAAGAGGTGGCAACATCAAAACCGAGGGATATATAAATCTCCGGTGAATCAATGCCTAGTGTAAAGGAGTTCCACCCCTTTACAATCATTCAAAAATTGGCGGGATCGCCTATTCTTATAGAGATCATTCGAAGTGGAGTTATGGGATACTCCAGAATCAAAAGAATACCAATAGAGAGAGACAATTTGGAACCGTAGGGAGCGTTCCAGAGTTCAAAGGAAATCGAGTCAAAAGGAAGAGATTAAACTCAAACGAAAGTGATTCTGTAATAAATTTACAATATATGCTAAGCTTCGCCTAGAGCCAAAGCTCTGATACCAACTGTAACGACCCGGTATTTTGGATCATTCAAATCGACAATAAATCCACACATGTCTGACTTGAATAATTCAAAATATCAGATTGTTAATTTAAATTTGGCAAAACTCAGCATATGCAGTAAATAAATCAATCACAGACACAGAGTAATACAATAATACGCAGCGGAATAGATAAAATAGTAGTTCATGAAGCTACTATATACACATCAGAGTTAGAAATAAAATACAACAGAATATCTCAAATACAGTGAAGTCTTCAGTACGAATAGATGACTTCTCTGAACAAATCAACTAGAAGAGCTAAAAGCTGAGGCGATAGTTGGATCTCCAAAGGAAGCTCCAAACTCCAAGGGTGAGTCTCAAATGCTGTATCACTCGGTCTGACCCGAGCGTAAAGCAAAACACAAAACACTCGAGTCAGGATTAACATTCTTATATCGATAAATCCAACTCAAGTGAAATATCAACTGAAATACAAGTAACTTAAAGGATGTTTGGGATAACCATCCTCTAAGGATCTTCAGAACTATCTACAAGGTGGAAATATACACTATAACACCGTGGTCATTTTTAAATTTATTTACTTCAAAAACGAAATATCATTTTCAGTTCAAATATATCTATTTTTCCCAAATAATGTATGTTCATTAAATAATTTATAAAGTAAAGTACTTATAATTTCCTCAAGTCTCACAAATCGATTCAAATTAACTCAAATTCCAAATTCAAATTTATTCAAAGCTCAATTCATCAATTCCATTCAGTTCTAAATATACCATTTAAAATTTCAATATATTTCAAAGCTTTAATATTCAACATTTTCAAATTTTAATTTAACAATTTCATATAGCACTTGATTTGACTTTATTATTATTTAATCAGGGAATATTCACTTAATAAATTCAATATCATTTAACTAGCCTTAAGTTTCATTTTTCTAAGTATTTCCTTAAATTTATTTAAACAAGAAATATTCATTTAATTATTTAAATCAAACTCAAGTTATGGATCATATCTTAAATCCCAATTTCAATAAGCTTTAAATTGGTTGAATTAAATAAAATTCTTTACTAAATTCAAATTATCTTCCCAACCTTAACTTATTCAAATTTTTTACAAAAAATCTATTTCGAAATATAAATTTTATACTTAACATATTATATGTATTAAATCCATCTTAATTAAATTAAATATCGTTATTAAATCTATATATATCATTTCCATTTATATAAGAATTTTAAGAATCAACATTTGCTAAAACCATATATTTCTTTCCAAAGCCATAGAATTCATTTTCAAAATATTTATATATATGGACCAACGGTGTTTGTATATATATTTATCATATGGTTAAGTGATACGGATATTTATCATTTCAATCCGAAATTTAAATATATACGGGTAGAAATCATTTCGACCCGTAATCCCAATTTCAATTCAAATGAAAATCGCTTGGGTTTATCATTTCAACCCATAACGATTTTCCCCTATTCTAAAGTCCGTTCGGGTATGTATCATTTCAACCCATAGTGAATTCTATACTAACAGGGAACTTGCAGAGTGATAACAGATATTGGTGTCAGATGTCATAGGTGAACATAATACAGATAATAGCATATATAACAATTTAAATAACTACAGCATCATATTTCAATTGTCGTTTCAATTTAAATCAAATTTAATAAATACAAGAACGTTAATCGTGAGTGATTGCTCACCTTTCGAGGCTAGAGAGAGATGAACTAGAATGAAGTCAAGTTACGAATCCCAACACGAATTCCAAAACAAAACTAGATGGGCATGAATTTGACAGGTATAGCTGATAACAGAAATCGAGGAGAACCAATCAAAATCAATTAGATAGAGACAGAGTATATCTATTTAAATTTCAAAGCAATATTATTTTAACACATTGACTAATTATATATACATCAAAATCATTGCTTTAAATAAACACATATATAACAACATATCAACATTATAAAATTTGAAATGAATATATATATATATATCAAATAAAAATGCAAAATACTTACATATATACAGTATGTTCATCTGCAATTATATATATATATATACATATATATGTAGGTGCTACCAAACAATACTTAGAATTATATTTCAAATCTACTATAACCAACAACACATATATACACAGTAACTCTACATATATAAGATTTATATATATACCAACCTAAAATTTCATACTTCAAATATAAGTAGCTGTCAAAATACTTACTTATATACTAACAAAATACGTATGCAGGCTCTGCAACTATGCAGACCACTACGACAAATATGTATAAATATGTGTACAGCTAATAAATGCATGTTACTCAAACACATATGCATTTATATAGATAAGCCATTATATGCAGACAACTTATATGGCAAATATACTTTGAATTCTTGATCTAATAAAATATGTCTATCACCAGTTAAACTTACACATGTGCAGGCTGTACAAATTCAACATATAAATGCCTTAAAACATATTTATGCAGAATGTATATATGTGGGTCACTATGTATGCAGACTATACACATATATGTATGCTAGATATGCAACCACCTTTACGCCGACTTGATATATAACCATATATACATGCAGACCTGATATATATAACCATATATATTTAAACATATATTAAGAATGAAATAAAACGTGTTATATGAGAACATAACAATATATATATATATATATATTCAATAATACCATATAACTTAAAAAAATTAGAATAATACAACTTACTATATATACAGCCCATCTAAAACTCATACATACATCTCTTAAAATAGACTTTATACAAACTCTATTTTTTTTTTAATATCAATGGTTTAAATAAACAAATATATATAACTAAATAATAAACCAAATTTCAATAATCATTTGCATAACCAGATACATACGGCCAAACATTTGCATTAACTAAATAATACTTGAAAAGTATACATATATACATACTTAATAAACTAAGATGTAACCAGTTATATATTAACAGTTTTCATATATCAACTTACATATATAAACTACAAAATATATACGTACAAAACTTACATTTACACAACAGAGAGGAGGGGAATGGGGTCCACGTGGGATTAGGGTCTGGAATGTGGTGCTCGGCCGAGTAGATGGTGGCGGGTGAGGATGCGGTCGAGAGGGAAAACGATGGATCTGGTTGCTTGTCTTGGCTGTGATGGCGGAATCGGTGGACGAGAAGCCAAGTGATGGTGAGAAAATTGAAAGGGGAAGGAAAGAGAGTGGGAGGCAGAGAACGAATGGGAGAGGAGAAGAGATTTTTAAGAAGTGAGATGCAGATCTAGAAGTAAGCCTTTGAACGAATGTTAGGCAGAGTAAGAAATAAATAAAAGTAACCGAAAAAAAAGAAAGGAAATGGAATAGTCTCAGATTGATTCAACTGAAATATTCAAAGCAATTAATTTCTTGATTGATTGGACATCACGTTTGAATTTTGAAAAGGCACGGTAAGTTAAAAGTCTCCATTTGGTACCGATACGACACACAGTTTTATTGTTTCCGTCGCGTACCGGACCTCAAAATACAGAAATGAATATACTGAGGAGATCAACATGATAAGACGATCAAACGGTATACAGATATTAGTGGTACGATCATCCGATCAAAAGTCGATAATCGGTACCAGAAATGCTGCTATTCTGCCAGAATTAAGATAAACGGAGCAATAGAAGTCCAAATTTGACGAAACGAAGACTGATGTTTCACTCAAAAGATGATATAGAAATTTATTGTATAAAAATATTCAAGTTTGAAAAACATTTTATTTTCATCAATAATTAACTGACTTAAATTGAAATAGAATTTCACAAGAAAATAAACTTTAATATTATCAGGTGAAAATTTACCAGTTGCTATGTTTTTAAATACGTATCCCAAATATAACATTTTTATTTCAAAATTTATTGTTTAAAAATTTCACAAAAATTCAATTAATTACGTTATAAAAATTATTAAAATTTACGGGTCGTTACACTCCACTTAATCTGGTCCTTCCAACCAAGCTTTTGAAATATTCTCTCACAATTATTTATCCATGCCTTCGTCTTCACGAAACCCTCTGCTCCTGAATACACCTTTCCACCTATGTTTTGGAAATCCTTGCACATCTTAGGGAAGTCTATGGAGCGAGGTGCTGCTTCAGCAGGAGGGTTGAAGGTGTTGCTGGTGCAGTAGGTTGAGGAGTGGAAACTTGTCCTACATGCAAGAGGTATTGTCGAAACCATTCGGGCATCCCTCAGATAGTGGGTATTTCTTAGGAGGGGTTCTCGGTCTCAGAAGAATAATTTTCAGCCATAGTCTCCTATCTGTAGGTTAAACTTTGAGTTATAATTTCCTAAGATAGTATTATAAGCTAAAATAAAGCTTTGCCTAGTGCATTTGCGTATGTTCAAAGATAGTATTTATATAGCAGGGATTTTGAAAATATTTTCAAAAATAACAAATACGCCACTCGTAGGTATGTCTATCCCCATTGATCAGGTAACATAAGCTTTGATACAAAATGAAACAGCCCACCTCAAAATGAGGCTAATTTTTAACCCAGAGAAGGCCCATCAAACCTTAGATCCATTCCAAAGCTGGCTATTGGTTGGTAAAATTTATTTAAAGAACAATACACAAAGCTATCCATCTATACTTCAAAATCTCACAGCGAAAGGATAAAATATAATATCAAAACAATACCCATTTATTCAAAATTTCATATGTCAAAAACAAACAACATAATCCCACATAACAACACCAAATATTCATGGTACAATATCTCAAAATATATTATGTCACAATGAGTACATCAGAAATATAAAAATAATATAGATGGCCAAATAACCACCACAAGTCTTTCACCATCTCCGAAAATCTATATCATCATCTCTAACCTATGTTGTGATGAGGAGGGAGTCTGAACAATAATGTCCAGTGAATAAAAATCTCAAGCCTTTCTATGATAGTACTTGGGCAGTATAATTTAAATAAGAACATATCTTTACGTATCCTAACTATATTGTAAGTCTTCCAACTATAAGCCCTTAGGCTTTCCAAGTCCAATTCCATAATCATTACTCTTTCAACCCAATAACCCATATCTAATGTTAATAATGTCGTAATAATGTAAGAGATAGCATCCAAACCACTTAATACCTTTTTAATAAAAACTAGGTGGACTCTGACCATTTAATACCTCATTCAAGATAGGTCCCCGTCATTTAATACCTACACCAAGGCGGACTCCTCTCCGATAATATCTAGCTGACATTGCACGGAATCTCTTTATGCCGCTTAATACTTCAAAACCGAAGCAGCCACTCTCTGAAATATCCTCTACCGTACCTAACCGCTAAGCCCAACCATTTAATACTTCACACATAAGGAAGAGGCGGGCCCTCAATTGGCCACTTAATACCTTCAACCCTAAAGCAGGTCCTCTATATTATGACCCATAACCCAACTGTGACATTTCGTATTAGTCCGACTATTCGTAGGTACTGATAGAATGATTAGCTGGGTAGGTTTACCTTATAGAATTTGGGACTAACTTCAGGTCGTCCCTAGGTACTTATTATAGGCGATGTCTCACATCAGCCCAAAGTTACACTATCGATAGCTAGATTAGCTGAGTAGACTTCCGTGTGATTTTGACTGACCTCGCATTCCTATAACTTAGTCATAATTTACAACACTATCTTAATAAATTATCACACTTCTCAGTATATTCCATATCAAGGCCTTATAAGAAAACTCTTATTTCTCCTTTACAATTAACTTCATTCCTAAGGGAGATTTAATGATAATTAAATAGCCTATTAACTACATAATTAGTACATTATAATTGTACGTTATTTGTGCTAATATATATGTATGTATGTATGTATGTATGTATGTATGTATGTCTATATATATACACATATATACACGCGCCTAAAATATTTCTAAGCATTTCAAGATTACGCCTTAAATTAACGATTAAATGTCAAAACTTCAAATTTATACAAGTCCAATTCCATATCAACAAATATACCATGTATCCAAAATCCACAATTCAGTCAACAGATATGTATAAAATATAATCCATACCAAACTTATTTTTTTACTAAACTAGCGAAATTAACATTAATAGAAACTTATAATTCAAATACATTTGCGCTCCAATTTTTTTGTATAAAGTTAAAAAAAAGGCAATTTCTATTTAAATTAGAGAAATAGGCAGTGCAAACTACAAATAAAATAATCTGTACCTTACACCATTTCCTTATTTATTCTTTTCAAAACCCTTAATCATATCCAAAGAAAAACATAAGAAGTGTAATAGAATGTAAAACATTAAAATTGCAATGTTTACTCAATTCCATTATTTTAACATAGAATAATTAAGATTCTAACTTAAGAATTGACATTTCTCTTTAGGGAAATTTTGGAGATTTAGTGTGATGTTTTCGTAAAAAAATTCTCCAAAATCCTATATCAAATCCAAGTTATACTATACAATTACTAAAATAAGAAAGACTAAGATTTCCACTCATAAAAGGTCCTTAGCTCTTCCTTTTTGGATTTGTTTACACCCGCTTCAATCTATTATAGATCTCTCCTTTTAGAAATATACAATAAGGGAATTGCATATGTATTAGATTTAGAAATTTAGCGATTGGAGGAGAATAGAATAAGAAATTGAATAATAAACACCTAAAATTTCTTGCCTGAAACCTTAGGGAATTTTCTGAATCTTTGAAGAGAGAGACTGACAGAGCTTCGCTTGGTTCCCAAAATAATTTGTGAATAAAACTGAGGGGATTGGGCCCTTATTTATAGTGGTTAGAAAGCACTAGAACCTTCGGATTTAAATCGGTTTAAAATAATAAAATCTAGACAGTTCAAAATGTAGAACCCTAGTCACCACCAATGTTCATCGGTTGATCGGTCCACACTAGGTGTTTGACCGGTCTTAGGGAGCGGTCGATTGGTTGGCCTTTTTGGGTCTGTTTCCTTTGTTGTCGTTGTTTGTTTATTTATTTATTTCCTATTTAACTTTTACGTTAACGTTAATTTTAACGTTTACTTAGCTCCAAATCTAACTACTGTTAGTTTTTAAATTTCAAATTTAAGAATTGATTATTTATTTGAATTTTAATTCCATTTAAATTATTTTGAACCCAAAAACTTCAATCGTCCATAACCTTTTCATTTGAGCTCCATTTTCAAAACATTAGATATGGAAATTAACCATAAAATCACCACGAATGCAACGACACAATTTTGTAGCCAAATTCTGACATTTACAAAATTTCCATTTTTAGCCTTATTATTAATTTATAATTAATTCTTTTCTTATTACTTAATTTCTTATTAATTTTTACACGGTGTTATAATATAGAACTAAACCATTATCGTCTTGTCCAACCTTTAGATTAGCGTTAAAAATTACTATACATCGAGGATATATGCCGATTTCATATCCATTCAAGTTTATAATATTAACCAAGTTGGTATTGGTAAACAAACTGCTAATATCGTACAAGTTTAGAGAGTTCAAGTTCACTAGTCATCCGCCAAGGTGCTCGTTGACCAAAAGAGCCCTGAATTTCTTGATGTTTTATCCTTTATTTTCAGCCAATTTCGAACTTCTTTGGTGATCAATTCGTTGATAGAACCAAAGAAGGTTAATGAGATGCTCATTTTACCACTTGTCATAACCAAAGATTTGATTATTAATTTAAAATTTGATGAGATTTGGAAGATTTAGGGGTCGAATATGGGGCTAAGGTTTTTGAAATCGTTTTTATTTTGGAAAAATGAAAATAGAGGAGAGAGGGAAGTTTAAAAGGTTCGGTTCTCAAAACAGAACTCGTCACTGGTGGACCGGTTGCTCTTGACCGGTGCACCAGTTGACTATTTTGTTTTTAGGTTTTTCTTTAAATTAATAAACATTTATAATATATTTTAAATAGCTTAAAATCTTATATAATTCATTATGATGGATTATTATATTTACCAGATAATCCTATAACTATTTTTGTTTTATTTTTAATGTTGATTTATATTTTTTTTATTTTATAACTTTTGCTTATGAAAATTTGATAGATTTTGGTTTAAAAAATTATTAATATTAGATCACATAAGTTACTTGAAAATATTTTTAAATTACATCATTTATTGAACAAATTCCTAATTCTCATTGTAATATAATATACATATTTTCATTTAACGATTTTGTAAATATATTTGCAATTTGATTTTCAATTGACAAATTCCAGAGTAATATTTTCTTTTTCAGAATTATCTCTTAAAAAATGGTGTCTTATATTGATGTTCATAGTTCTAAGATGATTTATGGTATTTTTTACCAATTTGAGCGCACTGGTGTTATCACAGTAACTTGGCGATTTGGTTAAATTTACATCAAAAATCATTTGGAGTTTGTTGCATATAAATTATCTGAGCGCAAGCTAAAGCAACTGATTTATATTCTGCTCCACACATAATAAAGATACATTTTTGTTTCTTACTGAACCATGAAACTAAAGATCGACTATAAAGTGGCAAGTACCACTAGTTCCTTTTCTATTGCTACGACATCCACAAAAATCAACATCGCTATATGATACCATTTCAAATGTACATCCTTCTGGATTGAAGAGACTGTAATCTTTAGTTCTAATTAGATATCGCAAAATTCGTTGGTGTGATTCTTTTGGATTGGCTTGAAATCGGATGCAAAGACATACACTCATCATTATATGGAGCCATCTTATTGAGAAATCGATGTCTTACTCCATAGATTCGAAGGAACAAGAGAACAATAGCCTGACAAATATTTGATTTGGTCCGATTCGAGTGCGAATTCAGGTGCCAAATGAAATAGAACCTGCCATTGATTTGCTAATTGATAAGGTAAATACCAGCCCATTACTCACTATAAGATAAAGTAATGATCCAGTCATACTCCTATAAAAATTTTGATCTCCATTCTTACCATTTTCATCTTTATCTTGGTGAATAGTCATACGACTCATACTTATTAGCATTAGTTTGCTGCTCATATTATCGACACCAGATCCTTTAATTAGATCTTTACAATTTGTTTCTCATGAAATAAAACTTCCATTTTCTAGTTGTTTAATTTGTAACCCAAGAAAATAACTTAATTCGCATATATGGGACATTTCAAAATTTTTTTCATCATTTCAGAAAAATTTGTATATCATTAGTAGAACCGAAAATAATATCATCAAAGTATATTTGAACAACTAATAAATCATTATTTTCACGTTTTATAAAAAGAGCCGAGTCAACCTTTTCAATTTCAAAACCATAATTTATTAAATAGCATTTTAGTCTGTCATACCAAGCATGTGGTGCTTGTTTAAGACCATATAATGCTTTTTAAGTTATAAACATGTTCTGGATATTTTTCGTGTTTAAATACGGGTGTTTGTTCAACAAAGACATTTTCCTTTATAAAGTTATTTAAGAAGGCACTTCTAACATCCATTTGATATAATTTAAAGTTGTGATGAAAAGCAAAAGCAAAAAGTATTCTAATAGCTTCAAGTCGTGCAACATGAGCAAATGTCTCATCACAGTCGATTCCTTCCTCCTGATTGTATCCTTGAGCAACCAGTCTAGCTTTATTCCTAACTATATCACCATTTTCCTCACTTTTGTTCTTATATACCCATTTAGTTCCTATTACAATTTGATCACTAGGTCTTGGGACTAATTCCCATATATTATTCCATTCAAATTGATTTAATTCTTCTTGCATATAGCAATTAACCAATATTCATCTTTTCTAGCTTCTTTATATTTTTTGGGTTCAACTGTAGAAATGAAAGCTAAGTGGCTCATTTCATTTAATTGTTTTCTAGTCAATACTTAGTCCTAACGTCGCCTAGTATATTTTCAGTCGGATAATCTTTTAAAATTCTTGGGGTTTCCTTTTTATTTTGTTCAGGTGAATTAATTATTTCTTGAGTAACTTCATTAGATTTATCTTGTTCTGTATTTTGATAAGCATTTGAAAGTTGATTAATATTGGTTATTCAATATCATCTTCTATTTTATTAAAATTTTCATCAAAAAAAAACATGTAAGGTTTCTTCAATTGAGTTAGTTCTTTTATTAAATATATGATAAGCTTTACTTTTTTCTAAATAACCGATAAAAATTCCTTCATCGGCTTTAGAATCAATTTTACCAAGATTATTTTTAGTGTTTAAAATAAAGCATTTTGATCCAAAAACTTTAAAGTATGATATCTTAGGTTTATGTTGATAAATCAATTCATAAAGAGTACTTTATTTTTTAGAACGAATTGAGATGCGATTTAGAACATAGCAAGCAGTAGCAACAGGTTTAGCTCGGAAATTCTGATGTAAAGCGATGTTATTTTGTAACAACCTGCACATCAGTGGGGCTGAATTTTCGCTAAGTCGAAAACCCAAGTCCACCAAAGTACGGATTGTTGGTTTGTATCCTGCAAATAAAGCAAAAGAATGCATATCAGAGCTCTAATGATATAACTTACAATGGAATAACAAAATATATACCGACCAAGGTTTGATACTTCCAAAGTCAAATGTCCTTGTCAGCACCGAACACGCCAAGCACCAGTACATATCCTATGGGTTGTAATGAAGAGGGGGTCAAAACAATGTTCTGGTGATGGGTAAAATTATACATTTTGCACATAACATTAGTTTATGCTGATTGTTCACCATATCAAGTTATATTTATTTACATTTTATTAGTCGTCTAGATTGCACGTTGCATACGAACCGTTCCCATCTACCCTCTGTAGAATCATAGTTATGTATATATATACATATGTATGTATATATCCCATCCCATGGTCCTCCAATTGGACCTGCATATTATCCCCATAGTATATCTCCATTAGCACCCCGTCAGGATCCCTTGCTCTCGTCGTATCATGGTCTCATCGATATGCATATTGAGGGACTCCCGTAGTGCCAAATAATGGCTTTTCATACATTTTGTCGTACTTTATCTCACTTTGGGGATTTGCTACTTCCTCTGCTTCCTATCATGGACTCGGCTCCATGGACCACCCTAACCATTTTGAAGGAACTCTTTTATTGATTAACAAGCCTTGCCCTAACAAACAACAAGCAAACAACTATGGCGGTGTATGACCTAACGTGGTCCACCCTGGTAGGCAGACGAAGACTAGTTAGGTGTAACCCTATCCTTCTTGTTGACCGTTAAGGAGTGATGACGTTCTAGACCTATGACCTTAGTCCCAACCGTTTGAGGCATAGTGTCCCAATCCCGATCACCATCATGTTTAGATTTCCTAGTGCAATCAATGCAATACCCCCCTCTAATACATCTTTGAAGCAGATAAACTTTCCATTGGGGATATTCTTTTATCTATACGCAAACATATACTCTCAACGGATTCTATGGTTGGACATGTCTCACATCAGTGTAATGTTACACAACTGCTGGTGGCCCCTTACGATGGGCATACTTCTATTGTGTAACACCACTGACCTCGCATTCCAACCTACTCTAATGGTCATTTTCCATATCATTTCTTTAATTATACTTTAATTATAATAGTTCATAGCCACCATAAATGCAAACTCGAGGCTACTTATATATCTCAATATATATATTCATTCATACTTTCTTAATTATCACTCCTCTACAATTTACTTCATTCCTCTATAATTTACTGTTGACCGTAGGTCTTTATTTCATTAAGTGTTTCTTCTTTTCTTTAAATTTATTTACCGCTTTTCCTATCAAGTTCATATTATCACAGCCCTTCCTTTTTGTCCATTTTCCATTTCTTATTTCTATTCCTATATTATCTTCTTATTTCTTCTTGCTTATCTCTTTCATTTTCTTTTCATTTACTTCCAAATTTTATTGGTATTTCACATGTTAATTGTTCAAGGTAATTTTTTATGCATTTATACCTTACCATTTAACTTTTGGGATTTATTGAATTTAATGCGTTGGAACTACATTTTTATCATAAAAATGTTAACATATTTAAATTTATGTATCTTATTTAAAAAGAAGAGATATGCATGCGATGTTTGTAATTACAAGAAATTGTCTATTTATTTCTTGAAATAGACGGTATAAAATACGGTAATTATCCCTATTTTGTATATATCTTTCTTTTTAGGTGTATTTCTTATCATTTCAAACATCACACTTTCAATTATTTAAACTTGATAATACATAGAAATCTACTTACAACATTCCAAATTCCAATGAATCAAAATATCACTAAAACCCCTAAAATCTTAATAAGCCTTTCTTTAATTCAATTCATATCCATCGCATAAATACCAATTCCAAATCATTACGTGATACATTTTAAATTTGTTCAATAATAAAATCAGGCAAGTTTCCAAATTTCATCATAGTAAATTTCATTAAATTTATTCCATCAAATCCATTACGCATAAACAATAAATTTACATCTAATCATTATGCACTTACAGATTTATATCTAATCATTACGTACTTACGGATTTATATCCAAATCAATTATAAATAGGCATAATTGAAATAGATTACAATGAAATAAATCTAATCTTATTACAAAACATGTAATTTTTCCCACTCGCCTTTCTCAAGCATTCCTAAATCTCCAGATCTAATTCTGTTATCTGTATTTCAACTTCTGACTCCTTATTTGGATTCCCATACAACATATATATAAACAGATCTATTAAAATTTGGATTAGAAAGAAGAGATTTAGGTTGATTATAAATTTAGATATGAGTTTACAGTTTACCTTAGTTGTAGCAACTTGATTTGAACCTATTTCCCTATCTTTCTCATCTTCTACAATCCTCCAGTAGCGTATACGTGCAAACTAGCAACCTAGAGCTTATTCCTAAGAATTTATAGTTGTGGAGAAGAAGAGAAAATGACAGAGCTTATGCTCCCATTAGAAAATTATGAGTTGGAAATGAAGGCCCAGGTCTATATTTATTGGGATTCAAATCAATGCCAATCGCTGGATTAAACTGGTTTAAATCCGGGCCGTTAAGGCTGTTCCAAAATTCACAGTCTTTAAGATCTTAGGTCGACCGCTTATTGTTCTAGGTCGACCGCTATCAGTCGACCAGAGCAATTCTAGGGTCGACATGAGCAGTGTAAGTTCAGTGAATTTTTAATGTTATTGATTTTGTTAATTTATTACTTGTATAAACGATCTTGTGCATTTGTTTCTTCTATTAATTGATCGTTATAATTTATTACCACTAATTAATTCCTTAACCTCTAAGCTACCGTTAAACTTAACAGTTTGTAATTAACGTTGTTTAATTATTACATTTTCTTTAATTACATATATAATTATTCCTGATGCTAAAACTTCAAACTTTAATAACTTTTTCCTTTGAACTCCGATCAGAAAACATTATATATGAAAATTGATCGGGAAAACGCCACGAATCCAGTGATATAAGTTTCATAGCCAAATTATGAGATTTGTAAAAATTATATTTTTAGCACTATTACTTATTTATTAAATTCTTTTTAATTAATTTAGCGTTAAAATGGTGGGGTGTTACATTCTCCCCCTTAATAGTATTTCATCCCTGAAATTCCTCAAGGACTGAACAATGCAATATAACGTACAGCTATTCTAAACTAACGATCAATTAGTGTACAAACAATTTTGCACCTAATTGTGTACAAGTGCACGGTGTATCATGACATATATGATATGCATACTGAGCAATTCTAAATTGGCGCCTCCTATATGAATGCATTATTTTAAAACAATTTTTGAAAATATGGTGCAAACATCATAAATATACTGGCAGTTCTATATGTATGCAGCTTTTAAACACCAAAAACTTGCTTTTACATCCAAATTTTCCCACACTTCTATGAATAGAATTATAGTTCAACCAATTTCGCATCCAATACTTACCATCCAAAATCCTAGCACACCGTTGCTAATATGCAAATTTAGAAAAATTCAGTTTTCTAAACCTATTTCCTTATACTTAAAAAGGGTCTAGATGGAAAATTTCATGTTTCCATCCTTCTCTTATGTACCATTTTTCCCACAATAGCTTGGAACCTTCTCTTTTGCCCCCAATTCTTTTCCAACTTTTCCAAGTATAGTTTGCATAGTTAGTTTTTAGCTTAAAGTTTTAAAACATGGTTTATTTCAAAATCAACTTTTTGTTACTAACAAGATATGGAGAAAGTGATTGCTTAGTTATAACAGCTTTCTCCCTTGTTTCTAAGCGTATTATAATTTACTGCCACTTCTGCTGTACAGTAAAATCCATACTAACCAACCTATCAACTATTCCCCAATGTCAAGAATATGGCATTTCCAAAATTTGAAAATTTTCTTCTTTTTCAATTCAAAAATATTTTTACGTTACTTTTAGATCTCAAATAAAATTTCAAATTATAAGAACTTTCAAAAACATTTTGTAAAAATATTTTTTTTTCAAATTATATGCGTATATATAAATTTTAAAAAGTAGATTTTCGACGTCTCATGATATTAGGGTCTAGTCGACAATCCAATGTCCATAATGGACTCTTAATCTACACGGTAAATTTTTAAGTTTCAAAAACTTTTCTTTTATTTATAATAGCAACCAACAACCAAGTTCAATTATAAATTCCAGTCTTTGAGGTATAGAGATATTGACCGATGGCTACGCAACATCCTTTCCCCGTCCTTCGCTCACTGAAATTTATTCCCCAAATTTTTTGGGACTTACAATTTTATTTCATTTTTGTTTAGTAGTCAGTTCAATAAATCTTCTTAGTTTATTTCTTAACTTCCGGCCTCTACTATTTTCTTTTCTTTTGCAATCGTTTTCCCATAATGTTGCAGTCCACATTGAGACAAAATAAAAGGAAAAATTCCTATAATATGATATGCGCTTTTACCCCCAATAAAGACAACTAATGCTTACAACCCAACCTAATAAAAACAACTACCGGAAGCTTCCCTTCAACATCAACTAACACTAATGATATTGTGGCTCTATCACTTCTGACTTGAATGGACCTTTCCATCATATCATCTTTCTGCAATCCTCATATCTTAACTTTCCCTTTATTGCTCTGATGAATAAGGTCTATTCATTTCTCACATTACCATACCCACTAATGGAATAAAATATGCATCCTCACACTGTAATGGATAAGAAATACAATCTATGCACATCTATAATAGCTTATCGGCAAATTGGCTTGGCGGCGTAACTTTTCCGCCCTCTATCTTGCCCTTCTTATCTCTGATTCTACCAATGTCCTCTATGTGTTTCTTGTTGAATATGCGACTATATGATTTTTGTTTGATGATAATAAACATATATATATATATATTCATTTAAATGTATTTGTTATTGTACTATTTTATTTTCACAGATTAAATATTTGCTGAATAAAATAAATAACACAAAATTTAAAGTCAAACAGATATTTTATTCAAACAAATATTTATTACAATTTTGAATTGTACAGATTCAAGCTTTCACTATATATATACAATTTTCAATTACAATACAAATTTGACGACATCACAATTCTCATCTACAAATGCACCTCACTACATTTCACTCACACTCGTATTTATCTTCAACTCTATTCCAGATTGAATCCAACATTTGAGCAATCTGCAAAAATATACACTAACGCAGTAAAATTGAAAAAGAAATATTTTTGCATCAAGAATATCATAACCAAAACGACTAAAATGGCAACATCAAAATTCAGTGTCGACCAAGACTTCATCAAGAAAACATAACCAAAACACAATGCAGATAAACCAGAGACCAGCCATGACCCGAGAGAAGACAAACACAATGAACGAAGTGCACATATATACACATGGTAGTTGAAACAAATGGTTCAAACTCAACTACAACCAGATTTCATGAAACCAGAGTAGTTCAAATGCATATGAACTCGGTGGTCAGTGTAATGAAAGACCAAGTCTTAACCAAACTGCCCAGGCTCAAAGGCAAATGCAAATACAATGCATCAGTACACATGAGGACCAACTAAGTGCGTCTCTACCAAATGTACACATTGACAACCACTCAGTACAGTTCAATCCAGTAAAACAAGATATGAACCCAAATTAAGTGCACCAGTACAAAGCAGCAACCAGACCTGGCAATTAAACCTACATGAAGTCTAAACAAGTACATGAACAACAAGTAACCAAGCTACAGACTTCAAGCACAAGTGCAACATCAACACGGCAGTGGACGAAATAGTACAGTAGTTCAATACAACATGTAACTGAAGAAGTCGAAATGCTCAGCTCGAACCAAGTATAGATCAATGCAAAAACAAGTAATCAAGTCAAGCTACACAATGAGCACAACCAAGTGAATATACATCATGTACACAATGACTACACAATCACGGTCAATGGTGAAGCAACTCGAGCTCCAGATTGTACACAAGATGATCAAGACACTACAGATGCAAGACTGCAACACTACAGGCATGAACACACAAAGCCGAAACAATGACACAACAGTTTTGAACAAAGAAGCCGAATTTCAAAACGAGCCAATGCATCATAAATATCACATAAACAAAGTCAGGCCGAAGTCAAGGTCAAACATTTTTAACAGTAGCAGTTTCAAAATAATCAAGTAGTGAATTTCACAAATGGCCAGAGTCGAGCACAAAGAAAAATAAACATCGTCAAACCAGAATCGAAACCGTGGAGGCCAAGAAACAGAGAATTCAACACCGTGTCAACCAAGCAAAATATATACGAATTGGAACAAGTCAGTAATCATCTCAAACATCCAAATGAAGATCAAGTGGCTGAGATATATCGATTGACAAATTCAAACAAATTCATACGAACGAAAATCAAGGGGTTCGAACCCTATATAAACAATCTACATCATCGGCAATTAATCATTCAAGTTCAAGCAAAACAGAACAATAAATCAATAAACTCGAATCAAAAGGTCGAGCTTAATCAAAATCAAAAGGAACATCACATATCAATTTTTCAACCAGGTGAAGGCGCTCGACGAAATTGAATCAGCCGAATGCAAATTAATGAACTGATCAATCGACAAAGCAAGGAACTCTAAATCGTCTATTCGATTGATCAACAGAAAGCGGCGACTTCAATTTCCCAAAAAGCTCTAATCTTTCACAAAGGAACGAACGAGCAACGAAAAGGAGGCAGCCATTTTCAAAGTATCAAAGAGCAAGGAATCGGGCCGAATACATAAGAAAAGTTAAAGGGGATTCCTTATTGGGCCGGCTTCTTTTAATTATAAATTGAGATTTAATTTTTAAATTAGGGTTTTGTTTTATAATTGCTTTTTAAATTGTAATTTTCTTTTAAACCGTTGTTAATTACTAGTCGTGTGACTAGGGTACAAACTACGTGGCGTAGTTTGAGAATTCGCAACTCAGTGGCTGAGTTGTGGCAGGGTTTTAAGCGAAGCTGGATAAATCTGTGTGTTCTATTTTCTGTTTTTATTCTGTTATTATCTGTGCTGCTATTCTGCTGTGATCTGTGTTGAAAATATTTTATATAAACTTCCGCAATAATTTTTATAATTGATAGTATCATCCTATTCACCCCCCCTCTAGGGTGAAATCGATCCTACATTTCTTTTAATGGTTTTCTCAAATCTTGGTATTTAATTTCTTTATCCTTGACCTTCATATGAGCATACTCTAGAACTCATAGAAGCGTGCTTTAATACCATTTATCATTTCTTTATGGGTTCTTCATATGGCTTGCACACATGTCTATAAATATTCCTAGGTCCTTACCATTATTCTTTACACTCTACATGAATTCTTTATTACTACTTGTGTAATCGTTGTTATATTCTTCATAGCCTTATCCTTCAACCCATCTTACCCAGCCACTTATTCTTATCCACTCCATATTTAAAATTTTGGTAGGGTCTTCACCATTTTTCTTTTCAAAAATTAAAAACTTCAAAAATTTTGAAATACTTAATCCCAAAACCTTTGTCTTAAAAAAAATAAAACTTAAAAGCCTTTTATTAAATTAAAAAATACTTGGTGTCTTATCCTTTTAAAACTATAATATGAAGTTTTTTGAATTTAATTTATTCGTTAAATCTAAAGAAAATGTTAGCAAAATTTTTTCTAAAGACTCTGTCGACTTTTATTCCTTAAAAATTAGGATTTTTATCTTAAACCATTTATTAAGTTTTTCTTTTAAAAACTCAATTATTATACGAAACCATTTCTTTCCAAAACTGCACTTTACAGTATTTCTAAAACATCTTTTTTTATTTAAACAATAAAACTGAAGTAGATAAGGACAACTCTCACACTATTATTCTTTCTATCTCCACTACCAATCTTTGGTAGAGTCTTAATTAACATGTTAAGGAGACTTCTAAAAGATACGTGCAATCAATGCGCATGACTATAGAAAAATATTCATTTTCCTATGTTCTGCCTTTACTTTCCTATGTTGCTTCTAATTACATTACTTAACATTAATTTTAATATATTACGCTAACATTATTTCCAACTACTAACATTGTTTTATATAAATTCCTAATGGTGTTTTTATATTTTACAATGATATTACCGTAACTTTCCTCTACCTAAACTGCATTAATTCCACTTGCTTTATCTTAATTTACTATCTTCTTGCTTGAACCATTATAATGCATTCGCCTAAAGCTTAGTTTTTAGGTTCTAAATCTTCTCTCCCGTATTATTTACCATACTCCAAACTTGTAACACTTTCTATTGTCCACCAATAAAAATGTTTTTACAGCTTAAAAATTCTCATTACATAGAAAAATCCACGAGCTAAATTGCTCTACCATTTTTCTTTCAAGAGAAATAGCTTTCTACAAAATTCCTTTATTGAAATTTTAGATTTTAACAAATTTCAATTTCTACTAGAACTTTATATTAACACTCTTCATTCTTTACAAAGAAACTAGTGAGCTACACACACACACACTCTATAACACCTTCAAATGAATTACTTTTGTAAAACCATTTTATGGAAACTTTTCAATTTAACAAAATATTTATATTCATATACATTTTATAATCCAATATTGGATTACTTTTTCAAATGTATTAATTATACTTTTCTCAGCTTTTAAAACTATTTTTTATTAAGTTGGACTCAAAGTGGAATTCTATTTATTCTTTCCATAGAGCTTCTGCTCTCTAACTAACTTATCTTCTTTCCAACATTAGAAATCCGGCTATTAATTTAGAGTGACTACTTCACACCATCCTTCGGGAAACCATCTGCTTTTGGATATCTACAACATATGAATTCTTACTTTTTCCTTATTTGGACCTACTGTACATCATCAATCGACTACGGGGATCAATAACCATTGGGCTTCTAGGGCTTGACAAGGGAGTCATGTACCATCCAGGTCCAGGGACTTTCCATACACAACCACTCTATATTTAGAATTCTTAGGATTTAATGTATATTATATTTATAGGCAAAATACAAATACGTTCACTTAACGTTTCCTTATTTTTCAAAATCGACTAACCTAAGCTCTGATACGAAATGTAACAACCCCAGCCTAGTTGCCTGGATTTTCGCTAAATCAAAAACCCAAGTCCACCAAAGAACAAATCGTTGGTTGGTATCCTACAAATAAAGCAAAAGAATGCATATCAGAGCTCTAACAATATAACTTACAACAGAATAATAAAATATAATAGATCACATAAATTACTGACCAAGGTTTGACATTTCAAAAGTCAAGTGTCCTTGTCAGCATTGAACATGCCAAGCACTAGTACTTGCCCTTCTAACTATGTTGTGAGTTGTAATGAGGAGGGGATCAGAACAACCTTTTGGTGATTGGTAAAATTATACATGTTGTACATAACACTAGTTTATGCTGATTGTTCGCTATATCAACTTATGTTCGTTTCCATTTTATAAGTCGTCTCGACTCCATGTTGTGTATGAAACGTTCCCATCTACCCTCTGTAGAATCATAGCTATGTATGTATGTATATATGTATATCCCATCCCATGGTCCCCTAATTGGATCTGGATACTATCCCTGCTAGTATCTCTCTATTAGCACCCCGTCGGGATCCCTTGCTCTCATTGTATCACAGCCCCATCACTGCGCATATCGAGGGACTCTCGTAGTGCCTAATGATGGCTTTTCATACATTTTGCCATACTCTATCTTGCTTTGGGGATTTACTACTTCATCTGCTTTCTATTGTGGACTCGGCTCCATGGACACCCCAACCATTTTGAAGGAACACTTTTATGGGTTAACTAGCCTTACCATAACAAACAACAAGCAAACAACTATGGCGGTGCATGACCCAACATGGTTCACCCTGGTAGACAGACGAAGACCAGTTAGGTGTAACCCTGTCCTTCCCTAAGGATTGATGACGTTCTCGACCTATGTCAGCCTTACCTATGACCTTGTAAAAGGTAATACCTATGACCTATGATAGCCTTACCTATGACCAGTTAGGTATAACTGTTACAAGTGCAAGTGTAATGTCTTGTAAAAGGGAATACATATCAGAAATATTTTCATTTCTTTCATTCTAAAATTGACTTTTTAACATAGCTATTCGAGATTGTTTAACTTTGCTTATGCCTTGATGAGTCACTTGTAAAGTGTGCCATATATCATAAGCAGTTTTGCATATCATTACTCCAGTAAATTCATTTTTATATAAAGCACTAAAGAGAATATTCATAGCTTTTGAATTATTGGTTGCAGTAGTCTTTTGTTCAGGAGTCCATGCGTTTATTGTTGTGGTTGGAATTTCATATTTAGTTTACGTGACATCCCATATTTTAGAACCATTTGCTTCCATATAAATTCTCATTCTAGTTGACCAAAAGTTATAATCAGTACCAGTAAATAGTGGGGGTCGAGCATTACATTGTCCTTCTGCGAAAGTGCTTATGTGTGCCATATTAATATATTTAATAAACTGTTCATTGTATTTATACAGGGATGTTACTCAACAACCTCTTTCATTATTAAGAATGGCTTCTCATGCCCATTCCCCCTCGTCTCCTCCCAACCCCCTCCCCCCATCCTCCTCAATCACTCCACCTGCTCCTTCTTCGTCCGTCATCCCACCCTAGATCTCGTTCGTACCTAAGAAATACGCCTCCTTCCTTAACACTAAGCCCTCCCCCTCACAGCCGTCCACAGATACTATTGATAGTAACTTTGAAAACTCCAAACAGGATAACTCCAAAGCAAATTACCCCCACCATGTTATCATCAAAACTATTCCAGAAAGATCGTATGCACAAGTGGCTGTTTTACCACCGCTTATCCCAGACCTCCCGACGCAGAAACGTCGGCGTTCCTTGCCACCTTTTACTAATGTACGCTCCATGATTGACCATTTGGTATCCAAAGGCCGTTGTCTAAAATGCGCAGGGATTGGACACCTGGCAAGAAAGTGCAAAGACTCAAAGATATGCTATAATTGCAGTCTCTTCGGTCACTCACAATCATCCTGTCCCGAGAAGAACAAAACTGAATCACCCGCTTCGATACCCGTGCGAGCCTCTGCCCCTCCCACTAAAAACAAAACATCACATCACTCTCATCGGGTCCCAACACAACATCACTCCACTGCCAAGCCGAAAAGCAACTTCACACCAAGTAACATCTCGAAGTCTCCTCGTTCCTTACCCCATTCTCATTCCAACAACTCTCTCCACTCTCTTCGCACAGTTCCCCCTCTACAACAATTCTCAATGGAAAACTCCTCACTTTACCTCACAGCCACGGTTATAAATGGCATTTGGACGTTAGAATCACTACACCAAGCCCTCTCAACCGCTCTTCATCACCATGATCTGCCCATCTGGATCTTAAATAATAACAGCTTTGCCTTTTGCTGCCCCACCCACGAATCACTAGTCCTCGCCCTCCAACTCTGAACCATATCCAAGCCAGGAGGATCTGTTCTCATCCAACCCTGGTCCGATCCTGAGCCTTCCTCGGCCAGCCTCGAACCGGTCTCATGGGCACGAATTCAAGGCTTCCCGGAGCTCCTACATGATCGCCCGGATGCGGTGCGAGCCGTCCTAAACTCCTTGGGCCGTTTCATAGAGTTCGATTGTTGCAACTGGGCAATGCTAGACCACCGATACCTGTTCGTCAAAATACAATTTTTTGCAAGCGTCTCAACTCCCTCAGCCATCGTCGCTAACCTGAACAATCATGACTACCTTCTTTCAGTAGAACGATGGGACCACGCGCACCCAAACCGAAACCCCGAGTCGCTCCCAATCGGTATTGATTTGGAAGAGGCATTCAGATGCTTTGATGAACATATCCCCATGGAGGAACTGAACTCGGACGATAGATTTGACGCCATGAATTTCGATCCAGATACCTTTGCTCCCACAATACCTATTGACCCTACTCCTTTGGCTGACCAAAACCCTTCGGCCGAACCCGATGCCCCCATCCCAGTACCCAACCCGGAAGAAAATTCTTTCGAAGTCATGGGCCCTCTTGGCTGGGACAACTGGCCGATAGTGGACCAGAATTGGAATCCCTATGCGGATCTAGACCTCTCCAACCCATGGTTTCTACAACTTCCCATTCGCACTCACTCACCAGCTTTGCAAAACTCCGTTAGCCAGCTCGCCTTAATCCCCCCACCTCACTATCAACCTCCAGCCAACCTTACACCCAACCAATCCTTGGATAACCAACTTGCTCTCATTCCCTCTGACTTCCGAGCAGCAGCGACACCACCCCAAGACGATCAACAGTCACCTTTGGTCACTCCCACAACGGTCAGACATAGCGCCAGACTTCATAAAGCGGCGTCTCACCCTGGTAGCTTTCTTAAACATGTAGTTTTTTCCTCTGCTAACAAAAATCTTAATAAAAAAATTTCACGTTGCATGGGTGTGAATTTGCGAGATGAACATCTCACAGCCATGCAAACACTAGAATTGGAGTGTTTGTCCCCTTCCCAATGAAGATTATCACCTGGAATGTCAGGGGTTTAGGGGACCCCAGCAAAAGAATTTCCCTAAATCTCATCATGTCCCCACACAAAATCGATATTCTCTTTATCCAAGAATCCAAACTCGCGGACCCCTCTCCTACCCAGATAAGGCAGCTAGGTGGGCCCTATCTTTCTGGGTGGGCCCACTCGAATGCTGAAGGTTCCAGTGGTGGTTTAATCACCCTCTGGAATGAATCCATATGGTCCCACTGCCAAACCATCCAACATCCTTCTGTCCTTCACGTTTCACTTCGCCACATCCAAACCAATACCATCTACTTCTTCTCCAACATATACGGCCCACAAAACACGATCGATAGAAATGCCCTTTGGAACAACTGTCTCACCTTTGCCACCCACCTTAATGGCCCCTGGCTATTAGGAGGAGACTTCAACACCACTCGAAACACCCATGAAAGAAACTCAGGAAACATCTCACAAGACTTGGATTCATTCAACTCTTTTATTAGCTCTGGTTCCCTAATCGACCCACCCATCAACAACAGACGCTACACCTGGTCAAATCGTAGGTCGGTCCCGTCACTAGCTAAACTCGACAGATTCCTCTTCAATGTCAATTGGGACGACTTGCACCCCCTATCCATCATCTCCGGCCTAGCCTCGGCTATTTCAGATCACTGTCCTCTAATCCTGGATTCTGGTTCATCCTCTAACTTCAAACGTCCCTTCCGCTTTGAACGCCTCTGGACTCTGGAACCCTCCTTTGACAATTTCATTCAGCTGGCATGGTCCCAACCGGTTGTGTCCAATTCCGCTACCGCCAGGGTAGTTTCCAAACTCCGTTCACTCAGAAAGATCATCAAACCTTGGGCCAAAAACATTTGTGGCTCCCTTAGTTCACGCATCTCTTCCACCCAAGACGCTATCCTAGAACTCAATATCCTCGAAGAATCTCGACCCTTAAACCCAACTGAATACTCTCAACTAAAGAGGCTAGAATCAGAGCTTGACAGACTTTCCAAACAAGAGGAAATTGGTTGGAAACAAAGATCCAAAGCCAAATGGATAGAGGAAGGAGACAGGAATACCTCCTTTTTCCATCGAATGGCCAATGGCAGACGCAGATCTATCAATATCACAGAGTTATACCACAATAACTCCACCTACACCGAATTGTCTGACCACCTCCGCCTCTTCACCGATTACTACCGAAGTATCCTCGGCAAGTCACCCCCGGCTCTACCCCCACCCCCTATTGACTGGAACCTCCTCTATCCAAATTGTCCCCCCATACCAGTAGACCATCCATTCTCTGAAGAAGAAGTTTGGGCCGTGCTCAAGGATTTGTCGGATGATAAAGCCCCAGGCCCAGATGGTTTCGGCCCATATTTTTTTAAACGTTATTGGGAAACTATCAAATTCGACTTGCTAGACATGTGCGCGGAATTCCAAGCTAATCCCACATCCATTGCCCGCCTCAATTACGCCAACATCATCCTCCTCCCCAAATCCCCAGGCTCTAACACTTTGTCCGCTTTCAGACCAATCAGTCTCCTCAACACCACATTCAAAATCATCACAAAGGTTCTTGCTAATAGACTCCAGTCAGTCATCGATCCTCTTGTGGGGGCGGAACAGTCATCCTTCATACTAGGCAGAAACATTATGGACTGTGTCGCCGCCACTCAAGAAGTTGTCTCCTACTGCCATAGAACATCAACCCCTGGTACCCTGCTAAAATTAGATTTCTCCAAAGCTTTTGACACAGTTCATTGGGACTTCATCTTAGACCTAATGAAGCAAAGGGGTTTTCCACCCAAGTGGTGCGGCTGGATTGAAGGGCTACTCAACACAAGTATTTCGTCCATCTCAATCAATGGCTCTTCGGGTGGTCACATTAAATCAGCCAGGGGATTGAGACAAGGAGACCCGCTCTCACTCCTAATCTTTGTCTTGGTAGCGGATGTGTTCAACCAGATGATCAAGCTCGCCTCTTCAAAAGATTTATTCAAAGGTATCAAGCTTCAAGATTCAGATTTGTCAGTTTCTAACCTTCAATTTACAGATGATACGATCTTATTCGCTTCCACCGAAACCAACCATATCCATTGCCTCAAGGTTGCACTGTATGTCTTTGAAGCAGTTCCTGGCCACTCCATCAACTTTAACAAAAGCTCCATCATCATGCTTGGCAACTCCGATCACCTCGGCCCTCACATCTCATCCTTGCTCAACTGTAGTATAGCCCACTTCCCCATCTCGTACTTAGGTATTCCCATTCGCCCCACCAAACTCCACCATGCAGACTGGCTCCCTCTAATTTCCAAAATTGAATCCCGTCTCTCAACTTGGAAGGCACACTCGTTATCCTCTGCAGGTCGTCTTGTCCTAGTCAAATCGGTCCTATCGGCCATCCCCTCATACTGGATGTCCTTCCTCTCAATTCCATCTTGGGTCATCAAGAAAATTGACTCAATCAGGCGCTCGTTCCTTTGGAACGGTGGCAACGCAAAAAGACTGGTCAACTTGAGGACGATATGCTTACATCGCAACCACGGGGGGTTAGGAATTACTGACCTCCGCACTTTCAACCAAGCGTTGCTGTCCATATGGCTTTGGAGATTGCTCACACCTGGAAACTTCATCTGGAAAACTTCGATTCTACGTCAACACTATCATTCAAATCCTCACCTGGCGCTCCACCTCACCACCTGTTTCCGGCCATCCCCCTTCTGGTTTGGGGTCCTCAGAACACTGCTTAGAGTCAAAGCACTTTTTCAGGTGAAAATTGAAAGAGGTAACAGCTGCCTCTTCTGGCAAGACACTTGGTATGGCCAACTACCCCTTTCTAAGCTCATGCCCAACCTCTACTCACACGCCACCCTCCCTAACGCAACCGTCGAAGATTATCTCGCCCTTGGCCCCGAGTACCTTTGTCCACCCTCCATTTTTGATGCAGACCTGGTTCCTGAACTCCTCACCGCAACTAATATCCTCCTATCGATTCACCCCTCCAACAGTCAAGACCATTTCCTCTGGGCCCTCGCACCTTCCAAGGGCTTCACAGTCGCCTCATGTTATCAACACTTAATTAACCACGGTCGCCTTTTCTCTTTTCCCAGGATTTGGCATTGCAATCTTCCACCTTGCATAGTTTTTTTTCCAATGGTGCCTAATTTCTGGCAGAATTAATACCAAAGATAGACTCAACCGACTCAGCATCCCTGTCGACCCACGCTGCGTCTTCTGTTTCACACACGATGAATCAATCAACCACCTATTCTTCGAATGTGACTTCTCTTACTCTATTTGGGCTGCAACCAGTGCTTATCTACTGGGGCATATCCCCACCTCGACCCCCTTCTTCGACTATTGGCAATTTAATCAGCAGAACCTGCTGATGGACACCTACATATCAATCTTTAGTTGGTGCATTTGGAAAGAGAGGAATGCACATGTGTTTGGGAAACCTGCACGACATTTTGGTGGAACCTGTAGAAGTATCACTCACTTATTCTTCTCTCTAACAGGTCAGTGCTCCTACGCGCCGTTCAGACTGAGTCTCCCGCCTTGCAGCACCCAGCCAGCAGAATCTCACGGTAGTACCAGCGCATCACTGCGCAGGTAGTCTTAGTCTACCGAGGGCTATTACTTAGCTGATTTTTGTAATTTTTGTGTTACACTGACGATGATACTCTAGCACTTTAACTGTATCTTGTTGCTCTATGACTATTTTTTGGCCATCGATCGGGCTTGTCGATCGACCTCCTACATATTTTAATATATATCTAATTAACCGGCTGTGTAGTATCACGCTACACACCCATCTCTCTCAAAAAATATATTTAATAAACTGTGTTAAAGTTTGAGAAAATAACCCACTCTAATACCAAGTGAAAGTATGTAGGATCGTATATTTTATGACTAAACTACATAAAATTATACAAACAATGTTATAAGCTAAATATAATTAAAGTAAAAGGCCTGTAAACCAAACTTTTTATACTGGTTTGGACCACCGTCTTACGTCCACTCCCATAATCTCTTATTCTAATTTTAACTCACTAACACCCTCGCTTTCCCCAGAGGAATAGGCCTATGCACATGCTCGAGCCACTAAATAGGCCTTTCACACAAACTTGACAAAATACAATCCTTGATAGAAGTCGTGTCTTCAATTCACAGATATGTCCAATATAGTACAATCTCCTATAACTCACAATAAATGATTTGTAGATGAATGTGCAGGAGTTTAGGAAGTAAGAAAATCAGAAAATTGATTATTATGGATAGTCGATTGCTGATTTGAGAATATAGAATATAATAGGGTTTTAAAAATTAGATTAGAAAATCAGATATTTGTTAGGTGATAAACTCATTGAAATCATTGGTATTTACAGAATTGAACGAGGTTCGTCAAAGGATATGATTGCTCTCCATTACATAAGGTCACATCTGAAGAAGAAAGAAGAAGCACAATCGATCGGATGAAATAAGAGATGAAAATTCGTTTGTGGAATTTCAATTTAACGCACCAGTGCACCGATGGCCTTCCACCATTCCACTACTAGACACTTTAATTTGAGAATCCAGAAGCCTTTTTAAAAGCTTTAAATAAATATATATATATAATCTATAAATTTACTTATACAATATTTAGAATATGGAATGGTGATTGAGGTTCTTGTGAATTTTAGCAATATAAATCTAAGATAGAACAACTCATTAATACATACTTTTCAAATGTTCTTCCAATGGACGATCTTTCGAAGCATGAGCATGATTTCTTTTCTTTCTTTTGAAGTATCGATGATATTTCTTTGACTGGTGTATTTAAAACTATAGTATAGAGTTTTCATCATCAAAATCGAGAATCGTAATTCTAACAAAAATCAAAGTTCGTCCTTTGTTTTCAAACTTAATATGAAAAACTTCTCTATTTGCTTTCTTTATGATTTTTTGTTTTGTATTCTCCTGTTGCCTTTATTGTACTACAACATGATCTTATTGCTTTCGTGTTTATTTGGGTTGATTTATACTCATTTATGTAAAATCACCCCAATAGTCTGGTATCGGAGCTTTGAAGGTTGTTTTTTGAAGCTTAGGACAAGAAGGTGATAGATAAGATGGCAGGATCTGGAGATGGAAGTGAGGTTAGACCTACCTAGGAGCATGCACCCTAAACTAGGGGTTCATATGCAGCATCTGATTCATAATTGGTTATAGAGAAGTGGAACGGAGATAATGATTTTGAGAAGTGGTTGTGGAAGATGAAGGCAGTGTTGAGAATAATCATGTTCATCGAGTTGTGTTTGATGCAGAATCATTGGTAGCCGATATATCAAAATTAGAAAAGAAGGAAATGGAAGAATGAGCCTTTAATACTCTCCAATTGGCCATGGGTGAGAACTTCATCTCAAAGATTAGCAATGAAACTATCGCTAGAGACTTGTGGAAGAAAGTGGAGGATTTCTACCTGAAGAAGCCGCTCATGAATAGGCTAATTTTATTGAAGAATTTCTTTACTTACAAGATGCAAGAAGGTACGTCGTTGAAAGCACATCTTAACCTTTTCGATTACTTGATGATGAAGATGAAAGCTGTTGATTTGAATGTGGACGAAGAGCAAAAGGCAATGATGGTATTGTGATCTCTTCTAGAGCGATACATGGTATTCGCTAACAGTTTGATCTATGTCATAAGCACACTAACATTAGAAGATGTGTAGACAAGACTACCGAGTAAAAAGATGAGACATCAAATGAAGCTTATGAGTGAAAGTGTAGAAGCTAGTAGTAGTCAAGAGCTGTTCGTAAAGAGAGGAAGAAAAGAGAAGAAGGAGAATAATTTTAAGGCGTGTTCCAAGTTGAGGAAGCCTGGAAGTGGTTGGAGAGGCAAGTTTAAAGACGACAAGTGCATGGCCACTGGAAGAAAGATTTTCTATATTTGAGGAAGAGAAATGAAGCGGATGGTTCTTTATCTATTACAGTGGAGAAGGATGTTACTAATGATATGTTGACTACGTCTGTTTCCGATGTATCAGACCATTTGATGCTAGATTCAAGGGTGTCTTTCCACATGATGCCTAGGAAGGAGTATTTATGTTCTTATGAAAGTAAGGAGGGAAGTGCCATATTGATGGGGAACGATGCTACTTGCTAGTCATTAGAAGAAGGATCAGTGCATATTCGCATGTACGATGGCGTGGTGCACACTATCATTGAAGTCTGCTATGTTCTAGATGTAAGGAAATCTCTTATGTCTTTAGGTTAGCTAGCATCTTTGGGTTGTAGGATTACGATAGAGTCATATAGCTTGAAGGTGACGCATGGTGCTTTTGTATTGATGGAAGGAGTAATGGTCCGGAACTTTATCTACTGAAAGGATCTAAATTTCTTGGAGAGTCAAGTGTTGGAGTTGATAGTTCACGAGCTTTAGATGCCACCAGACTTTGGCATCTCAGATTGGGTCATGTTTTAGAGAAGTGCTTGGAGCTGCTTCGTAGAAGGAAGATGATCAAGGTTGAAAGCTTCAACCATTTAGAATTCTATCAGGAGTGTGTATTGGGGAAGTAGACGAAGGTTTCTTTTGGTATCGATAGACATGAGTCCAAAGGAGTACTATGGTATGTCCATATTGATGTTTGGGGACGGTAGCTACAGCTTTTATTGGAGGAGCTAAGTATTTTATCTCTTTTATCGATGACTATTCTCAGAAGGTTTGGGTGTTCATGATGAAAGCTAAGTCGGAGTCATTTTAGAAGTTCAAAACTTGGAAGGCACCGGTAGAGAATGATGTCGGAAGGAAGTTGAAGGTGCTAAGATCTAACAAAGGCGATGAGTTTGTTTGTAAGGATTTCATAGATTTCTATAAGCAGCATAGAATTCGAAGAGACTTCACTACACCTGAAGATCCACAACTAAACGGAGTTGCTAAAAGGATGAATAAGACTCTACTGGAGAAAGCTCGTTGTTCTAGATTAATGGCGGGTTTATCTAGAGGCTTTTGGGTTGAAGCTTTATTGGTTGTAGCGTATATTATCAATCGAACTCCATGCTCAGTCACTGATGGAAAGATTCCATAGGAAAGGTGGAAAGGTACATCACATATCAGTTATTTTCGTATATTCGTTAGCCCTGTGTATGTTCACCATACAGGAAATGACAAGTTGGTGGCTAAAGCCCATCAAGGCATATTTTCGAGCTATACATAAGGCATCAAAGGTATCACATTTGGATCCTTGTTAATAGGAAGATAGTGCACTCGAGACATGTTGCACTTGATGAGTTCGCTGTGTTCAAGCTGAAGGAGAATCCACCTAGTTCAGTAGATTCAGAAGCTGAAAGGCATAAGGAGATGGAAACTATTCCCATATATAGGCCTAGTAGTTGGGTCAGAGCTACAAAAGAATGCAGAGTAATTGTAGTCATTGGCACATCAAATGAAGGTCCACAAATTCCTCTAGCAATAATGGTGATGGTCGTAAAGCTTGAGATGATTCAGCTCAAGGTGGAGTTGACAGAAGCTTAGGTGAAGTTACACCTATTCGGGCTAGCTCTAAAGTTTGAAGGTCACCAAATAGGTATAGAGACAAGAACTATGAAAATCTTAGCCTTAATAATCAGTTTGACTATGCACTGCATATAGTGCAAGATGAACTTTTCGACCTTGAAGAAGCTATATAAGCTTGAGTTCCAGCTCGAAATGGATGCATGCTATGGAGGAGGAGATGGATTCGTTGAAGAAGAATTAGACTTGGGTATTAGTACCACCCCTCGAGGAAGCCAAGCCAGAGGATGCAAGTAGGTATATAAGGTGAAGGACGATGGGAGATACAAGGATAGACTTATTGCAAAAGGGTTTTCACAAAGGAAGGGGATGGCATATGATGAGGTGTTTACTCCGGTTGTTAGACATACTTCTATTCGGATATTGCTAGCTATAGTTACAACTCACGACATGGAGTTGGAACAATTAGATGTAATGACAGCCTTTTTGCATAGAGACTTGGAGGAGACCATCTATATGAAGCAGCCAGAAGGATTTGTAGAGGATGGAAAGAAGGAATGGGTTTGCAAGCTGAAGAAATCTCTATATGGTTTGAAGCAGTCACCTAGGCAATCGTACAAGAGGTTTGACTCTTTTATGCTTACTCTTTGTTTTGATAGAAGTATTAAAGATGCTTGCATTTATTTTAAGCATATGGATGATGGTAACTGGATATATTTACTCTTGTATGTGAACGATATGCTAATCACTTCCAAGGACAAAGCAGAAATCGACATGTTAAAATTGAAGCTAAAGGAGAAATTCGAGATGAAAGACCTTTGTGAAGCAAATAAGATTCTAAGGATGGAAATCCAAAAAAAGATAAAGCTGAAGGTATTGAGATTGACACAGAAAGAATATATCCAGAAAGTGCTTTTTTGGTTTAGCATGGAGAAGGCAAAGGACAGTACTCCCATGCCTTTGCAAGTTCAGCTTTCAAAGAAGAGCTTTCTGATCTAAGACGAAGACAAAACTTAATTATATGGAGAAGGTACCTCATGCTAGTACAATTGGAAACTTGATGTATGCCATGGTCTGCATGAGAGCATATATTGCACAAGCGGTTGATCTAGTTAGTTGTTATATAGCTAATCCGGGGAAACCGCATTGGGAAGCAGTAAAGTGCATTTTAAGGTATCTTAGAGGAACAACAGATTATGCGCTTGTTTTTTACGGAAGGGACAAAAATTTCAGCTTGGTCGAATTTTATGATTCTGATTATGCTGAAGACAGAGATCGAAGAAAGTCAACCTCAGGTTACATCTTTACACCTGGAAAGACAACAATTAGTTGGAGAGCGAGGTTGCAGACTATAGTTGCCTTGTCAACTCAGAGGCGGAATTGATAGCTGCTGTTGAAGCAGCTAAGGAAGCACTTTACTTGAAGCGATTGTTGTGTGATCTAGGCTTTGTTCATGTGAGTATAGTAGTAAATTACGATAGTCAAAGCGCAATACATCTGCTAAGAATCTGGCATTTAGTTCGAGGACGAAGCACATAGAGGTAAGAGAGTCTTTCCTTGTCTTTATGAATGAAGAAAAGTAGGTACATCCTCAGAAGATTCGCACGAGGAGAACGCATCAGACATGTTCACTAAGTCCTTGCCTATTGTAAATATTGAGCATTGCTCGAACTTGATTTGCTTGTGAAAGTGCTAGGTGCCACTTGGTGGCACATGGGGAGAGTGAGTTGGTAGATGGAGACGTTGGTGGAGATTGATAGGTCCTATATGGAGAGGGTACTTTCAACACTTTGTTGGCGGGCAATCACCTTGCCGGAGTTTGTTGACAAAGTGCAATGGGTGATGGTCATGTCGAAGCTCATTAGGGAAGTATCCATGGTATCTTGTCCGAGAGTTGCATGGAGTAAAAGCATGCAGGTAGAGTTGGTAGGCTTGGATGGAAATATAGTATCAAGGTAGAGATTGTTAGATTTTGGTGATATGATATTTCCACATTAAAGAAAATTTGAAAGATATTGTTGATTTTGGTGATATTATATTTCCAAGTAAAGAAGATTCGGAAGATAGTTGAGATAATGACTCAAATATATTGCCCTATTTTGTATTAAAGATTGCAACGAATTATCTTCATAAGAAGGAGAGTGATTTAGAAGATTGAAGTAATCAACTAATTCCCTAATCAGCCGGTTAAAAAACGAACCTTATCAGGCACGTGCAAATTGAAGGAAACTGAAAAGTCAAACGGATAAACTTTTCCCATATGAATAGAAGAACTGATGAGGTATTGATTTATTACCATAAATCAATTACTTCAACCTTAAGTAATAATCTCTAAAAAAATAGTCATTCTGTAAAGATTAGTATCATCCTCTTGAGTTGTATTTCTTATTCTTCTTCTTAGCCTCCATTATCAATCTTGTAAAATACTATTTTCTTAGAAAGTAATAAAATCTCATCTCTCCAAAGTAGATGTAAACTATCTCACGATAGTGGAACCACTATAAATCCATTTGTGAACTCTCTATTTGCTTTCTTCTATGATTTGCTGTTTTGTGTTCTCCTGTTTTTGTTTGTTTTATCGCACTACAACACGATCCTATTGCTTCAGCGTTTATTTAGGTTGATTTATGGTCATTTGTATAGAATTACCCCAACATGCACAATGGATGATATTAAACCTATTATAGTGAAATAAATTGCTCAAGTTTCCTAACATTTTTATACTAACTTTAACTTATTTTTCACTTTGGATTGAATTGTTAGATGATAATGAATATGAAGAAATTATCATGGACTATAGAAATGAGTATAAATTATCTGACCTCCCTCTCCATGATTGCAAAACTAAGTTTTTTCACTATTGTACAAAGAGAGGAAGAAATGAAATAGTGAGGTAAAAGTAGTAAGTGTATTTTCGAAATGAATAGGGGTAAGAAAAGAAAAATGAGGGTGAGTACTTTTTATTATAAAACGTCGGGGTAGGAAAGACAAAATGTATTGTGCTAAGAGAATTGACCTACTTTGTTGTAAAATGAAACTCCTTAGTCTCACTTTAGGCTTAAATGTTTTCCTTTAAACTCTATCTTTATATCTTCGAATAAATCATGAATTACTTCACTATTATCATAGTCAATTTCAAAAGTTTGGAGATCTTGGCCATCACTTTTAAAACCTAAAAATTTCACCAATCAAAAAAGCATCTATACTATATTATTATTAGTGAGTTGAATTTCAAGCTCACACAGGCCCTCTTGAAATTTGGCAACTGAACAGTCGCATTTTTAATTTCTTTATATTCCAAACTTTAAAATGTGGTAACTTTTTCTACATTGATTGGATTTAAGAATCGTTTTCACTATTAAATCTCAAATTTAATTTTCTTTCCAATGATATCCATTGTTGATAGCTAAAAATAAATTTTTTAAAATCATAATTTTATATAGCAGCTTTAATTGCATAATTATTTTGTGTCACCGCTGTGTACCGCGTTTCTGTAACAGCATTATTATGATGATCATAAACATTACATAGTAGTTTTACCTAGATTATTATAATGTATTCATTATAATTTAACATATTTGAAAGGAATATTTTTTTTGAATTTTACAATTATGGTTGCCTTTGAATATTGTAACTACATTATGTAATAAAGTAATAATCTTGATTGTGTTTGATAGTATTCAAACTTAGTGCAGTTATAATTTAACCCCATCAAAAAATGGTGTAATAATTTATAGGCATTTTTTGAATTAATTTAACTACGTTAGCATTTTTTTATTGCATTTACTATTGATGATTTTGACTATATTTGATAATTTTATTCAATTTTAAAACAGTTATAAATTAATGAAATTAAGAAAATGCAATTATAATTTACCAGCAAGTTTTGGGTAAATTTAACTATATTTGAAGATTTTTAACCACATTTATGTGATGAAGTAATAAATTTGGCTACATTTCAGGAATTTATTCAATCTTAATACAATTAAAATTTAACTACATTAATAAAATGCAGTTATAATTTAATGACAATTTTGAATTATGCATGGTAGAAATTGAATATTTCAGCTATATTTATGTGATGCAGTAATAATTTTGGTTGTACACGATGATTTATTCGAGCTTACTGTAGTTAAAATTTAAATGCATTAAGCAAAAGCAGTTATTATTTTGCAGTATTTTTGGAATTAAGCAATTATTGTTTTTGAATATTTTAACTGCATTTGTGTGATGCAATACTAATTTAGCTGTAGTAATAATTTTGTTTGATGTTAACGATAGTTATTTTACCGCATTATGAAAATATAATTGAAAAATGAATTTTGATTTTTGATAGCTTGAGATGATTAAATAATGACTTCACATAATTAATGCTTGATTCAACCGTGCAGCTCAGCGTTTAATACATTGCTTCCAGGTATGATGACATAATTTGGCTAAGTTTACTCAATTTCGTTTACAATTACGATGATCAATAATACAATAAGCATATAAGTTGTTGTATTGGGGCTTAAGGTAGATGCACAGTTTAAGTGCTGGGTCAAAACATGTGTTGTAGTGAGAATAATGTTGATAACCACCTAAAAGAGTTTATTTTTTATTTTTTGCAGTAAATTCTAAAATCACTTGCACCACCACCGTCGGAAAACTTCTAGAAAACAATTGATGAATGTATCTTTGTATAGATGATTATGTAGTCATGGTTTGATTATTAGATATAGCTAATAGGTCAGACGAGCAATGAGAGAATTTAGTAATAATACTGCATCAATGACACTTTTGCCTTTTTTGGCTGCAGGTACAAATACCTTCAATGGTTAAAATAATTGACTGATGTAATGCATCTATTAAGGCCAAGAAAACATCACCTATTTGCGCTCAAGCCAATATCATACACGCGTTGCTAGCAGTTATTTCTGAGGCTAAAAAATGAATGGACTTCTCACAATTGTTCTCTTTTGTATGTTTTGGATATTTTCAAATATTGGTTACTACGACCAGCTGTATGCCGTGTTTTGTACCCTGCATCGACATAGATCAGATTCGGTGAATAATAGTAATTTATATTGGAACCCATGTTATTTTCTTATTGCATCATCATTTCTATTTCAATTGAATCTTCTATTTTACTACTTTTCCCCTCTACTACATTTGTTGCTTTTTTCTTTTTTCTTTTGCTCCCTTTTTTCAGCTGTTGACAAATACTTTTCCTGACTGTTTACAAATTTCATCCTATTACTATATTTCTCCGCATTGCAAAAAACTTTTGTTACTCTTATTTAATTGAATCGAACTGCACTGTGTCTTTGTGTCTGCAGTTCACAGTGAATACTTCAACTATATTTATGCACATTGAAGCAGCTGTGTAATTGCAAAAGCAACAACATTGGCGTTATATGCCACAGTGAATATATCTATGCATTAGCGGATAAATTTTTAACACATTATCCTCTAAATAGTCTATGAACTTTAACATATTCACTGTAATTGTATTGTTCGATTTTAATTGTGATTATCATAACCAAATATATCTATGTACTCTTTATCCTACCAAATTGTTATTCATGATGTAACACTATCGTTCAACGATGTTTTTTCATTACCACCGTATTAAATTTCTTATACATTTGGATATGACATATGCAACAACAATATTTTTTCAACATCCGTGTGCGAAGCACGGGTTCGCACTAGTTTAGAATAATTGGTGTGCCTGTAACACTACTACAAATTGACTTCACTTCCATCATCAAATTTTCTCAATAAATTAGCAGAAAACTTTTTTACTAACTCGGGATAACAAGCAAATTCATTTTATGAAAGGTTGGTTAAGCCAAAAATTCCATTTTCAAAGTATTTATAATCTATAATAGATGAAATCATTGAAATTAACAAAACAACCTAAAAAGATACATATGTATTTTCCATATTCCATGTATGCTTCCATGGAATCTTTATCGTTGCATAACCAATTTTTATTTTTGTTTGAGAGCCTTGGATTTTTTAAGGAAGAAGCTTGATGAGAAGAGGACATGATGAATAATTTAAAGAGAAAGTAATGAACAATTTATTTGAGTTTTGAAAATGAAAGTGATGGTGAAGAATGAATAATGGAGGTGAATAAATACATAATGAATAGCCATACGATAGCCTAAGCTTAGAAAGATGTCCATTTCAACATTGAAAATGAAAAGAGAAGGAAGTTCAAAAGTTCAAAATTTGAAAAGATTCCTCTTTTTAGAGAGAGTATGTCATACATAGGAGACATACATTGATATACTTTTCATTGATGCAATGTTCAATCTTTCTAATTTTTTAAATTTGAATGAAATCATCTCTTCTTTCCAGAAGTAAGTAATTGTTTAGTAAAGGGACAATTTTTCAAAGCAACTTTCACTAATTTACATGCATGAAATTTTCACATAAAAAATATTATTTTTCCTTCTTCCTTTAAAAAAATAATTTTTCATTTTTCATTCCAAATAATGCATGAACTTCTTTTAAAACTACATGATAATTGTTATCACATAAATGACTTATACTTATTGAATTTTGTTTTAAATTTTTAGCTACTAAAACATTAGAATAAGAGGATTTTCAGAATTACCAACACTATTGATGCCAATGGTATATTCCTTTAAATCGTCTCCAAGGTTCATGGTTATATCATTTTTGTATATAATATCACTCGGTAGTGGATTTCCCGCAGTATGCTTCGAGAATCTGCTGTCCAATATCCATTTATCCTTTTTTACGTTTCTGTATTGGTTGGTACCTGAATATAAAAATATGTGCACTGGTACTCTATTTTATTTTGGGGTATGTGGGGATAAGTTTTAGGAAGCTAAACCCATATAGATTTTGAATACCCTTTAAGAATATAATTAATTGATTAATGAACTTTGTTATTAAAATTAATGCATTCCTCCTTTGTATTATTGTTCAAATTACTAGGAACTCATATATTAATAAATTTATTAGGGGGTTTTAACTCGAGTTTTCTAGGTTAGATTAGAACTTAGTAGACCTAACAAATTAGTACTTTGAGTACTATTTTTCTTTGGTTTAGTCTTACGGTATATCCAAGTCCATGCTATTATTTAAGGTTTTAGATGCAGATAATAAATTTTCTTATTCATTCTTCCCTTTGTAAAATTTATCAATGTTAGTTTTCGTTTTATTAGTATCCTTATTACAGTTGATAATAACATTGTCTAAAGACGTTATTTTTTCATTCAGATCAGTGATCCCTTACTTCATAGAAAGATTTTTTTGATTTTAAAGATTAATTTCATATTTTAGTTTTTCAAAACTTTCTAGTTTTGAATCATTTTCGTTAATAAGTCCATTTAGTTTTTCAATTTCATCTTTTAGATGTTTTTCTTTGGGTTACATTTCATTAAACATTTTTAATCTATCTATCTCTACCAAACTTTTCCTGTATTGTTTTCTAAGCAATTTATCTCATATGCATATCATTTAGAACATTCATTATTGCTTTGTTAATAGCTGGTTCTCATCTGCTATGAAACATATGTTGGCATTTTCAGTTTCTAGCTCATCATCACTTAATGATGTAACTGAGTCATCCAATGTTGCATCAAAAGCCTATTTCCTCTTCCTGTTAAATATATCAGTATTCAAAGAGTACTTTGATCTTTTCAAACTAGGACAATCTCTTCTTAAAAGACAACTTTATTGCATTTGAAAAACATGAGAACATTTCCATTTTCGAAGTTATCTGTATTGTTGTCAGTTTTTTAAAGTTATTTCATTTTTCTATATTTCAATTATTTCTTGAATTTCTGATCATAAAACTGATTTCCTCATCAACGTCGTCATCATCATCTGATCCATGATTATCATTTGTAGTGTTAATGCCAGTGATTTCTTCTCATTTGCTTAACTTCCTTTCTAGCATACATTTGTACTTTATAGGACATAAGATCCCATACTTATTCTTCTAGTTTCATTGTATTATTATCATTGGCTTTTCTACAGAAAAAGTCTTCTTATCGCACTCACTAGAGAGCGAATTTAAGATATTTCTAACTTGGTCCACTTCAAAAGAAGTCTTTTATAATATTACCAACACATGCAAAATGTAAGATATGTATTCATTTTGTTTCATTTTAAAAAGTTGAAATGGTTTGTCAACATAGAAATTTTAGTTTGTTTAACTTTACTAGTCCCTTCATGTGTGTCACCAAATTTCATAGGCACTTTACGGACAGACACTCTGTTAAACACATATTTATCTATGGTACATAACAGAATATTCATAGCCTTTGAATTATTGAGTTCCTATGCATTTTTGATGCAGCCCAGAAAGAAGAAGTCATAGGTCGTGTACGACCTAACACGTTGGTAAGTTGGGTACGACCTAAGGAGGAGGCTAATGGACTAGATTGTGGTAAAGAGTCACGAGAAGTTGTAGTTCTAGGTCGTATATGACCTACCAGTTTCAAAGATCACATGCTACGACCTAACAGGCTGGGAGGAAATGAGCTACGACTTAATGGAACAGATGATAAGTCGATGACGAGGTACGACTTAGTTAAGTCGTCTAACCGACCTAACGAGTCACCCAGAGGAAAAGCAAAACAAATTGGTGAAGTATTAGGTCGTGAACGACCTAACGAGTCAGGAGTTAGGTCGCAAGGCTTAGGTCGTGAAGTTTCTGATGCCGCTTTTGTTTTAGGTCGCAAAGCTCTGGATACCGTTGAATCTTCTGACGAGTTAATCTCTGCCATTGATTTTCTTAAGTCGCGTGAAGATGCTATTGTCTTAGGTCGCGAAGTTATGGTTCTTAAGTCGCAAGGTCTTATCTTTAAGTCGTTACAGTTGGATGTCGTTGATTCTTAGACCGAGATAATCTCTACCGCTGATGGAAGCTGAATCTATCGATAAGTCGTGTACGACTTATACTAAGTCGTAGGTCGCAACTTTTATAAGTCGTGAGTAGTTTGTAATACATATATGTTGAGTCGCTTCTGTTATAAGTCGTAAGTCGTCTGTTTTCATATGTCGTCTGTTGTAAGTCGTATGGTGTCTATATTCTGTTGAGTCGTAAGTCGTGTACGACTTATGTTGAGTCGGAGACTTTGTTAAGTCGGAAACGACTTAGGAGTTAGTGAAATTTCTATTGTAAAGTTGTTCGCCTATAAATAGGCCGTGAGTCTCATTTGTAAAGGTTGTTGATTATTGAATAAAATTCTCTTTTGTTAGCTTTGTGCTTTCATTCCAATTGGTAGTCGAGTGTAATCTCCTATCTCCTCTCTCGGATAATCGAGTGCGCTCGATTCAACGATTGTAGAAGCCGATTCGTGGAATCAAGTGCGCTTGATCAACGCTTGAAGAATTGAAGATCTTTGAACCCGGTATCGTGCGCGATCAACGAGTTCGAGATAGCTAGAATTCGGTATCTTCGGATCAACGAGTTCGGGCATTTCAGTATCCATCAATCCACAGATTGCTACTTTCACCGATTGAAGTTTATTTTGATTAATCCGCTGCGTCATTTGGTATCAGAGCAGTTCTAGCCAATCATAGCTAGATCGAGACTTGGAGCCTAATCATTTTGAAGCTTGAAGTGTTGAGCCGTGAGCAAGTGAAGTTGTTCGACTTTGTATTGAAGTTTGGAGATCAAATTTGCATCATTTGGAGAAGTTGTGTTCATCGTGTTCATCGCAAATTGCAACAAAGTGGAAGTTTTCGATCCATTCCATTTTGGATCAAAGTCCGAAAAGTGTTTGAATTTTGAAGTGTTGAAGAGTTTGGAAGATTTCAAGTATGCCGCCAAGAAGAGCTAATCGCCACCAAAACGTAGAAGCTTTGTATCGAAGAGAAGAAGCTGATGAGATGGAACAAAGAATCAATGAAAACTTTAGTGAAAAGCTTAATGAAGGGATTGGACGATTAGAAACGATGATGTTAGAGATGAATCAAAATCGGAGAAGGATTTCACCTGAATCTAACCATGGGGGTAGTAGAGTCTCGCCACATTCCAATCGAGATAGAAGTGTTGAAAATAATCAAGGGCGTGGGAGGAACGTGAATGATCGTGAACGGAGGAATGTCGATAGAAGGGATGAAGGTGGAAGAAATGGTGGTGGTAGAGATGTTGGTGGTCAGGATCGACATCGATATACATTGGATTGTGACGAAGAGTTGCGGAGGCAGGTAGAGGAATTGCTTGAACAAGGGCGAGTGCAGGAGAGTTTAAGTCCTTGTGTTGTACCAGCTTTATTGGTACCCAAAAAGGATGGAACGTGGAGGATGTGCACTGACAGTCGAGCATTGAATAAGATTACTATGAGATATAGATTTCCAATGCCGAGGTTGGATGACTTGTTAGATCAAATAAGCGGAGCTACTATCTTTTCGAAGATTGATTTGAAGAGCGGATATCATCAAATTCGTATCAGACCAGGCGATGAGTGGAAAACTGCTTTTAAAATCAGGGAGGGTCTATACGAATGGTTGGTCATGCCATTTGGTTTATCCAATGCACCGAGTACTTTTATGAGGGTGATGAATCAGATTTTTCGACCGTTCATTGGGAAATTTGTGGTGGTGTATTTTGATGATATTCTGATTTACAGTGGGAGTCTAGAGGAACATTTGAATCATCTTAGAGAAGTGCTGATGGTATTGCGACAAGAACAATTCTATGCTACAACGAAGAAATGCGTGTTCATGACGCATAGTGTTTTATTTCTGGGATATGTTGTATCGGAAGAAGGAATACAGGTTGACCAAAGTAAAGTCGAAGCAATTAGAGATTGGCCGCAGCCCAAGACGATAACGGAAGTTCGTAGTTTTCACGGGTTGGCTTCATTTTATCGACGGTTTATTCCACACTTTAGTAGTGTGATGGCACCTGTGACTGATTGTATGAAGGGTAAACAGTTTGCATGGACGAAGGAAGCCGGAGTTGCTTTTGATCGGATCAAGGAACTCTTGACGTCTGCACCAATTCTAATATTACCAGATTTTCAGCTAGTGTTTGAACTACATACTGATGCATCTAAGGTTGGGATTGGAGGAGTGTTGAGTCAAAGGGGTCGTCCTATTGCATATTTCAGTGAGAAGTTGTCAGGAGCGAAGATGCGATACAGTACATATGATGTGGAATTTTATGTTGTTGTGCAATCTATTAAACACTGGAGACATTATCTATTTCAGAAAGAGTTTGTTCTTTACACTGATCATGAGGCGTTGAAGCATTTGCAAGGACAAGACAAGATTTCAGCGAGACATGCATCGTGGATTGCATATCTGCAACAGTTTACTTTTGTTGTGAAACACAAATCGGGAGTGACGAATCGTGTGGCTGATGCTTTGAGTAGGAGGAGTCATTTGTTGACTACACTAAAGGTTGAAGTGACGGGGTTTGAAATGTTACCAGAATTATTTGACAATGATCCTTACTTTGCAAAGTTTGTTGATAAAGTCAAGGAGGGGGAGACAGATGAGTTTATAATGATAGATGGTTTTCTGTTCAAAGGAAATCGATTGTGCATACCGGAGGGTAGTTTGAGAATGAAGATCGTAAAAGAGCTACATGAAGAAGGACACGTGGGTAGAGACCGTACATTACAGTTGATTTCACAATCTTACTTTTGGCCATCGATGAGGAAAGAAGTAGAGAGGTTTGTGGAGCGTTGTCATATTTGTCAGGTTTCGAAAGAAACTGCGACTAATGCTGGTTTATATATGCCATTACCCGTGCCTGTAAAACCATGGGTGGATATCAGTATGGATTTTGTTTTGGGTTTGCCTAGAACTCAAAGGGGAAATGATTCTATATTCGTTTTGGTAGACAGATTTTCGAAAATGGCACATTTTATTGCTGGTAAGAAGACGGCGGATGCTGTTCATGTTGCTCAATTGTTTTTCAAGGACGTCTATCGACTTCATGGATTGCCAGAATCTATTGTGTCGGATAGAGATACTCGATTTCTGAGTCACTTTTGGTTGAGTTTGTGGAAGATGGTGGGAACGAAGCTGAAGTTTAGTAGTGCTTATCATCCGCAGACGGATGGACAGACCGAGGTTGTGAATAGATCATTGGGGAATTTGTTGAGATGTCTTGTACAAGATAATCTGAAGAGTTGGGATGTGAAGTTATGCCAGGCAGAATTTGCTCATAATCATGCGATAAATCGTAGCACAGGGTTCAGTCCATTTCAGATAGTATATTCAAGCTTACCAAAGGGACCGTTGGATTTAACGGTAGTGCCACAATCAAAGAAGACAATTAAGAAAGCTGCTGATTTTGTTGAAGGATTGACAGAGTGTCATAAAATCGTTCAGGAACGATTGGAGAAAGTAAACGAGAAGTATAAACGATCTGCAGATTTGAAGCGAAGAAATGTTGAATTTAATGAAGGTGATTGGGTTTATGCAGTGTTAACAAAGGATCGTTTTCCAGTGGGCGCTTATAACAAGTTAAAAGCTAGGAAAATTGGTCCTGTAGAAGTCGTGAAACGAATCAATGAAAATGCTTATAGATTGAAGCTGCCAGTTGATGTGTACACGTCAGACGTATTCAACGTTAAGCATCTCGTACCTTATCACGAGGATGAGCATATTGCAGAGGAGGAATGTACAAATTCGAGGACGAATTTCTTTCAACCTGGGGAGGATGATGCAGCCCAGAAAGAAGAAGTCATAGGTCGTGTACGACCTAACACGTTGGTAAGTTGGGTACGACCTAAGGAGGAGGCTAATGGACTAGATTGTGGTAAAGAGTCACGAGAAGTTGTAGTTTTAGGTCGTATACGACCTACCAGTTTCAAAGATCACATGCTACGACCTAACAGGCTGGGAGGAAATGAGCTACGACTTAACGGAACAGATGATAAGTCGATGACGAGGTACGACTTAGTTAAGTCGTCTAACCGACCTAACGAGTCACCCAGAGGAAAAGCAAAACAAATTGGTGAAGTATTAGGTCGTGAACGACCTAACGAGTCAGGAGTTAGGTCGCAAGGCTTAGGTCGTGAAGTTTCTGATGCCGCTTTTGTTTTAGGTCGCAAAGCTCTGGATACCGTTGAATCTTCTGACGAGTTAATCTCTGCCATTGATTTTCTTAAGTCGCGTGAAGATGCTGTGGTCTTAGGTCGCGAAGTTATGGTTCTTAAGTCGCAAGGTCTTATCTTTAAGTCGTTACAGCTGGATGCCGTTGATTCTTAGACCGAGATAATCTCTGCCGCTGATGGAAGCTGAATCTATCGATAAGTCGTGTACGACTTATACTAAGTCGTAGGTCGCAACTTTTATAAGTCGTGAGTAGTTTGTAATACATATATGTTGAGTCGCTTCTGTTATAAGTCGTAAGTCGTCTGTTTTCATATGTCGTCTGTTGTAAGTCGTATGGTGTCTATATTCTGTTGAGTCGTAAGTCGTGTACGACTTATGTTGAGTCGGAGACTTTGTTAAGTCGGAAACGACTTAGGAGTTAGTGAAATTTCTGTTGTAAAGTTGTTCGCCTATAAATAGGCCGTGAGTCTCATTTGTAAAGGTTGTTGATTATTGAATAAAATTCTCTTTTGTTAGCTTTGTGCTTTCATTCCAATTGGTAGTCGAGTGTAATCTCCTATCTCCTCTCTCGGATAATCGAGTGCGCTCGATTCAACGATTGTAGAAGCCGATTCGCGGAATCAAGTGCGCTTGATCAACGCTTGAAGAATTGAAGATCTTTGAACCCGGTATCGTGCGCGATCAACGAGTTCGGGCATTTCAGTATCCATCAATCCACAGATTGCTACTTTCACCGATTGAAGTTTATTTTGATTAATCCGCTGCGTCAATTTTCATATTGGTCCTATGTGCATAATTCGTTTAAGGTTCAATGTATTCAATTTATGTAACATTCCAAATACTTCAACCATTTGGTTGCATATAAATTTTCATCCTACAGGTTTCAGTACACATAATTACTATCATTAAATAGTGGTGGTCTAGCAGCGGACAGACCCTCAACAAAAGTGTTAAAAAGTGTTTACTAGTATTATTGGTCATTTATCCATTTCAAAATTCATATTATGAATTTTTTGAAAATTGTGTGCTCTGATCCCAAGTTTTGGTTATGGGATGCTCGAATACACTTATGCATAATTGATCTTAAGGTCATTAGTACACTAGATGGTGGAGGTAAATAGCGTATATTAACTATTTTAAAATTAACCTATTAATTTAAAGTTCATCTATTTAGAACGGTAATCTAATAAAAAAAACAAAGTAGATAGTCAAAGAATAAATATAAAGTAAAGTAAAAGCAGTAAAATAAATGATCAGGAATTTATAGACAGGTTAAGATATCCAATCCTACGTCCAGTCTCGTACTCCCCGTACAGAATTTCCACAATAACTTCCTTACTTTCCACGGGTGGTGTAATAACCCGGTTAATAAGTTTCTAATTAATAAACGATTAATAAATTTAATTGTAGATTTAAAGATTTAATTAAGAAGTTAAATTTAAATTTGGATAATGGATTTGAAATTATCGATACTAAAAAGAAGACATTTACATAAAATAGGAAAATTCTTTTATTTTTAAATTTTAAACAAATTGATTTATTAAATTATGAAGTGAAATTTCAAATTTCAAATGTAAAATTTATTTTATTTGGTTTAGGATTCTTTTATTTGAAAAGCTTAGTTAGGTAAAATTTGAATTAAAAGAGTTAATAAGCTAAAAATTTAATTAACATTTCTGAGTGAATTTGGGCTTTAGTATTTCAATCCCATTAACCATTCCTCAATATATACCCTAACTCCTTAGCCAATTCATAATCCAATTGATTATTAAACTACGTTCTCTTCTCCGGAAAAAAAGAAAAAGGTGAAAGAGGAAACAAAAATCAGCCCTAGTTTTTATTCTCGAAATTCAAAGAATACAACAAATTATAAGAAGATAAGGTATGAACTCCTTATTATATTATCTATCTTCTTATATAATCAATTTAGGATTTTGAGTAAATATTTGTTCTCTGATTTTCTGAAATTTAAGGGTTGTTTTGGAGTTTTTGGATAATCAAAGTAGGAGTTTTGAAGTACAAGAAGAACTCAGCAGCTGTCAGTATTCAGCCTAATCGATTTCAGCCCCTTTCTTCTTCTTTTTGATTTATGGTGAGATAAGAATCTCACACTACTGCATCTATGATTTCTGAGATGTTTACTGCTTTGTATTGATTTTCTAATAGGATGAATTGATCAGTGAAAACTTGATTAGAAAAAAAAAATTAGGCCGTGCTTGGTTTTCCGTTTTTAGTTTTGAGTTTTCGTCCATACAAAATTACGAACAACGCATGTATATTATGAAAAATAGTCATTAAAACAATTTTTTTTTCATTTTTCGTGTTTTTAGAAAAAACGAAAACACGAGCAACAATTCATCCTTCCGTCGTTCCTCCATCCACTTCGTGGTCCCCTCCAATCTTCCGTTCATTCCTTCCGACCTCCGTTCATTCTTCTCATATTTTGTAACTAAAGTTGAAAACTCAAAACATAAAATACAAAATAAACCAAACGACCCCTTAACTTCTGGATTCAGTACTGTCAGTTCTTGATGCATAAACACACATAGTTAGCATGTCTTTATCAGTTTCGAAATTTCCCTGTGCCTTGAATTGTTTGCACCTATTCTTTGTACTTTGTGTCCTTTGAATGCATCAGGTACACATGTTTTTCACTACTCTGTTGCCTTATCTAATTGAATACATCAAGGACATGTCCTTTAATTGTCCTTTGCCTTGAAGAATAGTTACATACCCAAGCGTTCTTGCATTGAATTTTTGTCCCTGCATGTTACTTAAATTGTCCTATTGCCTTGACTTTACAACATACTTTTAACTTGTCCTATTGCCTTGAAATATGGGCACACGTTGCTTAATGTGAGAATGAATTCTTGCTTTGATTTTTTTTCGTCCGTCTATTGCCAGCACATGCTTTTAGTAGCCTAGCTTAACATGACATCACTTTGTACATGCTTTTATTATAGGATACAATTTTGTTCACACTTTTTGAACAAAACACTTTCCTCTTATTGGAGGAATTTAGGGGGTCACATATGGGACCCCCTGAATTCCTCAATAGAAGCCGGTGTTTTGTTCACACTTTGAAAAAAAAGTGTGAACAAAATCACTCTCTTTATTATATAGCCTAACTTTACCAAATAAATATATAGATGTTTAAAATTGCCTATATATGCTTTTCGCTTTGTATCTACTTTTATTATGTCGCCTAACTTTGCACAAAATATATATAAGTTTCGAATTTCTTGTACATGCTTTTAGAAAATATATTTTTTAAATGTCTTGTGATAAATTGTCATTTATTTTAACAAATAAATTTTATTACAAGCACTATATAAATTAAGCAATTAAGTGGTTTCAAATTTTATTTAAAAAGAAATTTTCTTTTCTTTTCTTTTCTTTTTCTTTTCTATTATTTTAAACAAATAAAAAGATTTTAGAACTCTTTTATTTTATTTACTATGGATATGGGATTTTATTGAGATTTCGTGTTTTTGTATAAAACAAAGAATTTTAATAAACGATTGAATTGTTGGATTGGTATGAGACATTTCGTACAATTTTTTCGCTTATTATTATAATTTGTTAAATGGAGTTTGAGTGGAATTTACTAGCTTTTAGTAAATGCTGGAATTTCACTTTTTGGTATGGGATAGTTAGTTACATACTAGTAATTACTAATGTGAAAGTGAACTACACTTTGAGTTTTATTATCTTAGGGTGTTCGGATTTCATTTTTAGGTCAATAGTTCCCTGAGGGAAGATGACTCATTTTTCATCGACCCGAGAGTCGATACATTCTTAGAATTGGTAGGTGGACCTATTTGGTGTGCTTAGTTTGTTATGTATAACACGGCTGCCCTATCGTTTCTTGGATAGGTTTTATATGCATAATTAGTCTATAAACCGGTTGATTAATACCTATCAGTTTATTTGGTATGCAGTTAGACAATGTTTACCTATTTTGTTTGGTTAGGTAAATTCGCATAGTAGTCTATTTTGATCTGTTATGCTATTACACTATGTTGCCGGGTCTATTTGGTTTTTAGACTGACTTCAGTCTATTTGGTTTATTAGACTCTGTGTTGCTGTTTTTAAACTGATAGTTGACTACCATTATTATTTCATTAGTTATGATTGCTCTTCAAAGATTTTGGGATGGATATTTAGTATCTTTTGGTTCTGAAGAAATTTCGAGCTATTATCACCATTTTTTTTTATGATAGTCCACTGGAGACTTAATATGGGTTTATGAAATGGTGATTTGGATTAATATGCCTTGTTATTATATGATTTTGGTTTCAGGCATATTTTATTATGGCTTTTTATTATTGTTAAGTCATATAATTATGACATTAGTATCTCACCTTTTTATTAGATATATTCTGACCCGTTTATTTTAAAAATACTCGGGGAGACTCTATAGGTACAGGGACCCGTTGACCTATGGATTTTGTGCTAGCATTGGAGTAGATTATTTTGACCATTTTAGTTTACTTCATACCTGTATGTTGACATTTATAAGGATATGTCATGTGTATTATTTAGTAGTCGCTAGGTACCTGATACAGTATTTTGGATGTGATGTATATAGTATGTAGGTCTAATACTGATATTTTGTAGTCTCACATTTTATTATGTATATGATGTATATCATTCCTTTGCGATCCGTGACTCTGATTCTGATTTATTTATATTATATATAGTTATGAATATTTTAAATTGGTGTGTTTATTATTTTGTATTAATATTGTACACATCAATTTTTTTGTTCGTATCCTTATAAGGTAATAAAGACGTGTCAGTGATAATACAAAGATATATTCACATTTGATCGCCCTTAAGCTGTATTCTTCGTGCTATTAGACAATATTATTTGTAATATTCTTTAATAATATAGGTATAGCGGTGGGGTCGTATAGTTTGGTATCTGAGCTGAATTCAGAACGTTATAGAATATATTTTGCACAGAGTCGAGATCTAAACCTAGATGACCTAGAGTCCCATCCTTGGGTGTGTGGTAGTTAGTAATTCAATTTACTATTAAGGATAGGAATATAAAATGATTACTGGGTAATCATTGGGTCGTATTTGAAATTTTTTTAAGTGTGTGTGTGTGCGTGTGTGTGTGTATATATATATATATATATATATTAAAGGAGTAAGTTTCTAATCTGGAGATTGAATGCACAGTTTTAAGTCATGGCTGGTGGTAGACCTCCTAGAGCTAGTACAGGATCGACTAGTGGTCCTGGTACATGAGGAGTTGTTTTGACTCCCGAGCAAATTGTTGAGATGGTTCAGACTTCCTAGACTTAGGATCTTGCTGCCCAACTAGCTTGTACTGATTTTGCCCATGTCTGTAGTGATTTCGGATGGTTAGGGGTAAACCATTCAAGGGGACCGAACCTATTGGAGAGGTTCAAGCATGGTTAAAGGCATGCCAGCGCATTTTCACTAGCATAGAGCTCACAGCTGTACAGAGAGTTCGAGTCGTAGCTACTCAGTTGTAGGAGAGGGTCTTGGACTGGTATAATCTTTTGGAAGCAGATGTTGCAGAGGCACCACTTACCTGGGCTTAGTTTAGGCAGCGATTTGAGCTGAAGTTTCTACTAGAGGTTGAGATAGAGGCGATGGCCAGGAGATTCATTAATCTTAGGCAAGATCAGATGTTAGTACGGAGTATGTGGCAACGTTTGAGGCGTTGTCCAATTATGGATTAAACTTTATTAATATTCTGATAAAGAAGAACCAAAAGTTTATATATGGATTGAGCAAGCCATTGAGGATTGCTTCAGTAAGATGTATCCTTCAAGTCTCTAGTCGATTCAGCACTTCGCTTTGAGGAGGCCGAAAAGGATAATGGTGGAAGTAAGGCTACAAAGACTCAATCAAGTTCTTCTCAAAAGAGGAAGCAACCTTGAAATAAAGGCAAGAAGGAGTTTCAGGGCAAGAAAGGCAAGGGTGGTTCAGGTTCTAGTTTCCTCTAGGAGCTTGTTATAATTGTGGAGAATAAGGTCATTTGATTAAAGATTGCACTAAACCTCGCCAGACACCTCCTACATGTAACGAACTAGAATTTTAGCCATTTGATTTTGAAATATTTAGTTAATTTCAAATATTGAAATATTAGTTTTATAAACCAAACAACTTGAATTTCTAATATAAGGATTTATTTGGATATGTGAATTATTAATTTAATTTTGGAATGATGATTTGAACATCGAAAATTATTTAAATAATTGAATCTTAGATTTAATTTGAATAAATGGATTTCAGAAGATTACTTAAATTAAATTTATATAATAAATGGTTCGTGTAAACTTTAAATTATAATTAAAGTGATTTAAATGGTTTTAATAATAATTCATTTTAATTAAGTGTGAAAATATCATTTCAGGGCACTGTATCGGATTTTGACGAAACCAGTGCCATTGGATCCGTAATAATGAATTATTGTACGTCAATGAATTTCATGATGATCAGACTATCGTTTGGTCGTACGAGTTTGATACGCATATTGATTAATTACAGAAATTAATATAATATGATTAGGTTTGAAAAGTTAACTTCTGCATATGATCGAATTAGGTCTCGAACCTAGTTCCATTGTGTTCGAAATAGGGGTACTTAGTATAGAACGCCAGTCGGCATGCTGCCATAGGATTTCGAGATTTTTGGGTATGTAATGCTGGATATTTTAAAAATAAAATAATACACACACACACCCTATTATATACACTATTACTTACCCATACCTACCCCATACCCCATCATATATGCCCATACCCACTGCCCCTTTAGAACCGCGTGTAACCAAAGAATGATTCGTTCATTTTTTTAAAGTTCTCCTCCTCATTAATCAAACAGCCATGCTCGATTGGAGCCACTCAAGGCCAAATCAAGTGAAGTTGTCAACTAGACTTTTGTTCAGAAGGCCAAGACAAGGAAGTTCAATGGTGAGATCATCGTGGTTCGTCGTGCGGTGGCCGTAGTTCGTAGTTGAATGTGAAATTTATTTTCACGAATTACGATGATTTGGGTCGTCGTTGGGTGTTAGTGTCTGAAGAGAAGTCGTAGAGGATGAGGAGGGCTAGGCACGGCCAGAATTTGGTGGCGAATGGACGATCGTGGCGGTGGGAAATTGGAGATGAACAACGGCGGTATGGATTCATTTTTCTCGATGAAGGCAGCGATTTAGGGGATCAGACCCGTGGGTATCGGCGCGGCAGGGATGCGACGGCTTCGGCGAGCTCGTGGAGGTGGCTGGATACACGAGGCGGGGGTGACAAACGTTGAAACACGTCGAGTTTGGATGGCGTGGCCTGGGTTGTTAGCGTGAATGGGAGGGAAAGGTGATTAGTTAAAACTTAAATTAATTTAAGTTAATTAATGTTTAATTATCTCAAACATTCATTACTTCGTATCTTGTCCATACGAGGTCGGATTTGAATGCGACGAGTTGCTTTGTGATCGTGTTGAAGAATACTATGATATAGAGTTGCATTTGGAGCTAGTAAGAATTTGGGTTAAAATTTAATGCCTGTTCGATTTTAATTTAAACTGGAACGCTTCAGCAATTACTGGAATTTCGGTGAGTCAAACTCACCTTTTTGGTTAACCAGTATATTATATATTTGAAAATATTATCGATTGGATGTTTGGATGATTTACTGTTTTTATCAGTTGGTTTGGATTTATTCCCGCCCTTGGAGCGGATGACCTTTTATATATACCCGCCTAGTAGTGGATGACCTATATTATATAATTATATACTATTTGTGATGCAAGGGAACAGGTTGGAGGGATCCAAAGGATTCCTCACCACTGTTGAATTTTATTTATATATATGTGCTGATATATATATAAGTGTAGGGGGCAGAATGGTGGGATCCAATGGGATTCCTCACCATTGTTGAATTGTTTTCAATAATATTCCTGTTATATAAATCATTGGATATCAAACCTGATTGTTTGACACTATTGGTTATCATTATTATATGTTCAAAACTTAAACCATATAGTGATAGAAAATCGATATCGATATTGGTTAAACGTTGGGTGGCTATTGGCCTCAAATTAGTATTTTAAAAATATTATAAATTGCCATTTGAGTTGGAATTGGTTTTGGAGACAAAAAATGATTTTAAATATGAAATTGGGTTTTAGAAATATTTTATTTTAAAGGATTAAATTTTCTATTTTTACTCCAACCTTATATCTGTCTTTTCTAAGTCATTTAGAAATGTTTTAGAATATTATTTATTTATATTAATATTATTTTAAAGATTATTTATTTATACTTAATATTGTTTTAAAGTTATTTATCAATATTTTAATATTTTGTATTTATTTAAAAGATTAACATGGTTGAAATTATTTATTAATATTGTTTTGAAAGTTAGTCATTATTTATTATAATAATATTGAAATCAATTATTTTTGAATTAATGATGTTTTAAAATTTTTAATTATTATTTTTAATATGTTTAAAGTAATTATTATTTATCTATATTGTATTATTAAGAATAATTATTACATAATAGTGTTTTGAATAATGATTATTATATTTATAAATGTTTTCGAGATTATAAATAAAGTTCTATAAAAAGACTTGGGTTTTATAAGAGGGGTTTAACATAATGTTTTGGAGACTTAAAGAGAAATTGTTTACAGTGTATAAAGAGAGTTTTTTGAATAGTTTTTGATATTTATAAAGAAATTTTATAAATCAGTTTATAGATTTATAAAAAGAGTTTTGTAAATAGTTGCATGGATTTATAAGGGTTTATAAATGACTTGAGAAATAATTTATAAATAGTTTATAAATGATTTTAGAGATTTATAAGGAGTTTATAAATGATTTTAGAATTGTATAAAAAGGGAAAATATTTCTCAGTTTTATGAATATACTTATACTATTAAGATAAGTATATAGATATTTTCCAAGTATTGAAAATATCAGGGTTTGTGAATGAATCTTTGTAAAAGTATTTTGATACAAATATTACAAAGTGATTTTAATTAATGAAAAGATTAATTAAGGAGGCTGGTGGTTACTTATGTGCTTGACTAATGTTGGTTTTCCCTTGGAAATAAATCCCTGATTTGGATGTGTGTTTGTGGATAGTTAAATAACCTACTATCAAATATGGACCCAAAACGTAACTTTGAAAATATCTAGGAGAAATATGTGAGTTATATGGCACAGTCATCTTCGATGTTGATGTACCGTGCGTATAAATCTCGTTTCGTTCTCCTAGGACAAACGATAAGGAAATCCTTTCACTGATAGTTAGGAGATGATCTCCACTCTTATTTTTGACTGTTTATTTCCTAAAGAACCGAGGTTGAGTTTACTGGAAACTATCGAATGTTGTTTTGAAGAGACCGAGATCAGATATGTTATCCGAAAAACCACTTCGATCCAACTTAAGAATTTTGAAGTGAAGACGTCTTGAAGATGATGGAATTGAAGATGAAGCTCTTTGAACTACAAGGGATGCTTGCTACTAATCCTAATGGCAATTCCAAAATGGAAGTAGTAGAAGTAGTGCCTATGGTTTGTCCATATCCTGAACAACTTGTATGGATGAATGCTGACATTGCATTGTTGTCTAGAGGGCAGTGTTAGCATTCCAAGTGGGATATGGTATATGAAAGGTAAAACATAGCATCAAGGCTCATCAACCGAGAATGGCTAAAACAGGGAAGATGTAGCAGGGCTAGGTAGGTCACTCCCATTAGGGTATGATCATCCTTATCTAGAGTCGATATTATCTTTCATTTGTATGCTTCGGGGCCCATTAACCTAGGGGTGATCATATTCAGTACTATCCAGTAAGGGGTAGACCGGTTTTGTGTTGGCAGGGGTCGATAGGTTCGACCTCGGTGTTATTTTATCTAGAGATGCACTGTGATGGGAGGCACCTTAGTAGCCCAGTCATTGTATGAAATCGATTTTCCAACAAGCGTCGTACGGACTTAGTTGTGTCCAACTATGCTAAAATGTGAGATGAAACTATTTCAGCTATATCCATATTTTACTTTGATCACTAGACATTATTATAATATCACTCGATTTTCTATATAAAATGTTTTGGAAATCGTAAGATAAAAACTCGTATGTGTTTATGTACGGCGTGATCTTACAAGATACCTTTATTTTGAGAGAGTTTGACAGCTTTAAAAATCTATTTGGGTGTGTTTTTCTCATGCTAGTTTATCAGACTGATCCGGGCGTTCTTTCGTTAAATTCTTGGGTCAGACCGAGCATATTTACAGATTGCTTTGGATGCATTGGAGCCCAGGAGACGAGTTGGAGGTCCAAGATGTATATTCTTTGTGTTCCGCTGTGTTGTTTGTTGGTTGTATTTATCAACAATTGTAAGGACGGGCTGTTATAACTGTTCGGGTTGGAATATGTTGGTGCACTCTGATTGGTATATCTATATTACATTTTTTTTCTTATGTAAAGATTTATTGTATATTATAGATTATTCATTCCTCTGTGAGATTTTGTGTTATTTAATTTCTTCTTGTCTTCTTTCTTCTTTTTTCCCTAACTATCCGACTTTCCATTCAATTTGAGTGGGTCATGTGTAGTTGATTGTCCGCTTAAACTGTATGGAAAAGTGGGATGTTACACTACACCTACATCTTCTGCACCTTCTGGTATAATATGTAATTATTGTAGGAATCCGAGGCATAAGGTCTTATCTTGTCTCAAGCTAGCTTAGAAGAATAGGAGTCAGATGAATGTGGTTGGTACTTCTGGTGGTTCCGCTCAGCAGCAGCGGCAGCGAATTATATCTCTTTCTGTTTCAGAGGGTATGATTTTATTTAGAGGTTTGCAAATACGGTTCTCTTCGATACGGGAGCCTCACATTGGTTTGTATCGAAGGACCTTGTAGACACTACTTCCTGCTAGAATTTCAGCTTAGGAAAACAAAGAGTTGATCAAATAGTTGATAGAACTAGAGTCTAAGCAATTGATTCAATCCAGCAGTTCTCTGTGGGGGTACCATTGTAGTATTTATGAAGAAGGCGAATGGTACTCTTCGGCTTTGTATTGATTATCAAAGATTGAATGAGCTTACTTTAAAAAATCGTTATCCCCTGCCCAGGATCGATGACATGTTCGATCAGTTATGCGGTGCTAAGGTTTTTTCTCAGCTTAACCTAGCTTCCAGTTTCCATCAGCTCAGAGTGATAGAGAATAGCATTCCTCTTACAACTTTTCAAACTAGATATGGATCTTATGAATGGCTAGTGATGCCTTTTTGATTGATGAGTGCGCCTGTGTATTTTGTTGAACTGATGAATCGAGTCTTTCGAGAGTATCTCGATAAGTTTGTTCTAGTATTTATTGATGATATAATGGTATATTCCAAATCGGAGGAAGAGCATGTTGAATACCTCAGAATTGTTTTAAAGACATTGCAAGAGAATGAGTTAAAGGAGGAATTCTCGAAATGTCATTTTTGGTAGCAACAAGTAAAGTTTTTGAGGCACATAGTTTATGGTGAATGTATCTCAGTCGATCCCTCTAAGATTGAAGCAATCCAAGACTAGAAGAGACCAGAGAGCATTATTGAGATTTAAAGTTTTCTCGTCTTGTCTGGTTATTACTGACGTTTTATCAGAGATTTCTCGAAAATAGTTCTCCCTCTCACTACCTTGACCAGGAAGAACGTAAAATTCATATAGGCAGATAAGTGTGAATCAGCTTTTCAGAAGATGGCGGATCTTCTCGCTCATGCACCTGTTCTTATTGTACCTGATGGGAATCGGGATTTGGTGGTTTATACTAACGCTTATGGATCCGGACTGGGAGCAGTTCTTATGCACAGGGACAAAGTAGTTTCTTATGCTCCTAGAGAGCTTAGACCAAATGAAATTTGTTATGCTACTCATTATCTGCAACTGGCAGCTATAGTTTTTGCACTTAACATCTGGCGTCACTATCTTCTGGGAGAGAAGTTCATCTTATATGCAGATCATAAATCATTGAAATATTAATTTTCTTAGAAATATCTGAATATGAGACAGCAGAGGTGGCTAGAGTTTTTAGCTGCACATGATGTGAAGATTCAGTATACTCCTAGAAAAGAGAATCGAGTAGTTGATGCTCTTAGCCACAAGCATCTAGTAGTTGTTTCTATGATGATGCTAGAGTGGAAGGGTCTAGAGACTTTATCTATCTGTGATATCCGAGATAGAAGTCTAGATTTGAGATCAGATTTGGTACTCACTAGTTTAGAAGCGCGTCCATCTATACTAGACCGCATAGCAGATGCTCAGAAGCAGGATTCTTCTCTTACTGATATTTCCTAAATGTGTTATAGTGGCAGTCTGGAAGTGACTGAGTATGCAGTTGATAGCCCAGGATGTATTCGAAGGCATGGTAGGCTAGTAGCGCCAGATATTGATACACTCCGTAGGGATACCATGGAGGATTGTCATTGATCTAGATATACTATCCATCCAAGAAGCACCAAGATGTATGCTGATATGAAAAGACTGCATTTTTGGTAAGGGATGAAGAATGATGTGGGGAACTTCGTGAAGCATTGCATGCTATGTTAGCTTATTAAAGCTGAACATCAGAGACCTAGTGGACTTCTACAGCCGTTAGAGGTTCCATTAAGGAAATGGGATCTGGTAAATGTGAAACTAAAATTTAAATGAGTCCATATATATTTCCAATATAAATTGAACTAGTAATGATCAAATAATTTTCAATTTGCAGGTATCCATGGATTTTGTGGATGGCATTGGAGGAGTGGACATGATAGTCTTTGGGTTATTGTTGATAGGTTGACTAAATCATCTCATTTCATTCCGGTGAAGTCAACCAGAACGGCTCCTTATTTGGTGAAGCTGTACATTAAAGAAGTGGTCAGGTTGCATGGCGTTCCTAGTGCCATGTGAGTGACCAAGATCCCTTATTCAACTGGGGATTCTGGAAGAGTCTTTAGACTGATTGGGCATGAATCTGAACCTTAGTACTGCCTACCATCCTCAGACGAATAATCAGACAGAGAAAGTTAATAAAGTTGTTAAGGGTTTGCTCCGTACTTGCATATTGGATTTTGGAGGTAGTTAGGTTGATCATATCTATTTAGTGGAGTTCGCCTATAACAACAACTTTCGGTCGAGTATCGGTATGGCTCCTTTAGAAGCATTATATGGAAGACCATGCCATTATCCATCTTGTTGGTTAGAGGCAGGAAATAGATATGTGTTTGGGCCAGATTCTATTAGAGAGGCTTTGGAGAAGATAGAAGTTATGAGACAGAGGAGAAAGGAAGTGCAGTGCAGATAGAGGTCCTATTCAGATCAGAGGAGAAATGACTTGGAGTTTGCTATCGGAGATCTTGTTTTTGTGTGAGTTCTCCACTGAAGGGAGTAATGCAATTCATTAGTTCCAGGAAGTTAGCTCCATAGTTTATTGGATCGTATCCTATTACTAAGCACATTGATGCTATGGCATATCGTGTTGTTCTACCTAATCATTTATTGGGGATACACGATGTGTTCCATGTATCTCAACTCCGCAAATCTATACTATATTATGATTAGTGAGGTTGATTTCAAAAGAACAGAAGCCCCCTTGAATTTGGACAACTGAACAGTCTTTGAATTTGTACCTCCATATTTTTATCTTCCCCTTTTCCTCCACCTTTTCCTCCACCGAAACCTTCCGTTCCCTCCAGCCCTAATCTCCTCCTCCCAGTTTCCTCCACCCGAAATCAATCGATTCCTTTTCCGCTTATCTCCTCTTCCATCGCGTCTCTCCCATTCTGCCTTTCCCCAGATCTACATGATAACGTCCCCTCGAATTGATGCTTAACCGCTCTGCTCTCTGTTTTTTACACTTCCTGTCGACGTCCCCTGCCGGCTTGCGGGTGGTTGGGATCGGTTCATCGGAGGATTTAATGCACAATTGCTAGCTCTTCTCCCGACGTAAGCGCTGTTATTACTTCTTTTGGCGATAGATTTAGATTAGTTAGGTTCCTCTTCTTCCCAGTTTTCTTCGATTAGGGTTATCAATTTCTTATATCAGAAACTACTTCATCGATTAAGGTTGAAAACAAATTTTATTTCCGAGTTTTTTTCTACTTCAAGTTTGTTTGCTGTGTTGGCATTCAGTCTTTCGGGAAAAAAAATTGGCTGTTTGTTTTTTTCTGTAGAAATTCGTTTTACATTATTGGATTTCTAAAAAAACATTTCTTTCTAATAATCCTCAAACTTGAATTTCTAAAACATTCCAATTTTTCAGAAATTCAAGTTTCAAGAATATTAGAAAGAAATGTTTTTTCTATAAGAAAACATGCAATGTTCTTTTATTGCTTAAGATAATGTAGGAACTCACTAAATCAAGCTATCTTAATGTTGATAATTGACTAATTCTTGCTGAATGTGTCAGTTGCTAAAGCTATCATTCAGCCAGTTTTGGCAAATATTGCCTTCGCATTCAGTGTTGAAATAATTCAATATGTTAAAATATTAATTGTTTACTCTTAGTTATGTCTTTTTAGTTTCAATTATTGTAGGGTTTAGTTGTTTCATAAATATGATTAAGATGTTGTTGATTGGTTAATTTTTTTCTTCATTAGATAGTTAAATAGGCATGATCAAATGATAATATTCCTGATTAGATCAATAACTAAACATTACTTATTTGTTACCTTCTTCTGCAGTAAATTGAAAATTGCTCACCGTTCACTAAACAATGGGAACTGCACAGGACATAGATTGAAAACTGATTCATCGTATGTAAGTTATATATTTTTTAAAAATCCAGTTTAACAATTGAATAATGTTATAGCAAGAAATTCATGCAAATTTGATGCAACACTAGCATTGATATGTTTTCTAAATTAACATAGAGTATTACATCATTGTTTTTTCTACAAACATGCATGTCTATACCTTTCACATTTTTCTAACAAAATTAATGAAGTTTAATACCAATATTTATGATTATAATCACAATGAAATCATGATTTCTTTAATTTTATATGTTATTATAAACTTTTTCATGGCCTACCCTCTTCACCAAAAAATTCTAACAAGGATTCATGCAGTTTTGGAATGGGAGGATGTGTGTTATTTTGTGAGTTTTTGTTCTATCTTTCAGGCAGTTTTGGCAAATATTGCCTTCGCAATTCAATGTTGAAATAATTCAGCATGTTAACATATTAATTGTTTACTCTTAGTTTTATCTTTTTAGTTTCACTTATAGAAGTTTGTTTGTTTCTTAAATATATAATTATTTTTTGTTGATTGGTTAATTTTTCTTCTTCATTAGATAGTTAAATAGACATGATCAATTGGTAATATTGCTTATTAGATCAATAACCAAACATTGCTTATTTATTACCTTCTTTTACAACAAACTGAAAGTTGCTCATTGTTCTCTAAATAATGGGAATTGTACAGGATAGATTGAAAACTGATTAATCATATCTAAGGTACACATTTAAAAAAAATCCATTTTAACAATTGAATAATGTTATGGAAAGAAATTCATGCAAACTTTTGAGGCAACACAAGCATTTATATGTTCTTTTGTCATCAGGTTCGAGTTTATTGATAATTTATGTGTTTCGACCATTTTTTACACTATGCTCAATTATTTTGGATAATTAAGATTTATTTTCTCTTACGTAATAACTTTTATCAGTTCAATCTCTTTTTTCCAATTAAGCTGATTTTTTAGTTTGAACTCATACACACACACACACACACACACACATATATATATATATATTGTTATAATGGAAATTGAGTTTGATATCATTTAATCAAATTTCAATATCTTACAATTTACCTTCAAAATCATGGAAGTTTACGATTATATCTTAAGTATTTTGTATGGATTAGGTTTAGTTTCTTTTCTGATTTGCATACTAAGTTGATTAATTTTGGTGGTTTTAATTTCGTAATAAACTAATTTTGTAGTTTTAGATAATTAATTAGGTATTTTTAATTGATTGATATTACCTTTGGGTTCAAGATAAAATTAAATTGTGCATGTGTTATGACTTTGTTGGATTTATCAAGGTTGGTATTATCTTTGGATTCATGCTACAATTAAGTTGTGTATTTTTTGTAACTTTTCTACATTAACAGCTTTTGCTATGTCAATTTGATTTGATTTTGGCACTAGCTTATAGTAAATTCTCAGAAGTTTAATATTTTTTTCTTAGTATAAAATTGATTAACCATGGAAAAATAAAAATATAGATTGTTCATCTGGATATAAACTAATATGTATTTTTCATTTAAATTTGCGTTTGTACTACAAAAGTATGTATGATTTCAATGTAATATGAGTTTATTTTGATATTGAAATGTTTGGATTCTAATTAGATGAGTATGCAATAGTCTTGACCGTTCCATGTATACTTTGGTATAGTTTAGCGATGTCTTTTGCACATAACAATGAAACCCGATCATTATGATTATTGTGATATTATATGGCCTTCTCTTCCTAATAATGCATAGATTTGGATTATTGTGATCTTATAGAACCTTCTCTCCTTTACTATAAATGGTTGTGAGCTGATTTAACCAATGCTTTTTCTTTTACAAATTCTAAAGTTGATTGAAATTTTCTTCTATTTTTTATACCGAGGGAGATTAGTTGGGTGAGTATGATAAGCCTAATAGATACTGTAGGTGTAAAGAGTGAAGAGAAGGGATCATAATCTAATAAACCAGAATTTCAAAGAGCACTTTTACGAGGATATGACCTTGCAAAACCAATCATATACTGCATTTATACTATCTCCTGGCACGTGAGTCAAGACAATGACAATTGTTTATATAGTAATAGATATTTTTCAAATTAGATATTTTTTACGGTCGTCTTACAAAGTTCGCAGCAAATTATTATTTTTGGGAGGAAAGATCAGAAGTAGGCGTGTTGTCTGATGAGTTTCATAAGATAAATGTCGTTTATCTAATTTTTCCTTCCATCCCTAAGTTTTTTGTCCATATTTATTTTAATCTTTTTTCTTTGAGGGCACATAAATTTTTAACCTGCTTTTATGATCTCCTTTGTATTCTCATTGTTTTATTCACCTCTTTTTATACTGTTATCATATCCTTTCTTTAGTATTAGATGTTACAGCTTTTCATTAAATATGGATCTAAGTATTTTATAATTTTGAACAAACATACCAAATGGATCATATCAGACTGATATTAAATAATATCTATGAAAAAATCATGTAATCCATAATAAATTAATATCCATATACTAAATCATTTTTTCCCTATGTCCATGGCTTCAACTTGATAAAGTATCACAATCAATATTCTTCGTATGGAGAGTTGCCTTTCTAGCATATTACTTTAGGGGTTTATTTTCAAAGCTCTTCTTTGGAGGTAAGTAAACTTCTATTAATTTTGGAGTGTTACTTTGGATAATTGTTAATTGCTGATTTAGCTTTCGATGCTTTTGAAATGTTTTGTTAACCTGGAGAATATGTTGTTTCTTATACAAGTTGATGATTGTTGGTGCCATGTTCAGTATTTTAACTCTTCGCATTATTTGATACATTAGTCATGTGATATCCAACTCCATTCTCATCTATTTTTGAATTATTAGCCGAATTTCCAAATCAGCATCCATACTAAGCTCAAACTTACCATAGCTTATGTGGCCACAATCAGGATTTCTTGATAGTATATTACAGTTAATCATATATTCATGATGTTGTTTGTTATTTGATCGGTTTTTTCTAATTTCATTTCTGTTTCCGGTGTTTCACGTACTCTGCTATCACTCTCCCATCCTTTCCCGAGTTGTTCTGCCTGCCTTCCTTCAAGGTTTATTCCAAAAATTTCTTCAACGGCCCTAATTCTGATATGCTCCAATGTTTGAAGGAGAAACTCCACATCAGAGCAATTCAGCCTATTCTCAGCGGCATTAAACTGATTAAAGTAGTGGATTAGATGATAATGGAAAGTCGATAGGTAAGCAATCTAATTTTTCACCAATATGTATCCTTTTAGTTTCCTATTTCTCTGCTATTTGTCAATCCGCTATCGTTTTAGTTTCTTCCTGTGCTTTTTTCTTCTACGCTCTTGGAAAATATACAGTCCAGCAGCCGCTAACATCTCCCTCTCTAACCGCCTTTCCTTATCGATCTGCTTCCCTTGGCCCTATCTTCTGCCCTCTCTATCCAATTGGCCACTCCCGATGGCACTTCCCTCATCGTGCGTGCTGCGCTACAACCTGTGCAGTTAATGCCCCGCTATATCCCCGCTATAACTCTGATATATCTTATAGCGGATTCATACCGCTACGATTTTTCCATATATCCCCAACATATAGCCTTTCCGCTTTAATCCCCGCTATTTCCGCTATATCCCATTATTTCCGCTATATTCCGCTATTTCCGCTATATCTTCTATAAAAAATTGGATTGAAAAATGATATTTATACGCTATAAAAATTATGAAATTAATTAATTTCATTGAATTTTTGATATATGTTTAGAAATGATAATACTCTAATATTCTACTAAATTAAATTAAGTTATATAACAGTTTTACGTTCATTTACAATACATTTGCACATATTTTTATTTAAAGTTAATTTTGTATTAATTATAATTCAATTGAATGTTAATTTTTCACATAATTACTATCTATATATTTGTAAAAACAACAAGTATGGGATTTATATGCTATTTTAGATTAATCCGATATATCCCGCTATATCTTCGCTACATCCCCGCTATGACTTTTTGCACCTCTACCGCATTGAATCCACTGAGCGCTTTAACTGCACAGGCTACAACTAACCCAATCTCTCCCCACCACCTCCCGCCGCTTCCTATGGACGCCCTACAGGTCAGCATACTTATAGTATTTGGTATATATGAACTGATTGACAAATAAAATTGAAGATTTTCTCTCTTTGTTGTATTTACTCTCTTCTGTCTCATGTTTGAATCGTCCAGAATTTAAAATTTGGTGAATGTATTCACTCTAATATAATCCCTATTCATTTACGGATATGAATATATATTTTTGTTTATCTTTTTAGCGATTTCATGGTCATTTCTGTGTGTCTACTTTGGTTTACTTAAAAGATTTTATGCAGAAGAATGTTAACTATGAATAGGACTTCTTTGACTACTTTTTTCACCTGCCTTGCTATTGTGCTGAGAAATAAGCTGTGTTTTTATTTGTTTTTCCTTCATTTTTTCTGCTTTAATAAGGTTCTTGAATACTCATTTTAAACAGACCTCTGAATTGTTTTTCTATGCCATATTTTGCCAAACTTTTATGAAACAATGTGGCCGCCATCTATACTTATGCTCTTAAAGGACATTTTACAGCTATAGGATATAAATTCAACTTGACAACACTTGTGCAACCATTAGCTCATGGCAAAGTCACATCTTCGACAACTTTCATATTTTTGGTTTTTATGTATATCTTATTATATAATTTTCATCATTTATGACAAAATATTATGTGGTATTCTATGTTTTATTTCTATTCACAATTCCAATCAAACAATGCTCTTTTTTGTGTATACAATGGTTTACGCAGTTGTATTGAGAAAAGGTAAACAAAGTAAATAATTACTAGCGTGGATGCTTTTCTTTTATATACTTAGTGCTCTATGAATTTGTATCGAACAGACAAAAGAAATAAAGTTACAACCAAAATTGTATTTACAATGATAATGGCTCGCTAAATCAATGATTTATCACTGTTGGAGCCTGGAGGATATATCACATAAAGAGCACCAATTGTAGAGTTCATTATAGACTTTTCATTCTATACATATCTTCAATGCAGTAAATACTATTTTCTTGAGGTTCATTAAATACATTTCATGGAGGTTAGTTATTAAGTTCTATTAAAGGTCAAAAAGTTGGATTATTGTATGGAGGTGGTTTCATGGACGACGCGTTCTTTCATCTTCCTTTTCTTCCTTCACTTTGAACTGTTAATTGAGCATAGCACCTGATTTTTACTCAAAATTTCTTACTCCATTCCTAAAATCATGTTGTGATGTAGGAATTTTTTATATTAATATAAACAAAATATTTTGGCCTTTAACTCTTCCCTCTTTTAATTCGTCCTAAGTAATTCTACAAACGATTTTTTTATACAGTTTGTTTTGAAATATACGTGTCATAAGGTAACAATTTTGGATCAAAAATGTTGAAATCATTATTTTTTGTATTTCCAAGATTCGAAACTTTACGTGCTTCCATTGTATTTTGTGTACGAAAGCAAGCATCTCTGGCCATGATTGAACAAAATAGCTTTAGGAAGACGAGGCACATACATGTGCTTAAGTTTGCTATAAACATGTTTCATTTTCAAATATAATTTGTAGTTCTTACAATTTGTAGAGTAATGCAGGAGATTTAGTTTTAGATGATTCTTACTATTGTTGCATCAAGTCAATGGATAGTGGATTTTTGTTTGTTTTTTATCAAATCAATAGGAACAAAGTTTGGCATTGTAGTTTGAAAAATCAGCATGTTACACACACACTCACTTACACGTGCACATGCGCACATATGCATATAGTTTAGTTGCTGATCATGTTAACAAACAATTTGATATATCAGTGTTATTCCTAAACTACTGCCCAGATTATTATATATAGCTTTCGTTTGTAATCATGTGCTTGAGATCACAAACTACTTTGTGCTCGCATGTACTCCTGATTCACATATGTTGGTTTAAATATAAAATCAATTATTATTGGTTTTAATTTTCAAAAATAATAATATGATTAACAGATCCTTGGTGAATCTATTGGAGAAGTGAGGGTCGTTTCTGACATGCACGAGCGTAAAGCTGAGATGGGTCGATAGGCTGATGCTTTCATTACTTTGCCTGGTATAGTACTTTACTTGTGCTATCATTTCATATTTCCTTCCATGATATCAACATAGTTTAGCATTATTGTTATAAAATAATAAATAGGTGGATATGGGACCCTTGAAGAATTGCTTGAGGTCATCGCTTGGGCTCAACTTGGAATCCACTCTAAACTAGTATTATCGATTATTAATTTTTTTATCAAAGCATTTGAACTTACATAATCATAAATACTAAGTCGCAATCACTTGGACTTAGCTATTTGGTGTTTATTAATTAGATAAATATGCTTCAACATTTGCAATTAGAAAATCAAAGATTTGGTCATATTTTTGACTAATTTTGGCATAAGAATTATTATACAAGTAGGCAAGTGGTACTAGGAACATCTGGAGATAAAGTCTTGCAACTTTGTTGTCATGACGGGTTATGTCAAATAATCGTAATATTTTACAGCATTCATTCCTAGATTTAAGTTACATACCAAAGATAAACTATTGTGTTCCTACTAACTATTGCTTAGTACATATGGGGCTTTTGACTGTTGAAGGATTTTACAATCCACTATTATCTTTCCTTGATTTGGTAGTTGATGAAGAGTTTGTATCGATTAAGGCAAGGCATATAATAGTTTCTACTTCATCAGTTGAGGAATTGCTTAGCAAATTGGAGGTAATTGAACAAATTAATATAGAAACATTCGGCAGTTCATCTTAATTATTTGACATGCATAGATATTATATGGCCTTCTCTTCCTAATAATGCATAGATTTGGATTGTTGTGATCTTATAGAACCTTCACCCCTTTACTATAAATGATTGTAAGCTGATTTAACCATTGCCTTTTCTTTTACAAGTTGTAAAGTTGATTGAAATTTTCTTCTATTTTTTTATACCAAGGGAGATTAGTTGGGTGAGTATGATAAGCTTAATAGATACTGCAGGTGTAAAGAGTGGAGAGAAGGGATCATAATCTAATAAACCAGAATTTCAAAGAGCACTTTTACGAGGATATGACCTTGCAAAACCAATCATATACTGCATTTATACTATCTCCTGGCACGTGAGTCAAGACGATTGTTAGTCTATAGGATAATGGTTTTGATGACAACAACTATAGAAGTGTTATAAAATATATATGTGCAGGAAATCTATATGCAGGTATCAACAAAAGAAGACTGTACAGTAAAGAAGACAAAGATCAAGAGTTCAAGATTGAATACTCATGAGATTCAAGATATTCAAGAGTTCAAGACAAATAATATAGTTAGGTTAGATATTTGTTAAAACTCCTTGAAAGCACTATCATTCTTTTTTATCCAATTTACTCGTGGAATGGAATCCACTTCGTTCTTGTTAAAGGGATGGAACCCTAGTGAGATGGAACTCACGAAATATCTAGTGGAACGGATAGTAGCCCTATTTTGTTATCCACTAATTTTGATTCAAAATGATTTTCAAAATTATCTCTTGTTTCATAAAATGATTTTCAAATATTCCTTTTCAAAAGAAAAACCTTCGTTCGTATTTCCAAAAATGTTTTAGCCTCAAAATCATATTTATCATTTTGTTATATTTTGATTTCAAAATTGTCCTTGATATTTTAGCCTCAAAATCTATTTTAATATTATATTTACTTTAGTTTATTTACCTTGATTTTAAATATATTTTAGTATATATACATATATATTCATAAGTATTTCTACTTCTAAATACCTTATACAAATACATAGAGTCCATTTGAATAAAGTTGCATATGTTTTAAATCATCATTTTCAAAGAAAAGCAAATCATCATTTTTAATAGACCATGTCGACATCATAGTTACTCGTCATGTCGACATGCTTCCCGTTATAGCAAAGGTTGTTTTCAAAAGAAGTGTCTATTCGTTTAAATCTCTTTGAATGGACACATCCATTCATTCTCTATAAATAGAGACTGTTATGGACGTTTTCCAGTAACTACTTTCTTTATTTTCTCTTCTCTTTACTCTCTTATCTTATTTTCTAATCATCCTATCCATATTCTGCCGAAATCTTAAGTGAATCAAACCAGAATATCTCTAGTTTGATTCTCTGCCACTCTCTTCAAAGAATCTCAGTGCTTATCAGAGTTATAGATACATTTGTACTCAAAGAAACTTGTTTAGGGTTATAAAGGTGTGATCGTGTCCTTGGAAATCGATCGGATGAACTTGTGTCCTGTGAATCAAGTGGTTCTACCCAGAGACCTGAGAATCTGGAGGGTGTACCTCGTTGCCTTGGAATCGAGGGATTGTAATCTAGATTATTATTGAATAGAAAGCCGTACGAGTTGTACGGGACTGGATGTAGGGTAACACCGAACCAGTATAAAATTCCTGGTGTGTTCTTTCCTTTACTTGCTTTTTATTTATATTTGCATCTGTTTGTGATTCTGTGATTTGATCTGTGATTGTGTATTTGCATTAAGTTAGTTAAATCAATTTAAATCAAAGAAGTTTTAAAGAAATTCTTAAAACACTATTCACCCCCCCTCTAGTGTTAAATAGCCTTAAGATCATCTTTCGCGTCCCTTTCATTTGGTATCAGAGCAAGTTTTTCAAAGTATTCATAATCTGATTTTTGAAAAGTTCATGGCTAAGTTTGAAATGTTTCCTAAAAATAATTCTTTAATGATCAAATCATTGTGGTCTCATAAATTGATGCATGATAGTTATATAGAATCAGGTAATCTACAAAAGTTGCTCACTGTGCAGGAATCTTGCTTCATGGCGACAAATGAATCTATTCACAATGGACAAGTTGTGCAAATAAGGAAAAACAAGTGGATACTTGATAGTGGATGTTCAAGACATATGACAGGAAATCCAGAGATACTTAATGACATTATTTACAAGGATGGAGGATTGGTTAATTTTGGGGATAATTCAAAAGGTTATGTAGTTGGCATCGGCAATGTAGGTAATTCTGAAACTCCTATTATTTCAAATGTTTTGTTAGTTAAAAATCTACAACATAATCTACTTAGTATTAGTCAGTTATGTGATAAAGGATATAGGATTAAATTTGAAAAAGACAAGTGTCACATCGAAGATAATAAATCTAATATTATCTTTGAGGGAGTTAGGAAAAAGAATATCTATATTCTCAGAATGAAAATTTCAAATGATAATCTATGTCTTTTGGCCAATACAAGTGACCCTTGGACTTGGCATAAGAGATTTGGACATTTGAATTTTAAACTCTTATCTAGACTATCCAAACTTGATCTAGTAAGAGGCCTCCCTAAGATGCAATTTAAAGTAGATAGTATATGTGATGCATGTCAATTAGGAAAACTTAGAAAAAGTTCCTTTAAACTTAAAGATATGATTTCTACTTCAAAACCTCTTGAGTTACTTCACCTAGATTTATTTGGTCCATCTCAGATTCAATCAATCAACCATAGTAAATATGTCTTTGTAATTGTGGATGATTATTCCAGATATACATGGACAATCTTTCTGAAACATAAAAGTGATACTTTTGATTATTTTAAAAGTTTTTCAAAAAGAGTTCAAAACCAACTTTCTTCCAAGATCATCACTATTCGTAGTGATCACGGTGGTGAATTTGAAAATGAGAAGTTTGAGGAATTCTGTAATCAGAAGGGAATTACTCACAATTTTTCGTTTCCAAGAATTCCACAACAAAACGGAGTAGTTGAGCGTAAGAATAGGACGATTCAAGAGTGTGCTAGAACTCTACTTTCTGATAGTAAATTACCAAAACATTTTTGGGCTGAAGCAGTTGCAACAGCCTGTTATATTTTGAATAGGATTCTAATTAGACCTCTAACCAATAAAACACCTTATGAACTTCTTTTCAATAAGAAACCTAAGGTATCTTATTTCAGAATTTTTGGAAGTAAATGTTTTATCTTAAATACAAAAGATAATTTAGATAAGTTTGATCCTAAATCCGACAAAGGAATCTTTATCGGATATTCTAACAGGAGTAAAGCTTATATAGTTTTTAATCTAAGAACAAACACTATTTAAGAAACTTTACATGTTTCCTTTGATGAAAATTTCAAAGAAGTTGATCAGACTAATGATGAGGATGACTTAGTTATTTCTAATCATGAATCTGTAGATGCTACAAATGAAACTTTTCATCCAAATAAAAAGATTAGGCTTTTAAAAGATCACCCTGTAGAAAATATTCTAGGAGATATGCAATCTGTTGTTAAAACTAGGAATCAATTAAACAGTATGAGTCATGTTGCTTTTATATCCTCAATAGAACCTAAAAATCCAAAGGAAGCATCAACTGATGATTCATGGATTCTTGCTATGCAAGAAGAATTGAATCAATTCACCAGAAATGATGTTTGGGAACTTGTTCCTAGTCCTGAGGATAAATCCATTATAGGCACTAAATGGGTATATAAAAATAAATTAAATGAATTTGGTGAGGTCGTTAGAAATAAGGCTCGACTCGTTGCACAAGGTTATTGTCAAGAAGAAGGTATAGATTATGACGAAACCTTTGCACCCGTAGCAAGATTAGAAGCTATTAGAATTCTGCTTGCTTTCGCTAATTTCAATAATTTCAAACTTTTTCAAATGGATGTCAAGAGTGCCTTTCTAAATGGTTTTGTAAAAGAGGAAGTTTATGTTGAACAACCTCCACTCTTTGAAGATACAAAATTTCCAAATCATGTTTTTAAATTAAAAAAGGCCCTGTATGGTCTAAAACAAGCTCCTAGAGCTTGGTATGATAGACTTAGGTCTTATCTTTTGCAATCTGATTTTGAAATAGGTAAAGTAGATAACACACTTTTTATTAAAAGAAATAAAAATGATATTCAACTTGTACAAGTGTACGTAGATGATATTATTTTTGGATCAACCAATTCTGACATGAACAAAGAATTTTCTGACATTATGACAAAAGTTGAGATGAGTCATATGGGTGAACTTAACTTTTTCCTAGGATTACAAATCAAACAATTAGATAATGGTATCTTTATCAGTCAAGAGAAGTATGCGAGAGAGTTAGTTAGTAAGTTTGGCTTGACCAATGTGAGTGGAAAACCAACTCCCATGGCAACCAATATAGCGTTAAGTAAGGATGATCTATCCAAAGACGTAGATCAAACCTTGTATAGAGGAATGATTGGATCACTTCTCTATATAACTGCTAGTAGACCAGATATCATGAACAGTGTCTGTCTCTGTGCAAGATATCAATCTCAACCCAAGGAAACTCATCTAAAAGCTGTGAAACGTATCATTCGATATGTTAAACACACCTTTGATTATGGATTGTTCTACCCTAAGAATGATTCATTTGAATTAGTTTCCTACTGTGATGCTGACTATGCTGGGTGTAAGTCAGACCGAAAGAGTACAAGTGGAACTTGTCACTTTCTAGGTCATTCCTTAATTTCCTGGTTCAGTAAAAAGCAGAATACTGTTTCCCTATCAACAACTGAAGCAGAGTATGTTTCTGCTGCTTTAGCTTGTTCTCAAGTTTTGTATATGCAACAAACCTTGAATGATTTTGGTATATCTATCACAAAATCTCCAATTTTCTGTGATAACACTAGTGCCATTAGTTTGTCCAAAAACCCAACTCTCCATGCCCGAACTAAACATATTGACATTAGACACCATTTTCTAAGAGATAACGTAAATAAAGAGAAAATTTCTCTTGATTTCGTTAATTCTGAAAATCAAATAGCTGATATTTTAACCAAACCTTTAGGAGAACCTGTCTTCACCAAGTTAAGAAGAGAATTAGGTATATGTTCTCTTTCTGAAATATAGTATATAGTATAGTAGTATACATAGGGTATATATGAATGATTTCTTAACCATAGCATTTTACAACACCATGTCGACATAGTATTCATGCGTCATGTCGACATGAAACGGTAAAAATGACAATTCGTTTTTCCCTCTAATTTTTGAATGGGTGGTTATTTAATTCACCCATTCCGAGTTTCTCTTCCCTCCAATCATTATTTCTTCATACTACTTTCTGGAAACATCAAATCCATGGCTTCCACATCCAATCCTAATCAAATTTCACCGGTTCCTTTCCCTTTTCCTTCACAAGGCCCTTTCCAAAACTCCATACTTGCTCGTGTCATCAAAATAGAGGAGAAAGTTGATGATTCGCTGCAGATGTTAACTGAAATGCAAGTTCAACAATTGAGAATGGCAAGAGAGCAAGAGAAACAAGGGAATATTCTGAGGAATCTTCAAAAATTCCTCATGGATAATCATGCCAATCCAATTGTAATTGAAGATTCTTCTAACATAGAAGCAAATGAAGAAGGAGAAGAAGACGAAGACGAAGAAGAAGAGGAAGAACCAATGGAGGAAGAAACTGATGATGAAGCAGTATGTGTAGGGGAAGTCTGTTTTGATGCTTATGGGAACATTGTGGAACAACATGGAAATTTCTGTTTCCATTACCCAAATTGTCCTGTCCACAAGTCTCCCATCATCAAAAACAACTGTTGAGTTGTTTATTTTCTTGTTTTAGTTATGTGTTTATAAGTTTAAATAGTCATGTATATAGTAATATTGAAATGAATAAAATAATCTGTGGTTACACGTATTATTCTCATTCTTATATTACTCATATATATCATTCTGAGTATACAATATTTAACATTGTTATATCTAGTTTCAGTATTATTAATGATAACACTATCATTAATATCATAGATTTAGGGGGAGTTAATGTCATTTTTTTTGTTGATGACAAAGGGGGAGAAGTATAAAATAGGTTAGTTAGGCATAGATTAAGGGGGAGTTATTAGATTTAGGGGGAGTTATAAGGAGAATATAAATATTTTATAAACAAAGGTTATCATCATCAAAAAGGGGGAGAATGTTAGTCTATAGGATAATGGTTTTGATGACAACAACTATAGAAGTGTTATAAAATATATATGTGCAGGAAATCTATATGCAGGTATCAACAAAAGAAGACTGTACAGTAAAGAAGACAAAGATCAAGAGTTCAAGATTGAAGACTCATGAGATTCAAGATATTCAAGAGTTCAAGACAAATAATATAGTTAGGTTAGATATTTGTTAAAACTCCTTGAAAGCACTATCATTCTTTTTTATCCAATTTACTCGTGGAATGGAATCCACTTCGTTCTTGTTAAAGGGATGGAACCCTAGTGAGATGGAACTCACGAAATATCTAGTGGAACGGATAGTAGCCCTATTTTGTTATCCACTAATTTTGATTCAAAATGATTTTCAAAATTATCTCTTGTTTCATAAAATGATTTTCAAATATTCCTTTTCAAAAGAAAAACCTTCGTTCGTATTTCCAAAAATGTTTTAGCCTCAAAATCATATTTATCATTTTGTTATATTTTGATTTCAAAATTGTCCTTGATATTTTAGCCTCAAAATCTATTTTAATATTATATTTACTTTAGTTTATTTACCTTGATTTTAAATATATTTTAGTATATATACATATATATTCATAAGTATTTCTACTTCTAAATACCTTATACAAATACATAGAGTCCATTTGAATAAAGTTGCATATGTTTTAAATCATCATTTTCAAAGAAAAGCAAATCATCATTTTTAATAGACCATGTCGACATCATAGTTACTCGTCATGTCGACATGCTTCCCGTTATAGCAAAGGTTGTTTTCAAAAGAAGTGTCTATTCGTTTAAATCTCTTTGAATGGACACATCCATTCATTCTCTATAAATAGAGACTGTTATGGACGTTTTCCAGTAACTACTTTCTTTATTTTCTCTTCTCTTTACTCTCTTATCTTATTTTCTAATCATCCATCCATATTATGCCGAAATCTTAAGTGAATCAAACCAGAATATCTCTAGTTTGATTCTCTGCCACTCTCTTCAAAGAATCTCAGTGCTTATCAGAGTTATAGATACATTTGTACTCAAAGAAACTTGTTTAGGGTTATAAAGGTGTGATCGTGTCCTTGGAAATCGATCGGGTGAACTTATGTCCTGTGAATCAAGTGGTTCTACCCAGAGACCTGAGAATCTGGAGGGTGTACCTCGTTGCCTTGGAATCGAGGGATTGTAATCTAGATTATTATTGAATAGAAAGCCGTACGAGTTGTGCGGGACTGGATGTAGGGTAACACCGAACCAGTATAAAATTCCTGGTGTGTTCTTTCCTTTACTTGCTTTTTATTTATATTTGCATCTGTTTGTGATTCTGTTATTTGATCTGTGATTGTGTATTTGCATTAAGTTAGTTAAATCAATTTAAATCAAAGAAGTTTTAAAGAAATTCTTAAAACACTATTCACCCCCCCTCTAGTGTTAAATAGCCTTAAGATCATCTTCCGCGTCCCTTTCAACGATGACAATTGTTTATATAGTAATAGATATTTTTCAAATTAGATGAATGATTTTTGTCGCTATTCTAATGCACATTTTCTGGACGTCACGATATGGTTCTTATTTGTCAAATTCTAATGGACATTTTTTGGGTATGTGATTATATCATTCTTACATTTATGTCATTGCCAACTTATACTAAATTCTCGATGATTGATCTTCAAGATGTTTTAAAATACAAGGAAGCCATCAAGCAAACTGTTGACAGTCAAGTACTTGGATATTTCCACCAGATGGGAATAAAAATTTTCGTACTTATCCACTCTTTTTTGTTCCAACTTCATCTATATTAACTTACTATTGATACCTGCAAATTCCCTTTCATTTTTTACAATATGCATAGCCAAATACAGTTATTCATCATGTATTGCTACAACTTTTAATCCTGTGTTCCTATACAAAGTTTATATTTACATTATCGTATGTTAAGAAATTAATAATGTTGACTATACATGAGTAGGCTTTTCAACGGATGCATTTGGATGCGGATAGTGTCATATCTGCATCCGCATTCGAAATCATTTTTGGATATCCGCATCCGCGGATACCGACGGATATCGAATAATTATCCTATCCGCTAATGATCAATAAATCAAGAGATGTAAAAAGAAAATTTTAGTTTAACATAAATACTTTTCAATCCCATTGATTATAAAAGTGTTAAAAATTAACAAATATGATAGTAATAAATAGTTTAACATAAATACTTTTCAATCCCCTTGATTGCAATATAAGAAAATGGTAATTATAAGAAAGTAATTATGCTTAACACATAAGTATAAGATAGTAATTATGCTACATTGTGCATTTTGTAGTTCTGTCCTTATTTTTCCACCGATGAAAATGTGTTTTCTATTGCCATATCGTCTGACATTTGCCATATGCGACACTTATTGCCATATAGTTTGACATTTGCCATTGGTGACACTTATTTGAATGAGAAGCATAACTTGACAATATATTTTGCCGCCTTGGTATTTACATAATAACCCAATTTATATTAATACAATGAGTACATCGATCATTGTGCGCGTCTGTACATGCTATTTTGCTCTAAAAAATTGACTCACATTTTTCTTTACATACGTCCAACGGACGTGCCATGCATACTGGTGCTAATAAAATTATATTAAACGTGAATTTTATCAAGGGTGAAACATCTTAAGATGGTCAAGTTAAAGAAAACGTCTTTGTGCTTGATTATTCATTTGTTGTTGTGTTTATAAAGTTGTCATGTGATAATATTTTACTTTTTGGTTGAAAAGAAAGTCTTATTTAGTGGTGTTGCTTACAACAAATATTTTGAGTTAGCTTATATTCAATAAAAGTAACCGGATTTACAAATACCGACAATCCTATAATACTCCTACAATGAGTGCTCAAAATTAGTTTAATAACACATATTTTCTCATATTTTACACATGAAGTTTGATTTATAATTAATAAAACAACATTAAGTTATAAGAAGATTAGTAGTAAATTTAACAGCAAATATTTAACAGATTGTTTCATAATGATAATTATTTCATTGCAGTAACTTACAAACAAAAAACTATTTCAAATTGTGGAAATGTACAATCCACGAATAAAGAGTTTCAAGCATCAAGTTCAAATTAGTAAACGATAAAAATGCATCATCTATCAACTTTCAAGCTTTTAGTGCATATCTTTACTTTGCACACAGATTATTATAAATTATCTTAATGCCATATTAATTTGGTCTATGAGGTTAAATGTTGGTAGGCAAAAGACTTGATGAAAATAAAAGCCGATATTATATAACATCATCTCAATTTTTATCGTAAAAAAATTTCTAATTTTTTTGAAGAATCTGTGTGCAAAGCACGGGTTCACACTAGTGTCTTAGAAAGTTCAAGTTAGTTTTAGAGCCTCCGTAGATAAAGGAACACAAAATTTCTCCTGACCCGATGTATGCTCAGATGCTAGTATAGATAGTGGCAACAGAGACTAGACGACTCAGAAATAAGGAGGTTCCACTAGTAAAGGTGCAGTGGTATGGGAATCCCAAGGATTGTACCTGAGAGACGCGTGAGTATATGAAGTGGATTCATCCTAAGTTATTTTTAAAGGCATGAGTTTGGTAAATTCCTTACTCTCTTTGATAATTTGATAAAATTTAATAGTTGTAATGACCCCATCGCTATACTTCTGTTATTAAAGAACATTAAAAGTAATGTTGTCTAATATCATTGAGAATATGGCTGGTTAAGGGCGATCGAATGTGAATATATATTTGTACTATCACTAACAGGTCTTTATTAGCTTTTGAGGATCTAAACTGAAAATTTGACATGTACAATATTAATACAAAGTAATAAACATACCGATTTAAAATATTCAGAACAGTATATAATGTAAATAAATCAGAATCAGAGTCACGGATCACAGCGGAATAATATACATCAAATACATAATAAAAATGTGAGACTACAAAATATCAGTACTATACCCACATACTATATAAAAGTCTAGTGGTTTGTATACTATCTAACTTGTGTATAATATGCAAGTATATAAATCAATGCAATAGTAGACAATAAATAGTAAAAAAAGCATGCAAACCAGAGTTTTTATACGGGTTCGGACCTCCCGTCTTATGTCCAGTCCTGAAGCTCCCCTTCGATATTTCCTTTAAAGAAACTACCCTCACTTCGCCCAGAGGAATAGGCTTAATACAAAAGTGTCTTTAACAATCTTGTGTTCCATTAACACAGTTTATGACTCATATTACAAATTTCCTGTGATCTTTTTTGAGTATATGAATATGGTTGCTTTGAGTTGTAGGAAGTGATTTAACCAAAAGGTTATAATGAATTGAGAGTATGTAAACAGTGTATATGCAAGATAGTGCTTTGAAATCAAGAGAGTAAAGAATGGATCAAATCAAGTTAAGTGAGTGATCTCTACTTCTCAATCAAGATGCTATTAATAGAATCAGAGAGGTGCAGATGAAGGGTTATTACTCTTCGAAGAATTTTTTTCATTTTAATGGCTGCAACTCTTTATGAAAGATGATTTCCTTTAGTTTCAAAATGAAGTGTCTTTTCAAATATGACAGTTTTTTCCATGACAGATGTCTATGGTATAGTGACAGACGTTTGTGAGTAGTTTTTATTTTTAACCCAAGACATGCCACATACGTCTGTGAGTATACCTCAGATGTCTGTAAGGTGAAAAAGCAGTTTTCCACTAGATTTTGATGTATATAAAATTGTGTGAGATCATGTATGCATATATACTCAAGGAAACCTTAACAATATTTTATCTAGGACTCTTTTACAGTAGAATAACCGTAGTATGGTCAATGAATCTTCATTTCTCTTTGAGTCCTAATATCTTCGATCATGATGTCTGCTTGAAGTATATACCTGCAATCTTGATAAAGTCTATATATGTATATGATTGTATAGTTGTTATCATTGAAACATAAGTTGGAGGTTCTAACAATCTCCCCCATTTTGATGATGACAACTATACAATCATAAATCAACTATACATTCAAATATTAACCATACAATCAGATATCAACAGTAGAATAGAAGTATATCATGTTTGTCTATGTTTTGTTTCCCCTATGTATATGCTTCTCCACCTTTGTCATTATCAAAATGGAGGGAAACGATAAATGATACAGATATATTAAATAATCATAGCATGATATCATCAATGTTAATGTTCAACATAAAATGAAAAAACAGAAATTGCTAAAATAGGAAAGAAAATAAGCATAAGAGTTACAAAATAACAGAAAATAAAGTCTAATTATACTGATTGTGCGAATAAGATAATCCTCCGTAATTCTCATAATACTCCAAGTAAGAAGATGGATACTGCTCATATGTACCTGGCCACTGCGTTTGGTCATTGTACTCCTCATCTTCGTGAATAGAAAGGTCCTGAAATGCCATGTATGGTTGTTCAAAATGTGGAGTATCGGACACGTACATCTCATCACTGTCTTCTTCCACCTCCTCAGGTTGTACGTCAATAGGAGTCTTCCATCGTGCACCTCGATCGTGCGATGTACCTTCAGGATAGGGTTGAGCATGATAAACTGGTGTTTGAACCCGAGGTGGAGACGTCGGGGAAGGCGAAGATGATGATCGTGAGGAAGATTGACCACGTATCTTGTGCATTACTTTCCCTAAAGTGGAGACCACTTTGTCCAATGTCTTCTCCATCTTTGTCATCATAGTAGAGAAAGAACGTTCCAATCTCGTCATCTTCATATTTAAAGCTCGCTGATTGGCCATGTTTATTCTTTGATTTCTGATGGCCAAATCAGAAAGAGATTCGTCCGGCGTTGTTTCAAGACGAGCTTCTTGTATTTCGGAGTCGAAATAATATTCAATATGATCTAGGATGAAGGTGGTAGTTGGGAAGTATGAGGGGAGTAGATTTGCTGAGGTGCGCTAGGTGGAGGAGGACCATGATGTTCTTCTTCTTGTTGTTGTTGAGTCCATTGGCTAAAGGGGATAATATAAGGAGGGCTATTGGGAAGATGCACTAGTGATAGATATCGCGGACCACTATCTTTTTTCGGAATTTCTTTGTATTGTGGTACATATGAAGGAACACCAAGAATTTGCAGGATGCGCATGATATAAGGAGCATAAACAATGGAACGACGATGCTGCGACCAAAGTCCTTTAATTTGGTCATGAATTAATTTTGCCTAATTAACCTGTAGGCGAGCAAATATGGCATACAAAGCTCTATGATCATTGGGATAAATTTGTTCATGACTACCTAGACGAGGAATGATGGTATTAATTATCATACGATTTAATAGTCTACCCATGGTCGAAGATAAATGGATTTCCATTGTAGCATCCTATCCTCCCATATTTGATAGGTAACTTCGTCCCTAGGTAGAAGACTGTGATTAGGTATATCGGTTAAATCAATCCCATCATAGGTACATCCTAAAATACAACCAATGGTATACATATCAACTTTAAATTCTTTCCCGTAAACACTTGACTATAAACAACCCTCATCATTCTCTGGATTCCAAATCTCTGAACTACATAGATTTAAGTAGAAGAAGTAAATAGCAAGAGGATCAACGATTACCTTATTCGCATCATAGCTAATCAAATTACAACAGCCGGCATCCGTAGTAATTCCTAAGGTTTCATATTCCATAATATTGGTAAGGCGATAAAAAGGACCTGAGTGGATCTTCTTTTGGGTGAGCACCTCAAATCATCTAATTACGTTAGGATTATTGCGAAGCCATTCGGTAATATGAGTTAGTGTAACCGGTGCTTGAGCGAAGGAAGACGATTGGCCTTGCTTTTGCATTTTGGAGACGGAAACCTTCTTGGGAGCCATTGATTTGAAAATTTGGAAGTTTTGAAAGCTAGGGTTTTAGAAATCAAAAGTGGGAATGGAGGTAAGGTGAAAAAGGGGTAAATTTCTTTATATAGGGCTGCTGGCTGAGTAACGACAGACATCTGTGAAGGAGGCACAGATGTCTGCGGCTTCAGTAATTTTATGGGAGAGAGTTTGGAAAGACGTCTATGTTGGATCCACAGATGTTTGTGGCTAAATGTTTTTAAACAGAGAGTATTCACAGATGTTTGTGATGTATCCACAGACGTCTGTGGCTATAGGGAAACTTTTCCCGAAAGTGTTGACAGATGTCTTTGGTCTATTCACAAACGTCTGTGATATGCAAATTCTGATATATAGGGAAAATTTCAATATTAATGAAAAATATTTATTTAAAATATATGAACCAGAATACATATCAACCATCAATAAATATAATGTATATGATATATAACAAAAAAATTCAGTTCTTGTTGGAAAATTCAAAATTATTGTTTTGTTTAATATCCCATGAATTTGGTTCAACTTTTGTATCGTCAAGTAATGGCTTGAGTGGTGACCAACTTGGATGAGTTGGGGTGTCAATCCGAGGTTGGTTTGATGGTCCTGGTTTGCATAGGTTTCTCGGAGTAATATTATGTGCTTTTATAGGAGTTTCTCGTAATCGAGGAGACTTTTGATGTATGTAATATTTTGTTGGTGAATGACCACAAGCTGCGAGAATACACTTTTCGAGAAAATTTAAATGAGATCCTCGACGATGTTGCTCGTAATACATTTCACGTTGAATGTCGATCATCTCTTGTTGATAGTGATATATCTCATTGACTTTGTCGGAAAGAGATGATGATTTTAGATCAATTGATCATTTAGCTTTCTTTCCTTTTGGAGAAAAGTCAGTATGGTACGTTAGTGAAGCGATAATGTTTAGAGAAGGAGATGATGTAGGAGTGGTTTTTGCTGGAGATATGTAAGTGCTGTCGGACGATGGGGATTTATAGTCGATAGCTGAATAGGTGGAGTCGTGATCGGAAGACATCGTTTTATTTGTTTTTAGAAAATTTTATCAGTTTGTATTTATTTCTAAGTAGTATATAACTGAATTTATAAGATAAAATTAAGTTATATTTAGAAAAGTAGTTGACAAAAATGAGTCAAACCATAGGATTTCAAATGGTTGTTTTTTGATTACTTGTTTTTAAATGGCTGTTATTAAAAAAAATTATGTGGTAATGGTTAATTCAAGGTTATACAATTAATTTTTAGTTGAAATTTCATATAAGCTAAAACATACTTAAGTGAACTAAACATTATTTCTATAACTTTCTTAATCAAGTCATTGTATGAACAAATTCTAAGATCCCATCTTATAACTTAATAAAAATTTGTTCACTTAATGGTTTTGTAAAAATATCAGCTATTTGATTTTCGGTATCAACAAATTCTAGAGTTATTATTTCTATTTCAACATTATCTCTTAGAAACTGGTGACAAATATCTATATGTTTTGTTCGAGAATGATTAATTGGATTTTTAGATAAATTTATAACACTAGTATTATCGCAATATATTGGAGATTTGTTTATTATTTTCCATAGCCTTTAAGTGTTTGTTGCATATATATATTACTTGAGCACAAGCTAAGGCAGCAGAAATATATTTGGCTTCACATATTGAAAGAGAAACACAATTTTGCTTTTTACTAAACCACGAAACTAACGATTGACCAATAAAGTGATATGTGCCACTTGTACTTTTCCTATCCAATTTACATCCACCAAAATGCGCATCACTGTAAGATACAAGTTCAAACATACTGTCTTTTGGGTAAAATAGTCCATAATCTTTAGTGTTGGCTAAATATCCTAAAATCCGTTTAACTGCCCGATGATGTGATTCTTTAGGTTGTGCTTGAAATCTTGCACATAAACAACACTCATCATAATATCTGGTCTACTAGCGGTTAAGTATAGTAAGGATCCTATGATGCTTCGATATAATTTTTGATCAAACTCTTTTTCTTGTTCATTTTTGTCTAGATAAGTAGAAGTACTCATTGGAGTGGGTTTACTTGATGTATTATCCATTCCAAAACGTTTTAGTAGTTCTTTACAGTATTTTTCTTGATTTATAAAAATTCCATTATTTAACCGTTTTATTTGTAATACTAAAAAGAAATTTAATTCACCCATATGAGACATTTCAAATTCGTTTGTCATTATTGTAGAAAATTCATTATATAAATTTTCGTTAGTGTGTAACGACCTGTAAAATTTAATGGTTTTAATAACGTAATTAACTGAAATTTTGTGAAATTTTAAAATAATTGAATTTGAAAATAAAATTTGGTATTTGGAATACGTCTATATAAATATAGCAAATGGTAAATTTTTCATCAGATAATATGGAAGTTTATTTTGTTGTGCAATTATATTTCAAATTGAATCAGTTAAAATTGATGATAATAAAATATTTTCCAAAGCTGAATATTTTTATACAATAAATTTGTAAATCATCTTCTGTGTGAGACGTCATATTTCGTTTCTCCGAATTTGGACTGCTATTGCTCCGTTTACCTTATTTCTGACGTTTTAGGAGCATTTCCCAGTACCGAATATCGACTTTTGATAGGATGATCGTACCACAGATATCCGATTACCGCTTTGATCGTCTCGTCGTGCTGATCTCCACGGTATATTCATTTGTGTGTTTTGAGGTCTGGTACGCGACAGAAACGATAAAACTGGGCGTAGTATTGGAACCGAAATTCATGACTTTTGATATCCTTGCTTTCAAATTTGAGCCATGGCCACAGTAGTAAATTGCTATAAATTTTCTTAGCTGTATCACTTGAGACCGTTGCCATTTTCCATTCCAAGTTGCTTTATATTTATTTGATTCGTTTCACTTCTGTTCATACGTTAGTGAAATCTATAACATTTGTAAAGTTATTTGAAATTGCTATTTTAATTCAACTAACACCTTGTTTTTTTTGTTATATATTCCTATAGCCTTTATATGTAGATCTACTCATCCCTTCTTCCTCCTCTTCCCATTTTGAAAGATGAAATCTGCTCCTCTCCTTCAACATCAAACCCCGTGTTCATCAACAACTCACCCACATCCACATTCGCCCACCTCTGCATTCGTTCTCCCCACTGCTTTCCCTTCGAGCCACCTAGCCGACCACCGCATCAACCACCCCACGGCCAAGAGCTCCTCCTACCGTAACTACCCAGGCCTTCCACACATCACCAAGCTCAGTTCCCAGACACCGCAACTCCCCTCTGACCTCGCAACAACCACCGGCCTCCAACCTCGGTTTCCACCTCAACTCGCCTCAGTCGCCATAGCCTTTGGCTTTTCCCCCTGATCTCTAGCCGAGCATTGCACGCAATTGTTTTTTTCAGCAAAGAGTGAGCTTTCATATGACTACTATATATATATATAGGTATTGATTTTTAAGTTATAGTATATATACAAAATATGTTTTGTTATAAATCAAATGGTTTCTTTGTTGTTTACACATATATTCTAGTATATATACTTTTCGCATGAGGCATGTTTGGCAATTTATACAGTATAGTATGTTCTCATATATAAGTTATGATTTGGTTTTATATTTTCTCTTTTACAGTTAGTTATATATATGTATATTTTGTTGCATACTGCTAGTGTTTTGAACGTATAATTTTATAATTATATGTGTAAGCTATAGCTTATAAGTCTGTAATATATTATACTATTGAGTTACATATATATATTTATCTACATATAATTTTGTTCACGTGAGTTGCGTATAATATATAAGTTTATATAAGGAAGTTGTATGTGCTTGTATATTTTACCTGTTGGGTGTATAATATTTTATACAAATTTGTTTTGATGGTTTAAAGGGTAGAATATAATAATATAGTTATATTAGTTGTACATACACGTTTATATATAGACAAGTTATATCGGCTGATATATTAATTTTATATATGTGTATTTTTGATTTCAAGGTATATATATTTTTATACGTCTACTATATATAGAGGTATCAGTAGCATATTTTATTATTTTACTGTGTGTGCGCGTATATACATGTACATACCCATAGATATTTAAATTGCGGATTGAAATGATAAATATCAGTATCACTTGACCATAGGATAGAAAATTATATACAGGCACCGTTGGTCTATATATATTTTGAAAATGATTTTTAAGGTTTTGAAAAGAAATGTATGGATTTTAATAAATATTGATTTTTAGATATTATATCTTTAATATAGATTTTATAATAATTTTAATAAATTAAGTTGGAAAGAGAAATAGAAATTAATTTGAAATTAATTTGAATTTTCTTAAATAAAACCGATTTGAAACTTATTAAATTTGAGATTTTAAAGATATGCTTTATAACTTGATTTTTGATTTAAAGTGATTAAATGAATATTTCAAGTAAATAAATTGAAGGGAATATTTAGTTTCTATAAATTGTAATTTAAGGTTTCATTTAAAGGATATTGGATTGACTAAGTGAATTTTCAATATTAAATAATGGTAAAGTTGAATTTGAAATCTAAATGAATTTAAGCTTTGAAATCTATTGAAATTGAAATGGTTTAAATTGTAGTTTCAATATGTATTTGAAATCGATATAAATTTTAAATGCTTTTGAACTGAATTGAAATTGGCGAATTGAGATTAAGATAAATTGAACTTTGGAATTTGAATTGATCTGAATCGATTTGTGAAATTTGAGGAAACTATTTTTGTTTTATATAAAGTATTTCAATATATTAAAATATTTTACTTTATGAATTATTTTATTATAAAACTATTTTAATATACTAATTATTTCAATATAAACTATTTTTAATATAAAACTAGTTTAATATACTAATTATTTCAATATAAACTATTTTTAATTTATAACTATTTTAATATACAACTATTTTATTATATAAACTATTTTATTATATAAACTATTTCATTTTATGTCCTATTTTATTTCATATACTATTTTCTATATCTAAACTGTTTGAGTGGAAAGTATTATGATTTCAAAGTGTTATGATTTCCAAGTGTTATGATTTTTGAAAATGAATATTATTTTAAATGAATAATGATATCGTATTAATATGGTTTTGAAATGGACATGATATTTTGGTTTTGAAGTATGATATTTTGAAATGACCACGGTGTTATAATAACGTTTGGTTGTTAAAGAGACCGGGATCGGATATTGTCATACTCTCTGCCAATACCGAAAACCACTTTAACAACTATGTACGTGGTGGAGATTGCAGAATGAAGTATGATGGTTTGGCATCGATTCTATATGGTATTTACGTGGACCTGACTCCCGTGAGTCAGCTTGATGTGGCTAAAACATGAGCTATACCGGGCCAAGTGAGGTCATTCCTCCTATCGGACACATTTCTTCGATACCATGCTTTTGTGATGTGATTGGGTGCACCCTTTGATTTGGGAGTGTGTCATGAGGTGGGCGATAGTAGCTGCTATGCGTTACGACCAGTCCGGGAGTGCAAATGGTATATCTACCCTGGCATTGCCTCGAGTGCCTTGTCGCATGCCTTATCGCGCCTTCTACGAGTTTTTTTGTACCGTACCTATGTGATGTCCTCTGGGTAAACCTCCAGTTTACGGAGGAGCGTATGACATTGTATAGACTACGAGAATATATAAAATGTGTTAAGGGGGATATGGGTAACACCTTAACGCTATTTGAATACTTTTACTTTACTATAGACATATTATAATAGTGTATATTACTACATAGTAGATAGTTCCATGGATTTTTTGAGGATGGAAATCCCAAACATCCTCTGAGTTACTTGTATTTCAGTTGATATTTCACTTGAGTTGAATTTATTGATATAAGAATATTAATCCTGACTCGCGTTTTTGTGTTTTGCTTTACGCTCAGGTCAAACTGAGTGCCACAACATTAGAGACTCACCTTTGGAGTTGGAGCTTTACTTGGAGATCCATCTGTATCTATTCAGCCTTCAGCTATCCAGTTGTCTTGTTCAGACTTGTCATCTGTTTGTATTCGAGACTATGTTGTATTTGAGATATCCTGCTGTATTTTATTTCAAACTGTTGTTATTTATATAGTAGCTTCATGAACTACTATTTATCTATTTCCGCTGCTTATTATTGTAATACTCTGTGTCTGTGATTCTGTGATTGATTGATTTACTGTATATGCTGAGTTTTGCCAAATATAAATTAACAATCTGATATTTTGAGTAATTCAAGTCTGACATGTGCGGATGCGAATGGCATGAAATACCGGGTCGTTATAGTTGGTATCAGAGCTCTGGTTTTAGGCAAAACTTAGCATATGTAGTAAATTTAATTACGGAATCTCCTTCGTTCGAGCTTGACTTCCTTCCTCTTTGATTTGGATTTCTTTCGAACTTTGGAACTTTCTCCTTCGTTCTGAAATCCACCCTTATCCTTCATGTTCGTGTTCTTCTTGATTCTGGAGTATCCCATAGCTCCACTGAATGGTTTGTAAAAGGGGTGAAACTCCTTTACAACTAGCATTAATTCACCAGAGATTTCTAAATCCTCGATTTACGATGCTGCTATCTCTTGCTATGCCCAAATTCTATCTCTAGTGATCTGATGCTGATGCTGATTTGCCTTAGAATTCTACATCGATCGTATTCTTGAAGTCGCGGTTGATCCGGTTAAGGTTGCCCGCGATTTATATAAGTCCATCCATCTCTTCTCTTTTGTTACTGAATTTTCTTATCCATTTCGAGCTTATCTTCCAGTTAGAATTCTCTTGATCAGAGTTCCTCTAATTTGGATCCCTATCCTTGCTTTGAAGTCCATTCTTGAATCATCGTGTGAGGGAGTGTATTTGTAACTAATATAAAATGTTTTATATTGTGTTGTTGAGTTGTTAAGTTTGAATTTTGGGTTTCGATCGATTCGTCTAGCTAACGCTATCGATAGGAATTCCAAAACACTTGAATAGAGCAAATTGACATAATATTGTTTCCAAAATTTGTTATATGATTGTAGTTTTATCTATAAAAGTATAGTTTTCTGAAATTTGATAATTAAAGGAATTGGTTGTTAGGAATGATAATACTAGATTATCATTATTATTTTGTCTATTGTTATATGTTATATGGTGTTCAAATTTTATAAACAAGGTTTATTTGACTTGAAAATGCAATAAATTTAAATTAAGGATTTGAGAATTTAATTTCTGGTGTTTTTCAAATTTGGGTTTCAAAGTTTTAGAAAAATAAAATATATTATTTATTTGAAAGTATTTTTAAATGGGAATTAATTCCAAAGAATTTTTAACGAAGTAAATTAGTACTTCCTCCTTTGTCGCTGGAAGATAATTTTGGTGATGATTGTAGCATCATCGACATTCATTTTCGAGTCTCGAAGTGGAGAGGCCCCTCGGTAGCTTTGCTACGCTTTTGTTTTGGGAAAATGAATTTGGTTTGAAATTCCTGAATATGATTTGATTTATATAATATGAATATTTCAAAATAGCTTATGTGAAACCGGAAATTTGAATCTTAAATTTTATATTAAGAAATGGTTTCAATTATTGAAATAAAATGAAATTTTTGAATAATTGGAATATCTGAAATGATAAATTAAATTAAATCAACTTGAAATAGTTGAATTTGAATAAAAACTTATTTGTATAATACTAAATTGCATTCTAATATATATATATAACTTGCCTAGAATATTCAAAAAGTTAAAATGTTAGGGTATAATTAAAGGTTGTACAAGAAGAGAACTTAAGTAATAAATTGTTCAAACCAAAATCTGGCTTAATATAAATGTTGTAGATAGAAGGAAAATTTGTATAGTATTTAATTGCACTCATAAACATTTATATAACTTACCTAGAAAGTTTAAATGTAATTTGAATGAAATTGAATAATGTACAATAATAAGTAATATGTCCAAAATGATATTTTGTTAAGGGAATTTACTGATAATAAATTGGATAATAAAAAGGAAAATCTATTAGTTGAATAAAATATGGTTATCAAATATATACACCTAATATATGTTGTAAAATAGGTTGAGCGGAATAAATTAAACAAATAAAAAGAAAACTATGAACTTAAGAATAGTGAACTTGAATTTTTGTGGAACCATCTCAGCTGAAGATAAAGGGATAAGATAAATGAGTTAATTTAAAAATGAATTTGTTTGAAAGAAATGTTGATAAAGTGAAAGAAAATCAATGTTAAAGTGAAGGACTATTTATTAGTTGAATAAAATGGATTAAACCAAATTGTTGAATATTAATTTATCAAAAATTGAAATCTATATGGTTTTGAATAGTTGAAGTTGAATATTGAGATGGAATTAACTATGGTTGATCAAATAGATTTAATAGATGAGTAAAATAAAACAAATTTTGTTGTGAAAATTTTGTAATAAATGTTAATAAATGGGAAACAAATCAATTGAATAAAATATATGGAAATGAAAATAATCAAATGTGAACACAATATATTTGATTGATTAAATAAAATGAATTGGAATTAATTAGTTGAATATAAACCAACTTAAAAAAATAAAAATAAAATGAAATTTATATGGTTTTAAAATTATTTGTTTCTTTTGAATTTCAAAATCTATTTTTCTTTCTGGTTGTTTCTATTCTCCTACTTCCTTCTTTTTCGGGGACGAAAAGTTTTGAGTGGGGGAGAGTGTAACGACCTGTAAAATTTAATGGTTTTAACAACGTAATTAACTGAAATTTTGTGAAATTTTAAAATAATTGAATTTGAAAATAAAATTTGGTATTTGGAATACGTCTATATAATTATAGCAAATGGTAAATTTTTCATCAGATAATATTGAAGTTTGAAAATTTTTCATCAGATAATTTGAAAATCAAATGGTTATATATACTGTTTGCTGTTTAAAATAATCTGTAGGTACGGGAAGCCTATGTCATATTTACGAGAGTTGTATAGTGACATGTTTACGTATATATATTGATTTTTTTCGGGTATGAAAGTTAAAATACTGATTTGAATATAAATACAATGGTTTTATTTGGACCATTAGTTTGAAAATACATATATAGGTATATGCAGAATTTTAAATATGTATTTCAGATTGATTTTCGGTTTTAAGAAAAATAATAATAACATATTTTATATTTTGTTTCAGCCTATATCAAATTGATCTGATTCGTTTCATCAATTCCTCTTTATCAGCTTTGTTCGTCGAATTCGTGCCAATTTTGCTTTGCTTTTGAATCCGTGCTTGGATTCGTAACTCGTTTCGTCATCAAAATTTCTCTAGCCTCGAAAGGTGAGCAATCACTCACCATTAACGTTCTTATATTTATTAAATTTGATTTCAATTGAAACAACAATTGAAATATGCTGCTTAATGGAACTGTTAATTTAGTAATTGCTATATATGATATGCTATTATCTGAAATTATTCACCTGTGGGATGACACCATATCCTATTGTTTATATTTTATTTAATTTGTTATTGATGATATATCTCTATTGTTGATATGTTATATTATTATTATAACTATTTTCACTCTACAAGTTCCCTGTTAGTATAGAATTCCCTATGGATTGAAATGATACATACCCGAACGATCTTATAGAATAGGAGAAAATCGTTATGGGTTGAAATGATAAACCCAAGCGATTTTCATTTAATTGAATTTAGGATTACGGGTTGAAAAGATATATACCCGTAGATATTTAAATTGCGGATTGAAATGATAAATATCCTTATCACTTGTTCATAGGATAGAAAATTATATACAGACACCGTTGGTCTATATATATTTTGAAAATGATTTTCAATGTTTTGAAAAGAAATATATGGGTTTTAATAAATATTGATTTTTAGATATTATATCTTTAATATATATTTTATAATAATTTTAATAAATTAAGTTGGAAAGAGAAATAGAAATTAATTTGAATTTTCTAAAATAAAACTGATTTGAAACTTATTAAATTTGAGATTTTAAAGATATGCTTTATAACTTGATTTTTGATTCAAAGTGATTAAATAAATTCAAGTAAATAAATTGAAGGGAATATTTAGTTTATATAAATTGTAACTTAAGGTTTCATTTAAAGGATATGGGATTGACTAAGTGAATTTTCAATATTAAATAATGGTAAAGTTGAATTTGAAATCTATTGAAATTGAAATGGTTTAAATTGTAGTTTTTATATGTATTCGAAATCGATATAAATTTTAAATGGTTTTGAACTGAATTGAAATTGGCGAATTGAGATTAAGTTAAATTGAACTTTGGAATTCTAATTGATCTGAATCGATTTGTGAAATTTGAGGAAACTATTTTTATTTTATATAAAGTATTTCAATATATTAAAATATTTTACTTTATGAATATTTTAATATAAAACTATTTTAATATACTAATTATTTCAATATAAACTATTTTTAATTTATAACTATTTTAATATACAATTATTTTATTATATAAACTATTTTATTATATAAACTATTTCATTTTATATTCTATTTTATTTCATATACTATTTTCTATATCTAAACTGTTTGAGTAGAAAGTATTATGATTTCAAAGTATTATGATTTCAAAGTGTTATGATTTCCAAGTGTTATGATTTTTGAAAATGAATATTATTTTAGGTGAATAATGATATCGTATTGATATGGTTTTGAAATGGATATGATATTTTGTTTTTGAAGTATGATATTTTGAAATGACCACGGTGTTATAATAACGTTTGGTTCTTAAAGAGACCAGGATCGGATATTGTCATACTCTCTCTGCCAATACCGAAAACCACTTTAACAACTGTGTACGTGGTGGAGAATCCAGAATGAAGTAGGATGGTTTGGCGTCGATTCTATATAGTATTTACGTGGACTTGACTCCCGTGAGTTAGCTTGATGTGGCTAAAACAAAAGCTATACCGGACCAAGTGAGGTCATTCCTCCTATCAGACACATTTCTTTGATACAATTCTTTTGCTTTTGTGATGTGATTGGGTGCACCCTTTGATTTGGAAGTGTGTCACGAGGTGGGCGATAGTAGCTATTATGCGTTACCACCAGTCCGGGAGTGCAAATGGTATATCTACCTTGGCATGCCTCAAGTGCCTTATCGCATGCCTTATCGCGCCTTCTACGAGTTTGTTTTGTATCGTACCTATGTGATGTCCTCTGGGTAAACCTCAAGTTTACGGAGGAGCGTACGGCATTGTATAAACTACGGGAATATATAAAATGTGTTAAGGGGGATATGTGTAACGCCTTAACGCTATTTTAATACTTTTACTATAGACATATTATAATAGCGTATATTACTACATAGTAGATAGTTCCACGGATCTCTAGAGGATGGAAATCCCAAACTTCCTCTGAGTTACTTGTATTTTAGTTGATATTTCACTTGAGTTGAATTTATTGATATAAGAATATCAATCCTAATTCGAGTGTTTGTGTTTTGCTTTACGCTTGGGTCAGACTGAGTGCCACAGCATTAGAGACTCACCTTTGGAGTTGGAGCTTCGCTTGGAGATCCATCTGTATCTATTCAGCCTTCAGATATCAAGTTGTTTTGTTTAGACTTGTCATCTATTTGTATTCGAGACTATGTTGTATTTGAGATATCATATTGTATTTTATTTCAAACTCTGTTGTTATTTATATAGTAGCTTCATGAACTACTATTTTGCTATTTCCACTGCTTATTATTGTAATACTCTGTGTCTGTGATTCTATGATTAATTTATTTACTGTATATGTTAAAATTTGCCAAATATAAATTAACAACATGATATTTTTTGCAATTCAAGTCCGACATGTGCGGATGCGAATGACACGAAATACCGGGTCGTTACATAGTAGATCAGATATAATGTCATCAACATAGATATGAACAACTAATATATCTTTCTGTTCTCTTTTAATAAATAATGTTGTATCTATTACCAATTTGAAAATAGGAATTAATTAAATGTGATTTTAATCGATCATACCAAGCTCGAGGTGCTTGTTTTAAACCATATAATGCTTTTTTAAGTTTAAAAACATGATCTGGATATTTTTCATGAACAAATAGTGATGGTTGTTTTATGTAAACATTTTCTTTTATAAAACCGTTAAGAAAGCACTTTTAACATCCATTTGAAATAGCTTAAATTTATGATGACACGCAAAAGCAAGTAATATTTTATGGCTTCAAGACATGCCACAGGTGCAAAAGTCTCTTCATAATCAATGCCTTCTTCTTGATTGTAACCCTGTGCCACTAATCTTGCTTTATTGCGTATAATATTTCCATTTTTGTCAGCATTGTTTTTAAAACCCATTTTGTTCCAATTACTGATTGATAGTTTGGCCTCGGTACTAATTCCCAAACATTATTTCGTTCAAATTGATTAAGTTCTTCTTGCATAGGTAAAATCCAGAAATCATCATTTGATGTTTCCTTATAATTTTTTGGTTCAAAATTAGATATAACTACTACATTACTCATTTGATATATTCGTCTTGTAGTTGAAACTTTGTTATCTAGATTTCCAATTATGTTATCAATAGGATGATCTTTTAAAATACGGGGTGGTGATTTCAAATCATTTTTATTTTGATTATTATTATTTTCAATCATATTATTTTAATTATTATTATTTTCAATCATTTTATTTTGATTATTATTATTTTCAATCATAATTTCAATGGCTTTATTTTGATTAGTGTCAAAAATTTCTTCGTCGTCTTTATTTATATTTTTTAAGTTTTCATCAAACGAGACATGAAGGCTTTCCTCTATAACATTTATTCATTTGTTAAAAATTCTGTAAGCTTTACATCGATCGGAATATCCAACAGAAAATTCCTTCATAGTCTTTTGAATCGAATTTACCAAGATTATCTTTTGTATTTAGAATAAAGCATTTGATCCAAATATTCGAAAATATGATACTTTTGGTTTCTTTTTGTAGAACATTTCATAGCATGTATTTTTAGTCATAGGTCTAAAAGTTACTCGATTTAATACGTAACAAGCAGTAGCAACTGCTTCGGCCCAAAAATTCTTTGGTAAGCTACTGCCATTTAGGAGAGTTCAAGCACATTCTTGTAGGGTGCGATTTTTTCTTTCGACTACTCCGTTTTGTTGCGGTGTTCGTGGAAATGAAAAATTATGAGTAATTCCCTTCTTATTACAAAAGTTTGTAAATAATTCATTTTCAAGTTCTCCACCATGATCACTTCTTATACATTTTATTTTTAAATCCATTAGAGTCTTAATTCGTTTAGCAAAAATTTTAAACATTTCAAATGTATCACTTTTATGTTTTAAAAATAGCGTCCAAGTATATCTTGAAAAATCATCTAAAATTACAAAAACATATTTATTATGATTTATCGAACGTACTTGAGTTGGACCAAATAAGTCCAAATGAAGTAATTCAAGAGTTTGTTTACTAGAGATTTCCGTTTTAGATCTAAACGAGCTTTTCTTTAATTTTCCAAGTTGACATGCATCGCATAGATTTTAAACTTTGAAATTTATTTTGGGTAATCCTCTTACCAAATTGGTTTTAGCTAATTTGTTTAGAAATTTATATGATAAAATCTTTTATTCCATATCCATGGATCATAATGATTTGCGGTTAAACATAAGTCATTATTATGATTAATATTCATGTTTAGAATATAAATATTTCAATTTCTTGTTCCTTCAAAGATTAAATTTTTAGTTTGATCAAAGATATTGCATTTATCTTTTTCAAAATCAATTCTAAACCCCTTATCGCATTATTGGCTTATATTAAGTAAATTATCTTTGAAGTTTTTAACTAATAAAACATTTGAAATAATAGGAGAAGTTGATGTACCACATTGATGACGTTTCCAATTCCGATGACATATCCTTTGGAATTATCCCCAAAAGTGACCACGCCACCGTTTATGTAAGTGATATTTGATAGCATGTGTGCATTTTCCATCATATGTTTGTTGCATCCACTATCGAGTATCCATTTCCCCTTATTTTTGTTTTTGGATACCTGCAAAATAATAAAGAGTTTTAATTGGTACTCACATCCTTTTTTAGGGTCCTATGGATTAGTGAGAGAAGGTAGCCATATCCATGAGGGTTTGGAACCTTTAGAAATGTAATTTTCGTTATGAACTATCTCTTTTAGATATATATCTATGTGTTTATGTCTAAGTAATTTGTTTTTTGTTTTTGGAATCCATACCTGAATCATTTTTGTTCCCTTATTTTCATATTTAGATTTTGTTTTTCTAAAATTTATATATAATGTACTATACTTCTTAAAACTTTGATTATTATTAGAGACCAGATTATTTCTAGAACATTTATGATTATTTTTGTTAAATCCTAAACCATTTCTATTTCTTGATGGTTTTGAAATCTTTATCAAATTATCTAGATTTCTTTCCTTTATTTAACTTTGAAACATTTTTAGTAATTTTATCTTATTTATTTCTGAGATCAGAAATTTCTATATTAGCTAATTCTAATTTTTTTTAATTCATACTTTTCTTTTTTCAAGTTTATAATTCTTAATTTTGTTATTCTCTATATCATGTGTTAGAGCAGCATTTTGAGATGATAATTTTTGCATTCTTTTTGTGCTAATTCTAATTCTTCTTCTAAAATACTTTTCTCGTCTTTTAACGTTTCAATTTCTAATTCAGCTTTGTTTAATTTTCCTATATTTTCTTTATTTAATTTCTTTGATTCTCTATACCATTCATCTAATTCTATACTAATTTCAAGAAGTTCATTATATCTTAATTCAGGACGTACCTCATCTATGCTAGCCATGAAGCAAACATTTGTTTGTTCTATGTCACTGTCAGTATAACTATCAGATGAAGAGGAAGAGTCGGAGTCATCCCAAGTTACTTGAAATGCTCTTCTCTTTTTCTTGAAATTTTCGATTTTTTTTTCTTTTTATCGTTGTTGAGTAGTGGACAGTCTTTCTTCATATGGCCAAATTTATCACACACGGTGCATTTCATTGATGTTTAATTTGAGGAACTAATGTTGCTGTTGTTTTGAATTTCATCCTTTTGAACTTGTTATAACTTCTGGCGATGAACACAATCTCATCTTCTTCTAAGTCGGCGTTGTTGTTGTTTGCCTGGAAGTCATTGCTAGCAGTAACGACTTGTCACGATCCATTGGTTCATATAGAATCCATGTCCTAGGTCTATCAAAAAACATTCTTTTCGCTAAGCGTATATAATAAATTAGAGTGAAAGGGTCCACCCCGAAACCAAAGGGGTACTAACAGTCGAGTCCTCTTCGGTGATGTTTTTTCTTTCTTGATTTTGTTCTTTTCTTGCCTGTAAATTAGCTTCATACGACATCAGATTTCCTATTAACTCTTTGACTTTGAGCTGGGAAAGATCGTTAGCTTCTTCGATGGCTAAAACATTTCTTTCCAATTCGTTTGTCAGGGAGTTCAAAATTCGTGTGAGTATACCTCAAACGTTTGTGAGGTGAAAAAGCAGTTTTCCACTAGATTTTAATGTATATGAAATTGTGTATGTTCGTGTATGCATATATACTCAAGGAGACCTTAACAATATTTTATCTAGGACTTTTTGCAGTAGAATAACCTTAGTATGGTCAATGAATCTTCGTTTCTCTTTCAGTCTCAACATCTTCGATCATGGTGTCTGCTTGTAGTATATACCTGCAATCTTGATAAAGTATATATATGTATATGATTGTATAGTTGTTATCATTGAAACTTAAGTTTAACACTATATACATCACATCCAAAATACTGTATCAGGAACCCAGCGACTACTAAATAATACACATGACATATCCTCCTAAATGTCAATATATACAAAGACGAAGTAAACTAAAATGGTTAACATAATCTACTCCAATGCTAGCATAAAATCCAGAAGTCAACGAGTCCCTGTACCTATAGAGACTCGGCCTGACCCGAGTATTTTTAAAATAAACGTGTCAGACTATATTTGATAAAAAGGTGAGATACTAATATCATAATTATATGAATTAACAATAATAACAAGCCATAATAAAATATGCCCAAAACCAAAATCATATAATAATAAGGCATATTAATCCAAATCACCATTTCATAAATCCATATCAAGTCTCCAATGGACCATCATCAAAAATATGGTGATAACAATTCAAAATTACTTCAAAGCCAAGAGATATTAAATATCTATCCTAAAATCTCTAAAGAGCAAGCATCACTACTGAATAATAACGGTAGTCAACTATCAATTTAAAAATAGCGACATAGAGTCGAATAAACCAAATAGACTGAAATCATTCTAAAAACCAAATAGACCCCACCATATAATGTAATAGTCTAGCAGATCAAAATAGACTACTAAGAAAATTTACTTAACCAAACAAAATAGGTAAACATCATCTAACTATAAACCAAATAAACTAATTGTTACTAGTCATCCGGTCTATAGACTAATTATGCATATAACACCGGTCCAAGAAAACAAAGGCTAGCAATGTTACACCATAACAAACCTAAACACACCAAATAGGTCTACCTACCCGATTTTAAGAATGTATCGACTCTCAGGTCGATGAAAAACGAGTCATCTTCTCTCAGGGATCTATCGGCCTAAAAATGAATTTCGAACACCCTAAGATAATACAAGTCTAAGTATATTTCACTTTCACTTTAGTAATCACTAGAATCTAACTAACTGTCTGATACCAGAAAGTGAAATTCCAGCATTTACTAAAAGCTAGTAAATTCCCCTCAAACTCTATTTAACAAATTATAATAATAAGCGAAAGAATTGTACGAAATGTCCCACACCAATCTGACAATTCAATTGTTTATTAAAATTCTTTATTTCATAGAAAAACATGAAATTTCAATAAAATCCCGAATCCATAATAAATAAAATAAAACAGTTTTAAATTCTTTTTATTTGTTAAAATAATTGAAAAGAAAAGGAAAATTTCTTTTTAAATAAAATTTGAAACTACTTAATTACTAATTTTATACAGTGCTTGTAATAAAATGTGTTTGTTAAAATAAGTGGCGCTTTATCACAAGACATTCCAAAAAAATATTTTCTAAAAGCATGTATAAAAAATTCGAAACTTATATATATTTTATGCAAAGTTAGGATATATAATAAAAGTTGGTACAAAATGAAAAGCATGTGCAGGCAATTCTAAACTTGTATATATTTATTTTGTAAAGTTACGCTATCTAATAAAAGTATGTACGAAATGATGTCATGTTAAGCTAGGCTACAAAAAGCATGTACAGGCAATAGGCAGGGATGAAAAAATATAATCAAAGCAAGAATTTATTCTCACATCAAGCAATGCATGCCCATATTTCAAGGTAATAGGACAAGTTAAAAGCATGTTGTAAAGTCAAGGCAACCCATGATTAAGTAACAGGCAGGGACGAAAATTTAAAGCAAGAATGCTTGGGTATGTGACTATTCTTCAAGGCAAAGGACAATTATGAAAGTGACTATGCTATAGGATCAAGTAATATGGAATATAATAAATAACTAGTGCGGAAAATAATAATAGCAGTAAAGTAAAATGACACCAGAAATTTTTATACTGGTTCGAACTCCTATTCTACGTCCAGCCCTCGACTCCTTCTGAAATTAAAGCTAGCAACCCTCACTTAACCCGGAGGAACAGGTATTACACCGCCTGAGCAACCGAACAGGACTTGACCGCCTGAGCTACAGAATAGGACTTGATCGCCTGAGCAACCGAACATGACTTTATTACAAACTAGATTGTTTTGACTTTGTGTGTTCTGGATAACACAGATTTGTCATTTATAGTACACCCTTCCTATAATCTTTTCCTCAAGAGTAATGTATACGAATGAAAGTGTATGATAAATACGAAGATCAGAATTTCTTAATGAATATGGAAGTGAAATTGTAAGCAATGATTGTGTAAAGTTTTGTAAGCAATAGAATCAAGAATGCTATGCACGTTAGGTCAAGAGAGATGAGAGAATTAGGTAATTTGATCATTGAAACTTGAGTGCATTTATAGTGTATCAAGGGTTACATCCTTTGGTAAGAGTTCTCTATGAAAAGCTAATAGATGCAACACTTTAGAAAGGAGATATCCTTTGATAATGAGAAGTGTCTTTTCTTGATATTGGACTGTTACAGGATTCAGTCGACTAAAAGTGCAAGACAATCGACTGAATTCAAAAAGTGCACAAGTTTCATGCACAGTCTCAGTCGCCTAACCAGGTGTTTTCAGTCGACGGGTCCATGTTATATATAAAAAAATAACTACTGATTCAGTCGATTGAATATACTTGGTCAGTCAACTGAATAGTGCAGTCGGTATATTAAAGAATATGTGTGTGTATTTTGAATTCGATTAAAATATACATGCAAGTTTATTTGAATGTGAATGATGATTTTTGAGGAAATATTTTAACAAAGCACTAAACTAGACTCTATATACACATTTGATGACTCTTGTTAAAATATATAACTATACGAACCATACTTTGAGTCGTTGAGTCCGGATGTTGTCGTAGTCGTAGATTCGTGAATTGTTGTTTCATGTCAGCAATCAAAACCTATGATCCAACATTCTCCCCATTTATGATGATGGCAACTCCATTTGCTACGGATGAATCTTCGACAAGTTTTGTTGACTTGTCTCCCCCCTGAATATATTCCTACAATTGTGCTATAGTTTTCTCCCCCTTAATCTATGATATATATTCCTGTGAATAATTAATCTTTTCTCCCCCTTTGTCATCGACAAAACGTAGAGTTCTCAGAGAAAAAAGTATTATATGAACAATGACAAAGACGCATAGCATATAACAAAGATACAAATGATGATAACTCAGAAATTTAGCATACAAAACAAGAACACATCATCCGTGTCTAAATATTACATTATTAGTCTAAAATAACCACCATAGAAACACATAACCACATAGACATTGTTTGAAATAAAATAACATACAAGTCCATCAAAATAACAAGGATTGAAAGAAAAATAACCTTACTCTTCACCATCGCTACCTTCATTGGAGTTTTCTCCTTCTTCATCGCCTTCGGTCTCTTCATCGCCAGATTCGCCACCAACTTCTTCTCCTTCTCCTTCTTATTCTTCATTTGATAACGATTATGTGAAGTGCTCAGCAGGTCGTTTTCCATGAGAAGTGAGCACGTGAAGGGATGCAGAAGAAGGTTGAGAGCAAGTGATAGCTTCCCAAATATTGTTGAGAAATCCCTTTATATGATTGAGTTTCTTGTTGACCTTTGGGATGGATTTTTCAACGTGAGAAACATTTGACTCCACCCGAGATAGACGTTGATCAAGAAGTCATTGGTTTTGGGAAAGAATAGTCATGGCTTCTTGAGGCCGAGCTCGAGTATCGATTTCTTGGATCTCGGTGATTTCTCTTCATGATGGAGGAGGTTGAGATGAAGTGGAGCTTGAACATGAGAAGTTTGTTGTCGAGAGGAATGTTGTGCTTAACCGGAAGATTGATTTTCAAGACAATGGTCATAGAGAATGATAGTATGGTCTCGATATTGCTTAGGTAGGTTCATCAAGCTAAGCGTCTTGGTATTCAAGGAACTAATGGAAGAGCAGTCTGAGTCGGCAAAAGGAACATCGAAGTGTTTTAGAATACGCATAATATATGCGCCATGGTGAATCGTTCTCATGCGACCTTGGTTGATGGTCTGAAATTTGTCCAAGATTACTTTTGCCCAATTCACACGGCGACCTCCCCAAATAGCATACAAAGACCGAAAATCCCTCCTATAAACTTTCTCATAGCTCCCGGTTCTTGGGTTGATGGTATGGGTTAGCACACGATGCATGATTCGAACCTTGGGTAGTAGCGCAACCGCTTTTAGTTCGGTTAAGTCGTCGGAGAGAAACATACGACTAGTAAGATCTCGAGTTTCCATATTAACCGATATTTCGCCCAATTCTTCTCCTTCGTCTGGGCATATTAGAATTCTAGCAAGTCGTTGAAGGGGAAGAAAAATCCCGACGCCACATATCAAAGTCCAAATGGCATCGTCTGGGTTTGAAATGGTATGGTGGTCGAGATTTAGATTGGCGTAGAAAAGCTTCATGAGGAGGTGATTGATTTTGTTGTTATTTGTAGCAAAATTGATTAGAGATTCTAGGCCGCTGCGACGAGCTAACTCTTGGATTACATATAGAGCAAAATCGGCAAATTTGACAAACGAACCTTCAAAAAAACGAGAGTTTTTCATTTTGTTGAATCATTGTGTTGCTAGTTCATTGCGCAACCATCCTCGAATTTGAGAATCAGAAGGACCGGCTGTAGATTGGGATTGTCTAGCTCTTTTGGGTGCCATTGAATAGACTAGGATTTGGATTTTGAAGAGTAGGCTTTAAATGCGAAAAAGTTGAGATCTTTTTTGAATGAATTTGAAGTGAGAAGGAGGAGTAATGGCAGAAATTCAAAAAAGAATGAAGTAAACAGTGAAAAAAATAAGAGTCTGAATAAGTATTTTAAGTGTCGTTTGCCCAGAGGAAACCTCGGTTACTAGTTTCAATCAACTGGATATTCAAGAGCAGTCGACTGACTGGATATTTTAAAAAGATTATACTGGCCTCAGTCGACCGACTTCAGGGGTTCAGTCAACTGAAGTCATCCCAAGAGTTTATAGTTCAAATTTGGCAATTTCGTCGATTGAACCAAGAAGCCACTCGACTGACTTCAGGAAAAATATAGTGTTCAAAAATCCGTCTCAGTCGACTGAATCTATATTGTCAATCGACTAATTCTGGAAAAATGCAGTATTTTGAAAATATTGCATTTGTTTCTAGTGTTTGAGATGGAGAACATTTAAATATAAGTTTTATTAATAAAAGGACATTCAAATACACAAATCATTCAAACAGAAAATTAAAATATAAAAAAGAAATATTGAATCCTTTGTCACACAATTGGCTGATACTAAGTGAATTATGCTTCAAATTTTTAACTAATAAAACAACTGTAATAAGAGGTAAATTAGATATACCGTTATTGCTCACATCGCCTTTGCCGATGACATATCCTTTGAATAATCTCCAAATGTGACAGAACCTCCATCTGAGTAGATAATGTTAGTTAGCATCCCTTTGTTTCCTGTCATGTGTTTTGAGCAACCACTATCTTAGTTTCCATTTCCCTCTCTTTTTCGGTGGTACCTCATCTTTTGTGACCATAAAACATACGTTTGCTTGTTCTGCATCACTGTTTGAGTCACTATCTGATGATGAAGATGATTCTGAATCGTCCCAAGTGACAGAGAAAGCTTTCTTCTTGAATCTATCTTTCTTATGCTTATGTTTGTGTTTCTTTTTCTCAGGACAGTCTTTCTTGATGTAGCCGTTCTTGTGACATTTATAACATTCTAGAGCAGATGATGATGGTTTGTTGGTGTTGTTATTGTTGCTGGAGTTGTTCTTGTTATTTCCAAATTTGTTGCTCTTTCTAAATTTCAAAAAAAATTAAAATTTTTAGCAATGAATGCCATATCTTCTTTATCTGAATATGATTCATCTTTTTCCGCCTGTAATGCTATATTCTTCTTATCTTGAGCCTGTACTCATTTTGCCTGGAGATTAACTTCATAAGACACTAGATTTCCTATCAACTCTTCTAGTTTTATGGTTGAAATGTCGTTAGCTTCTTCGATTGCTAAGACTTTCCGTTCCCACTCATCCGTTAAAGAGACGAGGATTTTTGAAACAATATCAAAATCTGTATAAGTTTCTCCTAATGCTATCAAAGAATGATATATATCTTGAAATCTAGAGTGCATTTCATTTATAGTCTCATCTTGCTTCATTTTAAAATTCTGGAACTGATTTTTGAGTATAGAAATTTTACTCTGTTTTACTTTGTTAGTACCTTCATGTGTAAGTTTAAGTGTATGCCAAATTTCATGAGCAGTTTTTCACAAGCTTATTCTATTAAACTCATTTTTGTCTAATGCATAATATAACATATTCATAGCTTTAGCATTTGCAGCAGCATCCAATTTTTGTGTGTTCGACCATGTTGAATATTCAGTGGTAGGTATAGTATATTCAGATTGCATAATGTTCCAGGTTTTATAACTACTTGCTTGTATTTAAATTCTCATTCTAGTAGCCCAATAGTTATAGTTCACTCCATTAAATAGAGGTGGTCGTGCAGTAGATTGACCTTCAAGAAAGATAGTGCTAGTAGCAGTGCTGGTGTTGTTTTCCATATTAAAAAAATCAGATAACTATGTTACGGTTAAATGATGACCTTGCTCTGATACCAAATGAAAGTGACTATGCTATAGGATCGAGTAATATGGAATATAATAAATAACTAGTGTGGAAAATAATAATAGCAGTAAAGTAAAATGACACTAGGAATTTTTATACTGGTTCGAACTCCCGTTCTACATCCAGTCCCAGATTCCTTCTGGAATTAAAGTTAGCAACCCTCACTTAACCTGGAGGAACAGGTATAACAACACCTGAGTAACTGAACAAGACTTGACCGCCTGAGCAACAGAACAGGACTTGACCGCCTGAGCAACCGAACATGACTTTATTACAAACTAGATTGTCTTGACTTTGTGTGTTCTGGATAAAATAGATTTGTCAGTTATAGTACACCCTTCCTATAATCTTTTCTCAACAGTAATGTATATGAATGTATGTGTATGAAGAATAGGAAGATCAGAATTGCTTAATGAATATGGAAGTGAAATTGTCAGCAATGATTGTATAGAGTTTTGTAAGCAATAGAATCAAGAATGCTATGCAAGTTAGATCAAGAGAGATGAGAGAATTAGATAGTTTGATCATTGAAACTTGAGTGCATTTATAGTGTATCAAGAGTTACATCCTCTGGTAAGAGTTCTCTGTGAAAAGCTAAATGATGCAACACTTGAGAAAGGAGATATCCTTTGTTAATGGGAAGTGTCTTTTCATAATATTGACTGTTACCGGATTCAGTCGACTAAAAGTGCAAGGTCAGTCGACTGGATTCAAAAAGTGCACAAGTTTCATGCATAGACTTAGTCGACTGACCAGGCGTGTTTAGCCGACTGGCCCGTGTTATATATAAAAATATAACTACTGATTCAGTCAACTGAATATACCTGGTCAGTCAACTGAATAGTGCAGTTCGGTACATTAAAGAATATGTGTGTGTATTTTGAATTCGATTAAAATATGCATGCAAGTTTATTTAAATGTGAATGATGATTCTTGAGGAAAGATTTTAACAAAGCACTAATGTAACGACCCGCCCTTCTGACCGCCCCTAGTCGGTAATTAAACCAACTTGAAACGTTCAAAATGACGGATTGTTGTTTAGTTTATGTAATTTAAACAGAATCAGCCACAGAAACACAGAATAATAATAATATTTCAAAAACAAATGAATTTTTATTTCTTCTTTTACAATATCAGAGTTTATACAATGTATTACATTTTTACAACGGAATATTTCTTTAAATACAAAATTCCTGAAACTAAAGTGAGCGTTTTACCCCCTCTCTCTAACTTCGCTGCTCGAAAATCTTCAAGCTGTAAAATACTCGGTCTGACTCGAGTATTACATTCAAAAGAAAATAATACACAGGTCAGTCTAATTCAAACTCAGTTATTAGTGCATAGAGGTAGTAATAATTAAATAATCAAATAGACGACAGTCACAATAATTCCCGTCTATCCGACCCTTTTTACAAAGAAATCGGATGACGGTAATTATAACACTTAATAGTGTTAAACAACAAATCAGTAGATTCAAATCATCAACTGAAATAAATGAAAAGAGTTTTTTTTTTAAAATGAAGATGATTTAGAAAAGAACAGAATTGCCAAAACGGCGATTAATAACAAAAATTATCAATTTAAACCAAATCAAAATACGATTCAAAATATATTGAATTTGAAACATAAACAATTCCAGCAATAGAAAACATCAATTAAAACATCAATTCTGATTGGCTGCAGTACACGCACGCATGCACTGCCTCGCCACTAGTGATGAAATGCACATAAAATCAACGGAAGTTCACAAACGAGCACAAGGTCAAACCCGAGTTGTGAAACTGGATTCAACACAGGTGCAACTTAAAAAAAATGTACAAATACAACTAAGTTCAAATGAATCTGGACAGAACAAGCTCAAGTACAACAGTGAATCACACATGAATGTACTGGCAAGAAATAAGCAAGACTATGCACCAGCATTTCAAAACACAAAACCAAACTCCAAAAGATACAACAGTTAAGCAACTGTGAAACTGGACAGTGCTATCAGGAATGTACACTAATATGCCAGAGAAAAGAAGATCACAACACAGCATCAACAATGCAACACTTCAATGAGCTATATACAGTGGTGCAACAATGCTTTTGAATACAGGCAGTCCAGGTCAGACCAAACATCAAAGACCAGTGATGCAACTATAATGCAACAATACCAAAGTAATACATGAACCATGATGAAACTATGCAAACTCAAGCTTACAGAGGTACAGACGACAAAATAACAAATGTGATCAAAGTATGCGTATGAAGTACGCAAATGAAACAAAAATGGAACTGCCGCCACCACAAGGATACAAGGGTAAACTACAACAAATACTGCAGCCACCACGAGATCGCAAGGGCACGGAAATTTTCAAAGAAATAAAACAAGCAGCCTAAAACATCAAAGATAGAGCAATCAGAGTACAAGAAGTACTACTACACATGAACCAGTAATGACAGGTGAACATCAAAATGAAAACTGCAAACTGAATCAGCATGTACAAACTAGCATCAAAATACAACAAAATAACAGTGACAACAATTGTATAGCAAGTTCATCCAAGCTTACAAGATGATATGCACATACAAGATCAAAGTCGTGCACATATAAACAAATTAACATGCATGACTACAAAACCAGAGACATGGATTTAAGCATGATAGTGGCAGTGATCAAGTGTATATGTATTTTCAAGAGTACAACAGGCATGTAGAATGACACAGTAACAAGGCAAAGCAGGTTACGCATTTAAACAAATTCAATGTCAAAGTCAACAGACCAGAGTCATTATGAAACTAAAATATAAGGACTGCAGTATATTCACTTAAACATGACCCAAAATATCATTGTTGAAGATGAGAAGAATCGAGTGTAGACAGCACATTCCAAACGAATTATTACTGGAGCATAAAAAATATAAACATGACATGGTGATATAGCTATTTAAAGTGGATATGCAAGTGCAAACTCAAGTGGTGCATGATATTTGGTTAGTTGTGCTACAGGTGGATAGTGCATACTACTGAAATGCACGCACGAATTAGCAGTGCTACTGGAGGGCGGTACATACACATGGAGACAAAGAACGAGACAAACACACTTGAACTGATAGAGGAGGCAAGTGGCTTCAGGAAGAACAAAGCTCAAAATTTCACTTTAGCATGTAATTAAAACTTGCAGGGATTTCAAGTGAGTGACCACAAAACTATTCCATAAGGAGATGAACACTGATAATCCTCAAATACATACCCAAATGCTCAGATGACAAAGTTTACAAAAGAAATCAACAATAGCAAGTTCAACCACAAAAGTCAAAATCACCACAAAAACAACATCACAAACCGAAGTAAAAAAATAGGAATCGAACAGTTCAGATTCGAAACCGTGGTGCCAAAGAGTCAAGTATTCGAACCAAGTCACAGTTCAAAACCACGTGAATGGAAAAAGTCAGTAAAATTGTCAACGTCCAGCCCTAATCAAATGGCCGAAACATAAGTTTGAAACTGTTCAAAAAAAATGACTGAAGGCCAAATAAAATCAACTCGAAGTCCGGAGAATTCAAAGCAGCAGTTTCCAACAAATATCAAAATCATGGAAATCAAAAACAAAAGATCGTATGACTTTAAATTAGATGTGAGTAATAAAATTACTCACTTTGTTCGAGGCGTGAATTGGAGCAATGGTAAGTAGAGCGAAGATTCGCCGATCGAAAACGAAACCCTAGTTGCAAGCAAAGCAAAGGTCGAGAGCGGCCGATATCTTCTCCAGAGACAATCGAGCAATAAGAGCCTCGATCGTCAAATTTCTCGGAACCCTAATTTTTTTTGTCGAAGAGGAACGAACGATTTTAGGCCGCCATTTTTATTTCTTTTCGTTTGATTTATTTTTCTTTTTCGACTTCGAAGAGACTTCGGCCATACTTTTGAAATGAAGGTTGCGTGATTTTGGGCGTGAGTTAAGGCATAATTTTAGGAGTGGGTTGTAACTAATGTTGACCAGTACGTGAGTAGCATAACATTGTATATTTTTCATTCATTTTGTATTGATAAAATTTATTCCTTTTTAAACATCATTAGCTATATTACTTTCATTTGCGTATATCATATCAAATGTCAAAAATGTAGAGTCTTAAATTTAATCGAATAAGATAAACTCGATTTTTTAAAATCCAAAGATTCTATATTTTAAAATTTCAAAGCAAATTTCCTCTACATTATTTATAAATCCCAATTCAACTTTAAATTCAAATATATTCCTCATATTAAACTTGAAAAATTCAAACAAATTCACAGTTTTAAATCAAAATTTAATTCAATTATTAATTTAAAATAATTTAAAATTCGGGATCGTTACAATCTCCCCTCCTTAAAAGAATTTCGTCCCGAAATTATAAGTTAGGAAAAATGATTGTTAAAATCTCACCGATATTTATACCCAACACAGTTTTTTTACTAAGCTCAAAACTTATTAAAAATAAATAAACATAGGATTCATTCCTTTTGTTTTATCTTACCAGCTTTGTTCATTGATTTCTACAATCAAAACGCAAAAGTCTTTTACCAAAATTTTCAACTTACAAAACTCAGATTTAAACTTGAAATTCTTCATGTTAGAGATTTGCATATGATATCTTTTCCAAAGCTGTGGACTTTCAAGACATTTCAAAGATCTTCTTCCTTAGTTCATTAAGTTGGAATTATGTAATTTTAATTTCAAACTATTGATTTGCTATTTACAGTTTGAAAATACTTACTAACTCGAAGTTTAATAAGTCTATCGTCGTTTTTACAGACATTAGGCATACGCTGGCCAGGCGCAGGACTAAAAATCTCCAAGTACTAAATATACTTGTTTCAACACCCAATGAAAATACTTAAAAATTCTTTTAAAAATGGATATGGAAAGCGCGTTCCCCCATGGATCACAGTTACCCGGCGGTTACGCTACCATCCCAGTAGAATCGCTTGTAATCTGTAGATTTCTCATCTCTTAAATTTCGCCATGGTTGTTGCCATAGATCGCAGTTCACATGGCGGTTACGCTACTATCCCAGTAGAATCGCTTGTAACCGTAGGCATCACGCCCCTCAAATTTCGCTTGGCATCTAGATTGCAGTTTACCCGGCGGTTGCGCCACTATCCCAGTGGAATCGCTTGTAACTGTAGGCATCACGACCCTCAAATTACGCTAATCAATCAATATGATCCCATCGACATGATCCATCCCGAGGGATTCCAATTCAAATAGTCACTCCGACTAATGGAAATTCTACGTAGCTACGAATTTCAAATGGACACTCATACCGAGTTCCAACACCTTCACAAATTTTAAATGGAAGGTACTTTTCCATATCCTCAGTTTAGAAAACATAATGTCATATATATGTAGTACTTCATTTCACATTTCGTACATATCGTATCTATGTAAACTTACATAAGATTTCCATAATAATTACTTTCCAAACTGACGGGTTTCAAAGTTACCGCATTCATATATATATATATAAGTTTCGAAAACCTACATATCCCATATCCATAACAAAATAGAGGATTTCAAAATTTTCCTCTAAGTCGATTTGGAAATTTAAGGTTATCTCAAACCCAATTCATATTTATAATTCCATTTATTATCGACTTCACATTCGATTTGGATCACACGTTACTTTGTCAATTCTCAACACAGAATTGATGTCTACCGATATATAACCTCTGAGCTCGTACGTCTCAGAGAAGGGTGTTAAGCTAAGAGAATAAATTCTCCGCCACCAACAGATATATATTTAATAGAGATCAATTGCTATGTCATCAATTCACAATGTTAGACATACAATCCAAACCGATCATCTGAAATTCAAAACTCAACTTATATTGTCTTTGGTGTCGAAGTTAAACTCAATTTAACTCAACGATTCAATCTTTTTGAAAAATTTCAAATTGAACTAATTGTTCAAATTTCTCATTTAACATTTCAACTTCAACTTTGAAAATGAATTTCAAATCATTTATCACTTACGGAATATATTCACAACATTTCATTTCATATTTGGAAAAACATTTCCATACTTATTTAAAAATAAGGAATTCACAAATCTAATTTATTTTCAACATTTGAAAATATTCGATATACTTAAATCATAATTAAGTATATATTTCATCTTTTAAGGAAATCATTCTCTTTCACACATTTATTTGAGTTAAAACGAATGTTACGTAAAACATCGTTACGACAACTCAAAATCACTAGTATAGGGATTCGAAATTTAGATAGATATATAAATCCCAATACTATACAAAACATTTCCATTCAGAAATCATTTACTATAACAATAATGTTATAGTCCACTATTTCCTTTTATTCGAAAACGTCTATTTCAACAATGAATGTTGAAATCTATGGTTTCGATATTCAATGCCTTTTAAAACATCTTTTAAAACAATTAACTTCGTTTTAAAATATCACTTTCCCAAAACATGTCCATTTTATTCAATAATATATTCATTGCCAAAAATCGTTAATATACTTCATTTAACAAGCTATAAAGATTTACTTATCCAAAATAAGTCATTTTCGGATTTATCAACAACGTTTATAAATTCCATTCCTATTTATAAAGACTTCAATTTATAAAAATCACTTTATTAACCCATTCCTTTTATAACTCAGTTTTATATCAAAAATTTAATTTATAAGTAAATTACTTATAATTCTTTTATTTTACAACATCGATTCATTTTATAACTTCACAATTTTTATTTTGTAATTTTTCATTCACTTATGAAATCCATTTATACTTCATTTTTTTAACACTTGTACAAACTCGTTTTATAACTCCAATATTTTTAATTTATAAAATATCAGTTTTTTTTTTCAAATCTTCTATATAAACCGTTTATAATAATTCAAAAATTCCAATTTAAGCTATTGTATAAATTTATCAATTTTCTATTTCCAAGATGATTAATTAGTTCTTTAGTAAACCATTCATCGACTTAGTTCCATTAGATTCATATTTCCACATTAACTATTTTAGACATTAGTCTAAACTTGAAATATAAACTTTTCATCAAAACTAGTTTGATTCATATAGTTTAGTCAACAAATAAATTTCCTTCCTAAAACGCTATTTCATTAAAATATTTCTTTCCGTATGAAACTATACATAGCTTAATACTTCTAAAATACGTACATAAAAGATTTTGGATTACAAAAGATAGTATTACAAAATATACTGATTTGTTTAAGATTCAGAACTATTGAGGACTATCGACTTCCTGCCTGGTAGTACGCATCTGTGCCAAACTTCCCTCTTCGATTTGCACTATTTCAGGTTGTATTAAAGGAGGATTGACACACTCAAAGTCAACATGTCCCCAATTCCTACTGTTCCCGCAAAAATATGTGATGTTCCCATCCTTATCTATCATCCTTACACTTTTCGCTCTAGCTGATCGGGCTATAGCTTGCTTTCCATGCTGCCTTTCGGTGCAATTTCTGGCTATATGTCCAGTCTGGCGACAATGATAGCAGACTGTCAATCTGTCGACTGGTAAATCGAGTGCGTGCTTCTTCCTTTTCACTTCAGGGCAATGACCAAGAAAATGCCCTTTCCCTTGACATTTAAAACACACAATCTCAGGACGAGCGAACCGGTCATCCACATTCCTTTTCTTTCTCTTCTCTCGGCACGTAACGGCATAATGTCCTTTTTTATGACATCGATAACATATAACATCATCATAGGGACCAGGTCCTTGCCTTTCATTGATTTTCCTTTCAATTTCCGCATGTGCCACTTCTGCTTCTTTACGGGCAATTGCTCTTTGTTCACGGCGTGCTGCTTTTTGTGCTTCGGTTTTCGCCATTTTAATTAACAAGATGTTTTCGAAGTTTCCTATTAAAATTTGCAATCCCTATTAGCAGAGGTTGGATTTTTCAATCATTTCCCAAGTTATAGTTCAATGATCCCCTTGGCTATAACTAATTTGACATGTCATTTTATTTCCCAATTATTACTTTGGAGATATTCAAAATATTTGATTTAAACCAATTCATTAATTCACTTAACTTATATTTTATTTTATTTTCATAAATCTCAGCAATTCGATAATGGGTTTTCGAATGATCGGGACTCAAATCTAAGGAGACCTTACCGAAGAGAAACTATCGCAAACCTACATTTAGAGAGGGGTATTTCCGAAAAGGATTTGAATTTTCAAAATACTTTTTATTTTCAAAAACAATTTTATACTTCTTTAGATTTGAAAACGCTTTAACTAAGCTTTGTATAAACCAAAGCTCTGATACCACTTGTGTAACGACCCGCCCTTCTGACTGCCCCTAGTCGGTAATTAAACCAACTTGAAACGTTCAAAATGACGGATTGTTGTTTAGTTTATGTAATTTAAACAGAATCAGCCACAGAAACACAAAATAATAATAATATTTCAAAAACAAATGAATTTTTATTTCTTCTTTTACAATATCAGAGTTTATACAATGTATTACATTTTTACAACGGAATATTTCTTTAAATACAAAATTCCTGAAACTAAAGTGAGCGTTTTACCCCCTCTCTCTAACTTCGCTGCTCGAAAATCTTCAAGCTGTAAAATACTCGGTCTGACTCGAATATTACATTCAAAAGAAAATAATACACAGGTCAGTCTAATTCAAACTCAGTTATTAGTGCATAGAGGCAGTAATAATTAAATAATCAAATAGACGACAGTCACAATAATTCCCGTCCATCCGACCCTTTTTACAAAGAAATCGTATGACGGTAATTATAACACTTAACAGTGTTAAACAACAAATCAGTAGATTCAAATCATGAACTGAAATAAATGAAAAGAGTTTTTTTTAAATGAAGATGATTTAGAAAAGAACAGAATTGCCAAAACGACGATTAATAACAAAAATTATCAATTTAAACCAAATCAAAATACGATTCAAAATATATTGAATTTGAAACATAAACAATTCCAGCAATAGAAAACATCAATTAAAACATCAATTCTGATTGGCTGCAGTACACGCACGCGTGCACTGCCTCACCACTAGTGATGAAATGCACATAAAATAAACGGAAGTTCACAAACGAGCACAAGGTCAAACCTGAGTTGTGAAACTGGATTCAACACAGGTGCAACTTAAAAAAAAGTACAAATACAACTAAGTTCAAATGAATCTGAACAGAACAAGCTCAAGTGCAACAGTGAATCACACATGAATGTACTGGCAAGAAATAAGCAAGACAATGCACCAGCATTTCAAAACACAAAACCAAACTCCAAAAGATACAACAGTTAAGCAACTGTGAAACTGGATAGTGCTATCAGGAATGTACACTAATATGCCAGAGAAAAGAAGATCACAACACAGCATCAACAATGCAACACTTCAATGAGCTATATACAGTGGTGCAACAATGATTTTGAATACAGGCAGTCCAGGTCAGACCAAACATCAAAGACCAGTGATGCAACTATAATGCAACAATACCAAAGTAATACATGAACCATGATGAAACTATGCAAACTCAAGCTTACAGAGGTACAGATGACAAAATAACAAATGTTATCAAAGTATGCGTATGAAGTACGCAAATGCAACAAAAATGGAACTGCCGCCACCACAAGGATACAAGGGTAAACTGCAACAAATACTGCAGCCACCACGAGATCGCAAGGGCACGGAAATTTTCAAAGAAATAAAACAAGCAGCCTAAAACATCAAAGATAGAGCAATCAGAGTACAAGAAGTACTACTACACATGAACCAGTAATGACAGGTGAACATCAAAATGAAAACTGCAAACTGAATCAGCATGTACAAACTAGCATCAAAATACAACAAAATAACAGTGACAACAGTTGTATAGCAAGTTCATCCAAGCTTACAAGATGATATGCACATACAAGATCAAAGTCGTGCACATATAAACAAATTAACATGCATGACTACAAAACCAGAGACATGGATTTAAGCATGATAATGGTAGTGATCAAGTGTATATGTATTTTCAAGAGTACAACAGGCATGTAGAATGACACAGTAACAAGGCAAAGCAGGTTATGCATTTAAACAAATTCAATGTCAAAGTCAACAGACTAGAGTCATTATGAAACTAAAATATAAGGACTGAAGTATATTCACTTAAACATGACCCAAAATATCATTGTTGAAGATGAGAAGAATCGAGTGTAGACAGCACATTCCAAACGAATTATTATTGGAGCATAAAAAATATAAACATGACATGGTGATATAGCTATTTAAAGTGGATATGCAAGTGCAAACTCAAGTGGTGCATGATATTTGGTTAGCTGTGCTACGGGTGGATAGTGCATACTACTGAAATGCACGCACGAATTAGCAGTGCTACTGGAGGGCGATACATACACATGGAGACAAAGAACGAGAAAAACACACTTGAACTGATAGAGGAGGCAAGTGGCTTCAGGAAGAACAAAGCTCAAAATTTCACTTTAGCATGTAATTACAACTTGCAGTGATTTCAAGTGAGTGACCACAAAACTATTCCATAAGGAGATGAACACTGATAATCCTTAAATACATACCCAAATGCTCAGATGACAAAGTTTACAAAAGAAATCAACAATAGCAAGTTCAACCACAAAAGTCAAAATCACCACAAAAACAACATCACAAACTGAAGTCAAAAAAAATAGGAATCGAACAGTTCAGATTCGAAACCGTGGTGCCAAAGAGTCAAGTATTCGAACCAAGTCACAGTTCAAAACCACGTGAATGGAAAAAGTCAGTAAAATCGTCAACGTCCAGCCCTAATCAAATGGTCGAAACATAAGTTTGAAACTGTTCAAAAAAAAATGACTGAAGGCCAAATAAAATCAACTCGAAGTCCAGAGAATTCAAAGTAGCAGTTTCCAACAAATATCAAAATCATGGAAATCAAAAACAAAAGATCGTATGACTTTAAATTAGATGTGAGTAATAAAATTACTCACTTTGTTCGAGGCGTGAATTGGAGCAACGGTGAGCAGAGCGAAGATTCGCCGATCGAAAACGAAACCCTGGTTGCAAGCAAAGCAAAGGTCGAGAGTGGCCGATATCTTCTCCAGAGACAATCGAGCAATAAGAGCCTCGATCGTCAAATTTCTCGGAACCCTAATTTTTTTTGTCGAAGAGGAACGAACGATTTTAGGCCGCCATTTTTATTTCTTTTCGTTTGATTTATTTTTCTTTTTCGACTTCGAAGAGACTTCGGCCATACTTTTGAAATGAAGGTTGCGTGATTTTGGGCGTGAGTTAAGGCATAATTTTAGGAGTGGGTTGTAACTAATGTTGACCAGTACGTGAGTAGCATAACATTGTATATTTTTCATTCATTTTGTATTGATAAAATTTATTCCTTTTTAAACATCATTAGATATATTACTTTCATTTGCATATATCATATCAAATGTCAAAAATGTAGAGTCTTAAATTTAATCGAATAAGATAAACTCGATTTTTTAAAATCCAAAGATTCTATATTTTAAAATTTCAAAGCAAATTTCCTCTACATTATTTATAAATCCCAATTCAACTTTAAATTCAAATATATTCCTCATATTAAACTTGAAAAATTCAAACAAATTCACAGTTTTAAATCAAAATTTAATTTGATTATTAATTTAAAATAATTTAAAATTCGGGATCGTTACAACTAAACTAGACTCTATAGACACATTTGATGACTCTTGTTAAAATATATTAGTATACGAACCATACTTTGAGTCGTTGAGTCCGGATGTTGTCGTAGTCGTAGATTCGTGAATAGAAACAACAAATTAGAGGACATGTCCTTGATATATTCAATTAGATAAGGCAATAGGGTAATGAAATACATGTGTACTTGATGCATTCAAAGGAAACAAAGTATAAAGAAAAGGTGCAAAACAATTCAAGGCATAGGGAAATTTTGAAACCGATAAAGACATTCTAACTATGTGTATTTGTGCATCAAGAACTGACAGTACTGAATCCAGAAGTTAATTTTTTTTTCTAATCAAGTTTTCAATGATCAATTCATCCTATTAGAAAATCAATACAAAGCAGTAAACATCTCATAAATCATAGATATAGTTGTGTGAGACTCTTATCTCACCTTCAAAAAGAAGATGAAAGGGGCTGAAATCAATGAGGCAGAATACTGACAGCTATTGACTTCTTCTCCTACTTTAGAACTCCTACTTTGATTATCAAAAAACTCCAAAACAGCTCTTAAATTTTAGAAAATCGGAGATTAAATAGTTACTCAAAATCCTAAATTGATTATATAAGAAGATAATAATATAATAAGGAGTTCATACCTTATCTTCTTATAATTTATTGTATTTCCTTTGAATTTCTAGAATAAAAACTAGTGCTGATTGTTGTTTCCACTTTCACCTTTTTCTTTGTTTCCTGGAGAAGAAAACGTAGTTGAACAATCAGAAAATAGATTAGGAATTGACTAAGGAGTTAGGGTATAGATTAAGGAATGGTTAATGGGCTTGAAAAACTAGAGCCCAAATTCACTAAGAAATGTTAATTAAATTCTTTAGCTTACTAACTCTTTTAATTCAAATTTTAACTAACTAAGATTTTCAAACAAAAAAATCCTAAAAAAATAAATAAATTTCATATTTGAAATATTTTATTTCACTTCAAAATTTAATAAATCTATGTTTGAAATTTTAAAATAAAAGAATTTTCCTATTTTATTTAAAAGTCTTCTTTTTAATATTAATAATTTCAAATCAATTATCCAAATTTAAATTTAACTTCTTAATTAAATCTTTAAATCGACAATTAAATTTATTGACCATTTGTTAATTAAAAAATTATTAACCAGGTTGTTACAGGTGGAAAGAACACCTTTACAATATTGCAAATCCATAGGTGGCAAGAACACCTTTCTCTTTACAAACAATAGTAGAGATTAACAAGTAGTTATATCTCTAATATAGATTCTTATAGTTTTAGTTTAATGATCCTATTTACCTCTCATATCAATATGTCTTTGAAATCAGTGCGAAATAGGATGAGACAAGAGAGAGAATGATTGAAAATTCATGTATATACTTTATTACCTTTTGTGGTTTGTAAATCTTAGAAGAATAGGAGTGAAATATTATTGATTTGGAAAGAGAGTGAATGTCTATTAAAGGATTTTCCCTACAAAATTATAGAAATGAAAGAGTAAGAGAATAATGGAGAATTTGTAACAACCCTCTCCAGAAAGGGCCTAATTTTCGATGCAATAAAAGTCCATCGATCCTTAGGTCCATTGCAAAGCTGGTTGTTGGTTCGTAAAATTAACTAAATGAATAATACATAGAGTTCTCTATCTATGCTTTTAGAATCTCACAACGAAAAGGACAAAATATAGTAATAAAATAAGTACCCATTTCACAACTTTTCAAACCCCAGAAATACAATATTACAAATATCCATAACACAATGTCTCAAAATAGAACATCAACAAGTTTAAAATCTAGGTACATCAGAAAAAATCATAAGCATAAATAAATAGCTATACCGTCACTAGTCTTCTTTGCCACCTTCACATTTCACTAGCATCGTTCCCTATAACCCGTGGGTTGTAATGAGAAGGAAATCTGAACAACAATATCCGTTGAACGAAAATCTCGTCTTACCATAATAGTATTTGGGCAGTATCATTTAGATGAGTATTATGTATTATGCATTTAATATTATGTCTTTTTAGTATACCTCTAACTGTAAGCCAATGACTCTCCCAGTTAAGCTCTATAACGTATCTCTAACTATTGGCCAATAGCCCTTTCAAGTCTAACTTCGCAACTATAATGCGGGTGCAATACAACTATGGAATATATTGGGTCCCACGGCCCCTCTCCGTGAACCATATCCTAATGATGTAAGAAAAGTACTTAAGTCACTTAAGACCTTATTAAATGGGAAATAGGTAGACTTCAACTATTTATTACCTAAACCATGGGTAGATCCCCGTCATTTAATACCTAGACCCACGATAAACCTCTTTCTAGTACTTCCTAGCTGACATCATAAGAAATCTCATAAGGTCACTTAATACTTCTTTAATTGGGAAGAAGCAGACCCTCCAATAGCTATTTAATATCTCAACTCCGAAGCAGACCCCCTTTAGAGATTTCCACTACTGCACCTAAAAGATAATCCTGACCGTTTAATACTTCTTGAATGGGAAAGAGGAAAACCCTACAATAGCCATTTAATACCTCTATCCCTGAAGTAGCCTTATCATGGGATATCTGTTCTATGACCCATAATCCAAACCGTGATGTCTTACATAAGTCTGACAATTCATTGGTGCTGGTAGTCAGATTAGCTGGGCGTGCTTACCCTACAGAATTGGGACTAACCTCATGTCCACCATGGGTACTTATTATAGGCGATGTCTCATATCAATTCCAAAGTCACGTTGCTGATAGCCAGATTAGTTGGGTAGACTTCCATGTACTTTTAACTGACATTGCATCCATATAACTTTGTCATATTTCCTCTCTCCAACCTTACAAAATTATACTAACACACACACACATACATAATATATACCTCACATGCATTTACGCATTAAGGCCATATAAGGAAAACTTCTTATTTTGCCTTTAATTATGGATTAATTCCCATAATTTCTCTTAACTTCCTTTTTGTATGGTTTAATGTTATTTGTTACCCTATTTATTTTACGTGTTACGACTATACGTTATTATTATAGTTATACTCAACGTCAATTTTTGGCTAACTAGTAATTATTAAATAATCTTAGGCATGCTAAAAGTATTTCTATACTAAGGTTTTCGCTTCCTATTCGGATTGTTGAAATAATTTAACTGCACAATTCCCATGTCCATACAAGTCCCCAGTCCAATACAACAATTTTCACAATAGCTAATACCATAATTTAAATTTACTGAACAAATCAGATTTGCGCACGCGCGCGCGCGCGCACACACACACACACACACACATATATATATATATTCAGAAAAATGGAATTAGAACATCCAACTTGTTTTGTATTAATATAGTAGAATTAATCCATATATTCCAAGGTAGCAAAACTTTACAATTAAAATCCTTTATATTATATTCAACTTTTAAATGGATAAGTTTGAAGTGGAAAAGGATTCATATCTAATTTCATCATGGAAATAGGCGATGCAAACCATGGATGAGATAAAAATCCATGCTTTACAAGCCATTTCCTAATTCTTTTTAGAATCTTTCGTCATAACAAACACAAATTTAGAAGTGAAAGTTGAATAGAACATAAATGATTCATATTACAAATAATAACGGATTAAATTCTACCAAATTATTATAAAACAAATAAGATTCCAACCAACTCCAGAATTTACTTTTTTTGGAGTGGGGTTTTGGATTTGAAGTTTTCGCACACAAAATTCCCCAAGGCATCAAACGAATCCAAATATTAACTACACAAACTACTATAAAGAAAAAAACTAAGATTTCCACATACAGGTAGCTTTCCCCGAATTCCCTTGGATTTGCTTTTGCATTAACTCCAATCTCTTCCTCTAATTGTCTTCTTTTTTATAGTATAATATATACAACTCATTTGTATATATAGTAGATTCAGAATTCAAAGATTAGAGAAGAATAGAAATAGAGAAATATACATATATGTAAAATTCATTACCATTTTCCTTTATCTTGATTAATCTCTTCCCTAGTGCTTGAATCTTTTATTGTTGAATCTAGAAAGTTTGTTAAGGAGGAAAGAAATTGACAGAGTTTTGTTAGCATGCTTATTTTTCTTGTGAATAAAAGTGAGGGGCAAGCCTCTTATTATAGTGGTTAGAATGCGTCTGGGCCATACAATTAGGATCTATTAAATCCGGGCCATTTGGACCTTGAAAAAACCTAGCCACCTCAACTCAACCGGTCAACCTATCCACTTTTGGCGGTCGACCTCTAGCGGTCAATCGAACTTCTGTCTCGGGTCCTAAATTATATGCTAATGTTATTTTTTAACATTGTATTTTTCTAATTAATCATGGCGTTAACCTTTGATTAAATGTTAAGCTTATTCGTAATGTTATATTCTTTTTTTTCAAACATTAATATTTAATTATAAATTTAAATTTGTTAGAACTATTTTAAATTTGAAAACTTCAAATATAAATAACTTCTCCCTTTGTACTCCGATAGCAAAGCTCAATATATGAAAGTTGTTTAGAAAATCACCACGAATACAATGACGTAACTTTTATGGCCAAATTCTAACATTTGTAAAATTCCAATTTTTTAGTGTCATTATTAGTTCATTAATTTCTTTTAAATTTTAGGAGGTGTTACTTCTTCCCCCTTAAACGAATTTTGTCCCCGAAATTTCTAAAGGAAAGATAGCATAATGCGCACTCTGTAACCATGTTATTTATATAACCATCTACTTAAGCAAAAATGCAATGCAATTATGTATGCAATATGCTATAAGTGAGCTCAATCCTAGTGTGAATGCAAGATCATGACATATAAGCATGTATCCAAACAACCTAAATATGCATAAGATTCTATATGAGTACAAAAATAACAGGAAAAAGTATGGCAACTATCCTCTACCATCCAATCTAGAAACAACTATGTAACCAAAACCTATACAATACTAAATTAGAGAGAGAAAATTTACCAAATAAAAGCTCAGGATGAGAAGCCTTCATCTTCCCTTCTGTTTCCTATGTGATTTCCACTGGATTTTTCCTTATTGCACTCGAACCAGCCTAATTTCTTTGTTACAGAGCTTCCTAACTCCATGATCCACTATACGCACTGTGGCACGAGGTGCTATCGGCTCCATCTCTGTATCGCTAACTAATTAGGCTCTACTATAGTAGATGTGTCATATAGATATTTATTTAAATGTGATACATGAAAAACATCGTGGACTTCGGCTCTCCTCGATACACAAGTTTCCCCACCCTCTCCAAAATTAGGAAAGGCCCAACAAATCTTGGCCCCAACTTCCTCGATGTTTCAAACCTCATAACCTTCCTAAGAGGGGAAACCTTAACAAATACCATATCTCCAACCGAAAACTTCAACTCTTTCCTTCACCTATCAGCATAGAACTGCTATCGATCCTAGGCGGCCTTCATTTGTCGCCTAATCACCTCTACCTTTTTTGTGGTCTCATAGATCAAATCTGGTCCTAGATGAATTTTGTCGATAGTTTCCCACCAACAGTTGGGTGACTTGCACGACCTCCCGTATAAGGCTTTAAAGGGTGCCATACCAATCGTTGCTTGGTAACTATTATTGTATATGAATTCTACTAAGGGCGAATGCTGCTCCCAATGTCCTCCCAAATCCATGATGCAAGCTCTCAATAAATGCTCTAAAATCATGTTAACCCTTTCTATCTGTCCGTCAGTCTATAGGTGATAAGCGGTGCTAAGATTCAATGTCGTTCCTAAAGCTGATTACAAACTCCTCCAAATTTACTAGTGAATAAGGGTTCTTTATCACTAATAATGCTGACCGAAAATCCATGCAATCATTCCACTTCTTTGATATACATTTGCGCTAGAGATGCTGCCATCCCATTACTCCTTACTGGAATAAAGTGGGCACTTTAGTTAGTCGATCCACTATAACCCAAATAAATTCATTGCCACTTTGACTTCTAGGCAACCCATTTATAAAGTCCATCGAAATATGCTCCCGTTTCCAAGTCGGTACTTCTAAAGGCAATAACAGACCTCCGGGCTTCCTTTTTTTTCTTTTATCCTTTGGCAAGTCAAACATTTAGTGACATATTTCGCTAATCGCCTCTTCATCCTCGGCCAATAGAAAATCCGCTTCATGTCCCTATACATTTTATCCCCCACCAGATGAATAGTCATCCTAGAATGGTGGCACTCAGCCAGTACTTGCTCAAGGACATCTTCCATTACTAGAACATATAGTCGTCCATCTCTCCTTAGTCATCCTCTTTCGTCGATTGAAAACTTACAGATGTAGGGAAATGCTCTCTCTACCCAACTTGTCTAAAATGTTGACTGTTGTCACATCCCTCTTCTGTTCTTGACTGATGCGGTCCATCAATGCTGGCCTTACTTCCATAGCCGCTAGGTATCCTGCAGTGAATTTTGATGGCGGTTAGAAATTAAAATTCGAGAGTAATTCTAACTGCCTTAACTCATATATGGCACCATGAGTAGCATGCCTCTAGCTAAGGCCGTCAACAACAACATTCCCTTTTCTAGGGGTGTACTAAATTTCAAAGTCATATGATGTTACAAACTCTGTTCACCTCTGCTACCTAGGTTCAAATACTTTTGGAAAAACAGGTATTTAAGAGACTTATGGTCAATAAAGTGCTCAAACCTTTCCCTCTAACGATAATGACTCCACACTTTCAAGGCGAATACGATAACTACTAACTCTAAGTTATGATTGGGATACCTCTTCTTATAGTCCTTCAACTGCCTACTTGCATAGGCTACTACTTTGCCTTCTTGCATAAGAATAGCTCTTAACCCCATACTACATGCATTGCTATAAGCGGTGAAAGGCTTCGACCTATTTGGAATAGTTAGTACTGGTGCACTAGTCAACGGCTCCTTTAGCTTCTTAAAGGCTTCCATGCATCTCCCATCCCATGCAAATACTAAGTTTTTGTTGGTTAGGTGATTTAATGGCGCTACTATCATTTCAAAGTCATTGATGAATTTCCTGTGGTACCTGGCCAAACCAAGAAAACTCCTAACTTCAGTAGCGTTCCTTGGGATCTTCCAGTTTTGAATTGCTGCTACCTTTGCAGGGTCAACAACTAACCCTTCCTCAGAGACAACGCGACCGAGAAATCTTACCTCCTTCCTCCAAGAATAACACTGAGAATTTGGCTTTTTGCCGGCGTCCTCTGAAGGTCTCTAGTACCTCCATTAAGTGATCTTCATGCTCATCTTCACTTTTAGAGAATACTAGAATATCATCTACAAACACTATGATGAACTTATTCAGTTGCATTCTAATGTTCCAAATCATCAAATCCACAAAATATGTAGAGGCGTTTGTCAGCCCAGAAGGCATTACTTCCCGTTCATACAGTATGTCAGGAGTGCGAAAAGTAGTTTTATCCTTGCTACCTTTGGCTATTCTTAATTGATGAAACATAGTAGCCAAGTCTAGTTCGGAAAAGCTTTGCCTCTAACAAGTTGGTTAAATAAGTCGTGTATTCTTGGTAAAGGATGCCTATTTGTTTAGTCAGCTTGTTGAGTGCTCGGTAATCGACGGATAGCCTTAATGAGCCGTCGGCCTTAGTGGCAAAGACAACCAGTGGTCCTTACTTTGAAGGGCTACAATGAATAAACCTCTTTTGTAATAGCTCCGAAATCTGCTTGTCCATCTCCTGCCTTTCTTTAGGGACCATATGCCTCAATGGCAGTGCAGCAGGTCTAGCGTCCTTCTACAAGTCAATCCTAAACTCAACCTCCCTTCGGGTAGGAGACTATAGACTTCTTCAAAAGCGTTTGATAGGTCTCGAACTATAGGCATAGATGAGAGTTCATCCTATGATAGTCTAAGAGAATACAAATGGCTTAACTTGATTGAGCTTTGAGGCGTCTCGCCCCCTACAACTCATCAACCATGCAATCCTCCTACCCCAAAAGATAGCCCTGTAGTAAGACATCCAATCAATCCCTAAGATAAGTTCATACCCCTCTAAACCCAAAAGATACGTAATACATACAAAGGCAACACTGCATATTGTGAGAAATGCGGATTAAGGATCTTAAGGCTAGAATTAACACTAGAGGAGGGGGGTGAATAGTGTTTTAAGAAATTTGTTAATCTTTTTGAGTTTATCTAACTTTATTAACAATGTATACACTAAATAGACACAGATATGAACACAGAATCAAACACAGATGCAAATATAAAGTAAAAGCAGTAAAGGAAAGAACACACCGGATTTTATACTGGTTCGGAGTTACCCTACATCCAGTCCCGCACAACTAAGTACGGATTTCCTTTCAAAAGCAATTCAACAATTACAACCCTCGATTTCAAGGCTACGAGGTACACCCTCCAGAATACCAATCCTCTGGGTAGGAATACTTGATTTACCGGGCAACAAGTTCACCCAATTGATTTCCAGGGCTACAATCACACCTTTTCTCGCTTGATTGATTTCAAAGGCTACAATCACACCTTTTCTCGCTAATATATTACAAAGAAATCTATAACTCTGAATAGCACTGAGAACCTTGTAGAGATAGTGATGTAGAATCAAACTAGAAGTAATCGAGTATGATTCGATGTTGATTTCGGCAGAGTAATGGTATGATTTTGTAATAAGAAATGTGGAAGATGAAGAGGAGTGAAAACCAGAAAAAAAAGTGATTAAAAATTCGTTGAAACTGACCCCTATTTATAGAAAACCAACAGCCATGACCATTCATGAAGAGTTATGGCGAATAGACGCTTCTTTTGAAATTTGAATTTGAACTTCAACTGTCACTATGTCGACATACTACCTAGGGGCATGTCGACATCCCTCAGCCAAAAATGATAATTTGAATTTCTATAAAAAACAATATTTATCTTATATAAAAACTATTTAAAACTTTATAAATATACTTGAATGTAGTTGAAATTCATAAGTAAATATAAAGAACAATATATACATAATTTAACTATAATTTTATATTTAAATCTAAGTATAAATATTAAAAGTTAAATATATTATTTGAAAAGATATTTAAAAACAGGAGTATTTTGACTTTGAAATTAAAGATGTTTTGAGGCTAAAATTATTTCAAATCAGGATATTAAGATTATTTTAAAAGGAAAGTTTTGAAATCATTTTGAAAACAAGATAATTTTGTAAAATCATTTGAATTAAAATTAGTGGATACAAAACAATGTCCCACTAGATTTTCGTAGGTTCCATCCTACTTAGGGTTCCATCCCTTTAACAGGCTCGAAGTGGATTCCATTCCATAAATAAATTGGATATTAAGATGCCAGTGCTTTTCTACGAGTTTTAACAAATATTCCTAATAAAACAGACTTAACCTTGAACTCTTGATAATCTTGATACTCATGAGTCTTCTATCTCTGTATCTTGAATCTCTATACTGTACAGTCTTCATTCTTGATACCTGCATGGTTAGATCCTGCATATACATATATATCTAAACTTGTAATGTTAGTATTTATATTTTATAATCTATTCTAAGGTTGTTGTCATCAAAACCATCATCTCAAGGTGTGTCGACCCTCCAATAGGATTTGATATAACTATATGGTTGGTGACAAATTGGGTTTTTAATCCTAAAGAGTTAACTACATCCGTGGCTATGAATGAACGTGATGATCCTAAATCAAATAAGGTATGAATAGCATTTACACACTAAGGCCATATAAGGGAAACTCCTTATTTTTCCTTTAATCATGGATTAATATCCATAATTGCTTTTAACTTCCTTTTTGAATGGATTCCTACTTAATAACCCTACTTCGAAGAGTAGGGCTAGGGAAGTCGATAGGCCCGCCCCAACCGACCTCCCGTTTTAGTCGGGCTCTTGTAGAGGCACTTTTCGATCTTGGGATTTTCAACTCATTTTAAGGGATTATTACATGTCTCCATAAACTACAAGCTACTAAAGTGTAACTGCCAGGGCTCGAACCGTCACACTCCGCTGGGGAGCTAGGAACCCCTACCAACTCCACTAGAGCCATGGACATGGTTTACTATATTTGTTACCCTATTTATTTTATGTGTTACGACTGTAAGTTATTATTATAGTTATATTTAACGTTAATTTTTGGCTAACTAGTAATTATTAAATATTCCTAAGCATGGTAAAATATTTCTATACTAAGATTTTCACATCATATTCGGGTTGTTAAGGTAATTTAAATGCACAATTCCTATGTCCATACAAGTCCTTAGTGCAATACAACAGTTTTCACAATAGCTAATACCACAATTTAAATTAGCTAAATAAATTAGACACACACACACACACACACACACACACATATATATATATATATATATATATATAGAAAAATGGGATCAAAACATCCAATTTGGTTTACATTAACATCGTAGAATTAATGCCTACATTCCAAGGGAGCAAAACTTTACAATTTAAATCTTTATATTCTATTCGACTTTTACATGGAAAAATTTGAAGTGGAAAAGGAGTCATGTCTAATTTCATTACGGAAGTAGGCGGTGAAAACCACGAATGGGATGAAAATCTATGCTTTGTACACCCTTTCCTTATTCATTTTAGAATCCTTCGTCATAACAAACACAAATTAGGAAGTGGAAGTTAAATAGAACATAAATTATTTATGCACATAATAACGAGTTAAATTTTACCATATTAACATAAAACAAATAAGATTCCAACCAATTCCAAAATTAACATTTTTCAGGAAAATTTTAGGGTTTTGGATTTAATGTTTTCGCATACAAAATTCCCCAAGGAATAAAACAAATCCAAATTTTAAATGCATAAAATACTATAAAGAGAAAACTAAGATTTTCACTCATAGATAGCTTTCCCCGAATTCCCTTAGATTTGCTTTCGCGTTAACACCAATTTCTTCCTATAATTGTCTTCTTTTTAATTGTATAATACATAATATTTCATTTGCATATATATTAGATTCAGAGTTCAAAGATTAGGGAAGAATAGAAACAGAGAAATATAAATATATGTAAAATTCATTACCTTTTTTCCTTTAACTTGATTAATCTCTTCCCTAATACTTGAATCTTTTATTATTTAATCTGGAAAGTTTACGGGGAATGAACTAACATAATTTTGTTAGTATGCTTATTTTTCAGGTGAATAAAAGTGAGGGGGTTAGTCTCTTATTTATAGTGGTTAGACACATGTGGATCGTACAATCAAGATCTATTAAATCCGAGTCGTTTGTGCCTTGAAAACCCCTAGCTACCTCAAGTCAACCGATCGACCTGTCCTCTTTGGGCAATCAACCGCTAGTGGTCGACCGGTCCAATGAAGGTGATCGATCGGCCTTCTGTCCTTGGTCCTAAAATATTCGCTAATGTTAATTTTTTAACATTATATTATTTCTTTCTTTAATTAATCCTACCATTAACTTTGCTTAAACGTTGAGCTTATTCTTAATGTTATATATTTTTATTTAAAATGCTAACGCTATTTAATTATAAATTTAAATTTGTTTGAATTATTTTAAATTCGAAAACTTCAAACGTCAATAACTTCTCTGTTTGAACTCCGATAGCGAAGCTCAATATATGAAAGTTGCTCAGAAAATCGCAAAGAACACAATGGTGGGGCTTTCATGGACAAGTTCTATTGTTTGTAAAATTCCTATTTTTGGCGTCATTATTAATTAATTAATTTCTTATAAATTTTATGGGGTATTACAAAATTCCTCTTGAAAATTCATTTTCCATACCCTTTAAATAGAAGATGGAAGCATGTGCCCACTTGTAAAAAGATTGCACCAACATCCTTTCATTTGAAATCTGAATTTCAAAATAACTACATATATATGACATATCAACGAAGAATATGATGACATACTCTAGTTAATCTTGAAGTTATTTTTAAAAATTCAATTTTAACTTACAATTTATAAAACTTAGATTGTAGGTTTCTGTTAAAATATTCGGGATCAAAATAGAGATAAATTAAAGAGAAATATCAACGATATTTGCTATGGGGCCTTTAAAAAATTTTCTAAGACTCAAACAGACTTGGTGATTACTTCAAATATCTATATCATCAAAGTACTTGTGTTTCATTCAGCTTGAGTCAATTTTTCTATTTCATTTTCTTTGATCAATATTCATATATATATATAACTCATTTGCTTGCATTGAGTTTCTTGTCTACCTTTGTAAAATATCTTCATAATATATCTAAAAATGTTGCACAACTCGAAGAAATGTCAGTAATAATATTTATATGGTTGGTGTCATCAAAATCAATACTTAGGGTATTAACAATATATATTATAATTTACATATTAATAGTAAAATAAATATATTTAAAAGCATATAAATAGTAAATAATATGCTTATATATTTCTAAATATATATACTGTATTTAGAAATAAAATTTTCGATTATTTCTTAAGGTCTAAAACAAAAGTTCAAATATATATATATATATATATATATATGCGTGTGTGTGTATACATTTACGTGCGTATATATAAACATATTATAAAGTATAGTTTTAATATATTATTTAATTCATATTTTATATGCATATATATATATAAAATGTTTGTTTTTTCTTAAGGTTGAAAATATAATAAGTAAAAAATCAATATAAATTTAATTTAATTACACTGATCTGGTTAGTCGATAACACATTGTACTACGAGCTATTTAGACATTCCCCTTCCCCTCCTTGCTTTGCTCACAAAAGCTGAGCTATTTTAGTTAATTCTAATTGGGGTGAGGGCTTAAGGGTAGAAAGTATAAATATAATAGGAGAATGGATGGATATTTGTAGCCACCAAAAGGATATATAATATCTATAACAACATTGTTGTTAATTACCGGATTAATTAAGGTTAATTAGTTTTATCAGAGATTTGTGAAATTTAATTGTGCAAGTAAATCTAGTTTTGGAATAATTGATTTGATTTATTTAAGAAACGAGTTTTATTTCTTAAAGAAGATTTCAATTTAAGTTTGAAATGTTATTAAAGTGATTATTCAAATTTGGCATTTTGGATAGGATTATAAAGGACGTAGAGTGAGAGTCTAACATGAAATTTTAATTTTGGAAATTTGATTAGGAATTTTATTTGGAGTGAGTTTGGAAAGTTGTGAAAAATCTTATATTTGTGTAAAATGGAAACTAATAGATTGAAAGTTGTTAACTTCAGAATTTCCCATTTAATGAAAATAAGATATTCTCTCTTTTAATTATTAAAAATGAGGGTTAAAATAATTGTTTAAAATATATTTCTTTCTTTTTAATGTAAATTTAAGAGATAGAAATATATTGTAGTATGTTGTGTGAATTTTTAGAAGTGAAGTCAATTTATAAAATGGAGTTTAAAAGGGAGAAAAAGAATGAAATTCTTTTATTTAATTATTGGGTTTGGGCTTAATGAAAATCTAGCCCATTTATGTGTTTAATTGAGAAATTTATTCTTTCCTGGAATTAACAAGACGAACATTTATGTTCATTTCTTTTTACTGTAACTCAAAATAGAAACTCCTTCTTCTTACTTTCAAAACCAAAACCTAGAGCAAATTCAAAGTTTTAAATTCAAATAAAATCCTAAAAAAATCCAGGAAAATTAAGGTAAGCTCTCTAACCAAAATTACATCTACACTTGTAATCATTTATGTAATCATTGAGTATATTTTTAGATTTTTGTATTTTGTTAAATTGAGTTGTAGGTTTTACTTTGGGAAAAAAAGTTCATGGTAGAAGACAAAAGCATTTCAAGGCTTTAATGAAGATTTAGCAAGCTATAAGAAGTTATAAAGGTGAGTAAACCTCACAAGCTATCTCTAAATTTGATTGCATGTTCGTATATTTAGTTAAGCGAATGATTTTAGTAGAAATTGAATCGATTGCCATGGTTATGTGATAATTGAAAGGAATGCTCCTTTGAAAACATGATATGGTTGCTGAAAATGTATTAGGAAAATGTGTTAAAGTAAAACAGCGATAACCTGCACGTTTCGAACCCGTTTGGGGTAAATCGTTTTAGGTTAGAAACTAGATTCAATGAGAAATAATTCTCTTTTGGTTACTTTTTGATATTTGACCTGAATAGAATTGAAAGTACAATAACAATTTTGTCTTTAGTATAATTTTCTGAGTTTTAAACCTGAAATTGATTTGGCCATATCTTTTTCGTTACTGACCGGAATTTTATAATTTTTGATGTTCTATACTTTTCCCTACAACTTTTATGTTTTGAGTTTTGCAATATTTTATGGTTTACATGGTTGAAAATGCATTTTAGAGTCGCTATCCTGAGAATAAACGGCGGGATTATGGAATTTAAAACTGAAAATCATTTTAACTGTAACATTTGAGTTGTATGTCAGATTATAATGATCTTTTTCTTGTTGGAAAGGTTATATTGCAAAATTTTGAGGTTTAAATGGTCGAAATTGCACTTTAGTGTCGCTAGCCTGAGAATAATAGATAGGATCAAGGAATTTAAAACTGAAAATCATTTTGACCATAACTTTAGAACCGTAAGTCCGATTTTAATTATCATTTTCTTGTTGGAAAGCGTATATTTTTATCTACAACTTTTATGTTTGGAGTTTTGCAAAATTTTAAGAGCCTTAATTCTATAATATGAGAAATATTAATAATCGATTTAGTGTTATTGATTTGTTTAAATGCTCTCAAATAACGCTTCATCGAATATGGTATAACTCATTGAATAGAATGTTTGAGTGGAATTTACAGACCCATTAGCAAATACCTAAATTTCACTAGGTAGTATGGGATGCTTTGGTTAAATCCTTGCGATTTCCTTTGGGAATGTATTTAACACTTTAGGGTTGTATTCTCTTTTGGTGTTCGACATTGTGTAGGTTGATAGATCCTTAAGAGATATATAGTTTAGGTTTTCCAGTGATATCCGTAATAAGCGAGACTTACTAGCTTCTACTATATATTTGAATTTCACCAAGCGATACAGACGTTCTGGTTAAGTTATCATGATTACTAAAGTGATAGTATTTGACACTTTAGAGTGTATTCTCTTTTGGTATTCGGATTTCAGGCTGATAGATCCTTAAGATGTCCACTCATGGATCCTTGATATCGGTTGAGATTTGGTTTTCCATGATCCTTAAGATCGGTTAAGATTTTGTTTTCCATGATCCTTGAGATCGGTTGAGATTTTATTTCCACGGTATGGATAATCTTTGTACCAGATCGGTATGGAGTAGGATTTTGTTCATGGTATGGACAATCATTGCGATTGGTATGGACGGTCATTGTGATCAGTAAGGATTAGGTTGATATTGAGATATTATTATTTATTCTTGAATTCTAGGCTTTGTGATTTATTCTTTGTTTCATTATATTCCTGTGTATTGAGATGGATTCCGAGTTAAGTTATTCCAGTGACTTGTTTACATATACTACATCTATATTTATTATAAAATCATATATCGTTATGTTATATCTTGTTCTCACCCTTTTGGATATTTAGAAATAGTGTGATCCGTTTATTATTTTTATAATACTCGGGTCAGGCCGAGAGTTTTTCAGGTTACATGACATGTAGACTTTTGGGTGGCTGTGCTTGCATGAAGATAAACATTTTTGATTTTTTTAGTTTATCTCATGTAGGATTATGTGTATGTATATGGGATGTATCTATTGAGGTAGTGACTTGTACTGAATGTATGTTATGTGGGTCTAGTTTATATTTTGTAGACTCATTATATGTATTGTATATAATGTTTATTATTCCATTGTGATATATGACTATGGTTTATATGTTATACTGTTCTGATTTTGAGAAATCAGTGTGTTTATTACTTTAGACTGAGGCTATACACGTCAAATTTTGTTCCAGATATTCAGTGAAAAAGTAAGTATGATGTATATATTCACATTTGATTACCTGTAACAAGCCGTATTCTTCGAGTTATTAGATGACATTATTTATAATGTTCTTTAATAATACAGGTATAATGGTGGGGTCGTTACAATATCTCAAATATTTTCCACCTTTTTCACCACCTATTTGAACTTGGAAATCAATTTAGCAAAATTAAAATTTAATCTCATTTTCTCCCTTTACTTTATCATAGCATGGATGACCAACCATACACACACAGACACGTGTGTAAAAATATATGCTTTGACCTACAATAATTAACATATTAAAGAAAAATCTACTTATCTCTTCATCGTTAATGGTGACCTCATCTAGGTCTAGCTGCCACTTTTCTTCTATTCAATCTCTCCATCCCTCTATCGCTTTTACTCCCGCTACAGCGCCTCTCGTTTCCTTCGCCACTATTCTGGGCCTCGCCTTCAAATTTTGGTTGGCTGTTATGAAAAGGTGTTTTTCTCCTCTTATTGGAACTCCATCCTAAAGCTGCCGCATAAAACCCCGCCTAGGACTACTTGCTTTGGTTACTTCTTCAAGCCGCTTGCCCTCTCCAATGCTGAGTTCCCCCACTTGATAATGCGGTTAAGAGAAAGTCATGCACTTCCCAGTCAAAGCAAAAACCAATATCTATTATCATGTCTAAACCTCATCTTACAGCCATGTCACTCTTCCGACCAACATTTTGGACCTCCTCCCTCCCCTACTTGTCTCTAGCAGCAAAAAACCTTATGCAAATTCCAGCGTCCTTGCCTGATGTTCTGCCTTTTGTTGAATAGTCAATCAAAGTCAATGAAATTCCTGAGCAAGATAATGATCAATCTAATGTTGTATGGTCAAGACTTTTTGCTGAAAAGAGGCCATCTTATCATGGAAACTCTTAGACCTCATTATTCTCTAGCAACCAAAGAATGTTGGCAGGTATACATCTAAACACTTCAAAATATCTTGTATTATTAATGGAATTCTTGTTCCTCTTCAAGAAGTTGTTAATATAAGAGTTGAGTTTTAGAAAAAAACACTTGTAGGTTTCTTTTTAGATGATGGTCTCCCCAATAGTATTGTTAAGAAATTCTTATCAAATCATTGGAGACAATCCTTAAATGTGCATTTTGATAATGATATGTATTTCTTAGATTTTGGAAATGAAGAAGAGTGTCGTATGGTTTTGGAAGCAGACCCTTGTGTTATTGATGGTAAAGTGTTTATAATCACCCATTGGAGTCCCTCCATTGATACTTCTCGTGAGCGTGTTATGTCCATTCCAGTCCTGGTAAGTTCACTTATATCCCCTCCTCCTTCCAGTCTCTTAAGCGCCAAGACTGCTTGTCCAACAATATTAATGATTTGATTTGTTTTGATGAAAATACTAAGCCTACAAATTGTCTTGAGTATGCTAGAACTGTTATTGAGATCATACCTGCTAGGCCTCTACCTTAATGGTTATCTATTGTTGTTTCTGGCAACAAAACCGCCTATATTTCAGTTTCTTACTTAGGCAACCTTTGATTTGTATGCATCGCCATTCATTTGGGCATACTGGGATAACCTATATTCATCTCCTAGATTTGGTCAATCTAGATCTGATCCCTCCCTAAATCCATATAAAAGTTCTGTTGTAGAAACCTCCGCCCAAGAAATAGAGAGCTAAAGTTCCCCTACCACCGTGATGCCTTCGACTTTGCTATCTTCTCCTAACCCTCCTCATGTTGCTCTGTCTCCTCCTACTATGCCAGATACTATTGAGCTAGCTAAACTTGATACTTACCTTACTAATGACTTCTCTCATGGCATCTCTACCAATGCCAAGCTCTCTGATGATAAGTCCTTATCTTTGGATGACATGTCTCATGTTTCGACAAGCCCCCTCTAAGCTCCTCTATGCTCAACCGGGATGATTTTGATGATAGAGTAGAGTACATTATTGTTGATTTATTTCCGTCTTAGATTGATATCTTGTATGACAGTTTGTATGGCACTTTGGATTATGATCATATCTGTTTTTGTGTGAGTTGTAGCTACTTTAGTATTTCAACTAAGCACATGTTTTAATAGTATTAATAAAAAGTGGATGAACCACTTCAAAACCACTTAGCTTTCAAAAAATTAACATATTAATCATTAACTAATTTATTTAAGAGATTTTAATAAATAATTAACATATAACATTTATATATAATTTAATTAATTTTAATACTTCAAATAAATAATTAAATGTCATAAATAATTATAACATTAATATTAATTTGCTCTATTTTAATTTATAAATTTTACAAATTAATTCCAATCAAATAAATTTGAAAATATACTGACAAGTATTATGTGTGACTCCTTGGTGTGAACTCAACCCTTAATAATATTTAAATAATTTAAATATCAAAACCTATACGGACTTTGCCCAAGTACATTGGTTGACACGAGTTCAATTGCTTACATATTATTTAGCTGAATCTTATTTCTAATCATTTAAGCTACACCCAAAGCAATGATATATTGTACACCATTATTCTTATAGTATTGTGTTGGGGGAAATTTGGATTAACACCTTCGAACACAGCAGAAATAATAGGATCGTGTTAATGGTGAGGTAGAACAAATATAAAATTAATATCCTAAAATAAGTAATCACAAATCATAGATGCGCAAATAGAAAAGAAAACACACACAGGAGTTATAGTGGTTCCGTTATCGCAAGATAGTGTACATCTACTTGGGAAGATGAGATTTTATCACTATCTGAGAAAAGAAATTATAAATTGATAATGAAGGCTAAGAAGAAGAATATGAAGAAATACAATTTGAGAGGATGAAGTTAATCTCTAAAGAATATATAGATATTATTACCTAGGGTTAAAGTAATTGATTATGGTAATAAATCAATGCCTCATCAATTCTTCTATTTATATGGAACATGTTTATCCATTTGATTTTTTCCAGTTTTCTCCAATTTGCATGCACACGATAAATTGCCATCATAAATTGATATCTCCTAAATTCTCTTTAATATGGAAACATTGTATCATTGAAATCTAACAATCTCCACCTTGATACTGTATTTCCATCCAAGCCTACCAACTCCATCTACATCCTCATACTCTAAGAAACTCTCGAACAAGACACCATATATATTTTCCGAATGAGCTTCGACATGGACATCACTCATTGAACATTGTCAATGAACTCCGACAAGGCCACCACCTGCCAACAATGTGTTGAAAGTACCCTCTTCATGTAGGACCTATCAATCTCCATAACGAAATCAAACGTCTCCATCTATCAACTCATTATCCCCATGTACCACCATGTGGCACCTAGCACCTCAACAAGCTGATCAAGTTCAAGCAATATTCAAATTTTGTAGAAGGAAAGGACTTGGCAAACATATTTGCTGCATTATCCACCATATGAACCTTCTGAAGATGAATTAGCTTCACTTCATTCATCAAGACAAGAAAGGACTCTCTCGCATCTATATGCTTCGCCCTCAAGTTGAAAGCTAGATTTTCAGCTAAGTGAATTGCACTATGACTATCACAACTCACCACAACTCCATCATATACTAAGCCCAAATCATACATCAACAGCTTCAAGTAGAGTGCATCCTTAGCCGCTTCAATGGCACCTATCAGCTCCGCCTCTGTAGCAGACAAAGCAGCTATAATCTGTAACCTTGCTCTCCAACTAATAACCGTCCCTCCAAGAGTGAACACATAACCTGAGGTTGACTTACTTCGATCTTTGTCTCAACATAGCCAGAATCACAAAACCCAACCAAGTTGAAATCTCTTTCTCTACCGCCAAAAATAGGCCCATTGTCTGGAATTTCTCTAAGATACCTCACAATGGATTTTCTATATATCCACTAACCAATCTAATAGCCTATGCTATGTCAGGCCTAGTGCAAACCATAACATATATCAAGTTACCAACTGCACTAATATAGGGCACCTTCTCCATGTAGTTCTTGTCCTTCTCTGAGATTGAGAGTCTTTACTAGAAAGTTGTATGTGCAAAGGCATGGGTGTACTAATTGCCTTCGCTCTCTCCATGCTAAATCGAGCAAGCACTTTTTGAATATATTCCTTTTGAGTGAGCCTCAGAAGTCCAAGCTTTCTTTCTCTTTGTATTTACATACCCAAAATCTACGTTGCTTCCCCATGGTCTTTCATCTTGAATTTCGCTTTTAACTTCAACTTCAATTTATTTATTTCAGGTTTATCCTTGGAAGTAATTAACATATCATCCCCATACAAGAGCAAATACACCCAACTAACATTCTTTAAATGCTTAAATAAATGCATTCAACTTTAATACTATAACTAAAACCAAATGAAAGCATAAAAGATCAAACAAAGTGAAATAGATACATCACTATTAAAAATATTTATTTTAATTTTATTATAATTTATAAATATGATATAAAATATAAAATAAATAATTAAATAATATATTATATATATAATATAAAAATATAATAAAAATAAATATATACAATTATTATATTATATTTTTATATTATTTTTATATTATATATATAAAATATATTATTTAATTATTTATTTTATATTTTATATCAACAGTCTAAGTGACTGCTTCAGTCCATAAAGAGACTTCTACAACTTGCAAACCCAATTTTCTTTCCCACTTACAACAAATCCTTCTGGTTGCTTCATGTAAATGGTCTCCTCCAAATCACCATGCAAGAAAGCGGTCTAAACATCAAGTTTCTCCAACTCCAAGTCATGAGTAGCAACCGTGGTAAGCAAAATCTGGATGGAGGTGTGTCTCACTATAGGAGCAAATATCTCATCATACTTCATTCCCTTCTTTTGCGAAAACATTTTGCAACTAATATAGTCTTGTATCTCCCATCATCCTTCACCTTGAACACCCATTTTCAACCTATGGCTCGGCTTCCTCGAGGAGGTGGTACCGAATTCCAAGTCTTGTTCTTCTTCAACAACTCTAACTCCTCTTCCATAGCGCAAATCCACTTCGAGCAATCACTTGACTTCATGGCTTCTTCAAGGTCAAATGGCTCATCATGAACCATATGTAGGGCATCGTGAAACTAATCATCAAGGCTAAATTTTGCATATTACCAAATTCCAAACTTCTCGGGCGCCCTAACAGTCCTACTACTAGCTCGAATATGTACAACAAGCTTGAACTCCTTTTAGCTCCACCTTGAACCAAACGTCCTCTAGCTTCATGCACATCACCAAAACTAATAGAAGACACCTGTTGACTACTCTATGACATCTCATCAACTACATCTTTATTTCTATCAAGAACAACAAAAACTCTACTATTGGGCTGAAATGTGGGAACTACTTTCGTCTCCTTAGGCCTATCAGAATCAACTGATGTGGTAGGTAACTCTTTCTTAGGCTTGAACATTACAGACTCATCAAATGTAACATGTCTGGAATGTAAAATCTTCTTATCAACTGGGTTCCAAATTTAATACCCATGGACTCCATTTGTGTATCTCATAGATATGTTCTTTCTTAGGCTTGAACATTACAGACTCATCAAATGTAACATGTCTGGAATGTAAAATCTTCTTATCAACTGGGTTCCAAATTTAATACCCATGGACTCCATTTGTGTATCTCATAGATATGTTCTTGCATGTTCTAGCCACTAAATTATCATCACACGTATAATGTACACACGTAAGACAACCAAAAATATGAAAATAACCAAGATACACTACTTTACCTCTCCACTTTTCTTTTGAAATCTTCCTATCTATGGCTGAGCATGGATTTTGATTTATGATATGCGTTGCAGTTGACAAAGCTTCAGCCTAAAATCCTCTGATTAAGCCCGCGATCAATCTTAAGAAACATGCCTTTTTAAGTAGAGTTTGATTCATCATCTTAGCAACTCCATTGGATTGTGGATCGCCACTTGTAGTGAAATATCTCCAAATACCATGTTGCCTACAGATATCGAGGAATTCCGTAGAGACAAACTCACCGCCATTATCACATCTAAGCACCTTCAACTTGCAACCAAATTGGTACTCAACTAGAACCTTCCAAGCTCTAACTTTCTCAAAAATTTCTGACTTGGCCTTTATCACATACACCCAAACTTTTCGAGATAAGTCATAAATAAAGAAAAAAATACTTTGCTCTCTTAATGGAAGCAGTAGCAACCGGTCCTAGACATCTGTATATACATAATCAAGTACTCTCTCCGATCTATGGAGTCCAACTCTAAAAGATACCTTTATCTTCTTACCCTACACACACTCCTGGTGGAAATCTAATTTTTTGAAGCTTTCCCCTTTAATCATCTTCCATCTGTGAAGAAACTCCAAGCCGTTCTCCAAAATATGACCTTATCTGAGATGCCAAAGTCCGATGGAATCCAAAGCACGAGAACTACCTACTTCAACACAAGAATCTCCAAGTACATTGGTTCCTTTCAGCAGATACAGATTCCGGAATGCATCACCCTTCATCAAAACTATTGCATCCATATAAATCTTTAGACTATCCTTTTGTATAGTCATATTGAATTTTATAGATGCCAACTGCCCCAAAAGAGATCAATGACTTCTGAAGTCCTAAAACATAGTAGACACCTATAAAAGTGCAAATCACTCCGTCAAACATGCAAATTCATACTGTACCATCTTCCATGGCTCTAGAACAAACATCATTTCCCAAAAAATTGCACTTTCCTCCTTTCCAACAAAAAAGCTGAAGTAATCATTATTTAGTGTCATGTGGGATGTAGCTCCTGAATCAAGCACCCAATGGTCTAATACATCCGATGCTGCTTCAATCAACACATCGTCAGATATAGCTTTCTCCACCGCAATCGAAGAAGATCCATCCTCGATCTTCTTATTAAAATCTGAATAATTTCTCTTCCAATGCCATTTCTTACGGTGGTGACACTTCCCATCTATAGACTTTCCTCTCCAACCATTTTTGAGCTTCGAAGACTTGGAACGCCTCCTATGATTGCAACTCTTCTTCTCCTCTCTTCATATGTCAATGAATAGACACTGACTACTACTTCCTCCTCTACCTCTACTCATCTCCTTCATATGATCTCTCAAGTCCTTAGAGAGAAGACCCGACTTTAAATCCTCTACCATTAAAGTGTTTCTCCCATATATCGGACTATTAGCGAAACCTCTGTAACGCTCCAGAAGGGAACATAAAAGAACCATCGCCTTCTGCCCTTCATCTACATTCAAATAAACAATCTTCATCAAAATATTATGAAAGAAACTAAGACGTGCCTTCACTGAAGTACCCTCTCACATCTTAATAGTGAAATATGTCTTCAACGAAATCAGATGGTTTGTAAGCGACTTCTTTAGGTAGAGATTCTCTAGCTTGGTCTAAATTCCTCTTGTAATTGTTTCACTGCTAATCTCCAAGATAACATTCTCTATCATAGCCAACTGGAGAGTAGTAAAAGTCATTCTTCCATCTCCTCCTTCTCTACGGCTGGAACATCAACGAATAACTTTTCAATGTCAAACTCCACCTAATGAACCCTATTCCTCCTTAGAGTAGCTCACACCCTTCATTCCCACCACTCGAAGTCATTATCCCCATTCCACTTCTCTATTGTCAACGGGATCTCGATGCCACATAAGATCTGCTAACATAGGGTCTTGCTTCAACCGAGGTACCTTCATCTCCTACCATACTTCCTAACACCTTCCTTCAATAATCAAAGAACTCTGATACAAGACTGTTGGAGAAAAATTGGACTAACACTCCAAATGCTGGAGAAATAATAGGATTGATAATGAATCTAAGAAGAAGAATATAAAGAAATACAACTTAAGGGGATGATTGTAACCTCTAAAATATGATTATCTTTATATAGCAATTATTACTTAAGGTTGAACTAATTGATTTATGGTGATAAATCAATGCCTAATCAATTCTTCTATTCATATGAGAAACGTTTATCCATTTTCCTCCAATTTGCATGCACTTGATAAAATGCCTTCTTTAATCAGTTGATTAGGTAATTGATTGATTACTTCAAACTCTCATTTTTTAATAAGTCCTTTTCATTTGGATAATTATCTTCCTTCTTTAATGCATTAAAATAGACAATAAATTTGAATCATAATTCACATTGATTCAAATATCTCTGAATCTTTTTTAATATGAAAATATTGTATGATCAAAATCTAACATATCATACCACCATGGCAATGTTGATTAGTACAATCTGATCTATATTTATAATGAAAATAGTATGAAAACAATAAGGTAGCATCATTATTAAACTTCATGTAATGAAAACAATATATAACTCCAACCGCTTCCATAGATAAAATTTGCCTTCTAAGTTGTGCAATAGTTGCAAGCACATTGAAAATTGCACCTCTAGTAAGGCTTTTTTTCAAATAGGTACTTTATTTGCTAGAAAATGATGCACGGAGTATAGATATTCGGGGAACAAACATTCGTAAGAGTTGAAGAATATACTCTTGGTCAAAAACGAAAGTATCGTTCCCTACTACCATTAGCCATACAAAACAATTACACAGCCACTATTGTAAAAATGAAAACATAGAATAATGCTTGGGAGATAACAACCGCACAAATTAACCCCACCACTTCTATTAAGAAACTTGAAACACTCCCCTAGTCAAAACAACTAGGTGTTCGCATTTCCCTCTTAAAAGAACTCCAATTTAGATCCAAGGCGATTGTACTCTCCTATTCTACTTCGCTCATCACCAACTTCTCCCATATAGCTTCATTGTGCTATGACTCGGTCTCCACTTCAGTCGAAGCTCTATGCCTTTCAAAATTTGTGAATTCCTTTCCATCCATATATTCCATATTAGCGAGGTCATCATAGTGTTAATTATTTTTCGGTAAGAACTATTCCTAAAATGATTAGCAAAAATATGCGAAATCATATCCTGTATGGAATTTTCTGATGTAGGCAGAATTCTTAGCTTGTCCCTAATTTTTATTAGATTTAAACAAAGATATGAAATATGCTAAACAACTTAACTTATTATTGAATGGAAAAACAAACGTTCTAAATTGAAGAGATAACTATTACAGAAAGCTTGCAGAAATTTAAACTAGGTTAATCCTATAAACCAGGAACCAACTCTCCTATTTTACCTCAGCTACCCACGACCTATTCTTAAAACATGCCCACGTCTGTATAACAACTTACAGACTTATTCAACAAAACAAATAAATAAACTAACCTATGTTTAGATTAAATAAATAATCCAACATATTCCCCCTTAATCTAAACATGATTGAGATTCTTAACACCCAACAACTCGCGCATCTTTTCAAACTTGATCACAGACATAGGTTTCATCAGAACATCTGCTCTCTGTTGATCAGTGTTTATGTGCTTGATAATGATCAGCCCCTTCTCTACACAGTCTCGAATAAAATGATAACGCACATCTATGTGCTTACTACGACCATGGAACACAGGGTTTCTTGCCAAGTCGATAGCAGACCTGTTGTCAATATTAATCACGACCGGCCCAGTTTGAACGTCTGAAATTTGGCTAAGAAGTCTATGCAACCATATTCCTTGACAAGCAGTGGACGTAGCAGCCATAAATTCAGCCTCACAACTCGATAAAGCTACACATCTCTGTTTCTGAGAGAACCAAGTGATTAAAGATTCATCCAAGTAAAACGCCATACCTCCAGTACTTTTCCTGTCTACTACATCACCTGCCAGATCACTATCGGAAAACCCAGACAGCATGTAGTCTCCTCGACCATTTATGTACACCAAGCCATAGTTTAAAGTTCCTTTTACATACCTCAATATTCTTTTAACAGCACCTTGATGAAGTGTAGTAGGCCTCTCCATAAAACGACTCACCACACCAACTGCGTATGCTATATCTGGACGGGTGTGTACTAAATACCGCAATCCACCTACAGTACTCTTGTATTCAGTGGCGTTAATAGATTTACCAGTCTCATCTTTATGCATATGTAATTTAGGCTCCATTGGAAACTTTACTTCATTACAATCAGACATACCAGCTTTCTCAAGAAGTTTCTTAGCATATGCCATCTGTTTTAGCTCAATGAAACCTTTTCCATGTTCGACCTCAATGCCAAGATAGTAGCTTAATTTACCCAGATCAGACATCTCGAACTCTTGACTCATCTGTCTCTTAAACTTAACAATATTGCTTACACTGGTGCCTGTAACAATCAAATCGTCAACATAAACTCCAATAATTAACGACTCGCCACCCTCCCGTTTTGTATATACAGCATACTCCAGGGGACATTTCACAAAACCAAGCTTCTCGAGACATTTGTTCAGCTGTGTATACCAAGCTCGTGGAGCTTGACGGAGGCCATACAATGCCTTGTACAACCTGTAAACTTTCTCTTCTTGTCCCTTTTTCACATAACCTTCAGGTTGATTGACGTATACCTCCTCATACAATCTGCCATTCAGAAACGCAGATTTTACATCTAAATGATGTACCTCCCACTCGTTCTTGGCGGCAAGAGCTAGCAGTAGGCGTACCGTTTCCATTCTCGTTACAGGAGCAAACACTTCTTCAAAATCAACACCAAACTTTTGCACATACCCTTTCGCCACCAACCTTGCCTTGTGTTTCAGAACTTCACCATTTGTATCTCTCTTTGTTTTATACATTCACTTCAAGTCTATAGCTCGATGACCTGGAGGTAAATCTGTCAGCTCCCATGTTTTATTTCGCTCTATTGCTTCAATCTCACAGTCCATAGCTTTCTTCCAGTGTTGTTCCTTGATTGCTTGGTTATAGCAGGCAGGTTCATCGATACTAACCAACAGAAGCTCATCAGCTAATTCATCAGCTAGTTCCACCTCCTCAGTCTCATTATAAACATCACTAATGAGTCTAAAATTTCATGGAGGCTCGCTCCCATCGTATGTCTCGTCTAAGTCGAGCTGTGACTGAACTGACCTGCCTGATCCTACAAAGCTTTGACTTGATGATTGAACTGAGCTGTGACTTGATGTTGGTGTCGCTGAATGAGGCGTAAACATGCCACCACCTTGTTCCTCTTCTCTATCTCCAGAATTCTGCTCCTGAACTTCTTCAGCCTGATGACTTGTTACTACAAAGGATGAGGTTACCACACTACCAGTTGCCTCTGTTTCATTCCACTCCCAACTCTTTGCTTCATCAAAAACCACATCTCTGCTTACAAGTATTGTCCTTGTATCAGGGTCATATAACCTATAAGCTTTAGTTCCTGCTTCCCGTCCTAAGCGTACAACACATCTGCTTCTATCATCTAATTTCTTTGTATGCACACTAGGGACTTTCATGTAACAAACATAGCCAAAAACTCTCAAATAATCGACCTGAGGCTTCTTCTTTGTCCAGGCTTCATATGGTGTAGCTCCCTGGACTGCTTTCGTTGGTACTCGGTTCAGAAGATACACAGCATGTCTAATGGCTTCCCCCCACATGTATGATGGCATATTTCTCTCATTTAGCAGACTCCTTCCCATAGCTACCACAGTCCAATTACGACGTTCCACAACGCCATTCTGTTGTGGGGAATATGGCGCCGTGTAGTGTCTGAGAATTCCATTGCTTTCACAGAAATCAGTAAATTCAGTTGAGCAGAACTCCCCACCTCTATCTGTTCGTAAAACTTGTATCTCACTGCGTGATTCCTTCTCCACCAATGCCTTAAACTTCTTGAAGTAACTAAATGCCTCATCTTTTGTTTTGAGCATGTATACCCACATAGCACGACTGAAATCATCCATAAAAAGTAGAAAAAATCTATTACCAGAGAGAGTCGTTGGCGAGATGGGACCACATATATCTCCGTGTATCAATTCCAAACGTTGCTTTGAAGTGAAATCCGCCTGAGATGGAAATGGACACCTGGCTTGCTTGGCCATTAAACAACCTTTACATACATCTTTAGGTTGAGTAAGAACAGGCAGACCTCACACCATTTTGTTCCTAGACATGAGAAGCATAGAATGAAAATTCACATGACCTAGCCGTGAGTGCCACAGCCAGGTAGTCTCATCTGTTTTCGTCAATAAACATGCATCTCTGTTATCTTTAACAACCAGCTTATACAATCTGTTCGAGGATTTCTTTACTTTCATGATCAGTTTATCATTCTCATCATAAATCCACCTTTAATAAGTACTTTACTACCACTTTCTGATAGCTGACCTAAGCTGATTATATTATTGCATAAGTTCGGAATAAAATATACCTCTCTAAGCATGCACTTCTTGCCATCCTCTGTTGTGAATATTACCGAGCCCTTTCCATGTATCTCTACTTTGGAGCCATCACCGAGCTTGACCTCTCCAGCCACTGTTTCATCAAGCATTTCGAACATACTACGTAGGCCAGTCATGTGGTTACTGGCCCCGTTGTCAAGGTACCATATGCTGGTTTCATTCAGTCTGTCATTCCCAACCATACAGCCCTCTTCGTTCAGCAAAATCATTTTTCTCTTATCATCATCACACTCAGCCAACAGGAGCGTGGGTTCATCAGCTTCAACTTGTGACAGATTAACTTCATTCTTTGGTTCCTTCTCTCTGCGTGCCTTTCGACACTCAGACTGGTAATGTCCAAAAACATTGCAGTTGTAACACCGTATTTTACTCCTGTCTCTGTAACTCGAGTGAAATCTCTACCCCTTGCTTCAGTGTTGCTGCCTGGACCACCTTTGCCTGCTCTTCTTAACCACTCCTCCCGTGTGAGAAGCAAATGTCCATCTTTACTTTCCCTCTTCGCCCACTCTTCTTATGTCAAAAGAAGTTGCTGTTCACCACTCTCCTTTTGCCCACGCATCCTTTCCTCGTGAGCCTTCAGGGATCCAACCGTTTCCTCCACAGACATTGTCTCTAGATCACCAAATTGTTCAATAGCTGACACGATATGTAGGAACTTTGTAGGTACAGCTCGAAGGATTTCCTTTACCACATAAGCTTCTTCAATTTTCTCTCCCAAGGCCCTGATATTTGTTACCAGGCCATTCAATCTCATACAAAACTCGTCAAGCTGTTCACTGTCTTTCATAGTTAGTGCCTCAAATTCAGATTTAAGTGTATGGATTTTTTCCTTCTTCACCTTGTCTGCACCCAAATGAACCGTTTTGATTGCCTCCCATGCTTCTTTGGAGGTTTTCTTATCTGCAATAGACAACAACAAATCCTCAGGAACTCCTTGATAAATGATAGCCAATGCCCGTTTATCCACCTTGTCTTCAGCTACAGTCTTGGGATCCTTTGGTTCTATAGCATCCCACACACCATGGGCTTGCATAAAGACTGTCATCTTCATAGCCCATGCTGTGTAGTTAGTTTTCGTAAGCATTGGATAACTTAAGCCAAAAGAACTTTCCTTGCCCTTTGTGTCCATCTCTGCTCTGATACCAGATATTAGATTTAAACAAAGATATGAAATATGCTAAACAACTTAACTTATTATTGAATGGAAAAACAAACGTTCTAAATTGAAGAGATAACTATTACAAAAAGCTTGCAGAAATTTAAACTAGGTTGATCCTATAAACCAGGAACCAACTCTCCTATTTTACCTCAGCTACCCATGACCTATTCTTAAAACATGCCCACGTCTGTATAACAACTTACAGACTTATTCAACAAAACAAATAAATAAACTAACCTATGTTTAGATTAAATAAATAATCCAACAATTTTGTCCCAAAGAGAAGTCAAATAGCTGCACTCAAAAAATAGATGGTTAATATTCTCTTCTTCCTGGTCGCATAACTTACATTCCAATTCAATGTTTGGGTTCCAGCTGTGAATCTTGTTTTTGGTATTTAGTTTGTCCATTTTTGCTAGCATTTCACACGTTGACATTTTTGGTGCACATGCACTGTTCCAAATATTTGAGCACCACTCTAATTTTGGTTGTTTGTCCCTGACACGTTCCCATGCTAACGAAAAAGTAAATTTATGACTCCTTGTTAGCTTCCGTTGCCAAATATCTTCCCTTTTATCTCTATTGATAGGTATATTTTTATTTGTTGTATAATGTGAGAAGGCAGATATGAAATATCTTCCCTCCATCGACCATTGTCTATGAATGCAGAAACTTTTCTATCTAGGCCTCCTCTGATTGGGGTGGCTTGCCATCCCATCATGTCTTCTAATGATCTACCATCAATCCACATGTCGAACCATAAGCTAGTGCTTTCTCCATCTCCAAATTTCCTCTCAATAATTTGTTAAATGTGTTGTCTTGTCTTAAGAAGAAATTTCCATTAGTACGATGCATTGTTGTCTTCATTAACCACCCAAAAACACTTCCCTTTACCATATTTGCTTTTCATCCAGATCACCCAGAGAAAGTCTTGTTGCAAAAATCTCCGTGTTAGTTTAAGTGAAACTGCTCTCATGATGTCTTCCAGCTTTCTCAACCCCACACCACCTTCTTCTTTTTGTTTACACATGTCATTCCAATTCAAGTTGTGCTGTTTGTTTTTCCGTACAGAGTTAGAACATACCGAATCATTTAATTCTCCTTCTCATTCGCTCGAATAGTGCAAAAACGTGTATTTTTATATAGAAAATAATTTGTTATAGAAAGCAAGTTTTAAATAGTTTTTAAAACTTGTTTTCAATAATAAATTATTTTCTATATAAAAATACACGTTTTTCACTATTCGAGCGAATGAGAAGGAGAATTAAATGATTCGGTAAACGCATGTGTCCCATAGAATTTATTCTAACTATGATGGATGCATGTAGCCGACAGAATCACATCCAAAACATTTGTGATTGGGTATGTCACTGTTTTGATTAATTCAATTCTGTCGGCTATGTTGAGAGTTCTATTTTTCCAATTGTTGATTATTTTGTTTATTTTATCTAACATCATAACAAAATCTTTTGCTTTTAGTTTGTCGTGAAATAGGGGAATTTCCAAATAAGTGATTGGGGGATTCCCTGCTTGGAATTTCAATATGTCTTTTATTTTACTTTTTTCTCATACCCTTTACCGAAGAATAATGTTGTTTTCTGCTCATTAATTTCTAGACCCACAATATCTTTTAAAATATACAAGACCTTGGCAATGCTTTCTGCATTATGTGTACTGGCTTTTGTAAATATTAATATGTCATTAGCATATAGTAACTGTGTAAGGGTGGGTTCATTAGAAAGACTAGGAATAATGTTCCGTTTATGGTATTCCAAATCCATCCAGATACCGAAGTACTCCATAGCAATTGTAAATAGATAAGGGGATAAAGGGTCTCCTTATCTAATACCTCTGTTAGTTCCAAAATATCCTACTGGATTTCCATCCAATAAGACCGAGAATGTGGTAGTAGAAATACATTCATATACCATATTAATAAACTTTACAGAAAAACCTATGCGCAGTCGCATATGATGTATGAATTCTCTACTAATTTTATCATAGGTCTTATGTAAGTCTTCATGGAAAGATTATTATTAGTCGTCCTATTAAATCCCCTTACCATTTCGTAGGCTAGTAAAGAATTTTCTATGATGATTCTACCTGGAATGATTGCATTTTGGTTGACTGATATAAGATTATCTAGGTGTTTTTTCATCCTATTGCATAAAAGATTTTCCAAAATTTTGTAACTAACATTACATAGAGAAATTGATCTAACATCCGATAAAGACCGTGGGTCTGCAGTTTTTAGGATTAAGCAAAAAAGATATGATTAATATCTTTTATAATCTTACAAGATTATTGTATTCCCAACATAGCTTGAAGGACATCATCTTTGATCAGATCCTAGTGACTTTTATAAAATTTTGAGTTAAAACCATCTGGGCCTGGTGAGCTATTATCATCTATTTGGAAAAGGGCAGCTTTAACTTCTTCCATGTCAAACGGCTTATCCAACATTTCTCTAGCATTTCTTGTAACAATTTTCTTACAAATTACATATGAGAAATTAGATTTCACAGAATTTGAATTAAGAAAATTAGAGAAAATAATTAATGGCTTTCTTGTTCAGATTTTCATTTATATTCACCCAATTGCATTGATAGTCAAGCATTACCTTGTGAGTTTGCCTAGAGCTGGGTTGAGAAACATTGTAAAAAAAATGAGATGCTCTATCCCTTTGAGTAAACCATTTCATTTTTGTTCTTTGCATGTTCTCTAATTCTTGTCTATGTATAAGGTCCGAAAGTTGGTCCACTCCTTGCCTATAACTCCTAATTAGTTGACCATCAGCTGGATGGGTTATGAGTTGGAAATAACTCCCGTCTATTTGATTTCTCTCAAAGCATTGATTTGATATTGGATTGACTGACTTTCTCTCTACTGTCTTTTGAGCTTAACTTTGATACCTTTTAGTTTAAAAATCAGTTGAAAAAGGGGATTTCCTGTGCATGGTTTATTCCAAGTAGTTTCAACTAATTCTTTACAGCCAGCTCGAGGTGACCATGAGTTGTTATATATGAAAGGCTTGTTTTTCGAAGATGGACCATAAGGAGCAAAGTTGAAAATAACATGGGCATGGTCACTTGTAGAGTGGTTTGCAAAAAGAACCGAAAAATTAGGCAATTTGTCGTATTCTTGCTTATTAATGAAAAGCCAACTTATTTTGCTATGGGTCGACATGTCTAGACCACCTCTCCAAGTGTAATAATTTCCTATTCCTTATGGTTCATATAGGTTTGTTGCTATAATACATTCGCCAAAATCAGGGTCAGCATTAGAATTTTATCCTCCATTGGATATTCTGTCATGCGAGTATAGAATAGCATTGAAATCTCCTACTACTACCCAAGGCATTTTTGATAACATTAGTTTATTGCTTAATGTAATACCAGAGGTCTTTTCTATGTTCCAATTTATTGTAAGCATAAACTATGGTACCGAAGAAAGTTAAACCCAATTTATTATGTATTAGGAAGGAGATAAATTGGTCGCATTTGTGTAATACGAACACATCACATTGCTTATTATCCCACACCCACATAACCAAAATTATTCCTTTGTCAAGATGTTTATTATTGCGAACAAAGTGCCAATCTTTGTTTAACAATTTAGTGACCTCTTTAATTTTATTTATATGTAATTTATTTTCTAATAAACCTACAAGAGATAATTTAATTTGTGCCATAATCTGAGAAACATCTAATTGCTTGGATGAGGAATTTAAACACCTAACGTTCCAAATTAGGAAATTCATAAAAAAACAGGGTTTTGTGGACTCCTCGATTCCACGTGAGGAGTGCTCATCGTAGTCTTTGTACATTTCATCTTCCTACCTTTTGTTTTCAAGCTATTGATAGCATTTTGCTATGTAGGATTGTCCATCACATCCAAATTGAGTTGAGATTTGAACTTGAAGATGTTGTCGTCCAACCTCTACCCTCGTTGTGGCCTCATTCTAGTGGAAGATTCGTTAAGGTTTTCGCTTTGACTGTAACACCCTGTAAAAGTAAATAAGAAATAAACTAACAAGAGAAGAATTAATTAATAAATTAATAATAAGGCTAAAAATGGAAATTTTGTAAATGTCGGAATTTAGCCATAAAATTGTGTCGTTGCGTTCGTGGTGATTTTTTGATCAGTTTCCATATATAAAGTTTTAAAATCGGAGCTCATACGAAAAAGTTATTGACGTTTGAAGTCCTCGAATTCAAATTAATTTAAATGGAATTCAAATTTGAATGAATAATTAATGCTAAAGTTTGAAATTCAAAGATTAACGATAGTTAGACTTAGGGGTTAAGTAAACGCTAAATCGGAGTTAAAGTTAAATATTAATTAAGGAATAAAATAAATAATCAAATGGCACACAAAAACATTTTCGAAATAACACTACTAGTCGACCGCCTAGGTAGGAGCGGTCGATCGGTAATATTAGTGGCGGCTAGGGTTTTAACACTATCAATGGTCCAGATTTTATTATTTTAAACCGACTTAAATTCAAAGGCTTTGGTGGTTTCTAACCACTATAAATAAGAGCCTAGCCCCCTCAATTTTATTGGCAAATTATTTTGGGAACTAAGCGAAACTCTGTAAGTCTCTCTCTTCAAAGATTTAGAAAATTCTCTAGGGTTTCAGGTAAGAAATTTTGTGTTTATTTCTAAATTTCTAATTCTATTCTCCTCCAATCCCTAAATTTCTAAATCTAATTCATATATAATTTTCTTGTTTTATATTTCTAAAAAGAGAGACCCGAAAGAGATTTAAAGTGGGCGTAAGCAAATCCAAGAGGAAGTGCTAATGACCTTTTGTGAGTGAAAATCTTAGTTTTTCTTATTTTAGTAATTGTATAGTATAATTTGGATTTAATATATGTCTTGGGGAATTTTGTTCTCGAAAACATCAAACTAAAACCTTAAAATTTTCCTAAGCGAAATGTCAATTCTTATGTTAGGATCTCAATTATTCTATATTAAAATAATGGAATTGTATAAATATTGCAATTTTAATATTTTACATTCTATGTCACTTCTCATTTTTTTGGAACTAATTAAGGGTTAAAAAAAAATAAGTTAGAAAATGGTGTGTAAGGTACGGATTCTCTTTATTCGCAGTTTACACTGCCTATTTCCGTAATTTAACTGAAAAATCCTTTTTTCGTTAGTATATGTAGAAGTTGAATAGAGCATAAAAGGATTTGAATTGTAAATTCTATTAATGTTGATTCTACTATTTTAGTATAAAATAAGTTTGGTATTATATACAAGCATGTTGTTGAATTGAGGATATTGGATATATAGTATGTTTGTTGATATAGAATGTAACACCCCTAATTTTTAATAACATTATTCAGGAGATTTAATTAGATAAATTAAATAGAATAATGTAAATATTAGTGTGATAATGGTATTGAGATTTGAAAATTTATTTAGAGGCCGTGCTTAAATGAACATAAAGAATGAGTTTATGGAAATGGTTTATTGATAATTAATAAGAGAATAAAACACGGGCCTTATGGGTAATAGCCACACCCATAACCCCATTATCCTTAAAACCTTATTTCCATTCCTCTACACATTCATTTTCTATTAAAAAAATCTCAAAACGTAAACAAAAAGATTAAAGCCGGCCATAACGTAGGGAAAGAAAAGGGGAAAATCAATTAAAGCTAAGCAATCAAGCAAGGGGAATTAATCAAGGATCAAATCTCAAGTCCTTATCCAAATCAAAGGTGAATAATAATCAAAACCATCTCTATTTTTGTTATTAAAGATCATTTGATTTCAGGTTTATGTTTAAAACCTTGTGTGATGATTTTAATGATGATATGCATGGATTCTATGATATGTTTGATTCAAACAAGATTGTTTGATATATGTTTAATTCGGTTTTTAGGTAAAAATCGTATTTCTGGATTTTGAATGCCATGAGGAATTTATATTTTATGTAAAATATTATTTTGGAGATGGATTTTAATTTTTGTAATTTTCCAAGTTATGGAAAATTTATTATGAATTTTAGAAGAAAGAAAAGAGTAATTTGGGTTTAAAATTTTTTCGGCTATTATATGGAAGAATTTGGGTCTGAAACTTATAAATGTTAGATAACATATTAAAAGTGAATTTCTATGATTTTTTGGGATTTTTCCTAAGTAAGTTACTATGGAAATTAAATTAAGGACAAATTTTCAAAAGAGACCGGTTTTTAAAAGTATTGGCATAAATATGCTACTTTGAAAACTATTTGCAATTGTAGGCTAGTTTTAGCCAGCTCAGCGATGAGTTGGCCATTTTAAAAAAAAATACGGGGCGCGCTTGTGAAATGCGCCCCTTAAAATTTACACTGGCGCATCTGCCAAATGCGCCAATGTAAAATTTTCAACCTAAAACAAACTACAAGTAGCAGCTAGTCATTTCTCTTACAACATATTCGAGCTAGAAAACTCAATTTCGTAACTTTCTTCCATTCACCTCAAAATTCATTAAAATCTCCTCAAAATCTCAAAATATACAAGGATTACTAGTCGGATTACTTCTATCAGCTATTTGGCATCAATTTGAAGGTATAAATATGGTTTAACTCAAACCCTAGCTCAATTTTTAGGTATTTTCATATTCTATTTTTTACAAATCTACTCTCTCATTTTTATGCTTTATTATATCATTAGTATTTGTTTAGCAATTGATTGTTCCAAAATTAATTACCTTTTTGGAAGTATGTCGGATTTCATCCTAATTATTTTTTACTTTGATGGAAAATTGGCTATGAAAGAAAGCAATACACCAGTATATGTTGGTGGTAAACAAAAGGGTTTAAAGGTTAAAAAAATTTGCTCTTATCATGAACTAAAAGAAACGGTTTATAGGGTTACAAAAATTGATTCCCAAGAGTATGATGAAAAACTAGTAAGCAAGTGGGTAACGGATTTTGGATTTTCTACTATCGACGTAAATGATGATGAAGATGCCGATGCTATGTTTTCCGTTAATATGAAAGTGATTGAATTATTTGTAATAAAAGAGGAGTTGAGACATTTTGAAGAGGCAATTGCTACTAATTTGAACCAACATTCTACTCAAATTCTTGGTACTGTTCCGAGTTATCCGTATCAGAGCAATCCAAGTCCAGTATTTCCTACTTGTGTGAATACAAAGTAAGTAATTTGTTAAAGTATTTACATTTGAGCAGTTGAAATTTATAGTGTTTTGATCTCATACTCTTTTTTTCACAGTTTTATGGTGCATCCGGGTGGTTCAAGCTCTAGATCGGCAAATAATCAATTTTTACACTTCGTACCTTCAAATGCTAGAGAGGTTAACAATGATGAAGGAGGTCGTAGTTCACTGCGTATAGATAGCATGCAAGTTGCTTTAATGGATAATGATATGTCACGGATGGAAAATATGAAAGAATAATGAAGCTCTAGAGTTTGAAATTGATCATGAGAAAGAAAATGAAAATAATGAAGCATCTTTGGTGGAAGAAGATAATGACGATAACGATGAACATATGGAATTTCAAATGCCTTTGACAGATGATTTATGTAGTGCGCAAATTATGGCGGCATCATTGATTGAAACTGTTACTCCTATTAGAGACGTATTTACCTCAGAGTGTGTTGATTCTGGTTTTCAAGTGGGAATGCAATTTAAAACAAAGAAAATACTTATTCAGTAGTTAAGTGAGTATTCCATCAAGAATTCTGTTTCTTTTAAACCCATAAAATCCCACAAAGCAGAATACACCGCGATTTGTAATATTGATAAAAATTGCCATTGGAGAATACATGCAGTTGTCCCTAAAAAATCATTTATGGGGTGGTGGGAAATTAGAAAATATAATGGAAATCATACCTGTGTTAATCCGATTATTACTTCAAATCATAAACAAGCTACAAGCAGATTTATTGCTAATAAAATACTACCTTTTGTGAAATCGGATTTGAATACCACTCCTTCTGTGATTCAAGTTCTAATGTCGGAAACTTTTTTTTTATCAAAATCAGCCACTTCAAGGCGTATAGAGCATTACATAAAGCACTTGAGAGAGTTTTTGGAGATTGGGAAACATCATGTGCTGAGTTACCACAATACTTAGCTACTATTAAAAAACATAATCTAGGAACAGTGTTTAAAGTGGATATCGAAATTTCATAATTTTTCAAGTTAATGTGGATTTATTATGAATTTTCTAGTAAAGAAAATGGTTTAATTGGGTTTAAATTATTTTTGGTTATTATATGTTAGCTTTGGGTTAGAAATTAAAATATATTAGAAAATGTATTAAAAGTGATTTATGGGAATTTTTGGTGAATTTTCCTAAGTCTTTTATTAAAGATATAAAATTATCTAAGCATGGGACTTAAATGTTTTATATGTTTATAAAAGGAGGGGTAATTTGCTAAATATTTTAAATTATTAATTACTGAATTTGGCAGCACTTTTAGAAAAGACTTTGAAAAATAACTGGCAACCAATTATATATTGACAAATAAGGCAAGTTAGCTGGAAAGACATTACTTTAAAAAGTTAAAAATCAGTTTTGTAAAGGGTTGTTGCTTCGCCACTTTTGGCAGCCACCTTTCGACCCCATGCTACCGCCTCCAACCTAGTTGAAACTAATACACATGGTATCAATGCTTTGGTATGTAGTGGATTGGAGATAGGCGGAAGATATAGAGTCGAAACATGCTTTCGAAGGGGTAGGAATAGTCTTTATAAACTCAGAACTATTTTGGTTACAAAATGAGGCTTTCGAAGGAAATAACTTTCGACTTAGTCAAATACGCCTTTATTTTAGAAAAGGGGCTTTTGAAAGAGGTTGCCGCCTTTTGTTTTCAAAGTAAGTATTCGAAGGGGTCAAAACCCCTGCTGCAACATTCAACCTCTCGAATCAATGCCTTCGAAAGGGTTCTTTTGCCTTAAACTTTGAAGCCACTTCTCCATGCTTTCGAAAGGGTTGGTTTTGAAACCATCCACTTTCTTTTACTTAGAAAGAATGCTTTCAAAAGAGTTGCTTTCGCCCTAGTTCTTTTGAGACCCTTAGACAAATTGGAAGTTAAACCCAAAGGTTTCAAAAGGAATGGTTTTAAATGGTTTCGAAGCCATGTTCCACAAACTCTTACTTGAATCCAATGCCTTCGATAGGTTTGTTTTAAGCAAGGTGTTTTAATACTTTCGAAAGGTACATAATGTAGGTTTCGAAGGGGAGGTACCCCAATGTTTTCGAAAGGTTTACTTGAGTTATTAAACGTAAGATTTTCAATGCTTTCGAAAGGCAAGTTTAAAGTGTTTTGAAAAGAGAATGTCTAAAGTTTTATAAGGCTTTCGAAGGGATACATTCAATGATTTCGAAAGGTTTATTTTTAGAAGGTTTCGAAAGGCATGCTTTGGCCTTTCGGCCTAGTGTTACAAGGTATAGTAGTTAACTTATTTTGAAAGGGGTACTTTTAATGGGTTCGAAAGGTATTACTTAAAGTTTTTAAGCAAAGGTTTCGAGGTGTAACCCTAAGTGAATGACTCGGATGTTAGAATACCGAACTGGTATAGGATCGTGCCCAATACTTTAGCTAATAAGACCCTAGCTAATATAAGTCCAAAATTCCAGCGTGTTTAGGGCTTTGTCATAGGTAAGACTAAAATGAAGTTACACACAGAAAGGAATATACAGAGAGAAGATAGGTTATTGGTGAGCCCACAAAATCATTAGGTTCAGTTGACCCTAGAAGAAAATAGTTAAGGGCAGTCAGCCCAGAAGTGCATCTAACAGAAGTTAGATAATTGATTGTGTCCGGTATCCCGAGTCAGCCAGTGGTTAATAGTTATCCAAACAAAACTATATTTTCGGCAGATAGTCCACTGATTGCCTCATTTATGTGCATATATGATATTGCTACTATTGCTTTAGTCGGTTTGGTTGCATGTTTTGATTTGCAGAAGATACGCTTTTATAAGGATATTAGTGGGGGGAAACCTGTTCCGCTAAGTGGCGTGGTCTCACTTAATATCAGTAAACCAAGATGTAATACTATTATTCACACCAGGCTTTATGTCTGACTCGAAGTTTATGTTTCCCCCTTAAACTCTCGGATGGTGGATTGAACGAATAAGCTTCCGAAGACGTGCAGGAGGCAAAGCTAGCTATATAGGAGCTATTTAGTTTGATTTCCGTTGTGTTGTATTAGGACTAATTTGTCTATTTACTACTCTGTTCATCCAAGAGGGCATCTTCATATGTCGCTCCTGGCGTATATTGTAATAATTATATTTGATCAAAACCTGGGAATCGTTCTGGGACTGATATTATGGAAATGTAATTAGAAAAGTTATTTTTATTTCTGTGTTGATTTTATATCATATTCATGTGCTTCTGATATTATGGATACCATTAACATTACCGTATTTTATAATCAGAAGTTAATACTATGGATGACTGCAGCACCTGTAGCACTTAGCTTCGGGCCTCAAGATAAGGGATGTTACAAACATTTGAAATCCACATTATAAATATTTATTTTACAAATATATGCATTTTAAACTGCATATACTTACATTTTAAACTACAAATATTTGTAGTTCTAATTGCAAATATATGTGGTTTAAATGCATGTTTTGCTTACAACACTAATTGGGTGTTTCATAAAACTTGTTTTTCAGAAGGGTTTTCATGTATAAGTTCGAAAATAAGGGGCGGATACTAATTTACACTTAAGTAAATAAATCTATATTATATAAATTTAAGTATTAATAATATACGGAACATAATTTTTATTATTCTTTATTAGCCAAGCACATATAGGGATGTAATATATTTACGTAATAAATTTATATTCATTTTAATTTGTATATTACAATTTAAATATCGATGCATATTACACACACATGCTTACTAGTGTAGAGGCATGCACAATACGTGAGTATTTTTACATATGTAATAATCAATATGGACTTTTTATGAAGCCATCGGTAATTATTTGATTACCTTTTTAATGTGAAACACGTTGTAAAATATATGTTGATTTAGATAATTTTAAGTATCTTACATAATCCAAAACACAATCATTGTTTATTAGAGATGTTATGTGACAATAGTTGACATCTTACTTTGATATTAGTATATATGGTGGCAAACTATTCAGAGCAAGTGTATTTAAGAACTTTCGTTGTTATACATTGAATGATAGCACCTAACATATATATATATATATACGTATATGTATATATTTGTAGGGGCAATGAGAGTTCTTATGAAGAGTGAAATAAAATAGCAAATATGAGCAATTAATCATGGAATTATTCAAACGAAACCCATAAATAATAAAACCAATTCCACCTTGGAAGGATGGTTTAATACATGCCTTTATCATTTAATATTTAATATGTTGATAATAATATAAAGCATATGAAACAAAGATATATGAGTGGTTCTCACAGTAAACCAACATGGCACCACCACCATCTGTACAATTCTCTTGTTGCATCTCTTACAAAACCTACCTACACTTGACCATCTACAACCAATTTCATTGCTTTCCACAAAAATAACACATATCAAACCCCTTGCTTGACTTTGGAAGTTGTTTTAAAATTGAATAACATATCATTATAAATACTGAATAGTAAGAAACCATTTTTAAAACCAAAGGACATACGTCTATCCCTTGTTAAATACTAATAGCAAGAAATTTATTTTAAAACTAAGTAGTAAACATCAACCTCGAATAGTATACAGAATATAGAAATTTATTTTGAAACTGAGTAGTAAACATCAATTCCAAGCACTATAAAACTTAAGGTTAGATCCTTACCTAGAGGAAATCCTGGCAGTAACATCAGTCGATTACTGACAAAAGCGACATTCATTTTGGTGATGGAAGCAGCATCAGTCATTTTAGAGATAATAACGACATTGGTGAATTTGGATTATTAGGCATTAATGGAATCGGGGTTAATAGGCGTCGATGAAGTAAGGGATAATAGGAGTCGATCCACTTAGTACGACTAGACTATTTGGATGGAGAACGATTTTGAAGAAGAACTATTGTGCTTTTTGTCTGGGTTTTGCATTTTATTTGAGAAAGAAGGGAATTGAGTACTGAAAGAATTGCATTTAGCATTGCGGAAGGGGAAGTGTTCCAGCCTACTTCATGATCTGTAATAGGGATGATGCATGTACCAAATTATAGCTTTCATTGTCTCTGAAGATGCTGTACAGAAACACAGAACAAATGTTAGGGGTATTTTTGGAACTTCAAAAAGACACCGTTGAAGTAAGTTCATTGAATTTACATTATTAAATGTAGATACACAAACATAAACACACATACACGCTCATACACGCACATATATATTGCAAAAATAATCAAGGAACTAGCCCAATGATTTTTTTATAACAAGAGTGATACCTGATTTAAGCAGAGCTCATTTTGGTGTCTTGGGGGATTGAACCTAAGACCTCCAAAACCACAATCTAGAGATCTTATCAATTATCTTGAAACAATAAGATATATATATATAATTTAAATTTGAGTTATGGTTAATTGCAACTAGTGCGGATTTAAATTAATTTGTAAATTGATATGTCATTAATATATTTATATTATATATAAGATATGGACATATATCCCAATATTCATGTATGTATACATTTACCCATATGTCATTTGATTTCATATATTATCTTAGATAAATATTTATACATGTTATATTACCATTAATATTTACATCGTATGTGCCAATATTCATGATATAAAATAGCAAAAATAATATTTACTTGAAATTAATTGTAAACCACATCTCTCTTCATATCAAACTAACATTAATATGGTAAGATTTTAGGCTTCCTTCTGCTATAAATAGAGGGGAAGGACTCGTTTTTAAGGATCTTTTGGCTCTAGCTCTTTCTTACTCTAATTTCTTGTAATCAATCATGGATTTATATCGACCCGTAAGAACTTGTACTTGGAAACCAGTGATATAATCAATAAAATCACTAAGTGGATGTAGGCCAAGGTTGATCCAACCACTGTAGACGTTGTGTGTTCTTTCTTCACTCATTTTAATTTACTTTTCTTCACTTTAATTCTCTACATAATCTCTTGGGTGTTTGTGTCATTTTTAGTTCAAACATTTTTTGTGCTTTCACCGAGAAAGATATTCTCAGGCTACTTGGATCCATCATCTACTAGTGGATTTCTTAGATCCAAGGGATAGATCCAATCTTTCAACCTTATTGTTCTACTATTCATATTTTTAACAATCTAATAGAAGTTATTCGCCATGGCCCCAAGGAAGGAATGTGTTACAAACTCCAGAGCTGTTGATGATGCTAAGAATCAAGGTAATTAGCATGTGGATGAAATTGCCCGGTAAAACCAGCCAGAGATCTAGAATCCAGCTGATGTCGTGATCAGAATGGAGATGGATCGTATGATGAAGCAGATGGAGGATAGGTTCCAGGAGAGTTGTAATGAGATGAAGCAGCAAATGTAGAAGAACTTAAGACTGCTGAATGAGCTGACTCAGAACCGCCGCAGAAGGAGCAGAAGGGACTTAACGCCATTTGATCCAGAATCTGGTAGTTCCTCATCATCCGAGCAAAGATAGAGGAATATGAAGCTGAAGATGGCTCAAGATACTGTCCGGGCTTCGAATCAAGACATAAGGCAGACCTGTGGCAAGGGTTTGTGGATTGGTACCGAACCAAGAGAATGGATCGGTACCGATCCATCCAATGCTGGAGCTGGACCCCGCCCTTTGGATTGTGGCATGGATGTGACCTCTGGTCATGCCGTTGATTATCAAAATCCAGAATATCGAGCTATTGCAGATGATTTGCCGCCTAGGACTCAAACATGAGGACTGCTGGACAAACGGATCTCTCAGAGTTCGGAGAACCCAGGTATCATGAGTATGCCCGAGAGCGTTTGTCGAGCCGAACACTCGAAGCAGATCTCGACTACAGCCACTCAAAAGAACTTGTAAAACCAAATTATTTGGCCGAGATGGTCAGGAAACTTATGAATGAAAATAAGTATAGAAACAATGATGAATGGGGTACTTCTCCTAGTCGAAATCCTATTACCGAGAACATTCTATGTGTGAATTATCAATGGAGGTTTGTAATGCCAATGGTGCCGCTGTACAATGGAAAGGCATATCCAAGGCAATACTTAGTGAAGTACGAGTGGCATATGGACTCAGCTAGAGCATTTGATGTCATGAGATGTCGTTGCTTTCCAATTTTCCTAAGGGGAGTAGCGACGATGTGGTTCACTTGGCTCCCACCTAGATCCATATCATCTTTCGCTGAGTTGTTGTGAAAATTTCTAAAGCAATTCTGTTTATATACTTCACGTCTGAAAGATGTGATGTCATTATCAAACCTCTTTCAGGGTGCGAGAGAGTCATTAAAGGATTTCTTAAACCAGTTCCATACAACTGTGATCGAAATAACAAACCCCAATGATGACATAGTATTGATGGCATTGATTAGGGAGATTCAACTCGAAACTAATTTTAGGAGATGGTAGGAAATGAAGTCAGCACCGACGATGGACATTTTCTAAAGTAAGGCTAATCAGTTCCTGTGTTTGGAGGAGGCACGGAATCATCCCCGAAGAGGTTAGGCTGGGAGTTCAGTTGAAGTGATACAGAGCAACATTGCTATACAGCAGTCCGGAGGGAGTTCCTGGAATGCGAATGTAAACGTCAGCAACAAGAGCGGCGGTTAGAAATAGAATGACAATGGGGCCAGAAATCGAAAACCCGATAATAGGAATTGTCCAGGATTCCTAAGTATGATAATTATACCGAGTTGAATAACTCAATCGAGAATATCTATCTGGCAACTCAAGATACCGAGCAATACAGGAAACTGGCCCCGAGGGAGTCGACTGAGAAGGAGAAGAGACCTAGTAAGTTCTACAGGTTCATGAGACATGCGGTCATACCACCAACGAGTGTAGACACTTGTGTGATATAATCGAAGATTTGATTCAAAAAAGGAGTTCCATCAGTTTGTGAAAGCTCCGCAGGATGGCATGTAAGGAAATTCCAATTCCCCAGGGATGACATACCAACGGGGGCAATTCGGGCCTAGTGATGAAGAGCCTAAGCGAGTTGAAAACATTTGGTGATCAACACAATCATCGGTTGGCCATGTCCAGTCGATATGCGTCTGAGTAAGATGGATAGGTTTGTTGGTGCTTTGAAGCATACCAAGAATGAGAGTGGTTTTGCTATGGAGGATGGACTCCGACAAAGAAATTTAGAACCATAACGGATGACACTGTTTTCTGGAATAGAGACGCTGATGGGGTGGAAGCCTCGACGATTGACTCGTTGGTTATAACGGCCATAATTGGCATTGCTATTGTTCGAAAGCTGTTGGTTTATTGTGGGAGTTCGGTCAACATTCTATTTAAAAAAGCTTACAACTAGATGCTTTTGGAGGGAAAGGACTTGAAACCGTGTAAATCTCAGATACATGGATTTAACGGGATGGCTACGGAACCAGTTGGGTATATGGAACTACCGGTGGTGCTTGGAAAGGGTAACCGCAAGCGAGTGCGGGTCGTGCCTTTTGTGATGTTGGATATTTACTCTACTTACAATGCATTTTTGGGCCGACCGATCCTGGTTGAATTCAGATCACATATAGCTCCTAGGTGTTTAAGGCTTAAGTTTCCTATAGACAATGGTATGGGAGTGTAATGCCCCAGAAATTCATGGAATCTTATTTTGGTTGGATTTTGAAATATATGAATTTATTTGTATAGGAATATATGGAATTAATTGTGTGCAAGTGTGTGTGCATGTGTGCACGTGCACACTGATATGGCACAAGGAAGAACTCCAGTTTTCTTGAATTTAAAACAAGAATTAAAAAGCATTACAAACATGATTTTGTGATATGGATATCTGATTTCTGGAATTATATGAATCATCCCAGAAAATAAGAAAAGTAGGTTTTGTTTTGAATTCAGTAAACAGATTTTATTTAAAAACCCAGAAGAAAAAATATGTTACAAGGATTTGAAAACCTGTATGCATGTATAGGTGCATATGTTTCTGAAATTAAGGAGGAACTAAATAAGCCTAGATAAGATATGTATACAAATATACATTTCTATAAGTATTGAAAGTATTAAAAAGAAATAAGCAAGGAGAAGTTTAACACTAAAATAGAAAAAGACAAATTGCAAGAAAAATAATTGCTTTAGGCAGAAAATAGAAAGGAGAATTTTTAGAAAATAAACAAGTGACAATGTCACACAATTATCATGACCTAAGAAGAATATAATAATATTCTGGAAAAGGAAAAGGGGAGTGAGTATCACATATGGCCGGTGTATTAAGGGAGAAAAACAAACAAATCTGAAATGCAAAATGCATGAGTCTTGGCCAGGGTAGGAATGGGATTTTACAATGATAAAACCCTAGAAAACCTCTCTTATAAATCCAAGTATAAACCAGAAAAAAATCATTTGCTACCAAAGACATTTAAGAAAACAAAGAAGTAAAAATATTTGCAAGCAGAAAAGCAAGTTCTAAAAGGTTTCTTTTCTAGATTAAGCAAGAGAAGCATTTTTCTGTGAGTAATCTCATTAAACCCATGGCATTAAGTCCTGTTATGAGGCAGCCAAGCTTATGTTATTTTTCTACAGATTTTTGATTTCATTACTATGGTTTTAATGGATGTTTTTAATGGGTGTTTCTGAATGTTTTGATTGCTTTGATGTTTGAGTATTTTGCTCTGTTTGGTTATACCCAGAAATGTAAAAGTATGAAATCATGAAAGTAAATACAGAATACTTGTAACTGGTTTAGATATGGCATGGAAAATGTAGAAATCAAAATGTATATGAGTTGCATTACACTTGTGTAAGTGCTGAGGCTCAAATGAAAGATTCAAGGTTGCAATGGAATATCCAAAAGTGCTGAACCCTTGATCAAATAGAAAACCCATGAGCCAGAAATCTTGTTTAAGCTAGATCTTGAATTTAGTTCAAACATGGTTGCTTATGAAACAATAATAACCCACATGCCTAGTCTCTATTCCCAGTTGTAAATATTCTTGTATTTTCTTTAAGCCAAAATATTTGAAAACATGATTTCCTCTGGATAGGAATGTTAGCTTGTTTTTGAATTATGCTTGTAAATTTTATGTAATGTTTCATGTACATTGTGATTTAGTCACCTAGCTATCTCATGATAGGATTAAACATGAACACTTAGTAAATAAACTAAGAATTGTAAGCCAAGAAGACTGCTGGAATGCTTGTTGTATTTAAAGTATGCAAGTTGGCACATGGCTTGTTTAAGCCCTGAGATCTTTGTGCAATATTGTGAATTATTTTATTGCAATGTGTCCCCGTGATTCCTTTATGGCAGATGAGGCTAGGAATTAATTTGGTAAATGCAACCTTAAATTGATGAAGTAGGAACTTGAGTTATTCCTAAGATGGTTGGTCTGGAGCTATGATAGTTCCTGAGTATTTCTATTTGAAATGTATGTTTGCATAGTTGAATGTGTGTACATAATTAGTCTTACATACTGATCATATATGCATAATGTATCATAAACAAGTCAGGCAAATTGATCAAAGAAGCTATGACACTCATACAAAATGTTTATGTCTCACTCATTTACTTAATATCATGGAACTCTTGATATTGCTCATACCAGATCTTGTATCTGACCCTTGTTTGCTTATGGCATCTGGGGTGTCTCATTTAAAATGGGGCAGCCTTTAATGCTCTTTCAGGGAATGCTGGTTCTAAATAGGAAGCTGCTATGGCTAATGAGAATGATTGGATAAGCATGCTAAATTAGAATTAAATAAGAACTTAGAAGGAATTATTTGCATGTAATCTGAGAAGTTTTTATAGTTATGCTTTGGTTGTTATGTAATGATCTTGAATGCTTGAATTTATTTAGTTGTTTTAACTGAATCTAGTAATGTATTAAGTTTGGGATTAATAAAAGACTTTGTTGAATCTATGCAAGAAAATATATATTTGAGTATTATGGTGAAAATCTGTAAATGATATATGACTGTATTTGAGAAATGGATATGTATATACACATACTGTATTAGTTAATTTCAAGTTACTTAAAACTTTAAGTTTGAAGGTTAAAAATATGAGTTTAGCTAGAAGTAATATTTCAAGAATTTTGTGACTATATGCAGAAGTGTTTTGATAAAAGAAACAATATATTTGTGCACTGTATAAAGATATGTACATGTTTTAAGGGATTTTGCAAGTGTCTGGTATCTGAATTTACATTGCAAAAGCCAGGCACTAATGTTTTGATGATCTAGTCATAAGGTTAACCCACTTCAAAAATAATGAGGTCTGGATTGATCAAGATGACCGGAGTTTTGGGTATAAAGGAAGAAAATACACTTTGTAAAATCTGAAGCTTTCTTTGCAAATGCATGCACAAAGACCTTTTCAAATATTTGAGCAACTCACATTTTATTTTGAATAGCTTTATTAGTCCAGAGAGTACACTACATCTGATATGCACACATATTACCCCAATACTACTTTTGTCAAATGACCCTAAATTCTGGATTCTCTAAATCCAGTAAAGCAACTTGTAAATTAGGTGCAAGCTGAGGTAACTCAGGGATTAGGGAATAAATTTGGTTAAGAAAAATACAACTATATAGATTATGAAAGAATTACTCAACTGACTTGGTTATAAGTAAAGAAATTTGTGATAAAATAACTTGTGTTGAAAATGATAAATGAGTATATCATTTTCCTTTCTGGCTTTAATCAAATACCAAATAATTAAACTAAAATTATGGTGGCTTACTATATAATCTGAGATCACCTTACTATCTCAAACAAACAGACAATCACTATAGGAATGGTCAAAAATTACTAAGTGTAGATTGCATATGATTATGAGATTCATTACCCTGACTCAAATATCAATAGGCATGGAAAATGAGCTATGTATTGGTTGATTAGATATTCAAATACAATCAGGATGCACTCTTGCTAAACAACACTCTGATCCAAGCAAGAGGGTCACATACATCTTCATATGTATGTGAATATATTTATTAATGAACTGATATAAATATATTAGTAGAAAAATTAGGATCCTGGATAATTTAGTGGAAAGGCTAAATGACTCTAGGAAATTATTGATGTAAAAAAAATAAAAAAAAATTAGGTGAAATAGCTAGGGTCATTTCAGAGAGTAGTGCACGGAGATCAAGGTTGGTCACGAGTGTATGTCACTGAGCAAAAAGAGACGAGGGGAAAAAAGAAAGGAAAAAGTGTTGAGGGGACACTCTGCATTAAGGCTTTGAACGCATAGCAACCACTGCCTGAGCCTTGGCTCGAGCAGCATCGTCGGTTCCATAAGGATATGGATCCGCAAAAAGAGCCGCTGGATGGAAGGCAGCTCCAGCCAAGTTGACGATCAACTTTCTGATCGGCCAGGATGATCCTACGTGGATCCCTAAGATCAAATCACTACTCGACACGAAGTCGATGAAGGAGTTTATTAGTTTCCTCCAAGCGATCCTGGACGTATTCACCTGGATATACTCTGGTATGTGTGGGATCTCGCCAGAGATAGCGAGCCATGCATTAAATGTAAACCCTAAATGAATTCCTGTGAAACAAAAGCGCCGCAGCCTAGGTCCAGGGAGATCCGTTGCACTCAAAGAAAAGGTGGATAAGTTGAAGGATAATGGCTTCATTCACAACGCCTTATACCCAAAATGGGTATCCATTCCGGTTTTGGTGGAGAAAGATAATGGAAAGTGAAGGACAAGCATCAACTATTCTGACTTGAATAAGGTATGCCCGAAGGATAGTTTACCGCTTCCAAGAATTGATCAGTTGGTGGACTCAATAGTCGGACACGTACTACTCTCATTTATGGATGCATACTCTAGATATAATCAGATTCAATGCACATCCCAAGTCAAGAACATACCAGCTTTATTACCGACCTAGGACTATATTGCTATCTAGTCATGCCATTTGGACTAAAGGACGCTGTAGCAACTTACCAAAGGCTGGTAAACAAGATGTTCAAAAATCAGATTTGGCGTTCGATGGAAGTCTATGTGGATGACATGCTCGTGAAGTCACTGCATTCGGGAAACTACATTGACGATTTGGTAGAGATGTTTGGCATCCTTCGAAAATACAGGATGAAGCTCAACCCTTTAAAATGCTCTTTTGGCATTGCAAAAGAGAAATTCTTAGGCTTTATTGTGAACTCCCATTGGATAGAAGCTAATCTAGAAAAGATCTAAGCCTTGAGAAATATCGAAGCCCCAAAGACGATCATGGAGATCCAAAGCTTAAACAAGAAGGTCGCTGCCCTGAGTCGATTCATTCCCAGAGCCACCAACAAATGCATCCTTTTCTTTGACTTGATTAAGAAGGGAAAAAGGAACTTCGCTTAGACATACGAATGTAAAGATGCATTCCAGGCTCTGGTAGATCACTTGGAGACACCCCTCATTCTTTCAAAGCCGGTGAATAATGAGGACTTATTTATATATCTGACAGTGTCGGTGCATTCATTGAGCGCTGCACTCGTACGAGAGGAATCCTACATCCAACGACCGATCTACTACATCAGTAAGTGGATGATAGGAGCAGAAAGAGATTACACAAGGCTGGAAATTTCATGATGCATGTTGATTGCTTCAAGGAAGCTCCGCCCTTAATTTCAGGCTCATTCGATCAAAGTTCTTACCGACCAGCCCTTGCGACAAGTCTTGCAGCGACCCGAGACTTCTGGAAGGCTGTTGAAATGGAACGTTGAATTGAGCTAATACGATATAACCTATCACCTTAGGGGAGCTATCCAGGGTCAAGCTTTGGCGGATTTCAAGCTGAATACACTGCATGAGACAATAATTTGAAAAGCGGTGGTGAGCAGAATGCTAGGTGGAAGATATACACAGATGGTGCATCGACTGAACGTTGTTCTAGTGCTAGAGTTGTACTCGACACTACCGAGGAACGTCCAATTTTGTTATGCCTTGAAACTCAATTTTCCTGCAAAAACAACGAAGCAGAGTACGAAGCATTGATTGCAGGACTCAAAATGACCAAGGAACCGATTTAAAAACTTTACACATCTTTCGTGATTCCTCGCTAGTGGTATGTCAAGTCAGGAAAAAGTTTCAGACAAAAGGAGCGAGGTTGGAACCTTATCTAAACCGAACCCTTGAGCTGCTTAATGACATTGAATATTACACGATAATGCATATTCCCAAAGAGGAAAATGCAAAGATCGACCAACTGGCTAACCTGGCCAGCTCCGAAGATGCACAGCTCATTGGCCTGGTTCCGGTGGAAGTATTGTCGACCGTGAGCATTGACCATATGGATGTTGATAGGATCTTGGAGGCCAAGCATGAGAAGGAGTCATGGATGACTCCAATAAAGAAATTTATTTGCATAGGTGAATCCTTCTGGACAGGAAGAATGAGCGACAAAAGCTCCTTCATCAAGCTTCAAGATATATCTTTCAACAAGGAGCGCTTTATAGGAAAGGATTCTCAGTCCCAATACTACGTTGTGTTGCCAAAGATGAGGCCAAACAAGTCCTAAGAGAAGTTCATGAAGGGGGCTGCGGTGACCATACTGGGGGCAAGCTTGGCGAAGAAGATTCTCTGCTATGGGTACTTCTGGCCAACTATCAATCGAGATGCAGCTGATTACACCAGAAAGTGTGACACGTGCCAGAGGTTTGCTAAGATTCTGAGAGCCCCACCAACGGAGAATACTCAAATGGTTAGTCCCTAGCCGTTTGTAGTCTAGGGAATTGATATTATCGATGTGTTGCTGATATCTAAGGATGGCGTGAAGTACGCCATAGTCGCAGTTGATTACTTCAATAAATGGGAAGAGGTAGAGCCATTGGCCATAATTACCACAAAGAATGTAATCAACTTCATGGTCCGAAATATCATCTGTCGTATTGGAGTTCCACAAGCAATCATTACCGATAATTTGGACCCAATTCGACAACACCAAGTTTAAGGATTTATGCCGTCGACATCGCATAGAGAAGAGATTTTCCATGGTAGCACACGCCCCGATGAATGGATAAGTCGAAGTTGTAAACAAGATTCTCAAGTCCATCCTCAAAAAGTGATTGGAAAAGGCCAAGGGCAAGTGGGTCGATGAACTTTCATTGGCACTTTGGGCTTATCGAACAACCCACAAGTCAGCGACTGGCTACTCTCCATTTGCCATAGCCTAGGATCAGAGGCTATGATTCTAGTTGAATGGGAAGTACCTTCTTATTGGGTAACTCACTACAATCGACAGACGAATGAGAAACTCCTATTAGAATCTCTTGATATGATCGATGAGAAGCGCGATGAAGCTGACTTGAGGGTTGCTGCCCATCGAAACCGAGTCGCCTGACATTACAAAACCAAGGTTAGGAATTAGACCTTTGAGATTGGCGACCTAGTTCTCAAAGTATCTTCCCAGGGCTTGAAAAGTTCGGCCCAACATGGAAAGGTCCATACGTAATAGAGCAAAAGCTGGGAGATGGCACTTTCAAGCTAGCAACATTTGGCGGGATCTCACTCTCGAGGGCATGGAATAGCGAGCACTTATGACGCTAATTCACTTAGAAATAAATTTATAAAGCCATGTAATAAGACAGAACCTGTCATTTCCTATCTTCAATAAATGAAATAGCTTTTCAGATCTATGTCTCTGTCTTTGCATAGCTTAAGAGTTGTGAATATGACCGACTCAGATGAATCTACATATATATAATGTAGGTATATAGGTGCTCAAAGTTAGGTGCCAACTAAATTTCTATGGTCCATGATCGGACCCTCAGAGTTCAACCATTCTTGGCGTCCGAAGATGGATTCCAATTAACTCATGTCCTTGATGTGGGGGCAGAAGTATATACCCAAAAGGACATGACTTGATCGTTTGCCAACTAACTCTTGTCCTAGATGCGGGGGAAGGAGTATAAACCAAATAGGATGTGATTTGAATATCCATCAGCTAACTCTTACCTTTGATGTGAAGGCAGGAGTATAACTTAAAATGGATGTGACATGACCATCCAATCACTAACATCTTGCCTGGAATAGGCAAGACGTAAGATCCATGCCCGACGTAAGGTGGGACCTTACATATAAACTTTGATCAATGCCCAGAGTTAAGCGTGATTGAAGGTAAACATCTTGGATAAGAATGTGTAAACTACGATCTTAAGAAGTTAGCTCGACCAGTGCCCGGAGATTGACACGATCGGATGTCACTATCCTGGAAAAGGATACCTGAACCGTTATTCTAAGTGGCATACCCTAACCGATGCTTGGAGTTTGGCACTTCAACGATAATTTTACATTCACTAGAATTACAAAAGGCCGATGGATCATGACGAGCTGATAACTTAGTCTGACCAAAATCATGAAAAGAAATGGATTGCGAGTACATATAATGCAAAGCGCATTTCTTAAGTACTTAGACAAATTCACTCAAAGATTTGGCAAAACAATAGTCTTTGTTATTAACAATCAAAATAAGACTTGGAAGAAAAAGTACAAGTGTTATTGACATTGGAACTAAAAAACAAAAGCATAAAGCTAGAAAGTGCCTAACTGTGCAACCAAAACAAAACAAACTAACAATCACTTCTTATGCTTCTTCCTCTTGGATTTTTTCTTCTCTTCTCCAGAGGGAGGTGTAACTTGATCAGGTTTCCTCCTGCCTCTTCCTGAACCCTTAGATGGAGTGCTTTGCGATGATCTTACAAGCATGCTCTGGGTGCTCTCGGGTGGAGGAAGAGTGACTGGAACGTACAAAATCTTGCTAGGCAAAGCTATGGACAAAGTAGAGGGATGACCTATATCTTCTCTAGCTTGACCTCTTTGGCTAAGAGAAGAACCTGCTCAAGCGTACTCATGGTGGGACCCGACAAGGGCTTAGGGAACCCGGTAATAACAACATCATCGTTAATTTGAGCTCCCGAAAGCTCACTAGTCCCTTCATTATGTAAAGCATCTATCATCCACTCACCAGGCCTAGTTTCACTGGTTGGGATATTCGGGACCGTCGTTGAAGTACTCACGGTCACCGATTTTGTTGTAGACCATTGTTGACCTGACTGGAGACCTTTCTCGGGAAGTGGGATGACCTGTGGTTGACTTGAAACTTGAGAGATATAAAAAGATAGATTAGCAACGTCAATCGACGACATATGGACTCTCTCAAATATTAGTGAAATCAACGAGATACCTCCTTCAGGCTGGATTCGGTGTGGGTCGGAGTGCCATCGGAATTCCCTTCTAAGATGAGAGAAAGGACAGTGGACTTTTGCATTCGGGGTTGAACTGGATTATATCGTGGGACTAAAGATGAATCAGGAGCAGTTTTGGGTCCGGATGTATCCCCAATAATGGCATCTTGAGGTGATGATCCGGAGCCTTCGCCTAAGTCTTTTTGCACTGTAGCGACCAGCTCCGGATAAAGAATAAGTTCACCCTCTCTTAGCACCCTAGGTTCATCTCCTACTAAGATCTCTTTCTCTAACTGAGCCAGGTCTACCTCACGACCCTTCAAAAATTCCTTCTCCTCTGTAACAACTTTTTCCCATGCCAAAGCCAGAGCCCTGGGATAATCATCATTGAAGCACTTGGAACTTGATCATGTTAGCATTGTGTTATACTTGATGAGCATTGGTTCAAATCTCTCCATCATCTGATTCTCTAGGGCTTCAACCTCCCTCTTGACAAACGCGTTCACGTCTCTAGCATGTTCAACTGCCTTGTCCCTTTCCTCATGAGTAGTAACCAGCTCTTCGCAATACCCTTGAGCCTCTTGGAGAGCTTCTTTTTTCTGCTTTCTCGCTCTCGAGCTTGGATGACAACTTATCTACTTTCTTTTTCAAAGCATCTTTCTCCAGCACTAAGTCACGGTTTCGATGATGTATAGTCTCTATATCATCACGATTCTTGGTACTCTCGCTTTCGAGTGCCTTTATAGCATCTTCGGTCTTTTTCTCGGCTTTACTTTTATTTTTTCATGTTTTCAACCTCGGCGTCTAGATGAGCGATGATCCTCTTAACTTGCATCTCTGGAAGTTTCTGATTTTCAATCTCAATTTTCCTTTCCCTCAAAATCTTAAAGACCATCTTAGCTACCTACTTCCACTCATTATACTGGTTATAAGAGTCAGCTACTTAAGCAACTATTGCGCATTTGACCTCTGGTGGAATGATCTTTACGTTGGGCACAAACATGAAGACATCAAAGCATACATCTAGGAATTATTCCTTCAGCTTAACCATTCAGGCATCAGTCGCTCCGCGATGATGACCGGAGCTTCGATTGGTTTCTTACTAGCCTTATTATGAGAGACCTTAGAACTGCCCGTATCGTGCTTGCGATCAGAAGGTCGACCGGCATGAGTTGATGGCAAATAATGGATGGGAATGGAAGCTGGAGGTAGTGCACGAGAAACATAGCTCAGTTGAAAGCCATTGCGATGATCAAAATGTTTGTCCGAGCTTCTTAACGGTGGTGACCTAGACCTGGAACAATATTTAGAGGTAGAGTCATGATATGGATAGTCTTTATCACAACTACCTCTGTCACGGCTAGATCAATGGATAGTCGGGATAGATTCCCTTCCAAGGATTGAAACATATACGTTTTCCTCTCTTTAGAACCTGCAAATGAAATAGGGACAAATTAGCTCCATTAAGTAACGACACGAGTCAAGTGCAATGCAGTGCAGTGCATGTGCATGTGAGTGTCCTAGTGTCACCTCGACGGACCGTGTGCTAGAGCTTTGCTAATAGGTTCTCCCATGCTGGTAGGTGTGATTTTTTCATCGAAGCAGAGAGGAGAGTCAAGACCCTCAATGCTCATATTACCAATGCCGAAAGAGCCGAACTCGATAGGAATCAGCCCCAAACCAACGAAAGTACCTTCAGAAAGGAGCGAAGGAGTCTTCTTCATGGTTGTTGCTGGCACGGGCTGTGTAGAAGATTGTCCTTTAGGAAGTTTCATGATGAGCCACTTTTTCGGAGCAAGCTGTTGGTAATCCTTGGACTGTTCAGCCGAAGGCTCGTGGCCCACATCATTGTTGTCGTGGCTGGATTCACCACCTTCACCTACGATTTCCCCTTCCTTGGTGTATTCTTGTGCCGCTTCAACATTCTCTCCGGCTCCAGCCCCTAGACTTGGGACTGGGGGCACGTTAGGTTTTACATTGCCACCTCCAGGCGATCTATTATCATCATCGTCAAAAACCACTTGAACTTGACTAGTGCTATAGCCCGCTTATAGAAAATTATGAGCTTGGAGATTCTTGTCCAAAAGGAGAACTCCAATATCTCTAACCTCTTCTAGAACTGCTATAAGAATTCCATCGACATCTGCAAGAGCCACGCCACTGGGTCTCACCGAAACATCTAAATGGCAAAAAGAATATGAGTTAAGCTTGCAAATTCACAAGATGAGTTCATTGCAAGTACATGGAGTATAATATACATCCAAATATCCATCTTCGTGCAAATCCAGGTGGACATCGGACATATAACCATTCACTTGAAATAGCTCAACTTATTCTATGTATCGATAACAACTCTACATCTCTTTACCGACTCCTAGTAAATTAGAGAAGGGCTTTCTTTTCGGCTCTTGAAACTATATATACTGAATTTCCTCATTTCTGGGTACTCGGTGCATATGTCAAGCGAAAAAAATATACATGCCATGAAGGAAGGCATAGCTATTCGGATGTAGTTACGTCGGAGCCAATCTCATGAAGTTCAGAACTCGATGGATGAATTGATTGAACGGTGGGACACATCCTGCCAGGCACATATATTTGTTACAGGCAGTATAACACTATAGGGGATTGTTAGCTCTGTGGTGTCGGGAAGGGACTAGTACATCCTCATATGGAATTTCGTGTTTATTGTAGATTCTACGAAGTGATCCCTCTTCTATCTTCAAAGCAATGGAATCGACGGGATCATCTAGAATGACTGCATCCTAGAGAGTGTCGAGAGTAACTTCCACTTCAACTTCGGGGCCGTCTACAGGCAGTCAAGGAACTTCTAGATGAGTTCGATCTGCTTGTGGATTTTCAACTAGAGATATGGACTACATTGGAGTTTATTGTGCAAATGGAACCGTAGTCGAGCTCGACTCGGTATCAAAGTCCGCATAATTGGAAGTAGATGGACCTATAGCTTGAGTGGTGAGATGCTCAGAATGTCTGCGATCCATTTCTATAATAACTCGAAAATTAATCAACATCAGATTAATCATAAGCAGTACCCCGTACAAAAGTAAAACCTAGTGTGGTGTTGTGCAGTGCAGATTTCCGATATTATAAATCTATTCATTTCAGGAGTTTGGACATCTCCCGAGGTGACCGTCATCATTGACCACCCTAGCAAGCATCACGTTGTCAGCCATGGTTTGGGAATTTTTTAAAACCAAGAAGAAGAGATTCGACACAAATCCTTGGTCCACAAGGCAAAGTTCACATTGAACTTGGAGTTCACGAAATTCACCCAAGGGTTGGATTTATATCGATCCAAACCCATGGAGAAAGTTCGTCCTTCTTCTCCTTTTTGTCTCCAATTCCATGTCACGGCCGCCAATGGCATGAACCCGATCCATGTCCAGTCATCACCCCATCTCCACCTACCTAGTTTGGCAAGATTACAAGAGGAATTCTAGTGCAAGTTTCAGATCTAGGTAGAGTCAATTGCCTAGGAATGGTCAAATCTTGGATCAGTGACCCAAGTTCAACCAGGGTGAGATAGGCGAGGTCAGGTTTAGGCAAGATTTGGTGGCAGTAGTCTTAGGTTTGAATGATGTAGCCGGGTTTAATTATCAAGTTGAAAGATTTTTAATGGTAGAGGCGAGCTAAAGCTTTGGATCGGCGAAAATAAAGTGAGAAGGAAGAGAAAGGAATCGGGTTATGTAACCCAATAGGGCTTACTTTTCAGGCAATATAGTTTAAGACTTTCTCTAAATCTTGGATCAGTACCGATCTAAGGAGTTGGATCGGTACCGAGTCATGATTTTTTATTAAAAAAGAGAAAATGGTGATGACCATTCTTGTGTACATTCATGTATGTGTGAGTGTATCACAGTGGACTTACTCGCATGTGTATACGTGTGGATGTATATATCCAACCCTGAAGACTTGAGTCAAGGGAATCAGACTCAAACATGGAAAGTCCATGAAAGGTACAGTCCAAAATTCCTGAACTTGGAATGATAGATTGTGAAAGTGTACTCCCACTTTATAGTGCCAAATGCTAGAAAAGCATTGCGACGAATGGCTACAAAAATAATTCTTCACAAAAACGATTCATAGGAAGGATAACGACCATTCAAACCATAAAGTGGAGTCCTTCATAGCAATCTCGACTTGTCTCGATTCAAAAGCAAACGATGTTTGAAATAAGATGTACTTTGGGGGGCAAGTGTTTCCGCCCTTTTGACCAGGTAATTTTCAAATAGACTGGACGAATCGAACTTGGAAACTATCAAGGTAAGAGTTTCGAAAGGATAGCCCAGAGTCCATAAACCAAGTACAAATAGAGTGACGGGATGAAGACCCAACCACATAAAGAAGCAAATGACAAAAATCCAACAAGGAGTTGGATCGGTACCGATCCAACCCATGGATCAGTACTAATCCACGATCTTTGGCCCAATCTTGCCCCCACTCCTTATATCCACTCTACTTGATGCTAGGAGCCTATTTTAAGTACTATTTTCCTAATTCCATGCAATTCCATATCGATCTCCACGAGCACTCGAAATCAGCAACTCCACTTTTCCACTGATCCATCATTTGGACTTAGAAACAAGTTAATAATGGTGCAAACAAGTATGGATCACAAAGTAACCATGAATCAACCTAACACAAAGAGTTTAAGATGATCCATTTGACCATCTTATGGATCGGTTCCGATACAAACCCACGGATCGGTATCGATCCATAAATATTGCTGAGGTGTCCACCTATTTTCTTGGAGAAGTGGTCTATGGCATGGAAAACGAGATGTAGATCATGGAGGCAAGATTTTAGGCTTCCTACTGGTATAAATAGAGGGGTAGAGCTCATTTCTAAGGATTTTTGGCTCTAGCTCTTTTTTACTCTAATTTCTTGTAATCACCCATGGATTTATACCGATCCGTAAGAACTTGTACTTGGAAACCAGTGATATAATCAATAAAATAACTAAGTGAAGGTAGGCCAAGGTTAGTCGAACCACTATAAACGCTTTGTGTTCTTTCTTTGTTCATTTTAATTTACTTTTCTTCACTTTTTATTCTCTACACAATCTCATGGATGTTTGTTCCATTTTTGTTTCAAACAGTTAAGCCACCTTATCCCTTATATGGGAAGTTTCTCATAACTCTTATGTGGTGTTACACCCATTCTCACTAAAAACTGTTTCGAGAAAACACAGAAAGGCCTACGATAAAGACCAAGATCAAACACTACAAAATACGGGGAGCACACTCTAAGACTATGGGAAGCACACTCCAAGCTAAGCTGACCACTTCCCCAAAGCTCATATTCTAATATCTACCGAAACAGGTTTGTACAAGCGCATGCCTGAACAGTTCCATACAAAGCCGAAAGCACTCCAAAGGGGTTGTGTACCAGGTCACTCAAGGTGCACCTCAACTTAGACTTAACCCCCACAAACCAATCATCAAATGTACATAACCAACCAGCCTTTAGAACAGAACGAGAAGAGCTACTCCACTCTGACCCGACATGGTAACAAGTTAAAGAAGGAAGAGGCAATACGGTCTAAATACCGAGCAACTCTTCATACACCTCACCCCACAACAGTATGTATTGGTTAACATAGATGCAGTAAAATCGACAAGTTGTAGCCAACATTTCTTTAAGGACCCATGAATAAGATAAAATTCAAATTTGGATTCTACCGCCATAATTTTGGGTTTTTCTCGCTTCGGTTTTGGGAATTCCACCCCAATTTGAATGTCTTACCAAAAACACATCAGCAATCCGATCACAACAAACAAAGAACACTGATGATTGACACCAGGCAGGGTCCAAGAGTGGAAGTGTAACAGCAGAAAAGGAATTCCCAAAACTGAAAAGGCACTGTAGCATGAAGGAGGCTTCTCTTCTGACTTTTTTTCTCTTTTAGAAAGCTTTTAAGATTCTATTTTACTAGGTGCCATGGATTTCTGTACCAAATCAGTAAAAAAAGAGGAAAATGGAACTTTCCCTGTGGATGTAGAATTCCTTAAAATCTGAACCACGTAAATCCTATGTCCTTTCCAGCTTATGTTGTTTTTCTTATTAAGTATATTACGATATCTACATTTAACCATATTTGAATAAAATAGTGGTTAAGATATGACACTTTAACAAACAGCTAAAGTGCAGTTACAAGGTTGTGTAAGCATTCAGCGACATAATCCTAACTTAATGGAAAAATTAGGACTACTTAATTTTTCTAATTTCAAATCAGCAGAGTAATCAGCGAACAAATTACTTTGCACAAATTCGACGTGTTGAAGGACGAAAAATTCCCTCAACATCTTTTGGCGCTAGAAGGAGGCCCGAACCTCTGTACCCTTGTCTGTTTTCTTACATCTAGTAAAACGGTACATCCCGAATTATGAATCCTACCGATTCTCCTATTCCCCCAATTTAGGAACCTTTGAATAGGGCTGCAAAGGTTATCCCTAAGCCACTCATTGTCTAAAAAACCTAGGATGAGGCAGGAGCTTCAACTGAAGCTCCTACAGATTCCATCCTGGCAGCATTCCAATCCTTCTCAGACTAGAAAAATCGATGCATGGAAGGAGTGGAGAAGACTATCGCCTAGCATAGGCCACTCAATAGCTCACCGCCATCGTTCTACAGTTGCCCTGAATATTCAGTAGAGGAACGATAACGACACTCCCGTAAACGGGAATGGTGATGCTGGAATAAAAGTTGACCCCAGATTGAAAAGAAAAATCCAGGCTAACCCCAAAATTAAAACCAAACCAGCCAACATAAACCCTCTCCTACCGGAAAAGCCAACCCGATCATCTAGAATCGATGAGGACACCATGTTTGATGGCAATTCATCCCAACTCGACCCAAAGGAATACGGGAATTAACAACTCAGATCGTAAGTGGAGAAATTGGCAAAGATATATCGGCAGAACACTGGGGAAAGAATATAGGAAGAGATTTGCGTCCCTTTCTCTGAAGTGATCATCGAAGCTGATTTTCCTGACAATTTCAAAGCCTCGGCGATTGACAAGTTTGATGGACCTACTAATACCGAGGACCACCTGAGCATATCTGGATATTTCATAGATATCCTGAAGGTCGAAAAGATGGCCTGGTGTAAATTGTTCCCTGTCTATTTATCTGGCGTGGCATCATGTTTGTTCCGACGATACGAATCGGGGGAGTTCAGGTCTTGGAGGCAATTGTCCGTTGATTTCCTAAGACAGTTTAACTCGGGACGGGATGCTTCACCAGATGTTCATACTATGTCCTATGTGAAACAAGGGGAGAATGAGAGTTTGCACAGTTTCATCAAGCTTTTCAAGATATAAGCTCTTTGAATAGGGATGACCGACGAGGAGGCATTACTAATGGCGGCTCATGACTGAATAAGGTGAGGAACTGCTATGTGGGAGAAAAATAGCAGGAAGTTTTGTCAAAGCATGAAGGCCTTTTATGAGAGAGCAGCTGGCTACATTAGAATGGAGGAAGTTGAATCCGCACCACAACTATAGGGAATATCTACTCCTAATTATGATCGAAAAAGGGGGCAGATGGATATCGCCCGTCGGCAAGCGGCAAAAAGAGCTAAACCTCACAACAGAATTCACCCCTCTCATTCCCTTGGACAGATATTCGAAATGACTAAGGACGAACTAGCGTATGACATACCAAATAACGGCGAAAAGCCAGAGCGCAACAAGGGCGGAGTGTACTACAGGTTCCATAGAGCAAATGGTCATCACATCGATAATTGTCGATATCTAAAGAAGGAGATAGAAAGGTTGATTGAAAAGGGTTATCTAGGCAGTTTCCAAAGGGAACAGGGAGAGAACAGAACCAACAATCTAGCCCCTGATCCCAACGAACATCAGACGGGTAATCCATCCAATTTGATAGCTTCAATTTACGGTAGACCACACCTTGCTGGGATGAGTAAGAAAGCACAGGAAAAATACGTGCAGGAAGCTAAAACATAGAGAACGGTTTTCCACGTCAAGCAGCAACTCACACCTGACATAACCTTCACAGCAGCTGATGCAGCAGGAATTGTGTTCCCACATCAAGATCCACTTATCATTACGGTACAAATATCAAATTGTACCATGAAGAAATTCTTTGTTGATACAGAAAGTTTGGGGAATGTCATTTTGAAGACTGCCTATGATCAGATGAAATTACCGTTCGATATCTTGAAGCCCAACCCTAAACCAATCTTTGGCTACAATAACACTGCGACTGTTCCGGTGGAGTCAGCACGCCTATTGGTCACAACAGAAAGGGCCTCATTAAGCAAATCGTTCTATACAAATTTCTTAATCATCGACAGCCATCACCCTACAATGCTTTCTTGGGAAGAGCTGCTCTGGTCAATTTGGGAGCGGTCATTTCTCAAAAGGATTTACTTATGAAATTTAGTACCTTAGTGGGATATGGTCTGTAAGAGGGGAGCAGAATTAGCTAGGGAACTATATCATGTAAGTCTTAAATCTAGCAATAAAAGTATTCCACTCTATTCTGCAGTTCCTTTTGATACTAGTATTCATACAACTAAGCTTAAATCTGAATGTGAAACTATGGCGGTATCAGGGACTCAAACTGATGCATCGGCAAATAGCTCTGTACCCTTAAAATCCAAATGAAATGAGAAGAGGACATATATGCACATGATTAGCACTGGCGAATGTAATTCAGTTTATGCGCAGTATTTCTATAAAGAGGCACAAAGACAAGCGTCATCAGTAAACTCACCCTTAGAAGTAGAACCGGAACCATAAAGTGAAATAGATCTAAGGTTAGGGGCAACAAAGAAGGAGTTGAAGCCAGTAGATGATACAGAAGACGTACAGAGAGATCCAGAGGATCCCACAAAGGTGCTAAAAATAGGGAGAACCTTAGTACAGAAGCCCGAAACGGGCTAATAGACTTTCTAAATGATCAGTAGATGTGTTCGTTTGGACCCATTCAGACATGGTAGGAATAGACCCGACCATCATTTGTCATGCGTTAAATATCGATCTAGATGTACAATCAGTTAGACAAAAACACAGAACTCTAGACCAAGAAAGATACAATGCCCTACATGAAGAGGTTAAAAGACTAAAGGAGAACGGGTTCATTATGGAAGTATACTACCCCTAGTGGATTGCCAACCCAGTATTAGTGAGAAAGCCTGATGGGAAATGGAGAACTTGCATAGATTTCACCGATCTCAACAATGCCTACCCAAATGATAGTTTTCCCTTGCCAAGAATTGACCAGTTGGTAGATGCAACTAGTGGACACGAGCAATTTTCATTCATGGATGCCTATTTGGGGTATAATCAGATAGTTATGAATCAGATCAGGAACATGCTAGTTTTGTAACAGACAAAGGATTGTACTGCTATAAAGTCATGTCGTTCGGACTTAAGAATGCAGGGGCCACCTATTAGAGGTTAATCAACACTATGTTTACCAAATAGATCGGAAAGAATGTGGAAGTATACATGAATGATATGTTAGTCAAGTCAAAGGCAGTCCTAGATCATGTTAAAGACTTGGAATGGACCTTTGTGGTTTTAAGGCAGTATCACATGAAGCTAAATCCTCTAAAATGCACTTTTGCTATCCAATCGGGCAAGTTTCTTGGATATATAGTGAGCGCACAAGGAATCGAAGTGAACCCCGTGAAGATCGACGCCATAAGAAAGATGAAAATTCCGAAGAAACCAAAAGGTCTGATGAGCCTAAAGGGTAGAGTAGCAGCCCTTAGTAGATTTATAACCAAAGCTACAAACAAATGCATTCTGTTCTTCGACCAAGTAAAGAAGGGTCACAACTTTGTGTGGACCAAGGACTGCGAAGCAGCGTTCCAGAACTTAAAGGACCATCTGGTCGACACCCAATTTTATCGAAACCGGTAATAGGTGAGGATTTATACATCTATTTAGATGCAACTGATCAGACTATTAGTGCTGCAGTGGTACGAGAAGATGAAGAGATGCAAAGGCCCATCTATTTTACAAGCAAGCGGTTATCTGGAGCAGAGCTGAATTACTCAGTTGTTGAAAAGCTCACATACAACCTGCTTCTTACAGCAAGAAAATTGTGATCCTACTTTTAGACACATCCCATCAAAGTGCTTAAAGATAAGCCTCATAGACAAATACTACAAAAACCAAAAACATCGGGTCATCTACTAAAGTGGGCAATAGAACTCAGCCACTATGACATTACTTACTACCCCAGGAAAGTAATCAAAGGACAAACACTCGCTGATTTTATTACAGAATGCACATTAATAATCGAGCCCCAGGCAGAAGAAGAGCCAAATACCCCATAGTTCTTGCACCTGTTCATGGACGAAGCATCGAATGAACAAGAAGCAGGAATTAGGTACGTATTGATCACACCAGATAGGCAAAAGCTATATGGGGCAGTATAGCTCAGTTTTAGTGCAACTAACAATGTAGCAGAATATGAATCTCTCCTTGCATGCCTACGAATGGCTCAGGTAATGAAGGTAACACATGTCAAAATTCATAGCGACCCTCAATTAATTGTGAATCAAGTGCATAGCAATTATCAAGCAAACGAGCCTACCTTAGCCAAATACGCAAGATTATCCAAGATATTACTATAGCAGTTTCAGCATTTTGAGATAGAACAGATCCCTTATGAAAACAATTCATATGCCGATTCTTTAGCGAAACTGGTTAGTACCAAAATGGCCAATGAAATGAAAGTAGTCCCAATCGGATATCAGGCAGAACCAATCATAACATAATCAAATACTAGTTCTGACCCGAGCTTAGCAGGCCGCCATTCCAGGCACCCCGAATCAAGAGACGGTGGGAAGCCAAGAGCAACCTACTACAACATCTGTACTGCAAAAAACTGGAGAGGACAACTGGATGACTCCTATCAAACAATATCTCCTGAATAGGATCTTACTCCCGAGTAGGAATGAAGCTTGAAAGATAAGATGCCAAGCCTCGTACTACTCCTTCTTTGATGGTACATCATACAAGAGAGGTTATTCCACTCCTTATCTTAAGTATGTTTCCAAGGAAGAGGGGGTACATGTCATGAGGGAAGTACATGAAGATCAATGCGGTGATCACTCATTGGGAACAAATTAGCAAAAAAAATGCTAAGACACGACTACTATTGGCCCACCGCACTTCATGATGCCAAGGAATTTGTGAGAAGGTGCGACAGATGTCAGCGATTTTCCAGTATTCCCAGATTACCATTCTTAATCCCATCCCACTCGCGAGTCCATGGTCGTTCGATGTATGGGGGATAGATCTGATATGACCGCTTCCAATGTCGAAAGGTGGAGCCAGTATGCTATAGAAGCCATAGATTATTTCACCAAATGGGTAGAGGCAGAACCCCTAGCCACCATTACTGAAAAAAAGATATTCACTTTTGTAGTAAGGAATTATAATCACTAGATACAGGATACCTTACAAGATTATTTCCGACAATGGTACCCAGTTTGAAAGCAAGGAGTTCATGGAACTATATGAGAAAAATGGCATAATCAAAAGTTTCTCCTCAGTTGCTCATCCATAAGAAAACAGATAGGTTGAGGCCGTGAATAAAACTATCTAAAAACTGCTTAAGAAAAGGTTGCAGAAGGCTAAAGGAAAGTGGGCAAAAGAACTACCTTTGGTGTTATGGGCCTACCGAATGTTGACCAGATCCCCTAACAGGTCACACCACTCTTTCACTAACCTATGGATATAAAGCCATGCTACCCATCGAAGTAGAAATCCCATTGCATAGAAGAGTGTCTTAAACCATAGAAAAGAATAAGAAATTAAGAGAAGCTGCTCTAGACCTCATCCATAAAAGAAGGGACGAAGCAGTGGTGGTAGCAGCCATATACAGGCAAAGAATGGCAAAGAGTTATAATGCAAGACTCAAAGAAAGAAATTTTTGTAAAGGGGATTTAGTGTTGCGGCGAGTAATGAACAACACAAAGGATCCAATAGATGGAGCATTAGGACCAAACTGGGAAAGCCCACTTGTTATAGCAGAAGTTTTGGCAAACAGAGCATACCGTCTGTCCAGGCCTGATGGCAACCTAGTCCCAAGAAAATGGAACTCGGAGTAGGTCAGGCCTTATTTTATATAATATGGCTTATACTTAATGTACAAAATAGTTTTATAAAGAAGTAACAATAACTGGATGTAGGGACATTATATGGCCTGAACCAGTATAAAAATATTTGTAATGCTCTTAACAAAACAAAACGCACAATCACAAGTCACTGCCAGTAGCCACTGATTCGATGAAACGCCAAGACAGTAGGCAAAAACGGCAATCTCAACACTAAGGACGGTGGTACTGGCCCACACATTTGGACTTGCATCAACGCGAGTCAGGCTTCTCAGCCAAAGCATTTCGCTGGAAAGGATGAAAATTTCCTTTGATCTAGTATGAAGTTTTCTATGATAAAAATCATAAAATCTGGTCGTAGGGATATTAGACTTGCCTGAACCAGTATAAAAAACACTTATGTTAGTTAATTCAACATACCACACAAGAAATATGGATATTGGACATCCGGAACCAGTACAAAAAAACATGGGCGAGCAATAATGGGCTGTACATACACGATCTGACTTCTCAGTCAAATCCATTATGAATACAGCTCAGCATACATATGACGTTTCTCCCCCAAGGGAGCAGGTCATACCAAGCTTGCAGCTAAGGACATTACGCCCCCGAACAGGGGGCAAGTCAAATTCGACCCATTTGGCTAAGGACGTTACGCCCCCAAACAAGGGGCAGGTTAATTTCGGCCAAGCATATGGCGAAGGACAGCTCGCTTCCAGAAAAAGTGGCAGCACAAAAGGGCCTCCAAAAAGAAAACCAGATGTGCAGATTGGGTGTCTTAGATAGCATGTCGACCACGTGAAAGTGACTAAGGATCGTATAATATGGAATATTAACTAAATTATCTACTAGTGCGAAATATAAATATAAAAGTAAATAATAAAGTAAATGACACCAGAGATTTTTATACTAGTTCGAAATTCTCGTTCTACGTCCAGTCCCAGACTCCTTCTGGAATTCAACTATCAACCCTCACTTAACCCGAAGGATCAGGTATTACAGTGCCTGAGCAACCGAACAAGACTTCAACCACCTAAGCAACAAAATAGGACTTCCAATACAAATAGTAAAATTGTTTCTGACTTAGTATGCTTTTGAGTAACACTGATAAGCCAATAATGTACATCCTTCCTATAATCTTCTCCTATGGTATATCATGTAATTCATGAAGATAGGAAGTTTATTCAATCACTAATGAAGTTTGCTTGAATGAAAAAGTGATTTGAACAAAAATATTGAATGCAAATGGCAAGATTGTTTAGACAATAAGAATGAGAATTAGAATCAGAATTACTTTTTTTGTAGCAGTTAAAACAATGGATTTCATGGCTATATATAGTGATTAAGAGTTGCAATCATTCGTGAAAAGTAGCCATAAAAGAATATGGAAGGAACTCTTGAATCAAGAGTTGTTTCTATTCGCTGAAATGAAGTGTCTTTTCAAAATATAGCCGTTATGAAGATTCAACCGTCTGAATGGAAAAATTCAGCCAGCTGAATCGATTAAAAATCGAATCAGCAAGAAAATAGTGCAAAAGTCACGCAATTCAGCTGGCTGAATCATCAACTTTAGCTGTCTGAATATTAAAGATAAGTTGTGTACGTGTACGAAATTCAGTCGGCTGAATTGCCTGTTTTTTGCCATATCAAAGTATTTTCTGAAAAGTGAACTATTTTGAATTTTTTAACATATGAACTATGTTTTAAAATACTTTATATTGCGTGTGCATGCATATACCACTTCGGAGAGATTTTAACATGAATTCACTACTAGACTTAGACCGTAGACAAAAAATATATTACTGAAGTTTTTCTTTGAAATCTGGTCTGCAATCCGGTAGATTATTTCTCGAGTAAAACAATATCTTCTCCTGTAAATATGGTTACTTCATATAATATTTACTTATATAGTTGTCACAATCAAAACATCAAAATTCAAGGTTCTAACATTCTCCCCCTTTTTGATGATGACACCTATGTAAGTTTTTAAATATATAAAAGTAATTTACTCCCCCTATCAATCATATTCACCCGCTTTGTCATCGACAAAAAGGAACAAATAATTAATACGAGAAATATAGACATATAAGCCTATAGATAGGAGAAGCAAATAAATATAAACATCATAAACATCATAGACATCAAGCACATATGAGCATATAGATATGGTAAATAAATGACCAACTTACTAGGAACTTCAAAGTACAACAAACACATAAGAATATGTCATAAAACAAAATAACAGTACAACAAGTTTTTCATAAATTAAATAGTAACGAAGTAAAAAAAGAGTTTAGAATTCCTCAATATCTTGTACTTATTATTCTTTTACTTCTTTCGAAGTCGTCCAAGAGAATGGGGCTGGATTTTCAGAAACACCGGTCGAAGTGGAGCCGGAACAAGAGACATTTTCCCAAATTTTTTAAAAAAAGCCTTTGATCGAGTTTAGCTTTTTGTTAGTTTTGGAAACGTTCTTTTCCACATTAGCTAAACGTCGAGCAAGTTTGCTTTGATTTTGTGATAATGTCACAAGAGCTTGCTTCGGAGGCACGTCAACTGAAGTTCTTGAATTTCATCGTCCTCCTCTTCTTCTTTGTGTTGAGGAACTTGAGAGGAGGAAGAAGCGATATTTGTGTCTCTTGGTTGAGGGATTCCTTGGTTACGATTAGCGACCCATTGTTGAATGCTAATGATTTGTTGGTGTTCGGGATGCTTAGGAAGACCAATAAGACTTAGAGCCTTGGAGTTAAGCTCTTCCAATGGTCATGAAATCAGAATCGGGCAATGGAATTCATAAATTTTATAAAATCCGCATAATATAAGCTCCATAGTGAAACGTCTTGTAGCTTCTCTTGTGATTGACGGTGAAAAATTCATGCAGTATTATTTTTCCCCAATTTACTCATTGGGATGAGTAAATAGCATATAGGGCTTGAAAATCCCTTTTGTAGACCTTTTCGTAACTTCGGTCCGGGGTTGTAATGATCGAATAAGCGCATGATGGATGATTCGTACCTTCGGATGTAAGGCACTAGATTTCAAAATGGTTAAATTGTCTGATAAGAAGAGATGTGATACTTCATCATGATTATACATATCAACCTCAACATCGTCAATATCCAACCCTTCGGATGGACATCTTAGTATATGGCCTAATCGTTGAAGAGGTAAATAAATCTTTACTCCACACACCAAAGTCCATATGCAATCAACTTTGTTTCGGGGATCTTGGTGGTCGAGGTTCCTATTTGCAAAGAAAAGCCTAATTAAAAGGGGGTATATTTTGACATTGTTGGAATCATACCCAATGAGCGAATCGAAACTGTGAGCTTTGGCTATTTCTCTAATTGCGTAGCCGTTGAAGTCAAGGAATTTCATGTAGCTCCTTCAAATAACTTTGACTTTCTCATGGTGTTGAATCTATTGACCGCCATTTCATTATGTAACCAAGCTCGAATTTGGCTCTCGGATGGTCCGGTTGTTGATTCCTAGCTCTTTTTTATCTTGGGGCCATTTGATTTATGAAATTTAGATGAAAAAATAGAGTTTTTGATGAAGCTAGGGTTTAGTTTTTGGGTTTTTACTGAATAGAGAGTGTTTAGGTAAGGTAAGGATGAATGGGTAGTTGGGAGTTATGTAGGGTTTGAGTGAATAGGTGTGTTAGAGAATGTGCAGATGTATTTTTAAAAATCGAAAACTGACGGTTCAGTCGGCTGAAATAGTAAATTCAGTCGACTGAAATGTAGAAATTTCAACCCGCAAGTTTACAGTGCAAAATAGTCATAATTCAGTCGGCTGAAGGGGGTGGTCAGTCGGCTGAATTCTGGGTCATATGTTGCAGTTTGGAATATTTAGTCGGCTGTGATTTGGATTCAGCCGGCTAATGTGCAGAAAAGTTCAACCCACAAAAATATAGTTCAAATTTGATACAATTCAGTCGGCTGTCTGGGGTTACTCAGTCGACTGATTTCTGAAAGAATTTTAAATTTCTATGAATGTTCAGTCGGCTGAGTCCCTATGGTTGACCGGTTGAAACTGTTGTTTGTTCTGAGGTCAAGCTTTTTTGTAGTTAAAAAAATGATATATATTTGTTTTTTTAGAGCTTTATTCTCATGTTAAAATAAATAAATTTTATATCAAAAACATGTTACATATCCATATTACAATATTAAATTTAAAAAAATAGATTTTAATTTCCCAAAGTCTTAGATTCGTCTGGGCTTGGTTCAACTTTGGTGATATCACGTAATGAATGTATAGGAGTCCAAACATTACGTTGAGCACCTTGTTCCTAAGAATTTGTAGACACGTGAGGTCATTGGGGAGACGAATTATGCACACCTTGCTTAGAAGACGTTCCATAGAATTTGAGAGCGAATTGTTCAAGGAAATTTAATCGTCTTCCATCGTGTTTTTGTTCATAATACATCTCATGTTGTAAACCTAAAGTCTTACATTGATAGTGATGGATTTCATCAATTTTCTCCTTGGTAGACGGTGAACCAAAGTCTAAGTTCTTCTTAGCTCGTTTGCCTTTTGGTGTATATTCGGTATGATGATTCGGAGATGGAGTAATCTTCACTAGAATATACATCGGAGTAGATTTGTTTGATGAATCCATAGTAGGATTGCTGAAAACGATCGATGAGAGATCGGAACTTTCTTGAGACGACATGTTGGAAGAAGAATGTATATTTATTCTTAAATTTTGTATATGAATTAAGAAAATTCTGATCACATGTATATATATAGTTTTGATTTTCTATTTAAGATTTTTATGTTATGGTTAACATTCCTTAGAAAGCTTCGGCCAAGAGAAAATGTAAGGTTAAATCAAGTAAAACAATAGAACATTGGAAATACATGTGGCTTCCTTCCATGAGTGCAGAGTTCGAATGCCATCATCTCCAATTTTTGTTTAATTAAAATTTTATTTTATAATTTTTTTTACACTTTAATATTGAATTATAACTCGTGTAACGACATAATTCCTAGTTCATGTCTTAATTTAAGAAAAATATTTTCATTTAAAGGTTTAGTAAATATATCTGCAACTTGATTTTCTGATGGTACAAAATCAAGAGAAATATTACTTTTTTCTATATTATCACAAAGAAAATGATGTCGAATATTAATATGTTTAGTTCTGGAGTGATTTATAGGATTTTTCGATAAATTTATAGCACTTGTATTATCACAATAAATTGTTGATTTAGATAGATTTATACCAAAATCTTGTAGTGTTTGCTGCATGTATATTACTTAAGCACATGCCAAAGCAGTAGAAATATATTCTGCTTCACACGTCGAAAGTGAAACACAATTTTGGATCTTACTAAACCAAGATACTAAAGATTATCCATTGAAATGACAAGTACTACTTGTACTCTTTCGATATGTTCGACATCCTCCAAAGTCAGCATCATTATATGGTACTAACTCAAAAGAACATTCTTTCGGGTAAAAGAGACCATAGTCTTTAGTCTCGCTTAAGTAGCACAAAATTCGTTTCACTGCCCGCAAATGTGATTCTTTGGGATTTGCTTGAAATCGTACATACAAGCATACACTCATCGTTATATCTGGATGACTAGTAGTTAAGTAAAGTAATGATCCGATCATACTTCGATATAGTTTTTGGTCAACACTTTTGCCATTTTCATCTCGATCGAGATGTATCGTAGTGCTCATAGGAGTTGGTTTAGTATATAATATATTTTTTTATTAATAAAATTTCCATTATTTAATTGTTTAATTTGTAATCCAAGGGAATATGAAAGTTCTTCCATATGAGACATTTCAAATTCTCTTGTCATAATATTTGAAAATTCTTGATAGAATTTTTGTTCGTGGAACCAAAAATGATATCATCTACATAAACTTGTATGATTAAAATATCATTTTACCTTGTTTTATAAACAAAGTTTGATCTACTTTTCTAATTTTAAAACCAGAATTTATAAGATAAATTTTAAGACGATCGTACCAAGCATGAGGTGCTTGTTTTAAACCGTATAAAGCTTTCTTTAGTTTATAAACATGGTCTAGAAATTTTTCATGTGCAAATAGAGGTGGTTGTTCTACATACACATTTTCTTTTATAAAACCGTTTAGAAAAGCACTTTTTATGTCCATTTGATATAGTTTAAAGTTATGAAAACATGCAAAAAATAATAAAATTCATATTGCTTTTAGTTGAGCTACAGGACCAAATGTTTCTTCGTAGTCTATTCCTTCTTCTTGGTTGTAACCTTAAGCAACTAATCTAGCTTTGTTTCGAATAATATTCCCGTGCTCATCGGCTTTATTATTGTAACCCACTTAGTACCGATGACTGTTTGATTACTCGATCTAGGAACTAAATCTCAAACTTCGTTTCGTTCAAATTGATTTAACTCTTCTTGCATAGCTATAATCCAGTAATCATCAGTATAGGCTTTCTTTAGTATTTTTGGGTTCAATGTCGATAGGAATGCTACATGACCCATTTGATTCAATTGATTTCATGTTCTTACATTAGAATTTATTTCTCCAATGACATTTTCAATTGGGTGATTTCTTAGAAGTCTTGGAGGAGATCGATTTTTATTTTCATTTGGTAAATTGTTGTTTTCAATTTCAACATTATTTTCAATATTTTCAATATCATCTTCTGTGATATTTGATTTAGGAATTATTTCTTCATCTTCATTTTTATCATTAAATTGAAATTTTCATCGAATGAAACATGAAGTGTTTCTTCGATTATTTTAGTTCTTTTATTATTTCTATATGCCTTTCTTCGTTCCGAGTATCAAATGAATATTCCTTCATCGGATTTTGGATATAATTTACCAAGTTTATCTTTTGTATTTAATAAAAAGCATTTTGAACCAAAAACTTTAAAATATGATACATTAAGTTTTCTTCCATTAAAAATTTCATATGGGGTATGTTTTATTAATGGTCTAATGGAGACTCGATTTAAAACATACCAAGCAGTTGCTACAGCTTCTGCCCAAAAATGTTTAGGTAGAGTGCTTCCATTTAATATGGTTCTAGCACATTTTTGAAGTGTTATATTATTCCTTTCTACAACTCCGTTTTGTTATGGAGTTCTAGGAAATGAAAAATTGTGAACAATTCCTTTCTTATTGCAATATTTTTCAAAAATATCATTATCGAATTCGCCACCATGTTCGCTTCGAATGTTTTTAATTTTTATATTCTTAATATTTTGAGTTCTCTTAGCCAAGATTTTAAATTTTTCATAAGTATCATTTTTATTTTTCATAAATATTGTCCAAGTGTGACTTGAAAAATCATCTACAATTACGAAAACATATTTATTATGATTTATAGATTGAACTTGAGTTGGTCCAAAAAGATCTAAATGTAATAACTCAAGTGGTTGTAATGTAGAAATAATTTTCTTTGATTTAAAAGTAGATTTGTTTAATTTTCCTAACTGACAAGCATCACAAATACTATTTACTTTAAAATTCATTTTCGGTAAACCTTTTACTAAATCATTTTTAGATAATTTGCTTATTGCTTTAAAGTTTATATGACAAAATCTTTTGTGCCATAACCAATGATCATTTTCTTTGGCTACTAGACACATATTTGTGTTATGAATAATTTTCATATTTAATATGTATATATTACATTCTCTAGTTCCTTCAAAGATAAGATTCTTGTTTTGATCATATATATTACATTTATTTTTCAAAAAAGATATATTAAAACCTTTATCGCACAGTTGACATATACTAAGCAAATTATGTTTTAAATTTTTAGCTAGTAAAACATTTGTAATAAGAGATCAGTTAGATGTAATGTCAATGCTCACCCCACCTTTGCCGATGATATAACCTTTGGATTTATCTTCAAATGCGACAGATCCTCCATCTGAGTAGATAATGTTAGTCAGCATATCATTGTTTTCTATCATATGTTTTGAGAAACCACTATCAAGTATTCACTTTCCTCTTTTCTTAGATGGTACCTACAAAAAATATAAAGATGGCGTTGGTACCCACCTTTTATTAGGGTCCTAAGAGTTAGATCTTAGAAAAACAAACCCAAGAGAGTTTTGAATTCCCTTTATAAGTGAAATTTTCATTTTTATGAACTGAATTTATAAAAGACTTAATATACTTATTTCTAATTGAATTATTGTTAGTTTTTAGTACCCAAATCTTTATGGTATTTGTGTTGCAAATATCCTTCTTTTGAGTGAAAACCTTTGGTTTTGGTTTTGCTTTTACAAAATTCTTATGCATATTGAAATTTTTATATGGTGAATTATTCCTCTTTGAACTAGATTTTAAGGAATTTTAATCCTTTCTTATTAAAGTAGTTTGAGAGTTTTTAATAATTTTAGAGAGATTTTCTCTACTTTATTAAAATTAGAAACATTTTTAGTAATATTTTCTGACTCAGTTTTGAGACAAGGATTGTTTAATTCAAGAATTTTGACATTTGATTTTAAATTATGATTTTCTAAATCTAATGTCATATTCTTTTCTTTTTGAATTTCAATTTCATTTGATAGCATTGTGAGTTGAGAAGATACATTAGACAAAGATTATTGTGTTTTGACAAGCTCTTCTTCTAAGATTTTTTTTTCATCTCTAAGCATATCGACTTCTATTTCACTTCTGTTTAGTTTTTCTAAAGCATCTTTATACTTTCTTTTAACTTCTTTTAATTTATCCAATAGCTCTGAGTTTATATCAATTAAGTCGTCAAAAGTTAGATCACTTACATTATTAGTTAAAGCCATAAAGCAAACATTGGCTTGTTCAGAATCACTGTCAATGTCACTATCTGATGATGAAGATGATTCTGAATCATCCCATGTAACAGAGAATGCTTGCCTCTTCTTATACTTGTCCTTCTTATTCTTGTACATGTCTTTCTTTCGATCAGGACATTCCTTCTTTATGTGACCTTTCTTATGACATTCATAACATTCGAGATTTGAAGCTGGTGGTTTATTGGTATTGTCTCTCCTGTTGTTTCTGAATTTCTTGTTCTTTCCAAATTTCAGAAACTTATTGAAATTCTTTGCTATAAATGCCATGTCATCTTCATCTGAATATTCTTGTTCAGCTTGGAAATCTATATTCTTTCTATCTTAGGCTTGATCTCGTTTTGCCTACACATACGACACGAGATTTCCTATCAACTCTTCAGGTTTGATGGTAGAAATATCATTAGCTTCTTCAATAGCTAAGACTTTTCATTCCCATTCATCCATTAAAGAGTTTAGGATTTTCGAAACAATATCAAAATCAGTGTATTTTTCTCCTAATGCGAATAATGAATGATATATGTCTTGGAATCTAGAATACATTTCATTTATAGTCTCATTCGGTTTCATTTTGAAATTTTGGAACTGATTTTTAAGCATAGAAATCTTGTTTTGTTTAACCTTTTTTGTTCCTTCGTGTGTAATTTTAAGAGTTCGCCAAATTTCATAAGCAGTTGTACACATGCTAACTCTATTAAACTCATTCTTATCTAAAGCACAAAATAACATATTCATGGCTTTTGGATTTGAGGTAGCATCCATCTTTTGTGTATTTGACCATTGTTCATATAGTCTAGTTGGTATAGTATATTCATTCTAAGTGATATTCCAAGTATCATATCCATTTGCTTGCATATAAATTCTCATGTGAGTTGACCAATAATTGTAATTCAAACCGCAAAATAGTGATGGTTGTGCAGTGGATTGACCTTCAATAAAACTTGTGTTATTGTTATTTCCCATATTAACTGAATATCGAATAACTTTGTTATGGTTATATGATGACCTTGCTCTGATACCAAGTGAAAGTGACTAAGGACCGTATAATATGGAATATTAACTAAATTATCTACTAGTGCAAAATATAAATATAAAAGTAAATAATAAAGTAAATGACACCAGAGATTTTTATATTGGTTCGAACTTCCTGTTGTACGTCCAGTCCTAGACTTCTTTTGGAATTCAACTATCAACCCTCACTTAACCCGAAGGAATAGGTATTACACCGCCTGAGCAACCGAACAAGACTTCAACCACCCAAGCAACAGAATAGGACTTCAACCGTCTAAGCAACCGAACAGGCCAATACAAATAGTAAAATTGTTTTTGACCGAGTATACTCTTGAGTAGCACTGATAAGTTAATAACGTCTATAATCTTCTCCTTTGATATCGTGTAATTTGTAAAAATAGGAAGTTTATTCAATCACTAATGAAGTTTGATTGAATGAACAAGTGATTAGAACGAAAATATTGAATGCAAATGGCAAGATTGTTTAGACAATAAGAATGAGAATTAGAATCATAATTAGTTATTTTTGTAGTAGTTAAAACAATGGATTTCATTGCTATATATATAGTGATTAAGAGTTGCGATCGTTCGTGAAAAGTACCCATGAAAGAATATGGAGAAATTCTTGAATCAAGAGTTTTTTCTATTCGCTGAAATGAATGTCTTTTCAAAATATAGTCGTTATGAAGATTCAGCCGTTTGAATGGAAAATTTTGGCTAGCTGAATCGATTAAAAATCGAATCAGCAAGAAAATAGTGCAAAAGTCATACAATTCAACCGGCTGAATCATCAACTTCAGTCGTCTGAATATTCAAGATAAGTTGTGTACGTGTACGAAATTTAGTCAACTGAACTATACGATTCAGTCGGCTGAATTACCTGTTTTTTGCCATATCAAAGTATTTTCTAAAAATTGAACTATGTTTTGAAATTTTTAACATAGAACTATGTTTTAAAATACTTCAGATTGCGTGTGCATGCATATACCACTTCAGAGAGATTTTAACATGAATTCACTACTAGACTTAGACCATAGACAAAAAATATATTACTAAAGCTTTTATCTAGAATTTGGTCTACAATCCGGTAGATTATTTCTCGAGTAAAACGGTATCTTCTCCTGCAAATATGGTTACTTCATATAATATTACTTATATAGTTGCCACAATCAAAACATCAAAATTTAAGGTTCTAACACCATGACCTATGAATCACAACAGACTTATGGGACAAGTATTGCACCCGTTCTGACCAAGAACCGTTTCAAGAAAATACGAAAAGGCCTACGCCAATGATCAAGATCTAACACTACAGACTACGGGGAGCACACTCCAAGCTGAGCCGACCACTTCCCCAAAGCTCACATTCTAATATCTATCAGAACAGGTCTGTACAAGCGCATGCCTGAATAGCTCCATACAGAGCCGAATGCACTCCAAAGGGGCTGTGTGGCAGATCACTTGAGGTGCACCTCAACTCAGACTCAACCCCCACAAACCAAACAACAAACGTACTTGACCAACCAGCCTTTACAACAGAATAGGAAGAGCTACTCCATTCTGACCCGACATGGTAACAAGTTAAACAAAAAAGGAAGAGGCAATAACGAGGCAATACAGTCTAAATACCGAGCAACCCTTCATACACCTTACCCCACAACAGCATGTATTGGTCAACATAAATGAAGTAAAATCGACAAGTTGTAGCCAACATTTCTTTAAGGACCCATGAATAAGACCAAATTCAAATTTGGATTCTACCGCCATAATTTTAGGTTTTTCCCGCTTCAATTTTGGGAATGTCCAGCCCTAATTTGAATGTCCCGCCAAAAACACACCAGCGATCCAATCACAACAAAGAAAGAACACAAATGATTGACACTGGCAGGATCCAAAGGTGGAAGTATAATGGCAGAAAAGGAATTCCAGTAATCCGTGTACGAATCACCACTATAAATAGAAAAAACACTGTAGCATGAAGGGGGCTTCTCTTCTGACATTTTTTCTCTTTTAGAAAGCTTTTAAGATTCTATTGTACTAGCTGCCATGGATTTCTGTACCAGATCAGTAAAAAGAGAGGAAAATTGAACTTTCCCCATGGAAGTAGGATTTCTTAAAATCTGAACCACGTAAATCCTATATGATTTACTACTTATGTTGTTTTCCTCATTAAGTATAGTACAATACCTACATTTAACTATATTTGAATAAAATAGTAGTTAAGATCTGATAGTTTAACAAACAGTTAAAGTGCAACTACAGAATTGTGTAAGAATTCAGCGATATAATCCAAACTTAACGGAAAAATTAGGACTACTTAATTTTGCTAATTCCAAATCAGCGGAGTAATTAGTGATCAAATTACTTTGCATAAGTTCGAGGAGTTGAAGAAGGAAAAATTCCCTCAACGTGTGGTATGTTGCATGGACGCTAAAAGACGTTAAATTTTATTGATGACTAGACTCTAAAATGTAATTGTGGTTAAACCAACTTTTACGGAGGTTTGTCTATTGTAGCTTTGTAAAATCAAATTGTATGAAACAAAAAAAATATATTTTAACATGTCTTGATCAACCTCTTCAATTATATTTACTTTGTTTTTTTTTCACTTATGTCTTCTTACATCTCTCAGAATTTATAAAATTTCAATGCTATTATCATTTGATATTTAACTAAACTAATTATTATCTTTTTCGAAATAATTTAATCTAACAGTCGGTCACACCACTGTGCAATTGTACTGTTTAAAAGTGTTCAATTCTCTTTCAGGTTGGGTTAATAGTTTGAGATAGGGATCTGGGCTGTAGCCCAGGTACCATTAGAAATACATTGATCTTTCTTAAATCGATGTACCCACACCTGTAGTTTAGATGGAACGTAATTGTCGTCTTTAGAAAACCTTCAAACTATGCAAATTTATATATTTATTTGAAGTAAAATATAGCGTCACTTGAAAAATCATGTGGAGTCCGTAGACCCCATGCATTTTTTATTTTTTTAAGGATATTAAATTAGTCCAATAATTGCGAGATGTTAGACATCACAAAGAAAAACCTTTCTTCCATGGTTTACGGACCATATTTCTCAACAACGGATAGAACTAAGGCCCATCTGTTATCATTTTCAAAATCTTCTTCCACTTGATTAAGTTCAAAGACTTATCCATAGATCTACCGATTATACATATGACAATACAATCGAACTTAAAAAAAAAAACAATTTTTATAGTTATCGAGTCCAAGACGTTGGATTACATAATCAAATGTAAAGGTGATGAACTACTCTTTGATTGGTTAATTGAATTTGATTCTTCCTACTTAACATGAGTGCAAAAGATGTGTAGAGATTAAAAAAACCATCATTCAGCAGATAGAAAAAAACCTCAAAGTTATTACAAAATAGGCACATCTACATTTTACCAAAATCCCAACACAAAATCAACACCAACCTTAAGAATTCAACTTGTTAACGAGGGCCAAAGCACCGCTAGTCCTTTTCCTCACAGCCACCACCTTGCTCTTGACCAGCACCTTGACCCCACTCTCCACCGAATCCAGGCTCTGCAGGCACATGTCCTGGTCCGTCATGGCCGAACTCACGTACGTCTGGACGTTGCTCACGTGGAGAAAGTAGTCCTTGCTGGTGACGTTCTGGACCAGCCTCATTTCCTGGACGGCCTTGTAGAGGCGGTTGGTGCTGTGGGCCATCATGCTGGTGCAGTCGCTGAACTGGTTGACGTTCGTGTTTTGGGTCCGTGGGGTTTTGCGGTCGGAGGAGAGGTTGGACACGTACGTGGTCGTTTGGCGGGCTGCGGTCGCCGTTGCGGATAGTGCTGCGTGGGCCCGCTGCTGTGGGCTGCGGGTTCCGGGTGGAGTGGATTCTGAAGGCGGGGTGAGAGACAGGGAGAAGAGCAGTACTGTGATGAGGATGGGTTGCTTCATCGTTTGTTCTTCTTCTGCAGTGATGTGAGGAGTAGGAGTACTGGTGCTGCTGTTTATATACACGTGTCTTTGGATCGTTGTGACATACCAGTTGGTGAATAGTTGGCTTGATTAATTATTGTTGGAGTTTGGACTTGGATCTTGACTGTGTGGTGCACGTGGGCAGGCATCGATTGTATTGAGTAATACTTTTAAAGTATCTCTTGTCGACGTTTTAGCCTTAGGACCTCGACCACGAGGCTATTTGCGCAAGAAGAATGCCTAGATCAACAAGCAAAGACCTTGCTGGTTAAAAATCAATGCTGTGATTTTAATGACCAATGTGAATGTTATGCTCTAGCTCTTAGTCATCCATCTAACCGCTGAAATTATTCCCCACGATATATCAAAATAAAGGGTTATACCAAGTCAAAGTCAAATCATGTTTACAGGAGATATTTTTCAGTGGAAAACTTTAAAGTTTCTTTTTTCTTCAGGCCATCTTCTTCTATATAAATGCATAGACTTGACTATTATAATCAAGTAAAAAAAAAGTTAAAAAAAAATATTTTTTTAATCTTGAAATCTTCTTTTCTAATTTATAATCTCTCTTGTATCTCCTCGAATTCATTAACAAAGAAAAGAATTGGATTCAATTTTGTTTTTGTTATTGAATCTATAGTTATTCATGTCAACGGATCTTTTAGTCTTCTAGTCGGTGACTCTAGATCGATTTAGTAAAATTACATTAACAGTTGGTATCAAAGCTAGGGAGTCATTGAAGGTTAGTTGACTATGGCGGGATCCAACGATGGTTTGAATAATTATGTTGTAAATCAAATTCAATGGAAAAAGAGATTTTGGAACCTGAAAGCTGAAGATGGAGGCAGTGCTCAAAAAGGAGAAGACTTTTAAAATAGTTTCAGCACTGGATAAATTAAAAGGCTCGTCATCGGAGGAATTGGAGGAGAAGGAAGAAGCGACCCTTACAACCATTCAGTTGTACCTTTCAGATGAGATCCTTAGGGAGTTTTCTCATATAAAGGAGGCAAAGAAACTATGGGGTGTGTTGATAACGACGTATCAGAATAAGTCTTTGGCAAACTGTATTGTTCTTCAGTAGCAACTTTACACCTTTAAAATGAAATCTGGAACTTCACTTTCAAAGCAATAGATACCCTTACCACTTTGGTGATGAAGTTAAAGGCAATTGATGTAAATATTACAGATGAAGCCCAGGCGGTTATACTGTTATGCTCACTACCTTCGGAGTATGGTATGTTTTTGAATTCCATAATCTATGGGAGAACCGCCATAACCCTGGCTAATGTTAAAGCAGGGCTGCATAGCAAAGTGTTGATAGGGAAAATGGCTGATAATGAAAGTGGAGATGGTCCGAAGGCTTTGCTTTTAAGGGGGAGAAAGAAAAACAAATCAAACAAGGCAGTGATAGATCGAAGTCTAGATCCAAACCTCGAGGACCTAAGAAAAGGATTTGTTACTTATGTAGGAAGTCTGGACATCATAAGTATGAGTGTCCAAAATTGAAGAAGAAGAGATAAAAGAAAGTAGAAGAGAAGACATTGGCATCTACGACAGAGGTACATACATCAGATGAGAGCAGTATGATGATATATATGTTCTTTCAACTAGTGCATCTTCTATGAGGAGTGCACTATTGATTATTGACTCTGGAGCATCTGTCACATGGCACCACATAAGAGTTGTTTCATCGCTTATAGGGAAGTCAACGGAGGTTTTTCTTCTTATGGGAAACGATGCGTCTTGTCGTATGGTTAGTGTTGGAAACATGAGGATTAGGATGTTTGATGGGGTGATCAGAACCATTAATGATGTGAGACATGTACCGAAGTTACGTAGGAGTTTATTGTCAATTGGAGCTTTTAGTAAGCTTGGTTTGAGGATTGTTGTAAGGCGAGAGGCTGACTATAGCGGAGGATTCATGGATTTTAGTGAAAGGTGTAAGGGCGGGAAACTTATTTCTATTGAATGGGAGCACTATTTAGGAGAGTCGGCTACAACTGTTGGTTCTTTTGATCCATACTTGACTCAGTTGTGGCATCTTAGGATAAGCCATGTTAGAGTGCGGAGTTTGGAGTTATTACACAAGCATGGCTTGATTGATTATGTCAATAAGTCAAAGCTTGGGTTCTGTGAGGGATGTGTGCTCGGTAAGCAGAAGAAGGGTGTGTTTGATGTTGGTTCACACAAGGCAACGGATGTGTTGGAGTATGTGCATACTGATGTGTAGGAGCCCTCACCATGTGCTTCGCTAGGTGGAGCAAAGTATTTTGTCTCTTTTATTGATGATTCTCGTGGAAAGTCTGGGTATATTTCATGAAGTCCAAAAATCTGACCTTTTGCATGTTCTTTAAGTGAAAAGCATTAATGGAGAAACAATCAGGGAAGAAGCTGATGTTTCTGAGATCAGACAATATGAGGAATTTGTGTCACAAGAATTCATTCGCTATTGTGAGTCTGAAGGTATTTGTCGATATTATACCACACCAGATGATCTACAGTCAAATGGTGTGGAGGAGAAGATGAATTAGATGTTGTTACGGAGAACCCGATGTTTGAGATTGATTGTTGGTTTGGACATGGGATTCTGGGCTGAGGCCTTATTTATGGTGGCTTTCCTCATCAACCATACATCTTCTAACATAGATATGAAAATCACTGAGAAAGTACATAAAGGTGGGCCTATGAGTTATTCGTTCCTTAGAGTATTTGGATGTCTAACTTATGCTCATGATATTAAGGGTAAGTCAGATCCAAGGGCAAGCAAGTGTGTTTTTCTTGGGTAGCGTGAAGGAGTGAAGGGGTATAGGATGTGGTATCCTAGTATGAAAAAGATTTTGATTAGCAGGCATGTTTCGTTTGATGAGAAGGCTACGTTGAAGGTGGAGCGTACATCGTTTAATGAGACTTCGAGGATAGAGGAGCACCAAACATAGATTAAGTCATCAAATTCTTTCCATAGAGAAGTAATTGATGGTGTTAACGATGACAATATGTTTGATGAGGAGGTTTAGACTCATAGTGAGCTCAGTCTCAGTATAGGCCAACTAAGGAGAGGAGGAAGTTTACTTGACTTCGTGATTTTGTTGGGCTTAGTATCGAGGATATTGATTTTGATGACATGATTATATATGTTTTGGGTGTTATTTATGATGATCCGAGGGACTATAGAGATGCTACTATGTCTGCTGATTATGATAGATGGAGGCTGGCTAGCAATGGAGGAGGACATGGAGTCACTGCACAAAAATCACACTTTGGATTTAGCGCCTCTTCCATCGAAAAAGCGAGTCATTGGTAGTAGATGGATCTATAGAGTGAAAGACAATGTCGATGGAGGTGTAAGATATAAGGCGAGATTGGTTGCGAAGGGGTATGCATAATGGAAAGGTGAGGATTCATGACATATTCTCTCCAGTTATGAGACATGCTTCGATTCATGTATTATTGGCTCTAGTTTCTCATTTCGATTTGGAGCTTGAGCAACTAGATGTAAAAACTATATTTTTGCATGGATATCTCGAAGATAAGATTTATATCTATCAGCCAGAGGGGTTCATCAATTCTAGTAAGCAAGACTATGTGTGCAAGCTGAAAAAATCTTTGTACGGACTGAAGCAATCCCTGAGATAGTGGTACAAAAGACTTGACAAGTTTATGCTTTCACAAGGATTCACCAAGAGCTACAAGGACTAGTGTGTATACATAAGAGATGCAAGGCTGATATGATTTATTTATTGTTATACGTAGATGATATGTTGATTGCTTCACATTGTATGGCGAGTATTGTTGAGTTGAAGGCGGAGCTCAGTAGCGAGTTTGATATGAAGGACTTAGTAAAGGCACAACGGATACTAGGAATGGAGATTATCAGAGATAGGCAGAGAAAGGAGTTAAGACTCAATCAGACACGGTATATCAAGAAAGTTTTTACTCGATATGAGATGGAGAGGACAAAATTGGTTGCTACTCGATTAGGCTCTCAGTTTATTTTATCTCGTAATATGCTTCCTACATCGGATAAGGAGAAAGTTCTTATAGAGGATATTCCATACCCTAGTGTTGTAGGGAGTTTAATGTATGTTATGGTGTGCACCAAACCAGATTTGGCTCATGTAGTAGGTGTTGTGAGTCAGTATATGTCCAATCCAGGCAAAGTTCATTGGCAAGCAGTGAAGTGATTCTTAGATATTTGAGAAGAACTTCGAATATTGGCCTGTTATTTGGAGGAATTGGTAAGGATCTTTTCTTACTTGACATTGTGACTCAGATTTTGCAGCAGATAGGACGGTCGGAAGTCGGTGTCGGACTATGGGTTTACACTTGGCACATGGCCCATTTCCTAGAGATCAAAACTACAATCTATTGTTGCTTTATCGACTATCGAGGCGGAGTTAGTTGCTATTGTGAAGGCGACTAAGGAGTGGCTGTATTTGTTGCTATTACTAGAGGATCTTGATATGATGCAGAAGACTGTGGAGATTCATTCAGATAGTCAGAGTGCTATACATCTGGTTGAGAATCCGGCTTACAGTGCACACACCAAACATATATATGTGCGTGGGTTCTTTCTTATGTTGGAAGAGGAGCATCAAAAGATAACGTTAGGAAAGGTGCATAAAAAAGACAATCCAGCAGATATGATGATGAAGTTAGTTCCAAGAGGGAAGTTTGAGCATTGCTCAAACTTGATTTGCTTGGCTAAAAGCTAATGGTGCCTAATGGCGCAGACTCAGTGAAATCTTTCCTTTATTTGTTGAGTTTGTGAGTCGAGATGGGTGGAGAGAGATTGGAGATTTGCATATTGTGTCGTGGTAGAGTGCTGAAATTATTCGCTATAATATATTAAATCAAAGGGTTATACCAAGTAAAAGTCAGATCCTATTTTGTAGAAGATATTTTCTAGTGGAAAACTTAAAGTTTCTATCTCTCCAAGCTATCTTCTACTATATAGATGCATAGGCTTTAACTATTATAATCAAAAAAATAAAGTGATAAAAAAACATTTTTTATCTAGAAATCTTCTTTTCTAATTTGTAATCCCACTTATATCTCCTTAAATTAATTAATGAAGGAAACATTTGGATCCAATTTTGTTCTTGTTATTGAATCTATAATTTTCATATCAACGGATCTTTTAGTCTCCTAATCGGTGACTCTAGATCGATTTAGTAAAATTACATTAACACTAATCTTTAACTTTCCATACCAATGAAAAAGCTAAAATTTATGTAGGATTATAACACCAACTGGCATTAAAAGATGCATCTTGTACCAAAGGTCTAGTTCACTATCCCATTTGACCAAGTCAAGAAATTTCATAGTAATTTTACTTATATCAAATCTAAATTATAGAATTGTTAATAATAATCGTGGAAAAGCATATAGCATTCGCTCTCTACCATTGGCTACTACAATAGTGCGGGGGCCAGCTGTAATTAAAAAATATAATGGAAAAGTTAAATTAACAGTGTAACAACTAATTAGAGCTCGAGTATCAAACATAGTTGCCCATGCACGGCTGTTGCTAGCAAAGCTCGTCTAAATTAAGTAGCAGGATGCAGTCTGAATCTACAAACGTGCAACAATTGTAATAACCTATAAATAGATGAATACTTATAGTAGTAAATCATTTATACCATCTTCCTTTCACTTCAATCCTTTATGTGGTGTTTTTATAATCTATGAAGAAGGCTTCCGACTAGTTAAAAATAGAAATGGTAAAAGATTTAACAATGGTTGGAAAACGATTGTATAAGAGGAGCTACCGATTTCTCATAAGAATGACAATTATAATGGAGAGGAAAAAAGATTCTAAAACCCAAAATTTTCAGAATTGCTATGTCAAAAGCAATGATTTTGATGCAAATTTAAATAAAAAACATAATTACCATATCACTTAACAAATCACAAGGTTTCAAAATATGCAAAGACACTGATATTGATGAACAAGTTAATGAAGATTTTAGTCTTGAGTTTGTTTCACCGATATCGACTAAAAATAAGAAGATTGCATTAATTAAATAAAATGTTTACCAAAGAACCAAGATACGTTGGAATAAGTTAATTCTTGTTCATGTTGTTTGTTGTGGAGCAAAAACATATTTCATGCATTTTAAAGCGTATATCTAAAGAACTTGGAAACCCTTAAAAAAGTAGGGTTTAATGCGACTCCATCTTCTATTTTGCCTGATGTCTCCTCCTCAGACCCATTTGATCCTTGTACATTATCTCATAATCCCCCGAATGCTATTGATACCAAAGGCTTCATCAAGGTAAAACCTACGTGTTCCCGTAAAATGGACATTTGACCCAGACGATGGCTTTACCCAGCAATAATAACCAAAATTCCTCAAGCCGAAACCATAGATTCAACATAAATAATGCTACAGATTTCCAAATTTGAACGCTTCAGCCAAGCCAACCAATGCTATCCACAATGTTTCAACGAAACCTGCTCAATCCCCCTCCCTCAAACCCCCAAGATTCTAAACGTAAGAAGACATATTGTAATAGACAATGACTTCGATCTTCTCCCTAATATCTTGTTTCCCTCATGATTATTAACAGCATCAAATGTACCAAATGACTAGATAATCAGTTGATAGGGCAAGATTAAAACAGAATAATTCAATTTTGTTACTTGTAGTTGGCCTTAAACCCTGCTATCACTGCTTCAAAGCTTATGTTTCTCAAGTTTGGAAACCAGAGGATGACTTTCAAATCTTCTCAAGAGACAATGGATTTTACATAGTCAAAATTGAAAAACAGGAAGATTTTTGTAACGACCCGTAAATTAACCGCTTTGAATTTGAATATTTAAATAATTTTAAATATTTAAATATTGGATTTTAATAACCAAATAAACATATTTTAAATATTAATTAATGATATTAAAAACATTTTTTTAATTTTGTTTACCAAAATAAAAATGAATCAAATAAAAATAGAAAATGTGACCGAAGAACGTTTTCCAAAATTTCGACTTTTCGGCTTCAGAAAGTCGTTGGAATCGTTGTACGCATTTTTGTATCAATCATATACACATGCATCCACATGCAAATATGTCATATGATAGGTTAATAATAGTGTTAAAATAAATAAACCATGTTTAGAATAAAATAAAACAAGATTAGACTTAAAAATATAAAATAAGACTTAAGTAACCTAAGGAAGTACTTGCCCATAACCTAAGCTAGCTAGTTTAGTACACAAAGCATGGTCGGGGGGTCCATGAAGGGTGCGTGTGCCCCTATGAGCATGGAGAGGCATGGCCTCCATGTTTCATGACAACATATACTATATTTTAATGTATTAGTTAAATTAAATTTATACTTCACTCTTTGCCTATAAATACCGCTACATATACTTTGTTCTCACTTTACATATTCATTTACATCTTCATTTCTTATCTCTTCATATTCATGAACATTTCCATGGCTTCCAAGAGAGATTCCAAAATCAAAAACTAGTAAATACACTACCAAATATCAATTTAAACTCCATATACACACATACAAACACTCCTATACCTAAACCAAGGCCATTTCCACCTCATTTCTCCAAGGCCGAGCCCTATACTGCCCAAGGGCAAACCTAACTTAGCCCAATAAGGGCCCAAAACTCCAAGCTAAGGTGTCGTGACATTAGTTCGTGAGTTCGACAACTTGTTATAGCGATCTGGTTAAGTAAGAAGTGCTTTTGGTGAGTAAAACTTCTACCTTTGAACCCTAAAGTTTAAACTATATTCATGCCCATACTTGTAGCCATTGAATGCTTATTATATAATTGTAATAATGGTTTGGTCAATGGTGTGTTTTGTTGCTTGAAAGATGGTCGCTTTGGAAAGTTAGTAAGCGAATCATTGGTTATATGAAAATCTAGTAGTAAAACTAATGCCATTGTTATTAAATGCTTGAAATATGTTATGTTATTGTAAAATCATCATGTATTTATGCTCATACCTTTGTTATGCGATGTGTGGTTGTGTTACAAATGCCATATACTCGAATTCCGAACTGCTAATATAGCGATAGTCGCTATATCGGCACTTTCGGAAAATCACTTTTTATCGAAACCGTTTGGTTTCATTATCGTGCTTGGTATTATTTTACAAGTTAAGCAAGTTTTTGATTAATGATGTTTCCAAAAATAATTAATCATTTTAATAATGATTATTTAATTCAATTAATTATTTAAATTAATAAAGATTAAGGTCAACTAATTAACTTATTAATGAGGTGTTTTAAATTTAACTAATTACTTGGTTAATGATGTTTTAATTTTAATTAATCATTTTATTTAATGATGTTTAAGGCTAATTAATATTTGGATAATGATGAATTAAGATTAATTTATTTATTAATTAATGGTATTTTAAAATTAATTAACCCCTTTATAAATCTGTTTAACCTTAAACAAATATTTTCTTAAATAAAGTTTAAATTAATTAACCACTTTTAAATAATGATATTTAATTATTATTTAATTAATTATATTATTAATTAATTTAATTAATGATATTTTAAAGGAGATTTACCATTTTTAATTAAAGGTTATTGAAGTAAATTAGTTAACTAGTTAACAAAGTTTTAAAGTTAATTAATCAAATGTATAAAGATGTTTTAAGTTTGTTAAATCCTTTTCATAATGATGCTTCGAAGTTAGTAAACTCTTTGACAAAGTGTTTTAAAGCTAATACTTATAGTGTGAAGCCAAGTACGAATTCGAGTTTTTAAAAGAAAAGGTTTGAATTGTTTATGGAGATGAATTAATTTCCGTAAATCGATTCACTTGTATGAAAATGATTTATTTGTATAATTAGCACTAAACATTGAAGAAGTAAACTTGTCGCTATTTCAAAAGTTATTAATAATCGTTGGACATGACTTTGAGGTAACACTACTTTGACTTGTCTGATATTATTATTACCAAGAAATAGTACAAGTTTGAATTCAATGAGTGTTGATAAGTATACAATACTTAATTTCCATATACGATCATTTTATATCCTCGATAGTTTGTTCCTTAGCTATCGGTTATTTCAGCTTCTTTATTATTATCATTCTAAGATGATTTGTTGCTCCGTTGAGCTTTGATAATCCTTTGTCGGTAAATGATTGAACCCAAATCATGAAATGACGTCTAGCTATGTGGGGTTGCTCCCATTAGGGTATTTTCACACTCATCTAGATCAGATTCATTTGCGCATTTAGATGTGAAGTATTTGGATACTCGGTAAGGTTTGGCGGGGTCCGGTTGGTACATTTTCGAGAAGTGTCATGGAGTATATGAGCTTCTTAGTATATTACTAGCGGTATACTTCAAGGGTGGTGCACCTTCCTTGTCATTTGTTGGAGATTTCTCGTTTTCTTATTTGATTCGAACCTTCAAATTATCTCCTTATTTGCACCGTAAAGATTCAACCATTCTTCATGGTGTTTAATTATTTATCCATTCTTTACGTTTGGATGTTGATTTATGTGAGAGTAAACCCATTCCGTGTTCAACGGCATGGTCTCACATGTTTTGTGTTTATTTCACACCCGTTGTTTTTAAAAGTTTTACTCATACCACACATATCGTCTGACCCGAGTTGTTTGTTTCCATAAACTCTCAGGTACTCATTTTATTTGAGTAGTTCGAGAGTAGCAGATCTTTGTTGGGCTCTTTTGAAGACGGCGTCATAGCTAGAGGCTTTTCATCTTTTTAGTTACCTATTCCGCTGTATTATCTTGTTTGTGTAAGTGTATTTTTTTTTCAGCATTTGTAAAGGCAGGATGTTATAACTGCCTAAGATGATTTGTAGTACTTTTGTGTAACTCTGATAACTCCCTGTTAAGGAGTAACGTGATGTACTATTTACTGTTATGCCTTATTTAGCAGTTTCGTTGTGAGGTTTTCTATTCTATTCTTTATTTTACCCCATGACGATTCACCTTTCTAATGATTGGGCGACGGCACACGAACACCGAGGATGTGTTAAGTGTCGCCCCTAGGGGTTAGAAAGGTGGGTCGTCACAATTGTGACAAAGTCCTAGCCGGTGGACTATATTTCTATGGTGAAAGATTAATTATGATGCATAGGTGGATCCCACGTATGAAACTTTCCAAAGAACTTATACAACCTATCCCAGTTTGGATACGGTTCCCTAATTTAGGCATTGATTTTGGAACGAAGAGGGAATTGAAAGGATTGCTACTAATTAGCCGCCTAATTTGAGAGAGTTAGTGGTATGCTTAGGGGAAGTTATGTAATTTATTGTATATCTAACTCTATTATAGATACGTGGATTATGTGAGATATCATAAACTTATGCGGAATGAGTCTTAAAGCTATTATAATACCAGAGAGGGTTAAATACTATATTTAAACTTGTTAGTACTTTAACTTGTGTTTTTCAAACCTATCAATTTAAACTCACAATCACAGGTAGATAATAATATAAATGGAGAATAAAAACAGTAAAGTAAAAAAGAGTGATACCAGGAATTTTTTAGTGCTTTAAATTCTCAATCGTACATCTAGTCCTGTGGCTTATAAAAATTTCCACTATAACAAAACCTTGTAATTTCGAGGGTGGCAAGCATACATATACATCTTGGCTTTAAATCAGGTTGCAAGCACACCTATCCTAACTTTCCAAGGGTGGCAGGAAACACCTAGCATCTTGACTTTCCACGAGTGGTCAAGATCACATCTACAATCCCGACTTTCTACGGAGGCAGGATACACCTTTACAATTTAAGTAGTAGAAAGTAATTCTACAAGAAATTATATCTGTAGAATAAAAAATCTCACTGTCTTCAGTATAATGATCCTATAGACCTCTAATAGTAGTTTGTAATTGAAATTTTTAAGGAATGGGATGAGGGTAGAGATAAAATGATAGAGAATTTAAGTAAAATCTCTCTGAACTTTTGTAGTTTTTTCGAATTCATGAATAATAGGAGTGAAAGAATATGAATTCACAAAGTATATTCGTACAACAGTAAGATAACTTATTTCCAAAGTTATAGAGAAGGAGTGAGAGAAAAGAATGAGAGTTGATTGCAAGGTTCATTTTCTCTGGCCTTTATATATGGAATGAAGAAAAGTGATTTTTGGTGAAAAGGTGAAAGAATGTGTCTTTTCATTTAAATTCAAAAGCTGCAATCAACGGCTAGTATGTCGACATATACTTATCTATTTTAAAAACTTGTAAACAACTATTATGTCGACATATACTTCCAAGTTAAGTCGACATATACTAATTAATTTTAAAAATACTTCATAAAAATTGTTTCAAACTTTATAGTATTTAAAATCAATTTTTTACTTTTGTAAAATGATTTTGAGAAGAAAATAGAGATCTTTAAAAGAGAGATTTCAGATATATGCTACAGGGTCTTTAACAATTTTTTTAAGACTATTTTTGACTAACTGAATGTCTTGTGCTTTTCGTCTTTGTTTCTTGATCCCTTTGTTTCTTCTAGCATAGTCATTGATTCTTTTGTCTTCTTAATCTGCTTGATTCCTCTTTATTTCCTTAATTTCTTTTAATCTCCTTGATTCATCTTGATTTTTTGATTCATTTTGTTCTCTTTGATTCACCCTGCTTTCTTGATTCATCTCGTCCTTACTGATTCATTTTGTTTCCTCTTAGTTTTCATATACCTTTAATACTTGTAGCATACCTGTATTTACTATACCATAGATTATACCTATATTCACTATACTATAGGCTACACAACTTATAGGAATCATTAATATCAATATTTATATGGTTGTTGTCATAAAAAACAATACCTGTGGTTATAACAATTTCCCTTTTTTGATGATGACAACCATCTATATATTCTTTGATATAAGATATAATAATGTTAGTGTATATTTATTATAACTCTGCCTCAATTTATTATCTCCCCTTGAATTGATGTATCTATTAATCCCCTTATGTTTTTAACTGACTAATAACCTCTCTCCCTTTCTCATCAATATAAAATGGGTTTATTTATTTAAAATAATTATCTAATTAAGGAGTATAGGATGATGATATGTATGTGAGTAATCAAAATCAATGATAACTAATTTGCATACCAAGAACACTTTTTTATAATAACCATTCAAAATACATTGTTTTTATAGTACGATTTTAAACAAACTATATACAATACATAATAACAATCAAGCATAATGTCGGTATAACTTAAAAATATACATAATAATATATGTACATAAACAAACTAACAATATGAATAATCTTCATGGATTTATGGATGAAAATATTGCCCATCTATCATTTAGATCGAAATTATGATCGAGTACAGGAAGACTCTTTTTTCTTTCCTTAATAACATAAGCAATGAAACAATGAAGAGAGGAAAATTGTCTTTCTTGTCATAGTTCATTTGTCTTTGATTCATCTCCAAGTGTATTTTATTTTTTTAGAATGGTGTGTAGTGCATTCTTGAAGTTTGGAGGGGTTCTTCAAGATTTTCACTCAAATTTTGTTTAATAATACATTTTCCTATGTCCATTTTTGAGGAATTTTATTTAGAATAAAGGAGAGTGATTAGAGAGAGGAGTAAATAAGTTTTCTAATCCAAAATGATGTATTTTTAGGGTAAATCAAAATTAAAAATTGTTCCCACCAAATAAAATAACTAACTTAAGTTTCAAAGTTAATTCTGAATTTACCGATGTATATGTTGACATATAGTCTTTTGGTTATGTCGACATATATTATATCGATACACAAATGAATGTTCTTCTTTTTATTTTATTTTATGTTTGTATATTTAACAATTTAATTATTTACCTAATTTATTTTCATTAAGATTTCTAGAGAATATAATATGCATATCGTATAATAAGAGTGTTATCTAGCAGCTAAGTAATATCTCGATGGATCTTGAGTTCAAGATGATGATGAAATGAGTTAAGAAACTCAGGAGGTATCTGGAGTGATGAAGAGGTAAAGCATAAGAAGTTTGGACAAGATTTGAATATGGCAAATCATGTCGGTACCGAGATGTGTAGTGAAATAGGAGGTCCCACTTTGAATTATAGATGAAGTTTTAGTGTACAGTACATAAAAAGACAAAATCTTGAATACAATACTCGGTACTGACCTGATTTAGAGGGAAATTTTTGTCAACAAATATTAAAAGCTTGAAGACTTGAACAAATATGAAGGAGAGTCGAAGATTTACATTCAAAAAACATATTGATGTGATCTTCTCGGTACCGACTTGTTATGGATACCGAGTTCTACTCATTCTTTGTGCCTCAATGCTTGGATCTAAGATTTTACCAATTTTTTCTCAAGTGAATTTGACTATAATATCCATTATTTGCAACTTTGTAACGACCCAATTTTTCGACGCCCGAAAGTCGACATCAATACGTCCACTGTATCAAATGCCGGAAAACCGAACCGTTAGGGTTAAAGAAGAAGAAGATAGAAGAAGAAATAGAAACAATAACAGAATCTCACATTCGCAGTGGAACAATATATAATAGATAAATGAATAATCTTTAAACAAAAGAACTATATCAGTTCATACAATACATCATCAGAGTTTACAACAACAACACATAACACTGGCAGTTATAATAACCTGCCCATATGATTGAATACACAGTGGAATGATAATAATATATGGAAGTACGTCTCGCCATCCAGCTCGTCTCTTGAGATCCATAGCAATCCATCCAGATCCTCCTGATAACCTGACTCTAGGTTGCCCGTGTGGAAAATTATGGGCACCCAGAGTTTAAAAAGGGAACAATAAACTCCAGGTCAGTCATGGGACTGGTGTGAGATCTTAAAACAGTTATTTGCACAAAGGAATAAAAAGAAATCCGCTATGTTTTTGAAAAATGAAACTACCATAAGTAAATGGCAGGTTATACAACTAAAACCGTACAGGGTGCGTATTGTTTCTTTGGATTTCCAACAAATGGTCAGGCTAAGGAACTTCCTACACCACATGGGTACACCTCTAAAGGGACGCCCTGAGAACCTAACCGGATCTCTACCAACACAAGGCTGAGTTACCTCACGCTTCTGGTGCAATGAAGCTGTAACTATATAACTCCACACACGAGTATGCCATCCCCAGTCGTTATCGACCTTTATCCGAGGATCCTCAACACCAACAACCACAAAGTAATAAATTTGCAGCAACCACATAAGTTAAGTATCTAGGCTCCATATCATGATACCACCTTTTTCCAGAAGGAAATGGACATACCCTAAGGGCGCTACCCCCAAACAACCTTGTCGCATCCTTCCTGTTTCGACCATTTCAGGTTGTGAGGTCCAACATAGTCTCATCCACAAAGCTACGCTTTTCACAAAATCCATGCTTCGATTAACAAATGATCAGCAACACTTAGCATGCCACATTACCAAATTGGGAATATATCACTAGTAACAATCAACTACATAACCTCCGAGCTCGTACGTCTCAGAGAAGGGTGTTAAGCTAAGAGAATAAATTCTCCACCACCAAACAGAAATGTATTTGATAGAAATCGGCTTTATATCTCAAAGTGTAATGTCAGACATACAACCATACAAGTCTGTTCCGGGTTCGAACAGAATCGAAGGCACTTCGTCCAATAAAGGAAGAAGCCCTTACAATCCGGGTATCCACAATCTCGACCGGAATCCCCATCACATATGGAGATCTCTATACCGGAGCAACTCAGTGCAGAGACAATCGACAGGCAATCCTTTCGTTCTCGAAAATACTCGGTCTTCACCACCGTCTTCAAATGCACTTCCATTTCGTCGTATCATTATTCGGAATGGGTTTTATGACTTCATGTCCTCTCCCGGCTTAATCGAATAATGAGCGCTTGTTTTGAAAACAAATTCAAGTGCCGTTTCAAAGGCCAATATTGATAGTCGGTTATTTAACTATCAAACAACATTCACAACAATCACCAAGCCTCAATAATTTCCCAAATTGTTTATACTGATAGTTGGTTATTTAACTATCAAACAATATTCACAATAATCATCAGATTTTAAATAATTTTTTCCCAATTATTTATTTTCAAAATATCTTCACAAGATATATTTTAACACTTCAACACTTTGAAAAACAATTTCAAATCACTTTCCTCACGCGGAATAAATTTCCAAATATTCACTTTCAAACACCAAATTAAATTCAAAATTGATTTCCAAAATTATTTCAAACACCAAATCAAATTTCAAATTTATTTCCAAATTGATTATCTTTTAAAACCAATTCCTTTATTTCTTCCAACTGTTTAAAATCTGAATTTTAAATAAATTCTCCAACTTTTAGACAATATCACTCGAAATCCATTTATTAAAATCTTTTTCCCATATTTTGGAATTGATTTGATAAGATTACAAAAATCAACTTTTATACTTTTAAATTCCTTCCTTTAAATTTATCCAATTTTCTAAAATTAATTTTACTCCAAATTTTCTACTTTAATTTCCAAAAATCCAAGTTTATTTATTTCTGGTATCCTACGATACCAAAAATATATTCGGCTAAACTATAGCCTTCAAATAAATTCCATTTATCAATATAATCATTCACACCAATATAATCATTCATAGATTATCACATCACAACATATACAAATAAATTCAACAATGTGAGGAATCCAGTTGGATCCCTCCAACCTTTTTCCCTACATCCACATATGTTAGCACAACAATTAAATACCAATTCCATTTCGAGGTGGAATATCGCGGTATATGGGATTATATAATATCATCCACTATTATGCGGCGCATAGGGTCTCATCCACTATATAATGCGGGAAATCAATCACTCCTATATATATATATACTTTCATATATAATATCATCCAACAGATAAATTATCAAATTCATCCAAGCACATTCCATAATTTAAATCAATTCATTTAAATTAACTAGGCAAAACAAGCGAGTGAGAAGATCTCACCTTTTATTATGCATGCAATCCATTTCCATTTTTGGCTTGATTCCTTTCAGATATTGACCTTAATTCATTTTAACGAATCCAATTTCCCAACAAGAACCATAGCAGCCAGATATCAGAACATCCACGTAGCAATACGGTCGCCTCGACCTCTGCCTCCTTCCAAATTGCTTGCGTGCACGACCTCGTCCAAAGATAGTCGTCGACTTCCCAAACCTAGCCGTAATCAAACCCTTATATACACGCGACATTCCTCCTACACCGTGCTCGACTTCGTCTGCCGTCGAATCCCCTGCCTCGCCTGCCTGTCGTCGCGCTACTATCGGCGCTGCATGGGAACGCCAACTCACGAGATCCATCCCACCGCCGCGAACCATCTTGACGCGCCGCCGCTTGCTTTGTCGACGAATCCAAACTCGAACCCTTGGTCAACTCTCCCACTCGCGGTCGCCTGCGTGCCTAAACGAATCGAGTCGCGATGAGATTCGAATTGATGATTCCTTTGAATGTTTTGAAGAGGGACTCGATCTTGGTTATGACGATTTCGATTTTCTCGGCCATTGATTTTATTCGAATGCTTGGCCCTAGATTAAATTTTGTTGAACGATTTAAATTTTCAAAGAGGGGTTCGGCCATTATTTGATTTCGAACAAAATATAGTTTTTTTTCGTTTTTTATTTATTTCTGAGATGAAGAGTTTCGCCCTTTTTCTTTTATTTATTTTATCTTTCAAAAGAAGATGCGTGTTGAAAGAAAGGAGGACACATGCATCAAATATCTACAAGTGTATGCAAGGTCTTGACATAGAATTTAAATGCAACAATATTATTTAATTTTTAAATTTAAATTCAAATTCAAATCGTTTTTGAATTCATAGCTCAAAATTTCGAACTCCTATCGAGATGTGCCGCCAGGCGTTTATAATGTTATACCCCTATTTCGAACGCAATGGAAAAGGTTTCGAGTCCTAACTCGATCGTATGGAGAAGATAGCTTTTTGGACCAGCTATTATATTAAATTTCAATATAAATTCAGCGCGTTTGCTTACCGAACGATCACACGACAACTCCGAATGCTACGGAAATTGAAATCCAATAATAATACACTATTACGGATCCAATGGAACTAGTTTCGTCGAAATCCAAGACTGTGCCTCGGAAGGCTATTTTTAAATATCGATTTAAACGATATAAATTCAAAACTTAACAAATCACCTTCAAATTCAATTTCAAAAGTTCTATTATCTCCAGTATTATCAATACGAATTTTCTAAGCCTTTAAAATATTTTTAACAGGCATAAAACTGAAGATTCAATATTTTTCCCAGTTTCAATAATTAAATTTAATAATTTAATTGCCAAATAAATCCTGATATTTGAAATTCAAGTTAATCTATCTTCCAAATATTTAAAATCAATTAAATATTTCTATTTCAAATGTTCAAAATTCGGGGTCGTCACATTCTTCCCCCCTTAAAAGAATTTCGTCCCGAAATTACTAGTTAAGAAGAATGATCCATAACCCGTTTATTTATTTCCCATAACCAAATAGTTTTATCAACTTGCCAAAATAAATCTTTTTATCAAAGATCCATTATCCCTCTTATTAACTTTCCAAACTCAACCATAAGTTTCAAACAATATTATTTTCTCAATAATTCAAATTTCAATTCAAATTCAAATCTTAAATTCAAAATTTTCTCAAAATTATTCTAACTCTCTAAAATTTCAAAAAATTTCACCAGCTTCTCCTTTGCGCGGCTAGCTCGGTACGACTACAAAATGCCACAATGGCCCCCAGATTTCAAAAGAAAACAAAACGCCAAGTGGCTAGACCAGAAAATCATCAAATTTTATATTGAAATTTAAATACATACCTTTTGTCGAGCAACTAAATTTTATCTTCGAAATCAAAAATCCAATTCCCTTTTCCTTTTAAAACACCTGTATACTACTTAGTAACAATGTCCTATTACAACATTCAAAATCATTTTGTTCAATTCAATTACAAACTTTTCAATATTTTTTGTACTTAACCCGTACGATGTACACATATCATTCGTACGCAATATCAAATTCGATTTCTCACTCGATCACACAATTTCACTTCCGAACTAGTATCGTTCATCCAACTTCCTAGTGCGGAATCAGATCTGGTATCTTGATCAGAAACCATCATTCTCCTTGCATAGCCATAAACTATGATAGAGAATTTCCAGAATCAACCAAAAATCCATATCCAGGGTTCGCCGTTGAAAATCGAGTGAAAAATCCCAACTCGGATCGATATAATTATCTCGAAATTCTGTGCTCGAATTGTGGATCAAATCGTTATGCAAATAAAATAATATACGTACATCCTACGTATTTTATTCCAATTGATTATTAGCTATATCAATTTTCTTTTCTTTTATTCACATTTATTTTCATTTCTATCCACTTATTTACAATCACCATTTTACTACTTCCAGTTTAATTTTCATTCACTTATTAACTTAGAATATTTCCTCAATTCTAAATTTTACTTAATAATTTCACCATTTATTTCTTAAGTTCAATATAAATAATTCATATGCTTCCTATATTTACTTCCAGTTCACCACTTTGGTTTATAACCACTTATGTTTAACTGGATTTCCGATTCCACATGAATTCAATTTACCTTTAATTCAATTCATTTCAAACCATATTAAATTTGTCATTCCTTCAATTGGTTTCAATTACTAATTTTATTTCAATACTTTGCTTCATTTGATCCAACTTGACAAATTTTCCGCTTCACTTTGTTTATCACGGATCAAATTCAATTCCCAATATTCAGCTTCAATTTCATTTACTTACAATTGTAAATTTATTTATTCGTTTATAATTTATTTTCCACCTTAATAAATTTTATTCCAATCCATTTAGTCTACTAGACTTACTTCTCAAATTTACCTTTATTCAAATTAACTCAAGTTAATTTCAGTTTAAATTTGAATTTTCTAAGTTTTCAAACTTATTTATTATTCCATAACTATTTTTAATAAGATTCCAGAGTCTTTCCAAAATCATCTTTGAAATTAATTATATCTAAAATCAAACTCAATTTCATAAACAACTTCAATTTCTTAAAATAAATTGGGCCGCAATTCCTCTCTTGGAAACTCGAAAATGAACACCGATGATGCTGCAGTCATCACCGAAATTATTTTCCAGCGACCGAAAAGAGTTTAGTGCTTTTATCCCTTCAAAAACATTTTCAATATTCTTAATTCCAAACTCCACCAGATTTCAAATCCAATTCAAAAATATTTCCCAAATAATTTCACCATTATTTTTACAAAACTTTGAAAAATCGTTTTCAAATTCAAAAGAGATTTAGATTTTCCAAATCTCAAAATTTCAAATCCTTTCAATTTATTTTCAAATATTTCTCTGGAATTCTATTTCATTCTCAATTATAAATTACATTTATAATTCTCATTTATAAACTTCATTTGTATATGAATTTATTTCTTAACCTTTGGTTTTGATTTCAATTTCTTATTTAATTTCCATACAACAATGATTATTGTTGCTTCCTAACAATCAAGCATCCATATACTATAATAATTTTCAAAAATTATTTCCTTTTATATACAAAAATACTTTGGACTTTTGGAAACTCTATCTTGTTTTTTACCATGAAATGCTGCTGAAATTGAATTTTAATAGATTTCTAAATCTGCAAGCTTTGTAATTCAATTGTACTTGTGCAAAAGCACTGATATAAAGCAGATAGTGGATGTAGGCAGTCGAATTATAGCAGAATCGCTTTAATAATTTCTACTTTCTTTTTGCATTTTCAATTGAATTCAACTCAATTTTCTTCGATTTGGGGTTTTGTATCAATTTTTGATGCAACATTTTTGTTGCTTCCACTGAGTAAGATCAATCTTGAGAGTAGATCTTTGTTTTCACTTTGGATTTGAAGAATCTAAAAGCTAGATCTAGAGTTTGTTTATTGAAGGTCTATGGTTACATTGGTTTGAGAAGAATCTACTATCAGATCTAGAAGATATGGCCCTAAAGAGGACTAGATCCGGCGCGATTACCAGAGGTGATGTTGAAGGTGATCAACATGTTGAAGATGAAACATCTCAACCTTTGGCTACTCTGATAGGATCATCATCTCAGCCAACTGAAGTTGTGACAAGAGCAAAAATGGAGAGGACGATGCTGGATATGAACACAAAGATGCTAGAACAACAAAGGTCTTAGATGGAATTGATGAGAAGTATGCAGGAGCAGTTGATGCTATTGGCCAGCCACTACAAAGGATTGAATCACATACGCGAAGGAAAATTAGAAGGGAATCATCATCTTCCGATTCTAGGCAAGAACACTTGTCTTTGATGGAACAAAACAGAAGGGATTGCGAACAACCAATGCATTGAGGGGATGGGGAAGCACAAAAGAGAGTTGTGAAAGATAGAGTGAATTAGACAATGTAAAAAAATGTCGGTATAGAGATGACCCATCAAGTTGGTACTAAGATGTTTGCTGAGGCTTTGAATTTGTCTATTAGCGAGGAAGATTTGCATGATGGTGACGTTGGTAAAGGGCAAATTACTAGTACTCAGACTGGTATGTTCAGGCAGGTGGTGTTCAAACAAACACCACATAACCAGTTAGAAGAGAACGTAGTCCTATAGGAAATCATAGAGTGGGTCGGTATGAATGGTTCCTCTAGAGAGAAGGGACCCAGTTGTCATGCAACTAATCGAGAACGTTTGCATAATCAAACATTCATGAATGTTCCCGATGATCGCCGTTGAATATATCACTAATATGGTGAAAAGGTTGTTGAGCGAGAGCCAACATAGATAGGATGAGGAGTGTGGTTCATCACTAAGTTAACCCCGTTCATTGAAAACATCATTAAAACAAAGTATCCGAAGAAATTCATGATGCCAACTACGTCAACTGACAATGGAACGACTATCCAAAGGCAACATCTATTGAAGTACGAATGTCATATGGATAGTTCTTGTGTAGCGAATGCTAAGTGTTTTTCGATATTCTTGGATGGAGCAGCAATGATGTGGTTACATATCATCATTTGATCAACTAGCTAGGAAGTGTGTATAGTAGTTCCAAATCCATACCGTGCGACTGAAAGATGTGACTCGTTATCTAATGTGCATCAGAGTTCCAGAGAGACTGTAAAGAAATTTTTGAACAAAGGTTTAACGATGTGGTTAATGAGGTGAGCAATCCAGAGAGGTAATTGTATTGATGAAAATAATCAGTGGGGTTCACCCGAGGAAAGAATTTGGTAGATGACTCAAAATAAAGTAATCGTCTACTATGAAAGAGCTTTACTGGAAGGAATCCTAATTCTACATTTAGAAGAGGAAAATTTAGGTGCTGGATTGGCTGCTAATGGTCAGGAGAGACCATCAGAAGAGACCAAGTAGTGAGATTCAGAGCAATGTTGGTATTAAACAGAGTGGTAGCAATACTGGAAATGTTGCGGTGTATGTTGGAAATAATAAAAGTAAGGCAAAGGACTAAGGCACTGGTAGTAAGAAGTAAGAAGTGCACAAGGTACACCGGACTGGAAGATTATACTCCAATGACTGATACAGGTCAGAACATATACCTTATGACTCAAGGTACTGAGAACTATCATAAACCGCCTTCGAGGGAGGCAACTGAATAAGAAAGATGTTTGGGAAAATATTATCGCTTCCATGAGTCCCATGGGTATAATATGAATAAGTGTAGGCATATGAGAGATGTCATTAAATAATTAATACATAATAAAACATGCAGCGGTATGCCAGGAACCCACAAATTGGTTAGTAGACGAACAATAGACTCCAAGGGCAGCTTGCCCAAGGGAACTGGGCTGGATCCAGTAGAGAGGGATTGAGACAGCCCGCAAGAGGAATTGCAATCAATACCATCTCTGGAGGTCCTCATCCTACAGAGAAGAGCTGGAATGAGATGGTGCGCTATAGCAGCTTGTTGACACATGTGCCTCAGGAAACGTGTTTGCCATAAGGATGGCACTCCGGCGAAGCAACAAAGAACTGTTAATGATGATAATGTATTTTAAATCGAGATGCCGATGGGGTCTAAGCGTTAACACTTGACACTATGGTGATTACTGCTGCAATTGGGTCAACTATAGTGCATTGAGTCCTTATTGATTGTGGGAGTTTGGTGAATATTTTGTTCAAGAAAACTTCTGATCAAATGCGGCTCAGTGAGAAGGATCTGAAGCCTTAAAAATTTAATATTCAAGGACTTACCAAATAGGCCAAGAAACCTATTTTCCATTTAGAGTTACCTACCGAGTTTGGTAAAGGAGACCGCAAGGTAGTGTGGTCGCAAATTTTTGTGGCGGTCGATGGATTTTCGACCTACAATGCTTTCTTAGTCCGATCGGCCCTTGCCAATTTCAAAATTGCACTTGCTCCATGGTGTCTGATGATGAAGTTACCCATAAGGAATGGAGAAGGAGCAATATAGGGCAACCAAAACATTGGTTGGGAATGCTAGGTTGCAAAGCTTAAAGAGGTAAAGCGACATGAGAAGGCAAAAGATATAGAGAAGCCTCTCTATATCAAGTCTTACGATGCATGGCAGCTACCACTTAAACCCTAGCTCAGGTCCAACAACAAATTTCATAAACCCATGGACCCATAAAAGGAGTCAAAGGATGCGAGGGCAATACTAGTGGAGTTGACGATTAAAATTCTTATCGATGATTGTGATCCCTTGAGGGTACTCAAGATCGGGTCTCAGCTTAGCCCGAAGATGAGAAGGGAAATGGTAGAGTATCTCCAAATAAACATGGCTGTGTTTGCTTAAATGCATTCTGATATGTGTGGAATTTTGCCGGAGATAGCGTGTCATACATTTAATGTGGACCCGAGATGCTCTCCTGTGAAGCAAAAAAGGCGTAGTATAGAATTAGAGCAATTCACTACATTAAAGGAAGAAGTGGATAAGATGAAGACAAATGACTTAATCCACAATGCATATATCTAGAGTGGGTTTCAAATCCTGTGTTGGTCAAGAGGGCGAACAAAAAATGGCAGACATGCAATGACTATTCCAACTTGAATAAAGCATGCCTGAAGGACTGCTTTCCCTTGCCTAGGATTGACCGACTTGTAGCTGGAACAACCGGACATGAACTACTATCCTTTATGGATGCATACTCCGGCTATAATTAGATAGCGATGCATGTCCCAAATCAGGAGCATACAAGTTTTATCATAGATTTAGGCTATATTATTAATAAGTCATGTCATTCGGTCTGAAGAACGATGAAGCTACTTACCAGTGATTGGTGAACAAAATGTTTAAAGATCAGGTCAGGTGTACTATGGAGGTGTATGTGGATAATGTGCTTCTAAAGTCACATCGATGGATGAATTACATGGGCGATCTCTTAAAGACGTTCAGTGTACTTTGGAAGTATGAAATGAAGCTCAACCCATTGAAGTGTTCTTTCAAAGTTACGTTGAGAGAGTTTTTGGGTTTCATTATAAATTAAAGGGGCATCATTATAAATTAAAGGGGCATTGAAGCTAACCTGGAATAGATTAAACATTAAGAGAGGTTACTACCACGAAGACAAGGAGGAAGATGTAGATCTTGAATGGTAAAGTTGCCACACTAATTCTATTCATCTCAAAAGCGACGGACATATTCATACTGCTTATTGATGCCCTTAAGAAAGAGAAAGGAAAGTTCATGTGGATGAAGGAATAGTCAACATACTTTTTAGAATTTGTTGGATCATATGGAGGAGCCACAGTATTGTCAAAGCCTTTGGAAGGAGAAGATTTGTTTGTTTACTTAGAAGTGTCTGCTCACACACTAAGTGCAACCTTGGTAAATGAAGCGAGTAGAATCCAAAGGCCAATGCACTATATCAGCAAATGGTTTAATGGAGTGGAAAATAATTATCTGAAGCTAGAGAAACCAGCGTACTGTTTGTTGATTGCTGCAAGGAAGTTGAGGCCATACTTATAGGCTCATCTAATAAAGGTATTAACTGATCAACCATTGAGGCAAGTGCTACATCAACCCGAGACTTTGGGATAAAATATCGAGTTAAGCTAGTATTATATAACACATCATCCTAGGAAGGCATTTGAGGATAGACATTGGTAGATTTCATTACTAAATTCACCATCTTAGATGATGAAGTGAAAGAAGAATGGCTTTAGCTTATTAATGGAAGTTGTACGTAGATGGAGCCTCTAATGAGAATGATTCTAGAGCAGGGGTAGTTCTTTTGGCCCCAGAAGGATGGAGGATATGTTACCCTTTGGGACTAGAGTTCCCGACGACAAACAACAAGCTGAATACAAAGCCTTGATTGTGGGACTTAAGACAACGAAGTAGCTGGGAGTTAAGATGTTGTATATATTCAGTCACTCTCAGTTGGTGGTCCATCAACTGAAAATGTAATTTTGGGCTAAGGGGGCGAGATTATCCCCTTACTTGACGAAGGTGTTGGAACTCTTGGGTGATATTGAGCAGTGCATGATAACACACATTCCTAGAGAAGAGAATATGAAAGCTGATTCACTAGCCAAACTGGCTAGCTCTAGGGACGCACGGCTTTTAGGAATCGTTTTGGTGGAAGTTTTGTTAGCTCGAAACATAAGCGAGATGGATGTTGATTGGATCTTGGAGGCCGAGGAAGAAAAGAAGTCGTTAATGACTCCAATAAAGGAATATTTTGTAAAGGGGACTTTCTCAAATGGAAGAAACGAACGACAAAACTCTTGCGTAAATTACCTTGATTCATTATGCAATGAGTGTTGTATAGGACAAGATTCTTGATGCCTATGCTGATATATATCACCAAAGGTGAAGCGAGAAAGATCCTTGCAGATGTACCTAAAGGAAGGTTTGGTGATCACACTATAGGGCAGATGATGGCATAGAAGGTTCTTCGCTACGGCTACTTCTACTGGACTGTCAACCGAGATGCGGTTGACCACTCTGGAACATGCGACAAGTGCCAAAGGTTTGCGTAGATAGTGAAAGCCCATCCTATCTATTGATCTTACTCAAATGGTGAGCCTATGGTTGTTTGTGGTATGGATAACGGATATCATTGGTGTGCTCTCGATGTCAAGAGGGGGAGCGAAATATGAAATAGGGGCTGTGGATTACTTCACAAAATGGGATTAAGCAGAGCCGTCAACAACGATTACTTCAAAAAAAAGTGATTAGTTTTGAGATGAAGATTTTTTTTTGTTGGTTTGGAGTTCCATAATAGATAATCACTAACAATAGACCTTAATTCGAGAGTGTCGAGCTAAAGACACTACGCCATAAATGGCCTTCTGCAACACAAAAAAAATGTTGGCTCAGGCCCGAAAAATGTTGTCATAGGTCTATGGCAACACTTTTAGGGTGATGCAATTTTTGCCGTTGCCTTAGACCTCAAAGGCAACATTTTGACTATCTAAGGCAACATAAGTAATATTGTTGCAATAGAACCCTATTTGGGTCTATGGCAACACCCATAGGTATCTGTAGCAACATTCCAAAATGTTGCTATAGATATTAACTTTCTGAATTTGTGGGGCCCACAATGTAGAGCATATTTGATTTTTTAATAAAAATAAATATTTATTTAATAAAATGCTTTTGCATAGAATTTGATATTTAAACAGTAATTTATTTAAATAAATATTTTATTTCAACATTTGAAATAGTACAAATTCCTGACTCCACTATTTTACAATTCAATGATATATAACATTGATATTCACATATATAGATATTCCTCACTACATCACTCAGTTCACTCATTACATATGCAGTTTCAATTTATACAGACACCGACACTGACAAATATATGACGAGCTGAGTGCCGAGCCGAAGGCGAGCCGAGAAGCGGGTCCGGGCGCAGCGCCGGCGGGGGTCCGGGGCACCGCCCGATTCATTCGATTTCGGAAGATCGAGCCTTCTTTGAAACGACGTAAAATGATGCACAAATGAACACCTCCTGCGAATTTGAACACCTCCTCAATGATTGACTTTTGCAACTCTTTCATGGCTTCTTCTGAATCATCCGACCTTACTTTTAGCTCTGCCTTGGTAAAAGACCTGAAACCATGATAAATAAAAATTGACATTTCATCGAACAGGTTGCGTGTTAATAAGTAATACATTACCACAGTTCACTCATCTAAACTTCCGACTAGACATCAACTCCTTCTCCTTGAATACTACCAAACTTCAACCTCTACACTGCCACCATCCACTCCCCAAACTACTGCAACTTACATCCCCTACAGCCCTTAACAATAGTTGGTACATTTTGAATCAGGATATGAGATTGCAGCCTGCAATCTAGTTGGCTGCTTTCTAGTATAAGCACGTGCAATCTATACTGAGATTGGAACTGAATGTAATCAAAGAGCTAATCATAGCAGCAGTATGTTCACATAATTAGTCATAAGCCAAGAGGAGGACAAAGTGGCAACTCGTGCTGAACTAGCATATCACCACATTTACCAATCAATAAAAACATGTAAGCCTATTCGTCGGTAAATGTAAATCCAATGTTAAAGTTCACAACTTTTCCATAAATATAACAAAACATCACCTGGCCAACACAGAGAGTAGAGACGGGACATCGAATATACTGCATAGTATCATAAATTGCCAACCCAGCCATCACGGAACCACCAGGTGAATTGATATAAAGAGAAAGCGGCTTAGACGGATTCTCAGATTTGAGGAACAGCAGCTGAGCCACCACTATCGCCGACGTATCATCCTCGATGGGTCCGTTAAGGAAGATGACGCGCTCTTTGAGAAGCCGGGAAAAGATATCGTAGGCACGCTCTCCACGGGATATGTGCTCGATGACCATCGGAATCAGGCCGTAGAAACGGTGGTGGGGTAGTGGAGTTTTGTTGGGGGCTGCGGTTGGTAGGATTTGGGAATTAGGGATTTTTGGAAGAAAAAAAAGAAACGAAAATATGATTTGGAAATTAGGGATTTCGGAAATTGGGGGTGAGAACGAAAATGATATGAAAAGTAAAGCGGGAAAACGAAAATTTGTGGCAAATTGTAGCGGTGATCCAGTTTAACAATCAGATTAAATGTAAACCGTTGGATCGTATTCACGTGGATTGCTAATTTTATTAATTTTTTAATCTGAATACATCTATAGCAACACTATATAAAAATGTTGCATCGTGTTACACTTGTTTAGCTAGAGCAACACATTTTTATGGCTAAGGTAACACCATAAATACAACGTTGCAGTAGGACCAAAATTTTATATCTATCGCAACATTTTAGCTGGCAACACCTTGCAAAAATGTTGCAGAAGGTCATTTATGGCGTAGTGAGAATTCTGCCTTTGGTACAGAATTGAGAAGAGCTTCTCGGTAGTAGCACACCCGCAAATGAATGTACAGGTGGAGGCAGTGAAAAAGATCATCAAGTCCACCATTAAGAAGAGATTGAAAAGACCAAGGGGAACTGGGTTGGTGAGTTACCACTTACATTGTGGGTTTACCGGACGACCCACAAGTTCACGACCGACCATACTCCATTTGCTTTGGCCTACGGAGCTAAGGCTATGATACCGATTGAATCCAAAGTACCTTTTCGTAGAAGATTTCACTATGATCCCAAGACAAACAAGGAACTCTTTCTTGAATCCCTCGGCTTAGTTGAAGAGAAATGAGAAGAGGTTGATCTTAGGGTGGCTGCCCACGAGATAAGAGTAGAAAAATAGTACAATGCCAAGGTTAAAACCATGCCTTCAAGTTGGGTGATCTTGTTGTGAAATGGGACCTTCTGGGTACGGGGACTCTTAGTCTAAACTGGGAAGGTCCCTATGTGATATCACAGAATCATAGAGATGGAACTTTCAAGTTATCGACTATTGATGGAATCCCAATTACTCGAGTGTGGAATTGCGAGTACTTACGTCGCTGTTTCACTTGAATTCTTTTTTGCAAGTAAGGCTTGCTATTTGTTGGGATTTAATGTAATAAGACATTTTCCATTCTTTTGTTCGTAAATAAAACTATCTTTTTGAATCAATGAAACAATATTTTGTAGACTTTGTGCTGCTTAATCAGCTACAAAATCAAACATTCTGTGTTTTGAAAAACCGTATGCTTAGGTACTAGGACATGGGTGCCGATAAAGCCCTTCAACCCATGATTGGGTCATTATAGCATAATTGTACTTGTGTTGATCGGAAGATTCTCCCTTACACATCTAATCTTTGACCAATGTCGAATATAAGCATTTAAGACAACGGATCCTAAAGATAGGAACTGGAGTAGAATTGTATCTTATTGTAGGTGCAACTTTGCTTATGGCCCAATGGGATATGTTCGGTTGATAATAAATGAAGTTGACTGACGAAATATTTGTGATCAATGCCCGAAGATGGGCGAATTCAATGATTGGGTGCCCAGAGACAAGCATCCAAGATAGCAATTCCTTAACATAGGATCGATGTAGAATTGGATCTCTTGCAGGTGTGATATCGTTTATGGCCAAACGAGATACATTTAGTCAAAGATAAATGGAGTTGATCGATAAAAAACAGTTTTGTTTAGTCAAACAAGAATTATTTGAGCAACGATAAACAAAGCTAAGTAATAGAACAATACTGAACAATAGCAGAAGTTTACTTATATGTACAGAGTTACAGCAAATAATGACATTGCACAGATCTCGAACACAAGCATGTATAATATAAAAGTAATTGAATTACATATGATTATATTTATACACACAAGCAAGTATGTAGGCAAGAGAAATAAAATATGTGGTAATGTAAATAAGACAAAGGTTGAAAATAATATTGTCCTTTATTTACATATCTTTGAGTACAGAGTCGTGGGAGCTCCTCTAGCACAAAACGACAACCTACATACATGAAAAAGCCAAATAGAATGAAACACAAAAAGAAAAAATGAAATTGTTTTCTAAAAGTAAGAACGATTGGCTATTTCTTCCTCCTTCGTTTTCCTCCCTTCATTGACTGCTTAGTAGAACATTTCTTCTCGGTGGTTTTCTACTTCTCCTCATCTAGGTTTCTCTTCTCTGAATGGGAAGTCTTTTCCTCGGTAGTCCAACAGAGGGGATCCTTAGATTTGTCAAGAGCACCAAGGAAAATTTTGGAAGCACTAGCAGCACAACCTAAGGGTAGCATAATTTTGAGAGGGGGGATTGCTGAAGCAGAAGACAGCTTGCTAGGACAAATAGGAGGATTGATATGAATACTTAAGCTTGAAAGAGATGTAGATGACGGAGGAGGAAGCTTCTTTATGACCGATTCAAGCTTGACTTTGATTTTGGTGAGGTCAATTACCACTCTCTCTACTATAGGAGTGGAATCAGGCCCTTTCTCACCGACTATGGTTACATCATCATCGATAGAAACTTCAACGTCCTCTAAGTTTTCCAAGGCCCTTAATTTCTCAAAGTTAGATCCTAGAACAATACTGGTAGATAGCATAGGAGGAATGAGCATTGTGGTGATAACAGTTGACACGATTGTTGAAGTGCTAGGGCCTGAGGCATGTACGATAGGCGGTGCAGGTAGCAATATCGGCAGTTGACCTATGAGTTTACAAACAGAACATAGATGTTAGTATTGTCTTTGAAAGAGAACTGAAGTTTCTCGAAGACTAGAGAAATGAGAGATATACCTTGAGTGTGTGAGGTTTCTATTGGAGGAGACTTGCATTTCCCCCTTCCTTTGAAGCTTTTGGTGGTGTAGGCAAAGAAAGAGGGATCGCTAGAGGAATGAAAGCAGGTATGTCTAGGTTATAGCCCTTAGAAGTGGTAGTGGCAGGAGCTTTGGACATGGGTACTTTAGCAATGGCAACATTGAGAGTGGTCACCGCAGAAGTGATGATTTCTACCTAAGCCTCTTTTGGAGTAGGAGTGACGTCGTCTGCATAATATAAAGAGCTAGGACAAGCGATATACATGGTAGGTATCTATACCTCAATTGTAGTTTCTATTGCTTGATTTTTGTGCCCACCTCCAGGGCTTCAAATCATCGTCATCAAGAAGCCCACTCTTCAACCTCTCTTTATTAACATCACCACCGGGCTCTCTTTTTCTACCAAGCCTCAGCCAATGTGAGGGGATATCTACCTTTAAGCCACTTAATACTCCTTATTTCGATGACATTGGCAAAGAATTGTAGGAGGGTGGCTTTGGTGTCTTCCTTGGCCTAGGCCATCTTGACCTTCGGATCAATAATTTCTTTCCATAAATTGGCAAACTCGTTTATTAAAGATTGGGCCATTTTCTGAGCCTACTCCCTTAATTATTTTTCTGCCTTTAGCTCCGCTTTGAACTTGCTGATATTGGCATAGAGTTCGACCTTTTGGGCTCCTTGTTCTTTGATTTGTTTCTCTATACTGCTTTGTAGGTGTGTCCCTTCCTCAATTGTTCGTTAAGGACCAAACTCTCAGCCCTTTGGGCATAAGCCATCTCATCTTTGTTGAGCATCTTTTTTGAAGATGTGGGTGTGATCAGCTCTTTCGGTGTTGAAGCTCTGAATGATCAGCTGATTTTCTGTATTGATGTCCGAGGGGCGCTTGGCTGATTTCTTTCACTAGAATAGTGGCTACGCAATCTCTTGATGCATGTTGATGCCCTTATTCATGTTGCTTCGTGGAAGGTCTTTAACATCACAGTTGAATCTGACCCCCTCAAGGTAGAAGTCGGGAAGGGTTGCCTACATCTTTGTGACATGGGCAGTAGATTGGCCTTTGAGGGAAAGAGGAGGAGCAATGTGGTGTGAAGTTATTTCCTTACCAGCTTGTGTGATCTCTAGGAGGAAGTAGGACTGAAAGATTTTGATTGGTGGGAGTTGTAATCGGAGCTTTTGGCCACTCGATGATGGCACGGTGGAAGGTCGTAAAGATGAAGGAATATCAAGATTGGAAGATTGGTGGAACTAAGAAGTCCAAGAAAGCGATTATTGTTGGTGATGGGAGTTATAGTCACGCCCAGAGTGGTCGTGTGAATCCCTATGTGATCATCATGGTGGCATTGTCTCTCTTCAACCTCGTGCCATTCCCTATCTTTCCTCCTTACCCTTTCACTCTTAGACTCGTATTAGAAGCCACAGTGGGGATAGGAGCTTCCCAGAGTTTGGCATCAACATTCTCTAGCACCTTCACGGAGCCTTTCAATTCGGCTACTTTTCTCCATTGTACCTAAAAAGAAAGAAAGATTGTATAAGAATTAAATCAATGGATTAAGAACATATGCAGAGTGGTCATGCTTGTCATCCTAGAAGTGTGTGAAGTGTTGGCGTGCCCTAGGAAGCCTATGGACCATGTTCGATGGATTCTAAGGATGAAGTCTCTTCACCCTCGGCGGGCCGAAGTATATCGCCCGAAAGAAAGCTAAAGTTAAAGGGCTAGTTCCTAAGATGTTTTCATAGTTCAATTTTCCATAAAGGAAGTTAGGGAGACTCCTTAGGTCACTTAGAGAGCCGAAGATATTGTCGGTCATCCTTACTGAATGGTTGACTCTCTAGTAGGGACCGAAAATAGCTCGGGCGTGTGTTGAGATGACATGATCACTAGTAATTTTTTCATGGGAGGTGATGTGACCAAGGTACCTTTAGGGGATGTTTCCCTGAATGATTAGTTTTCGGTAGCATCATTGTCCTCATCTTTTTCTCCATTGTCTTCTTCTTCATCTTCTTTCCTCATCCATGCCCTCTCCTTTTATCACTTCTTCTCTTAGATTCTCATCTCCTCCGTCTTCTTCCTTTTCTACAACATGCACTTCAGTTCCGTGGCATCCTTCACTCCCTTATTAATCGTCGTCAGAATTGAGGACATGGGTAGTAGGACCACGAGAAGCTTGGGACGCTCTAGTAGGAACTGGATGGGGTTGGGCACTCCTTACATTATAGAGAAGGTGATACTGACGCATGCATACGTTGATGAAGATGTGTAAATTTGCCTTAGATTTGGGTCGGTTCGCTTCAAGGGTTCAAGAATATTAGCCAAAGAAGGAGTTAGGACTCGCTTAGGAATATCTGCCAAGATATAGAAAGAATGTTAGTTGCTTTGGTGAAAAGAGCCCAAGTGTGATGAAGATATTAAATGAGGAAGCTTACGCCAGACAACTAGTAGTGGTTGACTCCTTCAAGAATCAGATGAAAAAGAACTCGCCCTTAAAGTTTCTCCTTTTGTTGTGAAGCCCCTGAACAACCTTGTAGTGGGTAAAGGCTTTAATAATTAGCAATAAAGGGGTCTCTTGCCTCCTTTTAAATTCAACAAGCAAGAAAGCTCTTCAAAGGTAGGTTACCGACCCAGATGCATACTCAAGATGATGTAGAGAGAATTCAACTAGGCATAGTCATCTAGGTGTACTTGAGCTAGAGCTAGCCCTAGGGATTGAAAATAAAGGAACTCATTGGGCACTTGGCTCTAGAGAGATACATTATCAACTACATGCACTATTGCCGACCGGAGGAAGGTAAGCCATTTAGTGGGGTTAAGCAAGAAGTACTTCATCTTTTGGAATTTTTTGTTTCAAGTAGATCAACTTTAATTCTTTAGCGGTGAGTTTAATGGTTGTAGCCTCTGGGGGGTTGTCCCAATCCATAAGAACAGGTCCATCGTCCTTCGAAATTGTGGGATCATGAGGTACGATTACCGGCGCAGCTTGAAGCTGAAGTTCTTGTGTAATCAAGTGCCTTATTCTCGATGATGTAGATGTTGATATCGAGGCAGAAGATAAACCTGATTCCAAAGGTGTGAAAAGGCCAGTACCAGTTTGAATGGGAGTAGATCGTCCAAGGTTGGCCATTCTACACTGAAAAAACTTGATGATGGATGTGTTCGGTATGATTCAACTTAACACTTCACTCTGATTAAAACCCGTGTAGCCGATATACAGAGTCCAATGTATGTCGATGTGTGTTGACTAGTATATTTTTTCCATTGGCGGGGTAGTGCAATGATTTGATATATGCAGTGTGTGTCATATGTCAATGACATAGTGTATGTGAACACTCTATGTAGATAGTTCGCTCATGGTGACAAATGAGCTCTGTCACACTATGTGTTGGAACTGGACCAGCCCATAGTGGAGTAATTGGGTGAATTTCATAAAAATTCCACAATTTGGATCTTTATTGGGCCCATGCATCTAAATTCATTAAGAACTTTTCTAAATTTTCTTTTAAATAAAATTAATATTTTATTTAATTTATAAATAATGTTTTATTTGATGTTAAATTTATATTATATATTATAATATGTGTATCATATACACAAATGTGTGTATGTGCACATTTAACATAAAATCATGTATATGGTTTAATATGCCGGTATACAGATGTTGGAATTTACATTGCAACGGAGATATTAACTCATCCATATACGTATCTGCTGTTTAATATGTAAGTGAGTGTGTGTGTGTATGTAAATATATATTACAAAATGATATTTGCAAAACATATGCATTTTAGTATAAATATATGCATATATATATATATAATAATATAATATAATATAATTAAATTTAATAAATTCGAATTTAAATCAATATATTAATTTTAATTAAATATGCATATATTTCAAAAATAAATTATATATACACACATAACCATATATACATATTCATATTAAAATTTTAAGAATTATATATATATATATATAATATATATATAATATACTACACATTCAGTCAGCAAACAAAAACAAGTTTTTTCTTCTTGGTTTTAACATTAAAATATTATTTTATGTAAATTATGATTTCCTCGTGGAAATCATTTTAAAATAAAATAATATTTATTTAAAGTAACATTAATGATGTATAAAATTTTACAAAATAATTTTTTTTATATTTCATATTTAATTTGTAGATGTATGGATATTGTAAGACATGGTTTTGTGTTTAAATAAATTATATGTGCATGTACATAATATATATATATATATATATGTGTGTGTGTGTGGTTTTAAAAAAAAATCAAAAACATGTAACGCATATACATAGTTAATTTTATAAGTATAATATATATATATATATATATATATATTATGAATATGTTTTAAACCAAACTAGTTTTAAAATTATATGTTTTAAACTAAAATAGTTTTAAAATTAAACTATTAACCCTGAAAATAAAATAAAGTTAAAAATATTTTTTTTTTGTCAGATTTTAATGGAGCATAAATATATTAAAACAATTATTTACTTATATATATATATATATATATATATATATATATAAACACATACATCCAATGTTCATGACAAAACATATAAGGGTTTGTGATATCAATTCACTATCTACACTTACATATAACATGATGAATATTTATATACATATAAATTAAATGTAAACCAAAAGTTTACCTTATCTAAAGCCTTATCGACACACCTTGAAAAGCTTAATCAAAACACTCCTCGAATCGAGTCCTGAATCCAAAAAGCGCTACCAATCTGAATGCAGCTACTACCGATGTATAGATTTAATTTAATTTAGTGTTTTGAAACTTGAGGTTTTGAAGAATAGAAGGGGACCAGGGTCGACCTTTGTTGGCCTAGAATGGAGCAAAAAAGAGCAATAAAGAATGAGGATTGGAGGAAAATAAATAGCAAAGGAAAAAGAGTGAAAAGAGGATTCAGATCCTACTTTTCCTTTTAGCAAATCTCCTCCATTTTAATTCAGAATTCCACCCTCTTCTTACCTGATATGGCCGGCCCCTCCATGGTCCCATTTGGGCCTTAAATCTGCTTCAAGCCCGATCAATAAATACTGTATTTAAATCTAATTTAAATGCACGTCGATATTGTATATTGATACGTGCGTTTATAACTATTATATACACGCTATTTATTATTGATCAACATAAATTAAGTAAAATTTTATAATTAATATTTCATAAATATTAATTAATTATTTAATTTATAACAGTTGTAAATAATTGAATCAGGTGGTGACACAAGTTTTTAACATTTCGGCTGTGTGACTCTTAGATGTAAATTCGGTTAGCGGTTAAATCAAACAATTCGAATAACGTTCACATGTCACTTAGCAGATGATGTGAAATTATGACCAAATTTATTGCTTACTTGATTTTGGTAAATCCAATTATACTTTATTAAGCATTACCCGACAGTGACAATTATTCGCACCAATTCTCTTTGTCAAAACTATATCATTTTGGACTTATAAATATGGTAATGGTCAAAATTCTACTATCATGCACAATCAACTTTATTGTCCAAACACAAACTCCTTGGCTCAATAATAACAATTACTATTAAACAAAATGCTCTAGCTAGAGACTTTGACTTTGAGTTGACTTAAGTTGATCATGATACTAATCTCATTTAACTAAGTAGACGAATCCTCTCTTGAATAGTGTTTCGCTTCCAATGCTTCCACTTGACCCAACCATAGTCGTTCGATAGATGTCGTGCATTATTTAACTATAATCAAAGAAGAGCTTCCACATTGAGAATCAACAGTATTCTTAATTCAAGAGACTGTGTACTTTTATCGCATTAACATTTTCTATTTGATCTTAGTTATATCAACCAACTAAAAACTATCGAGTGAGTCGTTCCATTGTTATCCAATAACTATTAGTATGTAAACCCTTGGTTGCCTTATCAACCATGAGTAATACACTGCCCAACATTTAGAGAGCATTACAACTCTAGTCCCAATGGATATATTGATATCCAGTCTCGATATATCTTGACTAGGAATATTTAAAACGGTATGTTTAATTTATTATGATAAATCACTCGTGGTTACAACACATTATAACTACTATCACAAAACATAACATTTACGGATGTTCTATTAAATACGCTTTAATTAAATTAATTAATTAATATATAACGTATTATATAAAGTATATAATAGAAAGAAAACGCCTTTTATTTCGAGTAAGAATTGATTATCGAGTTAGATATATGTAACAATTACATAATTGCCCTTATGACATACCCCCAATTCTTTCAATTTCCCACTTGAACTTGGGGCCAATTATGGAATCTCAATCTCATCCCTTCGATCAGTTTGATGAGAACAAATCTAGACCCTTCGTGAATGGACCTGCTATGTTTAATTATCTAGAATGTCAATCAACTCTCTCTAATGCTGATAAACTATCTTTATCATGTTAAACTATTCGGAGTATGTTTCTCGACCTCTAGTGAGCTATTATTATTACATTGTTATCCTATAACAATGTTATAGAATTCTTAATACTTGGAATCACTCTTAGCTCAATTACAAATTTTTGCATTTATATTTATATATTGCTTTTATTGCAGCGCTATTCAAAGCGACGTGCTTAGCCTTTCATTGAATTACCAATAACCTTTTGTTTTGAACATTTCCAACTTAAAGCTTCTTAGTTAAGGTTTGAACATGAATTTGATATCGACGAATTATACTAAACATCACTTATATAGTTTGAGTTCAAATGCCTCTTCACGAGGAGTTTATTGTTTCTATAAACAATTCTCTAGTATTTCATAAATACTCGAGAACACTCTAAACTACCATTTAGTGATTTTAATTTGGATTTGATATTTTCTTCATGCATCAAAAGCATAAACAAATTACGATGTTGTATACAAAACAACATGTATGATCATTCATATTGCCAATGCATTAGGAATCCATTTTACATGTTTCATATTAAACATTTTAACAAGGTGTCTTCGCATATCATTTAGGACATTCCTAACATCCTTTATACTTATTATAAAAGATATAATTTACAAATCCAATAACGGGTATTAAACAACCAAACTATTATTGATATTAACATAAGTACATCGTTAAGGCTATAAAAGTATGTTGTTTACTTATAGTTTTAGAAATATCTATGTACCTTTTAATGGTTCTTTCTTATGGACACATGCTTCCTCTTACATTTTGACTGAAAATAAAACTATCCGATATTTCTATCAAATTTTTTATTAATTCTGATGCTTATCAAAATATTTATTCATTTCTTAGATCTTATCCTAAAACCCACAAACTCAATATCGCTCCCACTGACTTCGAGACACTTTGGTTGTTATATGTAAACAGTCTATTCTAAATCATTATTTAGAATTTTCGATTTCAATATATTTGTACCAAAATACTAAGTATTACTAAGCAATAATTTTATAAGTAAATCTGAATTAATTTAAGCACATTTAATAACAAATCTATTATGCTAATTTCAACAATTGAAATTTACGATGTAATTCTTATCAACGTTGTTAATTGTATTCCAGCTACATTAGTCTTGCTCTAAGACTCATTCGTAGTCGATGAATCATATTCTACGGGTACGACAACCTAAATCATATTTTGATTATGTACTAAGAATCCACTTTGGATTTGCGCATCATACCATATCGTGGAATCAATACTCTTAATGGTTTAACTGACATATGAGGATTATCTTTCTTGAATTGATAAGAAACTCATAGTTTATCTCCAATATGAGAGAATATTTATTAGATATTCTAATGCTACGTTCATTTGGATTTTGTTAATTTAATTTCATCCCCCGTAGTCAATTTTATCTTTGGATCGTATCCAAATCCATTTTACTATCAATAATTTATAAAAGAAATTCCTTCACTATGAAGTTGATATTTCTTCAAACAACAATTGTTTCTCAGTGCAACGGAAAAGGTATTCGTAAACATTTATGAATTGCCTTATATATAAAACTGATTTGGTTTTGATTTACAAAACTTATGTTCAAAACATAAATGGGTCATCCAATGACTATCATTCCCAAAATTCTTTTAGGGCATTTGATACAGATCACTCAAGTTTAATTATTATGTGCAGTCTTTCGACTCGCACAACCTACCAACTCCTTGGCCTTGGATATGTTGAGGTTTCTTATAAATCCTTATCTTGTATGATTTTGTAAACTATTATCTAGATGAAATCAGTTTCAACCTTGTAAACCACTCTTAAGTACACGACCTTATAGAAAGAAGTTAACTCAACTTAACTCACAATCAATTGTACTTTGTTAAATAAAGTTCGATTACTCTTTATCGATACATCATTATGTATCATAGGGAGTGTGACTTTTGAGATTGAATCTTTATTCATGCTTAGGTACGTTCAGAACTCTTTCCAATATACTTACATAATCGATCAAATCGAATCATTTTTATTTTCTGTTACACGTTATTTTATTTACTTCCATTTTATATTCTATGAACACATCATTAACATACCACATGTGTACCATATGCTTATGTTCATGTTTATGATATTTCATTGGTTAATATAACAAAGTACGTGGAACCGTTTTGGTATTAATAGATTTGCGATTGTATACATATAAATGTATCAATCCGAAGAGTTCGTTAACTCTTATGATGCTCCCATGTAATGGGTGCTTTACACTTAGTTGTCTGAAATATAATTCAGTAACACCATATCATTCATAATCATATAATCAAAGAATTATTTCTCCAAACTGTGACTTAGTCTATAATTCCAGAATAATTACAAATAAATTTAGATGCTTTTGTATTTTCCAATGCATCACAAATACTAGTACTACAGTTTTATTTTATAACTAATATTCATAATATTTATATTGAAATAAAACCATGTCTATTTTTTAATCAATGCTAAAAAATTATTATTATTTCATAAATAACATGTGGTATATTTTACGAAAGAAAATTTTATAACTTAATATGACTAATAAGTGTTATATGGCATGCTCCAACTGTATCCATCGTTACTATAATAGCATATGAAAGACGAAGCTCCATTTAACCACTTAATCTAGGCTATTTATTTCACTTACTATAGTTGGTTTACAATTGATAATTTTCAGATCAAATGTCTTAAGTTCAAAATAGAAAATAATTTTCTATGTGAAAATATATATTTCTTATTCCGATTTTAAGCATCAATAATTATTTTACTATTCACATTTTCAATGTTTCTTTATGAAGTAGAAGTGACCATTCACTCTTTTTATCCCAACCATGCCTTAGGTTACATCCACTCTTATACATTTGATTTCTTTTCTAAACGGTCAAATCATTCAAAGAAAATCCTTACTACAATATCATAACGAACTCTTTACAAAAGTGCATTTGGTCATCCGTAACTTTTAAGGATACCAAATAAATTGCACTTATGTAAGCTGATCAAATTGACATTTCAACGATCGAATACTTAGATCTATCTTATAGCCTTTGGTCCAATGTTATATTTAACATAACATGGCCATTTTTTAATCAATCATATAGAATACCCAAACTCACTTACACTATATTTGATTATTTCAATGAACTAATTTCATCGAGGTTTCATACATTATGAATTGTGATCGTTCACCATATAGCATTTATATATGATCGTATTTACTTGCATTGCTTTTAGAGTTTGAAACTTATTGAAGATAATACACTGTCTCGGGCAACTAAACTCATAAGTGACTAAGTTATGAACGTATTTAGTGGTTGTATAATTGGGCGCTTGCATAGGTCAACATGCAAAAATTTATTGGTAACTATGTTTTATATTTCTATTTGTCAATATAATGTTGTTCACTTGTATATTTAATTGATAAACATTTTATCAATTATATAAATTGCACAAATTTGTCAATGTAGATTATTATAACTTTATATAGTACATGTTCTTACAATATTAGAAAGGTGAAATTTTGCCATTTCATTCTAATATGGCTCCTACTAGTCTTTTATGCTTCTCCAAACCCTAAGACAAAACTTAGATGTCTTTCGACTTCACTAGTGGGTGTTAGGACTCGTCTATCTTAGGATTTTGACCTTAGGTTTGCTCAACAAATCATAGCCCCACAAATAAGGGATTGCTCCTTATCGGCTGTATCATATAAAACTCCTAACCCATGGATCCTCGTCCTAACCTCATTTCGACCTTGAGTTTGCTTAACAAATCAAAAGAAATTGTTCACTCATACCTACCATTTCACGACGGCCTATGTATAGTATACGCACCTTGAGTTTGCCCAACAAATACATATAGTTATCTTACCTCGTCCAGTAAATATATCAGCAATACTACACATAACATCTCTAGCTCGAGTTTTCTCAATAACTAGAGAGTATGCAAGTAATTTATTAATAAATAAATGGTAGAGGATAACAATTATATTAAAGATTCATAATCTTCAATATATTTAATTGAGTGATGTCGACTTATGAAATTATGCATTTCTTGTGAAATACCCTCATGATTCAAGTGTCGGACGCATCAAAAATCATGGTTTAAGTACTTTTACATGTGTATTTATTCCTTAAGTCTATATAGGGTTTCTTTAATGTTACACCCATAGTTTATACATTTATGTTATATAAGTCTTATTATTATATAAATTTTATACATTATTTAACTTATATAATATTTCATGTATAATATTATATTAATTAAATCTTATTTCATGAATTTAATTAATCAACACTTTACTTAATTATTATATTATTCAATTAGAACATATTACATTGAATATATATACTATTACATTTATAGTAATACATAGATATCTTATATATATTTATTATAATTTATATAATTAAATTTTTTTATTAAATTTTATTAATTTCAAAAATTCTTTTATACACACACGTATACTCATTGTCTTAAATAATTCAAGACAATATAACATATATCATTATATATATTATACATGTATATATATTTAATTAATTCAATTTTTTTTATTAATCTTATTAATAAATAATATTTTAAAAATTAATTTTATGACATTTTCAAACATTTTGAAAAATTATGTTATAATTTTTATAATGTGTTTCATTTTAAATTTAAAACTTTTATTTTAATTTTCAAAGCAATTTGAAAATCTATATTATAATATTTGTAATATTTTTTCTAATTTAACTTTTAGATTTAAAACTTTTATTTTAATCTCAAAATAGATTTTGAAAATTAGCCCAAGGCATAAATTAATTCGGGCCTTTATATAGGGGATAACCTTAGGGCTTATCTCATACTTTTGGGTCAGGCTAGCAGCCAGGCAGGGCAGACTCCTAGGTTACCTAAACCCAACTGTAACACCTCTAATTTTTGATAACATTATTCAAGAGATTTAATTAGATAAATTAAATAGAATAATGTAAATGTTAAGTGATAAGGGGATTGAGACTATAATTAATTAACTAAGGGACACGCGTAATGAACTAACAAATGGGCTTAAGAATGGGTTTTGGATAATTATGTCACATAAGGGCATATTAGGAATTGTCGTTCACAGCTTCCACCCTATATATTTTCTTTCCTACCCTTTTTCTTCTCATTCATGTCATTTTGAAAATTTAAAACACAAGAGAAAGGAATGGTCGGCCATTAAGGAAGAAGTAGAAATTCAAATTAAAGCTAGAAACTCAAGCTTAGGGGAATCAATCTCAATCCAATCTCCTTATCTAAATCAAGGTGAATAATAATCTCATCTCTATTTTGTTTTGGACCATATATTTTTGGATTTAAAGGTAATTTCGTTTTTATGATATATTGAATGATGATATGCTTGATTTAAAATTTATATGGAATAAACAAGATTGTTTAAAAAGGGAAAAGCACGGTTTTAGGTCAAAATCAAGAATTAATGTTGATTAAATGCTATGGGATAATTTTATGTTATGAGAAACATGATTTTGGAGTTGGGTTTAAATTTTGATAATTTTCCAAGCTATGGAAAGATTATTATGAATTTTCAAAGGAAACTTTGGTTATTTGGGTTTATAATTTATTTTGGAAAATATATTGAGAATTTGGATCTGAAATTTTGATATGTTAGAAAACATGATTAAAGTGAATTTTGGAATTTTTGGGGATTTTTCCAAAGTGATTTGCTATGCAAATAAATTGTTTTAGAAGAGGGACTTCTTTGCAAAAATCGGAAGGGCTTAATTGATTAACTTAACCATGGTTTAGATCTAGATTAGCGGTAGTTAATTTTGAAAAAGAATTTGAAAAAGTTAAGGCAACCAATCCAGTGTTGACACGTGGCGGGTTAGTTAGAGAAAATTTTACTTTAACAAGAATTAAACATGATTTGCTCAGAAAATTGGTTCCGCCTACTTAGGAAAGTGCCTTTCGACACAGATGCTTTCGCGTTTATCTTAGTCGAAACCTACCCTATCGAAACCAATACACAAGGTATCACTAAGATGGTACGTAGTGGATTGGAGGAAGGCGGAAGGTAAGGTGTCGAAAGCATAACTTCCGAAGGAGTCGAAACCTTGATTTCTTTCTAAAAGGAAAAGCGTCCGCCTTTATTTTGTTTTAAGCCTTTGACAGAGTTGAAGCGTTTGGTTTCATAAGAGGATTTAAAAAGGTTTATAAAGGGTTTCCATTAACTTAAGATTGCTTTCGACTGGGTACCTTACTTATGAAAGATTGATTTGAAAGAAGGGGGTTCCGACCTAGTCGAAATGCTGCTGCCATTTTATAGCCTTTCGATGGTATTGAAGATATCAATGCTGTCGAAAAGTACTTTGTTTTATAAAGTTTATGCCACTTCCTATTGCTTTCAAAATGGGTTAGGGGTTTTGAAGGTGATGGTTTCGAAAGGGGTTTCGACGCTAACCTTCCAATGTTCTATGTAGATGTTTTATGCTTTCGAAAGAGACGGTGCCGACGCCATCAAGTTATCCCCAATATTTTTATATAATAAAGGATGGTTTCTAAAGAGTTACTTTCGCCTATATTCACTTTGACCCAAATAATATTTTAAGTATAAACCCAATACTTTTGAAAGGGGGACTTTCTATAATTTCGGAAGGGTTACTTCCAACAGTGTCGAAAGGGGCACTTTGAACTGGTTTCAAAGCTAAGCTTCTAAAGGTTAATTATTAATACTTTAATGTATTCGAAAGGTTTCGAAAGGTAGATTTTAAAGTATTAAAAGGCAGGAGCCTAACGATTTGAAGATAGATTTATAAGGCTTTCGAAGGAGGCTATCCTATGAAGTCGAAAGCTAGGTTTTGAAGGTATCTAAAAGTTTTAAGACCCAAACTCTATTTTTAAAGGCAAAACCCATGGCTATATTAAGGGAGTTTTTATAATGGTTTTAATAAGAAGCTATCTTCGATAAATTTAAACCCATAGGAGTGGTATTGCTATGTTGTTATATTGCTTCTTCAAATATGAATATATTCACTTTTAAATGGACCCATAACTACATTTTGGGGATAAAGGGTAGAAGAACCAGTTAGGTTAACCTAGTAGTGAATATAATTTGATTAAACTCCTGAATGAGTAGAATTGCATCCAGGAGGTCAGGAAGACCAGAATATAGGATGCTAAAATATAAAAAAGGTAGGCAATGGGTTCTCAATAAGCCTATGAAAACTGTGTATAGGAAAAGATATTGGCAGGGGCCAATAGGTTCATAGTTAGCCCATGAAAACTATGTATAAATAAAGATGTCTGAAAGACAAGTTCATAGTTAGGCCATGAAAACTATGTATAAAGGAAGATGTCAGATAAATAGGTTCATAGTAAGCCCATGAAAACTATGATTGGATACTGGCAGGGCTACACTATGAGAAAAAACGAATCAGACAACATATATGCTCCATTGTCTGAATGAATACCTATTTGTCATCTATTTCCATGCCGTCTCATTACATATCAGACCACAGGTATGCACCGTCGTTTGATATGCACTAACACATCAAAAGAAAAAACCATACGTTGTCTGATGTTATAGTATCATTTCTAAAATTTTCTAGACAACATATAAATATTGACTGATATGCATATCTATTACCCTTACGTTATATTTGCAAAATGAAATAATGAATCACAATTTTATTTAAACAAATATTTTATTTCAAATCAAATTCAAATACAATACAACTTTCACTATACTTACATTTTCAAATACAATACAACTTTCACTATTCTTACATTTTCAAATACAACACAACTTTCACTATCACTCTCATATATACAATTTTTCTCTACACTCTTATATATAACATTTTTTTTACTTACAATCACTCGAGTTTATTTTTGATATTGATCTTCTTTTACTTGCTCCAGCTTGTGTCCAATCATCTCTTATACCTGTCAAATAAACAACGCAGTAAAATGGAAAAGGAAACAAACCTAAATTGCAAAAATTAAATTAAATTTGAATATTAATATTGCCTCAGTTTATGGGTTTGTTTTCTCTTCATGTTTTAGACATGGCCGGACAAATATATATGTGCAAATACAACTTATGATATGCACAATGTATCACTATGAATATCACAAGGCCGGACATCGATTAAATCTCACGGACTATTGCAAAGGTCAAGCCCGAAGGCTCAACACAATACAAGTGTGCACAAGGTCAGGCCAAGCAAGTTTCAGCCCAACTCAGGTGCACCATTTACAAGTGTCAGCCAGTTTACATAGCCACACATATATACATGCATACATACGTATGCATGTATATACATGGATGAACCAAGAAAGCATATGTATCAGTTTCAGGTAGCAAACCATATGTATTTGTTTCAGGCAGCAAACCATAGGAAAATTGAACATGCAAGACTCAAGCAACTAGACATGTATATACATACATACATATATGTATGTATATATATGGAAGTTCAAAGAAAAAACAATTTTCAGCAATTCAACAACATGGAGCAATGAAAAGCAAAAAAAAGATTACAACACACAGGAGACACATATATGGAAGTTCAAAGCAAAACATGGTAATATTTCACACATATATACATACACATGTGTGTGTGTGTGTGTGTATACACATGGAAGGTATTTCACAAACTAAAGCAATGCAACAAGATCAACTAATTCCAAGAAGTGCTCAAACTGATACTATGCCAAAATGAAGTGCACAAATAGTCCAAGAAATACAGACATGCATTAAGGACACATAGCATCGGGGAATACATACATGCACACTGGAAAAGAGTAATAACACACCAGCATGCTAATACAAGGTCAGGGACATGCACACATGATGGACTTAGATGATCAGGCAAAACAACTCAAGCAACATAGATGCATGCACAACAGCAAAGAGAAACTGTTTCAAAGATATACATATGTACAAACCAGACATGAATGAACTTAAATGTATGTATGTATATACATATATGTATGTATATACATATATGTATGTATGTACATATATGTATGTATGTATATACATATATGTATGTATGTATGTATGTATGTATGTATGTATATACATGTATACATGTGCACGTGGCCACTTCAAACTCCATACAAACATACAACTACATACATAAGGTGCAACAAACAGTCTAAACAACACAACAACAAGGTTCATCTCTCTTTCAAAATGGTGCAACAAAACAGTGTGCACAAAGAAGTATTCAAAATGGCGCAACAACATGGTTGATGGGATATTCAAAATGGCGCAACAACTTGAGTTTTAAACCAAACAGCAAGCTTTAGGGACAAGCAAAACAATAAGTGCAAATTCCTTTACAATCAGAAATTTGCAAGCCTCAAGGGACAAGCAAACCAAACAACAAGCTTTAGAGCAGAAGTAATATAAAGGGGGATTTCACCAGAAGGACAAACTTTGCAGTCCAATTAATTTCTAGGACACGCATCTGAAATAATTGCTTTCAAGGCCAAAGTCAGCAGAATAATTACTTTCAAGGACAAAGTCAGTTGTCCAATTACTTTCAAGGACATAATTTCATAGGTTTTTAGGCCCTAGAAACTAATTATTTTGCGTATTGTCCTTAAAAGTAATTATTTTAGTTGTGTGTCCTAGAAATTAATTTCACTTGCTAAAGAGGCCCTTGTGGCTAATTTCCACTAATATAAATATATACACATATGTATATACATGTATATATGTACAGAAACGTACCTTTAAAGATGCACACATGAAGCATGTATAATGGTACATACATGACATGATGTAGACGAATAGGCAGTTACAAATTAGCATCAATAGGAAGAAATCACCAAAATCAGGCAAGGCATCAAAAGGAAGAAATCACCAAAATTAGGCAAGGCATCAAAAGGAAGAAATCACCAAAATCAGGCAAGGCATCAAAAGGAAGAAATCAATTCATGCTATATCAAAAGGAAGAAATCACCAAAATCAGGCAAGGCATCAAAAGGCAAGGCAAGTCAAGGCATCAAAAGGAAGAAATCAATTCATGCTATATCAAACACCAGTTACAAATTAGCATAAGCAAGAATCATCAACCAAGATCAGACAACAAGGTGAAAGCTCCACAAAGTCACAAAGTAAATTGCAAGCAGAACCAGGTGCAAGCTCAAGCAAACATCATGATGTAGATAAATAGGCAACATATACATATGCAAACATCATGATGGATACATAAATAGGCAGCACATATATATATATATATATGCAAATGCAGTAATCAAGAGCAAGGGCCCAAAAAGCAAATGCACACAGAACAGGTTCAAGAACACAAGTATTTCAACAAAGAAATCAGGAATTTCGAAATCGAAATCATAGGAAATAAAGTAAAAAATGAATCTTTTCAAAATTGAAAATCGAAAAAATCAAGGCCGAAGTCAGTAAAATCAATGTTCAAATTATATTCGAAATAGATTCAGGAATTTCAAAATGAAAATATAGGGATTCAAACCCTATAAGTTAACCCACATCATCATCGGCAAAGTTAATCTAGTTCGAGCATAAAATTGAAAAGGGGCAAAATTGCTAAACATACCAAATCAATAACAATCAACTCAACAAAGAAAGCAACCACGCAGCAATCATGGCTAATCGAAGTGTGCGAGCATCAGAGAAGAAGGAGTGTCATTCGCACTTTAAATTCCAAGCGGCAGTTTTCGATCTAGAAACCCTATATCAGAACGAAGAGGGAACGCGACCATCAATTTATTGAGAGCGAGAGAAGAGGGAAGAGGGAACGTGGTCGATTTTGTTCTACGGATTTGGTTTTGAGAGTGAGATTAAAGGGTTTTGTTGATTTAGTTTTGAGAGGAGAGAAGAGGGAACGCAAAATATTGAGAGGGAAAGAATCTAAGGAATGCGGCCACCAAAATATTAGAGGGAAAATATGCCACCGCCAAAATATTTAGGGGAAAAATATGGAGCCAAAACTAAATTTTTTGATAACTTCAATCAGACATATATATTAGAGGGAAAATATGCGGCCACCAAAATATTTAGAGGTAAAATATGGAGCCAAAACTAAATTTTTTGATAACTTCAATCAGACAACAGATAAAATGTTGTGTGAATGACAAGCACGAACATTGAGATTTCAGGAGCTATTCAAACAACAGAGTATTTTTTCCATATATTGTGTGAAATAGTGGAAAATGTTAGAACAACAACAAATCAACCTTATGTTGTGTGATCACTGTTATCTGGTTCACTTTGTGGCATAGTGCTAGTAGGTTTGTAGTTAGCCCATGAAAACTATATCTGGATGAAATATTGACAGTTGTCAATAGGTTCCTAGTCAACCCATGAAAACTAGGGTAAGAGGAAAGGGTATTGGGGTTACCAATAGGTTCCTAGTCAACCCATGAAAACTAGGGTTAAGAAGAGAGGATATTGGGGTTACCAATAGGTTCCTAGTCAACCCATGAAAACTAGGATAAGGATAAGATATTGGAGTTACCAATAGGTTCATACCAATCCCATGAAAACTATCTAACTGGAAAGGGAGTCCTTAAATGTTTAATTGGTTATTAGTCAGCCCATGAAAACTATTAGGTTAATAGTAACCGTAGAAACTATTATTAAGACAGATAGTTTAAAATGAACGGGGATGGGTAATCCAGAATTGATTTGTTTGTTTTGCATATCATCATATTATACTATTTTGAATTGTTTTAACCATTGTGGATACAGGAGCACGGTATATGGTTTTATAAAGGTTTTGAGATACTAGTGAGGGGAAACCCGTTCCACTAAGCGGCGTAGTCTCACTAGATATCTAAATGATTTGAGATGGTAGATTATTATTCATACCAGGCTTTATGTCTAACTCGAAGTTTATGTTTTCCCCTTAAACTCTCGGGTACTCAATTGATTTTGAGTAGTTTGAGAGTTGAGGTTTTCAGGTACCTCTTAAGACGAATAAGCTTCTGGAAACATGCATGAAGCATGATAGCTATTTAGAGTTCTCTTTTCTTTTGATTCCGCTGTGTTTTTTGTAATGGCAAAGTTGTTATATTATATACTCTGATCATCCAAGGGGGCATCTTCATATGTCGCTCTTGGGCGTATGTTGTAATAAATATATTTTCTCTGAATGTGAATTGCGAATTTGGGATTATGTAATAAATTGGAAATATTTAGGAATGAAATGTGATTTTGTTTGCGTTTTAAATTTTTTCCATATTCATGTGTTTTTGTGTATCAATGAATCTAACACCGCCGTATTTGGTCGTCGAGGATTAATAACTATGGATGACTGCAGCATCCGTAGCCATTAGTTTTGGGCCTCCAAGTAGGGGGATGTTACAAGTTGGTATCAGAGCATAGGTTTATGAAACTTTAAAAGAAAGATAAACCTAAAAGATGTTCAAACATAATCCAATGAATTTGAAAATATGATCGGGGTTTGTGTTAACGCTATAGTAATGTACTTGTATTTGATATATAGATTTATATAAGTATGTGTTCCCTCTCTCTTAGACCGTTCTTCTGTATCATACTAAGGCTCGTATGCAGATTTACGAGAAAGAAGATATGGAAGCAGGAAACAAAAGAAGAAATTTAGATGGAGAAAGCACCACAACCAATGGAAATGCTCGACCTAATACCAGGAGGAACCAAGGTCTACAGGCTACTGCTGAAGCCAATGTAGGTGCTGGAAATCCGCCAGTAGATGCGGGGATGGTGTATCAGTTGTTGGCCAATCTTTTGCAAGCTGGAGTTGCCGTTAATGTTGGAGGAGCTAATCATGTGGCTCCAATTGGGAATAACTATGCTAAGCTAAGCAGAGACTACACCAGTTTGGGTGGAAAGCCGTTTGTTGGAATGGAGGATGCTGTCGAGGTTGAGAATTGGCTACTGAGTTGTGAAAGGATCTATACTGATCTAGGCTTGGATGATGGGCAAAAGAGAGGGCTAGCCTCTAGACAGTTGCAAGGGGCAGCATTTCACTGGTGGAATTGTGTGACCGCCGTAATTTCGAAGGAAGAGCTGACATGGGTTAATTTCAGAAGAAGGTTTGAGTAGAGGTTTTTGTCTGAAGTTGCTAAGTCGGCATTGATGAGGAAGTTCATGAATCTAGTTCAAGGAGAGATGTCAGTGGTCGAGTACGCTGCTAAGTTTGATGAGCTATCTTGATATGGATATGCTTTGGTAAACACTGATGTCGGATGGAATGAAAGGTTCATTCGAGGACTGAGACCTGAGCTTGTTAGAATGACCATGACCTATATCCGGGAACCTAGTAATGTGGTGGTGGAGAAGGCTATTTTCCATGAAGAGATGCTTGCTATTTCTGCTAGAGAGAAGCCAATTGAATCCCAAGGTTCTCTGGGAAAGAAGAGGAAATTCTTTAAGAAAAAGGGAGCCCAGAAAGGGGATGCTGCCAAGAAGGCAAAGGCTGATTTAGTTTGTTACAAATGTGACAGGAAGGGTTATTATGCGAATAAGTGCCGGTCAGGCAAGGGGATGAAGGTTATAGACAAGAAGAATGTGAAATGCTTTAACTATGATCAAGTTGGGCATTACAAGAACCAATATCTAGAGCTAGCCTGTGCGGACAAGGGCAAAGTTTTTGCTGTTAGATCAACAACTAAGCCCACTGCAGCGGATAAAGGGAAAACTGTGATAGAAAGTACGTTTTTGATTCAGAGTATACCAGTTAGGATACCTTTTGATACCGATGCATCACATTCATTTATATCCTAGTGTTTGGTTGATAGGTTATGCTTAGAACCCATATACCTTGTTACTTCCTTAAGGGTTGCGAATACAATAAGAGGGTATACAACTCTGGGGATGAGATGTGACCAGTTAGAACTTGATTTGTTAGGTCATAAGTTTGCATGCAGTTTGTATGTGTACGATTTCGTAGATTTCAGAATCATTTTAGGTATGGATTGGTTGAGAAGGTATGAGGCCAGGATATTCTACCAAGATGGGGAGATATCTTTGGGACACCTTGATAGTCATGACCAAATTATATTCTCGGTAGAGAATTCTGACCGGAGTAGTTGTGCTTTGTTAAGTGCAATGGAAGTGGGAGAAGTGTTAAGTCAGGTTCGTATTGTAAGAGAATTTTCAGATGCCTTTGAGCCAGTCACAGGACCATCACCGAAACGAGCTGTTGAGTTTTGAATAGATCTGGTGCCAGAAGCCGAACCTGTAAGTAGAACACCTATCAGGATGACACCGACAAAGATGAAGGAATTGAAGTGTGCAGCTAGTGGATCTAGAAGGAAGGAATTTATTAGACCAAGCAGTTTGCCTTGGGAAGCGGCCGCGGTGTTCGTGAAGAAACCAGATGGGTCGTTAAGAATATGTATCACCTATCATAAGCTGAATGAAAGGACGATAACTAATAAGTATCCTTTGCCGAGAATTGATGATCTTTTTGATCAGTTGAGTGGAGCCAAGGTGTTTTCCCAGTTGGATTTGGCGATGGGGTTCCATCAGTTGAGAGTGGCAGAAGACAATATTCCTTTGACTACATTTCTGAGTAGATATGGTTCGTATGAGTGGTTAGTGATGCCATTCGGGTTGACGAATGCACCTGCTTTCTTTTTGGATTTGATGAATCGAGTCTTCTGAGAGTATTTGGATATATTCGTGTTGGTGTTTATAGATGAAATTTTGGTATACTCTAAGGATGAGAGAGAGCATGAAGATCATCTTAGATTTGTGCTAGAGACACTGAAGCAGAATCAGCTAAAGGCGAAGTTTTCCAAGTATCATTTTTGGAAGAAAGAGGTTAAGTTTCTTGGTCATGTGGTTTCAAAGAAAGGATTGTTGGTCGATCCAGATAAGATCGAAGCTGTGAACAATTGGAAGAGACCAGAGACGGCGACCGAGATCAGAATTTTTCTTGGACTTTCTGGCTACCACCGGAGATTTATCAAGGATTTCTTGCGGATAGCAGGGCCTTTGACTAAGCTTACCATGAAGGAAGTGAAGTTTGTTTGGTCCGACAAATGTGAGGAAGCATTCCTTAAGTTAAAGCATTCGTTGACCAATGCTCCAGTGTTAGTAGTTCCAGATGGTAACCAAGGGTTGGTAGTATACACTGATGCATGTGGGACTGGATTGGGAGCAGTTGTGATGTAGAAGGGCAAGGTCATTGCTTACGCATCTAGGCAGCTTAGACCGCACGAAGTAAGATATCCTACTCATGACTTGTAGTTGGCTGCGGTGATTTTTGCCTTGAAGATTTGGAGGCATTATCGCTTGGGGGAGAGATTTGAGTTATATACCAATCATAAGTCTTTAAGATATCTATTCTCTCAAAAGGAGTTGAATATGTGACAGCAAAGGTGGCTAGAGTTTTTGGTTGCTTATGATTTTGGTATAGAGTATACCCCAGGGAAAGGTAATAAAGTAGCAGATGCTCTTAGCAGAAGACATCGGAATGTGGTATTGGCCATGTTGGCAGAGTGGAAAGAATAGAAGCTTTGTCCAGTTGTGTTATGCAGTTAAGATCGACTACTAGTTCTAGTCAGAGTACTGCCATGTTGTCCTGTTTAGGAGTTCGAATAGTATTGATCGAAAGAATTACTTCTAAATAGAAGGAGGATCCATTATTAGCTGGGAGGATCAGAAGGCTTGAGGTTGGAACTAAGGTCGATGATTTGAAAGATTTTTGTCTTGACCAAAGAGGATGGTAGAGAAAGAAGGGACGGTTATGTGTTCCAATGTTGAGAACTTGAGGAGAGAAGTTCTTGAAGAGTGTCATCGATCCAAGTTTACGATTCATCCTATAGGGACCAAGATGTATCAAGATATGAAGAGGAGCTTCTATTGGGAAGGCATGAAGAGGGATGTTGGCTTGTGGGTTAGGCAGTATGTAAACTGTCAACAAGTGAAAGCCGAACATCAGAAGCCAAGTGGGTTACTTCAGCCTATAGATGTTCCAGTTTGGAAATGGGATTCGATATCCATGGATTTCATAGATGGGTTGCCAAGGTTAAGAAGAGGAAATGAAAGTATATGGGTTATTGTGGATAGGTTGACCAAAAGTGCCCATTTCATTCCAGTAAAGTCGATCAGGACGGCACCAGTTTTGGCGAAGTTGTTTATGAAGAACATAGTTAGACTTCATGGAGTTCCTAGTAGCATTGTCAACGACAGAGATTCTTTATTCACTAGTGAACTCTGGAAGAGTCTATAGGATGTGTTAGGCACTAAGCTCAAGATGAGTACCGCATATCACCCACAGACGGATGGGTAGATAGAGAGAGTCAATAAGGTACTCGAGGATTTGTTGAGAGCTTGTGTGTTGGATTTTGGTGGAACTTGGGAGGATTACCTACATTTGGTTTAGTTTTCCTATAATAATAGTTATCAAACTAGTATAGGAATGACACCTTCTGAAGCTTTGTATGGAAGGCCATGCATATCCCCTGCATGTTGGTTGGAGACTGGAGACAGGTTGGTCTTAGGTCCAGATTTGGTAAGGGAGGCGTCAGAGAAGATTGAGTTAATCCGAGAACAGATGAAGGAAGCTCAATCCAGAAAGAAGAGTTACGCAGATAAGAGGCGTAAAGACCTAGAGTTCTCAATGGGAGATAGGGTTTTCATAAAGGTATCACCATGAAGGGTATGGTACGGTTTGGGAAATCGGGAAAATTGGCCCTGAGATAGGTTGGTCCATTCCAGATTATAGAGAGGATTGGAAAGCTCGCATACAGATTAGAGTTGCCAAGCAGTATGCAGGTGTCCATAATGTATTTCATGTGTCTCATCTTTGCAAGTATGTGCATGATCCAGAGGCTACCATTCATCGGACAGAGTTGGAGGACTTAGTAGTAGAGCCTGATTTGACTTTTGTTAGACAACCAGTTTGGGTTGTAGTGAGAGATGAGAAAAGATTGAGGAACAAGACAGTCAAGTTGGTGAAATTTCAGTGGAGCGACAACGAGAAAGACTATACTTGGGAGACAAAGGACAAGATTCGAGATACTTATCCTGATCTGCTTTGAGGGTATGTATATATTAGATTTATATAGATATTTCCTAGTCGGGTAGACTAGTATGATTATTAGGAGTCGTTACAGATGTTTGCTATGTTTAGTATTTAGTCCTTACTGAATTTCGAGGACGAAATTCTTTAAGGAGGGGAGTTTGTAACATCGCTAATTTTTGATAACATTATTCAGGAGATTAATTAGATAAATTAAATAGAATAATGGGCTTAAGAATTGGTTTTGGTTAATTAAGTCACATAAGGGAATATTAGGAATTGTCTCCATAGCTTCCACCCTTATATATTTTCGTTCCTACTTTTTTTTCTTCTCATTCGCGTCGTTTTGAAAATTTAAAACGCAAGAGAAAGGAATGACCGACCATTAAGGAAGAAGAAGAAATTTAAATTAAAGCTAGAAAATCAAGCTTAGGGGAATCAATCTCAATCCAATCTCCTTATCTAAATCAAGATGAATAATAATCCCATCTCTATTTTGTTTTGGAACATATATTTTCAGATTTAAGGGTAAATTCGTTTTTATGATATATTGAATGATGATATGCTTGATTTAAAATTTATATGGATTAAACAAGATTGTTTAAAAGGGGAAAAGCACAGTTTTAGGTCAAAACCGAGAATTAATGTTGTTTAAATGCCATGGGAAATTTTATGTTATGAGAAACATGATTTTGGAGTCGGGTTTCAATTTTGATAATTTTCCAAGCTATGGAAAGATTATTATGAATTTTCAATGTATATTTTGGTTATTTGGGTTTATAATTTATTTTGGAAAATATATTGAGAATTTGGGTCTGAAATTTCTGGAATTTTTGGGGATTTTTCCAAAGTGATTTGCTATGCAAAATAAATTATTTTAGAAGAGGGACTTCTTTGCAAAAATCAGAAGGGCTTAATTGATTAACTTAACTATGGTTTAGATCTGGATTAGCGGTAGTTAATTTTGAAAAAGAATTTGAAAATGTTAAGGCAACCAATCTAGTGTTGACACGTGGCAGGTTAGTTAGAGAAAAATTTACTTTAACAAGAATTAAACCTGATTTGCTCAGGAAATTGGTCCCGCCTACTTAGGAAAGCGCCTTTCGACACAGATGCTTTCGCCTTTATCTTAGTCGAAACCTACCCTACCGAAACCAATACACAAGGTATCACTAAGATGGTACGTAGTGGATTGAAGGAAGGCAGAAGGTAAGGTGTCGAAAACATAACTTTCGAAGGAGTCGAAACCTTGATTTGTTTTTAAAAGGAAAAGCGCATGCCTTTGTTTTGTTTTAAGCCTTCAACAGAGTCGAAGCGTTTGGTTTCGAAAGAGGATTTAAAAAGGCTTCGAAGGTGTTGCCATTAACTAAAGATTGCTTTCAACTTGGTTCCTTACTTATTAAAGAATGTTTTGAAAGAAGGGGGTTCCGACCTAGTCGAAACCATGCTGCTGTTTTATAGCCTTTCGATGGTGTTGAAGATATCAATGTTGTCGGAAGGTACTTTGTTTTATAAAGTTTATGCCACTTCCTATAGCTTTCGAAATGGGTTAGGGGTTTCAAAGGTGATGGTTTCGAAAGGGATTTCGACGCCAACCTTCCAATGTTTTACCCAGATGTTTTATGCTTTCGAAAGAGATGGTTCCGACGCCATCAAGTTATCCCCAATATTTTTATATAATAAAAGGATTGTTTCGATAGAGTGCTTTCGCCGATATTCACTTTGACCCAAATAATGTTTTAAGTATAAACCCAATATTTTCAAAAGGGGACTTTCAATATTTTCGGAAGGGTTACTTCCAACAGTGTCGAAAGGGGTACTTTCAATTGGTTTCAAAGCTAAGCTTCTAAAGGTTAATTATTAATACTTTAATGTATTCGAAAGGTTTCGAAAGGTAGATTTTAAAGTATTAAAAGGCAGAAGCCTAACGATTTGAAGATAGATTTATAAGGCTTTCGAAGGAGGCTATCTTATGAAGTCCAAAGCTAGGTTTCGAAGGTATCGAAAGATTTTAAGACCCAAACTCTATTTTTAAAGGCAAACCCCATGGCTATATTAAGGGAGTTTCTATAATGGTTTTAATAAGAAGCTATCTTTGTTAAATTTAAACCCACAGGAGTGGTATTGCTATGTTGTTACGTTGCATCCTCAAATATGAATATATTCGCTTTAAATGGACCCATAACTGCATTTGGGGATAAAGGATAAAAGAACCAGTTAGGTTAACCCAATAGTGAATATAAATTGATTAAACTCCTGAATGATTAGAATTGCATCCAGGAGGTCGGGAAGACCAGAATATAGGATGCTAAAATATAAAATAAAGATATTGGCAGGGGCCAATAGGTTCTCAGTAAGCCCATGAAAACTGTGTATAGGAAAAGATATTAGTAGGGGATAATAGGTTCATAGTTAGCCCATGAAAACTATGTATAAATGACAATGTCAGAAAGATAGGTTCATAGTTAGCCAATGAAAACTAGGTATAAAGGAAGATGTCAGATAGACAGGTTCATAGTAAGCCCATGAAAAATATGATTGGATACCGATAGGGCCAGTAGGTTTGTAGTTAGCCCATGAAAACCATATCCGAATGAAATATTGGGGTTACTAATAAGTTCCTAGTCAACCCATGAAAACAAGGGTAAGAGGAAAGGATATTGGGGTTACCAGTAGGATCCCAGTCAACCCATGAAAACTAGGGTAAGGATAAGATATTAGGGTTACCAATAGGTTCATAGTCAACCCATGAAAACTATGTAACTGGACAGGGAGTCCTTAAATGTTTAATCAGTTATTAGTCAGCCCATGAAAAATATTAGGTTAATAGTAACCCTAGAAACTATTATTGAGATAGATGTCTAAAATGAATGGGGATGGGTAATCCAGAATTGATTCATTTGTTTTGAATATCATCATATTATACCTTTTTGAATTGTTTTAACCATTATAGATGCAAGAGCACAATATATGGTTTTATAAAGGTTTTGAGATACTAGTGAGGGGAAACCCATTCCGCTAAGCGGCGTGGTCTCACTAGATATCTAAATGATTTGAGATGGTAGATTATTATTCATACCAGGCTTTATGTCTGACTCGAAGTTTATATTTTCCTCTTAAACTCTCAGGTACTCAATTGATTTTGAATAGTTTGAGAGTTGAGGTTTTCAGGTACCTCTTAAGACGAATAAGCTTTCGGAGACGTGCATGAGGCATGATAGCTATTTAGAGTTCTCTTTTCTTTTGATTCCGCTGTTTTGTTCGTAATGGAAAAGTTATTATATTTCCTATATACTCTGATCATCCAAGGGGGCATCTTCATATGTCGCTCTTTGGCGTATGCTGTAATAAATATTTTTTCTCTTAATGTGAATTACGAATTTGGGATTATGTAATAAATTGGAAATATTTGGAATGAAATGTGATTTTGCTTGAATTTTTTTCCATATTCATGTGTTTTTGTGTATTAATGAATCTAACACCGCCGTATTTGGTCACCGAGGATTAATAACGATGGATGACTGCAGCATTCGTAGCCGTTAGTTTTGGGCCTCCAAGTAGGGGGATGTTACACCAACCTTAAACATTGCTTTTTTAGACACCCTACTATATGGGTAGGCTTTAATGAGTTAGCCATAATACTGCTAATTTAGACTGCAAAGGCTATTTGGCTTCGATACCATTGTTGAAACTAGGCCAGCCAGTAGTGGAATAATTGTGTAAATTTCAAAATGTTCCTACCATTTGGATCTTTATTGGGCCTATGTAGTCTAAATTCATTTAGAACTTTCTAAATTTTATTTTAAATAAAATCAATATTTTATTTAATTCATAAATAATGTTTTATTTAATGTTAATTTATATTATATAATATATATGTAACATATACACATATGTGTGTACATGCACATGCAACATAAAATGGTGTACATGCTTTAACATGTCCGTATATAAATGTTGGGATTTACATCACAACGGATATATTAGCCCCTCCATATACATATTTATCGTCTAACATGTAAGTGTGTGTGTGTGTATATATATATATATAAACATTTATATATAAATATATATATATAATGATATTTGCAAAACATATACATTTTAATATAAATATATGCATATATATATATAGTTAATAATATAATGTAATTTATGTTTAATAAATTTGAATCTATATCAATATATTAATTTTAAATAAATATCATATATTTTAAAAATTAATTATACACACACACATAACCATGTATACATATTCATATTAAAATTTTAAGAATTATATATATATATATATAATAAAATGTTTGTACATATATACATATACATAGAAATGTGGATTGATATAAAATTAATTATATATTTATATACTTATAATATACATACACATTCGGTTAGCAAATAAAAACAATTTTTTTATAATATTAAAATGTTTTTTAATTATGATTTCCAGATGGAAATTATTTTCAAATAAAAAAAATCCTTTTTAAAAAGTAACATTAATGATGTATAAAATTTTAGTAAATTATTTTTTTTATATATTTTATAGATGTATAAATATTGTAAGACATGGTTTTGTGTTTAAATAAATTATATGTACACGTATATAATACATACATACATATATATATATGGTTTTGAAAATAAAATATATTTTTTCAAAAGGATGTAATGCATATACATAATTAATTTTATAAGTATATTAAATATATATATATATATATATATATGTAACCAAACTAGTTTTAAAATATATGTTTTAAACTAAACTAGTTTTAAAATTAAACTATTAATCTCGAAAATAAAACAAATTTTGTTTTGCTGTAGGATGGTAATAGAGAATAAATAAATAAAAAATTAATTTACACACACACATATATATATATAAGCATGTACATCAAATGTCGATGGCGAGAGACGTTGCGATTATTATTCATAGAATTCCATAAAAATATCTTACCATGTTATCGGAATGAGAATCACAACTATTGGCGAATTAGAGCTGGAAGGGAGAGAGCTCAGAACTTGAAGAGACTATTTGTAACCGCCATAGATCTGAATTAGCTCTGCCCTAATTTTGGAAAGTGGAGTTTAAAGTGGAGAACGTTTTTATTTTGTATAAATGATGTATTTATTCTATAATCGTATTGCACTGCCAATTTTGATGTATTTTGTATGTATGATCTTGTATGTACGTTTTGGGCCATTTAGCCCAAATGAAATAAAATTAACCCATTTTCAAAAAACCGTCAATGACAATAACATATAAGGATTCCTGGTATCAATTCACTATTTATTCTTACATATAACATGATGAATATTTATATAAACATAAATAAAAATATATACATGGAATTTACCTTAACCTAATACTTGTTGGCACACCTTAAAATATTGAATCAAAACACTCCTTGAATTGATTCTTGAATCCAAAGAGAGCTAATAGTCTAAATGCAGCTACCACCGATGTATGGATTTAATTTAATTTAGCATTTTGAAACTTGAAATTTTGAGCAATAGAAGGGGACTAGGGGTCATCCTTTGCTGGTCTAGAATGGAGCGAAAAATGAGTAGTAAAGAATGAGGGTTGGAGGCAAATAAATAGCAAAGGACAAGGAGTGAAAAGAGGATTCAGATCCTACTTTTCCTCTTAGCAAACCTCCTCCTTTTATAATTCAAAATTCCACCTTCTTCCTACTTGATATGATCGGCCCCTCTGTATTCTCATTTGAGCCTTAGACCCCCTTCAAGCCCAATCAATAAATACTACATTTAAATCTAATTCAAACGCAGGTCGATATCATATATCATTACGTGTGTTTATAACTATTATATACACACTACTTAGTATTGATCGACATAAGTTAAACAATATTTACAATTAATATTTTATTAATATTAATTAATTAGTTTATAAAAATTATAAACCATTAAATCAGGTGGTAACATGAGTATTCAACATTTCGGTTGTGTGACTCTTAGGTGTAAATTCTATCAGCAATTAATATCGAACAATGCGAATATTAATGTTCACGCGTCACTTAGCAGGTGATGTGACATTATGACCAAATTTATTGCTTACTTGATTTAGGTAAAATCCAATTTTACTTTATTAAGTGTTACCCGGTAGTGATAATTATTCACACCAATTCTCTTTGTCAAAACTATATCACTTTGGACCTATGAAATTTGATAATGGTTAAAATTCCAATATCGTGCTCATTCAACTTTATAGTCCAAACACAAAGTCCTTGTCTCAATAATAACAATTATTATTAAATGAATTACTCTAGTTGGAGACTTTGACTTTGAGTTGACCGTGATACTAACCTCATATAACCGAGGAGACAAATCCTCTCTCGAATAGTGTTTCACTTCTAATGCTTCCACTCGGCCCAACTATAGTCATACTATGGATGTTGTGCCATCATTTAACTATAATCAAAGCAGAGCTTCCATATTGTAGATTAATAGTGTTCTCAAGTCAAGAGAACTATGCTATTTTATCACATCGATATTTTCTATTTGATATTAATTATATTAACCAATAGAAAACTATCGAGTGAGTCATTCCATAGTTATCTAATAACTATCAGTATGTAACCCCTTAGTGGCCCCATCAGTTATGAGTAATACACCGCGCAACATTTGGAGAGCATTAGGTACTTTAGTTTTAATGGATATATTGATATCCAGTCTCGGTACTTCTTGATTAAGAATATTTAAAATAGTATGTTTATTTTATTGTAACAAATCACTCATGGTTACAACACATTATAACTACTATCATAAAGCATACCATTTATGGATTTTCCATCAAATATACCTTTAATTCAATTAATTAATTAATATATAACAAATTATATCAAGTATATAATAGAAGGAAACCGCCTTTTATTTCGAACGAGATTAGTTATCGAGTTAAATATATGTAACAATTATATAATTGCCCATATGGTATACCGCTAGCTCAATCATTATGGAACCGTGTATTGGATTTTACCCATTATCGTAGAGTGCACGATAATGGAAATATTGTCCAGAATGTTACAGAGCCGTTCTTTTTAGGATTGTGGGGTTGTGCTACTCAGTTCATAGTATCGTTGCTTGAATTTATCAAATGTTGCAATATGTTTGATAAAATGACTTCTTAAAAGGGACTCGTTAAAGCCAAGACATCAAATCCATGTTCAAGAATGACTCTAAGGATTCGGGGCACTATCCTTAAACCATCTTCGCTTGTCAGTGCATTCAACTCAAAAATTCCCTTAATAAACCAAACGAAGGCCATGAGTATTCCTTGGTAAAACCTGGAGTTGGCCATGAGCTTGTCAAGGGCAAGAGCTGAGTAACCAACTTGACTCTAGACATGAATAAAAAACAAATGTTGTGGTGAAGACGACAGCGATCCAAGGATAAGGCGACAATAGCAGCATCAAGATCTAGGCATTAACGTCTAGTGGGGCTTGAGTTGGAGAAGTTGATTACAACTTGTGGAAAAGGTTCAAACGACGGTAGTGATGAGGCAATAAACATTGGTGGGGAGATTGTTAACGGCGACGAAGTCAAGTAGGTTGAGGTGTTGGTAGTGTTTGAATTAGCAGAAGTAGGAAACACGAAGGCAAATGAAAGTGACGCGAGAAATTTTTCCTAAGTTCTGCTTATATAGGAATTTGGAAAATCATGTCGATACCGACGTAATCATGTTGGTACCGACATGTTTTATCCCATGTTTAAAAAAAGTAAGAGAAGAAAATTAAGGATCTACCTGATCAAGAGATGGTGTAGCTTCTAAAAAATTGAAGGCTCTAACTCTCCTGTAGAAAGAAGTGACTCGCGACTATATGAAGCAATGAACCAGTGTTCTTGGAATAGATGCAACACTTCAAGAAAATAGTTGATTGATTGACGACAAGATTGCATCTGGCACTTATCTTTATCCAAAGCATGCTTTTTTTACAAAAGCATATTTTGAAGGCAAGTATTATTCAGCATTTTAACAAAGCGACATCTTGATGGATCTAGACTGCAAGATGATGAAGAAATTAGTCAATAAACTCAGGAGGTATTTGGAATGATGTATAGGTAAAGCACAAGAAGTTTGGACAAGATTTGCATAAGGCAAATAATGTAAGTATTGACATGATTGGTCATGTCATTACAAGCTGTTTGGTGAAAAGGGACCCTTTTTGAACTATAGATGAAGTTTCGGTGTACTTCGAAGAAAAAGACAAAAACTCGAATAGGGTAACTCGTATCAGTACTGACAAGGTTTGGTGGGGCAATATTGTCAACAAAGGTTAGAAGCTTGAAGACTTGAATAAACATGAAGGAGAGTTAAAGATTTAAGTTTAAATAACATGTCGACATCGACATGATCATATCAGTATCGACTTGTTATGGATATCGAATTTTACTCATTCTTCATGCTTGAAAGCTTGAATTTGAGATTTTACCCATTCTTCTACAAGTTAACAACTTTGATGGGCAATTTAGACTATAAGTATCATCCTTTATCAACAAATAAGGACTTTTAGAATCTCTATCTCATTTTTTTCCATGAAATAAGAAGGGGCACCGGAAAAGGAATTGCTCGGAAATCTCAAGAGAGTGAGAGAGAAGAGGGAAATTGATTCTCTAGTTCCTAAATATATATTTATAATTCAAAAGTATTTTGCAATCAATTAAATTTTTAGGATTTTAGATAATTAATATGAAACTTGTATCTTTAATTCGCTACAGGGTCTTAGGAGTAGATAGCCCATGACAAAAGGATAAATGATCCTATAAGTTGTTGATCGATCTATTGTAGATGCGACTATAGTTGCAGATTTTCATTTACATTTCCTTATGGACATGTTATTATTTTGAGTAATTGTTATTTTGTACAAAATTTTATTTGCGGAATAAATTGTGTCTGAAATCCAGATTAGCTCAGACCGGATATGGTTTTCATTGTAATAATGATGTTTTGAACATTGTGTTTGATGGAAATATAATTTGCAATGGTGTTTTAGATAATGGTATTTATTCTCTTATCATTAAACATGTATTTGTTATCAATGTTCCTTTTGCTATTAATGTTAAAGATAGTTATTTATGGCACTATAGGCTTGGCCAGATTAAGGACAAAAGACTATAGAAATTGAAAATCGAAGTTTTATCCCGTATTTTGATTATGAATCATTGGCACTTGTGAGTCATGACTCAAAGGAAAAATGACCAAGCACCCCTTTAGTGGAAACGATGAAAGAGTTAACAAACTTGTGGTTCCCGTATATACTGATGTATTCGGCTCAATGACTATAGTGACTAAAGATAATTCCTCATATTTGTAATCAATGATGATTTCTCTAGACTAGGATATATATACCTTATGAAGAATAAATCTGATGTTCGTGAGAAATTTAAATAGTAAGTAGAAAATCAAACAAACCACAAAATTAATCCAATCGAGATGGTGAGTACATTATACAAGAGCTCCAACGGTACTTGAAATTTAGTGGGATTATCTCTTTGGTCACTCCACCCTATGCTCCACAACAATATGGTATTTTGGAGAGAAAGAACCAAACCCTATTAGATATGGTTCGATCAATGATGAGTGGGGCTGAGTTACCTCTTTCCTGTTGGGGATATGCATTAGAACCTACGGTGCATATGTTGAAATTGATGTCATCAAATTCAGTGCCTAAGATACTATATGATACGTGGTATGGTGAGAAACCCAACCTTAAGTATTTGAAGGTGTGGGGGTGTCCATCCTAAGATAAGAGCGTTGGCCACAATGAGCTTGAGGCAAGAACAGTGATGTGTAAGTTATAGGATGTCTCAAAGATTCTATGGGGTATATTTTTTGTAATACAAAGGAATAAATTATTATTTGTCGATACACTGTCTTTTTAGAAAAGGAATTTTTATCAAAAGAAATTAACAGAAGTTATAGACAGATTTGAGAAACTAACGCGAAGACTAAACATGTGGAAAAATCAAATTCATGAATATAAGAAAACACGTAACATATTAGAAGATCTAATTGGGGAATCTCATGTGGTAGAGAGATACTATAGTTCTCTCGCAGCTAGTGAGAAAGTTGATTATTTCCTAAAAGATGACACTCCCTTCATGTTGCGACAAGCTCCACGGAGTAAGGAATTTACCTTGTGGCTTGAAGCTATAAAATTCGAGATGGGTTCCATGTACACAAACAGAATGTGGAATTTGAATGATTTATAGGATGGGGTAAACCTCCTTAGCTAAAAAATGGTTTTAAGAAGAAACTAGATGCATGTGGAAAGGTATAGACCTACAAAGCAAGACTAGTCACGAAAGGTTTTCATCAAAATCAAGGTCTTGACTATGGCGAAATGTTTTCGCCCATAACCATGCTAAAGTTTGTTTGGATATTACTCGTTGTTTCCACATTCTATGACTTTGCAGATCGATATAAAAACAATGCTTACAAATGGTGATTTAGAAGAGACCGTTTACATGTTGCAACACAAAGGTTTCGAGGTCAAAGGCTTGTAAGTTGTTAAGATCACTATATGGTCTTAAAAGGCTTCAAGGAGTTAGAACAAGTGTTTTGATAAAGTGATCAAACAGTTTGACTTTTATTAGGACACAAAGGAAGTGTGTGTATATAGGAAAGAACAAGGCAATGCTATAATGTTTATCATTCTATATGTTGACAATTTACTCCTGATTAGCAATGATGTAGTGTTATTGCAATCAATGAAAGCTTGGTTGTCCAGTAACTTATCCATGAAGGATTTAGGAGAAGCAACCTATATACTAGGTATTAGTATCCATACCGATAGATTCAAAAGGTTGATAGTATTGTCCTGAGCTTTGTATATAGATATTGTATTAAAAAGGTTTAGTACAGAGAATTCCAAGCCTGGAAATTTTTGGCCGCAATGGGAAATTGTCCTTTCAAAGGACGCTTCTCATATTGATGAGGAGAAAGAGCACATGAAGAGGATACCATATGCACTGTAATCGTATCCATTATGTATTCTATGCCATGTATGTGCTTATGCATTAGGATGCATAAGCCGATAGTCGATGCCAATCAAACTCCTGAAAAAACATTGGATAGATGTAAATTATATTATTTACAAAATACCAAAGACTTATTCCTAATCTATAAGAAAGAAGACCACCTTATGAGGTGATTATAGATTCATTCTTTTAGAGTGATATTGATGATAGTAAATCAGTGTTGAGTTATGTATACACATTAAATAGTGGGACGTAATTTGGAAAAGGTCCAAGAAAGAGATAGTACCTAATTCAACGATAGAGGTTGAATACATCACCCTAAATGAAGCATCTAAAGAAGCGGTCTAGATGCACACATTTATGATTGAGCTATGGGTGATTCCTAATGTGGAGGATCCCAAGACATTGTTCTACGATAATAATGCCGTGATGCAAATCATGGAGGAACCAAGAGCTCATGAGAAATCAAGACACATACTCTGAAAGTTCCACCTGTTATGGTAGTTTATCAACGACAGAGAAGTGATGATTAACAAAGTAGATGTAAAGACAAAAGAGCAGATCCGTTAATGAAGGGACTAATTTGATCAGTTTTGTTTGTAACAAAAGTTAGGTGTTTGTTTTCTTTTATATACTTAGTTATATTATGATATAAATAATTAATTAATTTAAAGTACATAAATAGGAAAACTCTTAAACAAAACGTTATGTGATTGTAGTTGTAGTTGTGAGTAACTAATCATAATATAAAATAATATTTTGTATTAAATATTTATAGTTAAGATGTTCCAAGAAAGTATGTTGATACATCCGCTAAGACCGGAGTACGTAACGCTCTCTTAACTTTGGGCAATGTATTACTCATGGCTTTCGAAGGCACCAACATGTTACGAGTTATAGTTATTGGATAATTATAGAATGTTTTGAATAAGAGTTTCCTGTTGGTTAATAACAACTTGGTCTAATAGGAAATCCCAGTGTGACAATGTTACACAGTTCCCTTGACTTGAGAATACTGTGGAACTTTAATATGGATACTCCGCTTTGATTATAGTTAAATTGTGCATGGGACCATCAAGCGACTATAGATGGTTCTAAGTTAAAGCGTAGGAAGTGATGCACTATCCAATAGAGAATTTGTCTCTGTAGTTACATGAGGTTATTATCACGATCAACTATAGTCAACTCAAAGTCAAAATCTTGGGTAGGAGAATAATGGTTAATAATAATGTCAACATTGAACCAAAGACTTTGAAAACGAACTGAATAGTTGAATATGGATATTATTGGACTTTTGAACGATACCAAACTCCATATATCTTAAAGTGATGTAGTGTTTGATAGAGTTGGGGGTATGCCCTAGGGAAAATTCTATAATTTATTGTAAATTAATTAACTCTATAATCAATTCTCATTAGTAATAAAGGTGTTTTTCTTTCTGTTATATATCTGTTATAATGTATTATAAATAATCAACTATTTAACTAAAATATATTTAATAGAAAATTTATAAATGGTATGTTTGTGATAGTAATCACAAATAGTTGTAATCATGAGTATTGTATCATAATATAATAAACACATCATTTTAAATGTTCCTAAAGATGCATCAGGACTGGATATCGATATATCCGTTGAGACTAGAGTATGTAATACTCTCCAAATATAAAGTAGTTTATTACTAATGAATGCTGGAGGCACCTAGGGGTTACGTACTGATAGCTATTGGATAACTTTGGAATGACTCACTCGATAGTTTTCTGTTGGTTAATATAACTAAGGTCAAACAGAAAATATTGATGTGATTGATTTAACAGTTCTCTCGACTTGAGAATACTACCGATCTTTAATATAAAAGCTCTGATTATAGTTAAATCATGGCATGATGTCCATCGAGTGACAATAGTTGGGTCCAGTGGAAGTATTGGAAATGAAGCACTATTCGAGAGAAAAGACCCAAACCCGATGGATCTCGGGTCGGGTTTGGATGATGAAAAATACAATGGAGACCTGATCAAACCCAACCTGAACTGACTCGACCCGAAAGACCCAACCAAAAAACATTGAAATATATGCATTTTTAGTGTTATACCCAACTAGACCCGAACCGACCCGAACCGACCCGACCTGAACCGAAGCTCGGATGAGGTTGGGTCTAGGTTTTTGAAATGTATAGTTTGGACCCAACAAAACCCGACCTCCCTAGAACCAAGACCCATCTTGTCAGGTCCAGATACATTGGGTTGGGTCTAATTGCCACCCCTACATAGGATACACTGTGCAGGCCCAAAAGTGAAGGTGGCATTGGATTAAGGAGATTGCCATATCTACGAACTTTAGTAAGCATTGCACTTAACTAGAGCTTATTAACTAAACAATGTTTAGGGACTGAATGGATGAAAACAAGTACATTCATACTACTTATTGGGCTATGCAGATAAATAACAACTATTTAGTCAATTTAAAGTATACGATGAGGAATAAAGAAAATTCAGCAAGAATTTTTAACAAAGTCATAGTTGATGGATAAACCATAAATCACTTGTTGAAATACTGGGATGGCATAGAGTTTCCATGTTCTCTATTAACAAAAGGTATCTACTATTATAAACAATCAACTTCGTTTAGATATACTACCAAAAAAAAGGGAAGCTAAGAATCATAATAATTCCATAGCTACTAACACGCATCATGAGGCAGACTTTTGGGAGATTAGTGGTAAAGAAGAATTTGACTTTAGTAATGTATGGAATGGAATTCGAGATAAACATGCATTGGTTGACTGGTATCGCATTATATGACACAAGCTAAATGCTAAAAAATGTCCTATCTGCGTATAAAGCAGTTAATCAGAGATTACCTACAGTTGATCGATTATCTAATTGGGGAACCCAACTAGATAATCGATGTCCATTGTTAAGTACGGCGAACGAGACTCATGATCATCTTTTTTTCAACTACATGTATAGTTGATATATCATCTCCTAAATGCGATTGAAATTGGGGATTACTACTGCAACTTCTTTCAACTTACTAGGTCTACTTTGAGATCTAAAATTGGCTTTCAGATCGAAGAATATAATGCATAGTATTGCTTTGTGGCCTTCGTAAATCTGATCTATCACATTTAAGGTGAAAGGAACAGACGAGAATTTGACAAAAAGGAGAGTTCGATGTTGCAACGTGCTAAGATGGTTGAAAAGGATACTATGGATCTGGTTATTCGAGATTGGAATCGGCATAAGTACAGCGAGGTGGAAATTATTTTTCTCAACTGATGGGGTATTGAGCTAAAAGATGAAGGCTGGCGACGCTTTTAAGGTTTAAGGGATAACATCATGTTTGTTGTATGGGCTTGTACTTTGGTGGGCCATGCTATGTAGGGGTGTTTTTTTTGTTGCTAATTGTGTTGTGTATAAGTTGTAGAGTGTTGTTCTGCTAAGGTTTTTTAAGGAGGCAAAGACAACAGAGTTTTTTATACGTCACTAAATAAAGAACCTTTTTTCAAAAAAAATGCGTTTGTGTCATACACACACACACACACACACATATATATATATATATATTTGTGTGTGTGTATGGATGTGTAATATATCAACCCATGCAAGGTATAACATGCATGTGTACAAACATTGGGATTTATATCGCAACGGACACGTTAGCTCGTCCAATGTGCAAGCATATGTTGTCCGAAGATATGTATGTATATAAACTATTATTTTATATAAATAGTATAAATATATATATATAAATCTATGTGTGTGTGTTAAGTTAGTTTAAATAATTAACTATATATGTATGTATAATATATTTAAAATATATAAGTAAATATCTGTATATATATCATCTTATAAATAAAATAATAATATTATGTATATATATATTATATATTGATTTAAATATATAAGTTATTTTAAATATTAAAATATATAATTATATTTTATAAGCCATGAATAATATGTGTATACATATATATAATATTAAAATATTTTTTTAATACACACACAAACATATTTATAATATATAGATATGTATATATTAATTAATAAAATTGTTCAAGATAAATTTTATTTATTTATTTCCAGGTCATGCGCACAGCTCAAAAAAAATTATTTTATAATTAAAAGTACGTTTTTAATTAAAAATTCATTCAAAATTAATAATATATTAATAAAAATTAATATCGAAACTTTTATTTCAAATTTTGAAACTCTAGAATATTTAAACTGATTTTAAGGTTTGCCAAAAAAATTCACATTTTTCTGGCTTAAATTTATTTTATAACAATTTATTTATTTTTGGTCGTTTTAAACAATTAATTTTTAAAAATAGGAAAGATAATTTTTTTATTTTTTATTTTTTGGTTAAGAGCTTATCTGGTGCTAATATAAGTTTAAAAAATAATTATCATAACATTTTTGAATTAATATTATTTATTACTGAAGTAAATTGATTTAAATAATGTTAAATAATGATAAATATTAAAAAAATTATTATTTCCTTGTCGAAAATTAATATTAATACAATACGTTATAAATAAAATTATACGACTGATTTTAGTCATGGCATATTGTTGGAACTATTTATAAATTATACATATGTTCTTAAATAATATATATTGATTTAATAAAATACAAAAATTATATTATTTTTCATATGACTGCACTGACCTGACATATATGATAAAATAAAACCTTTTTCATCAAGTATAAATGTGTACATGCATATAACAAAACTAATTTGTGACAACATTGCTTGCATATCAGAATTATCATCTAACTAACAATATAATATACATATACATATATGATAAGACATGTACTGATAAACATTAACTATAAAATTCATACCTTAATCCAAAAGCCTTGAAGTACACCTTGAAAAGATAAACTCTCCCCTGAAACTCTTTCTGATTCGGTAGATTGTTAGTTCTTGAACCATTAACCTTCAACTATCGGATAGTGATCAAATCCGACTTGATTTGAGCTTGTAGTGATAGAGAGGCAAGAGTATATTATCATCCAGCAAGTATGAGAAGGGGAGGCAACAAAAGATCCAATCTAATTAGGGTTAGGGATGCTTAAATAATGGATAGAAAGGAGAGAAAAGTGGATCTAATCTCATACTCTTTCTCCTTCAACCTGAGCATCAAAAATCAAGCCTATCAAACCCTAAATGAGCCGTCCCCTAGCTTATGTTTTTGCTGAAATTTCTAGCCCACATAATAGGCCTTAAAGCCATTTAAGGTTCGAATGAATATTTTGTATTTTAAATCGGATTTAAAACGTTTATCGATATTGTATATCGATTAATGTATTTATAACTTTTATAAATACATTTAAATTCATTTATCAAATCAAAATCAAATTTATAAATAATATTTCATAGATATTATTTAATTTAATTAATTTATAATAATTATAAATTAATTAAATCATTTTGGTCAAAGGATAATTTATCGTTTTGGTTGTGTGACTCGTAGCTGTAAATTTGGTCAACAATTAATATCGAACTATTTGAATATTAACGTTCACATGTTACTTAGCAGGTGATGTGACATATTGGCCAAATTTATCACTGACTTGGTTTCAAGTAAAATCTAATTTTACTTTGTTAAGTGTTACCCGGGTGTGACTTTTATTTACACCAATTCTCTTCGCCAAAACTATATCACTTTAAACTTATGGAATTTGGTAACGGTCAAAATTCCAACATCGTTCATATTCAACTTTAGTCCAAACACAAGGTCCTTGCTTCAATAATAATAATTATTATTAACTGAAATGCTCTGGCTAGAGACTTTGATTTTAAGTTCACTTGAGTTGATCATGGTACTAAAACCTTATAAATGAGGAGATGAATCCTCTCTTGAATAGTGCCTTGTTTCCAATACTTCCACTCGACCCAACTATAGTCACTCGATGGACGTCATGCCATGATTTGACTATAATCAAAGCGGAGTTCTTATATTAAAGATCGACAGTATACTCAAGTCAAGAGAACTGTGTAAATTAGTCACATCGATATTTTCTGTTTGACCTTAGTTATAGTAACCAACAAAAAACCATCGAGCGAGTCATTCCATAGTTATCCAACAACTATCAGTACATACCACTTTGATGCCCCCAGCGGCCATGAGTAATACACTGCCCAACATTTGGATAGCGTTACGAATTCTAGTTTCAATGGATGTATTGATATTCAATTTTGACACATCTTGACTAGGAATATTTAAAATGGTATATTTATTTTCTTAGTGATAAATTACTCATGGTTACAACACTTTGTAACTACTATCACAAAACATACTGTTTATGGATTTTCTATCGAATATATTTTTAATTAAATTAAATAATTTATATAACACATTATATCAAGTATATAATAGAAAGAAAACACCTTTTGTTTCGAACAAGATTGGTTACCAAGTTAGATATATGTAACAAATTACATAATTGCCCCTAGGGCATACCCATAAATCTGTCAATCTCCCACTTGTACTTGGGACCAATTATGGAATCCTACTTCAACTTCCTCAATTGGTTTCCTTAAATCCAAACGAGTCAGTCCCTTAGTAAACGGGTATGCTATTTTTCTTTAATCATCTACTTTGTCAATTAGCTCTCTTCGACGCTGATAAACTAGCTTTATCATGTGGAACAATTCGGAGTATGTCTCTCGAATTCTAGTGAACTCTAAGTTTTTTCACGAACTATTTGTTTATGGGATTCTCAACATTTTCAATCACCCTAAGCTCAATTATAAATTTGTGCACTTATTATATATACACCTCGTTTTTATTATGGCGCTATTCAAGGCGATGTATTTAACCCTTTTTCATTGAATCACCCACAAATTCTTATAATTGGAACATTTCCAACTTAATGATTATTATACTTACATATTATACTTAATATCACTTATGGAGTTTGAGTCCGAATAGTCCTTCATATGGAGTTCATTGTTTCTGTAAACAATTCTCTAGTATTTCATAAATACACGAGAAAACTTCAAACAACCATTTAGTGATATCTATTAGGATTTGATATTTGCTTCATGTATCAAATACATAAACGAATCATGATATCATAGACAACATAACATGCATGATAATTCCTATTGCCAATGCATAAGGAATCCATCTTACATGTTCTATATTAAACATTTTAACATGGTGTCCTTGCATATCGTTTGCGACATTCCCACCATCTTTTATATTTACTGTAAAAGTCATCATCTATAAATCCAACTTCGAGTATTAAAACAACTAAGGTTGATTTTAACACAAGTACATCTTTAATAATCACAGTTTGTTGTTTACTTATGGTTTAGAAATATTTATGTACCTTTTTAACTTTCTTTCTTATGAGTATAAACTTTTTCTGCATTTGATGGAGAATCAAACTATTTGATATTATTATAAAAACATTTGTTCAATTTTGATGCTCGTCGAACGACACTTTCGTATTTGTTCTTGGATCATATCCAAAATATTACAGACTCAATATCGCTCCTACTGACTTCGAAACATTTTGGTTATTATGTGTAAGCAGTTTAGTCTAAATCATTATTTAGAATTTTTTATTTCAACACATACGTACTAAAACATAAAGTCATACTATGTGATAATTTTGTCAGTAAAATCCAAACCTACTTGAGCACATTGAATGGTGAATTTATTATGTTAATTTCAACAATCGAAATTTATGGTATTATTCTTGTCAATGTGACTCACTATATTCCAATCACGTTTATCTTTCTCTTAAAGATGCATTTATGGCCAAAAGACCATATCATTTTGGATACAACTATCAAAATCATATTTTGATAATGTACTTGGAATCTATTTCAGATTTGCACGTCGTACCATATCATAGATTTAAAACTCTTAATGGTTTAATTAAACAATCGAGGAGTATTTATTCTTGACATTAATAAGAAACCCACGGTTTCTTTTTAATGGACAAGAATATTTATTAGACGTTCTAATGTATCTGTATTCATTTAGATTTGGTTAATTTCATTTCATCCCTTGTAATCAGTTTTATTGTGGGATTGTATCCAAATCCATTTTCATATACCAATAATTTCTTAAAGAAATTTCTTCGCTACGAAGTTGGTATTTCCTTAAACAACGGTTGTTTCTCAGTGCAACAGAACGGGAATTCATAAACATTTTATGAATTGCCTTATATAAAACTGACTATGCATTAGTTCACAAAAACTTTACGTTCACAACATAAATTGGTCAATTAATTACAATCGTTTCTAAAATTCCATTGGAACGATTCATACAAGTTCTCTTACATACAATCATTACATGCAGTCTTTTGACTCGCACAACCTGCCACCTTCTTGGCCTAGGATATATAGGGGTTTCTTATAAAACCTTATCTTGTGTGGTTTTGTAAACTATTCTTCAGATGATATTAATTTTAACCTTGTGTGCTACTCTTAAGTACACACCTTATATAAAGATTTTAACTCAACTTTTCTTATCCTTAATCGTGCTTTGTCGAACAAAGTTCGATTACTCCTTATCAATACATCATAATGTATTATAGGGAGGAGTGAACTTTGAGATAAAATCTTTATTTATTTTAGGTACATACGGAACTCCTTCCAATATAATCACCTATTCAAACAAATCGAATCATTTCTATCGCATGTTACATTATTTACCTTTTTTTATATCTCCGAGCTTATCATACGCTTATACATGCTTATCAAATACACATGTCCATATATGTGATAACTCTTCTTTGAATATGACGAAGTATATGAAACCGCTTTGGTATTAATAGACTTACAATTCCAACATCTATATGTATCAATCCGAAGACTTCATCAACTCTTATAATGCTCCCACTAAATAGGTGTATAGCCCCTAATTGTTTGAGATATAATTAACTAGTATCATATGATTCATAATCATATAATAAAAATTATTTCTCAATACTACGACTCAGTCTATAATTCCAAGATAATTGTAAATAACTTTTCGATATTTCAATATTTTTCAATGCATCATTTTTGTTATGGAAACAAATATGTTTTATTTCATAATGAATATTCATAATATTTACACTGAAATATAACTATGTTTTTATAGTCGACACTGAAAAATAGTCATTATTTCATAAATAATGTTCGGTATGATTTACAAAAGCAATTTTCGTAACTTTATGCAATCAATAAGTGCTATATGGCATGCTCCCACTATTTTCGCCATTACTATAATAGCATACTAAATTCAGAGGTACATCATGCATTTGATTATTTATTTCATATACTACAACTAGTTTACATCACTTTGATCAAATATCTTGAACTCAAAGAAATAAATCTCATAGAAAATAATTTTCTATATGAAAATACATTTCAAAATAAAAGTTATATTTCTTATTCCAATATTAAGTATCAATTATTATTTTATAATTCTCATTTTCGATGTTTCATTATGAAGCAGAAGTGACCATTTACTCTCTTCATCTCAATTGTACCTTAAAGCACATCTACTCTTATACATTTGTTTTCTTTCTAAATGGTCGAACCATTCAAAAAAATATCCTTACTACAACATCATAAAGAACTCTTTACAAAAGCGCCCTCTAATATCCTTAACATTTAAGGACATCAAATATGTTGCACTTTGCGTAAACTAATCAAAACTGACATATCAACGATCAAGTCCTTAGATATATATTGTAGTTTTAGTCTTGTATTACTTTTAACACAATGTGATCTTTATCATAATCAATCAAATTAAATACTCGATCTCGCACTATGGTTTATTTGCTTATTTTGGGTGAACAAATTTCATCGAAGTATCGTACATTATGATCTATGGTCGTTTACCATATAACACTTATATATGATAGTATATGGATCAAATATCCATAGTCTCGTATCGCTTTTGAGTTCGGAACTCATAGAATGCAATACATGGTCTCGACCAAATAAACGCGTAAATGACTAAATTACGAATGTATTTAGTAGTTGTAAAATCAGTCGCTTGCATGAGTATTGAAACATTAACATGCAAAAAGCACTTATTAGTAAGTATATGTTATACTTCTATTTGTCAATCTTCAATTCAGTTCATTTGTATAACTTAATTATTAAATGCACAAATTAATCAATGTAGATAAATAACATTGTATAGCATATATTCTTACAATATTAGAAAGGTTAAATGTTATCATTTCATTTTTCTGATAAGGTTCCCACTAGTCTTTTATGCTTCACCAAACCCTAAGTGAAGCACAAAGTCTTTCAACTTCATTAGTGGGTGTTAGGACTCGTCCATCTTGGAATTCTAACCTTGAGTTTGCTCAACAAGTCATAGCTCCATGGATAATAGATATTCCTTACTAGTTGTATCATATACAACTCGAACCCTTGGTACCTTGTCCTAATTTCACTTCGACCTTGAGTTTGCTCAACAAATTGAAACAAAATTATTCACTTATACCTACCATATTGTGATGGCCTGAGTATAGTATATGTACCTTGAGTTTGCTCAGCAAATACATATAATTATCTTACCTCATCTATTCCATATTTTAATAATACTACATATAACATCCCTAGTTTGAGTTTGCCCAACAACTAAGGAGTATGCAAGTAATTTATTAATATATATATATATATATATATGGTAGAGAACAAAATTATATTGAAGATTTATAATCTTCAATATATTATATTAAGTGATATGGACTTAAGGAATAATATATCTCTTTTGAAATACCCCCGTGATTCAACTGTCGGACACATCGAAAATCACAGTATACATACATTTACATATGTATTTATTCCTTAATTCTATTTATAGGGTTTCTTAATGTTCCACCTTTAGTTTACACATTCATATTATATAAGTTTTATTATTGTATAACTTTTATATTTTATATTACTTATAAATAGTTTTATGTATAATATTATATCAATCTTATTTAATTAATTTTAATTAATTAACATTTTAATTAATTTATATTATCTTAATATAACATTTATATTAAATAATTATTATATACTATAAACTTTATAGTATAACACATATATCTAATATATGTGTGTATCATTTAATTAATTTATTTAATTAAACAATTTTAATTAAATTATATTAACCTTGAAATCCATTTCATATACATACATGTGTACTTATGTTAATTTATATTTTAAAACAACATAACATTTATCATAATATACAATGCATGTATATATTTATTAATTAATTAACTTCTTTAATTAAAAATATTACTAATCTTATTAATAAATTTTATAAAATTCGAAATTAATTTCTAATAATTTTAAAACATTTTAATTTTTTTCATTATATTATAATATTTATAACATGTATATATATATATATATATTTTAGGTTTAACTTTTAAATTTAAAAATCTTATATTTCCAATTTTAAAAACAATTTGAAAATTTATATTATAACACTTGTAATATTTTTCTTATTTTAAATTTAACTTTTAAATTTAAAAATTTTATTTTTAATTTCAAACTAATTTGAAATTAGCCCAAGGCCCAATTGAGCCTTTTCTATTAGAGATAACCTTTTGGGCTTTCCTCATCATTTTAGGCCAGGTTGGAAGCCAGGTAGGGCAGAATACTTGATTATCCAAATCCAACCTTAGACACTACTTTTCTATACACCTTACTATATGAGTAGGCTTTCATTAGTTATCCCTAGCATGGCTAATTTAGACCGTATAGACTATTGGGCTCCGATACCATTGTTAGAATGGGGTCAGCCCACAGTAGAAGTTATGGGAGAATTTCAAAAAAATTCCCTTATTGGATCTTTATTAGACCCGTGAAGTCTAATTTATTTGAAACATTTTTGAATATTATTTAAATAAAATCTTTCAATTTATTTAAATTTATAAACTATGTAGTTTTATTTAATATATATATATATGTGTGTGTGCGCACGCATGTGTGTATCATATACACAACACACACGTGTGTGTATATATATATATATCTATGTGTGTGTGTAGCATATCAACCCAATATGCTAGGTATAACATGCCCGTGTATTGACGTTGGGATTTACATCGCAACAGACATTTTACCTCATTCAATAGGCAAGTACATATTATCTAAATATATGTATGTGTACAAACTATTATTTTATATAAATATTATATATGTGTGTGTGTATGTTAAGTTAGTTTAAATAATTGTATGTGTATATATATATATATGTGTGTATGTATAATATATTTACACTACAAGATTAAACGGCTATTCCAACGGCTACGAGCCGTTGGCGGCCGTTGGAATAGCCGTTGGAATATAATCAACGCTTTCCAACGGCTTCCAACGGAACCAACGGATATTTTCCAACGGCAATTCCAACGGCGACCAACGGTTAATAGCCGTTGGAAACCGTTACTAGCCGTTGGAATAAAATTAAGCCGTTGGAAACCGTTGGAAATCTGGGTTCATTTTGCTGTACAACAGCAAGCCTATTAACCTTCCAGCCACACCATTTCCAATCCATTCCATTTCCAATAAATTTCCAATACATTTCCAATCCATTCCACACATATATTTCAATATCAATATAAACAACACACATAAATCAATTAAACACCAATATAAACAAACCAAAGCATTCAAACATCATGAACCGTACCATCAACGTAAGTACCAACAAAACATGTCAACAAACCACGTACATACCATCAAAATATCATTCTCACCCACTCCATACCAATATATACAACATTAAAACACATTATAACCATCTCCAAGTCAATATATACATCGTTCAAACACAAATAATAAAAAGCATACCTCCTCAAGCATCTTCGTCGTCACCTCCGGAAGCACCAGACGACGAAGGAAAGGTACCATGATTCTGCACATACTCCGCAAGCTTTTGATTCAGCTGCTCCATCTGTACAGCTCGCAGACGATTCTCCTCCTATAACTGCTCAATCATAGCTCTAAGCTCCTTAATTTCTTCTTTGTCTTGGGCCTTTTGAGCTTGTCGAGCCTGCAAATAGAAATAATAGCAAAAGGGTTGGAAACGCATATAAAATATTATAATAGTATATATCTAAACGCTAATTTGTTGTACATATGTAAAAGGATTAATTACTGTTACGTTCCCGAAGCCATAACGTCTACTCCGCTGCGTCGGATCCATAACAGCGTCAAATATGTTATCTTGCTCCTCCTATGTCAACTCATCACGACCAGACTGCTGAAGCGCATAAGCCCGTGCCTCCTGTAACCTTGACTATAATGAAAAAAAAAACAATTTCAGTTGAAAAATAGTAGAATGTAATTTTTATTTTACATAGCTAGTAATTAATAAACTTATCGATGTAAGTATTAGAAATTATAAAACGCATACATATGCCTCAGTCGTCTTATCCTGATCACCACACTGATATATGATTTTGCCAGACTCGTCTACTTGCCTAGATGCGTGGGTGTCAGCAAATAAGTCCACTAAGCCAATGGGATGTCCATAAGCTCGTTCCTGCAATTGATAATTTGGATAATTTAACTTCACATAACTAATTACTGAACTGATCAATATACAAATGTGATAATAGATAAATTTACCAAATCTTCGCGGTGATGCTGGAAAGATTTGGAGCCTCCACGATGAGTTGCTGGATTCCTGCTCCTGTTTGCTGAGTTCCTTTCTGACTCCTCCTGCAAATTTACAATGAATAATTATTTATTAAACGTTAAAAAAATTACTGAGATTCATTATAGATTTACCTTAAACTCCTGAGAGTTCCACCAGTCAACCCACTTATCCCATACAGCCACGCTCATCCACTTTGGTTTCCTCCCCACTTTTTTAATCTCTGACATCTTCTCCCTATAGTTCTTAGCGATCTTTGAGTTCCAGTGTCGCTGAACTAAGTTGATGTCAGACTCTTGCAAATCTACTGCGCCCTGTACAATGAGAAAATATTACTAATTATTTATTTGTATTTAATTAAATGATTTCACAAAATTTCGGCAGCATTTCCCCTGTGTTCCTTGTATCGTACACAAATGCGTGTACACAAGGAACGTAAAGGAAATGCCGTCGAAATTTTGTGAACCGTTTAAAGTGATATGATTGACGAAATATAATTACTTTATAGTGTTTGTAACTTGTCCAATACAGGGACAAATCTGACAAATGATATATCAGATGAATAGAGTCGTCCGTTTTGTGGAAAAAACGAATATCCCTAAAACGATCATATACAACACTTGTCAGACGGGGCCAAATATATCTAAGGATTTAAAAATTTGTTTATATTAAATTTAAATATATAACTCGTTTAATTAATATTGGTTTATATTTTACCGTTTTGTTACATAAGTACTAAATTCATTTATACACAAAATTTGTACACAAAATTCATTTATTACAAATTCATTTATACACTAAATCAATTCGTGTGTTCGCACAAATGCAATATCCGTTCTAACGGATTCCAAATGTAATAAACTCTATCACACACATATGTTCAATACTAACCAAATCAACATAAACTAATGAAATATCCTAAATTGCAAAATTTTCAATCGGTAATAACTTGTTCATTATGGGATAATAGTTGCAATTAGGGGATAACATGATGTAATATGCATACAGTAACAAGTAGGAATCAATCACAATTCAAAATTAAACCCTAAATCAAAAAAAACCTAAATATTAGGTTTAGCAAAATTACTGATTTGGAGAGCTAGAACGGTGGAGATGAGCTGGAGCAGCTTCTAGATGGCGTCGGAGGTGGTTGGGATGGTGTTTGGGACGGCGGTAGCAGGTTAGGAGGTGGTGGAATGGGGGAATTGGGTGAAAATGTTGATTGGGAAGAAGATAATGAGTTGCAGGTCTGGTCTCGGTGAAATATGCAGGAAATTTTCCAACGGCTTCCAACGGCCGCAAACGGCTTTATTCCAACGGTTTCCAACGGCTTCAGACGGTTACGTCAAAATCCAACGCGCCGTTGGAAGCCGTTAGAAATGCCGTTGGAGGCCGTTGGAACATCGCTGTTGGAATACACTATATCTCTAGTAGTGTTAAAATATATAAATAAATATTTGTATATATATCATCTTATAAATAAAATATTAATATTATGTATATACATATTATTATAATATATTAATTTAAATATATATGTTATTTTAAATATTAAAATATATTATTATATTATTTTTTTTGGCAAGGCCGACGGGGTTGAATGGACCCCGACCATTTTATTGCAGCACCAAAGGAACAAACACATACAACAGTAAGAAAACAGGGGGAAACTTGGTGCAACAAGCACAGGGAAACAAGAAAAGGAAAATTAGAGAAAAAAGGAGGAAACAACCCAGACTTTACATATGGAATGAAGCATGTATCCCAGGATCAATAGAGTATGATAGCAGACTCAACGCATTCTTAATTTCGTGTAAGGTCCAGAGCTTGAAATTTTCATCAGATTTAGCATTAATGTCATCAAACAACCTCGTATTTCACTCTCTCCATACCGAGCTTATAAAGCTCTTCAAAACTGTATTGAATGTTCTTTTTATTTCCAATTTAATACCCGTCTTCACAAATATCTTCTCCCACTCAACCTGATTATCAGAAGAGACATCAAAGCGTTGAAGGTTAGCCATAATGATAATCCAGATGTGTTTTATAACCGAGCATTCAAGGAAAAGGTGCTCAATAGTCTCAGGTAGCACATAACAGAAAGGACAGTATATATCAACATTCATACCCATGCATGCAATTTTTGCTTTAGTCATCAAAGCACGATTTAGTACTTTCCAAAGCAAGAGATTTTCCCGCATTCTACTGTCATTGCTCCAGGTTCTCTTCCACCATTTCCAGGTAGGGCAAGAACTGTTCTTCATTATAAATTCATAAGCATTTCCTATCTTGAAGTTAGTCTTTCTTTCTCCCCAAACTAAGCGACCAGTAGTGGACAGGGAAGTGAAAGAGCTAACTTTGTTCCATATATATTGTATCCGCAGATTAGATGAAGAAAACCTGGAGGCATGTCTTAAATATTGAATGTCTCTAACCCTAGTCGCCAAGTGTATCCCCATTTGGAGCATCTCACTGTAAGAAAGCTGGCGTCGAAGAATGTACCCTTTCTCTAACCAAGGATCATCCCAAAAACTCACACTGTATATAGGGTTAGTGTTCATTTGTATGTTAGGAAGAAACGTCTCCTTTATCTTGAAAATACATTGCCAAGTCCAGCTTAAGTTTTGAGGCTTAGCCATGCTCCACAAGCTCCTTCCCCTGATCATGTTCTTTTCAGACCACCTGGCCCAAAGGCTCTCAGTACAGTTGTAGAAAGTGTCAATGTGTTTAGCAAAAGCTGCTATGTTCCATTGTTTTAAATTGTGTATACCAAGACCCCCCTTGTCCAGAGGCCTCTCTATTTTCTCAAATTTTATCGGGGCAATGTAATTGCCAGACGTTTTGCCCTTCCATATGAATCGCATAAATGCACTTCTGATCATGTTTATTAGTTTGAAGGGTAGAATGAACGTTCTAGCCCAGTATACTTGCATCGAAAAGATGACAGACTTAATGAGAGTGAGTCTGCCTGCTTGACTAAGAGACCTGGTAGTCCAACAGTTTAGTCTAGCAGTTATCCTATCGTAAAGCGGAAGACATTGATTAGATGTGATCTTCGAAGTAGTCAGAGGGAGTCCCAAGTAAGATATAGTGTTATGATTTAGAGTCAATCCGGTAACCTGAGAAATTTGATTGCACTAATCAGAATTAAGGCCAGCAATTATGATATCCGATTTGCTAAGATTAACTTTTAGGCCCGTCTACAAGCCATGAATAATATGTATACATATATAAAATAATAAAATAATTTTTTTAATATATATACACATAAATATATTTATAATATATAGATATGTATATATTAATAAATAAAATTATTCAAGATAAATTTTTTATTTATTTCAAAGTCATGCATACAGCTAAAAAAATTATTATTTTACTTAAATTTAAAATTCATTCAAAATTAATAATATATTAATAAAAATTAATTTCAAAATTCTAGAAAATCCTGACCGAATTTTATGTTTTGAAAATTTTCACATTTTTTGGGCTTAAATTTGTTTTCTAATAATTTATTTATTTTCGGCGTTTTAAACAATTAATTTTTAAAAATAGGAAAAATAATTTTTTATTTTTCATTTATCGGTCAAGAGCTTATCTGGTGCTAATATAATTTTATAAAATTAAAAAATGTTTTTTCATAACATTTTCGAATTAATATTATTTATTAACGAAGTAAATTAATCTAAATAATATTAAATAATAATAAAATGTTAAAAAAATTATTTTTTTACGCAAAATTAATATTACTACAATACAATATAAATAAAAATATATGACTAATTTTAATCATGATATGATGTTGTAGCTAATTACAAACTATACATATGTTGTTAAATAATATATATTAATTTAGTAAAATGTAAAAGATATTATTTTTCATATGGCTGTACTGACCTGACATATATGGTAGAATAAAACCTTTTTTATTAAGTATAAATAAATACATGCACATAAACAAACTAATCTTTGACAACATTGCTTGCATATCAGAATCGTCACATAACTAATAATATAATATACAAATACATATAAGATAAAACATTGTACTGATAATTATTAACTATAAAATTCATACCTTAATCCCAAAGCCTTGAAATGCACCTTAAAAAGATAAACTTTCCACTTGAAACTCTTTCTGATTCAACAGATTGCTGGTTCTTGAATTGTTGACCTTCAACTATTGGATAGTGATAGGATCTGACTTGATTTGAGCTTGTAGTGATATAGGGGCAAGAGTATATTTTCGACCAGCAAATATGGGAAGAGGAGGTAGTAAAAGATCCAATCTAATTAGGGTTAGGGATGCTTAAATAGTAGATAGAAAGGAGAGAAAAGTAGATCTAATCTCATACCCTTTCTCCTTCATTCTGATCCATCTAAAATCAAGCCTATCTAACCCTAAATGAGCCGCCCTTAGCCTACGTTGTTGTTGAAACTACTAGTCCTCATGATGGGCCTTAAACTATTTTAAGGCCCGAATGAATATTTCATATTTTAAATCTGAATTAAAACATTTATCGATCGTATATTGATTAATGTATTTATAACTTTTATTAATACATTTAACATTCATTTGTCAAATCAAATTTATAAATATTATTTCATAAATATTATTTAGTTTAACTAGTTCATAGTAATTATAAATTAATTAAATTATTTTGGTCAAAATATAATTTATTGTTTCAGTTGTGTGACTCGTAAGCTGTAAATTTGGTCAGCAATTAATATCGTACTATTCGAATATATATTAACGTTCATACATTACTTAACAGGTGGTGTGATGTTTTGGCCAAATTTATCGCTACTTGGTTTCGGTAAATTCTACTTTTACTTTGTTACCCGGTTGTGACTTTAATTTACACCAATTCTCTTTGTCAAAACTATATAAGTTTTAACTTATGGAATTTGTTAACGGTTAAAATTCCAATATTGCTGATATTTAACTTTATAGTCCAAACACATGGTCATTGGTTCAATAATAACAATTATTATTAACCGAAATGCCTTGGCTGACTTTGACTTTGAGTTGACTTGAGTTGACCATGATACTAACTCTATATAACCGAAGAGAAAAATCCTCTCTTGAATAGTGCTTCACTTTCAATACTTCCACTCGACCCAACTATAGTCACTCAATGGACGTCATGCCATGATTTGACTATAATCAAAGTAGAGCTTTCATATTGAAGATCGATAGTATTCTCAAGCCGAGAGAAATGTAATTAGTCGCATTGATATTTTCTGTTTGACCTTAATTATACTAACCAACAAAAAACTATTGAGTGAGTCATTCCATAATTATCCAATAACTATCAGTACGTAACTTCTTAGTGCCCCCAGCAGCCATGAGTAATACATCGCCCAACATTCGGAGAGTATCACGTACTCTAGTATCAATGGATGTATCGATATCCAGCCTTGATACATATTGACTAGGAATATTTAAAATGATATATTTATTTTCATTGTGATAAATTACTCACGGTTACAACACTTTGTAACTACTATCACAAAACATACCATTTATGGATTTTTCTATTAAATATACTTTTAATTAAATTAATTAATCAATATAACACATTATATCATGTATATAATAGAAAGAAAACATCTTTTATTACGAATAAGATTGGTTATTAAGTTAGGTATATGTAACGAATTACATAATTGTCCTTAGGGTATATCCCTAACTCTATCAAGAGGTAGAGCTGAGCCAAAATGGAAAGCATAGATGTAAGGCTGTTGTGGCAACCGAAATCAAAAGCATTTCCGTAAGGCGTAGTGCGACAACCAAGGGAATGGTAGTAGACGTAAGGTTGAAAGCGACAATCTAGAACCGTAAGTGAAGTAGGTGTAAGGTTTATGTGGCAGTTGAAATACGAAGGCGTTGGTGGAAGTCTTAAGTGGCGATGAGGCGTAAGGCCTTAGTGGTAGCCTAAAGCTAAGTGTAAATTCATATAGCATCAAGACAAAAGGCCTTAGTGGCAATCGAATAGTAGAACTTTCATGATATATATATCTCCTGCAAATGTACGTAAGGCCTTAGGGGAAGGGTATGGTATATTGGTTATATTGAAACAATGTGATGATTCTATTGGACAGACCGAGAGGGTTCTTTCGGTTGTGCCTTCACATTATAGTTTAATATTTAATTAACGAACCAATAACTTAGGGTGACTTGTGAATCAGGTTTATTGCTTTGGTATTGTAATGGAGGAAACCCGTCCTGCATATCAGTGGAGTAGCCTTTCTATTTTCTCTCTTAGAATAATGTTTACTCATGCCAGACTTTATATCTGATCCGTATTTTTATTATTGTTTTTTCCTATAAACTCATGGATAATTATTCGAGTAGGCTGAGTTTAAGGGTTTAGACATGTTGCTTTTGGAATGATCGAATAATGCAAGCAGAAGAAGTAGGAGGCTTTGATGTTATATTTATGTTGTTTAGTTCCTCTATATCCATTGTTCATGTTCACATCTTCATATGTGGTGCATGACACCAATAGGTATGTTGTATTATATTTTTGACCCCTCGTGGATAAGACTTTGGGATGTAAAAACAATTGTTAAACTAAATCTATAATGTTGTGTTTCATTTGGTATATCTGTTACGTTTACGTAAGATGTATAATATTACTGATCTAATCTTTGTCATCGAAAGATAATTTTAAAGTGACCGCAACACACTAGGGTTCCATCTTTGAGTTTCGAAACGGAAGGCGTGTTACACTATGTCTCATTAAAACTTAAACAAATTATATTAAACAAGGATTCTTGTTTCCATCTTCATTCAAACCTCAAGACCACTTCAACTTTTGTTTCATTTCGCATTTCCTTACTCCTTTAATATTTTATTTCATGAATCTTTTTATGGTTAGTGTCGGGATCGATTCCAAGGGTAGGCAAGCAAGGTAAACACCTAGAGCAACCCCCAGAACAAGGCAACCTCCCATGAATTATATGCATATTTTCTTTACAGCACACACTAGTGTCATGCCATGTAATTAGTCCTGCCGTAGATAATTTAGAGGTTGTCAATGTCTCTTTGGTACTGCACATTATAAAGGAAATAATAGTATTCAATATCCATATCTAAAAGTTATAAGTTAAAATTTGTCATGCTTAGAAAGTGTAAAATCTTGAATATTGTTGTTCATACTTCACATTATAAATGAAGTAATAATACTAGTACACATTATAAAAAGAAATTGATAGATCTGCTATATTTTAAAATCTCAATTTCTAATTACTTTTCTTTGTAATATTGGATACTAACAATCATACCATAAATTAAGCTAGGATATATTCTTAACTTTGAGCATGTCAACTAGTTATCATTTGTATATTGGGAAAATTTTTGATATAATTATTTTCTATTTTTGCTTAAAATATTGATCGGTATTTAAGCAACTAAATGAAGTTAAAAAGTACTTCTGCTGTCAAAAATAGACAGTGGAAAAAATTAATGATAATATCATAGTATTTGCCATTGAAACATTCATCTTGAAAATTTTCAGCTGTATTAATATTCACAAAGTTTACATTTGATGCATTTGATTACAATTGTAGCATAAATTTAAGAGTAGTTAACGTCTATAAAATATATAATTTTTTTTGGAAACTAATGTCTAAATCAAAACATTTCGCAATAAGGACAACAAAAAATTGAAATCTGAGTAGGGCAACCCAATGTTATGGGTCGGTCGTGGTCAGGATAAACCATCGTTATCCATCGATCCCACTTTGCACCACTATACCGAGAGTGATTTTGATCACACTTTTCTTGAAAGTGTGAACAAAACACCCGGTTTCTATTGGAGGAATTCAGGGGGTCTCATACGTGACCTTCCAAATTCCTCCAAGGGGAATTTTTTTTAAAGGACAAATTATTTAAAAATTTTATTCATAAGGACCGACACCACAAAATTTCTTCCAAAGGACAGGCCCAGAGCCCATTCGCGCTTCAAAACATATTTCCATTCCGTTCATTCGTCTTCCAGTGCAATTTTGAAATCCACACTCATCTTCACGGTACAAAATTAAAATTAAGAAAAAATGGCGAACGAAACCACATCAAGATCGCTACCTCCATCTCAATCGCATTCATCAGAAAATAAAGAACAAGCAGAGTTTGAGAACGATTCTGATACCTTATCCCCTCAATATGATATTCGACAAAAACCTAATACCCTAGCGCCTCGTTTTGATCATCAGCTCGAATCTGGAAACAAAGAAACTAAATCTAAGAATCGAGACGAAATTGAAAACCTAGCAGTTGAGACGCAGCAGAAATCAACAAAATTAAAACTATCAAAAAGCCTAATGGAAGAAGGTATACAGCAACAAAGGGAAAGAAGAACAAAAAGGAAACATGAACAAAACAGAACAGAAGAAAAGGTAAATGATATTATTAAATGTAGCATAACAAATCCATTGTACATTGATTATGATACTATTGAACTTATTTTACAGAAGAATGAAGAAACCATACAGGGAAAAACAGCTGGTGACAAATTAACTGGACAACAAATGCAAAAAAGAGAATTAAGATCAAAGAAAAAAAATGAGAAAATAATTCAGCAGCAACTTCAGAAGGCAATTAATAACATTCAGTTATAAAACTGATACTATTTAATCTTTAGATGTATTTTAATATTGTTAATATGTATAACAGGAAAAGGTAGAAACAAATAAGGCAAAGCAAATAGCTGTTGAGGAATCTGAAGACGAACAAGCAAACACGGTAAATGTACAAGCCATATTACTAATAAAGATTTTCATGTTCAAAAAGTGATAGTTATAGTTTGTTTGGTAGAAATCAAAGATTAGTTGGTTTAAAAATAGATTTCGTTGCTATTTGTTACAAAAGTGATACTAATATATTGAAAATATGATACCAAACATCTGTTAGAATTAATGTGATACTTTGTGTTTAGGAAAATTAAAGTAAGCACACAAATAAAAACTGATACCAACATACTGCAATAGTGATACCTATAGTCTAATTGTGTGTAGCTGTCTCATTTTAGTTTACAAATTATTTAACCATCTTTTTTCTAGTACAACTGAAACTAAATTCTTACAAAATGGAACCCACTGTATAAAATGTTTTAGTTCATTTGACAATGTTGTAATTTTTCAATAAAGTGATACCTATAATTCAAAAAATGATACCCACTGTATAACAAACTGATACCTATATTTCAAAAAATGAACCTATTGTTTGTTTAACTGAAGACAAAACTTCATAATTTTTTTAGAAAATATTATATACTTTATAACAAAACTGATATAGGTATATACATAAAACAATACCCACTATCACAAATATAAAATTGATACCAATGGAATGAAAAACTGATACCTACTGTCTGTTTTTATGGACATCATATCTTAAAATTGGTATACTGTTTGTTAGAACCAAACTGATGCATACACCTTATAAATATGATACTCACTTTATCTGTTGTAAACTTTGTACTTTTAATTATACAAATTACTGTCATTGTAATTTGGAACAAAAATAACACAAATATAAGCTAAAAATTATACATGCAGTATGTTTCTTTTGAAGTTATTATGTACCAATTTTAGAAGTATTTCAACCAGAATTATTAAAAAATTGATACCTACATTTAGCAAAAATGATAGCAAATTTTAGTTAAATAAAAATACCATGTTTTATCTCATGTTTGAAGAAACTGAAACTGGTATATCATGTTATATATTGTTTTGTTTCAATGCTGTTTGTTTCACTAACAACTTAATGACACATTTTCATGAAATAGGATGATGATGATTTTGTCAATCCATGTCATAAAAGCATGCATGCAACATCAGAACAAACAACAAAACAGATAGCAAAATCGGAACATGTTAAGCCAGAAACTGCTTATAGATGTGGCTTACAAGCTATCTTCAAGATATTAAAACTGGTCAAAGAAAAAAATGGATTGACCAAAAAGCAAGTTGACATCTTAAAGAAGGCACCATTTTACAACTTCTTCAAAGTAATCTATGAAGAAAAAATAACAATGAAAGAGTGCAAAAAGCATCAACAAAACTTGGATGCTTTATACAACTGCTACTGTATGGAAACTGATACCTTCATCTTAGGAGAAGACAAAATGAAGGTAACTGCCAAAGATATAAGCTTATTGTTCGGTCTGCCATTAAAAGGAATAAACATAGAACCGACAAAAAAATTGACGAGCAGAACCATTCCACCAGACTGCAAAGACTTTGCAACTAGAAACTTTGGCACAAATACTTACATAACAAGAAATGTTGTGGAAAGAAGAATAAAACAAGAAATATCAAAAAGGAAAAAAGAAAATGAAGAAGATCTCCCTTTGTTGATAGTAATGCAAATACTATTGACATTTTTCTTTCCCAACAACCAACAAAAGCTGAGATGGGGAATTCTACCCTATTTGGTTGACAGTGAAACAATGCTCATGGCCACAAACAATAGAGAAAAATTTTAGTAAATTTGTCAAGAAGTTTATCTCTAAGCCAAGAAACATGTCTGGATGTTCAATGCTTCCATTGGTAAGATGTGTTATGCAAAATATTATTAATTTAAAAAAATTGTTATATTCAACATTCTTATCTAATTATATCTTTAAATTTTTATAGTACTGCATCTGTGAGAAAATGAACCTTATTCAACCAAGAAAGCAACTTGCTGAAGATTTACCCAGATTTGCACGATGGGATGTAAGAAAACTTAAAGACATTGTTGTGAAACAATTGTTGAAGGATATAAAAGTTGGCAATGTAAGTTAAAGTTAATTCTTACTTACAGTAGTATTTATCAGTGTACATTTTATGTTCTCTCTTTCTGTAGTATCAGTTTCAACACTTAGAATAATTATTTGTCTCTACATAGTATCACATATGTCTCTTTGTAGTATCACTTTAACTTCTGATTAGTATCAGTTTCATTTTGTAGCTTTAAATTTTAAAATAAATTACTATTTCAATTACACAGGTGAAAGAAATAAGCAATATTCTTCCACATGAACAGAAGCTACTCCAAACAGGATCGATAAAAGAAGAATCAAGTGAAAAAAGAAAAGAAAACCAAAGGAAAAAAAGAAAAATTGAAGAAGCAGAACAAAGTGCTCGATCTTTTGAAGATTTTGTAAGCCTTAATGTTTTGCAAACGCACATTAAAGATTTGGAAGAAGAAGGTAAGAAGACAAAGAAGCAATTAGAAAAAGAAAAGAAGTTGAGGATAAAGGTTGAAAAAGAAAATTTGAAATTGAAAGAACAATTGAAAGAACTCAAATCAAGAATAGAAGAAAGTGAAAAGAAAAATTCAGCAGTTGAACTAGAGAGTAAGCATATGGAAGATGAACCTGACAACATTCTAAAGGAACATGCACATGTAGAAACACAAATGGAAAACAGAGAAAAGAAATCCACAACTGAAAGCAATGAAGAAGAGAAGGAAGACAAAAATGCTGAGCCTCATGTGGAAAAAGTTAATACAGCAAATAAAATAAATGAAGATGAATGTTTAAATATAGAAGCCCAAAATGAAGAAAAAACATTCACAGCGGAAACTATTGAAGAAGAAAATCCAGAGTGTCAAGCAAAAATAACACAAATGGACAGGTACATGATTTTTTACTATTGAAAATAACACTGTTTGATTCAAATTAATGCTTGCTTATATTATAAATATTATAAATAATTCTGAGTATAAGTTAAAGTAAACTAATACCTAAATGTATTAAAAACTGATACCTATGTATATAAATATTGTAAATTGAACTATTTATGTTCATCATCATTTAGTAGAGAACTAATACCAAAATAATGCACAATTTATATGCATCAGTTGTTTGATTATAACTGATGGTTGGTTAATTTACAAACAATTTTCACTATGAAATAAATCAAAACTGATACCTATATGTATGAAAAACTGATACTTACTTTGTGTTTGAAAAACTGATATCTATGCAAAAATGATACCCATAAACCGCCACTATTAACATTATTGATACTAATAATATTATATTCATTCACCAATAACAAAAACTGACAGCTTCTTATTGTTAATACAGATTCTCAACTGAAAAAAATGTAGAAGAAGTTGAAGACACAACTACTGACACTAATACAGAACAAGTTCATCAAACAACTGAAACAGTGTTGAACAAAACAAATGAAACAGTGTTGGAAACAAATTAAGATAAAACAATGAAAAAAGATATAAAAGAGGCTCAAAAATTGGAAGAAGATACCAATAAAGAGAGCAAAGTTGCACAATACAGTGATGTAGTACAAGACCTAACACCTCCATCTTTCAATCTCAATATCACACAACAGTTGCAAGAGGGAATAACAGAAAAGGACAAAGAAAACAAACCAGCAAAACCTTCTGGTCGGAAAAGGAAACAAATAGTTCATAAGCCATCTTCTTATGTGAAAAGAATAAAAGAAAGAGCAAGGAAAAAAAGAGAAAGCCTCAGCTTTGAATATGGTCAGAGAAGGAAAAAAACAGCAAAAAAACAAAAACCTGAAGCAAATGAAAATGATGAAAAACTGGAAGAAAATGATGAAAAAGAAAGTGCAGAAGAGTCAATCCCAATGCCAATTCAAGTAATAGAGCCAACACTTTCAAATGTAGGACTAGGACACTGCAGCAAAACTTTGGCATACTTGAATATAGAACAACAAAATACAATCAAAACTTTCTTTGCTATGACATCATCAAAAGAGTAAGTATACAAACATATATACTAATTTTGCTGGTTAAAATAACATTGTATAATTGATATGTAACTTATTTTCTTAAAACAGAGATATAGCATGGACAGATAATGACACAATTAGAGGAGGATGTACAATAACAAAAAAAGTACTACAAGAACTTCTTGAAGAAAATGCCACACATGGATCGGTACACACTTTTTTTTTGTTTAATAATACTGCTACCAATAAAAATAATTACAAAAAATAATGTGTAATAGCTATGTCCACTGCTATTTGTACCAAAACTGATACCTATTTATAGCCAAAAATGATACCTAATTACTATTTATTACAAAGTGGTGGTATATTAGTTGAATTATGTATTAACTATCATGTATGACAAAATAAATACCAAAATAGTGCAAAACTAATTCCTAGTGGCAGTTGATATAAATTCATACTTTTGTTTTCTAGTAGCAATTGATTTAACAGCATGTACAAAAATGATACTAAGTCAGGGCAAAAATGATACCCAGAAGTTGTTTCATCATATTTCATGCTTAATTATTCTTGTAATTTGTAATATATTTTACCACTATGTAAACAAAAGATACTAATTATCATTGAATATTGCTTCACCAGTAACAAAAAATTACATTTTCTTGTTGTTAATGTAGATAATTGACTGGTATTTATCTAAATGTGGGCTGAAAGAGCACAACTATGCATTCACAACAATAATGACGGTAAATAAAACTGTAATATACAGTAATATGATAAATGCTAAATATATATTGAATTCTAACTTATTTTTTTTATTTAACAGCAAGCTATAGTTTTCAATATACATGGAATTATAAAATCTTTAGTGCTGCCTTTCCTTGAACAAATTGTGGATGATGAATACACAGATGCTATATATTTTCCATTGCATTGTGAATTCCATTGGACAGTAGTAACTTTGACATACCCAACAATGGAATGGAGTCATCTAGATTCTAGACGTCCAAGAAGGAATTCTAATGAAAGAAACAACCCCAGTCTAAAGCAGGCAATGATATTGGTATGATATATTTTTGTTAGGAAACAAAATAATTTAATTAAACAAATTGAACATTAACTAACTTTGTATTGTTTTGTCTTCAATAGAGAAATAAAATTGAAGAAATGCTGAAAGAACTTTGGAAAAAGAAAAACATACAAGATAAGCAGGTGAAGGCAAATGAAATGCATCAGATACCATGTGCACAACAAGGATCAGACACGTAAGTTGTTTATATTGTTCAAAATGATACGTACTGACACTTAAACTGACAAAACTGATATTGCTAATATTCTTTTAAACAGACTTGACTGTGGTATATACGTGATGATATTCATCATATCAATGAACATAAGTCAAATACCACTCAAAATAGCCCCTGAACAAATGCTGAAATCAAGAGCAAGAATTGCACATCAGATATTAACTGACAAAGAGCACTGCTGGAGCTTAGCCAAATTCATGTCAAGTTTGGAAGAAGAAAGATAAATGAACAAATCAAACAACTTGCAAAAAGTGCTAATATTTTAACATGAACTGATGTACATTTTAGATATTTTGTTATATGTAGTTGAATTTAATTTCTGTTTTAATGTTGGTACAATCAATGCTTTATATTAGTACAATTTGTTGTACAAACTATGAACATATTTCTGATGATGTTCTGTTCTTAAAACAATGTTGATCTTACTTGTAAAAACAATGATGATCTGGTGGAATGATTTGCTGTAATTGATTTTCATTTCTTAACCTGAAGTTTGGATTATAATAAGATTATACAGTGAATGTTCTATCATGCAACTATTGATCCTACATAATATTATCAGTTTTATGATTCAACTACCAGTTGTATAATAATATTATAAGATTTCATATCATATATCAATAGCAAACAGTAATTGGGTATCGGTTTTAATAACTACTAGTATCAGTTTTGCTCAAACTGACACTCAACATACTTTATGAAACAACAATTAACACCAGTGTCAGTTTTTGCTAACACAAGATATCATTATAATTATTAATTAGTACTAATGTCTGTTATAGTATGTATTATAATACACGAAACTGATACTAAAAACTAACCAAAACTGATACTAAAGTCCTTATATCCAATCAAACAAACATTATCTCCGCCCAAAAGAAAGCATATATCAATTCAATCATCTTCTTCAATCAATTACACAATGATTATCATATCCCATATACTATAATATCTACTTTATTATAAATAACTAAAATATACATAATTAAACAAAACTGATATCACACAAAGAAAAAATGATACCATAATTTATACCAACAGAATGCGTAACATGATACTAAACAACTGAAATTAACAGTATGCAACAAATATCAAAACAAATGTTTGAAATAAATAAATAAATAAATAAATAAACACCAAAACTGATACTGTAAAAACATATAACTAATACTAAAACTGATACTATCATTTATACTACATAGCTGAAATTAAAATCAAGTTGATAATATGCTATACTGAACACAAATTAATACCAAGGTTCAATTACAGTAAACAATCAAAACAAGTCACACAACCACTTATTAATCTAAACAAATTCAAAATGTAAAATCAAATCCTCTTTGAAGCTTGACAATTCCGTTTATTATGACTAAACTGCTTGCACTCTCCACATCTATTTTGCTTGTTCTGAAAATATGAAAATCCTCCTTTGCGCTTGATTGATGGTCTACCAGCACCACGTTTCTCCTTTGGTGGCTTGATAACATCTTGAATGCTACCATCAACAATAGGCCTATCATAATTTGGAATAGGATTTATAGCATTGGCATAAGAACATCGATAAGCATCAACAGTGAAATACTTCTCAACAAAATCATATACAGACAACTTAGACTTGTTCATACACTTTATAGCATGAGCACAAGGGAATCCCGTAATTTTCCATTGGTTGCAACTACAAACCCGCTCCTTCAAATCAACACAATGAGAGTTTGGAGATTTCACTTCATAAGCAAAATCAGAAGATTTATATACATCCCATCCAAATCCTTCTTCAATCAACTTATCTAAGCGTAACTCCATAGAAGGACATAGACTTGTTCTCCACAAACGACATTCTTCTCTTCTTCTAGCCATTTGTTCCATAATCTTAACACGAATACCATCTAAACACAAAGTAATAGGCAATGTTCGTTCATTTAAAATCCAACTGTTAAAACTTTCTGCAACATTGGAACTATATTCGCCATAACGTTTCCCTGGAAAAAATAAATCCACCCACTTATCAAATGGCTTATCCTTTAAAAAATTAACACCAGCAACACCACCAATTTGACAAAACTTAGAATATGCTCCTTCAAATTCATATAGATTTGAAGCTCTAGAACACATTTTGAATAGATCAACAATAGAAACATTTGCATTTTTGGCTTTCACTGCTGAAAGAAGATTTTGTTCCATATGCAAATAGCAATAACTGTGATAATCTGAAGGAAAAACATCACGAACACCTGAAAGCAAACCTTGGTGGCGATCTGACATAAAAACTAAAGTACGCTCTTCTTGAAGCATTTGTTTTAAATGGTTCAAAAACCATGTCCAGTTATCCACATTTTCTACAGAAACTACACTCATAGCTAAAGGGAAGAAACCTGCAAATGCAAAAATAATTAGTAAAAAAAAACTAAAAGTAATTACGACCATAAATATAAAACAATTCATAAAACTGATACTGACAGTAACAAAACTGATACCTAAAACCTGATATGACCATTATAAAAAATATTAATAACCACAACATTATGCAAAGTAATCTTCATTCTAAAACAACAAAGAAACAAAAATTGACATATATTATGATACAAAGGAAATTTCGATACTACATAACTATAAATGATACCATATATGAACATACTTGAAACTGATACTAAGATTATACCAAAACTGATACTAATCTCCTGTTTAGCAGTATGAAATTATTATACCAAATACAAACTTACAATTCAATACAATGAAAATTCTGATACTAGAAACTTGCTACTTATAAACTACATTTCTTAAAACTGATACCAACAGAATACAAATTATGGTAAAAAAATGTATATTAATGATTATGCCAAGTATTATGATCTCAATACAAATAACTCAAATCTGAAAACAAAGACATACCTTGATCACCATTTTTTGCAGTAGCACCCATCAACACACCAGGACGTCCCTTCAAGTGAGTAGCATCTAAGAATATCATAGGACGACAAGACTTGAAACCAAGTAAACAAGCGCCAAAACCAATAACCACCCTTTCAAATTCATTACTACAAGGATCAACATCCATATCAACATAACTATCTGGATTAGATTTTTTCACTGCTTCCAAATACCAACTCAAATCGTTATAAGACAAAGCATCATTACCGTGCAACTCTATCAATGCAAGTTGTTTTCCATGATAAGCATAACCATAAGACAACTGAAAATTGTATTCTCTTTTAAAATCAACTATAATATCCTTAGGCTTTTTACTTGGACAATCGCGGATCTCATCAATAATCATCGATTTAACAAATGAACTAGATATATGTGGATTATTCACATGTCTAAGACCAGCCCCACAAGAATGATCAAAAACCAAATTTCTCATAAAGAACCTTTTCAATTCTCCAGAATCACAGGAACCATGGACTTTGAAAAGACAACCATCCTTATATGATGAGCAAATCACAGTAACTCTTGTTGCACAATTCTTTAAAAATACTAATTCATACCCCTTTTGAATTTGATATGCCATCAAAAACTCTCTAAATTGTTCAGCTCCTCCAAAACAAAAACCAACAAAATTGGAAATGCTTAATGTCGACCCTCTCCTCAACATATCTTTTAAATAACTTTTACCATTAACAACAACATTTGAACAGACAGATACAGTAGAAGATGAAGAAGCACGAACAACGGATGAACTTGAAATAGAAGCACCATCAACATATTCCAATTCAGAACCCTTAACCTTAACAGTAAAACCAAAGAAAGAACTTTTCTTGTATAACTGAAAACAAATTATACTCTGAATATCAGAATCAGTGTCAACCATAATAACTTTGTCCTCAAGTACATAAGAAATCTGAATAGAAAGAGGAGTTAATTGAGACCAACATCGACATATCTCATTCTTCAAATCATACAAAGAGCAATCAATAGACAATCGAGTGCTAAAAGTGTTATTATTCAACACAAACAGACAAAGAAGACTGTTATCCCCACTGTCAAAAAAAAATAAAAAATAAACGTTAGTAAAAATACATTCAATTTAGAACATTATTCATTCAATTTCACAAAAACTGATACCTACAGTATACACAACTGATACCTAGTTACTGATAATAAAAAAAATGATACTAAGAAAGAATAAAAATGATACCCAGAAACTGAACCTAAAGTACAATAGTTTTCCACTATATCACAACTTTATATACAACTCAAGCAACGATACTTTTCCAATCATCCCAACATTAATGCAAGAAAATGCAAGATAAATTAAATGAAAAGCTAACTAGAATACAACACTGCATAAAGAAACGAGTATAATAATAAAAAACCTGCTGCTACTTCCACAATTTTCCATCGACGAACGAACAAACAATGAGAAGAACAACACTGCATATAATCCAAAAAAATGAAAACAAATAGAAAGCATAGACAAATTTTTTTAAATCGAATAGAAAAACAACAAAAAACAGAATAATATAAGCATACCTAAAAAGAACGAGATCACGGTACAAATATGAAAAGAACGAGATCAACAAACGCACGTAAGAAAAAAAAACGATCGATGAAGTACAATTTTCAGAAGGACGGAATTGAAAAAACGAACGAAGTTGATCGATATTATTTTCAGAAGGACGGAATTGAAATAAGCGAACGAAGGTGATCGATTTTATTTTCAGAAGGACGAATTTGAATTAAACGAACGAAGTTGATCGATATTATAATTGAGAGAAAGAGATTTGATCGCGACTGAAAAAATTTGATCGAAAGGAAGAAGAAGAAGAATCGCGCGAAAGTGGGCTGGAAGGAAATACGATAATTTGTCCTTTTGAGAAAATAATTAGCGGGCTGTCCTTATGGTAAAAAAAACCCTAAAAATTGTCCTTGAGGAAAATTTCCTGTTCCTCCAATAGGAAGAAAGTGTTTTGTTCACACTTTAAAAAAAAGTGTGAACAAAATTGTCCTCCACTATACCGTCAACACTGTACCAAGTGAAACAATCTGATCCCAGGATGTTTCCTTCGACCTTACATGAGCGTGGACCACGTGTAACCTCTTCTACGATGCATAGACTTTCATTTCCATCAAAGTACCATTCCAAATCTGGTTTTAGCTGCCGACCCACTAATTAATATAAACATTCACTGTTTGTTTAGAATAGTTGTTACTGATAACTATATAATTTCTTAAAACCAATACAGCTAGCATTATCGATTTCGATCTAGACCAGTAACCGAGGTCTTGCTTTCCAGCTGCTTTTTAAATTAACCGACAACTTGCATGTTGCTTATTTGATCTCATCTTCTTTTTAGTATCTTTGAAGTTATATAATATACGTTGAAAATAACTCTTCCGAACATTCTCGAACTTTAGAAGTTGATGAGACGTGTATCAGTTTCACTACATTTGTACTGAAAATTATTCAATATCTTAAAGAAGACGCAGACAGCAACACCCAATGTCCAATTCAGATAATCAAAGAATCAGAATTAACATTACATTAGGAAAACAAATGTTATGGCAAAACAAATAAGCCTATCATATGACTTGTTAAATCGATGAATTAAGCTTTAGGGGTTTCCTTCTCCTCTGGCTTAACCTCATCCACTTTCTCTTCGATTTTATTTTCGACTTGTACAACGGGTGCAGCGGTTTCTGTTACGGTTGCTTCCTCCTCCTTGGGGGCTGCGACAACTTCAGCCTCGACTGTGGCATTTTCTTCGGTCTTTGGTTCTTCGGATTTTGGTTCCTCGGCCTTTGGCGAGGAGAGGTCGACCAAAGGTGCCTCTTCCTTCTCTACTTTGTTCTCGCTCGATTCCACCACGGCCTATAATTCAAAATTCGTAAAAGATACCTTTAGTCAACAGTTATATTATTCATTTCCTTACATGGGCTGGATTTTAATGGGCTTTGAATGGTTTTAGCTCAGCCCAAAGTTGATATACGTACATGCAAATTAAACTAAGCACAATACGATGCATTTGCATGTCAACCAAAGAGAGTACGTAGGAAAGAAAATGTACCTCTGTAACGGGAGTGGCTTCTACAGCCTCTACAGGAGTGGTTTCCTCAGCAGCCGGAGCAGTAACATTGGTTTCTTGGGCAGCTACAGGGAGTTCGACAGGAGCCTCGCCTTCCAGGTCTCTGGGTTTTGTTGCACAAGCGCCCATTGTTCCTGGTCGAAGAGAGCAAGCGAGAACAAAAGTTTTTTTTATTGCTTTTTGGTGAGGAAAAGGTAGGAGTTTTCTGGGAGGAATGACATGCACAGTAGGAGAATTGAAGTATTTATAGGTTTGTTGGGATTTGACTTTACGGTGGTGCATTTTATGTGGGAGTATGCCTAAATTCAAGCAGATCGTCTGTGGTTTAAGATGAAATTGAGAAGAGGATTTTCTAAATTTACCAATATATTTTGTGGTTTAAAAATAAACTAATTAAAATTAAAAAAAAAAACATAACTGGAATAATATTGTAGAATATAAACTTAAATTGAACTCTAAAACAGACCTTGCAAGTATACATGCATCCTAACCAAGGCTTGGACAAAGAGCGCACTTGTATTGTTTACCAGGGGTTTTGGCTGACGCGAGAGGTTTTGGATGTATCAATTTTGACCGTCAAGATTCGATTTTGAAAAGGTTTCCACGACCAGTTTTGTAAGATATAAACCATGTTTGGGAGTTTTATTTTCATGGATTATGGAAATCATCCTAAAAGTAAACTAAAAAATAAATTAACAGCATTAAAAAGTTAGATAAAAGTTGTATTGTAAATGCATAATAAACTATATCTTAGAAAAAAAAGAAATCAATATTTCAATTAGAAGTTAAAATATATAATGTGAAATATTATGCGTCCAAAATTTGTAAATTGACAATTTTCTGATTTTCTTTACAAAATTAATGTATCACCTCTTATATAATCATGTATTTTCAATGGTTTTTTAAGGCGGAAAATATAAAATCAAACTTATACTTTTAATTTGAAGTATTAAACTCTTTTATCAACCAAAAATTTGAAGTATTTAAAAAATAGTTGTATAAAGGGTAAAACTGGAAGATAATACGTGAAATGACCAAAAACTGCTGATTTAATACGTTGAGAAAAAACAACCAAAATTACACTATACCAGTTTTGACTGATTTATAAAGCACTCAAAACTGCCGTCATAAACAAATTTCTTGAAGATTGATGAAATAAGTTATCAAGATTTTCACTTGATTGTATTTATTGAAATTCAGTTTCAACATTCCTTTGCATCTCATGTATGTAGAATAACTTTGGTAACCTATGTTTTGTTCTTACTCCATTGATCTTAATGATACACGCAGCACTATCCTCAAATGTTATGCTCGAATTTTTATTATTTGTAGAAATTTACCATGCATTTCTCCTAATGTCACTATCCACTTCATGTAGTACCAAGGTCTTGGAATAGTTGGATGATGTGGCTAGTAATGTTTACTTTGTCCAACTAGAAGAAATAACTATACTTCTACACATGAATACATAACTCGTTTATGATCAATCTTTATGAGGATCAAAAAAGTATCTAGCATCTACAAAGCCTATATATTGTTATCATGAATTTTTCAAGTATGATAATCTCATGTTGGTTGTACCACGAAAATAACATTAATATGCTTGATTGTACTTGTCTCTTATTGGTTTTGAACTAAGTCTGGCTAACAGGTTAATCAAAAATGCAATATCAGATCTTGTACACTGTGCAACTGTAGCAAAGCATCGGTAGCGCCAAGATATAGTACTTTCAGACCAAGTATATTCTCATTTCCTTCCTTTAGACGGAATGGATCATTTACACATCAAATGATCGACAAAGCCTCTACTAACAAGCTTACCTAAAATTTAGTCGCACTACGGGCGGAACTAGGAAAACATAAGAAGACTAAAGAACGTTGAGCACTAGGGCTGTTACGGTTGAATCGCTCAACCGTTCAACCGTACCAACCGTTCATGCGGTTACCATCTATAACGGTAACGGTTGAAAATTTTGAAAACCGCGGTTAACCATACCAACCGTACATGATTGTTTTGTATAATATTTAACATTAAAGTATAAAAATTAGTAATTTAAGTTAAAGAAATAGCATGTACATTAATAATATGTGTCTTAATGAACTAATAACATGTGCATACATTTATAAACAAATAAATAAATTTGCAAAAAACAGTTAGAGCTATATCAATTTATCATCACAATGCATATAATTGAAAATATATGTACGACATGCTTCAAAATTGAAAATACGACGGTTAACCGTCATAGGAGGTTGCGGTAACGGTTATAAGAATTTATAACCGTCAACAACGGTTACGGTTACGGCTGGTGATAATAACGACGATTACCGCAACCATAACACCCCTATTGAGCACCTCTACATCAAGTCAGAGAAAGTATCTATCCTACAAGTAGAAGTTGCTACATTTTAATCCTCTTTCATAGACACAAAAGTTGAGATAGCTCAGGCTTAACTGTAACTCAAGGAAAAGGATGACATGATCCATGAGAAAGATGGCGAGTGCTAGCACCAAAATTGGTCACTAACCTCGTTGAGAAAGATTATGTAGAGAGATAAATGAAGAAAGTAAATGTAAACAGAGAGCAATATGCAAAGTTAAATAAGGAAAATAAGAACACCGGATTTATAGTGGTTCGGCGTAATTGCCTACGTCCACTTTGAGGTTAATTTTTATTGCTTTACTTGATAATCGATTACAGATATAATCCGTACACCAATTACTTGAATGCTATTCCTAAGTAAGAAGGATGAGTCTTGAAAGCGGTAGAGTCTCCCCAGTGTTCTCGAAAAAAGGTCCTTTTCACTGTGCCCCTGCCTCTCTATTTATAAACGAAGCTGGGGTGGACTTCCCTGGTGGGCCTAGTAGTCAAATATCTTGGCCCAAAGTGAGTGACTTCTGCGTGCCGAACGACAAATGACGAACGGCAAAATGACGAACGATATCTCTATGCCGATTGAGGTAATGTGTTGAGTGAAGAGTGCAGGCCGAATGAGAATCGATGCCGGACGAGGGGAGATGCCGATCAAGGCTGCAATGCCGAACGAGGCATGAATGCCGGTCGAGGCTGGGATGCCGACCGAAGCTGAAATGCCGAGCGACCCCTGAATGCCGGATGGCTTCTGAATGCCGAACGACCTCTGAAATGCCGAACGACCACTGAATGCCGGACGAGGGCTAAAATGCCGAACGACCACTGAAATGCCGAACGACCACTGAATGTCGGACGAGCACTGAAATGCCGAACGACCACTTAATGTCGGACGAGCTCTGAAATGCCGAACGACCATTGAAATGCCGAACGACCACTGAATGCCGGACGAGCTCTGAAATGCCGAACGACCACTGAATGCCGGACGAGCTCTGAAATGCCGAACGACCACTGAATGCCGGACGAGCTCTAAAATGCCGAACGACCACTGAAATGCTGAACGACCACTGAATGCCGGACGAGATTTGAAATGCCGAACGACCTAGTTGCTTGGTCAAACCCCCAGGTAACACTTGCCCCCCAAAGTGTGTCATGTGATCGAACGTGATGCGCTTTGAATCATGAGCCTTTTCTTCGAGCTTTGGTATAGTCTTCTCCATAGTACTTTCTCTTGAATACCGATTGAGGCAATGTATGCCGAGTGGCATGCCGATGCCGAACGACATAGTCAATGCCAAACGAAATAGCTGTTAGAAACAAGGGTGACTACAACACAATGTTGGATCTTAAGGCTATTCAGACACTAGAAGTGGTGAAATGTGTATTAACTACTTACTTATGAATATAAAGAAGTAATCAAAGAATAAGTAAGTAATAAAGTAAAATGCAGTAATGTAAATAACACCCGGATTTTTATTCTGGTTCGGATTAACCAATCCTACATCCAGTCCTGCACTCTATCGTGCAGAATTCCACTATAACCGCTACAAGACACACCCTGGCAAGAACACCTTTACAATCTTGGTTTCACGGGCTACAAGACACACCCTCTTGATTTTACAGGCTACAAGAACACCTTTTCCTTATCACCAACAACAAACTATGGCAAGTAGTCGTATCTTCAATACAGATTCTTGCAGATTCGATACAATGATCCTATAGACCTCCAATGGCAATATATCTTTAAATTCTTTGAGGAATATGATGAAATCAGAGAGAGAATGATGTGAATTCAAGTACAACTCTCTGATATTGTGTGGTTTGCAAATCAGTGAAGAATTGGAGTGAAATAGTATCGATTTGCAAGGAGATTTGAAGAGTATGCAATGGAATTCTTTTGCAAATGTTTGGAGAAGGAGTAAGGGAAAATAAGAATTCCTGATGTTAAAACTCGTTTTCAGAGGCCTTTATATAGTGGTTGAAGAGACATGTCTTTTGGTGGTGGAGGGAAATGTCTCTTCATTTGAAATTTGAAATTCTGAAAAACGGCTAGCATGTCGACATCCCCCTACCTAGTATGTCGACATGGGTATGTTGCAAACTGAACAGCAACACTAATAAGTGTTGCGAATTTTCAGCATTTCAAATTACCTTATATTTATGGATTTTTGTGATTCGGTTGAGGTCAATGGTTGATGATCTTCAAGTATGATTGCCAAGAGATCTTTAACAAGATATTCTAAGGTTCAACCAACTCCTCATCACTTCAAACACCTTTATCCTTCAGCATTCTTCTCTAATTTGGTTTTGTTCTTCAATTGCTCTGATTAACCTTCTTCTATAATTCATTTGCTTCCACTGTATTCTTGATTATCTCTGTAAATGTCTCCATAATATATCTGATATGACTGCATAACTCGGAGATACGTTAGTAGTAATATTTATGTGGTTATTATCATCAAAATCAATACGGGTATTAACAATAGCTAATGTTGAACGATGGATGCGCTTTGACCGGTTCTACCGGTCATTGCCCCCTCGACTTCCTTTCCTCCCCCTATAAAGTTCGGCACTTCACTTCTTCTTCTCTTTTTACTTTTTACCTCTGCTATCCTATAAGAACTCGTAACTTACCTCCCTCGAACCTCGTTCACTTCTCTGATCTTCCCTTCCTACCCTGAATCCATCAAGCCCTTCCTACATTTCCTTCCTAAATTGAGTCCTAACGGCTTTCAATCTCAAGCCCACAGATCCCCATGCTCCCACCATACTCTTTGGTAAGAACCTTTCGTTCGAACGTTTTTTCAAACTAGGAAGTTCGAATTAGTGAACTTTCCATAGACTATAGAAAGTAGGAGGCGTGTGGATGAGGGAGACGAGTTGAGGTTCCGACATGTCTAAGGCAGGAACTTAATATGACTTTAGTCGATTTTGAGGCAGTTCGGTAATCAAGGGGCGAAGAAGAACCAAGCACGGCCATTCGGCCATCGCATCTTGAGCAGAGAATGGTCAAGTACGAGACGAGTGACTCAGTAAACTTTATGCGAGAGTGACGTCAGGGAGGTTGGAAGTAAGTGATTCGGTGTATTTGGCTCATACGTTGGCCCATAGAATTCCGAATGGTGGACTTAGGCCGGACGACATTTCGGCCGAGCGGGGTTGATGCCGAGCGACATTTAGGCCGAATGACATTTAGGCCGAGCGGCATTTTGGCCGTGTGTTTCAAGTGTCGCTCGGTCTTGGCCTTTGATGAATAGACAACGACAGTCGAAATCATTCCAACTTGAACATAACCCTTGCTGAACTCACTTATTTCCCATGCCTATTCATATGACAAAAAACAAGGACAAGGACTTAAACAAACCAGCATATCGAACTAATCCGGACTGATGATTCCCCAGTTTCAACAATTATAAGCCTGAATTCAAACCGATAAAAACAGATAATAGCCTTTAACATATAGTGCCAATGTCCGTTGCCAAAATTGAAAAACATGATAGGGTAGGTTTTCGGAGACGGTCAGCGATGACGGTCTTTGAAGATGACAGTTCAAAGCTCAACTTTATATCATCAACTCTGCGACTTTTAATTTCTCAGTACTTATATTTAGATGATCACACTAGTTCACACACCACACGGGGGGAATACTTACATTATTAAGTCTAATGTTAATTGTTTTTCAAGTATAGTTCAAACAGATGCTTTGTTGGATTCGATCTTCATTAGAGATGTCTAGAAAATCTAGCACTGCTACGATCTCAGACAGACCTGAGCCATCCTCTAGACAAGAAGTTGTTGATACTTCGAATCCGTCGATTACCCCTGCTCAAAACTTACTGAGCGCTGCGACAGCATTCGTCGATTTAGCTCCTGATGCTCTGGAGGCAGCTATTTTCTTAGACGACCTAGCCGATTCACAAGCCTCAAGGATTAATGAGACTACACTCCGTCGGATATGCTCTATCCATGGAATCCCTTTCGACGACGTGTTAGTTCCTTCGGGGGATGATCGTCTGCATCTGCCCCCAGCTGGGTATACAGCTTGCAATAAGTTTATGTGCTGGGTCGACAGCGTTCCACCCTTCAACTCCTTCCTTCACGACTTATTGCAATATATCGAGATTTCTCCTTCACAACTGCCTCCGAACAGTCATGCTTTCTTATATGGGACTTGCATCCTCTTTATGAGTGTCTTCTCCAGGCTTTCGACTCCAGGCGATATCCGTTATATTTATCGCTTCAAGAGACGGTCGGATAGCGCGTCTTTCATATTTCTGGAGCCATATAGTAAATGCCAAATCCTGACTGAGGCATGGAGCAAATTCGCCCAGTACAAACAAGAGTGGTTCTATGTTCGTTGTCCTTCCGGTTTCACTAGGAGATGGGTGGAAGGGAGTAAGTTCGTTTTCTAGATCAACACTTGAATTTGGCGGAATCGGCATCTTTTCTGACTCCTTATCCACTTTTTCAGGTATCACTCCACGTCCCAAAGGCTCCGGATACTCTGAAGCAGTGGAAACTATCCGAGCTCTCCCCGCAGAAGATCGGGACATCAAATCCCTCATTTCAAATGAGTCACTTACACAGTTTGGGCTATTGGCAGAAGGCCGCCGGATAAGCCTCCCTCAGGGTGTTACCATACCCAGGCCTGCTGCTGGAAAAGGGAAAAGGCAGGCCGAGTCTTCAGCACAGAACGCCCCTGACACACTAGAGGAGGGGGAGATTAAAGAAGCAGAAACGCCCAAAGTACAGGGCGAGAATATTAGTCCGTCTCGGGGCCCGATAGTTGAAGTTCATGACATTGAAACATCGTCTTCCCCTTCGAAGAGGAAGAAGAAACTGACGTACAAGCTGAGGAAGAAAACAGAGGGGGGAACTTCTAAAGTTACTCTTATTTCAACGGAAAAAGAAACTTCCTCGCAGCACTTAGAAAGTTCTCTGAAGGGCCCATCGAACCTTACCATTCCTGACGATTTACTCAACTATGGTTTCGACGATCCAGAGGCCCTCAAGCTTCATTTTCCCGCTAGAGGCGGTACGAAAGTTCAAGCCCAAGTCCAGGGAGATAAAACTCCAATTAGTAAAGAAACTGGTCCGTCGGGGGGAAACACTAGGACACACACGGACACACGCACTTCACCCTGCACTTCAATCTTGGCCATCACCCTGATCTTTTCTAACTTGTCGTTATTCTCATTCTATGCAGGTGACATGGGACGCTCCTACGGATTCGATCGTCTTCACGGCTCATCCATCTTTCACCATTCTGGCCGGGATTCAGGCTCCGGCAAGCGCCGGGACAGAGACGACTCCAAAGACCGAGACAACCGTCCCCGAGAGTCGACTTATCGAAAGAAATCACACAACCAGTCTTCATACTCTCGCGATCCTCCTCCTCAAACAGAGCAAGGCAGAGAAAAGTCTTCGCGGAAAGGGTCTCAACCCGATGTTTTCCAAGATCAACATTTTGGTTCATCAAGCACACGACAATCTCGGGAACATCGTAAGAGAATAGAACTTTCAAAACCTCCTCCCCCTGTTCCTACGGCAGACCCAACGATATCGGAGAATCTGGCCGAGCTTAAAGCCAAATTTCCCAAAATCTGCTTTGACGGTCTGAAGTTCCTTCCAGCAATTCATCACATTCCAGGGCATGTCAAGCAGAGTGCCATCGCTTGCAACAACGATGTCTATGTTCAATATGACGCGTTTGTTCGTTTAGTCGAAAAAGTCTCGGAAATCTCTGTTGAGCGTCAACAGGAAATCGACCGCTTGAAGCTATCTTCGATAAAGACATTATCAAAAATCAGGATGACGAGCTCGCTTCGTACAAGTCCAAACTCAAGGCTGCAGAACAAAGTGCTAAGGAGACTGCGGAGGCCGTCACTCGTCTATAGACGACTCATAAGAAGGAACTTGACGACGCGGTCCAACGCTGTGGGGACCTGGCTTTAGAAAAAGATTTTATTCAAAAAGAGAGGGATGCACTCGCCCTGCAGGTTAACGAGTTGAAGGAGCTACTCTCTAAGGAGAGGGAAGAGAAGATAGCTGCTCAAGAAGAGTCTCAACGATACTGCAACGAGATTGTCGATACACGTCTCTTGAAGGCAAAGCTCGACGATGAGCTTTTTAAGGTCGGGACAATGAAGGATAAAGCCCGTGAGGAGGGCAAGAGAATAGCTTCCGCGGAGATCGACTCTCGCCTTGAAGCGGTTGTAGAGGCCGGCAGAGAGGAGATCAAGTGCCTGTTCAACCCGCTGATAGCTGAATACAATGCCGGTGTCCTCATGCATCGGGATTTGACCTTTCTTGGCGAGGGCTACCTTGAATCCCTAGCCGAGGCATGGGAAACGTTGATAAAGATTAAAAAGGTTGAATCGGGAACCGAGGAGGTTGACGAGGATGCTTTAGTGAAAGAATTCTCGAGGGAACGAGCCTTCAGACTTGTCTGCAGCAATGGCTCTCTTTGGCAAAGGCTCTTCTCCACCAAAAGAGAAAAATGACATAGCTGGTTCATCTGGAACCGAAGCTGCGGCTCCTCCTTCTACTCAATCGGCCGTCACTTGATCCCTTCGAGCAACACGTTGGTTACGATCCGGAAGATCATGGCCTCGGCATTCACGTGTTATCCCCCATTCTAGAGGGTGAAACTCCTCGCACAGCTGAAAGCCAGCAAGAAACCGGTATAAAACTCTTCTTCTTGAAGTTCAAAGATCTGTCGCTTTCTGCGAGAGGTTATTGATTCTAACGTTCGTTCTTTGTGTTTTTATGCAGGCCGCTCTGATCCTGAACCGACTCCAAGGAGCGATGACTCCAAGGAGGAGACGGGTAAAACGAGCGAAGATACTCACACGGGAGTAACTCCCGGTCCCGATGCTCAGGTGATTGGAGCGCTTGACAAGGACAAGTCTAGAACCTCGTCTCCCGTTGAAGAGAGTTATGAAATTGAAATCACGGGCGCTTCTGAACATACTTCTAGATTGAGCATGAAGGAACAGCTTGAGGAAGATCATAAGAAGAAAGTTCAGGTCAAGGTCGAGTCTCAAGTAGTAGAACTTGATGATCCGTTGAACAGGCCTCTAAAAGTCATTCTTCCTGGCAGATCCAAACCACTGGATGTTCCACCTCCCACTCCTGATATTGTTTCTCTGGCGAGCAAAACGTCCAAGAGAAAGCGCGTGAGGGAGGAGTCGTCCGAACAAACGAAGGAAGAAAAGAAGCTAAAGAAACCGAAGAAGTAGCCACTGCACTCATTCAACGAGGGTTAGCTTAGATCATGTAACTACTTTTTACTTATTTAGTTTTGTAGTCAACGTAGACAGACTTTTGTCTCCGAGTTTTGGAGGAGTAGTTGTATAACCCCATTTTGGATTAGTGCATAAAGTTTAGTTTCTTTGCCTTTCAAATGATTTCTGCTTTTTAGCTTTCTGTATAACTGTGGACGAAACTCAAGTTCTCATGAGTTACATAAATTCCCAATCCACCTTCACATTACTCGGATGTTCTTGGGAATTAGACATCTCTTGTTTCACATTTTTGGTACTTAGAATATTTTTAATCCGCGTTCTGGGGGCTTAAAGTACTCCAATCCACGTTCAGGGGACTTGGAGATCTAAGTCGTTTATACTCTAGTCCGCGCTCCGGGGACTTAGAGTACTCCGGTCCTCATTCAGGGGACTCGGAGATTCAAGTCATTTATATTCCAGTCCGCGCTTTGGGCACTTAGAGTACTCCGGTCCGCATTCAGGGGACTCGGAGGTTCAAGTCGTTTATATTCTAGTCCGCGCTCCGGGGACTTAGAGTACTCCGGTCCGCATTCAGGGGACTCAGAGATTCAAGTCGTTTATACTCTAGTCTGCGCTCCGGGGACTTAGAGTACTCTGGTCCGCATTCAGGAGACTCGGAGATTCAAGTCGTTTATACTCTAGTCCGCGCTCCGGGGACTTAGAGTACTCCGGTCCGCATTCAGGGGACTCGGAGATTCAAGTCGTTTATACTCTAGTCCGTGCTCCGGGGACTTAGAGTACTCCAGTCCGCATTCAGGGGACTCGGAGATTCAAGTCGTTTATACTCTAGTCCGCGCTCCGGAGACTTAGAGTACTCCGGCCCGCATTCAGGGGACTCAGAGATTCAAGTGGTTTATGCTCTAGTCCGTGCTCCGAGGACTTAGAGTACTCCGGTCTGCATTCAAGGGACTCGGAGATTCAAGTCGTTTATGCGAGTTCGTACATCAGGTAGAATAATGCAACTCTAGTTGTTTATCACCAGACTATAAGGTTCAGAAACATCAATAATTCATAGAAAGGATGGCTTCAAGACTTTATTAATGAAAACAGACTAAATCTTCCGATTACATGATAAAAAGGGAACTAAGAATCAATGGAATAAAAACATACGGGAAATAATTGCACCTAAAATATGAAAGAAACAGGCTAAATATAATAAGATTGCAAATGTTCACTATTCCATGTTCAGGGGAGTGTCACGCCATCAACGGTCGCTAGCTTGAAAGTTCCTTCTCCAAGCTTCCGTTCAACGACATATGGACCTTCCCAGTTGGAATTCATACGTGATGGTATCGGGAAAACTCGTTTCAAAACAAGATCACCCACATCAAAGATTCTTGGGCGGACTTTTTCGTTGTAATATCGCTTGACTCGGTGCTTATATGCTGCCGCCCTTAATTCAGCTTCTTCATGTTTTTCATCAACGCAGTCCAGTGATTCCAACAAAAGATCCTGATTCGTCTTAGGATCATAATATGTCACCCGATGTGATGGAACTTCAAGCTCCACGGGTATAACAGCTTCCGAGCCGTATGCCAATGCGAATGGAGTGTGGCCAGTCGTGGACTTGTGGGTAGTTCTATAAGCCCATAGCGCTGTTGGGAGATCATCTACCCACTTGCCTCCAGCCTTTTCCAAACGCTTCTTCAATATGGACTTAATTATTTTGTTCACGGCTTCAACTTGTCCATTAGCCTTCGGATGAGCAACGGCGGAGAACTTTTTCTCAATGCCGTACTTTAAACAGAAATCTTTGAATTCTCTACTTTCAAATTGAGTTTTGTTGTCCGTAAAGATGGTTCGCGGGAGGCCAAAGTGGCATATAATGTTTCGTACAACGAAATTAATGACCTTCTTGGAGGTGATTGTGGCCAAAGGCTCTGCCTCGACCCATTTCGTGAAGTAGTCAACCGCAACTATTGCGTATTTTGCACCACCTTTGGATATAGGCAAAGAACCGATTATGTCGATTCCCCATATTGCAAACAGCCACGGACTAACCATTTGCGTGAGTTTCGTCGGTGGAGCTCTCGGGATTTTTGCGTATCTTTGACACTTGTCACATTTTCTTACATAGTCTGCAGCATCCCGATTCACAGTTGGCCAATAGTACCCGTAGCGGAGGATCTCTTTTGCTAGTGTCTGCCCCCAGTATGATCACCACATTCTCCTTCGTGAACCTCCTCCAAGACCCGCTTTGTCTCATCACGGGCAATGCACCATAGTAAAGGGATCGAGAATCCCCTCCGATACATTACTCCTCCCTGCATCACATATCGCGCGGCTTTATGAATGACCTGTCGTCTTTAGCTTCTTCTTTCGGGCAAAGTCCCGTTTAGCAAGTATTGTTTGAATGGGGTTATCCACGACTCCTTCTCGATTTCCGTTCCCATCACAAAATCGACTTCCATCACATCTATGCTTGGAGCATGTAAGGTTTCGACGGGAACCAATCCCATTTGTTGCGCATCGCCAGTGCTTGCAAATTTGGCCAACGAGTCGGCTTTCTTGTTCTGTTCACGCGGGATATGCGAAATGTCATAGTGTTCAAAGTTTGCCAATAGTTCCTGAACCAGAGCAAGGTACGGAGCAAGCTTTTGTCCTCTTGCTTGGTAGTCTCCTCGTACTTGGTTCACCACCAGCTGCGAGTCACAAAAGATTTCAACTGATTTTACCCTGAGTTCTCCAACGAGCTTTAAACCAACAATCAATGCTTTATATTCTGCTTCATTATTCGTAGCCAGGAAATTGAGATTCAAAGCATAACAAATCGATCGATTTTCTGGAGTCACAAGGACTACACCAGCCCCGGAGAACCGGTCGTTTGATGCCTCATCGGTGTACAATTCCATTGAATGGGAGGAATGACACTGTGACCATCTAGTTCGTCTGACACAGTAAACTCAGCGATGAAATCTGCTAATGCTTGCCCTTGTATGGCTCTTCGTGGCAGGTAGGTAATATCGAACTGACTTAAATCGATATTCCATTTTAACATCCTTCCAGAAGTCTCTAGTCATTGGAGTACCTATCGCAAGGGCTGATCGGTATAAATACTGATTGAGTGCGCTTGAAAGTATGGACGCAGCTTGCATGATGCAATCACCAAGCAATAGGCCAATTTCTCAATTTTAGGATAATTTCTTTCTGCCCCCGTTAAACGTTTACTAACGTAATACACCGGCTTTTGAACTCGGTCCTCCTCGCGGACCAAAGCCGCACTTATAGCATGCGGGGATACAGCCAAGTATACGTACAGCATTTCGTTGTCTACTGGTTTCGACACCACTGGAGGACTCTCCAAATGCCTCACCAGATCTCGGAACGCTTCCTTACAGTTGGATGTCCATTCGAAATTCCTCTTTCCTTTCTTTATTATATCGAAGAAGGTAATGCACTTGTCTGTAGCTCTGGATATAAATCGACTCAGCGCAGCCACCTTTCCATTCAAGCTTTGTACCTGTTTTATAGTTTTGGGCACTTGTACATCTCGAATAGTTTGAATCTTTTCCGGGTTAGCTTCAATTCCCCGGGTATTAACAATGAATCCCAAAAACTTCCCCGACGCAACGCCGAAGGAACACTTCAGAGGGTTGATCTTCATCCCATAACATCTGAGTATGCCAAACATCTCTGCTAAGTATCGAATGTGGTCGTTTGACTGTCATGACTTCACGAGCATGTCATCCACATAGACTTCCATTGTTCTACCAATCTGGTCTTTAAAAATTCGATTTACTAAACGTTGGTACATCGCCCCCGCATTTTTCAATCCGAAAGGCATTACTACATAGCAATATAGCCCAACGTCTGTGACGAAACTGGTGTGTTCCTGGTCCGGAATGTGCATCGGGATCTGATTGTATCCCGAGTACGCATCCATGAATGACAACAACTCGTGACCTGCAGTGGAGTCGACCAACTAATCAATTCTAGGTAATGGGAAACTGTCCTTAGGGCACGCTTCGTTTAAATCGGAATAATCCATGCAAGTTCTCCACTTCCCATTTGCCTTTTTTACTAGCACGGGGTTTGATACCCATTCAGGATAGAGGGCGTCGCGGACGAACCCATTTGTTTTGAGCTTGTCCACCTCCTCTTTGAGAGCAACGGACCTCTCTGGGTCCATTCCTCTTCTTTTCTGCTTAATTGGGACGTACTTCGGGTCTATGTTCAACATATGACTCGTAATAGCGGGAGAGATCCCGCACATGTCGGAATGTGTCCAAGCGAAAACATCGAAATTCGATCGGAGGAAATCACTAAGGTCTTCGGTCATCGAGGGGCTGAGTTGTGATCCAATCTTCAACACTCGCGATGGATCGTCTCAGCTGACTGAAATGTCAATCGTCAGCTCAGCCGGTGCTGCTTTTTCTTCCCTGGGTTCCTCGTCGTCGTCTCTCGGATCTATGTCTCTGAAGATCCAAGAATCATGCCCGAGCCAGGGCTCGGGCATTACTTGTCAATTGTCAGTATGCTGAATGCGGACGGAATTGTCCGCAACCTTTCCTTTCTCCCTCCGTTGGGCCTCTCGGAGCTCAGCCACATAACATGCACGACCGGTCGCCTGGTCGCCATGAACAACACCTACTCCTCTGTCAGTCGAAAATTTTAAAGTCAAACACCACGGGGACAATGCTGCCCTAAACTCAGCCAGGGCCGGTCAACCCAAAAACACATTGTATGGAGAATCCACATCCAAAACTACGAAAGGTAGGATTCGCACCCTCCTACGCTCACCTTGTCCCAGTTCAACTGGCAACTCAACATACCCCACTGCATCGGTCGCTGCGCCATTAAAGCCATGTATACGAGCTTTAGATGGCTTCAAATCCTTCGTCTCCATCTTCATCTGGTCATAAGCCTTCTTGAAGATGATATTGACTGAACTTCCACAATCAATCAAAATTCTTTTCACAAAAGCCGGCCCGATTGTCGCAGATATGACCATCGGGTCAATGGTTGGAGCCTCCACCTGGTTAGAATCTCTGCTCCTGAATACTATATCGTTTGTCATCATGCGCAGCTGTTTAGCAGGGGTCCCATCCTCTACGTTGGAACAATACTCAAAGTCTGCATGCCTCAGGGAATTAGCACACCGCTCCATTTCTTGCCAGTTTTTATATGCAGGGTGAGGTCCGTCGATGATCGTGTTTATGACTAGTCTGCCCACGGTCCGAGCAGGCTCCTAGGGGTGACGTGGAGCTGGTGCACGACCGGGATTGGACGTTCCCTGTCCTCCTTCTTGCGGATTCTTTACAAACTCCTGTAACTTTTTCTGCCTAATCAACTTCTCTATAGCGTCGTGTAGGTGTCTGCACTCTTCAGTATTGTGCCCATAAGTCTCATGAAAGCGGCAATACTTCCCGGTCCGCTTTTGTTCCTCGATTGACTCCTTTGGGCACGGCTTTCTGTACTGAAAGGTATTGCAAGTTGATAGGTAAATATTTTCAAGAGATGCATTCAGTGGGGTGTACTCATTGTAGGTTGGAATTCTTGGCTTCCATTTCCCCGCTTCTCTTTTATTCCCCTAATTTCTTCCTCCGGGTTCCTTAGATTGCCCGGGCTTGTTCTGGACATTGACCTGAACCTTCCCTGAGTTGTCTCCGGACTGCTTCACAGCAATTTTGCTTTACATGGTCTCCTGAACAGGCCCTGGTGCCTTATCTCGCCTTATCCACTTGGCTTCCTCTCTTCTTATGAACTGATGTGCCTTTGAGTAAAAACGCTCTAGCGTAGTTGGAGGTTTTCCTGCTAGCCAATCTCCAAACTCTGAATCCGAATCCACACCTCGCATCACAGCCATAAGAATTGCATGATTATTGGGATTACTGACTTCAGTAGACGCAACATGGAATCTCTGCAAATACTCCTTCAACGACTCCCCATGAGCTTGGATTACACTTGATAGAGACATCACATCCTTTGGACGAGTAGTATGTATTCTGAACCGTTCTATAAATTTCTTCGCCAACTCCTCGAAACTGGATACGGACATGGAGGAAGTCGGGTGAACCACATGGTAGCGATCCCAGATAGACTTATTGGAAAGCACCTACACTTGGTTGCATCATTCGCTCTAGCTGAATCCATCATCCATTCGTACCTCATCACATGCTGCCTGGGATCGGTCTTTCCTTCATAAGCTAGGATAGTTGGCATGCTGAACTTCCTGGGGTACTCAGCCTATAGAACAATGACTGTGAACGGAGTATGACTTCTGGACACTCCCCAATCATCATTTGATAAGCCTTGATTCTCTTTCATCAACTATCTGATCATAGCTGTCAGGTCTAGGGTTTGTATGGAAGGTGGAAGGTTGGAGTCTATCCTACGGGATTGATCAGGCTGATGCCTCCTCTGTTGGCGATCTGCCAAACGTGCATCTTGAGGTTCGGCATCATTGGCATCTTGGTGAGTCGGGCGTCCAGCCTCCACCTGCGCTCCAGCCCTTAAGTTTCCCGTTCCAGCTCGGTTGTGGTCTCCGAGGTGTAACTGATCCCCAGTTGTTTGATCGGCAGCGCTTGTCTGCGTAGTTTCAGTCTTGCGGCGTCTATGCTTAGGGGGTTCATTAGATGAAGTTACAAAACTATTTTTATTGGAAACATTCCTCTAATGAATTCCCTGGGAATCCAAAAATTCAGTATCTTCACACGAATTAGTGAATTAGGCAAGGGAGATAACCTTATGATAAAGAAAAAGAACTCAAATTCGAGCTGTCGGATGAAGAGTAAGGAGGTGGACTACCCCCAGCATTCTGATGCTGTTGTTGAGTGAGCTGTGCCATAAGGTTGGCGTTGGCCTGCATCTGCTCTCCAAGTTGTCTCCGGCTTTCCATGAGCTCTCTCATCAAGTCGTTGAACTCTGTTCTGGTGACAACTTGCATTTGGTCCTGGGCGACAATCCCTGCACCTAGATTTGCTTGCTGATTACTAGGTCCCACTTGTTGTACACTAGCGGTCTCATGGGCGTCCGCGTTATGAGAGGCTGATCTGGTACGTGGTCTTCCCATTATAGAGTTATTGGTAGGAACTCTGAGTAGAATCAACGGACGTCTTATGAATGACTCGGATCTCCTTCGGGGGATTTATTCAATCCAATAGCTTCAAAGCAGATCCTTGTGGCCTGACAATTCGACTCTCAATGAAAGCACCAAAGTGTTAGCACCAAAATTGGTCACTAACCTCGTTGAGAAAGATTATGTAGAGAGATAAATAAAGAAAGTAAATGTAAACAAAGAGCAATATGCAAAGTTAAATGTGGAAAATAAGAACACCAGATTTATAGTGGTTCAGCGTAATTGCCTACGTCCACTTTGAGGTTAATTTTTATTGCTTTACTTGATAATCGATTACAGATACAATCCGTACACCAATTACTTGAATGCTATTCCTAAGTAAGAAGGATGAGTCTTGAAAGCGGCAAAGTCTCCCCAGTGTTCTCGAAAAAAGGTCCTTTTCACTGTGCCACTGCCTCTCTATTTATAGACGAAGCTGGGTTGGACTTCCCTGGTAGGCCTAGTAGTCAGATATCTCGGTCCAAAGTGAGTGACTTCTGCGTGCCAAAAGACAAATGCCGAACGGAAAAATGCCGAACGATATCTCTATGCCGATCAAGGTAATGTGTTGAGTGAAGAGTGCAGGCCGAATGAGAATCGATGTCGGACGAGGGGAGATGCCGATCGAGGCTAGAATGTCGAACGAGGCATGAATGTCGGTCGAGGCTGGGATGCCGAGCGAAGCTGAAATGCCGAGCGACCCCTGAATGCCGGATGGCTTCTGAATGCCGGATGGCTTCTGAAATGCCGAACGACCACTGAAATGTCGAACGACCACTGAATGCCGAACGAGCACTGAAATGCCGAACGACCACTGAATGTCGGACGAGCTCTGAAATGTCGAACGACCACTGAAATGCCGAACGACCACTGAATGCCGGACGAGCTCTGAAATGCCGAACGACCACTGAAATACCGAACGACCACTGAATGTCGGACGAGCACTGAAATGTCGAACGACCACTGAATGCCAGACGAGCTCTGAAATGCCGAACGACCACTAAAATGCCGAACGACCACTGAATGCCGAACGAGCTCTAAAATGCCGAACGACCACTGAATGTCGGACGAGCTCTGAAATGCCGAACGACCACTGAAATGCCGAACGACCACTGAAATGCCGAACGACCACTGAATGCCGGACGAGCTCTGAAATGCCGAACGACCACTGAATGCCGGACGAGCTCTGAAATGCCGAACGACCACTGAAATGCCAAACGACCACTGAATGCCAGATGAGCTTTGAAATGTCGAACGACCTAGTTGCCTGGTCAAACCCCCAGGTAACAGCGAGATAGATTTATTTAAAAATGACCTATTCTAGTCAGAGAAAACCATCTGGCTAGAATAATTTCTTAATAGAAGACCAAAAAAACCTTTTGGCAATAATAATTTCTAAATAAGAGACTAGAAAACCATATGGCTATAAAAATTTTGAATAAAAGAATAGAAAACCTTATGGCAATAATAATTTCTGAATAGAAGATCAGAAAACCACTGGTAATTGTAACTTCTGAACACGACATCTCCAATCTGATGACTTACGACATACTTCTATACACTGTTGGTATGCGGCAACATCCCTTAATGATGGGATGCGACATTCTTTATCACGTTGGTAAACCGTAGAGAAGATGGTATACTATATCATTGTAGGCTTTCATATTGATGAAGGACGGCATCCAATATCGCATTAATGATGTGTGATATTCCTTAAGGCGCGGTATTGCTGACAATAGGTTCAACATCAACTACTCTTATATTGGTACAAGATGCTTTCAATGGTGCAATATTCTTTGGTTTTGACATCCCTATTGTCGAGATGCCTTCGGAATAATGAATGGTGGTAACGGATATCGATAAACATTTAAATTGGATTTAAAATGTAGTAATATTGAATAAATTTGGAAATGCATTTGGGCCCATAAACCCATGGGTATCGACGACCATGATGTGGAGGGAATGGGGTATGATATTTTTTTTGAAATATGAGTTTGAATTAGTAGAAAGAAAAGGTTAGAAGGGAAATCTAGATCCCCTCTTTTCTCTCCTTTCTTTTCTTATTTAATTAAACTCACCATCCCCTTCATTTTTTTTTTGATTTTTTGCCTCCTACCCCATACCCCCTTGGCCGAAAATCAAAGAGCCCTCTCTTCATTTCCAATCCAAAATCAAATCAAATTAAAATAAAATACAAAGGTGGTGTGATATCTTTAGTTAGTAGCTTTTCTAGAAGAGAACAAATTTAATTTAAGGAATTTTCTAATTCAACTTCAAGGTGCAATATCAAAGCCACAATATAGGTAACATCTAGTTAATATTTACATATTTATATATTCATTTATATCACTATATGTATAGATTAGGATTATATATTATCACGAATTTATATACTTAGTTGCTACCAAATTTGCATATGTATATATTGATACAAATAAAAGGAATTATTGTGTATATGTGTTTTCATTTTCGGCCATTCAAACAATAATAAAATTCGAAACCAAAATTATTATGATTTTAAATAAAAGTTTGAAAATTTTAAATTGTTATTATGTACATACTTTATATAAATTTATTTATTAAATTTATAGATATATCTTTTTTGAATGTGTATGTATATTTAAAAAAATTATATTTGTATATATAATAAAAGCCGAAATTAAAACAATAATTTATATGCATTCAGATATATATATATATATATATATCTGTGTGTGTGTATCTGTATGTATGTATGTATGTATGTATGTATCTGCATGTATGTATGTATACATATTTAAAGTGTTCCAAATTATATTGTGTGTGTGTGTGTGTCTATATATATATATTATAAAACTAAACTATATTTGGAATTTATAGTTGAAAAATATTTAGTTTAAAATCCGTATAGATTTTAAAAAAATTTGTTTTTAATACGCATGGATTTTAAATTTAAAAAAAAATTGGTTTTGTTAAAAAGTATTTCGGTTGAAACTAAAAAAACTATTTTTTATATGTTTAAATATCTAATATTACATATATTTACAAATTAGTATTTTATGAATATTCATATATATATATATATGGTTTCATATATTTTTGTAATATAAATAATATATTTAAAATGAATATATATATATATATATATATATCGTAATATTTAAATTTGAGTTTAAATTTCAAATAAGATATTATTTTGGATTAGGGTTTGTTTTCAAATTTTAATTTATCCTAAGCTATTTTAAATATTAAATATGAATTGTGTGAATTGATTTATATATTTAATTTTTTAATTTATACAAATTATTTTTATGTGTGTGTAAGTATACTTTATATTATATTAATATTAAAATAATAATTGATAGCAAATACGTACACAAAAGGGGCTATTGTGTCCATTGCAGTATAAATCTTAGCACTTATATATAGGCATATTAAACCTTGTATATATTTATATATTGCACTCGCACCTACACGTATGTGTATATTTGATACACATATACACTTTATATATCACATACACACACATTAAACCTTTATGTTAATTAAATAACATAAAGGTTTTATTTTAATTTATTTAGATTTGATCTAGATCAATTTAGACTTCATAGGTCAATGAGATCTAAAATGGTAATTTTTTTTAAAATTCACTCATTTAACCTGCTACGTGTTGGCCCAATTCCAACAGAACGTTATATGCTCTTCATCATTTAATGATGTACCTTAAGGGTACAATTGATTGGTGTTTACATTTTAACAAATTTCCATTGTCCAAGAAGAGTTTTGCAATGCAAATTGGGTTATTGATAATGATGAAGTTAACTCTACTAGAAGCTATTTGTTTACTCTGACTGAAGGTGTTATATCATGGAAGTCCTCTAAATAGACGTGTATGGCACAATTTTCCATGAAATCCGCGTTTATTGCTCTTGAGTTGGCAGATCGGTCGAATGGCTGAAAGATTTATTAATATAAATTTCACTATAAGAAAAATCGAATGTTCCACTTTCAATAAACTTTGATTCGCAGGCATCCATCGGAATTGCAAAGAATAACGGTCATGTATAATAGAAAGAAGGCACATGCTTGTCAAACACAAAACAGTCAAGAAACTTTCAAAGGAATGGATGATTACATTGGAATATGTAAAATCAAAAGGAAGGGTTGTTAAAAAATTTGGTCCTTGAATCCTCAAGGGGGATAGACCTCAAGCCTAAAGGAGAGAAAAATGAGAGGAAAATGCATTGGATAGCCATTGACGTTCAAACAAACATACATGATTGCTCTTTCCCATCCTATTTTAGTTTGATGAAATGTTTGGTCCTATGAATCCATGGCTATTTTTGGTGGGGGTTTTGTGATGCACTTGATAGATTCTTTTGTAAATTTTTGATTTTGGACTTTACGTTAATTATTAATCCATAATCATTTTTTGTGGTGCTTATGTGACACACTTGATAGATTTTTATTAATTTATTTATGGTTGAAGAATGTGGATTTGATTGTGCATACTAAATCTTTATGCTAGTGTATACAGAATCAAATCAACAATTTTCAACCATCCTACTTTAGTCAAGCTCAATGTCGCTTCCTCAACGTGTTTACTTTAAGAATAGTTTATTTTTCCAAATTGTAGCAAGAAAAAACTTTCGTTTTTCAATTTTTTCAATAGTGCTACATTTCGTTACCAAATTTTTCATCTCCGCCGAAGTTGAAAAATCAATATTATTTTGCTTTAGATATGCGATTAACTAAGCATTTGAACCCAAAATACTTAAAATTTTGCAATCGAGTAGTTTACATGTTTTTCCTCTATAGGGTGCGTTCGTAGACAAATTGAATTAGAAGTTAGTGATTAGAGGTTGTGACGTTCGTGCACAAAAAATTGATTAAAAGTTGGATATAAAGCATTGAATAATGTAAGGTGTTTATGTTTTATTTGTAATAATTATTTATTAATAATTACTAACGAGTAATTAATACTTTTAATTAATAGATATTTCATATTTAAGATTTGACAAGCAATAATATAAATTCAAATTCAAATTCAAATTTAAACAAAAAGTCAAACAACTACTACAAATTCAAACATAAGTTCAAAACACATGAACTCTATCTTCTACCAAAATCGAAAAACCGCATGCAATAAAAAGCACGCATCCATTAATCTGGCCAATTTCCACTTCAGACGGTTCTAGAATTGGTTTTTTGTTAGATGAAGCAAAAGACGATGAAACCATTTTTTACTTGTTTGGTTAAAGAAGAGAGAAAAGATGAATTGTATTTTTTGATATTATTAGGAGCTGCACTATAGGGTTTGCTTATATCTGGATTTATGTTCGATGTATCAGGATTACGTCAGACGTAAAAGTTATGTCATTTCCAACCAATGTTTTGAAAAATGCAAACGTTTTTCATTAAACCGCAGACGTTACCTTGATGTTCGCTTACCCCTGAGAGTTTAGTTTATCCTTGAACGGGACCATAATATTTTGATTGTGACGTTAAGGAATGGAATAATGAATGTTTGCAAACGTTTGTTTAAAAGTAAACTATTTTCTACTATTGATTTTGAAATGGTAAAAACATCAATTATTTTGTTTGTAGAATACAAATTCCAAGGTTGCACAGGTACATGAAGTTCAAACATCATCAAAGCAAAAAGTATAGATCATTTTATATTTTGGTTATGAGCTAGGCCATCTAATATTATCGACAACAGGAATCCCTACAAAACGGTAAAAATAACAACGGACCATGTTTTCACATCAGAATGATTGGTTTTAAAAAATAGCAAAAAATCATGAATAATACATTAAAAAAAAAAATCAAGCAACTATAATAACTTTACTGGCTGAAAACTGTAAATCAGTCACAAAAGTTGTCTCGAATGTTCTAAGAATTTACAGACATGTATCCTTCTTAAGAAAAGAAAACAAAGTTTATCAACATATCCATCACATAATCACATGAAGACTTGGGTCCAGTAAAGATGGTAGTACAATCGCTCTCCAATCCGAAGTTTTCTCAAATCTGGAGATGAATGCATAACTTTATCTGCTACACCAAAGTTGTTATATTTATCCACCTTAGTATCACAGGGAGAAACGTTTCTTTCATAATCATCATCTGATTTGCCAGTAGAAAATCCAGATGCGCCTTCTTAGTAAGCAATATCTTCATATCGCAGCACTGGTAGCAATGGTTCCATTTTGGAAAATCAATTCAGGAACCGAACCATCAGAAGGTACATTTGATTTGCTATTTCCACTTGCGCTTGTATGTGGAAATATTTATGATTTCAGATAATTAGCAAAATTAAGACCAAAAGATGAGTATAATTAGCAAAATTATCTATCAGTCATGACCAATATCGGAAAATCCATAAAGAAAAATCGTCCTAAATTCAATTATAAAACATGCATCCCAAAAGGAACCCAGGATTACTCAAAATCCATTAGGATAAAACATACATCAATGAATACTTGCCTGAGATCAAAGATGTCGGACCAACAATGATTAAGCCCAATCGTACTTGTGCATTTAGTAAACGTAGGAAGTATTATATCAAGCTGTTAGGGGAATTCTCTGTAGTTAAAATTTGATGCACCTGTAAAATATAAATATGTGAAACCTATAATACCATATGATATCGGTTAGGACAAATCAGCTTCAATGACAAGTAGATCGCTTGTGCGGATGAAATTTACCATCTATTAACGCATCTATGATAAATCAGCGTATGTATCCTAAAATGTGAACATGATAGCAGGAGAAAACATAGCGATAATTTTGACTTGTCTACACTTGCATTTTACTTCAAATTCCATGTTTCATTTCTTAATGTGCATGCCTTGTAATATTTGTAATACTCTTTGAAATTAGATGAAAAAATACTGTGAAGTCACCTGTTGATAATATTATAAACTCAATGTCTGAAGCAGACCAATAGAACCAAAAAGTAATCGGGGTTATGATAGTTCCCGTCCAGATATTTAAGCTGTGGAGATGTAAGATATATCAAACAAATTTGATTCATCTTAATTAAATATTAATCATTTCTATTGTACACATACAGTTTTACAACAGTTTAATTTCACAACTCAGTTATTCAGATAACTCACTTTAAATACAAAGATTTAACATGAAAATAGTTTAATTTCGCAACATACCATCCATGTTAAGTTAAAAAATATCACTATGTTCACTGCCAAAATTTTGTAAAACCAGGCAACAAAATGGTGTATAACATACCCAACGGTAGCTAGTCTTTGCCCCCATCAACAACCGCCCTCATCCATTGCATTTCCACTATTTCTGACGTCATTTCCAACAACTGCAGTAATAATAATACATCGCCATGAGAAAATTACTTTAATTACAGTGGAGATGATGATACAAACATACTTTTACATTAGAAATGCATGAGGATGGGTACTGCCAATGGTTGTAAAACAGGTTACAGGAATAACTGAACAAATATTACACATTTTATTTTATTTTATTTTAAAAAAGCACTTGATTATGGGCTTTCAAATCGAGCCACAGGCACATAACATAGCTCACATAATAATCCTCATAAAAACTCTTTTCAGGCCATAAAAAGTCAAAAGATTACACAAGAATTACTCTTATGACAGCTATTTCAAGAGTTGCAAGTATTAATTTTATTATTTAGCCAACTCTCTAATGAAAATGGAATGAAGAAGAAGCAAGAAACATCAATACTGCTCTCTTCCAACCAACTAACGAAAATGTGGGCCAGGCAATCTCTTCTCCCCAACCTGGTTACCAAAGTTTAGGTTACTCTGATAGTACCCCTTTCCTCGACCATACATTATAAATTCTGGCCTAGAGTAACCAGGTACAGTCAGGTGATAGGCAAGGCTGACTTGATTATTGCTTATAGGCTTACTGGCAAGCTGGGCTTGATTAACGTTTACAGGCAAATTGGGCTTGGGTAGGGATACAAGGTCTGGATAGGGAGAGGTTGTTTCGGGTAATAGTTAGAGGGTTATTTGCTTGGTAATAGTTGGAGGGCATAAAACTACTATGATTTGGCTTATACACAACCTGCATAGGGAGAGGTTGTTGATGCTGCAGAGCATAGTCCAAATTCCAAGTAATACGACTATTATAGGTAAGAGCGTTAGGAGGCGATGCAAGTTGGGCTTGGTTATTTCTTATAGGCCAGTTGGGCCTGGAGAAGGACACAGGTCTGGATACAGGTACAGGCTGGGTGGAACCTGCTTTCTTTACTGACTCAAGAAGCACACTGAGCTCCCTCTGCGTTAAATTTTGACCCGCTCTAGTCAGAGCCTTGACCAACTCTGGATTATCCAACAGCACTTGCAGCAGGTCTAGGTCAACTTCAGTGAAATCAATGGCAGCTGGCACCTTGACATTTGCTGCTGTGTCATCTGCATGCTCCTCAGTTGGGATAACAGGGGTGAGGGCGTAATTGTAATTGATTTCAGATCCTTCTGGTTCTTTTGGATTGGGCGGAATTTGGTGGCCAGTTTGGTAAATTGACTCTTGTACCGTCTGAACCTGACCTGCATTAATAATAGAAATGGTTTGATTATTCAGCGGAGGTTTCCTAACATCAGGAGAGGTATTTCCGTCTTTTTCTTGCATGTACACTGCTAGCATTTTCGCTTTATTTATGTCAACTGCTGACAGTGGACGGCTCTGATTTGAAGATGATGTTTTTGCTACTGGGCTGTTTCTTCCTAATTTACTATCAGGATGCTCAACCAGCACCTTGACCTTTCCCGCTTTCTTCTATTCTTTCAGCAGACATAGATAGCTCATGCTTTTCACTTGTATCACTTGAACTTGTTAGCAGCTTTTGTCCATTCCCAGGCTCAGGTCCCCTGCGATCACCTGCATCTTGTGCCAAAGCAGAGACCTTTATGAAACGGTTTCTACCATTTTCAAGTTCTCGTCTTCTCATAAACATATTGCTCCAACTAGATAGAAGATCCTTTGCGCTATTTGATATGTCTGGATTTCTATAAAATCGTAGTCTGTTAACAGTTTGCAAGACATCAGATACTTGTGTTCGCCGAGCTTTATCAAAGGGAATGTGACAAAATACCTTAAAAATGACAGAAATCACAGTTGTTTGTTCTTCAAGTGCAGCATCATTTAACCACAAAGCTAAAATATTAATTCCACCTTTAGTAGAAAACCAGCTCAGGGCAGCTTTATTTTGGATCCGAAGGACCCATTCCATAAGTTTCACCCGACCCGAAAAGGTTTCTTCTTTACCCATCATGCTCAAAATCTTGTCTATAAATTCCTTTTCACCAAAATCCACACTGACATTGCATATACTTCTACTCACATTGGATGTATCTGAACATGATTTGGATAACCCTTTACTAACTTTCCTTTTTTTTGTACTCAATAGATTTTGCGATCTTTGAACAAGTTTTTTTACTTTAGAACGTTCAGTTTTAAAGAATTCTCTGACCTGTGCAACTGTCGTTCGGCACAGAGTACTGATTTCATGGGTCTCCTTCTTACTAGTTGTATCCTTTATAGAAAATACAGAGTGCAAATACTTCACTGCCTTAGGGCTGAGTGAAGCTTTTGATGTTTTCCCAGGCTTATGGTTTAATGAACTAGCAATTATATCCTGAAACAAAAGATCGCTTCCAGTAAGCTTGCACTGATGGCTTACAACTCTATGAAACTCGTTGATCTGACTATGAAAAAGAGCTTTCTGGGATTTCAACAGATTTAGTATGGATTCTCTGGAATTTCCAATCTCTTCCACTTCAACAACAGGAAAAATTGCCATTGAAATCTTGAAGTGAAATTGGGGAAAAGGTTTTGAGTTGATCATTTGAGTGAAGGACAGGAAATTTATAAACAGGAGGGCAAAAAAAACTAATGAATCGATTTAATTAGTAAATATTTTATCCTATCCTATGTACACCCACCAGTACTGAATGTAAATTAAAGTTCAATGCATACAATTAAATGCATACCAAGTTCATTATTTGAAATCAAATTTGTAATTGGGAGATTTTGTTCAGGTAAATATTTTGTCCTATCCACCCCAAACCCCCCCCCCCCCCCCCCACGCAGCGCGCGCGCACATACATTATATATATATATATATATATATATATATATACATATATACTTATATTTCTTAAATGTCGAATTTTGAATTGGATGGACTCAAAAACTGTTATTTATATGTCGAAGAACATTGTCAATTTACAGTGCAAACATTTGTCATGCATTATAATAGTCAAGATTGTAGAAATTCGCAAGGCGTACGCTAAACAAGTGTGCACACTAGGGATTAGTCGTTTATGAATGGATCAATCAGAATTATGTGTATTGAAAATTTGGGAGAGCTTGAGGAGCAGCCAAGTGGGCAATACCACCAAAAATTAGCACATAAATACTTATTCAATGTATCAAGCCTCAACTAATGTCCAAACAGTGCCTATATACCCGTTTGAACTCTTAAGCGAAGCATTAAGACTTGCTTAGGGTGGGCCTAGGCGGAGGGCTAGAAGAATTTTTACAACAAATATAATTGTCATGTCATGCGGAATAATTGGCAACAATTATGTCATGCAAAAAGTTGTAGTGTACTGCCAACATTCATTGTGCGACAACACAAAAAAGTGCAAATCTTTTGTGTAACAACGCAAATATACGCAGAATGTTCGCACTTCAAAATACGACTGTCATGCAACAACACCTGCATTTCCACAAAATTCTTGCAAGTCAAATATTTACACGATAAATATTTGCATGGAAAATATTTTTCCTGGAACTAATATCTGGCAAACTCCATCAAATACTCCAACAATCTTTGATTTGACATATCTAGTGAAGATAAAAGATGTCGTTGACGTAACTATACCCATGGTGCTTGAAATTAGCAATTCCTACCGAAAATAGTTGAAATATAATCATAAAGACGACGATCAAAGAAGTTCAGATGACGTTAGAAGGTGCAGACTTTGACAAGGAACCGACTGATTATGGTTGGAGCGATTGTAGATGACTCTGGAGGTCGGAATCAACGATTAAAAGTTAAATCAAAATTAGGATTGTAGATGATGTTAATTTCATTAACTTAGATGATTAGATTAAGCATAAATAATGGAATGGATGTTTTAAGGAGTTTATTTATTTATTTTTTAAAAGAAGCAAGAAACGTGTTCAAATTTCCGTTTTGTAGTCCTTGCCACAATCAAATGACTCCATTTATGGAATTAAAAAATATATAACATCAACAGTACTAATGCTGCATTGACATAACACATAGATAGACTTATCCTATGCGAGAGTTTGTTAGGGTAACCACGGTAAATATGTTCTTCGTCTACAATATTTATTCCAAGAGGCAGCCCCAAACTTAAAACAAAGGCAGAAAGAACACACTAATTATACCCAAAATGAACAACATACTTCTAACAAAATGTGTTCTCTGCATAGCATAATTTAATAACCATTCATTAAAAGGCATTCCCGCATCATCCAAGTAGTTAATCTCAGCAACAGTGGATTTTAGTCAAGGACAAATATGTTGTATTTTCAAGATATTGGAATAAAATGAAAAAATGTAGACTAATAGCAAGTTAATAACAATTATAACCTATGATAACAAAATGTTTGGTAAAATTTGAATGTAGTCTCCGTCAAGGTTCACGAAATGGGATTCAAATTGTAAATCATGATGTTCGATTTTAAACTGAAACAAGATTTAAATCATAAGTTGTAGATACATATTACCATAGTTTTAAAACGCAAAAGCATGCACTAGGCTTTCTTACTTGCGAGGCATGGTGCAAACCTCAAAACGTTGAGGCGTAAGTTTTTCGGATAAACATTGAGCCATGTGTTATTATTGCTTAGTTATTATTAATTTTTGATTAATAAATAAAAGTTAACGGTTAATCATTACAAATAAATAACAATATAAAAACTTAATTGTAAAGAGTTAAATCTTAATTATTTTTTATTATTCATTCATAAAAGTTTGAATAATTAAACTATAATAGATAAAATTTAAGCAGTTGATATAATACATGCACACATATACATATAAATGATTTAATCCTTATTAGTACGTTTGAAGAATTCATATTTAGTTGCGGCTCCGTAATAGTATGTATTTCATTTTTTCTTCCTTCCTTTGTTTGTCTTCAAATTTTTTATACAATAGTGTTTTATTCTAGTGGAATCAATCTCTACTATAAGCAATAGGAAATCATATAAATTATTATTTTATTTATTTATTCCTCAACCAATTTAAATCCATTGGTATAATTTATTCGAAGGTTCAATGATGACAATTCAAAAATCTTCATTAAATAGCATTTGAGAAAATTTATTACATAGCTCTCATCGATCGTTGTTACAATAACGATCTTACTTAATCATGTTGATATTTAAATTGAAAAGTAAAAAAACTAACTTCAATTTTCTTAAGTTTTGTTCTTTATTTGTATTCTATTAAATAATTGCATTTTTAGAACTTCTATTAGTGCCAATATTTACAATTGAAGTTGCAATAATTTATTGAATTGCATGCCTCGGCAATTCGAGGCGTTCGAGGCGTATGTTTTGTAAGTTTCATACGCCTCAAGTTGCCGAGGCGTAATCCTCTGAAGTAAAAGGCCTTTTGAGAAAAGTCTCAAGGAGTTTATCTCCCCTTGTCTTGAGGCGAGTATCGAGGTGGGTGTTTTAAAACATTGCATATTACATACACGCACGTATACTCTAGCAAGTTTGCTCTATGTAGAAGGTCAAATGGCATTTAAATATGTGGTCCTTATCCATAACAATGACTTAATTTTTAAAATTGAATTTGATATTTGAGGTTCTACCTAAATTTAATTTTTTCTCGTCTCATTTTTTAATTATTTTAAAAATAACAAAATTATGATTCGGGAATTAAGTATCTTGACCTATTTTTATTTCAACACGAATTCTAATGGAAGAGATTCAGTTTGAAACGGAGTTCTATAGGATTTTGAAAACGTTGCTCTTTGTATCTTTATTAAGTTATTCAACTCTTTTTCAATCAAAAATCAAACTTGTCTCATTATTCAAAACACAATAAATATTGTGAATAAAATGACCACAATCAAAGAGTTGAGAGAGTAAATTAAAAATGTACGAAATCAAATATTAAAAGGATGAACTTTCAAACTTAATTCTGAAACAAATGGAAATTGTACGTGGAAGTAAAAGAGGAAGAAAAAACCAATTATTATTTTTATATCCACCCCTAGATTTGTTCCATTATCTTAGTAACTTATTATTGTTTTCTAATTTATTAGAGAGATTTTTATCCCAAAAATTATAAAACTTGTGAGTCTGCGACAAACTATTAAAGTAAAATAAAATAAAGTTCTTGTTAAAAAACCAACTGCTTAAGAAAGATCACTAACATTCATTTTGTGATTTTTCTAAAATATATTGCTTGAAGTTCAACATATGAATATCACCAAACGTTCTTATAATATCTCATATCTACCTCTCTAAACAACAAATCACTCTTTATAAATACATGGAGAGTGAACAAACTATAACTAACAATAAAAACATATTTAACATATTATACACATATTAGCCATATTTAATGCTAAAGCAAGAAGGCTGTTGCGGCAAAAACACCTTATAGGCCTTAAATTATAAGTTACATACTTAATATAAAGTTAATATGGTTATGATGTAGTTTGATGATATATAAATTTGCTTTTTTTAACATAATTAAAACAGGCTTAGCAACTGATAAGTCCATGCCAATTATCCAAGATAATTGAAGGTTCTTGCTACAAAAATCGGAGGATTGAAATCCGAAGTAGATAGGGAGAAACACGAAATTAGGCGTAATTCAGGAGGATTAGGCTTCTCTCTTCCTAATTGGTATATAGCCGGTCCTTTTAGCAATTTCAATAAATAAACCCTCTATAAGGATTTCGTTTTGTACCTTTATTATATGCTTTCAACAACAAAACAACCTCTTTGGTTGAATTTGTCAACAAAAGAAAAGCACGAGCAATCTGTTAATATATAAACTCAAAAACGACAAAAAAAAAAAAGACATTGAACTGTGCATATTAAGTAAGAAAGAGAGTAAAGTTAACTGAAGAGCATACATTTATAAATCCAGGATAAAATTTTCGTCATTAAAATTAACTACTTATTAACACTCTTTCCTCTCTTAATAAAAGTTTTTGACTAGATTTGTGATGCTTGCTTTCTTTGAAATATCTGTCGCTTCTTTTCTGTGACATCCTATAGCATTTTTTATATTATTATTTTTGACTAGTCTGATTTTCAAATGATATTCTCTGAAATGGTCGACGAAAGTTTAATTTTCTTCTCTATTTTTATTTACATGATTTAAATATTGGCATGCCTTGTCTATTTGAAGTTTTGACATAGAAAACTGTGCTCGTGCATAGTTGGTAATTGTTTATTTATTTTGATTTAGTTTATTGGAAGAGTCGTTTAATTAATGGAACATAACTAGTCAAAACTTTGAAAATTAAATTACAAATGTTTCATGTTCAAATCAAGCATATAACAGTTGTTACAGAAAAGGAGAAATTTATGTAAAAAGGTGTGTTTATAAAAAGTAACATGAGAATATTGTTAAAAGCTTTAGCAGTTTCGCGTAAAGAACGGTAATCCATCAGATATATGAACATATTATGCACGCATATTTTCTTTTGTACAATGCAACTGTAGTCCAGTAAACCGACGATAAAAATTACCCAAAAACTAATTGTCACTTGACGAAAGCATGAACTAAGCATCCAAGGTGGTTTACATTTTAATTCATTAATCTTTATGTGCATAATCTATTTCCTTTCATTTGCAAATAACTAATTTAAGTAATGCTTTATTTTTTTGATATAGGGATAAGTATACAGTTAACAAACCAACAATTAGGCGTGCTTTGATTTGAACATATAAGAAACAAGACAACGATCTTATACAATAAATACTATAAGCCTATTAATTAATGCAACATAACAAAAAGGGTTGTCTCTACATCCAATATGTTGTCATTTTCCCATTTAATCTTCTTCTTTCTTTATGCAAACTACAATATATATATATATATATATATATATAAATTTCTTGTAGACATGATCTTTTTACCATGTTTATCTGTATAAAAGCTAGATTATTTCAAAATACACGACTTTTCTAAATAATATTTTCACTCAATGGTTAAAAATGTATTATTAACAAACCTTACTGACTTAGAGCTTAGAAAGTTCAAAAATTTCAACATAATCTATTATTTTATGTAGATAGAGATGGTTTAAGTGCTAACAAAGTCATGCCTTAAAAAAAATTAGACTCGTTCAAAAATTAATTGACACGAAAAGGTGATAGAGAGAAGAACGAGTATGTGTAACATTGAGGTATGAAGACTAGAGCATAAATATTCATGTATGTGTATGTATTGTGTGCATGCATATTTTGGTTATTTGTTAGAAGATTCTTAGAGGAACCACAAAATTGGTCAACGGAATGAGGCTTGAGTCCAGTGCATCCCATCAGCTAATATTATTTTTTTACACCAAGTTGTCACATAAGATGATCATAGAGATCCCAATTTTATTTGTTGATCCAAAGGGTACTAAATAGAGCATTTTCCTCGCTTTGATACTAAAGAGTGACGATCTAGGCATCAGTTTGTCCCTACTTATAAAATTGTGATTATTAATTACTATTATTATGCAAACAATATAACTAAATTGTATAGCATCTATAGTTTTATGATCTTTGCAGCCTGCGACAAATCACGATATAATGGAGAAAAATAATTTGAAAAAGAAATTTACTGGGTAACTAGACTATGATGATGATTCCCAAGACTTCGGGTTGCTTGAGGCGATTACAATTTTTGTTGCCTTTTATAAAGACTCGATTCTTTATCAGTATTATAATGGTACATCTTACCTCTTTAGGTTTAGAGAACCAAAATGGTTTTGGAGTACACAATACATTAGGTAAAATTACAAACTTTGTTATAAAAACATTAGCATATCAATCCATCTTATCAACAACTTATTGCATTTTCTTAAGAAGAATGTTTAATTATTTCGTCATGTTACCTTCAATTGAAATCATTATCATTCGCCATAGTTATGAAAGACGTGCCATGGCACAAGGCATGGTGAGACGCGGGGCTTACACCTTTCAACCCCATGGCACGGCACATACGAACAGGCAAATCAAATCGCACATTTGGCGCAAAGACGCACATGGCCCATGAAGCAAAAATGGCATGCCTTTTGCATTTTTCGCTAATTTTTATTTTATTTTCATTCGTTTTCATGATCCAAAAATGCATAAAAATTAGTATTCATCGTATGATTGCATCTACAAATTAATTTGTTTTTTCAAGTTCTAAAGGAATGCTTTTGTCCTAAATATTCTTAGCAAACACATGTAGCTATTGTTACAGGAAACATAAACTTTTTTATGTAATATTCTTAAAACAAGCTGTAATATAACAGTGATCGTGTTTATACGAATTAATATTCACGTTGATGTGATCAAAATATATCAAAAAACTGTTGAAAAATATAAAGTGGAAAATACAATGTTGACTAAACATATCAAAGTTATACTAACAAAATAATTTACCAAAACAATAGCATACAAACCAAATATAAAGAAATATCATATCTCCTCTACTTTTTTTTCTCACTTGAGACATATAAAATTCACTATAACTTTATACATAAAATTAATCGCTAAACAATAGCTATAAGTATTAATTCGAAATTTAACTTAAATGATTAAACATTGAACTATGCAATTTAAAATGACATTCTATGCATATCACATAATCTGAGGATATTTTTGCAAAATGGTTTTATCATATATATCAGTAAAAAAAAAATGCAAGTCTTGTTTAATAAATTATGATGTATAATAAATATATTATTATTATTATTTAGTACGTGTGCAGTAAATCAAAAGGACATGGGTTTTTTTGCAGCGCCATGCACCAAGGCTTCAAGAAGTTTTTGAACCTTTCTACACTATGCATCGTAAATAACTACATTATTCACTCAATCTTTCTTGAAGCTTTGGAAAATTTAACCCAAAGCAAACGTAATTGAATATTCAATAAAATTTAGTATGTAACACAAATGTTAGAAAAATATTCCATCGTACCGATATGTTTCAAACTCCAAAAATCAAAAGACAAACATTAAAAAATAGCTATGTTTTACAAACTGAAGTTTCATTGATTGTACACATATTTTTGAATTGGAACATTTAAAAATTCAATTGATTTGTCAAGAACCACTAACTCAAGTGGTAGTGGTAAAACGCTCTAGGCCGAGGTTTTAAAGGTATTGGGCTTGAACCACCGAGATATCAAAATAAGTGATCTGCTTGAATAAAGTATCACTCTTATTTTCAAAAAAAAACGACTGATTTAATAATACAAAACAATTCGGTGAACCTTGTTCAACAAAAAAAATATAATCAATTATCTAAGAGAACAAAATTATTGCGAAACCTTTAGCTTAATTAATAATTCAGGGACCTAATGTCGAAAGCAAATGAAAACAATTATGCAAAAAGCATGGGTATGTTAATCGAAAAGTCTAACCATCAGAAATTTGTACCAACTTATTAAATTAGCCTTCAACTTATCAAATCTCCCCAATCAAAAAAAATTACTATATTAACTTTAAAACAAAATACCATATGATTACACAATTAAACGGCACCGAAACAAGTGAGGTAGTCAAACATATAAGGCAATCAAGAAAGCAAAACATAGAAGTCAAACAGTGATGGAAAGGGAGATCTTAGAACAATAAGATGGTGACCAATGGAGCAAACAATGATGGCGGAAAACAGTAACAGAGTGGCGTTGGGTAACATCATGGAGGCGAAAGAGGGAGAAAAAATTGAATGCAATACCATTTTTGTTTCAAACCCTAGTTTGTTTTAGGGGTTGTCCAAGGAAAATGGCCTAGTAGGTTGAGCCCAAGAACCGTGTTTGATTTCCACTATATAACAAACGATTAGGCAATTGTTTTTGTTTAAATTATAAGTATATATTTATTACTGCTCCGAATGGGTCTGTAAACGGATACTTTCGAATACGAATAATGTCATATCTGCATCCGCACCAGCGGATACAGATGAATATCGGATAATTATCTTATCCACTAACGATCGATAAATCGAGAAATATAAATAGAAAATTTTGATTTAGCATAATTTTTTTTTCAATCCCATTGATTATAAAAGTGTGAAAAATAAACAAATCGAATGATAATAAATAGTCCTTAAGAATTAATATGCATTGAATTCATATAATACAAATTATTAGCTTAATAAAAAAATAAACGCATGTCTATCATTGTACTAAAATACACAAAATATTAACTATAATCTTAATAAAAAATGGATACGTATCTGTATTTTGGAGTATCAGATATTTATCCGCTTTTCGAATACGGACGCGGACGGATTCTGGATTTTTCGAGTATAAATTGATAGAACTAGTTCCAACCATTTGGATCAAAGACCTTGCCATAAGTACCAGATGATTGTTTTCTTACTAAAATAGCTCATTCAAATAAAACACGTCATTTTCACCATCCACAAAATCTTAACTAAATAACATATACATCATATCCAAATACTTAAATGTTTTGTGATAACTTCCACAACAATTTCAACCTCAAAAGGCATTTACATAAATTAAATCACACATTTCATTTACTTCGAATCAATCCCATGCTTGGCCTACGCCATGCCTTGGGCAACCCTTCACCTATAGGCAACCCCAAGAACAAATTTACGATACATTCAATATTTCCTCATCTTATGACTCAATGTTGTTGCCCAACACCACTTCATTCATGTTGTCTACCATCAATGCCTTCTCCATCGATCATTGCTTTCTTGTTACTAAGATCTCCATTCTCACCATTGTTCTACAGTTATGTCTCACTTTCCCGGTTGCCTTTTATGCTTGATTGCACCCCCACTTATTTCGATGCCCCTTTAATTGTGTGATCATAAGTTAATTTTTTGGTAAGTCTAAAAGTCAATATGAGAAATTGTTTTGATTAGGAAGACTGGATTAGTTGAAGGCTAATTTAAATTGGTAAAAATTTCTTGTGGTTAGACTTTTAGATTAACATGCCCATGCATTCTTTTAAGATTTAAAATCTCGGATTTCATAGTAAATATGGGTTTAATATCTTGATTTATATCGGGGAAGACATGAGTGTTAAACAAGGTAAAAAATACATTTGAAATTTCAGTTTTGCTCAAGTGCGAAAATAGGATCCTCAGGGAGAGCTTAAGCGAAATGGAGAAAATATTAAACTCTGCCTTCTTGCATAATTGTTTTTGTTTGCTTTTCCTATAAGAAATTTTGGTAAATTATTAATTAAGCTAAAGATTTCAGAATATTTTAGGAGGAAATTATTAAAGTACTATACTATTGGAACATATGTTTTTAAAACAAATGTATTGTGTACTCCAAAAGTAAATTATTAAAGTATTATAATATTGGAATAGTGCTAGGAGGTTTGAAATAAGTAAGTCAGAGAAGTTAGGGCAAAGACATTTTTATGAGAAAAATAAGAATGCAGAAGTGCAAAATTATCTCCATCTATGCCTGCCAAAAATGCTCAAAATTCTTTCTGACCTTTTAACATTTTCCTATTATATCGACACAACAGCAAAAATTATAAGGCTAATTCTATTCGTATACCAATAACCTTTTATCATACATCAGAAAATATAATAAACCGCTATACACCAAAAAACCATTATGACGAACCTCTCTTTTACAAAATTACCATTGTTTTCATCTTCATCATATCCCTTCTTTAAAATTTTAAAACTCATTTACACAAAACTAAGAATTTCTAGCTCTAAATTAAGTTAAAATCCAATATAATATTAATTTTTGGCACTGATATTGTAGTTTTTTTATGTTTTAAATTTAAAATTTTTAATTTCAACAAAATCAATTCTATTGTTTTAAAAGAAAAGTTTGAGTTCATTTAAATTAGAGTAGTTAATTGTGAAAGTTATCTTAACTGATGTTTTAGTTTCACAGTAAAAGAGTCATTAACTTCTTAATAAAAATGTATATATTTGATTAAATATCACTAATTCTAATGTTCTAATTTGATGGGTTATAAGAAAAGGTCAAAAAAATACAATTAAAAGGAAGGTTAATTTAGGCTGCATTTGTTTTTTATAAGAACTTCTGAATCCAAGTTCTGATTTAAAAATCAGAACTTTCTACGTTGTTTGTTTTTATCAGTGTTCTGAATAAAGCTATCTATTCAGACAAAATAATTCAGAACTTTTTTAGTGCTTATTTCTTGTTATGAATGCTGAATCTTGGATTTTTGTTCTGAATGCTGATTGAAAATAAACAAGCAAGTGATTATTTAGAATTAAGCTTTCAGCATTCAGACTTCAGAGTTCAGCAATTAGAGTTCAGAATTCAATATTTTAAACAAACGAAGCCAACAGATTGTCTTTGCAAAATAATTGTTGTCGAATTTTGGTGTGTGAAGAAATTTGAAACCATGAAGAGATTTGAGGAATGATTATTTCTTCTTATTGATTCTGGCCATAGCCTTGTTATTTATATACATAGTCTGATAATCTCTTTCCTTGTACAGCCAGATTTTATGCAAATATAGCAAAGCTAATCTTGATAACAAATAAGCTAAACTAGGAAAAGAAGCCTGGGGAATATTTACAGAATAACTAAAAAGATATTCCCATATTAATACTCCCCCTCAAGTTGGAGCATGGAGATCGCAAATGCCCAACTTACGAAGTAGTAAGCGAAATCCGACTATCATCATCTCATCATGGGTGACGACAAGACAACGAAACCTCTCGACACCGCATCTCCATACTACCTTCATCCCTCCGACGGACCACAAATCACAATCTGCCCTATTGTGTTACGTGGTGAAAACTACAATGAATGGGTTCGTTCGATGCGCAATAATTTTCGTGCAAAGAACAAACTTGGCTTCATCGATGGAACCATAACCAAACCAGAGAAAGGACATCCAGAAGAATTCTTATGGGAGACGGTTAATTCCACACTTGTAGGATGGATTCATAACACCCTTGATCCAGTTCTACGCTCATCCGTTCCCCAACCTGACGATGTGAAAGACATGTGGGATGATATTCGACAACGTTTCTCAATAGGAAACGGTCCTCGAATCCATGAGTTGAAGTCACTTTTGAGCGACTGCAAGCAGCGTGGCAAACCAGTAGTAAATTACTACAATGAACTACGAAAGATTTGGGATGAACTTACAGAATAACTAAAAAGATATTCCCATATTAATAGTGTGCTAATAGAATTTGCCTTCCGGAAGTCTTCTACCGGCCCTTCTTGAGGACAAATAGAAATTTGAGAACGGCAGGAAAACCAACTACATCATCATCTCCAAAAACATTAACAGCAGAGGTATCAAAATCATATATCTACGTCGTAACTTAAAACTTGAATAATAAAATGAAATAACGAAAAGTTACCGTCCGATTTTCTAAGGCCCATCTCGTTTCACTGACGATGCGAAAAGCTCAATTTTTTAACAGAAGAACCACTAAGCTTTCACAAAAGAAATGAGAAATGGGAAACAAATAACTGTTTTCGGAGCAAAATGATTAGGAGGAAGAAGAACAAGCCCCGATGGAACAAAACACTGCTCATTTTTGTAAAGAGAAGGAACCAAAAATAGCGCAGAAATGGCTCGTCCCGTCAACTGCTTTACATCTCACCTTCTGATATTAAAAAATTTATACCATTTTTACCCATGCGAATTAATTTAATTAGATATTTTGTCTAACAGCTAATTCTACTTAGACACGTGATATTACCTTCTTCTTGAATTAAAAAAAAAATCTATGACAAAATTATCTTTTTGTCATTCATCCATCTTTTTTAACTCATATCATATCTTCTTTCTTTTGTTTCTCTTATCAAATAAACCATAATAATTTAATTTAGGTGGATTCTCAAATCTTTTGCTTGAACCAATGGATCGTGACGATGATAATACAGAACTGGTGGAATCAGAAGAGGTAAAACGAATTTTATGTTGCTCGATTATTTTTTTTGAAATTTGACAATGAAGCAGTTTCGAAGGAGAGTTGAAACTTGAATTTTATGTTATTTTAAGATTTTGCTGACGTGATTTTTCAAATGGTGAAACACTTTTGCTAGAGGGATTTTTCTATGGTGAAACTCTTTTAGAAGTTGATTTTTACCACAGAATGGTATAAAGAGAAAAGTTTAACAATAAGATGGGTACATTCGACAAAAACATGGGTATGCTAGATTTTTCAGTTTTGTGGGGAGCTACTCAACGACTTTTGAGGTTTAAATAGAATTGGTCTTTATCAGTACTTCATCTACCTTTTTTGGATTGAAATTTCGGAAAAGAAACTTGAAAATTTCACGGGAATTGATATTTTCACTACGAACTCTTGACAGGTAAGCTAGGATTTGCAAACTTTTTTATGGATCGAAAAAATGAAAACAATAAAAAGTAAAATGAAAAGTAAGAAAGAAGGAGATAAAAATGGTTAGGGTACTTTTATAATATACCGGGGTGATAAAAAGAAATATTAGGGTCTGAAGTTTTTTAAAGGTCACGAGGTGTGAAAGACAAATGTAGGGGTGAAAATAGATAGAGACCACAAAAAATTAATTAACATATATGAGAGTATCATTGATAGTCCGTTAATTGTTCAACTTAAATGAGAGAGGGTTAAAGATCTAAAGCAAAGAGCTAGATCACTTGCAACGCTACAATCGCTTATTTTTAGCCACGAATATCTACCGCTCTTCGTTCCTATCGCCAATTTGGTGTCGTCTATAATGAAAAATTCTGATTTTTTTTCATTACATATGGCATCAAGTTGCCGACTGCAATGAACAACGGTACTTAAATAAAACAAAACAACTAATAAGTTTTTTTTACTTGGTTTGGAAACTAATTTGTATTTTTTATTTATAATATAACCAGCAAATACTCCTTTTGACTTGTTTTGAAAGGAGTTTTATGTAGTTAAAATATTATAAGTAAAGATGTTTGATACAGTTTCACCTTTTAAGTTAAAATAACAAAATAATTTGGTTAAATCATTTTATGAAATTTGTTATAAGTCATAAACAACAAATTATTAATTTGTGATGGGAGTTTAGCATTGATTTCGCTAAAGCTTGAGTAATTTGGTGGATAAAAAGTTGGTGGTTGGCCATGTGTGTTTTGATGTCAGCTTATTGGGCGGTGAGAGCATTTTTCTTGATTGGTGATGGAAGTTTGTTGGGTGGAAAGGGTATTGGAGATGGTGTCAATGGTAGCTTGATTTGGTGAAGGGTGTCTTCAAGTTGCCAGTTGTGGATGTTGGTTGTTTCAACCATAATGAAGGAAAATGGATGGTGGAATAGGAGTGAAAGCACTAAAAATGATAAGGCTTATGCTATGTTGAGGGAACTTTTTATTGAGGAAGAAGGAGATTAGAGGAGAGGTGGAGAAAGAGCTTGAAGAAGATTTTGTATTCAAACTTTTCGTATGTTTCCCAGCTTTTATTACACATAGAGTAACTAATTCATGCCTAGGTAGACCAATGAGTTTATAGATCTATTCATGGCCATATATTCTTACTGTTAATATAATAAAAGTTGTTGCTAATTTGTCTTTACTGCAACCATAATTTGATGAAAATAGAAAAGCTAACAAGAGAATTCTAAGCTTTTATATGCTCCATAATCCATATATTTGGTAGGGCATTTGATAATTCTTTATAGCATTGCCTGCCATATCACCCTCGCATTATACTTCTAAGTCAATTCGATAATAGTTTATCCATCAAGGGTGGTGTTAGGGTTGTCTTGCATGTGGTAAGAAGGAATGACGGTTTGGAATTGGAATAGTCTCACATCGTTAGATAACTTGAAGAAGTGGTATATAAATATGGATTGGTAGGCACGTAACATTGGGGATTCCTTTAGTTACAACAAAGCGTGTACCAACTCATATGCATTCGCCACATGCTGGAGATAGAAAATTTGGTACGACTGTCGTTACATAACAAGTGGTATCGGAGCCGAAGGTTACGAACTGGGCCGTGCAGACAAAACAATGCTCTCAAAAGTACTCCACACTACTTGCTGCTAATAGTTCAACAATCACCAAGGCACAGTGTTGCCACAACCCCCTATCAGTTACAATATCACCAAATATCTCATATATCACCAAGGCCATTACAATTCAACTGTGACAGCTACACTAAAGCCAACTTCATTTGCCACTTTAATATCAAGCATCACTCCCATTCATTTCCTACAACCCCACTTCTTCATTCACATCATTCACCATTCCAAAACACATTTCCAGTGAATCGCCTATTTGACTGCACAAATCTGCCACTGTGCACATTCACTGCCTTGCATCATAATCCCTAGTCCATTGCCATAGACAATAACTATCCTCACTGCCATCAAACCATACAAATGCTTCTTTACTCACTGCCTTGAACATCTACTTTACTTTCCGTTGCCTACTGCCTCCTCCTTCAACCTACACACCAGTTACAACACACTATCAATTTCATTCCACCATCCCCTGTTACTCTAAACATTAGTGCAACTGCATCAATATAGCATACAACAACTGTCTGCATGCATTATCAACTACGACCTTTGAAACACCCCACACCCCTTAATATACCAAAAAGGACACATTAAAAGGTGTGGTGCATTGTAGGTACAACTGAAGCTAACAGAGACTAAGATTCACAAGACAAAAATAGGTAAAAACATCGGAAACTTAAAATAATAACTTAATTAAAACAAAACTTCGTAATTGCTTTATAAATAAGTCAAATGTCAAATACCACGTACATGTTTGAAAATCCAATATGTCTCATGAAACAAAAACTCATAGTCTCAAAAATCAGAGTACATAATATCCCTTATAATAAGCCAGTACATAAAAAGAACAAAAGCTGAAAGAAAATAAATACATAGTAGAAATATCCTCCAAGAAAACTCCAAGCAACGGAAATCTTCTGACTTCTCCCTTGATTGCCTACGGGGGGAAAACGGGAAAATAGATGAGTGGGTCAGACTAAAAGTTTGGTGAATGATAGTAATTACTAGAGTCTTTAAGCAAGATAAAATTAATAGACTCTACAATAGTTCTAGCATAAATAAGGATAACAAAGGAAATAAGAAAGAAATAAACTAGAAATAAGTACGATTAAATATTGCTCAATTTATAAGATGGGTTAACTTTGATTGCTTGCACTTATCCTTGATTTCTGCTTTGATTAGGCAAAATTCATAATTCTGTAATTAGGATGTAACCCTAATTCTACCCTTTTTAATCGGTCTGCTACTCCATAGACCTTACTACAGACCGGCCGCTATATCCCTACACAGTAGCCAATGGTATCTACGAAAGATGCACAGAGCAACCATTGTGGATCCGGACGACATATATAGCTCCCTACATAGAAGGTAATGGTGTCTACGAAAGACATCCATACTAAGCGCTTGAAACTCATAGCTATTACTGAGCACCCGAATGGAAGTCGCACGCGTAACTGCCACCATGCTCATGCTACCTTTTGCTCCACCTATTGGGTCTTCTTATTACCTCAACATCCAACATAAGCATGCCCCCCATCCCACTCCAGGCTAACGTGAGATCACCGTGTGTCCATAGAAAATAGGGGTAATGCCTTGGTACTGGCCCTTCATCCAAACAATATCTAGTCGCGCCCCTTATCCAAATCCCCCGTGATTTGGACTTCTATTTGACCAATTATTACCATTCTTAGCATAAGTGTGTCCTCGTCTCGCTTCAAGCCAATGTGAGACCACCGTTTCATCTAATAGGGAATGTTATTTGGTACAACTCCTACTTTCATCTTTGCTTATTAACTTAGATAAATTATTTAAATAAGCCTTTATTATCATTTTTACTTTCTACGCTTATTAATTTATCCCAAGTCTTAAAAATAAGCCCCATTCTATTCTTTTTCTTATTATTACCTACGTTATAATTATGCTCATTACTTAACCCAAGGTCTAAGTGTGAAAATAAGCTTCTTTCATCTTTTACTCTATTTAGTTATAATTCTAAGTTATAACTATGCCAATTACCTTTAATTAGTCCAATTCTAATTATAATTAGGCGTAATTTCAATCCAATTCCATTATTTATTACAGTCCAATTCCATTATTTATTGCAGTCTTTATAATTTACATCTTATTTTCTTCATTCAATATTCTTACTTATATAATCCATATTTGCATTCAATTTATTCTAATCCATACGCGAAGAAAAAGGGGGATGAAAAGAATATACGCTTGCATAAATTTCAAAACGTTGAAAAAGATGTAAATAAGAAATAAATAATAGTAAATAAACTTAAATACTGTAAATAAACTGTAAATTAATAAAAAGCTATGTTTAACAGTAACAAATTATAATTAACAGAAATAAAATAAAATTACTGAAAAGAATAGCTGAAAGGAAATAGACTGAAAATAATTCTAAAAACTGTAAATAAACTACTGAAAAGACTATTCCAAAAATCTTAGTAAAACTACAACTATTGGAAACCCTATTATTTTGAATTACTTAAAGAAATCTTAAAATAATTACAATCACTCACCTCTGGTCCTTAGCTCTTCCCTTTAGGCCTTCACGGATCCACTTGGGGTTGTTAAAATATTTTTATTAAAAAGATTCTCTTCTTGGAAAATTATTCCTTTTAGGGTCCTTCCTGAAAAGGTGAACCCGAGCGGAGAAAATCTAAAATGAGAAAAAGTGTTAGGCCTAGGGTTCTATTTATAGAGGTAGAAGTGGATCTCAGACCGTTGGATTTGGGGACTGAATAGGATACAACCACGTCATAGGCTGAATATGAGCCATCAGATGCAAAATGGAAGGACCAGATTGAGTTAAAGAATGCAAAACACGTAGAAAATAGGCTAATAAACGTTACTGGACGAAGGAATTTTCCTTCGTCCAATTTCTAAAGCGGGTCGACCACCCTTATACCCAGGTCGACCGGCCGGTCGACCTAGGGTGAGGTTAGGTCGACCTGGTGGTCGACCTAGCCAATATATTTTATTATCATTTTTTGTTTATCTTATAACTCGTTCATATTAACTCAGTTTCTGACGTTCTATATATGGAAATTGATCAGAAAATCACCATGGACACAATGGTGCAACTCCCGTGGCTCAATTCTGATAATTTCACAAAGTTATTTTATTATTTAATTAATTAACAAATTAATTATTACGGGTTAAATTTCGGGTTGTTACATTCTCCCTTCCTTAAGGGATTTCGTCCCCGAAATCTCTAAGGATAAAAGAATGTACTAAATGTTTTCATCCAATTCTACAATCAACTACTCAATCTTCAACCATTCATCCATTGTCCTTAAGTTTTTCTAATGCAATTTATGATACTTATGCAATTAGTGTAGTGTAAATGTTCCTAAATAATGTAAAAGATTTGGCGGTCCACTGATTCAGTTGACCTCCTTTTATGCAATCATGTACGTGCCATGTATCCAAATGAATGCAAAAATTCCTAATAATAACTGATAGTTCTATATATGTGCTACAACCATCATCCAAATGCAACAATCATGTGATAAACATCCATTTAGGGCAATAGTGGAATAAAGTAAAAATGCGCACACATCCATATGCATATGCTTTAGTGTCCTAATTAGGCCGATCCCTAAAGAATAATAGTGCCTAGTGTACCTATATGCGTCCATTAGCATCCACTAGCAAACACTTGCAATCACTAGCATACATCATTCACAACATGTTCTATTAACATGTTTTCATCAAATCCTACCATCCATATGTTAAATCCTAAGTTCTACCCTCCCAAAGCATAAAAAAGGAAAGAACCTATTCAAAACTAAAGATGGAAAAAGGAAATTCTAAAACCTATTATCAAAGAGACATAGATATGAGATACGAATTTTCTCCTAATCAAATTAGTCTTCTCTGAAATCTCTCTAATCATGTCGGAACCAAGAAGCAACCTTTCCGTAGACTCCAACCAACATGAAGACGTCTTACACGGCCTTCCCAAAAAGAGCTTCAAAAGGTGTCCTTCCAATGCTAGCTTGAAAACTACTACCATATGAATTCCACTAAAGAAAGATGATTTTCTCAAGTTCTTCCAAAATCAAGAATACTCATTTTCAACCATGCTTGTCTTACTATCCTACTAATTTCATTTTTCTGTTCTTCATGAATCAACATTCCTACATTCTTACTAGTGTCCTATACACTTTACGGAAACTTCCATTATTACTTCTAAAAGTAATTACTGCTATCTCCTTACATCTTTTCCGTTACTCCTAGGAAATGATTCTTATCTACTCCACATTTAAGAGTTTGGTTTGGTATTTATCACCTTGTTTTAAAAACTAAGGTTTCTAAAAAAATTAAAACATCAAATCCCAAAATCTTTGTCTTTAAAAGTATTATCTTTTCAGTTTCTATTAATTTCAAAAATACTTGGTCACTTAATATCATTTCCCAAACCTAGAGGAAAAAACTTCCAAATTTTAAGTCTAAAATTTGTATCTCTCTTTCTTTTAAAAACTTTTACAGTTTGCTATAAAAATTTGAATTTTCAAATTTTACTTTTATTAAGTTTTTCATTCCAAAAACTTATTTACTTTTTCACCAAACCATTTTCTTTTAGAATATCTTTAAAATATCCCTTATGTGTTTTCAAAACAGCTTCTTATTACACCTAACAGTCTCATATCTTAATGTATTGGAACTACTTTCTCTTATGAGAAGTTATTAACGCTAAAATCTTCTATGAACCTTTTAAAAGCGGATTTCATGTTTATGTGAAATTACAAGAAATTTATTTTATATTTTTTGAAATAGGCTATACAAAATATGATGCTTTTCATACCTCGTATATCTCTTTCATGTATTCCTTATAACTTGCACAAAACATTTTTATCGGTTTCATAGAAAATCATACCATTACTCTTTTCATTCCAATAGATTAAAATATGTTAAAATTATATCCTTCCATGATAAATATTTTCTAATATCTAACTTACACATTTTCCTTTCAGAAAAACTCATCTTCAAAACTGTTTTAATATTTTCGTAACTACAAGAACACTTCCTTATACTTATTAATAATAAGTGTACTTTATAAACCATTTTGTTTCTATACTTAGAAATTATCTTTTTAAAATGTATTTTTATTTGGGTTAAAACGGATGTTGCGTAAAACACCGTTACTACAACCCAAAAAAATATACTAGTGTATGGATTCAATTAAATAAATACCAATAAATCTCATATACCTATGTAAAAATATTTCTCTTGAGAGTCACTTACTATAACAATAGTGTTATAGCCTATGATCCAATTATTTTCCATGAAAACATTTATTACAACAATAAAAGTTGTAATCTACGTTTTTGATACTTGATACACTCTAGGCTTTTATGTTTAAAACCTTTGTTTACTTACAATGAAACTAGTGAGTTATATATATATATACACACACACTCCATAATTCTTTAAAAAGAATTCCAATTTTTCATTATATAAAAACCAACTTAAATTTCATACCATTCTTCAAAAACCACATGTTTATTTTCTGAAAGAAAATATTAACAATGAAAATTTTCAATTCCAACAATTACAACTTTTTTCAACTTTTAAATTTCGAAAATTTCATTTTACTGGGCTTAGCATAAAGTGGGTCTTCCTACTTACTACCCTCAGAGTACTTTTCCTAAACTAAAGGCCTTTACTCCTATTCCTCTTGTATACTCATATTTATTCTAAGGCATCACCATCAAATCCACTTGTCCAAGATAATTATAATTTCTGCAATTACCTACACATGGACTTTCTTCTCTGCTTATCTACTGAATTTTTATTGTACATCTCTAACCTTAGCCTGTCTTTCTTTGGGTTTCCAAAATCCGAATCCTAAGTGTACAAAATCATTCCTACCATGTGTAGACCTTCTCAGTGCCCCAAAAACACACTTCAAAAGTGATGCTTCAAGAAATCTGCTCTCAACTGACGAACACGAAGTGTACAAAGAACCTCCTTTAGATGAATAACATGCTCTTCCATACTTCTTGGAAAATGCCAAAATGTCGACCACGAATACCACCACGAATTTTATTTTAGGACATCTCTAAAAATATGGCTCATCAAATCTGCAAAATAGGTTAGGCATTGGTTAGTCCAAAAGGCATAACCAACCACTCAAAGAGTCCGTCGGGTGTCCTAAATGCGGTCTTATTAATCTAGTGGCTAAATCAAACTGGGAGAATACCAAAGAGCCAACTAACTCGTCAAAAAGATCTTCTATCTTAGAGAGTGGATAATGGTTCTTCTTTGTGAGCTTATTTAATTCTCTATAGTCAATGCAAAGTTGAAGAGAACCACCTGCTTTGGTAGCGAAGACGACTGGCTCTCCCTATTCCGATATGTTTCTTCTTATGAAACCTTTTCTCCAAAGGTCATGGATCTGCTTGCTCAGTTCCTTTCTTTCCCTAGGCGCCATATTCCATACGGGTAATGTTACTGGCTAGCCAAATAAATCTTGAAGTCAATCTCTCTCTTAGGGAGGCAGTCCCCTAACCTCCTCAAAGATGTCTGGAAAAATCACTGATGAGAGGAACCACATCTAACTCTGATAATGATGAATCGAGGAAATAAAGGAAGCTTAACATAACTGACCCTTGCGGGTCGCAAGAAATCTCGAGAGTCCTACTGATGCATGCTCTAGTCTAACGACTCCCCTCTCGTAATCTAATATAGCTCCATATGTGGATAGCCAATCTATTCCCAAAATCATCCCATACCCCGAAAATTCCAAAATATAGGCGTCATAGTCAAATTCTACGCCTAGGATATAAATTTTCAAACTCCTACAAATCATAGATGAGAGTGTCGATCCTCCCATGGGGTTTGAAACAACAATGGGGCTACTACTAAAGAGATGTCTAAGTGCAAACAATCTACCAAAGAACTAGAGATGAAAGAGTGTGATGCTCTAGGATCTAAGAGTCTGAATGGGAAAATCAGAAATAGAAACCAAATTTTCCTACCTCGATCCGGTCCGCTGCTGGAAGGTGTTGCATCCAAAGCCTGAATTTGTGCTGCAGGTGCACTTGCTCCCTGCCCCATCTTCTGAGGAAAAAACTTACTAAGATGACCAGGTTGTTCATAGCTGTAACACTTCTTCACCTTCTCTCTCTTACAGTCTCTTGCGTAATGACCGGTCATTCTGCAACGGTTATATTTCCTGCTTTTCTTGATTCGCTTCTGATGGCCTTCCCTTTTCCTCTTATCCTTCTTGCCCTTCCACCATGGCTTCTTAGAGCTTGTAGGAACCGCCCTAAGCTCTTCTTCCAGCTGCCAAGATATAGGTTGACCACTCTGTCGGTCCTCCAAACCTAAATGCCTAAACTTTCACTCCATATCTTCCAACCTAGCTTGTGTCTCCTTGAAATCCTCCGTGCCAGAAAATGTTCTGCCCCCTATGCTAGTGAATTCCTTGCATAGCTTAGAAAAATCGGCTGGTGTAGGTGGATTAAAGGGATTTCCATCTACTAGTGTTGTATTGGGCGCTTGCCCTTGCACCTCTGGTACCGTAGCTCTATGGGCCCGGTCAGCCATACTGTGCAAAGAAAAGGAAACTTAGGCTTGAAAGAATCGAAAGAAGGTTGAACTGGACTTTGAGGAGATTTTTATAAAAACTCTTTTATACTTAAAAACTATTTCTAAGAGTTCTTTTCTGAAAAATACTTTTAAAACAAGTTATTTTTGGAAAATACTTTACTTTTAAAATAAATTTTTAGGAATCCTGTAACCTTAGGCACTGATACCAAATGAAACACCCCACACCCCTTAATATACCCAAAAGGACACATTAAAAGATATGGTGCGTTGTAGGTATAACTGAAGCTAACAAAGACTAAGATTCACAAGACAAAAATAGGTAAAAACAGCGGAAACTTAAAATAATAACTTAATTAAAACAAAACTTCATAACTGCTTTATAAATAAGTCAAATGCCAAATACCACATACATGTCTAAAAATCCAATATGTTTCATGAAACAAAAACTCATAGTCTCAAAAATCAGAGTACATAATATCCCTCATAATAAGCCAGTACATAGAAAGAACAAAAGCTGAAAGAAAAGAAATACATAGTAAAAATCTCCTCCAAGGAAACTCCAAGCAATAACAATCTACTGACTTCTCCCTTGATTGCCTATGGGGGAAAGGGGAAAATAGAGGAGTGGGTCAGACTAAAAGTCTGATGAATGATAGTAATTACTAGAGTCTTTAAGCAAGATAAAAGTAATAGACTCTACAACAGTTCTAGCATAACAAAGGAAATAGGAAAGAAATAAACTAGAAATAAGTACGATTAAATATTGCTCAATTTATAAGATGAGTTAACTTTGATTGCTTGCACTTGTCCTTGATTTCTGCTTTGATTAGGCTAAATTCATAATTCTATAATTAGGATGTAACCCTAATTCTACCCCTTTTGGTCAGCCTGCTACTCCATAGACCTTACTGCGGATCGGCCGCTATATAACTCCCTATACAGCAGCCAATAGTATCTACAAAAGATGCACAGAGCAACCACTGTGGATCCGGACGACATATATAGCTCCCTACACAGAAGGTAATGGTGTCTACGAAAGACACCCATACTAAGTGCTTGGAAATCATAGCTATTACTGAGCACCCGAATGGAAGTCGCACGCGTAACTGCCACAATGCCCATGCTATCTTTTGCTCCACCTATTGGGTCTTCTTATTACCTCAACATCTAGCATAAGCGTGCCCCTAATCCCACTTCAAGCTAACGTGAGATCACCGTGTGTCCATAGAAAATAGGGGTAATGTTGTTGGTACTGTCCCTTCATCCAAACAATATCTACTCGCGCCCCTTATCCAAATCCCCCATGATTTGGACTTCTATTTGACCAATTATTACCATTCTTAGCATAAGCGTGCTCTCGTCTCGCTTCAGGCTAATGTGAGACCACCGTTTCATCTAATAGGGAATGTTATTTGGTACAGGTCCTACTTTCATCTTTGCTTATTAACTTAGATAAATTATTTAAATAAGCCTTTATTATCATCTTTACTTTCTACGCTTATTAATTTATCCCAAGTCTTAAAATAAGCCCCATTCTATTCTTTTTCTTATTATAGCCTATGTTATAATCATGCTCATTACTTAACCCAAGGTCTAAGTGTGAAAATAAGCTTCTTTCATCTTTTACTCTATTTAGTTATAATTCTAAGCTATAACTATCTTTAATTAGTCCAATTCTAATTATAATTAGGTGTAATTTCAGTCCAATTCCATTATTTATTACAGTCCAATTCCATTATTTATTGCAGTCTTTATAATTTACATCTTATTTTCTTCATTCAATATTCTTACTTATATAATCCATATTCGCATTCAATTTATTCTAATCCATACGTGAAGAAAAATGGGGATGAAGAGAATATACGCTTGCATAAAATCCAAAACGTCAAAAAAGATGTGAATAAGAAATAAATAATAGTAAATAAACTTAAATACTGTAAATAAATTGTAAATCAATAAAAAGCTATGCTTAACAGTAATAAATTATAATTAACAGAAATAATATAAAATTACTGAAAAGAATAGCTGGAAGGAAATAGGCTGAAAATAATTCTAAAAACTGTAAATAAACTACTGAAAAGGCTATTCCAAAAATCGTAGTAAAACTACAACTATTGGAAACCCTATTATTTTAAATTACTTAAAGAAATCTTAAAATAATTACAATCACTCACCTCTAGTCCTTAGCTCTTCCCTTTAGGCCTTTACAGATCCACTTGGGGTTGTTAAAATATTTTTATTAAAAAGATTCTCTTCTTGGAAAACTATTCCTTTTAGGGTCCTTCCTGAAAAGGTGAACCCAAGCGAAGAAAATATAGAATGAGAAAAAGTGTTAGGCCTAGAGTTCTATTTATAGAGGTAGAAGTGGATCTCAGACCGTTGGATTTGGGGGCTGAATAGGATTTAACCACGTCATAGGCTGAATAGGAGCCATCGGATGTAAGAATGGAAGGACCAGATTGAGTTAAAGAATGCAAAACATGTAGAAAATAGGCTAATAAACGTTACTGGAGGAAGGAATTTTTCTTCGTCCAATTTCTAAGGCAGCTCGACCGCCCCTATACCTAGGTCGACCGACCGGCCGGTCGACCGACCGGCCGGTCGACCTAGGGTGAGGTTAGGTCGACCTGGCGGTCGACCTAGCCAATATATTTTATTATCATTTTTTATTTATTTTCGTTTATCTTATAACCAGTTCATATTAGCTCGGTTTCTGACGTTCTATATATGAAAATTGACCAGAAATTACCACGGATACAATGGTGCATCTCCTGTGGCTCAATTATGATAATTTCACAAAGTTATTTTATTATTTAATTAATTAACAAATTAATTATTACGGGTTAAATTTCGGGTTGTTACAACCTTAAGCCTGCAACATATCAACGCAGCCTCCATCGCTAATCCTCAATCACGACCAAAATCGCACTTCTACCCATTTCAACCAACAACCACCATCCTCTATAACTCAATCGCCAATTTCAAACTCCAATCAATCGAAAACCCCTAACTGCGACCTTCAAATACATCAACAACACCAACCACAATCGGCATCCAATTCCCTGAAATCCCGATCGCGATCTTCAACAATCCACCAACCGCCTCATCGACCTGCTACCACCGCGAACCACTCCTCTCAGCAATCGCGACCATCCCTTTTCCGATTCAATCACCTCCTCTCAGCTACGAATTCCACTCAATACTCGAGCAAGTGAAATTAGAAATTGATTTCTGGGTTAAAGAAATTTCGACTTAATTTTTATTTTAGAAGCGAGTTTAGAAGAGAGCATCGATAGGTTTAGTTTTAATTTGGGTATTGGGCTTTTTAAGTGGGTGGGTTCATTGGTTTGGTCGGGTTGAAAATTGGTGAGATTGTTTTTTTTTGTTTTTTTGTTTATTTAGTTTAAGTTTTAAGTTCTTTTCATCTTCTTCTTAAAAAACAAAAAACAAAACAAGTTTTTTCTTTGTTTCATTTTTTCCTTTATTCAAAATAAAGAAAAGAAAAAAAGAAGGGTTATTTTCGATTTAAATGATTGGGTTCAATTTAAACTTTTGTTTTGGACTAATTGTTGTTCGTTTCAACTCTCTTTTTCAGGTTTAGTTTAAAAAATAAGATTTTAGGTTGTTCTCAATTGTTTTAGTTTAATTTGTTTTATTTTTATATTTTTTTAGTTTCTTCTCTGATATATTAAAAAAAACTGTATATATCTTGTTCAAATTTGCAGGTTGCCAAAGCAGAAAATTGCAAGGAAAAGAATTGCTTTGCTTGCTTAAAAAAATCACCGCTTAAAAATAAAATTGCTAATAATTCTTCACGCTCTGGTATCAATCTCTAGTTTTATTTGCCCTGCATTGTTGTTTGCTTGCATATAAAAAAAATTTCAAAAACAAAAACAAATTTCATCATAGTTGCATTGTTAATACACGTTTAATTTTAGTTTTGCATTTCATCATAGAAATTTGATTAATAATAGCGGTTAAGCATCGATAACTCTTAATTGTATATTGACAAGTTGTCCTCTTTCGACAATTTAATTTCTTAGTGTCTAGGCTACAACAGAGCAATAACCATTTATAAATATTATGGTGATCCGTAAATATTATAGTGGTTGTTTCTCTGAAGGTACTTAAACATTCGGCTACATTGCTACGGTGATTCGTGGTGCATCGATAAACCTTGCCCGTTACCTGGCTAAGAACTATCTTGTTGGATTAAGACAATGTGTGATTATACAATTTTGGGTTATGAGTTATTTAGGATAGATAATTTGTAATTAAATCCTTGCATTCATTTTGTTGCATTAGTTCATGCATATTAAAAATAATTCAAAATCAAAAACTAAAAAAATTGCAAATATTTCTTAACTTAGTTTTTTTTAATTCTTTGTAGTTTTTTAATCAAAAACAAAAAATCCAAAAAAAAATTGAGTTAGCTTTTTTTAGAAAGGCAAAAATCCAAAAAAAATAACATAAAACCTTTTCAAAAAAAAAAATTTAAAATCCAAAGTTAAAAAAAAATCAATTTTCCCTTTTAAAATAAAAATAAATTCTCCTTTGTGAATACTTTTCCTTTTAAAAAAATTCAAAAAAAAACATCCTTGAAAATGTCTTAATTTTCCTACTCTCTTGAATTTTACAATAGTTGTGAAAATCAATATAATCCATATAATTTCACTCCAAATTCTTATGGATATTTTAACAACTATTGTACAAACAATTTGAATTTCGAACCATAATATTTCAAAATAATGGTCAATCCTCAAGTCTTGAAAAGTGTATTGAAACAACTGAATCTTTACTTGAATAACAAAATCACATGAATGATTTGTATAATTCATATTGCAACAGTTCAAGTAAAGTTTTCAAAATAATCAAAATTTGAATTCAGTTCCAAATTCTAATGATTTTGATTATAACCCATGCCAATTCAACTTCGAACTCCAAAATGAATTTCAAAATCACAATGGAAATGTGAATCATTTTTCAATTGATTTTAGCAATGGGAATAGTTTTAATTTTGGTGCAATTGACAATTTTTGTTCTTAACAAATTCAAATTGAAAATTCTCAAATTAATAATCATGAATTTGATTTAGTTGAGCAAATGGAAAAAGATTATGGGGATTTGTTACTTGAAACCTACAAAAAATTTCGTGAGAAACAAAATCAAAACTCAATGTGTGAAGAATCAAATGATAATCCACCATTTATCGAAATTGACAATATTTGTTCTCAACAAGTTCAAATTAAAAATTCTCACATTAATAATTATAAATTTGATTTTGTTGAGCAAATGGATGAAATTTATAACAATCACACAGATTTGTTGCGTGAAACCTACAAAAAAAATTGTGAGCAACAAAAGCAAATCTCAACTTGTGACGAGTCAAATAATAATCCACCTTTTACCCAAATTGATGATTTTCAAATAACAACTTTTGAAACTAAAAACGAAAATCTTAATGAAGTTGTTTAAAATACGATAATTAAGTTGGATTTCAATTCTTTTGAGGGTGAGAAACTTGATTTAAAATTCAATCCTCCTTTTTCTGATTTTGAAAATTTGAATACAACAACTTTAGATTTTGAACATGATATATGCAATAAATTGGTGCATAATCCAACAAAGGAAGATGAATTTAATGAACACAAATTCTTTGGACTTTACAAAAATGAGTTGTTGAATTCCGAAGGGGAAAATTTAAATCATCATTTTGATTTTGAAATCAATAATTTTGAAGAAGTTTTCAATGATAAGCTTGACTTTCAATTTGGTGGAAATAAACTTCAACTTCAACTATCAACCCCAAAAATTATCGAAAATAAAACAACTTATACAATTTTTAATAAAACGACATCCGTTTTTCCAAATCGACATTCAACTTCGAAATCTTTTATGATTTGGTTTTCTGTGCTTAAGCTGTGTCTCTCATACTTGACGAGACAAATGAATCGGTCTTTGGAAGACCGTTTCATTTAATCTTTAACAGTATATTTTCTGATGTCTTGTAAATAATAATATTTTCATATAAATATAGGTCATGTTTTTATTTTATTTTTCTCCTTTCACTTGGGTTGACTGTGGAGACACAGTCAAAATTAAGTGTGGGGGAGGGGGTCTCATCTTTATTTTTTAATTTTCATTGCATTTTTTTTGAATTTTCATTTTCTTTCCAAAACTAAAAATTTTTATTAAAAAAATCTTAAAATTTCTAAATCTCAAAAATATTTTCTTTTTAGCATTTGATTTATTTTTTAAAAAACACCATAGGATAAGTACAAGTTTTGGTTATTAAATTGAAATCTTTGAAAATTTATTTGTCTTAACAAAAATAAAAATAAAGTTTGATTACAAGTAATGAAGGTTTAACTAGTATATAGGAAGGTTCATGGGTGATAATTATGAAGTATATCCTAATTGAAATCTTTGTTTAATAAGTGGTTGATTTAAAGTAAAGATGATAACATTTTAAATCTTTTAAGTTAAGTAATGCCAAGATGATATTGTAAAACTCTCTCTTCAAAAAAATTGAAAAAAAATAAAAAAATAAAAAAAATCTTGTTGTATATATGTATATATTTTATTAACACTTACAGTCGATAGGTGTACACACTTGTGTGTACGCTCGCCATGTTCTGTACCCTTCTCACGTAAGCCCGAAAGGCAGTGCATGATCGGTATATCTGGCCTCGGTTTACCTAAGTTAGGTGTATGTATACAAAAATTCTTTTATGAATAACGCCTACAGTCGATAGGCGTTCACACTCGTGTGTTCACTCGCCATGCTCTATATTCCCCTTACATAAGCCTGCAAGGCAGTGCATGGGTGGTATATCTTGGCTCAGTTTACCCGAGTTAGGCATATGTAAATATTGTTAATATCAATAAAATTTTCAAAAATAAGAGAGAGTAAGCAATTGAAATCCAAGCACTATTTTTACTTATTTGATTTGACTTGTTATTCAAAAGAAATGAAAATACCACTTTGATAAACTTTGATAATCAACTAAGGATCCATTTCATAGTTATACTGTGTTATCAACCGAAACAACGAGTTAAACTATAGTCTATTTATTATGATAACTTGATTTTTGTTGGAAATTTTGACAAGTAAATGGACTTAACTTTCATGGTGATGACCAAAACCTATATTTAACTTAGTTGTGTCAATTTAAAAGTATATTCTTCATTTGTAAATATTTTCAAAACTTGCATCCATATCTTTGTAAATAAATCTTGCATTTACGTATTTCCACTTTGCATTTGGATTTTGTGGGTAGTATCCGCTGAAAACCCTCATGAGACAACACTCGTCCTACTGGGGACACCCATAGGTTTAACGGCTTGTTGCATACGCTCAATGCAATCGTGCTCCCTACGAAAATGGATTTATCTTAGTTTTTCTTTATTCGAGGACGAATAAAAAGATAAGTGTGGGGTATTTGATGTGCACATAAATGTGCATATTTTTACTTTCATATTTTATCGAATTTAATTAAATAAATGATCATATAGGGTGTTTTAACATGTTTAAACCAAAATTCAAATTATTTTCAAATCGTCACATATTCATCTTCTTATGGGGACGAGATGGTCATTTTTTTAATATATTAATTTGAGAAAAGTTACTTGGACATTTTTATGATTTTTTGTAGCAATTTGGATACAAATGCAAGTGGTTTCATGAAGATATATGCAGTGAAGACAAAGGAATGAAGATGGAAATAATTCAAACTCATGAACATGGAGGACCCCACCTACCCACCTACCCACCTACCTTAATGTACAAATTAGATCTAATGCACATGCTAATGGCTATTAAAGCTTCATGGACATTTAAATGGTGGATTATCTTATGCTAATGATAACTTGTTGGCCACACTTCCTCAAAGGTAGTTTGGATAGTTCCCAAAAAATGGATTAGGGTTTTAAAACATGTATAAATACCCCTTATGTTTCATGTAATTTCTCTTCCTCTTAGCTCTTTAGTTTAGGATAAAAAATAAAAGCAAAGCTTTTTTCTCTTTTCATGGCTACTTAGCCATTTCTTTTATGTAATCCTTTCTTTTTTATGCAAATTTTAATTTATGTCTTTTCTATTACAAGCACTTTTCTTTTCATGTTAGTAGTGTAGATTTTATTTTATGCAATTAGATTAGTTCTATTTTTCCTTAGTTTGCACTTTCATTTTCTTTATTTTTCATGTTGCTTTCTACATTTGTTGATATGATAACAAATATGAGAGGCTAAACCCTTTCAATTTTGGGGTAATGAAGCCCTCTAGTATGTAGATTCAACATTTAATCATTTATGTTCTCTTTTTGTGCTTAATGGAAATATGTGAAGTGGTTTAACTTGTTGTTTTAGCTTTGAATTTGATAGTTTATATTGTTGACACCAAATAGGCTATGCTTAAACAAATAATAAACACAAATTACCTCTTCATTTACATATGATGTTGGTAATAAAGTGATTGTAAAATCAAATTATATGGTCTATATTTCTAATCAATAGTTAATAGGCCATACTTAAAATAGATTTTATTTTCAACTTTGATGTCATTTTCATGAGAGTTAAATAGTGGATTAGTGGTTGTGCTATAGTTTGATGGTTTATATTGGGCTAATTAATAGCACAAATATGTCATACTTATGATAAGTACATCAACTAATTTCACTAGTAACCAAAAGAGAGATCATAACTTCATTTTGTTGATTTATGTGATCTAGGGAGTGGGAATTACCTCTAAATTGCCTTCAAACTCTCATATTTTTATCAATTTGCTTTTGTTAGTTTTCTTACCTTTTTAGCTTAAACAACTCTCAACTTTGGTTAATTTGATTGAATAGAAAATTTAAAATCTAACAGTTCCCTGTGGATCGACCCGTACTTGCCACTTACTAACATTTGTACATCGTGCGCTTGTTGTTATTTTTAATTCAAATTTATCGGCGATTTTCTAAACTCATAGAAAAATTGTCATTAGTTGTACATTGGAGAAACAAGTGGATAGTTAAGGGAAATATTTGGTATAGTTACAGTGGGATAGCATAGTTTTCTAAGCTGAGGAAGACTAGATATTTAAAATGACTAAGAGATTTGATGATGTCCCTTGAAGATGAGAATAATGTGTAGGGAATTTTGGGGACTACATACTTGATGAGTATCGTTGAGGAATCAAGATGATTGTTGGGGAGGTTAATTATACATCTACTAAAATGTGCGTTCTGAAATCTATTTTTTTAAATAACTAACAGTTCCATAAGTATTTTGAATAAAGGGTTTCCATTTTTAAAATTTTACTAAATAATGTTTTCTCAAAAAAAATTAAAATTGATTTAAAATGATGAAATATTTTAGGAAATTCTTAAATAAAATGATGGTGATATTTTAGGAAGGAAAGGATTTTTGTTTTATACAAAGATAGAAGTTTTAACTTGAACATAAAAATGTTTATATAAATGTTTTGCTTTAGGTATATATTAGAACTCTCCTAACTAGTAAATCCATCATTGGTATTTTGGGTGAGTAATCCCTATCATAAAAAAAGAGTTACTGTAAAAGGATTGCAAAATCAGATATTCAATAAGATCTGAAGAATGAAACAAAGTGGGTTCTGATGTGGATGCATGCCAAGGGATCATGGGTAACACGAAGGTTACAATTTTTGCTCATAAATCAGGGATAGTTTGTGTATACCCATATTTTGGACATTTGTGTGAGTCCAGTCCCTAGCCATCTATATGGGCATGAGTTTGAGCATTGTGTAGCTGTGACATTGAGTAATTGTTGACCATCTATGTGGGTTATTCGAGTTATCATGCATCTAAGAGTGGTTAGTACTAGACCGTCTGTGTCGATCTATGCTTCTTGACCATCTGTGTGGGTCTATACTTTTTGACCATTTATGCGGGGTCTAGGCTTCTTAACCATCTATGTGGGGTCTATACTTCTCGATCAGACCCACTATTTTGAGGATGTAGCAATGAGTAGGCACATATATTGTTTGAGGATGTAGCAATGAGTAGGCACATATATTGTTTTGGATGGTGTAAATATGAGATGTTACACCAATTACCTTAAGGATGAGACTATTAAGAAGTTCATCGATAGTTTTAAGGGTACACGTATGATGACAGATGTGTAGTCGGTACCGGGACAAATACACCTATGTTATCTTGGTATAATAGTGCGATGTGACCATTTATTAGTATATGTGCTTTATTTTTAATAAAATATGTGATTGTTGATTTATGTATATTTATATATTTGTTCCTGTATATTTGGACCAACAAAGATTTTGTTGTAAACTTTTGTTATGAGAAATTATGGTTGAATGTTAGGGATTCATGATATGAATTAATCTATAATTGAAATTGTTTCACCCTTTGTTGATATAGTGTTAATTTTACAGGCTATAATTTGAATTGCATGATTGAGGAAATGTATGTGACTATAGTATGTGTGTGTAGAAATATGAATTCATTTTGTGGATGAATTTGATTATATCCCGATTGATATTATATTTTTGTTATTTACTACTTTATAAGTATCTAATTTTCAATTTGTGTATTTCCTCTTACTTTTATGAGTGGAACCATGATGATGCATTGTTGATTTGGTTGTGGGTTGTATTTGGAGAATTACGAGGGCTCAATTTTTTTTAACGGGGAATGTAGACACTGTTAATATTAAACTGATAAAGTATTGGGCATTGTATTTATAACCGTTGTGTAGGTCTCTATGATTTGGTCTGTTTGGTATATAATTTTGATGAATTTAAGGTTATAGTTTTTGAAATAGAGACGTTACAGTGTTTAAGTAAGGTACGCAGCCACTTTTGGGCCAAATGGTTACATATAGCTGAACATGCGCCTCATTGCCCATACATGTGATGCATAGAAAACCTAGGAAATAGCCATCACATCAGCCTATCTTCTCTATTCCCCAATCCTTTCTAATCTCCTTCTAATGGAGATTATTTCTAATTATCTTCACCAATTACAAATACAAATTATGAAAAATCACAAATTAACTTGAATGTATGCTTTATAATATGTTTTTTAATAAGGCGCAATGACATGAACACAGCGGTGAAGTTCGTTTTTCAAGTTTCGGTTGTATCTAGTGTGAATCTTCAATATGAGGTGTGGAATCATTGGAAAATCCAAAGCCATCTATTCTCGGGAATTTGATTCAATGATGAAACGACGACCAATGGACGATCAGAAAGTACAGTTGCTTAGAGAACGATGAATAAAATGCATCAACGGTAGTCGATCATCTCATATTGACTCGAGTTCACTATAAAAATTAAGAGAACGTTGAAACCCTAGGTAGGGATGGGCATAAACAGTGGTGGTGGGTTGTGGGGTGTAATAGGTAGGCGGTGCCAAGGTGGGCATGGTGGTGGGAATTTATTGGGTAACCGCGGCCTAAGAGAAGTGAGGTGCCATCGATAAAAATCTGGCTAGTGGGTACCAGCATGCATGAAGAAGAAGGGGGGTCGTGCGGTATATTATTTATTTGATTAGTAAATTTAAAAATCTCCCCTATAAGTTCTAACCTTCACATCTTTTGCGCACGAACTCTATTTAATGTGTGGTTAATCCATTGGACTCATGGTGAAATTTTGAACAATTCGGCATGTAATTTGCTGAATTTTGGAGCTATTTGGAAAAGTGCGTTGGTATGGGTTATTTAATTAAATTAACTGAATTTTAAAATATAAAACACATATCCACCAAAGAAAATATATGTTTATTGATATGTATTGTATTTAATGGATAACAGTTTGGTTATTATAATATTTTGGAAGTGTTGTGCCTTGATTGGATAGTTTATTATTAATTATGGAATTTTTGGGTGTATTATTATAATTAATTTTTGATTTGGATTGGATGTAGTCATTTGAAATAAATTGGATGAAGTTGGGTAATAATGGGTAAATTTGATAAGTAAATGATTTTTATTTTTAGCAAAAGATTGTGTAGTGCAAAGCTACACAATCGATAACATTAAACTAGAAATAGATATCCGACCAACAAGCCTGATTGGTGGCCAAAAAATAGAGTCAGAGGTAGCAGAGCATCAGATAGTAGTAGCAATATACATAAGCAACAAAATATATAGCACCCAAACAAACCAAAATCGGTGCAATAAAAACTGAAAACCAAAAGCAGAGAGCATCAGGGTGTTGAAGACTAATTCACATCAGAACAATCGAGGTTCCTAGGTTCGAAGGCTGTTGGCACCGTGCTATTGTTCACAGACTCGTCATGGATTATGGGCCTTCAGGCAAAGGTGGAGGTAGAGAGATCTGTCACCTATCCAAGTAGAGTATAAGTGTAAGACTTTATAAAATAAAGTGGGATTTGTGCAAGCAATGTTCTTAAAACATATGGAGTTGTGCTCAATCCAAATCATCTAGCCGAAGGCGAGAAAAAGGGTATCTAGAATGGCATAGGGGGTGTTATACTACCGGTGGTCGAAGAAGGAGGAGATGGAGGTGGTGGGGTAAAGGATCAGAGCCGAGAAAGAGGTCCAGACATAAAAGGCAACATCACAATCAAATAAGAGATGATGGACAATCTCCAAGCTGGTGCGGCACATAGGACAACTAGGGTCAACATTATGCCTTTCTTGATAAGGCGATCCTTGGTATTAACTTTTTTGTGCACCAGGAGCCACATGAGGAACCTGACCCTAGAAGTGTTCTAACACATCCAGACCCTGAGAAAAGCAAAGTGTCTGGCAGAGTCAGATAGATGTCGATAGAGAGACGACATTGAGAATTGGTCATTAGAAAGATGACCCCATACAAAATGATCAAGAGGAGATGTTGGAAGAGGATGGAGAATCGAAGAGATAGAGGAATTGGAGGAGAGCCAGACTAGTAATCGTATGAGAAGAGCTGATGCAATTGGCACTAGGTCCGCAGGCATCCTTGATAAAGATGGAGTGGGTTTCAATGATGGAGAAGAGGTTTGAATGGGAGCAAGAGAAGAGAGTATCAAGATTCCAGATGTCCCACCATAGGTAGCAGTGATTACCGTTGCCAATCCTGTTCGAAATCTACTGACAAACCCAGGATAGGGAGAAGAGAACCCCCAATCCAAAAGGGAGAGGTTATGCAAATCGAGGGGAGGGAGTGGTGGAGGAAGGAGGTAGGCATATCATCATAGTAGATGTGACAAACCCAACGTTTCCGAAAGCCCACATCATCAATAATATAGCGCCAGACCCATTTGGAAAGAAGAGCTAGATTGAACAGTTTGAGTTCAATAATACCAAGACCACCTTGCAAAGGAAACTTGCAGACAATGTCCCAGTTGACTAGGTTTTTGGCAATTGAGCCATACTAGAGAAAATTGTGGCGTAGTTGATCAATCTTCTGGACAACCCAGGTAGGGGCCTCGTGGAATGATAACTAGGTGGTGGGTGAGGCAGAGAGGACAGACTTGAAAAGAACTAGTCTGGGAGTCGCAGACAATGAAGAGGCTTTCCAGGAGGTAAGGCAGTTGAATATCTTGGATACTAATGGATGCTAGTCTTCCCGTAGAAGTTTGGAGGGACAGATACTAATGCCGAGATAGGATATAGGGAATTTGCAAAGCTTGCAGTTGAGGGAAGAGGCAATAAGCGTACCGAGATGATCATGATCACCAACCATGATAATGGAGCTCTTGGAGAAGCTGATAGTGAGGTCGGAGATAAGCTCGAAGGAGTAAAGGAGGAGTTTAAGATTATGGATATTGGATGGGGTTGAGTGGCCAAAGTGAATAGTGTCATCAGCATACTGAATGTTGGAGAATTTTAACTCAGATCCAGGAGGACCGAAACTATCATGGAGATTTTGCAAAACAGCGATCTTATTGAGTCTATTGAAGACATTTGTAGCAAGAACGAAAAGGTAAGGAGACAAGGAGTCGCCTTGACAAAGACTGCGAGAAAATTTGATGAGTCCACCACCAATACCGCTAATAAGAATAGTGTACATACTAATGCAAAGGATATTCTCGACCTAACCAATCCAGTGGGTCAGGAAGCCAGGATGGCGGAGGATGTCCAAGATGATTTCCAGTTGATCAAATCAAATGCTTTGGAGAAGTTAAGCTTAAGGAGAGCACAGAGGGATTTGGATGAGTGGTAATGGAAAATAATTTCCTAGGTGGTAGCAACACAGTCAAGATGGATCTTCCTTGAATAAAAGCCGCTAGTTTCGGGCCGATCGAGGAGGAGATGTGAGACTTCAGATGGTTGGCCAGAACATTGGTGATGAATTTGAAGAAGGTGTTAAGAAGGCTAATGGGGCGGAAGTCAGAGACTAAGATAAGGCCATTTTTCTTCGGAACGAGGACCACATTAGCATAATTGATTCTAGTAATTAGGTGAAGGTTGTGATAGACTAGACTAGAAATGCTTGAAGAAGAGAGGGCTGAAACCATATGGACTCGGGCATTTGTAATCATCCATCTCATACAGGGCGACAAGGACTTCTAATTTGGAGAAAGGGCGGTTTAAGTGAAGCGAGAAGGGATTCAGATATGGCTCGTCCTAGGCAACTGAGGTTGAGGGACGGGGGTGGAATTACCAAGGAGGCTCCTGAAAAAATAGGTAAAAATAAATACGATTAAATTCCAACTGATCTTGAATTAGGGCGCCATGATGAAGGATTTCAGAGATGAAGCTGGCATGTCTGTGACCATTGGCAAGCCTATGAATGTAGGCAGTATTTTGGTCACCGTCTTTAAGCCAATTCACTTTGGACCTTTTCCAGTCGATTTCTTCTTACTTCGGTAGCATAGAGAGCTCGACTTCAAGATCAAGGAGATTATTATTCTCTCTCTCGGAAAGGGTCAAGATTCCTCAAGGATATTGAGATCAAGAATAGAATCCTGAATAGAAGAGATGTGGGATCTGATAGATCCCCAAATAGATAAAGACCAAGATCTAAGGGATTTCCAAAGGAATTTGAGTTTCAGCACCAAAGAAGCAAAGGTAAAGGACCGAGGCACAGGCTTCCACCAAATATCAGCAACAGATAGTTCGAAACCTAGCTCTGGAAGCCAGTGTCCTTCAAATCTGAAAGTGGATCTAGCGGGAGAAGGGTCGTTAGATGCAAGGAGAATAGGACAGTGGTCGAAAAAGATAATTGGGAGGCCACCAACTGAAGAGAGGGGGTGAACATCTTCCCAGGAAGTATTGAAGAGAAAGCAATCGAGTTTGACCAGGGAGGGTTGGGGCATTTATTGCTCCAAGTGAAGGGACGATTATTAATAGGTAGGTCTATAAGGGTAGAAGACTCAATGAAAATATTGAAGTTTTCCATATCCTGGCATTTGGCAGTGGAGGATTTCTTTCCCCAGGAGAGAAAGTAATATTAACGTCACCCTTAAGTGCCTATAGGCCTAAGGAGTAATTGAATACTTTGGTACAAGAGGCGCATAGGGAGGATCTCTCAGGGATGGAGTATGTGCCATAAACGTTGGAGAAAAAATAGATAGATTCGAATGGAATGTGTTCAAGGAACACGTGGAGGACATTTGTAACATCCTCTATCTGGAGGCCTGAAGCTAAGCACTACAAATGTTGCAGTCATCCAGAGTATTAACATCCGGTGACAAAATACGGTAATGTTAATGGTATCCATAATATCATAAGCACTTGAATATGAAATAAAAATATCACATATTAAAACATTTTTCTGATTACTTTTCAAAATAACATTTCATATCCAAGTTACATAATCCCAAACGTTTCACAGGTTCAGATCAAATATAATATTTTAAAAATACGCCAAGAGCGACATATGAAGACGCCCCTTTGGATGACCAGAGTACTATATAGTCATAACTGACATAATACAACATGGTGGAATCAAACAAAATAAAACAGCAACTCCTAATATCTATCCGTCAGCCACCTTCTCGTCTCCAGAAGCTTTATTTGCCAACCTACTATAAACTTGTAAATCCTTAACCCTCGGCCTACTTAAATTTTGAGCACCCGAGATTTTAAGGGGAAAAACATAAACTTCGAGTCAGACATAAAGCCTGGTGTGAATAATACTATACATCTTGGTCATTTGATATTAAGTGAGACTATGCCGCTTAGCGGAACGGGTTTCCCCTCACTAATATCCTTTTAAAACATATCTTTTGCAAATCATAATCTTGCAACCAAAATTGGTTAAAACTCTAAAGCATTATCATGTAAACATACATATCAAGTAACAAATGGACTATCAGTCCAAACACTATAGTTTTGTTTGGCTAACTACTAACCTTTGGCTGACTCGAGCCTACCAGACAATATAAACACATGATCTAACATCTGTTAGATACTCCTCTTATGGACAATCTGTCCCTAACTTACTTTCTCCAGGTCAACTGATCCTAATGGTTTTGCGGGCTCATCAATAACCTACCACTGTACAAATATATTCCATTCTGTGTGTAACATCATTTTAGTCTTACATGTGACAAAGCACTGCACACTGGAATTTTGGACCAAATTAGCTAGGGGCTAATAGCTAATGTATATGGCACGACCTTATAATAGTCCCATCCGGTATACAAATCTCTGACTCATTTTACTTAGGGTAATCTTCCCTTAAATTTTCCTTGAAAACCTCTTCTCCTCAAATTGATTTAAACCTTTAAATCATACTTTAAACAAGGAAAATAAATTCTATGCTTTACCCAAATCACCTTGCCATGTTATATATATATACACACACATACATATACATATATATATATACACACATATATATATATATACACATACACACACACACACTTTACACAAATCTTAGTTTATGAAAATATTTTAAACCTTTGAAAGTACCCCTTTCGATCTCATTGAAAGTATTCCTTTCATAACCAAGTAAACCCTTTTATAACCTAGGCCGAAAAGCCAAAACATTCCTTTCGAATCCATTCATATAAACCTTACGAAACCATTGAAAAACCTTTCCTTCGAAAGCTATAAAACCTTAGACATCCTATCTTTAAAACACTCAAACATTGCCTTTCAAAAACATTGAAAAACCTTTTCTTTCAAACCTTTCGAAACCATTAGGGAACCACCCCTTCGAAACATTTCCTTTAAAACCTTTCAAAAGTATTAAATCCATCAAACCTTTCAAAAGCATTTGAGTTCAAGTAAAAAATATGGAACATCCTTTCGAAACCATTTAGAACTATCTCTTTCGAAGCCTTTTGGGTTTATCTTTAAAAATCTCAAAGGGTCATAAAAGAACAGGGTCGAAAGCAACACTTTCAGAAGCTATTTCCTAAGTAAAGAAGTGATGGTGTCAGAACCAACCTTTCGAAAGTATTGGAGAAATGGCTTGGGTTTTATAAAACATAATAGCCCTTTCGAAGGCATAGCTTCGAAAGGTAGAAAGAGACAGCAAAGGGGTTTCGACTTCGACGAAAGCATTTACCTAAAAACAAAGGCGCAACCTCTTAGAAACCATTCCTTTAAAACGATTTGATCCAGTCGAAAGCCAACCAAGTCGAAAGCATCCCTTTTGAAAGCAAAGCAGGTGTGTTTCCATTTAAAAGCAAAATAATGTTTCGACCTTATCGGAAACCCATTGTTTCGACCCAACACCTTTCGCCTATATCCAATTTACTCTGTACCAAGTCTTTGATACCATGTTCATTGGTTTCAATGGTGATGGAGGTGGAACTACTAATTCAGAACCCAAGGTGCCGAAAATGGCGAAATAAGCAAAAAGCCTGTTTAAACTGAATTTTATCTTTTTAAAGTAATCTTTTCAACTAAACTGCCTTGTTTGTTAAAATATGATTGGTTGCAAATTTTCTTTTCCAAAAACACTACCGAAATTTCAGAATTAAATAATTTACAAAATACCCCTTCTCCTTTTATAAATATATAAAACATTTAAGTCCCAAATTTCTTAAATAATTTTATATATCTATTAAATTACTTAGGAAAATTCTACACAAATTCCTAAAAATAATTTTTAATATGTTTTCGAACATATATTAATTTCCGACTCAAAACATAAAAAATTTAGCCGTAAATAATTTTTAAACCCAAATAATCAATTTCCTCACTAGAAAATTAATATTAAATCCACATTAATTCGGAAAATTATGGAAATTGAAACCCATCTCTAAAATATCATTTCCAATCTAACTCTAAACTTGTAAGGCATTTGGATGTCATTTAATAGGGTTTTCAATCAAAACATATCATAAAAGCTATGTGAATAAGCATAAATCATCAACAAGCATATATAAACATTTTATCATTCAAAAACATGGCTAAACTTTGCAAGATACATCAGGTATAACCTAAAACCAAAAATAATTAAAAAACATGAGATGCAGTCATTATTCACCTTAGCTTTGAGATTAAGGAGTTTGACATTTGAATGGATTTGAATTGATTAATCTTTCTTCCTTTGATTTCTTTATCTTCTTCTTCTTTTAGCTTAATGGTGACCGGCGTCTTTGTTTTTGTTTTAGATTATGGACATATGTGTAGAATGTACACGGCTTAAGTTTAGGGTATAAGGATCTACTTATTCCTATATTGCCCTTGTCTATTTCCTAATATTCCATTTCAATTTACTTAGTTCATTTGTTTACATGGCACGACTACCCCTTATTAATCACAAATCTCAATCCCCTAATCATTGTATTATTTTATTTAATCTAGCTAATTAAATATCCTAAATAATGTTACTAATAATTAGGGTCGTTACAAACTCCCCTCCTTAAAGAATTTCATCCTTGAAATTACAATAAGGTACACAACAAATCAATTAAAGGTAAAACATACCATCAAACAAATCAGGATAAGCGTCTCTAATCCTGCTCTTAGTCTCCCAAGTACAATCTCTCTCATCATCGCTCCATTGGACTTTCACTAATCTGACTATCTTATTTCTAAGTCTCTTATCATCTCTTCCAACTATCCGAACTGGCTTTCTAACTATAGTCAAGTCTGGTTCTACTACCAAGTCATCTAACACAGTCGGTACTATAGTAGACTCCGGGTCTCTAACACACTTCCTTAGATGAGAAACATGGAAAACATCATGGACTCCTGCCAAATTATTCGGTAACTCTACTCTATATGCAAGTTCCCTAATCCTCTCTATAAAAGGAAATGGTCCTACGAATCTTGGTGCCAACTTTCTAATTTCCCGAATCTAATCACACCCTTCATCGGTGATACCTTAACAAACACATGATCTCCAACTGAGAACTCTAAGTCTTTCCATCTTCTATCTGCATAACTCTTTTGTCTAGATTCAGCATCCTTCATTCTAGTTCGAATCAACTCAACCTTCTCTACAGCTTCTCTAACCAAATCTATACCAAGAACCAAACTATCCCCAGTCTCTAACCAACAAACAGGACATTTTCGTGGCCTTCCATACAAAGCTTCAAACGGCGTCATCCCTATAGTAGTCTGATAACTGTTGTTATATGAAAACTCGTCTAAGTGTAGATGGTCTTCCCATGATCTCCCAAAACCTAACACACAAGGTCTTAACAGATCCTCCAAGACTTTATTAACCCTTTTCATTTGCCCATCGGTCTGTGGATGGTAAGCAGTACTCATCTTGAGCTTGGTTCCTAAAATCTCCTGTAGACTCTTCCAGAACTCACTAGTGAACAAGGAATCTCTATCACTTACTATGCTACTAGGAATTCCGTGCAGTCTAACCACATTCTTCATAAATAACTTAGCTAGAACAGGTGTCGTCCTAGGTTATTTAACTGGAATGAAATGGGCATTCTTGGTTAATCTGTCCACTATGACCTATATACTTTCATTTCCTCCATTAGATCTTTGCAACCTGTCTATAAAATCCATAAAAATAGAATCCCACTTCCATATAGGAATATCCAATGGCTGAAGCAACCCACTTAGCTTCTAATGTTCGGCTTTTACCCATTGGCAGTTCAGACACCGCTTTACCCAAAAGCATTCATCCCTCTTCGTACCTTCCTGGAAGAAACTCCTCTTCATGTCCTGATACATCTTAGTTCCTCCCAGATGAATGGTGAACTTCAAACGACGGCATTCCTCCAAAACTTCATTCCTTATGTCTCCCACATCCGGGACACATAACCTACCTTTCTTTCTAAACCATCCATTCTGGTCAAGACTAAAATCCTTCAAGTCATCTCTCTCCATTCCATCACTTTACTTCCTAATCCGTTCGACCAGTACTGGATCCTCCTCCTGTTTAGAAGCAATCTTTTCGATCATTACTGGTAGAACTTCTAAACAAGATGACATAACAGATTCTCCACTAGACCCAGCTTCAGATCTCCACTGCACTCTGCAAGTCGACAACGCTTCCAAATCTTTCCACTCTACTATCGTTGCCAATACCGCATTCTGATGCTTTCTACTAAGCGCATCTGCAACCTTATTACCTTTCCCTAGTGTGTACTCAATTCCAGAATCATAAGCAGCAACAAACTCTAACCATCTCTGTTGTCTCATGTTCAGCTCCTTCTGAGAGAACAAGTACTTCAACGACTTATGATCCGTATATAGCTCAAACATTTCTCCCAAAAGGTAATGTCTACACACCTTCAATGCAAAAATCACTGCAGCCAATTCCAAATCATGCGTAGGATATCCAACTTCATGCGGTCTAAGCTGTCGTGAAGCATAGGCAATCACTTTACCTCTCTGCATTAACACAGCTCATAATCCAGTTCCATACACATTTGTATAAACTACTAAATCCCAATTTCTCTCCAGAAAAACTAATACAGGTGCATTGGTCAATAAGTGTTTCAAGCTCTGGAATGCTTCCTCACACTTATCGGTCCATACAAACTTCACATCCTTTCGCGTTAGCTCGGTCATCGGTGTTGCTATCCACGAAAAATCCTTTATGAACCTCCGATAATATCCAGCCAATCCAAGAAAAATCTTTACCTCGGTCACTGTCTCGGGTCTCTTTCAATTATTCACTACTTCAATTTTAGTCTAATCTACTGACAACCCTTTCTCTGAGACTACATGACCAAGAAACTTCACCTCCTTCTTTCAAAAATGCCACTTCGAAAACTTCACCTTCACCTTCAGCTGATGCTGCCTCAGCGTCTCAAGCACCACTCTAAGATAAACTTCCTGCTCCCTTTCATCCTTAGAGTATATCAAGATATCATCTATGAAAACCAACACGAACCTATCCAGGTGCTCTCGAAAAACTCGGTTCATCAAGTCCACAAAGAATGTTGGCGCATTAGTCAGTCCAAACAGCATCACTAACCATTCATACGATCCATATCTGGTTCTAAATGCCATCAAAGGTATACTATCCTCTGCTACTCTAAACTGATGAAAACCTGTTATTAAATCCAACTGAGAAAATACCTTGGCCCTACTCAACTGATCGAACAAATCGTCAAAAATAGGCAATGGATATCGATTCGTTATCGTCTTCTCATTCAACTTACGATGATCGATGCATAACCTCAACGATCCGTCCGGCTTCTTAGCAAACACAGCGGCTGCTCCCTAAGGTGAACTACTAGGTCTGATAAAACTCTTGCCTTCTAAATCCACCAGCTGCTCCTTCAGCTCTCTCATCCCTATAGGTGTCATCCTACTTGGAGGCCTACTTTCTGGTTCTGCTCCAGGCACCAAATCTATCTGAAACTCAATGGCTCGTTTCAATGGCAATCCTACTACCGGCTCGAAGACATCCACAAATTCTCTAACCATGAAAACTCGATTCAACTCGTCCTCTAACTCCACAACACCCAATAAAGCATTCACCTCACAACTAGGGCATTCTATGGTATATACAATATGATCACTACAGTCAGGGTGTCTAAGTGATATTTTCCTATCATGGCAAAATATCCTAGCATCGTACTTACTTAACCAATCCATACCCAAAATAATTCCGTACCCTACAAAGTCAAATACATGCAAACTGCAAACAAAGGTATGACCTAACAAATCAAGCCCTAAGTGGTCACACTTCATCCCAAGTGTCGCATACCCTCCTATCAGATTAGCAACCCTTAAGGAAGTAACTAAGTATGTGGATTCTAGGTTAAGCTTATCTACCAAACAACGAGATACAAAAGAATGTGATGCACCAGTATCAAACAAAATGCTAACAGACATACCATGGATCTGAAGCATACCTCCCAACACTACCTTTCCTTTTTCCTCTGCCATTAGCCTTGAAGTAGTTGGCTCTGATGCAAATACTTTGCCCCTTCCATCCTTAGCAGGCTCTTTTCACTGGTTCTTGTAATGACCAATCTAATCGCAGTCGAAACACCTCACTTTTTTCTTCTCCGCAGTTTTCCTTCCTTTGCCTGTCCAGCACTCATAGGCATAGTGTCCTATCTTGTCACACTTAAAGAAGACAACCGCCGACTTTCCTTTCTTTGCAACTCCACCCTTCTGAGCTCCTTTCTTATGAAAGAACTTCCTTTTCTGACCCTACCTCACCTGGACCTCCTTCTCCTTATTCTTCCCCAAAGAAGCAAGCATCTCCTCATGTCTCAACCCCATCTCTACCACAACATCACAAGGATCCTTAATATGAGGTAATGTAGCCCTTGCCAACTCAGGCTTCAACCCCCTTATGAACTTCTCATTTCTCTTCATCACAGTATCCACAGTGGCATGTCCATACCTAGCCAATTCCTCAAACCTTCTAGCATACTTCAACATAGTCATGTCTCCCTATTCCAACTCAACAAACTTTCGATCAAGGTAGACTTCACCATCACAGACATGAACCTCTCCTCGAACATCCTCTTAAACTCAGCCCATGTCATCGTTTCTTCATTCACTCTAACTGTCATACTATTCCACCAGAATAAAGCTGCTCCCTGAAGCTGTCTAGAAGCAAGCCTTCTCTTCTGCTCATCATTGAGCCCCAAGTCTGCAAAGATCCTCTCACAATGCAACAACTAGTTCTCCACCTCAATAGAATCTTCAATTTCGATAAATGGCTTTCCTCCAAGCCTAACACAGTCTCTACTCAGAATAGCATATTTGTTGACCACCGAAGCTTCCTAAACTCCTCCTACAACATTTCCTCCAACCACTCCAGCAGCAACACCCGCCTGCATCATATTCATGACAAACTGATACATAGCTCCCATATCAACTTGCGGGACTCCATCACCCACATTTCCTGCTTATGCCTGCCTTTGGTTCCTTCTCATATTTGGTATGGCATTACCATTTGTTGTGGTGCTTCCCCAGGGATCCACTCTTCCACTTCTAGCATCCATATCTAAGCCTCGTGAGATACAGATGAATAGCCTAAGAGAGTAGGAGAATAGAGATATAGAATATACTTATATATAACAAATACAAGTATGTTACTATAGTGTTATCCCATACCCCGATCTTGGGCGACAAGGACTTCAAATTTGGAGAAAGGGTGGTTTAAGTGAAGCGAGAAGGGATTCGGATATGGCTTGTCCTAGGCAATTGAGGTTGAGGGACTTGGGTGGAATTACCAAGGAGGCTCCTGAAAAAATAGGTAAAAATACGATTAAATTCCAACTGATCTTGAATTGGGGCGCCATGATGAAGGATTTCAGAGATGGTTGGCATGTCTGCGACCATTGGCAAGCCTATGAATGTAGGTAGTATTTTGGTCACCGTCTTTAAGCCAATTCACTTTGGACCTTTTCCAGTCGATTTCTTCTTACTTCGGTAGCTTGGAGAGCTCGACTTCAAGATCAAGGAGATTATTATTCTCTCTCTCGGAAAGGGTCAAGATTCCTCAAGGATATTAAGATCAAGAATAGAATCCTGAATAGAAGAGATGTGGGATCTGATAGATCCCCAAATAGATATAGACCAAGATCTAAGGGATTTCCAAAGGAATTTGAGTTTCAGCACCAAAGAAGCAAAGGTAAAGGACCGAGGCACATGCTTCCACCAAATATCAACAACAGATCGTTCGAAACCTAGCTCTGGAAGCCAGTGTCCTTCAAATCTGAAAGTGGATCTAGTGAGAGAAGGGTCGTTAGATGCAAGGAGAATAGGACAGTGGTCGAAAAAGATAATTGGGAGGCCACCAACTGAAGAGAGTGGGTGAACATCTTCCCAAGAAGTATTGAAGAGAAAGCGATTGAGTTTGACCAGGGAGGGTTAGGGCATTTATTGCTCCAAGTGAAGGGACGATTATTGATAGGTAGGTCTATAAGGGTAAAAGACTCAATGAAAATATTGAAGTTTTCCGTATCCTGGCATTTGGCAGTGGAGGAATTTCTTTCCCCAGGAGAGCAAGTAATATTAACGTCACCCTCAAGTGCCTATTGGCCTAAGGAGTAATTGAATACTTTGGTACAAGAGGCGCATAGGGAGGATCCCTCAGGGATGGAGTATGCGCCATAAACGTTGGAGAAAAATAGATAGATTCGAATGGAATGTGTTCAAGGAACACGTGGAGGACATTTGTAACATCCTCTATCTGGAGGCCTGAAGCTAAGCACTACAAATGTTGCAGTCATCCAGAGTATTAACATCCGGTGACAAAATACGGTAATGTTAATGGTATCCATAATATCAGAAGCACTTGAATATGAAATAAAAATATCACATATTAAAACATTTTTCTGATTACTTTTCAAAATAACATTTCATATCCAAGTTACATAATCCCAAACGTTTCACAGGTTCAGATCAAATATAATATTTTAAAAATACGCCAAGAGCGACATATGAATATGCCCCTTTGGATGACCAGAGTACTATATAGTCATAACTGACATAATACAACATGGCGGAATCAAACAAAATAAAACAGCAACTCCTAATATCTATTAGTCAGCCACCTTCTTTGTCTCCAGAAGCTTTATTCGCTAACCTACTATAAACCTGTAAATCCTCAACCCTCGGCCTACTTAAATGTTAAGCACCCGAGATTTTAAGGGGAAAACATAAACTTCGAGTCAGACATAAAGCCTGGTGTGAATAATACTATACATCTTGGTCATTTGATATTAAGTGAGACTATGCCGCTTAGCGGAACGGGTTTCCCCTCACTAATATCCTTTTAAAACATATCTTTTGCAAATCATAATCTTGCAACCAAAATTGGTTAAAACTCTAAAGCATTATCATGTAAACATACATATCAAGTAACAAATGGACTATCAGTCCGAACACTATAGTTTTGTTTGGCTAACGACTAACCTTTGGCTGACTCGAGCCTACCAGACAATATAAACACATAATATAACATCTGTTAGATACTCCTCTTATGGACAGTCTATCCCTAACTTACTTTCTCCAGGTCAACTGATCCTAATGGTTTTGCGCGGCTCACCAATAACCTACCTCTGTACAAATATATTATATTCTGTGTATAACATCATTTTCGTCTTACCTATGACAAAGCACTACACACTGGAATTTTGGACTAAATTAGCTAGGGGCTAATAGCTAATGTATATGGCGCGACCTTATACTAGTCCCATCTGGTATACAAATCTCTGACTCATTTTACTTAGGGTAATTTTCCTTGAAAACCTCTTCTTCTCAAATTGATTTAAACCTTTAAATCAAACTTTAAACAGGGAAAATAAATTCTATGCTTTACTCAAATCACCTTGCCATGTTATATACACACACACACACATATATATACATATATATACACACACACATATATATATATATTGCGCGCACACACACACACACTTTACACAAATCTTTGTTGATGAAAATATTTTAAACCTTTGAAAGTACCCCTTTCGATCCCATTGAAAGTATTCCTTTCATAACCAAGTAAACCCTTTTATAACCTAGGCCGAAAAGCCAAAACATTCCTTTCGAATCCATTCATATAAACCTTTCGAAACCATTGAAAAACCTTTCCTTCAAAAGCTATAAAACCTTAGACATCCTATCTTTAAAACAATTAAACATTGCCTTTCAAAAACATTGAAAAACCTTTTCTTTCAAACCTTTTGAAACCATTAGGGAACCACCCCTTCGAAACCTTTCCTTTAAAACCTTTCGAAATCATTTGGGTTCAAGTAAAACATATGGAACATCCTTTCGAAACCATTTAGAACTATCTCTTTCGAAGCCTTTTGGGTTTATCTTTAAAAATCTCAAAGGGTCATAAAAGAACAGGGTCGAAAGAAACACTTTCAGAAGCTATTTCCTAAGTAAAGAAGTGATGGTGTCAGAACCAACCTTTCGAAAGCATTGGAGAAATGGCTTGGGTTTTATAAAACATAATAGCCCTTTCGAAGGCATAGCTTCGAAAGGTAGAAAGCGACAATAAAGGGGTTTCGACCTCGACGAAAGCATTTACCTAAAAACAAAGGCGCAACCTCTTAGAAACCATTCCTTTAAAACCAGTTGATCCAGTCGAAAGCCAACCAAGTCAAAAGCATCCCTTTTGAAAGCAAAGCAGGCGCGTTTCCATTTAAAAGCAAAATAACGTTTCGACCTTATCAGAACCCATTGTTTCGACCCAGCACCTTTCGCCTATATCCAATTCACTCTGTACCAAGTCTTTGATACCATGTTCATTGGTTTCAATGGTGATGGAGGGGAAACTACTAATTCAGAACCCAAGGTGCCGAAAATGGCGAAATAGGCAAAAAGCATGTTTAAACTGAATTTTATCTTTTTAAAGTAATCTTTTCAACTAAACTGCCTTGTTTGTTAAAATATGATTGGTTGCAAATTTTCTTTTCCAAAAACACTACCGAAATTTCAGAATTAAACAATTTAAATAATTTACAAAATACCCTTCTCCATTTATAAATATATAAAACATTTAAGTCCCATACTTCTTAAATAATTTTATATATCTATTAAATTACTTAGGAAAATTCCTAAAAATAATTTTTAATATGTTTTCGAACAAATATTAATTTCCAACCCAAAACATAAAAAATTTAGCCGTAAATAATTTTTAAACCCAAATAATCAATTTCCTCACTAGAAAATCAATATTAAATCCACATTAGTTTGGAAAATTATGGAAATTGAAACCCATCTCTAAAATATCATTTCAGATCTAAATCTAAATTTGCAAGGCATTTGAATGTCATTTAATATGGTTTTCAATCAAAACATATCATAAAAGCTATGTGAATAAGCATAAATCATCAACAAGCATATATAAACATTTTATCATTCAAAAACATGGCTAAACTTTGCAAGATACATCGGGTTTAACCTAAAACCAAAAATAATTAAAAAACATGAGATGCAGTCATTATTCACCTTAGCTTTGAGATTAAGGAGTTTGAGATTTGAATGGATTTGAATTGATTAATCTTCCTTCCTTTGATTTTATCTTCTTATTCTTTTAGCTTAATGGTTACCGGCCTCTTTGTTTTTGTTTTAGATTATGGACATATGAAATGAACGTGTAGAATGTACACGGCTTAAGGTTTAGGGTATAAGGATCTACTTATTCCTATATTACCCTTGTCTATTTCCTAACATTTTATTCCATTTCAATTTACTTAGTTCGTTTGTTTACATGGCACGGCTACCCCTTATTAATCACAAATCTCAATCCTCTAATCATTGCATTATTTTATTTAATCTAGCTAATTAAATATCCTAAATAATGTTACTAATAATTAGGGTCATTACAAACTCCCCTCCTTAAAGAATTTCATCCTTGAAATTACAATAAGGTACACAACAAATCAATCATAAAGGTAAAACATAGCATCAAACAAATCAGGATAAGCGTCTCTAATCCTGCTCTCAGTCTCCCAAGTACAATCTCTCTCATCGTTGCTCGATTGGACTTTCACTAATCTGACTATCTTATTTCTAAGTCTCTTCTCATCTCTCACAACTATCCGAACTGGCTTTCTACCTATAGTCAAGTCTGGTTCTACTACCAAGTCATCTAACACGGTCGGTACTATAGTAGACTCCGGGTCTCTAACACACTTCCTTAGATGAGAAACATGGAAAACATCATGGACTCCTGCCAAATTATTCGGTAACTCTACTCTATATGCAAGTTCCCCAATCCTCTCTATAATAGGAAATGGTCCTACGAATCTTGGTGCCAACTTTCTAATTTCCCGAATCTAATCACACCCTTCATCGGTGATACCTTAACAAACACATGATCTCCAACTGAGAACTCTAAGTCTTTCCGTCTTCTGTCTGCATAACTCTTTTGTCTAGATTCAACATCCTTCATTCTAGTTCGAATCAACTCAATCTTCTCTGCAGCTTCTTTAACCAAATCTATACCAAGAACCAAACTGTCCCCAGACTCTAACCAACAAACGGGACATTTTCGTGGCCTTCCATACAAAGCTTCAAACGGCGCCATCCGTATAGTAGTCTGATAACTGTTGTTATATGAAAACTCGACTAAGTGTAGATGGTCTTCCTATGATCTCCCAAAATCTAACACACAAGGTCTTAACAGATCCTCCAAGACTTTGTTAACCCTTTTCGTTTGCTCATCGGTCTGTGGATGGTAAGCAGTACTCATCTTGAGCTTGGTTCCTAAAATCTCCTGTAGACTCTTCCAGAACTCACTAGTGAACAAGAAATCTCTATCACTTACTATGCTACTAGGAATTCCGTGCAGTCTAACCCCATTCTTCATAAATAACTTAGCTAGAACAGGTGTCGTCCTAGTTGATTTATTTGGAATGAAATGGGCACTCTTGGTTAATCTGTCTACTATTACCTATATACTTTCATTTCCTCCATTAGATCTTGGCAACCTATCTATAAAATCCATAAAAATAGAATCCCTCTTCCATATCGGAATATCCAATGGCTGAAGCAACCCACTTGGCTTCTGATGTTCGGCTTTTACCTGTTGGCAGTTCAGACACCGCTTTACCCAAAAGCATTCATCCCTCTTCATACCTTCCCAGAAGAAACTCCTCTTCATGTCCTGGTACATCTTAGTTCCTCCCAGATGAATGGTGAACTTCGAACGATGGCATTCCTCCAAAACTTCATTCCTTATGTCTCCCACATCCGGGACACATAACCTACCTTTCTTTCTCAACCATCCATTTTGGTCAAGACTAAAATCCTTCAAGTCATCTCTCTCTATTCCATCACTTAACTTCCTAATCCGTTCGACCCACATTTCCTACTTGTGCCTGCCTTTGGTTCCTTCTCATATTTGGTATGGAATTACCATTTGTTGTGGTGCTTCCCCCAAAATTCACTCTTCCACTTCTAACATCCATATCTGTATTCAAGCCTCGTGAGATACAGATGAATAGCCTAAGAGAGTAGGAGAATAGAGATATAGAATATACTTATATATAGGAAATACAAGTATGTTACTATAGTGTTATCCCATACCACGATCTTATCTCTAATTCCTTAGGATTATGTTTTCTAAAATCATTTTAGTTTAATTTTTTTATTATAAACCTATGCTCTGATACCAAGTTGTAACATCCCCTATTTGGAGGCCCGAAGCTAAGCGCTACAGATGTTGCAGTCATCCATAGATTAACTTTCGGTGACCAAATACGATATTGTTAATGGTATCCATAATATCATAAGCACTTGAATATGAAATAAAAACATCATAGATTAAAACATTTTTCTGAGTATTTTTCAAAACAAGATTTCATATCCAAGTTATATAATCCCAAACATTTCCCAGGTTCAAATCAAATATAATATTTACAAAATACGCCAAGAGCGACATATGAAGATGCCCCCTTGGATGACCAGAGTACTATATAGTCATAACATACATAATACAACACAGTGGAATCAAACAAAATAAAATAGCAACTCCTAATAGCTTTTCGTCAGCTACCTGCTCGTCTCCAGAAGCTTTAGTCGCCAACCTACTAAAAACTAATAAATCCTCAGCCCTCGGCCTACTCAAATCAATTTTGAGCACCTGAGGTTTAAGGGGAAAAATATAAACTTCGAGTCAGACATAAATCCTGGTGTGAATAATACTATACATCTCGGTTATTTGATATTAAGTGAGACCACACCGCTTAACGGAATGGGTTTTCCCTCACTAATATCCTTTTAAAACATATCTTTTGCAAATCATAATCCTCTAACCAAAACTGGTTAAAACTGTAAAGCATTATCATGTAAACATACATATCGGATAACAAATGGACTATTTGTCCAAACACTATAGTTTTGTTTGGCTAACTACTAACCTTTGGCTGACTTGGGCCAACCAGACAATATAAACACATAATCTGTTAGATACTCCTCTTCTGGACGGTCTGTCCATAACTTAGTTTCTCCAGGTCAACTGATCCTAATGGTTTTGCGGGCTCACCAATAACCTACATCTGTACAAATATATTCCCTTATGTGTATAACATCATTTTAGTCTTACCCGTGACAAAGCCCTACACATTGGAATTTTGGACTAAATTAGCTAAGGGCTAATAGCTAATGTATAAGGCGTGACTCTATACCAGTCCCATCCGGTATACAAATCTCCAAGTCATTTTACTTAGGGTAATCTTCTCTTAAATTTTCCTTGAAAATATTTTCTTCTCAAATTGATTCAAACCTTTAAATCATACTTTAAACAAGGAAAATAAATTCCATGCTTTACTCAAATCACCTTGCCATGTTATATATATACTTTACATAAATCTTTGTTGATGAAAACATTTTAAACCTTTGAAAGTACCCCTTTTGATCCCATTGAAAGTATTCCTTCCAAAACCAAGTAAACCCTTTACAACCTAGGCCGAAAGGCCAAAAAATTCCTTTCGAATCCGTTCATATAAACCTTTCGAAACCATTGAAAAACCTTTCCTTCGAAAGCTATAAAACCTTAGACATCCTATCTTTAAAACACTTAAACATTGCCTTTCAAAAACATTGGAAATCTTTCCTTTCAAACCTTTAGAAATCATTGGAGAACCACTCATTCGATACCTTTTCTTTAAAACATTTCGAAAGTATTAAATCGATCAAACCTTTCGAAAGCATTTGGGTTCAAGTAAAACATGTGGAACATCCTTTTGAAACCATTTAGAATCATCTCTTTCGAAGCCTTTTGGGTTTATCTTTCAAAATCTCAAAGGGTGATAAAAGAACAAGGTCGAAAGCAACACTTTCGAAAGCTATTTCCTAAGCAAAGAAGTGATGATGTCAAAACCAACCTTCCAAAAGCATTGGAGAAGTGGCTTGGGTTTTATAAAACATAATAGCCCTTTCGAAGGCATAGCTTCGAAAGGTAGAAAGCGGCAGCAAAGGGGTTTCGACCCCAACAAAAGCATTTACTTAAAAACAAAGGTGCAACCTCTTAGAAACCATTCTTTTAAAACCATTTGGCCCAGTCGAAAGCCAACCAAGTCGAAAGAATCCCTTTCGAAAGCAAAGCAGACACGTTTCCATTTAAAAGCAAAATAACTTTTCGACCCTATTGGAACCCATTGTTTCGACCCAGTACCTTTCGCCTATATCCAATTCACTCTGTACCAAGTCTTTGATACTATGTGCATTGGTTTTGATGGTGATGGAGGCGGAACTACTAGGTCGGAACCCAAGGTGCTGAAAGTGGCAAAATAGGTAAAAAGCTTGTTTAAAATGAATTTTATCTTTATAAAGTAATATTTTCAACTAACCTGCCTTATTTGTTAAAATATGATTGGTTGCAAATTTTCTTTTCCAAAAACATGGCCGAATTTTCAGAAATAAACAATTTAAATAATTTACAAAATACCCCTTCTCCTCTTATAAATATATAAAACATTCAAGTCTCATACCTTAAATAATTTTATATATTTATTAGACCACTTAGGAAAATTCTACAAAAATTCCAAAAAATCATTTTTAACATGTTTTCTAACATATATTAATTTCAGACCCAAAATATAAATAATTTAGCCGCAAATAATTTTTAAACCCAAATAATCAATTTCCTCACTAGAAAATTAATATTAAATCCACGTTAATTCAGAAAATTATGGAAATTGAAACTTATATCTAAAATATCATTTCTGATCTTAACTAAAATTGCAAGGCATTTGGATATCATTTAATAGGGTTTTAACATCAAAACATATCATAAAAGCTATATGAATAAGCATAAATCATCAACAAGCATATATAAACATTTTATCATTCAAAAACATGGCTAAACTTTGCAAAATACATCTGGTTTAACCTAAAATAAAAAACAATTAGAAAACATGAGATGTATTCAATATTAACCTTAGCTTTGAGATTAAGAAGTTTGAGATTTGAATGGATTAGAATTGAATAATCTTCCTTCCTTTAATTTCTTTATCTTCTTCTTCTTTTAGCTTAATGATGTCCAGCCTCTTTTTTTTTTGTTTGAGATTATGAACTTATGAAATGAACGTGTGGAATGTACACGGCTTAGGGTTTAGGGTATAAGGATCTACTTATTCCTATATTGCCCTTGTCTATTTCCTAACATTTTATTCCATTTCAATTTACTCAGTTCATTTGTTTACATGGCATGGCTACCCCTTATTAATCACAAATCTCAATCCCCTAATCATTACATTATTGTATTTAATCTAGCTAATTAAATATTCTAAGTAATGTTACTAAAGTTAGGATCTTTACAACATAACGATGCTTAAGGACCTTAGAAAGCTTCTACTTGGACTCATCCTAAGCGGTGAGAATACCACCCCTGGAGCCATAGGCCTCAATAAATTCCCAATCGGTAAGAGAGGTGCCCCCAATACTACGAAAGAGGGCAGGAACAGGGTTACCGATCTTAAATTCTTGAATAAAGGGAATGTCTAACTTAAGTGTGGCAATAAAATTCCTAACAAGGGAACATTTATCAGGGGTTCCTAGGCTCCGAACATTCCCAGAGAGAATCTTCATAAGGAAAAGGAGACATGCTCCTTTTCCAAAGCATGCATGACAAGGATGCGCTCAAGGTTTAAAGAAATACCTATGCGATGTGCGATTTTTTTATTTAATGATTTATTAGTAGTAATAAAAATTGCAGACCGAAAAACACTACTAGCAAACATGGGCAAGGATCAAGTAGGGTGCTTCATCAGCTTGGCACTACGCCGAATCGAGTTGGTGGATAAAGCAAGAGAGTTAAAGGTGGAGCATTCCTAGGCAGGAAGGGGGAGAAGCATAAGGGAAGAGGGTTAGCACTAATCTGAGGAGGGGAATGGATGACCAGAAGGATAGGCTGATGAATCAAAGTGAGATCCGAGTCATCATCAAAATGTAATGCATACTCGTAAGGCGCGGGCCAGGGGGTCCAACTAGAAGGACCGTCAGCCTCGTCAGAGCCAACAAGGTTAACAACAACCTACTTGCTCTTGGCGATGGAATTTACAAACAGCAATCTCAGCTTCCACCTACATGATGTCAGTGTCTCTAGACTTTAGGGGAAAACGGTCATCTGGGGAAGGGTTATGTTCTGGGGAACTGATAAGGATGGATTGCTTAGGTTGCAAGTACGAATAACGCCATCACCAAAAATAAGGTCCATAGGGTCAAGAGGGGGGTGGAGATGCTCCCAGTGTTCCAGTGAAAGCTTGAAGTCTAGGTCAGCAAAGGAACTGATGATTGTGCAAGGGAGAGAGACTCCTTTGTCTATGCAAATATGGGCAAAGACACAGTGGCGGTCGGCGACCGCTCACTCACAAAAGTCGATCTCAATGAAGAGGCTAAAGGGTTTAAGTATGAAAAAAAGAGCAGGGTGGTTAGATCGGAGGTGCCATGGAATACCCTAACCTTAATTCAAGAGCGAGGGAAAAATCACGGTTGTAGGCTTGATGCTCGAGGGTCCACTTGGTGGTGTAAATGGCACCGCCAGGCTTGTGAAAGTAGAGGCGGTTGATGGCTCGGTTAAGGAGTCTAGACGATGGAAAGCGGACAATGTAGCTACGATCGGATTAAAGGGCAATATCCCAATCGGAGTGGAGGAATGCTATGGTGAGGCACTGGCGAACGGAGTTGACAGTCCAGAAGCCATCGATAACTGTCGGAACCACCAAGTTATCCGAGGGAACATGAGACTGCATTTTGACATTTTAGACTTGAGTGGAAGTGATAGGCGATTGATTTGGAGGGGGGTTGTGGTTGGGAAAATGGTAAAAAAGGAGTGTAGGAATCAAGATATGGGTCCTCAGTATCCTAAGGATCTTATAATTAGATTTACAAGATGAAGGGTTATCCTCGGTAATAGAGAGGGAATGAAATGTAGCTTTTTGTAGTTTCATTTTATGTCTGGGACACTCAAAGACGGAATGCCACCTGAACCCACAGGAATAGCACAAGTGTACATTCCTACATTGCTTGGCCAAGTGTCCACGAAGGGCATAAGCAAGCAACGGTGATTTAATGAATTAAATTGGAAATAAAGTAGGGAATTTAGTAAGGTTATTATTTTTGAATTTCTGGGGAAATTCATAACTAATAACGAAAAATGCATTTTTAAGTTATGATTTGGGAAGTTTATTATTACATATAAAATAAGTAAGGTTCCATACATTATAATAAAGTTTTTATAAAGAATTCATTGTTTAAGTAAATGACAAAATAATTGATATTACTGTAATTATAGTAGGAAATATTATTATTGTTGTTTGAGTAATAAAATAAAGGCACTTTTAAAATAATAACATTATTATTATTACATATATGTTTCCAAAAGTGTTTTTGGTTAAATTATTGTTATTTTAAGATAAATGAAAATAAGTAAGGTTTCATAGCATGATATTATGGTTGTTATGTGCTAACAAGTATTTTGATGTAATAGAAGAGCAGGAAATATAACTAACCGGGCTGGATCCCCATAAGCGTACATATGTCATATTTTCCTATGCAATAGCTCTCGAACATATGGCCAAAGTATATAGGTTAGGAATAGGTCATACCTACAAAATGATTTGGTATATCTCTTGCATCAGGGTGATCAGTTGTTGTTTAATGGTTAATATATTGAAACATGTATATTATTTGATATATCGAATTTGTGTAATATATAATTGTTGAAATGATATATTTATGTTTAGATTCCACTATGAGATTTACCTTTTTATGTTTATTTTTTAAACTTTCTAGTATATACTCATGGTCCATTGTATTTGATTTTAGAATTTAGTTGTAAGCGTATTTTGACGGTGTTTATAATTTATTTTTGATGTTAAAATCAAAGGGCCATCACAATGATACTTATAAATGTACTAGTATAGATTGCACATATATGCATCTAATAGTTAAATGTATTTACTATTTATTTAATAGAATTTAGTGGAGGATGTGTGTTGTAAGTGCAAAAGTTTTGGTAGTCACAACACTTTTATTTCAAGCAGTCTTGTTGGTGGTGTCAGATGCAAATCGATAGTGAAATTCTGCTGATGGGTGTTCTTAAATGGGGTGATGGTGGAGGCCACAACCGATGGTGATATTTCGTTGATAAGTGGTCATAAAAGGTTACAATAAAGGGTATTTTCTGAATATCGAAACAACATGGTTGAAATCCTGCTGATTATATTTTTACTATTAATAGTAGAGATGTAGTTCATACACACCACACACATATACATTTAAAATAATAATATATATATGTATGTATTTATATTTAAAGGCATTTAAAATTATATAACTATATAAAGATATTTTCGGAAAATTATTAGTTTATTATTATTGGTTGAAGCATATACAAATATATATGATACTTAAATAGATCTAAAAGATATACCTCTCTTTGAAGTCATCTAGCCAAGAGATGATACATTGGTGAATAGCTTTTCTTATCGAACCACCATGGTCTTCTCCTTTCTCTTTGATTTGCAGTGTCAAGTGAAAAGAACCACCAAGGGGGAAGAGGAAGCTAGGGCCAGACAAACAAGGAGGTAGAATAAATTTTTGTCTATTTTTTTATATGGAGGCTATACTATTTATAGCCATCTCAACACACAAATGTCTCCTTCTTTTTCTCTAGATCCGGAGGCTGATCTTTTACTCCTTTTGCTTCCTTATATGGCTGGCCTAGGTTAGACATAGTTTTGACTTGAGTTGACTTCATGTTGAATCAAGTCAATTCGACTATTTCCTAACTCCAAAACCAATAGAATCATTGTATGACTTTTATACATCGTTCTGTCTGATTTCAGCCTAAAATAAATAACTAAAATTTGTTGTAATATTAATACAACATTTTTATCAATTTAATATTGATCAATAAATTTTTTTTGATAACAAGAATAAAACTTTATTCAAGCAGACCACTAATTATAATGTATCGGGGGCTCGTACCCATGACCACTAGAATCTCTGTCTAAAGCACTAACCTCTAACCACTTGAGTTAAAGGTCCTTGACATTATCTATAGAATTTATATGTTAATTTTATCCTTGGTTGTTTTTCAAAAATAACTTATAATGTAGTTGTATTAACTTTCTTGTGTGAACTCGATCGATAGTCAATATTAAGACAATTTAAACATCAACTTTGTATGGACTTTTGTTAAAGTACAATATAGGGTCAAGTTCAACACTTACGAATCAATAAGAAGAAATTGTTTTCCTCATCAAATATAAGCTCATTTAGCGACGATAATTTATACATGTATTCTTTTCATCATCACTGTATCACTTATATACCTAGAGTTTGGTCTACGATCAAAAACTAGATTAATATGCTAATTAATTACGTTGGTCAATTTTAAAGTATATGGTTTAATCTGATAAAATTTATAAATTAACCGTTTTTCTTTGGCCAGAGACTTTGATTTTAATTTGACTTATCAATTATGGTGATACTGACCTTCTATAATAAAGGAGACAAATCCTCTCTTGAGTAGTTTGTCACTTCAAGTGTTTCAACATGTACCCAACTATGGACGTAACATCGTTGTTATTCCATGTGGTTGCCCATAATCAAAGTACGGTTTAACAGTAAAGTTTGACAGTACTCTCGAGTCAGAAGGCTACTATACATTATTACCTTGCGATCATCTATTTTGACTAAGTTACATAACCTATGAAGACTTTCATTGAGTTGTTCTGTGATTGTTCCAAACAACCACAAGTATGTAACTCCTTGATGCCCCCAATGGTCATGAGTAAATCACTGTCCATCATATGGAGAGCGTTACATACACTAGTTTCAACATATGTATCAATGTCCCTTTCTCGATACATCTCGACTAGGAACACTTAAGGAGTAGTGTGTGTGTATCGATTCAATACTCATGGTTACAAACACATCCATAACGGTAATCGATAAAATACTTTTCATACAAATTTTCTACTTATATATGTCTAATGTTATTTAATTCATTTTATATATATAACAATATATATATATATATATATATATGAAAATAAAACTAGATGATTACGTCATCTCTAGCAAGATTCTCTTATAGAGTTAAGTTACATAATAAATTACGTAATGCCCTCAGGGCACACCCTTAACTCTATCAGGATGAAGTTAGTAGGAAGCATCCGAGTCATTGAATTCTATTCGAGTGTGCCATTGCACAAACCTCGCATCTTCGTATCGAGTAACGAATTGCCATAGCCAATGAAAATAGGATATGTCATTCACATTAATTATAAATAAGATAAGTCCAACCCTTCCTATAGAGGCAAACAATGGGGGACATGTTGCTTGTTATTCCTGAATAAGAGTAAACAGGCCTATGAAGTCAAAGCCCAGAAGTAAAGGTCCATATAGCGCACACCAACCAATAGTCTCCACCAGCCTAATGGCCTCTTTTACTTTTACATCCTAACCAGCTAATGGTCGATCACCCCTCCATACTTGGTCAAAACCTCGGCAACAAATCCCCTTAGTCTCCATACATCCCTCATCATATCACCTGATAACTAAGCTACAACTATATAATGCCAATTCTCTAGATCCATCTGTCACCCATGGGTCTCGTCTACATCTCAACTTTTTTTCGTAACTAAACCTGAAAAATATTTTAGTCACTCTTGCAAAAAGAGGCGGTAACCCCATACTGTTCGTCTTACAAAATCACCTCAGTGGCACTATTAACCAAAAATAGTGTTACTATGCAACAACCACTCTACTTACGAAACTACTTACTTGCAAAAGCTCTAATGTATAGTAACTACTCCTTGTGGCATGCAATTTTTATGACATAACCATGTCATGGTACGACCCACCGGCTAGCATGCATCTTAGTTATCTCCACATGAAATCCAAATTAGCCACTATCTAGGCCGTAGATAACAATCAACGGTCATGAGGAAACTTGGGGCTTAAGGCATTAATCCAAGCCCTTCAAGGCATGATTTTTTAACTATAAATAAGGGATCTCGTGCACTTATACAAGGATCGAATTTTCTACCCTTAAGAGATATATTTTCTAGTCCAAGCTCTGGTAATATCCATAAAAAATTCCTCATGTAAGCTAAAGCACTAAGTAATAGGAGAATTAGTCGTTGTTAATGTAGATCTCATTCGAGATCGAACCACTCTACATCTTAAGTCATTTACTTTAATTACGAAACTTATTACTTTTAACTATTCCTAATTTTACATTTTAAACCACGGTCTTAGAAAGTGACCTTTATAAGACCCATCTCTAACACAACTCCGAGGTTAGCTAGAAATCTACTCAAAAAATACCTTTTCCTTCCTTTAGACATAATGGATCATCTTCGCATCAACTGACCGAAAAACGCTCACATAACCGAAGCTATTCTTATTAAAGAGTGTGATGAAGCCAAAGCCATTATCAACAAGCATACCTAAAATCTAGTCGCACCACAAGCACGACTAGAAAACATAAAAAATTGAATAAGAGCTTAAGCACCTCTGCATAAAGTCAGAGTGAGTATCTATTCTAGAAACAAAAGTTGCTACACTTAAATCCTCTCTCATAGACACACAAGTTGAGATAGTTTAGGCTTAAATTGAACTCAAGGAAAAGGATGACATGATTCGTGAGAAGGATGGTGAGATAGAGGGCTTTGAAAATGACCTCTTCAGCTTATATGAGATGGTATTCTGCTCAAGGAATATGTGGTGGTTATAGATCTATGATCAAATCATCATTGATTTGCATTATAAAATTATGGATAATGAATGTAAGAGAGATGAACTTAAGGACTATGCTTTTTAAGAGTCTAACATTCTTGTCAGATATTTTGATCCTTGTGAAATCAAGGCTCTAGAGAGAGGTAGGGCTAAGGTTGCAAAGGAAAAAGGCTAAAGAAATAGCTCATAGGATAACTTTTGAACTCTATGCCTAGGAAACAGTTAATAAACTCACCTTCGACATCCTTGATGATCCTTCCACTTCTATGGTACAATACTTGCAAGCAACACTACCATTGCAGCAGTTCTGGAGCATTCTATCCAGACTTCAGAAGCTCTAACATACATCCCCAAGCCATATGTTCCTCCATTCGTGATCTCTCCTCCATATATTCATTTATCTCCTACCTTTAAGAAGGAACTGGTTCTAGTTACTCCTTGACTAGAAGTACATGTATTTTTGACAAGCCCTCAACTAAAGGTATTCCGGTTACTTCTCCTTTAATGTAAATGCTAAATATTACTTGTAACGACCTGTATTTTACGTATTGGAGGAATGTAAAATATTATTTTTAACTTCACATGAGGTTGTATGACTCTATAACTTTGGGAAATGCCTACTAGTGATATTTCCTATCTTTAGAAATTTTATCGAACGATTTTAACTCTAAAAACCTGTAACGGCTATAACTTTTAATAAAGGCCGAATTTGCATCCGACACCACTTCCATTAGAAAGATATGATGGTTTTCGTTTCCATAGAGTAGTCCTAAAAGTGATTTGTACTTTTTGGCTAGAAGATATGGCTATTTGAAGATTAGCAGTTTATGATCAGCTTAGTGGGTAATTGGTGAGGTTTGGAGGGAAGCCCACTAACTCATTTTAGGTTTAGAGGCTATAATAGGCTGAACCATCATCCCCAAATCATTTTTACCACTTCTCGAATAGATCTAAGCTCTTATTAACACATTCTACATCCAAAACCTTTTCTTTTCTCGTACAAATCAAGTCAAATCATATATCAAGGGTAGATTAGCAAGGGTATTCATTAGAGATCTTCAAATCTGCATTTTTGAGGACGAAAAAATTAGATATTTGCTGTTCATTTTTGGATTTGCCTCGTTTTATGTGCAAATCTCCACTTTCTGGATGTTTGATGAGTGATTTATCTCTACCTTATTTATATGTATATATAGGTTTTAACATGTTTTGGAACCATTTTTAAACTATGTTTTATTGCTATTTATCAACCCTACCTATAGTAAAAACGTGAATAAATGGATTTTTAACGTTCTAGATCTGTTATTTGGATATGTAATTATCTTGATATATGTTAATTTATGTTGTAGACACCTTGTATGATGATTTCTATGATTAATTGTGTGATTTGCATGTTTGAATGTTATTTGGTGCATGTATGGTGTTTGTTTTATGCTTGTATGGTTGAAAACGCTCATAAGAGTGAACTCGAGGTAGGAACAGTGAAATCGGACTTCGACGGATAAGCTCAAAGACGTTAGGAGTTGTATCGATGCATATGGAAGGCACGTGGATCAAAGAACAGAGCATAGTGGTGAAATCAGTGTGAAATTGAAGATTGGAGAAGTTTCATCATTTATGTTCAAAGTTTGGTGTCCGGTTGTGGTCTGCTTGGGGGTTGGCTTGGTGTCTGATAATGTTGTGTTTGGTGGACGAGTGGGATTTGCTTTTTGGTTATTGCTTGGAGTCGTGCTCGATGTTTTTGTTGGTCAGCTCGGTTCGGTATCCGAGCAAGATTTTATATCCGGTGCTTAGAGTTATATCCGATGTTTTTATGGGTTAGTTAGTTTCAGTACCCGAGTAAGATTATATGTCCGATGCTTGGAGTCATGCCCAATGATTTTGTGGGTTAGCTCGGTTTGGCACCCAAGCAAGATTTTTTGTTTGGTTTTATGTGCTGCTTGGAGTCATGGGAAGGGTTGTGTGACGCTCCACCTCTATGTTCACGCTAGCCAAGGACACTACGGGGTAATGCCGTCGACTAGCACGAAGAATAAGGCTGTTGAGCAGCGACCATCTGTGTAATTGCTTTGTGCGAGTACCGATATGTCAGATAATATAACTTACATTTCATTTCAAGAGGAAACCCGACATATCTAACACAAACTCAAAGCTACCACACAGTGGCTATATGGCCTTTGGAAAACAAATATAGAAATAAACATAACAGAAATCAGTCACAGATATTCATATCACAAAGGCGGAAACAGATATGAATATAACACATAAAAGCGTACATCAAAGTAATGGTCATATAAGATCCATTACGTCACAAAAGAACAGATACAAGTGCCAGATAAAAGAATATGTATACATCAAGGAGTCCCTATCTCGAATGTATAAAAGCAAAAACTACTAAGCTAAGTAGTTAGCCAAAAGTCAGATAATAGTCCCAAATGAGGAGTCAAGCAGAAGCACCTGTAACATCTCGGTCTGACCCGAGTATTATTTAATAAGAAAATAATAAACGGATCAGTCTAACTATAAATATCAGATAAAATGACATAGGGTAAGAGATATAACAAATACGTATGATAACCATAATGCCATACTGTGACAAGTATACATTTAATAACAACAAAGTCATACAATATCTCAAGAATCTCAAAGCACCAAAAAGAATGTCATATTCTTTATTTTATTCACCAAACCCCAATTATTGACAAACATACCATTGCCGATCACAAAAGGAGGTGAAACATAAATTCTAGAAATCATCAGCCAGAAATCCAGAAATCACAAAGGGGGAGGCCTATCACAAACGGGAGCATGAAAACTCACCAACACGTGTATCACAAATGGAGCGCTATTCCATAACTTAGGAGCAACGACGCAGTACAATAACGGTATGTCCGATGAACCAAAAAGCCAGGACATAGATGTAGTACAATAACGGTACATCCGATGAACCAAAAAGCCGGGACATTGATGTAGTACAATAATGGTACATCCGATGAACCGAACACCATAAAAGAACGTGGGTCGCTAGCCCATAAAAGAAATGAGACGAAGCTCATAAAACAAGGTAAAGTCCCCCACGTGGACAAAGAGACATCGCACATTGCTAGTCTAAACCATAAAATGATCATCATCGATCATCAAGAAGTGTGGATTACACTAAGCTAGTAAATATAAGAGTTTAGCTTCATGTCCCATAACCACTTGCTTAACTCAAATATTTACGAACGGATTGTAGATTTCCACTCGAAAGTTGTCACAAGAGTTCAATCGAACAAGTCCAAGAATTAACCGACGAAGTAAACGCAAGCGTTTCATACCACTTGTTTTACTAAGCCGTTTAATTAGATTTCTCATACGAATGAAGTAAAGGTTTGTATATACTAATAGATTAGTAAACGGTTTTAAAAACGAGCTTTATATTTAAAAATAGAATTGAAATCATCTTTGTGAAAGAGTTTGAGTATTTACTACTAGTATAGAAACCTTTGTATTTGAAAGTGACAAATCACAAAAATGATTGTAGAAACAATCAATCACCAAAGATTCACATTCGAAGACGTGAATCAAATCCAAAGAAATCGATACCAAATCCATCAAAATGGATATTCCCAAAAATCCCGAAAAAAGAAGTCATCAAAGTCGATAAAAGTGATGACAACTATCTAGAGCAACTAAAATCGATGAGCAATGGAAATTCAATCAAGAAAAGCCTAAATAGGCAAAAATGCATAACTCCAGACGTCTGGGGGTCAATCCAGACGTCTGGATTTAGGTTCTGGAAAATCCAGAAAAACCCTTCCAGACGTCTGGTTCGGCAAACCAGACGTCTGAAACCTTTTCAGACGTCTGAACTAAAAAATCAGACGTATGAATTTTGGTTCTGTCTTTTTTTTAATCTGCGTGCATCCATTTTTGCTCCAGGTCCAAACCAGACGTCTGGACTTGGTCACCAGACGTCTGGTCACCTGGTCTGGGCAACATTTTGCCTAGGCCAAAGTGGCCAAAACGTATCGGGAGCGCTTAAATGAGCAATGGCGACTAAGGATTTACACCAAGCGACAACACGGCCTTATAGGCTCTTCGATACACCCCGAATATCAATGTCCAAACATCATTTTCATAAAATTGGACCAAAGCACCAAAATTTGGAAAATTCTCCAAATCAATTCAAATCAAAAGCAAATGAATATGCACAAGTGTTAGGAATTCATACCTAACAACAATGATAGCTATAGACGTAGATGTGAGTTAAAGAACTCACCTTTAAACCCAAAAACAAATGAATGAGAAGCTTTTAAAACAAGGCAAGGACAATTCCTCTTCAACACACCTCTAGAATCTTCAATCTACTATCAAAGGTGAAGTTTTTTCCTAAGTTAGGGTTAGGAATTTCTAAGAATTGAAGAGAGATTGAGATGGAGAAGAAGAAGATGATGCTTACCTTAGCTTCTCTTTGAATTTGGAGCAAGAATTTGTATTTGCAAAGGAAACTAGGGTTTTGAATTTTAATTTCCCATTCCTCTCCTCATTTTTACTGAAGCTTGAATGTTAGGAAAATAAGAATGAAGTGAAGAGGAGAGGTGGACTGAGCTAGGGTGTTAAGATGGGTTAGTGGGCTGAAACCCAAACCCAAAGCCCTAGTAGAAAAATAGCAAATTCTACTCAACTCCAAACATATCGATGCTTATACTCAAAAAAGTTGTAAACGTCATTTTGGACTCATTGGAAGTGGTCTCGAGTCCCAATTTGACTGTTTACAAAAAGTATCTTTTCAGACTTTAATCCGATTAACGATGCTATATTTAAATAATGTATTCAAATATACAATCGTAAAATATGAGGTTTGTTACAGGTTGCTTGGGGCTTGGCTCGGGTATAGCTAGACAAAGAAGGAAAGTTAAGGATTTTTCATCATGACGCAGCGATACTTCAGGGATTTCTTCATGGCATGTTCTGAGGTTTTTAAGGGTGATATGGAGTGAAGTTGGAAACTCCAAATGACTCAAGATGACCTTGGATTTTGTATGGCGACTAGTGAAGCTACAACGTAGCAATTCGACATGTTAACAATGACGAAGACTTTGGAACTTTGGTAAGATGGCACTGTGACTTGTGATGTGTGTTTAGAGGCATTTCGAAGATAACAACTCAATGTGGTGAGTGACTATGGTATCTGAATATCTCATAGAGTAGAACATGAGGTTGTGATGCTTATGAGTGGGACAAGGTAGTTTGCATATACCTAGGGCAGTCTATGGTACCCATATTTTGGACTTCTACGTGTGTCCAGTTTTCATCCATCTGTGTGGGCATGATTTGAGCATCTATGGGGTAGTTCCACTATCCGTACACATGTTAAAGGATCAGTGAATAGCTCTGGGGTTGCGATTCTCATAGTTGGGATAGGGTAGTATGTATGTACCTAGAGTAGTCTACATGTACCCATATTTTAGACGTCTACGTGTGTCCAATCCCTAGCCATCATCGTAGGTAATAAGTTGAGCATCTGTAAGAGTTATTGTATATCTAAAGCATTTGAGTGGTAGATGCAAGGCCACGTGATGGTTGTTTTATTTGCTGTGTGTTTGATATGTTATATGATAGCCCAATACCCTATATTCTCCAATTGTGATAGTATTTTATCATATGTTGTTTTTATGTGCTAACTCTTTGGATACAGAGATAGGTCAGGTATGACTATTCATGCCCTATACCAATATTTACCGTATACGATTTTTATAGTATTTTTGAGATGATGTATCGCTCATACCAGACTGTTGTCTGACCCGAGGTTTTATGCTTTGCTTCTTATTATCTCGGGTACTCTTAAATGAGTAGATTAGGGATAATAGGTCTGGATAGCGCATGGAGCTATATGGAGTATGAGCAGGAGGCTACGCTTTCATATGTCTATACTTGGAGCTTACTATCGCTTATATTCCATTGTGCAGTATTATGGAGCTATACTAATACTTGTATTATCTTAAAGACAGTTTAGAGTTTATTTGGCAGATTTGGGACGTATAAACTCTATTTTTTCAGTTTCTGTATAATCTGTGAACCTATTTCACTCTGATGTTTTTGTTTATGGTTTATTTGATTATATCACTGTCTTGTCTGTTTTACATCTATGTTATTATATTTTGTTTGTGCACTGTAAGATGTTCTACAAGTTATGTGCTTGGATTTTTATCACTTCACACCCTTTCCTACCGTCCTACATTGGCCGGGTACCTCCTCGGCGCATTATACAAGTATATTGGGCATCGAAGGTGTGAGGTGGTCGTCACCTTTGGTATCAGAGCATAGGTTGTGTAGACAACCTAAGTTGATACTTGGATCCATTAATGATAAGGAAGGAGTCATCGCCTTAGAATGGATTGAGTGATATATGAGAGAACATACTTGTTATATTTTGGTTTTCAAAACTGTATAGTAGTATATATAGTACATAAGTTGCATTGCATTCACGGACACCACTTATTCCTTTTAGAGAGACTGATCATTCTTATTATAGCTTACCAGAATGAGCTGGCAAAAAAGGAATGTTGCTATGAACTCCATTTCTAGAGTTAAGGAGGGGGCAGGATCGGGGGCTGCTAACCCTAACTTGTAGAACATGTTCGCTGAGTTGGTGCGAAACTTGGTTCAAAATGCCCAAGTTGATCCTACTACGGCTATTGGTGGTGGTGCCCTGGTGCAAGCGCCAAGGGCTGACTTTGCCAAGCTAAACAAGGGTTACTCTACTTTGGGAGGCAAACCGTTCCTCAAAATGAAATCTACCATCGAAGTGCAGGATTGGTTAGACACCTGCGAATGCACCTTTGAGGATTTGGAGTTAGAGGATGCAATGAAGAGGAAGCTTGCCTCTAGACAACTTAAAGAACAAGCTATGGGGTAGTGGAACTCCATCAAGATTACTACTCCTGAGGATCAGATTACTTGGGAGCAGTTTAAGGCGAGGTTTGAAGAGAAATTAATATTGACTACTTAGAAGTCTATGCTCTTTTGAAAGTTTGCTAACTTGAGACATGGGGATATGTCTATTTTCGAGTACATGGCTGAATTCTACATGCCGTCGAAGTATGGTCTATCTTTTATTGATACTTCACCCAAGAGAAATGAGAAGTTTATTATGGCTTGGATAATTATCTTGGAGAAAAGCTAGTAGGGCATATTGATGAGACCTTTGAGAGGCTAGGGAGAAGGCACTTCGACATGAGAGTCTATATCCTAAGCCCAAGTCAGTTGTTATTCCCAAGTGTGAGCCAAAGATGCAAGCCAGTGGGGGAGGCAAGTGGAAGGACAACAATAACAAGAAGAAGCTTAAGAAGGGGGCCAAAAGAAGGGCAAGTAGGAGCCTACTTGCTATAATTGTGGAGAGAAGGGCCATCTTAGCAAAGGTTACAGAAATGAGAAGAAATGATGTTTTAATTGCAACAAGCTAGGGTATCCGAAGAAGGATTATCCAAAGCCACTGAAGAATAAGAAGGTTGTGTCTACTTATGCTTTAAATGCTACTCCAGCATTGTCGAGTGCTTCATCAGGGAAGGAGAAAAGGAAGAGCGTCGTCATACAGGGCATGCTTTATATTTCTCATACACCTATGCGTGTTTTGTTCGATACCGGGGATTCAAATTCCTTCATATCTAGTGATTTGGTAGATAGATTGGAGTTGAAACCCAAGATAGTTGATCGACCTTTGATTATTACAAACCCAGTTGAAAGATCGATTAGCCTTTGCATGGTTTGTCGAGACTTAGCCTTGTCGAGTCGTGGATGTTTGTTTGTTTGTGATTTCTTTGTTTTGGGTTTCATAGGGCTTGGTATTATCTTGGGGATGGACTGGCTAAGGAAGTATGCGGTAGTGGTGGATTGCAAGAGGCTGTTCGTGATAATTAGGGTTATGGAGGGGCGGACGGTAGTGATTAGTTGCCTGTCAGAAGATGGGGTTATGGTTAGCATTCTATATTCACTCGACATTCCACAAGATGAGTTGCCATCTATGCCTATCGTGAGAGAGTATCCAGACATGCTTGAGGAGGTGATCGGGTTAACCCATACCGAGAGATTGAGTTTCACATAAACTTAGTAAAGGATGTCATGTCGATAATTATGCCCTTAAGGCATATGCACCGAAAGAGCCGAAGGATTGGAGGTGCAAGTGAATGACCTTTGAGGCTAGGGTTCATTCGTACGAGCATATCTGAGTGGGACACACCTGTAGTAGTACCTGTGTAGTTAAAGCCCTGGTAAAGTCCCGCAAAATCCACGATATAACGCATAGCGCTCTTCGACCGCTATGCTATTTCAATTTAGCGCTATTGAATAGTAGATCCACTTTAAGACCCGCTATTTTTTGCTACACCTGCTAAATCGAGACTTTTTAGAACCCTTTTAGCAAATTTAATATTAAAAAGTCGATTTAACCAGTTCTCTTTTGAACCAAATCAACAAAGATAGGGTTAAGACCTAATTTTAATATATAAGTGCTCAATATAAGTTAGATATTTATTGTAGTCACCAAATCTATTCTGCATAAATCATGATATTCTTTGGTTTTTTATATAAGATTAATAATATTCCTTTTTCCTACACAAATAATGTGAGAATAAGAATAAATTAACTCTAAAAATTTGGTTTTATATATAATGAATTTTTTGCACCTCCGCTATTTTCCGCTATATCCTCGCTTTATCCCCATTATAACTTTTTACACATTTGCTGTTATTGAACTGCTAAGCGCTTTAACTACACAAATCACCACCAAGGCATATGGCTCTCTGAGGTTGTGTGTAGATTATCGTGAGCTGAAAAAGGTGATGAAGAAGAACAAGTATCCACTCCTGCATATTGATGACTTGTTCGATCAGCTCCATGGTGCGATGGTGTTCTCTTAGTTGGACCTTGCGATGGGGTTTCATTAACTAAGAATAGCAAAAAAGAGTGTTCCGATCACAATATTTCGTACACCGTTCGGATTCTATGAGCGATTGGTTATGTCTTTCGGCCTGACCAATGCACCGGCATACTTTGTTGATCTTATGAACCATGTTTTTAGGGGTCTGCTAAATAAGTTTGTACTTGTATTCATGGACGATATCCTTGTTTATTCGAGGTCTGTGGAAAAACAGAAGGGGCGTTTGAGGATTGTACTCGAGGTGTGAACGAAGCACCGACTGAAGGTGAAGATTTCAAAGTATCACTTTTGGAGGAAGAAAGTGCATTGGGTCTCCTTGTTTTCTAGTAGGGTATTGTTGTGGATCTTGCGAAGGTGGCAGCTGTACAGGACCAAGATCGACCCAAGACAGCTACAGACGTGAGAAGTTTCCTTGGATTGGCAGGATATTGTAGACGTTTTATCAAGGACTTATCTTAGGTAGCAGCATCGTTAACCAACTTGACGAAGAAGAATCAGACCTTTATTTAGGATGTGAGGTGCAAGCACGCGTTCGTAAGCTTGAAGGAAAGGTTGACGAGCGCACCGGTGTTAGTCATTCCGAGCTAGAATGAGGAGCTGATAGTATACACAAATGCCTATGGTACTAGACTAGGTGTAGTGTTGATGCAGAGAGGTAAGGTAGTCACCTACGCTAATCGACAACTAAAACCGCATGAGAAGAAGTATCCAACTCATGATTTGGAGTTGGGGGCGATATTATTCGCTTTGAAGATATGGAGGCATTATTTGCTTGGGGAGAGGTTCAAGTTGTATACGGACCATAAATCATTGAAGTATCTATTCTCCTAAAAGGATCTTAACCTTCATCAACAACAATGATTATAGTTCCTGGCCTCCTACGACTTTGGCATTTCCTATACCCTTGGTAAGGGAAATGCGGTCATTGATGCTTTGAGTAGGAGACATTCAGCTTGAAGCAATGTTCCTAGAGTTGAAGCAGTTGGAGTTTATCATTGGCTATGATTTTAGACCTTGATGTGAGCTAGAGCCAGAAGTGTTGGCTAGCTTAACAATCAGGCCTAACTTGATTGAGTGGATCAGTACTAGTTAGAGGCGAGATGATATCATAGCCGAGATCATGGCGAAGATAGAGAAAGGGGTAGAGTCTGAGGAGATGAAGCAGTATGAGCTCGACCATGATGGTTGGCTCCATAAGAAAGAGAGATTGTTTGTTCCTGATGTCCATAGGTTGGGCGATGAGGTGCTATGTGAGGCCATCATTCAAGATTGACTATACATCCCGGAAGCAAAAAATGTATCATGATATAAGGCATAAATTTTATTAAGAAGGGATGAAGAATGACGTTGGGGCATTCATCTCGAAGTGCATGAACTATCAGTTGGTGAAGGCAGAGCAAAAGAAACCGAGTGGTTAGCTACAACCTCTCGTAATTCCCAATTCGATGGACTTCATTGATGGATTGTCGAGGACCAGAGGATGGTATGATAGCATTTGGGTCATAGTCGATAGACTGACAAAGAGTGCATGATTCATACCCGTTAAGTTTAGTAGAACGACATCTAAATTGGCTGGGTTGTATGTGAAGTGGGTTGTGTGATTCTGTAGTGTGCCAAAGAGCATTGTGAGCAACTGAGACCCTTTGTTCACTAGCAGATTTTAAAAGAGCTTACAAGAGGCGTTAGGGACAAAGCTGCATCTTAGTACAGCTTATCACCCACAAATTGATGGGTAGACTGAGAGGGCGAATCTTATTCTGGAGGATCTCTTGCAAACCAGTATTCTCGATTTTGATGGCTTGTGGAACGATCATTTACACTATGTAGAGTTCGCATACAACATCAGCTATCTGTCGAACATCGGTATGGTACCATATGAGGCGTTATATGGTCGACCATGTGACATTCTTTCATGTTGGTAGGAAGTGGATGAGAAACTGATACTTGGGTCAGAATGATTAGAGAGACTTTGGAGAAGATCAAGAACATTCGACAACGAATGAAAGCTGTCAGGATAGACAGAAGAGCTACACCGATAGGAGAAGACAAGATTTAGAGTTTTCCGTCGACGATATGGTGTTCGTCAAAATTTCTCCGCTAAAGAATGTTTTTTGATTTTGTAATAAGGGCAAGTTGGCATCCAAATTCCTTGGACCATTTTTGATACTTGATAGGATTGAAAACCTGACTTACATAGTCGACTTACCTCAAAAGATGGCGAGAGTGCACAAAGTATTCCAGAAGTTTGTGCATGGCTCAGGCATGATAGTTGAAATGGATCAGCTTGATCATATCAAGATTGAACCAGAAGCTTCAAGACCTTGTAGGCCTTTTCGAATCTTTGGACACGATACAAAGTAGTTTAGGAGGAAGATAGTAGAGTTGGTAAAGGTTCAGTGGAGTGAGAGCGAAGACGATTGTACTTGGAAGACTGAGCATAGCAAGAGGATTGCTTATTTGTAGCTCTTTACTTGGTAAGACTTTGTCTATCGCATTTACTTTCACTTTCGATATCATATAGGGTAGTTTAGTATCATGCATGCTAGGATAGGTGTAAATATCATTTCCTATATTTGTATGCGTGTGTTTGATGTTTGTACGATTCTCGTAAACGTTAGGCATATGGGGTAGTAATGCTTGATTTTTTTTTGTGTTGGCAATTTTGAGGATGAAACTCCTAAAGGGGGAGAGTGTAACGACCCGTATTTTATGTATCGTAGGGTCGTAAAATATTATTTTTAAATTCACATGAGGTCGAATGACTCTATAACTTTAAGAAATGCCTACTAGGGACATTTCCTATCTTTAGTAATTTTATCGTACAATTTACCCCTGAAAACTTATAATGGCTATAACTCTGGATAGAAGTCGAATTAGCATCTGAGACCACTTCCATTGGAAAGATATGATGGTTTCCCATTCTGTAATAGCTATTTGGATTTTCTGCCTAGGTGATATGGTTGTTAGAAGATTGATATTTTTTGAGTAGATTAGTAGGTAATTAGTGAGGTATGTGAGCAAGCCCACTAACCCATTTTAGGTTTGGAGGCTATAATAGGCTGAACCATCATCTTCGAATTATTTTTACCACTTCTCAAATAGATCTAAGCTCCCATTAACCCATTCTACATTTAAAACCTTCCCTTTTCTCCTACAAATCAAGTCTAGATCATAGATTAAGGGTATATTAGCAAGGTGATTCATTAGGGATCTTTAAATATACATTTTAAGGAAGGAAAATTAGATCTTTGTTGTTCATTTTTGGATTTGCCTCGATTTACATGCAAATCTCCCCTTTTTGGATATTTGGTGTTTATTATATCTCACATTATTATATATGTATATGTAGGTTTTAACATGTTTTGATCCATTTTTGAAGTTAAAACTATGTTTTATTGCTATTATCAACCCTACCTATAGTAAAAATGTGAATAAATGGATTTTTGACGTTCTAGACATGTTATCTGGATATGTAATAATCTTGATATATGTTAAGCTATGTTGTATACACCTTGTATGATGATTTCAATGATTGATTGAGTGATTTTCACGTTTGAATGTTGTTTGGTACATGTATGGTGTTTGTTCGTATGCTTGTATGGTTGAAAAAGCTCAAAAAGCGAACTAGAGGTGGGAACTATGAAATTGGACATCGATGGATAGACTCAAGGATGTTATGAGTTATGTCGATGCATAAGAAAGGCACATGGGTTAAAGAATTAAGCGTAGCAGTGAAATCGGTGCAAAATTGTAGTTTCGAGAAGTTCCAACATTTCTGTTCAGTGCTCTGTGTCCGGTGGTGGTCTGCTTGGGGTTGGCTAGGTGTCCGGTGAAGCTATGTTCAATGGCCGGGTGGGAATTGATGTTCGTTGATTGCTTAGAGTCATACCCGATGTTTTTGTAGGTCGGCTCGTTTCGGCACTCGAGCAAGATTTTCTGTCCAGTGCTTGGAGTCATGCTCGGTGTTTTTGTGGGTTAGCTCAGTTCAGACCCGAGCAAGATTTTCTGTTTGGGTTTTTGTTCTACTTGGAATCATGGGAAGGGTTTCTTGGGGCTTAGCTTGGGTATAGGTGGACAGAGAATGAAAGTTGTGGATTTTTCATCATGGCACGGCGATACTTCGTGGATTTCTTTATGGCATGTTCTGGGGTTCTTAGGGGTGATATGGAGTGAAGTTGGCAACTCCAAATGACTCGAGATGACCTTGGATTTCGTGTGGCGACTAGTGAAGTTATGGCGTAGTGCTTTGATACGATGAAAACGATGAAACTCCAAAACTTTGGTATGATGGCACTATGACTTATGATGTGTATCTAGAGACATTCCGAAGATAGCAACTCGATGTTGCGAGTGACTCTAGCATCTGGAGATGGACCGAAAGGATGAATTCTATATGATAGCTCGTAAAGTAGAACATGAGGTTGTGATGCTTATGAGTAGGACAAGGTAGTCTACGTGTACCCAAGGTAGTCTACGTTTATCCATATTTTGGAAGTCCGTGTTTTTAGTCCTTAATCATCTATGTGGACATGAGTTGAGCATCTGTGAGGTAGTTTTACTATCGATGCGCATGCTAAGGGATCAATGGATAACTCTAGGGTTGCGATGCTCATAGTTAGGAAAGGGTAGTCTACGTGTACCCAATTTAGTCTGCGTGTACCCATATTTTGGACGTCTGCGTGTGTCCAATCCTAGCCATCTACGTAGGCAATGAGTTAAGCATCTGTAAGAGTTATCGTATATCTAAAGCACTTGAGTGAGAGATGCAAGACCATTTAATGGTTGCTTTGTTTGTTGTGTGTTTGATATGCTATATGATAACCCAATACCCCATATTTTTCACTTGTGATGGTAGTTTAGCATATGTCGTGTTTATGTGCTAACTCTTTGAATGCAGGGACATGTTAGGTATGGTTATTCATTACCTATTCCCCTATTTACTGTATATGATTTTATATTATTTTTGAGATAACGTATCGCTCACATTAGATTATTGTCATATCTGAGGTTTTATACTTTGCTTCTTATTATCTCGGTTATTCTTAAATGAGTAGATTAGGGATAATATGTCTGGATAACGCATGGAGTATACGGAATACGAGCAGAATGCTACACTTTCATATGTATGTACTAATAGCTTACTATCGCTTATATTCTAATGTGCAGTACCGTGGATCTATACCAGTACTTGTATTATCTTAGAGACATTTTAGAGTTTATTTAAGAGATTTGGGATGTATAAACTCTACTGTATAATCTGTGAAACTATTGCACTCTGATGTTCTTATTTATGGTTCATTCGATATTATCACTGTCTTGCATGTTTCACATCTATGTTATTACACTATATTTTGTTCGTGCACTATGAGATGTTCTACAGTTTATGTGCCTAGATTTTTATTACTTTATACCCTTGGCTACTTCACCGGCCGAGTACCTCCTCAGCACACTATGCAAGTATATTAGGTACAGGAGGTGTAGGGCGGTCATCACATTACTCCATCTTAAGTGCATAACCTTTATATAATCATTTTTCATGTTATAGGATATCTTAAAACAACTTGAGTGGCCGCTCATTTTGCAACCACAGATCTTAAAATGATAAGGCCTGAAGCTGGACCAAATGCAAAATGTATAGATGGCCTTAGGGAAGGGGAAGATCATATCATGGATATTGAAAATGAGGGTCGGGCTTATGCCACTCATGCATTTTGGAAAGAAGCACCACTATTGCTGAACCATTTACTCCAAGGGAAGCAGCCTTGATTGAGGACAAAGAAGAAGATGGATGAAATTACATCCCAAAACCTAAATCTTCTCCTGCAAAGAGCCCTACGGCGATCAAACATGATAAGGAAAAAGAGTGCTAGAGAATAACATTTTCTTGAACCTTATACCCGGGTAGGCTGGAAAAAAAATAGTTTATTACATCTCATACCGATGTGGGCCAGAAAATAAGCGCTTTTGGTGGATAAATGTTCCATTTTAACTATGCTTGATCTGTAGGTCAATAAAATATTTTTACTTTTTGATGTCTTTCATCTCAAATTTCATTTTCAAGTATTCAATGACAATTTTTACCCTTTTAGAAGTGCCAACTAGATTAATATCATCGGCATATATTGCAATGTTAACAAATCAAGATTAATTACACTTAATGAATAAGCATGGATATAGAGGATGGCTAGGCAAGACCATACAAGCACAAACACATGACATTGGAAAATAGGCATATGGGGCGCATTGATGGTGCACTTGGCACTTGAACTGTGCATAATATAATAAGATTGGCTTCGCTTAGAACTTGATTAATGTCTTTCTATTTTTTATTGTGAATCATTCATCTTACATCTAAATTGAAAATGCAAGTCTCGTAATCTACTTTACCGTTATCATTATGGTTATTGAAATTTAAGTTACATCAAAGAATTGTCTCCTACCAAGCCTAATAGTTTACGTTTTACTACCTCTTCGTATTATAGGATATAGTTTCTACTTACACTTATATATTGACATTCATTTGATAGAGAAAATTACAGAAAAAGTCTAACTTCATCTTCTAAAATAATCTAAAAATCTTAGACTAATATTTTCTAGCACTTCTCCAAATTCTCAACCTTAAGTGCACAAGTTTGAAGATTAATGTGTTAATCTTGAGGAGTGAACGGTAGTCAATGACCATGCCATAGTCTTGCTGAATTTTGGATCTAAGGTGGTGACTCATCCACAACACAACCTTCTTCTTCTAGCCCTTTGTTTATAACAATTAAAAAGTGAAAGTTTACATTAAATAGTAATGGCCCTTCCAATCAATCATATTTCTCTTGATCCCTCCAGATTTAACATTGAATGGCATTACTACTAATGCTGGTCCCAAATGCTACTCACCTTGTTTGAACAACCAGAAGTCGATTATGTTCTATACACTGAACCTCTCTCTATTAATATTTTGGATGTCACTATTCTTGTTATAACTAAAACTGCAAAATAAAATGTCATAACAAGGTAGACTGATGATGGAGCCAAAAAATTTGAAAAGGATATCAAGTTAGTCAAGAGATGCATGCTCACATACATATTGAACTAACTATTTGATATGTTTGTAAATCAAAAATCAACTGAGGTTATTTTGAAGATAATAGAGAAGAAGTATGGGGAGGATGATGTTGGGAGAAAATTACGTGTGGGTAAATGCTTGTAATTTCAAATGATCGATGGTAAGTCAATCATGGAGTAGATTCATGAGTATGAACATTTGATTTTCGATATACTTAAGGAATGAATGAAGATGTGCAGGATCTTGCTAACTAATGTATTACTTAAAAATTTCTTCCATTTTAGGGTTATTACAGAAACTATCGAAGAACTCTCTCTTCAAGAACTAATTAGTCATATGCATATTGAGGAAGCCGATCATTTAATGAATAAATTAAGTGTCATATCCATTAATTCTGACAATGCCAATCTTGTGAAATCTAGTAGTCATTCTAATGCAGATAGATTCAAAACCAAGAGGAAATGGACAAAGGAAATTTCTTAATAGAAAATCAAAATGTTACCAATAAAAATATATAAAAAGTCCATAAGAAAATTATTATATGTAATGTTTATTGCTAACACGGTTATAAGGTGCATTAATACTTCCAATGAAAAGATACTTAATCAAAAGCATATTACCAATGTTAAATCATGGACAAATCTTGTTGAGGATGAAGATATCATAGCTTCTCCCATTGTTAAGGTTAACTTAGTGGAAAATGGGACTATTTGAGTGTTGGACATTAGAGCTACTGGGCATCCTTGTGTAAATCAAGAGCTTTTGCATCAGTTTGAGGATGCATGGGTTGGAGAGTGCATCTTTATGGTAAACTCTGTTACTGCAGGAATGCTTGGAAAAGAGAAGATTCTACTTAAACTTAATTTTAGGAAAAATTATGTTCTAATGATGTATTTTATGTCCCTCCCTAGCGTAGTAATTTAGTTTCTAATGGGTCACTAAATAAGGATGGCATGAAAGTTATTTTTAAATATTCTATGGCTACAATCATCGCAAACTAAGTATTCATAGGAAATGGATACTTAGCTTATGGTTTGTTTGTATTAAACCCTTCCGTTTCTAGTAATGAAAGTTCTTTTGCTTATGCTTATGTGGATGAGTTCATTGACCTATGGCATAATAGACTAGAACATATGAATACAGTCTCAATGAAAAGAATTAGAAAATTGATATGCTAAATATATAAAATAAATCAAAATGTTCAGTATGTCTTGATGGTAAACATGATAGAATTAAGGGTATGCTTATGTGGATTAATGCAGTTCTTATAAAGTATGGTATAACTGACAATATGTGGGGGGGAAGTTGTTTTGTTTGCTTGGTATATACTTAATGGAGTTTCTCATAAAATACTTGATAAAAATACTTACAAATTGTGGAGGGGTTTTCCTATAGACCTAAAATTTTGGAAGTGTAGGGGTATCTAGCCAAAGTGGCTTAGCAGACTTTAGAAAAAGTTACATTAAACCTACGACCTTTTGTTATATGCTCATTGGATATACTTTTAATAGTGCTACATATAGATTCATGTCTTTAAGTGATTAAACTTTGTGAGTCTAGAGATGCTAAATACTTTGAAAAAAGTCTTTCCTTTAAGGATTTGTAATAATGAGAGCATGTTAGATCTTCCATTGTTACCAATGTTTCATTATCCTTACCCGCTCCTCCACCTTTTGAGAATGAATCTAATAATAAACTTAGGAGGAGTAAGAGGCAATGCATAGAGAGTAGCTTTGGACCGAACTTTGGTGCTCCCTTTTTGGTAGAAGACAGTGGTATCAAAAAGATTAACGATATCGTTATTTCTATTCTTTTGATTGAGAAAGATCCTAAAACATAGATAATTAACTCTAAGGATGGTAGATTTGGAAAAGAAACTATTAAAACTGAACTTGATTCTATAGCACCTAACCACATTTGGGACTTAATCGACTTACTTAAATGTTGGAAACTAATTAGGACTAAATCAATCTTTCAAAAGAAATTTAGAAATGATGGTATTGTAGAAAAGTTTAAATCCAGATTAGTGATTGTGACCTTTACACAAAATAAAGAAACTTATTCCCTTATGACTAAGGTGGATACAATTGGCACTTTAGTTTACTTAGATTATATTCATAATCTTGTAGTACACAAGATGGATATAAACCCTGCATCTGTTAGTGGTATTTTAAAGAAGAAATTTATGTGGAACAACCTATTGATTACGTAGTGCATTGTCAAGAGAATAAGGTTTGTGAATTGAGAAAGTCTTTTTATGATGTTAAACAAACCCCTAAACAATGGTATAAAAAATTTGATAGGACCATTATAAGTACTAGATATATAATGAGTACCTCTTATTCCTATGTATGTATGTACATACGTACGATTCAAAAATGTTTGGTCATAACCTGGTGATCAAATGCCTTAATGTTAGTGACATACCAATATTTGGTGCAAGATTGTATGTGGTAGATGATAACAAAACTTTTTTATCCTTCCATTTTGAGATGAAGACTTAGGGGAGCCTGGTATGATACTAAGTATTAAAATGAGAAAAACTGAAATTAGTTTCTCCCTAAGTCAATCTCACTACATAAAGAAACTTAAAAATGTTTGATTATTTGGATATGACATATATCTGATCTCTCTATTATCCTAGCATACATTTTAAGATAAACAAGAGACCTGGTGTGTCACAAGATGGATATGTCAAAGTTATAGGAAGCGTCATGCATGCTCCTTATGAATTATACCGGACCCACATAGCTTATGTTGTGAATCAGTTATGTAGATATAATGTATGAGGACCCACCTTTTGATTCCTAAAGACGACACTAAATACATCTATGGTATTCATGTGCTAATAATTTAAGCCTCCAAAAGATAGATTGTACGGATACAGAAAATAAAAAACCAAAAGAAAGAATAGAACAATAGTTTCTCACAACAAAAGGATCTTATATAATATAAACAATAGGTATTATATATGGTTACTCTCAAAATATTAGGTTTATCAGAGTTATAAACATGGAATAACTTTTAGTTTAGAAAGTTAGCCTATCCTTACAATTACTGGTATACGTATGCTAATGGTAGAATGGAAAACAAAATAGCTACACTACAAGAAAATGGTTCATTAATAGCAAAGGAGGAGGGCAATACAGCACCACTTGCTGTAATTAATCTTTTATTACCAGTCTAGAGTTAAATATGACGCAGCATTCATGCTATTTTTCCCGTTTCGCCGCATTGAAACCAGTGATGAAAAGTTAGCGGTAAATGTTTTCGTCTCCCTCTCATTTTCCTATTCTACCGCGAACCTCTTCTTTTCATCTTCACTCTGAAACCCTAAATCACTCTCCCCTTTTTCATATTTCTATTCCAATCCATTCAAATATCACTTTTCTTCTTTGATCTAACATAATCTGGAATTTTGACCCAAAATTTTATCGTCTATGATGTTTTCGCGATCGATTTTTTTGTAGATAAAATATCCTTCATTGTTTACAAAGCCGACCAATTCTTCTTCCATCCATCAAAATTATCTTCTTCCCAAACCCTTTAATACCAACTTCACCTTTTGGAGTCCATTCCAATCCACTATCCAATTCTTCCATGATTGGTATAAGCTTCTCCAAGTTACGAACGCTCTCCAGGTAACGAACGCTCTCTATATTCGTGATTGCATTCGATCCTTATGTCGTTTAATGTGAATTTCTAATGAAATTGTATTGAAATATAACTATAATTGATTTCCTAAACAAATTTATGTTTTGGAGTATTTGAATAATTTGAAATTTAATTTTTTACAGAGGAAATCTATAAGTGTCCTTGTAATACTTTTCCCCGGACTAAAAATAAACAATACTTTGATCCTTTCGAATTAATTTTTACTTTTTTCATGAATATTTTGTGCAGGCGATCATAGTTTATGCCAGAGTACTTGTCTACATAACTTTTTACTTACTGATAAGCCTATGAGCTATGATCTTACAACAAATTTCTTTTCTCCTTGACCATTTAAAAATATTTAGAGAGCTCCATTACTGTTCTTTGTTTGTATTTTCTTCAAATATTAGTTATAATAGCCATAACATAATATCTTGCTTTAGAGATTGATTGCTTCAGTCATAAGCAAGACCGAGTATATATTTTCTTCCATGTTCCCCTTTATTAATTTAAGTTTTGTAAAACAGTTACCGGTTCTGTTGGTTACTGCGAATCCTTTCATAAAGCATCTCTTGATCATCCTTTATCCCACATATTATGCATGAGAGAGATGAATGTTAATACATAGAGTAGGGTTTATTTCACTAGAATTTAATCTTTTCTGATTGAATGTTGTCAACTAGTCATAAACAGTTAATACAATGAATTGTTAAAAGCTTATTTCATCCATCTGACATATCTGTAACATACACAATGCAGCACAACATCAAGTATTGTAAGGAAAATGAGCCAGTCTCATAAAGGAAAATGAGCCAATCTCGTACAGAAATGGATAAGTTTCAACGTCCACATGAGGAATTAAATGTTATTTCCCACAACCCCTGTTCGGTTCTTCTTCTCTTCCCCCAGTACTCCTCATCTGCCTGCTTACTTGCCGTCCTGTTCAACCCGGTTATGATTGCCTGCTGAGTAGTATTTGGCGGCGGCCTGACCATTTACTCAAAAATAGGTCAGTAATTTTTTTTATGTTCATTTCTGAGTTTTGGACCATGCCATCGATCCGTCAATGTGACCCGATATTAATTGTAGCCATAGTAGACTCTTTTACGTCTCACAGCAACTGCGTTCCTGTTCCTCTGACTTAGGACACGGTGCCCACTCCTACTTAGGACCATTTACCATATGTTAGCGCAACTCCACTGTATACAACTGTATGTGTTCATGTAAGTTAAAGGTCAGTTGGTGCAGACTGTTGAGGACGAGTTGTGATGGCTGCTATGTTAGCTACTGACCGCTACCATGTAACTGCCCTCTTTTTTCCAAACTTAAATATGTTTTTATGCTCTTCTAACTGAATCTGCCTCCACTACCTCAACTGCCGTGTAGAGAAGACCATTGTTGAATTGCTATTTTTAATTTTTAACCCTGGTTGCAAGCAGCTTGCATACCTAAATATGAAGTTGACAGTTCGGTAGAACACATGGAGGTTGTATGTACGTATGTTCTGAACATACAGGGCCCATAAACTTAAGTTCGTAATCTAATATTTGACCGACATTACGGAATATGCAAACATAACCTGTAGCTTATGTAGCAGTACACAAGGGGTGAGTTTCAACATAGTTCAGTATGATTAGGGAGACATGTCCGTACTGACTCAATGTTACATATTGTTTTTCATCGTTTACCCCTTCCCTCTGTTTCCGGTTTGACGATTTTTCGTTCTCTCCCCTCTTTCAGTTTTAGTAACATGACAGAAATTTGTTTCACTACGTCACCCTGTCTGTCAACTTTTGTTACTATTCTTATATTTATGATTATGTTTATTCATACCCCATGATTTTTTGTCCTCTACAGCAGTAGGTTTTCAAGTTCGCTCCGTATCGTGGTGGTTCAAAACAACAGCCGTCTGTCTGCCTGTGGAAGAGGCATTCCTGATCCAAAGTGCAGTATGTAACTGGACAAAAGGACGTTCAGGTATACCTACCGTTTTGTGATATAGCAGTTGTGCTTATCACATCGTACTGTATAAAATTTGAATCGATGTGTACTTCAGAATAAGGGTCTGACGTTGCACGTTACAGTACTTCATCATAACTGTCATTCCTCTCCATTTGTAGACAGAAAAACCTGGATCCTTGCTAATCGCTTCGCTTCGTTACCAACACTGGCTTGCTAATTGTTGTCTCCGATTTCGATAAGGTTTAACTTTATCTCATTTTTTATTTTAATTTTTACTATTATGCGTTTATTTATCATCATATTCCAACTCAATATTCTATGGATAGTCAGAGAATAATTTTGTTAGGTTTTTTCTTCTTTCCAAATAAGTTTAATGTTCACCTTTTATTTTCGTCAAATCTACTGTTCAAAATACGAACATGGATTTACATATTCATCTGTGCTTTCATTAATTTGACCAATTATATAATAATGCTAATTGATGTTCTGTTGCTCCATCAAAGGAACAGACGAAATTTTAAAATTTCAACTGATAATGCTAATAGACATCAAACCAATGCTAGGAACACTTGGCAGGTTCAGGATTTAGTCATGATTTTACACCTGATAGAGAGGTTTTAGCAGGGGGAAAAGCATAAAATAGAAGTGTAGCTTTAAGACTGTGTACTGTCAATTCCATAAGCGACCATACATTAATCTCTTTTTACTAAATATCACTACTTGCCTAGATTAAGACTATTTTAATTTTTTCTTTTTGCTAAACTTTAATTTGTATTGTTTTCTCCTTTGTGAAGATTGGTTATCTGATCATATGAACAATTGTTCTTAGTTTTCTTTACTTCACCAGTTATTGTTATAGCATAGACCAGGTAAGATTTTTATCAACCATTATTAGTTAACAATTCTATTTTCTTAGTTTGTAAATAGTTTCTCATTTGTGGATCAAATAAAAATTAGCTGTAGGATGAAGTTGTACTGAGAGGAGTCAAAAGGTGTAAATCATGATAAGTAAATTGTAGTTGGAGGTTGAAGCATGGTAGTTTGCTAATTTGATCATGGAGATGGGCACTAATCATCTTTAAGAAAAATAACTTTATGAATATGAATATAGAAAACTAGAATATAATTTGCTATATTCTGCTCAACCTGCATATTTTGCATCTAAATTGGCTACTAAAGTAATATCAATACCACTGTCGTTGGATTTCAGTCAGCTTTTGACGTTATGTGGTTAGTTAAACGTTTAAATTCCTTTTGACTGATGGTTCCTATATCGACTATTCCTATTTTTTTTACTGGTTGGTAGATTCAAAGCTGAAACTTCAATAAATCAAATGGTAGCTATACTTCTCAATTTTTGTTTTTGTACTTAATATAATGGTGGTGACTTCCAGTTTTATCAGTGTTCAATTTATGTTGTAATTTTTTTTGTTTAATCTGACCTAAGTTTTGATTATTGGTATTTTATATGAATTTGGTATTTAAGTTTTTGTTTATGGATTCAACTGAATTTTCATTTCCTACAGCTGTATATGTTTCCTGATCATGCATTTCCCATCAGTATTTTAGAATGCAAACATGTAAACTGTAAGTTACATCAATTCTATCTACATGATGTGCAATTAGTCATCCCACATGTTACTTTCGCAAGCACAAACTTGGATTGGTGAGTAGTATTTTTGTGAAGGTTGTTTGATAGCATCAAATATGAAATCCTTTCGCGATGAAGAAATTGATGCTTCAAAACAAATTGAACGTTTGGTCATCCATGGCCAGGCATAGCAAGTGCAGTTCGGCACTATTTGCAAATTAAAAGCAGTTAGCTTCTCCACTAGTATGTCAAATTCAAAACCTTAACGTGAATAGAATATACATTACCTTATTGGATAAATACCATCTTATATATTTTTATACTTACATAATTGATGATGATAAAAAACTCTAGTTTTGTCATGTTAGTCTCGATAGAGTTATATGAATCAGAGTTACAAAACTAAAATTTACATGTATACCTCATACCCAGACTAGTATTCATACAACAATATAAGCTGATAACTTTTTTTTAGTACTAGAAAATTGTAGTCTTCCTTTTGGAGTTCTAAATAAAAGTTACAAAAAACCGAGCTTAGCTCAGTTAACACAGTTATACAAAACCGAGCTTAAGCTCAGTTTTCTAACTGAGCTTAGCTCTGTTTGTGGAACTGAGCAAGCTCAGTATTCTAACTGAGCTTCGCACAGTTTTAGCATCACTATGATTTATTAATTACAATCTGATTCTTTTTTTATTGAATGAAAAGGGTCTTTTTGTTTATTAAAGAGTCATTTTTTTATTCATTTACCGTGTTTAAACTAGAATTCAAACTAGGATGGATGCATTTATGTATTTAAACTGGAATTCAAACTAGGATGAATTCATTTATTGTATTCAAAATGGGTTATAGTGTACGTGTAGTTTGAATTTGTGGAATGTACTGATATTTTTGTTCTATTAGAGCTTTAAAAACTTACATGCAATTTTGTGAATATACCACCCCCAACAGAAAGTTTAAAAAAATAACTTTTGAAATATCATTTTGAAGAATATATTATAGTATGAAGAATATATTATGTTCATAAAATTATAAATTTCGTAATTCAAAGTTATTAAAATTATATCATTTTGAAAGGTGCAGTTAAATAAAGTAGTTCTTCTAGCTGTTAGCAGAAATAAAAGATATTTATAAACAAAACGAATAAATAAAAGGAATACATGGTACCTCAGTAATTAATAACCTGAAAAGTATAGTACCATTAAATCTACAAAAAATACAATAACAAATCTGAAACCCGTTGATTTAAAGTTCACTTTATAGCAGAAATCAACATTGAAGTTTAAATAAAAAAAATCATGTTAACCTTATCATTTTCGGGTAATTTTGAAATCACTTATTTAAATTTAATTTTATTGGGAAAAAGATCTCGGACAAAGGAACATCCTGCTATCCAAATTATTTGCTGAAATACATAAATTACGACAAGTATTAAAACATCGATAACAGCAATTTCATACCTGAACAGAAGAAGTTCTGGATGATTTAAGGCAGCAATCAAGTAGAGGAAATAAAAGCATGGCAGCGAAAAAACGATCAAGAAAGTAAGCGTTAAAGGAATATAGAAGTTGGAATACAAATGAAGCAACAATAATGAAGCCGTAATACCTAATGTCGATTTGAATTGAATGTGGAGACACATGAATCTGAATACAGTGGTATGAATCTATGTGCAAATTAGAATGTGATAGTAAATTTTACGGAGTTGTAGCACATTTTTATTCTTCTGATGTATGTATATACACATAGTTCAATACCAAAATTTGATTTGTTGGATGATTGTGAGCTGGAAACTGTAATAAGATGCAGTACTTGCATGATCTGTTGGATGATTGCACAAATATTTTGGTTTTAAAATGACTTCGAAACTATTAATCAAAAGAAAATGTAATTTGCAGATAATGCATTTTTTCGTTTTGATTTTAAGAAGCCAATAAATCTAATTTGCACATTGATGATCGCTCATAGTCCACTCATGCAATCTCTATTATAATGCAGGAATATGCTAGATACACCCTGTTCTTTTTACAAGGTAATATTGTCTGTAACAACTGGACTCTACTCCTTTCAGTAATGAAGCTCATGCAAATTTAGCCTTAGCTTACAAAGACAAGTAATTGTTTATTTTCACTGATTTTATATCCATATTGGTGGTGATAATTTATGCCTCTATCTGCTTGAATGTGCTAAATTTCAATGAATGCACTTGCAGTAGACATGTGGATCAGGCTATAGTAGGTTATCAGCAGGCATTGCTTCTTCATCTTGATTTTCCAGAAGCTACATGTAATCTCTTACACACATTGTAGGTAATCAGGACCATCATTGATATTTCAAAGTAACTCAATAACTTAATTGTTCTGACCACTCTTATGTGCAATTCTCTTCAAATTCACACCATTTATTTGATACTGTTGCATTATGTTTATGTTCATTCAGTATGTTTGTGACTGGAATAATCGTGAGAAAATGTTTGCTGAAGTCGAGGGAATAATTAAGAGGCAGATAAAGGTATGTATTGTTATATTTATTTTCGTTTAAAGGTTTTATGAACTAATTGACAATTCAATATCAGATGTCAATTCTTCCGAGCGTGCAACCGTTTCATGCGATAGCTTATCCTCTTGATCCTATTCCTACATTAGAAATCAGGTATGCCTTAGACAAATTGCAACTTTATGTTTTTCATGTTGAATATGAGATTGTTCATACTTTTATTAGTCGATTCTCTCGTTCTTTCAGTTGTAGGTATAATACTAACATATCCATCCATAATGTTTTTAGCCATAAGTTGCTAAACACTGCTCTTTGATAGCCTCTCGTTACACACTTCCAGCTTTCAGTCACCCCCTTCCAGTTCCTGGTAAAATGGACGGTGGTAGTAGGAGGCTAAAAGTTGGGTCAATTTGTTCCTCCATCTAATATATTTTATTGCTAATGCCTCCTACTTGCTATTATTAACAATAATATAATTTGTGTTGTCGTAGTTATGTAAGTAGCGACTTTGGTAATCATCCTCTATCTCATCTAATGGGCTCTGTATTTGGATTGCACAATCGAGAATCCATTGAGGTTTATAATGTTACTTGATTACTGTTATCTGTTGTTAATTGATTGTCTGCACTAATATAATTTAAATTTTTCAACAGGTCTTTTGCTATGCATTGAGTCATAATGATGGTACAGAATGGAGGCAGCGCATTCAGCTGAAGCTGACCACTTCATTGATGCACTTGTAGTGGACATGAGCATCAGGCTAGTAAGTTATCAGCAGGCATTGCTTCTTCATCCTAATTTTCTAGAACCTACATGTAATCTCTTAGACATATTGCAGTAATCAGGATCATCATTGATATTTCGAAGTAATTCAATTACTTAATTGTTTGGATCACTCATTAGTTATGAGTAGTTCTCTCCAAATTCACACCATTTATCCAATATTGTTGCATCGTTTTTATGTTCATTCAGTTTGTTCATGACTGGATGCTCATTCAGTTATGCAGTATATCAGTTATCAGTTTGTTTGGATCACTTATGACTGGAAGACTGGGATGTTCATTCAGTTTAGTAATCAGCAGTCGACTCTCTCGTTCTTCCAGTTATAGTTGTAATACTGACATACCCTTTACTTTGCTATATAGGTACACAAAATCATTTTTTTGCTATGTGGAAGATTGTTAGCTAAAGCTGCTAATAAAAGGTATGTTTTTATGCATTTGAATGTGTACGCTATTATGTAGTATATTTTGTTATATATGATATAAATTCGATCTTGTTTTGATCGTGTAAACGTATATTGAATTGGGGTATGCGGGAAAGCACTAATCGTGTAAACGTATAGTGTTATCTCCATCAACAGTTGGCACTACTGAGCACAAAACAAATTAAATGGACCCTTGGTACAATCATACGATACTTATATCAAATTGGCCTGTAAAGTGATGTATAATGTTAGCATGATTTACTTATGTTAAATGTAGTGCGTATCCCACATGCATATCTTTGAAGAAATCGTTAGTAGAATTTGATTTAGATGACACAACTTCTTTTGTTTCTATCATGGTAGGGCTGTAAAATATTCTGATCGCCGATACAATATATAGATAGTGCAAGACATTGACAGGTGGAGTGTAAATGATTGACTGATTTAGTTCATTTTTATGTACCATATTAGGGTATAGATGTAGATGTATATATATAAACATTATTTGGTTCTTGTTGTGTTCTGAAGTAGTGGATAAAACTTAGTTTTCAGATTGTATTGATTACAACTTTACCCAGAATCCTAGCAAGCCAGTGCCACTGTCCTTAGTGTGCTTCTTTAAAGCATGATTAATCACAATAACAGGTTCATTAGGGTTTATGTTAGTTTCAGTAACTTAGTCTTTGGCGATGCATCTTTTGTACTTATACATACTTGTATATATTGACTAACATATGTATGCTTGTGTTTCTTCTTCACAGGTGTTGTATGATGCTTTTGAGGTTGATACATGATGTCGCACTCTTTCTCCTTTAAATCGGTCATGCTTATCGACGGTCATTAAAATATTTTTAGTATGTATCGTTTTGGTATGCTAGACTCAATTTGTGTACTTATGTTTAATTTTTATCACAAATATTTGTGTTTAATTCTTCATGTATGAAATATTATGGATATATATATATATTTTGTGATTTGGCTTATGACTCAATTTGTGTACTTATGTTAATGTGATGAATGTGGTTTTTTGAGTTATAATATATAAGTAGAATTGAAAATTGTAAGCTTTGAATGTTATGGCAGCAAAAAATGTGCAATAGAATTTTTTTATAGCATTCTAACTATGCAATAAAAAGAAAAATTGTTCAGCTTTGTTATACTATAGCATCATGTTAGTGCTATACAAAATATTTTGCAAAGAGTAAATAGTTTTCATAGCAATAAGACGGTGCTATAATAGATAGTAATGAATTTTCTATAGCATTTCAATGTGTCATAAAAGGTTGATACGATGATTCCATAGCGCATTCAAATGCTATAATAATATAGCATGTCGACATATTTATAGCAACTAAAATGCGTCATAAAAAGTTCTATAGCACGTTTCATAATGCTATAGAAAAGCAGTTGCACCAATATGGCCTATTTTAGATGGCAAGAAAAATACGTTTTCCATTGCAAGTATGATACGCTATAGTATCTACTAGACTTTTTACAACATGTTGATCTATGGCGATTATAGAATCGCTATAGAAAGTTTTTATAGCGGTTTTTACACGCTATAAAAAGTCCTTTTTGTTGTAGTGGCTAATACCTTTGAAAGCCTCATGCTCGTCATTCATTAGCTCCAAAATGTCCAAAACATAACTTCCCTTTCTCAACCTACTCAAATGAGTATTCGAGAGTTTTAAGGAAAAAATAAACTTCGAGTCAGACATGGTCTATATGAGAAACTCAAGATATTTGCGTAAACATACAAAAGTACATTGTGAGATCACGTTGTAAATCAGAATGGACCCTTCCAAGAGCCAATACCATTTTGTTTTTATAAGAAAATACGGGTGATACATATATAGTGTCTAACGTGTGAAAAATAAATATATAAAATAGTTGTGTTTCTTGCATCTCACATCACAACAATATTTAGGTATGTTCGATAATTGGATTTCTAAGTAAAACACATGAATACTAACCCTACCATCTCCTTTGGAATCACCCTCAACATAGGAAGCACAATAAGTCTAGCAAACCGAACAAATAACAAAGGTACTCTCCTTCAGAATCACCCTCTAGATAGGCAGTAAAATAGATCCAACATTCCAAGCAATATCTTCTCCATGGATCTTTGAAACTATCTTCGTTTAACTAAATGTTTTTTCAAGTTTTGAAGTGGATTTGGTTAATATACCTATGCATGCTTATCCGACTCTGGACCCTTCAAAACCATCATACGGTGAATTTTTGGCTAACTTAATTCCAGTTCTTTTAGAAATAAATGGACAACCTATAAGGTAGAGGCTCACCGAGCGGATATCCCTACACTTTTCCCTTATAGAGAAAGACAAGTTTATATATATGGTAGAGCCTTACTGGAAGGATACCCATATCATATAAACTTTGCATCCCTTTTTTATAATTCCTTGGTTAAAGGTCATGTTCGATAGTTGAAAAATCAACTATCTAGTATGTCCTAATAAGTATACATTTGTAATCACTTCCATTTACCCTTACGATGTTTTAGTTACTTTTCAAATACTTATACATAATACTCGAATTTAAGGATCAAACCTTTTGACTTGCTCTATCCGACGACCAGGCCAATAGCTTAGGTACTACTGTGCTTAGACGCTAATTGAATAGAGAGGTTTATTAGCTAGTTGCAAATGTGAGTATATATAAACATTACTTAAACACAATCTGAATTTATAAACCATTTATTTTACGAAAGGAAGCCATTAAAACTTTTGTTAACAAAACATACATATATTTAAATTAACAATCCTTTTTCCAAACTCTTTTCATACCTAAAATTATTTTTAATTACTCTTATTAATGATATAAGTATGCATACAAAATTATTTGCAAAGATAATAAAATTAGAATTATATATAAGGAGATTAAAATAATTATTATTAAAACATATGTTATTATGAACTCATTTTCTTTTTTAATGAATTAATTATTATTTTTCTAAAGCTTATTATATTCAATTTTATTTTTAAAAGATATCTAAATATGATATAAGTATTCCCCTGAAATATGTTGCCAAGGTAATGTACTTAGGATTAATTATAAAGATTTTGAGGTATACATAAAATGTTATTACGAAGGTATATAAAAAGTGCTTAAATAAGCTTTATATTATCCTATCTTTTGCTTGTTTTTCTTTATAACTTCAAATATTTTATAAACACATTCTTTGTTGTAAACTGAACTTTTTTGAGTCAATAAAAATTCATGTAATAATTTATAAAAATATACTAATATATCATCATTTTAAAATGACTTAAAGTACAAGTATTTCAAAGTGCATCTATAGCACCTCTTTTGCTTTCTAACTTTAAACTCTTAGCTTTAATTTTTTATTCGACTCCAACAAACAAGCAAACACAAGGTATAGGCCATAACACAAGCTTAGGAAGGTGATAGAATTGAAGTTATAGCATATAGAGTTTTCATATACTTTTAAGAAGTAAGGTGGCCCAAAGATAGCACATTCATTAGTTAAGGTCCATACTACCATAATAACTTGCATATAAATCTTATTTTATCATTGTAAAATGGTGAGAATCTCACTTATCCTATGACCAAGTCCTAGACCAAGCCTCCTTAGCCTCTAGAAACTTTCTATGAAGCCCAAGGAAAATGCGGAGATTAACCCCTTCCTAGTTGCTCTCGTCCTCCTCCTTCTAGCCTTACTTTTGGCTCCTTTTCTCCAAACTTGCAAAGGGATGTTGCTTATTTAGCTATGAGGTGATTGTTAGAGTTAGGGGAATGCCCTAGGGAAAATTTTTGTAGTTTATTGTAAATTGTTAACTCTGTAATAACATCTCACACAAAATAAAAGGTGTTTGTTTTTCTTTTATATATATTAGATATATTGCAATATACTAATTAAATGATTAATTTAAAATATATTTAAGAAATCCTTAACTAATATGTTATGTGCTAATTGTTACAAAGAGTTGTAACTATGAGAGAATTATCACAATATAAAATAACATATCATTTTAAATATTCCTGGTCAAGATGTTTTAAGAAAGGATATTAATACATCCGTGAGATCAGAGTATTAGAGCAAGATTTACCAAATTTTGATGACAAATCATACATCATTTAAAATAGAAAAACAAAAGTGGCCATATCAAAAGAGCTTTATATTGAAGTGGAGAATGCGTGCAACATTATTGGAGTATTGACAAATGAAGACTTCATTGAAGACTTTAACATTGTGAGTCCGTAGTCATAGTTATAGCATGTTAAAACTCACAAGAATCTCTCCATAGCTTTTTAGGGTTTTAAAAATTCTTAAAATATTTTTTAATAATTTTTTCAAATTTATTTAATATATTTTGTTACCAGAAATAAAGGATCGGGAAGCTCAGAAAAGTTGGGTACACCGGTGGGGTAATAGTGCACCAACGGACCTGAATTTTCTGGATTTATGAAGCCATAGAGTTTTTGAAATGGTGCATCTCTTCAAAAAGGGATGATCTTTTTCGTAGGATTTCATGGGTTGGGTCACTACTCTTTGTGAAGGATTTTCAATATCCATATGTATGTATGCTTTTTGAGAAATCAGCACTTGCATTTTCTATTCTTAATCTTATGTTTTCAAAAAGCTTTATTGATTTCAGAAAGTGATCAAATCGACACTCCTTAAAATCTAACATCAATTTTCTGATTACACTCTGTCCTAAACTCCGGTTCTTTCAATTAAAAAAGGATTCTTGAGAGTTATAGGACCTTTGTACTAAAGTGGACAAATTAATATTTTCGGATACATTTGTTGTCAAAGATTATTTCCTTTCTGAGATTGTGTAAAGACCCGTTCATAGGCTTAGGCACCGTGGTAAACATGTTCCTCCAGGTGAAGAGAGGGTGTTAGTTAGTGAAAAGCCAGAATAGAGATTTGGGACGGACGTAGGACAGTGCTCCGAACCGGTATAAAAATCCCGGTGTGCTTGTTTATTATTATTTAATTTTAATTTGCAAGTTAGTTTAATTTACTATATCATTTTATTAGCTTAGCCATATACACGATCCACTAGAATTTCATAGAATACGCAACACTCCCCAAATGATAGGCTATATTACTTATGGTAGTTAGGGGAACCAAGAGGTTACGTACTAATAGTTATTGGATAAAAATGGATTGACCCACTCGATAGTTTTTGTTAGTTAATAATAACTAAGGTCAAATAGAAAATCTCGAAGTGATGATGTTACACAGTTATGTTGAAATGAGAATATTGTTGAACTTCAATGTGGATACTCCACTTTGATTATAGTTAAATCGTGGCATGACATCCATCGAATGACAATAGTTGAGTCCAAGTTGAAGCACTAGAAGTGAAGCACTATTCAATAGAGAATTTATCTCCTTGGTCATATGAGGTTAGTATCATGGTCGACTATAGTCAATTCAAAGTCAAAGTCTCTGGCCAGAGCGGTACAGTTAATAATTATTATTATTATTGAACCAAGGACTTTGGGTTGGGACAAACCAAAATAAATGTGAATTTTGATCAAAAAACAAATCAGATAAGTTCTAAAGTGATACAGTTTTGATGAAGAAAATTGTTTTAAATTATCATTACTAAAGGGCACCCTTAAAATTGTAAAATAGGATTTTTATCGATGAAGATGTATAAGAAATAAATTTGGCTAAACTGACACACCACTAACTAAGATGATGTGTGAACGTTATTATTTGAATTGTTAAATGTTAATCGCTGACTGAATTTACACCTGCGAATCGCATAACTGCTTAGTAGATTCTCCAAAATACCACATTATTTAATTAATTTATGATTGTTATAAATTAATTAAATTAACTAATATTTATGAAATATTGTTTATTTGTTTGATGTATTAGGTGTCATTTTTATTTTATGGATGTCATTAGTAATTAAATGGTGCATGTATAAGAGTTATATATATACAAATCGATATTCGATATTGATACACATTTAAATTTTATTTAAATATGTTTAATTGCTTAATGGGGTTGGACAAATTTTAAGACATATTTGGCCTCATCTATGGTCGTCCATGAGAGCAAGGAGGGGTTTAAAATTCAATTGTTGGATCTTGAATTGGTAAGGAGAGACTTAGTAAACGAATGAGAAAAGATCTCCTTTACTCTCTATATAAAATCCACACAAAACCTCTTTTTTTTACTTTTTCTTCCCCGCTTCTCTTGTCCAGCCGCCAATCTCATCTCATCCCCATAGGCCGAAAATACTTCCATCCAAACCACATCAAAATAAATTAAAGCTGGCTCTCCAAGCCACGTAATGCTAAGTGCCAGGATCAGGATCGAACCTAGGATTGTCTACTAATCAAGGTGAAAATCTATGGCCATATCTATAATGTAATCTACTATAGCTTACAATTATATATTATCATGATAATGTACATCTTCGTCATTACTAAACAAATTTATATATGCATATGTTATCCTATATATATAATTGTACTAGTATATACATTTTTAAATATAGATATGTAAAGTTTCAATGTTCATATTTGATCTTAGGTTTTACAAAAATTAAATTATATAAATATACATTCATATATATATATATATGTATGTATGTATGTGTATGTATGTATATACAGAAATTTTAAATATTTTTTTATTTTATTAAACAATAAAATAACTTTAATTGATTTAAACTTCTTTTAAATACATATATAAATTTATAAATAAGTATGTATATATTTATATATCATTTTAATTAAGTACAAAAACATATTACTTTTGGCAGCAAAAAAGTATATTTTTCAAAAAATATGTTATTTTATCTATAAAAATAATTTGTACATTGTTTTTAAATAATATTTATATTCATATTTATTAATATTTATATAAATTTATAAATTAATATATTTAATTTTATAAAATAATATTTATGTTTATTACATACGAAAAAAATTATTTTGGCCAAAAGGAATTTATAATTTATATATTATATTTACTTTGATAATTAATTTAATTTAAAATTTAAAAAATACATATATTCATACTTAAAAACATTTTTAAAATTATAACATGTTTAAAATATTATCATAATTTTATTTTTAGTTTTTCTATCATATATATATAATTTTGGATTTATAGTGTTACTACTACTATCGTCATCGAGAAGGTCCTGCATGACATTCAACCTCGACGTCATTAGAAATAGCGATGTCGATGATGCGACAAAAGTTTCCCCTAACAAATGGAGTGGTTGGTGTTATTCGGCTGCTATCAGTGTCATTATCAAGGAAGCCTTACACATTAGCTAGTCTCAACATCATTAACATGATGATGTCAACATCAATAAGCATAGTCAGAAGAGCAACATCGAAGCTATTAGACTCATCGAGGAACACCAAGCCTCCATCTCAATATCACCGCCAATCTACAAAGAGTTGCAGTTGGGACTCGTCGAAGATCAATACTGCTAAGTCATCGAGCCAAATGGGGAGCACTACATATCTACACACGCGATGTCGATATCCATCAATGTCGATGCCATAGATGATGTCAATGTTACATTCTATCAACAATGGGGATCCGACATCGAGTACTAAGACTGCAAAGGCCATGCCGAGGAAGATACAATTGTGTAGACTTTGATGCGCAACGTTGTTAATCATGTCGAGGTCGAAAATGCATTCATCTTTGACACTGGACGAAGCTAAAGATGCCGAGATTCGTGGATACCGAAGTTCGCCACCCGCTAACTTTATACATAGGGACCGAGGGTCTTCATTTTGGGGGCCAAATTTTTTCCTTTCCCACTTCTTACTCATTTAAAACCTTAAATCGAATTGGGTATTTGGCTCATTGTAAAATCAAGAGTGTCGTATCTACAGCAATTTGTCCAATTAATAAAGAGATAGTCTTATTAGCTTGATTTGAGTTGCGATCTACACATTTACATTCTATTTCGAGTTTATTTAGAACTCATAACCTCGGCATCATTGTGCACATTGTAATAAACCTCGCCGAGCCTCGTAGTTGTTTATAACCTCAACGACCTTCATATTAACTGCCTATTGAATAACTTCATAGTTGATAACGTCATAGACCTCGATATTAAAGCTGAAACTCGACATATATAAATATGCCTAACCTCAATGACTCCAATGACTTTATGCCTGACCTCGATGACTTCAATGACATCATTCCCAACCTAGACGACTCCTATTGGCCTCGACAAGACTCTCCTCTAAAATAATCATTTACTTTTACACTTTTGGGTGTTGACGAATTTATTCGTTAACATATAGATTCGTATAATTTTTAAATTGTTTTACAAGTAATTTATCAGATATTTGGGAAATATTTAAAATTTAAAATTTATTGACATGGTCAAAATAGTTTAACTTTATTAATATTTTTTTTAAATTATTATATTTATATGCTTTTTAAATAATGATTTGGATAACCAATGTGAATAGAAAGGGTGAACGTGTTCGTTGCGGTGTAAAAACCAACACCTATATACATACACATTACCTATGTAAATAATATAATATGATGCACATGCACTACACACACATTAGATATTTGGATATACTCAAATTAAATTCAATTTTGAATTCAAAATAAACCCATTATTTATTAAATCAATAAATTAAATAATATTTTAGATTGGATCAAAAATTAATTAGACTTCATAAGCCCTACAAAGATCTCAAAATGGAAAAAATTGAGATTCACCCACTTAACTCGTTGCGATCCAGCTCGGATCCTACAATATTATCAGAGTCCAATAGCATATGCAGTTTAAATTAGCAATATAAGGGCTAACTTGTTAAAGTCTATCCATTAGTAGGGTGTCTAAAAAGTAACATTGGGTTTGGGTAATCAAGTACTCTGCCCTACTTGGTTAAAGACCTGGCCCGAAGGATGATGTAATCTCAAAAGTTATCCTCAATATAAAGGTCCGAATTGATTTTTGGCCTTAGGCTAATTTTCAAAATTCAGTTTGAAAATATATTTTGAATTCGAAACTTAACTTGAAAATATAAAATAAATGTTATAAAATATTTTTCAAAAAATTAATTTTCAGAATTAAATAATATTTTCAAAATTATTTAAATTTATTAATTGGATTGACTAAATAATTAATTAAAATAATATATATATATATATATATGTGTGTGTGTGAATTTTATAGTCATACATACATACATACATACATACATACATATATATAATATCTTAAATCATTTAAGATAATTTATAAATAAATATTATTTATTTATTTATTATTTAACTAAAAATGTTTTTGTTACTGGAAAATTTCACACGGTCTCGAAACAGACTAGAATGAATTAACTAAACCAAAAAAGGATAGAGAAATGAATTCAAAAACTTGGAAAACATCATCAGATGGCAAAACAGGAGCACAAGAAAAAGATAGCCAAAAATTGAACAAGTTTTCTCAAGTTGTCCCCCTTCAAGTCGTGTTGAGTTAAAGTACAACCAAGGGAGAGAAAAAAATAAAAAGCTTAAAGGAACGAATGAAGAAATGAAAGTGCAAACTAACTTCGAGTCAAGCCCAAGCCAATCTTCAACTTGGCTTGGGCCAACCTCAACTCGGCACCAAGTTAAGGAGTACAACTCAGGTGCAAGTTGTGGTGCATGGGTTAGTTTGGCTGTGAGATTATGGTAGAGTGTCGTGATGAACATGAAGAATATGTGCAATAAATTTCAAAGCTTATTTCAGCGATTTTCAACTATAAATAGTTGGAGCCATGCATTGGAAGGGACTTCTTTTCTTATTCTTTTTTCCCAACTATTCTGAATCATTGTACGACTCATAACTAAGTTGAAAAATATTGAATTGTAAAATAAACTTTATAGATGCAAAATATAATCAATAGAAACAGATTAAGTGGATGTTGGCCGTAGTATTTGCTGAATCACTATAAAAATTGTATGTTTCTTCTCTCTTTTATCTCTTTATTTTTACATTTACTGATTGATCTGGTGCTTGTGCTATTTTTGGTCCAAACGTTTTGGTTCTTTCGTTAAGAGAACCCGGATTTAAGAATGCAAATCTTGATTTTGGGAAGATGAAGAGGCCTAATATGAGAGCTGTTGCTAGAGGGAGCCAGCAGAGACATGGGGACAGCCAGGAGATGTCCTTGAATTCAAATCCATTAATATATGTGATTAAAGAAGAGATGGAAAGAATAATGATCGATATGCAAGATAGACTAGTGGCTCGACAAGAAGAAATGATAAATCAGAAGGATAGAACAGTCGGAATTGCTGGGAATCAAAGTCAGAGGCATAAAGGTAGAATGAGTACACTAGGAAACAGAGCGAAAGGAATTGAAGCTAGCCCTCTGTGGAGAGCCATAACTCAGTACCGAGTCAAGAAATCCATGAGGCTACAGCCTCGCAAAATCCCTGCTATAGCATATAGCACTATTCGAATGCTGCGCTATTTCAATTTAGCACTATTAAACAGTAGATCTTCTTTAAGCCACGCTATTTTCTGCTACATCTGCTAAATCAACACTTTTTATCACCTGCTTTAGCAACATTAATATACAAAGGTTGATTTGGCTAGTTCTCTTTTAAGCCAAATCAGCAAAGTTAGTGTAAAGACCTAATTTTGAGGCATAGTGCTCAATATAATTTAAAAATCTATTGTAGTCACCAAATCTAGTTTGCATAAATCATAATATTCTTTAGTTTTGTTATATAAATAATATTTCTTTTTCCTATACAAAAAATATGAGAATGATAATAAATTAACTTTAAATATTTAGTTTTATATCTAATAAAGCCTTTTGCACCTCCGTTATTTTGTGCTACATCCCAACTTTATTCTCGCTATAATTTTTTGCACCTCCACCATTATAGAAGCGCAAAGAGCTTTAACTGCATAGATGTGATGATGCTTTCAACTGTGAAGTAGAGGTTTGATAAGACCCTGCAAAGTTATTTGACCATATTCAATGTAGTAGCAGCTGCAGTGCATAAGCCAAACCCATCAATAGTTTTAACAGCGGTGGTTTTCGGAGTCGCGAGTAGGATTGATTTCAAGATTGCTTTGCAAAAGGATCCGCCAATGAATCTTGCTGATATTTATTACCAAGCTGAAAGATACCTATGTCAAGAGGACGCTGAAGCTGAAAGTGCTAAAGTAAAAGCTATGGATGATGGAGGATCGTCTGGGACAGGATACAGAAAGGATAAAGAAAAGTGAAAAGCTAACGATGAATTTGGAGGACCAAAGCAGATGAAGAGGGAGTAAAGATTTTCTCTTACACTGAATTAAAGGGACCCCGGAGAGTATATACTTTGATACCGGGGGCAGATCCTAATAAAAACTTATCAAATGAGAGTCTACGGATCGAAAGAAAAGATCAAGAAAGTTTTGCCTACTCCATGAGCTGGATGGGCATGAAATAAATGAGTGCATGCATCTGTGAGATTTGATGGAGGAGCAGGTTTAGAGCAACTAGCTACAATAGTATGTTAGGAATCAGCTTACTATAGTACAAACTATTGTGGTACCATAGGAGTGACCACCATCTGCAGTGGATATATCTGGATGCGGTTGTGGATCTGGGCCATGGATAACGATCCCATGATCGGGATGGATTGGAGTCCGGTTTGGTTTTCGCTCTTTACCATTGTTTTAAATAAATGATACTATATTTCTCTCAGTCCACTTACACATGTAAGGGATCTCGATCGATCTTAGAACACGCTCTGAGTTGGAAGTTTTGAAGTAATCCTTGTAAGGACTATCTATTTTGATGTTTGCTTGATGTGTTCATTTGAACTTTGTGAATGAATGACTGATGGATGTTTGGACACAGAAATCATTAGAACATGATAACTCATATTGATATTATTATAGGACACCAACGGAGCTTGGTTACTCCTTACAAATTGATACACACACACACACACATGCATACACTGACTGCACATGGTTTCTTCGATTGAAGAGACAAGGCGATGAACTATGAAGTATGAGTTCCCTTGCCAAAGAGCGAGTTGATGGAATTGTAAGGGATAGAGATTCCGATCATCGGAGAGTGAGTGGAAAGACTTGCACGAATATTAGGTCCCCTCACAAGAGAGTGAGTGGATTAGGCTTGATTTGGATTAACGATTATGTGATCTAGAGAGATAAAAAATTAGATTTTTTGGTTTGAACGACTCTTGATTGTGAAATGATTTGATAATGATTCCTAGATTATGTCATTGCCCTGGTGCTATTGGACTCACTTATGATAGGATGTTGGGCGATACTGGACGATTTATAGGTAATGCTCCAATCAATGGTAATGTACAACAATGATTAATGATGCCTGATTGCATGATATATATACCATGACAATAAAATCCTGGGAGAACATGGGATGATACTGATATTGATTTGTGATATGATCATCTTAGGCAGACACAATATTAATATATGATAATTTCATCCTGGGTGAACACGGCACGGTCTTGATTTATGGTATACGATATAATAGTTCCGAAGGAATATGGAATTATTATGATTTATGACTAACATTTAAGCAAGGACTTGATTCCTTAGCTACAAACATCTAGAACTACCTTTAATTTATAGGTGAATTCGAAGGAACCATAAGATTCACCATGATTGGTGCGGTCGATAGCCAGAGAGCTCAACTAGCCCATGATCAATCATTTTTTATACTTGTCCTTGAGTAAAGCATACCTTATATTCATAAGGCATACTTTGGGGAGGGGGAAATGTTACCGGCAAATTTTGTATAGTCTCGAAATAGACTCGAATGATTCTAATAAACCAAATAATGATAGATAAATGAAGTCAAAGACTTGGAAAACATCGCGAGATAGCAAAAGAAGGAGCATAAGAAAAGGATAGCCAAAAGTTGAATAAGTTTTCTCAAGTCAGCCTCCTTCAAGTCGGCGCCGAAGTATAACCGATGAAGAGTATGTTTGCGCCAAAATTGGTCACAAACACCCAATTGCAAATGAAAGCACCAACTCACAATCACATATCACAGATATACAATAAGTAGAGAATATAAATGTGAAGAACACTCAAAATTTAAAAAAGTAAGCAATATGAAGACAAGATTTATAGTGGTTCGGGGTTGTAACCTACGTCCACTTTGAAGGTTCACTATTTTATTGATGATCCTCAACTTGTTTACAACGGTACAAGTGATAGTATTCAAGTTACAATGTAGTTCCAATAAAGTCACGGCGTAGAAGAACCAAAAGTCCCCTTACTGTTGGCACTGGGCTGCTATTTAGAGGCGTAGGCTGGAAATATCCAACTTCGATCTCAGAATACCCCTTCTCCCACGTGGGTGGGCCCACTCGATCGATCCGAGGTCATTTGAGATCGATCCCTGATCGATCCCCATCTTATTCGTATCGACCAAAACTAGCTTCTTTTGGACTGAGATCGACCATGGACATTCTTGAGATGGTAAGCAAACTCCTTTGAAAATTTGGTGGCATTTGGACTTGTGGATTTTGAGTTATGATCGATCCAAGTTTTATTTTGCAATGGGCTGGCGAGTTCGTATCGATCAATTCGTATCCATAGCATTTCGTATCGATTAGGGTGACGTGGAGCGATGGTCCAGGAGCGATCCACTTTTCATGCCATATGACTGATTCTTCTACTGTTAGACTACGCTCTTCGTATCCATCCTATAGGTTACTTTTCGCATCGATATTTGGATTCGTTTTCGTATCCATGTTTATATGCCGCTTTATATCGATCAAAGTTGGCACATGTTGTTCGTATCGATCATTTAGAGGTAGATTTCGTATCGATCTGTGGCCGATCGATACGAAATGTTCAAGGCAGTCGATCGATACGAACTGGACACACGAGTAATTGCCGATGGATACAAAGGAGGCTGTCTTGGATGGATATGAAGTAAAGGTGTTTGATGGATACGAAAAGGAGTGGCCTCTAATGGATACGAATGAGAATAGATTTGATGGATACGAACTAGGGCCTTCCCTCTTGGTTTTGATCGATTCATAGCTTTGACTCGAAGTAGCCACCTCCTTGACCCGAAGTAACCTTGCCACTGACTCGGAGCAAGTGCTGTGGTGACTCGAAGCAGCTTGTGAATATGCTAGTCCATCAAAGACTCGAAGCAGACCCTTCTTTGACCCAAAACAGCTTGCCTGAAAACCCGAAGCAAACCAAGGGATGACTTGAAGCAAACTCCAAGCAACTTGAAGCGACTCAATCTTTGTTGAAACCATATTTTAGACATCTTGCGCTGTTTATTCGTCGACTATGCTATGTTTTGTGCAGTTGTTTGGGTTAAATCCGTATGTATATTGCCTTGCCAAAAGGCGGGCTTACAGAGTAAATGAACAAAAGCTTGAAGGAAGGAATGAAAAAAATGAAAGTGCAAACCAACCATGAGTCAAGCCTGAGCCAAACCTAAACTCAGCACCGAGTTAAGGTGTATAACTTAGGTCCGAGTTGTGGTGCATGGGTCGATTAGGCCGCAAGATTTTGGTAGAATGTCGTTCTGAATATGGAGAACGTTCGTAGTAAAATTTGGAGCTTATTTCGGTAATTTTCGTTTATAAATACGAGGAACCTTGCATTGGAAAGGGACTTCTTTTCTGATTCTTCTTTCTCGAATATTTTGGATCATTGTATGACTCATACCCGAGTTGGAAAATACCAAGTTGTAAAATATACTTTGTAAGAGCAAAATATAATCAATAAAAACTAATTAAGTGGAGTAGGCCTGAGTATTTTCTGAACCACTATAAAAATTGTGTGTTTATTCTCTCCTTTATCTCTTTATTTTTACGTTTTCTGCTTGATTTATGTACGTTCCATTTTTGGTCCGAACGAGTTTGATTAATTATTAAATAAATTAAGTAAAAGTTAATTAATAAATAATATACATGTCTAATGATATATGTATAAAATTACTATAAGTTATAGTCTATATTCATCTTTAAATTGTTAAGGATGAATAAATTAAAATTCAATGGATGAAATTTTAATTAATTTAACTAAAGTGTTCATTAAGTAATAAGTTAAAATTAATTAAATATGATTTAAATAATAATATACATAAGAATATTATATGAGTTAAATAAACTATAAAAAATTATAAATAAATTAAACTTGTATAATATGAAAGTATAAAACTTAACTGGAACTGTAATAAACCCAACTTAGGTTTAAGGAATAATTACATATGTATTATATGTATACCGTGATATTGGATGTGTCTGACACTTGCATCACTAGGGTATTTCATAAAAAGTATAGTGTTCCCCAAATCGATATCACTCAATATATATATATGTATGTATGTATATATGTATATATATGTATCAGGAGAAACAACCTGAAGGTTGGTTGGCATTAAACCATTTGGGACAAGGCTAGTTGTCCCAAAATGGCATTGATTACCTAAGGCGATGTTGGGAAGGCTTCCAACCTGAGACAGGCTATCAAAACGGGGTATTACACAAGATACAGTTTGTATTTTGTGTAAAAAAGAAGAAGAAACGCATCAACACATCTTCTTTGAGTGTGAATTTGCTATAGTTATTTAGGATAAATGCAAATCGAAGGCTAATTTCAGTTTTTCAAGCTTAAATCCACATGAAATTGTAGAATACCTATGCTTCGTTGGGAAATTGATAAACTATGAAGCCAAACTGACCAAAATTTCCATCACTGTTGCTGTTTGGAGTATATGGAGAGAGCAAAGCCATCGAATTTTCCAACATGCAGAACGAAGCACAGATAAAGTTAGTAATTTGGCAATCTTAGACATGAGACTAAACTCAAAATTAATTAGGGGGAGAGGGCTTACCAATAACCTAGAATCAACAGCAGTGGAGACTGAAGAAGTGGATCGATGGTTGCAAGTGACAAAAATCCAAGATAAGGGAAATTGTAGTTACCAACCACCATCATCGAATGAGGAAGAAAGAGAACATGGTATTTCTAGAAAGTGGGAGTTTAAGTGGGTTGTGTTGTAAAGTTGTTATTTGTTTGTATTCTGTAGTTTATATTTTGTAAGCGGTTTTCAAGCCGATCCCATTTGGACTGAGAAGCCTTAATAAAGTTACCCCACTTTCAAAAAACAAATGTATGCATACAAGATTATGAATCTTTAATATTGGTTGTCCTCCACCATTTATATATTAATGGATTGCTTCCATACCCATTAGTTGTTGATATTCCTTATGTTAGAGATGTTATGTGTTGTATCATTAATATATTGACTAGATGAGGTAAGGTACATGCACGTATTTGTTGATATTCCTCAAGGTACGTGCATTTATACTTAGGTCGTCATAAAACGGTAGGTATGATTGAATAATTTCTTTCAGTTTATTGATATTTCTCAAGGTCCAGATGAGATTATTAAAAAGACCACGGTTACGAGCTGTATATGATACATCTGATAAGGTGTTATCCATCACATGCGGGACTATGATTTGTTTATATTCCTCAAGGTCAGAATCACATAGCAAGTGAGTCCTAACGTCCACTAGAGAATTCAAAAGATTTCTATGTTTTCTCCTAGGGTTTTGAGAAACATAAATGTTTAGTGGGGGCTTATTAGATAAATGAAATGTAACATTTAACCTATCTAATAATATAAGGACATCTGTTGTGTTTAATTTGTTCTAATCGACTTAAACTAAATTTACAGCAAAAAAGACCAACCTAAGAATATTTTGGAAAAAGATTAGCTCATCGGATTAAACTCTACTGATTAGCTAAGGATAATTAAGATAGCACTCACATACAAATGTTTATGGTCATTGATAACCGAATCTTTAAGAGAGATACCCGCTAAGGGCGCTGACCCCAAGATAGCTAAATCTTGTAACACTTGGGTAGCTGATTGCAAAAGCCCTCAAGTGTTCATGTTCCCTACTTTATACAAGTCGTTGCAAAGACAATACAATAATATGTCTGCCCACGAAATCTTCAAAATCCTCAAAGCTAAGTTTGGAGAGAAATCTCATTCCACAAGGTATAAGATTACTAAGAAGTTGTTTAATACGAAGATGACTAGTAGAAAATGTGTTGAAGAATTTGTATTAGAAATGAAAGGCTATATTGTTAGACTTTCAAAGCTAGATATGAAAATAAGTGGTGAACTGCAAGTGGATTTGATTCTAGGCTCACCGACTCTATAGTTTGAGTCATTCATATAGAACTACACTACAAACCAATTAATCATAAACCTCATTGAGCCACTCAATATGTCGAGGTCAGCCGAGGGATCGTTCAAGGGTCAAAACACGGTATTGTATGTAAAGGGTAAGGCCATGTCTTTGAAAGGTTTGAAAAAATGCAAGCGATGTTCTAAAAAGGGTAAGAAGGATACTCCTACTGTCAAAGGTGAATGTCACCATTGTCACAAGAAGGGTCATTGGAAGTGCAATTATCCAGACTATTTGAAGAAGATTAAAGAAAAGAAAGAAAGTGTTTTTTCTTCTTCTATAGTTACGTTTATGATTTAAAACTATTTTGCAATCAATGTATTATCTTTGGTTTTGGATATTGGATCTAGAACTCACATTTGTAATTTGTTACAGGGACTTAGGAACAGGCGGCATGTGGCAAAGTGTGAAATAAGGCTTCAAGTTGCTGATGAATCTCTAGTTGATGACACTGCAGTAGAGGACTATAACTTGACTTTGTCGAATGGGTTTGATTTAGTTTCAAATAATTTTTATTATGTTAAAAAGTTTATTTATGAAATAATTTCATTGTGTAGATTGCCTAAGAGTGGATATATTTTCATTATGGTAACAGTGTTATGAACATCTTGCTTGATGGAAATAAAATCTGCAATGGTGTTTTAGATAATAGCATTTATGTACTTAACCTTAATCATATCTGTGATGAGAATAAAACTTCTGTTGACATTAATAATAGTTACTTATGGCATTGTAGGCTATAAGTGACAAAGACTAAACAAACTGAAAACCGAAGGTTTCCTACCATCATTGATGATGAATTATTTCACACTTATCACTCATGTCTCAAAGGAATAATGATCAAGCACTCCTTCGGTGGGAGAAATGAAAGAGCTGATAAATTCTTGTGTCTTGTACATACTGATGTATGTAGCCCAATGCCTATAGTAACAGAGGATAATTCGGCTTACTTTGTAACTTTTAATGATGATTTCTTGATACTATGATATATATATATATATATATATATTATGAATAATAAATCCGATTTCTATGAGAAATTAAATAGTATAAGAATGAGGTAGAAAAGCAGATGAACCTTAAAATTAAAATACTTCGATCAGATCAAGGAGGTGAGTATATTGGTTAATAGCTCCAATGGTACTTAAAAGATAATGGGATTATCTCTCAAATTACTCCACCTACACTCCATAACAAAATGATGTTTCAGAAAGAAGAAATGAAACCTATTAGATATGGTTCACTCCAAGATGAGTAAAGCTGCGTTACCCCCTTTCCTATAGGGAATATGCATTAGAAACCATAGTGCATATGTCAAATTTAATACCTATATTTTTTGCCTAAGAATCAACAAGATATGGCATGGGAAGAAACTCCACCTCAAGCATTTAAAGGTGTGGCGTTGTCCAGCCTATGTTAAGAATGTTGGCCATACTAAACTTGTGGCAAGATCGAATCTGTGTATATTTATAAGATATCCCAACTAATTCTATCGGATATATTTTCTATAACACTAAGGAATAAATGGTTATTGCTTCTCAACACATTGTCTTTTTAGAAAAGGAACTTCTATCAAAAGAAATTAACAAAAAAGTGGTAGAATTGGATAAGATCCAAGAAATTAATACAGAAGTTGAGCTAGTGGGAGAATCAAATTCACTATTATACATAAACATGCCACCTACCAGATGATCTAATAGGAAATCCCAAGCACTAGAGAGATATTATGGTTTTCTCATGGATGGCGAGAAAGAGGACAAGTTCTTAAAAGACGACACTTTGCTTTCATTTCAACAAGCGTTGTAGGGTAAAAACTATACACTTTGACTTGAAGCTACGAAATCCTAAATGGATTCCATGTATGACAAAAAAGTATGGACGTTGGCTAACATACCCAAAGGGAAAAAAATCCAACCACTACAAATGGATTTTAAAGAAAAAGCCAAATGTAGATCGACATGTACCGACCTATAATGCAAGGCTATTTCTTAAAGGGTTTCATCAAATTCAAGCTGTTGATTATGACGAAATTTTTCGCCCGTAGCCATGCTTAAATCTATTCAAATAATGCTTGTTATCAACATGTTATATGACAATGAAATATGGCAAATGGATGAGAAAATGACATTTTTAAATGGTAATTTAGAAGAGACCTTTTGCCTATAGAAGCCCGAGGGTTTTAAGGTAAGTGAGAGCAAGGGAAAGACATGCAAATTCCTAAGATCAATTTATGGTCTTAAGAAAGCTTCAAGGAGTAGGAATAAGTGCTTTGAAAAAGTAATCAAATAGTTGATTTTTATCACAATACAGATGAATTGCTGTTGAATATGCGAGTATATGATTTTTGTTTGATGATAATAAATATATATATATATATATATTCATTTAAATGTATTTGTTAATGTACTATTTTATTTTTTCACATAATTAAATAAATATTTGCTGAATAAAATAAATGACACAGAATTTAAATTTAAACAGATATTTTATTCAAACAAATATTTAATTACAATTTTGAATAATACAAATTTGAGCTCTCACTATATATATACAATCTTTCAATTATAATACAAATTTGATTACATCACAATTTATCATTTACATAAGCACCTTACTACATATCACTCATTCACTCGTATTTAATCTTTAACTCTATTCTAGCTTGAATCCAACATCTGAGTTATCTGCAAAATATACACTAACGAGTAAAATTGAAAAACAAATATTTTTGCAGTGTAAAATAAAATGTATATTTTGAAAAAGTTATTTTCCTCAGTTATTTGGGTTGTTCGCCATCATTTAATTTTTCAAACACGAACAACTTGTGACATGCACAGTGTATCACTGTACATGCCACAAGGCCGTGCACACCAATATATACTTGATAAAACTACAAAGACAGGTGAGCACAAGGTCAAACCGAAATCAAAAGCCGGGTTCAACTCAAGTGAAATAAAAATTAAGTCACGATATTGAGCACAAGGTCAAACCCGAGCTTTAAGCTGGATTCAACATAGGTGCAAGTACAAAACAATGGGTCAAGACAAAACTGAGGTGGCTACAGTAACAAGCACACATGCCCAGGCTCAATCAAAGTCAAATGCACAAGTAAAGCTCTAAATCAATTGTAATGGCAATATTAGTTCAGACAGCAAGTAGTACAGTAGATACAAGTGAACAACGAGAACAATGTAGCATGATTAGAAATACAAAAGTGCAGATCACCAGACCTGGCAACAATGAAACATAGGACAGTAGTTCTACACAACTACAAGACAGTGAACAATGTAATGCGATCAAACAGTGATGAACCAAATCTCATGCAAGTATGAACAATTTCAGTCAAGTGCAAACACAAACTATCACAGCAGCTAAACCAGATAAGCGAAACAAGACCAGACCAACATATACAACATACATATATACATGTATGATCACACATGTATATACACAGTGCATATATACAACAAGCACATAGCATCATCAATGGAACCAGACTCAAGCAAATGTACACAGTTGAATCATGTACAAGTGTAGCCTCAACAACGAAGGCCACGAATTTCAACCAGACCAGAAACATGAATAGCACATCATGTAGTACAAGCAAGCATGTAGAACAGTAAACAGAACAATGTTCATGAAGAATAGAATACAACTAGAGATGTGTGGATGCAAGAAAACAGCAACTAGACGTGGCAACCAAACATACATGAAGTTTAACAATAACCAACAGAACCATTAGCATTGATGAACAGTGATGACAAAAACAGTTCAAGATGATCAAGACATAGCAGATGCATAGAGTTCATCAAGCAACAACAAGTGTATAGGTCAATGAAGTTTCAAGTCAGACCAAAAAGCCAGAGAATCAAAACCCGTGTGAATATGGTAAAGTTCGAACAATATCATTGCATAAACAAAGTCAAGGCCGAAGTCAAAACGGAATCAAATTCAAAGTACTAAAGAACCAAAACCGTGGTGGCCAAGGAATCAAACACAAGTCAGAATCGAGCCATGATAATCAAGCAACGAAACATATACGAATTGAAAAAGTCAATACAAATCACAACATTCAATCATAATCAAGTGGTCGAGATAAATCAATTGACGAATTCAAGTAAATTATTTCGAACGAAACTCAAGGGATTCGAACCCTATTTAAACCCATCTCATCATCGGCTACAAATTCATCGAGTTCAAGCAAGCTAACCAGTAAAGCAAAAAGAATAAATCACATACCACTTTAGACGAACTCGATCTAATTGGAGCAGCCGTGTGCAAAGTGAAGAATGAATCGATCGTCAAAGCAATCACGAAAACACACACTTGATCGATCAACAAAAGTCAGCTTCTTCAATTACAAAAGCCCTAATTTCAGAATGAACGAGCAAAGCAGCCATTATCACAAACAAAAGAAGACACGGGCCGAATAATAGAAAAGAAGAAGAGGGATACTCCTTTATTCAATTTGGGCCGGTTTCTTTACATTAGTATTTGGGCTTTAAATTATTTAACTTAGGGTTTTTATTGTTTGTAGTTGTTTTATTTTGTAATTTCTTTTTAACTTGTGAAATTGTCTAGTCGTGTGACTAGGGGACGGACTACGGTGGTGTAGTTCAAGAATTCATAACTCGGTATCTGAGTTGGGGCAGGGTTTTGAGCGTAGAGTTAGGTTAGTCGATAGCGGGTGTCACGAGTTTACGTATGTAAGCGTCTGACTACTTAATTTCTAGTAGAAACCTTGGGGACAGCACATAGGCAGGGTTTTGCCGAAGCTGGGTAAATCTGTGTGTTCTATTTTCTTCTTTTTATATTCTACTATTATCTGTGCTGCTATTAATCTGTTGTGATCTATGCTGAAATTATTTTATACTTTCGCATTAAATTTTTATAATTATTAGTATCACCCTATTCACCCCCCTTTAGGGTGAAATTGATCCTACAAGTGGTATCAGAGCTAGGAACAGAAGTCAATTTTTGTTTTTAAAAATTTGATTTTTCAAAAATCAATTTTTGTTTTTAAAAATTTGAATTTTTAAATGGCTTCTTTTAATAATGCTTTTACTGAGAGTCGGTCCAATATTATTCCTCCTGTTTTTGATGGAATGGATTTTTTGAATTGGAAATTAAAATTGGAATTTTATTTAAAATCTGTTAATGTTAAATGCTGTGATATTATTGAAAATGGGTGTGATATAATAGACGAGAAAATTACTTCAATTAATGCTTTTGCTATGCATATATTATATTCTCATATTAATCAAGATAATTTTAACTTTATCTCTCATTATGAAAATGCATAGGAAATCTGGAATACTTTTGATGCAATATATGGTGCAAAAGTCAACAACCGTGAGAGACCCCCCATAATCGACCCAGTTAAAGAAACGTGCTTGACAGGATTGGAAAAATGCAGCAGTGATGAAGATCCAATAGTCGATGAGGTTGGAAAAAGAGCAGCTGAGCTGGCGCTACTAATAAAAGGATTCAAAAAGTGGAACCGCAAATACGGAAATCCAACTCTAAATCAAAAATTGAAAAGCAGAATAGTCAAAGCACTAGACAACTCAAAAGAGGAGGAAATCATCCGTCACAAGTGCAATAAACTTGGTCACATCAAGCCCAATTGTCCTCGAAATTGACACGGCCAAGAAAAGAAATCGAAAAGAAGAAATTTTATAGCCACATGGAATAAAAGTGATGATTATAAAAGCACTAGCAGTGAGAGTGAAAAAGCAGATTTGTGCCTTCGAGGTGATATAACTGATAGCGATGATGACGAGCCAAGCGAGGTATCAAAACTTACTCACTCGGAATTACTTATATATTTCCACGAAGTAAATGGCTGTTTTGAACGACTTAGGGAGAATTGCACCAAAATTGAATCACAAAGAGATAGTTTGATAGAATCAAATAAACAGCTTGATCAACTAGTTAGAAACTATCAAACTAAGAGCCCTAAGTGTGATAAGTGTCCATCATTTGAAGAAGAGATTAAAAAATCAGAAATTAAAATTAAATCACTTGAAAATGAAATTTTGATTTTGAAAGAAAGTGAAAATACGAGAGAAAATTCCATTAAAAAGTGCACACGATTATTGAACGAAAATGAATCTCTCAAAACACAAGTCCAACAATTGTCTACAACTTTAGGAAAATTTTCAAACAGTGAAAGATCGTTGAATATGCTATTAGGGAAACGAACTGTTAATACTGTTAGACAAGGACTTGAATATAATCAAACTGAACTTGTTAGAAGCGAATTTAATCAATTCAATTCAAAGTGCACGATTTGTGGAAAAACTGGACACAATCAAAACATTTGGTGGTATAGACCCAAACACGTGAAAACCATTCCAATTTGGGTTCCTAAAGGCACATATATAAAATCCCTAAAAGTCAAACAAATCTGGGTGCCAAAAGGAACAATTATAAATAGTTATGGGTCTACTCAAACATATTTTTCAAAATCAATTGCCACTAACAACCATGGACCTATAAAAACAAATAGGTCACAAAAATCTTTTCTCGTGTAGGTGTGGTGGCGGGCTAAGGAACAACAACAGTGTTATCTGGATTCTGGCTATTCCAGGTACACAACGGGCGACAAATCAAAGTTCCTTAGCCTAGTATAAGATGGCAGAATCACAATGGGCAACAACGAAATATTATCGGTAAAGGTAAAACAGGTAATGGTATATTCATCTTGAATGATATATTAAATGTGATAATCTGCACCATAATTTGAATTTAAATCAGCCAGTTATGTTATAAAGAGATAAATGATGATTTTGATTCTGACTTATTCAAAATGTTGACCAATCATCTTTGAACTATTTCATATAGAATTGCTTGGACTAATGATGATGTTTTATTGATTGCTGATTACTCATAATACACGTGGATATATGTGCTTATCTTATTGCTTCAGGATCTAACACTATGGTCACTGTTTTTTTATTTACACGGCTTCAATTCCAATTCAAGAGAACTTCATTTAAAAGCTGTTAAAAATAATTTTAAGGCATTTTGTTGCACACTTCACGATCTGATCTATAACATCCAACTAATGATAATCTTGAGTTAAAGGAAAATTCAGATGCAGATTACACTGGTAATCTAGTTGATAGAAAAATGACTAGTGGTACGTGATTTATGTTGAGACATTTAGTAACTGCATCGTTTTTCAAAGAAAATATCTGCATATTTTTCACTTGAAATAATTTTCAAATAGCAGACATTTTTCTAAAACCCCTTCCAGAAAATCATTTTTGTTGACCTTATTTCAAATTAGTCATTTTAGTAAATTTGATTCTATAATTATCTTTGGGTTTGATTTTAATGACTAAATTAACTAATCTAACCCCCTACTGATTATCGAAAAGATAAATAGTGATTGAAAAAGTGATGAGTGTTGATCTTAATCATATACTATAACTTGAGACGGTATAATTAGTAAATTTCTTTAGAAATTTAAACAAGAGTTATAAAAATTTTTGTTGGTAAAAATTCCATGACCATCTCTATTTCTATCGACCATCACTCATCAAAATCCAATATAGTATGTCAATATGTGGTATTTCAAATGGGAAATTATTCGTTTTTCATTTCATTATATTTTTAACAAATAAAAACATTCAAAGTATTCACTCTCATTTAAAATTCCTCACGGTTATGCATGGGTGAATACTTAGAATTTTTGATTATGTGCTTCCATGCACATTTAAAAGTCCTCACGGTTATGCATGTATGGAACTCATATCAAAATTGATTGATTAAATAGACAAGTTGATTCTATCCCATTTAAAAGTCCTGACGGTTATGCGTGGTTAGAAGGTACTTGAATTCAATTTTTTTGGAATACTACTAATCTCATTTAAAAGTCCTAACGGTTATGCATGGTTAGTAGATATTCAAATTCCTGATATAAATATACCACAAATAGACACAACTATATTGTTTTATATGATGACATTATCCCTATCATTCTAAAGTGGAATATGCGCCTAACAGAGTATTTATGATTTTTGTTTGATTTTTTATTGAAATTTAATATTTATACTTGATTAAGTATTAATATTGTATTATTGTCTATCACTTTATCTCTTATTTTTCTAACACTATTGCTCTTTTCCTGATAACAAATGGGGGAGAGAAAGGTTAAGATTTTGGCAAATAAAGGTCAATTTTTTTTTCTATTTGCATCTAGGTTCATTTGCATATTTTTATTTATTCTCATGCATATATGAAGGGGGGGCTTTGTATAAAGAGGGAGCATTCAAATAGGGGGAGCAAATTTAATAATCAAATACATTTAATAAATTCAAAATCTTAAATATATGTTTGTTATCATCAAAAGGGGGAGATTGTTGAATATGCGAGTATATGATTTTTGTTTGATGATAATAAACATATATATATATTCATTTAAATGTATTTGTTAATGTACTATTTTTATTTTTTCACATAATTAAATAAATATTTGCTGAATAAAATAAATGAAACATAATTTAAATTCAAACAGATATTTTATTCAAATAAGTACTTAATTACAATTTTGAATAGTACAAATTTGAGCTCTCACTATATATATACAATCTTTCAATTATAATACAAATTCGATTACATCACAATTTATCATTTACATAAGCACTTCACTACATATCACTCATTCACTCGTATTTAATCTTCAACTCTATTCTAGCTTGAATCCATCATCTGAGTTATCTGCAAAATACACACTGACGCAGCAAAATTGAAAAAGAAATATTTTTGTAGTGTAAAATAAAATGTATATTTTGAAAGTTATTTGCCTCAGTTATTTGGGTTGTTCGTCATCATTTCATTTTTCAAACATGAACAACTTGTGACATGCACAGTGTATCACTGTACATGCCACAAGGCCGTGCACACCAATATACACTTGATAAAACTACAGAGACAGGTGAGCACAAGGTCAAACCGAAATCAAAAGTCGGGTTTAACTCAAGTGAAATAAAAATAAGTCACGATATTGAGCACAAGGTCAAACCCGAGCTTTAAGCTGGATTCAACATAGGTGCAAGTACAAAACAATGGGTCAAGACGTGGCTACAGTAACAAGCACACATGCCCAGGCTCAATCAAAGTCAAATGCACAAGTAAAGCTCTAAATCAATTGTAATGGCAATATCAGTTCAGACAGCAAGTAGTACAGTAGATACAAGTGAACAAGAGAACAATGTAGCATGATCAGAAGTACAAAAGCGCAGACCACCAGACCTGGCAACAATGAAACATAGGATAGTAGTTCTACACAACTACAAGACAGTGAACAATGTAATGCGATCAAACAGTGATGAACCAAATCTCATGCAAGTATGAACAGTTTCAGTCAAGTGCAAACACAAACTATCACAGCAGCTAAACCTGATAAGCGAAACAAGACCAACATATAAAACATACATATATACATGTATGATCACACATGTATATACACAGTGCATATATACAATAAGCACATAGCATCATCAATGGAACCAGACTCAAGCAAATGTACACAGTGGAATCATGTACAAGTGTAGCCTCAACAATGAAGCCACAAATTTCAACCAGACCAAAAACATGAATAACACATCATGTAGTACAAGAAAGCATGTAGAATAGTAAACATAACAATGCTCATGAAGAATAGAATACAATTAGAGATGTGTGGATGCAAGAAAACAGCAACTAGACGTGGCAACCAAACATACATGAAGTTTAACAATGACCAACATAACCATAAGCATGGATGAACAGTGATGACACAAACAGTTCAAGATGATCAAGGCATAGCGGATGCATAGAGTTCATCAAGCAACAACAAGTGTACATGTCAATGAAGTTTCAAGTCAAGCCAAAATGCCAGAGAATCAAAACCCGTGTGAATATGGTATAGTTCGAACAATATCATCGCATAAACAAAGTCAAGGCTGAAGTCAAAACGGAATCAAATTCAAAGTACCAAAGAACCAAAACCGTGGTGCCCAAGGAATCAAACAGAAGTTAGAATCGAGCCGTGATAATCAAGCAATGAAACATATACGAATTGAAAAGTCAATACAAATCACAACATTCAATCATAATCAAGTGGCCGAGATAATTCAGTTGATGAATTCAAGTAAATTATTTCGAATGAAACTTAAGGGATTCGAACCCTATTTAAACCCATCTCATCATCGGCTACAAATTCATCGAGTTCAAGCAAGCTAACCAGTAAAGCAAATAGAATAAATCACATACCACTTTAGATGAACTCGATCAAATTGGAGCAGCTGTGTGCAAAGTAAAGAAAGAATCGATCATCAAAGCAATCACGAAAACACCCACTTGATCGATCAAAAAAAGTCGGCTTCTTTAATTACAAAAGCCCTAATTTCAGAACGAACGAGCAAAGCAGCCATTATCACAAACAAAAAAAGTCACGGGCCGAATAATAGAAAAGAAAAAGAGGGATACTCCTTTATTCAATTTGGGCCGGTTTCTTTACATTAGTATTTGGGCTTTAAATTATCTAAATTAGGGTTTTTATTGTTTGTAGTTGTTTTATTTTGTAATTTCTTTTAAACTTGTGAAATTGTCTAGTCGTGTGACTAGGGGACGAACTACGGTGGTGTAGTTCGAGAATTCGCAACTCAGTGGCTGAGTTGTGGCAGAGTTTTGAGCGTAGAGTTAGGTTAGTCGATAGCGGGTGTCGCGAGTTTACGTGTGTAAGCGTCTGACTACTTAATTTCTAGTAGAAACCTTGGGGGCAGCACGTAGGCAGGGTTTTGCCGAAGCTGGGTAAATCTGTGTGTTCTATTTTCTGTTTTTTATATTCTGCTATTATGTGTGCTGCTATTAATCTACTGTGATCTGTGCTGAAATTATTTATACTTCCACATTAAAATTTTATAATTATTAGTATCATCCTATTCACCCCCCCTCTAGGGTGAAATCGAACCTACAATTATGTGTTTGCCGAAACGGACATGGTAGTGCTATAGTATTCTTAGTCTTATATGTCAACGATTGCTCCTAATTGGTAATGATGTTGCGTTGTTTTAATAGTAAAAGCATGGTTATCCAAGAACTTCTCCATGAAGTATTTCGAAGAAGCAACCTATATACTTGGTATAAAGATCCATAAAGATAGATTCAAGAGGTTGTTGGGATTGTCCAAATCCATATACATAGATACCATATTGAAGAGGTTTGGATGGAGAGTTTCAAGCACATAAATTTCCAATGCAACCTGGATTCATCCTTTATAAGAAGGATGCTCTTCATAATGATAATGAGAAAGAGCTTATGAAGAGGATACTGTATTCATTTGCAATCGGTTCCACCATACGCATGTTATGCACTAGACCAGATATGGCTTATGTATTAGGATGTGTAAGACTATATTGGCCTAATCCCAATGAAAATCATTGGACGATAGCAAAATATATTCTTAAGTTTTTAAAATTACTAATGACTTATTCCGTATATATGGAAATGAAGACCTCCTTATGAAGGGTTATGTAGATTCAAGCTTTCTGAGCTATATCGATGATAAGAAACCGTTATCTGGTTATATATTCACACTGAACGGTGGAGCATTCGGTTTGAAAAGTTCCATGTAAGAAATAACAGTTGATTCGATGATGGTGGTTAAATACATCGCCCTTAACAAAGCAGCAAAAGAAGCGATCTACATGCACATGTTTATGGCTGAGTTAGGTGTGTTTCCAAAAGTTTAGAAACACATAACATTGTTATGTGATAACAATGTAGAAATGGAAATCATGAAGGATCCTAGATCTCATAGGAAATTAAGACACATTCTTTGAAAGTTCCACCTTATTAGTGAGTTCGTCACTAATAAAGAAGTTGTGACTGAAATAGTAGATACCAAGGACAACATAGCAGATACATTCAAAAAGGGACTATCTCAACCAATTCTAAGCAAACCTATCAAAAGGATGGGATTGAGATTCCATAATTATCCCTAAGCGCAAGTGGGAGAATGATAGAGTTAAGGGTAAGTGCTAGGGGCAATTATGTAATTTATTGTAAATTATTAACTTTGTAATAAAATCTCATTCAAAGTAAAAGGTATATGTTTTCTATTATATTTATTTGTTGTATTGTGATATATTAACTAAATGGTCAATTTAAAATATACTTAACAGAAAATTCTTTAAGTAATATGTTATGTGGTAATTGTTACAAAGAGATGTAATCCTAGGAGAATTAACAGAATATAAAATAACATATCATTTTAAATATTGCTGGCCAAGAGGTTTAAGAAAGGATGTCAATACATCCATTGAGACCAGAGTATATAATGCTCTTCAAATGTTGGGATGTGTATTACTCATGGTTGTTAGGGGCACCAAGAGATTGCATACTGATGGTTATAGGATAACTATGGAATGACTCGCTCAAGAGTTTTCTATTGGTTGATAATAACTAAGGTCAAACAGAATATCTCAAAGTGACGATATTATACAGTTCTCTCGACTTTAGAATACTATTGAACTTCAATGTGGATACTCCACTTTGATTATAGTAAAATCATGGCATGACATTCGTCGAATGATTATAGTTGGATTTAAGTTGAAGCATTAGAAGTGAAATATTATTCGGTAAAGAATTCGTTTGCTCATTTATAAGTGGTTAGCTTTGTTATCCCACTTTTGAACTAAGTAATATCTCGATGAATCAAAACCATGGAATGATCGTGAAACAAAACAAAAGTTTAAAAAGCTAGTCTAGAGGCCAAAATTCAAGTGAAGTCCAGAGAATCGATACCGATCCTTGCTTTCCACTAGAAGGTACTTAGCTATTCCTCGGAAAAATCAAGTGACAAGAAGCAATAGTGGAAATCACAGTTCGAAGTTATTACTCTATACCTAATCTTGGAGCTCAAAGATGACGTAGAAAACATGATCAAAAGATCAAAGACAAAGTAAAGTGCACGAAGACCCACCATTGAAAGGTGCTTGATAAATCGGATTTGGAAAATTTCTATCGATGGATCTGGATGAGTTATGGAACCTAGAAAGGACAGAAAGAATTCAATCACTTCAAGACCCACCATTGAAGCTGAAAATAAAGGCACTCAACATGAAAAGGAGACAAATCAACCACTCTAGCTGAAGTTCCAAGTGCACCAGAGATGGAGACTAGGGTGGAATTGGACTGAATGATGACCGATATGAATAAAAGGATGTTAGAGAGTCAAACTGCCATCTTGAAGTAGATGGAGAGAAATATTGCTTTGATGACTTGGTTACCCAATAATGAAGGAAGAGTCATAGTGAGTCTTCGTCTTCGGTCTCAGAAGAAGAGAGTTCTTCTTCATTAGATAGAAATCGAAGAGATGGAAAGCAGAAGCTGAAAAGGGGAGAAGCGGGATATCAAAAATGGGACTTGGAAAAGCCCTATTGATAAACCAAAACTCAGCACCGACCATCACGACTCGGTACTAAGTCGTCAAATCGAGTTATAGTTGGCAATCTTAGAGAAGAACTTGATGAGTTTGTTGATGTTGGTGTTAAGCAGGTTGATGGTGGCCAAAGTAGTGGTATTCAATCTAATGCCACTGGGCCATCAAAGTAATAACATTGACAACAAAGAGTTGGAAGAAAGTTCTCCGAAAATCAGGGGAAACCAAACATCATGGAACTAACTGAGATCATTTACGAAGCTAAACACTTGGGCAATCCCTGACGATCGCGGTCCAATCGATCTAACTAGCCTTGAGTACCTAGCTGATATGGTGAGAAGCCTGATGAATGAGAATCAACACAGAAATAATGATGATTGGGGTTCATCACCTAGTAAGACCCCGTTCATCGATGATGTGTTGCGGGAAAACTAGATTTTTTATGCCAGCGATGTCGTTTTAATATGGAACGACATATTCAAGATAGCATTTTTTAAAATATGAATGACACATGGATTATATCAGAGTAATTGATGTAGTAATAAGTTGGTGCCTCCTTATATTTCTTGAAGGGGTGGTTACGATGTGGTTCACTCGACTAGTGTCATGGTCTATATCTTCATTTGAACAATTAGAAAGAAAATTTATGGAGCAGTTCAGGCTCCACATGGCTCGACCAAATGATGGAATGTCTTCGTCGAACATCTGTCATAGGTTCAAAAAGACTCTAACAGATTTTCGAACACGATTCCAACACTGTTGTAATTGAGGTCGGTAATCCAAAGTAAGATATAGTTTTGATGGCATTAATTTGAGGAGTCTAGCGCACTATGGACTTTGAAAAATGGCTTAAGAGGAAGTAGTCTCCTACCATGGAAGAAAACTATCGAAAAACATCTGTGTTCGGAAGAGACAGACCTAGCTGCTGGACCGACTGGTGGTAAGAAATTAGATGATGTAGTGCAAAGCAAGGTTGCAATTAGACAAACTAATGAGAGCGTCGGGAACATTGCAGTCAATGTTGGAAATAATACTAATAACCAGAAAAGAAGGAACAATGGCGCTGGTTGGAAAAAAGCCAGACTTCAAGAAGTGTTTGAGATTTATGAAACCCGAAGATTATACTCCATTGAAAGAGACTGTGGAAAATATTTACCTAGCTATGCAGGAAACTAAAAATTAAAAGAAGCATCCTTGGAGAGAGGCAATTGAATAAGAACATCGCTCGTGGAAGTATTATCGCTTCTACGAGAAACATGGGCATAAGACCAGTGAGTGTCATCATCTGAGAGATATGATTGAGGACCTGATCAAGAAAAAGAAACTGCAGTGGTATGTAAAAGACCCATATGTTAGTAGGAAAATGGATAGAAGACCCTAATTGCAGATGACCAAACAGAATCAGGCTAGGCCTTGTAGTGATGGACCTAGGCAACCAGAGAAGAGAATCATGATCAACGCTATCACTGGTGTACCTCATCCAGCCAAGAAAAGTGGAATGAAATAGAGAGGGTGTGGTACTTCTTTGAAGCATGTTGTTTGGGAGACTTGTTTTGCTGTGGAAGACGGAGTTCCAGCGAAATAGTTGAAGACAATGAATGATGATATTGTGTTCAGAAATAGAGATAAGGAAGGGATAGAAGAGCCGACGCTTGATCCCTTCGAGATTATGGCTATGATTCAGTTGGCGACTGTGCATGAGTCCTGATTGGTTATGGGAGCTCGGTTAATATTTTGTTTAAGAAAATGTTTGACCATGTAAGGATGAGTGTAAAGGACCTGAAGCCATGTAAATTCGATATTCATGGATTTACCAAAGAGGATAACGAGTCTGTCGATTGTGTTGATTTGTTGGTTGAGCTGGGTAAAGGAGACCGCAAGATGGTGTGGGTTCAGACATTTATTGTGATTGATACATACTTAGCTTATAATGATTTCCTAGGCCAACCGACACTTTCCAGTTTCAGAATAGCTCTTGCCCTATGGTGATTAATGCTAAAGTTCCCCATTGAGAATGGGGTAGGATTTATCTAAGGAGACCAGAGTACTGCCTTGAGTGTTATGTTGTCGATCTCAGAGAGGTGAAGCAACGTGAAAAGGGAAAGGATGCAGAGAAGACTCCATGCATCAAGACAGCTAACGCATAGTAACTATTGCCTAATCCCTGGCTTGGGAACCACTGCAAATTTCACAAATCTAGGACCTATTGAAAGAGCTAGAGGATGCAAGGCTAGCACTGTAAGAGCCGACGATCAACATCCCGGTCGATGGGAATGACCACACTCGAGTCCTAAAGATGGAGTCTTAGATTGGCATGAAGATAGAGAAGGATTTGGTAGGGATCCTCCAAGAAAATCTGGATTTGTTTGCTTGGAGACATTCCAATATGTGTGGAATATAGCCAGATATAACGTGCCATACACTGAATGTTGACCCACGATAACCTCCTATAAAGTAGAAGAGGCGCAGCCTAGCTTTAGAGCGATCCGTGGCGTTGAAAGAAGAGGTGGATAAGCTAAATATGAATGGCTTTATCCGTGATGATATATACCTTGAATGGGTATTGAGTCCCGTGTTGGTCAAGAAGCCTATAGGAAAATAGTAGACTTTCATCGATTATTCATATCTCAATATGGCGTGCCCAAAGGACAACTTCGGCTGCCCATAATTGACCAGCTAGTTGATGGAACCGGTGGATATGAACTATTATTTTTTATGGATGCGTACTTTGGCTACAATCAAATAACAATGCATGTTCCAGATCAAGAGCATACCAGTTTCATCATTGATTCGTGACCGTATTATTATAGTGTGATGCCATTCGATATGAATAACGCTGGAGCTACCTACCAACAAATAGTAAACTCGATGTTTAAAGATTAGGTTAGATGAACAATGGAGGTCTACATGGACAATATGCTTGTGAAGTCATAGCGATCGATGGACACATGTGCGACCTCTCAAAGATGTTTGATATGCTTCGGAAATATGAAATGAAGCTTAACCCACTGAAATGCTCTTTCGAAGTCGCATCGGGCAATATTTAGGGTTTCATAGTAAACTCAAGGGGCATATAAACTTATCCGTAGAAGATAAAAGCATTGAAAGATGTTACTGCCACGAAATCGAGGGAAATGCAGAGCTTGAATGGAAAAGTTACCGCATTGAGTTGATTCATTTTGAAGGCAAAAGATAAATTTATTTCGTTCTTTAATGTCCTCAAGAAAAAAAAGAGGAAGCTTGTTTGGATGAGTGATGTCAGAAAGCTTTCTAGGACTTACTTGTTCACATAGAGAAACTAATAGTCTTGTCAAAGCATTTGGAAGAAGATGACAAGTTTATTTATTTGTACACGAGGAGTCGAGTATTCAAAGGCCTGTATGTTATATCGGCCAGCGGTTCACGGGAGAAGATAAGAATGATCTAAAGTCAGAGAAGTTATCTTACCGCTTGTTGATCGCTTTGAGGAAGTTGCGACCATATTTCCAGGCTCATTTGATAAAAGTGTTGATTGATCAACCTTTAAGGCAAGTTTTGTACCGACACAAGACATCGGGAAGGTTATTGAAGTGGAATATTGAGCTAAGCTAATATGATATAACCTACCATCCTAGAAGGACGATACAAGGACATATATTGGTTGATTTTATTGCCAAGTTCACCATCCGAGATGGAGAAATGGAGGAAGATGGGTCTGGCTTGCTCAAGGGAAGTTATATATTGATGGAGCATCTAATGATTGTAACTCCAGGGTAGGAGTGATCTTGGTGACACTGGAGGAACGAATGATATGCTGTGCCTTGAAGCTAGAGTTCCCGACAACAAATAATGAAACTGAGTACAAAGCGTTGATCATTGGACTTGGATAGCAAAGGAATTGGGAATCATAACATTACATATATTAAATGACTCTAAATCAGTTGCTTGTCAAGTGAAGAAGCAATTTCAAGCTAAGGGAGCGAGACATGCCCCTTAGCTAACGAAAGTTATGGAACTGCTGAACGATATTGAATAGTACAAAATAATGCACATTCCTAGAGAAGAGAATTTGAAAGCCGATACATTAGCCAAATTGTCCAGCTCTGGGGATGCGCAACTCATAGGACTTGTTCCAGTAGAGGTTTTGTTGGCTTTGATCATCGACTAAATGGACACCAATTGGATCTTATAGGTCGAGGTAGAGGAGTCGTGGATGACTCCGATTAAAGAATATCTACTAAATGGGACTCTCCAAAATAGGAGAAATGAATGATGAAAACTCCTATAAAAAGTACCACAGTTTCATCATTCAGGAAGGAGTACTATACAAAAAAGGATTCTCTGCTTCCCTTCTACAATTTATCGCCAATAAGGAAGCCAATAAGACACTTATCGATGTGCATGAGGGAAGCTACAGTGATCACACTGGGAGGCAGACTTTGGTGATAAAGGTTCTTCATTATGGATACTTTTGGTCAAAAATTAACTGGGATGCAGCTGATTAAACTAGAAGGCGTGATAGGTGCCAAAGGTTTGTGAAGTCCCAAGAGCCCCATCCATAGAGATTATGCAAATGCTCATCCCATAACCATTTGAAATTTGGGAACTTGACATAATCAGTGCGCTACTATTTTCGAAAGGCGAAGCGAAGTATGTCATCATTGCAATGGACTATTTCACAAAGTGGGCTGAAACAAAACCACTAGCTATGATAACTTTATAGTAAAGAACACTATATGCTGATTTGGATTTCCATAAAAGATTATCACCGAACGGTGGAATCCAATTCAAAAGTGCTGAATTCAAAGATTTCTACAACCGATATCGAATTAAGAAGATAACCAATATCGAATTAAGAAGATGTTCGTAGCAGTAGCACACCCACAAGCAAATGGATAGGTAGAGGAGGTGAACAAGATCAGCAAATCTATATTGAAGAAGCATTTGACAAAGTCCAAGAGCAACTAGGTCGATGAACTTCCGATAGTATTGTGGGTCTATAGAATAACCCACAAGTCCGCGAGTGGCCATACTCCATTTGCTTTGGCCTACGAATCAGAGGTCATGATTCCAATTGAATTGGAAGTTCCTTCTCATCAAAGAATTCATTATGATCCCAAGATCAACGCTTACTTGAGTCCCTTGACTTGATCGACAAGAAGAGAGAAGAAGTTGATTTAAGGGTAGCTGCTCACCAGCAAAGAGTAGCACAACAATTCAATTCCAAGGTCAGGAACCGCACCTTTGAGATAAGCGACCTTATTTTGAAACAGGTCTTTTCTGATCCAATACCACTTGGCCCAAATTAAGAAGGTTCCTAGGCGATAGAACATAATCTTGGAGATGGAACTTTTAAGGTATCAACTATTGACGGAATCTCGATTCCACGAGCATGGAATGGCGAGCACTTGAGACACTATTTCACTAAGATGTATTTCTATAAATCGTTGACTAAATTCTAATGTAATAAGGCGGAGTCTGCCATTCTTGTGTTTATAAATAGAACTAACTTTGGGGATCGATGAAACTGTATTCTTAAAAGCCTGACCTTGCACTGTGTGACTAATTGCAAAAATTAGACATTATGTTTTTTTTAAATGCAGATGTCTAGGTATCCGAAGATGGGTACCAATGAACTCCTTTAATCCATGACCGGGTCGTTGGAGAATAATTGCACTAGAGTTAATCGAAAGATTCATTCTATGTATCTGATCTTCAACCAACACCTAGAGATATGCAAGTTCTAAAGTTGATGCTCGAAGATAGGCACCAATGAGCTTCTTTGATCCATGATAGGATCGTTTGAATATAATCATGTCGGGGTCGATCGGACGATTCGCCCTACACATTTAATCTTTGATCGATGCTCTAAGATAAGCACAGTCTAAGGTCAATGCCCGAAGATAGCATCTGAAGCACTGAGTTTTGGAGATAGGAACCAGTATGTAATTGGACCTTATGCAGATACGACCACCCTTACAACCCAACAAGGCATGCTCGGCTAATGATAAGTGGTGACGATAAGTGAATAACTTTTATCAACGTCCGGAGATAGGCGGGACCAAAGATGAATATCCAGAAATAGACATACAAAATGTCATTTCCTGGAGATAGGAAACGATGTAAGGTTAGGATCTTTTGTGATTACAACCTTGTTTATGGTCAAATGGTGCATGACCAAAGGTAAGCAAGATAGGCCATGGAGTTGGTTGTACCATCATAGTTTTGTATATCCAAGAAAGAAATACTTTGGCAATGATGAATAGAACTAAATATCAAAGTACCACTAAGAAATTACAAAGACTAATTCATACATATATAGTTATGATGAATAACAACATTGTGCATATTCATAGACAATCATCGTAAATTTAATTAATCCAAGTATAAAGGCTCACAAACACGAAGACAAAAAAAGAAAAATAAGATGAAAGTCTAAAAGAAAAATAAATTTATTCACATCTAACTTTCAAAAGAAAAGGCGGGTGTTGTTCTACACTACTACGGCTTATATACACATGCCCAAACTAAAAACTAAAATAAAAACTACGTAAGAAAATAACGTTTAATCGTTCTTCTTCTTCAGCTTCCTTTTCCTTCATTCTTTTGGAGAGGCTGAGATTGGTCTTTTACTGGACTCCACTTCTTTCCCCAAGATCGATGGCCCTCAGGATCCCCAGCCCAACTGTAATTACTCTTCGAAATTTAGGGGACACCACGTGAATACCAGTCGTTAATGGTGCAGAAATGAAACGATGAATGGTGGGGCTGCAAAGCAAATGAAAGTGGAGGCGGAATATCAGCAACATCATTTTATTTTTTGATAGTCTTCGTTGTTTTAAAATAAGCAGTTTGCATTCTGACATTGACGGTCCAGAACTATGGTCCTTATCCCTTGATAGTTTATCTTCATCATCCTTGATCATATCAGAATCATCCATGACCTCTTCGTTTAATGCATGAATCTTTTTTGGGTCAAGACCTAGAGCGGACCCGGCTGAAGAGGTTGGAATTGAAGGTAAGGCGGAGACAATGATAGATTCGGTCATTGAAGCTTGAGGGCCTGGAGCTAGATACATGTCTAGTAAGGGGGCAAGGGCAGGTGAATCTGAAACTTAAGAAAGAGAAAAATAAAGATTTGAAACATCCACATAAATGTCATCTGAGCCTTCTTGAGCATAGAAGAAACTAATGATATACCTCTAGGATATGTAGATTGAATATGGGAAGGAGTCCCAGTCCGACTCTCCTCTACAATGGGGATAAAGCAGGGAACTTCAGGGTGGACTTGGGCAGTGTCTTCGGGATTACATTGAATATGAGCTAAGGATGTTGAAGAAGTTTCTACCACCGAAGTCTCATAGTAGTTGAGGTTCTAGAATCCCCGAGAGAAGGAATAACGAGCTTAGAGATGAGAGTCCAAATGTGGTAGAAGCAACGGCACCAGAAGTAGCCGCCACTATGTTGGTAGTCTCTGTTGAGAGTCCCTAAGAGATGGGAATTGAACTTTTACCCCAAATCCTTAGAGTTGGATTCGGGAAGGGTCCCTAGTAGGCACCTAAGAAGAACTAAAGGCTTCAGAAGCTAGTATCACCTGGCCCACAACAGGAACATCTAAATCGTCATTATCTAAGAGGTCGACCTTTAGCTCATCTTTGTCGACCTCACTTGAGTGTTCTTTTTTTGTTTAATAATTTCCTTCCGAGTCATAATAAGTGATTTGGGATATTTGTCGCTAAACCACTTTAGGTCTCTAAATTTAATAACGTTTGCATAAAAGTGAACCAAAGTGGGCTCAATGTCAGACTTTACCTTTTCCTCAATGTTGATTGCAAGGGTCTCTGCATCCTTTTGTGCCTATTCAACATCGAGCTTTTTACCCGTATACTCTTTGGTCTTGGTCAGAGCATCATTCTTTTCTTTCTTGTCAACCTCTAGTGCAGTTTCTAGATTCAAAATCTTTAGAGATTGTTTATCAACAGTGGTCTGGAGAGCATCCTTATTATGACAAGAGTGTGGCTCTTAGCATACGCAGCCTTGAGCTGCTCTTGTTGAATCTTAAATTTATTCTCGAAAGTGTTTCTCTCGTCCAATAACTTATTTTCTCCAACCGCAAGGGATTTCTTAGTGTCCTCGATTTCTTTATCATAATGAGCAATGATCAGATCACTATCCTTTTTCTCTATCGCCTTCCCCTGAAGGATTAATTGATTAGCTTTATTAACATCAGACAAAGCTTGAGCAAGCTACCTCCATATATAATACTAATCATATGCATCATCCACATAGGCTTTGATGTTGTTAGCCACGTCAAAAAGAATATCCTTCAAGGTATATGCAAGCTTGAGCCCCTTAAAGCAGAATGTGAGGAAAGCTCTTTGCATTACAGCGAGTTTTATATTTGAAGCAGACTCTATAAGCGTTGTAGAAATGTGAGCAGAAATATGCTCTTAACCAGGAGTCTGTCTAGTAGATTTTGAGGTTGTAGAACCAGATGATTGCATAGCTTATTGGGATTTATGAGTGAATATCATGGTTATATAGAAGGCGGCACAAAAATAGGGATAGTTGGAGGTTTAGAAGAGGGAATAGGATCAGATTTTGAAAAATATAGACCTAGATGTTTTAGGAGAGGATAACAAGGACGATGTTGAGAGGAAGATATCCTGCCTAATCCAGAGCGATCGTGAGACTCCACTCACGACCATCACAATGCCTACGTTTCTCTTCATTTGACTTTCCTGGTCTTTTTTCTAATGCTTCACTAAGTCATATTCATGAGATAATTCACGATGTTAGGGTGAAGGGTTGTGGTTGTGATAACTAGTACTTTGGTCATGGAGATTATTGAAAAGATTAGGGCATCCCATTGTACCTAAATAAAACACGATTAAGTTAAGATTTGTAAGTCGAGGAATAGCACATGCAGTGTAAATGTGTGGTGACATTGGATATCGTGTAAACTATCGGTGTGCCCTAGTGACTCCACGGACCATGCTCATGAAATCGATTGGGTGGAGTGATCTTCCCTACAACAGTTGAGGGCACATTTGCAGCTATGCAAATAAGAGAACCAATATTAGGGAGACTAAAATTGGCAATGTCATAAAAGGGAATATTATTTGGAATGCTCCAAAAGAACCATAGATATCATCAGTTAGAGGAGCTGGAAATGCCTTCCTAACTAGAATCTGATGTGGATGAAGGACATGATGGGGTGAAATAATCATTATCCTTGGATGATGGGGGATAAGCGATACTTGTCCATCACCACTAGTCTCCCATGTAGACTCATGATCAAGGTTCATGTTTTCACCATCACTCATGTCCTCATTGTCTTCATCTTTATCATCATAATCACCATCGTTATCTTCATCGTTATCTTCATTATTTTCACCACCCTCATCTTTCTGATGGTCAATGGGAGGATCCTCTACTATGGGAGGAACTTCTTGATTTTTAGCAGTTGGGGATTCGATCTCAGCCTCTTGAGCAGGCTGGGCACATCTACAAGCAACATGAACAATATCAAGGCTGCAATCGTTGTGTAAAAGTTGAAATTATCACATCTTAGGATCTGTCAAAAGGAATTTCATTTTCCATTCTTCACGGGAATATTTTACAGAGCTTGGAGAAAGCATGCCAAAGCTGCATTACTAGGTCTCCTTGGAATATCTGTAAATTTATGAGATGACGGAGTTAATGATTTGAACATGATAAGCTCCACCAAGGTAAAAAAGGATATTAGAAATTACGTCCCGACAGCCACTTTTGAGCGAAGCGGCTGGACAACACATAAAGAAGTATTCATCTTTAAAGTGGCTAAGTTTGTTCCAAAGACTAATAATAGCGCGACAACCTTTGGTTGATTCAAGATAATTCAGAGATGGACTGTCTTATCGCTTCTTGAAACAAAATAAATATCTAATCTCCTCCGGTGTAGGCACCCTACCTAAATGGTGAAGGCAAACCATGTAAATGCTATTTAGAGAAGCATAGCCATTTGGGTAAAGCAAAGCAGGGGAAAGCTTCATGAACTGGAGGACGAGATGAATAAAGTGATTGAATGGAGGGACTCTCCCAAAAAGGCACATGTAGCGATTACATGTTATATATCCTTTGGGTGGATTATCGGCCTGGTGAAAGGGGTTTGGAAATAGGAATCCTTAAAAGGAATGTCGTGCCTCTCACAAATTCTCCTAACACCTACTTCATCCAATATAGATGCTGGAGAACCCGAAGGGTTATCAAGAATTACAACGCCTTAAAATTGATATCCAAGGCAACCCCTACATAAACTTCACCTTCCATCAAATAAGAAACTATTTGTAGAGACTGTCTAACTTGATGATGGGATGGTCGAGGCCGAGGGAAAGAGAAAGTAGAAGATGAAGGAGACGATGAAGTAAATGTTGAAGTAAAACTTGAAGCTGTTGTGGGTGAAATGAACTTTAAAGTAGATGGACCTATACCTATGGAAGAGAGACATGGGAAGCGTTATACAGTTCATACCTACTAAAAAACTCGATAGATTAGCAAGGTTGGGTAAGATTTAACTTTGATTTTTGTGCTGGAACTAAGCCATGTGTAGTCGATATATAAGACCCAATGGAAGTCAATGTGTATTACTCAACTAGATTCCATACATTGACGGGGGCAGTGATATGAAATTAAATCTATAGTGTGCGTTCTATATCTAGAGTACAGTGAACATGAAAACTCTATGTAGATAGCTCGCTCGTGCTGGCAAATGAGCTCTATCACACTACAGAACAGTGCATCAGATTTTACCTATTATCGTATGATTTACAACAATAGAATCATCGTCCGGAGCGACATAGAAAGTTTCTTTGTAAGGATACCAGAGTGAAGTGTTTGACCTAAAGAAGTAATGAATGATTCCACTAGATGTTGGAGCAAGTTTGATGTTACCTTTATTTGAAACCTTCCCACCAGAATTCAACCATCGAGCCAATAGTTGTTAAAACATAGTTATCTACCTCCCTACACTTGAAAATGACATAACAAAATGTTGTAAATCATTCGCTATGCAAAAACACGAAGAAGGACTCGGAAAATTCCAAAGCCAACACCAAGTGTGTGAAGGAAAAGGAGAACCCAAGTCATGCTTAAAGAATGGGGGAAAACTCAGGTCAACCATGAGATGTCCAAAGTCCATTGAACTCAAGATTTCCATGGCCATGGCCAAATGCAAAGAGAAATATGAAGTTTCCAATCATGAAAGAGTGCATTCAATGACCGTTGTCAAGCATGTCAGTAGCTACCTACCTATGCTTGAAGATGATGCTAACAGCGGCATCAAAGTAGGAAATTCGAGATGTAATTGGTTGAATTGGGTGAAAATTCCAATGAATCGCGGCTGAATCGCTTAAGTCGGCACTAGCGATGGCAAAGGTGGTTATAGATGGTGTAATAAGCCGTGGCGAAGTGGTGAGCTGCAACTTGAATCGAAAGTTGAAAGGGTTGGAAGTCGAAACTTGCAAGTGAAAATAGCTAGGTAAAATAAAAGTAAGTGAGAAGTAATGAAAAGTTGCTTAAGTAAAATTATGCGGAAATTTCGGTACCGTGTCAAGGCTCAGAATTCGGTATCAAGTTATATAAAAAAATGAAAAAGAAAAGAAAAAGAAAAGAAAAGAAAAGAAAAGGAAAAGGAAAGAAAGAAAGGAAAAACAAAGGTTGGCAATGAAATAGAAATGAAAAACAATCAGGATGGGAAGATGAAGTCCAACCTGACCGAATAAAAGGAAAGACTTCCAAAATTTCCAAAACAAAATGATGAACCTAAGTAAGATACTTCAACTCTTATATCATCCATGGAATAAGAATCCACAACTGTTTAAAGCGACATGTCGATCCAAAGAAGACGCATTGCTTTGTGAAAATAGTTCAATGGATGGGGACATCTTTTTTCACTGAAGTGGAATTTAGACCCAAAATCAAATTCCATAAGTCCTAAAGTGATATTGTTTTGGCGAAGAGAATTGGTGTAAATAATCATTACTAAAGGGCACCACTTAAAATGTTAAAATACAATTTTTATCGATAAAGATGTATAGATGATGAATTTGGCCAAACTGCCACAAAACTAAATAAGGTGACTTATAAACGTTAATATTTGAATTGTTCAATATTAATCACTGACTAAATCTAAACCTACAAGTCGCACAATCGCATTGGTAGATTTTCTAAAATACCATACATTTTGAATGATTTATAATTGTTATAAATCAATTAATATTTATGTAATATTAACCAATTAATTATTTGATGTATTGGGTGCCATTAGTATTTTCTGGGTGTTATTACAATTAAATGGGGCATATATAAAAGTCATATATGTAAAAATTGATATTTGATATCCATGCGCATTTAAATTTGATTTAAATATGTTTAACTACTTAATGGGTTCGTACAACTTTAAGGCCAATTTGGCCTGATCTATGGTCGACAATGAAGAGGGCAAAGAGGTATTTAATATTCAACTGTTGGGTCTTGAATTGGTAAGGTGAGACTTCGTAGACCAAGGAGAAAAGATCTCCTTCACTCCCTTTATAAAAACCCCACAACCCTTCATTGTTTTGTCTACTTCTTGCCACCCGTTTTCTCTTGTCAGCCACTAATATCATCTCATTACCCTATGCTGAAAATACTTCCATCCAATCAACATCAAATAAATCAAGTATGATTTTCCAAGCCATTGTAAATCTAGGATCTAGGATTGAGATCAAATCTAGGGCTATGTATCTATAAGGTAACCTCCTATACTTAACATTACATATTATCATGATAATGTACATCTTGATCATCATTGAACAAATTTATATACACATATATTGTCCTTTGTGCGTGTCTATATATATATATATAGCATTGTACAAGTACATACATATATAAATATAGGTATATAAAGTTTAAATGTTTCTATTTAATATTAGTTTTTAAAAAGAAAAAAAATTGAACTATATATATATATATATCTGTGTATGTATGGAAATTGAAACTAAATGAACATTACATATGATCTATCTAAATGAAGTTCTACCAAAAATCAACATATTTGATGGCTTCTAATAATTACTACATTGTTTCATACCCAAAAAATGCTACTTGAATCTCTTTTGGAGGCACAGAGGGTTTCTATCTTCAGTTTCTTATTGTGAAGTTTTTGGTAAAATAGGATCACCGTGGTTGGAATCCGATTTACCATTGCAGGAATGTAATGCACCATGGTACAAGTATATTTCATATCCATACACACCACCTCTATTGGAACTATAGTATTACGTCACATTTTACTGATATTGCACCCTGCGGCATCGAAGTTACAACCTTCGGGTTTCGATCCTTCAAACAACCATAACTTTTAACTTATTTAAAGTAACGGGAGCCATACCTAACAAAATAAAGCTCTCTTAAAGAACTACACCTTTTACAGCTTCCAACCATTGTGACAGAGTTTCTTAGTTAAAAAACGCTATCTGAAGCTCTTTCTAAAGCTCGAAAGTTTTTTCACTTCGATTTCTAATCGTGGAGTTGCTGGTAAAATAGGATCACCATGGTTGGCATCCAATTTACCACTGTTAAAAATTAATGTACCATGGTACAAGTTTGTTATATATCCACACATGCATTTCTCTATGTTACGACGCTATTGCAGCACATTGAACGGATGTTGCACCTTGCAGCTTCGATGTTGCATGCTTCGGGTCTCGATTCTTCGGACAGCCGTAACTTTTCACTTGTTTAGAGTTATAGGATCCATAACCTACCAAAATGAAGCTCACTCAGTGATCTACACAATGGCTTCCAACAATCACACTATAGTTTCATACCCAAAAAAGGCTATTTGAAGCTATTTTATATGCTTAGAAATTTTTTCCTCTCAATTTCTTATCGCGAAATTTTCAGTAAAACACGGTCAGCATGGTTGGCATCCGATTTATCATTGTTGGAAAGTAATGCATTATAATAGTAGTTTGTTTCATATCCATTCACGCCTTTCACTACGTCGCATGAAAGTGTTGCAGCACATTGAACGGATATTTCGCCTTTCAGCATCTATGTTGCACCTTCTGGGCCTTGATTCTTTGAACAACCATAATTTTTGAGTCGTTTAGAGTTACGGAAGTCATAACCTATCAAAATGAAGCTCTCTCGTGGTTCTACACCTTTGATAGCTTCCAACCATTATGACATATTCTCTTATCCAACAACGCTATCTGAAGCTCTTTTGGAGACTTGGAAAGTTTTCACTCTTCAATTTATTATTGTTGATTTTTTTGATAAAATAGGATCTCACCACGGTTGGCATTTGATTTATCATTGCTAGAAAGTTGTGTACCATGGTACAAGTTTGTTTCGTATTCATACATGCTTATCTCTACATCGTACAATGTTGTTGCAGTACATTGAATGGATGTTGAACTTTCCAACGTCAATGTTGCACTCTTCAGGTCTCGATTTTTCAAACAGCCGTTACTTCAGACTCGTTTAGAGTTATGAGAACCATAACCTATTACAATGAATTTCTCTCAAATATATACCCCATTGAAAGCTTCGGGCCATCACGATATAGTTTCATGCCTAAAAACGCTACTCGGATGTTTTTTCTCTTCGGTTTTTTGTCATGAAGTTTTTGGTAAAACATGATCACTGCGATTGGCATCAGATTTACCATTGCTGGAAAGTCGTGTACAATGGCACAAATCTGTTTCATATCCATACATGCCTTTCTCTATATCATACCATGCTGTTGCAACACACTGAACGGATGTTGCACCATGTAGCGTTGATGTTGAACCCTTCGGGTCTCGATTTTTCGGACATCCATAACTTTTGACTCATTTAAGTTAGAAAGCCATAACCTATCAAAATGAAGCTCTCTAAGAAATCTACGTATTTTATGGCTTTGCCATTACAACATAATTTCATACCCAAAAAAACACTATCTGAAGCTCTTTCGGAGGCTCGGAAGTTTATCCTCTTTAATTTCTTATTATGGTGTTTTTGGTAAAACATGATCGCCATGGTTGGAATTTTATTTAACATTGCTAGACAGTAATGCACCATGGTACAGCTCTGTTTCCATATTTATACATGCCTTTCTCTATGTCATACGATAGTATTGCAGCACATTGAACGGATGTTGCACCTTGTAGAGTTGACGCTGCACCCTTCAGGTCTCATTGCTTTAGACAACCATAAATTTTGACTTGTATAAATATACGAAAGTCGTAACCTGTCAAACCGAAACTCTCTTAGAGATCTACATCTTGATAGCTTCCAACTGTTATGACATAGCTTCATACCCAAAAATTGCTATCTGAAGCTCTTTCAAAGGCTCAGATCTTTTTTTCTTTAATTTATTGTCATGGAGTTTTTGGTTAAACAGGATTACTGTGGTTAGTATCCACTTTACCATTGCAAGAAAGTTGTGTACCATGGCAGAAGTCTGTTTCTTATTTATACACGTCTCTCTATGTCGTACGACGCTTTTGCAGCACACTGAATGGATGTTGCACCTTGAAGCATCGATGTTGCACACTACGGGCTCTTATCTTAAGATAGCCATAAGTTTTGATTCGTTTAGAGTTACGGAAGCCATAACCCATCAACACGAAGAGAGATATACACCTTTTACAGCTTCTGTAACGACCCGTAATTTTCGATAATTAAAAATAGTTAATTTAATAGGGTTTTGTGATTTAATGTTGGTAGAAATAAAAATTTGGGATTTAATAATAAGAATATATTTGGAATGAAATGTAATAGTATTAAATTAAGGAAATTGATAACTGTTTTAAATGAAATTCCAATTAATTGAAATGGTTAATGAGTTGTAATTGGTAATAAATTGTAATAATGTGTGTATTAATTGATATTGGATTAAAGGAGCAATTGATAATTTAAATGTTGTATTAATTAAATAGTATGTAATAAATTGTAAATTGAAAAAAAGGAATTTTGTGTAAATAACTATAACATTTGTGTGTAGATAACAAACATACAAATGTGATTAAATATAGAAATGGTGACAATTGTTATTTGTTACCAATTCATTTAATCAATTGCAATTAAATGTAATTTTATGTTACTTTAATACGAGTTAAGACGATAAATGTAAAAGATACATGCAATAAAATGTGCAGAAATGTTAATTATATTCACAAGGCAATAATTGAATTTATAAAAGTGTAAACCAAAGATAAATAAATTTACTAAGATTTAAATTATAATAAAATTGACAAAAAAATTCAATGTAATTGAAATAATGCAACTAATATGGTAAAAGATGACAATTGGAGAATATTAGTGTAACAAGATATAAAAAAATGTGAACTAGGTCTATAAAGTGATAATTGATTGAACAAAAAGATTGAAATCAAAATTATATCAATTTATTGGAATTAAATTTTAATTAATTGGATTTAATTACAGTTGAAATCGAACACTGTAACTAAGTGTAATATTTAATAGTGAATCGACATGTAAAATTGATTTAAATTATTGTAAATGTCCAAGTAATCAAAAATTATGAAAATTGTTGGTCATTAAGTTTGAAATTTAAAAAGTGATTTAATTGATTTAATAAAAATTTATTTAATTAACGCAAAAATAGCCATTTTGGTCATTGACTCGGATTTTGACGAAACCAGTGTCATCGGATCCGTAACGGTGAATTATTGTAGGATTTCAAGTTTCGTAGCGATCGGACTTGTCGTTCGATCATACAGACTCGAAATGCCTAGAAATCAATTTAATTGAAATCAATTTGAAATAAGCCGTTTTAAGCTAACTTCTTCATATGATGGAATTAGGACTTGAGACTTGTTCCATTGAGTTTAAAACTATCAAAAACATCTATTTTGATATATGGGATGACCTGTTTCCGTTCTGAAAGCAGAACGGGCTTTTCGGGTCGTATATATCGTTTCAAATCTATTCGGATGTTCATTCTTTCTTATCAAGCCTCGGTTATATAAATAGTTTTTCTCTCTAACCCTAGCAGTCATTTTCTCATTATTGTACGTACAATTCTCTCTGGCTTCTTCTTTTCAATGGCAGAAACCCAATTTACACTCAAACCCTAAAATCCAATTTCAAATCAATTTCAAAAATTTAAACTCCTCCAAACCCTGACAAACTATATACCGTTTCGAAGCTCTCGACGAGCACAATCCAAATCTTCTATTTTTTTTTGCAATTGATCCTCGGTTTAGCCAGAAATCGAGGATGAACCTCAGCTGTTGAAATTAGGTTTTCGCGATCCGATGGTGTATCCTTACCCGATCGACGATCAGGATGTTGCGTTGGGAAGAGGACGATGAGCAGGTCTTGGCCATGCTATTCGTTCATGTCATAGTGGTCTAGATCGCCAGAAATTGGACGTTGATGGTCGGCGGAGGCGGAGCGTTTCGGAGGTGACGTGGATAGCCGCGTGTGGCTGCTGTGGTCGGCCTGAGGAGGGGGACATGGCCGTGGTCTTGGATCGAGGGGATGGTGCTCGTAGGAGGCGGCAATTCTACTTGAACGGCGGCGGCTATGCACTGTACTGGTTTGAACGAGCTTCTAGAGTTATGCGAGTAACGCGGTGACGTAGCTGAGTGGTAATGTTTTGTTTGTTTAATTTAAATTTAATTTTTAATTATTCTAATCATCATAACTTTTGCATACGAACTCGGATTTGGGCGCGGTTTGTTCCACTATGATCGTATCAAAATTCCGGATATTTTGATGCTAATTTGGATGAATTCTGAGACTGTTGAATTTTGAGCCCTACTTTGGATTTCAATTCGATTTGAAATCAAAGGTGAGTTTTTTACCCACTCACAATTACTAAATTATCTTATGTTAGTTAAATTAAAATTTTGATGTCTTTTGAAATTTATTGATTGATGTTTGGTATGTTTAAATTGTCATTCTAGTTAAATTTGACTTTTGTTGCATTTAATCATCATTTAATTTAATATTGAATTAAATTGTCAATTTAATACCTGTTAATGATAATCAGTTATCTATTGATGTTTATTGGTTGATTTGGATGATGGTTGTGATGGATGTTTGATTGTTGATATTGGATGACTGGATGTTGTATTTTATATGGTTATAACACTGCAAGTTCCCTGTGGGTTGAAATGATACATACCTGAACGATCTATAGATTAGGGAAAAATCATTATAGGTTGAAATGATAGACTCGAGCGATTTTATGGATTTTTATTAAATTCGAGATTGCGGTTGAAATGATATATAACCGTAAAATTTTAAATTGCGGGTTGAAATGATAAATATCCGTATTACTTGGCCATAGGATAGAAAACTGTATACGGACACTGGATTGGTTAAATTAAATGATTTTTAATTCTTTAAATTTTGAATTCCGTTAACTGGCATTTTGAAATAGAAATTGATTTACATAAACTGAATTATCTTCGATAATCCAAGCGTTAATGCTGAAATTGGTATTGATTTAACGAATTGTTCAAAGGATTTAAATTGGAATTTCAAAGTTGAATTGTCAAATATAAATGAATTTATCGAAATTGAGTTATTAAAAATATTTGGATATAACTTTGAAATCTATTTTAAACCAATTTAAACTATTTTAATCAATTTAAAACTATTTTAATTTATTTTAATCTATTAAAATCTATTTAATCCAATTTAATCTGTTTTACCTATTTTAAACTAATTAAATTTATTTAATCTATTTTAAATCCATTTAATATAATTTAAATCTATTTAATCTATTTTAAATTTATTTAACCATTTTAAATCTATTAAATATAATTTAAATCTATTTAACCTATTCTAAATCTATTTAAATCATTTTTAAATCTAGTTAAATCTAATTTAAATCTAATTAAACTATTTTACTAATTTAAACTATTTTAATCTATTTTAAACTAATCTAAATCATTTAAAACTATTTTAGAGTATTTTAACTATTTTTAAAACTAATAAAACTATTTATGACTATCTAAACTATTTTCTAAAAATTTCAAACTGTGTAAAGTTGAAGTATTTATATTTAAATCCTTGATGATGATACAACCTAAGTTGGGATTTGAAATTGATACCCTTTGTGAAATGCCATATGTGAGTAAATATGATGATTTTTGGAATGAGGATTTGATTAACCTATCTTATTGACAATTTTAAAGGTGAAGATGATTTTGAAAATGAATATGGTTTTGGAAGTGAATATGAATTCAAAAGTGAAATGGTTTGGAATCGAATATGATATTTTGATATCAATTATGAAAAGGTTTTGAAAAGAAGAACCATCCAGTGTGTAATAAGCATTTGGTTGTTAAAGAGACTGGGATCAGATATTGTCATACTCTCTGCCAATACCGAAAACCACTTTAACAACTGTGTACGTGGTGGAGATTCCAGAAATGAAGTAGGATGGTTTGGCGAACGATTTTGTATAAGGTATTTACGTGACCCTGACTCCCGTGAGTCAGCTTGATGTGGCTAAACCAGGAGCTATGCTGGGCCAAGTGAGGTCATTCCTCCTATCGGACACGTTTCTTCTATACCATTCTTTACCTTGTGGTTGATTTGGTGGCCACGATTTTGATTATGGGAGTGTGTTCCGAGGTGGGCGGTAGTAGCTGCTATGCGTTACCACCAATCTGGATCCGCAATTGGTATATCTACACTGGCATTGCCTCGAGTGCCGTGTCGCATGCCCTATCGCGCCTTCTACGAGTTTGTTTTGTGTCGTACCTATGGAGTACTCCCTGATAGCCCACCTGCGGGTGGAGTTTACAGTATCTGTATAGACTAGGACATTATATAAAATATGTTAAGGGGGATATGGGTAACGCCTTAACGCTATTCTAATATTTTACTTTACTGTAGACACTATTATAATAGCGTATTGTACTACATAGTAGATAGTTTAACGGATCCTTAAGAGATGGTAATTCCGAACATCTTTTAAGTTATTGCACTCACGTTAGACACTGGATAGGAGATGTCAAACCCCGTAAACATCTCCGACAGCGTTACAGTCATATTTATTTACTGTTGATTTAACTTACATAAGATCTTTTAGTTCTGACGCGAGTGTTTTATCTTTTCAATTCGCTCAGGTCAGTCTGAGCTTTTCAGTTCATCGAAGACTGCTTTCTGGAGGATGAAGACGAAGATTTTGTACTATTATCTTTTATTATATTTATTCCATTGCATCATGTTATTCCGCTGCATTTATTTATTATTTATTCTTGTTGTATGTAACTCTGATCTGTATTATAAAAAGTATAATCAATGTTATTTGTAAACAGCTTCATGAACTGTTTATTTGATTAATATATTTTGTCATTCCGCTGCGAGATTCTGTATTTTTTTTCTTTCTTTCTCCGCTTTTTCTTATTTACCCCATAACAATCTGCCCTTTTGAATGGTTTAAGTCAAGCTTATGTGTCCGCTTAAAACGTCCAAAAATGCAGGTCGTTACAGCTTCTAACTATTGCAACATAGTTTCACACCTAAAAAAGGCTATCTAAAGCTCTTTCGGATGCTCGCAAGTTTTTTCTCTTTAATTTCTTATCATGATGTTTTTGGTAAAATAGGAACACCATGGTTGGCATCCGATTTACTATTGTCGGAAAGTAATTCACTATGGTACAAGTCTGTTTCATATACATACACGCCTTTCTTTATTTCATACGATGGTATTGTAGCACATTCAACGGATCTGCACCTTGCAACATCAATGTTGCAACTTTCAAGTCTTGATTCTTCGAACTGCCATAACTTTTGAATTGTTTAAAGTTACGGGGGATAGAAACTATCAAAACAAACCTCTCTTGGAAATCTACCCCTTTGATATCTTCCAACCATCATGCCATAGTTTTGTACCCAAATAACACTATCTAAAGCTCTTTTGAAGACTCGGAAATTTTTGCTCTTCGGTTTCCTAGCGTGAAGTTTTCGGTTAAACAAGACCATTGTGGTTGGCATCCGATTTACCATTGCTGGAAAACCGTATACCATGGTATAAGACTTTTCTTATCCATATATGCATTTCTCTATGTCGTACGACGTTGTTGCAGCATATTGAACGAATATTATACCTTGCAACGTCAATATTGCACCTTTTGGTCTCAATTCTTCGAATAACCATAACTTTTGATTCGTTTAGGATTACGAGAGCCATAACCGATTAAAATGAAGATCACTCAAAGATATACACCTTTGGTAGCTTCCAACAATTACAACTATAGTTCGAATCCAAAAACGCTATCCGAAGCTCTTTTGGAGGCTCAAATGATTTTTCTCTTTAATTTCTTATCGTGAAGTTTTTAGAAAAACAATATCGTGGTTGGCATTTGATTTATCATTGTTGGAAAGAAATGCACCATAATAAAAGTCAGTTTCATATCCATACATGCCTTTCTCTATGTTGTACGACATTGTTGCAGCACATTGAACGGATGTTTTACCTTACAGTGTCGATATTGCACTCTTCATGTCTCGCTTCTTTAGACAGCTATAACTTTTGACTCGTTTAGAGTTATGGGAGCCATAACCTATCAAAGTGAAGCTCTATCAAAAATCTACGGTTTGATAGCTTCCAAACGTCACGTCATATTAGCATGTCCAAAACACGCTATATGAAGCTCTTTCGTAGGCTTAGTAGTTTTTTCTCTTGAATTCTTTGTCGTGGAGTTTTTGGTAAAATAGGATCACCATTATTGGCATCCAATTTACCATTGTAGGAAAGTTGTGTACCATGGAATAAGTCCGTTTCAAATCCATACAAGCCTTTCTCTATGTCGTATGATGTTATTACAGTACATTTAATAAATATTGCACCATGTAGCTATCAATGTTGCACCCTTTGGGTCTCTATTCTTCGGATGACAATAAATTTAGACTTGCTAAGAGTTACAAGAGCTGTAACCTGCTCAAACAAATCTCTCTCAGAGATCTACACCTTTGATAGCTTCCAGCCGTTAGAACATAGTTTCATACCCAAAAATGCTACATTAAGCTCATTTAGAGGCTCGATGTTTTTTCTCTTTAATTTCTTATCGTGAAGTTTTTGGTAAAACGGGATCATCATGGTTGGTGATTTACCATTGGTCAAGGTTGTGTACCATGGTACAAATTTGTTTCATATCCATACACTCCTTTCTCTATGTCATACGACATTATCGCTACACACTAAACATATGTTGCACCTTGCAACGTTGATGTTGCACCCGTTGGGTCTCGATTCTTCCAATAGCCATAACTTTTGACTAATTTAGATTTACGGGAGTCTTAACATATCAAAACAAAACTCCCTTAGGTATCCACACCTTTGGCAACTTCTAGTCGTTACATTGTAGTTTCATACCCATAAAATGCTATTTGAAGCTTTTTAAGAGGTAGAAAGTTTTTTCCTCCTCAATTTCTTATCGTGAAGTTTTTGGTAAAATGGAATCAGAGAGGTTGGCATCTGCCATTGCTAAAAAGTAATGCACCATGGTACAAGTTTGTTTCATATCCACATATGCATTTCTCTACGTCGTATGTCAGTATTGCAGCACATTGAACGGATGTTGCACCCTTCGGATCTCGGTTCTTCGGAAGCCATAACTTTTGACTTGTTTAGAGCTACGAGAGCCATAAAATAATAAAACGAAGCTCTCTTAAATATCTACACCTTAGATAGCTTCCACCTGTCACAATATAGCTTGATACCAAAAAATTGCTATTTGAAGCTCTTTCAAAGGCGTGAATGTATTTTATCTTCAATTTCTTGTCGTGGAGTTTTTGGTAAAACAGAATTACCGCAGTTGACATTCGATTTACTATTTATGTACCATGATGCAAGTCTGTTTCATATCCATACATGCCTTTTTCTACGTTGCATGACACTTTTGTAGCACATAGAATGTATGTTGCACCTTATAGCATCAATGTTGCACCTTCGATTCTCAATTCTTCAGATATCCATAAGTCTTGACTCGTTTAGAGCTACAAGAGCCATAAAATAATAAAACGAAGCTCTCTTGGAGATCTACTCCTTTGATAACTTCCAGCCACCATAACATAGTTTCATGCATAAAAAACTCTATCTATAGCATAGAGGGTTGAAAGTTTTTTCCCTTCAATTTCTTATTATACAGGTTTTGGTGAAACATGACCATCGTGGTTGGCATCCAATATTTCGATGTTGGAAAGCAATACACCATAGTAAAAGTCTGTTTCATATCCATACATGCATTTCTTTACATCCTAAAACAGTATTGCAACACATTGAATGGACGTTGCATCTTGCAGTGTCGATGTTGCACTCTTCGGGTCTCGATTCTTCGGACAACTATAGCTTTCGACTCGTTTAAATTTCAGAAGCTAGGACCCATCAAAACGAAGCTAGCTAAGAATATATACCTTAGATAGCTTCCAACTATTAGAACATAGTTTCATATCTAATAACACTACTTGAAACTCTTTCAGAGGCTTGAAAGTTTTTTCTCTTTGATTTTTTCTTGTGAAGTTTTTGGTAAAACGGGATCACCATGGTTGGCATCTGATTTATCATTGTTGGAAAGTAATCACAATGGTGCAAGTCAATATCATATCCATACATGCATTTCTCTATGATGTACGATAGTGTTGTAGCACATTGAATGGACGTTTCACCTTGCAACGTTGATGTCGCATCATTCAGGTTTCAATCCTTCGAACAGCCATAACTTTTGACTCGTTTAGAGTTATGGGTGCCATAACCTATCAAAACAAAGCTCTCTTAGATATCTACATCTTTACAGCTTCCAACTATTATGATATGTTTTCATTGCAAAAAATGCTATCTGGAGCTCTCTTAGACACACATAAGTTTTTCTTCTTCAATTTCATCTCGTTAAGTTTTTGGTAAATGGGATCATCGTGGTTGGCATCCGATTTACCATTATTCGAAAGTTGTGTATCATGGTGCAAGTATGTTTTGTATCAATACACACCTTTCTCTATGTCACACGACATTGTAACAGCACATTGAACGGAAGTTGCACCTTGTAGCTTCATATTGCACCCTTCGAGTCTCGATTCTTCGAACAACCACAACTTTTGAATCGTTTATACGGATGGTATAACTTATTATAATGAATCTTTCTTAACGTTCTACACATTTGACAACTTCCAGCCATCATGATATAGTTTCATATTAAAAATGCTATCGAAACTCTTTCGGAGGCTCGGATGTTTTTTCTTTTCAATTTCCTGTTGTTGAGTTTTTGGTAAAACAGGATCACCTTGGTTGGCATTCGATTTAATGTTGTTAGAAAGTTGATACCATGGTACAAGTATGTTTCATATCCATACACGCCATTCTATGTCGTACAATGTTGTTGCAGCATATTGAATGGATGTTGCACTTGCAATGCCGATGCTGCACCCTTCAAGTCATGATTCTCACTTAACCTAAGCTCTAGTACTAACCGTGACGACCCACCTTTCTGATTCCCAAAGACAATACTAAATACATCTACGGTATTAATGTGCCGATCATTTAAGCGTCCGAAAGATAGATTGTCCAAGTATTAAAAAATAAAGAATAGAAAGAAAGTACATAACAACGGTACCTTACAACGAAAGGATCATATATAAAATAAAGAACAAGTAGTACATATGGTTACTCTCAAAATACCAGGTTTATCAAAGACAAGCTTGTATTAACTTTCAGTCCAAGAAGTTATAATAGCCTATCCTTACGATTGATGATAGATATATACTAATAGTGCAACAGAAAACAAAATTGATGATATCTTCGAAAGCTTCTTGCTTTTCATTCGTCAACTCAAAAGCATTCAAAAAATAACCTACCTTTCTCAACCTAGTCAAATGAGTACCCGAGTTTAAGGAAAAAATGAACTTTGAGTCCTACAGGGTCTGTATGAGAAACTCAAGATCTATGTGTAAACATAAAATAGTACATTGTGAGACTGCACCGTAGAACAAAATGAGTTTCCCTCACAAGAACAAATAACATTTTATTTTTATAAGTAAATAAGGGCAATACATAGATAGTGTGTAATGTATGAAAAATAAATATATAAAATAGTTGTGATGCTTGCATCTCACATCACAATAGCATTCAAATATAAAATAAAATTCGTAATGTCTACGTTCAATAAATGGATTTCCAAGTAAAACACATGAATGGTAACCATGCCCTCTTCCTTGGAATCACCCTTAGTGTAACAACCCTGCTTTCTACGCTGTAAATAAGTAAATCTAATTAAAATAAAAAATGTTCGAATTCAATTTTTAATAATTATTATTGTGGAAAAAAAATTTGAAGTAATTTAACAAGATATTATGATTTAATAAATTGAAATAAATTTATAAATTATTTTTAAATAATATATTAAAATTGAATAAATCGAATTAAATTGAATATAAAATATTTTAGAAGTGTAAATTGATTTGAATTGAATTGAAAGATATTTATAAATAAATGTTGAGGATTAAAAGTTAGATTTGAATGGAAAATAAAGTAGAAATTATATTGAATTAGAATTCTAGGCCCAAAACACATTTCGTCTTCCTTCTTTCCTTTTATGGATAATTCCCGTCCTCACTAAAAAATTAAAACTCGTATCAATTATCTCTTAGGAGCCCTAAATCTACCTCCTCAAAAAAAAACAGTTTGCATGTGATCCATGAAAAAAACTTATACCATGGTTGGTGCAGTTTCGAGGACATGAACATATGCATGCTTGGGATGGTGTTGTCGCAAGCAGCTTAAAGGAGTTTGCGCATGAAGGATATGGCAATTTGCTAGTGGCATCGAGGGCATGGCAGTAATGTTGGCTTTGGTTAGTTGTTGTTTAGGTGACTCAATGTTGTTTTGGTGAGTATTATACTCACAACTACATTTATAATTCTTTGCAAGTAATTTATATTTATTCCCGATAATTGATTGCTTAGCTTGGTTGGATTGTTATTGATTATTGCCTGAATTTTTTAGATGAATCAATTAGTTTGATTGGTTATGTGTGATCATTGCAGTTAGTTTGTAGAAATATTGGTTTAAAATCGGATGATATTCAGGTAGTTGACGATTTTTGTTGGTTGGACATCTCAATTTGCATAAGGAACTCTGTCCGTTTACAAATTGAACAAAATATTTACTTAGATTTTGATAAATATATTTATAGTGATGTTTGGTTTATATGATTATGGAGTAATTTTACTGCATAATTTATTTATTTTATTCATTCCTTATTTTAAAAGGATGTTTTGAAAAGATTTGAAAAACTTTATTTAAGGGTTTTGAAATTTTGTTAGAAGTGTTTTATAAATAATTTATTAAATTTTGTTTAATTAGCTATTTTATTCCCACTGCTATGTTTTAATTATAAAAATAACTATAGCTCTTTCTAAAATTTATGTTGTAATATATTATAAGTTTATAATTATTTTAAAGGCAAAATATAATATATTGCTATTTTATAAAATATAATATGAAAATAATAATATCGTTTTAGGTGATTTTTAACATAAAGTTTATTTAAATATTTTTGAAAAGTTTTCAAACTTTGGAATGTATTATACAATTTCTAAATTAATTTTGGAGTTTAATAATTTATATAAAAATATTATTTAGTTGCTAAATTTTTTTTAAAAGGCTTCGTGATGCTTATTGTAAACTCAAAAGTAATATGTTGAACTCGTTGAAGTTTTTGAAAGGGGTTATCTATTAAATAAAATAATCTAAAGTGATGTTTCATTTATCATTATATAAATGCTTTGAATATATAGTTGAATAGTATGCTTACTGTTTTGGATGTTTAAATACATTTTATTTGAGAGGTTTTATTTTATTGTATTGATTAATTTGAATTAAATTTTTATTATGGAAATAATTATTTTGGAGATTTATAAATTTATTTTAAAGTATTCTTCAGTTATAGAAATGATAAAAAAGCTTCTATAATTATTTTTGACATGTAAACTGATTTCGGAGATTTTGGAAAATATGTACAAAAGGATTTGGTGATGAATTTTAGTAATTGAATCTTATATTGGGTGGTACTTTATTATCTAGTTAATTTTGAAATATTTATTTATTTATTATCTATTTTTAAGTATTGAATATAAGAATGTATATATTGATTGATTTATTATTGAATAATGATTTGTTTCGTTTATATATGTATGTATATGTATGTGTGTGTAATTTGATTAATATATTTTATCTTATTTTCAGATCCCACTTTTATGTACATATTGGATGAGATTATATGAACGATTCATTGTTGATATTGATTTGATAGTGTTTTGGTATGATATGGTGATGACATGTTTCTATTGATTTTGTGAGATTTCATTTTTGTGTGATGAGAAATTTGAATAAATGGTTTATTGATACCGTCTGGTATGAGATTTTCGATAACACTTTTCGGTTATTCTTTGGACTTGTCATATAGAAATATCTAGTGTGGATTGAGTGTGGTTTATAAGCTTTGAATAATTATCCAAATAACAAGTGGTGGTATGGGACGTCATCATGTTATTTGTTTGATTATTCATTGTAAATAAATATCACACAAACGGGGATTACACTCGTGTCTATATGTGATACTCAGTGAGGAGTATCGTTTTGTTAGATGTTGGCTTATGAGAGTCATGTATCGGCCTACTATTAGAGATATGAGTAGCTATAGGGTATGAGTACTATATGACCATCCATATTGTGTCCAGCTTCCTTTATTTACAGGAGTGAATCAGATTGGCCAGTATCCACCTTGGCGGCTGATTGTTGGGTCGCGCCCCAGATCTGTGACACTATAGTTGTATGTCCCTTTGATGCGCATCAAAGTATTGGTAGTAGTAGATGGGTTTTTGCCCAAAGCCCCTTATATCGCTTAGGCCAACAACCTATTACCATTAGATGCAAAGCAAGGTCATGACCAGGGCTACATGTAGACGAGCCGATGGTTGATGGGGTCACGATGTCCATCGAGGTACCGAGGGCTGCAGGAATAGACGGTTACTCTGTAGTTGGCGAGTGGACCTAGGTTCCTGGAGTATGTTGTTCTATCAGTCTCCCTTTCTGGTTCGGGATTATATGTGTGAGGTTGATTGGCATATATGTCTCATTCCTATAATGAGTTGACTAGACTAGAGACTGGTTGAGTCCAAAGTGTAGTCAGTCCCCGTATATCCATACTCTTCTGGTTTGATATTCTAGAAATAGAATTTGTTTATTGATTGAGATTTGGATTGTGATATATTACCTTTGTGATTTGCATAATATTGAATATTGTTTGGATGATTTGATGGGCTATCTCACATTTTCTACTGATTTTATGATGATATATTAGGGCATTGTTATGTTAGCCCAATTCACTTGATGATTTCATTTTCTATGATGATGTTTTATTGTATGAATGATTCACCTATTGGATGTATTATTCTTGATTTCTATTGAATTGTTTTATATGGGTGATGACATTTTATACTGGGTTTTGTGATGTACGTTATATGCTATTTGGGTTTGTATGAGATGACATTATTATGTTATTACCCAGTACATATCGAGTACCATATGTTTATTGACCTTGGATTTAGATGTAGTCTGACTCGTGTGTTATTTATATAATACTCGGGTCGGTCCGAGACGTTTCAGGTACAAGGACAGTGAGGCCAGCTTGTGTTTTGGGCTTAAAGGATGCTAGTATACAGTGTAGTGGTTATCATCTAGCATTGTACTGTCTCTTGTATGTATATTTATGAGATGTATATTGGACATACGTTGTATACTATTTTATTATATATTATCGCTGCAATTGACTCTATGGTCTCTGTTATTTATTATATATATTATGTATTTTTCTATCCTGGGGCACATGTATTTATTGCTTTGTGCTAATGCTATGCACACTTATAGGTGAGTTATATTCGATGTTTAAATACGTACCGGTGTTAGCCCAAGGGAATATTCACGTGTGTACCCCATATCGTCTCATTCTCCGTATTATCTGACAGTATTACTTTGTAGTACTCTTGGATAGTATGGGTATAGGGATAGGGGTGCTACAGTTGGTATCAGAGCAGGTTCAGAACAATACATCATATATAAGAGACACGAGTCTTGACCTTGGATGAGACTTAGAGTCCCTATCCCCTCGGTTGTGTTGGTAGTTATCCTATATAAAAGGAATAATAGGAGTATACGATGATTACTAGGAAAATCATTAGGGGACGTATTTGTTATTTTTCCTGATTATATATATAAGTGTATTTCTTTACTCAATCATTTCTGTGTATTCGTCATGGAATAATTTTTTTTGAAGAATGTACTGAAATAAGGGTTGTTAGCTAAACCAGTAGAGTCTTCATTAGTGAAGGTGAATAAACCTTTGTGTGACTTGAATATGGATGAAGTGATCTGGTAGTGATCAAAATTCCACAGCGGAAACTGATAGATAGTTTTCCACTGAAGGCGTGTTTGTTTATTCATAAATGCATGTATTGTTGTGAAGTGCTTGTTTAATTTTATCAATGAATGTATATACAGATTTTGAAAATAAATATTTATTTCAAACATGCAACTGGTTTGATATTAATACGAAATAGATTTTTTTTTAAGATTATTAGAAATATTTTAATAGTTAATTTTAGTGTTAATTTGTACATCAAGTGCTTTAAGAATTCTGGTCGATGATTTGGTCAACGTTATCGGTAGGGATTCCTAAACACTAGGACGAGGCATTTCGATATAGTGTTTTGAAAATGAATACGATGCTTTGAAAATGAACACGGTGTTTCGGAAATTAACACAGAGTATTGGAAGAATACCATATATATACATATATAGTATAGAACTAAATTTGTGAAAATAAAGAAAAAAACAAGAAGTTGCATGTGGAGAAAAGTTAAAACAGGCTTGTCTAAAAAAAGCCAATTATAATTTTGATGCTTTGTATTGGTTTACTTCTACCTATTTACGTATATATTATTCTTCTTCATAATTAAGTCATTCACATTTGCAATATTTCACCAAACACGAACTGCTTCTGAATTTTTATTTTTCATCGAACTCAGCTATGAACTAGTAAATGCAATACTATTGATGACTGATGCAGACTGCCAATTTCCACTGGAGCTGAAGCATGAGAGAAAAATGTAACAGATAGTCTCTGCTAGTTGTTCATAAACGATTATGACTTTATTCTGTAACTGACCAAGAAAATTTATGTACTGTCAAAATTTCTATCAAACTCGTAAATCATAATTTAAGAGAAACTGGAATACAATTTTGGTTTGTTTCTATACTGTCAAAATTTGCATCAAACTCATAATCTAACATAAAGTGCAATATAGAACAATGCTATTAAATGTTAACATAATACAATATGACCATTTACACTAACATAATTAACAGAAAATGAAAGATAAAATCATAATAACAATGATACTACATGCAGTATTAAATTCAAACACTAATTATAATTAAAAAAACACATATGATGTTAACAAAATATTAGAATCATAAATCAAGATACTAAATGAAAACACAATATAACCTTAGCAAAATACAAAACAGAATTGAACTATATATGCAAAATTAATAGTAACAAGCAAGAAAGCAACTGCATTAAAGATCCAAAAATGACAGCTATATCCCAGCATCATATATTCTTGCCAATAACTGTCTTCATTTTGCTTCAATTTGTTGTGATAATGAAGCTACTGCTGAAAAAGAATAAGTCCCTGTGCAAAATTTAAGAATAAACTTCCTATTCAAAATCTCAACAACATATATTGTAATTGTTGTAACTTGAAATAACTTAAACTATGATAACTTTGAAGGGATAGTACAGTTCTTTTATTTTAATCTCAAAGAATATAAACAAAATTATATAAAAAAAAGATATATTAACCCAGAGCCCAGAAAAATCCTAAGCGGACCTTGACAAATACTCATTTTTTATGACTAATAGGTTTCTTATATGCATGAACACAGTAGCATATATTAATACTGAATGTGGCAAGACTATAATCACGAACAAATAAAATAAAAACCAGAATTGATCAGTGTTATTTCTCTAGTGCCATATCTACTTAAAGTCATGAGCAGTACAAGCAACATAAGTTTTAGTTTTTGCTGCTACTATTTTAATTGTTTTCAAAAGAAGTGACAATGAAAAGCAAATAAGAGTATTTTGTTTCTTCTCTAGACAGAAGTATAAAATTTGATATTATTAATGTGTCGATACAACTAGTACTTAATCTACAAAGCAACATATTCACAAGCATAGTTCAAATTTTAAAGTAAATTTCAAAATATTAGGCCTCGTTTGGCTTGTCGTTTTTAGTTTTGTGTTTTCGTCTATACAAAAGCGCGTCCGTTGTATGTATTGTTGAAAAACAAACGATTTTGAAAAATGAAATTAACATGTAAAATAGAAAACAAGTTTATTTTTTTTTCGTGTTTCGAGAGATAAGAAAAGCACGAGGAACAATCCAACTCCTTCGTTGTCCGTTGATCGTCGCAACCGCTAAGAATTATAAATTTTCTTCTCTTGTTTCTTCATGTTTCTTAGTGCAAGTTGAAAACAAAAACTCAAAATACAAAATGAAACCAAACGGGCCCTTAGCTTTTTCATACAAGAAACAAGAAATTGAATCAATTTTAGTATCATCAGATCAACGAACCTGAAACAAAAAAAGATAAAAACAACAAAATAACTAAAATTGAAGTGCTTTCAATACCTAAAAGAGACTTCCTTAGTTGGAAAAACTAGCGATGTACGTAATCAATAGGTTTTTTTTAGTAATCGTGGATGTGGGAGGAAAGAGGAATTAGGGTTAGTTTCTAATTCAAGCTAATTTGAGCGATGGCCGGGTGATTTTTTTTCCCTTTTACTTTTGTCCGAAGTGTTATAGTGCTGTGAGGAGAACGTATGTTTCGTGGGCTAGGCCCAGTCAATTAGATCGATTAAACAAATACGGAAGGAACAAAATTTCCATGGAAAACCGTGAAAATTTCCGCCTTCTTCCACCACAAATCGGAAGGAATTCCTTCCGAACTATTTTTAAAGAAAAAACATGAAAATTGAAAATCTTGAAAACGCACGGAAGGAAAACGTTGGAAAACCGGTATAAAAAAAAACCCAGCCCTAAATAAATATCCCTTTAATGTTGATTAAAGTAATGTGTAAATAAATAAATATAAATGTCTTGTGCAGGTACGTCTGTGTATGCGGGTCTGAGAGTGTTTGTGTATATCTGTGTGTGTTTGTGCAAGTATGTGATGTGAAAATAGTGTTGTGTTCGATTAAGCATAAATTTCAAACGGTTAATCCGATTTTGACGATCTTGCCCATCCCGGAAAGCTTAAAACATATACTCCAACTTTTGTTTTAAGTGTTTTGCAAAGTTTTGATGTTTTCATTGTTACATATGTGAATTTAAAAGATGGACCTGCTATGTATACTATATTTGCTGAGATGAATATTTTATTAAAACGACTGTAACTTTTGTACAATTTGTCTGAATTTAAAGATTTTACACATTCTGAAAATCTTAGAACTTAAACTACAACTTTTAGTGAAAGTGTTTGGCAAAATTTTGTCATTTAATAGGCTAAAATTGTAGTTGTAGAAGGCGGGCCTGTGCATTTTTTGGCCATTCCATATTTGACTTCATATAGAAAAATGGCTATAAAACTAGTTTTACTCAACATTTGTGCAAGGAATGCTAACATGTTAAGTGACAATTCGCTCTTTTGATATCATTATCCAATTTTGTGTTTTTGACCAAGAAAAATTTGTCGAGATAAGGTTAAAATTTGAACACCACCATGTTGCTTGACATTAAATGTTATCATATTCATTATATTCTCTCATATCGTGACTAACACTGGAAATAGAGTTGACATATGTACACATGAAGCACCTTTGGACTAATTGGCGATGTTGGCACACTTGCTCGATTAATAATAAGCAAATTTGCTTAAAACACTAATATAAAGGTACATTTTTACGTTATATGGTGATATATTATGATATTATATTGTTTCCCAGTGTTTCGGGATGCCCCGTGTTGGGATGCCTTTTTGGAGATGTATATTATGTAATTATATTGCATGTTGATTTTTCGAAATGCTATTTATACAAAGGAGGCTCTTTCGAAATTTTTCGAAAAATTTAACACTTAAAAAAAATTTCATAATATTTTTATCATATGCGAAAATAGAAAGTCGTGAATTGAATCTATTTAAATTATAGCATACGAGAAGAGAACTAGAATAAGAGCCACATAGAGTACTGTGTAGTTTCAGTTTGATAGAAGATCGTAGATACAAAGAAAGTTCAGGGTTTGAGTTGTGTATGACTCTCTATAATAAATTGCGATGATGCAATTTTCATAAGAGGAAGTTTGTAACAACTCTACTTTATACGCCGTAAATAAGTAAATTTAATTAAAAATAAAATATTCGAATTCAATTTTTAATAATTATTATTGTTGAAAATAAATTTTTTGAAGTAATTTAATAAGAGCTTTTGATTTAATAAATTGAAATAAATTTATAAATTCTTTTCAAATAATATATTGAAATTGAATAAATTGAATTAAATTGAATATAAAATAATTTAGAAGTGTAAATTGATTTGAATTGAATTGAAATATATTTATAAATAAATGTTGAGGATTAAAATTAAATTTGAATAGAAAATAAAGTAGAAATTATATTGAATTATAATTATAGGCCCAAAACCCATTTAGTCTTCCTTCTTTCCTTTTCCGGATAATTCCCGTCCTCACCTAAAAAATTAAAAATCGTATCAGTGGGAGCCCTAAATCTCCCTCCTCAAAAAAAAAATCAATTCGCACATGATTAATAAAAATCTAGAAGAAGAAGATAAATCGCGAGTAGTAATTCCAATTCGCGACCCAAATCGCCAGGTGGCAAGGGACATCAGGGGGAGCGATCGCGATTGGAGCCGGCGGTAATAGGGAGGTCGTGGTCTGGCAAATGATGGTGGAGTGGATGTTCGTGAACTCAACATAAGGTGTGCGTGTGCTTTGCCGGGCTATGGAGAGGAAGGCAACAACGACGGCTGATTGTTGGTATAGTTTCAAGGGCACGAACGTATGCGTGCTTGGGATGGTGTTATCGTAGGTAGCTTAAAGGAGTTTGCACGTGAAGAATGTGGCAATTTGCTGGTGGCATCGAGGGCATGGTGGCAGTGTTGACTTTGGTTAGTCGTTGTTTAGGTAACTCGACGTTATTTCGGTGAGTAGTATACTCACAACTACATCTATAATTCTTTGCAAGTAATTTATATTTATTTTCGATAATTGATTACTTAGCTTGGTTGGATTATTAGTGATTGTTTATTGAATTTGTTGGATGAATCAATTGGTTTGATTGGTTGTGTGTGATTGTTGTGGTTAGTTTGTAGAATTATTGGTTTAAAATTGGATAATATCAAGATAATTAACGATTTGTGTTGGTTGGACGTCTCAATTTGCAAAAGGAACTCTGTTCGTTTGCAAACTGAACTAAATATTCATTTGGATTTCGATACATATATTCATAGTGATATTTGGTTTATATGATTGTGGAGTGATTTTACTCCATAATTTATTTATTTAGATATTTATTCATTCCTTATTTCAAAAGGATGTTCTGAAAAGTTTTGGAAAAAATTATTTAAGGATTTTGAAATTTTGTTAGAAGTGTTTTATAAATAATTTATTAAATTTTATTTAATTAGCTATTTTATAATCATAAATATATTTTAATTATAAAAATAAATATAGATTTCTTTTGGTCATAAAACTCTTTCTAAAATTTATATTGCAATATATTATAAGTTTAGAATTATTTTAAAGGCAAACTATAATATGTTGCTATTTTAAAAAATATAATATGAAAATAATAATATCGTTTTAAGTGATTTTTAATATAAATATTATTTAAATATTTTTGAAAGAGTTTTCAAACTTTGGCATGTATTATACAATTTCTAAATTGATTTTGGAGTTTAATAATTTAGATAAATTTTTTATTTAGTTGCTAATAATTATTTAAAAGGCTTTGTGATACAATTTAGACTCGAAAATATTATTTTGAACTCGTTGAAGTTTTTAAACGGGGTTATCAATTAAATTAAATAATCTAAAGTGATATTTCAATTATTATTATATAAATGCTTTGAATATATAGTTGAATAGTATGCTTATTGTTTTGTATGTTTATATGCATTTTATTTGAGAGATTTTATTTCATTGTATTGATTAATTTGAATTAACTCTTTATTATGGAAAGAATTATTTTGGAGATCTATAAATATATTTTAAAGTATTTAGTTATAGAAATTATAAAATAGTTTCTATAATTATTCTTGATGTGTAAAGTGATTTTGGAGAATTTGGAAAATATGTACAAAAAGATTTGGTAATGAATTTTAGTAATTGAACTTATATTGGGTATTAGTTCATTATCTAGTTAATTTTGAAATATTTATTTATTTATTATCTATTTTTAAGTATTGGATAAAAGAATGTATATATTGATTGATTTATTATTGAATAGTGATTTGTTTCATTTATATATGCATGTATATGTATGTGTGTGTAATTTGATTAATATATTTTATCATATTTCTAGATTCCTACTTTTATATACATATTGAATGAGATTATATGAATGGTTCACCGTTTATATTGATTTGATAATGTTTTGATATGATACGGTGATGATATCTTTCTATTGATTTTGCGAGATTTCATTTCTGTGTGATGAGAGTTTGAATAAACGGTTTAGTAATACCGTCTGGTATGAGATTTTCGATAACACTTTTCGGTTATTCTTTGGACTTGTCATATAGAAATATCTAGTGTGGATTGAGTGTGGTTTATAAGATTTGAATAATTATCCAAATAACAAGTGGTGGTATGGGACGTCATCATGTTATTTGTTTGATTATTCATTGTAAATAAATATCACACAAACGAGGATTACACTCGTGTCTATATGTGATACTCAGTGAGGAGTATCGTTTTGTTAGATGTTGGCTTATGAGAGTCATGTATCGACCTACTATTAGAGATATGAGTAGCAATAGGGTATGAGTACTATATGACCATCCACATTGTGTCTAGCTTCCTTTATTTTTCGAAGTAAACCAGATTGGCCGGTATCCACCTTGATGGCCTGATCGTAAGGTCACACCCTAGATTCGCAACACCGTAGTTGTATGTCCCTTCGATGCGCATCACGGTATTGGTAGTAGTGGATGGGTTGTTGCCCATAGCCCCTTGTGTCGCTTAGGCCAGCAGCCTATTACCATTAGGGGCAAAGCAAGGTCATGACCAGGGCTATGCATAGACGAGCCAATAGTGGATGGGGGTCATGATGTCTGTTGAGGTAACTAAAAGTTGTAGGAATAGACGGTTACTCTGCAGTTGGCGAATAGACCTGGGTTCTTGGACATGTTGTTCTATCGGTCTCCCTTTCTGGTTTGGGGTTATATGTGTAAGGTGGATTGGCATATATGTCTCATGCCTATAATGAGTTGACTAGACTAGAGGTCGGTTGAGTCTAAAGTGTAGTCAGTCCCCGTATATGAAAGTCCAGTGGATCGTATCTTATATGACTTGTGTATTGGTATGTGAGTGTACACCAATATATGAGCTAAACATAGCAATATAAAAAGCAAAGTATAAAAACGAGCACACCAATGTTTTTACACTGGTTCGAACCTCCATCTTACGTCCAGTCCCGATGCTCCCCTCCGGTATTTCAATAAACAACAGTACTCCCTTTGCCTGGAGGAATAGGCTCATACAAAAGTATTTTCTTTGACAAGCTTGTGTTCTGTACAACACTGATATTAACTGCTGATACAAGTATTCGTATAATCTCTCCTTGAGTATGAGTGTGCGCGCACATGGATTTGTTGGAATGCTTATCATCAAAAGTTATTTGATGATGTATAAAGATATTTTGAGATTGCTATGAAATCAAGAGTTTGAGATCAAGAGCAAGATTCGAAAATAGTTAGGTTGGTTTTTGAATCTCAAAACTTGATTGTATATATAGATTATCAAGAGTTTGTCTAATGGATGCAACTGTTTAATTCATTCCTTTTCATCTATAGTTGTAACCATTAATAAGAGTTACATCTATGTGAATAAGAAAAGAGGCGTCTCTTCAGAAATATGGCAGTTGCAGTCGATCAAACGTCTGGAAATTTTAGCCAAACGTCTGCTTGTTTGTGAATTTGAAGTATAAAATTGGCAGTATTTAGATATAAAAATATATGTCACCAGACGTCTGACGGATGTTCTCAAACGTCTGGTTACGTGATCATCTCAATAAATAGTGAAGCATGTTTTGTGCAAAATTTGGGGATATGTGTTTGTGTGCTCATGTAACTTAAGGAAGATTGTACAAGATGATATAAGATATTAAACACGTATATGACCTTATTTTCAATCCATCTTGATGTAGCTCTTTACTCTAGTCCTCCTTTGATCATCCGAAATCTTGAGCTCTTCCTTCTTTGATAATCCTGTATATTAGTTAAGATATTGTATAGTATGATTGTATAGTTATTATCATTAAAATCCAACAGTAGATGTTCTAACATTCTCCCACTTTTTGATGATGACAACTATACAATCTATTGAAAATGAATATTAAATAATGCTCCCCTTAATTTGATATCTTCCCTATATATGTGCATATTTTCTCCTCCTTTGTCATTATCAAAAAAATATATCAGATAACGTGGAAGATATACGAAACAGAGAGAGGTATGAAAAACACAGTATAACGTACATATCGATTAGCTAATAATTTGATCACACATAACAAAATAACTAACACAAGAGTGGTGGATAAAAATAACACACATAAAGTCTTTAGAACAAAATACTAACATAGTAGAATAACTATCACAAGATATAAAGAAGCATAAATTACTGATGTTGATTATAGGAAAGCCAACCATAGTTCTCATAAGATTCATAATATGCGGAAGGGTCGGATTGATAATCGCCCGACCATTGGTGTTCCGAAGTGATTATTTCTTCATATCTTCATTGATGGTCATGCCTTGAAAGGGGTCATAATAAAGTTGTTGTGTTTGTAGTTGAGGTGGAGGGTCGGACCAAGATTCTTCTTCAACGTTTAAGGGTGTTTCTTGAGCAATGTTTTTACCTTTGTTATGTGGAGAAGACTCTCCAACAAGCTCGGTTGGCGGAGCACATGAAGAAGCTAGTCTTGTTGGAGAAGGGGCATGAAGAACTTGAACTAGATCGTCTGCGTACCTTTCTCATAATCTTGGATAGCGAAGAAGTTATTGTATCCAAAGTTTTTCCATTTTCCACATTCTAGTGGAGAAAGAGCGTTCTAGACTATTAACTTTCGCAGCAAAAGTTTTTTGATTCCCAGCTAAAATTTGTTGATTTCTAATTGTCAAGTATCCAATCGATCCATTTGGGTTAGGATCGAGTCGAATGTCATGTATGCCAGAGTCAGAATCATAACCGGTTTCTTATTGAGAAGTAGGAAGCGGAGTAGGAGCTCGGGTAGAAGAAGAAGGAGGAATTGATGGTTGTAATGAGGCTTGAGCACAATTAGCAGTCCATTGTTCAAAAGTGATATGATGAGGCAATGTTTCAGGTAAATGCATCAGAGGAAAAAATCTCCTCCCACTATATTTGATCGATATCTTTTCATAGTTTGAAGCGATGATATTAACTTCAAAAAATGATAGAAGTTTCGTGATATAAGCTACGTAAATGATAGTGGGATGATGACGAACCCAGAAGTTTTTGATTTCATCATAGATGAACTTAGCCCAATTAATCTTATTTCCCCCAAAAATAGCATACAAAACTTTGTGATCGTTATCATAGATTTGCTTGTGGTTGCCTAGTCGGGGCAAAACAGTATTGGTCAACATTCTATTCAATAATCTAGCACGAGGATGAAGAGAGCTTGTTTTCCATTGTGTCATAGTGTCTTGCCAAATTTCATGGTTAACAAAGTTTCTTGGTAAAGTCCTATAGTCAGTTAAGTTAAACTCACTAATTCTAGCACACTATTTTCACAACCTAGTGCTATAGAGAGGTGATTAACATTAATTTTGATGATTTTTTCAAACACACTTGCCCACAACCATCCCTCTTCATTATGAAGTTTGCACAAATTCTCATTGCATAAATTAGCATAGAAGAGATAAACAGCTAAGGAATCAATTGTTACCTCGTTTAGAGAAAATTCAATTAAGGAAAAAATCTCAACAGCGTTTGTAGCTCTTGAATCTGATACTCTTCAAAATTTTCTAATCGGTAGAATGGACCTCGTGGATCTTTTTGTTCTTCAGATCATCAAATCTAGCCCTGGCCCTAGGATTATCATGGAGCCAAAGATGGATATTTTCTTCAGTTTCTAAAGGGGATTGAGCGGAAGAAGATGATTGTCCTCATTTTGGTTTCTTTACCACTGATTTTGGTGCCATTTTTGATGATTTTGATTTGTTTTGAGAAGCTATGGTTTTTGAGTCGATTTGGGCCTTTTCTTCGATAAAAGTGGTGAGTCATTTGATGAAACGATGTTTTAAGGAGATGGCAGACAGCAGGTCAGACACTTGAGTAGGAGGAACAGACGTATGGATGGAGAGAAAAATCAACCGAAAAGGATTTAGGCTAAAATTCGCTTTGTTCAAACGTCTTGTTTTTAGGGTCAGACATCTGATTATTTGTAGATTGATTTTGTAACAGAAGATCAGACATCTGAGTAGGAGGAAAAGACGTCTGGATGTAGTGAAAAATCAACCAGAAAGGATGTAGGCTAAAAATCGCTTTGTTCAGACCTCTAGTTTTTGCGGTCAGACGTCTGATTATCTGTAGGTTGATTTTGTAAAATAGGTGATCAGACGTATGATATATGATTCCAGAAATTGGAACTGTATGAACATTATTTACCGACATAGAATGATTAAATTTTTGATATATTCATATATTTAGTTAAAAACATGATAGATTTTGTTTATTATTGTTATCAAAATAATATACATTTTATTTTTGCATACCTAATGCCACCGTGTCACCATATATATATGTTATATTTGATAACATGTGTGCATTTCTTGTCATATGCTTGAAGCATCCGCTATCGAGTATCCTCCATTTCTCCTTGCTTTTAGCTTTGTTATTGGGTACCTGCAAAATAATAGGAGTTTAGTTGGTACCCACTTCCTCTTTTAGGATCCTATGTGTTAGTAAGGGAAGGTAGCCATACCCAAGTGGGTTTGGGACCTTTAAAACCCTAATTATTATTGTAAACAATATTTTTCAAGTATTCGTCTATATGTTTTTGCCTAATCAACTTGTTATTTGATTTAAGAATCCATATTTTGACACTACTTGTGTTAGAGTATTAATCTTAATTTTAGATATAGGCTTCTTGAACTTAGTATAGAGTGCACTATAGTTCTTATGCTTTTGCTTAGCTTTAAATCCTAATTCATTTAGATTTTCGGATGGTCTTCGTATTTTGATCAAATTCTCTAAGTTTCGTTTCCTTTATTAAATTTTGATACATTATTGGTAATTTGGTCTAACTTAGTTTTAAGATAAGAGATTTCAAAATTGGTAGAATCTAAACTTGTTTTTAGTTCAAGTTTTTCATTTTGAATATTATTATTTTCTAGTTTGCTATTTTCTAAATCATGTAGTAAAGCATCATTTTGAGAAGATAATTTTTTATATTCGTTTTGTGTTATTTCTAATTCTTCTTCTAAAATTGTTTTCTCATCTTTTAATAATCCAATTTCTAGCTCTGCTCTATTCAATTTTCTTATGTATTCTTTGTTTAGTTTTTTAGATTCTCTATATTTATCATCTAATTCTATGCTAATTTTCAAAATTTCAACATATGTTAGTTCAGGACGTACCTCATTAGTGTTAGCCATAAAACAGACATTAGCTTGTTCTGAGTCGCTTTCACTATCACTGTCAGAGGAAGAGGAAGAATCAGATTCATCCCAAGTCACTTGAAAGGCTCTTCGCTTTTTCTTAAATTTCTCGAGTTTGCTTTTCTTTTTGTTATTATTGAGTTGTGAATAATCTTTCTTTATATGGCCGAACTTTTCACATCCATAGCATTTGATTGATGTTTGATTTGATGAGTCCGAATTGCCACCATTCTGAAATTTTGTCATTATTTTGAATTTCTTGAATTTGTTGTAGTTCTTGGCTATGAACACAATTTCTTCCTCGTCCAAATCGGAACCGTTATTATTTTCTTAAAATCAATATTCTTCTTTTCTTAATCTTTGTAACATCCCGCCTTTTTGTACGCTTTAAGCTGACACGCATGCCGACTCAAACCATACAGAAGGGCGAATTGTTATTGGGGTGAATAAGAAAAAGAGAAAGAAAAGAAAAAACAAAACAGAATCTCACAGCGGAATGATAAAATATAATAATCAAATAACAGTTCATGAAGCTGCTTACAAAACATTTGATTATACTTATACAATACAGAATCAGAGTTACACTTATCAGAGATAAACAAATAATAATGCAGCGGAACAGTATGATGTAGTGGAATAATAGAATAAGTATTAATAGTACAAATCTTCGTCTTCGTCCTCCAGAAATAAAGTCTTCAAATCCTGAAATGCTCAGGCTGACCCGAGCGAACTGAAAAGACAAAACACTCAAGTCAGAACTAAAAGATCTGATGTGAGTCAAATCAACGGTAAATAAATATGAGTGTAAACGGCATCGGAGATGTTTACGGGGTTTGACACCTCTTATCCAGTGTCTAACGTGAGTGCAGTAACTTAAAAGATGTTCGGGATTCACATCTCTTAAGGATCCGTTAAACTATCTACTATGTAGTACAATACGCTATTATAATATGTCTAAAGTAAAGTATGCTATTTAAAAATAGCATTAAGGCTTTACATTTTCCACCTTAACACATTTTTAGGGTATGCCAATAGTCTATACGGTACCGTAGCTCACCGTAAACTGGAGCCGCTAGAGGATACCACATATGTACGACATAAAACAAACTCGTAGAAGGTGCGCTAGGGTAGATGACACGACACAACTAGGCAATGCCAAGGTAGATATACCAATTACGCATCCGGACTGGTGGTGATACATAGCCGCAACTACCGCCCACCTTAAAACACACTCCCGAGTAAAATCGAAGGGTGGCCACCAAATAAATTGCAAGTCAGAATGTAGTATCGATGGAATGTGTCCGATCAGAGGTGCTACCTCATTGGCCCGGAATCGCTCCTGTTTTAGCCACCTTATGCTAACTCACGGGAGTTAGCTCCACATAAATATACCTTTAGGATCGTCGCCACCATCCTACTTCATTCTGGAATCTCCACTGCGTACACAGTTGTCAAAATGGTTTTCAGTATCGACGGAGAGTATGCCCATATCCGATCCCGGTCTCTTTAACAACCAATCGCTTATTACACACGGATGGTTCTTTTACGTTTCCAAAATCATTTCATAATTGATATCAAAATATCATATTCAATTCAAACCATATTACTTACTTTCGAAATCATACTTACTTTCGAAATCGTATTCACCTTTGAAATCATATCACATTTGAAATCATAATTCGATAATTATATTTCCTTTCAAAGTCGAATTCACAATTTATATCGAAATATCGTATTCTCATAATTATATCACTTTCAAATCATATCGTTTCAAAAATCATAATTTCTTCCAAAATCATATTTTCCAAAACAGGTTAAGTCCTTGCTTCAAAATCATCATTTCAATTTATTATAACATTCAAAATTCCAATATAAGTTATAACATCATTTAGCCTTATTCTCTTTTAAAACTAAATTGAAATGAATATAAACTCTTCCACGTACTTAGTTTGGAAATTCAGAAAGTTGTTTTAAATAGTTATAAATAGTTAAAATGCTCTAGAATAGTTTAATTATAGGTAAATTATTTTAAATTGATTTAATATAGTTAAATAGATTTAAATTTAGATTAAATATAATTAAAATAGATTAAATAGCTTAAAATAGATTAATTAGATTTAAAATAAATTATAATGGTTTAATTAGTTTAAAATAAATTAAATTGGTTTAAAATAGTAAAAAAAAATTATATAATTAATATTAGTTAAATAATAAATTTGAAAACCTTAATAATTATAAATATATTTTTAAAATAGTTTATATTAAAATATGAGTTTGGAATTTATATCAGTTTAAACTATTCATTTCATTTCAACATATTTGGACCATTTTAAATTTCCAAATCGAAAAACCAAATTTCAATAAACTATCGAATTTCATATCGTTATATCCGTGTTCAAAATATCAATACGGATTACTCCAATTTCAAAATATTTCAAAGTTACTTTCAAACAAATTTAATAACTCAATTTTGATAGAATTTCATTTACGAAAAAGTTTAATTTTTAAACTTCCCATTTAATTCTTAAAGAAATTCCTTTTTTAAACCAATTCACATTTCATCATAAAACTTGATTTTTTCCAAAAATACTTCGATTTATATAAATCAAATTTTATTTCAAAATATCATTTAATTAAATTCGAAAATTAAGGATTTTAAAATCATTTAATTTAACCAATCCGGTGTCCGTATATAATTCTCTACCCTAGGGTCAAGTGATATGGATATTTATTATTTTAATCCGCAATTTAAATATTTTACGGTTGTATATCATTTCAAACCGCAATCCCAAAATAAATAAAAATCCATAACGAACTTGCAGTTTATAATGGTATAAAATACAACATCCATTCATCCAATATCAACAATCAACATCCATCACAATCATCATCCAAACAATCAATAAATATCAATATAGAACTGATAATCAATAACAGGTATTTAACTGGCAATTTATATTCAATAATAAATTAAATGACAATTAAATTCAAATAAATTCAAATTAATGATTTAAAATATACCAAACAATCATAAATAAATTTCTAATCACCTCATAAATTAAATTTAACAAACATAAGAAATTTTAGAAGTTGTGAGTGGATTAAAACACTCACCTTTGAATTTAAATTCAAAATAAGCCCAAAATTTAAACGATCTCAGAATTCGTCCAAACCAGCGTCAAAATCTCCGGAATTTCGATACGATCCTAGCGAATCAAACCGCGCGTGAAAACAACCTCGTATGCAAAAGTTATTAAGATTAGAAGATTAAACGATTTAAATTAGAAAAATAAATAAATGAATAAAATGTTACACGTCACACTTCCTCTCTCCAGCAAGTTGCACCCGCCCTCAGCACGCACGAAAACCCTAGCCGCTCATCTCGATTCCCACGCGCAACCGCTGACCACCATCACCGACGCCCTCACCGTGGCCAGCCGCACCCATGACCACGAACGCCCCCGTGCCTCGCGACCCCTCCACAACCTTCCTCCGTTCGCCCAAAAGCACGCAGCCACCGTTTCACATCAACCCTAATCGAATTATTGCAAGCAATCTCATCGTCAACTCGCCAAACAAACAACACAGATACACTCCCCTTCGTCCTCTCTACAAAGCTGTATCAATGAATCGTCGATCCGTTGAAGTTGATCAACGCGCGATGAACGGCCGCGGTTTGTTCTTCAATTCTGGACAGACAGTGGTTCAAATTGGAAAACGAATTACAGATCTGAGATGCGCTCGTCGAGAGCTTCAAATCGATATATAATTCAATATAGTTTGTGGAGTTTGATTTTTGAAGTTGAATTTGAGATCGAATTTGAAATTTGGGAATTAGGTTTTGTCTGCCATTGGAAGCCATTGGAATGAGGAGGAGCAAATGGAATTGTACGTACAGAAATGAGAAATAAGAATGACCTAGGGTTTATAACGATATATATATAGGCAGAACAAAATAGAAAGAATGAACTAGATTTGATTTACACATTGAACGATAAATGGCCCGAAAAGCCTGTTCTGTCTTTGGAACGAAAATGGGTAATCCCATATATCAAAATAGATATTTTTGATGATTTCAAATTCAATGGAAGAGGTTTCCAGTCCTAATTCTATCGTATGAAGAAGTTATGTTAAAATCAATTTATTTCAAATTGATTTCAATTAAATTGATTTCAAGACGTTTCGAGCCCGTACGATCAAACGACAAGTCCGATCGTTACGAAACTTGAAATCCTACAATAATTCACCGTTACGGATCCGATGAAACTGGTTTCGTCGAAATCCAAGTCAGTGGTCAAAATGACTATTTTTCAGTTAATTAAATAAATTAATATTAAATAATTAAATCACTTTTTTCAAATTTAAATTTTTAATAATTTACAACGTCTATCATTTTTGATTTCTTAATCACTTACAATAGTTTAAATAAATTTAGATGTCAATTTAAAGTTGATTAATACATCAATTTCAGTGTTAAAATTCAATTTCATTAAATTCAGAAATTATAAATTAAAATTCCAAAATTCATTTATTAAATTTTTAATCATTGTTATTCAAGTCTTTCATTACAATAAGGGTATAACTAACATTGGTTTATCTTTATTATGTTAATATTTTCCAATTTCATCTTAATTTCAATAACGTGGTATTTAATTTTATTTACTTACAATAAATCCATTTATTACAAATTGAATTCCAATTAATTATAATTAATTCCAATAAATTGATTTGATTCAATTCCAATCTTTTTATTAAGTCCATTATTACTCTGTAACCCCTTGTTTCACATTTCATTACATAAATATATTCTCATTCTCATCTTTTATTTGTATTAATGACCATATTTCAAAATTTGTAATTTTGTCAATTACGCACATTAAATAAGATTTTAAAACCAATTAATTATTTCATCTTAGTTCCATTCTTTTATTACATCAATTATTACTCTGTGAATAAATTTACATTTTTATTTATTTTATTACATTCACACTTTCAGTTATTGTATTGATTCTCATTAATAATTCAATGTTTACATTTGTCTTCTTATTATCAAATTATATCCAAGTATAACATTTACATTATTTCATTCATTGGAATTTCATTCAGGTTATTAACAATTAACTTACATTTATATTGTTACAATTCATCCTAGTTATTATTTCCATTAACAATTCACTAATTTTTATTTTCTTCAATATTAAATTAACAAAATCTTCTTAAATTGACAAATTTAATTATCGAAAATTTACGGGTCGTTACAATCTTGCTCCTTTCTTGCATGCAAATTAGCTTCATATGACATCAGATTCCTTATTAGTTCTTCGACTTTGAGTTGAGAAAGATCGTTAGATTCTTCGATGGCTAAAACATTTCATTCCCATTCGACGGTCAAAGAATTTAAAATTCGTGTAACTAGATCAAAATCGATGAATTTGACCCCAAGTGCCATGAGTTCGTGTTGTATAGTTTGAAATCTAACATACATGTCAATAATAGATTCATTTGCTTTCATTTTAAATGATGAAAATTGATTTTGCAAAATAGAAATTTTTGTTTGCTTGACTTTTGTCGTGCCTTCGTGAGTAACTTGCAAAGTGTGTCATATATCATATGCAGTATTGCAAAGCATAACTCGTGAAAATTCATTTTTATCAAGTAAACAAAATAAAACATTCATGACTTTGGCATTATTAGTTGCCGTGTTCTTTTGTGCATCGATCCAAGTGTTGATGTCCACGGTAGGTGCTTCATATCTAGTTTGAGTAGTTTGCCAAATTTCTAAACTATTAGCTTTCATAAAAATACGCATACGTGTTGACCAATAAGCATAATTAAAACCGGTAAATAGTGGGGGACGAGTAGTTGATTGACCTTCTTGAAATGTACTTTCACAATAAAAAAATTTCAATCACGCATCACTGTAAATTGAAATAACCGTACTCTAATACCAAATAGTGGATCGTATCTAATATGACTTGTGTATTAGTATGTGAGTGTATACCAATATATGAGCTAAATATAGCAATATAATAGAGTATAAAACGCAAAGTATAAAAACGAGCACATCGAAGTTTTTATACCGGTTAGGACCTCCCGTCCTACGTCCAGTCCTGAAGCTCCCCTTGGATATTTCGCTAAACAACAATCCTCGCTTTGTCTAGAGGAATAGGCTTATACAAAAGTATTTTCTTTGATGGGCTTGTGTTCTATACAACACTGATCCGCTGATACAAGTATTTCTATAATCTCTCCTTGAGTATGAGTGTGTGTGCATGTGGATTTGTAGGAATGCTTATCACAAAAAGTTATTTGATGATGTATAAAAGATATTTTGAGATTGCTATGAAAGTAAGAGTTTGAGATCAAGAGCAAGATTCGAAAATAGTTAAGTTGGTTTTTGAATCTCAAAACTTGATTGTATATATAGATCATCAAGAGTATTGTCTAATGGATGCAACTGTTTGATTCATTCCTTTTCATCTATAGTTGTAACCATTGATAAGAGTTATGTCTATGTGAAGAAGAAAAGAGGTGTCTCTTCAAAAATATGGCAGTTACAGTCGATCAGACATCTGGAAATTTTGGCCAGACATCTGCTTGTTTGTGAATTTGAAGTATAAAATTGGAAGTATTTAAATATAAAAATATATGTCGCCAGACGTCTGACGGATGTTCTCAGACGGATGATCGAAGGACTTATTAACAGAAATTTATTATGAAAGAAAACAAATGTTCTAGTTTCTTTACATTGTGATTCACAGGTCACGGTTGAAATTGCAAAGAATAGCGTATATAATGGAAAGAGAAGACACATTTTGGCCTATCAAATGATACATTCGAATGCATATAGTGTTATATTCGCATCCGTATCCGAAATTATATTCGAATATCGTATATTTGTATCCGCGGATATGGACGTATATCAAATAATTATCGGTTTCGCTCATAATTAATAAATAAAAAATAAATAAACTTTTTTGATCCAACATAACTCCTTTTCAATGTTGCTAACATAAATACAAGAAATAAAAAATACAATGATAATAATCAATTTTTGATGGCAAATATTCATTTATACATGCATAATATGAATTATTACTATGATAACAGTATATCAATTATTTTATGTGATAAAGTATGTATAATTTCAACTACTATCTTAATAAAAGTTGGGTGGAGAATTTTCGTAGTGGATACCATCATATTTGTATCTGTATCCATTTTTTTGAATTTCGAATAATTTTTCATTTTTTGGTCATGGATGGAGACATATTTCGGATTTTTCGGATACTCATTAACAACCCTTGACACATCATGTCAAGTACAAAGCGGTCAAGAAACTTTTGAAGAGATGGGTGATTATATTGAAACATGTAAAATCAAAAAAGCTTGACAGATACACTCGCGAAAGAGTCGCCGAGAAATGGGGTCTTTAAATCTTCAAGAGGGATTATAGCCTCAACGGAGAGAAAATGCACTAGCTCTTTAACGGTCAAACAAAGCTACATGATTACTTTATTCTTTCCTATTTTAGTGGTGAGTTGTTTGCTGTATGAATCCATGATTTGGTGAAGATTTTATGACGCAGTTGATGGATATTTTTTTGTAAAAGTCTTCCCTTTTTGGATTTTATGTTTATCATTAATAGGTAATCAATCTTGGTGTTGTTTATGTGAGGCATTTCATGAATTTTACCATTTACCTATGGTTGAAGTATGTGGATTTGACTGTGTATACGCAATCAAAAAATGAACATTCTTCAACCATCCTACTTTAGTTAAACTCCGATGCTTCCTCACTGTATTTACTCTAAGAGTAGTTTATTTCCCCAAATTGTGGGAAGAAACAACTTCCGTTTATAATTATTTTTTACGCTGCTTAAGTACGATAAATCAAATTTATAACATAAGAATTATTTATAAAATATTGCATGAAATGAACACCAAACAACTGTCATGCCCGCCGTAGTTGTAAAATCAATATTTTTTTGCTTTATGGGCCATACTGTAATTTAGTAATCACTTGGACCATCTAATATCGTTGACACGGTGACACCCCAGTAATCCCAACAAAACAGTAAAAAGAGTGGCAGACCATGTTCTCTCATCAGAATTTTTGGTCTTGGAAAAGAAAAAAATAGCAAAAAATCATCAATAATACATAAAACATCCAGCAACAATAATAACTCGACAAAGTCAATGCTGAGCTACAAACTTTGTTGGCTATAATAGTAAATCAGATTCAAAAGTAGTTTCAAATGTTAATAAAAATTTACAGATATACTATGTATCCTTTTTGTTTTCAAGAAATGAAAACAAAGTTTATCCACACATCCACTACATAATCACGAAAAGACCTGGTTCCGGTAAAGATGGTAGTAAAATTGCTCTCAAATCTTTAGTTTCTCGAATATAGAGATGAATGCATAACTTTAACTGCTACACCAAAGTTATTATATTTATGCTTTCTTTATTCAACCTCATGCTTAGCGGCCCACAGCCATAAATTAGTATCACAATGAGAAACACTTCTACGTCCATCATCACCATCATCTGATTTGCTAGTAGAAAATCCATATGCACCTTCTTAGTAAGCAATATCTTCATATCGATCATATTTAATTGCTTTGATATGCTACAGCCTTAGCATATCCAACTCTGATACCATTTCGATTGCAACACTTTACATTACACAGGCTTTTCGATTAAACAGTACTTGGGCATAACCATTGCTACAGTTCAGTATATCCAACTATGATACCACTTACATTGCAACGCTTTACATTGTATATATTTTGGGCGCTAGAAAAACGAGTGGTGAATCTGGTGATCTCTTCAGTGTTCACTCACATAGCCTGATGAAAATTTAGTAGCCTTTATAAGAAATTATGGAATCAAGATTAAGACCAAAAGATGAGTATAATTAGCAAAATTATTTATCAGTTAAGAACAATATCGGCAAATCCAGAAAGAAAAATCATCCTAATTTCAATTATATAACATAAATCCAAAAGGAATCCAGAATTACTCAAAATCCATTAGGAAATAACATGAATCAATGAACACTTGCCTGAGATCAAAGATGTCCGACCAACGATGATTGAGCCATATTCTACTTCTACATTTAGTCAACAAATCCTAGTTCTAATTATGTGCTCAAGCCAGATAGGAATTTGCAATTTAATCGATGTTTCTGATAAGATTGATAGTTCTCAGTAACTATTGTTCATGCACTTCGTGGAATTAGATAACGCCTTTTACTTCTACTTCTCTTCTCTCCCAACCAAAGAAAACGTGGGCCGTTCGATCTCTTCTCCCTGACCCAGTTACCATAGTTTAGGGTACTCTGATCATATCCCCTTCCTCGACCGTGCATTTTAAATTCTAGCCTAGAGTAACAAGGTACGGTCAGGCGATAGGCAAGGTTGGCTTGATTATTGCTGAAAGGCTTACCGGCAAGCTGGGCTTGGTTATTGTTTACAAGCAAGTTGGGCTTGAGTAGGGATACTGTTGTACCTCAATCTGAATCTGCAGCGTCTTTTTGGCTGAGTCGCGGACTAGGTCGCTCCCTTTAAGACGATCCGTGGCTTAGCTTCAAGGTGGAAAGGTTTCTATCAACCGCTTCGCCCTTGGGATAAAACAGCCTTCGAAATTTTGATCAATTTATTGTTTGCACTACAGTAAATTATTCTAAATATAGCACTTTCTAATTTAATTGATTGTAAAGTTTCTTAAAGGGAGAGAAAAAAATAGAGAGGACAAAGAAGAAGAAAGAAAAAATTGTCTATTTATCTTTTCTCTTCTGCCCATCTATCATTTAAATAGACATCTATCTATCATTTAAATAGACGTCTATGAAAATCGTATGCGTTACTGAAGTGAGAGAATGTTAATGGGTTTGAATTTATTGTTATTTAAAATGAATTTTTAATACCATTAACTTTTGCAACGGCCCAATAATAATGGCTCATGAATATATGACTGTTATACATTTGCAACTGCTCAATAATAATAATGACTCATAAATATATATTACTGTTATATATTTGCAACGGCTCAATTATAATAATGATTTATAAATAGATATTACCGTTATACATTTGTAACGGCTCAATTATAATAATGGCTCGTAAATATATTACCATTAACCTGTTTTTATTTTTATTTTAAATTAATTCATTTAAAGTTCCAACAATCCTCCACTTGAATTATTAAAAAAATTTCCAAGCAATTTCTAAAAATATATGATTGTACATAAACAAAAGATATCTTTCGATTTGAACCTTTGCATAGTGAGTAAGATTCAGTTTACTGGAGTGACACGTAGTCTTGAACTCTATTTCTGACATCAAACCACACACAACCTTTTTAAAGTGCTGTCAACTAAGCATGTGCATTTATGGTCATGCACGTCTATCCCAGTTTAGTGAATGATGTAGGAATCTTGCCCAAAATTCCGTAAGAAACGGCCACATTTCCAAATCCACACAGATGAGTCTATCAAGAGTACTCCTGAAGGTAGATGCTCCACTCCATTTGGAGTATAGATCTCATTAAGAGTTTCTATTAACTCGTCATCTAATCACTTCAGGAATACATGCTTCTAAGTATATAAAAATAGCATGTTCAACTCATATCGCTTTACAACTTATTATTACCCATTGAACCTAGTTCTTGGGATCTCCAGTCATTAGGTCAGGTTACCATTGTGCGCGACTCAACAATTTAAGGGCAATAGTCTCATTCTTTTAGATGTAGAAAGGGCAAAAGTCCTTTCGTCCAAGGATCCGCCAGATTCTATTCCGTGCGTACATGGTCCACTCTTACAGATCCTGAAGAGATACTCTCTTACAGTACTGTACTTACGACGAATTTGTCGTCTCTTACCGTTGTAATAACGGTTCTCAACTTTTGCAATAGCCGTTGTACTATCACAATGGATCAACACAGCTGGTATCGGTTTTTCCCATAAAGGGATCTCAGCTAGCAGATTTCTAAAGTAATCTGCTTCTTCACTAGCATTAGCTAGTGCTATCATTTCTGACTCCATAGTGGATTGAGCCAAGATAGTATGTTTCTTAAATTTTCAAGAAACAGCCCCTCCTGCAATACTGAAAATATATCCACTAGTAGCTTTGGAATCGTCTGATAAAGTATTCCAATCTGCATTACTGTATCCTTCAAGGATAGTGGGAAACTTCTGATAGTGTAATCCAAGATTCATGGTTCTTTTAAGGTATCTCATGACCCTTTCAATAGCATGACAATGCTCTATACTAGATCTGCTAGTAAACCTACACAATAATCCCACGACACATGCAATGTCGGGTATAGTACAATCAGTGGTATACCAAAGACTGCCAATGATGCTCGCATATTCAAACTGTCTTACACATCCACCGGTGTTCTTAAATAGTTTTACACTTGTATCATATGGTGTACTAGCAGGTTTACATTCAAAGTAATTATATTTTTTTAACATCTTCTCAATATAATGAGATTGATCCAAAGAAATTCCATTTTAGACTTAGTAATCTTAATACAAAAAATCACACTCGCTTCATCAAGATCTTTCATATCAAAATTGGCACATAGTATGGACTTAACATTATTTACAGCATGAATATTTGAACCAAATATAAGTAAATCATCAACATATAAGCATATGATAGTGCAAACGTTATTCTCGGATTTATAACAAATACATTTGTCACTTTCATTTACTTTAAAACCATGTGAAATAATTAGATTGTCAAATTTTTCATGTCATTGTTTCAGTGCCTGTTTAAGATCATATAGAGATTTATCTAATTTACAAACTTTATGCTCTCGACCAGGTATAACAAAACCTTCGGGTTGGTCCATATAAATCTATTCTTCTAATTCATCATTCAGAAAAGCAGTTTTTTACATCCATTTGGTGAATTAGTAGATAATATAGTAAAGCAAGAGAAATTAATACTCGAATTGATGTTATTTTTATAACAGATGAAAAAGTATCAAAGAAATCAATGTTTTCTTTTTGTCTAAATCTTTTAGCTATAAAACGAGCATTATATTTATCAATTATACCATCAGGTTTCAATTTCTTTTTAAGTACTCATCTATAACCTATAGTTTTACAACCTAGAGGTAAATCAACTAGATGCAAGTTTCATTAGATTCAAGAGATTCCATTTCATCATTTATAGTTTCTTGCCAGAGATCTAAATCCAAAGAAGACGGAGCTTCTTTTAAATTAGCAGGGTCTTATTGTAGTGTATAAGCATTCTGAACCAAAATCTTTAGCTATCCTATCTCTTTCACTTCTTTTAAATTCGGATTCACTTTCCACATTATGTTCATCATTTCTGATTATTGGATTATTAGTGCTAGAAGTGCCCCCACTATTCCTAAGTTTGAACGAAAATGTATTTTCAAAGAAATCAACATCATTTGACTCAATAATAACTCGAGCATTCAGATTAAAAAATTTATATGTTTTACTGTTAATGGAATAATCAATGAAAACACATTCATATGCTCGACTTACTAGTTTAATTCTTTTAGGGTCAGAAATTTGAACATACGCTAAGCAACTCCAAGTTTTAAAATAAGACAAGTTGGGTTTATGATCTTTAAAAATCTCAAAAGGTGAAATTTTGCTCTTAGATTTAGGAATTCAGTTTAAGACATAACAAACAGTTAATAAAATTTCTCCCCATCGGTGAGATGTTGCATCCGAATTTTATAAAACAGATACTACTAATTCGGTAAGAGTCCTATTTTTTCTTTCAGCTTTGCTGTTCATTTCAGGCGAATAGGGTGCAGTTCTCTCATAATTATGTCATGTTATTTATAAAATTCAATGAAAAAGTTATATTCATACTCTATTCCTCTATCACTTCGAAATCTTTTAATTTTCTTATTAGGTTGATTTTTAATTTCAGTGACAAATAATTTAAACATATCTAACGCATCACTATTATTCTTCATGAGATAAACATAAGTAAAATCAGAAAAATCAACAGTAAAAATAATAATGTAGCGTTTGTCATCCTTAATTAGAGTACCATCAAGTTCACATATATCTAAGTGTATTAAATTTATAAGTTCTGACTCTCTAAACACATATTTATGTGGGGGTCTTAATTTTAGTTTGGCTACAATATTCACATTTTTTCGAATCATTTATGGAAAATTCAGAGATTAGGCCTAAGTTACTCATGTTATGAATCAGTCGCTTATTAACATGACAAAGTCTAGCATGTCAAATGTTAAAATCACACAGCATATAAACAGAACCATTAACTTCAACATTCAACTTAAACATCTCATCTACAGCATATCATTTACCAACAAAATCACCATTTTTAGTGATGATGTACAAATCAGATCCAATAGTTTGAGTAAAACCAGCTTTATTTAACAAGAAAACAGATACTAAATTTTTCCTCATCTCTGAAGCATGCATCACGTCTTTCAGCAATAAATTCTTTCCAGAAGTAAACTTTAACTCCACAGTCCCAATTACAGCAACAGTAGTGGTGTGAGAATCTCCCAACATCACTTTCATGTGATTAGCAGCATTATATGTTTTAAACATTTCACGATCATAGCAGACACGGCGAGAAGCACCAGTGTCTACCCACCACCCTTCTGATCCACCGACTAGGTTGATCTCAGTAAGCATAGCCACAAGGGCTTCTTCAGTCAGGCTAGCCTGCGGTGCAGGATTTGGTCTGTTCCGACACTTTCGTGCCATATGGCCTGCTTTGCCACAGTTGTAACATAAGAACAACTGTCTGGTATCATTCTTTATGGGATATTATGTTGATTCTTCTGATGCTAATTGTTGTGGTTCTGATTCAGTTTGTGATTTTGATTTTTTATAATTTTTCGCATTTGGTTTCAGACTGTTGTTTGTGGATTTCTTAGTGTTGTTGCTAGATACAACAAGCACTTCTTTCTAGTCCTGTTTTATGGCCCCCTCTTCCATACGAAGACGAGTAATCAAACTCTCTAAAGAAAACTCATTAGTCTTATGTCTAAGATTATTTTTAAAATCTTTCCAACTAGGAGGTAATTTATCAATTAACACAGCAACCTGAAACTGTTCATCAAAAATCATACTTTCGGAGATGATTTCATGCGCAATTTTCTAGAGCTCATGCGACTGCGCCTCCATAGAATTGTCATCCGTCGTCTGAAACTTCAAATAGCGACTAATAGCATATTTTTCGCTCCAGCTTCCTCGGTATCATATTTCTTTTGCAATGCATCGTAGATCTCCTTTGCTGACTTGTAGTAATCGTACAAATCATCGCTTAAGCCATTAAGAACATAATTTTTGCAGAGGTAGTCATGTTCAATCCAGTCCTTCAAAGTCTTTTGATCGTATGTTGCTTCTCCAGGCAACGTTGGTTTTTCGGTCGTCAGCACATGCGCCACCTTTCGCGTAGTCAGAAAAAACTCCATCTTTTGGCACCATCGTTTGAAATGAAAGCCTTCAAATCTGTACAGCGCAGCAGATACAGTCGAAACCTCAAACATCGACATCGAGGCATCAGAGTTGTCAGCGATTGAAACCATATTTGTCTTAAGATTGTTGTACATCAATCTGAATCTGCAGCGTCTTTTTGGCTGAGTGGCAGACTAGGTCACTCTCTTTAAGACGACTCGCAGCTTAGCTTCAAGATGCAAAACTTTCTATTAATCGCTCCGTCCCTAGAATAAAACAGCCTCTGGAATTTTGATCAATTTGTTGTTTGCACTACAGTAAATTGTTCTAAATATAGCACTTTCTAATTTAATTGTTTGTAAAGTTTCTTGAAGTGAGAAAAAAATACAGAGGATAAAGAAGAAGAAAGAAAAGATTGTCCATTTATCTTTTCTCTTCTACATATCTATCATTTAAATAAACAGAATGGAAATTGTATGCATTACTGAAATGAGGGAATGTTAATGGATTTGAATTTATTGTCATTTAAAACGAATTTTTAATACCATTAACTTTTGCAACGGTCCAATAATAATGGCTCATGAATGTATAACCGTTATACATTTGCAACGGCTTAATTATAATAATGGCTCATAAATTTATATTATCGTTATACATTTGCAACGGCTCAATTATAATAATGGCTCATAAATATATTACTATTTACCTTTTTTTAATTAATTCACTTAAAGTTCCAACATATACGGGACTGGATAGGCAGAGGTTGTTTCGTGTAATAGTTGTGCTTGGTAATATAATTGGTGGGCATCAAGCTGCTTGGCTTATACACATCGTGCATAGAGAGAGGTTGTTGATGCTGCAGAGCATAGTTCAAATTCTGAGTAATATGATTATTGTAGGTAAGAGCCTTAGGAGGCAAAGCAAGTTAGGCTTGGTTATTGCTTATAGGCCAGTTGGGCCTAGGGAGGGATACGAGTTTGGATACAGGTACAGGTTGGGTAACCTGCTTTCTTTACTGACCCAAGAAGCACACTGAGCTCTCTCCGCATTAAATTCTGACCCGCTCTAGTCAGAGCCTCGACCAACTCTGGATTCTTCAACAGCACTAGCAGCAGGTCTGAGCATACAAGAACGATTTTCCAGGAAAAAGAACATTTTGAAGTCTTCAGTGAAATCAATGGCAGCTGGCATCTTGACATTTGCTGTTGTGTCATCTGCATGCTCCTCGGTTAGGATAACTGAGGTGAGGGCATCGTTGCAATTGATTTCAGAACCTTCTGGTTCCTTTGGATTGGGCGGAATTTGATGGGCAGTTTGGTAAACTAACTATTGTTCTGTCTGAACCTGAGGTGCATTAAAAATAGAGATGCTTTGGTTATTCGACGGAGGTTTCCTACCAACAAGAGGGGCATTTTCGTCTTTTTGTTGCAAGCACACAACTAGCATTTTCGCTTTATTTATGTCATCTGCTGACAACGGTCGGCTCTGATTTAAAGATGATGTTTTTGCTATTGGTCTGTTTCTTCCTAATGTACCATCAGGATGCTCAACGAGGACTAGATTTTTCCTACTTTCTTGACAGATAGACTTGTTGTATTACTTGAACTTATTAACAGCTTCTGTCCATTCCCAGGCTCAGGTCCCTTGCGATCACCTACATCAGCAGAGACCTTTGTGCGACGGTTTCTAGCATTTTCAAGTTCTCATCTTCTCATAAACATATGGCTCCAACTAGATAGAAGATCCTTTGCGCACCTAGATTTCTACTAATTTGGTAACAGTTTGCAAGACATCGGACACCAGTGTTCGCAGAGCTTTAACGAAGGGAATGGGACAAAAGACTTTCAAAATGACAGAAATTGCAAACATTTGTTCATGTGCGGCATCATTTAACCACAGAGCTAAAATAGTAATTCCGCCTTTAGTAGAAATTTTTTTGGGTTAGGAGAAACTTGCGGAATGGCTCCTTCAAATCCAAAATAAAGCTGCCGTGAGCTGGTTTTCTATTAAAGGCAGAATTAACATTTTAGCTTTGTGGTTAAATGACGCCGCGCTCATAGTTATGAAAGATGCCGCACTCATAGTTATGAAAGGCGCGCTACGGCATGTGCCTTGGCGCAAGGCGCGGCGCTGCGGTTGCGCCTTTTTTTGTATGGCTCGGTGCACATGAAAAAGCGCAGCAAATGCCGTTCACGGCATAGTAGTTAAGGAGCGCGCCTCAGGCGCAGGCGCACAGCCTGCGGCTTGGGGAGTCTCGAGGCGCCTCCTCTAACGGAGGTGCATAAAAGGCGCGCTTTTCGAGCCTTTTACCGAGGCTCTGAGGCGCATTTAAGCGCGCCTTGACATCGCTGTCGAAATGAGGAAATTTTTTTAGAAGCCCACCTGAAAATTCGACCCGACCCGATCTGTTTGGCTTTTTTTTTTTCGAACCAACAGCCTAGGGTTGTCTTTTCCAGCTCGACATCGACATCTAAAAAAACCGCTACTCCTGCTCGACATCGAATCGACTAACTGCTACAACGCTGCTCGACATCTTTTTCTAGCCCGCTTCTCCACTGCCGCAGTTACCCACTGCCGCAGCCAGTCGGGTATTTTTTTTTAGAAATTAGTACTGCCAATTATGTTTTAATTTTAAATATGATTTAAATTGTAAAATTTTCAGTTTAGAACGGCCAGTTGTGTTAATTTTAAATATGATTAAATTTTAAATTTTAATTATATTTTAATTTAAAATTGTAGTTATGTTTTAATTTAAAATAAATAGTTATGTTTTAAAAGTTAATGAGGTATGTTTTACTTACGTTTTAAATTTTAAATTTACTTATGTTTTAATTTAAAATTTAGTTATGTTTTAAAATTTAATAATTTAAAATAAATAGTTATGTTTTAAAATTTAATGAGTTATGTTTTACTTATGTTTTAAATTTACTTATGTTTTAATTTGAAATTTAGTTATGTTTATGTTTTAAATTTAATGAGTCATGTTTTAAAGTTTATAGAGTTATGTTTTAATTTTAAATTGTGGTTATGTTTTAATTTAAAATAAATAGTTATGTTTGAAAAGTTAATGAGGTATATTTTACTTATGTTTTAAATTTTAAATTTACTTATGTTTTAATTTTAAATTTAGTTATGTTTATGTTTTAAAATTTAATGAGTTATGTTTTAAAGTTTATAGAGTTATGTTTTAATTTTAAATTGTAGTTATGTTTTAATTTAAAATAAATAGTTATGTTTTAAAAGTTAATGAGTTATGTTTTAAAATTTGATGTTATGTTTTTCTTATGTTTTAAATTTTAAATTTACTTATGTTTTAATTTGAAATTTAGTTATGTTTATGTTTTAAAATTTAATGAGATATGTTTAAAAGATTACAGAGTTATGTTTTAATTTTAAATTGTAGTTCGTAAAATAGTTTAAACTTTTTTTGCTTTTTTCATTTCAGGTTGATATGGATCCAAACACACGTACTTCAGCAGCTTCTTCCATCGCATCTAAAAATCGTAGAGCAGATGTTGGATGGAATTATAATTTTTTTGACGGATGAAAACACAACCCTAATAGCGTCACTTGAATGTATTGCTTGAAAGTGACTTGGGGGGGAATAAATAGAGCAAAACAAAATCAAATTGGAGGCTTTAGAAATGTAAGCGCTTGTCCTAAATGTCCACCCGAAGTGAGAGCTATTTTATTGGAAGCTATGGCTAGTAAACAACGTAGGAAGACAGATGCTTTTGAAGCTCATGTGAGCAATGAGTTAGAGAACTATAGTTTGGATTTGGACGATGATGAAGTTGCACCAACTAATAAGAGGTTGAACATTGGTGGAAGCAATGTTGGGATGAAGGCAAAATGGTCAAGGGGGAATGCAAAAGGTCCGATTGATTTGCTAATGAGTAATATGACATCAAAACAAAGTGAACAAGATAAAATTTCAGGATCGGTCAAGTTGAGACAATCAAGTATAAATGATGCATGTAATAAAGAGTTGGGAGCTAGAACCAATCAGTTTATTGCTCGTTTTTTTATCAAGCAGGTATTGCATTTAATGTTGCTCGTATGGATTCATTTAAGGACATGATTGAAGCAATTGGTAGATATGGACCTAATCTAAAGCCTCGAAGTTATCATGAATTGAGAGTTCCATTGCTAAAGAAAGAGAAGAACATTAATAAACTTTTTAGTAAATTGTTCTTTAGGGACAATGTTTGTGGAATCCGCAGATGCATCCACTTATGTCAAATCGGGAGAGAGGATATTTGAGTTGCTTGATAAGTTTGTTGAAAGAATTGACGTAGAGAATGTTGTTCATGTTATAACGGACAATGGAAGTAATTTTAAATTAGGAGGTGAATTGTACTTTATTTTTCAAATATCTATTTATAAAATTTTAATTAAAAATTACTCAATTTTGTTGAAACTTGAAACTAATGAAATTCATATTTTTATTTTTTATAATCTAGGCAAGTTGCTAATCGCAAAAAAATATATTATATTGGACTCCTCATACGGCTCATTGCATTGACCTTATTCTTGAGGATATTAGAAAAATAAATAAGGTGGAAAATGCAATTAAAAAAGGAGTGCTCTTTCGATATTTATTTATAACCATAGCGGTGTCTTGAATATGATGAGAAAGTTTAATGGAAACAAAGAATTGGTGAGATTTGGGGTTACGCATTTTGCGACTAGTTTCCTATGTTTGCAATGTTTGCACAAGTCAAAAAGTTCTCTACGAAGAGGAATAAAAACAAGTGGGCAAAAGAAATGAAAGGAAAGAAAGCTTGTGATACGGTCTTGAATACACACTTTTGGAATAACATCTCTTATATTCTTAAAGTGATGGACCCTCTTGTTTGTGTTCTTCGACTAGTCGATGGTGAGAAAAAACAGGCAATGGGATACATATATGAAGCAATGGATAGAGCTAAAGAAGTCATTGAAAAATCTTTTAAAGATGAAGAGAAGTACAAGGATATTTTTGCCATAATTGATAAAAGATGGGAATGTCAACTTCATCGTCCATTGCATGCGGCGGGCCATTTTCTCAATCCACGATTCTTCTACAAAGATCATTCCATTGAGCATGATGAAGAAGTAACATGTGGGTTGTACAAATGTGTTGAGAGACTTCTTTCCGAAGACAAGCAAGAGAAGGTAATGGATGAATTAACCTTATACAAGAAAACGGAGGGGCAATTTGGCATTAATTTGGCAATCAAATCAAGGGACACGAAATCCCCTTGTAAGCGTTAGTTTATAATTATATTCATAGTACATCATAAATTACATTAGTAATTTTTTTGGGTAAGTGATATTAAAATTTAATTAGTTTATACTTTTTTCCTTAGCCGAGTGGTGAAGCTTATATGGAAATTCAACCCCTACACTTCAAAAGTTTGCGATAAAAATTTTAAGCTTGACTTGAAATGCATCCGGTTGCAAAAGAAATTGAAGCATTTTTTAGCATGTAAGTTTGTTGCATAACACTCCGTACTAATTCTAATTGTTCGTATCTTTAAGTTTTAAACATATTGCCAATTTGTCATTTGTATTTTTTTTTAATTAGATCCATAGCAAGAACGTAATAGACTTGAGTATGAAAGGCAACAAAAGCTAGTGTTTATCAAGTACAATCAAAATTTAAAGAACCGCTTTAAGCGAAGGGATTTGATTGATCCAATTACTTTGGAAGATATTGATGCTTCAAATGAGTGGATGACCGACCACGTGGTGGAAGGAGATAATTCGGATGTTGAGTTTGAGGATGACTTGGCTTTCGAAGGAGATCATTGACATGGGGAGATGTGACACGCGCTTCCGAAGCGGGAAAAAGGTTGCACGTGACTAGGCAACATGCCAATGCCAAGTCAAAAGGAAAAGAAAAGGCTTCAACTTCTACCATGCGACCTAGTTATGTTGAAATTGAAGAAGAAGCTACTATTGATGATGATTCGGTGGATGAGAATTTTAAATATGATTCGAAGGAGGAAAACTACGACTTAGAGTTGGAGGATGGTTCGGAGGATGATGATAGTTGGGATTATTGTTGTCAAAATTTTTAAAATCTTACGATTTAAATCCTGATTCAGATCGGATCCCTCCTTTTACGATTCGATTTACATTCCAATTCAAACTTTGTTAAAAGCACAGAAAAAAAACACATCCAACTCATATTAACATATTTAATATACATATTTAGATCCACAATTCCCATTATAATGTTTTTAAAACAAAATAAAAACGGAATTAGAGAGAAAATTAAGTATTAAGTTTAATTGTAGACGTTCAGACATCAAAATCAACTTCAAAGTGCATACAAACATTAAAATGTGGATATTTTAAGTCTACGATTTACGATTTAAATCTCATTTCGATTTAAAATTTAAACATTGTGATTTACGATTTAAATCTCATTTTGAAAACCTTGGTTGGGATTAGTAGAAGTTGAACTTGAATTCCTTTATCATTTCCAGCCTTTTATTATTGTAGTTGTGTTGTGACTTGTGACTTAAAACTTCTATGTTTTTGGTGTTGAAACTTGAATTTGTGATCGTTTTAGTTCCGGAATTCCATTTGTGACTTCGTACCTACTAATCTATGTTTTTTTATCACTAAATTTATCATTTTTAGTAGCAATTTGTAGTGCAGTTTTTTTCCATCAAAAAAGCCCACACTTGTATAAAAGTCGTACAAAAAAGCCCAAGGCTCAAGCCTTGCGCCTTAGCGTCTTAACTACTATGGTTCACAGTGCAAAAATGGCGCGCTTTTTCGTTATTTTATTGTTTTTTTTCAATTTTTCACAATCCAAGCTAATTTCCAACAATGATTGAATGTATCATATATTTTTTATATAATGATACGATTACACTTCGAACTAATCTCCAACAAACTTTGAACTATTTATATTATCGTCGCATCGAACTATGATGGGCAATTAGAACCAAAATCTGCAATTCTGAATCAAACCGATCCGAACCCGTCTTGAATTCAATGAATCCCGAGTCGAGTCTAGTTGATGAAAAATAACATGAAGAACCAATTCGACCCAAAAGATTAGACAAAAAAAGATGAAGTATACACTTTTTAGTGTTATTATCTAATTATACCCGAACCGACTCCGAATTGAACATCAAATCATGCCAAGGTTTTAAAATATACAGGTTAGACTCGACAAAATCCAACTCAGTTATTCAATTTTGTTGAAATATCCAATCTGAGTGCAAGTATAAGCAATGTCAATGTGGATTTTGGTGAAAAAGAATTTATAGAGAAGATTTTGAGCATGATGAGTAAAAAAGAAACTTTTTTGGGTTAGGAGAAATTTATGGAATGGCTCATTCATATCTAAAATAAAGCTGTCGTGGGCTGCTTTTCTACCGAAGGTGGAATTAGTATTTTAATTTTGTGGTTAAATGATGCCGCACTTGAACAAATGATTGCAATTTCTATCATTTTGAAGGTCTTTTGTCACATTCCTTTTGTTAAAGCTCTGCGAACACTAATGTATGATGTCTTGCAAACTGGAATCGAACTCGATTCCATAATCGAGTTCGAACTTGATTATGGAATCGACTCAATTCCACTTACTGGAATCGACTAAGCAATTTGCTTACTGAATGATTTTTTCCCCCTTGTGTGCATAATGTAAACTGTCGTGCGTAGTGTAAGATGAGCAAAAACGATAATTGTGTGGAAGTGGGTTAAAGATTTACCGAATCCCACCAATTCAAATTTTTTCTTTGTGGATTTTATGATCATAGATGCATCGAAGGAATTGCTCATTTTAAACAACATTTAGCATGTACTCATCTTAAAATTATTCCAAGTCCAAAAATGTCACAAAATGTGAAGAATGAATGCATTGAAACTCTAGAGAAAATTAAACGTGTTAAACGATCAAAACTTGATATGTTTCATAATATTGGTAGGAGTAAAAGCTGGACATGATGTAATAGTTTTGAACTTGAAAGAGGAAGTGGTAATATTTTTACGCCTATAGGAGCAATGGATAAGTTTGTCAATTTAGAGGCAAATCAAAACACTATGAATAATCGTTATAAGAAAGATGAAAGGAAGGAAGTTTGCAAAAAAAGTTGGATTATGCTTTTATACTAGTGCAATTCCATTCAACACGGCAAACACTCCATATAACACTTCTTTGAGACAAAAAAGGCTGCATTTTTTGTGTATGTTAAATATAACACTGAGACAGAAATTATGAGAAGAAGAAAGATGGATCCAATTGTGTGGAAGAAATTGATTCCGATGATGAGTGGATTGCCGAATTAGAAAATCTGGTTCTTCCCTCTGATTCAGGTTGGCTAGAAGAAGTTGATCAATTTCTTGATGTTGATGCCATAAGGAGTATGCCCACCCCAATATATAAAGATAAGTTACACATTAGAATACCAACAATTTAAAACCGCAAACTTACACCTCCTAGAGATCATACTCCTCATCATCATCCTCCCGCTCCCGCTCCTCCTCCAAAAGAGCTTATTCCTTCTCTTTATCCTATCATTCCATACAAAAGAAGGCGCTGTGCTAGTGTTACAATTAAGCATAACAAACGATTAATATTAGTATCGAATAAATTTTTAATTTAAAGTATAGAATTAAACTAATATTGTTATTTAAAAAATTTACAGGAAATGATCCAAAAGGAAAGGGTGTAAGAATTGAGAATGATGGCGTTGGTGATTATAATCTTTTTTTCGAACCACACACGCAAGATCTTTTTCATACTAGTGATGATGATAGCTTGGATGGCAACATGCTTATGGATGAGGAGGAAGATGTCATTTGATCTATTGCAATTTATATTGATTTAACATTAAATATTTATGGATGATTGTATTTTGTTTGAATTGCTTCGAATGTTTTATGAATGATTTATGTTTCTTGTTTAATATTTAATATTATTTTATTTCAAATTTCATTATATGTTTATGTTTTTCTTTTTCCCGAAAAACTTACGCCTCAACCTTTCGAGGCTTACACCTCGTCTCACGGACCTGGTAACGTCTTGCGTACGCTTTCGCCTTTTAAAATAATGGTAAAAATCAGCAGGCGGACGTTAGGCGGTAAGTGTGAACTAAGAATTAATCGTTTAGGCATGAATTAATCGAAGCTAAGTGTTTTTGATAGCACGTGCATTTTGGATAAAACTCGATATTTTGTTTAGTGTTAATTGATCAAAATTGAAAGCTTAGGATTTGGATGAGCTTGAGAGCAACTAAGGAGGCAATACCACCTAAAATTGGCACGTAAATACTTATACAAGGCATTAAGCCTCAACTAATATCTAATCAGTAGTTAGATACATGTTTGGACTCTTAGGTGAGGCATTAAGACTTACCTAGACGGACCAAGGCGAATGGCTAGGAGGTAAGCCGCACCTAACACCTAAGTGGGACCAAAGCGGAAACCTAAATGGACTTTTGCAATAAAGATAATTGCGGTGTCATGCAGAACGATTATTTCTCATGCAAAAAGTTGTGTGGAACCAACATTCGTTGTGTGAAAACATAAAAAAGTGCAGATCTTTGTATTACAACACAAACATATGCAAAATGTTTGCACCTCAAAATGTACGAGTGTTATGCAACAACACCTGCACTTCCACCGGTTTTGCAAGGTAAATATTTACACGATAAATATTTGCAATATTTAATAAATGTTTGCATGGAAAATATTTGTCTTCCCACGCTAATAACTGGCGAACTTCGACAAATAGTCCAACAATCTTCGATTTGATGTATCCAGTGAAGAAAAAAGATGTGTCGGACGTAAAAATATGTATGGTGATCAAAATTAGCAATTCCGATCGAAAACGATCCAAAATTTAATCATCTACAAATAGCAACCAAAGAAGCTGATGTGGACATTGGAAGGCGTGGACTTTGACGAGGAATCGACTGACGATGGTTATGGCGATTGTAGATGACCGTGGAGGTCGGAATCGATGATTAAAATTCAACCAAAATTAGGATTGCACATGATGTTAATCATGGTAGCTTAGATAATTAGATAATACATAAATAATGGAAGGATGACTTAAGAGGTTTTTTTAAGAGAAAAAACAAGAGATGTGTTCAAATTTTTGTTTTGTAATCCTTGCTACAATTATATAATAAACTCCATTTATGGAATTTATAAAAAAACAACATCAACGTTACTCAATAAAAGTTGCATCGACCTAACACACGAATAGGCTTATCCTATGCGAGGGTTTGTAAGGGTAACCACAATAAATATGTCTTCATCTGCAATATATATCCCAAGAGGCAGGCCTAAACTTAAAACAAGGACGGAAAGAACACACTAGTTATGCTCAAAATAAACATCGTATTTTTGACAACATATATTCTCTGTGTAGCATAATTTGATGATCGCTTAAAAGGCACTAACACATCATTTAAGTTCTTAATCTCAGTAACCGTGAAAATTTGTTAAGAACAAATATGTAATATTTTCAAAATATGGGAATAAAATGGGAAAATGTAGACTTTGACAACAAAAGGTTTGGCAAAATTTGAGTGTAGTCTCCATCAAGATTCCCAAAATGGGATTCAAGTTGTAGATCGTAAAGTTCGATTTTAGACTGAAAATCTGATTAAATCATAAATTGTAAATTCAAATTTTATACACAGATACACACAAACACATACATACTAGAGTAAGTTGCTTTATGTAGAAAGTCAAATGGCATTTAAATTTGTGAAAGCATTGGTTCATTTTCCATAGCAATGAACTAATTTTAAAAATTGAATTTGATGTTTGAGCTTCCGCCTAAATTTAATTTGCTCTCTTGTCCCATCTTTAATTTATTTTAAAAATAACAAAATTTTGATTGTGGTAGTGACATGTTTTTGTTTCAACATGAACAGTTTGAAACAGACTTCAAATCATAGGATTTTGATACTTATACAATTGTTGCTCTTTATATCTTTATTAAGTTGCTCAACTCGGTTTCAATCAATTATCAAAGTTGTTTCATTATTTAAATCAAAATAATTCTTGTAAATAAAATGACCTCAATCAAAGAGTTGAGAGAGCAAATTAAAAATGTACAAAATCAAATATACGAAAGAAGAAGTTCTGAACTTTATTTTTTGAAATAAAAGGAAATTGTAAGTGGAAGTAATAGAGGAAGAAAAAGACGATTATTCCTTTTACCTACATTCCCTGGATTTGTTTTGTTACCTTACTAATTTATAATTGTTTTCTAATCTATTAGAGTGATTTTTATCCAAAAAATTATAAAACTTGTAATAAATTAATAAAATGAAATGAGATAAAAAGTTCGTGTGAAAAAAAAAACAACTAGTTAAGAAAGATCACTAATATTCATTTAGTGATATTTCTAAAATATATTGCTTGAATTTCAAAATATGAATACCACCAATCTTTTCTCATGATATCCAGTATCTACCTCTCTAAACAACAAATCACCCTTCATAAATATGTGGATAGTGAATATACTATCACTAACAATAAAAACATATCTAACACATTATGGACACATAAACTGTATTTAATGCTAAAGCAAGAAGGTTGTTGCAACAAAAACACCATATAGGCCTTATTCTATAAGTTATATGCTCAATATAGAGTTAATACAGCTATAATGTAGTTCGATGGTAAATATTTAATTTGCTTTTTGTAGCATAAACTAAAATAGGAAATGTTAGTAACTAATAAGTCCATGCCAGTTATCCAAGATGATTGAAGGTTTTTGCTACAACAACCGGGGGATTGAGATCCTAACTAGAATGGGAGAAACACGAAAGTAGGCGTAACTTATGAGGATCAAGTTACTCTCTTCCCAATTAGTATATAGAAGGTCCTTTTAGCAATTTCGATAAATAAATCCTCTATAAGGATTTAGTTTTGTACCTTAATTAGATGCTTTCAATTGTTAGAAAAATAAACCACTTTGGTTGAATTCAAAAAAAAAAGCATGAGCAATCTATTAATATATAAACTCGAAAACGACAACAACAAAAAAGAAATTGAACTGCGCATATTAAGTAAGAAAGAGAGTATAGTTAACAGAAGAGCATGCATTTATAATCCCGAGATAAAATTTTCATAACTACTTATGTAAACCCTTCCCTCTCTTAATGAATGTGTTTGACTAGATTTGCGATGCTTGCTTTCTCTGAAATATTTGTCGCTTCTTTTCTTTGATATCCTATAGCATCTTTTATATTACTTTTTATGATTAGTTTGACTTTCAATTGATATTCTGAAATAAGTTCTGAAATGGTCAATGAAAGATTAATTTTTTGTATTTTTATTTAAAAGATTTATATATTGGCATACCTTGTCTGTTTGAAGACAGAACATTGTACTCGTCAATAGTTGGTACTTGTTCGTTTATTGTAATTTAGTTTATTGGAAGATTCATTTAATTAGCGGAACATAACTAGCCAAAACTTTGAAAATTAAATTAGATATGTTACATGTCCAAACCAAGCATACAATGGTCGTTACAGAAAAGGAGAAAAGTATGTAGTGTAAAAAGGTATGTTTATAAAAAATAACATGAGAATATCATTAAAAGCTTTAGCGGTTCCGAGTAAAGAACAGTAATCCACCAGATAAATGAAACATATTATGCACGTGTATTTTCCTTTTTATAAAGCAATTGTATTCCAGTAAACCAACAATAAAAATTCTCCAAAAACTATTTTTCACTTGAACAAAGCATGAACTAAGCATCTCCTCAACATAATAAAGCGGTTTGCATTTTAAATCATATCTTTAGGCACATAAGCTCTTTCCTTTCATATGCTAATAACTAATTAATGTCATACTTTATTTTCTTAGATATAGGGATACGTGTACAATTAACAAAGCAACAATTATAGTGTGCTTTAATTTGAACATATAAGAATACAAGATAATGATCATATATAATAAATACTGTAAGCCTATTAATTAATACAATATAACAAAAGGGTTGTCTCTACAACCAATATGTTATAATTTTTCCATTTAATCTTCTCGTTTCTTTATACAAATTACAAAATATATAAAAATGAGTAAATTTCTCATAGACATGATCTTTTTAGCATGTTGGTTATCTTTATAAAAGCAAGATTATTTCAAAATTTACGACTTTTCTAAATAATATTTTAACTCATTTGGTCTTTTCTAGGGCTGTTACGGTTGAATCGTTCAACCGCTCAACCGCATCAACCGTTCATGCGGTTACCATCTATAACGGTTACGGTAACGGTTGAAGAATTGAAAACCGCGGTTAACCATACCAACTATACATAATTGTTTTATGTAATATTTAACATTAAAGTATAAAAATTAGTAATTTAAGTTAAAGGAATAGCTTGTATATTAATAATATGTGCCTTAATGAACTAATAACATGTGCATACATATTGGTCGTTTTATAAACAAATAAATAAATTTGCAAAAAACAGTTAGAGGTATATCAATTTATCATCAATAATGCATATAATTGAAAATATATGTACGACGTGCTTCAAAATTGAAAATACGACGGTTATCCATCATAGACGGTTGCGGTAACGGTTATAAGAATTTATAACCGTCAACAACGGTTACGGTTACGGTTGGTGGTAATAACGACGGTTACCGCAACCGTAACACCCCTATTCTAATGCACTGAAAATTCACTGATCACACATTTTTACATGTGACTTTTCTGATGAACTGAAAGTTCTGATTTTATAAAAGTAAGATTAAACGGGAAAATCATCTTCATAAAAGCAAGATTAAATGTGTCAATATTGTAATACAAGCATGTTTTTATTAAGAAGATAAATCTTCTGATGAACTGATATGATTTAGTAATCAGAACTTTTATTTGGAACTTTTTAATAAAAACAAGCACGCAATAAATTATTAAAGTATCACAATATTGACGGAGCAACAAAAATTGTAATCACCTCTGGTAACCGGAAGTCTTGAACCGGCCCTTCTTCCAGGATAAATAGAAATTTGAGAATTGCACGAAAACCAACTATAAATCATCTCCAAAAACAGTAACAACAGACGTATCATGATCCTATATCTACATCATAACTTAAAACTCAAATTATAAAATGAAAGAACCAAAAATTACCGCCCGATTTTCTAAGGCCCGTCTCATATTCACGGATGACGTGGAAAGCTCAAATTTTTAACAGAAGAACCACTGAGCTTCACAGAAGAAACGAGAAACGGAAAACAAAATAACTGTTTTCGAAGCAAAATAATTAGGAGGAGGAGGAAGAACAAGCCCCGATGGAACAAAACAACTGCTCATTTCTGTAAAAAAATAGCACGAATATTGATTGATTTCTGAGAGTATTATCTGTAAATTCACTAATTGCTCAAGGTAAATGAGAGAATTTGGAGATCTAAAGATGATATTTGGACCGGATAGCCAAAACCCAGCCCCCATGTTCTATTATACACAATTTTGCGTTGGAGGATGTTGGACACTTAAATATCACATAACAGTAATTCTTTCGAAGAGTGTTTGACACGCGTTTCCGGTGAGAATTGTTTTCCTTATTAACGGTATATGTAAAAATTAGTCAAAAACATAATTTTTTAATTTTAAGTGATATTACGATTTGTATATTTGTAAAAAAAGTATTTTGAATTTACAAAGGAAGTTTAATTTTAAATCTTATTTTTATAAGCATTTTGAATTTGTACAACATGTTTAATTGTTAGATCCTACTTTCAAGGACCTTTGAATTTGTAAAATAAGTTTAATATTAGATCCTACTTTTAAGTGATTAAGATTTGATAATACATAGAGTACGTTTTTGATAGTTTACGTTGATATCAAAAAAATGTGGCACTGAAGCTATTACAACTATTAATAAAGATTAAAGATGTTTGAAAATAAAACCTAACCAACAAATGCTTGTGCGAACTTTAGGTAGTGTTTGGTTTGTTATTTTTAGTTTTGGGTTTTCGTCCATACAAAAATGCACACGACGCATTTATATTGTCGAAAACGACCAATTTAGAAAACGAAGTTAACATACAAAATAAAAACAACTTTTTTTTTTATTTTTCGCGTTTTGGGAAATAACACAAGCACATGAAACAATCTATTCTTCCGTTGTCCCTCTAACCCCTTCGTCCTCTCATCCGTCTTTCTCTTATCTCTTCCGTCGTGCCTCCATTCTTCTCATATTTGTTATACATATTGAAAATCGAAAACATAAAATTCATTTTTAAACCAAACACTACCTTACTTCTTACCATTAAATAAACTGCTACTTAAAATTACTATTCCAAATTCCTTTATAGAATATTTAAAATAAGTCGTTGCTAACCAGATCTTAATTACCATTGTTTCTACTTTTCAGATTACGAAAGAAAGAATAATGTATTTATTTTCATACTATTCATTTTTCCAAATTATTTCAATCGAAAGTAAAATTAACTTAAAATTTCAACTTTAAAAACTAACATTATGAATATGGGTGAACATAACGAGTTAAAACATTAACCGAATGATATTTTGGCATTTCTTTATTGTTTACCCGCTTTTTAATCAAAGCACCTAACTTAAAACAGACCTAGAGAACTCATACGGAGTTGGATTAACTTGAAATTTTGAAAGAACACTTAGAAGAAATAGGAGAAGGCTCACAGAAAAATGGGATTGATTGGAGCTAATATGATGGATCGTTGGCGATCTATCTTGATGGGTCGCTAGCGACCCATGTAGGGTGGGCTCCACCACCTCAAGTTTATAGGGTAGGTCCCAAACACCCTCTAGGGTGTACTTGCAAAGTTTTGTCTGATTTCGTTAAGTTTTGAGCGAGTTATGTATGATTTTTCTGGACCAGATGACCCATGAAGATGGATGATCAAACTAACTCCAAACGACTTGATACTTGGACAACACACTCAAAAGAACAAGTGAATAACACTCAAGAAAAATTAGCCAGAAATAATCTAAGGAGATGGATTGTAACGAACCATTACCTATGGATCGGGACGCTTCACGAGTCATCGTAACATCTTGCATCTTGATTCATTGTCTCTTCTAAATATGTTTGCCAAGTTTCATAACCTTCCAAGCAACCTAGTTCAAAAAGCAAAGACCCATCTGATTCTAGTCATAGATCAATTTAACTCACATATGAATCATCATCAAAACAATGTAACTAGCTACGAAATCACATGGAAAGCATCTATATAAGGCAAGTAATGCAACCCAAGTGAAATGATCCAATAATATTCTAACTACTAGTGATCCATGCCCTATGGATCGCTAGCGATCCATCAGTTCAGGTTAGGTCGCTGTGCAATTTTTGTAGCTCCTTCGTATCCTTAAGTTTAGGTCTCTGGCAAAACGACCCAGCCCAATAGCTCTCCAATCCTTATAAATACTCGCATATCTACAACATAAAGAGAATCTTCTGGACTGGCTGCTGGAACTCGGCAGAGATTATTCTTCACTCTTCCCCTCCCATACAATAGTCATCTAGGGATTCATTGTGATTCTCCAGTGAACTCAACTCTTGCACTTGTGACTTGATCTAACTTGGAAGATTCAATCAAACTATAATCAGATTCAACTTGTAACAGCAGTCAGTCAATAACAAAAACTATAAAGTGGACATAACCACTAAAAAAATCTCTTGTCTCTTTACTTTATCTACAAGTTACTATTCCTTTTTCTATTTGTTTGTCTTGATAAACATGGCTGGTGCTTTCACACTCAATCCAGGGCGTTGATCCATTTTTGGGTCAACATTTTGGTGCTTTCACTGAGAACAAAGGTAGATCCAGAAAGTTGAAGCTTGAATCTGAGACTTGGGAAAAATGAAGAGGCCTAACACTAGATCTAAAACTGGAGCAATTCAAGTAGAGTCTGGGGGCAATTAGGAAGTATCCTCAAATTCTCACCAATCCAACTATGTAGCTAAAGAATAAATGGAAAGGTTGATGAAGGAGACACAGGATGGAATCTTGGCTAGGCAACAAGAGATAATGAAGGGATTCTTCCAAAGGATGGGACAACAAGGAATTGTAGAAGCTGCAGGGATTCAGATCCTAGGAAAAAATACAGGAGCTGCTACAGTTGGATTAAAACAAGATGGAACATTGCCTCCATGCCCAGAGCAACCGATACTTAGGGGCAACATGGGAGTCAACCTGGAAATCAACGCCGATGATGGGATCAGTATTGGAGCTGGCACCGAAAAGGCCAATAATAGAGTGACTATTGAAACTCTAAGAACTGGTAGTACGGGAGCTAATCCGAATACTAAAGTGCAACTGGTAGAGAAATATGTGCCAAGGCTACCGCGGAGGACAGAATGAGACTAGAAGAGTAGGGCGGAACACTAGTGTGCAACCAGTGGAGTATACTTGGATTTCCTTTGCCAAGGCGGGGGGTAGAACATTGCTTTCGGACGAAGACCTTCATTAGATGGTGAAAATCGAATTGCTGAAGTGGTAAGAAGGTTGGTTAGAGGAGGACCCACAGATTAGGGTTTGGGAGATGTGAACAGAAACCCATTTACTACTAATATTCGAAACGCGAGAAATCCTCCCGATTTCAAGCTTCTTGCGCTGGAAATGTACGATGAAAAAACCGATCCAATGATTCATCTGATGAGATATATCCGATATATAGTGGTGTTGGATGCTTCTGAGAAGTAATGGGGTGGTGCTTCTCATTACACTTGATGGATTTGGCGGCGATGTGGTTTAGACCGCTGGAGAATAGGTCCATTGGCATGTGGATCGAGTTAGTGGGAAGATTTTTAAGACAATTCTGAGTTCACGTCTCACAACCGAAGAATGTGATGACATTGGCAAATGTGAAACAAAGGTCTGGGGAGACTTTGAAGTTATTTAACAAGATTTAATGCAGCAGCGGCTGCGGTCGATAGGCCGGACCCATCAATGATTTTGATGGCAGTAGTGTTTAGAGTCGCAAGCAAGACCGTCTTCAGGGCTGCACTTAAGAGGGATCCACCAATGGATCTTGCTGAGTGTTACTATGAAGCTGAGAGATATTTACGTGAGGAGGATGCTGACGCTGAAGATGAAGTTGAAGGCGCCGAAATTTATGATGTGGATGGCAAGGGATCCTCTGGAGCAGGATTTGGAAAAGACAAAGGGCAAAGAGAAGTTGATGATGATTCTAGACAACCGAAACGGCAAAGAAGGGAGCCCAAATTCTCTTCCTACTCTGAGCTGATTGAAACTCTGGAAAGGATATGCCTAGAAACTAGGGAGCAAATTCCCTACCGGAAGCCTCCGAGAAGAGAGCCCACTGACTGAGAGAAAGGATCTAGAAAGTTCTGCATCTTCCATGAGCTGGACGGAAATGAAACGAATGAGTGCCGACACCTTCGTGATCTGATAGAAGAACTAGTTTGGAACAACCAACTACTGTAGTACGTGAAGAACAGAGCTGCGATAGCATAGCCGGAGCAGCAACCACCCACAACAGATGCTTCAAGGAATGCCCAGGGATTCGGCCAAGACAGATAATCCTATAACTGGGATGGATGGGAAGTCGGATCCGGCTGCTACTCTTTGCTTTGGTTTCTTTTTTGCAATTTTCTTATATTAGCGGTAAAAACAATAATGACCCCAGACCGCTTAGACATTTGCTAAACCTAGATTGGTTCCTAGTTACGCTCTGAGTCGGATATCTGGGATGACTGCTTAGGATAATAATCTCAGACCGCTTGGACGTGCACAAAACCTAGATTGGTCTATTGCTACGCTCTGAGTTGGATGTCTAGAATAAACATTCAAGATTTTTGCTTGTTTGGTTTGATTTGAAATTTGAATTTTGTAAAATCCATACTTAATGTGATGACTGATTTTGAACGCCATAGAGTCCCGACTGGAGAGACGGGATTAGAGTGCAAGGTGTAAGTCCCCTTGCCGGAGAGCGAGTGAATGAACTTGTACGATATCAAACACCATAGAGTCCCGATCGGAGAAATGGGATCAGATTGCAAGAAGTAAGTCTCCTCACCGAAGAGTGAGTGGATGGGCTTACTTAATCCCCTTTAACTTAATAAGAAAATGATTCGAAGAGATCATCCCCCTGAATTGAAACAACAAACGATCCGGAGAGATCATCCCCTCAACTACACATTAAACGATCCAGAGAGATCGCGCATTAAACTTAAATGGTCCGAAGAGATTGAACTTTAAAACAGATTTGATTTTTCAAAAAGGATTTGAATGCCTTATAAATAGAATAAAATTGATAAATCCTGGACGAACACGGGATGATTTTGATATATGATGTGATTTTGATATATGATGTGACAACTCTGGATGAGAAGCAAAATGATAATAATGTAAATCTCGATTGAACATGGGACAATTAGAGATATGTGATGTAATTAGATGTGTAATGTAATAGCTCTGAATGAAATCGGATTGATTGGGATGTATAGATTGTTGAATCACTAGTTTTGATTCATGAAAAAACGGTTCAGAAGCTAAAGAAGAATATGCACTCATACATGACAAAAAGAAGACATTAGAGGATCAAGACTTCAACTCTATGCTTAAAGTAATTATTATATGTGTTGAGTCTTAGACATATGTTAAAATCAATCCTCAAAATTTTAGTGTTCTATGGTTCTTTAAAAACAAAGTTCATTGTGCAATATATGCATAGCCAGTCGACTGACTATGCATAAAATATTTTATTTTTCAAATTTAGTCGACTGACCGGAATCGACCAGTCGACTGACCGGGCTTCAACTGTCAAATTCTGAATGGACATCTTCTTCTATGAAGAGTTGCACTTCGGGAAAAGATGCCTCTCTTGGCTGAAACTCTTCACTAAGAGTTGCATCTCTCTGAAAACTATATATAGGTGTTCTCACACACTTCACAATCACTAATTCTGATTCTAATTCTTTTTATTCTCTCTTGTGATTATTCTAGTGCATTCATACTCTTCATTGCTTTGAATCTTTGAATTATATTTCATATACTTTGATTCTTAGCAATATTCTTCCTTTCAAATCTTCACATACACTTTATATACTTGAGGAATTGATTATAGGAAGTTTGTAATCTTAAAGACAAATCAGTGTTATCAAGAACACATTGTGTCAATTACTTTTATATTCCGTTAAGTCCTGTTCTGCTGCTCAGGCAAGGGAAAGTACTCTTCGACTGCTGATGCAAAAATCATGTTCTGTTGCTCAGGTGTCTGTTCTGCTGCTCAGACCTATTCCTCTAGGTTAAGTGAGGGTATTATTAGTTAAAGCCAGAAGTTAGTCTGGGATTGGACGTAGAACGGGAGTTCGAACCAGTATAAAAATTCCTGGTGTGCTTACTCTTATTTACTTTACTACTATTAACTGCTTCCGCACTTAGTTTAATATATATTCCATATCTGTCGATCCACCCGTACTTTCATTTGGTATCAGAGCAAGGTCATCCAATAACTATAACACAATTATTTGATATCTTGATAATATGGAAAACAACACTAACACTAGTTTCAATAAAGGACAGTCTACTACACGACCACCACTATTTAATGGTTTAAATTACAGTTATTGGTCCACTAGAATGAGAATATTTATGCAGTCAAACAGTTATGAAATCTGGAATATCACTCAGACTGAACATCATATACCAAATACTGAATATGCACAATGGTCACACACACAGAAACAAGATGCTACAAATAATTCAAAAGCTATGAATATGTTATTTTGTGCTTTAGACAAAAATGAGTTTAATAGAGTCAGCATGTGCACTACAGCCTATGAAATCTGGCGAACACTAAAAATAACTCATGAAGGTACAAACAAAGTTAAGCAAAGTAAGATTTCAATGCTTAAAAATCAGTTTCAAAACTTTAGAATGAAACAAGATGAGTCTATAAATGATATGTACTCTAGATTCCAAGACATATATCACTCATTGTTAGCACTGGGAGAGAAATATACAGATTTTGATATTGTGTCAAAACTCCTCAACTCACTCATAGATGAATGGGAGAGAAAATTTTTAGCTATCGAATAAGCTAATGATATCTCTACCATAAAACCAGAGGAGTTGATAGGTAATCTAATGTCTTATGAAGTTAATTTATAGGCTAAAACAGTACAGGCACAAGACAAAAAGAACATAGCTTTTCGAGCTGAAGAAGATGAGAACCAAGATTCAGACGATGAGAATTTAGCATTTATTGCCAAGAATTTCAAGAAGTTCTTAAAGTATCGAAAGAACAACAGATTCAATGATAAAAAGAACTTCTCAATCAAACCATCTGCATCAGCTTTAGAATGTTACAACTGTCACAAGAATGGACATATCCAGAAAAATTGTCCAGAACTAAAGAAGAGTTATTCCAACAAGGGCAGAAAAGACAAATACAAAAAGAAAGCATTCTCTGTCACATGGGACGACTCAGATTCCTCATCATCAGATAGTGACAGTGATAATGAAAATGAACAAGCAAATTTATGCTTCATGGCCACTGAAAATGAGGTTAGTGATCTTACCTTTGATGATCTAATAGAAATTAATTCAGAACTTTTTAACACTCTAAAAAGTTTCGAGAGAAAATATAAAGAAGCTCGCGAAAATCAAAACAAAGTAGAATTCGAAAGAGATATGCTTAAAGATGAGAAGAAAATACTAGAGGAAGACCTTGAAAAACTTCAAGAATCAATCTCTAATACTAATTCTCAACTTACTTTATTGAGTCAAGAAATTGAAACTCAAAAAGAAAAGAATGATGTTTATGTCTCTGAAAATCACGAGTTAAAAACAAAAGTAAAATTACTTGAACTAGACAATACTGTGCTAAAAAGTAAGTTAGAGAATATTACTAAAAATGTTTCTAACTTTAATAAAGGAAGAGAAAATTTGTCTAAAATTATTGAAAATTCTCAATCAGCGTCAAGTAAAAAGGGATTAGGTTATGTTAAAAAGTCAATAGCTTCATCTAGAATAGAAAATAAAAGGAGAATTGATTTTAAACCCACAAACACTAAAGAAAATTCAAAAAGGACAAATTTGAAAACTATAAAAATATGGATTCCTAAAACAAACAATAGTTTGATTAGGAAGAAATATATAAACTCCTTTATTGAATCTGTACATAAGAATATAAATTATGTTTATAAAGGGAATACCGAACCCTCTTGGGTTTGGTTTCCTAAGATCTAACTCTTAGGACCCTATAAAAAGGTGGGTACCAATATTATTTTTTATTTTGCAGGACCCACTTAAAAAGAGAGTAAAATGGATATTAGACAGTGGTTGCTCAAAACATATGACAGGAGCCAAAAATATGTTATCAAACATTATCTACTTAGATGGGAGTTCTGTCATTTTTGGAGACAATTCAAAGGGATATATCATCGGCAAAGGCGATGTGAGCAATAATGGTACATCTAATTTACCTCTTATCTCAAATGTTTTACTAGTCAAGAATTTAAAGCATAATCTCTTAAGTATTAGCCAACTGTGTGATAAAGGATTCAAAATTACCTTTTCTGAAAATAAGTGTAGCATTTCTGATCAACATCAAAATTTACTCTTTGAAGGAAATAGAGACAAAAATATTTACATTTTGAATATGAAAATAAATCATAATTCAGGTATGTGTCTACTAGCCAAAGAAAATGATCCTTGGTTATGGCACAAAAGATTTTGTCACATTAACTTCAAAACTTTAACTAAGTTTTCTAAAAATGAGTTAGTAAAAGGATTACCTAAAATGAACTTTAAGATAGATCATATTTGTGATGCATGTCAATTAGGAAAATTAAATAAGTCATCTTTTAAATCTAAAAAGATTATTTCAACAACACAACCACTGGAACTATTACATATGGATTTATTTGGACCAACACAAGTGCAATCCATAAATCATAATAGATATGTGTTTGTAATTGTTGATGATTTTTCTAGATATACGTGGACTATTTTTATGAAAAACAAAAGTGATACTTTTGAAAATTTCAAAGTCTTTTCCAAAAGAATTCAAAATTTCAAAAACTTAAAAATAAAGAACATTAGAAGTGATCATGGAGGTGAATTCAAAAACGGTGTTTTTGAACATTTTTGTAAAAAGAAAGAAATAAACCATAAATTTTCTTTTCCTCATACTCCGCAACAAAATGGAGTAGTAGAACGGAAAAATAGAACTTTACAAGAATGTGCAAGAACCTTGTTAAATGGAAGCACATTACCCAAACATTTCTGGGCAGAAGTAGTTGCAACTGCCTGTTATGTACTAAATCGTGTTTCTATAAGACCTCTAACTAAAAACACTTCTTATGAACTTTTTAATGGTCGAAAACCAAATATTTCTTATTTTAAGGTTTTCGATTCAAAATGTTTTATTTTAAACACAAAAGATCAGCTTGGCAAATTCGATCCAAATTCCGATGAAGGAATCTTTATAGGATATTCAGACCAAAGCAAAGCCTATCGAATTTTTAATAAAAGAACTAATATCATCGAAGAAACACTTCATGTATCTTTTGATGAAAATTTTAAACAAATTTCAAGTAGTAGAGATGACGAAGAAGTTCCTGAAAATATCACAAATATAGAATCTACCTTATCTAACAATAATGAAAACATTTTTCCTAATAATGAATTAAGATCTCCACCAAGGATATTAAAAGATCATCCAGTTCAAAATGTCATAGGAGAAATTAATTCAAATGTTAGAACTAGAAATCAATTAAATCAAATGGGCCACGTAGCATTTCTTTCTAATATAGAACCTAAAAATATTAAGGAAGCCTCAACTGATGACTATTGGATTATCGCTATGCAAGAAGAACTAAACCAATTCAAAAGAAATGACGTTTGGGATTTAGTTCCAAGGCCTAGTGACCAATCAGTTATTGGTACTAAATGGGTTTTCAAAAATAAGGCTGATGAACATGGAAACATAACTAGGAATAAAGCTAGATTAGTTGCATAAGGATATAATCAGGAAGAAGGAATTGACTACGAAGAAACATTTGCTCCAGTCGCTAGATTAGAAGCAATACATATATTATTGGCCTATGCATGTTTTCATAACTTTAAATTATATCAAATGGATGTTAAAAGTGCTTTTCTAAATGGCTTTATAAAAGAAAATGTTTATGTTGAACAACCTCCCTTATTCATTCACGAAAAATTTTCAGACCATGTCTATAAACTTAAAAAGGTGTTATATGGATTAAAACAAGCACCTCGTGCTTGGTATGATCGTCTAAAAAGTTATTTAATAGACTCTAGTTTTGAAATTGGGAAGGTTGATCAAACTCTTTTTATTAAGAAAAAGAAAGAAGATATTTTAATAATTCAAATTTATGTTGATGATATTATTTTTGGTTCTACTAATGAAAAGTTATGCCAGAAATTTTCTAAAATAATGACTAATGAATTTGAAATTCTCACATGGGAGAATTGAATTATTTTCTTGGTTTACAAATTAAACAACTTTCAAATGGAATTTTTATAAATCAAGAAAAATATTGTAACAATCTAATTAAATGCTTTGGTATGGAAAATACTTCTGCCAAACCTACTCCTATGAGTACAACTATACATCTTGAAAAAGATGAAAACGGCAAAAGTATAGACCAAAAATTATATTGAAGCATGATTGGATCATTACTCTACTTAACAGCAAGTAGACCTGTTTTAATGATGAGTGTTTGTCTGTGTGCACGATTTCAAGCAGATCCAAAAGAGTCACACATTAGAGTAGTGAAACGTATATTACAATATCTTAATAAAACCAAGGACTTTGGACTATTTTATCTGAAAGAATGTCCTTTCGAATTAGTTTCATACAGTGATGCTGATTTTGGAGGATGTCGGACGGATAGAAAAAGTACAAGCGGAACTTGTCACTTCATTGGACGATCTCTTGTATCTTGGTTTAGTAAGAAACAAAATTGCGTCTCACTCTCAACTTGTGAAGCAGAATATATATCTACGGCTTTGGCATGTGCTCAAGTAATCTATATGCAGCAAACACTTCAAGACTTTGGTTTTAATTTATCTAAGTCAACAATTTTTTGTGATAACTTAAGCACTATCAACCTTTCTAAAAATCCAATCAATCATTCGCGAACAAAACATATTGACATTCGTCATCATTTTCTTCGTGATTGTATTGAAAAAGATATAATAAATCTTGATTTCGTATCTTCTGAAAACCAGTTGGCCGATATTTTTACTAAGCCTTTAAATGAAAACACTTTTGTAAAATTGAGACGAGAACTTGGAATCATCTCATTTAAAAATTTATAAGTTTTTCAAAAAGTTGAGTTTATTTTCTGCATAAGCTGGGATTTGAACTCAGGACCTCTTGGTAAGTATGCATATGACTTTTGCCAATAGGCTATTTGATATTTCTTGTCTAAGCTCATAGCTCACTTCAGCTTATTTCTGTTTTATTATTTAAATGGTTCATATTACCTTGGTTTTTGTCCTCAAATTTTCTTATGGCTAAAATTTAATCATTCTATATTTAATCTCAGCTATTCATTGTTTAGCTTTCAGTCTTCTATAATTACATTCATTCAATATTTTTTTTAAAAACAATCAAACATGGTTTTCAACCTTGCATTGTTTATCTACACCATGGCCGGTTCATCTTCAGATGAGCCTTTCTCTCATTACTCGTTTGGATATTCTTCAATTGATTTTGAAACTCCAAGTTCAGGGTCTTCAGAACTTCCAACTCCGACTCCTGCTTATATTTCGATATGTCCACCACAAAGCCATCATACGGGATATACGCCAGAAAATAAACGCACGCGAACAAACTTATTTCCATCCCCAACTACTAAAGAAAAGATAGATGATTTACATCACTATCAGAGGGAAACACTTAATCTTCAGCGTGAAATGTATTATGAGCAAAAGAGTCATGGTAGAAGACTTAGTTTTCTTGAATGATGTGCTGCAAAAATATGTGGTTCATCCCCCATCAACACAAACGCACATATTCACTCACCTCAACGCCCTCATGTATCTCCGAATTCATGGGAACGTAGAGGATCAAATTCATGGGAACATGGAGGAACGAGTAACTCACCGATTCAAAAAGAATGTTCACCTATAAAACTATTTGTTGAAAATACAAAAATTGAACCGGGAGAAGAATCGGAAGACTCACACTCTCATTTATAAAAAAAATTTACACAAAGTATGCTCATTGTCTTTGTTTTAAAATGTATTCATGAAATAAACTTGTGTGTATTCTTGAAATATTGCTCAAAAATTATTCTGTATTTTTTCTTCCAGTCAGTCGACTGACTGTAGGGAAACCAAACTCTCGGGAAACTAGTCAGTCGACTAACCTATCACGATCAGTCGACTGGCTGTATGAAATTCGTGTTAATTTTAGTGCACCAGTCGACTGACTACATTCGTCCAGTCGACTGGCTGTAGGCAAATATTACTGCTTCCCTTTTATAGTTACTTTTTACTCCAATTTCACTTTACCATTCTCAGTTTTTTTACCCAAAATCCTTCTTGAGAAAAACCCTAAATTCCAAATCCAATCAAATCTTTCATCAAATCCTTCTTCAAATGGCTCCTACAAAGCGACATAGGCAAAGCTCCTCCTCCGCCGGACCTACCGATAGCCAAATCGCACAATGGCTATATAACGATGTAGCGATTGCAAGATGGCATAAAATGGAAAATTCATGGATCTTTGAAGGTTCATTCATGGTCTACAATGATTTTGCGGCTTACGGTTTACAAGATCTTTTGCGTAGATCCGGATTGGAATCTCTTCTCGACATGAATCTCAATTCTCACAAGATCAATCATCTCATGGCGAAGCTCTTCTATGAAAATTTAAATCTTCCTCATCAACGTCCATCAAATAGGGATGATTGTGTTTGGAGTTTAGTTTGTGGGCATCAAGTCTTCTTCTCCTTAGATCGGATGGCGCACATACTTCAATCACCTAACCAATTTCCTCTAGACAATGTCGATTGTAATATTCAACAAAGAGATCGAGTTAGTCATATGTTCATGGGTGACAATATTACGGAACAAAAATCCATTCTTCTTCGACCAAAAGCAAGAATTCTTCACAAAGCATTCATGAGAAGTATTCTTTCGAGAACCGGGTCATATGAACTTATCTATCTGGAAAATTTCAAAGCACTATATGCGGTATGGGGAGGAACTCAAGTTAATTGGCTATGGAGAATATTGGATGAATTTCTCTCCTTCAACAATGGAAATATGAGAACCATTTAGTTCAGGGAATATATAATGAGATTACTTTTAAATGTGGGTGCCCCTCAACCGGAATCCGAAACTTCTTCCGTTGGAGTTATAAACATTCGCACATTGAGTCTCATGAAACTACCGTCAGCTCCTCCGGCATTTACCTCTTTTGAAGAATGGCGTCGCCAACACCAACAATGACAATCGGGCGGACCAATCATTCGAGAGCAAACACCCCAACCCGAAGAAGAGGAAGATATTCGTCTTGCAACATCGGCTAGTACTCGAGAGTCCATAGAAATTCTATCTAGAAATCAACAAATACTATGAACTCGTTTGAAGAAAGTTGATAAAAAACTAGATAAGATCAAAGGGTTCTTCTCTATACTATGGGATGCGATTTCATGCTCTTCATCCATGATTACTTCTTCTGTAGCACATGGTAAGCGACCAGCACCGAGATTCACATGGTCTACTTCCGAGGAACATACCGGAAGCGATACTAGCGGACCAAGTGGTAGTGGACAAGACACATCAAGACCTAGAAAGGAGCATACCGAAGAATATGACTGGGATCGAGATGAGTAAGCCTTTTGGTAAGATTTGATGGTACGTTGTTCTTTGTTCAAATTTTTATCCTTGCAAAATACTCTGGTAAAATTTATGAGACTTGTAGTAAGTAGTCTCATTATTGTTGGTTATGTTTTATCTCATGTACTATGATACTCTGTTTATCTATATGTACTGTTCAGTGTCAATTTGTGTGTTATACACTAAATTTTAATTAATCTGTCTCCTTTTTGTCGATGACAAAGGGGGAGAAAAAGTGTGTGCACTAACATATTTGATGCAGGAAAAAGATGTCATACTTTCAAGGGGAGAAAATTCTCTATCTAATATATATACAGGTTGTCATCAATCAAAAAGGGGGAGAATGTTGAATCACTAGTTTTGATTCATGACAAAACGGTTCAGAAGCTAAAGAAGAATATGCACTCATACATGACAAAAAGAAGACATCAGAGGATCAAGACTTCAACTCTATGCTTAAAGTAATTATTATATGTGTTGAGTCTTAGACATATGTTAAAATCAATCCTCAAAGTTTTAGTGTTCTATGGTTCTTTAAAAACAAAGTTCACTGTGCTATATATGCACAGCCAGTCGACTGGCTGTGCATGCCCAGTCGACTGATTATGCATAAAATATTTTACCTTTTCAAATTCATTCGACTGACCGGAATCGACCAGTCGACTGATCGGGTTTCAACTCTCAAAATCTGAATGGACATCTTCTTCCATAAAGAGTTGCACTTCGGGAAAAGATGCCTCTCTTGGCTGAAACTCTTCACTAAGAGTTGCATCTCTCTGAAAACTATATATAGGTGTTCTCACACACTTCACAATCACTAATTCTGATTCTAATTCTTTCTATTCTCTCTTGTGATTATTCTAGTGCATTCATACTCTTCATTGCTTTGAATCTTTGAATTATATTTCATATACTTTGATTCTTAGCAATATTCTTCCTTTCAAATCTTCACATACACTTTATATACTTGAGGAATTGATTATAGGAAGTTTGTAATCTTAAAGACAAATCAGTGTTATCAAGAACACATTGTGTCAATTACTTTTATATTATGTTAAGTCCTATTCTACTGCTCAGGCAAGGGAAAGTCCTCTCGGCTGCTGAGGCAAAAATCCTGTTCTGTTGCTCAGGTGTCTGTTCTGCTTCTCAGACCTATTCCTCCGGGTTAAGTGAGGGTATTATTAGTTAAAGCCAGAAGTTAGTCTGGGATTGGACGTAGAACGGGAGTTCGAACCAGTATAAAAAATCCTGGTGTGCTTACTCTTATTTACTTTACTGCTATTAACTGCTTCCGCACTTAGTTTAATATATATTCCATATCTGTCGATCCACCCGTACTTTCATAGATTGCACTTAGATGGAGTCTAGAGTCTTAGGTAACAAGTTTGGAACGACTTATAATTGGCAAGAGAATTTGAAAAAACTGGACGATTCATCAAGGCTGAAGCAGCTGGAAAGCTAGACTATCAAAGACCGGAGATAGGAACTTGTTCTTAAGCAAAGCACGCCTTTCATTCAAAATGCATACTTTGGGAGGCAAACGTTTACCCGCTTTTTGATCAAAGCAGCTAACTTAAAATGGATCTAGAGAACTCATACTAATTCGGATTGACTTGAAATTTTGGGAGAACGCTTAGAAGACATAAAAGAAAGCTCATAGAGAAAAGGGGATTGATTGGAGTTAGTATGATGGATCCTTGGCGATCCATCTTGATGGGTTGCTAACGACCCATGTAGGTTGGGCCTCACCACCTCAAATTTATAGGGTAGTTCCCAAACTCCCTCTAGAGTGTACCTGCAAAGTTTCATATGATTTTGTTAAGTTTTGAGCAAGTTATGTATGATTCTTCTGGACCAGATGACCCATGAAGACGGATGATCAAACTAACTCCAAACGACTTGATACTTGGACAACACACTCAAAAGAAAAAGTGAATAACACTCAAGGAAAATTAGCCAGAAATAATATAAGGAGATGGATCACTAGCGATCCATCACCTATGGATCACTAGCGATCCATAGGGACGCTTCACGAGTCATCGTAACCTCTTGCATCTTGATTCATTGTCTCTTCTAAATATGTTTGCCAAGTTTCATAGCCTTCCAAGCACCCTAGTTCGAGAAGCAAAGACCCGTATGATTCTAGTCATTGATCAATCTAACTCATATATAAATCATTGTCAAAACAAGGTAACTGGCTATGAAATCACATTGAGATCATCTACATAAGGCAAGGAATGCAACCCAAGTGAAACAATCCAATAATATTCTAACTACTAGCGATCCAACAATTTAGGTCAGGCCGCTGTGCAACTTTTGAAGCTCCTTCGTATCCTTAAGTTTAGGTCTCTGCAAATTGGCCCAGCCCAATAGCTCTTCAATCCCTATAAATACTCACCTATCTGCAACATAAAGAGGATCTTTAAGACTAGCTGCTGGAACTTGTTAGAGATTATTCCTCATTCTTTTTCTCCCACACAATAGTCATCTAGGGGTTCATTGTGATTCTTCAGTGAACTCAACTCTTGTACTTGTGACTTGATCTAACTTGGAAGATTCAATCAAATTGTAATCAGATTCAACTTGTAACAACAGTCAGTCAATAACAAAAGTTATAAATTGGACATATGCTTCGTTGACAGCTGAACCACTATAAAAATCTCTTGTCTCTTTACTTTATTTGCAAGTTACTATTTTTTTTCTAGTTTGTTTGCCTAGATAAATAGGGCTAGTGCTTTCACACTCAATCCAGGATGTTGATCCATATTTCAGGTCAATGTTTATTTTAGTTATATACCAGAAAAATTAAGATTTCACATAAAAGGGCTTGCAGGGTTTCTAAATCACCTGATTGTAGGTTTAACATTGGGAGCACAGATATGAGTAATGTTATATCTGAATCTGAAATCATAATATGTTTTGGATGTAAGATATCTACTCACAAACAGGGGATAATATCAATTTTATGGTGGTTTGGGAAATACCCCTATATCCACTATTGATACTAGTAGGAAGCCCGTGCCGGTGGCATGGTTCCAAATTTTATTTTATATATGATTTATCACTCCGTATATTACAAGCATGCAAATGGTTGACACAATGAAAGCGGAAAAGCAATGATATATAAAATGTGTTTAATTGTATTGTATGAAAATTTCTACAATCAAAGAAAAGAAAAAGCAAGGTGGAGTTTTTTTTATAAACTTTATTCCTTAGCTATGTATATGTATTTAATAAAAAGGTGGTCAAACTTATGTTAAAGCATCATATTGAACCACTAAATAAAGTAACATAAAAATTGATACAATGATACTATTAGAGATGGTGGTAACATAGAACCTTGAAACGATGTTACATACATTTTTATGTTCCTTGGTCGAAGATACTTGTTTAAATCCAAAGTGAAAATATCCAAATAAATTTTGCATTTAATTAACAAAACAAATAGACCACACAGTGAACATGTTATACCAATGTGACATAATAGTATCATATTACATGTAATAAGAAAAGGTAGAAACACGGTAATATGATGAATGTGGAAAGGTTAATACCAACAGAGGAGAAGACAAAGAGAAACCTAACATCTATTTCATTTTGACATATTACATGTGTTGGATGCATATATAAGGTATATGCAATTGGTTCTACATCATGCTTATATTCATCCATGCTTTTTAAGCCAGTGCGGTAGCTTCTGATTATATAATAAGTTAAATAGTTAACTGAGTTAGAGAGCATAACTACATCATGCTTATATCCATCCATGCTTTTTAAGCTAGTGCAGTAGCTTCTGATTATATATGATAAGTTAAATAGTTAACTGAGTTAGAGAGCATAAGAGAATAAATATCATTATCCAATTACATTAGTTATCTTTTTTATTTTTAATATGTTGTGCAAAGTGTAACTAAAATGGGAAGACAACTCTTATTTTTGTACACGTAAAGATGACACACTTGTGAACTTTTACTAAATTTTGCCAATCATCGGTGGATTTTCAGACCAAATCAATAGATATTAAGAATATCATAAACATTGTACATTCTTATGCCCAATGTTGAATCTTTTGCTTGACATGGTCCACCACTCGCCCACTCAAGTGTTGCATCACAGCCTACATGGTGTTGCTTATCCATTAGAACGTGAGCAAATATTGATGTATCTGAAGCTAATTCCATGAAATGAATTCCAACCATGTTAGTTTGTATTAAAAGAGGAACAGAAATATGCATTTGTGAAGTTTAAACAGAAACAAAATTAAATATATCCATTACCAGAAATGAAGAAATATTCATTTCAATAAGCAGAAGCAAGGAAATGAGGATAAAGATGCAAGGGTATTATTGGTAATCCAAAAGGACACGTTGAAATTAGTTCATGCAATTCTCATTATTAGTAGTAAAGATGTTTCTAATTAGAGTTATTCGCGAAGAAACAAAATTTATGTTGAAACCCATTAATAAAATTTTACAATTTTCTTTAATCTATAAAGATACTTATATATATATATGAATTATTTCTTGGTGGTTGTTATGGGATCCACGTATATTTATAGCAATTTATAGATTAGTCGTTGGTGGATAGCTTTTATCATAGATTGCTGACTTGGCAAATAGGAAGGTTACGATTTAGACGGTTATAGTAATTGGGTTCTGCATTTAATGATGCGAACTGATAATGTGTTATTTGCTAACATCCATATCTCCCTCTCCCTCCTTCCCTCCCTCCCTCTCTCTTTCGATCTATAAGCTTTGTCTAATGCTAATATGTAGCTTCAGTGAATGGTTGAGATTACATAATAATTTAGTATTGTTGTCGCATGCATCAAAGGAATTATTCCTAAACTGATCTTCCTTTATTTGACTATATACCTGTGAACAACGATCACTAAATAAATATAACCTCCAGGTCTCAGCATTTTAGTTTCTATGCTAAATTTATTGTTTTTTTTAAATTGGGTACTTTATTTTCTTCAAACTGCACAAAAGTTTTTGGTACCAGAGAACCAAATAAGTGTAGGAGTATAATAACAAAATGACTCAAAAACACTTATACGATAAATCTAGTACATAAGTAGCCGAGAGATGCATGCTACAAGTCAGCACTGATAGAGTTAAGGGTGTACCATAGGGGAAATTATGTAAATAGTTTTGTAACTTAACTCCATAAATAATTTTGTTCCAAATAAAGTATGTTTTTGGTTTTTTTGTATGAGTTGTCATAAAGAGATATAAATAATGAAATAAATACATTAAGCATATATAAGTAGAAAATCCTTACGAGAACTATTTTATAGATTGTATTACGCATGCATTCGTAAACATGAGTATTAAATCGATATTTAAGTACTTATTCCATAAATGTTCTTAGTCAAGATGTATCTATAAAATGGTATCGATACATCCGTTGAGACTAGTACGTAGTTTACTCCATACGATGGAAGGTAAATTAATCATGTCCATTGGAGGACCAAGAAGTCGTGGTTGTTTGGAAAAATCACAGAATGACTCAATGAGTCTTCCGTAGGTTAATTTAACTAAGTCAAAATGGAATATCTCATTGTAATGACATGTAGTAGTCTTCAGTGTAACATCTCATATATTAATTAGAGGCCATAATATGGGGAATTAATTAAATAAATAATTAATAAAAGTACATTAAGAAATAATAATTAAGAAAGTAAGTTTATTATTGAAGAAAGATATGAATGTTAGAAGAAGAGTTTAGGGAATTAGTAAAAATGAGCTATAGCGGGATTTTAGCCCAAGTCTAAATTACTATTCCCCAAGCCTTCCCACCTTCTAATTCATTCTCTCCTATGCCAAAAAAGCAGACAAAAAGAAAGAAAATATACTAGGTTGGACACCATTTCAAGGAAGGAGAAGAGGAAATCAAATTTCACAAGGAAGGAACTCATCCTTAAGAAGAACTAAAGCTTTTAATCAAGTTTCAATCAACCTAGGTAAGTAACACTTTCTTTAATTCCTTCCAACTCCATTTGAGTTTGGATTGTATGTGTTTAGGATGATTAAAATAATGTTGAAAAAGTTTTAAGAATGATGGAATGATTTCGTTCATGTCTAAGAATTAAATAGCAATGCTTTTGAAATGTTTTAGGGTAAAACGTGAATTAAACCTTCTCCAATTCAATTGAAATTTTTATATAATGTTTAGAACATAAATTTAGAGATGGTTTTTCATAATTTTCTGAAATTCATTGGACTTCATATGAATTTTTTAAGTTGGAAAATGCTTAATTTTGGTTTTGTATTTAACATATGAAAAATAATTGTTTGACCTGAAATTTTTATATGAGGTAAAAGATAATTAATCGAGTTTTTATGAATGTTTGGGGATTTTCCATGAAATTCCGAATTAATATGAATTATATAGAAAAGGGAAGAATAAATTGCTAATTGGTATTTAAGTAATCAATTAAATAAAGTAATTAATAATTCTTGAAAAGAGAACTATAAATGCTTAAGTAGGACAATGGTAATTTGATATATAACAGGGTTTGTGTAATATAACTACTTTTAAGGGTAATGAAACAATTTTCAAGTTAATTACCAAATTTTCCACATCAAGTTGCGATGGTTATAATTATCAACATGCAACAGCTCATAAATGATCAACTTGTGATAACTTATGCATGTTCAACTTGCGGTAACTTTATACTATCAACCTGTAATAGCTCACGGATGTGTGATAGCTTTTAGGATTTCAACATGCGATAAACCTAAGTGTCAACATGCGATAGCTAAGACTGGTCAACTTGCGATGGTCATAAAACATCAATGTGTGATGGCTTAATGCTAATGTGCAATGGCTATATGAAATCAACATGCGATAGCCACATGAAGTTAACATGTGATAGCTTAATGTTAACATAAGATAGCCATGCAATGACAACATTCGATGGCTAGGTAATGCCCATATGCAATAGGTAATAATGGTTAGAATTCTCAAGTAAATAAATGAGCTTTTAGTAGCACTTTGAAAGCCGTCTTCCGAACTGATGGTTAAGAATTTCATAGGGATGAAATGACCATGGAGAAAAATAAGTTAAAATGCAATAACTTAGTTAAGAAGATGGAAATTTTAACCAAGCTAAAGAAAGCTATGAGATGATAAGTAATATCATCTGGAGCAATGAAATGTTGGCGTAAGGCCTTTGTGGCAACCATATGTCCACGATATTATATTCAGTAACGATGGTGTAAGACCTTTGTGGCAACCATATGTCTAAGTACAATAATATATTCGGTAACTTGCGTGTAAGGCCTTAGTGGAAACCTTTTGTCTAAAAATGACATTATATCCCGTAATGGTAGTGTAAGGCCTTAGTGACAACCTAATTATCCGTTCATGATAAAAATGAGAAACTAAGATAAAGGCCTGAGTGATGACCTAAAATTTCCAACGCCGACATTAAAATAGTAGGAATAAGTCAGATGATCTGACCATAGAAACTAGCACCTCACACTTATGTTGAAATCGATGACTTGAGTTCGGCTATGATGAGATGTTTGTTACATGGTATGATGTAAATGAAGTGATTGAATTAGTGAGGGGAAAACCCATCTCATGCTTAAGCGATAGGGGTCCCACTATATAATTGATTATTTAGGGTAAAGTATTACCCATACCAAACTTTATATTTGACCCGTATTTTTATTATTACACATAAGTCATTGTCACTCATTCGAGTAGGCTGAGTCTATGGTTTAGATAGGTTTCCTTTGAAGACGAATAAAGAAACTAAAGAAGAAGTATAAGGCTTGTAGCCAATGAGATTTATTTTGTATTCCACTGTTGTAAAACCAAGATTTATGGCCGGTTAAATGTTCATATCGGCATCTTTATATGTCATCAATGACACTATATTTGTGCTTTATTTTATTTATCCCTATGTGGGAATGAGTTGGGTTAATGAATACATAATGACTTTGTGCAAAACATAATAAAAGTCTTTAGTAGCTCTATCTACTTAATGTTATTGAAAAGTGATCTCATATTTTTTGTGATGACTACAGCATCATCGATGTTTATTTTTAGGACTCAAAATAAGGGACATTACAACTTGGTATCATTAGGAACATTTAAGTGAAATAGAGCTAAGTCTATATTATATAATTAGAAAACATAAACCTTAGGAAGGCTATATGCTATATATATATATAACGTACTTGTATTTTGATATAAATATCAATGAATATATACATATATATATATATCCCTCTAATGTTGTAATAGATATCGATGAATATATATATATATATATATATTATACTATAAAGAAAAACCTTTAGTCAAATGGTCAAAGTGAAGCCTTTTTCAGATTTCCAAATTTACCCCCATATCATACAATTTATTTAAAACAAATGAAACAACAAACTACATGGGAAGGTATTTCCGTCATTTGTTTAGCACGTTTCACAAAGAGATGGTAATGCGCAATATCTGACACATATTAGTTACTTCTTTCCTCTTCTTTTTTGTCTGTTCACAATAACCCTTCTCCTCAACTTTTTCGTTCATTCAACGAATCCAATTCAGTTCACTTCCTAAATCACACTTTTAAAATTTTACTATTGGATCTTTAGTTGCTGAAAAAATCACTTTTCTAATGTTTTCCTGTTCGGTCTTCTACCGAGGGGAGGAGGAGCATTTAGAAGCATGGACGGCTAGCCCATGCTCTTCATTTTCTACAGATAAGTGATATGTTGACATACATATCAAATTATTCACATCTTTGGTAGATTTTTTTTAGTTGTAGGTTAAACTGAGAGAATTGGGAATGGATTGGCAATAATGGGAGCTTGGATCGCCATCATCCATATCATGCCTTACTTTCTTCACTATCTCTCTCAACTAAAGGAGAAGCTCAAGCTAAAATTTTAATATATTCACTATTTCGTCGCTTTTCTTTAAGGTATGAATCTGGATGTTGTTTTATTACCATTTGAGAAGAAAAAAATAAACATACCATGCTTTGAGTTGCAATTTATTAGTTTTGCAAGTTAGTTTTGCTAACTGTGGCTTGATTTATGTCTTGAGTATCATCAGGAGTTTTCATATGTTGTATAACCGTAGTAGCAACCAAATGAGGCAGATCAAAATTATTTTGTGAATTACCCTAAGTATTCTATATCATGCTCTTCTAAATTACATTTTTTTCCCTAGAAATAATCATGGAAATTGAATATATTTCAAAAAAAATTGCACGCTAATCGATGTACATCCAATTTTTTTTGCAAGTTTTTATGCATATGACACAATAATTTAATGTTGATATTAACCATTGTGTCAGTTTTCTAACGGTGGCTTAGATAGAATTTATTTTTGATTTAGCCAATATGTTAATTTTATAAGCCTACTTTTCAACTCTATGTCAATTGTAAATGGATTAATTCCTTATTGTTGGTGCTCTCAATGCTCTATTCAAGCAGTTAAGTGTCTTAAGGTTCAATTTATTACATATATACAAATGCAATAAGCTACCGTATAATTATTATTTTTATCCTGCATATTCAAAATTTAGATACTCAAACTTCTACAATTGTTGTTGCAAAGATGAAATTATACTAAACAACATTTGGATATAGGTTATGAAGATCCAACATATCATTGGGTAGCAAGAAGGCAAAGACTTGGAGTATCTGCTTGATTATCGAACTAGACAATCATCAGGACGTGCTTCCTACATATTAAAACCGATGGTGAAGCTTTTAGTCTTAGGTAAGGACAAGAAATTACATTTTATGGTGTGATATGATTTTTTGTTATGTAATTCATATAGTGGATTTTACAGGAAAGATCCACGCATAAAGAATTGACTAATTTGGCCCGTGTTTAGTGAGAAAGATGCTCAAGCTGGCAGAGGTAAAGAAACATAAAGAAAGTTCATGTTCATCTTTGGTTGTTAAGGTTATGTTTCCATAAAAGGAAATCTTCAAATTCATAAGGGGAAATTTAATGATAACATGATTTTGAATTTTTTTTACTGTGGCATGTTAATACAATTCTTTAAGATGTTAATACAATGTATAGCAAGTTTGCGCTAGCTCCTTCCTGTAATGCATAATGTATGTAATTATTATTTATTGATTGGGACTTCAATATAAAATTATTTAAATGAAACCAACAAATTAATAGACATAGAATGTAGGATGATCTACACATTGATTACACGAAATGTTTTTTGACCTGTTAGAATGCTTTACAATGAAATATCAGCAAAACAAAATCAAATTTACATACATAATGCATAAATGTGTGCACGTGCGCACACACATATATAGCTGACCTATGCACAATATTATGAAGTTTCAGATATTGCACAAGCATACGATGCTATGTTACTTTTAGAAGTTTTAATCAGTTGTCATGTAATATTTTATTAAAAGTTGTCTTACTGTTAGTAACTAACTGAGATGCTAAAATCATGCAATCCTATAAAATATGGTGCTGAAGTAATGAAATATAAGCAATGTTTAATGAAATATCTTCTTTTTTTCCATTTTCTTTCCCTGTCATGATTCTAAAAATTGTTACTCTTTTATCTTCTTCAACATGCACATGCATGTACGCACATAATATTATTCGCACGCAATATTATTCTTAGGTGAAAAGAAAAAAGTAGATATGAAAGCTTTTACAAGATTTTGAAGAAAACGCATAAACCACTTACCTTAGCATTTCTCAGTAAAAATAATGACATTAAATTCCCAATAACCTGTAAAATGAAAAGAAAACAATAAAAATATTAGTCTTCAATGTAGAATTTTGATTCAAATATATAACAGTAATGTTGTATTAGATAAGGATAAATAACTCAAACCTGGGTGCTGGCATAAAACCCCCAAAATTCGCCACTGAAGCTACAATTACTGTCCCTTCATGAAAATGACGATCTCTTGCATGACTTTGTGCAAGCAGAAGTAAGACATGTTCCTTATGAATCAAGGTGAGTTATGAATAATAACTTATGAACATATATCATCTTGCAAGACAAATATACAAATGCAGAAATGCACTGTACGCACTACACACAACTTCTTACCCGGCTAACCCAAATTATCGATGCAGTAAAACCAAGATGGTCTCAAATGAGAGGCAATGAACAAAGAATATCCAGAAGTCCCAAGAACAGGTGCTTTCTTCAGACCAATCGCACTAACAATCGGAGATGCCACAATCAAAAATAAGGTAAATGAAGTATAAAGGATACTCAATGATGTGTTTCCCAAATCTCCCTTCTATTTATCAAGAGTCTCAAAAAATACAATCAAAAATATAGTTTGAATTTAAGATTCATTATGTTTGTTCAGATTTAGTTTTGGTTTTACATTTTGAACAATTGTCAAGTACAGTGAAGTATAATTATATTCCACATTGTTATGGACTATCAAAATGTTGTGTAATACGTGTATTAGGATATTGTGCTATATGAACCTTTGAAGTTGTATAAGCGAGAAAACAAAATGCTTGGCTGATTCAACATCTACATTTTCTAAATGATTCAAAGTTGTCAGAATACACATATATTCTAAGTTATTTATGTTGTATAATGTTCAATTTCTATTAGCAATTTTTGAGTACTGCATAAATGTTAATGAAATTAACATTTGCGTGTTTTATGTGTTTCAGGTAATAGGAAGTTAGCACATGGTTCTCCATGCGCACGTCCATCGGACGTGCCTTAGTACTTATATATATATCCCTCTAATATTGTTCTCGGTGTATTTACTTCTATTTCATGCAAATGCTTTCTCACACAGAATGAATTTGCAAAGCGGACGTTTAAACTTAAGAGGTGCAAGAACAAATGCAAGTAGAGGCACTAATAGTACGCAAACAATCGACCAATGTGGGGAGGCAGTCTCGAAAGCTCATGCTGAAGCCGGTAATAGAATGTCTACCCTGGCTGTAGGAAATATGGATATGAACGCGCTCTTTCAGTAATTTTTGCCAAGCTTGGCATAATAATAAGTACCACAGCAGCCCCGAATGCTTTTGGAGGCCCGATGAAACCAGTTAGAGAGGATTTTGCTCAAATGAATAAGGATTTTCAAAGTTTAGGAGGAGAAATGTTTGATAGGACAAAGAAAGCCTTAGAGGTGAGTGATTGGCCGGGAATGTACAAAAGGATTTGTGAAGACTTGGAACTGACATATGCCTGGAAGGTGAAGCTTGTATAAAGACAGTTTAAAGAACCGGCAAGTGTCTTAGGGGACGATGAGAACAGAGATCCTAAGCAAGAAATTACTTGGGTAAGGTTTAGAGAGATATTCAGGGAACAATACATTCCTAGATCAAAGCTATCAACAATGTTATTAGAGTTTGTTGCAGTAAGGAAGTATGATGGTGCTAAAATATGTTGTAACAACTCTCTCCATAACGGGCCTAACTTTCAACTCAGTAAAAGTCCATCGAACCTTTGGTCCATTCTAGTGTTGGCTGTTGGTTGGTAAAGTTGATTAAATAAATAATATACAAAGTGATCTATCTATGCTTTCAGAATCTCATAGCGGATGTGAAAAAATATAATAATAGAGTAAGTACCTATTTCACACATTTTCAAATCTCGGAAATACATTATTCCAAATAGCCATACCACAATGTCTCAAAATAGTACATCGACAAATCTAAAATCTGGGTACATAAATAAATAACTATACTGCCACCAATCTTCACTGCCTTCTTCACACTTCATCGTCGGCATCATTTGCTCTCATATGTGAGTTGTAATGAGGAGGAAGTTAGAATAACAATATCTGATGAATGAAAATATCAAATCTTTCCATAATAATATTTGGGCAGTATCATTTAAATGAGTATTATGTCTTACGTATTTTATAACTATATCTTTCTGATATACCTCCAACTATAAGCCAGTGGCTCTTCCAGTACAGCTCCATAATATATCTCCAACTGTAGGTCATTGGCCCTTTCCGGTCTAACCTCAAAACTATAATATGGGTGCACTATAACTATGGGGTATAAATCATACTCTAACGATGCAAGAGAGAGTACCTGGTCACTTAAGACCTTTTTAAATGAGAAATAGGTAGACTCCGATCATTTAATACCAAGACCCTAGGCAGATCCCCACCATTTAATACCTAGACCCAAGGTGAATCCCTCCTTGGTACTTATTAGATGACATCATAAGAAATCCAATAAGGCCACTTAATACTTCTTCAATATAGGAGAGGCGGACCCTCCAATAACCATTTAATACCTCAACCCCGAAGCCGACCCCCTCTAGAGATTTCCACTACTGCACCTAAAAGATAATCTCGACCATTTAATACTTCTTGAATAAGAATGAGGAAAACCCTACAATAGCCATTTAATACCTCAACCCCGAAGCAGGCCTATCCTAGGATCGTCGTTCTATGACCCATAACCCAAATCGTGCTGTCTCACATTAGTCCGACTATTCGTAGGTGCTGGTAGCTAAATTAGCTAGGCAGGCTTACCCTACAGCATTTGGACTAACCTCGCGTCCACCATGAGTACTTATTATAGGCGATGTCTCAATCAGTTCCAAAGCCACACTATTGATAGCTAGATTAGCTGGGTAGACTTCTATATGCTTTTAACTGACCTCGCATCCGTATAACTTAGTCATAGTTTTGCTCTTCGATATTACAAAACTAACATATATGTATAACACACACACACATGCGCATACGTAATATACCTTACTCGCACTTGCACATTAAGGCTATATAAGGGAAACTCCTTGTTTCTCCTTTAGTTATGGATTAATTTCCATAATTGTTCTTAACTCCCTTTTTATGTGGTTTATTGTTATTTGTTAATAATCATTCAATTTGTGGTTTCTTTATTTATTACCGTATGTATTTTGTATGTTACGCCTTCTACGTTATTATCATTATCATTATTTATACTTGGCTAATTTGTTTTTGTTAAATATTCCTAGGTGTGTACGTAAAACATTTCTATACAACGATTTTGGCTTCTTATTCGGGTTATTAAGGTAATTTAAATGTCACAATTTCTATATCCATACAAGTCCCAATCCAACACAGAAGTTTACACAATAGCTAATATCACAATTTAAATTAGCTAAACAAAACTGACTTGCCTGTATATATATATATATATATATTCAAAAATGGAATCATAAATATTCGACTTATTTTACATTAGTGTAGTAGAATCATCGCCTCTATTCCAAAGGAGTAAAACTTTACAATTTAAATCTTTTATACACTATTCGACTTTTAAATGGATAAGGTTGAAGTGAAAAATAATTTATATTTATTTTTATTACTGAAGTAGGCCATGCAAACCATGGATAGGATAAAATTCCATACTTTGCACACCCTGTTCTAATTTCTTTTGAATCCTTTGTCATAACAAACACAAATTGAGAGGTGGAAGTTGAATAGAATATAAACTATTCATATTGCAAATAATAACAGATTAAATTCTACCATATTATCATCTGATTATGTAGATAAGTAGTTTTATATTGTTCTTCTTACCAACCAATAGCCAGCTTTGAGATGTGTCTAAGTTTCGATAGGCTTTTCCAGGTCGGAATTTAGGCCCATTTCAGGGCGTGTTGTTGCATTTGGTATCAGAGCATAGGTTATGCGATCAATGGGGAAAAGTACATGTATGAGAGATGTACTTGTTATTTTTGAAAAGATTTTTCCAAATACCTCTATTATATACACACTCGCACACTTTATTATGAACATACGCATTTACACTAGGCAAAATTTTCTTTCAGCGTATAATACTCTCTTAGGAAATTATAACTAAAAGTTTAACCTAAAAATAGTAGACTATGATTGAAAATCCTTCTTATTCTAAGACTAGGAACCCCGCCAAAGGAATGCTTACCATTTGAGGGATGCCCGAATGGTTTAAACAGTACCTAAGGTACGTAGGACAAGTCCCTATTCCCCAGTAGACTGCATCGGTAGCACCCGTTGTTTCGCCTACTGAGGCAATACCTCTCTTATCGATTTCCCTAAAATGTGTAAGAATTTTATGAATATGGGAGGAAGAGTATATTATGGAAAGGAAAGCTTCGTGGAGACTAAGGCATGGATAAATGACTATGAGAAGATATTTCTGGAGCTTGGTTGGGAGGATTGAGTGAAGTAGAGAATGGCAGCTTAGCACCTTAAGGGAGAAGCCTTAGACAAGTGGAATATGGTGGCTGAGGAGGACGCTGGTAGGATTGTCACTTAAGATGAGTTCAAGAACCGATTTGAGACAAGGTTTATGTCAAGAGCATAACCGAGCTTGAAACTAGAGAAATTTATACAACTTAGGCAGGGAGACTCCATTCTAAAGCTATAAATTAGTAAATTTACAGAACTAGCCAAGTTCAGAATGAGTTTGATTGATACGCCCATGAGAAAGGCCACGAAGTTTGTTGAGAGCCTAAACTCTCCGCTTAGGGAATGATTGTTGACTCAAATACCTACTGGTGCAACCTACGAGATGCTTTTTGAGATGGCTTTATTACAAACGACTAATACTGAGGAGAAAGAGATAGAGAAGGAGAAGACATGACCCACACATAATTAGGGAGGGGACAAGAAAAGAAATTTTTGGGCAAATAAGAAGTCAAAAGGAAAATTTAAGAAAGAAAGTAAAGTGTGTAATAGATGACAAAAGCAAGGACACCTCGCCAAGAATTGTAGAGTGAATTTGTTGAAGGACGCTTTTAAGGAAAAGTGTTACCACTGCCATGAGGAAAGGCATTTCTAAAATCAACGTCCGAAGATGGCGAAAGAAGGACAAAGTGGGACAGCCTACGCCATTGAGGCTGCCCCTATTTCAAGTACACCACCCCTTAGAGACCAAGGATGGGCAGCCATGGAAGGTATAACTTTTATTTTTGGGAGTAAAATTTGTACTCTATTTGACTCCAGAGCATCACATTCATTCATAGCTAGGAATATGATTAACTCCTTAAATCTTCAAACCCAAAATGTCACCCATCCAATAGTAGTTTCAAATCCTATTGGGGAAATGACACATCTTTTCTCAATTTGCAAAGACTAAGTGTTAGACATATGTGACATTGATTTCATATGCAATGCGTACGTTCTAAATTTCAAGAGGTATGGACTTATTTTGGGTATGGATTGGTTTTCGCACTATGGGGCAGTCTTAGACTACAATAAGAGGGTAGCATGGCTTAAGAGTTGTAAAAGGTGAGACTTAGACGTTCATTGTACACCTTAGAATTCAATCGAGTTAAGTTATCTATACTCGGTGGACCTATCAAAAAATGAACTTTCATCCTTACCCATAGTTCGAGAATTCTATGATGTCTTTGAAGAAGTTTCAGGGCTTCCACCCCGAAGAGAAATTGAGTTTAGGATTGATCTAAAGAAGGACGCTGGATTAGTGACTCTGCCATTAAGACACATGGCCCCTAAGGAAAGGCAAGAATTGGATAAGCAGATCTCAGAGTTATTGCAAAAAGGATTCATACGATGGAGTACTTCGAAATGGGGACCCCTATTGTCTTAAGGTAGACAACTCATTAAGCTTTTTGTTTTATAGGGAACTCAACAAATTAACAAAGAAGAATAGGTATCCATTACGTAGGATAGATGATTTATTTGATCAACTTATGGGAGCTAAAATCTTCTCCTAATTAAACTTGGCAAATGGATTTCATTAGCTAAGGATCATAGAAGATAGCAAACCAAAGACTCCTTTTTGCACACTAGATGGACTCTATGAATGGGAGGTGATACTTTTTGGATTGACAAATGCACCTGCATACTTTATAGATTTGATGATATAGTATTTAGGGGACAGTTAAACAAATTTGTTGTAGTTTTTGTAGATGATATCTTGGTATTTTCCAAAAGTGAAAGGGAGCATGAAAGTCACTTAGAGGAGATATTAGGAACCTTGAGAAGGCACCAACTTAATGCCAAATTCTCAAAATGCCACTTTTGGAAGAGGGAAATGAAATTTCTTGGACATATTTGTTTTGGAACATATATTAGCAGCGGACCCAGAAAAAGTGGAAGCTATTCAAAATTGAAAGACTCTGAAGAATGACACAGAGGTTAGAAATTTTCTAGGGTTAACAGGTTATTATAGGAAATTTATAAAGGATTTTGTAAAGATAATAGTTCCTCTAACCTATTTGACTAAAAAGAATTTAGTCCTCGCTTAGGATGAGAAATGCGTGGAAGCATTTGGAAAGCTAAAGGAACTATTGACAAGTGCACCAGTACTCATCATCCCTGATGGAACGAAGCCTTTTACGGTTTATACAGACTCATTTGGCATAGGATTGGGAGCGGTTCTTACGCAAGAAGGAAAAGTTATAGCTTATGCTAGCAGATAAGTGAAGAACCATGAGAAGAGATACCCAGTGCATGACTTGGAGTTGGCAGCCATTGTTTTTGCCTTGAAAATGTGGAGGCACTGTGACGACCTGCCTTTTCAACCCTCGGAAATCGATACTAATACGTCCTCGGTGTTTCCGTGCCGCAAATCCAAGTGCTGGAAAGACGGATCGATCAAGAAGGGTAAGAAGAAAAATAAAGATAGAATAGAATCTTGCACGAATGGAATAACATAATTATTTCAATATATAATCTTTACAACGGAAATTTTAAATACATACATTAGAGTCTATCCTAATCTCAGCCTGGATAGTTATAAATCTCTACCCCTACTAGTGCTGAATACAAATAGTAAACAAATGCAGCGAAATTGGAAATGGATAACCATCTACAGAGTAACTCCAGCTCCTGCTCCAAGCTTCTCCAAAATACTCCAAGATAGACCTGAACTACTTGGCCGCCTAGAAAAATAGGGCACCCGGATTTTAAGGGGAAAAGAAAATAAACTCCGGGTTAGTGGGACTGGTGTGAGAAAACTCAAAACTTGGGTTTCTGAAGACAAAAGGGTATCTCATAAGACCACGCCGCACATAAATACATAAGGGTTTTTACCTTATGACAACCAAACCATTTGCTACGCAAAATCAGAGATATTATTTTTAATGACATTCTTTGAAAACTCTTTTAAATATATATACAAAATCTTAGACGAAATTGTTACATTTATTAAATTCCAGCATAGTAGGTTTACAACTTAAACCGTAGAGGCTCGTATTGGAGAATGGATTCCATATAATGACAAGATAAGGGAATACCTTCTAACAGTACATCTTTAGAGGAATGTACCGAGGCACAACCCCGCTGCCCTCTACCAACACAGAACCAGACTACCTTTACCATAGATAGTACCATATATGTCATCACCCCGGTCGTTCCCAGCCTATCTGTGGCCACATCATACATAACAAACCCGAAATATAGAGGGTAATCTAGAAAGGTGATGAACATCTCCTAATGGGAGCGACCCACTTAGCCCTGTCGCATCTACCTTGTTTTTGTCATTCCCAATGTGCGAGGCTTAAGGTAGCGTTTTACCTTTCACAGAACAAATCCTACTTTGAATGCCACATTACCATTTCCAACAACACACTAATTGATTTCCACAAAAGTACAATATCTGATCTCATAGAGAAGGGTGTTAAGTATAGGAGGGGTTGCCTCCTACACCACCAAACAGATGTACGTTTTTTAAAATCAATATATGTGGTCTTAGAAATGCAACGTTGGACACTCGTCCATAGAAGTTGTCCAAGCACAAGACAAACCGAAGGCACTCTCTTACTACATCCTGTCGGGAATCAACCCTAAGATTAGTAGCGAGCAGTCCTTGCATCGAAGATTTTTAGAATGAAGCACTACTGCCACCATATATATATATAATATGGAATCGTGGGGCTAGTGGCAAGCAGCCCTTCATCATGAAGATCTCCGTCTTCAAAAATTATTGTCTTCAACATTTTCACTTTCAAACGTATATTAGTTTGAAGTTGTTTTCGGATAGGAATTTCCCAAATCCAACCCTGGTTCCTCCAAGCCAATTATCGATAAAAGATGTCAAGTATATAAGTGATTATTACTCAATTAATCAATATCTTTTATCCATGTAAAATATCTCTTTAGAGATATACATCTTTAAGTCATATTCTGTTGTAGTATATATTGGATAATTAAACCTCTTTTATCAAATCCTTTGGTTAATTAAAACCCCCTTTTTAACTTCGGAAATACCAAAACATTTCATCTTTAATTACTTAGAAAAAGTATAACTCAAATCTTAATGAAGATTTCACATTCCCAAAACATATCTTTAATGGGTCTAAAACAATGTTACTTAAGACATCGTTTACTATAAACCCAAAGCAGTTAGTATTGAATAAAAGGGATCCATAAATTTTAGATCGATTATACCCAATACTAATTTCCATATTCAACCTGTACTATTCGTCGAATAACGGTGAAATCACCTTTTGAATTCATACGGATAGTACGAGTTCCCTCCTCGGAATTTAATATAGAGTTTAGCCAATATGTTTCTTATTTCACCAAAATCTTATTCAAAATCTTGTTAAACTTTTGGAAAGCTCCAAATCTCTTTTTATCTTAGGAAGATGTGGTCCGAGTAAATAAAATTTACTATCCCTTTCGTTGGGCCAGATCAGATAGCTAGAGCGAAACCCGTTGTACAAACTTGGGTCTAGAGACCATCTCTCTATCACAATAAGGTGGTCAAGTTATTAGATTAACTCTAACCTCTTTTATATGATTTTTTAGAGATGATTTTCATTTAACACAATTCCAAATATTGTTTAAAACAATTTTCCTTTAACCATTTATTTAAAAATCTTTTTAAAACAATTATAAAACTTCCAAATCATCTTTAAAATAATAAATTATTCATTCTAAAAACATTTGCAAAAGATTTGGGTAGAAAATCCCAAGTTTAAATATTAATTTCAAAAGTTACCAAAAAATGATGTAAAAAGTGCAGCGAATAGTGTTTTAAAGCTTCTTTGATCAAAATGCTAATTTCATTCCACATATGTCCATTTTAATAACTCAAATCCTTTTTGAAATATTTTAATATCTTTATGGAATTTATTTCATATTTTTAAATATTTAAATATTTCTATTTTCAAGACTTTTACCACTTTGGTTTCCGAACTGCCTAAGGGCGACTTTTTTGAAAACTTGATTTGGACATCTCAAAATTTAGTAAATAAAATATTGATTTTTTCCTTTTGTTTGAAAACTATATTCGTTATGGTCTGGAAAATTCTTATTGCAAATAATCCGACTCATATTCCATTCTACATGTCCGTTTAACTTTTCAGATCACAAAATCGCGAACTGCTGAAACGCGACGACTTATTTTTACACCATTTTCCAATTTTTCTCAAACTTTGTCAAAATGATTTATAATGTGTATAAACCATTTATAAATGATTTTAAACCATTTTAAAGAGGTTTAACAATGCCATATATACCATTTCATATTATAAGGAAAGTGATTCCTTGGTGTAAATTCGACGTGTATTATACTGTGAATTATTTTCACATCAAACAAACATATTATCACATCAAAACATGATAAACAACCATCATAAACAAGCATAGAAATCGTATCATATCATCATAGATTTTATAAAATAAATTAGTAGACTTTCTCACCATTATTCAAACCATACTTCCTACCAACGTTCATTTTCAAATAAGACTTCAACTACATCTCCTACTTCATCAAAGCATCACCAAAACCCTTCTCCTATCTCCTAAGTGCACGACCATCATCACCACCACCATAAAGCTCATGGCCACCATCTCTTCCATCATCATCTATCTCACGGCCCAAGGAGGTTCTCCCCCATCTCTATTATTTCTTCACTTCTAAGATGCTAAACCACATTTTGTGAGCGATATAAGAACTTTGGTAGAGTTTGAAAGAGAATGGAGCTGAACTGATATGAGTTTAAGAAAGTTAGAGAGTAGGTAAGAGAGAAGAAGAAGCCATTAGAGAGACTTTGGAGAAGAAGAAGATGATGATGAAGAAGAAGATGGTTTGTGAATGAAATGAGTGTGTATGGATAGGTATTTATAGGATTAGAAAGCTTAGTCCTTAAGCATGCATATGGACCAAAATACCCTTAGATATTTTCAAAATATCTCTTACACACCACTCCCCTTCCATGTGCCTAACCCATGTGCTTGTAAGGTGATGTGAGTGAAGAGATGGTTGCTTTATTAGACTTAAGGATGAAGAAAATGGAAATATCTTAGATATTTTCTTTATTTAGTGCATATGTGTGTGTGTATACGTGTGTGTGTGTATGTTATATATGTGTGTATTAGTGCATGCATGTGTATGTTATATATGTGCACAAGACATATAAACAACGTTGCAACAGGTTTGAACAACTTCCGTTCATTAAACCATTGAAAATCTAGAAGCCAATTCCTGGTCACATTTTCACTTATTAGTTAAATTACATATAAATGTAAAAAAAAATATGGAAACTAATTTCTCATTATTAATAATTAATTAAAACGATCAAATTTGAATTATAAAACAATAAACAAGTGTTTACAAAAACTGATGTTATATCGATAAGCGTTATGAATTTTCTTATATTTTCAAATCAAACAATATCTTTATAAAACTATTATAAATTATTTATTACCACTATATTACTAATTAAAATGAATTATTATCATTTTAAAACAATTATTTAATTAATTAAACTTAATTTTAAAATTACAGAAAATATATAAAATTGATGACATCACTGATGATGTCATAAATATATTTTATTTTCAAAAATAAAATAAATACTTTTTATTTCATATTCTTGCTTAAATGGATAAATAAGTGTATGTATCCAATTCCATATACGTTAATACTGAGAAAACCTCAATTTTTCCCGAAAACTGATTTTCATCGTTTTTCTGATGAAAATCCTAAATATCTATATTTGTTAATATGCCTTTAAAACAAGTTTACCATTATTATTTACGGTTCAAAACATTATAGTTTGTGTTATAAAATCTTGTATTTGAATATTTCAAATATAAATATAATTTATCAAATTGATAATTTTACGGATCGTTATAGGCACTATCTTTTGGGGGAAAGATTTTAGTTATTTACTGACCATCACTACCACAAAACAGGTCATTTGCTTTGGTTGTTTACCTCCTATTGCTTCGGTTGAACAACCGAAGCACATGAAGACGAAGCAACAGGCCAAAACATGGTGCATCGGTTGTTGAACCGAAGTAATCGGGGTCACTTGCTTCAGTTTTTTAAGCAACCGAAGCAATTGATTGAGGCATTTGCTTCGGTTGTTTCTTGGCAATCAAAGCAAATGAAAGTCTTTTACTTCGATTGTTTCATGGCAATCGAAGCAAATGATAGTCTTTTGCTTTGGTTGTCATGTGACAACCGAAGAAAATGTCAGTTGAAGCAAAAAATAATAACTGATGTTATATGATTCATATATTAAATTCATTACTTCAAACTTGCTATTATATGATTCATATATAAAATCAAAGTTTCCAACAACAAATATATAATTGAATTTCGAAACAAACAATGGTGAACATACATATGTTTCATATAAAATTCTACAAAGTTCAAAATGTTGCAAGTTCAACATACATGATTTAAAGTCTGCAAGTCTACATCTCTATCCCTACGCCTTTTCATGTCCACATCTTCGTCCCCACACCACAGTAAGCACCCTGTTCTAAATACTTCAACTCACCCAGAATTGCATGCCACCCCTTATAAATATTATATTTCTTAGTAAAGCCAGATAACTGTGGTAGTAGGTGTTAAATGATATTTACGTAGTAGATCTGCTGCTATCATTTATTCATATGAAATTTAGTTTACATTTTATATTTTTGGAGACTATACTCTCTAATTACTTTGTAGTTTATCAATTTAGACATTCTTGACATCAACTGAAATCCATATGTACAATTCAAATTATATGATTGCTTATTTTTAACCTAAAGTATGTACTAAATTGCAGAAAAAAAATAAATATTAAGAAGTTGTTCGAATGAAATAAGCATTAAGATCTAAAGTTAAGCTTCATTGGTATTTGTTAGTACCTAAAAACACTTTCTCATGCAACACAAAAGAACTCAACCACTGAAATATTTGAAAACACATTAGTTAGGAAAATTGCAACAAATGCTTCATACTTGCCACCACCAAAACAAGCCCAATGATCTCAAACTTTACGTTGTAATGTAGATAATTTTATTGGTGAAAATATAACATTGACTCATAGCCTTGTAACATGCATACAAATATATATCTGGGTGAAATGAAGAGATATAGATTTGCAAATATAATATCTTGGCCAGGCGTGGAATTAGGAACTATGTCTGCCTATTTAACACTCTAAGTTGCTAAAATTAACATAGACACACCGAATACAATTATATAAACATGAACATATTACTTTAATTGCATCAAAGACTCAAGACATTCTTTTTTGTAACTGTTATTAGAGGGCTTATTTTCATTTTACCATTCTATAAACTGAACAAATTGATTTATAGTTGAATAAACTGAACAATAAAAATTCAATTACATCATTAAATAAACCGAACAAACTTCATCAATGGTCCATATTATCCAACACTATTCAATATTAGTCATCACATTAATATCTAAAGTGCTAAAGCTAGTAAGGAAACTCAGAGAGCTGTTGGCCACTCAAATACTGATTTACTTAAGTTTTATTGTACCTTAGAGCATTCCCAACCGTGTCATGGTTGGGAAGCAACCGACCCCCAATAGGGGGTTGGTTGAGTGTTATTGGGTTGCTTTGACAACCCGGAAGGTTGCCAAAGCAACCTAGGGGGTTGCTTCTTAGCCGAGGAAAATAAAACCGGCTAAGCTTAGCCGGCTTTATTTTCACCGGCTGAGCCAACGACTATTATATAGCCGTTGGCACTTAGCCGGCTATATAATAGCCGGCTAAGTGCCAACAGCCACATATTAGCCGTTGGCACTTAACCGGCTATTATTTAACCGGCTAAGTCCTAACGGCTACACCATCGACCGTTGCCTTTCCCTCTCCATCCCCTTCTATTTAATCCAAAATTTAAGATGTTATTTACACCATATCAGTTACAATTTTTAATCTCCTCAACACACTTTCTTCAAACAATTTCAGTAATATCGAATAATTCAAAAGGAAAATCTCAAAAATCTTCATCTCCTAGATTTTTATCTCAACTACGATCAGATAATCAGAATCCGGCTCAATTCAATCATCATATGTATAAATCTCAACACAGTCAGAATAAATTTCATTCTCAACAAGTGCCAAATTCGTATCAGCCACAATAAAATCAAAATATCGATCATTCTCAACAAGATTCGAACCAGTACCAAAATTCTCAAAATGCGAATTATTCGCAGAATAGTTTGTTTCAACAAAACTTTAACTATGATCAAAACTACGTATCTCCCAATAGCTAACAATGGTCAGTATTGCCTTATCGTTCACAAAATTTATCGAGAAATCTCGATAATCAATTTGGAGATAGCAGATTTGAAAATCAAGAAACCGAATTCGATGGTAATGAAATAGCCGAAGAAGAAGATGTTTATAGGAATTCTAATTTGTCTTCTACTCAAAATTGGGGAAATCAACCAACGAGAATCAACATTACTGAATCTGCAAGCGCAGAACCAAAAGCTGTAAAAATGGTTAAATGGTCGCCGGACGAGCAAGCTGAATTAGCATTCTGCTGGGTTGAATGTTCTAGAGACAATAAGAAAGGTACGCACCAAAGTGAAACTTCTTTTTGAAATTCTGTACACAATTTGTTCAACCTTCGAAGTCCAAATAGTCTTCCAAGAATGGTTGATTCATTGAAGCAGTCTTGGAAAATAATAAACGCCGCTTGTCAACGTTGGAAAGAAATAATGACCGGTCTGCATTCAAGACAACAAAGCGGGGCGAACGACATGGACCTGGTAATGATTTTAACGACTTTAAATTATCAAGTTTTTTGTTTTATTCTTTTTATAGTGCTTCATTATCTAAAGCTCAATCAAGCAAATGCAATGTATATGTCTAAACATAATAATCAACCATTCAACTTTCTCTATTGCTATGACATACTCGCAAAAGAGAAAAAATGGAGTCGAGTGCAACAAGAACATTCAGTAATGCGTTTTCTTCCTCGAAAGGTGAGCGATGAATCCAGCCTGGTAGTTCTGATCCACATGAAGACATCCCCTTCACAACTAGTACAGGTGGTAGGCCGCCAGGAAGGTTCAAGGGCAAGAAAAAAAACCGCCCCCGATTACAACGCACATTATGAAGATATTGGATAACGTATGGCAGCTGCTAAAGATGCAAACAAATTATACTTGGAAATAAAAGCAACAAAGAGAATTGAAAGGCAATGGAAAAACAATGGCGGCACGATGAAAAAAAAAGTTAAGAAATGATGAGCTAGAGTTAAGAAGACAAGAATTAGCTCGACAACAAAGAGCTGATGATATGGCTCTTTTAACTTGCAACTTAAACGAACTCAATCCAGTTCAGAGGATGTATATGGAGAAGCAACTTGAGAAGTACCATAGATGTCAAGGGGGGTTGTAGAAAACTAGGTTCCTACAATGTATCTTAGCATTGCATCGATTATTTAATGTCGTAAGTGTTGGTTGTAATGTCATTGTTAGTGTTGTTGTTAATGTGATTGTCGCTGTTTTAGTTGGAGTTATTGGTTATGCTATTGTGGTCTATTTTGTTGTTATTGCTATTGTTATAGTTTCAAGCTCATCTTGACTTGGCATGCTCGTTGTTGTTATTACTTTTAATACGTCAACAACAACTTAGTATAGTATATATAACAAATTCAAACACAAACATTAGTACAAAATGTCAACAACCACTTATTACAATAGATACTCACCATCTAACATCACTTCTACTAATGGTTTCCTATATGTTCCCAGTAGTGTTCCACTAGCTCTTCTCTTAGATCATGATGAGCCTTATGGATCTCGAATGTCTTGTATTCTTTGCAAATGTTCGGCAAAAGTATTTGGGTCCTTATAAGCTTTTTTTTGAAATGCTACAGCAATGTCTGGATAGTTTCTCAATTGAAACTCATACCCACCACATTCTTCTTCGACACTCGTATTATGTAAAATTATACTGCAGTATATGATATCTGATAATACCGTCGGATCGTGGTAGTATACCTCTTTTCTTAATATATGAAACCTACCTTGAAGCACTCCAAATGCTCATTCTGTTAGTCCTTGAGATGATGGTTTTGATGACAACAACCTTAGGACTTGTTATAGAATATAAATACTAACGTTATGGTTTAGATATATATATATGTATATGCAAAATATAAACATACAGGTACCAAGAATGAAGGCTGTACAGTATAGAGATACAAGACTGATGAATTTAAAGATCGAAGATATCAAGATTGAAGACTCATGAGTATCAAGAAATCAAGTTATCAAGAGTTCAAGATTTCAAACAACACAAGATAATATAGTCAGTCTAGAATTATGTTAAAACTTCTTGAAAGCACTTACATCTTTATTCGAAATTTATTCGTGGAATGAAATCCACTTCGAACCTGTTAAAGGGATGGAACCCTAGTGGGATGGAACCCACGACAATATCTAGTGGAACATATAGTGGTCCTATTTTGATATCCACTAATTTTATAAAAATGTTTTTCAAAAATATATCTCTTGTTTTTAAAAAATGTTTTCAAAACTTTCTTTTCAAAAAGGCATCTCTCTTGTTTGAAATATTTTAGCCTCAAAACTATTTTTATCATTTTTAATATTTTGATTTCAAAATTGTCCTTGTTTTTAAACCATCTCTTGTTTTAAATATTTAGCTTTAAAATATTTATATACTCAGATTTTAAATCACTTTATAGATTAAGATTATATATATTAAAAATTATTTTCTAAACTCTTTTATATGTTTAAACTATATTCAAATATATTTACAAAGTTTAGAAATTAATTTGACAAATTATAGAAACCAATTTTAATAAGAAAATCAAAACATCAATTTTGCCTTGAGCATGTCGACATACATCAACCCCCGTGTCGACATGGTGTCCATTATTTTCAAATTTCAATTTTCAATTTTCAAAAGAAGTGTCTATTCGTCGTATCCTTTCACGAATAGATATGGCTGTTGCTCTACTATAAATACCAGTAAGTTCTAAACGAATTTTTACCAGATTTTCATTTATTTTCTTTCCTCTTCATCTTCCACATTTATTCTAAAGAATCCTAAACTATACTCTGCCGAAATACCAAGTGAATCAAACTCGATTATCTCTTGTTTGATTCTCTGCCACTCTCCCCATAAGATCTCAGTGCTATTCAGAGTTATAGAATCTCTTATAAATCAAACTGTTGAGTAAAAGGTGCGATTGAGCCTTGAAATCAATTGGGTGTGATTGTAGCCCCAGAAATCAATTAGGTGGTCTTGTAGCCTGGTTAAATCAAGAGAGTTGCCCTGAACTCGAATACAGGAGGGTGTACCTCATAGCCTTGAAACCGAGGGTGTAATCTGGGAGATTATTTTTGAAAAGAAATCCGTACGATTGTACGGGACTGGATGTAGGGTAACTATGAAGCAGTATAAAATCCTGGTGTGTTCTTTCCTTTACTGGTTTTTTTAGTATTTGCATCTGTGTTTGATTCTGTGATTATATCTGTGTTTGTGAATTGCATTTGTTAGTGTTTAAATTGAACAAATTCAAAAAGATTTAAAAAATACATAAAACACTATTCATCTCCCCTCTAGTGTTATTCCAGCCTTAAGATCCGTAATCCGTATTTCTCACATTTGGTATCAGAGCAAGGTTTTCAAAGTTTTCATAATTTGAATTTTGAAAAGTTTTAAAAATGGCTACCAACACTGGTTCTGTTAACACTATCACTAGTTCATTTGTAGAGGGTCAGTCTACCGCCATACCACCACTTTTTAATGGCAGTAACTATGCATATTGGGCATATAGAATGAAAATATATTTACAGTCAGTAGGATTAGACACTTGGAATATCACACAAACTGAATATTCTGAACCCACAACTAGTTTTGCACAGTGGACTGCTGAGCAAAAGAATATTGCACAAAATAATTCAAAAGCCATGAATATTTTATTTTTTTCACTTGATAGGAAAGAATTCAATATAGTATCTGTTTGTAAGTCTGCATATGATATCTGGAAAACTTTGCAAGTTAATCATGAAGGAACAAGCAAAGTCAAATAGACCAAAATATCCATACTCACAAATCAGTTTCAATTATTCAAAATGAATTCTAATGAGTCCATTTCAGATATGTTTAGTAGATTTCAGGAGATTGTGCATTCTCTAATATCATTGGGAAAAAGTTTTTCCGAAGAAGATCAAGTCAGAAAAATTCTAAATTCTCTTACTTCAGAATGGGATCAGAAAACTCTTGCAATCGAAGAAGCAAATGATATCAGTACTTTAAAAATTAAAGAACTGATTGGAAATCTAATGTTGTTCGAAGTACAAATGCAAGGGAGAAGAGATAGCAAGGCATTCGAAAAGAAGTCAATTGCGTTCAATACATTAACAGATGGATCAGACTCGGGAAGTGATGATGATGAAGAAATAACTTTCATGACAAAGAATTTTCGAAAGTTTCTAAATACAGAAAGATGAACAACTTCAAAAATAATGATCGCAGGAATTCTAGAAATCATAATGAAGTACCAAACCACGTCAAATGTTTCAACTGTGATGAACCAGGCCATCTCAAAAGAGACTATCCGCATCCTGATAAGCAAATGTTTCCTGCAAGCAATGATTATACAAAGAAAAGGAAAAGAGCATATACTACTACATTAGACGATTCAGACTCAGACTCATCCTCAAGCGATGATGATCAAAAGACGAAAAATTCAAATATGTGCTTTACGGCTATTCATGATTCCGATGATCTCAGAGACACGAATCTAGAAAAAGGTACACGTTTACAATATATTGGTTGAAATTGTTTGCTTAAAATTGTTTGATTGTTTGATTGTTTTTGAAATTATGTGTTGTTTGAATTTTAAATTTTTTATTTTTATTTTTAAATATTATAATATTTTTTATTAAAAAAGTATTATTATATTTAATATTACTCCAGAAAATATATAGACATTAAAAATAATATATGTATATAGGTATTAAAGTATATAGGAAAATATAAGTCACATGAATTCTCTGACCCATGTCGACATGGCCCTACCCATGATGTCGACATCCCTGTCAGAAATTTGAAATTCAAATTTGAATTCAAATATTTGAATTTCCCTTCACCTTTTCACCAAACCCAATGTTCTGGAAAGGTACCTCTTGACTAGAGAACATGTCTATTGAATATCTATTTATTTCCATTATCTTATCATACATTTTCACTTTCATTTTAAAATTCAAACTCTCTTTCACTCTTTCAAACTTTCTACTCTCTTCAAAAATGGCTTCTTCAAGCACTCATCCACAATGAGGCTGTCTAAAACCATTAAAGAGTATCTCTATAATGATCTGGAAGCAATCAAGGCTTATATAAGCTATGCTAATTTCGGGAAAGTTCATACGGGAAAGTTTGCTATCTTTAGCGATTTCTCTACATATGAAATCAATACTCTTCTTGAAGAGAATCATATTCTTAGTCTTTTTGACAATTCTCAAAATGATTTTGTTTGTTACCCAAATCTTGTTAAAATGTTTTACGCGAATTTGAATCGCGGTTTTTATGAAGGAAATGAAGATGAGATATGGAGTAGTGTTAAAGGCACTAAAATTCTTTTAAATTGTGAAATTTTGGGCAACATTCTCAATTGCAAGAATTCGGGAATAGATCTTTCTACTTTTAATATTGATGAACATGATCATGAGACAATTCATCACATTTTCGAAGGAGATGACAACTTTGAATTTAAAAATCGTAACTTTCATCCGAAAGCACGTATTGTCAATCTTTTTTTGCAACATACTATCACTCCTAGATCGGGAAATTTCAATAACCCGACTTTAAAAGTTTGTAAAGCTCCTTTTGCTATCTTTGGTCATTATGACATTAATTGGGCGCAAGTGATTATGGATGAACTTCGTCCTAAGAATTTGGAAATGGGTGAGAATACCTTGTATCATGGAATCTGCCTCACTCGGATTTTTAATTATTTTGGCATTGATTACAAAAAGGAAGAATTTGTTTCAAGAAAAGTGTTTAATCAAGCCAACATTTCTCTAATGAAAATTCCTTTCATATTTCAACAATATGAATCTCTTGCCGAAAAGGATGAAAGATTGGCACATGAAGATATGGAGGAAGAAGATGAAGAAGAAGAAGAAGGGGACGAAATGGAAATTGAAGAAGATAATGAAGAAACCTCCTTGGAAAGTATAGAATATCCTACCAATACTAACAATCCTTCCAACAAAACTCTCCTCAAAAATCAAAAGATTATAGTGGAAAATCAACGGATTCTCAAAAGATCCGTTAGTAAGAAATTGGATAAAATGTCCACTAATATGAACAATTTTTTTGCTAAAGTTGGTCGGAAACTTGGCTTATCATCATCCTCCTCATCCTCTAGCACATTCTAAGAACTAGATTGTGATGTATTAGTTTGTTTTGTGTAAGCTTGTATTGTTTTATTATGTAGTATGATATGTATCATCGCATCTACTTATAAAAATCATCTATCTTATGTTTTCCTATCTTATCGTGTCTCTGCAATAAATGTTAGTATAGTATATAAGTTTATATATATACATACTTATTCACAAAATAAATAAGACACATAAATCAACAGACCTATGTCGACATATAACTGTCAGATTTGGTTATTTTTTAAAATTTTGAAATTAAAATAATTAACTCGTGTCTATTCATTTTAAACGAATTTCTGTCTATTTAAACACCCGTTTCTTCCAGAAATTTGTAATCTTTTCATTTCTACTTGTCTCTATTTTGCATCCCTTCACTACTTATCAAAAATGGCTTCCTCTTCTCAAACTCTAAGTGATAATCTTGAAGAAACTCTCAATTCATTCAAGAATATACTTACTTTTATTCTCCGCAATCAAAGACACTTATAACTAAGTCAAATGCAGATGATAAAAGAACAAGAGAAGCATTTCGATGCCCTCCGTTGGATGATTTCTTCCCTCAAAAAAGATGATCTCGATGCAAATCCTGTAGGAACTTTGATTCAAGATAATGAAGATTGGGAAGTTATTAAAAAGGATCCTATCTTTGGAGAAGAAGGATGGGTTGAAGTTCCTAGAAATATTTGATCTCCTTATGGTTTGAATTACTTGTTTTTTGAATTGTGTTGATTTGATTTGCTTTGATTTGATTAGAATTGATTTGGTTTGAATGGATTGTATAACATTATATTAAACATAGTATATATTTATTGGATTTAAACTTTCATATTTTTCATTAACTCATGTTATTATATATATATAATCCATCATAATTTGTCACAAGTACTCTAGTATAAGACTAAGGGGGAGTTATATAAGTTTAGAATTAGTTTTTGTTGATGACAAAGGGGGAGAAGTATAAAATAGAGTAGTTAGGCTTAGATTAAAGGGGAGTTATGAGTTTTAGGGGGAGTTATAGTGAAGGTGAAGTATATTTTATAAACATAGGTTGTCATCATCAAAAAGGGGAGACAGTTAGTCCTTGAGATGATGGTTTTGATGACAACAACCCTAGGACTTGTTATAAAATATAAATACTAATGGTATGGTTTAGATATATATGTATATGCAGAATATAAACATGCAGGTACCAAGAATGAAGGCTGTACAGTATAGAGGTACAAGACTGATGAATTTAAAGATCGAAGATATCAAGATTAAAGACCCATAAGTATCAAGAAATCAAGTTATCAAGAGTTCAAGATTTCAAATAGCACAATATATTGTAATCAGTCTAGAATTATGTTAAAACTTCTTGAAAGCACTTACATCTTTATTCGAAATTTATTCGTGCAATGGAATCCACTTCGAACCTGTTAAAGGGATGGAACCCTAGTGGGATGGAACCCACGACAATATCTAGTGGAACATATAGTGGTCCTATTTTGATATCCACTAATTTTATAAAAATGATTTTCAAAAATATATCTCTTGTTTTTAAAAAATGTTTTCAAAACTTTCTTTTCAAAAAGACATCTCTCTTGTTTGAAATATTTTAGCCTCAAAACTATTTTTATCATTTTTAATATTTTGATTTCAAAATTGTCCTTGTTTTTAAACCATCTCTTGTTTTAAATATTTAGCTTTAAAATATTTATATACTCAAATTTTAAATCACTTTATAGATTAAGATTATATATATTAAAAATTATTTTCTAAACTCTTTTATATGTTTAAACTATATTCAAATATATTTACAAAGTTTAGAAATTATTTTGACAAATTATAGAAACCAATTTTAATAAGAAAATCAAAACATCAGTTTTGCCTTGAGCATGTCGACATACATCAACCCCCCATGTCGACGTGGTGTCCGTTATTTTCAAATTTCAATTTTCAAATGAAGTGTCTATTTGTCGTATCCTTTCACGAATGATATGGCTATTGCTTTACGATAAATACCAGTAAGTTCTAAACGAATTTTTACCAGATTTTCATTTATTTTCTCTCCTCTTCATCTTCCACATTTATTCTAAAGAATCCTAAACTATACTCTGCCGAAATACCAAGTGAATCAAACTCGATTATCTCTTGTTTGATCCTCTACCACTCTCTCCATACGATCTCAGTGCTATTCAGAGTTATAGAATCTTTTGTAAATCAAACTGTTGAGTAAAAGGTGCAGTTGAGCCTTGAAATCAATTGGGTGTGAATGTAGCTCTGTAAATCAATCAGGTGATCTTGTAGCCTAGTTAAATTAAGAGAGTTGCCCTGAACTCGAATACAGGAGGGTGTACCTCGTAGCCTTGAAACCGAGGGTGTAATCTGGGAGATTATTTTTGAAAAGAAATCTGTACGATTGTACGGGACTGGATGTAGGGTAACTATGAACCAGTATAAAATCTTGGTGTGTTCTTTCCTTTACTGGTTTTTTAGTATTTGCATCTGTGTCTAATTCTGTGATTATATCTGTGTTTGTAAATTGCATTTGTTAGTGTTTAAATTGAACAAAATTCAAAAAGATTTAAAAAATACATAAAACACTATTCACCCCCCTCTAGTGTTATTCCAGCCTCAAGTTCCGTAATCCGCATTTCTCACACATTCCATATCTTTCCTCAAACTCTCTTGTTGTTTGGTAAACCTGGCTTCTTTGCGTCGTTTGGTCTTTTGTAATTTTGAACAAGTGTTTTCCATTTTGGGTAGATTCCATCTACCAGATAATAACCCATGTAATGATCTTTATCTCTAATTTTGTAATTACATGGAGGTGATATGTCATTACATAAGTCATTAAATAAATATAACTATCGTAGAACGTTATCATTCAGTGAACCTGGTGCTCCAAAAAAAGCATGCCATATATACAAATCGAATGAAGCAACAACTTCCAAGACCAGATTTGCCTTTTTGCAATGTCTTATGTATTGGCCGTGCAATGCAACTGGACAGTTTTTCCATCTCCAATGCATACAATCTAAGCTACCTAACATACTTGTTAGGAAATCAATTCTATGGTTTCGATGATAACAACTATACAATGGAAATCGAATGTACATATATCTATATTTACAAATAGTTGATAGAGTAACGTCACCAAAGAGACTAAAGCAACACTCAAGACAAGAATCAAAAGACGTCAAATCAGAAGAGATTGAAGAGAAATGGGACATGCACAAGATAAAGCAACATGCACACTTTCAGACAATTTCAGACGTCTGAGAGCACAAGCCAGACGTCTGAAAGATTCCTCTGGTTTACAAATCTTAAGGAAACAGAAGTATGGTGAATTTATCAGACGTCTGAAGAAAGTCTCTGATTCACAACTCAGAAGAAAACAGACGTCTGATCATGAACTCAGACGTCTGAAAGATATCCAGACATAAAACAGAAATGAATACCAGACGTCTGGATATTAAACACAGACGTCTGAAATGCTACCAGACACAAAAAATATATGAAGGCCAGACGTCTGAGGCCACTTTCCAAACGTCTGATTCAAGAATCGACTGTGCATTTTCAAAGCTCAACTGTCACATTCGAAAAGACACATCTACTTCTCTTTGTCGCAACTCTTCATCACCATCAGAAGCGACTTTACAAAGATTACAACAGATGCAACTATACAAGAAAACTCTTCATCACTATAAATAGCATCAGGAATTCAAGAGAAGATAACAATCTGACTTACTTACTCTCTTATCTCTTGTACTCTATTTATTCCTGATCTACAAGCAATCAACTACCTGTAATCAACTCTTCCATATATATAGAACTCCTCATTCAGATACTCTCTAGATAAATATATATTGGAAGCACTCTTGTACTCAATAGTCAACATCCGTGTTATAGAGCACATTCTTGACAAAGAAACTCTGTTATTGTAAACATGTTCCTCCGGGTCAAGCGAGGGTTAGTTGAAAGGAAATTCCGAAGAGGAGCTTCGGGACTGGACGTAGGACGGGAGGTCCTAACCAGTATAAAATACCGGTGTGATTATTTTCATTTACTGTGCTACTATCATTTATCAAGTTATATTATTTAGTTAGCTGTTTATACTTGCATATACACTACACTATCCACTCATATAGACTTTCAATTGGTATCAGAGCAAGGTTCGTTTAGAAAAACAGTAACACATTTTTTAAATCATTATAATATGGCAAGTATTTTTCAAGAAGGACAATCCACAGCACGACCCCCACTTTTTAATGGCTCTAATTATTCATATTGGTCTACACGTATGAGAATTTTTATGGAAGCTAATGGTTTAGAAATTTGGTCGGCCACTCAAGATAGATATGAAGCTCCAACTACTGCTATGAACACATGGACTGATGCACAAAAAACCTTAGCATCAAATAATGCTAAAGCTATGAATGTCCTGTTTTGCTCACTTGACAAAAATGAATTTTCACGTGTCATGTTATGCACTACTGCATTTGATATTTGGCGTACCTTACAAATCACACATGAAGGTACAACAAAGATCAAACAAACTAAAATTTCAATTTTGCAAAATCAATTTTCATCATTTAAAATGAAACAAAATGAAACTATAGTAGACATGTATTCAAGATTTCAAACTATTCAACATGATCTTATGGCATTAGGAGTTAAGTTTACTGATTTTGATTTAGTTTCACGAATGCTCAATTCTTTAACACCTGATTGGGAAAGAAAAGTATTAGCTATTGAAGAAGCTAATGATCTCTCTACTCTCAAAGTTGAAGAGTTGGTAGGAAATTTGATGTCCTATGAAGCTAATTTGCAGGCACGTAAAGAATTAAATTCAGAGACGAAGAACATAGCATTTCCATCAATAAAGAATGATGACTCAGATTTGGATGAAAATGAGATAGTGTTCATTGCCAAAAACTATAATAGATTCAAGAAATTTAGAAAGATGACCAAGTTTCAAAAAGAAGGAAAAACTAACTCAACAAATCTATCTCAAATTAAGTGTTATGAATGTGATCAATAAAGACACATGAAGAAGGATTGCCCAAAACTTAACAATGATAAAAAGAAGAGCAAATTTGAAAAACCCAAAAAGAAGAAAGCTTTCTAGGTAACGTGGGATGATTCGGATTCTTCATCTTCAGAAAGTGATAGCGATAGTGACGGAGAACAAGCTAATGTGTGTTTCATGGCACAAAAAGATGAGGTACCCAAAATGAAAAACAAGGAGAAATGGATACTAGATAGTGGTTGCTCCAAACATATGACTGGAAATTCAAAAATGTTATCAAATATAACATACATCGATGGTGGAATGGTAACATTTGGGGACAATTCAAAGGGATTTGTCATAGGCATTGGAGAAGTCATCAACTCTGGTATATCTAACTCTCATGTTATTACAAATGTTTTACTGGTAGAAAATTTAAAACACAACTTATTAAGCATTAGTCAATTATGTGATAAAGGTTTTCAAATTAATTTTGAAAAAGATAGATGTAACATTTTAGATAATAACAAACAACTCATTTTTGAAGGTTTTAGAAACAAAAATATTTATATATTAAACATGAATATTAATAAAGATTCAAGCTTATGCTTAACTGCCAAACATGATGATCCATGGTTATGGCATAAACGATTTTGTCATATTAATTTTAAGAATATTAATAAGTTAGCTAAATATGAGTTAGTAAGAGGGTTACCTAAAATGAGTTACAAGGTAGAAAATTTATGTGATGATTGTCAAATTGGTAAACTAAAGAAAAGCTCGTTTAAATCTAAAAATAATATTTCTACAAAACAACCATTAGAACTATTACATTTAGATTTATTTGGTCCAACACAAGTAAGATCTATTAATCATAACAAATATGTTTTTGTAATAGTCGATGATTTCTCAAGATATACATGGACTTTATTTCTAAAACATAAAAGCGATACTTTTGGTATGTTTAAAATATTTGCAAAACGGATTAAAACTCAAATGAATTTGAAAATTAGAAAAAATTAGAAGTGATCATGGAGGAGAATTCGAAAATGATTTTTTTTCAAATTTTTGCAATAAAAAGGGAATAACTCATAATTTTTCCTTTCCTCGTACACCCCAACAAAATGGTGTTGTAGAAAGAAAAAATCGTACATTACAAGAGTGTGCACGAACATTATTAAATAGTAGCGGATTACCAAAACACTTTTGGGCCGAAGCTATTTCTACATCTTGTTATGTATTGAATCGAGTAACTATTCGTCCAATGACTAAACAAACGTGTTTTGAAATATTTTTTGGTAAAAAACCTAAAGTATCATACTTTAAAACTTTTGGCTCAAAATGTTTTATATTAAATACAAAAGACAAATTAGGAAAATTTGATCCAAAAGTCGATGAAGGTATCTTTGTTGGATATTCGGATCATAGCAAGGCATATAGAATTTTTAATAAAAAGAATAATACTATAGAAGAGAGTCTACATGTCTCGTTTGACGAAAACCCTTTCAAACAACAAACTAATGATGAAGAAGAAATTATTCCACCAACAAACTCAACAAATTCTAGTAATAATGAAGCCAATATACAAAATAACACTATTTTATCTTCTCCTAGGATCCTTAAGAATCATCCAATAGATAATATTATTGGAGATCTTAATTCAAGAGTTACTAGAAATCAACTAAATCAAATAAGCCATATAGCGTTTGTATCAAACTTTGAACCAAAGAATTATAAAGAAGCCTCAAATGATAATTTTTGGATAATAGCTATGCAAGAGGAACTACATCAATTTGAACGTAATAATGTATGGGAATTAGTACCAAGACCTGAAGATCAATCAGTAATAGGAACAAAATGGGTATTTAAAAACAAGGCGGACGAAAATGGAAATATTGTTAGAAATAAAGCACGACTAGTTGCTCAGGGCTACAATCAAGAAGAAGGCATAGATTACGATGAAACTTTTGCACCAGTAGCAAGATTAGAAGCTATTCGTACTTTACTTTCCTTTGCAACTCATAACAATTTTAAACTATTTCAAATGGATGTCAAAAGTGCCTTTTTGAATGGTTTTATCAAAGAAAATGTATATGTTGAACAACCACCGCTTTTTGTTCATGAAAATTATCCCGATCATGTTTTTAAATTACATAAAGCACTATATGGATTAAAACAAGCACCTCGTGCATGGTACGAACGTCTTAAAAATCACCTAATAAAATCTGGTTTCCATATAGGAAAAATAGATACAACTTTATTTATTAAAAGAGAAAATGACGATATTTTAGTTGTACAAATTTATGTTGATGATATCATCTTTGGTTCGACCAACGAAAAACTATGTAATGATTTTTCAAATATTATGACAAATGAATTTGAAATGTCACACATGGGAGAATTAAATTTCTTCTTAGGATTACAAATAAAACAATTAGAAAATGGAATTTTTATTCACCAAGAAAAATATTGTAACGATCTATTACATCGATTTAAAATGGATAAAACTTCAAGCAAACCAACACCAATGAATACCACTATTCACTTAGAAAAAGATGAAAATGGAAAAGATTTTGATGAAAAGTTATATCGAAGTATGATTGGTTCTCTACTATATTTAACGGCTAGTCGACCAGATATTATGATGAGTGTATGTCTCTGTGCCCGATTTCAAGCCAAACCAAAAGAATCTCATCTACGATCTGTTAAGCGCATTTTACGTTATTTATCTAGTACTAAAGATTATGGTTTGTTTTATCCTAAAGGATCACCTTTTGAACTTGTTTCATATAGCGATGCGGATTTTGGTGGTTGTAGAACAGACCGTAAGAGTACTAGTGGAACTTGTCATTTTATCGGACAATCGTTAGTTTCGTGGTTTAGTAAAAAGAAAAATTGTGTTTCTTTATCTACTTGTGAAGCTGAATACATCTCTACAGCTCTAGCATGTGCGCAAGTAATATACATGCAACAAACACTAATGGATTTTGGTAAAATCATAAAAAATTCTCCAATATATTGTGACAACACAAGTGCTATAAATTTATCAAAAAATCCTGTAAATCACTCACGCACAAAACATATAGATATTCGACATCATTTCTTACGAGACCATGTTGAAAAAGGAACTATATCTTTAGAATATGTAAGTACCAAAAGTCAAGTAGCCGACATATTTACAAAACCATTAAACGAACAAACTTTCATAAAACTCAGACGAAGTTTAGGAATTTGTTCATTTCAAGATCTTGTCTAAGCTTTGATACTCCTTCTTATCTTTAATAAATATTTCTTTTTGACTTGATCGTTTACTTATTCTTTTTGATAATGTCACAGGGGGAGAAATATATATATATATAATCTTATGAACAAAACTAAGCACATATTCAGGGGAAGATTTGAAATATATATATAAGTACATTGAATAGTTGTCATCATCAAAAAGGGGGAGATTGTTAGGAAATCAATTCTATGGTTTCGATGATAACAACTATACAATGGAAATCGAATGTACATATATCTATATTTACAGATAGTTGATAGAGTAACGTCACCAAAGAGACTAAAGCAACACTCAAGACAAGAATCAAAAGACGTCAAATCAGAAGAGATTGAAGAGAAATGGGACATGCACAAGATAAAGCAACATGCACACTTTCAGACAATTTCAGACGTCTGAGAGCACAAGCCAGACGTCTGAAAGATTCCTCTGGTTTACAAATCTTAAGGAAACAGACGTCTGGTGAATTTATCAGACGTCTGAAGAAAGTCTCTGATTCACAACTCATAAGAAAACAGACGTCTGATCATGAACTCAGACGTCTGAAAGATATCCAGACATAAAACAGAAATGAATACCAGACGTCTGGATATTAAACACAGACGTTTGAAATGCTACAGGACACAAAAAATATATGAAGGCCAGACGTCCGAGGCCACTTTCCAGACGTCTGATTCAAGACTCGACTGTGCATTTTCAAAGCTCAACTGTCACATTCGAAAAGACACATCTACTTCTCTTTGTCGCAACTCTTCATCACCATCAGAAGCGACTTTACAAAGATTACAACAGATGCAACTATACAAGAAAACTCTTCATCACTATAAATAGCATCAGGAATTCAAGAGAAGATAACAATCTGACTTACTTACTCTCTTATCTCTTGTACTCTGTTTATTCCTGATCTACAAGCAATCAACTACCTGTAATCAACTCTTCCATATATATAGAACTCCTCATTCAGATACTCTCTAGATAAATATATATTGGAAGCACTCTTGTACTCAATAGTCAACATCCGTGTTATAGAGCACATTCTTGACAAAGAAACTCTGTTATTGTAAACCTGTTCCTCCGGGTCAAGCGAGGGTTAGTTAAAAGGAAATTCCGAAGAGGAGCTTCGGGACTGGACGTAGGACAGGAGGTCCGAACCAGTATAAAATACCGGTGTGATTATTTTCATTTACTTTGCTACTATCATTTATCAAGTTATATTATTTAGTTAGCTATTTATACTTGCATATACACTACACTATCCACTCATATAGACTTTCAATTGGTATCAGAGCAAGGTTCGTTTAGAAAAACAGTAACACGTTTTTTAAATCATTATAATATGGCAAGTATTTTTCAAGAAGGACAATCCACAGCACGACCCCCACTTTTTAATGGCTCTAATTATTCATATTGGTCTACACGTATGAGAATTTTTATGGAAGCTAATGGTTTAGAAATTTGGTCAGCCACTCAAGATAGATATGAAGCTCCAACTACTGCTATGAACACATGGACTGATGCACAAAAAACCTTAGCATCAAATAATGCTAAAGCTATGAATGTCCTGTTTTGCTCACTTGACAAAAATGAATTTTCACGTGTCATGTTATGCACTACTGCATTTGATATTTGGCGTACCTTACAAATCACACATGAAGGTACAACAAAGATCAAACAAACTAAAATTTCAATTTTGCAAAATCAATTTTCATCATTTAAAATGAAACAAAATGAAACTATAGTAGACATGTATTCAAGATTTCAAACTATTCAACATGATCTTATGGCATTAGGAGTTAAGTTTACTGATTTTGATTTAGTTTCACGAATACTCAATTCTTTAACACCTGATTGGGAAAGAAAAGTATTAGCTATTGAAGAAGCTAATGATCTCTCTACTCTCAAAGTTGAAGAGTTGGTAGGAAATTTGATGTCCTATGAAGCTAATTTGCAGGCACGTAAAGAATTAAATTCAGAGACGAAGAACATAGCATTTCCATCAATAAAGAATGATGACTCAGATTTGGATGAAAATGAGATAGTGTTCATTGCCAAAAACTACAATAGATTCAAGAAATTTAGAAAGATGACCAAGTTTCGAAAAGAAGGAAAAACTAACTCAACAAATCTATCTCAAATTAAGTGTTATGAATGTGATCAATACGGACACATGAAGAAGGATTGCCCAAAACTTAACAATGATAAAAAGAAGAGCAAATTTGAAAAACCCAAAAAGAAGAAAGCTTTCAAGGTAACGTGGGATGATTCAGATTCTTCATCTTCAGAAAGTGATAGCGATAGTGACGGAGAACAAGCTAATGTGTGTTTCATGGCACAAAAAGATGAGGTACCCAAAATGAAAAACAAGGAGAAATGGATACTAGATAGTGGTTGCTCCAAACATATGACTGGAAATTCAAAAATGTTATCAAATATAACATACATCGATGGTGGAACGGTAACATTTGGGGACAATTCAAAGGGATTTGTCATAGGCATTGGAGAAGTCATCAACTCTGGTATATCTAACTCTCCTGTTATTACAAATGTTTTACTGGTAGAAAATTTAAAACACAACTTATTAAGCATTAGTCAATTATGTGATAAAGGTTTTCAAATTAATTTTGAAAAAGATAGATGTAACATTTTAGATAATAACAAACAACTCATTTTTGAAGGTTTTAGAAACAAAAATATTTATATATTAAACATGAATATTAATAAAGATTCAAGCTTATGCTTAACTGCCAAACATGATGATCCATGGTTATGGCATAAACGATTTTGTCATATTAATTTTAAGAATATTAATAAGTTAGCTAAATATGAGTTAGTAAGAGGGTTACCTAAAATGAGTTACAAGGTAGAAAATTTATGTGATGATTGTCAAATTGGTAAACTAAAGAAAAGCTCGTTTAAATCTAAAAATAATATTTCTACAAAACAACCATTAGAACTATTACATTTAGATTTATTTGGTCCAACACAAGTAAGATCTATTAATCATAACAAATATGTTTTTGTAATAGTCGATGATTTCTCAAGATATACATGGACTTTATTTCTAAAACATAAAAGCGATACTTTTGGTATGTTTAAAATATTTGCAAAACGGATTAAAACTCAAATGAATTTGAAAATTAAAAATATTAGAAGTGATCATGGGGGAGAATTCGAAAATGATTTTTTTTCAAATTTTTGCAATAAAAAGGGAATAACTCATAATTTTTCCTTTCCTCGTACACCCCAACAAAATGGTGTTGTAGAAAGAAAAAATCGTACATTACAAGAGTGCGCACGAACATTATTAAATAGTAGCGGATTACCAAAACACTTTTGGGCCGAAGCTATTTCTACATCTTGTTATGTATTGAATCGAGTAATTATTCGTCCAATGACTAAACAAACGTGTTTTGAAATATTTTTTGGTAAAAAACCTAAAGTATCATACTTTAAAACTTTTGGCTCAAAATGTTTTATATTAAATACAAAAGACAAATTAGGAAAATTTGATCCAAAAGTCGATGAAGGTATCTTTGTTGGATATTCGGATCATAGCAAGGCATATAGAATTTTTAATAAAAAGAATAATACTATAGAAGAGAGTCTACATGTCTCGTTTGACGAAAACCCTTTCAAACAACAAACTAATGATGAAGAAGAAATTATTCCACCAACAAACTCAACAAATTCTAGTAATAATGAAGCCAATATACAAAATAACACTATTTTATCTTCTCCTAGGATCCTTAAGAATCATCCAATAGATAATATTATTGGAGATCTTAATTCAAGAGTTACTAGAAATCAACTAAATCAAATAAGCCATATAGCGTTTGTATCAAACTTTGAACCAAAGAATTATAAAGAAGCCTCAAATGATAATTTTTGGATAATAGCTATGCAAGAGGAACTACATCAATTTGAACGTAATAATGTATGGGAATTAGTACCAAGACCTGAAGATCAATCAGTAATAGGAACAAAATGGGTATTTAAAAACAAGGCGGACGAAAATGGAAATATTGTTAGAAATAAAGCACGACTAGTTGCTCAGGGCTACAATCAAGAAGAAGGCATAGATTACGATGAAACTTTTGCACCAGTAGCAAGATTAGAAGCTATTCGTACTTTACTTTCCTTTGCAACTCATAACAATTTTAAACTATTTCAAATGGATGTCAAAAGTGCCTTTTTGAATGGTTTTATCAAAGAAAATGTATATGTTGAACAACCACCGCTTTTTGTTCATGAAAATTATCCCGATCATGTTTTTAAATTACATAAAGCACTATATGGATTAAAACAAGCACCTCGTGCATGGTACGAACGTCTTAAAAATCACCTAATAAAATCTGGTTTCCATATAGGAAAAATAGATACAACTTTATTTATTAAAAGAGAAAATGACGATATTTTAGTTGTACAAATTTATGTTGATGATATCATCTTTGGTTCGACCAACGAAAAACTATGTAATGATTTTTCAAATATTATGACAAATGAATTTGAAATGTCACACATGGGAGAATTAAATTTCTTCTTAGGATTACAAATAAAACAATTAGAAAATGGAATTTTTATTCACCAAGAAAAATATTGTAACGATCTATTACATCGATTTAAAATGGATAAAACTTCAAGCAAACCAACACCAATGAGTACCACTATTCACTTAGAAAAAGATGAAAATGGAAAAGATTTTGATGAAAAGTTATATCGAAGTATGATTGGTTCTCTACTATATTTAACGGCTAGTCGACCAGATATTATGATGAGTGTATGTCTCTGTGCCCGATTTCAAGCCAAACCAAAAGAATCTCATCTACGATCTGTTAAGCGCATTTTACGTTATTTATCTAGTACTAAAGATTATGGTTTGTTTTATCCTAAAGGATCACCTTTTGAACTTGTTTCATATAGCGATGCGGATTTTGGTGGTTGTAGAACAGACCGTAAGAGTACTAGTGGAACTTGTCATTTTATCGGACAATCGTTAGTTTCGTGGTTTAGTAAAAAGAAAAATTGTGTTTCTTTATCTACTTGTGAAGCTGAATACATCTCTACAGCTCTAGCATGTGCGCAAGTAATATACATGCAACAAACACTAATGGATTTTGGTAAAATCATAAAAAATTCTCCAATATATTGTGACAACACAAGTGCTATAAATTTATCAAAAAATCCTGTAAATCACTCACGCACAAAACATATAGATATTCGACATCATTTCTTACGAGACCATGTTGAAAAAGGAACTATATCTTTAGAATATGTAAGTACCAAAAGTCAAGTAGCCGACATATTTACAAAACCATTGAACGAACAAACTTTCATAAAACTCAGACGAAGTTTAGGAATTTGTTCATTTCAAGATCTTGTCTAAGCTTTGATACTCCTTCTTATCTTTAATAAATATTTCTTTTTGACTTGATCGTTTACTTATTCTTTTTGATAATGTCAAAGGGGGAGAAATATATATATATATAATCTTATGAACAAAACTAAGCACATATTCAGGGGGAGATTTGAAATATATATATAAGTACATTGAATAGTTGTCATCATCAAAAAGGGGGAGATTGTTAGGAAATCAATTCTATGGTTTCGATGATAACAACTATACAATGGAAATCGAATGTACATATATCTATATTTACAGATAGTTGATAGAGTAACGTCACCAAAGAGACTAAAGCAAAACTCAAGACAAGAATCAAAAGACGTCAAATCAGAAGAGATTGAAGAGAAATGGGACATGCACAAGATAAAGCAACATGCACACTTTCAGACAATTTCAGATGTCTGAGAGCACAAGCCAGACGTCTGAAAGATTCCTCTGGTTTACAAATCTTAAGGAAACAGACGTCTGGTGAATTTATCAGACGTTTGAAGAAAGTCTCTGATTCACAACTCATAAGAAAACAGACGTCTGATCATGAACTCAGACGTCTGAAAGATATCCAGACATAAAACAGAAATGAATACCAGACGTCTGGATATTAAACACAGACGTCTGAAATGCTACCAGACACAAAAAATATATGAAGGCCAGACGTCCGAGGCCACTTTCCAGACGTCTGATTCAAGACTCGACTGTGCATTTTCAAAGCTCAACTGTCACATTCGAAAAGACACATCTACTTCTCTTTGTCGCAACTCTTCATCACCATCAGAAGCGACTTTACAAAGATTACAACAGATGCAATTATACAAGAAAACTCTTCATCACTATAAATAGCATCAGGAATTCAAGAGAAGATAACAATCTGACTTACTTACTCTCTTATCTCTTGTACTCTGTTTATTCCTGATCTACAAGCAATCAACTACCTGTAATCAACTCTTCCATATATATAGAACTCCTCATTCAGATACTCTCTAGATTAATATATATTGGAAGCACTCTTTTACTCAATAGTCAACATCCGTGTTATAGAGCACATTCTTGACAAAGAAACTCTGTTATTTTAAACCTGTTCCTCCGGGTCAAGCGAGGGTTAGTTGAAAGGAAATTCCGAAGAGGAGCTTCGGGACTGGACGTAGGACGGGAGGTCCGAACCAGTATAAAATACCGGTGTGATTATTTTCATTTACTTTGCTACTATCATTTATCAAGTTATATTATTTAGTTAGCTATTTATACTTGCATATACACTACACTATCCACTCATATAGACTTTCAATTGGTATCAGAGCAAGGTTCGTTTAGAAAAACAGTAACACGTTTTTTAAATCATTATAATATGGCAAGTATTTTTCAAGAAGGACAATCCACAGCACGACCCCCACTTTTTAATGGCTCTAATTATTCATATTGGTCTACACGTATGAGAATTTTTATGGAAGCTAATGGTTTAGAAATTTGGTCAGCCACTCAAGATAGATATGAAGCTCCAACTACTGCTATGAACACATGGACTGATGCACAAAAAACCTTAGCATCAAATAATGCTAAAGCTATGAATGTCCTGTTTTGCTCACTTGACAAAAATGAATTTTCACGTGTCATGTTATGCACTACTGCATTTGATATTTGGCGTACCTTACAAATCGCACATGAAGGTACAACAAAGATCAAACAAACTAAAATTTCAATTTTGCAAAATCAATTTTCATCATTTAAAATGAAACAAAATGAAACTATAGTAGACATGTATTCAAGATTTCAAACTATTCAACATGATCTTATGGCATTAGGAGTTAAGTTTACTGATTTTGATTTAGTTTCATGAATACTCAATTCTTTAACACCTGATTGGGAAAGAAAAGTATTAGCTATTGAAGAAGCTAATGATCTCTCTACTCTCAAAGTTGAAGAGTTGGTAGGAAATTTGATGTCCTATGAAGCTAATTTGCAGGCACGTAAAGAATTAAATTCATCTTGAGAATCACCAGAAGTTCCATATGATATCATTTGAAGTGCAGCCGTAACCTTTTGCAGTGGAGAATTTCCAAGTTCGTTGATTCCATTTCTTCCATGGGTGAAAAAAATGTTTGTTTCTGTTAATTTTTCAAGAACCCGATTAAAGATATTCTTCGACATATAGAATCTTCGTCTAAAATCCACATCCCCGTACACAGGGTTTGCTGTAAAATAATCCTTGATCAACTGATTATGACTATGAGCATAGTCACGTCCATAACTCAAGTCTTTTCTTCCCACAATGCTACCTCCTTGGGATGGCGCAGAGCTTTCAGCAATTTCATAGGCCAAATCCCTCATTTTGGTAGCAAACATTCTTTGTTGAGTGATACAATGTTCAATAAAATCGTCGGAAGAAGATGACGATGAACGAAGACGAGAATGAGAAGCACCATAAACTTTTTAGAGAACTCATTTAATATAGGTAGAAGAACTATGGTTATAGTTTGGAACTTTGAATGAGTATGTTATTTGACATCCTTGCTTCTATTTATAAGCTATTGATGTTTAAAGGATAATGAAATGTCACAGGATCCAATCATATGGATTAAAGACTGGTAATGTGTTGGGTCACATCAGCTACAACGTACTGTGCAGTAAAGCTGGTTGATATCGATTAAAGTTGACGGTGGTCAGGATGTCGAGTCTTGTCTGACCAGAGCTAAAGCAGAAGGACCCATTGGTCATATGGATTAAAGATGGTTGATGTTGATTAAAGCCGACGGATGTAAGTATGTCGGGTCTTGTCTAAAACAGAGTTAAAGCCGATAGACCCACTAATCATATTGATTATAGCCGGTTGATATTGTTAAAGCTGATGGTGGTTAGGAGGTCGGGTCTTGTCTGACCAAAGCCAAAGCCTAAGGACCCACTGGTCATATTGATTAAAGATGGTTGATGTTGATTAAAGCTGACGGATGTAAGGAGGTCGGGTCTTGTCTGAAATAGAGTTAAAGCTGATGGACCCACTGGTCATATTGATTACAGCTGGTTGATGTTGATTAAAGCTGACGGTGATCAGGAGGTCGGGTCTTGTCTGACCAGAGCAAAATCCAAAGGACCCATTGGTAGATATTGATTAAAGCTATGTAGACAGTATGATATGCTGTACAGGGAATAAGGCTGATGGATGTGCAGTGAGAATGACAGCAATGTCGGGTCAAATCGGCACTGTATCCCACGTTGCACTACTTTACACGGGCAATGTATTATGCTATATAAATATCGTTTTGCTTTCCATGTTTCTCTTCATTATTATCGCAGTAGTAGTATATAAAAATGGTCGATTACAATCATATTTCTTTGCCATCCTCATACTCATACGAAGGTTCGTTATAGCATAATAGCCCACCAAAAACATCCTCCCCTCAACCACCGACCGAGTGGTATATTGAATGAAGGAAAGACACAATGTCGATGTAAGAGAGCATGAGATGCAAGTGCAGGAGCGCACACGGCTAGAAAATGGTAGACTACAAAGAGAAGAGCGGCATAGCCATAATGGAAATAGAGAACAAAGGAATGAAATACGACACCAAGTACCTCACACAGATCAAGAGGTTAATTCTTGGGAGATCTACTATAACTGTGGGGTTTCTGTTCTATATGCTATTGTAAGTAGTGGAACAGACATCGGTCGGTGGCACTACAGATGTCGTAATTCTCCCGATGGCTGTGGACTTTGGCAGTGGATTGGCGATCCTCTTCCTCACCGTGTAGTTGTTTATGCTAACGAACTTGAAAACCAAATTCAGATGCTTCAAAGGATGTTGGGTTCAATTAACTTATCAGGTGGTCGAAGGTAGTTTTTTAATCATCGGCTATCTTGTTTGTTGTCTTGTTCGTTTTCCATGATGTTGTCATGTTTTACTGTTTGTTGTCTTGTTCGTTTTCTATGAAAGTAGTTATTTGGTGTCTTCGTAAGTTAAGTATTGTTGTTAATGATTTCCTTGGGTTAAATGATGTTATTATGTTAAGTGCATAGTAGATTATGAAAACACAAACTTTACTTGAATTTGAAAGTACATATAAGTTACTGATAGTGCAAAGAACTAGCTGAAGGTAATTAACTTAACAAACATATTTGACCAACCCTGTGCAGTTAAAGCGCTCGGCAGATTCAAAGCGGTGGAGGTGCAAAAAGTCATAGCGGGGATACAGCGAGGATATAGCGGGATATAGCGGATGGCTCTAAAATAGCATATAAACTCGTACTTAATGTTTTTACAAATATATAAATGGTAATTAAATGAAAAATTATCATTCAATTGAATTATAATTAATACATAAATAATTTTAAATAAAAACATGTGCGAATATACTTTAAATAAACGTAAAACTGTTATATAACATAATTGAATTTAGTAGAATATTAGAGTATTTTCATTTCTGAAAATATATTAAAAAATAAATCAAATAAATTAGTTTCATAATTTTTATAATGTATAAATGCAATTTTTCAATTCATTTTATTAAAGAAGATATAGTGGAAATAGCGGAATATAGCGGGAATAACGGGATATATCAGAAATAGCGGGGCTTAAAGCGGAAAGGCTATATTTTGGGGCTATATGGAAATATCGTAGAAGTAGAAATCCGCTATGAGATATAGCGGGGTTATAGCGGGGTAATAGCGGGGCATTAACTACATAGGACCAACCCAAACGTCATTCAAATTGTCTATATATCTAACCTAGAGATTGTATGCATCATGTCCAACAAAATCAACGTGATACTCCCACAAATAACGGGAATCAAACATAGCTCGTGTTAACTAAAATAGATCTTCTTCCTTCACTGTTTTTATAATGATTCTATATCTTCGACAAGCTCTAGTAAACGTTACAAAAGTGCTTCGAGTTTCCAAAATCCATCGAATTAATCTACAATCAAGATGACTGTTAAAAGTCTCGTTTAGAGTTACCTAAAAATTTACGGTCGGTTTCTATGTGCGATTTGATTAGTACTAAATAAACGTTGGCATTCCAGCTTTCAGTTGACATTGAAGATCATTGACGAGGTTGAGAATAATTGAAGATGTTGTGAATTTTCAATACAAAACTTTAGTTTAAATAGAAAGTTCATGATCCACATCTCGTGAATCAAGTGCCTTCTAATCAACCGCATGGCAAGCATCCACAACTTTGACTATAAACAAACACAACCGTGTTTGTTCCTTCACATAGTGATTTACACATAGTCAAGAAAAATAGGAAATCCAAAGCTTATACAGTTATGCAAACAATACTAGTAAGTATGCATACGGATAATATACAGGTACAAACAATGCTAGTAAATACAAAACAATGATTATACACTGATACAACCACTGCTAGTGCATACAAACCACTGAAAATACAATCATACAAACTCTTAAGAAATACGTAACAATGATAATACAATGATACACACACGAATATGACATACAAACAGTAATAGTACATACAACCACTACGACTTATCAAATTGGTACTCATCTTCAAAAGATAGACTGCATCACCGTCATCGTCATCATCGCCATCGTCGTCATTTACTCTATAGGATGATATCGCTGCTCATCAACTGTAGTAAGCTTGTTAACACGAGCAATCAACTCATCTATGCTCCGTCGATGCTCGACGTACATGACCTGGCGGAGTCCCATATACATCTGAAACAAATCCTCATACGAAAATGCCGCTGGATCAGGATACTATGAAATCTCAGGCCGTGGAATATCAACATATCTATCAACCCCAGATGTTGTTGGGATACCGACTGTCCAACCATAATCTCCTACCTAGGAGGGCTGTGGAGCATGATACACCTGAGTACTCTGTGTAAGATCCTGTAAAACAGGGGGGAAACAACACTTCGGATGCCTGAGGGCCCTACCAAATCAACGGATGCAGCATGGACAAAAGTAGCTATATGCGATGGAGTGTAAAACCGATGCCAAAAAGAAGCATAATCTACATTCACGATGATGAAGTAATTAGCGGACCACCACTCCCTTGCATACTCCTGTAAAGCAGCGCTTTCATAAACCCTCAAAAAGGTGTATCTGGATGTGGATCGTCAGGAATAAAATCACCATCTAACGTCTGTCTCCAACTATGCTCACCGAGGAACAAATAGCATCCTAAGCTAGATGGGGATGAAACCAGTGGAAAATGTCTCGTAGAAAGGAATGCAGCTTGCACTATGATAGGGTCAGTCATAAAAGGCGAACCATCATACGGATGCCAAACAACACTCTCTCGTGTGGTCCGTAACTCGATCTGATTTCCGGCCATAGAAAAAATATGACGTGCCTTCCCTCCTTGCACCATTCTGTGGTTATCTCGGGCCCATGCTCTAACTCGTGGAAAGAAAAGGGGTAATGTGGAGTCCAACGTTGGACAAGTCGTGTTGCGGAAGTACTCATAGTACTAGTACTGTAAAAACTCCCAAAAACCTGTAATGGACGTGGATCTACCCCTAACGATGCACTAATGATCCAAACAATCATATGCGATTGGACTATCAAACGACAACTTCGCTACAGCTGCAACATATCCGGCCGGCAATGTGTTCGATGCATTTGTAAAGAATACGTTCCCCATCATGCACAGAATAAAAAGAAGAGCAATCTCCAAAAGGTTCTCTGAACTACGACCATGTATCAATTCATTGATTGCTTGTCTAATGTAAGAGCATCTAATCTGCAGTCCGGATGACAGCCCTTCATGTAAATCAAGATGTGGAAGTACACTGGATAAACGGTGAAAGTGCTGGTACTCCTCGTCATACAGTAAGGTCTCCTCCATTCCAATGCCTAAACCGGTAAGCATAGTAAAGTCTAATGGGTAAAACCCAACTCTCCAAAACTAAAGTGGAATGTATGAGTGGTCTTCAACCAACAGACGGCTAAAGCGCCACATAAATGAACATCCGAATTTAAAAGATTATCGATACCAATTAAAGCAATTTACGATTATTGAAAGCCCTAAACAACATTAAATAAATAAACAGTAATTATGTAAATGCGTACTCAAGAAATCTCCAAATCCTATATCTCGTAGCAAAGCATGAATAATGTCGTCAACATCATAAGATCAAATCATTCTATAAAGCCATATTACACTAACCCAAGATCCACGGGTGCGCTCACGACGAGCCTAATGTAAAACAGGTTGCATATTCATTTTTTGTTGTACAAGTTTAACTAATAAATAAATTGAAGGTAGATAACTTAAAGAATTATCAACACACATGCCGACGTGTACTTCATCTTCTGGGAGTATACGGAAATTGATCAAATCCTTGTCGGGTCCCAATTTTTGGTCGATGTGGGGGTCCAGAACCGCATTTGCTGTATTTCTACCCGCACGTCTCGCTTAACCATCGTGCTTCATCGACCTCCAGTGACTGTAATCAGTACGGCTGCACTGTCTTCGGCAGGGGCATTTTCCACGGTTGGTGGAATATTTCCACGGCAGCGACTGCCGCTACCTGGAGTCTCCTTAAAGCTCTTCTCAGATTTTTTTGTTAGCTGGTTTTTGTTTGCTAAAAGGAATAAAAATGTCGGACGGGGAAGAAAGAAGAATGCGTGGAGGAGAGAAATAGGCAACCGGCTATTATATAGCCGGTTCCCATATATACACTTAGCTGGCTAAGTGTACGCTGTGGATTGCAATCCACAGCCACTCCCTTAGCCGGCTAAGGGAAAGCACAAGTGTGCTTTCTTCCCAACCATTGGGGGTGGGTTTGGGATCGATTTCCTTGAATCGATGCATCCCACCCCAATCGGTTGGGAATGCTCTTGCTAGTTAGGCTAGAAGAAATCAAGCATGGTTTATTGAAACTATATACTACACCCTTTTTATTTAGTCCACTCTCTAATTTTTGTCCATAAATTGAATGTCTGAAATGCCCTTAAGGGTCAAAACTAGAATTTTATTATCAGGTCATATAAAGAAAAATTAGTTTGTGCTCTTGTCTTCATTCTTTTTTCTTTGGCAGTTACCTTTCGAAGTTCAAACCAAATTATGGAAAGATAAGTAGTGTATCTCTGTTTTATTTATACTTCAAATAGCTATTGCGCACCTATTTAAAATTAACTTAGGTCCTTCTAATGATATGCCCATCAATTGTAGGCAATGACTAGCTTGAATGGTGTAGAGCTAATGGGACGAGGTGTGAGGCTAGATTATGTACGTCCAAAGAGTTCATCAATCACACCTCAATCTGGGTATGCATTGAATATAATCACATTTGCCAAAATTGTAGTGCTCTTGATGATTATTTTTTCAGTCACTATGATACTCTTCTCACTTCCATACATACATACATACATATATATTATGGTTTCTTCCTCGATAATGTTTTGCTATAATATTGTAGTCTAATCAAAAGGGAGGACAGAGTCAGGGTCAGAGTCTAACACTTTTTGTTAAAGGCTTTGATAGTTCCCACAACGAGCATTCGATAATGTTTCTGTTCTTCATTATGGTAGCTAATTATTGTACTGGCACATATATTTAATCCTTTTCCCCTTATTGCAGACTCTAGAATCTCACAAATAACATTTTCGATCATGCGAACATATTACTCGCCGTTCAATTCCTAAAGACTATGAAACAGGCAGGTCAAAAGGGTCAGTACATTTACATTTACAATTTTGTATAATATCGTAGCAATGTTTTATCTGAAACATTTAAATCTACTTATGAAACCAATGACTAACATTGATCTAGTTATAAGACTCCAAAAAAAATTTGGAGATCAACTACAAAAAATTAGTCGAATAAAGTATGTCGCTGGCAGCATAAAATCACATGACCGCTGTCGAGTTAATCATTGATGATGATACAAAGGGATGTACTATCCTTTTTGTTATTATCCCACTTCATCTTAAGTTAAGTTGATGTTGGTTTATGTAAGAAAGATATTGAAGTTGTCCCAATCTAGTCATCTTATAAAAACATGTCAAGATTACACCAATACTGAGCTAACTAATAAAAACATTTATATATATTGAAGCTAAGAAAAAACCATACTCTCCATTTAGAGCACGCACCAATGCATCATCATATTCAAACCATATTTGCAACATGTTATTTGCCTTCAGAATTAAGGACATTTTATTACATCATGATCAACAAGAAAGTGCATTTTTAACGGAGCAAAAACGAAGATTGTGCGTTTGTACAAAAACGTACCATCAGATAGACGACAGCTTAGACATCTTCCCTTGAGTTTTACATGGCTTAGGAAATAACAATATTTGAATTTTTCTTTCTACTTAAAATGTATGCAAATAAGCAACAGTGGTACCTATTATGTTTGAATTAGTGTAGTTGTTGTAACAGTTCAAGTTTTGTCTTTTGTTATTTACATCAACATTATTGTTCTCCACTTGCTTTATTTCAAAATCAGGAGTTGGGTTTTACGTGACATTTCATGTCTGGGAAAATTAATTTTTTTGTTAGATATCACTAAATTTTATTAAAAATTGCAGAAAGGACACAGATATAGATGCGTAATCTACAATATCAATGAGGCGTAGAAAACTATTAAGTTGCAAGATCAAGTTACCTCATTTCAGATGCAATTTCAAGAGTTTCAATAGATGTTTCATTGGCACTTTAACAGTGAATTCAAGTCAGCTTCATGAAGGTTGATGTATTTTTTTGGTATGCTCTCTCTCTATATATATAATATTAAGATGGACGAGTATGATGTAGTAGATGTAGCGTTGAGATATTGTTTGTGTATTCTTTGACTGCTACAATATTATGTGATATTGAAATATTTAATTGTTGTTATTATACTTTTTGATGGGTTGGATTTAAATGTGAAATCATTATATTTGAATTTGATATATGATATTATGATTGTATGTTTGGTATAGTTAGAATATGTGTTATTATTACGATTTGTGGTTGAAAGAAAAAACAATGAATATATTGTAAAAAAATGCACAAATGTCGTTGTTAAGTCGTGGGAAAATCAGAAAATTATAATTTACTAAATGTCATAGCTAAATCATCACAATTGGTCGAGATTATGAAGTCGTCGAGATGTCATCGCAAAATGCCGCAGTCGATTTTTCGTTGCTAAGCCATTGCAAAATTGTCAGTACGGTATATCGTCGCTACGTCGTCAAAATATAATATCGTCGGAAACTCCCCTATCAATGTCATCGCAATGTCGTTGGAATAATTTTTTGCCACGAGCAATTTTAAGACGACAATTTGTCGTCGCTATGTCATCGGAAAAATAGTTTCCCATGACTTTGCGACGACAATTTGTCGTCGTCCTTTTTTTGTAATGAAAAGTCTCGACCAGACCTGAGCAAAATAATACCCGAGTCAGATTATATCTAAATATCCAATAGGGTGAGAACCAGATATAACACAAGAACAAATAAGTATATCCAAATGTCCAATATATATAATAAGTCACGAGATCAATTTAACTAAGAACAGGGTTGCAAGTTTAAGTCACGAACACAGACTAGTCACTAAACTCATAACAACAGAATTAACTTAACTTAGCATCCATCACAAGGCAAAACAGTGTGTGTGTGTGTGTGTATCTCGGAATTAATTTAACTAAGAATCCAATTAATTTAACTCTGAATCCATCATAACATGAGAATATATATATCACGAACACTAAATAGTCACAGAATTCAAATATCTAGAATCCAAGAGATCTTACTTAAAACGATCGTAATGATCGTACTCAAAACCATGGAAAACAAACAAACAATTTGATATCACTTGAACCGATCTGATACCGAGGATCGTACATAGGAGGGAACACAGAATCACAGAATGATCTCAAGGATAGTGGCCACGACCGAATCTTTCAGGGTTGTTTTGTCTTATTCATTTGAATAGAAATCTAGGAGTAACTTTTTAAGGATCTAACAACCACTTGCCGCACACCAAAAGAGATTAAGCTCTAAAGTGCCAAATACTATCACTTTCAGTAATCACTAGAACTTAACCAATACGTCCCATACCGTATGGTGAAATCCAAGTATTTACTAAAAGCTAGTAAATATCACTTATTATGGATACCACTGGAAAACCTAAACTACTTTCTCTTAAGGATCTAGCAACCACTTGTCACACACCAAAAGAGAATACAACTCTAAAATGTTAAGTACTTTCCCAAATAAGATCACAAGAATTTAAACAAGGCATCTCATACTATCCAGTGGAATTTGAGTATTCGCTAATGGGTAAGTAAATTCCACTCAAACATTCTATTCAATGGGTTGTGCCATATTCGACAAAGCGTGATTCGAAAGCATTTAAACTAGTCGATAACAATAAGTCGATTATTAGTACTTTCCAAATTATAGAATTAAGGTTCTAAAAAAAATTCTCTTTGATTTTATTGTTTAAAAACACTTGTTATAAATTTCCATAAGTCAATTTATTATTAAACTTTAAATAAATGTTCACTTGTTTGATAAAATATTCCATAAACCCGAAGTTTTCCAAGATTTCACTTATATACACAAGGTTGTCTCAAATTTCTATATAATTGTATTATTCACAAAACTATATTTTAAAACCATATTTAATTACTCTTCTAAATCCATATTAAAATATAACCATTTTATTTAGAAATAAACTAAGGTTATACTTTTCAAAACTACATTTCCAAATTCTATGAATCTTATATTATTTATTTAATAAAACAGTAATACTTATATTCCAAATCCATAATCACTTTTATGTAAAAATAGATTAGATTTGTATTTCCAAGTCATATTTCGAAATCCATAAATATTTTATAACCAAGCTTAATATACATAAAATAACTTGCTAAAATAAATCTTTTTTAATATTTATTGACTTAATTTAGAAATAACTCTAAGATTTATAAATATAAATAATTCTCTTTCATAAAATTACTTGTATACGAAGCTTATCAACTTATTTCATTTAACTCAAATTTAGGGCCTAAAAATCTGTAGTTACTACCACTTAAATCTCATAGTTTTACAAAACTTAAAACATGAAATTCGTAAATAATAGTCTATGCTTTCGAAAACATCAATAATTATCGAATTTGGATAGGTAACGAAAAAGCTATTACAAAAACAATTCTCTGATTTTAACTTCATTATCGCTGTCATTTATTCTCGGGACATCGATATTAAAATGTATTTTCGACCATGTAAACCACAAAATATTACAAAAATCAAAAATGAAAGTTGTAGTACATAGTCTAAGCTTTTCAGGACATCAAGAATCATTGAATTCTGATAAGTAACGAAAAAGTTATGGACATTTGTAAATTTATATAATTTAAGATCTTCATTTTATAACTCTTTATGAAATTTTGTAATATTTTATTGAAGTTTAAAACAATTTTAGATTTAATTTTATAATATTCAAGTACGTTTATTTTAATCAACTTAAGGTGCAAAACACTTGGAGCCTTCCATTAGGGCATACCCTTGAAATGGACCGCTTTAACAAGGCAGGTAATGAGAAGGAGATCAAACGGTTTTTCGTTCATAAGAACATTCCTAAATTAGCGTAACCTTCTCCTTAGTTGTACGCCTTTCCCTTATAAATCCATCTAATGTGATTTTCTCCGTGATCTTCATACGTGTTGGTTAATTTGTAATGATCTGCTTTTCTTACTACCAAAGACGACACTTAATACATCCTCGGTATTCGTGTGCTGATTATTTATTCATCCGAAAGACAGGTTATTAGGGGTGAAAGAAAGAAAAGATAGAAGAGAAGAAACTGCACAACACAGAATCTCACAACGCAATGGAACAATATATATTACTCAACAAAATATATTACAAAGTCATTTCAAAAATGTTACATCATAGTCATACTAATACAAATTCTACCCTAGGACAGTTATTGTGAGGAATGCGGAATATGGATCTTAAGGCTAGAATGAACACTAGAGGGGGGGTGAATAGTGTTTATAAGAAATTACTAAATCTTTTTGAGTTATTGTTGATTTGTACACAAATGTATGCAATATTCAGACACATATATAATCACAGAATCAAACACAGATGCAGAAATAAAGTAAATGCAGTAAAGGAAAGAACACACCAGATTTTATATTGGTTCGGAGTTACCCTACATCCAGTCCCACACAACTAAGTACGGATTTCCTTTCAAAAGAAATTCAACAATTACAACCCTCGATTTCAAGGCCATGAGGTACGCCCTCCAGAATCACAATCCTCTGGGTAGAGATACTTGATTTCCGGGCAACAAGTTCACCCAATTGATTTCTCAAGGCTACAATCACACCTTTTCTCACTTGATTGATTTCCAAGGCTACAATCACACCTTTTACTTTATTGATTACAAAGAAAGCCTATAACTCTGAATAACACTGAGGATATTGATGAGATAGTGACAGAGAATCAAACCAGAGATTATCTAGTTAGATTCAATGTTGATTTCGGTAGAATGATGATAGGATTTTGTAAGAAAATGTGAAAGAAGAAGAGAAGTGAAAAACCAGAAAATCTGATATGTAATTCGTTGAAACTAACCCCTATTAATAGAAGAACAACAACCATGTCCATTCGTGAAAGGTTATGGCGAATAGACGCTTCTTTTGAAATTCAAATTTTTGAATCTAACTGTCACTATGTCGACATGGGGTACTAGGGCATGTCGACATCCCAAAGCATTTTTTGAAGATTTGGTTTTCTTTGAAAATAACCTTTATCTTATATTAAAAACTATTTAAACTTTATAAATATACTTGACTATAGATAAAATACATAGATAAATATAGAGAATAATATATATATAATTTTACTATAATTTTATATTTAAATCTAAGTATAAATATATTATAATTAAAAGATATTTTAAAACAAGAGTTTATTAAAAACAAAAACAAAGAATATTTTAAGACTAAAACAAAATTTTGAAAATCATTTGAAAAGATCATTTTTAAGGCTAAAACATTTTGAAAAGCAGTTTTGAAAATCATTCTAAAGTAGTTTTGAAAATCATTTTGAAGTAGTTTTGCAAGCTTCGTCCTGCAGAATATCTCATCATATCAGGACTCGAGAACTTATAAAAAACCAGGATGTTCGTGGGTTTGTAAGCCACTTTGTCGTAGGTTTGTAAGCTACTTGTCGTGGGTTTGTAAGCCACTAAAAAAATAGAAATGGGTTCCATCCCAAAAGAAAATTGGAGTGAAGATTTCACTGCTATTATGAAGTTTTAACATAATTCTAGACTCAATACTTATCTTGAAATCTTGAACTCTTGATAATCTTGATACTCATGAGTCTTCAATCTTGATATCTTGAATCTCTATACTATACAGTCTTCATTCTTTGTACTTGCATGGTTAAATCTTGCATATACATATATATCTAAACTATAATGTTAGTATTTATATTTTATAATCTTATTATAAGGTTGTTGTCATCAAAACCATCATCTCAAGGACTAACAATCTCCCCCTTTTTGATGATGACAACCTTTGTTTATAAAATATAACTTCTATCCTAATAACTCCCCCTAAATCTAATAACTCCCCCTTAATCTATGCCTAACCACTCTATTTTATATTTCTCCCCCTTTGTCATCAACAAAAACAAACAAACTCTAAACTATATAACTCCCCCTCATTCTTGTACTCAAGTACCTTCATTAATAAACTATATAACATAGTATATTAAGAAATAACTATACTTATAGACATGATATTCAATAAATATATCAATGTATATTTATACATTCATCAATCCACACCAAGTGTCAATCAAATCAATCAAAACAAACAATTTCAATCAAAACAATCAATTCAAACAAAGTAATCAAATTAAATAAAGCAATCAAATTAAACGTTACGAGGAACTTCCATCCATCCTTCTTCTCCAAAAATAGGGTCTGCTTTGATGGCATCCCAATTTTCATTGTCATTTGTGAGAGAGACAGGAGATGTGCTTCGTTATCATCCTTGTGCAGTGAAGAAATCATCCATTGAATTGCCTCGAAATGCCTTTCTTGCTCCTTGATCATCTGCATTTTACTCAATTCTAAGTGTCACTGGTTACGAAGAATGAACGAGAGAATATTATTGAATGAATTAAGAGTTTCTTCAAGATTCTTGGATAAGTTTTGAATTGGATTAGCCAATTTGGAAATTGTGAGAAGAATGAGAGATAGAATAGATAAGAAATAATATTCAGTAATGAACTGGAAGAAATGGGTATATATAGGTGTAGAAATTCATTTGAAATGAATAGACATATGGTAGTTATTCAAATTTCAAATTCAAAATGAAGTGTCATTTCTGACCAGTACATATCGACATGGTCATAGAGGGTATGTCGACATGAGGCAGTGAAATTTGATGGTAATTTTGATTTTGTGAATAATTGTGTATATATATATATATATTTATATAATATACTAACATTTATTCAAGAGATAAGATAAGCTAGATAACAGAAAAGAAATTCAATTTCATTGCATAGAAGAGTGATACAATGATTAATCATAAACAACTACATTAACACTCAAATTAAAACAAACTTAAACTAATTCGACATGATATGAAAATATTGAACTAGTTAGAGGATGATGAAGATGAAGATACTCCAAGTTTCTTGCTGACTTTGGAGAAAAACTTGTTCATCTTGGATGATATTTTGTCCAACTTTTTACTAATGGATCTTTTAAGAACCCGTTGATTCTCAACAATAATCTTTTTGTTTTTGAGAAGGGTTTTGTTGGTAGGATTGGAGGGTTAATCAATACTTTCTAGGGATGTTTCACCTTCTTCTTCTTCTATTTCCATTTCATCCCCTTCTTCTTCTTCTTCCTCTTCCACCTCTTCCATTTCTTCATGAGCCAAACGCTCTTCCTTTTCGGCAAGAGTCTCATAAGGTTGAAAAACATATGGGATTTTCATGAGAGAAATGTTTGAGATATTAAAAACTTTTCTTGAAAAAAATTCTTCTCCTTTGAAATTTACTCCAAAATAGTTGAAAATCCGAGTAAGGTAAATTCTAGGATATAAAGTGTTTTCTCCTATTTCAAAATATTTAGGACGAAGTTCATCCAAAATAACTTGCGCCCAATTGATATCATAATTTCCGAAAATAGCAAAAAGTGCTTTGCACACTTTTGAAGTAGGATTGTTAAAATTTCCCGATCTTGGGGTCAAAGTATGTTGTAAAAGAAGATTAATAATTCTTGCTTTTGGACGAAAGTTTCGGTTTGTAAATTCAAAGTTTTCATCTCCTTCAAAAATATGATGAAATGTCTCACGATCATGTTCATCGATTTGAAAACTAGAAAGATCCATTCCCGTGCTTTTGCAATTGAGAATGGTACCCAAAAGATCACAATTCAAAACAATTTTAGTGCCTTTGACACTACTCCAAATTTCATTATCATTCCTTTATAAAATTCTCGATTGAGATTTGCATAGAAAATTTTAACAAGATTTGGGTAACAAACAAAATCATTTTGAGAAGAATCAACAAGACTAAGAATTTGATTGTTTGCAAAAAGAGTATCAATTTCATAAGAAGCAAAATCTTGAAAATAGCAAATTTTCCGGGATGGACTTTTCCATAATTAGCATAATTGATGTATGCTTTTATGGCCTCCGAATTATTGAGGAGTTGCTCTTTCAAGTTTCTAGAAAGTCTCATGGTGGAGGGGTTGCTTGAAGAAGCCATTAAAGTAGAGAGTAGAGAGCTTGAAGTTTTGAAGAGAGAGTTTGAATTTGAAAATGAAAGTGAAAAGTTGTGATAAAAGATAGCGAATAAATAGATTTTTGAAAGACATGTTCTCTGGTCCAAAAGATGCCTTTTCGGAGTATTGAATGAAGTGAAAAGGTGGAGATAAATTCAACCATTTGAATTCAAATTTTGAATTTCAAATTCTGGTACCTATGTCGACATCAGGGTAGGGACCATGTCGACATATGGCTGCGAATTTCTATGATTTATTTTTCCTAAGTATTCTAATATATATATATACTTATTATTTTAATGTCTGGAATATTATTAGAATTATAGTATATTCCTGAAAATATTATTATACTATTAAAAAAATAATAAAATAAAATAATAATAAAATTATAATAAAATTATAATAATAATAAAATAATAAAAAATAAATTTAAAATTCAATCAACACACCAATTCAAAATCAATCAATCAAGCAATCAATCATCTAATTCTAAGCATGCAATTTCAATCAATTGTATTGTAAATGTGTACCTTTTTCTGAGTCTGTTTCCTTGAATTCGTTAAAGTCATGAACTGCCGTGAAACACAAATTTGAATTATCTGTCTTCTGATCATCATCGATTGAGGACGAGTCTGAGTCATCTAAAGTAGCAGTAAATGCACGCTTCCGTTTCTTTACTGAATCATTGTTTATAGGACGATTCTGCCTATCTGGATACGGACAGCCTCTTTTCATATTGCCTGGTTCATCACAGTTGAAACATTTGACATTGTTTGGCACTGCATTCTGATTTCCAGAATTCTTATAGTTATTTCTCTTGAGATTATTCATCTTTCTATATTTCAGGAATTTCTGAAAATTCCTGGTCATAAATGCTATCTCTTCATCATTATCACTGTTTGAGTCCGATCCTTCGGTTAATGCATTAATTGCCATTGTTTTCTTTTCAGATGCTTTGCTTTCTCTTCTCCCGATCATTTGGACTTCAAACGACATTAGAGTTCCAATCAATTCTTCTATCTTTAAGGTACCGATGTCATTTGCCTCTTCAATTGCAAGTGTCTTTTGATCCCATTCTTGAGTGAGAGAATTTAAAAAATTTCTGACTTGATCTTCTTCCGAAAATTCCTTTCCCAAGGATATTAAAGAATGCACAATATCCTGAAATCGACTATACATATCGGAAATAGACTCATTAGTATTCATTTTAAATAACTAAAACTGATTTGTGAGCATGGAAATTTTGGTCTGTTTAACTTTGCTTGTTCCTTCATGAGTAACTTGCAAAGTTTTCCAGATTTCATATGCAGACTTACAAACTGACACTCTATTAAATTCATTCCTATCAAGTGAACAAAACAGAATATTCATTGCTTTAAATTATTTTGTGCAACAGCCTTTTGCTCAATGGTCCACTGTGCAAAGTCAGTTGTGGGTTCAGCATATTCATTCTGTGTGATATTCCAAGTGTCTAATCCTACAGATTGTAAATATATTTTCATCCTACATGCCCAATATGCATAGTTACTGCCATTAAAAAGTGGTGGTCTGACAGTAGACTGACCTTCTACAAATGAACTAGTGTTAGAAACAGTACTAGTGTTGGTAGCCATTTAGAAAACTTTTCAAAATTCAGATTATGAAACTTTTGAAAACCTTGCTTTGATACCAAATGTGAGGAATGCGGAATATGGATCTTAAGGCTAGAATGAACACTAGAGGGGGGGGGGGGGGGAGGGGTGAATAGTGTTTATAAGAAATGCAGTAAAGGAATGAACACACCGGATTTTATACTGGTTCGGAGTTACCCTACATCCAGTCCCGCACAACTAAGTACGGATTTCCTTTCAAAAGCAATTCAACAATTACAACCCTCGATTTCAAGGCCACGAGGTACACCGTCCAGAATCACACTCCTCTGGGTAGAGATACTTGATTTCCGGGCAACAAGTTCACCCAATTGATTTCTCAAGGCTACAATCTCACCTTTTCTCACTTGATTGATTTCCAAGGCTACAATCACACCTTTTACTCTATTGATTACAAAGAAAGCCTATAACTCTGAAAAACCCTGAGGATCTTGATGAGATAGTGACAGAGAATCAAACCAGAGATTATCTAGTTAGATTCAATGTTGATTTCGGCAGAGTGATGATAGGATTTTAAATAGGAAAATGTGAAAGAAGAAGAGAAGTGAAAAACCAGAAAATCTGATATGTAATTCGTTGAAACTAACCCATATTTATAGAAGAACAACAGCCATGTCCATTCGTGAAAGGTAATGGCGAATAGACACTTCTTTTGAAATTCAAATTTTTGAATCTAACTGTCACTATGTCGACATGGGGTACTAGGGCATGTCGACATCCCAAAGTATTTTTTGAAGATTTGATTTTCTTTGAAAATAACCTTTATCTTATATTAAAAACTATTTAAACTTTATAAATATACTTGACTATAGTTAAATACATAAATAAATGTAGAGAATAATATATATAAAATTTTACTATAATTTTATATTTAAATCTAAGTATAAATATATTATAATTAAAAGATAGTTTAAAACAAACGAAATTTAAAACAAGAGTTTATTAAAAACAAAAACAAAGAATATTTTAAGGCTAAAACAACCTTTTGAAAATCATTTGAAAAGATAATTTTTAAGGCTAAAACATTTTGAAAAGCAGTTTTGAAAATCATTCTGAAGTAGTTTTGAAAATCATTTTGAAGTAGTTTTGCAAGCTTCGTCCAGCAGAATATCTCATCATATCAGGATTCGAGAACTTGTAAAAAACTAGGATGTTCGTGGGTTTGTAAGCCACTTTGTCGTAGGTTTGTAAGCTACTTTTCGTGGGTTTGTAAGCCACTTTGTCGTAGGTTTGTAAGCTACTTGTCGTGGGTTTGTAAGCCACTAAAAAGATAGAAATGGGTTACATCCCAAAAGAAAAATGGAGTGAAGATTTTTGTGCTCTTATGAAGTTTTAACATAATTCTAGAATCAATACTTATCTTGAAATCTTGAACTCTTGATAATCTTGATACTCATGAGTCTTCAATCTTGATATCTTGAATCTCTATACTGTACAGTCTTCATTCTTTGTACCTGCATGGTTAAATCCTGCATATACATATATATCTAAACTATAATGTTAGTATTTATATTTTATAATCTTATTCTAAGGTTGTTGTCATCAAAACCATCATCTCAAGGACTAACAATCTCCCCCTTTTTGATGATGACAACCTTTGTTTATAAAATATAACTTCTATCCTAATAACTCCCCCTAAATCTAATAACTCCCCCTTAATCTATGCCTAACCACCCTATTTTATATTTCTCCCCCTTTGTCATCAACAAAAACAAACAAACTCTAAACTATATAACTCCCCCTCATTCTTGTACTCAAGTACCTTCATTAATAAACTATATAACATAGTATATTAAGAAATAACTATACTTATAGACATGATATTCAATAAATATATCAATGTATATTTATACATTCATCAATCCACACCAAATGTCAATCAAATCAATCAAAACAAACAATTTCAATCAAAACAATCAATTCAAACAAAGTAATCAAATTAAATAAAGCAATCAAATTAAACGTTACGAGGAACTTCCACCCATCCTTCTTCTCCAAAAATAGGGTCTGCTTTGATGGCATCCCAATTTTCATTGTCATTTGTGAGAGAGACAGAAGGATGTGCTTCATTATCATCCTTGTGCAGTGAAGAAATCATCCATCGAATTGCCTCGAAATGCCTTTCTTGCTCCTTGATCATCTGCCTTTGACTCAATTCTAAGTGTCGCTGGTTACGAAGAATGAACGAGAGAATATTATTGAATGAATTTAGAGTTTCTTCAAGATTCTTGGATAAGTTATGAATTGGATTAGCCAATTTTGAAATTGTGAGAAGAATGAGAGATAGAATAGATAAGAAATAATATTCAGTAATGAATTCTGGAAGAAATGGGTATATATAGGTGTAGAAATTCTTTTGAAATGAATAGACATATGCTAGTTATTCAAATTTCAAATTCAAAATGAAGTGTCATTTCTGACCAGTACATGTCGACATGGTCATAGAGGGTATGTCGACATGAGGCAGTGAAATTTGAGGGTAATTTTGATTTTGTGAATAATTGTGTATATATATATTTATATAATATACTAACATTTATTCAAGAGATAAGATAAGCTAGATAATAGAAAAGAAATTCAATTTCATTGCATAGAAGAGTGATACAATGATTAATCATAAACAACTACATTAACACTCAAATTAAAACAAAGTTAAACTAATTCGACATGATATGAAAATATAGAACTAGTTAGAGGATGATGAAGATGAAGATAATCCAAGTTTCTTGCTGACTTTGGAGAAAAACTTGTTCATCTTGGATGATTTTTTGTCCAACTTATTACTAACGGATCTTTTAAGAACCCGTTGATTCTCACGAATAATCTTTTGGTTTTTGAGAAGAGTTTTGTTGGTAGGATTGGAGGGATAATCAATACTTTCTAGGGATGTTTTACCTTCTTCTTCTATTTCTATTTCATCCCCTTCTTCTTCTTCTTCTTCCTCTTCCTCCTCTTCTATTTCTTCATGAGCCAAACGCTCTTCCTTTTCGGCAAGAGTCTCATAAGGTTGAAAATCATATGTGATTTTCATGAGAGAAATGTTTGAGATATTAAAAACTTTTCTTGAAAAAAATTCTTCTCCTTTGAAATTTACTCCAAAATAGTTGAAAATCCGAGTAAGGTAAATTCCAGGATATAAAGTGTTTTCTCCCATTTCAAAATATTTAGGACGAAGTTCATCCAAAATAACATGTGCCCAATTGATATCATAATTTCCGAAAATAGCAAAAAGTGCTTTGCACACTTTTGAAGTAGGATTGTTAAAATTTCCCGATCTTGGGGTCAAAGTATGTTGTAAAAGAAGATTAACAATTCTTGCTTTTGGACGAAAGTTTTGGTTTTTAAATTCAAAGTTTTCATCTCCTTCAAAAATATGATGAAATGTCTCACGATCATGTTCATCGATTTGAAAACTAGAAAGATCCATTCCCGTGCTTTTGCAATTGAGAATGGTACCAAAAAGATCACAATTCAAAGCAATTTTATAGCATTTGACACTACTCCAAATTTCATTATCATTTCCTTCATAACATTCTCGATTGAGATTTGCATAGAAAATTTTAACAAGATTTGGGTAACAAACAAAATCATTTTGAGAAGAATCAACAAAACTAAGAATTTGATTGTTTGCAAAAAGAGTATCAATTTCATAAGAAGCAAAATCTTGAAAAATAGCAAATTTTCCGGGATGGACTTTTCCACAATTAGAATAATTGATGTATGCTTTTATAGCCTCCAAATTATTGAGGAGTTGCTCTTTCAAGTTTCTGGAAAGTCTCATGGTGGAGGCGTTGCTTGAAGAAGCCATTAAAGTAGAGAGTAGAGAGCTTGAAGTTTTGAAGAGAGAGTTTGAATTTGAAAATGAAAGTGAAAAGTTGTGATAAAAGATAGCGAATAAATAGATTTTTGAAAGACATGTTCTCTGGTCCAAAAGATGCCTTTTCAGAGTATTGAATGAAGTGAAAAGGTGGAGATAAATTCAACCATTTGAATTCAAATTTTGAATTTCAAATTCTGGTACCTATGTCGACATCAGGGTAGGGACCATGTCGACATATGGCTGTGAATTTCTATGATTTATTTTTCCTAAGTATTCTAATATATATATACTTATTATTTTAATGTCTGGAATATTATTAGAATTATAGTATATTCCAGAAAATATTATTATATTATTAAAAAAATAATAAAATAAAATAATAATAAAATAATAATAAAATTATAATAATAATAAAATAGTAAAAAATAAATTTAAAATTCAATCAACACACCAATTCAAAATCAATCAATCAAGCAATCAATCATCTAATTCTAAGCATGCAATTTCAATCAATTGTATTGTAAATGTGTACCTTTTTCTGAGTCCGTTTCCTTGAATTCGTTGAAGTCGTGAACTGTCGTGAAACACAAATTTGAATTATCTATCTTCTGATCATCATCGCTTGAGGACGAGCCTTAGTCATCTAGAGTAGCAGTAAATGCACGCTTCCGTTTCTTTACTAAATCATTGTTTATAGGAGGATTCTGCCTATTTGGATACGGACAGTCTCTTTTTATATTGCCTGGTTCATCACAGTTGAAACATTTGAAATTGTTTGGCACTGCATTCTGATTTCCAGAATTCTTATAGTTGTTTCTCTTGAGATTATTCATCTTTCTATATTTCAGGAATTTCCAAAAATTCCTGGTCATAAATGTTATCTCTTCATCATTATCACTGTTGGAGTCTGACCGTCGGTTAATGCATTGAATGCCATTGATTACTTTTCAGATGCTTTGCTTTCTCTTCTCCCGATCATTTGGACTTCAAACGACATTAGATTTCCAATCAATTCTTCTATCTTTAAGGTACTGATGTCATTTGCCTCTTCAATTGCAAGTGTCTTTTGATCCCATTCTGAAGTGAGAGAATTTAAAAAATTTCTGACTTGATCTTCTTCCAAAAATTCCTTTCCCAAGGATATTAAAGAATGCACAATATCCTGAAATCGACTATACATATCGGAAATAGACTCATTAGTATTCATTTTAAATAACTAAAACTGATTTGTGAGCATGGAAATTTTGGTCTGTTTAACTTTGATTGTTCCTTCAAGAGTAACTTGCAAAGTTTTCCAGATTTCATATGCATCTATCCTAAGGTTATAAAGTGAAATGTTATAGAGTTGAACTATCTATCCTAAGGTTAATTCCAAGGGAGAGGTCTTTGCATTAACATTTCGAACGATGCTATCGTGTTGTACTATCTATCTATAGGTTAATTCCAAGAGAGAGGACAAAGTTAGCATTCATCAGACGACTCATGCTACTATCCTTGTAGAGATTTGTGGACTGTTCAAGATGCTGGAATCAGGATAGAGATTTGAGGTATGTTTGAGTGATGAAGACTTGTGTGTTGAGATGTTGAATGTGACTTGGCTAAAGATGGAGTAGGCTGCACAACCCGAGGTTTAGCTAACCTGCGTCATGGTATATCAACTCTATATCTAGAGTACGCTTATCGATGTTGCGTGCGAGGGTTAATGATACTTGGTTCTACGTGTTCGGACGTGGGCCAGTTGTGTTTACCTTATGGTATATTTTACCTAGAGATATATGGTGCTCGGAATGTAGTTTTTGTTCCTTGTGCAGGAGATCCGTCTCGGTTTACTTAGGGCATCTCCACATATATCCATTATGCGTATGTACCTTAGCTATTTTGATTGTACTTCTAATATTGTTGTGTCCTGAGATGCAAGCCGCACAACTATTTTTTGATTTATATTCTACACCCTAGACATTATCTATTATATCACCTAATGTACTTATTAGATGGTTTGGCTCTTTTGAAGGGAAAACCGTTATGGCGACTCGAACGGTCTCAAAAGGTGTTGTTACATTATGCAGATATTTCTTAAGTTTCTCACACTAGACTTATGTCTGACTCATGATTTTATATTTCCCTTATTTTCATGGGTGCTCTTTCGAGTAGTCTAGGAGAGGTAGGTTTTCGTTGATATTCTTTGGAGCTCGAGGATACGAGCTGGATGCTTTCATCTGCCGCGGTATTCCTTTTCCGCTGCATTACTATTATGTATATATCATCATTTATGACGAAAACTATTATAACTGTCCATACTAATGATAACACTTAGGATTGTAACTTTGAATTGCTATGTACCTTAGAGTGATAGTTTGTACCATCTTTTGCTATTATATGTTATCGTTTCGCTAGTTAAATTATGATATTTTGTTCTCTTCTTTCTTATTCTATTTCATTTTATTTTACCCTAACAATCTGTATTTCAGACACTTGGTGCTCGTCATACGAATACCGTAGATGTATTAGTGTCAACATTCAAGGGTTGAAAAGGCAGATCGTTACACTCTGTATTAGAGCCAGGTTTTGCAAGAACCTGGGCTTTGGTGGGGTATAACTCATTACAGATAAGGTAAGCAACACCCAAGAATGAGTTGAGATATTATAAATGAGAGCTATATGTAATTGTTATATATTAGTAATATATAAGTATAAGTTGATAGTGTAGTCTAATTCGTGAAGGGATTAATGGTGTTCATTTATTATCTATAGTTGATTAAAGCTTAGTCATGCTCGACTAGTTTATGGGCAATTTACCTTTTTACTGCATGGGTTAGGTAGACAGTGTTTTGGAGTGCACTGAAACATACACCTTGAGAATTTAGATTCACAGTTTGACTATAAGGTGCTCGGTGAATATGTTGGGTTAAAAGTTAAGTGTAGTAAAAGATGTTTATTATAATCTACAGAAAAGATAAGATATTTTGTAAATAAATATTTGTGAAAAGATAAGATAATTATTATAATTAAAGGAAAGTGAAGTTTGGTATGGTTACGAGAACAATTTTTGTAACTTGATGCATCACTAAAAAGTATTATATGGTATTCTCCCACTACTTCCACCATTACTATAATAGTGCACGATATATGAAGCTCCATTCAACCACTTATTGCGAGATTTTATTTCATTCACAATAACTACTTTACAGTCATGAGTTTTAGATCGGTTATCTTGAACTCGAAGAAGTAACTTTTATAGAAAATATTTTTCTTTATGAAAATATACTTGGAATAGAAATCATATTTCTCATTCCATAATAAGCATCTTATTAAATTTTAAACAATTTTCGTGTCTAATATCCTTTATGAAGGAGAAGTGATAATTCACTCTCTTCATCCTAACTATGGTTATTTTACAACTGCTCTCAAACATTCGCTTTTCTATCAAATGGTCGAACTATTTAAAAGAAAACTTTACTACAAGACTGCACCAAATTCTTTACAAAAGTGCATTTGGATTTTCTTAATATTTTAAGAATATCAAATAAGTTGCACTTAAGTAAGCAATCAAAAATGACAATTCAGTGATCAATCTTTTAGGCCAGTCATTACTTCTTGGTCTTTTGTCATTACAAAATTCATATTGCATTCAATCTTATTGTACACATGATTTTGTACTATTGTTTGTTTACATATTTTAAGTGAAACGATTTCAATGACATTGTGTACATTACAAACGTGTTCTCAAATTCTTAGTTTAAATCCTTTTTATTTATAAACCATATTTATATAAAGTCAGTTTCTTATATAAAACCTCTTTACAAATATTTGTTCCAAAATTTCTTACCTTTCTTTAAGATTATAATAAACATCTTTTATTAAAGTTAACCTTTTAACCCAACATAAATACCGAACGCCTTATAGTCAAACTATGAAACTTAATTTACAAGATGTTTGTTTCAATGTTCCGACAATTTTTATCTACCCTACCCATGTGGCAAAAGGGTAAATTACTTATAAATCAACAAACAATAATCAATGCTCATAAACTAGTCGAGCGTAACTAAGCTTAATAAATGAGTAATAATAATGAACATCATTAATCCCTATATAAATTAGACTACACTATCAACCTACACTTATATATTACTAATATATAACAAATACATATACGCTCTCATATATAAAGTACACTTAATCATAATAGGGCATCCCATTACCCTATCCCTTAACGAGTTATACCCCACCAAAGCCAAGGTTTTTTCTTAACCTTCGACTATGATACCAGCTGTAATAACTACCCTTTTCGACCCTCGAATGTCGACTAATACATCCACGGTATTAACGTGTCGAATACCCAAGTGCCGGAAAGACCGATTGTTAGGGTAAAAGAAATGGAAGAAAAGACAACGAACATGAAAGAGGAGAATAAAAACATCAAAATCTCACAATGGAATGGTAACATATAATATCAAAAGACAGTATATAATGTTACTCTAATATACATAACATTTCAGAGTTACTAATCTAAGTACTATCATAGGCCTGGATAGTTATAACAGCATGCCCTTACAATTACTGATATATATACATAAAGTAACGCGGCAGAAGTAAATACTATGATAGGTAAAACATACAGCTCGTCTCCAAGAGCCCAATAAGCATCAACGACAATCTACTTCCTCGGATTGCTCAGAAGATCCCTCATGGAGATAAAAAAACCATGGGTCAGACAAAAGTCTATAATGAGAAACTCAAAGAAATATATGTGACATATAACAACACCTTTTGAGACCAACCGAATCACCAGGTTGGTTTTCCCTTCAAAAGAGCCAACCACCTAAACGGTACATATTGAGATATAATAGATAATGTTTACGGTGTAAAATATAAGTAAAAAAATAGCTATGCAACGTGTATACCATAACAATAAATAGGTATACATTCAAAAACCACTAAAGCATGTTTGCATAATTGTGTAAGTTTACTGTGGAGGTGTTCTTAGTACATCGAGAATAGTCCTCCTGCAAAAGGATAAGTGATATCCTTCCAAGCAGCGTACATCTCTAGGGAATATACCATAAGAACTGCATAGCTGGCCTACACCTCGCCGCATGGAACCGAGTACATCACTCCCACATGCATATCTGTAAGTAACAATAGAATGGAGTCGCCTGCAATCTTGGGTTAGCTAAACCGCTTGGCTATGCATCCTACCTTTGGTTTCTGTCATTAGCAATGGTGAAGTCACGTTCAACATCTCAACACAGAAGCCATAACTCGAAAAGATCACAAATCCCCAAATGGACTCCAGCATCTCGAACAAATTATGAATCTCCACATGGATTTGCGCATCTCGAATAGATCATGAATCTCTATAAAGATCCCAGCATCTCAAACAGTTCACAAACCTTTTCCAAAGCATAGATCACTTGTGTGGTTTTGAAGTGGTTACGGTTTCAAGTCATCTCATATAAGTACACTCCTTCACTTATCGAGCGCTCCAAAACTAATCGGTAGATTTCTGGTCAGCTCAACCCCAGTTCTTTTAGAAATAAATAGATAGTACATAAGGGTGGAGATCATCTCCTATCCAGACGGATTTCCTTATCATTTTCCTTAGAAGAGGAAGATGAGTTTATATGTAGGTTGTATCATCACCGAGTGAATAACGGTACCATATAATTCTCATATTTCTTCTAGATATTTCCTAGGTTAATTTTGGTCAATCAACACAATGAGAACAATCGCATATGGAAACTAAGTCTCATATACTTATTATGTTTCTAACCTTCGCAAAATCCACTATCCCTCAGTTAAGAGTAAAGCCAGGTAGGTTAGAGCACAATAACTTCTACACTCTACTTAAATCATCATTCTTAACTCTCACAAGTAAAAAGAAGTCCACTTTATCGGCTTTTAGCACTAAGTAATCAACTAAATACTTTCCATAAACAAGTAAACACACAAAGCACGATTAAGTCGTATAAACGACTTCTAATCTCCTTTTTATTTAATTAATCTTTTATTAATTAAACCTCTTTTGTTAGTAAAACTCCTTTTTATCTAATAAAACTTCTTTCATTAATCAAAACATCTATATTAATTTATACTACTAATTAATCAACTCCTAACTAATTAAACTCCTAATTAATTAAATTCTTAATTAATTAAACTCCTAATTAATTAAAACTTCCTTGTTAATTAATGTCCCTTTATTAATTAAACTTACTTTGTTAATTAGTACTCCTTTATTAATTAAAACTTCCTTTATTGATGATACTCTTTTATTAATTAAAATATAATCAAAGAGGATAAAGACAAATGTTACTTAAACATTATTACTGTAAACCCCTTGTCTCATTTACACTTTAAACATATACTTTTCCTATCTTTTTTCAAAAGCTTCCATACTTGTTATTTTCTTCAAAATTCCATTATTAAAGATTTAAGTATATTCTTAAGGATTAAAGGCAAGTGTTACTTAAACATTGTCACAACAAACCCAAAACATTTAACACTTAAACATTTCTTTTAAAACTTGCTTTTAAAAGATTTATTTACTCTTACAAGGGTTAAAGACAACTGTTACTTTTAAATAATGTCACTACAAACCAGAAAACTTTTCATCTATAATTACCTTTAAAACATTCTCTTAAAAGATCTAATTATATTCCTAATTATAACTATAAGGGTTAAAAACAAATATTACTTAAACATTATTTACTACAACCAGTAACCATTCACTTATATTTACCTTAAAGTATTCATTTTTAAAGTAATAATTATGTTCCTAATTATTGTCCTAATTACATTACTAATTATAGTCCTAGTTACATTTAGTTATATCTACACTAATTTAACAAGTTAATATACTTAACTTTACAAAACCATTTATTATAACTTAAGTATAATGATCCAAATCTTCCTTTATTTCTTTATAAAAGACTTAACTTATTTTTCCCAACTTATATATTTAAAATAACCTTTTTAAAATGATGTATTGTATTTTTGTATACTAATTTATTATATGATACAATAATTAATAAAATTCTAAAACAATTTAAATGATATTATATTACATAGGCTTTTTAATATTTTAATACGATCTTTAAATAGTTTTCTAAAAGATATATATATATATATATATTTAAAAATAATTTTAAGTACTTGTAATATGGTTTAAATCATTTGTTTTAAATATCACATAAAAATACTTATTTTATAATTTAATTAAAAATCATAAAAGCATGTTTTATAATTTAAAACCCTTTACTTTAAAATTCATAAATAGTTATTAAAAATATATTTAAACTTTGATATTTTTCCTGTGATAAGCACACTTATATACTTACTAAAAATACAAATAATCCCCTAAGATGTCTTTCAAAGTTAACTTTAAAAATCACCGAACACAAGGCTTTTTCAAAGTGCATCAATAGCGACATTTTCGCTTCTAACTTTCACAGCTTTGTTTCACAATTTCTATAACTTTCCAAACCAATTCCTTGCTGCCCCATACACCAAAATATGTGGAAACCACCAAAACATATCATATCACAATATATTTCCAAATAATCACCTGAACAAGTTTAAACTTAAGGGGATTCAAAGTGCACTTATAGCGACTGTCATTATACAGACCATTCCATATCCATTTCAAATTCAAAACAGAATCAAAACAACCATTTAAACATCAATTCAAGGCCACGCCACATGTTACAGAAGGTAATATGAGTGATGTTATACAATATAAAGTTTTCATTTTCTTTCAAAAGCAAGGGGGTCCAAAGTTTATAACTTTAATTAGTTAATGTTACTTTAACTTTACATTTACACACATACATATACACACACACAAAATAAAATTTATACTTACGAGATAGTAAGATAACTCACCCAAATCTAAGTCAAACATAAGCTCAAGCACACTAAACTCAAGAACACCTCCTACCATGTTATAAATAATCTCACTACGAGTGCAACGGCGGAGTCGGCGTCTCGATTGGACCTTGTATGCAAGAGATGCGAATTTTATAAGAATATGGATTATAAATATTAATTAATTAACCTAGTTAATTAGTTAATTTGATTACCAATAAAATTCTTCTTCCCCAAATTTGTACCCCTGTACACAAACATGCACGCACAACCTTAGCCGCATCTTCTCTCCTTGATTTCTTGCTGCATACTCAACTAAATGCCGAATGGCTAACTCTAATACGCCACACTCCGCCTGCTCTACGTGATAGACATAGCCATGCCAAGCTTGGCTCCACCCTCCTCAATGCAGCCTAATGCTGGCTAAATTGCTGCCAAAAGTCGTGCCACCCTACTCTTTATCGGAGCTCCAACGGATGGTGCAGCAAGGTACACTCGAACATGAGACACACATTGGTGATCTTCTTTCCACCAAAGACCTCCTCCCTTGCTGACTAATGGCAACCCTAGACACGACTTCCAAATGTTGCATATGGCCAAGCATGACTAGACCCTACAACGACCATACAGATTAGAAACCCTCCTCCACGAGTCCAATGGATCCAGTCTCATCGATTTTTATGGACCGAAGCTCTAGATTAAATTAAGGAAAAGGGGGCGGCTAAAATTTTATTTACAAGAGGAGGAGGAAGTGAGGAAAAGTGAGTAAAGAAATATCCGAGGTTAGTTTATTTAATATAATATATATTATATTTAATTCCTCAATAAATTGCCATGCTTTTTGAGCTTGTACAATCACATAGCACATTAGGTCACCACGAAAGTCGTCGTCGTGCATCACCTCAGTCTTTTAGTCCCGATGGTATAAATTTCGTCGCTATTCGAGATAGCGCTCTAGGATGATAATTTCATGCGTTTTGATGCCTTTTATTGATAAAACGGTTTACGGTCACATTATCGATATTTCTTCGAACTATTTATTTTTGTAAACATTTTTCTAAAATAAGTTTACCATAATTATTTATTAATTAAAAGGTGGTTAACAAGGTTGTAAAATTAGTTTTATAACATTAAATCCAAGATTCAAATATTTAAATAATTCAGGTATTTAAATACGAAGTGTTCGAAATTCCGGGTCGTTGCGGTAAATTTACTACTACATAAAGACATTATAAATTTTACTAGGTTAAGATTTTGGAAATGATAAAATGGTAATTATTTTGTTATTGGTTCTAACTCCATCAATGATTATATCAACATTTTGATTTAATTAGTATAGAAAATTTTCTCAATTCATTACAAATTATTTATAATAGTATGAAACAATAATATTGCTAATCTCATATATTGAAGTTAGAAAAACTAAAAAAAGGAACATTATCATGGGTAATACAAAAAATATCTTCTTAAATTTTATACATCTTCAAAATTTCCCAAGGTTATAGTTAAATAACATAGTGAAAAACCAAAATTATTGGTAAGGTTACTGTCACCTCTGGTTTTGATATTTCTTTATGACAAAATTTATCATTAATAATGATATGTATTGATAACATTAGTATATTGATGTAGCTTAGTATTGGTTACTAATTGTTTTGTATTTGTATGGTAATGGTAAATTCAACATTACCATAAAAACCCTAGGCATAACTAACTACTCATATGACCCATATTTGTTTGGTTTCGAATGTTGTAAATATAATAGTATCTTCTGCAACCCATAGTTGGTTAAACACTGTTGCAAAACTTAACCCTAAGAATACTTTGGCTTCACTCAGTTGGTCAAATAAGTTGCTAATCCTTGGCAGTAAATAACATTTTTAACCATCAAATCATTTAACTTTATGTCATCAATACACAAAAGAAAAGTTGACTTCTTTATTAGTACTACCGCAGTCCACACGGTAAATTACTCGATCAAATTTGACGAATATTCTTTACTTCTAATAATTGCAATGCAAGTTCTTCCATCTCTTTAGGTGGCATTCTACTAGATGAACGAATAATGAGTTATGCTCTAGGGGTAAGATTGATTCAGATTTTAATTACTCTTTTGGATGGTGATCCATTTACTGGTTTGAAACATCGGCCAATTTCCTAGCTACATGAACATCATCAATCTCATTTCCTTGATCTCTAAGGCTAATAGGGAACCTTTAGTTACTCAGTGTAACTAATTTTATCCACACAGTAAATCCTAACATCATAACAAACTAGCAAATCCATATAAAAAATAACTGTATATCCTACGAAGTCAATGGCATAGGGTTCGCAAACGATTATGTGCCCGCATGGAATAATTCCATATTAATGCCCATTAATCCAAGAGTGCCATACCCACCTACCAAATTAATCACATATATGGATGTAATTAAATAAGTAATGTCCAAAACAAGTCAATCTAATCTGTTGAAATGAAAGATTGCATAGCACCAGTATTGAGTAGAACTTTAACTGAAATAATATAAACAAAAATTGCACCTTAATGACTATCCCCTTTCCTTTTTCCTTGATAGTTGGGCCTATTGTTGATCCCTCCAAAGCATAGACCATAGCTTTTCCCAAGTAAAGTCAATCATTTTTCTTATTCAATTGTTGCAATTGAATCACTTGACTTTACTAGTTGGCTTTGTGCATTAAGGAGCATAGTTCCCTTTCTTTCTGCAATTATAATAAGTAATCTCAACCACATTGACTTTTAGGTCCCTTCTCTTTAAGACTTCCTCTTCTTATGTTGGTTCTTCTTACCTTTATAATACAAACCAAACCTCTTCTTCTTATCGAATTAGAGTTTAAATATTCCATTAGCATTACCCTTCTTTACAACGTACATATGCTTGTAACACTTGGTCATATCCACCACTTCATTAAACGAACATGCAAGATGTGTCACTCAATATACCTCAACCTTAAAATGACTTCCTAAGTTTCTTTCTCTGGCTTTGGATAAGGTATCCTCTATATTTTGCTAAGGCATTAAATTTCTAAAGCATTAAACATGTTCAAGTATTCCAATACAAATAGTTTTCCACACTCTAGGTCTATGAAATCCCAAAAGATAGTTGATACCCCAGCTTCAAGGACAAAACCATCTTCGGTCATTTCCTTTAATTTTTCCCAAATCACCTCCCACCTGGAAAATTTGGCCCTTATGATACCTTAAATCAGTAGCTAAGATGTTAGTTGTCTTGTTGTGAACCTCACTTTCTAGGCATGTGTAAATCTCAAATATTAAAAGATGTAATCACATATTTGCAACCAATCTTGCCCTTTATCAATAGGATCCATTCCACCAAATTTTTTAACCAAGTCTTTCTTTACCACTTATGTCGGTGCTCTCATAATGTTAGAAACTATTTTTGCTTCTGCACCAAATTTGCTAGGAATTTTGGAACAATACATTCATATTCATAGACCCGGCTATTGGAGCAGCCCTATTAGCTTCAACCTTAACGTTCATGTTAGAACTAGTGTACACCGCACCATGGCCACTAGTTTGCGTACTTGTTGCTCCACTACTGGAGTTAGTCCTCAGATTTCTAAATAATACTTATTTACTTTAAGTACTCACCTCTCGTTCCATAGATAAGAAGGTTTTTATAAGAATCTAGGGCAAAGAGATTGAAAGCAATAATTGAGGGTTAAATATATCTATATGTGTATATATTCAAAATAACAAGAAAGTTATATATATATACACACGCACCCTTTCCAAGGTATTTGTGTTCAATAATATGACTCTACCAAGATTTCTACTTTACATAGCTCTTTTTTAACTATGAGTCCTAGGATCTCACACTAAATTGTAACGTTCCCCATTCGAAACCTGAAAATAAGCATCAATAATGCTATAGTTATTGTAACAATTATTTCCAAGTGAAAAAGGATCGGTTTATTCCTAAAATTAATAAACAAAACAACCAACAACTATTCCATTACATAATTTTTTGACATCATTGTCCCCATATCCTCTCCGCATAAGGTTAACTGTAATATATCATAAATAATAAACATGTGTGACAAATGAAGATGCTAACATGATTTACATATTTATTTCTAACTAGTTGTATACTTTGGATTTACATAGAAAGTAACAAAATACAACATCCTAAATAGATAATATAGGCCTCTTGTATTGTTTTCGAAAATTTTATTTGCATACCCAAAAGCAAACCCATGTTAAGTGTTAAATTATAAGCTTGGTCAACTCAAATGATCATTCATGAGTTTATGGGAAAACAAAATAAATAACATGAGCCAACCATAAAGCCTGGTGTAAATAATATTACTCTTCAAATCATACAACAGAATGGAATAGGTATTCCACTCACTAGTTGTTATCCAGGTTTTTAATATAGCAGAATCCAAAGGAAGTCGGGACAACTTGGTCGAGTCAGAATAGCTCAAGAGCCAACCAAAAGGACTAGAACAGCAAGCCAAGGAAAGTCAGAAGAATAGAAAGCAAAAACACGCTAACGATATGGATAGCCAACGATCCATAGCCTATGGATCGCTAGCGATCCATGGTATTTGTTTGTGGGTCCATCGATCTTGTTGCATCATGTAACGACTCTGAATTTCCGACCCAATTTAAAATTTTTAAATCCATTATTTTAATATAAAAATGTGAAACTTGCATACGATCTCAATTAACGTCCAAACTTTGTTTATAAATTGCACCTAGAAAGTTAGAGATATGGGTAAAGTTTCGTCGTAAAATACCACAGTAAATTTCGTTCGCGTTTTATTGCACGTCAGTTCATTTTAAAGTGTGTAAAAAAATTTATTCTCCGAACCTGAATATTTTTACATAGAAAAATTCTAAACCATCTTCTGACAGAGATGTCATTTTTCGTTTTTCCAAATTTGGACTTCTTTAGCTCCGTCGATCTTATTTTTCTGCGTTTTTCCTGCATTTTTTCCATAGTAGAAAATTCAAATTTTTATAATTCAATCGTACCACTGATATCTATATACCGTTGTGTTCACCTCGTCGCGCTGATCAAAACGGTATATTTATTTGTGTCATTCGGAGTTCGGAGTTGGAAGTTACAAATTGATTAACGGTTTGAAACCTGTCCGTTACACTATTAAAACCAGTGTCTATTAGGCTTTACTGGGTGGAATTCGAGGCATCTTCTGGTCAGTAATTACTCTAGAAAACCCAACAGGTTTTGGGTGTACCGATGCAAGCAGTTAGAGGCTTTTCAATTTCTGTATTATTTCATATAAACCAAGCTTGGATCCATAGTTCCTTCGTTTGCATTCTAAACTATTATGGTTCGTAGTCTTCATATCTACTCTCCTTCCTCTTCTATTTTTTTATATATTATATTTTCTTTTGCTAAAAACTCACTGCCAGTAAAACAAGAAGCCCCACCGCCCAGCTGCATCCCCACCGCTCCACGCCCCTGCCACGCGTCCGACCAGCCTCCATCCCCTCTGCCCAGCCTCCACGCCCCTGCCACGCGTCCGACCAGCCTCCGTCCCCTCTGCTCGGCCTCCGCGTCTGACCAGCCCACGTTCCCACTCTCCGCTCCACGCCCTCCGCCCACCGCCTGCCACGCCAGCCTCCGCGCCCTGCCACCCATCCGCCCAGTCAGCGTCCCACCATCCACCAGCCCACGTCTCACTACTCCAGCCTCCGCGTCCCACCATCCGCCAGCCCACGTCCCACTGCTCCAGCCGCCACGACCACGCCGCCTCCATCCCCACTGCCCTACCCCCTGTCAGCCTCCACGCCTAGCCCAGTCCACCGCCCGACCACCCGAACCGCCAGCAACTCCAACCGAACCCAGCCCGCAACCGCCTTCTCCGACCACCGCGACGTCCCCGCTCCGCCATCATTGTTGTGCCTTGCCTTGGCCACAGCTGTATTCGGCATTTTTTTATATATAAATATATATGAAACTGTATATCATATATAGCAGTATATAACTTTGAAATTCCGGTTGCTCACATACAGTGTTTTACTGTGTTTTGTTCAGCTACTGCTTCAGAGACTTAGGCTTCCATTCAGTTTGTCGGATCTATCTAATTTCTTCGCTTTGGTATGATTATATATGAAATATATATATATATTGTATTGAACAAAATTATCAATTTAATTATTTGTTTGATTGCAGTTTGTGTTCGTTTTTGTGTCGTGCTTGTTAGTGCCTCTTATCTTTTCGTTTCGTGCTTCGTCGTCAAATCCCACCATGCTTCATTGACTAGGAGAGATCTATGCCATGTCTGCCTCCAGCCTGGTCATTTCAAGAAAGACTGCCCAATGCATAAGCGTGGCACCACTTCTGGAGTATTTGCTATCACCACACCTACACCATCTGCACCACCGGCCCAGGATGACCAAGGTACCTTACGGTGTACTTTTTCATTACAAGATTTACATATTAGAGTATTATTCGACACTGGCGCTTCCCATAGCTTCATATCTATTGATCTTTGTAGTAAACTCAAATTGAGGATCTATTTGCTAAGGGTTTGATTAGGAGAAGTTGTTCTGAATGGGGCGCCGTAGTTGTATTTGTCACCAAATCAGATGGATCTCTTCGCATGTGTGTTGATTACAGAGAACTAAAAAAACGAACTCTCAAAAATGCTATCTGATGCCTCGCATCAATGATTTATTCGATCAGCTCCGTGGAGCTAAAGTCTTCTCACAACTTGATCTAGCCACTGGGTTCCACCAACTCAAAGTAGCAGAAGATAGTATTCCTAAGACAGCTTTCCGTACCAAGAATGGATTCTATGAATGGTTGGTTATGCCGTTCGGTTTGACCAACACACCTGCTTATTTCGTCGACTTGATGAATCGAGTCTTCCATGATGTTCTTAACCAGTTTGTTCTTGTATTCATTGATGATATTCTCGTCTTCTCCAAAGATGAGAAAGAGCATGAAACACATCTCCGCTATGTTCTGGAAACTCTCCGTAAAAATTAGCTTAAAGCCATGTTCTCTAAATGCCACTTCTGGCGAGATAAAGTGAGATTCCTTGGCCATATTGTTTCTGAAAATAGGATTTCGGTCGATCCAGCTAAGATCGCCGTAATCAATGTAAGTACTATCTTATTCGTTGTTTTGTTCAAACAATCTTATCTCTTTCTGATCTGAATCAATTAATCTACAGGATTGGGAGACTCCTAAAACTCCAACAGATATTCGTAGTTTCTTGGGCTTAGCCGGTTATTATCGCCGATTTATTGAGCACTTTGCCCGGATTTCTGCCCCATTTACTACTTTAACTCGAAAGGATGTTAAGTCTATTTGGAGTGAGAAATGTGAATCAGCTTTTAATGAGTTGAAGCGCAAGTTAACTTCAGCCCATGTTCTTGCGGTAATTGAAGGAAGCGAAGGATTAACTGTCTATACAGATGCTTGCCGAGAAGGTTTAGGCGCTGTCCTTATGCAAAATGGAAAGGTTATTGCTTATGCGGGTCGTCAGTTGAAGACCCATGAATTAAACTATGCCACACATGATCTGGAGCTTCTTGCAGTTGTATTTGCTTTGAAACTATGGAGACATCATCTTTTGGTAACCAAATTCGAATTATTCACGGATCATAAGTCCTTGAGGTATATATTTTCTCAGAAGGATTTGAATAGAGTTGCACAGCGGAAGCGTGGTGGGCCCATAACCCACAGGTCCTAGGATCGAAACCTGGCTCTGATACCAACTGTAACAACCCGTATATTTGGACCATTTAAATTGACAATAATCCACACATGTCAACTTAAATAATACAAAACACGAATCATTATGGGATTATAAATACATAAATGTAAATGAGAATCAATACAACATCACAGACACAGAACAGTCACAGAAAAATGCAGCGGAAAATACATCGTCATAATAGCAGTTCATGAAGCTACTACAGGAAATACTACAATGTCTCAACATAAAGTGACTGAGAAGAAATACATAAATGTCCAACAGACTAGTACATCAATACTAAAATGGAAATAACTGATAAAGATAAATGCAAAGTCTTCAACATCTTCAACCAACCTTGATCAGCAAACTGGATAGCTTCAGACTGACCCAAGCATATACAAAAGAAACACTCGAGTCAGGACTCAAAATCTTATACAAGGTAATCATGTGCAAGGAATAAAGTCCATAACTCAAAGATATAAAATAAACATCTCCAACGATCCGATAAATTATCTATATATACAATAGAATACGATATGTAGATAATGTCTAATCAGTAAAGTACGATATTAAAATAGTGTTAAGGCGTTACCATAATCCCCCTTAACACATTTTTATAATGCCATAGTCTATACAGCACCGTAAACCCCACCGTAAACTAGTGGTTATCAGAGGGTACCCCATAGGTATAACACAAAACAAATCGTAGTGGTCGTGAATAGGATAATCAATATGACAAGGTACATGAGGCGATACCAACTAGGATACAAGTAGTTGCATGATCCAGACTGATGTTGAGCATAGCATCTACTACCTCAACACCGCGAAACAACACTCCCAAATCAAGGGGTGCACCCAAATCGAATCACAAAAGTAATAGATATGGTATCGAAGAAGTGTGTCCGCTAGAGGTAGCGAACCTCAATGGCCCGGCGTGGCTCCTATTTTAGTCATGTCAGGGGTCATCCAATATCGTTCTCTTTCTTCAGTTAGCGCATTCACCAAAACCATCCACTTCATTCTGGATCAACACTCCGCGTATAATAGTTATTAAAGTGGTTTTGGGTATCGACAGAGAGTATGTCCATATCCGATCCCGGTCTCTTTAATAACTACGTATTTATTACCCGATGGTCGGTTAAATTAAAGTTTAAACAAATCAAAGTCCAAAAGTCAAGTTGCAAATTCGACTTCCAAATTTTGACATTTCACGTTTCAATTTTATTTCAGATATTAAAAATCATATTTCCAAATGAAATTTTAGTTCAAACTCTTGAGTTATAATTAAGTATTCAAGTTCAATTTAATAAGATCCAAATTTTACTTATTAAATTTAATTCATAATCAATGGATTCAATTTAATGGTCAATTTAGTTCAAAACATTTAATCAAATTCTATTCATTTCAATTCATATTTACATTCATCGTCACATTAAATATAATCATAAATTCGATTAAATCAATTTCATTAACTAATTTCATCAATCATATTAATTTGGATGTCAAAATGGTTGATGTTAAAATTGTTCACATAAACTGTAAATTGCTATACAAGTTAAAATTGAATATTGTTAGAATTTAAAATTGCAAATTGTCACCATGTATTGTTTAAAAAGATTTAACGTGTTAAATTGTGATTGATGTTGAATTTGGTTGTTAATCTAAGTGATAATTAACATGAAATTGAATTTGATATAGGATAGTTAACAAATTTAAAATGGATTATATATGTTGAACTTGACCCCTTTTAAATGTTTAATAAATCGACACGTAGAAAGAGTGTTAAATACACTTTGAACCATTAAATGTATGATTGATGTAGTAATTTGATAATAGACACCAAGTGAAACCATAATGTAATAATCTTTAATCTGCATGAAATGATAGTGTGGATTCTAGGAATAATTATATTAATTTGCATAAATAACAAATGTAAATTAATACGATTATTTCGGGATTATTTAAATAAATTGTTGAATTGTTATGTATGGTTGCTATTGCTTGTTTATTTACTTTGACACCATCCCAGTTATCACACTGCAAGTTCCCTTTGCTATGCTTTGTGTTTTTATTTAATGATATTGGGTTGAAATGATAAATACCCAATTAAACAATTTTGGCCTAAGATAGATAATTAAAAATAAGAAACCCGATTGGTCAACAAAATTCATTTTGAAATTGAAATCTATTTGAAATTAAGGAATGAACTTAACAATTTGTTTGGAAATTAAGTAACGAACTTAATGGATTTAATTGAAATAAATTAATGGATTTAATTGAAATGGATTAATAAATCTATTTAATCGAATAAAATGAATTGACAAATTTAATTGAAATGAGATTTAGAAACAAGTAAGTTTTAGAATTTAATAATTAAAAATTTATTAGATTTGTTAGATTTAGATTTAAAACTCGGTTTTAATTAAATAGATTTGGAACTTGTTATAAAATTTAATTTGAGATTAAGTAACATTTGACTTAAGAGGAATACAAAACTAACTAAAGTTTTATGGATTTAATTTAGTAATAATTTAAATTTAAAATGATTTTAAAATTAATGAATTAATTAAATCAGGACATTGTAACTGAATATGGATTGAGTTGATTTGTAACTCAGAAATAACTTATTTGTGATATGTAGATCATGGAACCAAATAAATGAAATGGATTTCTTTAAATAGAAATTTAATTGAATTTGGTAAATAAATCAATGAAGTTTTGATAAAAGGAATTTAGTTAATGAAATTGATTTAATCGAATTTATGATTATATTTAATGTAATGATGAATGTAAATATGAATTGAAATGAATAGAATTTGATTAAATGATTTGAACTAAATTGACCATTAAATTGAATCCATTGATTATGAATTAAATTTAATAAGTAAAATTTGGATCTTATTAAATTGAACTTGAATACTTAATTATAACTCAAGAGTTTGAACTAAAATTTCATTTGGAAATATGATTTTTAATATCTGAAATAAAATTGAAACGTGAAATGTCAAAATTTGGAAGTCGAATTTGCAACTTGACTTTTGGACTTTGATTTGTTTAAACTTTAATTTAACCGACCATCGGGTAATAAATACGTAGTTATTAAAGAGACCGGGATCGGATATGGACATACTCTCTGTCGATACCCAAAACCACTTTAATAACTATTATACGCGGAGTGTTGATCCAGAATGAAGTGGATGGTTTTGGTGAATGCGCTAACTGAAGAAAGAGAACGATATTGGATGACCCCTGACATGACTAAAATAGGAGCCACGCCGGGCCATTGAGGTTCGCTACCTCTAGCGGACACACTTCTTCGATACCATATCTATTACTTTTGTGATTCGATTTGGGTGCACCCCTTGATTTGGGAGTGTTGTTTCGCGGTGTTGAGGTAGTAGCTGCTATGTTCAACATCAGTCCGGATCACGCAACTACTAGTATCCTAGTTGGTATCGCCTCATGTACCTTGTCATACTGATTATCCTATTCGCGACCACTACGATTTGTTTTGTGTTATACCTATGGGGCACCCTCTGATAACCACTAGTTTACGGTGGAGTTTACGGTGCTGTATAGACTATGGCATTATAAAAATGTGTTAAGGGGGATTATGGTAACGCCTTAACACTATTTTAATATCGTACTTTACTGATTAGACATTATCTACATATCGTATTCTATTGTATATATAGATAATTTATTGGATCCTTGGCGATGTTTATTTTATTCATCTTTGAGTTATGGACTTTATTCCTTGCACATGATTATCTTGTATAAGATTTTGAGTCCTGACTCGAGTGTTTCTTTTGTATATGCTCGGGTCAGTCTGAAGCTATCCAGTTTGCTGATCAAGGTTGGTTGAAGATGCTAAAGACTTTGCATTTATCTTTATCAGTTATTTCCATTTTAGTATTGATGTACTAGTCTGTTGGACATTTATGTATTTCTTCTCAGTCACTTTATGTTGAGACATTGTAGTATTTCCTGTAGTAGCTTCATGAACTGCTATTATAACGATGTATTTTCCGCTGCATTTTTCTGTGACTGTTCTGTGTCTGTGATGTTGTATTGATTCTCATTTACATTTATGTATTTATAATCCCATAATGATTCGTGTTTTGTATTATTTAAGTTGACATGTGTGGATTATTGTCAATTTAAATGGTCCAAATATACGGGTTGTTACACATCATGTCCAATGTGTATTCTAAGAACAATAGCTAAGTTTGATGAGATTCCGAGCTAACTGAATCAAGAGACAAGCATTCATATAGTTCAATGCAACCAGTAAGAAAATCGTCATCAAAACAAGGCAACATGCTACGAGACTACATGGACAACACTAACACGAGGCAACAAATGCTATCCAAGAGAAAATCCCAAAAACTGGCTAAGTATATGGATCGCCAGCAATCCATATACTATGGATCACTGGCGATCCATACATTTTTATCAAGTCGCTGCGATCTTTATGGAACAAAGTAAGGGGAAGCATACTAAGGCATTGGGTCACCTTCGAGCTAAATTTATGGATCGCTAGCGATACATAGCTTATGGATCGCTAGTGATCCATCATTTTAGCTCGGGTCGTGACGAAATTTTTGGTGGGCCTTCCTATGGTCATTTGCAAACATCTAGCAAAATGGCTTAGCCCAGTAGCTCTCCAACCTCTATAAATACTTTCCTACCTACAACATAAAGGGGATCCTCTGGACTGGCTACTGAAACTCTGCAAAAGCTATTCTTCACTCTTCTCCTCCCTCATAACAGTCATCCAAGGAGTTTATTGTGATTCTCCAATGAACTCTAACTTCGAAGACTTAGTCTAATTTAGGATAATCAATAGCTTTATAATCTAATTCACCTTGTAACAGCAATCAGTCAATAATAAAAGCTATAAAGTGGACTTAGGCTTTATTAATAGTCGAACCACTATAAAAATCTTCTTGTCTTCTTTCTATTTCCACTTTTTCTATATTTATTCTCTGTATTATTGCTCTGTAAGAACATGGCTGGTGATTTCACACTCAATCCAAGGTGTTGATCCTTTTTTTGGGTTAACATTTTGGTGCTTTCACTGAGAACCCAACTCAGGCTTAGATCTAGCTATCTACTTTGGATCGGATATGTTCAGAAGTTAGATCCTTAATCTCCGTTCAAAAGTTCTGCTGCTAAATGGCTCCGGGAAGAAGAAGAACTGCTTCTGGAAGATCTATAGGGGCAGTAATAGCCGAAGAGGAGAAGAGTCATCAGAAAACTGAAGTAAATGGCACTAACATAAGGGATCAGGTGCCAGATCCTCCAATCAACGCGAAGTCATTATAATAGATGAGTTGAATAAAATGGTTGATGAAATCAATCAAAAAATGGAAAGTAGTCAGAGAGCTCTGATGGATAAGCTTAATGCCCTCTTGACCTTACAATTACAACCCTCTCCAAGAACTATGGCCGAACCCATGGCTGCCGTAGAACAAGAAAATTCTTTCGTTTCTGGTCTAAAAAGAAGAAACGGAAAGCAGCCACAAAGAGGAGTGGTAGCTGGAACCGTGGGAGTCAACATGGAAGGAAACACTAGTACTCCACCAACCACAAGGCAACATGATATGAACTTGAACCAAGGATCAAAGATCCTGCAGGAGGATATAGCCATGGACCTCTCCGACTCAAAAGATGGAGAGAAATTTAATGACGACAAATTGGAAAGAAATGCCAATGCATTCAATAATGCCAGGAATGTCCAAACTGCCCCAATTAGGCCAACGGGACCCCGAGGGAGTGGCTCTTCCGAAGATATGAGAGCCTAGGCTTCAGTCCACTCACCGAGATTGTTTGCAAAGCTAGGCGCCTGATGTGGTAACTGATAGCCAACCCCCGGGCTACCAGACATTAGAGGCATTTATCGCAGATATGGTCAACCGGTTGATGGACGAGAATAAGAATAGAAGAGATGATGAATGAGGATCCACTCCAAATCGGACTCCCTTCACTGACGAGATCTTGAACGAGCGGTATCCAGAAAAGCTAACTATGCAAACTATTCCATCTTATGACGGAACAAAGGACCCAAATCCCCATTTGTACAAGTATAGTTGGTACATGGACGGAGCGAATGCTTCAGATGCTATTTGTTGTAGGTGTTTTTCCATTTTTCTAAAAGGAATTGCTTCCATGTGGTTCACTAGGCTTCCTCCAAGATCTATCTTCACTTTCGACCAACTAGCAACAAGATTCCTTGATCAATTCAGGCTTCACACCGCTCAGCCTAAGGATGTGATGTCCTTGTCCGGACTATTCCAGGGATGAAATGAGCCGCTGAAATCTTTCATGAACTGTTTTAATACCGTAGTGACAGAAGTAAGCAATCCAAATGAGGATATGGTCTTTATGGCTTTGGTCCATGCCATCCACCCCAAAACTGATTTTGGAAAGTGGATCAAAATGAAGAAACCCACCACAAGGAAGGACTTCAATCGCAAAGAAAGTCAATACTTGAGATTGGAGGAAGCGCATAAGTTGAAAAGGAAGTCTACTAGAGTGCAACCGATGAACATCGGGCAGAGTGACATGGCAATGAACCAGGATATAAATTCTTTCGGGATTGCTGAAGGAAACACAGGGAAAGACGAAAATCAAAAAAGTAAGAACCAAAATTCCAATAAATGAAATGGTAACAATAAACGACTTAAAGGATTTAGGCCCGAGGATTACAGCCTGCTCAACGACACTCCAGAAAACATCTATATCACAACCTAAGGAACATAGGAGTATAAAAAAACCCCTAAGAAGGAAGCAACTGAACAACAAAAGCGCTCGGGGAAGTTCAGTCGCTTCCATGAGATGCATGGTCACAACAAAAACGAATACCACCATCTAAAGAACTTGATTGAAGAGCTGATCCGGGAAAATAAGGTTCAGAAATATGTGAGAAAATCTCGAAATCCTGACCAGCCCGCAGATCCCCAAGCTCCTAGGACCGAAGAAACCAAGTCGAAACCATTGAAGAGGGATCAAAGCAAACTGACCAAAGACTCATCATTGGAACAAAATCTGGAGGACCACATCCCACGCAGAGAAGTTAGGGAGAGATGGAGTGGTATGCGAGTTCGTTAAAGCATGCTCTGAAGGAATCATGTCTCACGGTCGAAGATGGGGCTCCAGGCAAGTAGCCGAAAACTTTGAATGATGATAAGTCTTCCAAAATCGAGATACCGAAGGGATCGAAGCTCCAACTCTCGATCCAACGGTGGTGACAGTGGGGATCGGGCCCCATGTGGTTCGACGAGTAATAGTTGATAGCGGTAGTTCTATGAATATTCTTTTCAAATGTACCTTTGACCAAATGAAGATCTGCAAGAAAAACGTATCTGCATGAAACAAAAATCAAGGGTTCACTGGCAAACCCAAATAACCCGTAGGGACGATTGACTTGCAAGTAGAACTTGGGGAGGGTGATCGAAGAGTCACCCTCATTCAGACTTTCATAATTATGGATGAAACTTCTGCATATAATGCCTTCTTGGGACGGCCCGCATTGTTAGATTTTTGAATTGTTCTAGCCTAATGGTGCCTCACCATGAAGTTCCTAACGACAAACGGAATCAAGGTAGTCAAAGGAGATCGATAGGCTGCTAGAGAATGTTGCATTGTAGAGTTACACGAATTTAAAAGAAGGTAAAATGGGAAGGATATGGGGAGAGCTTCCACATTCGTGAACCTGCTAAATAGCAACTACAGAGCTGCCCCTGGCTTGGGGACCATAGCTGATTCGACAAGGCTTTGGACCCTAGAAAGAAGAGCTCGAGGGAGGATTAGGCAACATCAGCGGAATTGACGGTGTTTGTCCCAGTCGACATGGATGACCCAACACGGGTCTTGAAAATTGGATTGCACCTTGGAAACAAGATATGATTGGAACTCACTAAATTTCTTCGTGCCAACTTGGATGTGTTCGCCTTGACACATTTCGATATGTGTGGGGAATCGCCAGAAATCGCATGCCATGCACTCAACATTGACCCCGAGTTTACACCGGTAAAAAAAAAGAGGCGCAACCTGGGCCCTGAGCGGTCCAAGGCGTTAGGAAAAGAAGTAGACAAGTTGATGGCAACTTACCCTGAATGGGTATCTAACCTGGTCTTGGTCAAAAAGTCTAATGGGAAGTGGCGAACTTGTACCGACTACTTGAACTTAAACTAAGGTTGCCCGAAAGATAGCTTCCCTCTGCCCAGAATTGACCAGCTTGTGGATGGATCGGCATGACATGAACTGATATCATTCATGGATGCATACTCAGGGTACAACCAGATCCTGGTGCACGAACCTAATTAGGAAAACACGAGCTTCATCACCGATCTAGGACTATACTGCTATAGGGTAATGCCATTCGGTTTAAAGAATGCTGGGTCAACCTACCAAAGATTAGTAAATACCATGTTCAAGCGTCAGATCGGGAAGACCATGGGGGTCTACGTGGATGACATGTTGGTCAAATCGCGAGTAGCTGCCAACTACCTGGATAACCTAACTGAAATGTTTGAAATACTCCGAAAGTATGGAATGAAACTCAATCCACTCAAATGTCACTTCGGGCTAGCTTCCGGAAAGTTCTTAGGATTCATAGTAAGTGCCAAGGGCATTGAAGCAAATCCAAAGCAAATACTGCCCTATGAGAAGTCCAAGCCCCAAAGAACAAGAAGGAATTACAAAACCTGAATAGGAAAGTTGCAGCACTAAGTCGATTTATCTTGAAAGCTACCGACAAGTGCATAACATTCTTGGATGCATTAAAGAAATGAAAGAAGAACTTTGAATGGAGTGAATCTTGTCAAACCGCATTCGAAGAATTGCTACGACACATGGAAGCCTCGCCAATCCTTTCAAAGCCAGTGGGTGTAGAGGACCTCTTCATTTACTTAGCAATCTCACCTCATGCGTTGAGCGCTACCCTTGTGCGTGAAGAAGCAAAAGTTTCGCGATCGTGTACTACATTAGCAAGCGTTTTATTGGAGTCGAGAAAAATTAACCGAAGCTGGAAAAGCTAGCGTATTGCCTCTTGATTGCATCTAGGAATGTAACACCTCAAATTTTTGGTAACATTATTTAGGATATTTAATTAGCTAAATAAAATAAAATAATGTGTTGATTATGGGATTGAGATTTGATTTAATCAAAGGGTAGCCGTTCCATTTAACAATGAATTAAGAGAAGAGTTTAAATTGAAACGGATGAGGGGTAAAATAGGAAAGATGCCATTCTTATACCCCAAACCCTTGGTCGTGTACCCTCTACACGTCCATTTCATTTTATCAATTTTTTTTAACTAAAGCCGGCTACCATTAATAAGAGAAAGAGGAAGAAGATTAAGAAAAGCTAGGGAAGAAGCTAATTCAAATCAAATCCATTCACAAATCAATCTCTTCAATCTCTAAAGATAAGGTGAATAATGTTTACATCTCAAATTTTTATTATTTTCGGTTTTAAGATGAATTGCAAATATTTTGCATTGTTTTGCCATATTTTTGAATGAAGGAATGATTATATATACTTGTTGATGAATTATGGTTGTTCATATTGAATTTATGATATGTTTTAAGGTGAAAATCCTAATAAATGACATCCAAATGCCTTGTGAATTTTTATGAAGATCCTAAATGATATTCTAGAGATGTGTTTTAATTTTCAGAATGTTTTGAATAACTGTGAAATTTATATGAATTTTCTAGTAAAGAAAATGTTAATTTGGGTTAATAATTATGGTTTAAAAAAACATTTGGGTCTGAAATTTTTATATGTTGGAAAACATATTGAAAGAGATTTTTTGGAATTTTTGTAGATTTTTCCTAATGTTTCAGTGGATATATAAAATTATTTAAGGTATGGGACTTAAATGTATTATATATTTATAAAAGGAGAAGGGGCTTTTTGCAAATAATTCAAAAGGATTAGTTCTGAAATTGCAATACTTTTTATTGGTAAAGAAAGAGGCAACCAATCAAAATTAGACACACAAAGCAGGTTAGGTGAAAAGAACTATTTGCTACATGTTTTTTCACTATTTTGATGCTTTTGGCACTAGGTTCCGCTTCCACATCTTCGCTTTCGACACAGTCAAAACCAAAGCACATGGTATCAGGGAACTTGTATGTAGTGAATTAGATGTAGGCGGAAGGTATGGAGTCGAAACCAGGGGTTCCAAAGGGGTTGAGGCATTACTTTGTTTTTAAATTAAAAATGTGCCTGCTTGCTTTCGACTGAGTAGCTTTCGACTCGGTTAGCTTTCGACTGGGTTTAATGGATTTAAAGAAATGTTTTCGATTAGGTTGAGCTTTTGTTTTAAATGAGTGCCTTTTTACTACCGCTTTCCACCTTTCGACCCAGATGGTTTCGAAAGGGTTGTTTACTTTGTTTTCAAAAATTTTGGCCACTTCTCCAATGCGTTCGAATGGATGGTTTCGACATCGTCACTTCTTTACTTAGGAAATAGTTTTGAAATAGATGCTTTCGACTTAAATGTTTTAAAGACCCTTTTTCTATGATTGAAGTAAAACCCAAATGGTTTTGAAAGAGGCAGTTTTAAATGGTTTTGAAACACATGCTTTCATCTTTAATGGGTTTCTAATCCTTTTGCTCTACTTAAAGGCATAATCCAAATGGTTTTGACCAAAACGTTTTTCAAAGGTTTCGAAGGAGTAAATTTACGAATGGTTCCGAAAGGTTTCCACATGTTTTAAATTGAATTCAAAGTACTTTCGAAAGGATTGATTTTTAACTGTTTCGAAAGGTTTTTATGAATGGTTTCGAAAGGGGTGGTTCCCCAGGGTTTCGACAGGGTCGAAAGGGAAGGTTTTTCCTATGTTTTCGAATGGAAATATTTAAAGGTTTTAAAGGAGGAAGTCTAATGTTTTGAAGCTTTACGAGAAAAGAAAGGAAAGGTTTTTTCCAATGTTTTCGAAAGGCTTTTAATGGTTTCAAAGGGGTTACCTTCAATGATTTCGAAGGGGTTGTTAACGGTTTTAAACAAAGGTTTTGAATGTATTAAATAGGCAATATAGCCAGAGTATTTTCAAGTTAAGAGGGGTTTTAACTTGTTTTGGAAGGATAGCTAATCCTTATTAAAATCCATTGACATTGTTTGATGTTCATCGACGGAAATTCTTTCGGTTTAGAAAACCATCGAACGAATTTAAATTTAAATTTACCACAAGCGCACGGCATACTATTGAAGTACGTGGCGAGTACGGGTCGATCCGTAGGGAATTGTGAGAGATTAAAAATCTATTCAATCAAATTAGACCAAAGTAAGATGGAAGTTGTTAACTACAAAAAGAAGCTAAAGCTAGAATTAAAATGTGATTTAAAAACTATTGAACTAGAGAACAATTTAGTGGCAAATCCACTCTCATATTTTTGTAAATCAACAAACAAACAATTTGTGATCTCTAGCTTTTGATATTAAGTGAAATATTGTTGTATTTATCATAAGTATGGTTTGTTTATGTTATTAATTAACATAACTCAAACCATCAAACTATAATACAACAAATAAACCACTTATAATTCTCATGAAAATGAAGCCAAAGCAAAAGCTATTTTAAGTATGATCTATTTACTATTGTAACTAGTAATATAGATCATCAAATTTTATTTTTACTTTCTTTTCACAATCAAAAACGGAATAGCAAATGATGATGCAACTTGTGTTTATGTTGAATAAGTATAGCTCATTTGCATAAGCAATATAAGCTATCAAACCCACTTGTATAAACTTGCATCAAAATTCACTTTCATAAAGCGTAAACAAAGAGATCATAAATCATAACAAATGTTGAAATTACATAATATTTGAGAGCTTCATTACCCCTAAATTGAAGGGGTTTAACTACTCATTTGTGGCATTGAAGCAACACAAGTAACTTTTAACATTAAAAAGAGAAGAAAATAGAGAATAAGCAAAGAAGAGAATGTAATTAAAATACTTACAACAAAAAAATTAAGCTACACTACTTGCATGAATGTAAAACTATTCTACTAACAAAGAAAAGAAAAGAACATAAATAAAAGCATTAACATAAAAACAAAGAAAAGCGTGTAGAAAAAGGAGAAGAAAGAGGCTTGGAAGCCATTTTTATTTCATAGAACATTGAGCTTACAATTTGATCTCTTAATTTCCTAAGTAAAATGAAAGAGTAGAAGATAGTTTCATGTACATAAGAGGGCTATATATACATGCATAAAACCCTAATTTTATTTTTATGGGGCTTCCTAAAATGCCCTTTAGGAAGTGTGACCACCAAGTAACCATTAGCCACTAATTAATCCATCATTTGTTGTGCATGAAGCTTTAACCTCCACTTAAATTCCTATAAAAATTATAAAAAAATGTCCAAGTAAAAATTCTTAAATTGACACAAGCACAAAAATGACCATTTTGCCCCTGAATGAAGATGAAAATATGATGGTTTGAAAATAATTGAATTTTGGTTTTAAACATGTTAAAATGCCTAAATATGATTTTTATTTAAATAAAAAGAGATAAAATATGGATGTAAATATATGCACATTTACGTGCACATCATTTGAGTAAAGTATATATATCATGGAAAAATAGCTTAGAGTAAAGCTAAGAATATATTTTCCTTGTATAAGAATGATTTAAAAGGTTAAATAATTTTGAAAAGGTTTGCAAGAAAAAAGATAAAGTGTAGTTAACCCTAAGAAAATGATTCGGACAGTTAGTCCATTTTGATCTGGACAGCTAGTCTAGTTTGCGGGCAGTTAGCCCAGTTTTATGGACAGATAGTCCATTTGTTAGCATAACGAACCATGCTATTATATTATAGACAAATAGTCTACTTATTACCAATTTTATGGACAGATAGTCCATTTGTAAGCATAAAGGATATTGCTATTTTGATATAATCAGTTTGATTAACCAGTTTGGTTGCAGAAAAGGATTTGCAAAATATATGTTCTAAAGAGGATATTGGTGAGGGGAAACTTGTTACGCTAAGCGGCGTGATCTCTCTTAATATCAGTAAACCAAGATGTAACATAATTATTCACACCGGGCTTTATTTTTGACTCAAAGTTTTTGTTTCCCTTAAATCTCGGGTGCTCAGAATTGATTTGAGTAGGCTGAGGGTTGAGGTTTTCAAGTTTAGAAATTTTGGCGAATAAAGCTTCCGGAGACGAGTAGGTGGCCGATGGATAGCTAATTAGGAGTTACAGATTGTTTTGTTTATTTCCGCTATGTATTAAGTCAAATACGACTATATTGCTTTGATCAACTAAGAGGGCATCGTCATATGTTGCTCTTGGTGTATTTTTGTGATGGTTATAATTAATCTTTACCTGGGAAACGATATGGGATAATGTAACTTGGATATGAATTTGTTTTGAAATGTAATCAATAGAATGTTCTTTTTGGAAATCTGTGATTTTGTTCATATTCAAGTGCTTCTCATATAATGGATACCATTATCATTACCATGTTTTGTCACCAGAAGTTAATACTATGAATGAGTGCAGCATTTATAGCGTTTAGCTTTTGGCCTCCAGATAGGGGATGTTACAACATGGTATCAAAGCATGGTTTATGAAATATTTTAAACTAAAAATGGTTTTAAAAACATAATCCTAAGGAATTAGAGTAAGATGGGGTATGTGATAACGCTATAGTAATGTACTTGTACTTGCTATATATAAGTATACGCTTTATCTCTAGTCTCTTATCCTTGTTAGGTTATTTTTCTATATCTCATGAGGTTTGAATATAGATATGGAAGATAGAAGAGGAAGAGTTAACCTAGGAGGGGAGGGCACCGATGGTAATGCCAGACCTAGTACAAGGAGGACCCAAGGTTAGGCACAAGCTGAAAATGTAGGTGCCGAAGTCTCACAAGTTGAAATGGAAGCTATGTATTAGTTTTTCATGAATATGATGCAAGCGAGAGTTGCAGCTGGAGTGTTAGGAGGAGATGCTGTAGGGGCAGGAGTTCCAGAAGTTTCGGTAGTTAACCATTATGCTAAGCTGAGCCGAGATTACGCTAAGCTTGGGAGGAAGCCATTTCTGGAACAGAGGATGCTATAGAAGTGGAAAATTGGTTGCTGCACCGTGAGAGAATCTTTGCAGACTTGGGGCTCAATGATGAGTAGAAGGGGAGGTTGGCATCTAGGCAGCATCAGGGAGTCTCTTTTTTTTGGTGGAACAGTGTGACGGCTAGTGTGGACGAGGAAACTTTATCATGAGCAGATTTCAAGGGAAGGTTCCAGGAGAGGTTCATGTCTTCGATGGCATAATCAGCTCCGATCAGAAAGATTGCTGAATTAGAGCAGGAGAGATGTCTGCTCTGGAGTATGCTAGAAATTTTGAGGAGTTGGCTAGATATGGGTATGCTTTAGTGGATACTGTGATGAAGAGGAATGAGAAGTTTATTAGGGGGTTGAAGCTTGAGTTAGCCAGGGCTCATTACCTCATATTAGATATCCTTCTGACTTTGTTGTGGAGATGGCCGTAAGGCATGAGGAGATTCTGATTCTCCAGAGAAGAGTAAGGCTAAAGAAGTCCAGGTTGGGCAGAATCAGAAGAAGTTCTTTCCTAAGAAAGGTGCTCAGAAGGGTGGAGCAGCTAAGAAGGGGAAGTCTGAGATTGTTTGCTTCAAATGCGACAAGAAGGGACACTTTGCTAATGAGTGTCGTGCTAGAAAGGAAAAGGAAGTTACCGAAAAGAAGAATGTCAGGTGCTTCAATTGTGACTAGATTGGCCATAATAAAAGCTAGTGCAAGGAGCCCGGTAAGGATGGAAAGGGCAAGGTGTATGCATTGGAGCTTGCTGCTTCTAAGCCAACAACCCAGGAGAAGGGAAATGCAGTCTTGGGAGGTACGCTTCAGATTCATGGTATGTCTGTTAGCATTCTATTTGATAATGGTGCATCACATTCTTTTATATCTAGACGTTTGATAGATAAACTTAACCTAGAACATATTTAGTTACTTCCTTACTGGTTGCGAATCCAATAGGTTGGTATGCAACTCTAGGGTTGAGATGTGACTAGTTAGAGTTTAACCTATTAGGTCATACATTTGTTTGCAGTTTACATGTGTTTGATTTTGTGGAGTTTGGGATTATTCTTGGGATAGATTGGTTAAGTGAGTACGATGCTAGGATATTTTGCTCGGATAGGAAAATATCGCTTAGACACCCTGATTATAGTGATCAGATTATTTATACCATAAATGGTTCTAGTGGTGAGGTGAATGCTTTGTTGGGTGTTATGGAATTGGATGATGAGCTGAGTTGAGTTTTCGTGGTTAGAGAATTCGCGTATGTTTTTGAGCCTGTAATTGGGTTGCCGCCGGAACAAGCCATCGAGTTTCGGATAGATTTGGTTCTGGGGGTAGAACCAGTGAGTAGGCCGCCAAGCAAGATGACCCCTACAAAGATGAGGGAGTTAAAAGTGAAATTGATGGATTTAGAAAGCAAGAGTTTTATCGGACCAAGTAGTTCGCCTTGGGGAGCAGCCGTAGTGTTTGCTAAGAAGCCGGACGGATCGTTGAGGCTATGTATCGACTATCGTAAGTTGAATGAAAGGATGAAAAAGAATTGATATCCATTGCTGATGATTGACGATTTGTTCGACCAGTTGAGTGGAGCCAAGGTATTCTCGCAGTTGGATTTGGCGACAGGTTTCCATCAGCTCAGGGTAGCAGAGGATAGTACACCATTGACGGTGTTTAGGACCAGATATGGGTTATACAAATGGTTAGTTATGCCGTTCAGATTGACTAATGCGCCGACTTTCTTTGTGGATTTGATGAACCGGGTTTTCTAAGAGCATTTGGATAGGTTCGTATTGGTTTTTATATATGACATCTTGATATACTCTAAGGATGAAAGAGAGCATGAAGTTCACCTTAGAGTGCTGCTTGAGACGCTGAGGTAGCATCAGCGAAAAGCGAAGATTTTGTCATTTCTGGAAGAAAGAAGTGAAGTTTCTTTGTCATGGTCTTAGAGGAAGGGTTGTCAGTAGATACAACTAAGATTGAAGCGGTGAATAGTTGGAAGAGACCCGAGACAGTGATGGAAATAAAGAGTTTCCTTGGGTTGGCTAGTTATTATTGGAGGTTCATTAAGGATTTTTCGCGGATAGCGGCATCGATGACCGAACTAACGATAAAGGATGTAAAGTTTCTATGGACCGATAAGTGTAAGAAGCATTCCAAAGTTTGAAACACTTATTGACCCATGCACTGATGTTGGTTGTTCCAGAAGGGAATCGGGATTTGGTAGTTTATACTGATTCATGTGGAACAAGATTAGGAGCGGTGCTAATGTATAGTGGTAAAGTGATTACCTATGCTTCTAGACATCTCAGACTACATGAGGTTAGGTATCTGACGCATGATTTGGAATTGGCTGCGGTGATTTTTGCATTGGAGGTGTGGAGACATTACCTTTTGAGAGAGAGGTTTGAGTTATATACAAATCATAAGTTGCTGAAGTATTTGTTCTCTCAGAAGGAGTTGAACATGAGACAGTAGAGGTGGTTAGAATTTATCGTAGCTTATGATTTTGGAATTGAGTATACACCAGGAAAATGCAACAAGGTTGTGGATGCACTTAGCAGGAGACATCAAAATGCAATGTTGGTAGTGATCGCTGAGTGGAAAGATTTGGAAGCGTTAGCAAATTGCAGTGGAAATCTGAGGCGGGGTCTAGCGGAGAAACCATAGTTTTATCTTATTTAGAAGTTCGACCAGTGATGATCGAAAGGATTGCTTCTAAACAGGAAGAAGATCCAGTGTTAGCTAAGCGGATCAGGAAGTAAAGAGATGGAACCGAGAGCGATGACTTGAAAGATTTCAGTCTTGACCAGAATAGGAGGTTAAGAAAGAATGGAAGATTATGTGTTCTGAGTGTAGGAAACATAAGGAAAGAAGTCTTAGAGGAATGCTATAATTCGAAGTTGTCTATTCATCCAAGAGGTACTAAGGTGTATCAGGATATGAAAAGAAGTTTCTTCTGGGAAGGTATGAAGTAGGATATTGGTTTATGGGTAATGCAATGCTTGATTTTCCAACGGGCAAGGGCCAAACACCAGGAGCCAAGTGGATTGCTTAAGCCATTAAATATTCTGGTATGGAAATGGGATTCTATTTCTATGGATTTTATTGACGGGTTGCCAAGGTCGAACAAAGGAAATGATAGTATATGGGTCATAATGGACAGATTGACTATGAGTGCCCATTTCATTCCAGTTAGGTCAACCAGAACGGCACCTGTTTTGGCAAAGTTGTTTATGAAGAATGTAGTTAGACCGCATGGAATTCCTGGTAGCATAGTTAGTGATAGAGATTCCTTATTCACTAGCATGTTCTAAAAGAGTCTGCATGGAGTTTGGGGAACCAAGCTCAAGATGAGTACCGCTTACCATCCGCAGACAGATGGGCAAACAGAGTGAGTTAACAAAATCTTCGAGGATTTGTTGAGAGCTTGTGCTCTAGATTTTAGAGGATCATGGGAGGACTGTAACACCCCATACCCCTTAGTATACCTAAAAGGACACACTAAAAGATGTGGTGCATTGTAGATATACTTAAAACTAGCAAAGACTAAGATTCACAAGACAAAATAGATAAAAACAATGGAAACAATTAAAATAATAATTTGCTAAAAGTCAAACTTCATAATATAAAATTATAAAACCAAATACATCATATGTCTCATGAAATCAAAACCTCAGTCTCATAAATATCAGAGTACAAACTATTCCTTACAAAGTGATAGTACATGGAAAAGCTAAAAAATGAAAATAAAAAAGAGAAATACATAAGAAATCTCTGCCAAAGAACTCACCAAGTGTCTACAATCTATCGTCCTTGCTCTTGCTAGCCTATGGGGGGAAAAGGAGAAAATGGAGGAGTGAGTCAGACTAAAATTCTGGTGAATGATAGTAATTACTAGAATCTTTAAGCAAAGTAAAAGTAATAGACTTTACAACAGTTCTAGTATATAAAAGAAAAGAAAGGAAATAGAGAGAAGGAATAAGCTGGAAATAAATACGAATTAACTAAATTGACATAATTGATTAACTTTGATTGTTTGCACTCGTCTTTGATAGCTACTTCGATTAGGCTGAATTCCTAATCCTATAATTAGGTTGAAATCCTAATTCTACCATTTGATCGGCCTGCTACTCCATAGAATCTACTGTGGACCGGACGCTAAAGCTCCCTACGCAGTAGACATTGGTGTCTATGAAAGGCACACACTAAGCGCTTGGAACTCATAACGAATACTGAGCACCCGAATGGAAGTCGCACACGTAACCACCACCATGCTCATCTTACCTGTTATTCCACCTATTGGGTCTTCTTATTACCTCAAGCTCCAGCAAAAGCATGCCCCTCGTCTCACTTCAGGATTATGTGAGACACCTTGTCTTTCTTCAGGGTTATGTGAGACACCTCGTCTCACTTCTGGGTTATATGAAACACCGTGTCCATAGAAATAATAGGGGAAATGCTGTTGGTATGGCCCGTCATCCAAACAATATCTAGTGGCGCCCCTTTTCCCAAATCCCAATGATTTGGACTTATACTTATTAACCATTTACTCCCGTTATTAACATAAGCATGCCCCTCGTCTCACTTCAGGATTATGTGATACACCTCGTCTCACTTCAGGGTTATGTGAGACACCTCATTTCACTTCAGGATTATGAGAAACACCGTGTCCATAAAAATAGGGGAATGTTATTTGGTACAGGTCCTACTTTAATTCTTTGCTTATTAACTTAGATAAATTATTCAAATAAGCCTTTATTATTGTTCTCACTATCTATGCTTATTAATTTATCCTAAGTCGTAAAATAATCCTCATACCGTTCTGTTTTCTTATTATAACCTATGTTATAATCATTCTTATTACTTAACCCAAGGTCTAAGTGTGAAAATAAACTTCTTTTATCATATATTCTTTTTAGTTATAATTCTAAGTTATAAATAGTCCAATTATCTTTAATTAGTCCAATTCTAACATCAATATCATAATTAGACTCAATTTCAATCTTAATTCCATTTTTATTACAGTCTTTACAATTTACATTTTATCTTTCGTTATTTCAGTATTCTTATAATTTTAATCCATATTCACGTTTAATCTATTCTAATCCATACGCGAAAAAGAAGGAGAAAAAGAAAACTAAAAATAGAAGAAAATCCAAAGCATAGGAAAAAGATGTAAATAACGCTTAAATAACAGTAAATAAATTAAAATACCGTAAATAAATGGAAAAGCTATAATTAACAGAAATAAACTAAAATTAATTTAAAAGAATAGCTAAAAGAAATAGACTGAAAATAATTCTAAAAATTGTAAATAAACTACTAAAAAGGTTATTCCAAAAATCATAGTAAAACTACAACTATTGGAAATCCTATTATTTTAAATTACTTAAAGAAATCTAAAATAATTACAATCACTCACCCGAGGTAAAAGCTAGAATCCTTTTTTTTACAGCAACCAAAATTCTCTTGAAATCTCCTCTAATTTGTACGATCTCCATCTTTTATTTGAATATATATATATATATATAATATAATTTTATTTTATAAATGAAGAATGTAGGTTAATATTTGAGAGAGAGAAATGGAGGCTAGGTTTTGATTTTAGAGTGAAAACCTAGGTTAGTTGTAACAACCCTATATTTTTGCAGTTATTTTTAAATTATTTTAAATTAAATGTTATGTCAATATTTTACTTTTAAAACATTTTAGAAGTATAGTTATAATTTTTCCAAAGTTAATTTTATTTTTGTTTGCAATTTTTAATCTAGTTTCAATATTATAAGCTATTTTCTTTATTTACTTTTATTTTCTTTTTATTTTTACTATGAATAATTATTTATTTTCATTTTCACTTTATTTTTTTTGTCTTTTATTTTTATTTACTGATTTTTTTTGTTTACATTGAATTAAAAAGAAAGTGGAAATTTGAAGAGACTAAAGCTTTAAAACATTTGATTTTTAACTTTATAGACCTTTCATTGTTTTTGGCCGTTCAAAACATCTATTGTAGCCGTGAGTTTTTAATTGTTTTTCACATGAGAAAGCTTCTCATTCATCACAAATTTTGTCCATAAACATTTCTGAAAATATTTGGTAATGGCTTCTTCATTTTCTACCTTTTTCTCTTCATTTTCTATTAAAATTTTCCATTGTTTTGCTTGGCTTCTTCATAGCTTTGCTCGGCCATCCCCCCACCATCTTCACCGACCATCACCTTCACCATATTCCCTTCACCATCCACGGCACACCCTCCTCCTCCTCTGACCAGTTCAGGCCGTGATACCCTATGATGCAAAACACCACAAAAACAATGTCAAACTCCAAAACAATGTACATAGGCGAGCTCATAGTTCACCACTCCTTCATTTTTGACTTCGGTCACCAACATAGCCGCTACCACCAGCACGTGACCATCACCCTAGCCTTGTTTCAGATCTGATCAGACCTGTAGCAGCCCCTGGCCGAGCCCCACTTGACATAGGTCGAGCCTAGATGTTGAACCAAACCCCTTTTTGCCTTGTCTATTTGCCTTCCTTACTTTTGTAACTCCCACCCCTTTGCATTCTCTTGCCTAACCATGCCATATTGATCCAAACCCGAGCCATCTCAACCTATAAACATGTGTGGCCAAACCTATATAGTGTTATGGTCGAGCAAATGTTGAGTTGTAGTCAAACAATCTTGTTTTCAAAGCTTGGTGATGTCTTTTGCAATTTGAATTTCAATTTGTTTCAATATAATCTTTTGTATTGTATTTATATTTATATTTTGCTTTGTTTATTTTGTGAATACAAGATTAACATCTTGGCTCTCTCTCCATTCAAATCTAGCCGTGCTATCGTGCTTTCTGGATTTTCATTTGTGTGTTTTATTTGCAAACTCCAGCGTAAAAAGGTGAGTATTCACACATGACATTTATACTTATATAAATGGTGAAGTGACAACAAGTGAATGTGTATAAACTATTGTATCATGTTATACCTGCCTGTGATGTAATTTATATGATGTTAAACCCTGTTATAAACTTATCACATCATCTGCTATGTTATATTTTATTTTACAGTTTATTTATTTCTGTTAATCACACTGCAAGTTCCCTGTAGAATAGAATCACTATGGGTTGAAATGATACATACCCGAACGGACTTTAGAATAGGAAAAAAATCGTTATGGGCTGAAATGATAAGCCCGAGCGATTTTTATTTATTTTTATTTACTTGGGATTGCGGGTTTGAAATGATAAAACTCGGATTTTCTTTGTAAATTACGGGTTGAAATGATAGATTATCCGTATCACATGACTTAGGATAGAAAATATTATACAGACCCGTGGTTATTTTATATAGTTTTCTGGAAAAAATTTAGTATTTTAAAATGTAAAAATATGATAATTTGATTTAAATTGAATTAAAAACGATTTAATAAAGTGATAATGATTTTTCTATGTATTAAAAATGTTAAATAAATGAATAGAAAAATTGTGATTTGAAACATAACTAAAATTGGAAATTTTGATTTGATTTTTTATGGAAGTTTAAGATAATTAAATTAAAATGGAAATTAAGTTTTATTTGTGAAAATGGGAATTTAAATTTAAGTGTTAAAGTAAATTATTAAAAATGAAAAGAATGGGAAATGGTACACTTGAATTTAATAAGTGAAATTTTGGAAAATTTGATTTTTATTGTAAAAATTTTCTTTATAAAAACCATAAGTTAAAGGTATTTGAATGAACATTTTTGATGTGGAAAAATATGGTTTTTATAAGTTAAATGATTTAAATTGAAGTTTATTTGTGGCTGGAATTCTATTTAAAATCTGGAAATTCTTTAGTAACACTTCAGAAATACTATCGTTTCTGAAAATGAACTAAAAACTGAACTAATAGAATCTGCAGCACTTTGTAAGTGCTGTAGTTGCAGAGGTGAACTAAAAGGAAATTTAACTAAGGGCTATCACAGCACTTTGCAAGTGCCGTCTTTGCTGAATTGAATTAAATCTTTAATTTGAACCCTGAACTACTACAGTAGTTTTGTAGATGCTGGCTTTTCTGAATTGAACTATTTTTCCACTAAAACTGAACTATTACAGCAGTTTATAAATGCTGTCTTTGCTGAATTGAATTGTTTTCAAATATAACTTACCGCAACACTTTCTAAATGCTGTGAAAGCTGGAATTTTAATGTTTTCAAGTAATTAAATGAATAAATGAATTCAGAAAAGACTAGATTTTTGGGAATTGAATTTGATTTGAAAGAACATTGACTTTACTTTTTAAATGGTTTAAACGAAGTATTTTAATATGAAATATAAACTATTTTTGAAATTTATAACCATGGGTTATAATAACGATTGGTTGTTAAAGAGAGCGGGATCGGATATGGACATACTCTCTGTCGATACCGAAAACCACTTTAACAACTGTGTACGCGCTGGAGTTTCCAGAATGAAATAGGATGATGGCGACGATTCTAAAGGTATATACGTGGACCAAACTCCCGTGAGTTGGCATAAGGTGGCTAAAACAGGAGCGATTCTCGGGCCAATGAGGTAGCACCTCTGATCGGACACACTTCTTTGATACCATTCTATTACTTTTGTGATTGATTGGGTGCACCCCTTGATTTGGGAGTGTTGTTCGAGGTGGGCGGTAGTGGCTGCTATGCGTTTCCACCAGCCCGAATGCGTAATTGGTATATCTACCCTGGCATTGCCTTGTTGTGCCGTGTCACCAACCATTGCGAGCTTTACTACGAGTTGTGATTTCTCCCGTAGCCTATGGAGTATCGAGGGTAGCCCCCATTCTGGGAGTATGCTAATACTGGATAGACTACTGGGACTATTACGTGTTAAGGTGGAAAATGTAAAGCCTTAATGCTATTTAAAAGTATGTTTATTTTATTATTAGACATTATTATAATAGCGAATATTACTACATAGTAGATAGTTTAACGGATCCTTAAAGAATGGACGATCCCAAGCATTCTTTAAGTTACTTGTTCCTCTTATTACAGTTCACTTGAGTTGGTTTACATTGTATGAGTATGTATGTCCTGACTCGAGTGTTTGTGTTTTATTTACGCTCGGGTCAGCCTGAGTATTCACAGCTTTGGACTTCACTTTCTGGAGCTAGGAATCGCTGGAGATTCTGCTTATCTAGTTGCTATTTATTTCCGTTCAGTATTTTTATGACATATGTATTGGGGATTTCTACTGTACTTGTTTCAGAACTGTATTTGTTTTCAGACTATGTATTTTGTATCTGCTTTTGAGACTCTGTATTGTAGTGGCTTCATGAACTACTATTTATTTCATTTTCCACTGCGAGTTATTCTGATATTCTGTGTCTGTGATTCTGTGAATGATTTATTTGCATCAAATTTTATTACAATATGTTATTTTGCATTATTCAAGTCTGACATGTGTGGATTATTATCGTTTTGAATGGTCCAAAATAGTGGGTCGTTACATTTGGTATCAGAGCCAAGTTTTTAGGCAAACCTTAGCTTATGGAGCAAAAACTCATTAGAGATAGGGTAGAAATACCCTAGAATAAGTGAAATCAACCTCAGAATCATTTCTTTGTGAGAGAACGTATTTTCAAAATATAAATTGATTTTTAAATGATTTTTCAAAGGATTTTTCAAAGATTATTTTGATATAAAATTTTCTTGTTTTAAAGGCAAATTTTTCTAAACTTCCTTCTTTTCGTATCTACCTTGTTAGAAATTTCTTTAATTAGGATATTCATCCAAGTGATTTTATCTTGTCTTATCTTATCTTATCTTATCTTATCTTTGTCTTCTCTGTACCTTTGTCCTAAAATTCATTCTTGATATTTTCAGGATGAATCGTGGAAATGCCAGAGGTAGGGGTCGTGGTACTGCCCCAGCTCCTCAACCTGCTGCACCTGTTAGGTTTACTGTTCTCTGTAAGGAATTCTCTCAGCTTGGTGGTACCAAGTTTACCGGTTCAGAGAGCATTATCGAAGCCCATCAATGGTTACGGAGTTTAGAGAGGATTTTTACTGGTCTCGAGAATTATGATGCCTAGAAGCGTCAATTAGCAGCTTGGCAGCTGCAAGAGTCAGCCTTGGATTGGTGGGAGTCTGTTACAGCGCACACTAACGAGGGTGATATTTCGTGGGAGCAGTTTAGGTATCCTTTGTGTAATCTTGAATTTTGTTCCCATTTCCTTTCTTTTGAATCTATCTTAAGTCTTGTTCTGTATCTTCTTCCAGGGAGGCTTTTGTGGCAAAATGGATGCCCGAAGCCGGAAAATCTCAGCTTTATCGTGAATTCATGGATCTCAAGCAGGGTACCTTGTCCTTTTCTGAGTATGAGCGGAAGTTCAACGAACTTTCCAAGTTTGGTCCTGGCCTTATTGTTACCCAGATTAAGAAGAATGAAAAGTTCATAGCTGGAGCTCGCCCAGAGTTCTATGATCGTCTCATTTCACATGTTCATGGCACTTTCACCGAGCTTATGGATATGGCTATTCGTTATGAGAACCCTACTTCCAAGGGTCCTGCTGTTGCTAGTGCTCCTGCATCTCAGTCTTCCTCTGCTAACTCTAAGAAGAGAAAGCCTAATTTCCATCAGTAGAAGAAGAATTGGCTCAAGCATCCAGGATTGGGATCTTCATCATCTTCTCCTTCTCAGAGGCACCCTATCGACCTTTCTACCATTACCTGCTTCAAGTGTGATCAAAAGGGACACCATGCTAATAGTTGCCCTACTTCAGTTGGTGCTGCGGTTCCTCCACCTCAGGGTACCAGGAACAATCTCTGTCATGTCTGTCTTTAGCCTGGTCATTTCAAGAATGATTGTCCGTTGTATCAGAAGGGCAAGCCATATGGTATTTTTGCTGTTACCTCTGCTTCTTCACCTGCTCCACTTGCACCTACTCCTGCTCCTAGTGTTGATTAAGGTACTCTTCAGGGCACCTTTTATTTATTTAAGCATCATGTTCGTGTTTTATTTGATACTGGAGCTTTGCATAGTTTTATTTCTATGGCTATTTGTGATAAGTTTGAGCATCGCCTTTCTCCTAAGTATGCTTCTGTTCCTTTATGGGTTTCTAATCCTATTGGGGGACCCGCGAACCTTAATATAATTTGTAGAGGAGTGAAACTTCTCCATTCTGATCATCGCTTTAGTGGTGATTTCTATGTTCTTGGTTTTGATACTTTTGATTTATTACTTGGGGATGATTGGTTAAGGAATCATGATGCTCACATCTCTTGTGAATCCCGAACTGTTTCTCTTGAGGATGATCGGGGTAATTCTTTGGTTATTCAGTGTCGTATGCCTTATGATTGTGCTGGCAGCTTTATTTATTCTCTGGATTCTTCTCCTGTTGATCTTCAGTCGACTCGTGTGGTCAAACTTTATCCCGATGTATTTGGTGAAGTCACTGCTTTACCTCCTAAGTGGGAAATTGATTTCCGTATTGATCTTATTCCTGGAGCTCGACATGTAGTTCTTTCTCCTAGAAGAATGGCACCCCGCGAGAAGGTTGAGTTGGGAAAGCAAATTGAGGACTTGTTCTCCAAGGGTCTGATCAGACCTAGCTATTCAGAATGGGTAGAAGCGGTGGTTTTCGTCACTAAGTCCGATGGTTCTCTCCGGATGTGTGTTGATTATAGGGAGCTGAACAAGCTCACTATGAAAAACAGATATCCAATGCCTCGCATCAATGATATGTTTGATCAACTTTATGGTGTTACTGTTTTCTCTCAGCTTGATCTTGCCTCAGGTTTCCACCAGCTCAGAGTTGCTGAGGAAAGTATTCCCAAGACTGCTTTCCGTACTGAGAATGGATTCTTTGAATGGTTAGTCATGCCTTTCGGGTTGACTAATGCTCCCGCTTTCTTTGTTGATTTGATGAATCGTGTTTTTCGTGATGTGCTTAATAAATTTGTTCTAGTCTTTGTTGATGATATTCTCATTTTCTCTAAGTCTGAGGAAGAGCATGAGTCACATTTGAAATCTGTTCTTGAGACTCTTAGAAATCATCAGTTGAAGGCTAAATTTTCTAAATTCCATTTCTGGAAGGATGAAGTCCGATTCCTCGGGCATATTGTTTATGGTAATGGAGTCTCTATTGATCCTGTCAAGATCGCTGCGATCAATGATTGGGAAACTCCTAGGACTCCAACTGATATCCGTAGTTTTATGGGCCTTGTTGGTTACTATCGGAGATTCATTGAGAATTTTTCTCGGATTGCTGCACCTCTCACCGCTTTGACTCAAAAGAATGCTAAGTTTATTTGGAGTGATGAGTGTAAGGCTGCATTCAGTGAGTTAAAGCACAAGCTTACTTCTGCACCAGTTCTTACCGTTCCAAATGGAAATGAGGGATTAACGGTATACACTGATGCTTTTCGTGAAGGTTTGGGAGCTGTTCTGATGCAAGATGGGAAGGTCATTGCTTATGCTAGTCGTAAGTTGAAGACCCATGAAGCCAATTATGCTGCTCATGACTTGGAGTTGCTTGCTGTAGTCTTTGCTTTGAAGCTTTGGAGACATCATCTTTTGGGTACTAAGTTTGAGCTTTTCAGAGATCATCAGTCTTTGAGATATATTTTCACTCGGAAGGATTTGAATCAGAGACAAGTTAGGTGGTTAGAGTTTCTTGCTTCTTATGACCTCGACATCAACTATACCCCTGGGAAAGCTAATGTTGCGGCAGATGCTTTGAGTCGGAAGAAGGCTATGTTGTGTCAGCTTGTTGTTTCTTCTCCTCTTTTGGATCGTATCATGGCTAGGCAGGATGAGGATCAGATGCTTAGATTGATTAAGGATAATGTTCGTAGTAGGGTTGGAGGTAGTAGTCTTGATGGCAGTGGAGCTCAGGTCGATGATAGAGGTGTTTTGAGGATTAATAATAGGATTTGTATCCCGAATGTTGATGGATTGAGACAGGAGTTACTTTGGGAGAATCATCAGTCCAGACTTTCTATTCATCCGGGAGTGACCCAGATGTATCAGGATATGAAGAAGTTGTATTGGTGGAGAGGTATGAGGCGTGATATCTCCATTTTTGTTAGTAGGTCTGAGACTTGTCAGCAAGTCAAGGCAGATCATCAGAATACCCCTGGTTTGTTGTAGCCTCTTGAGATTCCCAATTGGAAGTGGGAACAGGTTTCTATGGATTTCATTGATGGATTACCGAGGACTAGGAGGGGTAATGAGAGTATCTAGGTTATTGTGGATAGATTGACCAAATCAACTCCTTTCATTCCGGTCAAGTCTACCCGTTCTGCTTCTAGTTTGTCTGAGATCTACATGAGGGAGATTGTTCATCTCCATGGTGTTCCTCTCAGTATTGTTTATGATCGTGATCCTATCTTTACTAGTCAGTTTTGGAAAGCTTTTCTGGTATCTTTGGGTACTCATCTGAATCTGAGCACTGCTTACCATCCACAGACCGACTGTCAAACAGAAAGGGTGAATCAGATTCTAAAAGATCTTCTTTGTGCTTGTGTGCTTGATTATGGAGGATCTTGGGAAGATCATCCCCATCTTGTCGAATTTACCTATAACAATAGTTATCAGGTATAATTTCTATCTTTTTTTTGATCTTATCTTAATCTTTTATCTATCTCATTTCTATCTTTGAATTCAGGCCAGTATTAAGACGTCTCCATTAGCTGCTCTCTACGGATGACCTTGTAGATCTCCATCTTTCTGGATTGAATCCGGTAATCGTTTGGTTCTTGGTCCTGAGATGATTTTAGAGGCTTTTGAGAGAGTTGAGGAGATTAGGAGGAAGATGAGGATTGCTCAGGATAGGCAGAAGAAGTATGCTAATCGTCGTAGGAGGAGTTTGGAGTTTGCGGTAGGTGATTTGGTTTTTCTTAAGGTCTCTCCCTTAAGAAATGTTATTCGTTTTGGTCGTAGAGGGAAGCTTTTTCCTTGGTTTGTTGGTCCTTTCCGCATTGTGGAAAGAGTTGGTTCTTTGGCTTATCGTCTGGATTTGCCCGAGAAGTTCTCTGGAGTGCATAATGTATTCGACGTTTCTCATCTTCGTCGCTATCTGCATGATCCATCTCTTATTTTTTAGTCTTCTGCTCTTGATAGTTTGGATATTGAGCCTAATCTGACTGTCGAGAGGAAGCCACTTCATATTGTCGATAGAGGTACGAAGCAGCTAAGAAGGAAATCTGTTAGTCTGGTCAAAGTTCAGTGGAGTACTGAAGATCGAGACTGTACCTGGGAGACGGAGGAGAGCATTCGTGCTTCGAATCCGGAATTGTTTGTTTCAGGTACTATTTTCTTTTCTATCTTGCTTTTTCTTTGTTTTCCTTGTTTAGTTCTTTTCGAGGACGAAAAGGTTTGAGTGGGGGAGAGTGTAACAACCCTATATTTTTGCAATTAGTTTTAAATTATTTTTAAATTATTTTAAATTAAATGTTATGTCAATATTTTATTTTTAAATTATTTTAGAAGTATAGTTATAATTTTTCCAAAGTTAATTTTATTTTTGTTTGCAATTTTTAATCTAGTTTCAATATTATAAGCTATTTTCTTTATTTATTTTTATTTTATTTTTATTTTTCCTATGAATAATTATTTATTTTCATTTTCACTTTATTTTGTTTGTCTTTTATTTTTATTTACTGAATTTTTTTTGTTTATATTGAATTAAAAAGAAAGTGGAAATTTGAAGAGACTAAAGCTTTGAAACATTTTACTTTTCACTTTCTAAACCTTTCATTTTTTTTGGCCGTTCAAAACATCTATTATAGCCATGAGTTTTTAATTGTTTTTCACGTGAGAAAGCTTCTCATTCATCACAAATTTTGGCCATAAACATTTCTAAAAATATTTGGTAATGGTTTCTTCATTTCTATTAAAATTTTCCATTGTTTTGCTAGGCTTCTTTATAGCTTTGCTCGGCCATCCCCTCCACCATCTTCACCGACCATCACCACCACCATCTTCCCTTCACCATCCATGGCACACCCTCCTCCTCCTCTGACCTGTTCAGGCCATGACACCCTATGAAGCAAAACACCATAAAAACAATGTCAAACTCCAAAACAATGTACATAGCCGAGCCCATAGTTCACCACTCCTTCATTTTTGACTTTGGCCACCCCCATAGCCACCACCACCAGCACGTGACTATCACCCTAGCCTTGTTCCAGATCTGATCAGACCTGTAGCAGCCCCTGGCCAAGCCCCACTTGACATAGGCCGAGCCTAGATGTTGAACCAAACCCCTTTTTGCCTTGTCTATTTGCCTTCCTTACTTTTGTAACTCCCACCCCTTTGCATTCTCTTACCTAACCATGCCATATTGATCCAAACCCGAGCCATCTCAACCTATAAACATGTGTGGCCGAACCTATATAGTGTTATGGTCGAGCACTTGTTGAGTTGTAGTCAAACAATCTTATTTTCAAAGCTTGGTGATGTCTTTTGCAATTTCATTTTCAATTTGTTTCAATATAATCTTTTGTATTGTATTTATATTTATATTTTGCTTTGTTTATTTTGTGAATACAAGATTAACATCTTGGCTCTCTCTCCATTCAAATCTAGTCGTGCTATCGTGCTTTCTGGATTTTCATTTGTGTGTTTTATTTGCAAACTCCAGCGTAAAAAGGTGAGTATTCACACATGACATTTATACTTATATAAATGGTGAAGTGACAACAAGTGAATGTGTGTAAACTATTGTATCATGTTATACCTACCTGTGATGTAATTTATATGATGTTAAAACATGTTATAAACTTGTCACATCATCTGATATGTTATATTTTATTTTACTGTTTATTTATTTCTGTTAATCACACTGCAAGTTCCCTGTAGAATAGAATCACTATGGGTTGAAATGATACATACCCGAACGGACTTTAGAATAGGAAAAAAATTGTTATGGGCTGAAATGACAAGCCTGAGCGATTTTTATTTATTTTTATTTACTTGGGATTGCGGGTTTGAAAAGATAAAACCCGGATTTTCTTTGTAAATTACGGATTGAAATGATAGATTATCCGTATAACTTGACTTTGGATAGAAAATATTATACAGACCCATGGTTATTTTATATAGTTTTCTGGAAAAAAAATTAGTATTTTAAAATGTAAAAATATTAATTTGATTTAAATTGAATTTAAAATGATTTAATAAAGTGATAATGATTTTTCTATATATTAAAAATCTTAAATAAATGAATAGAAATTAAATAAGTGAAATTTTGGAAAATGGTACACTTGAATTTAAATTAAAGTGTTAAAGTAAATTATTAAAAATGAAAAGAATGGGAAATGGTACACTTGAATTTAATAAGTGAAATTTTGGAAAATTTGATTTTTATTGTAAAAATTTTCTTTATAAAAACCATAAGTTAAAGGTATTTGAATGAACATTTTTGATGTGGAAAAATATGATTTTTATAACTTAAATGATTTAAATTGAAGTTTATTTGTGGCTAGAATTCTATTTAAAATCTGGAAATTCTTTAGTAACACTTTAGAAATGCTATCGTTTCTGAAAATGAACTAAAAACAGAACTAATAGAATATGCAGCACTTTGTAAGTGCTGTAGTTGCAGAGGTGAACTAAAAGGAAATTTAACTAAGGGCTATCACAGCACTTTGCAAGTGCCGTCTTTGCTGAATTGAATTAAATCTTTAATTTGAACCCTGAACTACTACAGCAGTTTTGTAGATGCTGCCTTTTCTGAATTGAACTATTTTTACACTAAAACTGAACTATTACAGCAGTTTATAAATGCTGTCTTTGCTAAATTGAATTGTTTTCAAATATAACTTACCGTAGCACTTTCTAAATGCGTGGAAGCTGGAATTTTAATGTTTTCAAGTATTTAAGTGAATAAATGAATTCAGAAAAGGCTAAATTTTTAGGAATTGAATATTTGATTTGAAAGAACGTTGACTTTACTTTTTAAATGGTTTAAATGAAGTATTTTGATTTAAAATATAAACTATTTTTGAAATTTATAACCACGGGTTATAATAACGATTGGTTGTTAAAGAGAGCGGGATCAGATATGGACATACTCTCTGTCGATACCGAAAACCACTTTAACAACTGTGTACGCGGTGGATTTTCCAGAATGAAGTAGGATGGTGGCGATGATTCTAAAGGTATATACGTGGACCCAACTCCCATGAGTTGGCATAAGGTGGCTAAAACGGGAGCGATTCTCGGGCCAATGAGGTAGCACCTCTGATCGGACACACTTCTTCGATACCATTCTATTACTTTTGTGATTGATTGGGTGCACCCCTTAATTTGGGAGTGTTGTTCGAGGTGGGTGGTAGTGGCTGCTATGCGTTTCCACCAGCCCGGATGCGTAATTGGTATATCTACCCTGGCATTGCCTTGTTATGCCGTGTCACCTACCATAGCGAGCTTTACTACGAGTTGTGATTTCTCCCGTAGCCTGTGGAGTATCGAGGGTAGCCCCTATTCTGGGAGTATGCTAATACTGGATAGACTACTGGGACTATTACGTGTTAAGGTGGAAAATGTAAAGCCTTAATGCTATTTAAAAGTATGTTTATTTTATTATTAGACATTATTATAATAGCGAATATTACTACATAGTAGATAGTTTAACGGATCCTTAAAGAATGGGCGATCCCAAACATTTTTTGAGTTACTTGTTCCTCTTATTACAGTTCACTTGAGTTGGTTTACATTGTATAAGTATGTATGTCCTGACTCGAGTGTTCGTGTTTTATTTACGCTCGGGTCAGCCTGAGTATTCACAGCTTTGGACTTCACTTTCTGGAGCTAGTAATTGCTGGAGATTCTGCTTATCTAGTTGCTATTTATTTCCATTCAGTATTTCTACAACATATGTATTTGGAATTTCTACTGTACTTGTTTCAGAACTGTATTTGTTTTCAGACTATGTATTTTGTATCTGCTTTTGAGACTCTGTATTGTAGTGGCTTCATGAACCACTATTATTTTATTTTTCGCTGCGAGTTATTTTGTGTCTGTGATTCTGTGAATGATTTATTTGCTCCAAATTCTATTACAATCTGTTATTTTGCATTATTCAAGTTTGACATGTGTGGATTATTGTCGATTTGAATGGTCCAAAATAGTGGGTCGTTATATTAGTTTAGGTCCTATCTATAGTGTTTTAGGTGTGCTTTCAACCATAGATTAGAATCTCTAGAAACTTCTGCTGACTCATTGCTGTGTCAAATCTTACAATATGCCTTGTCAGCACCTTATCTTATATTTAATTTAATTAATTAAACCCATAATAATATACAAACTATAAATAACGCTTTCTTCTCCTTAATTAATTTCTAATTTATGACATTTTATTTCATATTAAATTTCCATGCGTCTCTCTTTATTCGCATGTTTCATTTCAGTTTTCAACATCCCATTTAATTTACATGTTTACGTCTGAAATAAATAAAGAAACAACATATCAATATCTTTCCACATTTACATCCGAAATAAGTAAATTAACATATCAATATTTCTCCATGTTTATGTCTAAAATAAATTAATAAATAACTAGAAGTTCTTAAGCAAGTATTGTACATATTCACGTTTGAATTAATTGGATGAATAACATGTGAATTGTTATGTCAAATTCTATATATTCAATTTTGAATTCATTAAATAACATGCGAATAGTTTTATCTACATTTTTTCCATATTCACATCTGTTGTAATTAGATAAATAACATATGTCCACAAACGTGTATATATGTTGTGTATTAATTAGTAACCTAATTCTTTACCTTTAAATTGAGCAATCAATTCCATTAATTGATTGGTATTAATATTTTTATGTTTAAAAATCAAACTGACCCTTATTCTTTACTAACAAAGAAATAACATACCTTATATTTTCTATAAGAAATGTAATCCTTCCATAATACACTCTTGCCTTTTCTTTTCAAAATATAACGTTTATTTTATTAAATGTCATCTTTTTATAAATATATGGTTACATTTTCTCTCATTTACAATAACCCATCTCATTTGAACATCGTCATCTAAATTTATAAAAGTAGATGCCTTCTTTTTAAATACACCGTTATACCCTTTTTTTCCTCTTTTGTAACAAAACAAACTCCTTGTTTATAAAATCATATATATATTCAAAAATGAGAAGTTTATTTTATTTTTCTCAGAACATGCATTTATTTTTATTTAAAATGTTCATTCCATTTTGACACAAATGCAAGTTCTTATATTAAACTCAATCATTATAATTTAATTCCATTTTCCCTTTCTAATTGAAACATTTCAATAAATCTAATGCCAATTAATTTCAATACTAATTTCAAACAAATTCTAATTGTAAACAACATTTCTTTTCACTTATAATTATTTATTAATTCCTCCTTAAATTTTGGGTTGTTACATTCTCCACTCCTTAAGGGATTTCATCCTCGAAATCTCCAAGGATAGAAGAATGAAATAAAAGTTTTCATCCAAGTTCTACAACCAACTACTCAACCATCACCCATTACATCCATTGTCCTTAAGTTTTTCTAATGCGATTTATGATACTTATGCAATTAGTATAGTTTCCATGTCCCTAACTAATGCAAAAGATTAGGCAGTCCACTGATTCGGTTGACCTCCTTTTATGTAATCATGTCCGTGCCATGTATCCAAATGAATGCAAAAATTCTCTAATGATAACTGATAGTTCTATATGCGTGCTACAATCATCATCCAAATGCAACAATCATATGATAATCATCCATTTATAGCAACCATGGAATAAAATAAAATGCAAATGCGCACACATCCATATGCATATGCTCTAGTGTCGTAGTTAGGCCGATCCCTAAAAGATAACAGTGCCTAGTGTAAGTATATGCGTCCATTAGTATTAACTAGCAAACACTTGCAACCACTAGCATCCATCATACATAACATATTCTAATAACATGTTTACATCAAATCCTATCATCCATAGGTTAAATCCTAAGTTCTACCCTCCCAAGGGATGATAAAGGAAAGAACCTATTCAAAACTAAAGATGGAAATAGGAAATTCGAAATTTACTATCAAAGAGAGATGTGGATAAGAAATACGCATTTTTTCCTAATCGATTTAATCTTCTCCGAAGTCTTTTTAACCTTTATAGACTCTATCCAAGAAGAAAGCGACTTGCGCAGTCTTCCATAAAGAGCTTCGGAAGGTGCCATTCCAATGCTAGCTTGAGAACTACTATCTTATGCGAATTCAACTAAAGAAATATGCTTTTCCCAAGTTCTTCTAAAATCAGGAATATCCATTCTCAACCATGCGTGTCTTACAATTTTACTAACTCCATTTTACAGTTCTTCTTTAGTCTGCTCACATGAATCAACATTCCTAGGTTCTCACTAGGGTCCTATACACTCTACGGAAACTCTATTATTACTTCCAAAAGTAATTACTGATGTCTCCTTTGTAGCCTTACACCTTTTCCGTTACACCTAGGAAATGATTCCTATCTACTACACATTTAGGAGTTTCGTTCGGTGTTTATAGTTCCATGTTAAAAATTAAGGTTTCTAAATTTTTAAAACATCAAATCCCAAAACCTTTGTCTTTAAAAGTGTTATCTTTAAGTTTCTATTAAATTCAAAAAAAACTAGGTTACTTAAAATCTTATCTTTCTAAACTTGCATCTTCACAGCTTTTTGATTTCACATTATTTCCCAAACCTAGAGGGAAATACTTTTAAGTCCAAAATTTATTCCTCGTTTTCTTTTAAAGACCTTTTTAGTTTTCTATAAAAATTTGAATTTTCAAATTTTACTTTCATTAAGTTTTCCAAACACTTATTTACTTTTTTACCAAACTATTTTCTTTTAGAATATCTTTAAAATATCCTTATGTGTTTTCAAAACATCTTCTCATTATACCTAACAGTCTCATACCTTAATGTATTGGAACTACTTTCTCCTATGAGAAATTAACAATGCTAAAATCTTCTATGAACCTTTTTAAAAGAGGACTTCATGTTTAGGTGAAACTATAGGAAACTTATTTTGTACTTTTCGAAATATGCTATACAAAATATGTTACTTCTCATACCTTGTACATCTCTTTCATGTATTCCTTGTAACTTGCACAAAACATTTTTATCGGTTTCATAGAAAATTATACCATTAAATTTTTTTCATTTCAGTAGATTAAAGTATGTTTAATTTACATTCTCTTATGATAGACATCTTCTAATATCTAACTTACTCTTTTCTTTTTAGAAAAACTCACAACCAAAATTGCTTTAATATATCCATAACCAAAAACATTTCCTTATAATAAGTGTATTTTACAAATCACTTTTATTTTTACTCTTAGAAATTATCTTTTTAAAATTCATTTTTATTTGGGTTTAAAACAGATGTTGCGTAAAACCCCGTTACTACAACCCAAAAATTCTAGTGTATGAATTTAATTAAAAATAAATACTAATAAACCTCATATACTATGTAAAAGCATTTCCCTTCGAAGTCAACTGCTATAACAATAGTGTTATAGCCAATGCTCCCTTTATTTTACACGAAAGCATCTATTACAACAATAAATGTTGTAACCTATGCTTTCGATACTTAATACACTCTAGGCTTTTATATTTAAAATCTTTATTTACCTATAAAGAAACTAGCAAGCTATATATGCTCTATAATTCTTTAAAATGAATTTTACATTTAACAAAATTTACATCATATAAAAACCAATTTAAATTTCATACCACTTTTTTTTTTCAAAAACCCAATATTTACTTCTTCAAAAATATTGACAATTATATTTTTCAATTTTTCAATTCTAACTATTTCATTTTATTGGGCTAGGCATAAAGTGGATTTTCTTCTTACTACCCTAGGAATACCCTTCCTAAATCTTGGAAATCTCATTTCCTTACTAAAGTCTTTTACTCCTATTCCTCTTTTATGCTCATATTTATTCCAATGCACTACCGTTAAATCCATTTATATGAACCTAAATGTTCAAACCCATTTTTCAAACTCTTTCCATGAGTTGACCTTCTCTATGCCCCAAAAACGCACTTCCTTACTCCAAAAGTGACACTTGAAGAATTTTGCCTTCAACCGATGAATGCGAAGTGTACAAAGAACCTCCTCAAATTGACTGGGAAATCTTTAACGACTGGAACAGAATCTAGCTCTCATAGTGATGAATCAAGGGAATAAAGGAAGCTCAACATGACTGACCCCTATGGGTCACAAGAAACTTCGAGAGTCCGTCCGCTACATGTCCCTAATCTAACGACTCCCTTCTTGCAGTCTAATATTGCACCATAAGTGGATAACCAATCCATCCCCAAAACCATTCCATACCCCCGAAAATCCCAGTTAATAGGCGTCACAATCAAACTCTACGCCTAGTATAAAATTTTTCAAACCCCTACAAATCATAGACAAGTGTGTCGATCCTTCTATGAGGTTTGAAACAACAATGGGGTCTACTACTAAAGAGATGTCTAAGTGGAAACAACCTACCAAAGAACTAGAGATGTAAGAGTGTGATATTCCGGAATCGAAAGGAGTTTGAACTGGACTTTGAGAGGATTTTTAAGAAAAACTCTTTATTATTTGAAAACTAATTCTAAATTAAAGAGCTTCTTTTCTGAAAATTACTATTAAAACTAGTTATTTTGAAAAATACTTTACTTTTTTTTTAAAATAAAAATTTAGGAATCCTGTAACCTTAGGCTCTGATACCAAGTGTAACATCCCACACCCCTTAGTATACCCAAAAGGACACACTAAAAAATGTGGTGCGTTGTAGGTATAACTAAAACTAGTAGAGACTAAGATTCACAAGAAAAAATAAATAAAAACAGCGGAAACAATTAAAATAATAATTTGCTAAAAGTCAAACTTCATAATATAGAATTATAAAACCAAATACATCATATGTCTCAAAATACCAATATATGTCTCATGAAACAAGAACCCCAGTCTCATAAATATCAGAGTACAAACTATCCCTCACAAAGTGGCAGTACATGGAATAAGCTAAAAAATGAAAATAAATAAGAGAAATACATAAGAAATTTATGCCAAAGAAGTCTCCAAGTGTCTGCAATCTATCGTCCTTGCTCTTGCTAGCCTATGGGGGGAAAAGGGGAAAATGGAGGAGTGGGTCAGACTAAAAGTCTGGTGAATGATAGTAATTACTAGAATCTTTAAGCAAAGTAAAAGTAATAGACTTTACAATGGTTCTAGTATATAAAGGAAAGAAAGGAAATAGAGAGAAGGAATAAGCTGGAAATAAATACGAATTAACTAAATTGACATAATTGATTAACTTTGATTTTTTGCACTCATCTTTGATAGTTGCTTTGATTAGGCTGAATTCCTAATCCTATAATTAGGCTGAAATCGTAATTCTACCCTTTGATCGGCCTGCTACTCCATAGAATCTACCGTGGACCGGACGCTAAAGCTCCCTACGCAGTAGACATTGGTGCCTACGAAAGGCACACACTAAGCGCGGGGAACTCATAACGATTACTGAGCACCCGAATGGAAGTCGCACGCGTAATCGCCACCATGCTCAAGTAACCTGTTATTCCACCTATTGGGTCTTCTTTTTTACCTCAATCTCCAGCATAAGCGTGCCCTTCATCTCACTTCAAGATTATGTGAGACACCTCGTCTCACTTCAGGGGTATGTGAGACACCTCGTCTCACTTCAAGGTTTTGTGAGACACCTCGTTTCACTTCAAGGTTATGTGAAAAACTGTGTCCATAGAAATAATAGGGGAAATGTTGTATTGGCCCATCATCTAAACAATATCTAGTTGCGCCCCATTGCCCAAATCCCTATGATTTGGACTTCTACTTATTGACCATTTACTACCGTTATTAACATAAGCGTGCCCCTCGTCTCACTTCAGGATTATGTGAGATACCTCGTCTCACTTCAGGGTTATGTGAGACACCTCGTTTCACTTCAGGGTTATGTGAAACACCGTGTCCATAGAAATAGGGGAATGTTATTTGGTACAGGTCCTACTTTAATTCTTTGCTTATTAACTTAGATAAATTATTCAAATAAGCCTTTATTATTGTTCTTACTATCTGTGCTTATTAATTTATCCTAAGTCTTAAAATAAGCATCATACTGTTCTGTTTTCTTATTATAACCCGTGTTATAATCATGCTTATTACTTAACCCAAGGTCTAAGTGTGAAAATAAGCTTCTTTTAACTTATACTCCTTTTAGTTATAATTCTAAGTTATAACTAGGCCAATTATCTTTAATTAGTCCAATTCTAACATCAATATCATAATTAGGCTCAATTTCAATCTTAATTCCATTTTTATTACAATCTTTACAATTTACATCTTATCTTCCATTATTTCAGTATTCTTATAATTTTAGTCCATATTCGTGTTTAATCTATTCTAATCCATACACGAAGAAGAAGGAGAAAAAGAAAACTAAAAATAGAAGAAAATCCAAAGCATAGAAAAAAGATGTAAATAACGCATAAATAATAGTAAATTAATTACAATACCGTAAATAAACTATAAATAAATGGGAAAGCTATAATTAACAGAAATAAACTAAAATTAACTGAAAAGAATAGCTATAAGAAATACACTGAAAATAATTCTAAAAACTGTAAATAAACTATGAAAAAGGTTATTCCAAAAATCGTAGTAAAACTACAACTATTGGAAACCTTATTATTTTAAATTACTTAAAGAAATCTAAAATAATTATGATCACTCACCTAAGACAAAAGCTAGAATCCCTTTTTTACAGCAACCAAAATTATTTAGAAATCTCCTCTAATTTGTACAACTCCATCTTTTATTTGAATGTATATATATAATATAATTTTATTTTATAAATGAAGAATGTAGGTAAATATTTGAGAGAAAGAAATGGAGGCTAGGCTTTGATTTTAGAGTGAAAACCTAGGTTAGTTTAGGTCCTATTTATAGTGTTTTAGGTGTGCTTTCAACCGTAGATTAGAATCTCTAGAAACTTCTGCTGACTCATTGCTGTGTCAAATCTTACAATGCGCCTTGTCAGCGCTTTATCTTATATTTAATTTAATTAATTACACCCTCAATAATATACAAACTATAAACAACGTTTTCTTCCCCTCAATTAATTTTTAATTTGTGACATTTTATTTCATATTAAGTTTCCACGCGTCTCTCTTTATTCGCATGTTTCATTTTAGTTTTCAACATCCCATTTAATTTACATGTTTACGTCTGAAATCAACAAACAAACAACATATCAATATCTTTCCACATTTACATCCGAAATAAGTAAATTAACATGTTAATATTTCTCCATGTTTATGTCTAAAATAAATTAATAAATAACTAGAAATTCTTATGCCAGTATTGTACATATTCACGTTTGAATTAATTGGATGAATAACATGTGAATTGTTATGTCAATATTCTCTATATTCAAATCTAAATTCATTAAATAACATGTGAATTGTTATGTCTACATTTTTTTCCATATTCACATCTGTTGTAATTAGATAAAGAACATATGTCCACATACGTGTATATATGTTGTGTATTAATTAGTAACCTAACTCTTTACCTTTAAATTGAGCAATCAATTACATTAATTGATTGGTATTAATGTTTTTATGTTTAAAAATAAAACCGACCCTTATTCTTTACTAACAAAGAAATAACATACCTTATATTTTCTGTAAGAAATGTAATCCTTCCATAATACGCTTTTGCCTTTTCTTTTCAAAATATAACGTTTATTTTATTAAATGCCTTCCTTTTATAAATATATGGTTACATTTTCTCTCATTTACAATAAACATCTCATTTGAATATCGTCATCTAAATTTATAAAAGTGGATACCTTCTTTTTAAATACACTGTTATACCTTCTTTTTTTTCTCTTTTGTAACAAAACAAACTCCCTGTTTATAAAATCATACATATATTCAAAAATGAGAAGTTTATTTTATTTATCTCAAAACATGCATTTATTTTTATTAAAATGTTTATTCCATTTTGACACAAATGCAAGTTCTTATATTAAACTCAATCATTATAATTTAATTCCTTTTTCCCTTTCTAATTGAAACATTTCAATAAATCTACTGCCAATTAATTTCAATACTAATTTCAAATGAATTCTAATCATAAACACTATTTTTTTCACTTATAATTATTTATTAATTCCTCCTTAAATTTTGGGTTGTTACATGGACCATCTGCATTTAGTCGAGTTTTCATGTAACAACAGTTATCAGACTAGTAACTGGATGGCACCATTTGAATCTTTGTATGGAAGGCCATGCAAATCTCCCGTATGTTGGTTAGAGACCGAGGATAGGTTTGTTCTTGGTCCAGATTTGGTCATAGAAGCTACAGAAAAGGTTGAGGTCATTCAGGCTAAAATGAAGGAGGCTCAGTCTAGGCAGAAGAGTTATGCAGATAAGAGACGGGAAGATTTAGAGTTCTCAGTTGGACATCAGGTTTTCGTCAAAGTGTCATCGATGAAGGGTGTGATTAAATTTGGGAAATCAAGAAAGTTAGCACTAAGATTCATTGGACCTTTTCCGATTGTTGAGAGAATCGGGAAGCTCGCATATAGAATTGAGTTATCGAGCAGTTTGGCAAGGAGTCCACGATGTTTTCCATGTTTCTCATCTCAAAAAGTGTGTTAGAGACCCGAAGACTGCTACTGCACCGATAGTGCTAGATGACTTAGTAGTAGAACCGAAAGTGCGTCCCACTACACGTCCATATTTCATTTTATCAAAAAAATTAAAACTAAGTTGGCCACCATTAACAAAAACAAGAGGAAGAATATAGAGAAAAGCTAAGGAAGAAGCTTAAGCAAATCAAATCCATTCACATCTCAATCTCTTTTATCTCTAAAGCTAAGGTGACTAATGTTTACATCTCATTTTTGATTGTGTTTCGGTTTCAAGATGAATTCAGAATATTTTGCAATGATTTTCCATCTTTTTGAACAATGGAATGAACGTATATACTTATAGATAAATTATGGTTGTTCATATTGAATTTATGATATGTTCTAAGGTGAAAACCCTATAAAATGACATTCAAATGCCTTGCGAAATTTTATGAAGGTCATAAATATTATTTTGGAGATGAGTTTCAATTTTAGACTTTTCATAAATCATGTGGAATTTATATAAATTTTCTAGTAAAGAAAATGTTAATTTGGGTTAATAATTATTTACGGGTAAATAATAAAAGATTTGATTCTGAAATTTTTGTATGCTGGAAAACATATTAAAAGAGATTTTCTGGAATTTTTGTAGATTTTTCCTAAGTTTTTTAATGGTTATATAAAATTATTTAAGGTATGGGACTTTAATGTTTTATTTAATTAAGGAAGGAGAAGGGCCTTTTGCAAAATAATTTAAATTTGTTAATTCTGAAAGTCGGTAGCACTTTCAAAAATTATAGTATTTTTTATTGGTGAAGAAAGAGGCAACCAAACAAAATTTGACACGTAAAGCAGGTTGGGTGAAAAGAACTATTTGCTACATGTTTTCACTGTTTTGACATCGTCGGCACCAGGTTCCGCCTCCTCATATTCGCTTCCGACACAGTCAAAACCAATACATTTGGTATCAGGGAACTAGTACGTAGTGAATTGTATGTAGGCGGAAGGTATGGAGTCGAAACCAGGGGTTCCGAAGAGGATGAGGCCGTCCTTTGTTTTAAAATTAAAAATACCCCTGCTTACTTTCTACGAAATGGCTTTCGACTAATTAAGTAGTTTTCGACTTAGTTAGCTTTCGACTAGGTCTAATGATTTAAAGGAAATGGTCTGGATTGGGTTGCGCCTCTGTTTTTAAATAATTGATTTCGAACAAGTCGAAGCCTTTTTATTGCCGCTTTCTACCTTTCGACCCAGATGGTTTCGAAAGACTTATTCACTTTGTTTCTCAAATTTCGGCCACTTCTCTAATGCTTTCGAAGGAATGGTTTCGACACCATCACTACTTTACTTAGAAAATGGTTTCAAAATAGATGCTTTCGACTTAAATGATTTAAAAGTCCTTTTTCTATGAATAAAGTAAAACCCAAATGGTTTCGAAAGAGATAGTTTTAAATGGTTTTGAAACAGATGCTTTCGACTTTAATGGGTTTTCTGATCCTTTTGCTTTACCTGAAGGCATAATCCAAATAGTTTCGACTGGGACGTTTTTCGAAGATTTCGAAGGGGTAAATTTTTGAATGATTTTGAAAGGTTCCCACATGTTTTAAATTGAACCCAAAGTGCTTTCGTACGGATTGAGTTTTGACTGTTTCGAAAGGTTTTAATGAATGGCTTCGTAAGGGGTGGTTCCCCAGAGTTTCGAAAGAGTTGAAAGGAAGGGTTTTTCCTATGTTTTCTAAAGGGAATATTTAAAAGGTTTTAAAGGAGTATGTCTGATATTTTGAAGCTTTCAGAGAAAAGAAAGGAAGGGGTTTTCCAATGTTTTTGAAAGGCTTTTATTGGTTTTGAGAGGGTCACTTTCAATGGTTTCGAAGGGGTTACCTTCAATGGGTTCGAAAGGGTTGTTTAATGGTTTTCAACAAATGTTTTGAATGTATTAAATAGGTAATACAACCTAAGTATTTTCAAGTAAAAAAAGAGTTTTAACTTGTTTTGGAAGGATAGCTAATCCTTATTTAAATTCATCAAAATTATTTTGAGTAAAGTATATATATCATAGCAAAATAGCTTAGAGTAAATCTAAGAATATATTTTCCTTGTATAAATATGATTTAAAAGGCTAAATCATTTTGAAAAGGTTTTCAAGGAAAAATATGAAGGGTAGTTAACCCTAAGAAAATGATTCGGACAGTTAGTCCATTTTGACCTAGACAGTTAGTCCAGTTTATAGGCAGTCGGCCCAGTTTTATGGATAGATAGTCCATTTGTTAGAATAACGGACCTTGCTATTATGTTGTGGACAGATTGTCTACTTATTTCTAAGGACTTGGGTTTTCGGACTAGTAAAAATCGCTGAAAAACCCGTTCGTTCTAAAACTACGAATGAAAACTACCGACTTAATATACAATATTTGATAAATATTAAACACTGTAAGATGTATAGGGTACAATTTCAATTTTACAAATTATCAGAGTAATCAATTTAATCTACTAGGTGTGCTTTAATACATATCAAATACCAATACAAATAAATCTATCGCTGCACAACTTTGATGAGAGAGACAACAATAGCCATTCCTACTAACTCAATAAACATGTCAAATGCAGAATAAAATAGTAAGCAGGAAAAGTACATCAATGCACGATATATAGCAAACAATAAACAAAAAAAATTATGTTATTATTAGGTGCTGCATCACCACCACTTGTGACTGCCTACGTACCCCTATCTAATTTGGTACCCATTTAGATACAGGATCAAGCCAACGTAGTTCTCCTATCGCAAATAGGACTCATGGAGCCTACGATGCACAAACAATATGCAATTCCAAAACTACCCACTTAGGCTTAATCTTCAATTTTAGATTTAAAATCTAATTAACTTTACAGAAATTATCTCTTTGGACTTTATTCCCGAATTCTTATTTCAAAACTTTTGAAATATATAAATATCTTTAATATTCAAACTAGTCCTTTACTTCGGGATCTGAAAACAAATCACCTTTGAAACGATACTAATATACAAGCATACAAAACTATATGTTATCTGATTGGGAGGTTTCTAGCCATAACAAGGAAACTGTGTCCCAGCCTTCCGAAAAATAAATATAGATATGTATATCCCTCTTCAACGAGAGCGGACTATACTGAGGCTACAGAACATCTGCACCTACCTTGTCCACATTTTTAGTTATGGGTTACCCGAATCTTTGCTAACATAACAAATCATTTATATCCCGAAGTGGAAAAATCATTAACACTAATAATTACAAATACTTCTAATCTACAAAAATTTCCATTTCCAAATCCTTTTAAAAATCATCTTAAAACCATCGGGTTTAGTTCTCGAAATTCTTTCCATTTTATAAAACCATTCTTTATATAAATCACTTTTATATAATATAACTTCAAAATATTCATTTCCAAATATTTTTATTTCTTTAAACATTTCATAACTTTCATTTATGAAAACCAACTTTGAAAACAATTCCATTGATGTCAAATGATTATAACTAATTACAACAATTAAATGTACCAATATTATCGCTAAACAGCTTTAATCAAATCGTGAAATAAATCACAAGGTGTTAGCCTACAATTGTTTTCTACCTAGCCCATGCATATTGGTAATTAATTGCTCATAAACCGGTCGTGCAAAGTCAACAATCAGTAAATAATAATAGTGCTCATAAACTGGTCTAGCAAAGTCAACAATCAGTAAATAATAATAGTGCTCATAGACTGGCCGAGCGCAATCCAAACAATCAATCAATGAAATAAACACAATAATAAATGATAATCAACACTTCATTCTATCAAATATTTATAACACTTTTTATTTTATCTTGGGTTAAAACGGTTTGATATTTATTTTGGAGCATCCGGGCTTTCCCTTTGACATGTTCCATCCCTTGCCCAAGTCTCTTTGGATCTCACAGACGAAACAAGTGTACTAGTCGTTTCCACATACCCCATTGGGTATTTAACTTTTAAATTTTAAAATAATTAATTAACTATCCAAATAGTCTAACAAGGAAATAAAATCATTGTTTTAGCAAACAAAGTATACAAGCATTCAACAAGGGTTTTTAAGCAACACTTAACACTTAAAGTTCCTTCAACTTAGCAATGATTTTAATGAACTTAAAGGAGGAAATAACTCACTTTGGATTCCACTCTATCAAAATTTAAGGTAAGGAACTCCAGATCTAAACTATATTTCCTACCAATTTTGCTAACATTGTCACTACGGATTTGACTATAGATTCGCTACTATTTCCCAAAACTTCTTGAAATCCGGCTATAGCTCTACTATCCTTGAAGTTGTGATGAAAAGAGGTGGAGATGGATTCTAGGTGGGCATGGCCTCGGGTGGATGGATGGAACTTACTAGCATGAACATGACTTAAGTGGTATACTTTTTTGTCGATAACTTTGGTATGCTTTTAGAATTTTTTAAGAGAGGTGGAAGCCATTAAAGCTCAAAGGAAGAAGAAGGAGAAGCTTAGAAAAGGAAGAAGAAGAAAAATGGAAAGTGTGTGTAGAAAATGAGAAGAATGGATGGGTATTTATAGGAAAGTATGGAGTGGTGAATTACAAAATTAAGGGCCCGTTTGGTTTGCTATTTTTAGTTTTGTGTTTTCGTCTAAACAAAAGTGCACATTTATTATGGATTGTAGAAAAACACACAATTTTGAAAAATGGAACTAACATAGAAAACAAAAAACAAGTTTATTTGATTTTTCGTGTTTTGAGACATAACAAAAGGATGAAAAACAATTTATCTCCACTATTTCCCGTCCATCGTCGCGATGGCTAAGAATTGTAAAAGGTTTCTCACATTTGTTTGTATTTTGTAGTGTATGTTGAAAACACAAAACTCAAAACTCAAAACGAAACCAAACAGGGCCTAACCCTTTACAAAATTACCAAAATATCCTTACTTTTTCTTACTTTTTCAACACTTACCATCACTTTGTCATATCACTGCTTTATGTCTTAATCTCTTAATGCATAAGGAAAATAAAGCAAAGTTTTTATGATTTGATTTGACATGATTTTGTCCTTTTATGTTTACCTTTTCTTAATGATTTTCTAGAAATTTCTAACCTTAATTATCAAAAGTAAACTTGATTAGTTAATTGTTAATGCTTAACATAATTAAAAATGTGTAAATGTATATGTACATAAAGGTGCAACAACGTTGCGACAACTTAAATCGACAAAACGTTGATTTTTGACAAAATGTTTTACGGTCTCATTTCGACATTTTAGTTAAACTATTTATTTATGTAAACCAAATTTAAAAATAAATTTTTATAATGTAATTTAAAAATATAAACACTCATAAATTAATTAAAATAATTTATTTAACCATTGAAACTTACTTTTCTGAAATCAGGATTTTGTCACTTTTGTCGATATAAGCAATTATTCCTATTTTTGTGTATATTTCTCTTTGCAAATCCTATCTAATATTATTTAAATCATAAAATGTTATATACTTTATATTTAAAATCACTTTAAATAATATATTTTAAAGTGGTCAAATTGTGAGTCGTTACATTATACTTGTTTAATGGACAAATAGTCCATTTATTAGCGTAAAGGATATTTCTATTTTGATATAGTCAGTTATATTAACCAGTTTGGTTGTAGGAAAGGATTTGCAAATATATGTTTTAAAAAGGGTATTAGTGAGGGGAAACCCGTTCCGTTAAGCGGCGTGGTCTCACTTAATATAAATAAACCGAGATGTAACAAAGTTATTCACACCAGGCTTTATATCTGACTCAAAGTTTTCGTTTCCCCTTAAACTCTCGGGTACTCAAAATTGATTCTAGTAGACTGAGGGTTAACGTTTTCAGGTTTCAGTCATTTTGGCGAATAAAGCTTCCAGAGACGAGTAGGTGGCTAACAGATAGCTAATTAGAAGTTACATATTGTTTTGTTAATTTTCACTGTGTGTTAAGTCAGTTATGACTATATTGCTTTGATCAACCAGGAGGCATCGTCATATGTCGCTCTTGGTGTATTTTTGTAATGATTATAAATAATCTTTACCTGGAAAACGATATGGGATTATGTAACTTGGATATGAATTATTTTGAAATGCAATCAGTATAATGTGTTTTTGGAAATCTATGATTTTGTTCATATTCAAGTGCTTCTGATATTATGGATACCATTATCATTACCATATTTTGTCACTAGAAGTTAATATTATGGATGACTGTAGAATTGTAGCGTTTAGCTTTTGGCCTCCAGATACGAGAAGTTAAAACATGGTATCAGAGCATGGTTTATGAAAAAAATTAAACTAAAAATGGTTTTTAAAACATAATCCTAAGGAATTATAGTAAGAACGAGGTATGGGATAATGCTATAGTAACATACCTGTATTTGTTATATATAAGTATATGCTTTATCTCTAGTCTCTCATCCTTGTTAGGTTATTGTTCTGTATCCCATAAGGTTTGAATATAGATATGGAACGTAGAATAGGAAGAGTTAACCCAGGAGGGGAGGGTACCGATGGGAATGCCAGACCTAGTACAAGGAGAATCCAAGGTCGGGCACAAGTAGAGAATGTAGGTGTGGTGTCCCACAAGTAGGGATTGAAGCTATGTATCAGTTTTTTATAAATATGATGCAAGAAAAAGTTACAGCTGGAGTGTTAGGAGGAGATGCTGTAGGGGCAGGAGTTCTGGAAGTTCCGATAGTTAACCATTATGCTAAGCTGAGCAGAGATTACGCTAAGCTTGGAGGGAAGCCATTTCTGGGGACAGAGGATGCTATAGAGGTAGAGAATTGTTTGTTGCACTACGATAGGATTTTTGCAGATTTGGGGCTCAATGATGAGCAAAAGAGGAGGTTGGCATCCAAACAGCTTCTAGGAGCCGCTTTGGTTTGGTGGAACAGTGCAACGGCTGGTGTGGATGAGGAAACTTTGTCATGGGCAGATTTTAAGGGGAGGTTCCAGGAGAGGTTTATATCTGCAATGGCACAGTCTGCTTTGATTAGAAAATTAGCTGAGTTAGAGCAAGGAGAGATGTCTATCCTAGAATATGCTAGAATGTTCGAGGAGTTGGCCAGATTTGGGTATGCTTAAGTAGATATAGTGATGAAGAGGAATGAGAAGTTTATCAGGGGGTTGAAGTCTGAGTTAGCCAGGGCTCCATTACCTCATATTAGAGATCCTTCTTTGTTGTGGAGATGGCCTTAAGGCATGATGAGATTCTTGTTTCTCTAGAGAAGAGTAAGGCTAAAGAAGTCCAGGTTGGGCAGAATCAGAAGACGAAGTTCTTTCCTAAGAAAGGTGCTCAGAAGGGTGGAGCAGCTAAGAATGGAAAGTCTGAGATTATTTGCTTCAAGTGCGACAAGAAGGGGCACTTTGCTAATGAGTATCACGCTGTAAAGGCAAAGGAGGTAACTAGAAAGAAGAATGTCAGGTGATTCAACTATGACCAGATTGGCCACTATAAGAGCCAGTGCATGGAGCCCGCTAAGGATGGAAAGGGCAAGGTGTATGCATTGGAACCTGCTGCTTCTAAGCCAACAACTCAGGAGAAGGGAAAAGCAGTTTTGGGAGGTACGCTTCAAATTCATGATATGTCGTTTAGTGTTCTATTTGATACTGGTGCATCAAATTTTTTTATATCTAGATGTTTGATAGATAAGTTTAACCTAGAACCCACATATTTAGTTACTTCCTTACGGGTTGCGAATCTAATAGAAGGTTGTGCAATTCTAGGGTTGAGATGTGACCAGTTAGATTTTGACCTGTTAGGTCATACTTTTGTTTGCAGTTTGCATGTGTTTGATTTTGTGGAGTTCGAGATTAACCTTGGGATGGATTGGCTAAGTGAGTGCGATGCTTGGATACTTTGCCAAGATAGGAAAATATCTCTTAGACACCCAGATTGTAGTGATCGAATAGTTTATACCATAGAAGGTTCTTGTGGTGTGATGTATGCTTTGATGGGTGCTACGGAATTAGATGATGAGTAGAGTCGAGTTTTCGTGGTTAGAGAATTCACTGATGTTTTTGAGCCTGTAGTTGGATTGCCGTCGAGACGAGCCATTGAATTTCATATAGATATGGTTCCGGGAGTAGAACCAGTGAGTAGGCCACCAAGCAGAATGACCCCTACAGAGATGAGTGAGTTGAAGGTGCAGTTGGTGGATTTGGAAGGCTAGAATTTTATCAGGCCGCGTAACTCACCTTGGGGAGCAACCGTCCTGTTTGCTAAGAAGCCGAATCGTTAAGGCTATGTATCGATTATCGTAAGTTGAATCAGAGGACGATAAAGAATCGATATCCATTGTCGAGAATTGACGATTTGTTCGACCAGTTGAGTGTAGCAAAGGTATTCTCGTAGTTGGATTTGGCGACAGGTTTCCATCAGCTCAAGGTAGCATAGGATAGTATACCTTTAATGGCATTTAAGACTAGGTATGGGTCGTACGAATGGTTAGTTATGTTGTTCGGCCAGACTAATGCGCCAACTTTCCTTGTGGATTTGATGAACCAGGTTTTTTGAGAGCGCTTGGATAGGTTCGTATTGGTTTTCATAGATGATATCTTGATATACTCTAAGGATAAAATAGAGCATGAAGTTCATCTTAGAGCGATGCTTGAGAAGCTGAGGCAGCTCCACCTGAAGGCGAAGTTTTCGTAGTGTCATTTCTGGAAGAAAGAAGTGTAGTTTCTTGGTCATGTAGTCTCAAAGGAAGGGTTGTCCGTAGATCCACCTAAGATTGAAGTGGTGAATATTCGGAAGTGACCCGAGACAGTGATGGAGATAAAGAATTTTCTTGGATTGCTAGTTATTATCAGAGGTTCATTAAGGATTTTTCGCGGACAGCGGCACCTATGACCAAGCTAACAAGAAAGGATGTGATGTTTGTGTGGACCGATAAATGTGAGGGAACATTCCAGAGTTTGAAACACTTATTGACCCATGCACCTATGTTGGTTGTTCCGGAAGGGAATCAGGACTTGGTGGTTTATACTGATGCATGTGGAATAGGACTAGGAGTTGTGCTGATGTAGAGAAGTAAAGTGATTGCCTATGCTTCTAAACAGCTTAGACCACATAAGGTCTGATATTCGACGCGTGATTTGGAATTGGCTACAGTGATTTTTGCTTTGAAGGTGCGGAGATAATATCTTTTGGGAGAGAGGTCTGAGTTATATACAGATCATAAGTCGTTGTAGTATTTGTTCTCTCAAAAGGAGTTGAACATGAGAGAGCAGAGGTGGTTAGAGTTTATTGCCGCTTATGATTTTGGACTGAGTACACACCAGAGAAAGGCAACAAGTTTGCAGATGCACATAGTAGGAAGCATCAGAATGCAGTTTAGCGATGATTGCCGAGTGGAAAGATTTGAAAGCATTAGCAGATTGCAGAGTGTGGTGGAGAACTGAGGCTGGGTCTAGCGGAGAAACCGTAGTGTTTTCTTGTTTGGAAGTTCGACCAGTGATGATCGAAAGAATTGTTTCTAAACAGGAAGTGGATCCGGTATTAGCTGAACGGATCAGGAAGTTAAGAGATGGAATCGAGAGCGATGACTTGAAAGATTTCAGTCTTGACCAAAATGGGAGGTTGTGAAAGGAAGGAAGATTATGTGTTCCGAGTGTGGAAAACATAAGAAAAGAAGTCTTAGAGGAATGCCATCGTTTGAAGTTCTATATTCATCCGGGAGGTACATCAATGACTCCGGTAGTCACCTGAACCACTCTCTCGGGTCTCTCTTCTGAATGCGAAAGAAGATTCGATCCCGACAAAATCACAGACGAAGTCTTTCTTCTTTTTTCTTGGAAAGGAGGGCGCCTTGGTATGTTATCAAAAATGGAAGGAAGAGGTGCGTAGCGACTTCGAATGGCGAAGAGAGGCGGCGATCTATAATAGTTGAGGGGGGAAGGAATGGTCAATCGTCAAGTCACCTCATTCCTCTTTTCCATCACATTATTGATATTAACTGATTTATGATCAAATGATCCTTTAGAGCCTAATGAAGGGCAGAAAGTAGAGCCCAAAGAAGCAAGGTTACCGGGTAGGAGAGTTAATGAATCTCGGAAACGTAAGATAACTTTACCAACACTAAGATGTATCAGGATATGAAGAGGAGTTTCTTCTGGGAAGGTATGAAGCGGGATATTGGTTTATGAGGTAAAGCAGTGCTTGATTTGCCAGTAGACAAAGGCCGAATGGTAAATGTCAGGTGGGTTGCTTCAACCGCTAGATATTCCGATATGGATGTGGGGTTCTGTTTACATGGATTTTATTGACCGATTGCCAAGGTCGAACAGAGGAAATGATAGTATATGGTTCATAGTGGACATATTGACCAAGAGTGCCCATTTAATTCCAGTTAAGTCAACCAAGATGGCACTAGTTTTGGCAAAGTTGTTTATGAGGAATGTGGTTAGACTACAAGGAATTCCTAGTATCATATTTAGTGATAGAGATCCTTTATTCACTAGTGAGTTCTAGAAGAGTCTGCAGGAAGTTTTGGGAACCAAGCTTAAGATGAGTACCGCTTACCATCCGTAGACTGATGGGTAGACGGAAAGAGTTAACAAAATCTTGGAAGATTTGTTAAGAGCTTGTGTATTAGATTTCGAGGAACCTTGGGAGGACCATCTGCATTTAGTCGAGTTTTCATATAACAACAGTTATCAGACTAGTATTGGGATGGCACCGTTTGAAGCTATGTATGGAAGGCCATGCAAATCTCCTGTATATTGGTTAGAGACCGGGGATATGCTGGTTCTTGGTCCAGATTTGGTTAGAGAAGCTTCAGAAAAGATTGAGGTCATTCGGGTTAGAATGAAGGAAGCTCAATCTAGGCAGAAGAGTTATGCGGATAAAAGACGGAAAGGTTTAAAGTTCTCAGTAAAAGATCAGGTTTCCATCAAAGTATCACCAATGAAGGTTGTGATGAGATCTGGGAAATCAGGAAAGTTAGCACCAAGATTCGTTGGACCATTTCCTTTTGTTGAAAGAATCGGTAAATTCGCGTATAAAGTTTAGTTACGGAGAAATTTTGCAGGGGTCCACGATGTTTTCCATGTTTCTCATCTCTGAAAGTGTGTTAGAGACGTGGAGACTGCTATTGCACCGACTGTGCTAGATGATTTAGTGGTAGAACCAAATTTGACTATAGTGAGGAAGCTTATTCGTATTGTTGCGAGAGATGAGAAGAGGTTTAGAACAAAGATGGTCAGATTAGTCAAAGTTTAGTGGAGTGACGATGACTGGGACTGTACTTGGGAGATTGAGAATAGGATTAGAGATACTTATCCTAACTTATTTGATGGTATGTTTTACCTTCTTGTTTGATTTGTTGTGTGCCTTAAAATAATTTCAAGGACGAAATTCTTTAAGGAGGGGAGTCTGTAACACCCCAGATTTTTGGTAACATTATTCAGGATATTTAATTAGCTAAATAAAATAAAATAATGTGTTGATTAGGGGATGGAGATATGATTTAATTAAGGGGTAGCCATTCCATCTAAACAAAAAATTAAAATAAGAGTTTAAACTGAAATAGAGGAGGGGTAAAATAGGAAAGAGGCCACACTTATGCCCTAAACTCTTGGTCGTGTCCCCCTACACGTCCACTTTTCATTTTAGCAAATTTTTTAAGAGCTAAGGCCGGTCACCATTAACAAGAACAAGAGGAAGAAGATAGAGAAAAGCAAAGGAAGAAGCTTAAGCAAATCAAACCCATTCACATCTCAATCTCTTTTATCTCTAAAGCTAAGGTGAATATTGTTTACATCTCATTTTTGATTGTGTTTTCTTTTAAGATGAATTCCGAATATTTTGCGATGATTTCCTTTGTTTTTGAATAATGGAATGAACATATATACTTGTTGATGAATTATGGTTGTTCATATTGAATTTATGATATGTTTTAAGGTGAGAACCCTATAAAATGATATCCAAATGCCTTGTGAATTTTTAAGAAGGTCATAAATATTATTTTGGAGACGGGTTTCAATTTTCAGACTTTTCTGAAATTATGTGGAATTTATATAAATTTCTAGTAAAGAAAATGTTAATTTGGGTTAATAATTATTTACGGTTAAATAATAAAAGATTTGGGTCTGAAAATTTTTACATGTTGGAAAACATACTAAAAAAGATTTTCTGGAATTTTTGTAGATTTTTCCTAAGTGTTTTAATAGTTATATAAAATTATTTAAGGTATGAGACTTAAATGTTTTATATAATTAAGGAAGGAGAAGGGGCTTTTGCAAAATAATTTAAATTTGTTAATTCTGAAAGTAGGCAGCACTTTCAAAAATTGTAGTACTTTTGTTGGTAAAGAAAGAGGCAACCAATCAAAATTTGACACGTAAAGCAGGTTAGGTGAAAAGAACTATTTGCTACATCTTTTTCACTGTTTTGACACCGTCGGCACCAAGTTCCGCCTCCTCATCTTCATTTCCGACACAGTCGAAACTAATACACATGGTATCAGGGAACTTGTACGTAGTGAATTGTATGTAGGCGGAAGATATGGAGTCGAAACCAGGGGTTTCGAAGGGGTTGCGACCGTCCTTTGTTTAAAAAATTAAAAATACGCCTACTTGCTTTCGACTAAATGGCTTTCGGCTAATTAAGTAGCTTTCGACTTAGTTAGATTTTGACTAGGTCAAATGATTTAAAGGAAATGGCCTTGATTGGGTTGCGCCTTTGTTTTTAAATAATTGCTTTCGAACAAGTCGAAGCCTTTTTATTGCCGCTTTCTACCTTTCGATTAAGATGGTTTCAAAAGAGTTATTCACTTTGTTTTCTAAAATTTTGGCCACTTCCCTAATGCTTTCGAAGGAATGGTTTTGACACCATCACTTCTTTACTTAGGAAATGGTTTCGAAATAGATGTTTTTGACTTAAATGATTTAAATGACCTTTTTCTATGATTAAAGTAAAACCCAAATGATTTCGATAGAGATAGTTTTAAATGGTTTTGAAACATATGCTTTCGACTTTAATGGGTTTCTGATCCTTTTGCTCTACTTGAAGGCATAATCCTATTGGTTTCGACCGAGACGTTTTTTGAAGGTTTCGAAGGGGTGAATTTTTGAATGGTTTTGAAAGGTTCCTACATGTTTTAAATTGAACCCAAAGTGCTTTTGTAAGGATTGAGTTTTGACTGTTTCAAAAGGTTTTAATGAATGGCTTCGAAAGGGGTGGTTCCCCAGAGTTTCGAAAGGGTTGAAAGGAAGGGTTTTTCCTATGTTTTCGAAAGGTAATATTTAAAAGGTTTTAAAGGAGCATGTCTGATATTTTGAAGCTTTCGGAGAAAAGTAAGGAAGGGGTTTCCAATGTTTTCGAAAGGCTTTTATTGGTTTCGAGAGGGTCACTTTCAATGGTTTCGAAGGGGTTACCTTCAATGGGTTCGAAATGGCTGTTTAATGGTTTTAAACAAAGGTTTCAAATGTATTAAATAGGCAATATGGCCTAACTATTTTCATGTAAAAGAAGGGTTTTAACTTGTTTTGGAAGGATAGCTAATCCTTATTTAATTTCATCAACATTATTTTGAGTAAAGTATATATATCATGGCAAAATAGCTTAGAGTAAATCTAAGAATATATTTTCCTTGTATAAATATGATTTAAAAAGCTAATCATTTTGAAAAGGTTTTCAAGGAAAAAGATGAAGGATAGTTAACCCTAAGAAAATGATTTTGGCAATTAGTCCATTTTGACCCGGACAGTTAGTCCAGTTTGCAGGCAGTCGGCCTAATTTTATGGACAGATAGTCTATTTGTTAGCATAACGGACCTTGCTACTATGTTATGGACGGACAGTCTACTTATTACATGTTTTATGGACAGATAGTCCATTTATTAGCATAAAGGATAATGCTATTTTGGTATAATCAGTAAGATTAACCAGTTTCGTTGTAGGAAAGGATTTGCAGAATATATGTTTTAAAAGAGGGTATTAGTGAGGGGAAACCCGTTCCGCTAAGTGGCACGGTCTCACTTAATATCAGTAAACCGAGATGTAACAGAGTTATTCACACCAGGCTTTTTGTCCGACTCGAAGTTTTTGTTTCCCCTTAATCTCTCGGGTACTCAAAATTGATTCGAGTAGGTTGAGGATTAAGGTTTTGAGGTATCAGTCATTTTAGCGAATAAGGCTTCCGGAGACGAGCAAGTGGATGGACAGCTAATTAGGAGTAACATATTGTTTTGTTAATTTCTGTTGTGTATTAAGTCAGTTATGACTATATTGCTTTGATCAACCAGGGGGCATCGTCATATGTTGCTCTTGGTGTATTTTTGTAATGATTATCATTAATCTTTACTTGGGAAACGATATGGGATTATGTAACTTAGATATTAATTTGTTTTGAAATGCAATCAGTAAAATGTTGTTTTTGGAAATCTGTGGTTTTGTTCATATTTAAGTGCTTCTGATATTATGGATACCATTATCATTACCGTATTTTGTCACTAGAAGTTAATATTATGGATGACTGCAGCATCTGTAGCGTTTAGCTTTTGGCCTCCAGATACGAGATGTTACAACCTGGTATCAGAGCATGGTTTATGAAAAAAATTAAACTAAAAATGGTTTTTAAAACATAATCCTAATGAATTATAGTAAGATCGAGGTATGGGATAACGCTATAGTAATGTACTTGTATTTGCTACGCTTTATCTCTAGTCACCTATCCTTGTTAGGTTATTGTTCTGTATTTCATAAGGTTTGAATACAAATATAGAAGGTAGAAGAGGAAGAGTTAACCCAGGAAGGGAGGGCACCGATGGGAATGCCAGACCTAGTACAAGGAGAACCCATGGTCAAGCACAAGCAGAGAATGTAGGCGCTGGAGTCCCACAAGTTGGGATGGAAGCTAAGTATCTGTTTTTTAGAAATATGATGCAAGCAGGAATTACAGCTGGAGTGTTAGGAGGAGATGCTGCAAGGGCAGGAGTTCCAGTAGTTAACCATTATGCTAAGTTGAGCAGAGATTGCGCTAAGCTTGGAGGGAAGCCATTTATGGGGACAAAGGATGCTATAGAGGTAGAGAATTGGTTGTTGCACTGCAAAAGGATTTTTCTAGATTTGGGGCTCGATGATGAGCAGAAGAGGAGGTTGGCATCCAGATAGCTTCAAGGAGCCGCTTTGGTTTTGGTGGAACAGTGCAATGGCTGGTGTGGATGAGGAAACTTTGTCATGGGCAGATTTTAAAAGGAGGTTCCAGGAGAGGTTTATATCTGCAATGGCACAGTCTGTTCTGATCAGAAAATTAGCTGAGTTAGAGCAGGGAGAGATGTCTATCCTGGATTATGATAGAAAGTTTGAGGAGTTAGCCAGATATGGGTATGCTTCAGTGGATACAGTGATGAAGAGGAACGAGAAGTTTATTAGGGGGTTGAAGCTTGAGTTAGCCAGGGCTGCATTACCTCATACTAGAGATCCTTCTTTGTTGTGGAGATGGCCTTAAGGCATGAGGAGATTCTTGTTTCTCTAGAGAAGAGCAAGGCTAAAGAAGTCTAGGTTGGGCAGAATCAGAAGTGGAAGTTCTTTCCTAAGAAAGGTGCTCAGAAGGGTGGAGCAGCTAAAAAGGGGAAGTTTGAGATTGTTTTCTTCAAGTGCGAAAAGAAGGGGGTACTTTGCTAACGAGTGTCGTGCTAGAAAGGAAAAGGAGGTAGCTGGAAAGAAGAATGTTAGGTGCTTCAACTGTAACTAGATTGGCCATTATAGGAGCCAGTGCAAGGAGCCCGCTAAGGATGGAAAGGGCAAGGTGTATGCATTAGAACTAAGCCAACAGCTCAAGAGAAGGGAAAAGCAGTTTTGGGAGGTACGCTTTAGATTCATGATATGTCTGTTAGCATTCTATTTGATACTTGTGCATTGTATTCTTTTATATCTAGATGTTTGATAGATAAGTTTAACCTAGAACTCACATATTTAGTTACTTCCTTACTGGTTGCGAATCCAATATGAGGGTGTCCAATTCTAGGTTTGAGATGTGACCAGTAAGATTTTAACCTATTAGGTCATACTTTTGTTTGCAGTTTGCATGTGTTTGATTTTGTGGGGTTCGGGATTAATCTTGGGATGGATTGGTTAAGTGAGTACGATGCTAGGATATTTTGCCAGGATAGGAAAATATCTCTTAGACACCTAGATTATAGTGATCGAATAGTTTATACCATAGAAGGTTCTTGTGGTGTAATGTATGATTTGATGGGTGCTATGGAACTGGATGATGAGTAGAGTCTAGTTTTCGTGGTCAGAGAATTCATGGATGTTTTTGAGCCTGTAGTTGGATTGACGCCGAGATGAGCCATTGAGTTTCAGATAGATTTGGTTCCGAGAGCAGAACCAGTGAGTAAACCGCCAAGAAGGATGACCCCTACAGAGATGAGGGAGTTGAAGGTGCAATTGGTGGATTTGGAAGGCAAGAATTTTATCAGGCCGAGTAGCTCGCCTTGAGGAGCAGTCGTCGTGTTTTCTTAGAAGCCGAATCATTAAGGCTATGTATCGATTATCGTAAGTTGAATGTGAGGACGATAAAGAATAGATCTCCATTGCCGAGAATTGACGATTTTTTGGACCAGTTAAGTATAGCAAAGGTATTCTCGCAGTTGGATTTGGCGACATGTTTCCATCAGCTTAGGGTAGCAGAGGATTGTATTCCCTTAATGGCGTCTAGGACCAGGTATGGGTCGTACGAATTGTTAGTTATGCCGTTTGGACTGACTAATGCACCAGCTTTCCTTGTGGATTTGATGAACCGGGTTTTCCAAGAGCACTTGGATAGGTTCATATTGGTTTTCATAGATGGTATCTTTATATACTCTAAGGATAAAAGAGAGCATGAAGTTCATCTTAGAGTGGTGCTTGAGACGTTGAGGTAGCACCAGCTGAAGGCGAAGTTTTATAGTGTCATTTTTGGAAGAAAGATGTGAAGTTTCTTGGTTAGGTAGTCTCAGTGGAATGGCTGTCGGTAGATCCGACTAAGATTGAAGCGGTGAATAGTTGGAAGAGACCCAAGATAGAGATGGAGATAAAGAGTTTTTTTGGATTGTGGGTTATTATCGGAGGTATATTAAGGATTTTTCGCGGACAATGGCACCGATGACCAAGCTAACATGAAAGGATGTGAAGTTTGTGTGGACCGATAAGTGTGAGGAAGCATTCCAGAGTTTGAAACACTTATTGACCCATGCACCTGTGTTGGTTGTTCCGGAAGGAAGTCAAGATTTGGTTTATACTGATACATGTGGAACAGGACTAGGAGTTGTGCTGATGCAGAGAGGTAAAGTGATTGCCTATGCTTCTAGACAGCTTAGACCGCATAAGGTCAGATATCCGATGCGTGATTTGGAATTGGCTGCGTTGATTTTTGCTTTGAAGGTGCAGAGACATTACCTTTTGGGAGAGAGGTTTGAGTTATATACAGATCATAAATCATTGTAGAATTTGTTCTCTCAGAAGGAGTTGAACATGAGGGAGCAGAGGTGGTTTGAGTTTATTGTCACTTATGATTTTGGATTGAGTACACACCGGGGAAAGGCAACAAGGTTGCAGATGCACTTAGCAGAAAGCATCAGAATGCAGTATTGGCGATGATTGTCGAGTGGAAAGATTAGAAAGCATTAGAAGCTTGTAGAGTGCGGTGGAGAACTAAGGCTGGGTCTAGCGGAGAAACTGCAGTGTTATCTTGTTTGAAGTTCGACCAGTGATGATCAAAATGATTTATTCTAAACAGGAAGAGGATCTGGTATTAGCTGAACGGATTAGGAAGTTAAGTGATGGAATCGAGAGTGATGACTTGAAAGATTTCAGTCTTGACCAGAATGGGAGGTTGAGAAAGGAAGGAAGATTATGTGTTCCGAGTGTGGGAAACATAAGGAAAGAAGTCTTAGAGGAATACCATCGTTCGAAGTTCTCTATTCATCCAGGAGGTACTAAGATGTATCAGGATATGAAGAGGAGTTTCTTCTGGGAAGGTATGAAGCAGGATATTGGTTTATGTGTAAAGCAGTGCTTGATTTGCCAACAGGCAAAAGCTGAACCCTAAGAACCAAGTGGGTTGTCTCAACCGCTAGATATTCCGGTATGAAAGTGGGATTCTTTTTCTATAGATTTTATTGATCGATTACCAAGGTCGAACAGAGGAAATGATAGTATATGGGTCATAGTGGATAGATTGACCAAGAGTGCCCATTTCATTCCAGTTAAGTCAACCAGGATGACACCTTTTTGGCAAAGTTGTTTATGAGGAATGTGGTTAGACTACAAGGAATTCCTAGTAGCATATTTAGTGATAGAGATCCTTTATTCACTGGTGAGTTCTGGAAGAGTTTGCAGGAAGTTTGGGGAACCAAGATCAAGATGAGTACCGCTTACCCTTAATAGACTGATGGGCAGATAGAAAGAGTTAACAAAATCTTGGAAGATTTGTTAAGAGCTTGTGTATTAGATTTCGGGGGATCTTGGGAGGACCATCTGCATTTAGTCGAGTTTTCATATAACAAATGTTATCAGACTAGTATTGGGATGGCACTATTTGAAGCTTTGTATGGAAGGCCATGTAAATCACATGTATGTTGGTTAGAAATCGGGGATAGGTTGGTTCTTGGTCCAGATTTTGTCAAAGAAGATGCAGAAAAGATTGAGGTCTTTCGGGCTAGAATGAAGGAAGCTCAGTCTAGGCAGAAGAGTTATGTGGATAAAAGATGAAAATATTTAGAGTTCTCAGTTGGAAATTAGGTTTTCGTCAAAGTATCAACAGTAAAGGTTGTGATTAAATTTGGGAAATCAGGAAAGTTAGCACGAAGATTCATTGGACCTTTTCCTTTTGTTGAAAGGATCGGGAAACTCGCGTATAAATTTGAGTTACCGAGCAGTTTAGCAGGAGTCCACAATGTTTTTAATGTTTCTCATCTCAGAAAGTGTGTTAGAGACCCGGAGGCTACTATTACACCGACTGTGCTAGATGATTTAGTGGTAGAACCGGATTTGACTATCGTGAGGAAGCCTATTCGTACTGTTGCGAGAGATGAGAAGAGGCTTAGAACCAAGACGATCAGATTAGTCAAAGTCCAGTAGAGTGATGATGATAGGGACTGTACTTGGGAGATTGAGAGCAGGATTAGAGATACTTATCCTAACTTATTTGATGGTATGTTTTACCTTCTTGTTCGATTTATTGTGTGCCTTACCATAATTTCGAGGATGAAATTCTTTAAGGATGGGAGTCTGTAACATCCCAAATTTTTGATAACATTATTTAGGATATTTAGTTAGCTAAATTAAATAAAATAGTGTGTTGATTAGGGGATTAAGATTTGATTTAATTAAGAGGTAGTTGTGCCATATAAACAGTAAATTAAAATTAAGAGTTTAAATTGAAATAGAGAAGGGGTAAAATAGGAAAAAGGCCACTCTTATACCCTAAACCCTTGGCCATGTCCCCTACACGTCCATTTTTCATTTTATCAAAAAAATTTAAAACTAAGGCCGACCACCATTAACAAGAGCAAAAGGAAGAAGAAAGAGAAAAGCTATGGATGAAGCTTAAGCAAATCAAATCCATTCATATCTCAATCTCTTTAATCTCTAAAACTAAGGTGAATAATGTTTACATCTCATTTTTTATTGTGTTTTCAACTTTAAGATGAAATTCTGAATATTTTGCAATGATTTGCCATTTTTTGAATAATGGAATGAACATATATACTTGTTGATGAATTATGGTTGTTCATATTTAATTTATGATATGTTTTAAGGTGAAAACCCTATAAAATGACATCCAAATGCCTTTTGAATTTTTATGAAGGTCATAAGTATTATTTTGGAGACGGGTTTTAATTTTCAGAGTTTTCTGAAATTATGTGGAATTTATATAAATTTTCTAGTAAAGAAAATAGTAATTTGGGTTATTGTAGAATATGCTAGTATATGATTTTTGTTTGATGATAATAAACATATATATTCGTTTAAATGTATTTGTTATTGTACTATTTTATTTTTCACAAAATTAAATAAATATTTGTTGGATAAAATAAATAACACAGAATTCAAATTCAAACAAATATTTTATTCAAACAAATATTTATTACAAATTCAAATAGTACAAATTTGAGCTCTCACTACATTTACACAATTTCAATTACATCACAAATTTCAATTTACAATTTTGACCTCACTACATATATTCACTCAACACGTATATTTGATCTTCAACTCTATTCCAGTTTTTATCCAGCATCTGAATTATCTACAAAATAAACACTAACACAGTAAATTTGAAAAAGAAATATTTTGCAGTTCGAAATGAAGTGTGTGATTTGAAAATATTATTTGCTTCGGTTATTTGGGTTATTCATTGTCATTTTCGTTAATTCATCTTATACGAACAACTTGTGACATGCATAGTGTATCAATGAACATGCCACAAGGTCGTGCACACCGATATACACTTGCTTGTTAAAATTGTAGGGACAAGTGAGCACAAGGTCAAACCCAAGCCGAGGCTGGATTCAACTCAGGTGCATGCAAAATAACATACAACACTTCAAATATACACATGGTCAAACCGGATTTCAAGAGGTGATAACAGAGCATGGAAGTGAAGCCTCAATCAAGACTTTAAGTACAAAGCAAATGACCAGTCTAGACATATCAATGCAAGTCTAACAAGTAAATAGAGTCAAGGCACTATAACTCGACAATCAGACATGTACATGATACCATATGCAAGAACCAAGTGCACATGAAACAAAGGCCAGAAAATCAGTACACATGACTTGAAGAAACATCACAACTATAAAGACTCCATCAACATATGTACAAAGTCTGGCTTTAAACATGCTCGAACCAGAATGGACTCAACCACAACACAGACATCATGGTGACACATAATAGTTACAACATAAACACAAGGAACAAGAACACGTGCATACAAATAAACTCAACCAAGACAGCAGTTCTACTAACAAGTAACAAGACCTCAAATGGTACAATGCACAGAGAATACTATGCAAGGCTAACAAGGATTGGAACCAACCAGACTAGAGAGATGAAGATCAATATGAAGTCCAGACCATACATGAACACAACAGGGAAATGGGTCAAGACAAAATGACCAGATAAGAGCAAGTGAAACAAACATAAAGCCATAGCAATACAAAAGATCAATAGACCATCACAACCAGAGAAATGAAATGGAGATTACTTCAACTAAAATAAACTAGACCGACACAATGCAAAAAACCACAAACCAGGTCACATGATAACAGACTCATGAAGCCACAATCTCATCAATGCAGACCAGTTCAATAATGCATGCAATCAATCAACACACAAGTCAATACAACCAAAAGAAAGTGCAGACAAGACCAACATGTGGAACCAGACTACAAGGATAGAGCAGATGCATGGAGACCATCATTGAACTCGAACAAGACTCAAATCAACATGAAAAAATACATATGCCACCACACAATGTAACCAGATTACAAGAACTACTCCAGAGACAACATGAAGTACAGACACATGTATACATATATGCATATATATGTATACACATATATCAGTTCAATGAACTAGTCAACAAAGGCGAAATGAAGCAGTTTACAGTTCTACGAAACAGTGCAAATAGTAGTTCGAACAAGGTAGAGTTAAAAATTCAACTAAGGTCAAAAATAGTTGAAAAATGAAAGAGCGTGATGAATAAGCATCACAGATTCAAAATATCAAAAAACCAAACGCAAGCCATGGTGACCAAGGAAGTTGTAATAATATATCACAAATATATGAACAATTCAAGATGCAAATTTCAAGTTTTTCTCAAATATTCAAATACCGAAGTCATAAGAACCGACTCAAAGAAAATTCGAGATATACAGTAACGTGAACGAGTCAAGAAGCACTGGAGCCATGCGATTGTAAATCAACGCAAGTGCTTAAATCACATGAAAAATATACGAACTGACATTTAGGGATTTCAATCCATATATAACCCAAAGATCATCATCGGAAAAAGATCATTCGAGTTCAAGACAAAATCAAAGAGCATACTTAGAACGAATCACAGAAAACAATCCAGAACTTGAATCGAAATCGAGTATAATCAAAAACGAAAAGGGGAAATATTGCATACCATATTTTATCATTCAGTCGAACTCGATAATTGGAGCAGCCAAAGGCGAACGAAGAAGCAATCGATTGACAAAGCAATCCAAAGCAAACACATACTTCAATCGAAGAAAAAGATCAAGCGGCGGCTTCAACACAGCAAAGCCACAAATTTCGAAGAGAAACGAACGAAGAATGACCGAAAATACTACAAAAGAAAATGGAGCGTTCTTCCTTATTATTGAGTTGGGCCAGTCTTCAATTTTTTATTGGGCTACAATTTATTAAACAGGGTTTTGTTTAATTTTGTTTTTATTTTGTAATTTCTATTTTTAAATTGTGTAAATTTTAGTCATGTGACTAGGGACGAACTATGGTGGTGTAGTTCGAGAATTCGCAACTCAATGGTTGAGTTGTGGCAGGGTTTTGAGCGTAGATTTAGGTTAGTCATTAGAGGATGTCGCAAGTTTACGTGTGTAAGCATTTGACTATTTAAATTTCTAGTAGAAACCTTGGGGGTAGCACGTAGGCAGGTTATTGCCGAAGCTGGGTAAATCTGTGTTGTTCTATTTCTTCTTTTATTATTCTACTATTATCCATGCTGCAATTATATATATATATATTTCCGCATTAATTTTTATTATTATTAGTATCACCCTATTCACCCCCCCTCTATGGTGAAATCGATCCTACAAGTGGTATCAGAGCTAGGAACAAAAACCATTTTTCAATTAAAAATTTTGATTTTTTTTTCTTTTCATTAAAAATTTGATTTTTTAAATGGCTTCCTTTAAAGTTTTTGTTGAGGGCCAGTCCATAGTTAGGCCACAGATGTTCAATAGTGAATACGCATATTGGAAAAGTAGAATGAAAATTTTTCTGAAATCCATAGATGCTTGGAATATTGTTGAAACGAGATATAGGACACCAACAATTATGGTAAATAATCAAGAAATAGAAAAACCTATGGATCAATGGAATTTTTTTGAAATTAAACTGCGAACTGCTAACACCAAGGTTATGAACTCAATTATTTGCTCATTAGAGCAAATTGAATTTAATCGTGTTTCACATTGTTTAACTGCGCAGGAAATCTGGCACACACTTGAAGTACTTCATGAAGGAACCTCCCAAATCAAAGAATCTCATCTTGCCAAATTTAGTAAAGAATACAATGAAAAAGCAAATTTGTGCTTTTCGGGAGAAACAAACGAAAATGAAAGTGAAGAACCGAGCAATGTGTGTTGGAAGGCTAAAGAACCACAAGAATGGTATCTAGATTCTGGTTGCTCCAAGCACATGACGGGCGACAAATCAAAGTTTCTTAGCCTACAAAAGTACAAAGGTGGGAGAGTCACAATGGGCAACAATGATAAATGCAAAATTATCGGTAAAGGTAAAGTAGGTAATTGTACATTTACCTTAAACGACGTATTATATGTTGAAAATCTACACCATAATCTGATCTCAATTAGCCAGTTATGTGATAAGGGAATGAATGTTGTTTTTGATTCTGACTTGTGCAAAATTGTTGACCAATCATCAAAAGAAACCTTATTTTCAAGTAAGAGGAAAGGTAATATATACTCTCTATCTTTTGATGATCTCACTCTTTCAAAATGTTTGGTAGCTAAGGATGTTGAAGTAAATTTATGGCATAGACGATTAGGACATGCTAGCATGAATTTGTTAAACAAATTAAAAAGAAAAGATTTGGTAAGAGGTTTGCCATCACATGATTTCAAAATAGAAACTCTATGTAAAGCATGTACTATGGGAAAACTTAAAAAATCATCGTTCCATGCCAAGAACAATGTAAGCACTTCTAGAGTCCTTGAACTAGTTCATATGGATTTGTTTGGACCTAACGATATTGCAAGTTTAGGTGGTAAGAAATATTGTTTTGTATTGGTTGATGATTACTCTAGATACACGTGGGTATACTTCTTAGCTAAAAAATTAGAAACTTTCTCTTACTTCACTAAATTCAAAAAATTAGTTCAAAATGAAAAAGAATTTTTTATTATTTCGCTAAGAAGTGATCATGGTGGAGAATTTGAAAATTATGAATTTGAAAATTATTGTGATGAAAATGGATTTAAACATGAACTCTCTACCCCACGGACTCCACAGCAAAATGGAGTAGTCGAGATAAAGAATCAAACCTTACAAGAATTGGCTAGATCTATGATAAATGAGTATGAACTACCCTTGTCCTTTTGGGCAAAGGCAGTAAATACAACTTGTTATGTAATGAATAGAGTCATGATTAGGCCGATGCTTAAGAAAACACCATATGAACTATGGTTCGACAAAAAGCCAAACATTGCATATTTCAAGGTTTTTGGTTGTCCGTGTTATATTCTTAATATAGGTGATCAACTGGGAAAATTTGAGCCAAAAGCTGACGAAGGCATGTTCATGGGATACTCGTCTAGAAGTAAAGCTTATAGAGTATACAACAAAAGGATGAGAACAATCATGGAGTCAATCAATGTGAAATTTGATGAAGGTATTAATGACCAAAACAAGGAAACAATCAAAAGTAATGTCGAAGAGAAGAACGAAAAAGATGAAAATGAAAAACCAAAAGAAACTACAACCACGATAGAAGTCCAAAGAAATCTGGATCCAGAGAGCTTGAAATTCAAAGCATATCATCCTCCAGAATTGGTAATAGGAAATCCTATCGCAGGTATTCAAACTCGTTCCTCCTTTAGAAATTTGTGTGATTTGTGTCTATACATTGGATTTATTTCAGAAATTGAACCAAAGACATAGATACACCTCTTAATGATGAAGATTGGTTTATGGCTATGCAAGAAGAGCTAAATCAATTTGAGAAAAATGGTGTTTGGACTCTAGCACCTAGACCTAATGATTATCCAGTTGTAGGAACAAAATGGATTTTTAAAAATAAATTTGATGAATCAGAAAATGTGATTAGGAATAAAGCTAGGTTAGTTTCTAAATGTTATAATCAAGTTGAAGGAATTGATTTTGATGAAACTTTTGCACCAGTAGCGAGACTAGAATCCATTAGGATATTGTTAGCTTTTGCTTGCTATAAAGGATTTAAACTAAGACAAATGGATATTAAAAGTGGTTTTCTTAATGGAATTTTGAAAGCAGATGTATTTGTTGAACAACCATAAGGTTTTGAAAGTCATGAATACCCTAACCATGTATATAAACTTAAGAAAGCACTATATGGATTAAAACAAGCCCCTAGAGCTTGGTATGAATGTCTTAGCACTTATCTCCTTGAAAATGGGTTAAAAAAGGGTTGTGTAGACAACACATTATTTTTATTGCATGAAAATGATGATCTTTTGATGGATCAAATATATGTTGATGACGTTATTTTTGGTGCCACTAACAACGTGTTGTATGAGAAATTTGAAAAATTCATGCAGGAGAAGTTTGAAATGAGCTTGGTTGGAGAGTTAAAATTCTTTTTAAGATTTCAAATCGAACAAAGTGATAAAGGTATATTCATTTCTGAAACAAAATATATTAGAGAACTTGTCAACAAATTTGGATTAAAGGATGCTAAACCTGCAAAAACCCCATGAGCACAACTATTAAACTTGACAAGGATGAAAAGGTAAGGCAGTTGATCAAAAGAAATATCGAGGTACGATCGGATCACTTCTTTATCTTACTGCTTCTAGACCTGACATTATGTTCGATGTTTGTTTATGTGCATGGTTTCAATTCAATCTAAAAGAATCCCATTTAAAGATGTAAAAAGGATTTTTAGATATTTGTCGCACACCCCACGGTTTGGTGTATGGTATCTAACTAACGACAACTTTGACTTAAAAGGATATTCAGATGCGGATTATGCCGGTAGTCTAGTTGATAGAAAAAGTAATAGTGGAACATGTTTTATTTTGGGACATTCATTAGTTGCATGGGCAAGTCGGTAACAAAATTATATTGCATTATCTACCACCGAGGCAGAGTATATTGCTCTAAGTGGTTGCTCTGCTCAAATTTAATGGATGATACAAACTTTGCGAGACTATGGTCTAAATTTTAAACGAGTCCGACTAATGTGTGATAGCAAAAGTGCAATTGATCTCACAAATAATCCTATACATCACTCACGGACAAAACATATAGATGTTAGACATCATTTCATTAGAGATCATATTTCCAAAGAAAATATCTGCATAAATTTCATTTCAACCGATTCTCAATTGGCAGACATTTTTACAAAACCCCTTCTAGAAAACAGTTTTTGTCGACTTCGTCTCAGTTTAGGCATTTTAGAAATTTGATTTTATATTTTTGATTTTGATCTTAATTGCCTATGTTAACTAATCTGACTCGCTAATGATTATCAAAAGATAAAAAGTGACTGAAAAAGAAGGCGATGAGTGTTGATATTAATCATACATTATAACTTGAGATAGTATATGTAGAAAATTTCTTTAAAAATTTAAACAAAATTTGTAATAAATTTGATTAGTAAAAATTCCATGACCATCACTATTTCTATCATTTTTTTTAACGACCATCACTCTTCAAAATCCAATACAGCATGTCAAAATGTGTATTTAAGTAGGCAATTATTCATTTTTTTAAATTAGCAATAAAATTATCCAAAAGTAGTCACTCTCATTTAAAAGTCCTTACTGTTATGCATAGGTGAACTACTTGGAATCTTTGATTATGTGCTTTCATGCTCATTTAAAAGTCCTCACGGTTATGCATGTATGGAACACATATCAAAATTGATTATTAAATAGACAAGTTGATTCTAATCCCATTTAAAAGTCCTCACAGTTATGCGTGGTTAGAAGATACTTGAAATTTATTTATTTTAAAAAAAATTGATAATACTACTAATCTCATTTAAAAGTCCTAACGGTTATGCATGGTTAGTAAGTATTCAAATTCCTGTCATAAATATACCACAAATAGATACAACTATATGGTTTTATATATCAACATCACCCCTATCACTCCAAAGTGGAATATGCGCCTAACAGAGTATTTATGATTTTTATTTGACATTTTATTGAAATTTAATATTTATACTCGATTAGGTATTAGTGTAGTATTAATGTCAATCACTTTATCTCTATTTTTCTAACACTATTACTCTTTTGCTGATAATAAAAGGGGGAGAGAGTAGTTAAGATTTTGGCAAATAAGATCAAATCTTTTATTTTATTTTTGCATATTCTCATCTAGGTTCATTGCATTTTTTAATTTGCATATTTTTTATTTTTTATTTTTTATTTTTTTATTTTCATGCATATGTGAAGGGGGAGCTTTGTTGTAGGGGGGCATTCAAATAAGGGGGAGCAAATAAATTTCATAAAATTCAAATACATTTAATAAAGTCAAAATCTTAATATATGTTTGTTATCATCAAAAGGGGGAGATTGTAGAATATGCTAGTATATGATTTTTGTTTGATGATAATAAACATATATATATATATATATTCGTTTAAATGTATTTTTTATTGTACTATTTTATTTTTCATATAATTAAATAAATATTTGTTGGATAAAATAAGTAACACGGAATTCAAATTCAAACAAATATGTTATTCAAACAAATATTAATTACAAATTCAAACATTACAAATTTGAGCTCTCACTACATTTATACAATTTCAATTACATCACAAATTTCAATTTACAATTTTGACCTCACTACATATATTCACTCAACACACATATTTGATCTTCAACTCTATTCCAGTTTGTATCCAGCACCTGAATTATCTGCAAAATAAAAAATAACGCAGTAAATTTGAAAAAGAAATATTTTATAATTCAAAATGAAGTGTGTGTTTTGAAAATATTACTTGCCTCAGTTATTTGGGTTGTTCGACGTCATTTTTGTTAATTCATCTTACACGAACAACTTGTGACATGAACAGTGTATCATTGTACATGCCACAAGGTCGTGCACACCGATATGCACTTGCTTATTAAAATTGTAGGGACATGTGAGCACAAGGTCAAACCCAAGCCGAGGCTGGATTCAACTCAGGTGCACGCAAAACAACATACAACACTTCAAATATACACATGGTCAAACCGTATTTCAGGAGGTGACAACAGAGCATGGAAGTGAAGCCTCAATCAAGACTTCAAGTACAAAGCAAATGACTAGTCTAGACATATCAATGCAAGTCTAACAAGTAAATAGAGCCAAGGCACTATAACTCGATAATCAGACATGCACATGATACCATATGCAAGAACCAAGTGCACATGAAACAGAGGCTAGAAAATCAGTACACATGACTCGAAGAAACAGCACAACTACAAAGACTCCATCAACATATATACAAAGTCTGGCTTTAAACATGCTCGAACCAGAATGGACTCAACCACAACATAGACATCATGGTGACACATAACAGTTACAACATAAAAACAAGGAACAAGAAAACATGCATACAAATGAACTCAACCAAGACAGCAGTTCTACTAACAAGTAACAAGACCTCAAATGGTACAATGCACAGAGAATACAATGCAAGGCTAACAAGGATTGGAACCAACTAGACTAGAGAGATGAAGATCAATATGAAGTCTTGACCATACATGAACACAATAGGGAAATGGGTCAAGACAAAATAACCAGATAAGAGCAAGTGAAACAAAACACAAAGCCACAGCACAGCAATACAAAAGATCAACAGACCATCACAACCAGAGAAATGAAATGGAGATTACTTCAACTAAACTAAACTAGAAGAGCACAATGCAAACAACCACAAACCACGTCACATGATAATAGACTCATGAAGCCACAATCTCATCAATGCAGACCAGTTCAATAATGCATGCAATCAAGCAACACACAAGTCTAAACAACCAAAAGAAAGTGCACACAAGACCAACATGTGGAACCAGACTATAAGGACAAAGCAGATGCATGGAGACCATCATTGAACTCGAACAAGACTCAAATCAACATGAACAAATACATACGCCATCACACAATGTAACCAGATAAAGAAACCAAATTACAAGAACTACTCCAGAGACAACATGAAGTACAGACACATGTATACATATATGCATATATATGTATACATATATATCAGTTCAATAAACCAGTCAACAAAGGCCAAATGAAGCAGTTTACAGTTCTACAAAATAGTACAAAAATCAACTAAGGTCAAAAATAGTTGAAAAATGAAAGAGCGTGATGAACAAGCATCACAGATTCAAAATATCAGGAAACCAAACGCAAGCCATGGTGACCAAGGAAGTTGTAACAATATATCGCAAATATATGAACAAGCCAAATGCAAAATTTCAAGTTTATCTCAAATATTCAAATACCGAAGATATAGGAACCGACTCAAAGAAAATTCGAAATATACAGTAACATGAACGGGTCAAGAAGCACTGGAGCCATGCGATTGTAAATCAACACAAGTGCTTAAATCACATGAAAAATATACGAACTGACATTTAGGGATTTCAATCCCTATATAAACCAAAGATCATCATTGGCAAAAGATCATTCGAGTTCAAGACAAAATTAGAGAGCATACTTAGAACGAATCACAGAAATAATCCAAAACTCGAATCGAAGACGAGTATAATCAAAATCGAAAAGGGGAAATATCGCGTACCATTTTTTATCATTTAGTCGAACTCGACAATTGGAGCAGCCGAAGGCGAACGAAGCAGTAATCAATTGACAAAGCAATCCAAAGCAAACACGTACTTCAATCGAAGCAAAAGATCAAGCGGCGGCTTCAACAAAGCAAAGCCCTAAATTTCGAAGAGGAACGAACGAAGAACGGCCTAAAATACTACAAAAGAAAAGGGAGCATTCTTCCTTATTATTGAGTTGGGCCGGTCTTCAATTTTTTATTGGGCTACAATTTATTAAATAGGGTTTTGTTTAATTTTGTTCTTATTTTGTAATTTCTATTTTTAAATTGTGTAAATTCTAGTCGTGTGACTTGGGACGAACTACGGTGGTGTAGTTCGAGAATTCGCAACTCAATGGCTGAGTTGTGGCAGGATTTTGAGCGTAGAGTTAGGTTAGTCATTAGCGGGTGTTGCAAGTTTACGTGTGTAAGCGTTTGACTATTTAATTTCTAGTAGAAACCTTAGGGGCAACACGTAGGCAGGTTATTGCCGAAGCTAGGTAAATCTGTGTTGTCCTATTTCTGCTTTTATTATTATTCTATTATCCGTGCTGCAATTATTATATATATTTTTTCACATTAATTTTATTATTATTAGTATCATCCTATTCACCCCCCCTTTAGGGTGAAATTGGTCCTACAGTTAATAATTATTTACGGTTAAATTATAAAATATTTGGATTTGAAATTTTTATATGTTGGAGAACATATTAAAAGAGATTTTATGGAAATTTTGTAGATTTTTCCTAAGTGTTTTAATGGTTATATAAAATTATTTAAGGTTTGGGACTTAAATATTTTATATAATTAAGGAAGGAGAAGGGGCTTTCTGCAAAATAATTTAAATTTGTTAATTCTGAAAGTCGGCAGTACTTTGGAAAATTGCAGTACTTTTTATTAGTAAAGAAAGAGGCAACCAATCAAAATTTGACACGTAAAGCAGGTTAGGTGAAAAGAACTATTTGCTACATCTTTTTCACTGTTTCGACACCATCGGCACCAGGTTCCGCTTCCTCATCTTCGCTTCCGACATAGTCAAAACCAATACACATGGTATCAGGGAACTGGTACGTAGTGGATTGGATGTAGGCGGAAGGTATGGAGTCGAAACCAGGGGTTCCTGAGGCGGTCCTTTGTTGTTAAATTAAAAATACGCCTGCTTGCTTTCGACTAAATGGCTTTCGACTATGTAGCTTTCGACTTAGTTAGCTTTTGACTAGGTCAAACGATTTAAAGGAAATGGTCTTGATTGGGTTGCACCTATGTTTTTAAATAATTGGTTTCGACTAAGTCAAAGCCTTTTTACTGCCGCTTTCTTCCTTTCAACCCAGATGGTTTCGAAAGGGTTGATCACTTTGTTTTCTAAAATTTTGGTCACTTCTCCAATGCTTTCGAAGGGATGGTTTCGACACCATCACTTCTTTACTTAGGAAATGGTTTTGAAACAGATGCTTTCGACGTAAATGATTTAAAAAACCTTTTTCTATGATTAAAGTAAAACCCAAATGGTTTCGAAAGAGAGTTTTAAATGGTTCGAAACAAATGCTTTCGACTTTAATGTGTTTCTGATCCTTTTGCTCTACTTAAAGGAATAATCCAAATGGTTTTAACCAAGACGTCTTTCAAAGTTTTCGAAGCGGTAAATTTTTGAATGGTTTCGAAATGTTCCTATATGTTTTAAATTGAACCCAAAGTGCTTTCGTAAGGATTGAGTTTTGACTGTTTCGAAAGGTTTTAATGATTAGTTTCGAAAGGGTTGGTTTTCCAGGGTTTCGAAAGGGTTGAAGGAATGGTTTTTCCTATGTTTTTGAAAGGCAATATTTAAAAGGTTTTAAAGGAGGATGTCTGATATTTTGAAGCTTTCGAAGAAAAGAAAGGAAAGGTTTTTCTAATGTTTTCGAAAGGCTTTTATTGGTTTTGAAAGGGTCACTTTCAATGGTTTCGAAGGGGTTACCTTCAAGGGGTTCAAAAGGGTTGTTTAATGGTTTTAAACAAAAGTTTCGAATGTATTAAATAGGCAATATAGCCTAAGTATTTTCAAGTAAAAAAAAGGGTTTTGACTTGTTTGGGAAGGATGGCTAATCCTTATTAAAATCCATCAACATTATTTTGAGTAAACTATATACATCATGGCAAAATTGCTTAGAGTAAAGCTAAGAATATATTTTCCTTGTATAAGTAAGATTTAAAAGGCTGAATTATTTTGAAAAGGTTTTCAAGGAAAAAGATGAAGGGTAGTTTACCCTAAGAAAATAATTCGGACAGTTAGTTCATTTTGACCCAGACAGTTAGTCTAGTTTGCGGACAGTCAGTCCGGTTTTATGGACAGATAGTCCATTTGTTAGCATAATGGGCCTTACTATTATGTTATGGATAGATAGTCTATTTATTACCTGTTTTATGGACAGATAGTCCATTTATTAGCATAAAGGATATTGCTATTTTGATATAATCCCAATTTGGTTGCAGGAAAGGATTTGCAAAATATATGTTTTAAAAGAGGGTATTAGTGAGGGGAAACCCATTCCGCCAAGCGACGTGGTCTCATTTAATATCAGTAAACCGAGATGTAACAGAGTTATTCACATCAGGTTTTATGTCTGATTTGAAGTTTTTGTTTCCCCTTAAACTCTCCAGTACTCAAAATTGATTCGAGTAGGCTGAGGGTTAAGGTTTTTAGGTTTTAGTCATTTTGGCGAATAAAGCTTCCAGAGACGAGAAGGTGGCTAACAGATAGCTAATTAGAAGTGACGGATTGTTTTGTTAATTTCCGCTGTGTGTTAAGTCATTTATGACTATATTGCTTTAATCAACCGGGGGGCATCGTCATATGTCGCTCTTGGCGTATTTTTGTAATGATTATAATTAATCTTTACCTGGGAAACGATATGGGATTATGTAACTTGGATATGAATTTGTTTTGAAATGTAATCGGTATAATGTTGTTTTTGGAAATATGTGATTTTGTCAATATTCAAGTGCTTCTGATATTATGGATATCATTATCATTACCGTATTTTGTCACCAGAAGTTTATACTACGGATGACTACAACATCTATAGAGTTTAGCTTTTGGCCTCCAGATACGGGATGTTACACTTTCTTGTTTGATTTGTTATGTATCTTATCGTAATTTCGAGGACAAAATTCTTTTAAGGTGGGGAGTCTGTAACACCCCAGATTTTTGATACCATTATTTAGGATATTTAATTAGCTAAATTAAATAAAATAATATGTTGATTAGGGGATTGAGATTTGATTTAATCAAAGTGTCGTTGTGCCATTTAACAATGAATTAAGGGAAAAGTTTAAATTGAAATAGAGTAGGGGTAAAATAGGGAAGAGGCCATTCTTATTTCCTAAACCCTTGGCCGTGTACCCCCTACACGCTCATTTCATTTTATCAAAAAAAATTAACTAAGGCCCACCACTATTTACAAGAGAAAGAGGAAGAAGATTTAGAAAAGCTAAGGAAGATGCTAATTCAAATCAAATCCATTCACATCTCAATCTCTTTAATCTCTAAAGCTAAGGTGAATAATGTTTACATCTCAAATTTTTATTATTTTCGGTTGTAAGATGAATTCTGAACATTTTGCATTGTTTTGCCATGTTTTTGAATGAAGGAATGATTATATATTCTTGTTGATGAATTGTGGTTGTTTATATTGAATTTATGATATGTTTTAAGGTGAAAACCCTAATAAATATCATCCAAATACCTTGCGAATTTTTATGAGGATCCTAAATGATATTTTAGAGATCGGTTTTAATTTTCAGAATTTTCTGAATAATTGTGGAATTTATATGAATTTTCTAGTAAAGAAAATGTTAATTTGGGTTAATAATTATTTACGGTTAAAAAAAAGATTTGGGTCTGAAATTTTTATATGTTGGAAAACATGTTAAAAGAGATTTTCTTGAATTTTTGTAGATTTTTTCTAAGTGTTTTAAGGGATATATAAAATTATTTAAGGTATGGACTTAAATATTTTATATATTTATTAAAGGAGAAGGGGCTTTTTGCAAATAATTCAAAACGATTAGTTTTGAAATTGTAATACTTTTTATATATTTGAGTAGGCTGAGGGTTATGGTTTTCAGGTTTTAGTCATTTTGGCGAATAAAGCTTACGGAGACGAGCAGCTAGCTAATGGATAGTTATTAGGAGTTATAGATTGTTTTGTTAATTTCCGTTGTGTATTAAGTCAGTTATAACTATATTACTTTGATCAACCAAGGGGGCATCGTCCTATGTCGCTCTTGGCGTATTTTTGTAATAATTATAATTAATCTTTACCTGGGAAATGATATGGGATTATGTAATTTGAATATGAATTTGTTTTGAAATGTAATCACTATAATGTTGTTTTTGGAAATCTGTGATTTTGTTCATATTCAAGCGCTTCTGATATTATGGATACCATTATCATTACTGTATTTTGCCACCAGAAGTTTATACTATGGAGGACTGCAGCATCTGTAGCGCTTAGCTTTTGGCCTTCAGATACGGGATGTTACAAGGAAGTTATGACCATATTTCCAGGTGCATCCGATCAAAGTACTGACTAATCAACCTCTGAAGCAAGTATTGCACCGACTTGAAACTTCCGGGCGACTAGTCAAGTGGAATATTGAATTGATCCAATATGATATCACTTACCACCTGAGAAAGGCAATCAATGGACAAGCATTAGCAGATTTCATCGCCGAGTTTACCATATGGGATGACGAAGAAGAAATACCGTTCGAAGTGGAATCACAAGGGAAACTTTTCGTCGATGGCGCATCTGACAATCTCTATTCGGGGGTAGGGTAGTTCTTGAAACCCCCGAAGGACGAGCCATTTGCTATGCCTTACGCTTGGAATTTCCCATAATAAATAATGAAGCAGAATACGAGGCGTTGGTAGTTGGACTAAAGGCCGTGAAGGAACTCAGAATAAAGTCCGTCCACATCTTTAGCGACTCTCAGCTAGTTGTATGGCAGGTGAAAGGAGTATACCATGCTCGAGGGGAGAAACTTGCACCATATCTATCTAAAGTACAAGAGTTGCTAAATGACATCGAACATTACACCATAACTCACATCCCATGGGAGAAAAACACCAAGTCTGACTACTTAGCTAAACTGGCAAGCTCCGGAGAAGCTCAATCATTGGGACTAGTCCCGGTTGAGACTTGGAATGCTCCAAGTATAGACGAAATGGATGTCGACTAGATTTTTGAGACCACCGTCGAACCGAAAACATGGATGACGCCAATCAAAGACTACTTGCTCACAGGGACCCTTCCAACTGGCAGGAACCAGTGGAAAAAGCTCCTTCGGAAAGCACCACAATTCATAATACAGGATGGAATACTCTACCGAAGGGGATTCTCTACCCCCTTACTTAGATGTGTAACCGACGACGAAGCTCGACGGATCCTGAAGGAGGTTCACGAAGGCGACCGCAGAGACCATACTAGGTGCCAAACCCTTGTAAAGAAAGTCCTTCAGTATGAATATTTCTGGCCAACAGTAAACCGCGATGCAACAGACTATGCCAGATGGTGTGATCATTGCCAAAGATTCGGCAAGATTAAAAGAACTCCCTCAAAGGAGCTAACGTAGATGGTCAGCCCATGGTCGTTTACAATATGGGGAATTGACTTAATTGGCGTACTGCCACTAGCAATAGGAGGGGCCAAATACGCTATAGTTGCCATTGATTATTTCATGAAATGGGCCGAAGTAGAACCGTTGGCCACCATTACCATAAAGAAATTCATTAATTTTGTTACTAAAAACATTATTTGCAGGTTTGGTGTGCCATAGAAAATTATCGCTGATAATGGAACCCAATTCGAAAGCGCCGAGGTCAAAGACTTTTGCAGACGTTTTCGAATCGAGAAGAGCTTTTCCACGGTAACTCACCCACAAGCAAACGGGCAAGTGGAAGCAATAAACAAGATCATCAAGTCCACTATCAAAAAGCGATTAACTAAAGAAAAAGAGAGCTGGGTTGATGAGCTTCCTCTCGCACTATGGGCTTATAGAACAACACACAAAGCGGCAACCGGGCATACTTTGTTTGCCTTAGCATATGGTTCCGAAGCAATGATTCCCGTCGAGCTAGAAGTCTCCTCTCATCGAAGGAAAATTTTCAATCAAAAACAAAACAAGCTGCTCCTACTCGAGTCGCTTAATACGATTGACGAAAGGAGGGAAGAAGGAGAATTGAGGACCGCTGTCACCAAAAAATGGTCACGTGGAACTTCAGCTCCAAAGTTCATAACCAAACCTTCGAAGTGGGTGACATCGTCCCCAAACGAGTCTATCTCGTGTCGAGAGCCTTCAGACCAAACTGGGAAGAGCCGTATGTGATCAATCAAAGCTAAGGGACTGAGGAACTTTCAAACTGACAACCATTGACGGAATCCAAATTACTAGAGCATGGAACAACGAATCGCTGCGCCGTTACTTTATCTGAAAACTACCCTATGTACTTTCTATTTTTCAGCAAATAAGCTGTCCCGGGATACCGGGGGCATTGTAACATAGGAGAAGTTACAAAATTTTCCTTAATAAAATTGATTTACTTTCTGAACCAATAATATTATGTTCATAATAGTAACCTGCCGAGCCAATGGGGTCAAATCAGCTCAAAACCATTCAATTGCTGCTTGAGATAGTGGAATCACACTCAAGTATGCCCCATGTACCCGCTGGGTCGACGGAAGCAAATCGACTTAAACCGTTAGATCGACGGAACCCGATCCCTGCCTTCTAAGAACCGGTGTTGCTCTGGCAACATCAGGAAGGCCCAAATCAAAAGCCGGGCATCCCATAAGCCGCGCACCAACTCTTCGAGTCGTGGAATCACGCTCTTAAAGCATAAACTTCTTATGTTGATCGAAGATTGACAACATTGGGAAGTTTCAAAACCGTTCTGGATCGACGGATCATATTGGTCCCAAAAGCCACACATCCCATAAGCCGTGCATACTTCTAAAAAGCTGCGCATTTAATAAGCCGTGCATACTTTTAAGTACCGGAATTGCCCCGGCAATACTAGGAAAATTATCCATTGCAGGAATAACAAGGATCAACCCACTCCCATATTAGGAGTAATGGGCATGAATCCAACAAAATCAAAGTGATACTTAAATCAAAGTATTACAAACCGGTATAAAACTCCAATTGTTTACCAACAATAATTCTGTAATTAAGCCGTTCAAATCATAGGATCTTAAGGATGAGAACCATAAAGTAAGTCCGATAAATAAAGAAGACAATGATAAGCAAACACTCGGACTAACTAGTCATTTGTCAACTGTTCGAAGTAAACAACCCTATGAACTAGGGGCATACACCGGTACTCGTATAGAAATGCTCAAGAACAAAAACACTTCAAAAGTTATGTTACTCCAAACAAAGAATTTTGGCAGTAATCACGGAACTAGATAAAATAGAATAGAAGTAAACAAACAGGTATAAGTAAACAAAACACAAATAAGCAAACATATGAAGTTACAATCAAAATGTCAGCAATGTATTACTTATAACTTTTTTATACAAGGTCAAAATGCACAGGCCATACCCGCACAATACCGGCCAACAAAAAGAAAAAGTACAGACACTACAACAAAAGTAGTAAGTGCAGACTCTGCACTTGAACAAAACAATACAAAATGCTTCAAAATCAGCTCAACTACCATCTGAGCTTCTTAACGCATTTTTTTGTCGCTCCCCTTCCCGCCTTTGGTTGGAAGTTTTTGCTTCCCTTTAGGGGTAGTGTCGCTGCCAGTGATGTCAACTATCTCCTAGGTGCTGACATCTCCTTCCTGCTCTTTAACTTTCTTGAAAGTCTCCCCTTTCGTCTTGCGCTTCCGGGATTTGCAAGAGCTCTTCAAGAACTTTATCGCTTTAACTTTTTCTTTCTTGATAGAAACCAGTTGCAGTTGGGATTTACACAGCTGCTCAATCTAGATCTCCTGCTTCCGAACCTTGGCTGACGTAAAATTTCCCTCCAAAGATATGGAAGGGTCATCTAAGCCATGCAATGCAGCGATTTTCTCAGACTCTGGCCTCAGCTGCGAATCGGACACAGACACGGCAACCGGAGAAGCTACGGAGATGACCACGGAAGCGGTTGAAATAGCGACGAGTCTGGGTATCGAGGAAATTGACAGATCAGTGGATAAGGAAGCGGACCTATAAGATCAAAAATTAAAGAGTTAAGTTCGTTTTGCTCTTGCGGAGTGAGTTGAAAATTCTTGAACTTGGGAGAAACAAGAAGATTACTTGCACCAGAGGAGTGATTGAGAATGTCGATCTCATATTCACTACTTTCCCCTCCTTGGACGGTTGCACAATCTGCGGAGAAGCTTCAAGCCTAGAACTTGCCATGGATCGCGAGGCTGCCTCGACGATTCACTAGGTCTGGAAATAAGGGGCTCTGGAAACGTTTTGACAGTTGCTGCCATAGCAACATCGGCAACTTCTTGTTTCCTTCAATTCGCAGAATTTCCCGACCTTTTATCAACGCTTTCTTTGATTTTTCATTAAGATAGGCATTCTCTAGCTCCCGCTCAATGTAGACATCCTCGCTATCTTGGAATCGGGTCAAAATTTCCTCCCAAACCACGACGAGAGTGCACAGGGACCTGGGGCCCAAGTAACTAAGACTTCCCTAGTGCAACAGGGAGTTCACGTAGAAGATTAAGATGGTATCATCCATCTTTTCCATTTTCCTCTCAAAGGTATCTTACAGCTCCAAATAATTCGCCGTAAAGGTAACCTTTTCAACTTCAACACAAGTTTTATTAGTGCTAAGCTACGCAACTCTGTCCTAGAGCATGGCGATCGTCTAGGCCTGATCGGATATGGTCTTATCACATGACTTCACGACTTCCTCATATTCCGTGGTTGTTTTGTCATGCCCTTTGACAATCTTGTCGTGATCAGTAATGGTCTTCTTTTGGGCCTCAATAATCACGCTGCAAGCTTCGAGCTCCTCTTTCAACTTGACTTCTTCTGCATGGGCCTTCTTAATATCATCTCTGTAGACGATCTCTATTCTCTCATGGGCCTCTTTCAACACTTTTAGGAAGCCGACGTTACTCTTGCTCTCTCGAAGCGTCGCATCCCTTTCTTCTACCAATCTTTCAATTCTAGCATCACATTCTGCAACCGCTTTCTCGAAGTCATCCTCTCCGATTCAAAGGAGAGGATTTCATGGTAGTTATTGTGATTTGTATCTGCCAGTTGTTTGCGTAGTTATTCCTATCCCTCAGCTTGCTCCAAATCACTCTGGATGGCTTGAAGGTGGGACATATATGAATCTTTACGAACTGGATGTAGACCGCAGTCAAATTTAACCCCTCTTAAAAAGCAACCGGGAAGTGTTGCTTCAAGACTAGGAGGATCAGACAGAAGAATATAGGCCGGTCTGCGGTGAGGGCGTGAAGAACGATGGGCAAGCGCCACATGGGATGATGGAACTTGAGAAGAAGATGGAACATGAACAGAAGAAGACGGAACGTGAACAGAAGAAACTGAAACTTCGAACCGACTGAAGCGGGGGCCGGGGCGAAGGCATGTTACTAAGAAAAATGAGAACTGCGATCGATCTGACTTTTTGGACGATTCCTCTTGCTCGTCAAAAATCTTCCTCTTCTCGTAACCGCCTTTGTACATTCGACTTCATTCCCTCTCGTCTCAACAGCAAGCTTCAGCCTCTAAATCCTTATGTCTTCTCCACTCCTCCTCTATTTCACGAGGCTGGTGACTACTGGAGGATCATTTCAACCAGCATTGTGAATCGGTGAACTCCTCAAGATCATCATAGAGACCACGTCCTCTTATGGTACCTAAAATGAAGAATAGATAAAGAGCTTTAGTGACGGAGAATAGGCTTGAATAATATGTGTATAAGTGAGTGTGACCCTACTGAAAAGTGTAATGTGTCTGGGGGAGGGCCTAAAATGACCTTACAAACTAGATCGGGCAGCTATTGTGGTAGAAATTGGACTGAGTTCGGGAGCAACATGGCCTGGGCGAGGAGACATCTCTTCGAATCTGAAATCTTCCCCTATAGGTGCGTCAAAATCGACGTAGACGTTGCTCAGATCCCAAAGTCTACTCCAGCATCTTTAATCGAGGAATCCCGACATCGCTTGAATTCTGGGGCAGCATCTTTATTGCGGGTCTCTTAGGGAGGCGAGCTCGGAATAACATGACTCATCCTCGGTGTCTCATCGCATGATTCAGAATCTCGATCTTCAGAATCTGCATTGAAATCATCATCATCACTAGAAGAGAACTCATCACTAATACTCTCAATTTCACCCTCCTCTTTTTCCATGGCAATTGCAGCCTTGCCTTCTCTTTGTTTAAACTCTTCTTCCTCTTCCTTCGGAATCAAGGGCATCCTAGTCAGGCAGTTGGCTTCGGTCGCGACATCTTTTCCCTCATGGGTTTTTTCAGCCGACTCACCGTACAAGCCTTCCCTCTCTTGAAAAACACCCTCTTCATAACTATAGGAAGAAAAAGTTGAGCGTGTTCGTATTCTGGAATGAGAAGAGGATGGGACCTTAGCTGTACTGCAGATCACCCTGGATGCAACAGTCCGTACCGAAGCAAGTTTTCATCCGTCAGCAAGAATTTAACCGAACTTTCCCCGACATCTACAGCCTTCAGGGTACGGAAAGTTTTGTCAAGATAGGTCTTTATTTGGCCTTGGAATAACTGTAGGAAGTATTTGACTTGTTGGAAATTCCATAGTGACATATTGGAACTTAATAAGTAAGAAAGAGAACTTACCCCCCCCCCCCCGTTGTCCAAGGCGATTGAACCCTTTAGGACATCTAACGAAGAAGTATTGAGTTTTGAATTGAGATAAATTGCTCTATAGTTGCAACACGATTTTGCAGTTTATTCAAGCTTCAATCACAACTAGAGATGGGCACTCATCTCTCCTTTTAAATGAGAGAAAATATCTTAGCTCGTCGAAACTTAGAGCACGGTTGAATGTCCGAACAAACAGAATGTGCAGGTAAGTTAAGATGGCATATCCGTTAGGGTGAATCTAGAATAGGGAAATTACCAAGTTCGAAAGGGTTACTCTCAAGAGGTCAATGAAAAGGGGCACTGCTCCATTTAGGCACATATATCGATGACAAGCAGTATATCCCAGAGGCGGCATATGGGCAAATTGATTCTTTTTCGAGAGACGCACGTCGTCCTCCGGAATGCCGTGTTGTAAGCAAATGTTGTGCAAAACCTTAGCAAAGATCACAAAGGAGGCTCTCTCAGGTGGATTAAGAAGAACTTTGAAGTTCGGAAGAGTTCGGTCCACTACCGGACCAACTGGAACAAGTTGACCATATTCAGCTGGCGAAGCAAAAGAAGAAGGGGTGACAGACGACGACTCAGCTTCCGAAAGTGCTTGACTTCCTCCGCTGGACTTACGGTGAGAAAACGGGTATTTCATTCTAAACAATAGGACTTGCATCTGAAATAGTCGGGCAATTCCACTCTAAACTAAGAATCCCCCTACAACACTTGAATTCCGAAGAAATATCGATTCACGCCGACACGTCAGATTTCAAGTATGTACCGGGATAAGTGCGGTGTGTTATCTATAAAGGGTGAGCTCGGTGTACTGAACATTACAAATGCTCTATCCTGTGTAGATAGTTCGCTCGTAGTGGAAAAGGAAAAGGACTTTCCATATTTTTTCTTGGAATTACTTCTTCTACGCTTACCCGTTATCGATCAACAATCGATAACGGATCCGTTGTTCGAAGCGATGTAGAAAGTTCTTCCCAGTACAGGTACACCGAGCGTGTAAAGGAAGACAAAACCAATCCAAATCTATGCAGTTAAAGTGCTCGGTAGATTCAATGTGGCGAAGGTGCAAAAAGTCATAGCGAGATACAATGAGGATATCGTGGGATATAGCGGATGACTCAAAAATAGCATATAAAACTCATACTTAATTTTTTTACAAATATATAAATGGTAATTAAATGAAAAATTAACATTCAATTAAATTATAATTAATACATAAATAATTTTAAATAAAAACATTTGCGAATATACTGTAAATAAGCGTAAAACTATTATATAACATAATTGAATTTAGTAGAATATTAGAGTATTTTCATTTCTGAAAAGATATTAAAAATTCAAATAGATAAAATAATTTCATAAATTTTATAATGTATAAAATGTCGATTTTCAATTCATTTCTTTTAAATAAGATATAGCGGAAATAGCAGAACATAGTGGGAGTAACGGGATATAGCGGAAATAGCGGAGCTTAAAGCGAAAAGGCTATATTTGGGGCTATATGGAAAAATCATAGCAGTAGAAATTGCTATAGGATATAGCAGGGTAATAGTGGGGGTAATAGCGGGGCATTAACTGCAAAGATCTAAATCCTCCAGATGGGTGAAACCAATTTGCAATACGTCGTGCTGTATCAGCAATGTAACTTTGTACGAACCAATTTTGATTCTATGGACAAAGATAGCAAAACATGTCAAGCATCAGGGCAAGGCCTGAATGTCGTTCCGCGAGGAACTCAAGACTTGATTTACTATCTTCCTCCATAAAATCACAATCATCTTAGGCTCTTTGCTATAATCATCGCCAATACACTCCGTCGTCGAATCGCTAAATGAACATCAGAATCAATAGTACCCACCTCAAATAAAGGATCATAAGGCAAAGATAGTCAAAGTTTTCAACTCAGTGATCCAAACACAGTAGATCGGCGGCGACCCAAAGAAGAAAATGATGGAGTTAAGGTTTGGTCGGCAACAATCCAAAAGGAGCTTGGCTGAAATCAAGGCAGCAGTGAGGTTCTAGAGTCAATGATGAAGAGTACGATTGGCGACGTTGATGGATCAAATAGAGTTAGGGCTTGGTCGAAGTTGGGTCAAATCGCTGGAGATATTTCAAATCGCAAGGAGAAGGTCGGGTCGCAAGCAGAAAATGGAATTGGACTTAGGTGGGTCGTAGCAGCTAAATAGAAGAATTGCACAAAAGGAAAAAATGCTAAGTAATTGGATTGCCAGCGATCCATTGGCTATGGATCGCTAGCGATCCATCGAATTGCTTGCGATCGATCTCTAGTTGGTCTAGCGAGATCTACATGTTGTTTCGAGGCATTCTAGAAAATTATGGGATAAAATTTGGTCTGTTATGATAAGCAACGACAATTCAGATAAAAACTTAATGAGCAACAGAATGGCCAAGGTCAAATTTGTGTCGCCCTAACACGGTTACTTGAAACTCGACAATCAAAAACTGGAAAGCAATTACTTCTAGAGCACGCCTTGTTTTCAACGAAGGCATACTCTAGGGGGGAATATTATTCGGGTTTTTAACCCAGCAAAATCCAAAGGAAGTCAGGACAACTTGATCGAGTTAGAATAGCTCAAGAGCCAACCAAAAGGACTAGAACAGCAAGCCAAGGAAAGTCATAAGAATAGAAAAGAAAACACGCTATGGATATAAATCACCAATGATCCTTAGCCTATGGATCGCTAGTGATCCATGGCATTTGTTTGTGGGTCCATCGATCTTCTTGCATCATGATCCAATGTATATTCTAAGAACAATGGCTAAGTTTGATGAGATTACGAGCTAATTGAATCAAGAGACAAGCATTCGTCTAGTTCAATGCAACTAGTAAGCAAACCGTCATCAAAACAAAGCAACATGCTAGGAGACTACATGGACAACACCAACACGAGGTAACAAATGCTATCCAGAAGACAAAGCCCAAAAACTTGCTAAGTATATGGATGGCTGGCAATCCATACATTTTCATTAGGTCGCTATGATATTTATGGAACAAAGCAAGGGGAAGCATACTAAGGCATTGGGTCGCCTTCAAGCCGAATCTATCGATCGCTAGAGCCGAACCTATAGATCGCTAGCGATCCATCATTTTAGCTCGGATCATGACGAAATTTTCGATGGGCCTTCCTATGGTCATTTGCAAACATCTGGAAAAAAGGCTTAGCGCAGTAGCTCTCTAATCTCTATAAATACTTTCCTATCTGCAACATAAAAGGGATTCTTTGGACTGGCTGCTGAAACTCTGCAAAAGCTATTCTTCACCCTTCTCCTCCCTCATTACAGTCATCCAAGGAGTTTACTGTGATTCTCCAATGAACTCCAACTTCGGGGACTTAGTCTAATTAAGTATATTCAGCAACTTTGTACTCCAATTCACCTTGTAACAACAATCAATCAATAATAAAAGCTATAAAGTGAACGTAGGCTTCATTAAAAGCCGAACCATTATAAAAATCTTCTTGTCTTCTTTCTATTTCTGCTTTTTCTATATTTATTCTCTGTATTATTACTCTGTAAGAACAGGGATGGTGCTTTCACACTCAATCTAGGGTATTGATCCATTTTTTGGTTAACACTAGTATTCTGAACAACATAAATAAACATGTATATCTTTTACATCAATATAGGGTTCATATGGATTTAATTGTTCATAAATTAAGGAAGATATCAGTTACTCCCTATTATAACCATATTATATTCAACACTCATATTTATTTTTAAGTGTTCAATATAGCAAATACTAACACCAAAATGCTTCATACTAGTTAATTTTATAATTCAAAGTGGTAAAGTTTTAATTTTTCCATTCATTCATTTACATTAACTCATTTAATTTATGAAACAACTTTAGTGAACTTCCTCTAGTTTATATGAGGTCCACGCTAGCCAAGGCCACACTAACTTTCTCAAGAGGTGTAAAAGTACCATATTCTAATAAACGTCCCCACTAAAGCCTAATAGCTTCTCTTGATCACAAAACCCTTTTGGTTTATCATTATTATTCATTAATAATAGGTTGGTACATACCCTCATTTAGGTCCCTGGGATCTCTTGGATATTATTCTACCCTCATAAGAGTTATACCGCAAATATCCACCATTTTAATAGCATTCATTTGTTATTTAGTAATGATTCAAAGTTGTCCCATAAGTAATTTATAGTCTAAAAGAGTATAAAACATTATTAGGGTAAATACTAATAATTCTTTAACACATATTTTGACAATGTAAAAACCATTCCATGCTAATCATATCATAGTTTTCGTATACTAGACTAGCCATTAATGTATTGGTTGATTTAATAAGGAGTCGTTCACTTTACATCTAATTTATTCTTTGTTAAATATCGCTTATCGAAATTGTTTGATTTGATAATTCAAAGTGGTATAGTTTAATTTATTTTACTCACATCCTCGAATAATTAAATTAGACCATTCAATAACATTTCCTTAAAGCTTTTGTTACTAAAAGAGGATTCATATAAAGAGCTAGCAGAAAAATATGTGGAGAGGTGTCGGAAGAATAAAGTGAAGAACTATTGGAAGAAAAATATGGAACATAAGCAAAGTGACACTGGAAACATGGAATATAAAATATTGGGGTTTTGAATTAAAAGCCGTCAAAGACATCATGCTATAGTTATTAAAGTTATGGTATTAAATTTGTTAGAAATATAAACCGAATGCTACCAAAAGCATGATATATATGATATCAAAATTAAGTGATTGCTAGTTATCAGATGCATAAAACATTTACCTATCAAGAATATATTAGCCATTGAAAACATGAGGTATTGAATTATCAAAGACATAAAATAAATTATTTAAAACACGGGTTTAAATATAAAAAATATAAGGTTTTAAACCATCGAAGACATAAAATAAGCTATTAAAAATATGGATCTAACTATCAAAAACATGAGTTTCAAACTATCGAAGACATAAAATAAGCAATCAAAAACATGAGTTTAGCTATGAAAAATATATAATATCAAACTATTAAAGATATAAAATAAGCTATTAAAAGTACATCATTAACTATCATAAACATAAATTATAGATTTTTTTAGAAAAATGAAGAGCTATTCGGAGTGTGAATTGAAAGCTATCGAAAATAATAAGATTTTTTATCGAAAACATGGAATTATGCTTATTACCCGGTGGCTTGACCAGGTAACAAGAGGCTCGGCATAAAAGGGTCGCTCGGCATAGAGCATCGTTCGGCATTGAGAGGCCGCTCGGCATCCAACCTCGTTCAGCATAGCAAAGTCGTTCGGCATAGAAAGGTCGTTCGGCATCCCTCCTCGCTCGGCATAGAAAGGTCGTTCGGCATCCAAGCCCCGCTCGGCATCCAGCCTCGTTCGGCATAGCAAAGTCGTTCGGCATCCCTCCTCGCTCGGCATAGAAAGGTCGCTCGGCATCTAGCCTCGTTCGACATCCAAGCCCCGCTCGGTATCCAGCCTCGTTCGGCATAGCAAAGTCGTTCAGCATAGCAAGGTCGTTCGGCATGAGCCTCGTTCGGCATCTCCCTTCGTCCGGCATCGAATCTCGTTCGGCACAGGTCCCGTTCGGCCTACATTCTTCACTTCACACACTGTCTTGATCGGCATGTAGGTACCGTTCGGCATATCTTCCTCGTTTGGCATGCGAATGCCGTTCGGCACGGATATGTGATTCAGCAATTGCCATCGGCAATTGTAGCTCGGCACACAGAAGTCACTTACTACGGGCCGAGGTATCTTAATCCTAGGCCCATGAGGGAAATCCAACCCATCTCCGTCTATAAATAGAGGGGCAGGGGCACAGTGAAAAGGACTCTTTTTCGAGAACACTGGGGAGACTCTGCTGCATTCCAGACTTATTCTATTTTACTAAGCACTTGTATTCAAGTCTTTGTAGTACATATTGTATCTGTATTTAATCATTGGTGAAAGCAATAAAGATCAAAGCTTAAAGTGGACGTAGGCAATTATGCTGAACCACTATAAATCCGGTGTTCTTATTTTTGCACTTAATTTAGCATACAGTTCTCTATTTTAATTTACTTTCTTCATTACTCTCTCTACACAATCTTTCTCAAGGGTGTTAGTGACCAATTATGGTGCTAACATTTTGGTGCTTTCATTGAGAGACGAATTCTCAGGCCGCTAGGATCTTCTTTGTAGCTACTAGATTGAATAAATCCCCCGAAGGAGATCCAAGTAATTCACAGGACGTCCATTGATTCTACTCAGAGTTCTTATCAAAAGCTCTACTATGGGAAGACCACGTACACGATCAGCCTCTCATAACGTGGACGTCAATGCGACTACTAGCGTACAACAAATAGGACCTATCAATCGACAAGCAAATCTGGGTGCAGGAACTACCATCCAAAACCAAATGGAAGTTGTTACCAGAACAGAGTTCAACGACTTGATGAGAGAACTCATGGAAAGTAGAAGACAACTTAATGAGCAGATTCAAGCGAACGCTAACCTCATGACCCAACTTACTCAGCAACAGCATCAGAATGCTGGAGGAAGCCCTGCTCCTTACTCCTCATCCGAAAGCTCTTCTTCGTCCGATGAACCTCCCAGACATAGACGTCGTAAAACAGAAACAACGCAAGCAGGTGTTGTTGATCGATCAACCCGAGATGGTCCAGGTTCTCTACCTGGAGTAATGGCTCCTCACTTACACCAAGAAAATCACACCCAAGCAGGAACGAGAAACTTAGGATCTGGAGCGCGTGTGGAAACTGGACACCCGGCTCACCAAGACGCCAATGATGCTGAACCTCAAGATACACGTTTGGCAGATCGCCAGCAGAGGAGACATCAACCTGAACGATCCCGTAAAATGGACTCCAACTTTCCATCTTCCATACAAGTCCCGGACCTATCGGCTATGGTCAGACAGCTGATGAGAGAAAATCAAGGCCTGACCAATGAAGATTGGGGGATATCCAGGAGTCGTACTCCATTCACAGACACTGTTCTACAGGCCGAGTACCCCAAGAAGTTTAGCATGCCAACTATCTCGGCCTATGAAGGGAAGACCGATCCCCGACAGAATGTGATGAGATATGAATGGATGATGGATTCAGCTAGAGCGAATGATGCAACCAAGTGCAGATGCTTCCCGATAACGCTATCTGGAATCGCTGCCATGTGGTTCACCCGACTTCCTCCGCGGTCCGTATCCAGTTTTGAGGAGTTGGAAACGAAATTTATAGAACAGTTTAGGATACATGCTACTCGTCCAAAGGACGTGATGTCCCTATCAAGTGTAATCCAGGCTCTAGGGGAGTTGTTGAAGGAGTATTTAAAGAGATTCCATGTTGCAGCTACTGAAGTTGGCAATCCTAATGATCACGCAATTCTTATGGCTATGATGCGAGGTGTGGATCCAGATTCAGAGTTTGGAGATTGGTTAGCAGGAAAACCTCCAACTACGCTAGAGCGTTTTTACTCAAAGGATCATCAGTTCATAAGTAGAGAGGAAGCCAGGTGGACAAGGCGAGATAAGGCACCAGGGTCTGGTCAGGACACTGTGAAGAGCAACATTGCTGTAAAACAATCCGGTGATAATTCGGGGAAGGTCCAGGTTAATGTCCAGAACAAGCCAGGACAATCTAAAGAATTCGGAGGCGGAAATCCCGGATAGAAAAGGGAAGCAAGAGAGTGGAAACCAAGGATTCCGACTTACAACGAATACACTCCTCTAAATACATCGCTGGAGAATGTATATTTACAAACTTATAACACTATCCAATATAAGAAACCTGCTCCGAAGTAGTCGTCGGAGAGACAAATCCAGACAGGTAAATTTTGCAGATTTCACGAAAGCTACGGCCACAATACAAATGAGTGTCGTCATTTGCAAGATCTCATTGAGAAATTGATAAGAGAAAAGAAGCTAGAACAGTTTGTGCAGGTGCCGCAGTCGGGAGGTGCGAGCCCATCGGATCAAAATCATGTCCCAAACCAGGCAGGACAGGAGGAACCCGCTCGTACCGGCGGGAGATTTGTAATAAATGCAGTTAGTGGTGGTCCTCATCCAGCAGACCGAGGCTGGAAGGAAGAGAAATCGTATGCCATTTCCATTAGGCATGCAAATTTCGAGTGTCGAAGTAATTTAAAAGATAGAGCCCCGACCAAACGACAGAAAACGATGACCGACGACATCGTGTTTCAAAAAAGAGATGCTGACAGGGTCGGAACCCCAATTACTGATCCACTGGTCATATCAGCTCAAGTAGGTCATGCTTGGATGGAGAAGATCCTGGTCGACAGTGGAAGTTCTGTGAATATAATATTTAAGCCAACCTATGACCAAATGGAGATGGAGGCCAAAGATTTGAAACCTTGTCAACTCCATATTCATGGCTTCGATGGAAGTGCAACCATGCCCACTGGGATGATGGAAATGCCAGTGGAGTTGGGAACTGGAGAACGCTGGAGAGTCTGGACGTTGCAGTTTGTTGTACTGAACATAGACTCGCCATACAACGCTTTTTTGGGCCGACCGGCCCTTGCTGAATTCAGGGCTGTTATTGCCCCATGGTGCTTAACTTTAAAATTCCCTACCGCCAACGGAGTTGGAATCGTTCAAGGGGATCAGGCTGAATTGAGAGCAGCCGTGTACCAAAATCGAATCCCCTGATTGCACAATATTAAGGTCCGGCCCCGAACCTTCGAACTCGATGATTTTGTCCACAAAAGGATCTACTCGGTACCTTCGCACATAAAACCAACGTGGGAAGGGCCATACGTGATTGAACAAAAGCTCAGAAGTGGCACATTGAAGTTAGCGACCGTTGGCGGTCCTACCCTGTCAGAAGCCTGGAACAGCGAGAATCTTCGCCACTGTTGCATATGATAGGCTTTATTTATTTAGTACATTAGTCATTTTCAATTTGTTTCTGCATTTCAAATTTTGAATTTGTAATAAGGCAACCGACTTTATCATATTTTCTTATTTCCACAATGAAATACCATCTCTGTGAGCCAGCTCTGTGATCTATTGAATATGCCATACAACTATCACGATACGCGAAGAGCTAAGTTCCGTCGTACGGTGGGATTTACTCAAAGAGAGAGTGACTGTGATACGACTGGTCATTCATTAAGAGAAACCTGATCTCGGGGGCAAGCCGTCGCCCTAGAGACTAACTTGGATTGATACACAACAATCCTCTCACTAGCTCCAGATGACCAGACCGCGAACTGGAGTATAAGTTTTTAAATGCGGTTTCGAGGAGGGTGGACCCGTCCACCTAACGACCTCGCCCATATCCAAAACAAGTTCGAGGAGGATAGATCCGTCCATCTAACGACCTCGCTTGTCGAATCAGGGTGGATGTGAATCGACCATCCACAATCCTGACAAAATCTCCAAGTCCCTAGAGTGCGGACTGGAGTACTCTGAGTCCCCAGAGTGCGGACTTGAGTATAAACGACTAAAAAATCTCTAAGTCCCCCAGAGTGCGGACTGGAGTACTCTAAGTCCCCAGAGTGCGGACTAGAGTATAAACAACTGAAAAATCTCTAAGTCCCCAGAGTGCGGACTAGGGTACTCTGAGTCCCCAAAGTGCGGACTAGAGTATAAACGACTGAAAAATCTCTAAGTCCCAAGAGTGCGGACTAGGGTACTCTGAGTCCCCTGAGTGCGGACTAGAGTATAAACGACTGAAAAATCTCTAAGTCCCCAGAGTACGGACTGGAGTACTCTAAGTCCCCAGAGTGCGGACTAGAGTATAAATGACTGAAAAATCTCTAAGTCCCTAGAGTGTGGACTGGAGTACTCTGAGTCCCCAGAGTGTGGACTAGAGTATAAACGACTAAAAAATCTCTAAGTGCCCAGAGTGCGGACTGGAGTACTCTGAGTCCCCAGAGTGCGGACGAGAGTATAAACGACTTAAATCTCCAAGTCCCCTGAGTGCGGACTGGAGTACTCTAAGTCCCCAGAGTGCGGACTAGAGTATAAACGACTTAAATCTCCAAGTCCCCTGAGTGCGGACTGGAGTACTCAGAGTCCCCAGAGTATGGACTAAAAAATATTCTAAGTACCAGAAGTGTGAAATAAGGGATGTACAATTCCAAAGAATCTCCGAGTTATGTGAAAGTGGATTGGGGGTTTATGTAACTCACAAGAGCTTGGGTTTCGACCGCAGTTATACAGAAAGTTAAAAAACAAAAGTCATTTGAAAGACAAAGAAGCTAAATTTCATTTATTAATCCAAAAGGAGGTCCTACTACAACTCCTCATTAAACTCGGAGTCAAAAACCTATTTACACTGGCTACGAAAATAAATAGTGATAATTACAAAATCCTGGCTATCTCTCAGTTGAACGAGTATGATTGCTATTTCTTTGGCTTTTTTCCCTTCTTCGATTTCTCAAACGACCCCTCTCCCTCACATTTTCTTTTGGACATTTGACTCGCCAGAGAAACGGCGTTAGGAGTGGGAGAAGGAACATCCAGTGATTTGGTTCCGCTAGGAAGAATGACTTTTAGAGGCCTGTTCAACGGGTCGTCAAGTTCTACTACTTGAGGCTCGACCTTGATCTCCACTTTCTTTTCCCTCTCTTCCTCGAGCCGCTCCTTCATGCTCAGCTCTGAGGTATGTTCAGAAACGCCGATAATCTTAATTTCATAACTTTCTTCGACGGAGGACGAAGTTTCGGACTTATCTTCGTCGAGCGCCTCAATCAACTGAGAATCAGGACCAGGGGTCACTCCCGCGTAAGTGGCCTCGCTCGCTTTCCCCATTTTCTCCTTGGCATCATTGCTCCTTGGAGACGGATCAGGATCATAACGGTCTGCGCAAAATCACAAGAGATGAACGTTAGAATACAATAACCTCTCGCCGAAAACGACGGTTCTTTGAACTTTAAGAAGAAGAGTTATATATCGGCTTCTTGCTGGCTCTCAACCGTCCGAGGAGTCTCACCCTCTGGTATGGGAGATAGAACATGAATGCCGAGGCCAGCGTCTTCCGGGTCATAACCAGCGCGTTGCTCGAATGGATCAAGTACTGGCCGATCAGCCGATTGAGTAGGAGGAGGAGCTGGAGATTCGACTCCGGACGGGCCAACAATGTCATTTTTTTCCTTTGATGTGGGCGAGTCTTTGCTGAAAAGAACCCTCGCTGTAGATAAGTCTGAAGGCTCGTTCCCCCGATGGAATTCCTTTACCAAGGCCCCTTCATCAATCTCTTCCATTCCCGATTCAATTTTCTTTACCTTTATAAGAGTGTCCCATGCCTCGGCTAGAGATTCGAGGTAACCCTCGCCGAGAAAAGTCAAATCCCGATGCATGAGGACGCGAGCGTTGTATTCTGCTATAAGCGGGTCGAACAAGCACTTGATCTCTTCCCTACCGGCCTCGGCAGTTGCCTCGAGGCACGAATCAATATCAGAAAGCGCCATCTTTTTACCTTCCTCGTGGGCTATCTCCTTCAGTGCTTCGGCTCTGGAAAGCTCCTCATCTAGTTGTGTTTTGAGGAGTTGAGTGGCAACGATCTCATTGCAATATCGTTGGGACTCCTCCTGAGCAGCTATTTTCTCTTCCTTCTCCTTAGAAAGTAGTTCTTCCAACTCTTTGACTCGCAGGGCAAATGCATCCCTTTCTTTTTGAACAGAGTCCTTTTCTAAAGCCAAAGCCCCGCAGCGTTAGACCGCTTCGTCAATTTCTTTCTTATGAGTTATCTCCAGACGATTGACGGCCTCCGCGGTATCTTTAGCATTTTGTTGGGCAGCTTCGAGTTGGGACTTGTACAAAGAGAGCTCTTTATCTTGAGCTTTGATAATGTCTTTATTGTGAATGGCTTCAAGCTTCAGGCGGTCAATTTCATGTTGACGCTCAACAGAGACTTCCGAGACTTTTTCAGCTAGATGGAAAAATGCGTCATGTTGAACATAAACGTCATTGTTGCAAGCAATGGCGCTCTGTTTGACATGTCTCGGAATGTGATGGATCGCCAGGAGGAACTTCAGACCATCGAAGCAGATTTTGGGGAACTTAACTTTAAGCTCAGTTAGCTTCTCCGATATCGTCGGATCTGTTGCAGGAACAGGGGGAGATGGCTTTGAAAGTTCAGTCTTCTTATGATGTTCCCAAGACTGCCGTGTGCTGGATAAACCAGAGTGTTGATCACGGAGGACGTCGGATTGGGATCCCTTCTGTGCAGACTTCTCCCTGGCTTGCTCTGATTGAGAAGGATGATCGCGAGAATATGAGACCTGACTGTATGTTTTCCTTCGATAAGTTGATTCTCAGGGATGATAGTCTCGGTCTCCGGAGTCGTCTCTGTCTCGGCGCTTGTCGGGGCCCGAATGCCAGCCAGAATGATGAAAAATAGATGACCCGCGAAGATGATCGAGTCCATGAGTGCATCCCATATCACCTGCACAGAATTTAAACAACGACAAGTTAGCAAAGGGTAGAGCGATGATGGAGATTTAAGTGCAAGGTGAAGTGCACGTGTCTGTGTGTGTCCTAGTGTCTCCACCCTACGGACCAGCTTTTTTGGCTTTACTTATCGGAGTTTTCTCTCCCTGATTTTGGACTTGAGCACCTTCATCGCCATTTTCGGGTGAGCAAACCTTCAGGGCTTCCGGATCATCGAAGCCATAATTAAGCAAATCGTCGGGAATAGTGAGGTTCGACAAGCCTCTCAATGAACTCTCTACGTGTTGACGAGAAGGCTCTCTCTCCACTGGAGTAAGGGTGACCTTAGGGGTTCCATCCACCGTCTTCTTCCTCAATTTGTAGGTCAATTTCTTCTTTCCCTTGGAAGGGGAAGGCATCTTCTCGATATCGTGGACCTCGACTATCGGGTCCCGAGCAGGGCTAACATTTTCGCCCTGTACTTCGAGTGTTTTGGATTCTCTAATCTCCCCCTCCTCTGGTGTGTCAGGGGCGTTACGTGCTGAAGACCCAGCCTGCTTTTTTCCTTTGCCTGAAGCAGGCCTGGGTATAGTGACGCCTTGAGGAAGGCTTATTCGACGACCTACCGCCAGCAGCCCAAAATTCATGAGCGATTCATTTCAAATGAGAGATCTGATGTCCCGGTCTTCTACGAGAATAGCTCGGATAGCTTCGACAGCTTCAGAATACCCGGAGCCTTCAGGACGTGGGTTGATACCTGTAAAGTATAGAAAGAGTTAGTAAAGGTGCAGTTTCCGCCAAACATGAGTATTGATCTAGAAAAAAGACTTACTCCCTTCCACCCATCTCCTCGCGAAGCCGGGAGGACAGCGTACGTAGAACCACTCCTGTTTATACTGGGCGAACTTGCTCCATGCTCCGGTCAGGATTTGACACTTTCTATGTGGCTCAAGGAATACAAAATATGGACTATCTGACCGTCTCTTGAAGCGATAGATATAACGGATATCGCCGGGAGTCGGGAGCCTAAAAAGGACACTCATGAAGAGAATGCAAGTGCCGTATATGAATGCATGGTTGTTTGGATGTAGTTGCGATGGACCGATCTCGACGTACTGTAATAGGTCCCGAAGAAAGGAGTTGAATGGCGGCACACTACCGACCCAGCACATGAATCTGTTGCAGGATGTATATCCTACTGGGGGCAAGTGAGGACGATCCTGTCCCGATGGAACCAACACGTCGTCAAAAGAAATCCCATGTACTGAGCATATACGGCGAAGCGTGCTTTCATTAATCTTCGAGGCTTGAGAATCGATCAGATCATCTAAAAAGATTGCTGCATCCAAGGCATCGAGAGCCAAGTCGACAGATGCGATCGCGGGGTTCGGCATGTCTTGTACAGGAGTAGACAATGGGTTTGAAGTTCTAACTTCTTCTTGTTGAGAAGATGGCCCGGGTCTGTCTGAGATCATGGTAGAACTAGACTTCCTAGACATCTATAATGTGTGCAGAATCTGATGAAGCACCTGGTTAAACTATACTTGAAAAACGATCAACATTAGACTTAACAGTAAAAATACTACCCCTGTGTGGTGTTTGAACTAGTGCAATCATTCAAGTATAAGTGCAAAGGAATTAAAAGTCACAGAATTGATGAAACAAAGTTGGGTTTTAGACTATCATCTTCGAAGACCATCATCGCTGACTGTCTACGAGAACTTGTCGTATGATGATTCCAATTTTGAACTCGGCTTCGACACTGTATATGAAAGTTTATTATCTGTTTTAAACAAGTTAAGTTCAGATTTGTAGTTGTCAAAACAAGAGAGTTATCATTCTGGATTGTCTGATATGCTTAACTGCATAAGTCCTTGTCCTTATTCACTGTCATGTGTTCGAGCATAAAAAGTATGTTAACAATGCATTTGTGTTTGAGTTGAGATGGTTTTGACTGTTATAGCCTAATGTCAAGCTTAGTGCCGAACGGCGCTGCAGAGACTCAACCTCCTACACTCCCTCTACCCCGTTCGGCATTCAGCAGGTCATGCCGAGCCGTGGCCCGCTCGGCACAAAAAGGTCATTTGACAAGTCATGCCGAGCCGCATCGCTCGGTCCTTAGCCCATAACTTCTACCTCTCTCTTGTACTCCCTATTACCTCGTTCGGCATAAGGGAGCTATGCCGAGCCGTGGTCATACCGAGCCACATCACCCGGCATGCTAGACCCAACTCCAACTTCACTCCTACACATCTTTCCATCGTTCGACATAAGGAAGTCATACCGAGCCACATCCATACGTCTTCCTCTAACTCCTTTCTCTAGACAAATTAAACATCCTCCTAAATGGTCAACCGATCACTACTTCAACTCGCACACAGCCCTCGACCAACAGTAACCAACCTCACCAATTCCTACCGGGACGACACCCTCTTCTTCTTCTTTCTCTCCATCTAATCCTAAGGCACGTCTAAAAACCTCGAATCTACCTTCCATATCTATGTGACTTCCATTATTCATGGGTTAGAGGAAGGTCGTGAATTCAAGTTTCGTCTAAAATCTCTATTCGAAGAGAGTCAAGTGAATGAAGAGTTCATACCTAGATGAAGGGATCGAGGTCTAATGGAGTGCTCGATTCAGAAGTGGAGTCCTCTCAGATTTGTTATTGAAGGCAGTCGAGGTGTAACGTGTGGAACTCGGTAGTCGAGAAGGAAATTGAGGTGTTGGTTCTGGAAGGAGGTATGTTCGTAAGAATATTAGGGCGGAGGTAAAAGGTAAGAAGGGAAGTACTGACTTTTATAGTGGAAAGGAAAGAAGGTGAATAGTCAGCGACCGGTAGAACCGGTCAAGGCACCTCCCTCGCTCGGCATCAATGTCGTTTGGCATTCATTACCTTGTTCGGCATTAGATGTGTCGTTCGGCGTTCAATGTCGTTCGGCGTTCAGTGTGTCGTTCGGCATTCAGGAGAACACGGAGTACTCATGGATCAAAGTGCATCATGTTCGTCCACATGATACACTTTGGGGGGCAAGTGTTACCCGGTGGCTTGACCAGGTAACAAGAGGCTCGGCGTAAAAGGGTCGCTCGGCATAGAGCACCGTTCGACATTGAGAGGCCGCTCGGCATCCAGCCTCGTTCGGCATAGCAAAGTCGTTTGGCATAGAAAGGTCGTTCGGCATCCCTCCTTGCTCGGCATAGAAAGGTCGTCGTCATCCAAGCCCCGCTCGGCATCCAGCCTCGTTCGGCGTAGCAAATTGGTTCGGCATAGAAAGGTCGTTCGGCATCCCTCCTCGCTCGGTATAGAAAGGTCGCTCGGCATCTAGCCTCGTTTGGTATCCAAGCCTCGCTCGGCATCCAGTCTCGTTCGACATAGCAAAGTGGTTCGGCATAGCAAGGTCGTTCGGCATGAGCCTTGTTCGACATCTCCCTTCGTCCGGCATCGAGTCTCGTTCGGCACAGGTCTCATTCGGCCTACATTCTTCACTTCGCACACTGTCTCGATCGGCATGCAGGTACCGTTCGGTGTATCTTCCTCGTTTGGCATGCGAATGCCGTTCGGCACGGATATGTGGCTCGGCAATTTCCATTCGGCAATTGTACTCGGCACACAGAAATCACTTACTACGGGCTGAGGTATCTTACTCCTAGGCCCATGAGGGAAGTCCAACCCATCTCCGTCTATAAATAGAGGGGTATGGGCACAGTGAAAAGGACTCTTTTTCAAGAACACTGGGGAGACTCTGCTGCATTCCAGACTTATTCTATTTTACTAAGCACTTGTATTCAAGTCTTTGTAGTATGGATTGTATCTGTATTTAATCATTGGTGAAAGCAATAAAGATCAAAGCTTAAAGTGGATGTAGGCAATTATGTTGAACCACTATAAATGCGGTGTTCTTGTTTTTGCACTTAATTTAGCATATAGTTCTCTGTTTTAGTTTACTTTCTTCATTACTCTCTCTACACAATCTTTCTCAAGGGTGGTAGAAACCAATTTTGGTGCTAACAATGCTATTAGAAAAAGGGGATATAAAGACATATTGGAAAATCCATAAGTAAGTATAAAACTGATTTATAACCTAACAAAGTAATCTCTTTTGACTTAATCTTTTCACTTGTCATATATTCATGTGTTATTTTCAGATGGTAAGAGAAAATAATTATTCATTCGTTCTCTCTTTTAATTTCTCATTTGATTTGTTAAGTTCTTAACTAATTCTTTAATCGAATTAATTCGAAACCTTAATGCTAAGTTCTCATCAATTATTAAAAATGGAAATTCAAAAACCTTATAAATCTATAAGAACATTTTTTTAAGACCTAGAGAACCAAGCTTGGCTTGTAAACTCTAGGAAAGTATGCAAACCGAATCCACAATACATACTTTAGGCAATTTATAGGGATATGCGATTGGTGAGGATTGAACCCTCGACCATCAAGGTAGATGCCCAATGTCCTAACCAACTGCACTACCTTGGGAGTTATAAGCATATACTTTTGCCAATCAAAATGTTAGTTTTTCATATTTGTTAACATTATATTAAGGACGAGAACTGCTTATTTTCACCTTTGAAAATTCATATTTGGTAAAAGAACATTATATTACGATTTGGTTATCATAAGGTAAAAACTCATCTATGTTTATTTGCGACATGGTCTTACGAGATACTTTAATTTTTGTTGGTTTTATAAATATCAAAATCCATATGATTTGAGTTTCTCATGTTGGTTTACCAAACTAATCCGAATGTTATGTCCTTATAATGCTCGGGTCATCCCCGGGTATATTTCTGGATGTAGCGATGGACACTTTAGAGCTTCAGGAGTCGAGTTGGATGCCTCCAGGACCTATTCACGTATTTTATTTTCTATCGCATTGATTTTTTTGTATCTATCGGCATTTAGGAGGATAGACTGTTATAACTATCCATGATGATAATACGTTAGTTTACTTTGATTGTTGTATGTATATTGAAGTTTTCTTTCTAGTAAGATCCTTTGAGGTATTATATATTATCGTTCCGCATATGAGATTCTAATATTGTGTACTTCTTTCTTTTTCTATTTTTTTTCTTTTTTACTTTTACCCTAACATTCTGCCATTTCGGCACTTGGGTGCTCAACACGTGAATACCGTGGATGTATTAGTGTCAACATTTGGGGGTTGAAAAGGTCGTTCGTTACATTTGGTATCAGAGCTGAAGTTTAAATGAGAAACATAGCTTTGGTGGGGTATAACTCATTGAGAGATAGGCTAATGGAATGCCTTATTATGAGTTGAGTGTATTATATATATGGGAGTGTGTATTTGTTATTGTTATAAATATGTTTTGAATTATGTTGATTGGTCTATAGAGTGGGTTATGGACTCTAGTCAAAACGTGTTGCTAACGTTATTGATAAAGATCTGTAAACACTTGAACAAGGAAAACCGACATAGTATTATGTTGAAATCGGTAAGTAAAATAGTTGTTTGTTAAGAAATGATAATATTCAATTATTATCATTTATTTTTTGATTAGTTGTGTTAGGCCATTTTATGAGCAGTTTTACATTTTCACTGCATGGATTGGGTAGATAGTAATTGTGGGAACACTGAAACGAACATCTTGTAATTAAGTTTCAAAGTTTGACTATAAAGCATTCGGTGATAATGTTAGGTTAAAATTTAATTTTAATAAAAGTCGTTTGAAATAATCTAAACAAAGATATACATTTGTGAAATGATTTAGATAAGGAAGTAACTTTATATAAGTATGGTTATAAAGTGTAGTTTATAAATAAAAAGGATTTGAACTGAGAATTTAAGAATTTAAATCTTGGTGTTTCTAGAAATTACTTTTTAAAGTTAGTGAAGAGAAAATAAAACTAGTATTATTTGAAAGTGTTTATGAATAGAAATATTTTATAAAGGGATTTTGAAGAGATAGAAAGCACTAAACTCACTTCTGTCGTTGTAAAATAATTCTCGTGATGACTGCAGCAACATCAGCATTTATTTTCGAGTTTTTAAGTGGTGGTTGCTACCAAAGTAGTTTTCTACAAAGTTGTTCTGGTAAAAAAAATTATTTAAATTATGAAAGTATGATTTGATATACAAAAATTAAGGTATATATTATTTCAAAATGATTGAAATAGATATTGGTGTTTAATTCTTAAGTTTTCTGTTAAGGTATTTTATGGACTCATGTATCATATGCATTAGGGTAGTTTGGTTGTGCATCTTGTTTGATTTGTTGATTAGTGATTTTCAATTATTGGCGTAAAATGGAATTTTCAGTGATTTTGGACGGTTGGAAACTTCCGAATTGATATAAGAAATTGAAGCTCAGTGATTTTGTAAAAATATAAAAGCTGAGTTTTTGTACTCTTGAATTGAGAAGGTAGTGAGTTAAAATAAGCTTTAAAATTTGTTGAACATACTTGTTAAGTAAAATAATTGGATATTTTTGTATATGCTCTTAGGATGTAGTGGAGTATTATACGAGTACGAACTTAAGTTATATAATGTTTAAAAACTTGAAGTAGAGTTTTATGCAATGATTCATAAGTGATTTTAGTATTAAATGAGGAATACTATATGGAAAATGAATATGAATTAAAATGAAAAAAAAATTGGTATAACTTAGAAACCAATTGAATAAAGTACATAAGTTGTTTGTAGATCATTTTATTCGCATGACGGTTCTTGAACCAAGATTTGAGTACATGATTTCGAGGTGATTTTCCCCTGTTCGAGTTAGAATTTTTAACTCGGTTATTGAGGGCGAACACTTGATACAGATTCTTGATATGATCCTGAAGTTTTCATTATAGTATATGGCTGTGTAAGGAAAACAGAGGTTTCTAATTAAAAACCTAATCGAAGTCCGCACTGGAGAGGTCAAGTGTGGTATACTAGCTTGGAAGTGAAATTTATATAATCGAGTGAGCGATCAGATTAGAGATTGCATACGGATGGTCCATGTGCATCGTACGGGCTTTAATAATATTTGTATGCCAAGTTTTGTTGGCTTGTAGAGAGTTTGGGGAATGACTCTTCGAATTATTTTGAGGTAGCATGAATAATCGGCTAAGTGATAAACCGAGGCTGCTGAGCGTAAGGTATGCTTAGTACGATATCGTAAGGTAAAAACCCATCCATGTTTATTTGCGGCGTGGTTATACAAGATACCTTTGTTTTTGAAATTTTTTATAAATATAAAAATCCACGTGATTTTAGTTTCTCATGTTGGTTTACCAGACTAATCCGGGTGTTATTTCCTTATAATGCTTGGGTCAACCCCAAGTATATTTCCAGATTTAGCGAAGGACACTTTGGAGCATTAGGAGTCGAGTTGGATGCCTCCGGGACCTATTCACGTATTTTATTTTCCACTACATTACTTGTTTTGTATCTATCAGCATTTTTGAGGACATGTTGTTATAACTATCTAGACTGATAATAGGTTAGTTTACTCTAATTATTGTATGTATATTAAAGTCTTTTTTTGGTGAAAATCCTTTGAGATATTATATATTATCGTTCTATATGTGAGATTCTGATATCGTGTTCTTATTTCTTGCACTATTTATTTTTCTTTTTTTTTCTTTTACTCTAATGTTCTGTCTTTCTGGTACTAGGGTGCTCGACACATAAATACCGTGGATGTACTAGTGTCGACATTCGAGGGTTGAAAAAGTCATTCGTTACGCTAAGTGTTTTTGAGAAGGTAGTAAGTTAAAACAAGTTTTAAATTTGTTGAACATCTATGCTAAGTAATCATTCGATGTTATTGGACCAACTAATAAAATGTCTTTATTGTAAGGTTGTCCAAGGAAAGTAGACTCTAATCTTGGGTTTGTTTACCAAAGTCCTGCTCTTCCTAGCTACTTGTTTAACTCGATGGTTAAAGAAGTCTAGAGGGTTGACACGGTTATAAGACCCATATTTATTTTGGACCTTCGTCGGAATTTTCAGAAGTAAAATGAATTTGATGTTTTATATATACTCTTAGGATGCAGTAGAGTATTATATGAGTAATAAAGTGAGGTAAGTTTTTATGAAATTTATAAATGAAGTTATGTCCTTATAAAAAGTTTATAAACTTGAGGTTATGTTTTAATAAGACACTTCATAAATGATTTTAGTATTTAAAGAGATAAACAATCTGTGTAAATTAATTTGATTTAAAAAGAAGTTGGTCTAAGTTAGGAAACCCACAGGATAATTTGTGCATAGATCGTTTCATTTGCATGACTATTCTTGATCTAGGATTTGAATACATGGGTTCGAGGTGGTTCTTACCGGTCCAAACAAGGATTTTTTACTCGATTCTTGATGGAAAACACTTGATACGGATTCTTGATATGATCTTGAAGTTTTCTATAATAGTATATGGCTATGTAATGAGAGCATAAGTTTCTAATCAAGGAACAAGATTGAAGTCTACACTAGAGAGGTCAAGCGATCTATGCTAGTTGGGAAGGGAAATTTATGTTATCGAGCAAGTGATCTGATCGAATATTGCATACGGATGATCCATACACATCGTGTAGGCTTAAGTATATGTATAATATGTTTTGTTAGCTTATGGAGAGTTTAGGAAATGACTCTTCGATTTGTTGTAAGGTAGCATGAATAATCGTCTAAATGATAACATGAAGCTGTTGACAGTAAGATATGCTTAGTTGATTGTTTATCGATCTTGTACGATGAGAAGGATTTGAACCTAAGAAAATCGTGAGCTTTATTTGCTAGTGTTTTGAATACTATTAAGTATTGGATTGTGCTTGTTTCTTTTTGTGCGTCTGTCGTGTTGGAATTTCGAGGATGAACTGTTTTAAGTGGGGGAGAATGTAACGACCCGGAATTTCGAACACTTCGTATTTAAATATTTGAATCTTGGAATTAATATGATTAAATTGATTTAATAACCTTGTTAACCACCTTTTAATTAATAACTAATGGTGGTAAATTTACTTTTGAAAAATACCTACAAAAATAAACACTTTGAAGAAATATCAATAATGGGACTAAAAATTGTTTTATCAATGAACAGCTTTTTATTCGGTATAAGTTGTTCAAACTTTTTTACATACACTAAATAATTTAGGAGATCATTAGTAGCTAATAAAAATATTTTGCACTAAGCCACTTTTAGAATGCTTCTAGAAGGAAAGGAAGATATTTTGGAGGAGGGTATTTTGGGAATGCTTAAGGCTTAAGAAAAGGATGTGGAAAGGTTAAACGTTGGGCACATGGAGGCATGCGGAAGTGAGCCTTGCTTGGCTGGCCAAAGAGGTGAAGGGAGAGGGTAAGAACACCACTTGAAGTCTATATAAATGCGCGCACACTTCATGTAAACCCTTTTACATTTTTACAAAGTTAAACCAAAGTTCATTATCCTCTTCTCTCTTCATAAATTCATAAATACAAATCAATTCAAAACAACTACAAACTTCACTAAACTCTAGTATATGGCCTAACACATATTAGCAACTCAAATATGGAAGAAAAGGAACAAAATCCCCTAATCATACCAAGGCCATGAGCAATATGGTGGCCTAGGAGGAAGGCCGAGCACTAAAGTGAGCAAAAGGTGGTGTCTTTTGGTTATTTTGGTTCAGTAGGAAGTGGTTGTAAAAACTGAGGCTTTAGCATGGTTTGTACATATTCATGGGTGAGAAAACTCACCATTTAAAAATTAAACGAAGTGTATAATGCTTGTTTATATTATAGTATTTGTTTCACTATATATTATTGTTTATTCTCTTGTGATTCTTGCTTTGAAAAGCAAATGGCATATATAATTTGTGTGTTTTAACTTTAATAAAAAAGACTTTTGAGACAAAGCACATAGGGTTTGGTTGAATAATGATTTGAATCTGACTTGATTTGAAAGTAGTTTTATAACGATAGTCGTTATAAACACACTTTGAAAATGCCTTTTGTTCGGCATTTTCTATAGAAATTTGTAGAGATATCCGCAGAGGTTTCTCATCATTATTGTGATCTATTATGTGTTTATTAGTTATTTTAAAAGTATTGAGTGCTAAAAAGATTGTTTGCATATTAGAAAAGGGCAAAACTTTTAAGAATTGAAAACTGCCCCAGTTCGTACTCTTTTATTACAATCATCTGCAGCACTTATAAAATGATGTATTTTCTCTGAACCACTTTTCATAGCATTCTATAAATGATTTTTGTTTGAGACTTTATATTGCTTTGAAATGACTTTCAACTTAAATATTTCTCTTCAATATTTTTAGTACTCTTTTCTAACTTATATTAGAGTATTTAAAGGTGGCTTGGAATTTTTATGAACTTTTAATAATTAATTATGAATTATAAAAGTAAATGGTTTATTGTTATAAATAAGAAAACATGTGTTTTTAAAGTTTTTATATAAATTATAATATAAGTATTTTTAAGTAATATTTTAAATGACTGTTTTAAACCATATTATAAGTGTTTTTAAGTATATATAGATTTTAGAAAATTATTTACTTATTTTACTAAGTATTAAAATGCTTATGTGATATAAATATCTTTTAAATTGTTTTTAGAATTTTATTAAACATCTTAGATTTATTAATAAATTATTATACATACATACATACATACATATATATATATATCATTCTGAAATAGTTTTTAGTAAATATATAAGTTTTGGAAAAATTAAGTTAAGTATTTTATAAAATATTAAAAGAGTAGTTTTGGATTATAACATTTATGTTATAACAAATGTTTTTGTAAAGTTAATTAAAAGTATATTACCTTGTTTAATAAGTGTAGATATACTTAGATCTTTAATTGAATGTTTTTAAAGATAATGACAAGTAAAAAATGGTTTTGGGTTTGTAGTAAACAATGTTTAAGCAACATTTGTTTTTAACCATTTTTATTGTACTTAGTAATATAATTAGACTTTTAAAAGAATGTTTTAAAGGTAATTATAAATCAATTAGTTTTGGGTTTATGGTGACATGTTTTAATAACATTTGCTTTTAACCCTTTTTAATTATACTTAGTACTATAATTAGATCTTTAAAAGAATGCTTTAAAGATAACTACAAGTGAAGTGGTTTTGGGTTTGTAGTAACAATGTTTTTATGATAATTTTGTTAATCCATTAAAATATACTTGTGCAAATGTGAAATCTTGTTTAAGATTTCTGAATGTTGTTATACCATTTGGAATAAGAATATGGATATGTTCCTAAGTATTGAAAAGAGTAGAAATGAATAATGAAATAGTATACATGTATATATCTTTTATAAAGATATTTTAAATATATACACAATTATTTACATGGAGGTTTTAATTAATTAAAGGATTAATTAAATAAAAAGGGATTAGGAGTTGCTTATGTGGCTTAATCATGCTTTGTGAGACTGACATGCTTTGTGAGACTTAATCGTGCTTTGTGCATTTACTTGTTTATGGTAAGTATTTAGTCGTATACTTAGCACTAAAAGTCGATGAAGCAGGCGTGTTTATCTATAAGAGTAAAGAATGATGTTCAAGTAGGGTTTAGAGGCAATAGTGCTCTAACCTACCGCCTTCAAACTTGACGAGGAATAGCGTAAGTTGAAAAGGTCGGAAACGTGATAAGTATAGAGACTTTGTTTCCATTTATGATCATCTATTTTGTACTTGACAGTCGATTAGTCGACTATCGAACTTGACCAAATATTAACTTAAAAAGTATCTAAAAGCTTCATGGCTTCATATGATTTGAGATCCCTTAGGGAGGAGCATTGGTATGAAATGTCTCTAGCTTTCAGAACTTATATATACAAAATCCCTTGGGGAAGGACTTCTCTTTATATAGTTCACTTACTTCTAAAAGAACCGAAATTGAGTTAACTAAAAATTCATCGAATTAGTTTTGAAGAGTCTGGGACCGGTAAGTGTTTTATTTACCGAATACCACTTCAAAATCAGTATATAAGTCTATCTTTTGGAAGCGGTTGTGAAATGAAATGTTATAGAGTTGAATGTCTATCCTAAGGTTAAGTCCAGCGGAGAGGTCAGTGTTTACATTTCAAATGATTCTATCGTGTAGTGCTGTCTATCTTGAGGTTGATTCCAAGAGAGAGGATGGAGTTAGCATTCATCAAACAACTTATGTTGGGATCCATGGAGTGATCCGTGTTCTATTCGAGTGATGAAGACTCGTGTGAGAGATTCTGAATGCGACCTCAACATCGGAAATGGCTATGTGAGGATATACTGTTATAACTGTCCAGGCTGATTATGACACTTATGATTGTAACTTTGAAATGCTATGTATCTTAGAGTGACAGTTTGTATTGTCTTTTAATATTATATGTTATCGTTCCGTTGGTGAGATTTTGATATTGTGTCCTCTTCTTGTTCTATTTCCTTTTCTTTTTATTTTACCCTAACAATTTGTCTTTTCGACACTTGAGTGCTTGGCATGTGAATACCGTTGATGTATTAGTGTCGACATTTGGGGGTTAAAAAGGTGAATCGTTACAATATCTGTTTATATATATATATATGTTAAATTATTTACACACGCATATATATACATTTAGACAACACATTTGTATGTAAGAGGGGCTAACATGTTCGTTGCGGTGTAAATCCCAGCATCTATATACGGGTATGTCAAACCATGTCCACTATATAACGTTGTTTATGTACGTACACACATATGTGTATAATGATACACATATATTGTATAATATAAGCTATACAAAATAAAATACCATTTATGAATTAATTAAAATATTGATTTTATTTAAAGAGAAAATTTAGAAAATTTCAATATAAATTTAGACTACATAGGCCCAATAAAGATCCAAAAGGTAAAAAATATTGAAAATACCATATTACCCCGTGCGTGCTGGCACCGTTCCAACAATGGTATCAGAGCCCAATATCCTATGTGGTCTAAATTAGTCATGTTAGGGCTAACTAATTAAGCTCATAACCTAGTTATTATGATGTCTAGAAAGGTAGTGTCGAAGGATTGAGTTTGGGCAATTAAGTACTCTGTCTTACTTGGCTACCAACCTGGTCGGGCCCAAAAGTTATCTCTAAAGAAAAGGGCCAATTCGAATTAGGTCATGGGCTTATTTTCAAAAAAATTTTGAAAATTAAAAACATATATTTTAAATTTAAAGTTAAATTTAAAATAAGATATATATTATAAAATTATAATATAACGGAATTTTTTAAATTATTTGAAATAAATATAAGTTAGTTTCGAAATTAAGTTTTACTAATAAGATTAATAAAAGAAATATATTAAATAAATAAATAAATAAGTTAATTAAATTATATATATACACACATACATGCATGTATAATGTGGCGAACCGCAAATCCGTACCCTTTGAATCGACAATAAATCACACATGTCCGACCCAAAAAGCACAGACCGACGGAAAGTCATGAGAAAGAATAGAAGAGAGAAGAACCAAACAGAACAATACAGAATCTCACATCGCAGCGGAAAACATATAATATCATATCAATGATCGTTACAAATCAGAAACTGTATATACATACATCAATCAGAGTTCAACAATCAATCACTAATCATCAGCCTGAACAGTTATAATAACCTGTCCTCACAAATGCTGACAATATAAACAATAAAGCAGCGGATAATAAACAGATGCTTGTATACAAAAATGAAGATCTCCAGCTTGCCTGCTGAAGCTCCAAAAGCACCAAATCTGAACCTGTAAATATATTCGGTCTGACCCGAGCATTGAAAGGGAAGAACGCCCGGATCAGTCTGGTAAACCAGCATGAGAAACACACTCTACTGAATTTACTAGATTACCAAACTTTTCCTTTCCAAAACAAAAGTATCTCATAAGACACGCTCACACATAAACACGGACATGTTTTTACCTTACGATAAATAAACCATTCATATCAAATCATCTTATATTATACTAGTGTTTAGTATACAAATAATATTAATCATAGTCGAAATTGTTACATTGATTAAATTCCAGCATATAGCCCAAAATGGGTAATACAATCAAAATGGCAGGCACATAGCGGAGTTTGGATTTTCATACAAATGACTAGGTGAAGGGACAACCTTCCGGTAGTACATCTCTAGAGGAATGTACCGAGGAACATCACAAAGGAACCCCTACCAACACAAGACCGACCTACCTCTATAACTAGGTAGTACCGAATATATCATCCCCCAGTCGTTACCGACATTTTCCGAGGGCCCTCGTAGCATACAAACCACAATAATTTACATACCAAACGTCATAGCGGAAAGAAATATATTTAGAAGGGGATGATCATATCCTAATTGGGAATGTCCCACTTAGCCTTGCCGCATCTAACCCTATTTCGGTCATTTCCGGTTGATGAGGCCTGAGGCAACGATTACCTTTCACATATCACATCACTTTTGAATGCCACATTCGCCATTTCCGTTGACTATTAAATGCCTTTCACAAAAATACAACCCTTGAGCTCGTACGTCTCAAGGAAGGGTGTTAAGCTAAGAGAAGTTGCCTTCTCCACCACCAAACAGATATACGTTTGTAAAAACCAATGTACGTAATCTTAGAAAATGCAATGTCAGACATTCATCCATACAAGTTGTCCAGGAACAGGACAAACTGAAGGTACTCTCCTACCACATCCTGTCGGGAAATCCATAGGATTAGTAGCAAATAGTCCTTGCTTTGGATATTCATAACGAAGAGACTACTGCTACTATATGTATGTTGGGATTTTAACCCCGAATGATCAACAAGTAGTCCTTCACTATGAAAAACCTAAACATCAATATCATCGGCCAACCAGCACAATCATCGCATAAATGTTGATCCGAAGTTGTTTTCAGATAAATCTGATCCCGCTTTCTTTGCACCAACAACGCAAAAGTGTCTCAACCTCACATAGAAACTAAGTCTCATAGATTTATCACGTCTCCAACTTTCAACTTGTTATCCTTCGGCCAAGAAGGAAGCTCGATAGATTGGAGTAATACTCTGCACTACACGAATCAACATCCTTAACACAAACGATAATCAAGCCTACACAGATGGCTACGGACTAAGTGTACGACTAATAATTCCCACATCAAGCTGAGGAACTAAAAATGGTCAAATTTGATAGTCGGTTATTTAACTATCAAAGCAACAAACAAATTTTTAGCACCATAAGCAATCACTAGGCCTTTTTAATTAATCTTTTATTAATTAAATCACTTTCCAAATATTCACTTCAAATTATCTTTAAAAAGATATAATTCGAAAACCTTTTCAATTTTCTATATTGGAAAACATTTTCATATACTTATTTAATAATAAGTAATTCATAATTCTCTTTATTTTTAACACTTAGAAAATATTACATATACTTAAATCATGATTAAGTATATATTTTATTCTTTAAGGAAAACATTCTCTTAAACATATTTATTTGGGTCAAAACGAATGTTGCGTAAAACATCATTACGACAACCCAATATCATTAGTATAGGGATTCGATAATTAGATAGATATATAAATCCCATATACTATACAAAACATCTCCTTTCGAAAATCATTTACTATAATAACAATGTTACAGTCCATGCTTTCCTTACTTCTCTAAAACGTCTATTTCAACAATGAATGATGAAATCTATGTATTCGATACTTAACACATTTTAAAACATCTTCAAACCAATTAACTCCATTTAAAAATCACCTTTCAAAACATTCATTTAATTTAAAAAATTATTCACTGTCCAAAATCGTGAATATAATTCGTTTACCAAATTCAATACTTCTACCCATTTAATTAAAGGATTATCCACTGTCCAAAATCGGGAATATATTTCCTTTAATAAACTTTTGTATTTAACTTATCAAACTAAGTTGATTTCACATTTATAAAAGAATCTTTATAATTCACATTTCTATTTTATAAAAACTTCAATTTATAAAATTCCTTTATTAACAAATTCCATTTATATCTCATTTATATGAGAAAATCCAATTATAAGTTTATTTACTTATAATTCTCTTATTTACAAATTCATTCTTTTTATAAATTTATAAATCTTGTTCACTTGTAAGATCCATTTATAACTTCATTTTAAACACTTACAAAACTCGTTTACAATTCATTACTTTTTATTTATAAAACATCAATTTTATAAATCTTATAGATAAACCATTTATTATAAGTCAAAAATCTCAATTAACTATTTTACCAAATAATTAACTCCATATTCCAAAAATCATATTTTGCTTATATTTCACAAAACCATAATTTTTATAACATAAAAATTATAACTTTTATTTATTTAAAATAAATCCATTTCTTTAACAATTCAAAAATCATATATTTTCAAAATCACTTTGAAATCCTTTTTAAATTGAAATCATCAATTTAATATTTTAAATCTCCAAAATATGGCCCAATGCTACAAAAATGCTAAACAAGGTGATCGAATCAATCATATCAATCCTGGCATCCAAAACATCATATATCATATGATAACAGCATATATATCAATATCTGTAAATAAAATCAACACTGGTGAGGAATCCAGTTGGATCCCTCAAACCTATCACCTGCAACAAATATACATATGAGAAAGTATGTACAATGTCCGCTTCGAGGAAGATGCGCGTACAAAAGGTCATCCGCTCATACATGGAAACGTATAGGGTCTTATCTGCTCCAATAGGCAGGAAATATATCCAAGCCAATCAATATATATATAATATATCATATATTATCCAAACAATCATCAATCATCATAAAATAAATTTTATTCTCACTTATATAAAAATATAAGCGAGTCAGATAGAGTGAGTTGTACTCACTTTGGTTTCAATAGCCGTTGCAGCTTTTTATTCCATATAAAATTAAACGACCAAAATTTTCACTAGCTCCAATCAACTCCAAACTAGCTCTATCGCGTAGTGTTCGTCAATATGATCCCAACGCAACTTGTTTCATGAGAAACAGACATCGTTTGAAAAAGTTATGCTATTTTAAACATTACACGATTTAAATATAAATTATTTACAAATTTTTACTTTTATTTTTAACCTCAAATTACATATGGCCGTTCGTTTTTAAATTACGAGATCTGGACCGTGAATGTTTTCTTCTCCACGCTCGTTCCAGGTTCGTGAACGAACCCATAGCCGCCAACCCCTCTTCAAATTATACTCCTCCACCGATCAACTATGCTACGATCGGGGACCATCGTTTCGAAGCCCAACGCCACGCACACCACCGCCCAAAGATCGGTCGAGCTCGGCGCTGTATTCGCCTCGATTTCCGTGCTTGAACGCCATCCAAATGCGCCATTTTGCTGTTGATCCGCTTTGTACTTTTTGATCAACACCATTGAAAACATAGATCTCGACAAGCTTGACATTTTTGTAGTTGATAGTTTTTGATAAAAGTGAATGGATCAAGAGAGATCGGAGGGGAAAGATTCGAATATTTTCGTCCACTGAACGTTTAGTGGCGGCTGTAACCCTAGGGCTAGGGTTTTGACTGAAAAAAATAAAATTTATATGGCCTTATATAAAAAATTTCACGCACTATTCATCCGAAATTTTTTTTGAACTCCAAACGAAGCATGCCGCCTGGCATTTATAATGTTTTATCCCTATTCCAAACACAGTGGAATATATATCGGGACCTAATTCCATCGTATTTGGAAGATAGGTTTTCGAATCGACTTATTTTAATTAAAATTTACTCAAATAAATTTCTATGCATTTTAGCTTCGCACGACCAAATCGTAAATCCGATTGACATGAAATTTGAAATCCTACAATAATATAACATACAGATCCAATGAAACTAGTTTCGTCGAAATCCGAGACCGTATCAAAAATGACTATTTTTACACATTAATTAAATATTAAAATTTCTAATTTCAATAAATTCACTTTTAATTCAATTTCAAAAGTTACCTAACTCCATTCTAATCCGAATAGAATTTAATTCAACATTTTAAATCTTTTTTTTTGAAAACGCAGGAGAACCCGGCGGGCCGGTAAACTCCTGAGGAGGGTATAGTAAAGTCGTCTGCTGATCCAAGCCCCCATACCCCCGGGAAAATTTATATAGGATAGGGAAGCGCATGGTAGGAATCGAAGCTGGGTCTTTTTACCAGAACCCATGCCTCCTTTCCACCAAGCCTCCTTTCCACTGCACCTCCTTTCCAACATTTTAAATCATTTTAATTCACATTAAATTCAAAATCAAATTATTTACACAATTTCAAATATTAAATTAGCAATTTAATTATCAAATAAATCATTATATTTCAAATATAAGTTATTCAACTTATAAAATTTACTTTTGAATATTTAAAATCAATTAAATATCCGAATTTCGAATGATTGAAATTCCGGGTCGTTACATTCTCCCCTACTTAAAATAATTTCGTCCCCGAAATTACCAAGTAAGAAAAAGTCACAAAATCCATTAACTTTTCAAAACAATTAGTTCAAATTAGATTACCAAAATCATTTAAACCTTTTAACTTTTCCAAAATTTTTATAACGCCTTAAATTTTCAAAATATTTCACCATAGCCTCCTTTGCGCGGTTCGATCGTTGTAAAGTCACAATATATATATAATTACAAATATGCATCTCATCTTCGAGGATGAGGCATCCCATAGGGAAAAAATATAAAAGTACGATATGTAATCCGAGATATGTACCTTATATATTATTAGCGAGCATATACCGCTAATATAGCGCGAAAGCGAGCTCCAAACGCGAAGCATACGCCATCCGCACCTACTAAACCCTCAACAAATAAATGAGAAACATGTATATGTAAAGTAATATTAATATACAACATATACCAATACAACCACTATACATGCCAATATAGCAAATGCAATCAAAAACAACAAATCCAACCATCAAACAACTATCATCCAACTAACATCCAACAAACCAATACCTATCCAATCAATCCATAACCAAATCAATATTCATTCATTTCTCATTAATTATTCATTGAATTGATTTTCAATTTAATCACATTTGATTTTACTAACATTCATTTGTTCATATTCAATTAGTTTACATTCGCTAATTTCTATTCAAGTTAGTTCACTTCCAAATCCAATTAAATTCAATTCTATTTAGATTTACTTACTTCCAATTTGAATTCAATTATTTATAGCTTTCAATTTTATTAATTCAATTTCATATGAATTTCTATTTAATCAACTAACATCTATCTAACAACCAATGCATAACCAACATAACCAAATTTATTTAATTTACTTTACACTCAAACATTTAATGAATTTACACCTACATCCATTATTCCATATCAATTCATTTACATTTGATTGATTAACATTCAATCCATATTTTTATTTACTAATTTATTTCATTAGTCCATTTTGATATCAAATTCAACTTCATTCCACATCACTTAAGTTATGTTTCATTTCATTCTCACTTGCATTTACTTTCATTATACAACTTAAGTTCACTAGTAATTTAATTCAAATTCGATTTTATTTAACTCATTCATTAGCTCATTTCTTTTTCTTTACTTGAGCTACATTTCATTTTCAAAGATCATTTTATTTAACTTTACTTAAGTCAAATTTCATATCACTATTCAAATTTTAGATTTTGTTTTGCTTAACAAAATTGTTTAACCATTTTAACATTTGGTTTTACTTACATTTTCTCATTTTACAAGTTATACAACTTATATATTTAAACTTCCAAATTCATATTATATAATCACTTTACCTCTTAAGTTTAATTTCCATTTCAATAACTTATCTAATCCAATTCAACTCCAATTCGATTTATTTAACTTTACCAAAATTAAATTTTTATTTCATATTATAAGTCCAAATTCATTTCACTTATATTTATTAATTTCAACTTGGATTTTAAATTCAAATTTGTTTATCATAACAAAACTTCAGTTTTCAATTTACTATTGGTAGCAAATCAATCACACTGGAACTCAAAAATGATATTGATGATGCTGCAGTCATCACCTTTATTATTTCCCGGCAATAGTAGTGACTTCAGTGCTTTATATTCTTTTAAAAATCACCTTTTATATTTTTATAAATCACATTTATAAATTCTTACTTATTTAATTTTACTTATTCACTTCACTTATATAAGATTTATTCCAAATTCACTTATCTTATTTAGATTTACAATAATATAACCTCTTTAAATTTTTAAAAACAACTTTCAAAATATACGGGATTCAAAATTTCAAATTCTTAGTTTTAATCCATTTTTATTTACAACTCATATTTATAAATATACTCATGTAGTTTCATTTCTTATATATAAGATTATTTCACAATTGTAAATCATATTAAAAATAATTCCATACTATACAATTCACTTGCTTATATAATTTATTCTTTTACAATTGTTGTTTTTATTTAGATTATTCAAACAGCTTTTATTAACTTATATATATTTATGTTTTCAAACAACCAAACAATCAATTTATATACTATAATAATTTATGAAAAATTATCCTTTATATATAAAATATAGTCGAGGTAAAATTGTTTCATTTACCCAATTTAAAATAGTGAATATTAGGCTCAGGTCCCTAATAAGTTTCGAAATACACAAAAACCCCAGTAAAAAAAAGTATGTAAATTAGGTCCCTAGAATTAAGTTACTAAGTAATTGCATATAGTTATGGAATTATTCACTGAATAATTGCAGACATTTATGCAATTATATCCAAAAATTGCAGAAATTTTCGCAATTTTTTTGGTGAATAATTGGAAATTTCCGTAATTTTTTGGTGAATAATTGTGGAATTTTCCGAAATGTTTTCAAAAAATTGTGGAAATTTTCGCAATTTTTCAGTGAATAATTGTGGAAATGTCTGCAATTTTATGATATAATTGCATAAATGTCTGCAATTATTCACTGAATAATTGCATAAGTGTATGTCATTATTCGGTAATTTAATTTTAGGGACCTAATTTACAAACTTTTTTTTACTGGGGTTTTTGTGTATTTTGAAACTTATTAGGGACCTGTGCCAAACTGTCCCTTTAAAATAATACTATGTCGACTTGCATCATTTAAGTGTTTAGAAATTCCTATGATAACATGGCGTCCCACATACCGACAAGAATTCACAAACAACTCAACGGATAAGTAAACACAATATAAAACATTTTATATCACTAACAAATACGCGCTCATATATATAATACATAGTATACACTCAAACTCAATCAGGGTGCTACTGACCCTATCTATACAGAGTACACATCAAAGCCTAGGAATATACTAAATCTAAGCACCGATACTACATGTGATGAACCGCAAATCCGTACCCTTTGAATCGACAATAAACCACATGTCCGACCCAAAAAGCACAGACCGACGGAAAGTCATGAGAAAGAAAAGAAGAGAGAAGAAGAGAAGAGAAGAACCAAACAGAACAATACAGAATCTCACATCGCAGCGGAAAACATATAATATCATATCAATGATCTTTACAAAACAGAAACTGTATATATATACATCAATCGGAGTTCAACAATCAATCACTAATCATCAGCCTGGACAGTTATAATAACCCATCCTCACAAATGCTGACAATATAAACAATAAAGCAGCGGATAATAAACAGATGCGTGTATATGAAAATGAAGATCTCCAGCTCGCCAGCTGAAGCTCCAAAAGCACCAAATTTGAACCTGTAAATATACTCGGTCTGACCCGAGCATTGAAAGGGAAGAACGCCCGGATCAGTCTGGTAAACCAGCGTGAGAAACACACTCAACTGAATTTATTAGATTACCAAACTTTTCCTTTCCGAAACAAAAGTATCTCATAAGACACGCCCACACGTAAACACGGACATGTTTTTACCTTACGATAGCTAAAACCATTCATATCAAATCATCTTATATTATACTAGTGTCTAATATACAAATAATATTAATCATAGCCGAAATTGTTATATTGATTAAATTCTAGCATATAGCCCAAAATGGGTAATACAATCAAAATGACAGGCACGTAGCGGAGTTTGGATTTCCATACAAATGATCAGGTGAAGGGACTACCTTCCGGTAGTACATCTCTAGAGGAATGTACCGAGGAACAACACAAAGGAACCTTTACCAACACAAGACCGGCCTACCTCTATAACTAGGTATTACCGAATATATCATCCCTCGGTCATTACCGACCTTTTCTGAGGGCCCTCTAGCATAAAAACCACAATAATTTACATCCCGAACGTCATAGTGGAAAGAAATATATCTAGAAGGGGATGATCATATCCTAATTGGGAATGACCCACTTAGCCTTGCCACATCTAACCCTTTTTCGGTCATTTCCGGTTGATGAGGCCTAACGTAACGATTACCTTTCACATATCACATCACTTTTGAATGTCACATTCGCTATTTCCGTTGACTACTAATTGCCTTTCACAAAAATACAACCCTTGAGCTCGTACGTCTCAAGAAAGGGTGTTAAGCTAAGAGAAGTTGCCTTCTCCGCCACCAAACAGATGTACGTTTGTAAAAACCAATGTACGTAATCTCAAAAAATGCAATGTCGGACATTCATCCATACAAGTTGTCCAGGAACAGGACAAACCGAAGGTACTCTCCTACCACATCCTGTCGGGAAATCCCTAGGATTAGTAGCGAATAGTCCTTGCATTGGATATTTCATAAAGAATAGACTAATGCTACTATATGTATATTGGGATTTTAACCTCGAATGATCAACAAGCAGTCCTTCACTATGAAAATCCTAAACATCAATATCATCGGCCAACCCTACACAATCGTCGCATAAATGTTGGTCCGAAGTGATTTTTAGATAAATCTGATCCCAGTCTCTTCGTACCAACAACGCAAAAGCGTTTCTCAACCTCACACAGAAACTAAGTCTCATAGACTAATTACGTCTCCAACTTTCAACTTGCTATCCTTCGGCCAAGAAGGAAGCTCGGTAGATTGGAGTAATACTCCACACTACACGGATCAACATCCTCAACACAAAAGATAATCAAGCTACACAGATGGCTACGTACTAAGTGTATGACTAAATAATTCCCACACCAAGTCGAGGAACTAAAAATGGCAAAATTTGATAGTCGGTTATTTAACTATCAAAGCAACAAACAAATATTTAGCACCATAAGCAATCACTAGGCCCTTTTAATTAATCTTTTATTAATTAAATCACTTTCCAAATATTCACTTCAAATTATCTTTAAAAAGATATAATTCCAAAACCATTTCAATATTCTATATTGGAAAACATTTCCATATACTTATTTAATAATAAGTAATTCACAATTCTCTTTTTTTTAACACTTCAAAAATATTACATATACTTAAATCATGATTAAGTATATATTTTATTCTTTAAGGAAACATTATCTTAAACATATTTATTTGGATCAAAATGAATGTTGCGTAAAACATCATTACGACAACCCAAAATCATTAGTATATGGATTCGATAATTAGATAGATATATAAATCCCATATACTATACAAAACATCTCCTTTCAAAAATCATTTACTATAATAACAATTTTATAGTCCATGCTTTGCTTACTTCTCGAAAACGTCTATTTTAACAATGAATGATGAAATCTATGTATTCGGTACTTAACACATTTTAAAACATCTTCAAACCATTTAACTCCATTTAAAAATCACTTTTCAAAACATTCATTTAATTTAAAGGATTATTTACTATCCAAAATCGTGAATATAATTCGTTTACCAAATTGAATACTTCTACCCATTTAATTAAAGGATTATCCACTGTCCAAAATCGTGAATATATTTCCTTTAATAAACTTTCTTATTTAACTTATCAAAATAAGTTGATTTCACATTTATAAAACAATCTTTATAATTCGCATTTCTATTTTATAAAAACTTCAATTTATAAAATTCCTTTATTAACAAATTCCATTTATATCTCATTTATATGCCAAAATCCAATTATAAGTTTATTTACAAATTCATTCTTTTTATAAATTTATAATCTTGTTCACTTATAAGATCCATTTATAACTTCATTTTAAACACTTACAAAACTCATTTACAATTCATTACTTTTTATTTATAAAATATCAATTTTATAAATCTTATAGATAAACCGTTTATTATAAGTCAAAAATCTCAATTACCTATTTTACCAAATAGTTAACTCCATATTCCAAAAATCATATTCTGCTTATATTTCACAAAGCCGTAATTTTTATAACATAAAAATTATAACTTTTATTTATTTAAAATAAATCCATTTCTTTAACAATTCAAAAATCATATATTTTCAAAATCACTTTGAAATCCTTTTTAAATTGAAACCATCAATTTAATATTTTAAATCTCCAAAATATGGCCCAATGCTACAAAAATGCTAAATAAGGTGATCACTTCAATCATATCAATCCTGGCATCTAAAACATCATATATCATATGATAACAGCATATATATCAATATCTATAAATAAAATCAACACTGGTGAGGAATCTAGTTGGATCCCTCCAACCTGTCACCTGCAACAAATATACATATGAGAAAATATGTACAATATCCACTTCGAGGTAGACGCGCGTACAAAAGGTCATTCGTTCATACACGAGAACGTATAGGGTCTCATCTGCTCCAATAGGCAGGAAATATATCCAAACCAATCAATATATATATATATATAATATCATATATCATCCAAACAATCATCAATCAGCACAAAATAAATTTTATTCTCACTTATATAAAAATATAAGTGAGTTAGATAGAGTGGGTTGTGCTCACTTTGGTTCCAATAGCCGTTGTAGCTTTTTATTCCGCATAAAATTAAACGAGCGTTTAATTTTACCCAAAATTTTCACTAGCTCCAATCAACTCCAAACTAGCTCTATCGCGTAGTGTTCATCAATACGATCCCAACGCAATTTGTTTCGTGCGAAACAGACCTTGTATGAAAAAGATATGCTATTTTAAACATTACACGATTTAAATATAAATTATTTACAAATTTTATTTTTAACCTCAAATTACATCTGGCCGTTCGTTTTTGAATTACGAGATTGGGGCCGTGAATGTTTTCTTCTCCATGCTCGTTCCAGGTTCGTGAAAGAACCCATAGCCTCCGACCCATCTTTAAATTATACTCCTCCAACTATCAACTATGCTACGATTGGGGACCATCGTTTCGAAGCCCAACGCCACGCACACCACCGCCCAAAGATTGGTCGAGCTTAGCGCTGTATTCGCCTTGATATCCATGCTTGAACACTGGCCAAACATGGCCATTTTTCGGTCGATCCGCTTTGTAGTTTTCGATCATCACCGTTCAGAACATAGATCTCGACAAGCTTGACATTTTTGTAGTTGATAGTTTTTGATAAAAGTGAATGGATCAAGAGAGATCGAAGGGGAAAGATTCGAATATTTTTGGCCATTGAACGTTTAGTGGCGGCTGTAACCCTAGGGCTAGGGTTTTGAGTGAAAAAAAAAAGAAAATTTATATGGCCTTATATAGAAAATTTCGCGCACTATTCATTCGAAATTTTTTCGAACTCCAAACGAAGCGTGCCGCCTGGCGTTTATAATGTTTTACCCCTATTCCGAACACAATGGAATATATATTAGGACCCAATTCCATCGTATTTGGAAGATAGGTTTTTGAATCGACTTATTTTAATTAAAATTTACTTAAATAAATTTCTACGCGTTTTAGCTCCACACGACCAAACCGTAAATCCGATTGACACGAAATTTGAAATCCTACAATAATATAACATTACGGATCATATGAAACTAGTTTCGTCAAAATCCGAGACCGTATCAAAAATGACTATTTTTACACGTTAATTAAATATTAAAATTATCAATTTCAATAAATTCACTTTTAATTCAATTTCAAAAGTTACATAAATCCATTCTAATCCATATAGAATTTAATTCAACATTTTAAATCATTTTAATTCACATTAAATTCAAAATCAAATTATTTACACAATTTCAAATATTAAATTAGCAATTTAATTATCAAATAAATCATTATATTTCAAATATAAGTTATTCAACTTATAAAATTTACTTTTGAATATTCAAAATTAATTAAATATCTGAATTTCGAATGACTAAAATTTTGGGTCATTACATATAATATATAGTGATATATGTTATGTTGTCATGAAATGTTTAAGACAATATAGTATGCATGTATGTGTATAAAATAATTTTCGAAATTATGACAGTTTAAGTAAAATTGTTCAATTAAATTAATTAAAAGTTAATTAATAAATTAAAATACCCATATATACAGGGCAAGGATCGGCTACACCTTACTTTTACTACACCTCAAATCCCCCGTTATTTCAACCGCATATTCCGAATTAAATAATATACACTCTCTCTTTCCACTTTAGAAGAGATAATGTATATTATTTAATTCGGAACGTGTGGTTGAAACTAGGGGGGATTTGAGGTGTAGAAAAAGTGAGGTGTAGCCAATCCTAGGCTCTATATATATATATATATAAATGTATTACTATAAAGTTATAATATATAAATATTCGATATAATATGTTAAAATTGAATAATATGCAATTAATTAAAGTGTTAATTAATTAAGGTTAATTAAATACGATTTAATTAATATAATGTGTTATATAAGATTATTATATAAGCTAATTAAAATATAAAAGTTACAAAATAATGAAACTTATATAATATAAATGTATAAACTAAAGGTGGAACATTAAAGAAAACCGTAGACTTAATAAATAAATACATATGTAAATGCAAGTACAGATAGAGTTAGGAGTTTGCCCTTGGGACAATTAATGTAAATTATTAACTCTATGATCAGCTCTCATTCGTAATGAAAGGTATTTTTTCTTTCCGTTATATATTTGTTATAATGTGTTATAATTAGTTATTTGTTTAATTAAATATATTTAACAGAAAATCCATGAATGATATGCTTTTGTGATGGTAATTATAAGATGTTGTAACCATGAGTATTTTATCATAATTTGAATGAAACCATCATTTTAAATATTTATTAACAAGTTGCATCAAGACTCGATATCAATGCATCTTCTGAGACTAGAGTGTGTGATGCTCTCTAAAGGTTAGGCACTGCATTGCTCATAACTGTTGGGGACACCAAGATGTTTCGTGCTTATAGTTATTGGATAACTATGGAATGGCTCACTCAAAAGTTTTATATTGGTTAATATAACTAAGGTCAAATAGAGAACCTTAAAGTGATGATATTACATAGTTCTCTCGACTTGAGAATACCGTCAAACTAAAACATGGATACACCACTTTGGTTATAGTTAAATCATGTGTGATATTACACAGCTCTCTCGACTTGAGAATTGTTCGATGTTAATCCCTGACCAAATTTGCACCTAAGACACAATAGAACATTGAATACTTATAAACACCACCTAATTTAATTGATTTATAATTCTTATAAATTAATTAAATTAACTAATACTTATGAAATATTAATTATAAAAATTTATTTAATGTGCATTGAAAAATATTAAATAGTGTGCATATAATAGTTATATAAAAACTAATAAACATATGATATCGATACGCTTTTAAATTGGATTTAAATACAACAAATATTTTTCGGACTTAAAATGGTTTTAAGGCCAAATTGGGGCTTGGTTAGTCGACTATGTGAGAGCATGGTGAAGCCATGTAGCAACCCAGAAATTTAAACACTTCGTCTTCGAATATCAAAACATTTTGAAATATAACTAAGTGTTATGAATTGATTTTATAACCTTATTAGACATCATTTAGTTAATGAATAATTATAAGAAACTTTTTTTTGAAATTCTTTTACAAAAATATATTCTTCGAAGAAAAATCGATAATGTGGCCAGAAATAAGTTTATCGGTAAATAACTTTCTGATCGGTATAAGTTATTCAAAATCTTTTGCACCTGTCTAATGATAAAATAAGCACATTAGTAACTAATTAACACATACTCCTCTTTATAAAGCAATGAAATGTTCTAAAAGCTTCCAAGTGGATTAGAGAAAGTATAATGTAAGGGTATAAGAGAAACCAGCATAAGGGAGAAGTGATGTAATGGAAAATTGATGGGAGGTGAGCCTTCCACGGCATGGTGAGGGGTGAAATCAAGGCTATGGAGCACCATTCTTGAGCCTATATAAGTAAAGGAATACCCTTGTCAAATAATCACAAATTCACAAAGCAAAACCAAGCTATTTTCATGCCTTCCTCTTCATAATTTCCTAAAGCAAAATATTTGCAAAACTCATCTAAATCAACTAAAACTTGGAGTGGAGCTTTTGGATAACATTACAACACCTTCTAGCTATTTTTTTTAGAAGAAGTAAAGCCACACTCACCCCATCCCCATAGGTCGTGAGCAATTGGAGGAAGGAGAAGGCAAAAGTAAGTTAAAGAGTGTGGAAGGAAGGAAAGGTGGTCGCAAGGTTGAGGTTGGACTTGGGTTGCTTGATCTTGGTTGTTTTTTGAGTTAAAGGTGAGATAACTCACCACTTTGATTGAAAATATAAACTATATTTGTTTGCGTTGGATTGTGTTTAAGTGGTTTGAATTGATGTTGACATTTGTTGAAACTTGGGTTTTTATTCTTGCTTTGAAATCAGGTGACATATCTATGGACTTAAACGGACTTGAACAAACTTGAACGAACTTGAATGGACTTGTATGATATGTGGCATAGCCTTAAAAAAGCACATAGGTTGTGGATGGACTTTTGTTTAGGTTGGACTTGGATTTTAAAGTGCACTTATAGTGATAGTCGATATGGATGCACTTTGGAATTGCCTTGTTTTTGATGATTTTTAAGGGACTTTGCAGAGAGATACTTAGGATTTTCTCACCATATTTATAATATTTTATATGTATGTTTGTTACCATAAAAAGTTTGGATAATAAAATGTTAAGTAACATCTCGAAAAGCGATCAAAACTTTACTTGTGCAAAACTGGCTCGTTTAGACTTGATTTTTGAAATTTAAAGGTTTGAAAATGATACTTAAATTTAAGTATTTTGTTTCATTCTTTTTAAAAGTGTTTACTAACTAATATTAGAGTATTTTAAAGGTGGTTTGAGATTTTTATGGATTTTAAAGAATTAGTTGTGAACTCTAAAGAACTAGTTTTTATAAGGAAAACTTGTTTTCCCCTATTTTAAAGATTTTACACATTTGTCATTTTAAATTAATATTTTAGATAAATGTTTTAAAACTTATTATAGGTATTTCTAAGTATTTCAAAAGTATAAAATAATGTTTTCAAAATGGAGTTAAGAATTGCATAGTGGCTAAATGGTTTGATTGTACAATTACTTATTGAAAATTAATTAATTGTGCTTAATACTAAAAGCCGAGCAAGGTAAACTTCTTTATTTGTGAGAGTTGAGATTGATATTGGAGTAGGGACAATCAATAGTACTTTAACCTACCAACTTCTCTCTTGACCGAGGAATAGTTAAGTTGGAATGTTGGAAACGTGTTAATATTGTTGTTTTCTTACTTGTTTATGAAATCATTAATACTATACTTAACACTAAAAGCCGACGAGTAGACTTGTCTATTTGTGAGAGTCAAGAATGAAATGCCTAGGCAAGGCTTTGATATATAACCAGTGTTCTAAATTACCTGGCTTCACTCTTGATTGAGGGATAATATAAGTCAACTGTCGGAAAACATGTTATATATACAAACATTGATTGTATAAGCGAACGTTTAACTGGATAGTCAATTAGTTGACTATCGATCTTGACCAAATATAACTTATGAAGTATTAAAAGGCTTCGTGATTTCATACCAATGAGAACCCCCAGGGAGGAGCATTGGTCTGAAACGTCTCTAGCTTTTACTTACATCTGAAAGAACCGAAATTGAGTTAATCAGAAATTCATTGATTGGTTTTGAAAAGTTCGGTTTTGGTAAGCGTTTTACTTACCGAATACCACTTCAAAACGAGTATACAGATTCTATGTTTTGGAAGCAGTTGTAAAGGAGAATTAATGTAGATATTCAAGATCCGTTCAAGATGCTCGAATCCATATAGTGATGCATGATTTGTTTGAGATACTGGAATCCATTTAGGGATTCGTGTTCTATTCGGATGAAGACTTGTGTGAAAGATGTTGAACGTAGCATCAACATCAGAAATGGTAGAAAATAGAGTAGGGGCATAGTCTGGGGTTTTGTTAACCCATGACATGATATATCAACTCCATATCTAGAGTATGCTTATCGATGTTGCTAGCAGGAGTTGATGATATTTTGGATCACTTGTTAGGGCATGGACCAGCTACGTTTTCCTTTGAGGTAAATTTTATCTAGAGATATATGATGCTCGGAGGTAGTTTCTGACCCTTATGTAGGAGATTGGATTCGACGTCGATCGAAGAGATCTCCATGGAAAATCCATTATGCAAACTTACCTTAGAGGTTTTGGATGTACTTTAAATATGTTATGGTGTGGCTAATGTTAGCATCACAGCTGTTTGATATGATTTATATTCTACACCCTATACATTATCTATCATATCACTATACTAAACTTAATGGATGGTTGGTTTCTTCTGAGGGGAAAACTGTTACGGGAATCCGTATGGTCTCAATAGTTACTATTACATGTTGCATGTATATCGGGTTTTCTCATACTAGATTTATGTTTGACGCTTGCACTACACCAGAATCCCCATTTCGCAACAGCTTTAAGCCGTTGCAAATTAATTTCGCAACGGCTTTGAGCCGTTGCGAAATGGGCAGTGGTAAAAATTTCGCAACGGCTCAAATCCGTTGCGAAATATATATTTTGCAACGGCTAAGAACCGTTGCAAAATATACTTTAGCAACGGCTTGTAGCCGTTCCGGATTTTATTTTGCAATGGATTAAAGCCGTTGCTAAATGTAGATGTATAACTGATGTTTTAAATATTAGCAACGGCTTTAATCCGTTGCTAATTAATATTTAATTTTTAAAAAAAAATATTCAAAATTTTTCTCTGCACCAATGATTTGCAAATTTGAAAATTTAACAGTATCACAAAAGAAAGATTATTAAACCAAATATTTTTCATAGATTAAACACAAAAACCAAACATAATAAATGTTTGAATTATAATGTTCAACATCAACACATACCACTATATAGTTCAACAAGTGTACATAACATACATAGTACAACAACGACATCATTACATAATACTACATGCATAGTACAATACATACGGTACATAACGTTTTCCTCCAATCGTCTAATGCTCCCGCCAGCATAAGTTTCATGCCTGCACACAAAATAAGAAATTGATGTTTGTTTATAAAGAGGTCACTAGTGCAAACATATGTACGATAATTTTGAGCAAACATAAATTCTATCCATGATTAAACCACACAAGGATTCCAAGTTTACAAATAAATAGATACATGTTGCGGTATCAATAATGTACACAAAATGCAACAATGAGTCGGTTACTACTGTTATTCTTCCTAGCCTACCACTTACAGTACATAACGGCTGCTTCAAAAATCCACCAACTTCCTCCCCACAAGCTTCATACTTCTATCAATAACAATCACTCAACCACCAAACTTTCTCTGTCACTTCACCACCTATAACTTTACTGTCATTCACCTCCTACATATTCAAAGTTCTCACCACCACCTATAACTCCTCAACGCTAATATAGAAATTTCAGCAGAATGCGGTTGTGGCCCATCTTTAAAATTTTAATTGTTTGCTCTTTCCCCGCCACTGACTGTTAATGTGCACTGTGCACAAACACTGTGCATCCTCTAAACTGCCACAGTGCTACTACCACCATGTTTTCAAACCAGCACTGACACAACCACATTGCAGTGTGCACATCCCTCTGACCAAACCACTATACCACAAACCATCCACAACTTTCAGTGCCTCTCTGTCAACTTACATTAAATACTCCTTCAAACATTACACTGCCTACATCTCCACCACCTGTCAAATACTCCTTTAAATACTTCCTGTCAAATACTCCTTCAAATACTTCCTGTCAACTTATCACAACACAACTACCCTGCCTACGTCTCCACCCACCTGAAATACTCCTTTAAACATCACATTGCCCTATCTGCCATCCATCACCATCTCTATCATTTGCCCTCTGCCATAACAACCTTCGCAAAACTCTAGCATCACCATCACATCTCCACTTACACCATAACATTACCATAATCAACATACTCTTTGCATCAACATTTCAACCATTTCAGCCACTTCCCTACAACTCCCCAGTTACAAAAAAAACTACCTCTAGCATCACTGTGTTGCTTCACACCATACAACTGATTCATTGTCTCACTGAACAACTTGCCATCCACTGTGCCACATCCCTGTACAAACTGCTTCACACCAGTCACATTCCACAAACATATACTCATCACTAACCATCTGTTCAACACAGTGCCACCATCACAGTAACTTCCCCATCTTCACCAGACCACAGTGCTGCTACCATTCACAAACACCAGTCATTAACATGTTTCTTTGGCAATGACTTGTGTCTTGAATACACTAATTTGTCACTTTTTGAGAACAAACTTCCTACTACCCTCTTAAAGTATAACAGAATGTACGTGGATGGGATAGAGAGAAAAAAGATCATCAACGATAAAAATTTTGAATGCCCAAGTAATCTAGAGAAGTATGAGAGCGATGGAGAACTTGAAAGTTTTATAATCACAAAGAAAGATAAAAAGAATTTATAAGCATGAAAGGTTGTGCAAAAACATTTGTATACTATGTTTATTGTGATAAAGTGTTACAATGAAAAGGTGTAATCATTTACGAAAAATCATGATTGTTAAAAAGGTAGTTACAACGATAGAAACATACAATAGTCGAAAAAAATCAAATTTGAACGAATCTCTTTTCGAAAATTCGAAAGACTAGTTACATTAACATAAGATAAATCTACTGGCAGAGTTTGATCGGTGGGTAATCGAAGCTTGAAAATGAACAAAAATTTCCAGAAGAAAATTAGTTCATTTCAGGTTGTGTTGTCTTGGATCAACGATCCATTGGACAAGGGTTCATGTAACTGTTGCACCCTAGCTGTTCGATTGACCTTTGCCTACTTTAGGCAGTAATTTTTTTTTAAAAAAAACATAAAATTAAAATCTCTTTCAAATCTTGTAAAAAATCCAAAAAGAGAAGGAAAAAAAATCATTTTATGACTTTATGCAGTTTTAAAATGATAAACTCTAAGGTTTGCATAGACAAATACACATTCTTGACAATTTCATTGTTCGTCATGTCTTTGCCTTCTTTGTATATTCTATGCACGTCCGAGTTCACCAAAAAGGATAAAACCTCTTCTAAATACCTGAAACATCTTGTCAAACATGTTAGTAGCACCATTGCATATTTAACATCACCAAATCCCCCATAGTAGGTTTTAACAATTACGCAAGTGTTGTATATAACACAGTTAGTATAATTTTTACAATTATGTAACTGCTGCGTATATCAGTTTTCATGTAATAAATATCAAAGGTGAAGAATGCGAAAAGAAGATGCAACTGGTCTATATATGTCTGCATGTAATAAATATCATTTAAAAAACCATCTATATATGTATGCATCACTACAGTCCTCGAATACTCCTTCCATGGTCTTCCGGGGTTTACTGAACTTTTTATTAAAAAGTTGTTGTGTAGATGGGTTATCTATTTGTTGACACCAATTGGTCTACGCTTCAACAGAAATCCACATACTTACAAGTTGAGAAATTGGCATGTACATCAATCACCTTGAAGACCTCAATTAGCCTTAAAAACACCCACAAGAGGTTTTCTAAAAACGACATTGTTAACAGTAAATTTTGGCTAATTGTCACATATATATGAATTTTAGGTAGTTTCAAAGATTTCAAAGTAAAAATAAAGGATTTATGTTGTTTTAGTTATATACTTAGTAATATATTAAGCAGAAAGTAAAAACAAAGGATTTATGTTGGCTTCACCGCACATACATTCACTTCTTCGTCCTAAAATCACTTTAACTTGCCATATTTCAGCTTTATTGCCACCTACCTAATCCAAAACTGCAACTAGTGCCACCACTATCACTCAGAAATACTTCTTCCACACTTCCAGTGCAACCAGTGTCACCAACTCACTTGCAGCTTCCATACTTCCAACCACTTGCAAGTCTGATTATTCACATACTACCTTAAGCAGACTTCACACCAAACTATCATATCAACACAAGTAAACCATGCACTTCAATTCACTCTTCTGGTTCAACATTTAATTCACCGCCCATATACATTCATCATATCAACCAACCTGCTTCCATCAAAACACACTGCCTACATTTCACTCTGCATCCGCCCAATAACCTGAACTATCTTCCTCCCCATCAACTACTTCCTCCTGCACTCAACATCCATGGTCCTCACAAATCCTTGAACCATCCATCACTCACTTCTCCACTTGCTTCATACATTTCATCAAACTGCCTCTTTTCACATTATTCCCCTTCAACAAACAACCTTGCACTTTACTGCAACTCCATTATCCCATCAACTCTTCTATCCACTTACATATACTCCACCATTCCTTGCCTTCATCCATCACCTACTAACTTTGCAACACACCACCCATCAAGCAACTATCACAAACACCCGCTTGATCATCCCATTGTTCAAACAACTGCTGTGCCTCGTTGAACATCGCCTGACCATCCACCGCCCAGCCTTCGTCGAACCAAGCCATCCCCCAGACAACAGTAAATAAACTGTGCACTTTTATCCACCAATCAACAGCAGCTTCATCGAACCAAACAGCCACCACTTACAACATACCAGAACAATTCTCCATCTCCACATACATTTCCCACCTCCATTATCTACATACAAGCACTGTCAAAACTGCCTTCAAAACCAAGCCAACCACCTCATTCCAGCCCCGGCCATCGTCAACCTGCATACTCCATACTTCAACTGCAACTACAAATACAATTTCAACTTCACCATCATACTTCCATCCTACAAACAGTGTCATTTCATAACCACAATCCAACAACACTAACGCCTCGATCCCTGACTCTATCCCACTCCCATACCACACCGGTACCACTTCATCGGTGCCTTCATCAGCAATCTGCTGGCGCCACATCTCTATTTACATTCAATTTTTTACTCATCCACCATCACTTGCTCACAACTGCTCTTCTCTAACTCCGATACTGGTTTTATTTCATTCTAGTTTTTGACATCAATATAAGGTTGCAAATTTATAAAATAAAATACATGAAGCAAGCATCCATGTATTAAATGAATAATAGCATTTAACAGTTAACATATTGCAAGTTATTTTGCTTATACAAGTTCAAAAAAATTTAACAGAAAAGCCCTACAGTAATGTGGAGATATAACGCTTCCACCTAAAGATTATGCATGGACGGGCATGCTATATGCAGATGTGATGACATCAAAATAGTCAGAATTAAGAAGACAGCATACAATTCAATTTCATGTTTTATTCTAAGTGTTTTTTTTTCCTTCTACGCTTAGACATATGTCCATGAAAATTCCTGTAGGTTCAACATTACTTGACCTCATAAATAATGAATGGACATTCTCTTCTACTAAATAAGTGTTATTTTTCAATCATCCAAATCAAGGGAAACTGACAATAGAATAACATATAATTGATCTCCGTGTAAGAAATTAATTCCAAATCAACTTTATCGTAAATTCTATATTCAAGATGAGTTGTGGAAATTGTAAATTAATAAACCATCAGTATAAAACGCATGTTTCTTCGAATTCCTTGATAGCTAGAGCCTAATCTTAGAAAACAATCGCTGGGACTTTTCTTATTGCTGGCCCCAGCTTTCCTTCACATATATTAATATACATTTTAAGCCTTATTCAGGCTAATACTTACTGCTTGTAGTAAATTTATTCATGACTTTTTTTGTGCACTGTGTGAAAAACTTTCGTACTAAAGAAACAACGAAGTCTAATTTATCCAAAAGCGTAGTTTTTGCTCCTTCTCAATACGAAGTTTTCTGGCTAAAGAGTAATAATAAACAAACAAATTAGAGTTAATCCAAACATTACTTTGGCGTCTAATACCACTATTATAGAATAACTTGAAGAAGACTTATATGAATCTCCTTTGTTTATTTTCAATAACCCGCACTATTTGGTACCACCCTCAGCTTCTTAGATTTCCTAACCATATCCATTTAGCTTCATTTAGCACTATTGATAGAGATAGATTATTGCTAGTTTCTTTCAGCTCTTAGCTCTAATCAGACATGCAAGAAGGAATAGGCACAAATAAATTAAATAACTAAAATTAGAGACAAATCAAACTAGAATTGGGATTTCAGGTTGGAGAGGAATTACCTGAAAAATTATCTACAGGCGCGACTTTGATTACAGCACTAGGGTTTAGTATTGGGGAGGAGGAAGGTAGCGACGAAGAGAAGTGGAAAGAACGCGGAGCTAGGTTTTGTGGGATTTGGGGATATCGCCCTGTTGCCAGAAGAAATTAGGAAGGAGGCGCGGAAGCAAAAAAAAAGAAGGGTACGGGGCGTTGTTTTGAGGGCGTTCTATTATTCGAAGACCACACGTAAAGCCCTAACCCATTCTAATATAGCAACGACTCAAAGCCGTTGCCAAAGGGTTCGCAACGGTTCAAAGCCGTTGGAATATTGCAACGGCCTAAGTCCGTTGTGAATTTGTCGCACTATGGTGTTGCGAAATTGCTTATATGGTGTAGTGTTGGTTTTTGTTTTCTCTAAATTCTTATATACTCTTTCGAGTAGGCTGAGTATAACGGGTTTTACTTTGGATGCTTCAAAGTAGGAGACGAGCTGGAGGCTTCCATTATCTATATGTTTATGTTGTTCTCTATTAGCTATGTATGTATTATCATTGTGAGGCATGCAGTTATAACTATCCAGACTGATGATAGTACTTAGGTTTTGTAACTCTGAAATTCTCGTATTCAGAGTAACCCTTTGTACTATTCTTTTGATATTATATATTATCATTTCGTTGTGAGATTCTGATGTTGTGTTCTTCCTTTCATGTTCTATTCTTTTTTTATTTTACCTTAACTTTTTGTCTTTCCAGCACTTAGGTGTTCAGCACACAAATACCATGGATGTATTTAGTGTCAACATTTAAGGGTCAAAAAGTCATATTGTTACATTTAGTATCGGAGCTAAAGGTTGAGCGAACATCTTGGCTTTGGTTGGGTATGGCTCATTAGAGATTGGGTAAGCAACACCCTAGAATGAGTCGAGTGTATTATATATACGAGGGCGTATTTGTATTTTCTATAAAACTATACCCCCTTTTTCAGCTTTTCCTTGGGAAAAATCTCTTTTTTGAAATAACTCTAGCCTTTCATATCCTAAATATATTCTGCTATGTTCAAGTAGTACAAATCATGAGTACTATAGCTACAAATGCTCGAGGAGGTATAAGTAGAGGTGGTCAGGGTAGTACTGTCACTAATGGTGGAAATCGAGCACCAAGGAATGTTGCTCCGGTCGAAGAACCAAGGGTGGATATTGTAGAGGAGGTCATGCAGGTCAGGCCTCAGATGAATTTTCACTCTGTTGCGATTATGAGAGGCTGGAAGGTAAGAGGTTTGATGGTACGGAGATGATCATAGAAGTTCAGACTTGGATCAAATTATATGATCGGGTATTCGAGGATATGGAGTTAGATGACACAATGAAGCGTCAATTGGCGTCATGGAATTTGACGGATGCAATCAAGGATTGGTGGAGTTTTGTCACTATTGATGTCCAAGAGAACGACTTCCCTTGGGCCTAATTTAAGGAGGGATTCGAGATGAAGTTTGTTCCAGAAGCCTGGAAGACTTCGTTATTTAGGAGCTTCCTCAATTTGAAGTAGGAAGCCATGATAGTGGTGAACTATGATAACTGATTCACTTCCTTATCTTAGTTCGGGCATGGTTTGGTAGATATACCATTAAAGAGAAATGAGATGTCCATCGTAGGGATGCATCTAGAATTCAAGGGTAATATGACTAATCACATCATGAGGTCTTATGTAGATCTGATGAATATGGGTAAGGTTTGAGAGCTTAGTACCAAATCTGACTATTGCTGCACCAAATGGGGACAATAAACAGAAGTTTCAACCGTCTAGAGATATTTATGGTTTAGCTTGTCGCAAATGTAGGAAGAAAGGGCATTTCGCTAGGAGCTGTACATCGGTTAGGGTAAAACAAGTGGAAAAAGTTCTGTTATTTAAAGCATTGATTGTTAAGGTACCTAAGCTAGAGCAGCAGGCGACTAAGGCAAAGTTTGCACCGAGGGCTTGCTACAACTGCTATCAACTAGACCATTTTGTTAGGGGAGTGCTCGATGCTGCAGAAGGGGCAAAAACCTCAACCTTTTGCACTCACTTTAGCACCTTCCACTTCTACAACGGCAAAGGGAAAGCAGGTTCTAGAAGGTATTTTGTCTATTTTTGGCATTCCTATTTGTGTTTTATTTGATAATGGTTCTTCTCTTAGTTTTATTTCTTGTACTCTTGCTAATAGACTATAATTTGAGCCAGTTATGACTTTAGATTCTATTTGTGTGTTGAACCCTATTGAGGGCTCGGCCAATCTTAGTATGATTTTCTTAGGAGTTCCAGTTAGGTATTTTGACCAACTCTTCCCTTATGATATGTATGACCTAGGTTTTATGGGTTTTGATGTTCTGCTTGGGATGGACTAGTTGTCACGATATCATGCAGTCTTGAATTATGATAAGTGGACCGTCTTGTTGAAGAACGTAGGGGGAAATCTGATTGTACCTTGTAAAGAGCTTAGTTCACTTATTACTAGCTTTCTTTATTCTTTTGATGTGGTGGAAGAAAAGTTGGATTTGATCTTGGTTGTTCAGGATTTCCCAGACGTGTTTGAAGAGGTATCGGGTCTACCACCTCATCAGGAGATAGAATTTTTCATTAATTTAGTGAAGGATGCAAGGCCTATCATGTTTTCTATTTGTAGACTTGCACCAACGGAGAGGTTGGAGCTAACAAATCAAGTTAGTGATATGTTGTGGAAGGGTTTGATCCGACCAAGTCGTTCGAGTTAGGGAGCACCCGTTGTCATTGCTATGAAGGTGGACGGTTCCTTAAGACTGTGTGTAGATTATCGTGAGCTCAAAAAATGAACTATTAGGAACAAGTATCCTTTGCCTAGGATAGATGACTTGTTCGATCAGCTTCATGGAGCTCGAGTGTTTTCTTAGGTTGATCTTACTATGGGGTTCCATCAGTTGAGGGTGGTAGAGGAGAGTGTACCCTTGACCGCTTTTAGATCTGGCCAATTTTATGAGTGGTTAGTTAACCGAGGAGGAACATCCGTGCTATTTAAGGATTGTATTAGAAATGCTATGAGAGCATGTGTTGAAAGCTAAATTCTCAAAGTGTCATTTTTTGCATTCAGAAGTTAGGTTCTTAGGTCGTTTTTTTGACAGAGGGTATTTCTGTTGATTCCTCTAAAGTTGTGGTTGTTCAGGACTAGAAGAGGCCAGAAAGTGCAACTGATATTAGAAGCTTTTTGGGTCTAGTAGATTATAACAAGAGATTCGTAAAGGATTTTTTGAAGACTGCATCTTGTTCAACGAATTTAACGAAGAAAGATGTCAAATTTGTATGGACAGATAAATGCGAACAAGCGTTCTTAGAGCTAAAGGTGAAATTGACTAGTGCTCCTATTCTTATTGTGCCATACAGAGGTGAGGATTTGACTGTTTACACTGATGCATATGGAACAGGCCTAGGTGTTGTGTTGATGCATTATGGAGGGGTTTAGCTTATGCGAGTCGGCAGCTCAAACTGCATGAAGCGAGATATACAACTCATGACTTGGAGTTGTTAGTAGTGCATTTGTGTTAAAGATGTGGAGACATCATTTGCTAGCTGAAAGGTTCAAGTTATATACAGATCATAAACCTTTGAAGTACCTTTTTACATAGAAAGACCTAAACATGAGGTGGTAAAGGTGGTTGGAGTTTCTTATGGCCTATGATCTGGATACCTTATATACACCGGGGAAAGCTAATGTCTTAGCTAATGCGCTCAGTAGAACGTATGCAGTTATGGCAAATATTGGGGTTTGTTTGACTCTGATTAGTCATGTCGAAGAGAATCAGCTTAGAGATCTTCATTTTGCTAGGATAACAAAGAATGTAAGCGAGAATGAGGCACCAGAGAGATGGCCGGGATTCCAGATGGATAGCCATGGCATTTTGAGAATGATCGGTAGGTTATGTGTCCCAAATGTTGATGGGATTAGGTAAGAAGTTCTGGTATATAGTCACCATTCTAAGTTAGCGATACATTCTGGGGTCACTAAGATGTATCAAGACATGAAAAGGACATTCTGGTGGAAAGGCGTGAAAAGGTAAGTTTCTATCTTTGTGAGCAGGTGTGCTAACTGCCAGTAGGTAAAAGGTTATCACCAAAAGATGGCTGGACTGCTTCAGCCACTCAAGATTCCTAAATGGAAATGGAAGCAAATTTCCATGCACTTCATCGATGGATTGCCAAGGTCAAGGAGAGGTAACAAAGATGTGTGGGTTATTGTGGATCAAATGAGCAAGAGCGTGCACTTCTCATCTTTTAAGACTACGAGGACATCATCTTGTTTGGTTAAGTTATATGTTAAGGAGATCACCAGATTGCACGGTGTTCCTTGTGATATCGTATGTGATAGAGATATGATATTCACAAGCCAGTTCTAGAAGGGTTTGCAAGAGGCATTAAGGATCGAGCTGAGTTTGAGTATCGCATACCATCCGTAGACTGATAGGCAAATGGAGAGGGTGAACCTAGTATTAAAGGACTTTCTTCGAGCATGCATTTTAGATTTTGGGGGTTTGTAGGAACAACACTAACCACTTTTTGAGTTTTCATACAACAATAGTTATTAGGCTAGTATCGGAATGTCACCATTTGAAGCGTTGTATGGAAGACCTTGCAAATCCTCATCATGTTGGGTAGAACCTAGAGGTCATCTTGTGCTTGGACCGGATATGAATCGAGAGGCGTCAGATAAGGTCACAGAGATTCGAAAGTGAAACAAGGAACCGTAGAATCGACATAAGGGCTATGCAGATGAGAGGCGTAGGACTTGGAGTTCTCGGTTGGAGAATTTGTGTTTGTAAAGGTTTCTCCAAAGAGAAGTGTAGTTCGGTTTGGATGGACTGGGAAGTTGGTTCCTCGTTATATAGGACCATTCCCAATTCTTGAGAGGATTGGTACACTCACGTATTGAGTCAAGTTACTAATTAGGTTATCGCGTATGCACGATGTATTTCATGTATCGCATTTGTGTAAGTTTGAGTGATCCTTCGATGATAGTGGAAGCATCGTAGTAAGAAAGAGGACATGGAGATTGAGCCAAATTTGACTATACTGAGACAGCATGTTCGTATTGTTGATAGAGATACGAAGTGACTGAGGACTAGGGTTGTGAATTTATTCAAGGTACAATGGAGAAAGGATGCTCAGGATTGTACAAGGGAAAAGGAGGATAGTTTGAAGGAGTCCTATCCGAATTTGTTCTTGGACTAGAGATTTCTTTTGTCAGTATCATATATCTTTTGTAGTGTTCTCACATTTTGAGGTTGAGTCATTTAGTTTACATTTGTGTTGCAGTTTAATTTGCATAAAATTTCATCAGTACCCTATATATGTATTTTGTTCCTCTATCTTCTTTGATTTTTATTCTTGTTTGAAGTTCGAGGACGGAACGTTCCAAGTGGGGGAGAATGTAGCAACTAGAAATTTAAACACTTCGTCTTTGAATATCGAAACATTTTGAAATATAACTAAGTGTTATAAATATGATTTTATAACCTAGTAAGACATCATTTAATTAATGAATAATTATAAGAAACTTGTTTTTGAAATTTGTTTACAAAAATATATTCTTTGAAGAAAAATTGATAATGTGACAAGAAATCGGTTTATTGGTAAACAACTTTTTGATCGATATAAGTTGTTCGAACTCTTTTGCACTTATCTAATGATCAAACAAACACATTAGAGCTAATTGACACACACTCCTCTTTATAAGGCAGTGGAAGTTCTAGAAGCTTCTAAGTGGATAAGAGATATTATCATGTAAGGGTATAAGAGAAATTTGCTTAAAGGAGAAGTGATGTAAAGGAGAAATAATGGGAGGTGAGTCTTCCATGGCATGGTACAGGTTAGAGCAAGGATAAGGAGCACCATTCTTGATCCTAGATAAGGAGAGACATACCCTTGTTAAATAATCACAAATTCACAAAGCAGAACCAATGTATTTTCATGTCTTCCTCTTCATAATTTCTTAAAGCAAAATATTTGCAAAACTCGTCTGAGTAAACTCAAACTTAGAGTGGAGCTATGGGAAAACATTACAACACCTTCTACCTAATTTGTTTTGGAAGAATCAAACCACACTCAACCCATCCCAATAGGCCGTGAACAATTGGGGGAGGAGAAGGCAAAAGCAAGTGAAAGAGGGTAGAAGGAAGGAAAGAAAGGTGGGTGAAAGATTGAGGTTGGGCTTAGGTTGATTGATCTTGGTTATTTGTTGGATTAAAGGTAAGCTAACTCACCACTTTGATTGAAAATATAACCCATATTCGTTTGTGTTTGATTGTGTTTAAGTCGTTTGAATTGATGTTGACATTTGTCGAAACTTTGGTTTTGCTTCTTGCTTTGAAAGCAAGTGACATATGTATGGACTTAAACAGACTTGAACGAACTTGAATGGACTTGTATGACATGTGGCATAGCCTTGAAACAAAGCACATAGGTTGTAGATAAACTTTGGTTTAGGTTGGACTTGGATTTGAAAGTGCACTTATAACGATAGTCGCTATGGATTCACTTTGGAATTGCCTTATTTTTGACGATTTCTATAGAACTTTGTAGAGAGATACTTAAGGATTTCTCGCTATATTTATAATATTTTATATGTATGTTTGTTGCCATAAAAAGTTTGGATAATAAAAAATTAAGTAACATCTTGAAAGGCGACCAAAACTTCATTTGTGCAAAACTGCCCCGTTTAGGCTTGATTTTTGAACTTTAAAGGTTTGAAAATGATATTTAAATTTAAGTATTTTGTTTCATTATTTTTACAAGTGTTTCTAAACTATTATTAGAGTATTTGAAAAGTGGTTAGAGATTTTTATGAATTTTAAACAGTTAGTTGTGAATTTTTGAAGAAGTGGTTTTTGTAAGGAAAACTTGTTTTTCCAAGTTTTAAAGATTTTACAAATTTATCATTTTAAAATAATATTTTGGATAAGTGTTTTAAAGCCGTTATAAGTATTTCTAAGTATTTTAAAATTATAAGCAAATGTTTTCAAAAAGAGGTTAAAAATTGCTTAGTGGCTAAATGGTTTGATTGTACGATTACTTATTGAAAAGTAATTAATTATGCTTAATACTAAAAGCCGACCGATGCAGACTTCTCTATTTGTGAGAGTTAAGATTGATGTTTGAGTAGGGATGAAGCAATAGCGCTTTAACCTACCGACTTCTCTCTTGATCGAGGAATAGCTAAGTTGGAATGTCGGAAACATGTTCTTATGGATTTCTTACTTATTTATGGAAATCATTAATACTATACTTAACACTAAAAGCCGACGAGTAGACTTGTCTTTCTATGAGAGTTAAGTATGAAATATCTAGGCAAGGCTTTGATATGTAACCAGTGCTCTAACTTACCTAGCTTCACTCTTGATCGAGAGATAGTATAAGTTGAAATATTGGAAATGTGTTATGTATACGAACATTGATTTGTATAAGAAAACGTTTTAGCTGGATAGTTGATTAGTCAACTATTGAGCTTGACTAAATATAAGTTAAGAAGTATCGAAAGGCTTTGCGATTTCTTACCAATGAGGACCCCTGGAAAGGAGCATCGGTATGAAACGTCTCTAGTTTTTACCTACTTTGAAAGAACCGGAGTTGAGTTAACCATAAATTCATCGATTGGTTTTGAAGAGTCTGGAATTGGTAAATATTTTACTTATAGAATATCACTTCAAAACTAGTATACGGGTTCTATGTTTTGGAAGCGATTGTAAAGGATAATCTATATGGAGATTCGAGATCTATTCGGGATGCTCGAATCCATGTAGTGATTCGTGATCTGTTCCAGATACTGGAATCCATTTAGGGGTTCATGTTCTGTTCGAGTGATAAAAACTCGTGTGAAAGATGTTGAACGTAGCCTTGACAACGAAAATGATAGAAAACAGAGTAGATGCATAGTCTGGGGTTTTTCTAATCCACGATAGGATATATCAACTCCATATCTAAAGTATGCTTATCAATGTTGCTAGGGGGAGTTGATGATATTTTGGGTCATGGGTTAGGACTTGGACAAGCTATGTTTTCTTTTGAGGTATATTTTATCTCGAGATATACGATTCTCGGGGGTAATTTCTGACCCTTGTTTAGGAGATTGGATTCGGCGTCAATCAAAGGGATCTCCATGGAAAAATCCATTATGTAAACGTACCTTAGCAGTTTTAGATGTACCCTAAATATGCTGTGTTATGACAAATATAAGCATCATAGCTATTTGATATGATTTATATTCTACACCCTAGACATTATCTATCATATCACTATAATAAAGTTAATGAATGGTCGGTTTCTTTTAAGGGCAAAACTGTTACGGGAATCCATACAGTCTCAATAGTTACTGTCACATGTTGCATGTATATCGGGTTTTCTCATACTGGACTTATGTCTGACGCTTGGTTTTTTATTTTCCCTAAATTTGTCGCATACTTTTTCAAGTAGGCTGAGTATAACAGGTTTTACTTTATATGCTTCAGAGTTCAGGAGACGAGCTGGAGGTTTCCATTATCTATTTATTTCTATTTCTATTGTTCCGTATTTGCTATGTATGTATCAATATTGTAAGGACACACAGTTATAACTGTCTAGGATTATGATAGTACTTAGGTTTTGTAACTCTGAAATTCTTGTATGTAGAGTAACCCTTTGTATTGTTCTTTTGATATTATATATCATCGTTTCATTGTGAGATTCTGATGTTGTGTTCTTCCTTTCCTCCTCTATTCTTTTTTATGTTACCCTAACTTTTTGTCTTTTCGGCACATGGGTGTTTAGCACATGAATATCGTGGATGTATATATTGTCGATATTTGAGGGTAGAAAAGTCGGTTTGTTATAGGTCGGGCATGAGATGGTTGGCATGAGGGAATTTGAATTAATAAAAGAAAGAACTAATAAGAGAAAAATTAGAATCTTGATCCTTATTTCTCTCTCTTATCTCTTCTTTATTTATTCCCTCTAACATTTAGTTTTCTCTTGATTTTTGCACTCTCCTATTCCAAAAACAGAGGCCAGCCATACCCCTTCAAAGCCCTAATATTCAAACACTAAAACATCAAATTAAAAGTCAATTCTATCGTCAATGGTAAAGCTATTTGGAAGCTAGCAATTTCTAGACTTGGAATTGGATTTAAGAAGCTTTGATCACATTTCAAAGTGCGAATTCTAGGCATTGGTGAAAGGTACTATTTCTTATTTAAAACCATACAAATGATTAATATAATAGTTGTATCATATATCAGTTAGATAGCAATTGATTATGACAAATTATATATTTTTATATCGTCACTCTAGATGGTTGTCAATGTGTATGTGTATTAAAAAATTATATGTGTATACATACATATATTGCTCATGGCCTTGTCAAAAAAAATTAAAATTAAACAAATTATTAATTTGGTTTCATTTTAATTAACAATAAGTTTAAAAGAAATAATAATATGTTATGTTTGATTTATATTTTATAAGTTATTTATTTATATACATGTTTTTGGAATAAAAATAAAATATTTAATATGCATATATATATATATATATATAATTATTTTATTTTATTTAAACTAATTATGTAAATGATAAATACAAATATAAATTTTTAGATTATGTAAAATATAGGTATAAAATTTAAGTACACAACTATAATATCATCTTTTGCTTTTGGAAATTATAAAATAAATTTTAAAGTATTTTTCTGTATAGAATTTAAAAAAATTAATTGTTAAAAACATAAACCGAAACAAAAAATGAGAGCTCTATTATGTATATATATGTTATTTTTATTATTATTATTTTTATTATAAAACATTTATAAGTATATATTTATATGTATGTGTATGTATTATATATTGTCTTTGAATTTCATCTAAAAAAATTAAATTATTTTTGAATTATGTATATATAATTATATGCATTTTATTCAAATCTATTTAGCATATTAATATTCAAAACATTTTGCAATCTAGTTATATTATATATATATAAGTTTATTATTTAAATCTTATTTTATAAATAAAATTTTATAATATATATACATACATACATATTTATTTATTTATTTTATATTATGCACACATATATGCATTAGACAACACATATGTATACGAGAGGGGCTAACATGCCAGTTGCGATGTAAATCCCAACATCAATATACGGGCAGATCAAACCATGTGCACTATATAATGTTAAACATGCACGTAAACACATATGTGTATATGATACACATATATATCATATAATATAAACTATATAAAATAAAACATTATTTATGAATTAAATAAGTGGAAATTAAGGACACATCCATCTTTTTTAAACTTATTTAGTTTACATCATTTCCTTTTAGATTCTATTTTCTACATCCCTCTTTTCTAAAAAAAATTTACTTCTCTTGTTTCCAAATTTAAAAGCGACCACTTCGACGTATATTACGATGGTCATGAGTTATAGATGTATACCCTAAGAGAGCATGTTAAGGTTAGTAAAATTACACAGATACCCCGATGAATTTTACTTTTTTTTAAAATAGAAAGTAATTTATAAAAGAAAATTAGGAGGGACCTAATGCCGATTGTTTATAATCATAAGAATGTATGCCAAAATTTCCCATTAAATAAAATATTTATTTTATTTAAAAAGAAAAATTAGAGAAGTTCTATATAAATTTAGACTGCATAGCCCCAATAAGGATCCAAAAGGTTAAAAAAATTAAAATTTAACCAATTACCCCGCCATGGGCTGGCCCGGTTCCAATGGATACTATCAACTTGTCAATGGATATAATCTTAAAAGGTGAAAAATGACAAGAAGCGTGTTGCTGCAAAATGTGTTCAACCTGACTGCAAATTTTGAATTCATGCATCTTGTCCTTTTACTAATCCAAATACTTATTATTAAAACTATGAACAATATTCACACATGTAGTGCTGGACTTTTTAATGCAAATCATCCTCCTATTTCAAGTACATTTGTTAAAGAATTAGTCATGAGTTATATTCGTTCTAATCCTTCTATGAAAACAAGAGATGTTATCACACTGTATAACTCTGAATTCAAGATTTTTCTTAGCTATTGTTATTGCTTATAAAAGAAAAACTCTAGCAATTAAATAGCTGCATTGAACTTCAGATTTATCGTATCATCATTTAGTAGCATATATCAGTGAACACGAAAAATCTAGGTATCACGATTGCTTTGGAAGGAAATCCATTGAGTGGAAGATTTGAGCAAGTTTTCAATGGATTAAGGGCATGTTCATTTGGTTTCAAATATTATTGTCCTATTAACTTTGTAGATGCAACTTTTATAAAAGGAAAAACAGTAGGATATTTAACGTCAGCATTAACAAAAGATGGAAATGAAGGTAAATAAAATTAAATTAATTCTATTTTCATATTCATTTATTAATTATACATTATAATTTCAAAAAAATGAATAATTATACTATACCTACATTTGTATGTTGTAAATAATAACTGCATAACACAATTGGGGTTATAAATATTTTGTTCTTTTTTTACATATAATTTTACTAACATATTTTAGGTATGTTTATGTTGGCTATAGCCGTAGTTTCTTGTGACAATGTAGATAATTGGTATTGGTTTTTAAAACATCTTCGTCAAATGCTTGTTATATTAAATATATGTTTTTATGTCAGATAGACATCATGGGATCAAATTGTCTATCCCAAAAGTTTTCCTAGATGCTTATCATAGCTATTGCTTATGTCATTTAAAACAAAATATAATAGCTTTTTTGGGAAATTGTCGAAGTAATAGAGGATAAATAGTAAGATTATTCACAGAATGTGCTTATGCACTAACTTTTTCCGAATACAATAATGCTATTGAAACATTTAGATTAATTGGTGGAAAGTTTACTGCCAGATTTCTTTTAAATTTACCTCCTCAACATTGGACATATGCTTTATTTCTTAGAAACCATTAGGGAGAAATATCATCAATTAAGGAAAAATGTTTTAACAATTGGATATTAAAAGAAAGAAGTATGCCAATAACTCCATCCTTGGATGTTATATAAAAAAATAATGGTCTTAATGTTAAATCGATGAGAAGAACCAAAAGATGGGAATGCTATTCTTTGTCCAAAATCAAAAAATAAAAACTAAAAAGTTCATTTCATACAAGCATGAGTTGGATAGTAAACAAATCTTTTGATAATGTTTCGAAGTACAAATAAACAAAGGAAAAGGAAAAGTTGTAGATATTAACTTTCATACATGCTCCTGCCATATCTGGCATATTAACAACTTACCATGCGATCATGCACTAAGGATTATTCTGAGTTAAAATCTTACAGTTTATGAATACACTGAAGATTACTACAAGACATTCTACTATCATTTAGTTTATTCTCATAACATCAAGCCAATATCAACTTTACAAAGTATAAATAAGTTCTAGAGACTATTTTGCTACTCCCTACAGAATACAAAATACAACCTGGTAGACCATCCATATGTTGAAGATTAAATATTGCAAAAAGAGTTTCGAAATGAGAATAGCAATGTGGTTTATGTCAAAATTATGGACAGAACAAAAGAACATCTCACCAATATAATGTCATAATATTGTAATAAAAATTTGTTTGAAATCTTTATATGAAATCACTAGTTTGTCATATTTAGCCAATATATAAACATCAAGTCGTTATTGCATGACCTGTTAAAATCATTGTATTAAAGATTACTATTTATGTTTAACTTAATTATATTTATGCAGCAAAATAAATAATAAAACTTAATTTTATACTTCTTGTATTAGAGTCTGTTGTTCATGTTTACGGTTTACATTTAAACTACATTTGACTTATGCAGTTAATAAATAATTGCACTTAATTAAAAACTATATATTTCTATGAATAAAAACAATTAAAAATTTAATTGCATTTTATAATTTAGTAAATTAATATATTTGTAATGTGTCCGCTAAAAGGTATTATTAAATTTAACTGCATTTTACTTAAGGACTTAATTCAAAAATAAATATAAATTCAAAATTCAAATAATTAGAACTAATTATATCATATAAAAAATTAATTACTTTTATAAATGTAGTAAATGAATATACTACAAAATTATAACACTTATTATTTATTGTTTAAATTTAACTACATTTGACTTATGCAGCTAAATAGATAATTTGATTTAATTTAGAATTATTTAAAATTAACTGCATTTGAAAACAGATAAAATTTTAATTGCGTTTTAAAATGTAATAAATAAATATATTACCTAATTATAGGCATTAGATTTATTACTGACATTTAACTACATTTGACATTTAAATAAATAATTATTCTCCTACTATTAAAACCAGTTAAAATTTTAACTTCATTTATAAATGTAGTAAATGAATATACTACAAAATTATAACATTTAGAGTTTACAGTTTAGATTATGACTACATTTGACTTATGCAGCTAAATAAATAGTTTGACTTAATTAAGAATTATTTATTCTTCTACCCTTAAATACAATTAAAAATTTAACTGCATTTTAAAATGTAGTCAACAAATATATTAGAAAATCATTTGCTTTAGTACATTTAACTGCATTTGATTTATGCAGTAAAATAAATAATTTTACTTATTCAAAAACTATTTAAATTTCTATGCTTAAAAAAAGTTAAAATTTTAACTACATTTTACTTATGTAATTAATTTAAAAGTATTTAAGTCATCCTTCCAAGAAAAGTATCATCAATCCTTATATCTATTAATTATCAATGCAATAATAGAATAGTTTAAAATTACATTTTCCTCATAAGCATCAGTATAACTACAGTAAATAAATATATTAGAAAATCATAGAGTTGATTATTTACATTTAACTACATTTGACTTACGCGGTTAAATAAATAATTTAACTTCTTTTAAAAAAGTTAAAATTTTAACTGCATTTGATAATGTATAAAATTTATATATTTGGCAATATATCAAAAGTATTCTTTAATTTAACTGCATTTTACTTATGCAATTAATACAAAAGTATTTATACTTCTATCCTTAAAAACAATATAAATTATGACTATATTAAATTTGTGTAGTTAAAATAATTACATAAGTCATGTATGATAACTCATATGATTATGTACTATAACCAAAGTCTCAAATCAAATCTCGACTTTCCTTCTTCTTAAATCCATGCCACTCAATAAGGCCAAAATACCATACTCACAACTTACATTGTCAAAGTACATTACCTTGCTAATATCTAGAGTCAAGTCTTATGATTCAAGTGATGTACTTAAAAAACATATTTTACAAGCAAACTTAGAAACCTTTAATTTAATAATGATCCTTTTAGCACACTTCTAGTAGAGAATATCATGAATATATGCCAAACTATCATCATGATTGTATCACAAATGATAAGTGTATGTCAAACTATCATCATCAGAGTATCACAAATAAAAGTACAACATGGGGTGTTTATGTCACTAACAAGCGATATATGAGAGCTATATTTTGGTCTTTGGGATTATATAGTGGTATATATAATATAAATTGCATTTCACTCATGGACAACACTTATTTCTTTCTTGAAAAACTGATCATTCATATTATAGTTTACAAAAAAACATGTTATACAAAAATGCTTATTTCCCAAAACAAAAACATATTATATAAAAACATATGAGTCGGCAAATGAGGAATGCTGCTAGAACTTCTACTTCTAGAAAAGAACGCTAATATATGGGCTATGTTTAATAATATGATAAGGAACATGTTTTAGAATTCCGATGGAGTTGCTCATGCTATGGTTGTTGGCCATAGTCCTTCGATGCAAGCGCTAAAGGCTGAATTTGGCAAATTAAACAAGAATTATTCTAGTTTGGGCAGCAAACCGTTTCTTGGAACAAAATCAACTGTCGAAGTGCAATATTAGTTGGACACCTACGAAACTAGCCTCTAGACAGCTTCAAAGCAAAGGCACTATAATACTATATAATAATTAATTATGTATACCAATCAAAATAAGTGGTAGGCTGTGTCGATCTCCAACATGTTGGCTAGAGATGAGAGATAGATTGGTTTTCGGTCTAGACTTGGTCGGAGAGATTAAATAAATTCAGTCTAGGCAGAAGAGCTATGCTGACAAGCGATGAAGAGATCTCGAGTTTGCAAAGGGAGATAGGGTGTTTGTGAAGATATTTCCTATGAAAGGCGTAGTCCTATTTGGAAGAGTTGGAAAACTCGCTCATTGATTTATTAGTCCTTTTCTCATTATTGAACAAGTTGGTTCTTTAGCATATCGGTCGGAGTTTCCATATTCCCTATTTGGGGTCCATGATGTATTTCATGTTTCCTAGTTATGGTAAAGTATACAGGATCCGAATATTATACTAGAACTGACGTAGATCAAAATTTTGATTTTCATTCTAACTTGATATACAACACCAAGCCTTCTCACATCATTGACTCGTAGGTGAAGCGATTGAGGAACAAGAGTGTTATGTTAGTAAAAGTTCAATGGTTAGATAACCTTAGATATTGCAAGTGGGAGACCAAGGAACTGATTTGAAGGATACATCCCAAGTCGTTCCCGACTCATTCCTAGTTAGGTATGAATTTATTTGTTTAGATTTATTGTTTGCTTTGTTGTATGCTTGTGTGTGTGACTGTGTTTAAGTATGTCAAGAGATTGTTTGCTTTGTTGTGTTCTTGTGTATGAGAGTGTATTTAGGTGTGTAAAGAGATGGTAGATTATGTGCATATTTTGATTATATTGTTCAAATTTATCATTAAAGTTTTACCACATAAATTTCTTATAGACATTGTTATCAAAAATTTATGATTTAAATCAAGATTTAAAGGTTGTTATATATTGATAAAAAAATTAAGATTTTAAGATTTTTGATAATGATGTCTACAAGGGTTACAGAAAGTGGTATATCTACATTTAAAAGTCATCACTAGAAGTGTCCATTTCCAAACTTCTTGTCCTTAATTGCTTATTTTGGACAAGCATATAGATTGATATAGTCCATTTAACAATAATGTCCAATTCTCATTATGTTGATAGAAATCACTCTTATTTATTAAGTTATTTCGAAATTGCTAAATAACCAACTATATTACAATCTGTAAGAACAAACTTTCAACACTTATATACTTCAAGAAAAGCTAGTACTTAGACAATACTTCAACTCTTAATGAAAACACACAACCTATGGGAAGGTTTAATAGGGAGTCTCGCATGCCAGAGAGAAACTATGAGTTTTTTTATTGATGATAGGAACGCAGATTGATTCATGATAGTGATCCCCTCACGTACTAGCATGACTTAGAGAGTAAAGATTTTGCCGTATAGTTTGATGTAATGAAATCCAAGATGGATTCCATGTATAGGAACAAAGTTTGGACTTTGGAAAATATACTCAAAGGTATAAAACCCATTGGCTGCAAGTAGAACTTTAATAGAAAGATAATTGTAGATGGAAATCTTGAAACCTTTAAAGCAAGGTTAGTCATAAAATGGATTCGACAAATTCTATGTATTTATTATGATGAAATAATTTTGCGATGCTTAAATGCTTTTGAATCTATATATGGTCATTGTGAACTATGTGTATAAAATTTGGCAAACATATGTTATGCCAAATTATTTGAATGGTGATTTAGAGGAAACAATTAACATGTTGTAGCTAAAGGGTTTCAAGGTCAATAGGAGCGGAATAAGGCATGTAGACTCTTAAGATCAATTTATGATCTTAAGCAAGCATCTCGAAATTGAAACAAATGTTTTGATAAGGTAATCAAACAGTTTGGTCTTTATCAAAACACTGAAAAAGCATGCGTATATAGGAAAGAGCAAAGTAGTGTTGTAACATTCTTAGTTTTATACATTGATGATTTAATAGTGACTGGTAATTATGTACAAATGTTACAATCGGTTAAAGGGTGACTGTCCACTAAGTTCTCAATAAAGGATTTAGATGATGCATCCTACATTCTAGGTATTAAGATCTATAGAGGTAGATCATTAAGGACATTAGAATTGTCCTAATCAATGTACATAGATATCCTACTAATACAATTCAATATGGAGAATCCCAAATATTCTAATGCAACCTGGATTTGTCCTTTCTAAAAAGGAATCCCTATCTACGAATTAGTATAGGCGCGCATGAGTCAGATCGTTACTCTTTGATAATAGGGTCGATCATATATGACATGCTATGAACTATGCCAGATATCACTTCTGCACTAGGTGTGGTAAGTCGATATCAATTTAATATATGAGAAAGCCATTGGACAACTGTCATACTAGTACATAGCATGTCATACTAATACAATTCAATATCGAAGAATCCCAATATTATAAATATTCCAGTGCGACTTAGATTTTCCCTTTCTAAGAAGGAATCCCATCTACGAATGAGGAAAGTCAATGCATGAGTTGGACCATTATGCTTTGGTAATAGGGCCGATCATGTATGACATGCTATGTACTATGCCAAATATCACTTTTGCACTAGGTGCAGTAAGCCGATATAAATCTAATCTAGGAGAAAACCATTGGACAACCATCAAAGTCATCTTTATGTATTTAAAAATTACTAAGGATTTATGGTTTATAGAAGCAGTGAATTCCTTCTGGAGGGGTATTCAGACTAGAACATTCAAAATGATATCGATAATAACAAGTCGGTCTTGAGAATCATCTTTACTATCAATTGTAAATCCATTAATTGGAAAATAGGAAGTTGTGGCAAATTCTACCATGGAGGCTGTGTACATTGCCTTAAACAATGACATAAAGGAAGCAACATGGATGCGCAAATTCATTAAAGAGCTAAGCATGATCTTAAGCATAGAAGGTCCAATTATCATGTATTATGACAACAATGTAGCAATTCAGATTGGATAGGAACTGCAAGCTCATAAGAGGTCAAGACATATCCTTTGTAAATTCCATATGATAAGGCAGTTTAATACTGATTGGTAATGATATACTAATGTTACAATCAGTGGAAGTGTGACTGTCTACTAACTTCTCAATGAAGGATTTAGGTGACAGATCCAACATACTAGGTATTAAGATCTATGGGATATTCAAAAAGAATGTTGGGGCTATCCTAATTAATGTACATAGATACCCTAATAATACAATTTCAATACGGAGAATCCCAAGCATGGAAATATACCAGTGCGACCTGGAATTGTCCTATCTAAGAAGGACTCCCCATCTATGAATGAGGAAAGGCAACACATGAGTTGGATCGTTATGCTTTGGTAGTAGGATTAATCATGTATGACATGCTATATACTACGCCAGATATTACTTTTGTACTAGGTGCAGTAAGCCGATACCAATCTAATCTAGGAGCAAACTATTGGAAAACTGCCAAATTCATCCTTACGTATTTAAAAATTACTAAGAACATGTTTCTGATTTATGGAAGTGACAGACACCTTATGAATGGGTATTCGTACTAGACCATTCAAAGTGATATCGATGATAGCAAGTCAGTCTTGAGAGTTGTCTTTACTATCAGCTATGAATCCATTAATTGAAAAGGTTCCAAAATAGGATGTTGTGGTAGGTTCTACCATGAAGGCCGAGTACATCATCTCAAACGATGGCATAAAGGAAGCAATATAGATGCACGAACTCATTAAAGAGCTATGCGTGATCCCAAGTATAGAAGAGTCCAACATCATGTATTATGACCATAATGCGACAATTCAAATTGCATAGGAACAACAAGATCACAAGAGGTCAAGACACATCCTCTATAAATTCCATATGATAAGGCAATTTATTAGTAATGGAGACCTTGTGGTCAAGAGAACTTATACGAAAGATAAAATTGTAGATCCACTCACTAAGGTGCTTTCTCAAAGGCATGAGGATGAAGCTCCATAATTGGTCTCACATGAATTAATTAGAAATAAAGTGATTAAATATATTTTGTCTTAAGTGATTAGCTCTTCTTGTTCATCCAAGTTATCACATTCTTCATCACCTTCAATACCTTCACCTTGAAATTTGGTCGACCAAAATGCATGATTATTGGATGATCAAAAAACCAGTAAGCATAGAATTTTTAATATAGTTCTTGAATTGATAAATAAAGAAATGCTTACTTTCTAAGAGACTTTCAATAGATTTGGTTTTGTCTTGTTCAAACAAGTTCTTGATCTTCAAACAATAAGAATTTTCTTTCTCACAACCATTTGATTCAAAAATATTGAGTTCAAAGTAAGAGTCCCCAATGTACTTAAAGAGTAAGAGATTATTCTTCTTTAAGCAATGAACAACAAGAAAAATATTTCCAATCATTATGAAGGAAAGCACCGGTTTTATATTCTACCAACCTAACATGCAATAAAATTCCACTAGGATCCTTCGACTTAACGTTTTCATAAATTTCTCTAGTTATATGCTGCATGAACTTAGTTGGTTTTTTTGCATCAAAAACATAATTTAAAAATGACAACTGAAACATATAACATTCACAATGCCTATATTTCTTATGGTAATTATCTTAATGCAAGAAATTGCATCAATTAGTAGAGAAACTAAGGAAGATTGAGCCTAAAAAGGTTTTCTATTGCAGGAACATTATTCAAATAATGATACCCTTCCTCTTGATATCTATTACCCATACTGCAAACGGAAATGGGCTAACCATTTGTGTAAGCCAAATGGAAGGTGATCTTGGTATCTCTGCAAATAATTAACATCTGTCACATCACTTAAAATAGTCAGCCACGTCCTGATTTACTATTAGCCAAAAATATCTATAGCGAAGAACCTTGTTTCCTAAAGTCTTCCCCGTAGGGTGATCACCACATCTTCCTACACTCATATCCACAAGGATGTAAACTTCTTTTGTAACTTCTTCAACATTGTCATCAGAATTTTTAGCACTACCAACATGTGCTCACTACTAGAAAATGCATTGTCTACCTAATTGGTATTACCGGTTCCATCATGACATCAAAAAATAAGGTGTCGGTGGGGTGTCAGCAAAGCATCAGAAAGTGTATGCCTACGTAAATTTACCAATGCTCGGCCAATGCCTATACAACGGAGTCACCAGGGCATAGTCTATACAACAGAGTCGGCATGGCGTCGGTAAGGCATTGCCCCCAACCATACTTACCCAACTGATGTTCTCTCCTCCATCCACTTTTAAATGAGAAAAACCCTTACCTCTTACCGCCTCCTTCTTCCACCACACCTTCGCAAGCCAAACCATTCCCCAAGCCCAACGTCACCTCCTTCCCCAATCCTAGCGCATCTTCCTTCCCTAACCCTCCACAAGCCAAACCCCAACCTAAGCTACCACCTCCAAGCACAACACCTCGTCGCCCCAAGCCACCGTCTCCCAAGCCTCCGAGCCTAGTGCCCCCTCCAATTCGTTGCATCTACAAGGCTCTAAGTCACCGCCAACCATCCAACCACCACCTCCCAAGCATCCCCTAAGCCTCAAAACCGCCTCAACCAACGTCCTCCATCGGTATGATTTATTGCTCTTATTCATTTTTTATTCAACGCTGTGATTTGATTAGGTTCGTATATGATATAGATTTTTTGGTTTAAATTCATTGGTATATGATCGTTGATATAGGTTCGTTATTATGATAATTCACATATGATTTGAGATATCATTGGCATTATTTTTAAATTGTTCGATAATTCATTGTCATTGTCATGTTTTTATTAATAAAACTTTGTAGATGTTTAATTTCGCCTACGATTAAATTAGATTTATTAATATATTTCGATATACTATTAGTGATGGATTGATAAGATGAATGGAGTTTATATAATATCATAAATATAAATTGTTGGGTATCAAATACTGAAAGTGTATTACATGTTAGAAATAAAATTTAATAGAGAATATGTTGGCTATTAAAAACCGAAAGTATATTGGATGCTAGAAATATAGAGCATATAAGCTAATAGAAACCAAGAGTATGTTAATGAGTGGTGATCAAGAGTACATAGACCTCACATATAACTAATTTTATAAATATTAGTTCAATTCTTATTTTTTTGGTGCAGCAACTGCATCCTTTTATTTTATTTGTATTTTTTGAATATACAGATTGGAGTTAGATCTATAGCAACTACAACTCCATTCCACCACGATGACTCCAGGCTTCAGATCCGATCGTGTAACGACCCGCAAATATATCACTTTGATAAATTATATTTATTATTAAAATATTCAAATATAAGCTTTTTAACATAGATTATACTGTCTTAAATGATAAATAATGAAGGTAATATTATTTTGAATAAGTATTTACTAAAACATATACTTTGGAAAAATATCGATAAAATGACCGAAAATCGTTTTATTAATAAACAGCTCTATAATTATCAGAAGTTACGCATGGAGCTGGATACATACACTTATTTATCTATTTAAACAAGAACATGAAATAAAATTATTTATTTTATTTTTGGAAATAAAATGTAGTTATGATATCATCAATAATGGCATCATATTTAATAATTGATTAATGAATTTAAATTGAGATTTAATGATTTAATAATTATTCAAATAATTATTTTTAAATGATAATAATTCATTTTAATTAGTTATATAGTGATAGTAAATTATTTATAATAGTTATATAAATATATATACTTGATTTGAAAATATAAGAAAATTTGTATCACTATATCGATATAACAACACTTTTTGTAAACAATTGTTTAATATTAATTTATATGGTTTTATAGTTCAAAGGAGATCATTTTAATTAGTTAAAAATGATAAGAAATTATTTTTCAATTTTTTTTACATTTATATGTAAATTAATTTATAAATGAAAATGTGACTGGGAATCGGCTTCTCGATTTTCAACGGTTTAACGAACGGAAGTTATTCAAAGTTGTCGCAACATTGTTTATATGCCTTGTGCGCATATATAACATACACACCCTAACATATACATAAACACATATATACATAAAAATATACTTACCATTTACATTATAATTTACATATAGTAAAAAGTATAAATATCCAAGATATTTTCTATCCTAAAAAGCAAACATCAACTCACTTACACACCATCATCATCACACACATGGAAGTACAAGGAGGGGTGGCCCTGCTGTGCATTTTGGGGGGATGGAGGTAATGTGGGCAAAGGGCAAAAGAGTAATTATACATCTAGATATTTATTTCCAAAGTTTTCCTGTAAATACCCACCATTCTCTTCATAATTTTACACACTATTCTATTCATCTTCTTCCTCATTCTCAAGCTTTTCAATGGCTTCCTACCTTAAGGAAATTATGAAAAATAATATTGCAAAAAGAAATTAAATTCATATAAGTATATATACATAAGCAATCCAATTCAAAACCAAGGCAAATCACTCATTTCCTTACTCAAACCCCACAGTTACCACCTCCTATAACCAAGGCCGAGCCCACTTTCATTTGCAAGCATAGGCCATGGCTTTTAACAGGTCCAAGGCTCGATTCTGTAGGATTTAATTCGATCGTAGCAAAGCTATAGCGAATTTTCTAGAAGTTAGAAACCAATGGATGTGACAAACTCTATATTTATATATTGATGGTGATTATGATGTGATATGATTGCTATAGATGTTTACTGTGCTTTGATCATCAAGTTTGGTTGTTAAAGGTAGTTGTTTAATTGTGTAAACAAGTCATGTTAAATAAATGTCAATATTATACAAGGAAATCACTTTCCAAATCAAGTTATAAAAGCATTAAACCCCCTTTGAAATGATTTAGAATGGTTTATAAATGTTTTATAAACATTAAAACCCAATTTGGTGAAGTTTGGACAAGTTATGAAAATTTAGTCAAAATAGGCACGCTGCGTAACGGCAGTTCGCTATTTCACGCCATAGAAAATTAAATCCATTTATATGATGGATTCGGATCAGAATTCTTTATAATAAGAATTTTCCAAACTATTATGAATCCTTTTACTTAAATTTAATTGTTTTGGGTTTACATTAAACAATGTCTTAAATAACATTGTTTTTTACCAGTTTAAAAGTTATGATTTGGAAATCTTTATTAAGATTTAAATAAATGATTTGGAGATATTTTTCCTAAGTAAAGGATGAAATGATTTGGAATTATTCTAAGATTTAAAAAAAAATAGGGTTTTAATTAAACAAAGATTTGATAAAGGAGGTTTAATGCCCCCGTGTAAACTGAAAAGAAATGGTTTTAGAAAAGGTATATATCTCTAAGAAGATATTTTGGATAAAAAATACTAATTAATGGAATATTAATCACCAACCTACTTAACATCTTTTTATCGATGATTGGTTCGAAGGAACCGAAGTCGGATTTGAGTAATTCTTATCCGAAAACCACTTCGAATCAATTTACGAGTTCGAAAGTGAAGACATGTTAAAGACAATGAAGATGAAGCAGGGATCTTCATAATGGAAGGACTGCTTATTGATAATTTCGGAGTAGCTCCCGAGATAAATAAATAGCAGTGGTCCTTTCATTCTAGGATCTTCATATGCAAGGACTACTCGCTACTAATCCTAGGGGTAATGCCTGATGGGATGTGGCAGGAGATTGCCTTCCGTTTGTCATGTTCCTAGATAAATTCCATAGATGAATGTCTGACGTTGCATTTCTAAGATCACGGTACATTGTTCTCTACAAACATACATTTGTTTGGTGGTGTAGGAGGTAACCCCTCTTATGCTTAACACTCTTTTCAGAGACGTACGACTTAAAGGTTGTATTTTTGTTGAACAATAGTGTGTTGTTGGAAATGGCAATGTGGCATTTTATGTGAAAATGTTCTAAGAAGGTAAATGTTACCTCAAGCCTCACAACTGGGGAATTGTGAAATAGGGGTTGCTTTAGGGCTAAGTGGATCGTAACCATTAGGGTATGATATCACCTTTCTAGATTTATTTTGCGTCTGTTATGACGTCGGGTAAAAATATATATGGTGTATGGTATGAGAGCTCTCGATAGGTCGGAAACGACCGGGGTGATATCATTGGTTCTATCCGCCACTAGATGGGTCTACGGGTAGGTCGGTCTTAATTCGCAGAGGTTTCGTAGATGCCTATCCTCAGTACATTCCTCTAGAAATGTACTGTATGGGAGGCAGTCCCTTACCTCGCTATTCATTTGAAATCCATTCTCCAATAAGTGCCTTCGGACTTAGTTGTAAACCTATTATGCCGTCAAATTTAACCAATGTAATTTTTTTAGCTATTTGAATATGTTTATTTGAAAGGTTTTCAAAAGAATGTCATTAAAAATAATATCACTGGATTTCGCATTGAAATGTTTTAGTTACCATAAAATAAAAACCGTTCTGTGTTTATGTGCGGTGTGGTCTTATGAGATACCCTTTGTTTTCAAAAAATTGTATTTTGAGTTTCTCACTCCAGTCTCATGACTGACCCAGGGTTTATTTTCTTTCCCTTAAACTCTAGGTGCCCTATTTTTTCGAGCAGCCTAGTATTCAAATTTTGTTAGTAGCATCTCGAAGCTTGGAGGTAAAAGATTCTTATGAAGATTGTTATCCATTTCTACCACACTCATGTACTATTGTATTCCGTATTTGTAAGGACAGAATATTTAACTGTCCATGTTATTATTATGTCAAACTTTGATAAATGTATTTAAAATTTTATGTTGTAAATATTATATGTTAAAATATGTTATTCCATTAGTGTAAGATTATGTTCTGTCTTTATTTTCTTCTTTCCCTTAACGGTCGGGTTTCCCGGCACTTGAATCTGCGACATATGAATACCGAGGATGTATTAGTATCAATTTTCGAGGGTTGGTTCGTCACATTTGGTATCCGAACTTAGGTTGAGTGAACAGCTGAGCCTGATAGGGAAAAAGTCTCATCAAAGATAAGGTTAGTAATATCCTAGGATGAGTAACTCATAAGAGATAGGGTTAGTAACACACTAGAATGAGTTGAGAGTATATTATATAAGAGCGCATATTTTTTAATGATATACAAATGATTTTTGTTTTAGAAAAATATGGTAAATGAAATAATTTTATGTAGGATTATATTTTGAATAAAAAGAATATATTTTGAAAAATATACGGTTAGATATGCTATAACTTGAACGATAGTTTAAAATCAAGATTAGTAAAATCTAAGTATAAACATCTTGTGATTAGAATTTCACATTTTGACTATAAGGTGTTTAATAATAACACTGGGAAGATTAAGAATAATACTTTGGAAAAGGATTTGGATAATGAGAACTTTTATCTAAAAAGGGTTTTTGGGAAGAGAATTTTCAAAGGATTTTATTTGAAATATTCTAAGTATTGGTTTGGAGAAACAATGTCATGTTCTTAACAAACTATCACCATTAACATTGTACAGTTAAAACGGATGTAAGCTGGGATAAACTTAGATTTATAATCTAACATTAGATTTAGTTAAGATAATTAAAATGCTTAGTATCTAAGTGTTTGTTGTTAATAATTTTAGAAACCCTCAAGCTACGAGAGAAAGTATTTGAAAGGGGAGACCTCAAGACCAAACTTGGACATGACTGCTCATTCTTTCGAGTGATGAGGAAGAACCCAGGAAATGTCCACTTAGCAATATTAAGCCCATTATCAAAGGAGAGTTAGATCCATACACCTGACTAGATAAAGATGGTTACAATATGGCTGAAATGCCTATATCTTCCCGACTCCAGAACTTATTATAGTGTTTAGTGACGAAGGACCCTTCAGGCCTTAGAAAGAATGTGGATCACTGACCTAGTAAGTTTAGAAATTGAAACGGAAGAAAAAATTCTGAGGAGGAGCCGATGGAAGAAGAATCTGAACCTGAAGAAGACCCAATCACTATGATATCCTAAGAATCAAATAACAGTAGTAGAGATAGTAACGTTATATGGGAGATGGACGGTGACCATATTATTTAGTGCAAGGAGTCCTTAGATTCCCCTATTCATTGGGACAACATGGAATATGAAGAGGAAGAATTTGTGGATCCCGAGGAAGAAAAAGTGCAAGGTTTAGAAGAACTAGAAGAAGGAGAAATTATATAAGAAATGCTACCTAGACTGGGGCGTGTACTATTAAACCAGCCCTGGTTACCATATGAAGTGATATGATACCATAGATTGACGACGAAAACGAAGCTGAAAACGAATAAGATGATAGTGATGACGATGGAGAAATTTTGTGTGATTTTGGATACGGAAATGAACCATCGGCATTAGACTCAAAGGAGTAATTATTATGTGAGATTGGAAGATCTGGAAACACCTATCCATATTAATATTATGTAGTAGCATATATAAGTATGGCTTGTAAGGTAGTTATGTTTATATCAGTATTATGAACACCCAATTAGGTTTAGAAGGACTTAAGAATGGTTTAAATATGTAAGGAGCAATGATGTGTGGATGCAAAATATTAAACATGTATAATACAATTATGTCCTTTGTTATAACTTGGTTCTAATGTAAATACAAAAACCACTTGAGAAAATTTGATATGAACAAAACTATATCTTTATGAAATTTTTAAAAACTTAAGCCAAGATTTTATAAATATTTTGGAAAAGATAAAAAGTATATGCATTTTACATGAACAGTTTCGTAACACAAATTTGGCCTAAAGATTGGAATATAAGATTTTGATATCCAAAAAGGATTTATCTCTCGATGTTTTAAGGCAAATATTGATGAGGATTTGTAGTCGGATCCTTATATTTTCTATCATAGTGGAGAGCTATGCAAGGAAAATAGAAGTTTTTGAGCCTGATCGGCGTCCGCACTAGAGAATCGAAGGATTAATACTAGTTCAGAAGTAAAGTTGCATATTCGAATAGTAGATCGAATCAGATATTGCGTACGTATAATCTATATACATTATATAAGCATAAGTTTAAAAATAAATATTTTGGGCAAACACCTTTGGGTTTTACATTAATTTCGAAGACAAAATTCTTTTAAGGAGGGAAGTCTGTAACGACCCACAAATTTATCACTTTGATAAATTATATTTATTTTTAAAATATTCAAATATAAGCTTTTTAACATAGATTATGTTGTCTTAAATGATAAATAATGATGGTAATCTTATTTTAAATAACATTATTTTTGAACTATTTAAAAGTTATGATTTGGAGATATTTTTCTAAGTAAAGGATGAAATGATTTGGAATTATTCAAAGATTAAAAAAAAAAGGGTTTTAGTTAAACAATGATTTGATAAAGGAGGTTTAATGATCCCGCGTATACTAAAAAGAAATGGTTTTAAAAAGGTATATATCTCTAAGAAGATATTTAGATAAAAAGATACTAATTAATGAAATAATAATCACCCACCTACTTAACAGCTTTTTATCGATGATTGGTTCAAAGGAACTGAGGTTGATTTGAGTAATTCTTATCCGAAAACTACTTTAAATCAATTTACGAGTTCAATATTGAAGACATGTTAAAGGTAGTGAAGATGAAGGAAGGGATCTTCATAATGGAAGGACTGCTTGTTGATAATTTCGGATTAGCTCCCGAGATAAATAAATAGCAGTGGTCCCTTCGTTCTGGGATCTTCGTATGCAAGGACTACTTGCTACTAATCCTAGGGGTAATACCTGACAGGATGTGGTAGGAGAGTGCCTTCGGTTTGTTCTATTCCTGGACAATTTGTATGGATGGATGTCTGACATTGCATTTCTAAGATCACAATGCATCGATCTTTACAAACGTACATCTGTTTGGTGGTGTAGAAGGTAACCATTCTTATTCTTAACACCCTTCTCTAAGACATACGAGCTTAGAGGTTGTACTTTTGTTGAAATCAATAGCGTGTTGTTGGAAATGGCAATGTGGCATTTTAAGTGAAAATGATCTAAGAAAGGTAAACGTTACCTAAAGCCTCACACTCGGGGAATTGTGAAATAGGGTTTGCTTTAAAGCTAAGTGGATCGCAACCATTAGCTTATGATACCACCTTTTTAGATTTATTTTGTGCCTGCTATAAAGTTGTGTAAAAAAATATGTGGTGTGTGGTATGAGAGCTCTCAGATAGGTCGGGAACGGTCGGGGTGATATCATATTCGGTTCTGTCCGCCGCCAGATGGGTCTGAGGGTAGGCCGGTCTTAATTCGTAGAGGTTTCGAAGATGTCAATCCTTGGTACATTCCTCTAGAAATGTACGGTACGACAAGTAGTCCCTTACCTCGCCATTTATTGGAAATCCATTTTCCAATAAGTGCCTTCGGACTAAGTTGTAAACCTATTATGCCATCAAATTTAAACATTGTAACAATTTCGGCTATTCGAACGTGTTTATTTTGAAAGGTTTTCAAAAGAATGTCATTAAAAATAATATCACTGGATTTCGCGTAGAAATCTTTCGGTTATCATAAGGTAAAAACCCGTTCCGTTTTTATATGTGATGTTGTCTTATGAGATACCATTTGGCTTCAAAAACTCGTGTTTTGAGTTTCTCACATCAGTCCCATGACTGATCCAGAGTTTATTTTCTTTCCCTTAAACTCTGGGTACCCTATATTTTCGGGCAGCCTAGTAGTCAGATTTTGTTAGGAGCATTTTGTAAGAGCTCGGAGCATAGAGGTAAAAGATTCGTCTGAAGATTGTTATCCATTTCCACCACACTCATGTACTATTGTATTCTACATTTGTAAGGACATATATTTATAACTGTTCATTTTAATATTAAGTTAAACTCTGATAAATATATTTAAAATTTCCCATTGTAAAGATTATATGTTGAAATAATATATGTTATTCCATTCGTGTAAGATTCTGTTTTGTCTTTATTTTCTTCTTTCCCTTAACGGTTGGGTTTCTCGACACTTGAATTTGTGGTACGTGAATACCGAGGATGTATTAGTGTCGATTTTCGAGGATTGAAAATCCGGTTCGTCATAGGTCGTGACTTCGAGCTTTAGATTTATGCAAATATCTCCAACCCAACTACCATCAGATCCGACCTAGCTTCAGATCCTTATGATATATGATCTCCACCCAATTTTATGAATTGAGATTGTTTTGAAGTTTTTGAAAGTATATTATTTAGATTTAACCAAAACAAAAATTGTTCATGAAGTTTAATAGCCAGGAAAACGATGGTTATTATTAGAATTCATCTGCCATATATTCAAGCTCTTCACCTTAAGCCTAACACTTGTAGCATTATTGAACATATACACTCGGAGAACTTAAAAGTTAATTAAGCTATAATTAATACATGAATTTGTGAATAAACTAATTATTATATGAACTATAGTTTATTTGCCGTAGTAAGATGTTGATTATTTTTTTAGTTTTTGTGTTTATCTCTAAAATAATTAATACATTTATTAACATGCATATTTTGAGTTTAAATTTCTTACTAGTTTTAGATGAACGGATGTACATGATATATTCTAGATTATTGTAGTAGCAATGATGCATGCACTTTGTTTTCATATTGAAAGTATTTAATTTGAGAAAAGAAATTGATATTTACTTTGATTATACATGATTTAGCCAAAAAAATTATTAAAAAAACAATTATAAACACAAAATATATAATATCGTATGGACAACTTATAATATTAATGGTATTATAAATAATATATTAATTATTATATCGTATTTATATTAATAATGAAATTGATAGTGTTATTTGAATTAATAATATTGTTGTGTGAAAGACACTGTAAAATTTGTTTACATGTAGGAACAGTTCCATTGCACCTGAAGGTGTTACACTTAACATTTTAGATGGTTCTTCATCATATATTACAATGATAGTTTTTTCTAATGATGGACGCCGCTCCTTTTTTATAGATTCTACCAATATTTCAATCATATTCATTTGAGGATATGATCGAAAGGTTGATAGAATTTGCAAAAAAAGAGCAACGTCCATCATTAGAAAAAACTATCATTGTATTAGATGGTGAAAAACAAAGATGATCTAAAGCCATAGTGGTAGTGATTGGGCATGCACAGTAGTATCGTTATAACTAGTGTTGGTGGATTGGGGAAGTGCGAGGGAAATGCTGTTAACACTGGAGTCGTTGACCATCAGTGTTGGTGGTTGTCGCCACCAGTGGTAGCAATATCATCATCAGCGCTTCCCCATGCACCATCACCAGTTATAATAACACTACCATACATGTGGCATGGCCGCATGGTAATATTAATAGAGGAGGCATTGGGGCTTGTATAGTAGTGCTAATATAACTGGTGGTGGTTGGTTGAGATAGTGCTGAAAGGGATGATGTTAACACTAGAGTCTTTGACTGTCAGTGATGGTGGTTTTCACCATTAGTGGCAACAGTACCACCACCAGCACTACCTTAACCACCACTACCAGTTATAATAGCACTACCATGCAAGTCTTCCGATGCCTCATTCTATCAATATTACCACGCTATCATGCCATGCAAGCTGTGCGAGGGTTTGAGTTTCTTAGGAATGGAAGCTTGAGGAATGAGATATAATTTCGAATGGTGATCCTACGCAGGAGATAACTTGCATCACTAAAGGAAAAGATGATGGACAATGTTGTCTCTCTTCTTTATGCCAATATAAGCGATTTTCTTGTAAGATCAATTCTGTTTGTATGAATTTGTGTTTGTATGGTTGTAAGATCATTTGTATGACCATTGACTTCGCATGGTTCAGTATATTTATGATATTACGATGCTAGTTAATATAGTTTGGTTGCGATATGTGAATTTGTGATATGGGTGATTATATATTGTATATATTTGAACGTGTGATTGAGATAAGAAATGCAGCTGAAATGCTGCAAATATGTTTCGGTAAAGGCATCGGCAAGGCATCTGCATGGCATCAAAACATCCAGTTTTTACAATTTAAAACGTAGTCGAGACAGCGTCAACAAGACGTCGGTAGTATGGTGTCGACAAGGCGTCGACGATTGTCGTCTGTAAGACATTGGTAACAACACCACGAGAATCTTCTTCTCAGCGTCGAAATAAAATTTCTGACATATTTTCTATTGATGCCCCTTGTGGCGTCGGTAGGTCATATACCAATGCCTCCCAATGCCTTTTTGGCATCGGTAAATCATCTTCTTTTCTTAGTTGTTGATTCTTTTTTTTCTAAATTGGATTCCGTATTGTGAACCAGAATCACTGCATTTTTTAGAACCTATATCTTCTTCAACAATTCTCTCAACATATTTCTGTTGAAAATATTAAATAATTAAATTCAATAAATTAATCAAATCAAAAAAAGCACATGTCCAAAGAATAATACAACATAACATTAAGATATCAATTTAACATCACAAAAAAATTTCTTTATCTTAAAACTGCATATAAATTTTAATATATAAACTAAAATAATAACAATTTAAATTTTCACCTTATTTCAATAATGCAGTAATTATAAATAGAAGCTATTAATTAAAATATAACTCCATATTCTAAATGCATACTAAATGCATTTCATACTGAAAAATACAATTAAAATGAAATTAGTAAATGCAATTAAAATGAACAAAATAAATTTTGACTACATTTTATGACTTCATAAGAACCATACATTAATAAAATAGCATTATAACTTTAAAATTTGACTGCATTTTGTGAATGCGGTAATTATCAAATCTAGTTTTTTAGAATATCATGGCTACATTTTATAGCTGTATTTAATACATGCACTAAAAACAATTATTAAAAAGGCAATGAAAAAGTAAACTAAAATTATCAAAAAGGCAAAAAAATTATAATTAAATTTTGACTGCTTTTAATTATAAACATCTAAATTTCTTTCTACGATATTGTAAGTAAATAAAATTACATTAATTTATAACAAAAGGACAATTACTAAATGCAATTAAATTTTAAATAAAATACACAATTATGTATATCCAACAAATAACTATTTCAGAACGAAAAATATAACAACTATTATTATCAACAATCAACTAATTATCATAACAATTATCTAAAATATCATAATGAAAAATATTATTAACAATTATGTATATCCAACAAACAACTATTAAATGACGATTAACTAGTTATAATAGTGGAAAATATAACTACGCAACACTAATGTGGTAAAATACAAATAAAAACAACCATACAGATTAACAAAAACCTAATGTACTAAAATATAACCGAATAACCCAAGTGCAGTAAAACACTAACAAAATCAACCATATTGATTAGCATAACCCTAATGAACTAAAATATAACTGTATGACCCTAATGTAGTAAAGTACGAACAAAATAAGCCATAGTGATTATCATAACCCTAATGCATTAAAAACAATTCCATAACCCTAATGCATTAAAACTTATCATACTTTCTACAATTATACATTTTTCGAGTAACAATAGCTGCACAAAAATAAAGAAAAAATAAACGCAGTAAAAAAAATGATTATACCCTTTTCAAATCATTTACGATGTTTGCTACAGTATGCATCATCTTCTTGAGAATTTTTGCGGCATAGCTTAACCTTACATTTCGAAAGATTGTGATTGATAATGATGAGAACTCTCGATCTCAACAGTAGCTTCTGCACCTTTATTTTTAGTCATCCTCGTTTCAAACATAAATTTTATTTACATGGCTAAATTCGAGATTTCAAACACAATTTACAAAGAAGACGGAAGGAAAATTTTAATTTAGAAGTTAGAATGTTTTTTGTAGAAAATGAAACTAAAAACCCTACCGCTTCTAATTCAAGAATAGACGTGCTGTTACACGTGGCATGAGTAGATCCGTAAAAACGTACACGCAGGGACATAATTTAAATAAAATAATAAAAAATAAAACAGAAGAACAAGAAGTCCCGTTTTATATTTAAATTAATAAGTAGGGACCCGGGATTAATTTTTAGCAATGTTATGAAGACCGAACCGTCAGTCGAACCGCGACGACGGAAGGCTCAAGGTTCCGAAGGTCCGACCGGTTGAACCGTGGAACCGTGCATTTTTTTTCTATTTTTAAAATTTATATGTTAAAATTTAAATAGAAAAAAGCTTGAAAATATAAACTGCATTTGTACAACTATAATTACATATAAAATTGCCAGCATAGATAATATAACTGCACAGTCATCATAATGTTTATATTTGACAACCTAAAACAATTTTCACTATTATGTTTCATATATAAGGCTGGAAAAATAACCAGAGCATAGAACAACAAAGCTAGAAATGATATAAAACATTGTTTATAATTTATGTTCCACAGCACAGCAAAGTCATTGTAATGTTTCATTCACTATTATGAAACAGAACATATTCATAGAACAACACTGAACATGAACATCACAGAACTTGAAGAAATGACGAAGAACAATGTTTATATTTCACAGCCTAGCACATTACAGTCATTCCAATACAATAACACGGAACATGAACTAATTCAAAACCTAACTTCACTACACACTACACAGTCATAGAACCTGCAAATTACTTGAACTAATACTAGTCTAAACAACAAACATTATACTTCACAACGTAAATTCACAACACAAATTTACGTCCAACTAAAACTCACATGCATACTATTATGCATAATAATGTAAAATTACATTTTAAAAAAATAAAGAAATTGACCTTCAGTAGTTGGACAGGTCGCAACCAAAAAATTGTCACGAAGCAGCAAGTTGCAGAGCAGGAGGCAGCTGCGGACCAGGAAGAGGTTGGGGAGGCTGTTGCGGAGGTTCTAACAGAGGCGACGATGGCAATGATCGTTGTAAAGGCGACTAGGAAGAGATTGGGGTTTCTGATTTTTTTTATTTTGGGGCTAAAAATGAATTAGCTGAATGAGTTAGAAATAGATACGAGAAGGATAAGGTTGGTTCACGGTTCAAAGCACGGTCCAATCGCCGGTTCATTATTCAACCGTCGGTTCTTGCATAAAGACGGTTTAAATAAGCTCCGGACTGAACCAGCCTACGGTTCACGGTTTTTCGCGGTTGAACCGCGGTCCGGTCCGGTCTTCAAAACACTGATTTTTAGTATAAACCATAGAGCCAAAGAATTTCTGCATTTACTATTATTATTTCTGCTGTCTGTACTATTATTGTTTAATAGATTAATATATATTATATAATAAATTCTAATCGTCAAACAGCGAGTGTTTCTTCTTTTAAGGTTTCCATATGGGGTTTTTGGTGAATTTTCAAAACATTCAACTAAGAAAGATTTAAACAGGTTGGCGTCTTTAAATTTGCGCTACCTGCTCTCCAAATGTAAACAAAATCAAAAAAACTTTCAGATTGAACCTTAAGCTATTCATCTGAAATTCTTGCTTTCTTACCATTGTCCTTTTTTAATTATTAAATTAAGCAAAAGAGAGAGATCCATAGAGATCAGCTTATCAAAACCATGTTTTTTCCTCATAGCCGCAGACCTTCACATCTGTTTCTCGACTCTGTAATGTTTCTTGCACATTTTATTTTCATAACTAACAAATATTTATGCAATTTCTTGTAAGTTAATATTATGTATTTTCCATTTTAGGGTGACAGATTCATACCCACAAGAAGCTTAATGGATATAGAGCGTGCACAATGTTTGCTAACACCAACCAAGAACAAAAGAGCTCCAGGACGTTCAGCCATTTCACCTTCTCGGGTATTTTTAACTTATGTTTTTTCTTATTCTTTGGTCGATTACTGTGCTTCATGTGCAATTTCATTTTATGGGTTCTTGTTATTATTCGATCAGGATGCCTATATTAGGAAGGTGGATGAGAATTTAACATTAGAATCAGGAGGTAAGCCTTTTAGGATGTTACAATTTAAAGGAAGTCCAAGAAAATTAAAAGAGTCCGAAGATGGAAATCAAGAATCTGAACATAGAAGAAGGACTAGACCATTGCCTAAGGTAACTGAAAATCACAGCATTGTGCTTCTTTTTTATAGATAAATTTGTGTTTTTATGATACATTTGTAAGATGTTTTCTTTACAGTGCCCTGAATTTATACTAGATGCGCCAGAGTTATCCAATGATTACTATCTCAATCTCATTGATTGGGGTGAAAACAATATCCTAGCAGCCGCTTTAGGAAATTCAGTATACATAAGAGATGCAAAAACTCATAAAGTTCAACTCTTGCTAAAAAGATATCAAATGTACGAATTCCCAACAAGTGTTGCATGGTCCAATGATGGTACAACCCTAGCAATTGGATTCAATGATTCTAAGATTGAGATTTGGGATGCAGCTGCCTTGTGCCTTGTAAGTTTTATTTATTTATTATATATTTATTTATTTTTATTTTTTTCATTCAAGAAATAATAATTTTTAATCTATTATGTTATCTACTATCAATGAATGAAGTTTATTTGATTTCAGAAAAGAAAGATTTATGCACACAAGGCTAGAATTGGAAGTCTGTCTTGGAATGGCCACATCATATCTTCAGGAAGTCGTGATTCCTACATATACAACCATGACTGTAAGATTACCTATCCATATGCTAGGGTTATACATTTACAACTATAAGTTTGTATTATGCCATCATGCACATGTGCATGTACAAACATGCACGCGCGTGCACATGCACATGAGCTTCATGCACAAGCAATATGAATCTTTGTTATAGCATTTATTTTCTAATGCAGTGAGAGCACCAGGCAGAGCAGCATCGTACTACAAAGGGCACGGAAAAGAAGTATGTGGATTAAAATGGTCTGAAAATGGTAAAAAATTAGCTAGCGGAGGGGAAGATAGCCTTGTTAATGTATGGGAATCCACAAATACATCAAAGTATCTTTACAGATTCAAAGATCACACTTCTTCTGTAAAAGCTCTTGCTTGGTGCCCATTTGATAGTAAGTTGCTTGCATCTGGAGGCGGAACTTATGATCGATGCCTTAAGATATGGAATATTCAATTAGGAAGTTGTGTTAACAGTATCGACACAGATGCACAGGTGAAAAATAAAACCACTATGTTTACTGTTGTAAGAAGAAAAAAAAGGTAACTTAGTACAATATTATGGATGCAGATTGGTGGATTGGAGTGGAATAGGCATCAGAAAGAGATAGTAACCGGGCATGGATATAAGACGAATAAGCTAAGTTTGTGGTCGTATCCTTCGCTTTCTCATATTGAGAATTTTTACGGGCATACTGGTAGAATTCTACATCTTTCTCAGGTCAAAAAACTTCAAATTTTAATTCTATTCTTTACAAGTGTTTACAAGTAGTTATTGACTGATGAAAATTCATGCAGAATCCTGAAGGATCAACAGTTGTATCGGCTTCATCGGATGAAACTCTTCGATTTTGGAAACTGTTTTCACCTCCTTTGAGAAATGGGAGAGATTGTGATAGTCCTGTTGCACTGCATGGGATGCACATTAGATGAGATGTATTGTTTATGTTGCTTTGATAGTTTAATGTAGCTTTAACTGTTAATATTTTTATCTGCTAGAATTTACTGACTGTGCTGGCTCGTATGTATTTAAATGTGGCATTAAAAGAAGTTTAACTTTATTTTATTGGATATATACCTTGGAAATCTTTTCTGCTTTGACATTATATTAATAATGCTGGAGAATTACAATTAAAGCTTCAGATTGTTTTTGCACTATTTACAAATCTGTCATTTGACAAAAACTACGTGCTAAAAACTTTACCAGTAACTGATCAATGCAAGTCGAACTTATGAATCAGACATATACACATTTACAGATCATATCAATTTCTAGAGTACATATATCACTAAAATTCATGAATTGAGTTAATACAGTATATACTCTGTTTAACTATAGTTTCAATGGATTTTTTTTCAACCTGGATTTATTTATTACGAATTAATCAGCTTTCCCACTATTCTTATGAAAAAAAGCGAAGTAAATTTCCATGAAATATTAAACTTCCCCAAATCGAAAACCACATTGAATCAATGGAGATGGTGAATAAAGAAATGCATGAATGGAGATGTCATATATTGCAATCGTGATATAAAATATGAGAAGAGTTAATATTTTTCATCCTTTTGTTAAGTTGCACTGAATCTTCAGGATAATGTTGTTAGTAATTTATCAAAATCAAAGATGAAATAATGTTTACATCCTGTTATTGATCATTTGTTATAAAATCCTTCTACCAAATTTCATATTTCAAAATGGACCCATATTTTTATTCATAATATAAAACAGGTTCTTGTTTTTATTTTCGAGCTTGCAACTTAAAATTTTCAGTTTTCATAATTATTTTCCATATCGCATCAAAAGTTTTTTCATTTTATCCAATTTTAGTGTATTTTACTGTATATTGGCTATTTACAGTGTAAACCACGTTAAAACTCTAAATTTATTTATTTGCATAAACGTCATGCATTTGTTTAATTAGAATGATTTGTAATAGGGAATGAACATAGCCTTGTATTTTGTTCAATTTCGATTGGTTTTATTGTACCTTCCATTCGACAATTTAAGCCATGTGGTATGAGATTAAAATTTTGTGTCTTGCATTGATTATATGAATTTTAATTTATCCGTTTTTGTTAATATTCAAAACTTTGTAGTTGGTTATTAAGCATAGAGAGTTTAGTTTGTGTTACTTTGTTTGGGCCTTCGTGTGTAATTTGTAACGTGTGTCATATGTCATATGTAGTTTTGCAAATAATAACTCTAGTAAACTCAATTTTATGTAATGCACAAAAAATTATGTTCATTGGTTTTAAGTAGTTAATTGCAGTGGCATTTTAGACATCGGTCCATGTACTCAATTAAGTAGTGGAAGCTTCATGTTTATTTTGTGTAGCATCCCAAATTTCAAGATAGTTTGTTTCCATGTAAATACTCATTCAAGTTGACCAGTAAGCATAGTTAGATCCAGTGAAAAGTAGTGATCGTGCAGTGGATTAACCTTCTTGAAAAATGGTTGCACTATTTTTGAAAAATCATGCTCGATACCGAATGATAGTACCATAGAATCGTGAAATATGACTAAGATATATATAGTAAAGTAAATTGACTAAACTAATAGACAAAGAACAGTAGGTTACACTAGAATTTTAGACAAATTCAAACTCCATCCTACATCCTGTTCTGAAGCTCCTCTTCGGAATTTCCACTAATCTAAATCCCTCATTTGACCCAAAGGAACGGGTTTTACATGACTTTGCCTGAACTTCTTGAACATGACTTCAACCTTAGCATAAAAAACTTCAACAACAATGTGTTCTTTGTCAACGTTGAGTAGACCCTTCCTATAACCTTCACGATAATGGTAAATTGGATGTGCAAGTTAACGATGCAAGAGATCACAATAATTTATATCTAAATTGAAAGTTCATAGTGATCGAGAGTCTTTAACAACTTTTGAAATCAAATGAAAATGAAAATAAGTGGGTTAGAAAGTTGATTTAATCTTCTTTTAGAAACTCGTATTTATAAACTCGAAAAGATTCTTTTGAAGAGTTATGATTGGTTGTAGACTGTAGCAATCGGTAGAAAGAAGTAACCATTTGAAGAAGAAAAAACTCTCCAAAATAATTCAAATTCATTTTTAGAAAATTCTAAAATATGACTGTTATAGACATTCATTCGACTAAATAGTATGACCAATCAATTGAATGACCTCGAGTAAATGACTCAACGAACCTAAGAAAAATTAGTTCAAAACTCCTAAATTAGTCGACTAGAAATCGCTACCTATAAACTGAAATGCATGACTAGTCGACTGATGGTTTGATTCAGTTAATTGATTGCATGTTACTTTTATATTTCCAGTTTTAAATTTTTGTAATGATGTGCTATTTAAATGATTTTGTGATCATCATAAACTAGTTGTGTGTGTTTACTACTAGGAGAGGTTTTAACAATGAATACTTATAACACCCCACATCCATACCCATACTGCTAAAGAGTATTACTAGGTAATACTATCTGGTAATACGAAGAATGATGCGATATTGGGCTATCACACATAAGTATTTCCTTGGGCTAATACCGGCATGTATTTAAAAATCGAATAACAAATCATATATAAGTACTCAATATTGGCACAAGGCAATAAACACGTGCGTTTCTAGGATAGAACAATACATAATATGAAATAAATCACAGAGAACACAGAGTCATCCATGTCGCGATAACATATAATAATAAATATACACGAATCCAAGTGGATTTACAAAAATAGTCAAATGCCCACTATCATAAAAAATATTCATAACATGTCCAATATATACATCTCAATGACGCATGAACACATGTAGCTACAAACATACAAAATGATATACAAATACTCTATCTTCCATTTATGCCCAAGATCCACGAACTGGTCAACTCATCCTTAAAGCTGAAATGTCTCGGACTGACCCGAGTATTATATAAATAACACAGGGCAGACTATGTTTAGAATGCAGATGTCAATATAAAATAACATCTGGCATGATATAAAGAAGTGAAACACAAGTGGGATGTGCATATCTCAAGTGTCAACATAACTCAAAGCCATGCACATAAAAGATAACTCATCTCCAAGTAAAGTCTATCAAAACATCAAACGAGCATATAATAAAGTGGGTGAAACAACAATACATCCAACTAGCAAGATGCATAAGAGGTCATCAAACATCATGTGGCATGCTCTCAGGAATGCCCGGATTATCTCCTAAATAATCGTAAAGCAGACATACTTAGCGTTTGTCTTACTATATATATATATATATAACACATAACAATCGCCCAAATCAAACATACACAAAATATAAATATGGCATACCCTCGGTAACCAGGATCATCTCTCAGATAACCATATAAAAGATAGGTATAGGGTCTAACTCCATGCTCTCAACACATCTAGCTATCCTCGATAGTGGTAACATCGATGTGCATGGAGTTACACAACTTCATAGACTCTTGATCTCATGAATAATCCAAGAGATCAATAATCACATAATAATCATCTAGACTTTCAACCTTATAGTAATCAACTAGCTCTCAACCAATGAAATAATCATAAGGTCACTTAGACCTCTACTAACCCACTCAACTCTCATATTCATTGATAGTAAACGGGACTCTCGGTCCTATATTCTCTCAACATCATAAATATCTATTTCGGCATCGGTCTCGATAAATGATCAGACCGGCTCTCAGTTGTCTACACAATGCTCTCGTATAGGGGAATAATTATGTGTCTATAGCATCTCATCAATAATAACCAAACGGAATACTAATAGCTCTCATCCTGTTCCTGGAGCCTTCCTCACATGCTCTCAGCGTTACTCCTACAATCTTAGTTACCTCGATGGCCATCATGATCTAGTATCCATCAAGTGCAAGTCTACGATACGCGTTGGTTACGACTTTGCAAGTGCCCCTAATGGTAACAGACTGTTGGCCTATGTGATGCAAGGGCAATGACTCTCAGCCTTGGCTTTTAGCCATATACATCAAAAGGTGTGTCACGGGTTTGGAAACAACCCTGCATTCAGGCTGCTAGATGGATTCTAGCCTGATATGGTTCACTCCACACCCTATGAGGACACACTTATAGCTCTCAGACTGCTAACTCTCAGTTCACGTCACCATAAATATAATACCTCGTATACTCGACCCTGTTAGCATGACATCTACTTACAGAAAGTAATCGAACAAATATCAGCTCATGCATTCCATACCATCTGGTGTTACTTGCTCGTTTACTCAATGCTCATACATTGCACTCATCGTCGTATAATTATTCTATTTAATAAGTCAAAAGAGTAATCAGAAAAATATTACCGAATGTCCTGTACCACTCGGTATTACTAATCTTTTTACTCGAAATTCTCACAGTATAGAATTCCACACAATATTATTCTATATAATGGTCCAAAGAATAATCGAAGAAATATTACCGGAAGTCTCATACCAAACGATAATATAACTCCGTTTATTACGATTCCTCGTTACATAGAAATATAAATAATTCAAAACACACAATTCTCATATTTATTGATTCGGAAGAGGTTTTAAAATACACTTTTTTCAAAATCTTAAATACAATTTCAAATATCAATATTCAATTGAAAGAAAAATAAATTATAAAATTCTCATCATTTCCTCGAAATCCATTTACAGTTTCGAAAATAATTATCTGTAGATCCCTTATTTAATTACAAGGAAATCTATCTTAACATCAACCAATGTAAACAATTAACCATCTTAACATCAACCAATTCCAAACCAATATACTAATAATCCACTCAACCAAGCAATATATGGGATAAATACGTATTAAACCATATGATATAGACATAGAAATGAGTTTAGAAACTCAACGAAAATTCCAAGCAAGATCCTTATTGTTGCAAACATCAATTGTGTCGTCGTCAAGTCGCCAATAACCATCTACTGTTGAGAATAAGGAGTTTTTCGTTGCTTTGTGAACCAAACTCACGTATGGGCAGTTATACAACGTACCCAAATCTGATAACAACCCATCATACTATCATACGTCGCAGCCACCTCCGACTTATGCCACTGCCAAAGTCACACCTCACACTTGCCCAATTCCACGCTGCAGCTTCGAGCGACATCGCTTTTTCACGACCTTGACTTCGGTACGCATCCCCCAAATCATGGTGCCACTTCAATTGCCAGTGTCGCTGAAGTCTTCACCATCATCGATGTTGAACTCGTTGTGCTAAGCTCTCGTGGCGCGGCCATACACGGCATCTTACTTTTTTTTCTTTCCTAGGACATGATTTTTTATTTTGAGAAATTTCTAAAGTTAGGGCAAAATTTGGACTAGGGAGTTCGGGTTTTGATTTAGGCTTAATTTAGAAATGAGATAGAAAGGTTATATGCATTGGGTTTGGGCTTAAGAGGTTAAGGACTAGCCTTATTTTTGCCCGTTTTTTTCGATTATTTGTAAATAAGTTTCAATTCAATTTAAATTAATTCACACTTCATTTCACAAGATATACTTCGATAGTTGCACATCCGTTTTAATTCAATACTTATTTATGTTTGTTTAATTATTTATTATATTAACACAAAATAAATTTATTTCTCCACTATTTCAATTGTATAAAAATTTATCTACACTTCAAAGATATTTTTATATTTATTAAAACATTTATTAACTTTTAATATATTTTCTAAAAATAAATTATCAATTTATTCAATATATTAAAATAAAAATCTCTTATTAAATAGAACTTAATTAACTAAAAAATTATTTTCAAAATATTAATTATCACAAATCAAATTCGAACATTTTTATTTTTAATTATATTTATTTATTTATACGGCATAGAAAGGTAGGTTGTTGCAATACTACTATGACTACAGTAAATCAAGAACTCTTACATATATTTCTTCATCGATGTTCTTTTTAATCCTCATTCATCTTCATACCTTGTAGTATATATGTCCTTTTGATGCTTTTTGATAATATAATAAAATATTTGTCCTTATTAAAATATCTAAAAGCATGGTTATAAAATAGAGGAGCAGTAGAAATAAAAGCATACTCTCTCACACTCCTTGATGGAACAAACATCATGTGCACAAGAACCTAGAGCACTTAAGGGCCTACCGCATTTAGGGGTCACGATAATGTAGGTCGAACTATAAGGCCATATGTATGAAAAGTATTAATTGTATTTTGGAGACTTCGCTAACAAAATCTATACCGAATAATATAATCTTGTAAACAATCCCTGAGAGTAGATTTCTCGTGTAACAAAGATCGTAGATAGTGAGCACTACCCATGGGCAACCCTGATTCCTTGCCTCTATGAAGTCCTGCACACTCCCCCTTAAGTGGAGTAGGGCGTTGTGTGTCTGTAGCGCTCTTACCCGCACTCCCATCAATAGAGCATATCATTAGCATAAATATGGTGAGCGCTGCCCACCCTAATTCTTTTTGTCTAAATACTCTACCCTCTCTCCCTTTACCGTAGCTTGTCATTGGCGAAAATATAGGTAGCATTACCCACAACACATCCCCTATTCTTTAGTTTGTAACACTCTTGCCTGCTTCCCCTTCAGTGAAGCAGGGCTTTAGCACAAAGAGGTTAAGCGATGCCCATGATGTGGTCTCGATTCTCATGTTTATAACACTTTTTCCTACTCCCCTTCAGTGGAGCGGGGGTTTGGTACAATGATGACGAGTGTTGCCTATGATGCATCGTAGATTCTTATGTATATAATGCTCTAAGCCATTAGGCATGCACTAAAAAGACTTTAGCTGATCCAAAAACAAGTTCACTATCACTTGGAAGTCATATACACCTCCATGGATGGAACACACAAAAATTAAAAGTCTTTAGAACACTCAAGGGAGGCAATCAAGAACAATGCAAAGGAACCTCAATATAACCTGCTAAACCATGGGTGGTAGGACAAACTCGGAAGGATAAGTTTCTACCAGAGCTTATCTTTTCCTAAGTTATGTTTAAATATTAGGTGCATGTTATTCATGAAATAAGTAAATTTCAAGGTAAAAATAAAACGAGCAATCACAGTTAAACTAACCATACCAAAAGTCGGCCAACACAGTCAAGATTTTAATTACATAGAGTTCAAAACAAAAACATAATTATTATTAGTTTAGACAAATCACTCCAAAATGTGGCAATCTCGGTCAACATCAATGTTCTCATCAATAATCGATGGGATATCAACAACAGAAGTGCCCACTCCATAGGTGATCATAAGAAGCTGGTTTAATGTTAGGATGTCTTTATCGTGTCATTCCTAAACCTAGCTGCATTGGATAACCTACTCCTAGGTCTTCATCCAGCCTTACTCCCTCCCTTCATCGTTATTCCCGTGGTATGGAATTTATAGAGGAAAGCGGTAGTTGGTAGCATTCCGCTTCTCATTCAAGAGCTTCTCCTTCATTGCAAGCCTTACATCAACCACTTTCGAGCAATATAGTCAATAAATTTCTCCAACTTCTTCCATAGCTCATCTTCCTATAAGCATGTGACAGTAGCTTCATCATTTTCCTAATTATGCATCTCCTTCGACCAATGCCTAGTCTTGGCCTTTGCAATAGTCTCAACGTCCTTGGCCTAACGCTTCCTACCTCCTACTTTTTAACCGCATATAGCTTCTTGGTAATACCATCAAACTATTTCTTAAGCCACAAATCACAAGTAGGCGCTTGAGTGTAATGCACGAAAAAACATAAAGATGCATAAAAGTGTAAGAAACGTATTAAATAAAAATAAAATCTCACAAGGAAGGCCTTTGTAAGATCCATGTTGAGTATGCTCCGAGCTCTGAATCTACACAAACTAGACCTTGCTTTTGACCACTGTAGGCCTTAGACACCAACCCATGGGCAGCAATAGTAAGAAGCTCTATCTCCTTAACTAGATCGGCTAACACAAGGATAACCAACCTACGACCTCTAAGGGTTGGCTGGCAACATCACCCATGGCTTTTACCGCATAAGTGTGACACTTTTCTACCTCTCCCTCCTCTAGTGTCTCCTCTTGGTTCCTCTTCTTTACTTGGTAAATTTCCCTACACTAGGCCTCTTTAGTCTCCCAGGCCAAAGGAGTCATGCAAGTAGGAAGGATCAGGGACGTATTGATCTCAATAGTGCATGGGGTCTTCACTGCTAAATTTTATAGCCTTGGAATTTGGGTAGCCCCTCAACTAAGAGCTGATTATTAAATTCAAGTTCAGTACAAGTAAAAATAAACAAGTTAGAAAAGCACTAGAGTTAGATATAAAAGAAAATATGCAATGCAACAAAGAAAAAAAGCACATAAGTTGGTGTTTGAAACAACTAAGGAGAAAAGGAGTTTATACTATTAATGATAGCTGTTATACTCATTTTCAATCACAATGTATGGAGCGTAGTCCAATTAACGAAAGAACTGCAAAGTATAGAGGAATGACCCAAAATGCATGTAACAAACTAGACATATCCCTCGAAAACACTGTGCATAAAATTCAGTAAAACGAAGTAAACATGATAAAAAGGTCAGTCAAGCCAATAACGTGTTAATCTCTCTGAACGGAAAGTAGCGATACCATGAAACATACCACGTATATCCAAAGAATTTAAAATAACTATATGAATTTTACAAAACAAACAAAAATGCAAACAAGAATTGCGCTACCATAAAGCGAAGTAAACTCTCGAACATCCTGGGTCAGCGTAGCTACATACTAGATTGTGATGCCATCTTCGACAACTATTGTGTCGTCATGCCTTCAGATGGTGCCATCATTTCCTAGGACACAAATCATCTCCAAAACCTAGGCCACCATTTGGAAAACCATCTTTGCTTTATAATAAAATAACAACGTAACATCGAAGCAAAATACGCTTCCATCATATATTACTGCACCACGATACCAAAACAATTATACAAGCAAGAAAACAAAAAAAACTAGAACTATTAATGTAAATATCTTTCATGATCCAATTTATTGCCCAAATGATCAGTGCAGAAGCAGGTCACCAAGATATATATCGCGTGGCACCATGATCGAACCAAATACTCAAACAAGAGGCAAAACAAACAAACTGCGCTACGCTCATCAATCGAACTGACCAAATGCATCGACGACTCCAAAGAAAGAAACTAATTCAATACACAAAATGGCACCGCTGTTATTCTGTTAAAGCCGGGCTACAATAATTAAACCGAGAAGACTCGGAATGTGTATGGTGCCGAAGCAACCATAAACTTATCAATTCACCAATTTCAATCAACAACATTCCAAATTCAAATCATCTCGCCTATATCCAAATCTACCTTCCAAAAACAAGCTTTCCGACCTATGGCCACATCAACAATCTATGAACATTACTACAATTAATAGATGAAAGACACGTGGCAATATCAGATGGTGGGGGAAGAATGTACAGGAGTGATGTCAGTAATCCATGAGAATTTTATGCTATAAATAGAAAAATACCGTAGTAGAGAAAAGGACTTTTAAAAAATTCTTTGAAGAATCACGTAGTATTCTTGTACTCTTTTCTACCATTAAAAACAGTGTACAAGGAAGAAGAAAGATAATACTAGATTTAACCCATGGATGTAGGATTCTCCAAAATCCGAACCACGTAAAATTCTATGTCCTTTACTATGTTTATCACTTTTCATTTTTAATAGATTCTATTTAGCTTATATAATGCAAAGTTTGGCATCCACATTTACCTAGGCATTTTAACAAACAGTTAAAGTATCTCTTCATTAATTGTGTAAGCAAATAGCGACGCAATTACCACCTTAAGGCAAATTTAATACCACTTAAATTCGTTGATTCAGAATTATAGGAGTAATTAGCCTCATAATTATTCTGTAATCAATTGGGTGTTCTGGGACGAAAAATCTTACCAACATTTTGGCACTGGAAGAAGGACACCTCCCAACAAACTTTGATCGAAGTCATAACCTAACTCGTTCCTCAAAATTCCCTAAGGAACCCTAAACAATGAAGATAGGAAATTCTTTTAATCCCCCACCACAAGAACCTAAGCACTTAATTGCAAAATTGAATAAACCCCTTGCCATCTCATCAAAAACAAACTGTTCACTCCAAAAAATAGTCTCAGACTCCATCCTTGACACACTCAACACCTTTGTTGCTCAGATCAATGAAAGGATGACTGGTATCGAAAAGTTAGTAGCTCAAAATCAGGACAGATCTTCAAACTCCCATAGCTTCACGTCCCACCACCAAACTTCTCCTATTGCATAAAAAGTGCAAGTAGGAGGAGGATGCGGCACTCTCATTAACAAGAATGGTGGCATCAGATTACTCAGCTTGGGAACAAAAATGAAGGGAAAAATACTAATAAACCCATATATCAAAGGTAAACCTGTGAATATTAACCCACTACTGCTGGAGAAAAACAAGACTAGACTGCGTAGGAGAATGAGGCCAGTTCAGCTATAAGGGTGCCCTATCATGCATTAGTGAGAAGGACGAAGAGATAAGAGAACTGAAGGCTTGCGTGGAATATTTGGAAAGAGTGTGTGAACAAGACAATAAGGTGGATGGAAAGGAGAAGTGCTCATCTCTATTCAGCGAACCATTATTGAAGCAGACTTCCCGAATAGCTTTTGGGTCCTAACCATCGAAAAGTATAACGGATTAACAAATCTGATTGATCACTTATGCACATTTGATTACTATATGGACATCTTGAAGGTTGAAAGGTCGGGCCGCTACAAACTATTCCCAGTATACCTTACAAGGGCAACGTCAAGATGGTTCAGAAGATACACCTCATGAGAAATCCATTCTCGGGCGCAATTATCTGTAAATTGCCGTATACAAACTTCATGTCGGTCGCAAAATATCACTATTTCCTTATATACCTTATCCTTGGTTAAGCAATAAAAGATTGAAATCTTGCAAAGTTTCATTAAGCATTTCAAAGAAGAAGCAATAAGAATTAGGGTTAAGAGCGAAGAAGCACTTCTGATGACGGCGCATTTGGGAATAAGAAGAAATACAGACATGTGGGACAAAAATAGCAAAAAACATGCAGGAGCATGAAAGCCTTTTATGAGAGGGCCAGTGATGACATACAGATTGAGGTGGCCAAAGTTTCAAGGAGCGCTCCGGTTGAAAGGACAGTCCAAACTGTTGGAGAAAGGAAGCGGGGGGGGGGGGGGGGGGGGTAGAAGTGTATAACAACCCTCCAACAAAGGGACTAAGGGAATTTAACTTCATAGTCAAAACTCCGCTCACTCATGCACGAAGCCAAATTTATGAAGTAACCAGGGCCGAGTTAGCTTATAATGTACCCAACAAAGGAAAGAAGGCACAACCCAACAAAGGAGGCACATATTGCAAATTCTATAGAGTCAATAGGCATCATACTGATAATTGCCGCCACTTAAAAAAAAAATAGAAAGATTGATCCAAAAGGGATACTTAGGAACCTATGTGAAAGATGATCTTGTTACCTCGGTGCAGAACCAAACCTTACCAAAACTTGGACCCTAATGAAGGTTTGGTGGGAAACCCGACCAACCTTATTGCATCTATCCATGGAGGACCTCATTTAGGAGGACGGAGCAAAAAGCATAACAAAGTACATGCGAGAGGCTCGTACAGAACATTAAGCAGAAGGCGGTTCTAAACATTACTTTACGTCTTTAAATTCGGCTAGAGTGATATTCCCACATCAAGATCTTCTCTTAGTAACCGTGCAGATCTCTAACTGCACAATGAAATAGATTTAAGCAGTTTTGTGAATGTTATCTTCAAGACGACTTTTGATAAAATGGATTTACAAGGGGAAATTTTAAAACCGAGGCCTGAACTGATCTATGGTTTCAATAACATGGCGACAATCCCAATGGGTATGGCTAGACTGCATCTACCCCTCTTCACAAGTCCTTCTACGTAAACTTTTTGATCATCGACCAACAGTCTCCATATAATGCCTTCTTAGGGAGACATGTGCTAATAGAGCTGGGCGTAGTCATCTCACAAAAGGATTTGCTCATGAAGTCCCCCACCTCAACAGGGATAGGAAGGGTGAGAGGAGAACAGTTGTTAGTTAGGGAACTTTACAATGTAACCATGAATTCTAGTAATAAAATTGTTCAGAACTATACTGTTATGTCTTCTGACCTAAATAATAACGAAAGAAAATTTGAAAAGCCAGTTAAAATAACTATACCGGAATTAAATTCCAAGGCATGTACTGAAATAGGTCATTCTACGACCACAGTACCTACGATAAATTCTAAGCAAACCTACATACACATGATTGAACAAATAACAACGACTCGGTGTAAGCGCGGTATCTGTCCAATAATCTCTCAGCAAAAAGTAATACAGACTCACTTAAAGAAGATGAACTAGAAAGTGAGGTGGATCCTAGGTTGGGAATAAAGGTAAAGGACCTAGAACCTTTAGACGACTTGGAAGAAATAGAGCCGAACCCATCTAACTCCTTGAAGACAATAAAAATTAGAAAGAGTTTGACGAATGAAATATGCAAAGAATTGATTGGATTGTTGAAGAAATCAAAGGATGCATTTGCTTGGGCACATTCAGATACGATCGGAATTAACCCTGCAATCATATGTCATGCTCTCAATATTAACCCTGATGCGCATCCTGTGAGACAAAAGCGCTGCACGCTGGACCGGGAGAGGTACAATGCACTCCCTAAAGAAATCACGAAGCTAAAAGAAAATGGGTTCATCCGTGAGGTATACTACCCAAAGTGGATAGCAAATCCCATGTTAGTAAAGAAGTCAAACGGAAAGTGGAGAACATGCATAGATTTCACAAACCTCAACAAAATCTACCCAAAGGATAACTTCATGTTGCCTAGAATAGAGCGGTTGGTGGGTGTAACAAGTGGGCATGAGCTATTGACCTTCATGGATGCGTACTTAGGTTACAATCAAATAGCAATGTTCGAACCGGACCAGGAATGTACAAGCTTCATAACTAACAAAGGACTTTACTATTACAAAGTAATGTCATTCGGGCTTAAGGATGCAGGAGCAACGTTTCAAAGGTTGGTTAACAGAATGTTTGAAGATCAAATAGGAAAAAATATTGAAGTCTATGTGGATGACATGTTAGTGAAATCTAAAGTTGCATTTGATCACGTGAAGGACCTGGAGGAAACCTTTGCAACTTTAAGGTTATATGGAATAAAGCTTAACCCGCAAAAGTGTACATTCGCAACACGGTCGTAAAAGTTCCTAGGGTACATACTAAGTGCCGGGGGATAGAAGTCAATCCAAAGAAGATTGATGCAATAAAAATGATGAAGGTACTAGGCAAGCTTAAGGATGTGATGAGTTTGAATGGAAAGGTAGCTGCCCTGAGCAGATTCATTTCCTAAGCCATAAACAAATAAATCCCATTTTTTGAACAGATCAAAAAGGGCAGGAATTTCGAATGGACCAAGGAATGTAAAGAAGCCTTCAAGGTATTGAAATCCCATCTGGCTACTCCCCCAATACTCTCCAACCCGATCCCAAGCGAGGACCAGTACATATACCTAACAGTAACAAATAGAGAAATGAGCATAGCAGTTATAAGGAAGGAGGAAGGTGTTCAGCATCCAATATATTTTACAAGAAAGCGCTTTAGCAGAGTAGAGTTGAGATACACAGTGATCGAAAAGCTAGTATACAACCTGCTTCTAACAGCAAGAAAGCTCTAGCCATACTTCCAAGCGCACCCTATAAAGGTACTAACAGACAAGCCTTTGAAGTAGATACCGCAAAGACCAGAGACTTAAGGACACCTTCTAAAATAGGCCATTGAACCGAGTCAATATGATATTACATACTACCCTTGTAAAGCATAAAGGGATATGTGTTAGCGGATCATCGCAGAATGCACCCTACAGGAAGAACGATCCAGCACAGTACCAAAAGGCGTCCTGCTAAGTTGGCAACTGTATGTCGATGCAGGTTAAAGGATTAGGCTATATACTTATTACCTCGGATAAACAAAAACTCTATGGAGTAGTCCGGTAGAATTTAAAGAAACTAATAGCATAGCAGAATATGAAGCATTGGTCATAAGCCTGAAAATGGCGTAGGTAATGAAGGTAGTTCGTCTCAGAATCCATAGTGATTGTCAACTTGTAGTTAATCAAGTGCAGTGTAATTATCAAGTGAAAGACCCAACTATGGCCAAATATGTGAAATTAATTAAAGAATTACTTTCTTAGTTTGAGAAATTTGACATTGAACGAATCCCAAGGGAGGAAAATTCGCCTGCAGACACCTTAGACAAAACGGCAAGCACTAAGGCTGTGCATGACATAAAGGCAATCTAAGTAGGGCAGTTGCTGGAGCCGAGCATTTTCGAAGCCCCAACAGGTTCTAGTACTAATCAGGGCACAATGGGCCATACAGGAGAAGGGCAGGAAAGACAAAATGAGACCCAAGGGGAACATAGCCCATCGACTACGGGTGAGGAAGAAGTAGAGTCCTGGGTGACCCCTATCAAGTGTTTCCTATTAGAAGGAATTTTTCCTACAGACAGAAATGAAGCTAGAAAGATAAGATATCAAGCCCTATATTATACATTCTTTTGATGGGATGCTTTACAAAAGAGGATACTCTACCCCTTATTTAAGATGTGTAACCAAGGAGGAGGGAGTCAAAGTTAAGAAAGAGATCCATGAGGGATACTACAGAGATCTTTCAAGAAGGGCCAAACTAGCAAAGAAGATCTTAAGGCAGGAATATGTCTAGCCGACTGCATTGGCAGACTTATGAGAATTTGTGTGAAGATGCAATAGGTGTCAAAGGTTTGCAAGCATTCAAAAACTTCCATCTCATGAATTGACCCTAATGGTTAGTCTGTGGCCATTCGAAGTATGGGGAATCGATCTAATAGGGCCTCTCCCTATGTCCAAAAGAGGAGCGAAGTACGTCGTTCTGGCAGTAGATTATTTCACTAAGTGGGTAGAAGCTGAGCCTTTACAGCAATTACGACAAAGAAGGTGGTTACTTTTGTGGTACAAAATATCATCACCGGATTTGAAATTCCTTATAAGATAGTGTTAGCCAATGGAACGCGGTTCGAGAGTAAGGAGTTCGCAGACTTATGTGAAAGGAATATGACATAAAAAGATTTTCCTCCGTAGCTCACACTTATGCCAATAGACAGGTTAAAGCTGCCAAAAAAATAAAAATAAAAACTACTAAAAAAGAGGCTAACAAAAGCTAAAGGCGGATGGGTAGAAGAACTGCCTCTAGCTCTGTGGGCATATAGAACAACAACGAGATCCGCTATAGGACATACCCCATTTTCTCTCACGTACGGATAGGAAGCCATGCTTCTAGTTGAATTAGACATGCCATCACATCGATGGATATCTTATGCGGTATAAGGAATTCACGCTTGAAGGAAGCTGCCTCAGACCATTTTCAAGAAAAAAGGGACGAAGTTGCAGTGAGGTCCGATGTCTATAGACAACGAATGGCAAAGATATACACCTCACATATTAAAGAAAAAAGTTAGGTATTGGATACTTGGTATTAAGAAAAGTAATTGTAAATACCAAGGATCCTACAGAAGGGGTGTTAGAACCAAATTGGGAAGGACCATTGGTTATCACAGAAGCTATGTTAAACGGAGCATATCGTTTGTCCAGGCTCGATGGAAATTTTGTTTTAAGAACCTGGAACTCAGAACACCTCCGACCATATTACGTTTGAGATGCTTTCCCCTTTTGTAACTTTTTAAATATGTAAAAGATCATTAATGGTAAGTTTATGCAATAAAAGATATTAACTAGATGTAGCGACAATAAATGGCCTGAACCCGTATAAAAACCATGCACACAATTTTCTTTTTGTATACTTACAAATCATATGAACTTCAATTCTGAAACTCAGCTTGTCAGCTACATACCACACTGGACGTAGGGATATTAGATGGCCCGAACTAGCTATCAAAAGACATGCACATGACCTACAAAAGGTTGTAAAATACATGACCTGACTTCTCAGTCAAAACACAGTCGGTCTACACCATCAACGGAGCATACCATGTCAAGTGCATGACAAGGCATGAATGCCAAAAACCAAGTTCAGAAAACATGAGTTGGATGATACAAATATCTGCACTGGAAATCAATCAGAAATGATGGAAAAAGGCAATGCATGGAACACAGTATGACAAACAAGTCAGGTACTCCCAAAATCTATATAAAGCTTGCCAGTTAAACACAAAATTTACAATCTATTTTTAGCTACACCCACTCTTTTACACACTATACACATACATAGGATGTCAGAACTTGATTTTAATAATGAATAAATTACTTTCATTTAATCAACCACTTTTACAAAACAAGCTACATTACTAATGTGAATTCGAGCCAAAAGGATCGTTGATGATAACCCATCTATCGTGGGGATGACTTTGAGCGCTAGCCTATCTTTGAGAGGCGAGCACAAAGGGCAAGGCGGAATCTCTTCTAGATTATATAGAAAGCTCAAGTCTAAGGTAGGTGTAAAGTGTATGAAGACGTCAATCATGTGTTTTGTAGAAATAAATTCCATGACATGCTTAACCCTTTCCTCTTTAAGACTCTCGACCAAATCAAATTGTACATATGTAAGTGGGGTTGGATGGGAGGAAGAGGTAGCCAAGGTCAGTGCGGTAGGATTTGAGTGTAGTATCTGCTCTTCAAGGCAGTTAATTCGCTAAATTGAAGTACAGTGCATGCGTTCAAAATCATCCAAGATCTCCGCATTTGTCTTTTTAGTTTTCTTTGAAAATGGGCCAAACAAGTTGTAGGCGGAAGAGTGTTTCTCTACCTTCATGCCATTAGTTGAACCTTTTAGCCATTCTTCATAAACTGCTTTCAACTCATCAACTTTATTTTGGTAGTATGCTGTAAATTGCTTCTTCCATTGAGAAGCCTCATCCATACTCAAAGGAGGTGCATGACCCGCTTGAGAATGAAGAGTGTTAGGGTCGTCCTCTTCAAATAGTTGGATAGCGACCTATTAAGATAGTTTATCATTTTCTTTTTTAAGTTCGTTGATCTTGTCTTCATAAATAACCCTGTAACAATTCTACGAGCCTTTTGACGATCCCTCCAATTCATTAATACGAGCCAGAGCAGACCTGAGCTTCTTTTCCAATTAAGTAATCTTTGAATGTTGCTTAGTGATATAGGCATACTACCGAAGAGTAGCTTGTTTAGATTCTTCCAACTCCCGAGCTTATTCATCATAACAAATGCGTAATTCCTTTCGAGCATCATCAGCAATAAACTCTTGTTCCTTGATAAGATCTGTGTTAGCATCTTCAAGTTCTTTGATCTGGGTTTCATAATCTTCAATAATAATTAAAGAAGTTGATTCTTTCAAACGAGAAGTATAAAGGGTGCACAAAGGATAAAGTTTGATATGGGTTTCATATATATTACTTACCTTATATTGAATATTCTTATTAAATCTTTAAAAATTATTTTTAAAGTTTTATTAAGTTTTAATATGATTAAAATATGTATAAACTATGTTTAAATGTTTGTACAAAGTTTCAAAATATTTTACAAAACTTAATATTTTCAAAACAATTTTTATTAAGTGATTTTTCAAAATACAAAGGGATATGTCGACATATCCTCTACAAGTATTTGACATACTAGTCGTAAATTTCAAATTTTAAATGGAAGTGTCTTCTCATCATATCTCTTCACAAATGGACATGACCGTTGTTTTCCTATATATACCAGGCTTTCAAACGAATTTTTATTAACTACTTTCTTATTTTTCTCTCCTCTTTTCACTCTCTTGATTTCTTAATTAAAATATACCCAAACTCTGCCAAAATTCAATCAGAATCAAATTCAATCATCACTAGTCTGATTCTCTTTTATCTACTCTCTGATTTCTCTCGTTTCTCTCACTCAAATCAAGATCAAAATGATATTCAAGAGTTATAGGATCAATTGTAAGATCGAAGATCTGAGTCTGTAAACTCTATCAAATCATACTCTTATACTTTATGGTATACTTGGTATCCCTGAAATCCAAGTAGGTGTGATTGTAGCCTATAAAATCAATTGGGTGTGCTTAGTAGCACGTAAATCTAGTAGGTGTGCTTGTAGTTCGAAAATCAAGTGACTCTACCCAAAGGCCAGGATTCTTGAGGGTGTGTCTCGTAGCCTTGAAATCGAGATTGTATTTGCATTTACTAATTGAAAAGAAATCCGTACAAGGAATTATGCAGGACTGGATGTAGTGTAACTCCAAACAAGTATAAAATACCGGTGTGCTCTTTCCTTTTTACTTTTACTGCATTTATTTTTTTATGATTGTTTTTGTGATTGTTAATTACATCATTCCAAGTAAAATCTTAAAGAATTTGAAAAGTATTAATATAATCGATTAAACACTATTCACCCATCTCCCCTCTAATGTTAATTTAGCCTTAAGATCCCTATTCCACTGACTCACATTTAGTATCAGAGCATTGGATTTCAAAGTATTCATCATTCGATTTTTGAAAAAGTTTATAAAGCTACCAACACTAGTAATGGTACTGTTAGTAACACTATTAGTACACTTGTTAGTAACTCGTTTATCGAAGGACAATCTATTGCTAGACCTCCAATTTTTAATGGTAGTAACTACACATATTGGTTATGTACTTATAGTCAATTGGTTTAGACACTTAGAATATCACACAAACTGAGTACATTGAACTTGAGACAAATTTTGCACAGTGGACTGCCGATCAAAAAGCTGTTGTACAAAGTAATTTTAAGACTATGAATATATTATTTTGTTCACTAGATAGAAATGAATTTAATTGAGTATCTATATATAAGTCTGCATTTGAAATTTGGAGAACTTTGCAGGTTACACATGAAGGCACAAGTAAGGTTAAACAGACCAAACTTTCCATGTTAACAAACTAGTTTCAATTATTCAAAATGAGGCCATATCTGATATGTATAGTAGATTCTAAGATATAGTACACTCACTTATTGCACTGGATAAAAGTATTTCTAAGGAGGATCAAGTTAGAAAAATCCTCAATTCACTTACTCCTGAATGGGATTAAAAGACTCTTGCAATCGAAGAGGCTAATGACATTAGTACTCTAAAAATTGAAGAGTTAATTGGCAATTTACTGTCTTTTAAAGCACAAATGCAGGGCAGGAGAGAAAGCAAAGCAATAGAGAACAAATATGTAGCTTTTAATGCAATAACGGATAATCTGGATTCAAACGGTGGTGGCGATGAAGAAATTGCTTTCACGACAAGGAATTTCATAAAATTTCTACAATATAGGAAGGTGAACAATTTCGAAAGAAATGACAACAAAAATCCTAGAAGCGGAAGTGGAAACGGAAATGGTATTAGATGTTATAACTACGATGGCACTGGTCATTTAAAACGAGACTATTCACATCTTGATAAACGGAAAACTACACCAAACACTGATTCATCTAGAAAACAGAAAAGAGCCTTTACTGCAACATTAGATGATTCAGACACATCCGCAAGTGACAATGAATCGGATATAGAAATTGCTAGCATGTGCTTCACAACAATACATAATTCAGAACAAAATGGTAAAATGGATCAGAAAAGGTACGCTTTTAATATATCAAAAAAAATTAATTTATTGAATGAAATTTTCTTTTCTTTTGGTTGCTTTATTGGTTGATAGGAATATCTTATAGATTAATAATAATATTGGTTGAATATTGTGTGATTATATTTTAAATTTAAATATTTTATATATTTTATTAATAAAATAATAATATAAAATATATATAATTATTTTAACATTATTTTTCTGAAAATAGAATAACTATGAATAGATATATATAAAAAAAATAGGATATAGTTAAACAAAAATCATTTTTGAAAACTTCGACATATATGTCGACATTCCCTACTTGCATATGTCGACATACGTACATAGATTTTGAATTTCAATTTCAAATTGAAAATTTTGAATTTCCCTCCACCTTACCAATCTTATGTTCTGAAAAGTTGCCTTTTGACCAAAAACGTGTCCTTTGATTCTCTATTTACTTACTCTATCTCCATCCATTCATTTCTCACTTTCATTTTCAAATTCAAAAATCATAAACTCTCTTATCTCTTCAAACTATTCTTCAACGGCATCCTCAAGTAATACTAAGGCAACCATGAGCCTTTCTAAGAAAATAAAAGAATATCTTTTCAATGATCAAGAAGCCATGCAAGCCTATATTGAGTATTTATCTTTCGGAAAAGTTTTTCCTGGAAGATTTGCTATTTTTGAAGATTTTCCTACTTATGATCTTTACAATCTTTTTTTGCCAAATAAATTCTTGGTTTAATCGATGCTTCTCAAAATGATTTTGTTTGTTGCCTAAAATTGGTGAAAATGTTTTATGCAAATTTAAAAGGAAAGTTTTATGATGGAAGAGAAGGAGAAGTTTGGAGTAGTGTCAAGAGGACACAAATTGTTTTAAATTGTGAACTTTTGGATCATATTCTTGGATGCAAATCTAGTGGAATGGACCTTTCAACTTTTCAAATTGATTTTCAAAATCATGAAGTAATTTATGACATTTTCGAAATCGATGATGATTTTGAATTTAAAAACAAAAACTTGCGTCCAAAAGTAAGAATTTTAAGCAAAGTATCGCTCCAAGAACGGGTAACTATAATAACTCGACACAAAAAGTTTTCAAAGCGATTTTCGCCATTTATGGTCAATACAACATAAATGGGTCTCAAGTCATTTTAGATGAACTTTTTCCTAAAAATATTTATAAACATGAAAACACACTATTTCATGGTGTATATCTTACTCATATTTTTAATTATTTTGGCGTTGACCTTAAAGGAGAGGAAACAATTCCTCGAAAAATATTTGACAAAGGGCAACATTTCACTTATGCATATTTCACCATTTTTGAACCTTATGAAACGCTTGTGGAAAAGGAACAAAGATTGGCTTGGGAAGAGGAGCAAGAAATAAGAGAAGAGGAAGAGGAAAGAGAGGGAATGAAAGTCGAGGGGGAAGAACAAGAAGAGGAGGAGGATACTTCTTTGGAAAGTATCAATATGTCACTTAATCCATCCAACAAATATCTTCTCAAAAATCAAGAGAAGGTCATTCAAAACCAAAGGAAGCTTAAGAAATCATTTTCAAAGAGATTTACCTCAATTTCCAACAAAATGGATAAATTCTTTGCGAAGATCATCCGCAAGTTTAGTGGTTCTTCTTCATCTTCATCGTATCTGTTTAGTTGTTTGTTTAAACTATCTTTGTATTTGGATTTTCTAGTTTTAATTTATGTTGAATCTCATATATCTTTCTTTTATTTCTTGTACTTGTCCTTATTATCAATGAAAAAATTATTTTTTACTGTTATACATTGTCAACTATCTTTGGAAAGTCATACAAATATAATTGTATAAGGCAAATACAACAGAAAACTAAAATAAAGTGGTTTTGAATATTACAGTGCATATATCGACACATGCCAAGCATATATGTCGACATATAACGACCATTTTTCAAAAATATTTGAAAATTAGTAAATGATAACTATCAAAGACCAATTTATTTCAAACGACTTTTTACTCCTATATATACATATTCACTCTAGAAAATCAATATTTTAAGTTTCCATCTTCACTCATTTTCATTCCTAAACTCTAATAAAATCAATGGCTTCTCCTATCCAAACACTAACAAAAAACCTCGAACAAACTCTTGAATCATTCAAGAACATTCTTACTTTCTTCCTAAGAAACCAAAGGCACTTAGAATTGAGTCAAATGCAGATGATCAAGGAGTAAGAAAGGCATTTCAACACAATTCGGTGGATGATTTCTACCTTGAACAAAGAAGAACCAACCACCAATCCAGAGTGTACCATCAACAAAGATGATAAAGATTGGGATGTTATCAGAGCGGATCCGATCTTTGGTGCTGATGGATGGGTTGAAGTTCCTAGAAATGTCTAGTCTAAATAGGTTTGATAGTATATAAATAATAATACCTGATTGGGATGCAATGCACTGATGGATGATGAAGATTGGGACGCAATGCACCGATGGATGGGTTGGAGCGGGAGGGATAGCTTCAGAAGAAGAGGGAAAGTTAACTTTTCGCCTATTGACCGAGTCGTTTATCACAGTCAGATCGCCCCCAAGTCTCTTCGCGTCTTTCTTTTTCTTCAATGCAACGACCTTCTTCTAAGATATGGCATTTACACAGTATAAGTAAAAAACATGCTTAATACATCACATGGTGCAAAAAAATAAAGACATATATAAAAAAGATCTAAAATACATGTAAACAAAATATACCACTTGGTGTAGCATCGTTGAAAGCGTAAACGAAAATAGAAAGAGAAAAATGGTGATGTGGGCAGAGGAAGTTATGTCTATGTAGTATGTAACGACCTGCCTTTTCGACCATTGAAAGTCGGCACCAAATACATCCATGGAGTTCCATTGTCGAACATCCAATCGTCGGAAAGGTAGATTGTTAGGGTAAAATAAAAGGAACAAATAGAGGAAAGTGAATCTCACAGCGGAAACGACAACATATAATAAAATAAAGATGGTATAAACTATTACTCCGAGATAAAGGTACGTCAGAGTTAAAATCAAACCTCATCAGCTGGATAGTTATAAATTTCTGTCCTTACAATTGCTGATAGGTATACATTATAATACAGCGGAAAATAAAATACTATGGTAGGTGAACATCCAGCTCTTTTCCAAGAGCTCCGTAACACCAATGCCAACCTGGAAAACACTCGGCCTGACCCAAGCATTATAATAAAATAACACCCAGGTTAGTCTGGAAAACCGACGTGAGAAAACTCAAGAGATATGATAGGCAGCAAATAATTCTATGAGACCATGCCGCTAAACACAGAACGGGTTTTTACCTCAAAAGAACAACATTCATACATGAGGAAATGGGAAACAAATCAGAACAACAATCCAACCAAGAAAGGATGGACACATGCAAGATTAAAATCCAAACTTAAAGAATGAACAAAAATAATTAAACATGGAGAAGGGCTCAAGACATTTCTCGATGCAATTAAAAAATGATTAACTTAAGATACGAATCAAACAAAGAGAATGAATTTATCCAACATGACTAGGACGGTAAGCCCCTACATCGAAAGTATACCTCTAGATAAAATATACTTGAGAGCCCACGTCAAACACGCATCATTCTTAGAAACTTCCAAGCTGGACCACGCTACACACGAGCATCCGAATATTTCACATCACCGCATGCATGCTTCCAACAATCTCTAGATAAATATGAATACACCCTAATGGGTGCGACCCAACTAGCATGGCTCCAACTCGCTCTATGGTTTTAGTTATCCATAGTGTTGGATGCCAATGCTAAAAACGAGCAATGAATTGTCTTAAATTGACAAAACACAAAGAGGGATATCAACATCGAAAGTCGATGAATTCAACTATCGAAAATAAACTAATACTACCCTGGGAATACAATGAAGCTGGACGAGTTAGGGCGGTGGTGCTTCCTAACTCGACTCGACAACATTCTTAACTTTAAGAATAGCAAGAGTTTAAATGCCCCAAAGGGCAATAAATTTGTCTTAAATCAACGAAACACGAAGAAGATAGCAGAATTGATAGTCAACGAATCAACTATTGGAGATAACAAAATGATATTACTTGTAAAAATGAATAAATCAAACATTAAACATTTGACTCACACTTGTGCTCGATTTTCACATCACAAAATATTTGTAAAACACTTTAAAATGCTCTTTAAAAAATATTCTTTTTTAAGATCGAAATTATATCTCTAAGTGCATTAAAAAGAAGGGTAAAAACCAATGTTGTTAAAACATTGTTTAATATAAACCCAAAACCAATTACACTTAGATTATTCTTTGAAACATTTCCTTTTAAAGAATTTTCTCATTTATAAACTATCATTTATAAATTTAAACAACATTTATTATTCTGAAACATAATAATCAATTAAAATGCTTTTATAAATTTAAAATAATGTAAATCATCCTGAAAGATAATTGATATAATTCTTTTATAAATTTAAAACCACATTAATTATCCCAATAGCCAATTAATCAAATTTGTACTTCTTTAATAAATCAATTAATCAACTTTAAATACTTTTATTAAATCAGTTAATTAACTTTGATCGCTTTTATTAAATTAGTTAATTAACTTTAAAACACTTTTATTAAATCGATTAATTAACTTTAATCACTTAACTTTAATCACATAACTTTAATCATCATTAATAAATTTATTAATTAACTTTACTACAATTAAATAATAATTAATAATATATTTAAACCTCCAATTCTTTTCAAATACTTATACAATCCATACAAACCCATTTGAAAAGAATTTACAAAATATTTAAGGTAAATAACCTTTATAAATTTAAACAACATTAATTATCCTGGAAGATAATTAAATCTAATTTGTAATCCTTTTATAAATTTAAAACAACATCAATTATCCTGGAAGATAATTAATCAAATTTGTAATCTTTTTATAAATTTGAAACAGCGTTAGTTATCCCAAAAATTAATTAATTAAATTTGTAATTCCTCTTATAAATTTTAATCAACACATATCCTTTATTTTCAGAATTCTCAAAATACTTGAAAATTTAGTTTAAACAACTTTTAATGTGCAAAAACACGACCAAACATTTATTTTGTAAAAATACAAGCTCAAATTCAGCACAAAACAATGGTTTATAGAGATTATATTTTATAAGTGACGGTATAGTGATAATCGCAGTAACGGCACTTACAGACTCAAATAATATGTCACAAATATTTCAACAAAACATCAATATAAGCAATATAAGAACATAAGTAAATTAACATTGGCAAGAAATCCCTTAGGGACACTCTACAAAAGTCCCTTGTAAATCACATATATGAATATGCATTTCGAAGTGTTCCATAGCAACCTATTCGCTACGTACATTCTAACTTCCCTTTTGTTTTTGTCCCTTGAAACACAATGATTATTTATGTCATCCACTTTTCAAGCGGGAATTTAAATCCAAACAAACAACCAAACAACAATATAAACTATCATCTAAACATTCAACAATAATCTATAGATATACAAATATCATATAGTTTATTTAGTGGTGGATAAACTCGCCAAAATTCCAGTTGACACTTTCGGGTCTGGTTTGATCTAAATCGAACCGCATTCAATTTTAGCTCCAAATTCAACGAAATCAATTCCAGCGCGTAGATAACGTCGATACAAGTCGAATGCAAAAGACCGCGTCCAAATTCGACCTCGTTACAATAGTTATTGAATTTATAAGAATTTGGATTAAATTAATAATTAATTCACTTAATTAATTAACAAATCAAGTTAATTACCCTAATTATATTTCTTCCATAAATCTACTTTGAGGCTGCCTGTACATGAACAAAATGCACAGAGATACATCCAAACAGACGACCCTTTATCTCCTCCTAGATCCATCCACACACCACGAAATTGAACACCACCATTCCATTCAACTCCCCTTCCCGCGTGCTTCGTGATGAACCCAACGAAAAGCAGCTCAGTGAGCCTCCTTGAAAAACGACCGCATAGCCTCGAAACGACAAGTGTAAGGTCACGTTTCACCTAGTCCAGCCATACGCCTCCATACCACCCTCATTCTCTTCGTCTTCGCTCGAGAAACTCAAAACCACACGCGTACTTGCCTCCCATCTCACCAAACTCGAGAAAAATCAAACCCCAGTTCACGCTGCTAATGGTCGAGTTTGACAAAGTGATGCCACAACCAACACTATGCATACGGAGTTGTAGATCCCACCCAAAAAAGTTCAACGAATCTATTTCAGGATTTTTAGTTGAGTGTAACAATTGATTTTAATTTCTATAAGGAGGGTACTTTCGTTTTATTCGAAATGAAGAACGAAAGAGAGGAGGCAAAAGAAGAAAAATATGAGGGAATGCTAGAAATGAAAGAAAGTGTATAAATTTACTCAGTTTTATAACCAAAATAATTTTCTTTACTTAAATCCCAAGTTAGCCAAAATTTCCAAGCCAACATCATATCAAAATCAAGGCAACCATCACATCATCGTCAAGTTATGTTGAAAATTTAAATTTGATTTGATTTTTAAAACAGTTTTTGTGGTACTCCGCTACACAATATTTCGCTCATGTACGAACTGCGAATGGCGAAATAAAAATATGATCGTGCACCCAATGTGACGCGATCACAAATCAACAACAAAATACATGGATTATATTATTTTATGAAATTTCAAAAATACCATGTTTGCCATAAAATACGTCAAACGATAATTTAAATATTTTCCAAATTAAAATTATGGAAAAATCCTATAAATTAAATTAAAATTACTACAATAAAAATCAATTCGTTTTAATAACAATTGATTTTCTTATTATTTATTCGAACTATTTATTGTTGTTAATAAATTTACAAAATGAGTTTACCATTATTATTTATTAATTAAAAGGAGTTAAATAAGGTTTTTAAATCCATCTAATTCATATTTAATTCATAATTAAAATATTTAAATAATCACTATATTCGAATATAAGTTATTAAACATTAAAAACCAAGTATTTAAATACTTAAAATTAATTAAATATTCAAAATTAAAGTGATAAAATTCCAGGATGTTACATTCTCCCCCTAAAAAGAATTTCGTCCCCGAAATTCCCAAAGGAAGAAAATGCACCCAAACCCTTAAGGAAAAAACTACTAATTAAAATGAGTTATTAAACCTTTAAAGTCTTTTATGTTATGGAAAATTTCGAAAGCACCTCCTTTGCATGGTTGATCCAGAAAAAATACAACTCGCCATAACTAGCCCAAATCAACCAAAAGAAAACAAAAGCCAAGTGGCCTCCCATATCTGGGACATAAAATCATCAATCAATCACTAAGTCTATATCTACTACGTACCTCTTTTACGTTTGATTTTTATTTTTTGCAAGCGACTTACTACCTCAATGCGAATGCAGGTGAGCAAGCCATCAAATAGTGATCTCTTGCTTCCTTGTACCTATCTTGTACTTACATAATCCAAAAGAGAATCATGCTGATAAAAGAGAAATACATAAGCTATTTCTATCATAAGCACAAGTAACACCAAAAGTATGACAACCATATGTAACAAAAGTACAAAGAATACTCTGCAATAAAATGCTAAGCATCCAATTTTTCAAAAATTTAAATTTAGAACTAAATGTCCAAGATTTTATGTTCAAAATATATTTTCAAATTCCTCTAAAGAGAAATATCTCAAAACCAAAACCAACTATGACAAGGAGAGGGCTCCTCCTCCTGGAGCATGGTATAACTCTAAAATCAAACCAGCACGGAACATCCAGTGGTATTCCGGTTCCTCCTAAAACAACAATTAAAGCAAACATATATACACGGTGAGTCTTCCAAATAGGAAAACTATTAATCGTCCAACTTTAGTCTTAACAAAATATTTTAAAAACCCCTTCATAAAAACCTTTTACAAATATTCTGAAATAATAATACTTCACTAATACTTTCAAAATGTTGTTATTATTATTTTTCATAAATTCTTTCGAAATCACTTTTTCAAAAGCATCGGGATTTAAGTCCTAACAAACAACAACTTTATAAACCGTAGTCTATAAAATCACACCATCAATCAAATCAAATTCCATAAAGGAATAAACTAACACTCAACATTTTTTTGAGAGAAATGTGTGATCCTCTAAAATAGAGGAGAGCACACATGTACATATATATAACATTAATAACAAAGGAGCTGCCAACATGCCTAGCAAGTGACAAATCATAATACAGGAACAAATAAAAACAAACTCAGGGAACTTCTTGAATGAGCTCCGGCAAAGCCACCGCCCATTACACCTCAATATCGAACTCCGGCAACAGTCAACATTATTTAAAATGTTAAATGACTAACAAACAAGATTTGGAATTTTTGCTTAGGTTTACAACTTTCTCGATTGTCCTAAGAAATAGAGAATTTCTTAAGCGTACCATCACGCTCATCAACTTTTGGTTATTGCTTAGAAGATTATCTAAGCTGCCTTAGAACAAAATTGAAAGTTACCCCCCCAAACATTCTTAAGCCACACAATAAAGTATACAAATATACTTAAACCTGTACATGTACGTAAATCACCCGTACGTAATATCTGATCCGACCACTTGCTTGGATACATAGACTTCATTTTCAAATTAGTATCGCTCACTCTACCTCCCCAATGTAGACTCTAATCAGGTTCCTTGATTATAAACCTCTGTTCTTCTCACATAGTCATATAGTATTATAGAAAACCTCAGTATCATATCAAAAATCTGAATCAAGTGAGAAATCGTTTTTCGGACTGGTGTGATTACCCCGAAGTTGTGTAGTCAAATCTTAGATCAAGAATCGTGCGAATAAGATGATCTACGTATGACTTACGTCTAACTACACCGAATTTCTTTCTGAATCATTTTCATTTTCACTTATAGTATTTCGTTCAATACTAAAATTATTTATGAATAGTTCCATAAATTTTCACTTAAGTTTATAAACAATTTATAAATACGCAACTTTATAAAACGTCATATAAAAATTTACTCCCCTATATTCACTGATGTGCACGTAAATGTGCATATTTTTACCACCATATTTAATCTATTTAAATTAAATAAATGATCATATCGGGTATTTTAACTTGTTTAAACCAAAATTCAAATTATTTCAAATTGTCACATATTCATCTTCATCCAAGGGCAAAATGGTCATTTTTGTGCATATATTAATTTTCTAAAATTTAATAGAAATTTTTTATATTGTTTTGTAGGAATTTGAATTCATATACAAGTGGTTTCATGATGATATATGCATGCACAAGAGTGAAGAGAACAAATGAAGATGGAAATAATTCAAAGTGAAGATAATTGAGGACCCCACCTACCCACATACCTTCATGTACAAATTAGTGGCTAATGCACATGCTAATAGAGTTTAATGCTTCATGCACATCTAAATGAGGATTATTTGAAGCTAATGATTACTTGGCCTCCACACTTCCTAAGAGGGTATTTTGGGCATTCCCCAAAAATATGAATTAGGGTTTAACACATGTATAAATACCCCTTATGTTTCATGTAACCCTCTTCCTCCCTTAGTCTCTCTTGTAGGCTCTCTTCTCTTAGTCTCTTCTCTTAGGAAAATAAAATGAGAGCTCTCTTTCTTTTCATGGCTACTTAGCCATTTCTTCTTTTCATGTAACTTTTTATGTAATTTAATACATGTTCTTGTCATTTTATTGTTTATTTCCTTTCATGTTGTAGTGTAGATCTCTTTTATTTTATGCAATTAGATTAGTTCTCTTTTCCATTAGCTTTCATTTTCCTCTTCTTTTTATTTTTGTATATTTCATGTTGCTTTCTACTTGTGTTGACATAATAACACAAATGAGAGGCTAATCCCTACAATTTAGGAATAATGATGCTCTCTTGAATCATGTAGATGCAACATAATTTCTCATTTATGTCTCTTTTGTGCTTAATGGAAAGTTGGATGTTTATGTAATTTTGGGTTTAATATTGAGTTTGATAGCTTATGTTGTTCAAAACAAATAGGCTATGCTTGGTCATATGAATCACTAATTACTTCTTCATCTATATATGATCATGGTAATGGAAGTGGATTTAGAATCAAAATTTGATGGTTTATGTTTCTAATTCAATAGTTAATAAGCCATGCTTAAAATAGATTCTACTTTTAATTTCATATCATTTTCATTGAAGTTAGTAAGTGGGTTAGAGGGTGCATTAAAGTTTGCTGGTTTAAGTGTGTTAATTAATAACACAATTAGGTCATGCTTATGATAAATGCATCAACTAAACTAACAAATGACCAAAAAGAGATCATAATTTCATTATGTTGATTTATGTGATCATGAGAGAGGATTTACCTCTAAATTGCTCTTTAATCTCATATTTTTATTCTCCTTAGTTCTAGCTTGTTCTTACCTTTTTTAGTTAGTTTATTATCCCTCGACTTTGGTTTAATTTGATTGAATAGATTTTTAAAATCATCAATTCCCTGTGGATTGACCCTTACTCGCCACGTACTTCAATAGTACGCCGTGCGCTTGCGAAAAATTTTAATTTGAAATTTTTCGGCAAATTTCTAATCCGATAGAAATTTTGTCGATTAACATTCACTTATATAATACTCTTCTACATCCTAAGAGCATATATAAAAAATCTATTTTATTTTATTTATTTACTATTTATTTTCATTTTTCAAAATTCAAATGGAGGCCCACAGAAAATATGGGTTTTAAAACTGAGTCGACTACTTCGACCTTTTTACCTACCCAGTCCGGTAAGTAGCTAAAAAGAGTACGATGCTGGTATTCAACTCAGCCTCGGAGTCTATTTTCCTTAGACATACTTAAGGTACAAATGTTTATTTAGTCAGCCCAACAATACCAAATAGTTTACAAAACATAGATAATTAAAAAAACCATGGTTTTAATAAAACAACGCTTATTAATACCTTTCAATCCAATTTAACCCATTTAAAAACTTGAGTTAAATTAGCTCTCTTTCTATCCAAGAGTTTACAAATTTCATTTATCAAATTATTTATCAAAATACCTTTTTGTTTTGAATCAATTTCCTTTTAGGATAACTAGATACCCGGTTTTTATTTCAAAATTCTTTTTGAAATCGTATTATACATATTTCTATATATAAAATAACTTTAACAGTTTATTCACTAACACTCGCTTTGGGTTCGTTCGGGTTTGAACTCATTTCGATCGCACAATGATGAAGAGAATAATTTACTAAGTGCACTACAATGTTCGTCAAAGCAACATTCGATCGTCACTTAGAAGATTATTCCGATTACCACAAAACTAATTAAGGTGTTTTCCCCGAACTATCTAGAGAAAATGTATTTTTATAAAAAATTCTCTTCGAAACATCTATACTTACAAATATTTTCAAGTAAAACCACTATAACTTTTCTCAAAATCCCTTTGAAATATATTTCAAGCAATATCGGGATTTAAAATTCTCAAAAACTCTTTATAAATCATATTTTCTAATCCAAATTTATATAAAATTGCCTTTATATAAAATCATCTTGTATTATAATAACTTTCCTTTTATTGAAAAAACTTCTGACAATTATTTATCCTCTGAATGCCTTGTCTTCCCATTTAGATTAAACTAAACAATTTTATTAAATGATGAATTTTAATTTAACAATTTTTCTGAACACCTTATAGTCAAACTATGAAACTTAATTCACAAGGAGTTCATTTTAATGTACTTACGATTATCAATAGATGCTCATAAACTGGTCGAGCATATATTAACAATCAACAAATAGTAGTCAATGCTTCTAAATAACCCGAGCATGAAAAATCAAATAATAATGATAATAAAGAACTATTATAACTTTCTAAAAAACAAGCACACTACACATAACTATATAAATTTGAAAAAAATTCCTTCATATATATAAAATATATAACCCTATGTAAAATATTTCATTTGCCAAATTTTCAAAAATCAATATCGTATCTGTTTGCCTTATTCAAGTGTTTAGAAATCCCTATCGACACCATCCATCCCACGTCTCGGTCGAAATTCATAAACCACTCAATATACCAATTAACACAATACGTTTTTATAGCAATAACAAATACGCTCGAGTATATATAATACTCTCAACTCATTCTAGGGTGTCACTTACCCTATCTCTAATGATCCATACCCTACCAAAGCCAAGGTTCTCGCTTAACCTTAAGCTCTGATACTAAATGTAATGACCCACCTTTTAGATCATCGAAAGTTGGCACCAACACGGAATTCCAATTCCAAACATCCAATCGTCGGAAAGGCAGATTGTTAGAGTTAAGTAAAAAGAACAAACAGGGAAACAGAATTGCATAGCGAAAACAACAACATATAATATAATAAAAATAATACAAACTATCGCTCCAAAATACAAGGTACATCAGAGTTAAAAACAAACCTCATCAATTGGACAGTTATAAATTTTTGACCTTACAATCGCTGATAGATATACGTTATAATACAGCGGAAAATAAAATATTATGGTAGATGAACATTCAGCTCTTCTCCAAGATCTCCATAACACCAATGCTAACCTGGAAAATACTCGGCCTGACCCGAGCATTATAATAAAATAACATCCGGGTCAGTCTGGAAAACCAGCATGAGAAAACTCAAGGGATATGGTAAACATCAGATAAATTCTGTGAGACCATGCCGCTAAACACTGAACAGGTTTTTACCTCACAAGAACAACATGCATACATGAAGAAATGGAAAAAAAATCAGAACAACAATCCAACAAAAAAAGGATAGACACATGTAAGATTAAAATCCAAACTTAAAGAATGGACAAAAATAATTAAACATGGAGAAGGGTCAAGACACTTCTCGATGCAATTAAGAAATGATTAACTCTAAGGTACGAATCAAACAAGGAGAATGAATTTATCCAACATGACTAGGAGGGTGCGGCCCGCTACACTAAAAGTATACCTCTAGATAAGATATACTTAAGAGCCCACGCCAAACATGAATCACTCTCGGGAACTTCCAAGCTGGACCTTGCTTCACGCGAGCATCCGAATATTTTACATCACCGCATGCATGCTACCAGCAATCTCTAGATAAATGTGAATATACCTTAATGGGTGCGACCCAACTAGCTTGGCTCCCACTTGCTTTTTTGTTTTAGTTATCCATGATGTTGGATGCCAATGCTCAAAACGAGCAACAAATCGTCTTAGATTGATGAAACACAAAGAAGGATATCAAAATCGATAGTCGATGAATTCAACTATCGAAAACTAACTAATACTACCCTGATGAAAACAAAGAAGCCGGACGAGTTAGGGCAACGTTGCTTCCTAAATCGACTCGACGGCATTCTTAAATTTAAGAATAGCAAGGGTTTAAATGCCCCCAAACAAGCAACAAGTTCGTCTTGAATCGATGAAGCACAAAAAAGACACCAGAATCGATAGTAAATGAATAACCTATTAGAGATAGCAAAATGATATTACTTGTATAAATGAACATGTCAATCATTTAAAACATTTGACTCATACTTGTGCTCGATTTCCACATCATAAAATATTTGTAAAACACTTTAAAAACACTCTTTAAAAGAATATTCTTTTTAAAGATCGAATTTATACCTCTAAGTGTATTAAAAAGAAGGATAAAAACCAATGTCGTTAAAACATTATTTACTATTAATCCAAAACCAATTACACTTAGCTTTTTCTTTGAAACATTTATTTTTAAAGGATTTTCTCATTTATAAACTATCATTTATAACTTTCAAACAACATTTATAATCCTGGAAGATAATAAAACAATTAAAATGCTTTTATAAATTTAAAACAATGTTAATCATCCGAAAAGATAATTAATATAATTCTTTTATAAATTTAAAACCACATTAATCATCCCAATAGACAATTAATCAAATTTGTAACTTCTTGAATAAATCAATTAATTAACTTTAAATACCTTTATTAAATCAGTTAATTAACTTTAATCCCTTTTATTAAATTAGTTAAATAACTTTAAAACACTTTATTAAATCAGTTAATTATCTTTAATCACGTTTATTAAATCGATTAATTAACTTTAATCATCATTAGTAAATTTATTAATTAACTTTATTAAAGTTAAATAATAATTAAGAATATATTTAAACCTCCAATTCTTTTCAAATACTTATATAATCCTTAAAAATCCATTTGAAAAGAATTTACAAAATATTTAAGGTAAATAACCTTTATAAATCTAAACAACGTTAATTATCGCGAAAGATAATTAAATCCGATTTATAATCTTTTTATAAATTTAAAACAACACTAATAATCCTGGAAGATAATTAATCAAATTTATAATCTTTTAATAAATTTAAAATAGCTTTAATTATCCTGAAAGATAATTAATTAAACTTTATAGCTCCTTTTATAAATTTTAATCAACACTTAATCTTTATTCAAAATTCTCAAAATACTTGAAAATATAATTTCAACAAATCACGGTGTGAAAAAACGGACCAAGCGTTTATTTTGTAAAAATACAAGCTCAAGATTAGCACACAAGGGTTTAAAGATTATATTTTATAAGTGACAGTATAGGGATAGTCGCTGTAACGACACTTATATAATCAAATAGTATGTCACAAATATTTCAACAAAACATCAATATAAGCAACATAGGAACATAAGTAAATTAATATTGGTGATAAACTCCTTAGGGTCTCTCTACAAAAGTCCCATGTAAATCACACATATGAATGTGTATTTCGAAGTGTTCCATAGCAACCTATTCACTACGTACATTCCGACTTCCCTTTTGTTTTTGTCCCCCGCAACACCATGATTATTTATGCTATCCGCTTTTCAAGTAGGAATTTAAATCCAAACAAACAATCAAACAATAATATAAACTATCATCTAAGCATTCAACAATAATCTATAGCAATACAAATATCATATAATTTATTTAAAGATAGGTAAACTCACCAAAATTCCAGTTAAAGTTTTCGGTTCTGGTTTGATCTAAATCGAACAGCGTTCAATTTTAGCTCCAAATTCAATGAAATCAATTCCAGCGCGTAGATAACGTAGATACGAGTCCAACGCAAAAAACCACGTCCAAATCCGACCTCGTTGCAATAGTTATTTCATTTATAAGAATTTGGATTAAATTAATGATTAATTCACTTAATTAATTAAAAAATCAGGTTAATTACCCTAATTATATTTCTTCCCCAAATCTACATTGAGGTTGCCTATACATGAACAAAATGCACAGAGATACACCCACACACGACCCTCTATCTCCTCTTAGATCCATCCACACACCACGAAATCGAATGCCACCACTTCCGTTCAAATCCCCTTCCCGCGTGCTCCATGATGAACCCAACGAAAAGTAGCTCAGTGAGCCTCCCTGAAAAACGACCGCATGGCCTGGAAACGACATGGGTAAGGTCATGTTTCACCTAATCCAACTGCACGCCTCCATACCACCCTCATTCTCTTCGTCTTCGCTCGAGCAACTCAAAACCACACTCGAACTTGCCTCTCGCCTCACCAAACTCGAGAAAAATCAAACCCTAGTTCACGTTGCTAATGGTCGAGTTTGACACAATGATGTCGCAACCAATACTATGCATACGGAGTTGTAGATCTCACCTAAACAAGTTCAACAAATCTATTTTCAGGATTTTTAGTTGAGTTGTAGAAATTGATTTTAATTTCTATAAGGAGAGTATTTTCTTTTTATTGGAGATAAAGAATGAAAGAAAGGAGGGAAAAGAAGAAAAATACGAGGGAAAGATAGAAATGAAACAAAGTGTAAATTTACTTAGTTTTATAACCAAAACAGTTTTCTTTACCTAAATCCCAAGTTAGCCAAAATTTCCAAGCCAACATCAAATCAAAATCAAGGCAATCATCACATCACCATCAAGTTATGTTGAAAAATTGAATTTGATTTGATTTTTAAAATAAATTTTGTAGTACTCCGCTACACAATATTCCGTTCACGTATGAACTGCAAATCACGAAATAAAAATATGATCGTGCACCTATGACATGATCACAAATAAACAACAAAATACATGGATTATTTTATTCTATGAAATTTCAAAAATATCGCCGTTTGCTATAAAATACGTCAAACGATAATTTAAATATTTTCTAAATTAAAAATTATGGAAAAATCCTATAAATTAAATTAAAAATACTACAATAAAATCAAGTCGTTTTAATCACAATTGATTTTCTTATTATTTATTCGAACTATTTATTATTGTTAATAAATTTAAAAAATGAGTTCACCATTATTATTTATTAATTAAAAGGAGTTAAATAAGGTTTTTAAATCTATCTAATTAATATTTAATTCATAGTTCAAATATCTAAATAATCATTATATTTGAATATAAGTTATTAAACTTTAAAAACCAATTATTTAAATACTTAAAATTAATTAAATATAAAAATTAAAATGATAAAATTCTGGGATGTTACGTAGTAGGTCTTCCATGAACAGATCGACACTTACAAACCTCCGCACCACAACTAATTGCTTTTGTCCTATGAGATGAAAAGAGCTCTCATTCGCATTTAGAAAAATCACGAAAATTAAATAAAAAGAAATGAAAATTCAAGTCAGTGAAGGAAGTCTTAGGAGCTGAAATAAGAAAGAAAAAGCAAGGCAGTACCAGGTTCCCTAAACAAGGAAATGAAGCCATCCTTGTTTGAAACGAAAAAGAACCAATCCACCCACTTATAGGTATTGCGCGAAGTTGTGGAAAAAAGAGACTTAGTAGCTAGAATATGATAAAATCCAATGCAGCCCAAGGTCAGGCTCTTACTCATTGAATATAAAAGGAGTAGTTCTAGACAAGAAGGAGGAAATGAGTTTCTGACATATAAAATGTAGGTGCAGGCAAGGAGATGATAAGATATAGGGGCTAACTGAATTGTGGATAGACCAACCATAGCCAAACATTCTTTAATAATGGGATATAGAGGAAGATAAAGGCCACATCGAATTTGTTCCGAGGTAATGGAAATATACCCCTCTGAGGGCAAGTTAATACGACCTGAGGGTGTAGGGACCTCAAACCCATAGCCCTCAATTCCAAATTTAGACAAGATTTCTTCAGCCTGACTTTCATCGCAGATGGTCGAAGTTAGATATAAAAAGGACAAATCACGACCCGATGAACTAGGAAGATCGTCGGTGGCCATTGATAACTAAAAGAAGGGGTGAATTAAAATCGAAACTCATAAAGACCACTTCAATTCAAATAGCAGATAAGCAAAAATTAGGAAGTCGTACATGTAAGAAAAATATTTCAAATCAAAGAATAAAACAGATTAATTAAACAAATAAAATCAAGATTTTATTCAATAATTTGAAAGCGTACATGATTGCACAAACAATTTAAAGATCGAATGGCAAGCGAATAAAACTTTAAGAATGATTCGAAATAATTGAAAAATGTACCAGTTTATACTAGTAATGTTGATAAATAAACAATCTGATCAACCACCTAAAACAAAGAAAAAAGAAGCAAAATAAATGGTTTACAGGTTAACACTGGTCGAGGCTTGGTAAAAGTGAGTTGAAGTGAAAATCGTAAATCGCCTAAGGTTTCTTTTATGTTTGTTAAGCAAGTGAAAGTGAAATGGAAGAAGAAAGGAGAAATAAGTACAAGTTAATTTAGAGGATATCGACCCTTGAATTCAAACGACATTATTAATCAGAACAGTTAAATGATAATGATGAGAAGATCTTCACAAAAAGCTAAGAAAATCTCCTAAAACCAAAGCAACGTGTCAGATCACATACGAATAGGGATGGCAATGAGGTAGGTCTAGGGTTTAAACTCGGTAGACCCACCCCTGTTTTGACCCGCCAAGACCCGCCCCATTAGGTCATCGGGGCGGGTAGACCCATGACTCATTCTTAAGAGCTCCAGGTCTAGGGTCGGGTTGGGGCTTGGTCGACTCGCCCAAACCCGACCCGCACTGCTGATGTTTCAAAAAATCGCTTTATTACAGTAACAATGATTTGTTAATTCTTTTATACAAAAGCGGTTATAACATGAATTTTCTAATGTTCTATTTAATAAGTTATATAAATTTTATGATATTAAGTTGCATCATAATAATTATATAATAACATATGCATGTTTTTCTTGAACCGTTATCATACACCTCATTTTTATTATCTTACTTATCATTGTAAACACATTGATATTTATATTTATTTTATCATTTAGTGACAATCCCTTTTACAAATAAATATAGCTACATTTATACATAATTTTGAATGAATATGTAATGCTTCACCGGGTCTTGGAGCGATTGCCATCCCTACGTATGAAGAGAATTGTCACCCATATAATGACACGTATAAGGAGCATTAAATTCATGGTGATTGATTGATTAGATGGTATGAAAAATGGGTATAGTAAATCATAAGGCTGCACTAACATGCATTAGCACAGACTTAATGGGCAAACATTACACCCATTTTCGATCATAATGTATGGATCGCAGTCCACTTAACAAAAGAATTGCAAAGTATAACAGAATGGCCCAAACACTACAAAACAGGCTTCGTTTAGTGGCCGTAGCTAGTGATGGCTAGCGACGACTAAAAAAGACGGCCGACGCTAGCCGTCGCTAAACGCGTATATACAGGCAAAACCGCGAACAAGAAAACACAATCCCCTTCCCCCAAATCAACTCAGCAAACCTCCTCCTCTCCCCTTCCGCTGATGCTCATGCCGCCGCTACCCCCCTCCCCCCGGACACGAGCCGCCAATCTCCCCATCGCAAAAGCTACAACGCTCCTAAGCTCGAAGGTATGTTATTGCTCTCCAATTTCTGCTTAATCTAGGTTTAATCAAAACCCTAATTTTGAAAATTGATTGATTATATGTGATAGAAATCGATGATTATACGGTACTAGCTGTTGATAGTAACTTATTGATTGATTTAGGGATATGTTGAGAACCCTAATTTGGCAAATTAGTTAATTATGGGTTTGTTATTATGTATTAGTTAATGTAAATATTGTATTTGTTGAGTTGGTGATATATTAATTAGTGGTTTGATTATTTATTTTGTAATTAAAAAATAGGGTTTATCTATAATCCGAAAATTAGTGTAAATTACTAATTGATATGCTAATGCATATATAATTAAGTTTATGCAAATGTTTCTTATAGTTAATTAGAACAATGTTTATTATAGTTTGTGCAAACATTAGTGTACAATTGTTGATTAATATGCTGTTACATTGGTACGGTTAAACAGAAGTAATATTTTTTATTTAATTAGCGTGTGTACATTATAAGTATTAGTTGTTAGTATAAAATAAAATTAATATAGTTTATTACAAGTGCTAACATCTAATTTTTGTTTACAAAATCGATAAAAAAAATTAAATTGTTAACTGAATTTTAAAATATGTTTTGAAATTTCAAATGTATTAAATAAAATATTTAAATGGTTGAATGAATTATATAATTTTGAAATGAGCATAACAACAACAAATATTATACTGAAATCAATTTTTGTAAAAAATTAAGAAATGAATATAACAACAATAAATATTCTACTAAAATCGATTTTGTAAAAATGAAGAAATGAATATAATAACATTAAATATTTTGCTAAAATCTATTTTCTAATATAAATTAGGAAATGAATATAACAACTAATATTGTACTAAAATCAATTTTGTAAAAAAATTAAGAAACAAATATAACAACAACAAATATTCTGCTAAAATCAATTTTGTAAAAAAATAAAGAAATGAATTTAAGAACATTAAATATTCTGCTAAAATCGATTTTTTGAAAAAAATACTAGGATGAATATAACAACAACAAATATTCTGCTAAAATCGATTTTGTAAAAAAATTAAGAAATGAATATAAGAACAAATATTGTACTAAAACCGATTTTCCAAAAAATTGAGAAATTAATATAACAGGAATAAATATTTTACCCAAATCAATTAAAAAAAATTGAAATGAATATAATGTTGATTTGAAAATAAGCATTAAATATTATTTCAACAAATAATTGACGCTAAAAAATTAAAGCCTTTAGTCCCAATAGGTTTTAATTTAGTTTAGAAAATACAACGACAAAAATATACCCCTTGGATGCAAAGTTATGCGTAGAAGAGAAGTGAAGTGCTATCGAAATTAGACAGAAGTGTGGCGTGTGAAGCGTTTAGTCCTAAATGGCTTTACTTTATTTTAGAAAATACAACAATAATATACCATTTGAGTGCAAGTTATGTGTAGAAGAGAAGTGAACTGAAGTGTTGTCGAAATTACTAACATATATTTTCAAATCAAGAAAAATGTTCGATTATTTCCTCGACCGTACTTGGATGTATGAAGTCGGAACTGGTAGGAAAGGTTCAATAAAGGAACATTTCTATAACGATGTATACGAATTTATTAGATTCGCTAAATCTAATAATCGAAATAATGAAGAAATTTGTTGCCCTTATAGTAAGTGCTAACATTTGAAGCATTGGAAACCAGATATAGTTGAAGTACATTTGTATAAATATGGTTTTGTGTCGAATTATTTTTTCTCGGATCGTCATGGAGAACTTATTGAACCTACACCTAATCCTGTAGTGTTAGAGAACGATAATATGATGACGAATCCGATAGAAAATATGGTGGAAGATGTAGCACGATCAATGTTTCCTACCATTCAAGCTGACGATGAAGACGTAAATGTCGAAGAAGAACGGACTGTGGGGCTAAAAGAATATATGATTTATTGGATTCTGCTAAGAGGCCGTTGTGGGACGGTTGTAAGAGCGAAACCGAACTATCAATAACCGTCGAATACATTACTATGAAATCAAAATTCAACCTTACAGAAGTCGCATTTACAGCAGTTGTACAAGCTGCAAAACGACACATGCCACCCAATAATCTAATGTGCGATAGTCATTATAAAGTGAAAAAACTGATGTCTGCTTTCGGTCTGCCGTACGAAAAGATGGATACATGTGTAAAAGGTTGCATGTTGTATTAGAAAGATGATGTTGACCTTAGAAAATGCAGAATATGTAACAAGGAAAGATACAAACCAAGAAAGAAGAAAAGAAAAGAAGTTCCGTACAAGAGAATGCATTATTTACCCATCACTCCCAGACTTCAAAGGTTATATGCATCTTCTGCTACGACATGTCATATGCGATGGCACAGTGTGAGACACCGAAAGAAGGAACTTTGATACATCCATCTGACAGAGAAGCATGGAAACATTTCGATAAGACTTATCCTGCATTTGTTGTAGAAAGCCATAATGTCAGACTCGGTTTATGTACGAATGGATTTTCACCATTCTCTCAGTTTGGTAGTAAATATTCATTCTGGCCAATTATCTTTACTCCGCATAATTTACCTTCATGGACGTGTATGAAAACACCATTTATGTTTCTCACTATTGTCGTCCCTGGTCCTCATGATCCAACACAAGGAATCGATGTTCATTTACAACCATTGATCGAAGAGTTGAAAAACTGTGGAATGAAGGAGTTGAAACATACGACATTTCAAGAAAAAAAATTCGTATGTTCGCTTCTTTATTATGGACTATTAGTGATTTTCCTGCATATGAGATGCTTTCTGGTTGGAGTACGGACGGTCATCTAGCCTGCCCTTATTGCACGGAAGAAACACGAGCATTTTCTTTACAGCATGGGAAGAAAGTTTCTTGGTTTAATTGTCACCGGTGTTTTCTCCATCCCAATCATACTTTTAGAAGAGATAGAAAAAACTTTATAGCTAACAGAGAAGATAATATGCAACCATCAAAGATTTGGTCAAACGAAGAATTATATGAAATTGTAAAGGACTATCCAAAGATATGAAACTGGGGTACAGATTGAAATTCCAAGAAAATCGGACATTCATAATTGGTGTAAACAAAGTATATTTTGGGAGTTACCATATTGGAAAGATCTCTTACTCCGACATAATATTGACGTGATGCACAACAAAAAAAGCATGTTTGATAATGTGTTTAATACAATTTTGAATGTAAAGGAGAAAACTAAGGATGATTTGAATTCGAGACTTGATATAGCACACTTTTTGTAAATGTCCTGAACTTCATATGAAGCCCGATGACAATAAAAAACCCAAAGCATGCTATGAGCTAGACAGCAAGCAAGTAAAACTCGTGCTAAAGTAGGTGGAAGAACTAAGATTTCCCGATTCTTCTAATCTTCGTAGATGTGTTAACTTTAAAAACAGTAAATTAAGTGGGATGAAAAGTCACGATTGTCGTATCATGATGGAATATTTACTACCCATTGCTTTCAAAGAACTATTGCATGTAAAAGTATGGAGTGTTATAACAGAATTAAGTATGTTTTATAAACAGCTTTGTTCGACGACATTAAAAGTAGATCGTATACGTAAACTTGAAGTAGAAATCCCCATACTGCTCTGCAAACTGGAGAAAATATTTCCGCCGGTTTTTTTTAATGTAATGGAGCATTTACCTATTCATCTTCCATCCGAAGCACTTCTTCGAGGTCCTGTGCAATATGGATGGATGTATCCATTTGAGAGGTAATATTGAATATCTGCAATATTTATGTTAATTTAAAATTTAGATTTCTATATTTAGATATAAATTAAATTTATTTTGTAATAGGTACTTGAATCATCTGAAGAAAAAAGTTAGACAAAAAGCACGAGTTGAGGGTTCGATTTGCAAATCATATCTTGAAGAAGAAGCTTCATTCTTTTTCTTTCATTACTTCAGTGACGATGTGAACTTATCGTTTGTAAGAGTTCCTCGTAATGATGAAGTCGTTGAACAAGATTCTTCTCAAACAATGTTTTCTATTTTTAGACAACATGGTCGATCTGCTGGAAAATGTGTGGAAATATGGTTAGACGATAGAGATTACCATGTAGCACACACATATGTTCTTCTAAATTGTGCTGAAGTTGCACCATTTGTTAGGTAATAATAGATTCATATATAATTCACTTATATGTACATATTAATTATAAGCCATATTACATATTTGCAGTATCTACGAATCACAGCATCCATCTGGCGATCTCAGTAAAGAATTTGCCAAATGGTTTTCAAACTACGTTTATGATCCAAGAAACTATGTCGTTGATGAAGGTTTACGACATCTTGCGATCGGACCAAAAAGAAATGTGAAGACTTATCCAATATTCTTTGTCAATGGATTTAAGTTCAACACGAAAGTTTACGGGGCAGAAAAATTAACATATAACAGCGGTGTATTTGTCAAAGGTAGTGATGATCTAGATGACCATATAAAAGATTTTTACGGCATCTTAACACAGGTTCTAGAGTTGACATATTATGTAGAATCGGCAGAAATATTTTTTTTATTCAAATGCAATTGGTTCAGCAATGTTCCTGGTTCTGGAATCAACGTGCACAAAGATTATAAGCTTATTGAAATAAAGCATACCTCATATTACTATAAGTATGATCCTTTCGTATTGACCAAGCAAGCATTACAAGTTTATTTTTCTTTGTATCCATCCTTAAAAAGAGATAAAGTGGATTGGTCGGCTGTTTTTAAAACAAAACCAAGGTTTACGTTTGATGGAAATAATATTCAAGACGAAGCAGCGCATCAAGCAAATCTTGAACCAAATACATAAATAATAATAACCGATGACATTGATTTAGGGTCGTTGAATGATGAATCGAATGTTTTATTAGATGCATTTGAAAGTACCGAAGAAAACGAGATAGAGTACGAGACTGAGTCTGAATCATAAAACAACGAAAACTGAAAACTCTGAATATTTGCATCGCTTGTTGTATAATGTATTATTCTGAGCTGCATATTATTCTGAGCTATGTATTAATAATGATGACTATGTTCTGAGCAATGTACTATTCTGTTTTGAAATTTCTATATATGTATTCATGAGATCTTGTCCCATTTATTATGATTTAGTGGAAGTTTTATGTGATGATTGCTGAAACATGCTTTGTACTAATAAATTTATGTCTTTTCATTCTGTGATATTATTATTCTATGGTAGATATGTCTGGCAGGAGACGTAGTCAGAGATCCGAGCCTTCTCCATCTCCCGGTGCGGGTGCTAGTGGCACGGCATCGGAATTTACGCCCATTGGCGGAGGTAGTTCCGAAAAGCGCCGGGTAAGTATCAAATTTATTTGAAGTATATTTTTTAAAATTTATTAAATATCTACATCAAAATTTATACAGGGGCTTTGAGGTGGAGCCTTCAGATTTCATCCTACAAGTGTCCAGGACGGCATTTATGAGTAGGATGTTCGGCCGTTGGCCTCACTGGGACGACATCCCACCGCATATCAAGAATGCTATATTGGCTGATGTACTCGTAAGTATAAGTTTGAATTTCAGTTGAAAATTAATATAATGTACATAATTCAAACTAATTTCAATATGCAGGCAGCCGTGCGTATAGATCCAATGGATATGGATATTTTTACCAATCACTAGAATTAAAGGATGAGAAAAAATTATAGGGACACTCTGTCTAAGGCTAAAAATGCAAGTAAAATACCCAATTGGATGGGCGCTGATGTGTGGGTTGAGTATCTCCGGCTCTGGAACACTCCAGAAGTGAAAGTAAGTTATATACTTTTGCATTGTTGTTAAAAAAAATTAAAATTTCGTATGTTAGTTGCAGTAATTTAGTTAATCATGTATATAAATTTGTAGGAATTATCTGCCTGGAACCATACAAATAGGAATAAAAATCCTGCTTCGCACCGTGGCGGGCTCCAAATCCTTCCAAGAACACAGGAGAGAGTTGGTAAACTTATAAATTGTGTTTATAAAAATCTAAAATGTTGTTTAATCATATTTGTAACATTGTTTATTCATATGTATATATTTTCAGGCGGCGAGGTACAATCGCGAGCCTACTATAACTGAGGTGTTCACGGCCACGCATGCCATTGAGCAGACAGATGAGGAAGGTAACGTTTCATATGAGTGGACGAACGATAAATCTAGATCCGTAATGGTAAATATGTTTATCCTAAACGACAATGTTTCATATTCCTTTATTTCACATTTCATAAACTTTAAATTGAATATTTATCGTGTCAAACTATTGTTCGTAATCGTAGGAGAGATATGAAGCGGAGCGAGCACAAGTAGTGCAGTCCACCGGCCGGGCAGAGTTAAAGTTTGAGGAGTCAAACCGTATTTGGGATGCTATTATTGATCCGCCTTCGCAAAATAGGCGGTACAGTTATGGAAATCAGGAGGTAACTTCTTCATTTACTAATATATTAATTTATACATGCAAATTAATTTAAGTGGACAAATTATAAATTGAATAAGGAACCTGAATAAATGAAATAAATAAATTGCAACTAATGTATAACAGTTAATTATAAATATTAGTCGCATAATTAATCAACATTTTTGTTCATACTATTTATAATATTCATAAATTATAACTAGATATCAACTATTTCACAGGCGTTAATGTCCCATAGGGCTTACAGGAGATCCCAAGCCGAGGAGGAGATTGCTCAAATGAAAAAACAACTGGTAGAGATAAACGATTGGAGGAAGAGCGCATTGGTGCACCAGCTAGACGAGCATATTGCAGCCTACTTGGCACAGCATGGGACGATGCCTGGAGAGGACGGGTCGGGCGACGACGATGAGTAGGTATGCTTGTGTTTCTGTCGGATTTTCATCATCTTGTTTGCAGTCATGTGACATTTGTATATATATTTGATACATGTTCGTTGGTTGTTGTGTTTGATGGGTTAGGACATTTGTGTATACGTGTATATACCCTTTAGGAACACCATTCAATATGATAGAGTGGTTGATATAATACCCAATTAACTTGACTAGAGTTTGGGGGACATCCATACTAACTAACATGTGTAAAATCATATCCATGTTGACTCGATCATAAGCCATATGCAGGTCAATTTTCATGTACATTCCATCTGATCCTTTTTTGTTAAACTCTCTTACTAGCAAGGAATTTTCTGAGATGTATCTTCCTCTAATAAAAGAACTTGACATTGAGAGATCATACCTGGTAGGAATTTATTGATTCTCTAACATATCACCTTACTCGAAACTATATATATGACATCATAACAAACAATATATCTATATTCTTCTGTTTATATGGGTTTATTGACCTTTGGAACAAGAGTTATGAATTTAAGATTGATTTCCCGAATGAATTCCTCATTAATAAATGATTCTGGATATACTTGTATCATATGATGTTTCAGGACTTTCCAATGCATCTTGAATAACTATGCCCTCATACCATCAGGGCCAGAGCTGGAGTCATTATGGATGAAGAACAATGCCTTTTTCACCTCCGTTTCATTCAAAGTGGCCATTGACATGTCCTAGTCTTCTAAAGATATTCTTCTTCCACATTTTTCTTCAGGTAGATTTCTACCGTTTCTACCAATATATAGTTCTGAATAATATTTTATAACATGAGTTTCAATTTCCTCCAAATTTTTCACAAACTCCCCATTTTCTTTCAAACAGTTTGTTACATTATTATAATTTTTTCTTTGGGCATGTTGGTATTAAAAACTTACTGCATTCATCACCTTATGGCAACCACTTTTCCTTAGCCTTTTGCCTTAACTCCACTGCTTGTATGTTCAATGCTTCCTTTAGCTCTTTATGCATTTAGGCCTTCATGTAGGGGGTCTTTATCTAGTAGTATTTGCACTTCTTCCAATTTACTTTGCAGCTATTGAATCATGTTTGAATCTTTAGATCTTATCATGTTCCATCCTTTCAATCTTTTTTCCATGCTTTTGGTAATCCTAATAAGTTTATACATATTCTTTCCTAGAGGAATTTCAATAGTTTTAAAGTCCATAATGTCATTATAATTTGAATACATGTGCCAATGATTTGCATACCTAAAAGGTTTCCCTTTAGTCATACGCTCCTCATTATTAAATTGAATGTACAATGGAGTTAAGCTCGGTAGAATTGTTGTTTTTAAGTTAGGGACTATAGTTAAAAGTTCATAGTTTACCATGGCTCTGTCTAGTATGCATGATATTTTTTTGACTCTCCGCTCTCCATGTATATTGCAGGCCAGTGTGGAACGGTTCGATCAACCCACTTGTAGCAATACAATCATGAAAATCGGCAGTTTGGCTAACTTTTAATGTAAGTCCACCCTTTTTCTCATTGGTTCTTAAGACTGAATTGAAGTCACCAGTAACAACCCATGACTTTTTAATGAGTTTCAAATTGTCTACAATTAGTTTTCGTAGCTTAATTCTATTAGGGGCCCAATTGCTTGCATACACAAATGTAAACACCACTTCCAATCCCCCAATGTTTAGGAAATTAGCAGTGATTTGTTGATCATCTTGATTAATTAAGGTAACAGTCCATACATCAACTTTCCATAGGATCGTAATTCTACCTTTGACACCGTATGAATTATTATGAATTAAATCCCACTAGTCACCCATTTGCGGTTTAAACATCTCATATCTTTCTTCAATGCATTTGTTCTTCAACTCTGCTAGGATAGTAGGACTATATTTAGCCCTTATGTTATTGAAGTCTAACTTCCTAGAATTACCATTTAGATCCCTAACATTCCAATAGATAACTGTCATTTACGAGTAGTAGCTTTGCTCCTTGTCAAATGAGCAAAAACTACTTTAGGTGTATGAGCCCTCTTCCACGTAACAAACAATTTTTCATAATCTTCATTAAGAATTGTGAAATTTTTGTTACCTTCTGATATCTCCTCATCTTCATCTTCTAACGTTTCAATATTAATGTCTATTTTTTTTATTTCCTTCATAGTGGTAGGCAAATCCTCCTCTTGTGCCAAGGACACCCTTGGCTCCTCCTAAGACTGCTCACCAATCATTTGTTCTAGACTTTGCTTCTCTTCATCAACAGCTTGATGAGCTATTGTGTTAGTACTATGTGTATTTACGGGGTCTGGTAACTCAGCAGCATTTTGTATTATAATTTTTTGCGCTGCGACATTTTTTGAGGTCACGTCCTGCTTGTAATTTTTTATAAACTGATATGTAGTGGATTAACAGTTTGCGGTAGTGGTAGAAGTAGTGGCTTGCTCTGTGGTAGTGCTAGAACTAGCTTCTGTGTTTGTGTTTGTTTTCACTACCCACACTTTCTTAGGTTCCCCTTGTGGTGCATTACATTGTTGTTCCATATGCCTAAAGCAATTACATACACTACATCTATGAGGCACAAACTCATATTCAATGTCTTAAGTGTAGATATTACCTTGCTTATCAATAGCTTTTACCGATTTTGAAAGCTTAGATGATGCTTCCAGTTCAACAAGAACTCTTGCATTTTTTATCCTTTTTACTAGTCTCGTGTTTTCATCCACCTCTATTGGTCTTTCCATCAAGCTTGCTATTTTTTCTAATCCCTCTGTTGTTCAACAAAGCAAGATTTGGATTGTGTAGCTTTACCCATACTAGATATGTAATAAGCATGGCTCTTTCAAAATTGAAATTAGCCTCCCATTTCCTCATGGGTAAAAGCATACTATCCATAAACCATGGTCCACCTTTCAGAATCCTCTCGTAGTCTTCCTTCTTTTCAAATTTGATCATATAGAATTCATTATATTTGGGGTAAATATCTCAAGATATGGCAGGTTTCCAAACTCTTATGACAAACACATCGAAGTAGACAAAATATGGTCGCTTCCCTGCCATATAAACATATATTGAATTCCTCCACATGTTGTTGGCCTCTTCATAGTCTTCAGCATAAACCAATTGGTACACTTCATCTCCTTCCTTAATCGGCTTAACAAAATCAATTTGCCTAGTGATTTCGTTCTTTTTCCCCAAAGCATACACCCATGTTTTAAGGTTTTTCTCAAACCTTCATTTCGTCAATGTTGCCTCCCTATTAGGTTGTTTAGTTTTATCAGCCTCCGTAAAAGTTTGGTTCTCTTTCCTCTTCACCTCCTTCCATCCTCCCCGTCATCTTCTTCTAGGGTTTTGTGAGTTTCAGGTGAGGGAAATGCAACTGTTGCCATTTTTATTATATATGTATCCAAATAAATAATTTAAGATATATATATACATATATTCTACTATAACATTTATAGCTATATATATACAGGCATACAAAGATATATATATATATATATATATGTTTATTCTAATTAATTAACTATTTATTTACTTAATCCAATTAATTAAATATTAACTAATTTTTGAAAGATATTAATTTATTTTCAAAGTAATTTTGAAAAATATTTTATTACTTTTATAAACCTTATTTTATATTTTAAATTTAACTTTTAAATTCAAGATATATTTTAAAATTTTCAAACCGATTTTTAAAAATTAGCCTAAGTCCCAAATCGGTTTGGACCTTTATATTAGGACCTTTTGGATTACTTTACCATTGGGTCGGACCAGTAGCCAATGAGGAGAGAATACTTCATTATCTCACCTCAAGCTTAGAGAATACTATTCTAGACACCTATATGATATGTAGGTTTTAGTGGTTATCCCTAAAGTTGCTAATTTAGACCGTATACCATTAGGGCTCTGATACCATTGACTGAACCGACCCGATCAACATCGGGTGAAATAGGTAAGTTTCAAAAAAAAAATCATATTTTGGATCATATTAGGCCTATGAAGTTTAAGGGTTGTATTAGATCCAATCTAATTAATTTAAATAAAATCCAATTTTATTTTATTTTATTTATTTATTTAATTAAAATGATTTTATATAGTTTATGAGTTTATCATTATATACTCATATGTATATAACGTGCACATGCAACGTAATAAAGGGTGTTTGTGCAGTTAAAGCGCTTAGTGGTTCTATAGTGGTGAAGGTGTAAAAAGTTATAGTGGAGATAAAGCGAGGATATAACAGAGATGCAAAAAGCTTCATTAAATATAAAATCAAATATTTAAAGTTAATTTATTCTCATTCTCACATCATTTGTGTAGGAAATAACAAAACCGAAAAATATCATGATTTATCCAGTCAAAATTTGGTGACTATAATAGATTTCTAACTTATATTGAACACATATGCCTTAAAATTCTATTTTTGCTATAACTTTGTTGATTTGGTTTAAAAGAGAACTAGTCAAATCAATCTTTTATATTAATGTTGCTTAAAGCCAACGTGGTTGGCTCAGTGGTTGGTAGTTTAGACCATGAGATTAAAGGTCACGAGTTCGATCCCCGAGATCGACATTTGTTGGCATGAATGAATCACGTTAAAAAAATGCTATTAAAGCGGATGTCAAAAAGCTTGATTTAGAAGGTGTAGCGGAAAATAATAGAACTTAAAGACGATCTACTATTTAATAGTGCTAAATTGAAAAAGCGTAGTCGTCGAAGAGAGCTATGTGCTATAGTGGGGTTTTTTGTAGGGCTTTAACCATACATAGTGTGCATGGTTAAGTTCATACATAAGTAAATACTGAGATTTATATCTACGACATATATACTTCACTCTTATGTATATATCAATTGCCTAAAAAAAATATTTCATAATATATATAATTTCAAAAAAATTAATTAAAAATTATTTATGATAAATTTTAAACATACTACAAAATTTGAGTAAGGCTTTAATTTTAAATTTCAAATTAAAATATCTAAATTAAATTAGTAAACAAATTCAAATTCAAATCTGGATCTGAAATATAAATTCAAAATTTCATAGTTTGACATAGTAATAATTCAAAATAATATATATATATATATATGTATATATATATAAATAAACATAGCCGAAAATAAATTTATTAAAACATCCATATAAACATTTATAGTGATTAAATGATATATATACATATATATATACGTAGAAATTTAAGTGTGTGTATATATATTAATTATATATGCATATGTTTTGGCAAAATAATCTTTTTTAATCTGAATTTTTTTATTTATAAAATACACAACTAAACAAATGTATTTATTTATATATAATACACATAAGTACTTTATAATAAAAATTAATTTGGTTGAAATAAATTTTTTATTTCTAAAAACATTTTAAAGGACAAATATTTGTATAATATTTTAACTTAATTTAATCTACATACGAACTATTTAAATTTCTAAACAATGTGTGAAATTAAATAAACAATATTAAATATACTGATTTTTTTTAATTTCTAGCGGAATTAATTTCTTAATGAATAAAATATTTACATAATATTTTAACTTAATTTTAATTTATAAACAAATCATTTAAATTACTTAAAATGTTTTAAAATTAAATAAACAATATTATATATATATATATCTAATAAATTAATTTAAACAAATTTTCTTTTGCCCGAAACATAACATACATATATATTAATTACTTTTTTAATCAATAACATACTATAATAATAAGATGATTTGTATGGCTCGACAGCTAAATATTGAACTAATATAAGAATGACAGGCAATAACATATATATGTAAGGTGATAAATCAACTATAATGCACAGTGATCATTATATGATATCGAATGAATTTTACCTTGAGAGATAAGCTGTAGAAACACACGTCAATCTTGTGTATCTCCTTGATCCATTAGATTACACCTACTACTGCAAACAGGAACTTGCAAACACCGGATCTATATGTATTCGATTGATTGGAAGTAAATGTAGTTGAAAAATGGAGGTGAGGTTGATGGGTATTTTCGGCCAGAACTTGGAAGGGAGAAGGCAAAGTCTAAAAAGAAAAGGTGGAGGCCAAGGTCTGAATTTAAAATGAGGTGTTCGAGAAAATATCTTTATACTTCTCTCCCACTAATTCAAACTCAAGATCCCTCCTTTTCTCATCTTCCTTAGTCGGCCTTGATTGAGTCCATCATGGACCAAAACCATATTCAACCAATTTAGTCGTTTATTCATTTTAAATCTAATTTAAATCCTTATCAGTATCGCATATTGATATACACGTATATAACTTTTATATGTGCACCCAACAAATTGTTAATAGCAACCCGAACAATTATAGAGCCTGCTCCATTTTGCTAAACACACCCTATATAATAAATACAATAATAATTAATATTTCATAAATATTAATTAATTTATAACTATTATAAATCAACTAAATCAAGCGATGTTTCAGAGGTTGAAGATTCATTTATGCGACTCACATATGTGAATTTAGCCAATGATTAATATTTGAACGATTCGAATGCTAATGTTCATATATCACCTTAAGTATTGGTGTGATAGTTTGACTCAATCCATCACTTACAAATCTCATTAGTAAAATCCAATTTTACAAATTTAAGCGGCACCTTTTAATAACGATCATTCACACCAATTCTCTTCGTCAACATTATTTAACTTTAGGATTTATGAAATTTGGTTTTGGTCAAAATTCCAACATCATCCACATTCAACTCGGCTACTCCATAAACAAAGTCCATGATTCAATAATAATATTTATTATTAACCGTCCTATCATGAAAAGAGATTTTGACTTTGAGTTGACTATAGTTGACCGTGATACTAACCTCATACAACTAAGGAGACGAATTTTATATTGAATAGTGTTTCACTTCCAATCCTTCAACCCAGACCTAACTATAGTCATTCAATGGTCGTTATGCCATGATTTAGCTACATTTAAAGTGGATTATCCATACCGAAGTTCAATAATATCCTTAAGTCGAGTGAATTATGTAATATCATCACTTGAGATTTCCTATTTACTTAGTTGTTGTTAACCAACAGAAAACTCTCAGATGAGTCATTCTATAGTTATCCACTGACAAGCAATACGTAACCCCTTGGTGCCCCTAGCAACCATGGGAATACACTTCTCGACATTTGGAGAGCGTAACATACTTTGGTCTCAATGGAAATATCGATACCCTTTTTTCAAAACATATTAACCATCAATATTTAAAATAATTTGCTATTGATATTCCCAAGGACTTCTAGCTCAAGTGGTTAGAGATATGATGCTTTAGATAAAGGTTCTTGAGGTCATGGGTTCTAGTTGTGCTTGCTTGAATAAAATATCGCTCTTATTATAAAAAAATATGTTATTTAATATTGTGACGCATGATTACAACTCTTTGTAATTATTATCACATAACATATTATTTAAAGATTTTTTATTAAATATACTTAAATTGATTATTTAATTAATATATCATAATATAACAAGTATATAAGCACCTTTTATTTCGAATGAGATTTTATTATAGGGTTAACAAATTACAATAAATTATAGAATTTCCCTTAGAGCATACCTCTAACTCTCTCAACACTTTATGGGAAAATTAGATCAGATTAAGATATTGCAATGGAAAATTCTAATATTTACTATCAATGGATAATAATGCATCATACACTTGGAAGACTCTACTCAAAACTAAATAATAGGATGAGGGTTTAATTAGTAGAAAATATCTAATCGAACACAAAACAACCTATTATTGGATTAATTGATGGTCAATGGTTAATATTTTGGGTTGGGAATCCTTGATTTAATTGGAAGCCTCAACAAGAAGGTATCTGTCATCATCTCCAATGGAGAATGGAGTGTAACCACTTTTGGTCTACCATCCAACGTGTGTAAGCAAATTCAAAATATTACTATTGATAATTCAAGCGATAAAGATAAGTGGTACCGGTGACCTAGTACAAAGGATCTTTTTAGTTTAAAATCTGCATGAGAAAATACAAGTAGCAAAAGTAGCACTTTCCAGTGGTGTACTAGCATTTGGAATAGTAAGTGTGTACTAAAAATGTCCACTTGTGCTTTGATGGCTATTTTGAACAAGCTAAACACTAAAGATAATGTCAACAAATGGTATAGTAATATAGATTCAAAATGCTAACTATGTCTACAAGAACAAGAAGATAAAGATCTATTTTTTGTTTACATATGAGAAAATATCAAAGATAAGCTCCAGCCACAACTTTCAGGAGCTTGGATGTAATACCCCGTGGAATTTAGATGTTATTTTATTAATAAGGACAAATTAGTAACTTTACAAACATTGGAATTATGCAACAAAGTTGTATCATTGTGTAAAGCTCGTTTTTCTAAGTCACACAGTATATTGGTTTGTCCGATCGGAGTCTGTATGAAGGAGTTACGTGGGTTGAAGTTGTGGCTTTTGAACTTTTTAAACGAGCCCAAGTCTGTTAGGCTGAAGCAACAGTTTAGAAATTTATATAACAGGCTAAGAAGATTTAAATTCATTCAGTTTCCCATTCACGTGCATTTTAGTTCCTCTTTCTTCTTTCTTCATCCCTCTTTGTCATCTCTCTTCCTCTCTCAAATCCAAACAAAACCATAGACAATTATATATCAAATCGATGAGCATGAAGAGGACTTCACGAAGATATCCGTAGTTCGTCAAATCGAGGAGTTTCAGAATACACCAATTCTGGATAGCGAAGGTTTGGAGGCAAATTAGATGAATTCTAGGGATTGGCGACGTGATTCTGTGAGTGAGAATCATTATTGACTATGTGGTGTTCATATGAAAGTAGTTTCATTATGTGATGCCTAAATGAGATTGATAAATGTATAAATTGGGTTAGTTTGATTAGATGATGAATATTATTAATATGATTATAAGATTTAATAATGATAATGATAATATATTTAGGATTAAATTGGTATTATAATTTAAGATTCAGGTAAATAATCGAAAATATGGAAATTGGAGTTAAATTATGGATATATGATTAATATGTGATATATGAATGGTTAGGGTAGTATGAAATAATGTTTAGGAGAAGTAGAAACATGTCAAAACAGTATACGATGAAGTTAAAATGTGATAAGGAAGAAATAATTTCATATTGCAGTTTACATTGCAATTCCGTCATTCATCGGTGCACCGGTCCTTGTGCATCGGTTCATCAATAGACATTATTTTTGCCCGATTGAACCTGGGCCGGGCTGAAGTGATTTTACTTCAGTTGGGCTTATACGAAATAGATAATAAATGATGTGCGATTTCTCTACGACGTCTAGAAGTGTTTAACGTCCAGAAAGTATGTGGTTGATTTACGTATAGTATGAAGTTGATAATCGAATCATGCATTATTGGGTTAGGCTATGTTTACCTATACCTTTGTGTATACGCAAGTCAGTCTATGTTTACCCGACCTACGTCCGTGTTTACATTTACGGGAATGTCTTGATTTAACTATATCATGGGGTTAATCTCTGTTTAACTAACTTTTGTGTGTATCGTTGGGTTAATATATGTTTAACTCTCTCTCTCTGTGTGTCTCTCTCGTTTTCTCTCTTGCGTAGACGAGTTAGTTTACATTGATATAACTTTATCGTATGTTAAATGTTGATAAATATATAATAGTGATCATCACGTTATGTTTATTATAATGGACTAATTTTGTAGATGCAAGTGAGGTAGATTGGGTAAAGTAAGTATTAGTATTCATATCATGTTTACAAAATCATGTTAGTAGTGTATACTTAGTAATATTTTTACTCATCAAGCATGTATGCCTGACCCCCCTCCTCATACACTATAGGTGAATGAAGTAATCATGATGGTGGGGTGATCGAAGACATAAACTATGGAGATGTTTACATATGTTATCTGTTGTTTTGTACATATTGTATATGTGGTGTGGCATTGTGTGTATATATAAAGATTATGTGTTACTTATGATGTATATAAATGAGATTTGTTTATTTTATCTATATTGTATTTTGAACCATTCCAATGCGAGTTTCTAAAAGATATAGTTAGTTAGTTCAGCTCTCTGTTTGCTATTGTGTTTAGAGCAATTTAGATTTTCATTCTATGGCGATTTTATGACTACTAAAAGTCGGATTATTACATTTGGTATCAGAGTTGTAGGTTAGAACATATAGAAAGAGCATACTTGTATGTTTTTATATAATATAAACGTATATATAAATATTAGTAAAAGTAAATGGGCACATGATATTTAATTTCGAGTTTATGTTTACCATCTCTGTTTACTGCTCTGGGAGGATCAAATATCGAATCCTATTTTACAGATAGTAGAGATGAGTAACCTAACTGAAACTAGTGCTGGAACTAGCATTGGAAATGAAGACGTGGAAGTACCTGGCATGAACATTCCACTTTGGCTCCGCCGTTATCTTCAAGCTAGAAATCAAGCCACTGTTAACGAAGAGGCAGCTGTAATTGGGGTACAAAATGGAAATGTTGTTAGTATACCGTGCCAAATTTTCCAAAACCATGTAAGGATTTTCTGAATATGGCGGTAAACCGTATAAGGGTACATAGGCTTTTACGAAGACACGAGCTTGGTTGCATACATGTGATAGGATTTTCAGTATGCTGAATTTGAGTGATGATATGGAAAGGTAGCTTGCTTCTTGGCATCTACAAGGAGAAGCAATGAATTGGTGGAAAGTGATTATAGACGAAGTCAATGAAATTTTCTGGACTGATTTTAAGAAGAGATTTAAGGCAAATTTTTTGTCTAGAGTAGAAAAGGAAGTGATGCTAGAAAAGTTTATAAATCTCAAACAAGGGAATTCCACTGTCAAGGAATACATATTAATAGTTTTAATGAATCAATAAAGTTTGAATTTGAATTGGTAGACATGGCACCAAAGAAGACGATAAAGTTGGCGAAAGGGTCGAGTTTGCCACTTAGAGAACTAGCGCTTAGTCAGATTTCTATGGGAGCGACGTTTGAGAGTTTAGTTGAGGGAGCATTGTCGAATACTACTATAGTGGAAGCTTCTAAAGGGCAACCAATAAAGAATATCACTAAAGGCAAGCGCAAAGATCTTGGAGGTCCAAGTAGATATGGTGGTAAGCAAGACACGAGGTGTGGAAGATGCAATATGAGGGGACACGAGGCAAAAGATTATAGAGTAAAAGTCTCGAAGATTAAGTTCTATAATTGCAATCAGATGGGCCATATGAAAAGGGAGAGTACTAATGTTAGAAAGATCACCATGAGGTGTGTTATTATCTTATGTTTATATATATATATACGTTTATATATAGCATAAGATATGTAGATATTAAAAAGGTGCTGCGATTCGAAATTTCGAGGACAAAATTCCTTTTAAGCGGGAGAATGTAACATCCCATAAAATTTAGATGTTATTTTATAAATAGGGGGAGAATAGTAATTTTACAAACATTGAAATTAGGCGAAGGAAGTTGTACCATTGCGTAGAGCTCGTTTTTCTTAGTCGCGTAGTATATTGATTCGTCCGTATCGGAGTCCATATGAAGGTGTTACGAGGGTATTAAGTTGCGGTTTTGAATTGTTTAATCGAGCTTAAGCCCATTTGGCTGAAGCAACAGTTCAGAAATTTATATAACGGACCGAGAAGATTTGAATTCATTCAGTTTTCCATTCACGTACATTTCAGTTTCTCTTTCCTCTTTCTCTGTCTCTCTCTGTCATCTCTCTTCCTCTCTCAAATCTAACAAAACCATGACAATTATACATTAAATAGACGAGCACAAAGAGGACTACAAGAAGATACCCATAGTTCGTGAAATCGAAGAGTTTCAGAAGGGACCAATTCCAAATAGCGAAGGTCTGGAGGCCAGTTAGACGAATTCTAGGGCTTGGCAACGCAATTCCGTGAGAACCATCATTGACTATAAGTTGTTCACATGAAAGTAGTTTCATCATGTGATGGCTAATTAGGATTGATACATGTAGAAATTGGGTTAATTTGATTAGGTGATGAATATTGATATGATTATAACATTTAAAAATGTTAATGATAATATATTTAGGATTAAATTGATATTAGAATTTAAAAATTGGGTAAATGATCGAATATATGGAAATTGGAGTTAGATTATTGATATATATGATTAATATGTGATATATGAATCGTTAGGGTAGTACGAAATAATGTTTAGGAGAAGTAGAAACATTTCAAAACAGTAAACAATGAAGTTAAAATGAGATAAGGAAGAAACAATTTCAGATTGCAGTTTACATTGCAATTATGTCGTTCATCGGTCCACTGGTCCTTGTGCACCGGTCCATCGGTGGACATTATTTTTGCCAGATTGAACATGGACCAGGCTGAAGTGTTTTTACTTCAGTCGGGCCTATACCAAATAGATAGTAAACGATTCGTGGTTTCTTTGCGATGTCTAGAAGTGTTTAACGTCCAAAAAGTATATGGTTGATTTGCGTATAATATGACGTTGATAATCGAATCGTGCGTTATCGGGTTAGGCTATGTTTACCTATACCTTTATGTATATGCAAGTTAGTCTATTTTTACCTAACTTACGTCCGTGTTTACGTTTTTGGGAATAATTCATGTTTAACTATATCCTGGGGTTAGTCTTTGTTTAACTAACTTTTGTGTATCTCATTGGGTTAGTATATGTTTAACTCTCTCTCTCTCTCGTTTTCTCTCTTGTGTCGACGAGTTATTTTACATTTATTTATGTGACGACCGCCCATGACCCCTGCACCGAATCTAAAGATAGTGCGCTGTAAAGTGTGCCAGGCGACCATGGACGATTGTCAAGGTAAGATTAAAACAACAGAATCTATCGTATTACTCACAGCGCATGGACAAAATACAATAGAACATATGTATAGTGAAGCTTTACAGAACAAAATGACATCTTATAAAACTCCATAATAGTTGAATACAAGCATTCATATAGTCAATACATCCAGCCTCACTACATATCTCTCAGAGGAAAACAAAACAGCGGAATATCCAGTACATATAATAAGAAGATAATATGCAACCCTCCAGCTCGTCTTCGATATCAGCATCGTGAGGAGAGAACAGCACCTATCACCTGCTACCTAGTCTGCCCGTCCCAAAATGGACGAACAGCCCAAGGCAATAAGAATTAAAACATAAAGCCTTGAGTCAGACAACAGTCTTAGTGAGCAGTAAATTAACTAACAACATACCAAAAGAGCATAAAGGAAAAGGAATAGGAATACAACCCTCCCACTCCAACCTCATTCTACAGTGATAGCCCCCAGACACACACTAAGCAGAAGCAAACATAGTAGAGCATACAATTTAAAGTAAAGCTACTATCACTCGAGTCAAGGGCGATGTTTTCCAAGTACCAAGGCCTAAATCAGATAAGCACCCAGAAAATACCGCTCTTGAGTCCGAATGACGATACAACCAAACATCCATGACTCTGGCTATCACTGTTATCATTGCTTCGATATCACCGTTTATTGAATGACCGGCACATTCTTTCAGCCGTCCGTCAAGGGCTAATGGAAACCCCGGTTCTAGACATAACTCCCGCACGTCGTCGCAGCCCGTGCCTAGGACTATCGAATCTGCCCAGAGTACTCGACCATCAACAGTTGGCCGTTGGGACTATCGAATCTGCCCAAACGTACCCTTGCTTAGAGCATGCTAGAACCTTCAACAACGATGCTATCCAAGCCTCCTAGTCATCCTCCTCGACGACTATTCTCATATCCATTCATTATCCTCAACTCGAATCATATCACCGAGTTATCAACATGCTTGGAATGATCCCGTCTGGATTAGACCAAGTCTTCATCATATGATTGCCTCGCTTCATTACATCCTCGCAAAGCCCCATCTCAACATATCATCAAATCTATGCATAAGAGCTTCATCATCCCGCTCCATATGCCACGAGCAGCTTTTCCAATTCAAGAGCCTTTCCCTTAGCTTTTGAATCGTCTTCGGTCTAAATCTAATCATCAATCATCTAGTTCATAATAATCAATCAAATCAAACATCAATCCAAGCAATCAAGCATTCAAAAATGATCTAAGTAGACAATTATAACAATAATGGCATTTTCGTAATTAAGGAGTTGAAAGTCCAATAAGCATGAAAACATGGATTATATCTCTACAAACTTGATGAATGAACTTGCATAGGTTAACATATGATAAAATGGATGCAACATCATCATGAACAATGGATCTACATGGATCTACCCATAGGATGAAGAAAATGCATGGAAATCTCTATTTTAACACCAAAACGAGCCAACAATCCGATATACTCCTTTGGATCCGTGTGAGAGATAATCACCACTCACCAAATCACCTAAACAATCCAAAAGATAACAACTTCAGATCTGGACAGCGAAGAACCAAGCTAGATCCGACAAGATCTCACTTCAAATGATGAAATCTCTCTTGAAAAGATGAAGATCTTCAATCCAAGCTCTTGAATCTTCAATCTTGATCTTCGATTTGGATGGAAGGAAGCACTAGATTAGAGTGGAGAAAAGAAGTGAAGAAGTGTAGAAGTCGAGCTCTCAAAATGGCAGCACTTCGTCGCTTCAAAATCCGGATCCCAAAAAGTGAGAACAACCCCTCCTATTTATAGCAGAAATCTGCCTGAGTCGTAACTCGGCTATCTCCTTAAGTCGTTGCCGACCTAACATTATGCCGACCTACGACCTAAAAACCCCCACGACTTAACAGAGCCTCCGACCTAACCCTTAGCCAACAACTCCGACCTAACAGATACGCGCGCCTCAACTCCTACGACCTAACACTTCTGCGCATACGACCTAACTATTAAGTCGACCTACGACTTAACACATACTTCGACCTAACACTTAGACGAAACCCAGCGACCTACGACTTAACAGGTTACGACCTAACACTTAGACGAAACCCAGCGACCTACGACTTAACAGGTTACGACCTAACACTTAGACGAAACCCAGCGACCTACGACTTAACAGGTTACGACCTAACACTTAGACGAAACCCAGCGACCTACGACTTAACAGGTTACGACCTAATTCCTTAAGCCTCCACGCGACCTAACATAAGTCGCGAACAACTGGGATGCGACCTAACTCTACCCAGACTTACGACTTAACTCCTTAAGTCGCTCCCTACTACTTAGGTCGTTGCCGACCTAACTACACTGATACGCTAACCCTCTTAAGTCGCTCAACCCTATAGGTCGCTAACTCCTATAGGTTGCTAACTTCTATAGGTCGTCCCAACCGACCTAACAACTTAATTACTAAGTCGCTAACCCGGAACCACTAGGTCTGCCTACTCTTGAGTCACCATATCCTTAAGTCGGTCAGTCTTTAGGTCGTTAACTCACCCTGCCGACCTAATTACTTAACTAAATCCTAGGTTGCACAATTCTATAGGTCGCTCCAACTAACCCACGACCTAACACTAACTCGCCGAAGTCCTTAACTCGGTCACGACTTAGCTCTTAGGTCGTCCACGACCTAGGACTTAGACAAATTTCCCCAAAAATCTGAAATGACTTAAAAATGCAAAAGTTCCAGATTTTGACGAACTTGTCGATCCGTAAAAATACGGGTCGTTACATTCTCTCCCCCTTAGGAATTTCGCCCCCGAAATTCCAAGCAATCAAAAACTATTCTGTACGCCTACCATCCATAGCAATCAACAAACCATGCATCCAATTCTAACTTAGCGTACAGAATTCTAAAATTAGAACAAGTTACAATATCGCGAGATGACACGACACCTTAGGGCCATACCTTGAAGAGTTCAGGATGAGCTGCTTTCATCCTCTCTTCCACCTCCCACGTACAGTCGTTATCATCTTCACTCCATTGTATCTTGAGCAACTTAACTACCTTTCTCCTAAGCTGTTTCGTGTCGGTTTCAACAACACGAAGCGGCTTACGAGGTCTTCTATCGACTGGATCAACTTCTAAGTCTTCACAGCTATCAGCAGAAACCACTGTATTCGAATCGTGCACATACTTCCGTAGATATGATACGTGAAAAACATTGTGCACACTCGACATCTTCTCTGGTAACTCCAATCTGTAGGCGAGCTTTCCAATTCGCTCGATGATCGGGAATGGTCCAACAAATCTCGGAGTCAATTTTCCTTTCCTCCCGAATCGGATAACATTCTTCAGTGGAGAAATCTTCACAAAAACCATTTCACCTACGTCGAATTCCAAATCCTTTCGACGCTTATCGGCATAACTCTTCTGACGGTCTTGGGCTGCCTTCATTCGTTGCCGAATGATCTCTATGCAATCTGAGGTCTGACGAATCATCTCTGGCCCAAGTATCAGCTTTTCTCCAGTTTCCAACCAACATGTCGGAGAGTTACACGGTCTTCCATACAACGCCTCATACGGTGCCATACCAATGCTTGACTGGTAACTGTTGTTGTACGCAAACTCCACCAAATGAAGGTGATCTTCCCATGATCCTCCGAAGTCCAAAACACATGCTCTGAGAAGATCTTCCAAAACTCGGTTGACTCTCTCGGTCTGACCATCTGTTTGGGGATGATAAGCTGTACTCAAACACAACTCGGTTCCCAAAACTTCCTGGAAGCTCTTCCAAAATCCACTAGTGAACAATGGGTCTCGATCGCTCACTATACTCTTCGGAATACCATGGAAACGAACTATCCACTTAACATACAACTCAGCCAACTTTGATGCAGTCCTAGTCGATCGAACCGGAATGAATCTTGCACTCTTGGTCAAACGATCCACAATGACCCAAATCCCTTCATTTCCCGTTCTGGTTCTAGGCAATCCATCGATAAAATCCATCGACACTTGTTCCCACTTCCATGTAGGAACTTCTAAGGGCTGAAGCAATCCACTTGGCTTCTTCTGTTCGGCTTTAACCAACTGGCAATTCATACACTTGGAAATGAAATCTCCAACATCCTTCTTCATGCCTTCCCAATAGTAGGTTCTCTTCATATCCCGATACATCTTATTTCCACCTGGATGAATTGTCAACCTCGAGTGATGACTTTCCTTCAGAACTTCACTCCTCAACTCATCTATATCGGGAACAACTAGTCGTCCTTGCTTCCGAAGCCAACCCTCTCGATCGATCTCGAATCCTTTATCCTTTTCTGGATCCAATCCAGATTCCAACTCACGGATAATCTTGACAAGCTTATCATCTCGCTTTTGGCTCTCACCAATCCTTTCCACAAGAGTGGGTCTTATTGATAAGTTTGCCAGCATCTCAGGTTCCAATTCGCATCTAGGCCTGAAGTCAAATCCAGCTAAATACTCGAGACTCTTCCATTCTGAAAACATGGCTCCCAATCCTGCATGTCTTCGACTTAACGCATCTGCCACTGCGTTACCTTTTCCCGGAGTATAAGCTATACCAAAGTCATATGATGCCAAAAACTCTAGCCAACGTTGCTGCCGAAGATTCAAATCCTTTTGGGAGAAAAGATACTTCAACGACTTGTGATCTGTAAACAACTCGAATCGAACTCCCAACAGATAATGCCTCCACATCTTCAGAGCAAATACAATCGCCGCTAACTCCAAGTCATGAGTTGGGTAATTCCTTTCATGCGGCTTCAGTTGTCGACTGGCATACGCAACAACTTTATCCTTCTGCATCAGCACTGCTCCAAGTCCAGTACCACATGCATCGGTGTAAACCACCATCTCATCATTCCCACTTGGAATAGTCAAAACAGGAGCACTCGTCAATCGCTCTTTCAGGATTCCGAAAGCTTGCTCACACTTAGCATCCCAACTGAACACTTGGTTCTTCTTCGTCAATCCTGTTAACGGTGCAGCTATCTTGGAGAAGTCTTTGATAAACCGTCGATAATATCCTGCTAGTCCAAGAAAACTTCTCACATCAGATGCATTCTTAGGTCTAACCCAATCCTGGATTGCTGCCACCTTAGCGGGATCAACCGCTATCCCACTTCCAGAAATCACATGGCCTAAGAACCTCACTTCACTCTTCCAGAAGTGACACTTCGAAAACTTAGCCTTCAACTGATGTTTCCGTAAGATCTCCAAAACAATACGCAAGTGCGTCTTGTGCTCTTCTTCCGTTCTGGAATAAATCAGAATATCATCCACGAACACAAGTACGAACTTGTTCAACTGATCTCTGAACACTCTATTCATAAGATCCACAAAATATGCTGGCGCGTTAGTCAATCCAAACGGCATTACTAGCCACTCAAAGAAACCGGATGGTGTCCTAAAAGCAGTCTTCGGCACACTATCCTTAGCTACTCTTAACTGGTGAAATCCCGTTGCCAAATCCATCTGAGAAAACACCTTAGCCTCGTGAAGCTGATCAAACAAGTCATCTATTCTTGGCAATGGATACTTGTTCTTCTTAGTCACCTTATTCAGCTCACGATAATCGACGCACAATCTCAACGACCCATCTGCCTTGGTTGCAAACACAACTGGTGCACCCCACTCGGACACACTACGCCGAATGAATCCTTTCTGCAAAAGATCATCAACTTGCACCCTCAACTCCTGCTGTTCCCTAGGCGCCATCCGCCTAAGAGGCATCACAACAGGTCTGGCTCCTTCAACTAGATCTATACGAAACTCGATCTCTCTATGCGGCGGCAACCCTTTGACTTCGTCAAAGACATCCTCGAATCCATTAGCGATTGGCACTGATGACAGTCCATCCCGTGGAACAACTAGCGAATACATGAAGCTCATGAAGACGCCTTCTTCATGCTTACATCGTATCACAATCTTTCGCCCCTCCACATTCTCGACTGTCACTTCCAACCTTTCGCAATCAACCTTAGCCGCATACTTCCTAAGCCAGTCCATACCCAAAATAATTCCGAACCCCGCAAAGTTCAGAACAAAGCAATCACAAACAAAAGAGCAACCATGACTCGACACAACTAGACCACGGCATAACATACACAAACAAGACGAACCCCCAACTGGATTAGTCACAACCAATGGCCTATCAACAATATCCGGCTTCAAACCTAACCGGCCTACGAGTTCATTACAAACAAATGAATGCGACGCTCCAGTATCAAACAGAACTCTAACTGGAACACCACATAGAAAAAGAGTACCTTGAACCACCACACTTTTTCCCTTCTCTTCAGCAGTAGGAGCTTTCGAAGACGACGGAACAGCTCCTAAAGCATAGGCTTGCACAATCTGCCTGTCCTTCCTCGGTTCTGGACAATTCTTCCTGAAATGCCCCGGCTTGTCACAGTTGTGACACTTCATCGGTGCCTTCGGATTCTTACAATCCTTAGAGAAATGGCCCTTCTGTTGACAATTGTAGCAAGTCACCTCGCCTTTCGGCTTCTTTTGGCCATCCTTACCTTTCTGCTGCTGCTGCTTCCTCTTCTGGTTTCCACCCTGCTGTGGTTTAGATTCTCCCTTGGTAACAGCAACAACAGGTCCTTCCTTAGGAAACAGACTCTCATGCCTAAGAGCTTTCTCCACAAGCTTCTCAAATGAATCGTCCAAATGATCCACCAACTGTCTCCCAAGATAACTATCCAAGCCGGTCACAAACTTCTCATTCTTCTGATAAGCAGATTCAATATATGACCGAGCATACTTGGACAAAGCTTCGAACTCAGAAACATACTCAAGAACAGATCTTCCACCCTGCTTGAGCTCTACAAACTTCTTGAACAGAACAGACTTCTGAGCTGTAGAAATGAACTTAGCTTCAAATCTGACTTGGAATTGCTCCCAAGTAATCTCTTCTTCCGGAGTAGTGATGGTAATAGAGTTCCACCAATCAGAAGCTCTCCCTTGAAGCTGCCTCGATGCCAACTTCCTCTTAGTTGCATCATCAATTCCCAAATCACCAAAGATCCTTCTACAAGCATCTATCCACCTCTGGACTTCAATGGTAGATTCTGTTCCCAAGAAAACCTTCCCTCCAAGAGCAGTATAATCCTTGCACAGCTTAGCAAAATCCACTGGTTTCGGAGTTTGGACTTGAACTCCAACATCAACTGCCGCCCCCGGAACTGGTATCCTTCTCATGATCGAAGTCATCATAGCTTCGAACATGGCTGCATAATCAGCAGTCTCTTCAGTAGCACGACCTCCCCTAGCAGCTGGTCTCCCTCTTCGACTCATTCTCAATATCTATAAAAAGGAATGATTAGAACATCTAGAGAAACAACTGCATAAAGGACTCAAACTCTACTAAGCTACTATATTATATATAGTAATCATTCATCAAAATACAATTACGTCTCTCATACTTAGTTACGACAGCGAGCGTTGGGTAAAATCGATTAACCAATGCTCTGATACCAAATGTGACGACCGCCCATGACCCCTGCACCGAATCTAAAGATAGTGCGCTGTAAAGTGTGCCAGGCGACCATGGACGATTGTCAAGGTAAGATTAAAACAACAGAATCTATCGTATTACTCACAGCGCATGGACAAAATACAATAGAACATATGTATAGTGAAGCTTTACAGAACAAAATGACATCTTATAAAACTCCATAATAGTTGAATACAAGCATTCATATAGTCAATACATCCAGCCTCACTACATATCTCTCAGAGGAAAACAAAACAGCGGAATATCCAGTACATATAATAAGAAGATAATATGCAACCCTCCAGCTCGTCTTCGATATCAGCATCGTGAGGAGAGAACAGCACCTGTCACCTGCTACCTAGTCTGCCCGTCCCAAAATGGACGAACAGCCCAAGGCAATAAGAATTAAAACATAAAGCCTTGAGTCAGACAACAGTCTTAGTGAGCAGTAAATTAACTAACAACATACCAAAAGAGCATAAAGGAAAAGGAATAGGAATACAACCCTCCCACTCCAACCTCATTCTACAGTGATAGCCCCCAGACACACACTAAGCAGAAGCAAACATAGTAGAGCATACAATTTAAAGTAAAGCTACTATCACTCGAGTCAAGGGCGATGTTTTCCAAGTACCAAGGCCTAAATCAGATAAGCACCCAGAAAATACCGCTCTTGAGTCCGAATGACGATACAACCAAACATCCATGACTCTGGCTATCACTGTTATCATTGCTTCGATATCACCGTTTATTGAATGACCGGCACATTCTTTCAGCCGTCCGTCAAGGGCTAATGGAAACCCCGGTTCTAGACATAACTCCCGCACGTCGTCGCAGCCCGTGCCTAGGACTATCGAATCTGCCCAGAGTACTCGACCATCAACAGTTGGCCGTTGGGACTATCGAATCTGCCCAAACGTACCCTTGCTTAGAGCATGCTAGAACCTTCAACAACGATGCTATCCAAGCCTCCTAGTCATCCTCCTCGACGACTATTCTCATATCCATTCATTATCCTCAACTCGAATCATATCACCGAGTTATCAACATGCTTGGAATGATCCCGTCTGGATTAGACCAAGTCTTCATCATATGATTGCCTCGCTTCATTACATCCTCGCAAAGCCCCATCTCAACATATCATCAAATCTATGCATAAGAGCTTCATCATCCCGCTCCATATGCCACGAGCAGCTTTTCCAATTCAAGAGCCTTTCCCTTAGCTTTTGAATCGTCTTCGGTCTAAATCTAATCATCAATCATCTAGTTCATAATAATCAATCAAATCAAACATCAATCCAAGCAATCAAGCATTCAAAAATGATCTAAGTAGACAATTATAACAATAATGGCATTTTCGTAATTAAGGAGTTGAAAGTCCAATAAGCATGAAAACATGGATTATATCTCTACAAACTTGATGAATGAACTTGCATAGGTTAACATATGATAAAATGGATGCAACATCATCATGAACAATGGATCTACATGGATCTACCCATAGGATGAAGAAAATGCATGGAAATCTCTATTTTAACACCAAAACGAGCCAACAATCCGATATACTCCTTTGGATCCGTGTGAGAGATAATCACCACTCACCAAATCACCTAAACAATCCAAAAGATAACAACTTCAGATCTGGACAGCGAAGAACCAAGCTAGATCCGACAAGATCTCACTTCAAATGATGAAATCTCTCTTGAAAAGATGAAGATCTTCAATCCAAGCTCTTGAATCTTCAATCTTGATCTTCGATTTGGATGGAAGGAAGCACTAGATTAGAGTGGAGAAAAGAAGTGAAGAAGTGTAGAAGTCGAGCTCTCAAAATGGCAGCACTTCGTCGCTTCAAAATCCGGATCCCAAAAAGTGAGAACAACCCCTCCTATTTATAGCAGAAATCTGCCTGAGTCGTAACTCGGCTATCTCCTTAAGTCGTTGCCGACCTAACATTATGCCGACCTACGACCTAAAAACCCCCACGACTTAACAGAGCCTCCGACCTAACCCTTAGCCAACAACTCCGACCTAACAGATACGCGCGCCTCAACTCCTACGACCTAACACTTCTGCGCATACGACCTAACTATTAAGTCGACCTACGACTTAACACATACTTCGACCTAACACTTAGACGAAACCCAGCGACCTACGACTTAACAGGTTACGACCTAACACTTAGACGAAACCCAGCGACCTACGACTTAACAGGTTACGACCTAACACTTAGACGAAACCCAGCGACCTACGACTTAACAGGTTACGACCTAACACTTAGACGAAACCCAGCGACCTACGACTTAACAGGTTACGACCTAATTCCTTAAGCCTCCACGCGACCTAACATAAGTCGCGAACAACTGGGATGCGACCTAACTCTACCCAGACTTACGACTTAACTCCTTAAGTCGCTCCCTACTACTTAGGTCGTTGCCGACCTAACTACACTGATACGCTAACCCTCTTAAGTCGCTCAACCCTATAGGTCGCTAACTCCTATAGGTTGCTAACTTCTATAGGTCGTCCCAACCGACCTAACAACTTAATTACTAAGTCGCTAACCCGGAACCACTAGGTCTGCCTACTCTTGAGTCACCATATCCTTAAGTCGGTCAGTCTTTAGGTCGTTAACTCACCCTGCCGACCTAATTACTTAACTAAATCCTAGGTTGCACAATTCTATAGGTCGCTCCAACTAACCCACGACCTAACACTAACTCGCCGAAGTCCTTAACTCGGTCACGACTTAGCTCTTAGGTCGTCCACGACCTAGGACTTAGACAAATTTCCCCAAAAATCTGAAATGACTTAAAAATGCAAAAGTTCCAGATTTTGACGAACTTGTCGATCCGTAAAAATACGGGTCGTTACAATTTAACTCCATCGTACGTTAAATGTTGAGAAGTATATAATAATGATCATCACATTGTGTTTGTTATGATGGACTAATTATGTAGATGCAGGTGAGGTAGATTGAGGTAAAGTAAGTGTTAGTATTCATATCATGTTTACGAAATCATGTTAGTAGTGTATACTTAAGTAATATTTTTACTTATCAAACATGTGTGTTTGACCTCCCTCCTCATACACTATAGATGAATGAAGTAATTGTGATGGTGAGGTGTTCGAAGACATAGACTATGGAGATGTTTACATATGTTATCCGTTGTTTTGTACATATTGTATATGGGTGTGATAGTGTGTGTGTATAAAGACTATGTGTTACTTATGATCTACATGGATGTGATTTGTTTATTTTATCTACATTGTATTTTGCTCCATTCCACTACGAGTTTCTGAAAAATATAGTTAGTTAGTTCATCTCTTTGTTTACTATTGTGTTTAGAGCAATTCGACTTTGCATTCTATGCGATTTTATGTCCGCTAAAACTCGGGTTGTTATATTGGATGATATAGCTATTGAAACTATGATATGACATATATGGGAAGACATAATGCTCGTGTATTCAAAGGGATACAAATGCTAAGTAAGATCCGACTGATATTAAAACATGACTTTAACCATTTTGCCAAGATATGAAATTTGACAAAAACTTATTTTGAAAATTGAAGACTTATTCATCAACTTTGGATTCCATGGATCCGACTAAAATAAATGATTTCTTTATCAACTTCAAAGTTCCTAACGATTTGAATTCGATGCTAATGGAGATTACACTAAAAGGATGCACATCCGTGCTTAGTTTTATTTTCTATGACTTTAGAAGGAGAGCAAAGGCATTTTCTAATGATTCAAGACTTGAAAGTAGTGAGCATTCTGCTATCAATTGGAGTTTTGAGCTTCTTCCATGCGATTTTGGAAAATTGGTAAAATACAGTCGTGTAAGTGTTAGAATAGTTTATGTTCGTCGTTTTTCTTTGTTAGGTTGTTTGTTTGTCTTATAGCAATTGTGTGTGTACCATTAATTACCATCGTTCTCCGCGATATGAGCGCTTTTTTATAGTTGTGTGTAGCTACACTTGTTTGTGATGGTAATTCCCTTATGTACATTGATTTGGTGGTAAATAAAGTACCTTCTGTTAAATAATAATAATAATGTTTTATTTTATTTCAATTTTTAGTAAAGAAACGGCATTTAGGCCCGATAAGCTGTAAAATCAGCGTCAACCGTTAGATGGTCATTTCCAAACTAACGGTTCAGACAGAGCATTAGTTCAAACCCTAACTATACAAACGGAGGATTTATTTTTAATTCTGCGCCGCTTTCAGATCACTCTGCGGAAAAATGGTATCTTTCGTTTCTAATCTGTACTTGATGTTTAAGTTTTTCATTTCAATTTCACCGTATTCATCTCTATATTTGCTGCAGAACTGTTAACAAATAAACTAGACGTTATATTTATGTGGTCGCTTGTAATTAGCTGAAAATTTTGATTCCTGAAATTATTTCAATTGATTACACAGTGAAGTTGCGAAGATAGATCGATTACCTGATGTTTTCTGATTAAAAATGTATTCGCTGAATTTATAGGGCAGCAGTTATACAATTTTATAGCTAAAGAAAGAATGTAATAACAGGCTAACAGTTACGTATTCAGATTTTGTATCACTTTAGCGACAGATAATTGATATTTAAATAACGAATTAGTTCGAATGAATTTTATCGCCAATTTGTTTCATGATATTTATCATGCATTCAGTTGTTGAGCTTCTTGTTTCATTGTGAAAAATTACTTCTGCGAATTGTTTGCTGACTTTTACTTTTGCGTAGACCAAACGCACAAAGAAGGCTGGAATTGTTGGGAAATACGGTATGTTCTTTCTCAAGTAGAATATATTTATATTGAGAATATTAGCTTTGTGTGTTTGTACTTGGTAGAAAATTCTATCATGATAGTTTAGTGCTGTTTTGGAGGCGGTAATAGTCCATCCTTAGATAATCATGCCTTTGATAAGAATTGAAAGGGTTGGAGAAACATGCGACTAGTAACTTTTTAAGTGGCATGGTACATTCTTTCTGAAATATTTATATTTACACCGAGACTATTAATGCTGTTTATACTAAGAGGAAATTCTACTATGTTAATTTAGTGCTTATTTGGAAGTGGTAGTGGTCTATGCTTAGATGCATATTTATTGTTTATCGATGATACTCATGCCTTCGATGCTAATTTAAAAGGCTTGAAAATCATGTCATTTGTTCTAACTTTTTAAATTGCACAGTGTACCATTTAGCCTTTTGTAAGCTTTTGTAGCTTACGAATCAACTATGATTAATGCTTTGATAATTTTAATCTTAAATTAAATATAACTTAAAATCACAGTTATATCATACAAAAATTACTAGTACAGTTTAATTATTAAGATTATCATCAATGGTAACTAAAAGCACCCCCCAATAATAATTTAGCGTATTATAATGGAGTATGTGGAGGAGGAGGACGTTTGAGGATCCCAACATTGGGAAGAATTGGGGAATTATTTGGCTTTATGGAGATGAATAATTTCCCTTGTTACTTGTCTGCTTGCTACTGTGTGATAGCAATCCGACAAATGATGAGACATTATACTAAGTTGGATATTTATATCCCCTCGCCTTGCATCAAAATGCTTTCTTCCTCTCATTCTTTGTTTGTTTTAATATTTATCACAGTTGTATTATTTATATATTTTTCATCAAACTTTTAGTTGTTTAAAATTTTATTTCTAATAGAACAAGATATGACACCAAAAACACAGTGCAGTAGATATGACACCAAAAACATGGTGCAGTAGATTTGTAATAGAACAAGATACGACACCAAAAACATGGTGCAGTAGGTTTAAGTTCATGCAAAAATAAAAGAAATGTAAGAGCTTCAAACGTTCACATCGATTTGCACTAGAAACCAGTTGACCATGTTAGAGCAGATGTATATAAATGATTGTATAATGTTCTTCTTTTGTGAATCTATTATTCATGTTCTTGTTTTGTAGTCTTATAACAATATAATGTGTGCATCTTCCAATGTAACGCTTGTGTCTTCCAATGTAACGTTTGCATCGATAATGTAAACTTTGTATCTTTTATCAGTATCATGTTTACGTTGTAATTTTATCTGATGATGTCAATGTTTGCAACATAAATACAAAACCAAAGTTACCAAATACCTAATATAAACAAACGAGCATACATGTTACAAAGATGAAATTAACCAGCACCACTATGCCTTTTGTTATGATTCTTCCATTTTCTTCAACATGAACTTTTTATTGAATATTAAACTTGTAAAGTTGGTTGTTGAAAAACAAGTTCCAATTTATCTCTGGCGATTTGTTGAGCAAGACAATCTGACTTCTTTCAAATTTCCAAGTTCCGCCTCCATGTTTTTCCTTTGACAGTCTAAAGTGAAGAAAAATCAGGATGAGAGTATGAGTTTTATATTTTTTTTTTGGAAATTGGTTGACATTAATAAAGCGGTGAAAACACTTGCTTTTATTTGGCTTTCTAAACTTTGGATATTCTATGCCAAAGACTGTTATTTTTCTTGTAAAACCTTTGGTTGTTTAGTGCTACACAAATCTTTCAGTATCATAATTAAGCTAATCATAAGCCTCTGTTGATTTGGAGGCTTAGTTGTTAATTTTGAAAATTTGAAATTCGCTTTTAATAGTAGAGAAAGTAAAACCAAGTTTTTAATGTTGAGTGGTGTGGTGTATATGTATTCTACTTACATTAAAACTTCAGCGAATAAAATACATATGAAACATCGCTTACATTATATAATTATGTATAGTTATGAATTCATATGAATTCATACCTACAACTATTTAAATTATATGTATACATTTATACCTAATAGTTAGTACACATGCACAAATTAACCAAGCCTTAATCCTTGACGGTAGTTATGAACTGGTTTGCTCTGTGTTAATGCAGGTACCAGATATGGTGCTAGTTTGAGAAAGCAGATCAAGAAGATGGAAATAAGCCAGCATACCAAATACTTCTGCGATTTTTGTGGGAAGGTATATTTCTGTTACACATTTTTTCAACTGGATCGCCTTGTTTGAATGATAAATGCTAATTAAAACATAACCATGCAGTATGCGATGAAGAGGAAGGCTGTTGGAATCTGGGGTTGCAAAGGCTGCGGGAAAGTTAAAGCTGGTGGTGCCTATACATTGAAGTAAGACTATTTCATCATGCATATTCAATTTTGTTATGCTTATCCAAATGCAAACTGTTGGTTTTTTAGATTAAGCCAATTTCTGCATATCTTTTTGCTATTTACGATAATCAGTGCTACAAGGACTAGGAGATCCTTAGACCTAACTATCCTATGTACATTAGTTTTTTGTTCTTTCGACTGTCTATGCTAGTAGTGTATTGCTTTCTGGATTTGATAGACAAACCTGATTCCATTTCACATGTCGAAGTTTGAATATATATATATATATATATATATATATATATATATATATATATATATAAACATAAAAGTGTGCAAGGTAAGTATAATAACAAGATTAGCGCACCAAGCACCAAACAAGCGCACAAGCAACAAATACAGGTACAACAAACTCATGTGGTGTAAAGCTAACCCAGGAAACATGACAATGAAAACAAGACACAAGTCAAAACCACAAAATCTAACAAGAAAGAAACACAAAGCCCAACCTGGTCATCTTACCCCAACCAAAGTAGCAAACTAATGAGAAGATGCCAGATAATATTAGGCTGACACAGGCAAAGCACCCAAGAAATAGCAACGGCAGCACGAACTCTCCCATCAATGAAATTTGAAACTAGGTTTACAATGGTTTCCCTTCTAAAACGTCTTCCAAAAATCCTTTGTTAAACCAGTATTTTTCAAAAGAACATAAACCGATCCCTAGTTACTGTAATTTTATGTTCTGATGGCTAACAGCCATCTTGAGGCTCTGATTCAATCATGCCGTCAACGGTTTGTTCCCGAGCCGATGTTTATAACTATCATTTATCAATGACAGCTATGTTATCGGATGTTTATCGATGGTTAGCCTATAGATGCCTTTATGTTGAGTCATATGGGAGTTATGATATTATAACTTCTATTGACGTAATGTTAGCTAGCATTCCTGCTTATGGTCATGAAAGCTTCCTTATACTTTATTCCAAGTGCTTGTTTCAGTAATTTATTAAGACAGTTACATTTATTTGAATCACGCAATGGCCTACCTTGGTTTAACTATGCCTCTCGTAATGCTTTTTTTATTTTCATACGGTAACGTTCTACCCTTTTTCATACGGTAATGTTCTACCTGATAGTCTTCGTATCTGTTTGTGATGTCTCTATCACATAACCCCCTGGCTATGTCTATTATTGAACTACTTTAATTTTTTATTTTTATCTGATGCATAGTCGGTACTAGTAGGCTCTATGCAACTAGACTTTGTATTATTCCTTTTACGTCTTTTACTCTTCTTGTTCTTCGATTATAATTGACCAAACATATTTATTCATTGTGGGTTGTCTATAACTAATTTACATTGGTCAACATCAAAGTGAAATGCTGTCTCTTCTGGTATATTTTTTGAATTACTCTCTGTTTTGATTTGAAATTTCCCTGTATATCTTTTGACCCGTCTGAGTTTTGTAGCCGACCGTGGTTAGCAAATTATTTGAAGCATTACAGTTGATATCTGAAGCATTTGCACATTTTTGCTTTATATATTCATGTAGCAATGCTACATTGCTATCACTATATTGCAAAAATGCATTATCATTACCATAAATTAGCACACTTTCAGCTGTCATTGCGTTATTCTCTTCTGTTTCCTTCTGCATATCAACATTAACACCTTCAGTCTGAGTTAGGAAATTGCTTTGTAACTTGACTGGACTATATGAAACTATAGAGTGTTCTGTTCCTTGGTTTGCTTATTTTGAATTGAGTTCAAGGTTTGCCTTTTTCGACTTTGCTGTGAGAAATGATACTAGAATTCTTAACACTATTAGTATCAATCTCCATGCTTTTATCACAAGAGGTCTGATTTATGACTTGTTTTGGCATTCAAAATTTTGTAACATCACAGTATTTGTGTGGCCAAAACAGTTGCAATTTGAACAATTCCATGGCTGCCACTCATACTTGATCTTTTGCCCAAGATGTATTATTATATGGATCGAGAATGATAACTTCCTTGGGGAAGTCATATGAAACATTGGTTTCTACTGAAACACGAGCGTAGGCTATGGGAATCATTCCTTCTGTTAACTTGGGCTAGTTTAATCGGAATGCCTAAGCAATACAACTAATTGCTTCAACTAACCAAAAATCCAAATCTTTGCTAGGAAGTCTAACACACACTAGAATTTAATTTAATAATTCTTTAGTTAGGCGCATCCCTGGAATCCATTTTCGCTTGATAATCAGTTTTCTGTTATAGAAGGATGTAGTGAGGAAGATGAGAAGTTGATCTCCACAACTACAGATTTCAAGATCTACTACTCATTTGAATAAAAAAGTTGCCTGCCATCAGAGATAGCTTATAAGCTTTTTTACTGAAGCATGTAATTTTTTTTAATTGAAATTTACCAATTTCAGAAGAATAAAAAACATTACTTTCTTATCAGTACAAAAGCTTTATATAATCCATCTTTGATAGTTTGCTGAAGGCATTTTGCATGTGCTAGACCCTTGGTCAACAATTGTATAAGTCTAAACCGTCTCCCAATCATATTCTTTTCTCCAACTATCATTAGGATGGATATCCTTGTAGGATCTGTATTTATTTTTGTTTACAACTTCCATATCCAGTTCCTCATTTTTTTCATCAGTAACTGTGTCCTCATTTATTATGTTCTTCTATATATGTTTGAATCAGATTCTTTTCCATTCATGCAGTTATTTACTGCCAAATATACCATGCTTTAATTATTTTTGTGTTTGTTTGCAGCACTGCAAGTGCCGTTACTGTCCGTAGCACAATCCGGCGGTTGAGGGAGCAGACCGAAAGTTAAGAGTTACTTCAAATTTTATTCCGTCTTGGTTTTGTTTTGGAATCCTAGTTGATCTGTGAAACACCATTGTTTCTCCTCCTGTATTGTATTTAGATCTTCTTGCCATGACGAGGATAATGGTTCTTTTTGCTACTTCAGTCTCACTTTTTTTTAATGATATCATGATATTGATAAGGACTCATTTTAAATATAAGGCTTCTTGAAAAAATTTATTCCAATAACAAGTCTTAATCAAAAATAAAAATAAAAACCTGGTTTCATCCGAAACTTGCAAAAATAGGCTTGTTTCGTTTTTTACATGCTAGCTCAAAATCAAAATTTTTAAAGTCTATTTGTGAAATAAGATTTTAGCTCAAGCTTCCTTTTGTAAATTACTCGATGATAATTAATATGGAGTTACCATGAAGTCAGTCATGGACTGCCTGAGGGAGTGGTCCAGGATTTGTTTGTAGTTTTACAATGCTATAATTTAGTTTTGATTTTTGTTTCTTGTTTTTGGTTATGATGCCTCTATGTAAAGGGAAGCATTGGGTGACCTAGCATTTGCCATTTTCATGTTCAAAATAAGTATCATTCAAGCAGGCCATAAATGACGTATTTTATTGATGAGAATGACATGATTTTTATTATTCGCTACTAGGATGTACTGTAGTTTTATATTCATCTTTTACTGAGATAATATGGTTTTTACCTATATGCTGCACTGGTAAGAATGTTCTTTTGAATCCAGGTGGGGTTTAGATGGAAATACTTTTGAATCCAAGTTGAGTGTAGATTGAAATAAGCGATTAAATCGTCACCATTTATTGTTTAAAAGAGTCACACACATACACAAAAAAAAAACGAAATAAAAAAAAAATCTTCGTACTTTATTTCATGTTCTTATTAATCTTTAAAGACACTTTTTTTCTGATGAAAATTTCCAAAGACATTTACAAATGAAATTTGAAAATAAACAGAGTAAGAAAGAAAAAGAAAGAAACCCTTGTAAACAAATTTCGAATAAGTGAGAAATTAATGGGTAGCTTAAACCATATCTTTATTTTCAATTATAAAAAAGAATATTGATTTATTGTCTATATAATTTGAAATCAAATATATAAAATGAAGTTACATTTTGAAATTATGTTAGAAGACTTGAAATTATATCAGAAGACGAACAACTTAAATAAATATTCAAAATAATTGAGTGCTTTTATCATAAGTAAATTCAATTTAGTCGAATAAGAAAACATTATACTAACAACGTTTATTTTCTTATTTTGAGAAAGACTTCTCATTAACATATGTACTACTACCGATGAATTTTGGTTAATTTTATAGTTGTGATACAATCTATTATGGTAGTAAAACATCTTTTATATATTTTCAAAATCAATGTAACTTACTATTCTATTTATGTTTTTATTTTGTTATATACAACAACTTTTGCAAGAAAAGCATATAAAATATCATAGTTTTGAAATGCAATTGAAATATTGCAAAATTTATTTTGGTCAATAATGTTTTTCACTAAGTGACACGATATACTACATGATGAGGTATCGTTATGTTACGAGAGTACCAAACGCCAAACCTTTTGTTTTATGAACAGAACGATAGTTTATCATTATTAGTGTAATCGTAAACAGTTTATCGGTATATCGATAGTATAATAACAATATGCGTTTTTGGTTTACTATAAAAATAGTGCAAGAACAGTTTTTGCAAAATGGTTGCAATAACTATTATCATAACAATGTTTTACTGTACCCTCCTCAGGAGTTTACCGGCCCGCCGGGTTCTCCTGGGTTTTCAAAAAAAAAAACTATTATCATAACAATCATATATCATGGTATATTAAAAATTGTGTATTATATATTAAAATTGTGTATTATTCGTAGGTATTTGCATTTATATTTATATTTTGTACTCGAACTATCATCGATCATTGAATCTACCTTTTAGTTTTTGTATTTGACTGATATAAGTAGGAGTGGACATTTTTAACATATTAGCATGTTCTAGTCGTTATTATTCGCTACCATTAAAACAATATCGAAAAATTGATAATCTATTTGGTTGATATGGTTTTATCGAACTGTATGAAAATATGTAGTATGTTATTAGCAGTCCAAACCTTATTACGATAATTACAATGTCGAACCGCAAACAGTAAACATTGATTATTCTTACATTTCATAGTGTATACTTTTTAGTTACATAAAAACAGAGAGGTGTAACGAATCAATGGAAAAACTAGTTAGAAATTATTATGTCATTTAATCGATATAACAGGTAAAATATATTTGGAAAACTCTATGAATTAATATATTATTTTAACTTCCTCTGCAATAATTTTTTCCCTTTGCATAACTACACAATTAAATTGATACATAATTATGTGATAAAAATATCAATTTTGATAGTGCTTCGTTCTACATGAAATATTGAAAATCAATGGATGTCAGACAGTTAAACTGTAAAAGAAATAATTATCAATCGCAATAAGTAACTAAACTGTAAAAGAAATCATTATCAATCACGATGAGTGCTCTGCTTAAATTGAGTATCACTCCTATTATCAAAAAGAAAAATCATTATCAATCACTAACGAGCATTACCAATCACAAATCGAAGTATTTATTTACTAATTTCTTTGGTTGGTCACAGTATAATTTTTTATACCAAATAATCGACGGGTACATGGCTTCAAATATTTTGTGATACCGGATCGAATCCAATCCTAGATATAAGCGTGAGTTCAAGTTTAAAATTGTCTGGATGAGTAAAACGACACCTAACCTGCATGCAAGGTAAAATAATTAATACAAACTATACAACCTATAAAACTACATACGAACGATACTTAAGGATGAATACAAAAAAAAGATGAGAAACTATTAGATTGATGATCATAGAACTATGTCAAATCTTTTTACGATCGTAAAATGAAAACAACAAATTTGATGTAGCAACATGGAAGATAGGAACTTTGACTACTAAGGTCACGAGTTGGTTGATATTATAATAAAATGATATTTATGAAAATGAGAAAAAACGGAGAAAATTAAGAAGAGTAATATCCTTCTTCCTTCTAACCTCCATTAATCCTAATCCCTTCGACAAATCAAAAGAATATATCTGAATTTGGAAGATCACCAAGCTCAAATCAATCAAAATTGATTTAGAGAGACTCAAATTCCAACCTGACCTGGACTAGCGAGTTAGACAGAAAATTCTAAGCATGGAGTTCTAAAACCCCATCCAGGTTAGTGATGATAATACCTCAAAGTATTTTGACATATAGATTCATTTATATGTATATTTTTGGAGTATATATTCTAATCAATGTAATCAACAGATAGTTTTATCGGTTTGGGCAATGGTTATTTTATCGGTTTGGGCAATGGTTAATGTTAAAATGTTGAATTAGATGCCAATCTATAATCATATCAAGTTAGGCCCATTAGTTTGTTTATTAACAAAGTTAGTAAGCAAATATGTTGATGGGTATAATACAGTTTGTTTAAAGTGATTCTCGCTTGAAATGTTTTTGTTGTATTGTATGTATGGTTGGTTGGGGAATTCGAGTTAGGGTAATAAGAGCTTACGATTGAAGTGGTGGAACTGCACCTTGGAAGTGTTTGTTAGAATGCTCTAAGCGCGGTGCTAACAAAGTTCAAAGTGGACTTCAAGTCAAATCGATGGAGTAGAAAACCGAAATGGTGTTTTCCCACGGTTCGGAACAAGGGAGAAGCGTTAGCTTCGAAGTGGAAGAGTTGAAAAAATTAGAAACGGTATTTAAGAAAGTTAGATAAAGGTGACAGTCCGAAAAGTCAAAAATTGTTAAAGATTTAGCTAAGTATTTGGATTGGCTTGATCCGACTTTGGAGTCTTCAGGTTTCAATTGTGATCTATTGGATCAAGTGCATCGAGTCGTGGGTTATAAAAGGAAAATTTCAAAAAATTCCTTTTGGTTCATTATGCACCAGATCTTTTGTAGCGTTATCATGAATAATGTCATCAACATTAAATCATATTTAATGTTTTATTAGATGAGTTTGATTTGCATTTCAAGTTATATTATATTATCATTATGTTAATAATATTAGTTTGCTTTTTAATGTTATTATTTATTCAAAATATTTAAATAGATCATTCATTATCAAAGAATATTAACTTACCGGTATATTTCAATAATAAATAATTTGCATACATGTAATCATATATATATATTTATAATTTTGAATAATTAACATCTATATATTAATAACTAATAAAATAACGTTGACATGAAACTCTAAAAGAACACATTCAAGTTTAATAGTTCACAAATTAATGCTATAAGTTTAAATGATCATGATTCGTTTTAACTCAAATATCAAATATTCAAATCAAACGATTAATGTCTTAATATTTTAATTTGATTAATGATATTGATATGTAAATATTTGATGATAATATTAACATTGTAATATTCAAGTTAAAGTGCTGGAAATAAATGCATAATTTACCATCATATAAAGTCGATGTTTTCGGAATTCAATTACGATCTCAACAACACAAGTTGTGTGTAAAACGGAGTTCATATGTGAGAGCTATGAGTTTTACAGATTATATGGGTTATATTGCAATTAATAAAATATCAAGGACTTAACCAAAATTGCGCATAGCTTATAGATCCATATGAGAAAACCTAGGCGGCTATGAAATTTTTTTTCTAAAAATTTATAAGATCTTATAAATTTTACATATGAATCCTCCATTCGAAAATAGAAATTCTTGTTCTTGTATTATATTGAATAATCGCACAGTGATAAATTTTGATCAACTTATTTCCTCGTTCTGACCTTCCGCCTTCCCTGACTTCGTCTAATTTCCTTGTCGCTAGACACCACAGTGAACGCTGCTGACCCCACTGCCATATTCCTCTCATTGATCTGATCCTCAGTGCCTTTGATTTCGAGCTCGAGTGTGGGTTGCAGAATTATGGATCTTAAGGCTAATTAAACACTAGAGAGGGGCGAATAGTGTTTTCTAACTTTTGAAAATCTTTTAAATTTCTTTCAAGTTTAACGTTAAATCACAAATTTTCAACGTAGAATTATATTAACAATCAACCACAGATGCAATCACAGATAAAAATAAAGAAATAAAGTATAGTAGAGAGTTAGAGAGATGACACCAGGAATTTTATATTGGTTTGGATTTCTTCTACATCCAATTCCATACAATTGACTGTACAAATTTCTTTTCAAATGCCAATCTTTAAACGGGCAGAAGGCAAACAAAATTACAATCTCAATTCTGAGGCTACGAGACACACCCTCATGATTTTACCGGCTCAAGGTACACCCACTCGATTTGGACGGGCTACAAGTACACCCACTCGGATTTTCGGGCTACCAAGCCCACCCAGTTGATTTGAACGAGCTACAATCACACCTAAGCAAATGCAAATAGAGTTTGATGGTTTTTCCAAAGACAATTTCTTGAACTTTGGATACAATGGATCATGCAGCCTCTTGGACAACACTTTGGCCTTTGATTTGAGAGAGAGTTGATTCCGAAACAATAAGGAAGTAATATTGAATCAATACACAAAAGCATGAATTGATTTTATTTGAGTTTGAAGAGAATTTTGTACATTTTCAATGGAGATTTTGAGAGAGTAAGAAGATGGAAGAAAACAAGATAATAACTAACTAAAAATTTGTTTGAAACCTCATATATATAGTGTATAAATAGACGTGTCCATTCGCGAAGAGTTGCGACAAATAGACACTTCAATTCAATATTTGAAAAACTGATTTGCAGCATGTATGTCGACATATCTACAACATGTATGTCGACAGATACATGAAATTTTTGAAAACTAGTTTCTTTAAAAAAATGTTTTGAAAACTCTATACTTTGTAAAATAATTTGATACTTTGTAAAACATTTTAAACATAGTTTATATATATTTTGAATGTTAAAAAACTTTTATAAATTTTTTATATATATTTTGAAAATTTATGTTGTTAAAAAATATAAATGATAGAAAAATAAGAGATAGAGATCAAAGATTGCTACCAGGGACTTTAATAATATTCTATGACTCTATACACTATACTATAGACTTGTGATCTTCATAAACTTGATCTTTATACTCATAAGTCTTCATGTCCGTTTCTTAAGTCTTTATACTGTACAGTCTTCGATTCAATACCTGTGTAATATCCTGCACTATATACTATAAAACTTGGCAAAACACTAGTATCCATATTTTATATGAATATATATTGTTGTTTATTAAGGTTGTTTATCATCAAAATCAATAACCGAGGTATTAACAATCTCCCCCTTTCTGATGATGACAACCAATAATATCATGTAAATAAAATATGATATAACTCTTCCAGAGTTAGATAACCCCCCCTGAATATATGCATATGTATATTTTATATTTTTATCCCCTTTTGTCATTATTAAAAATGGATGAAAAAGTAAAAACTCCCCCTAAAACAAATACTTAGAAACTATAGATTCAAAATCAATAACTAAGTTAAAAATGATATGATTGTTATGGATATATGATGATTATATGATATACTTAGAAACAATGCACTATTTTATACTAAGCATGATGATAACACAACCTAAAAATCAATTTTATATATTATTCAATCATTTAGTCATTCAAAACACACATATCCAAATGTCAAACAATCCAATCCAATCAAATTCAATCCAAACATGCACACTAAATCAATCAAACCAAATCCTAAGATTATGTGTGTGTGTATTTACATATTAAATCCAGACCTAATAACTAGACATTTCATGGAACTTCAACCCAACCGTTGGACCCAAAGATTGGATCTGCTTTGATGGCATCCCAATCTTCGTTATCCTTGTTAATAGTGCATTCTAGGTTGTTGGATGGTTCATCTTTAATTAAGGAAGAAATCATCCGTCGAATGACATCGAAATGCTTTTCTTGTTCCTTGATCATCTGCATTTGACTTAACTCTAAATGACTTTGATTTCTTAAGATAAAAGAGAGAATATCCTTAAAAGATTGAAGAGTTTGTTCAAGATTTTCACATAATTTCTAATGTGGAGAAGACATATTTGTAAAAAGATGTTTGAGAATGAAAAGAGAGTATAAAATAAAATGATGAGTGGGTTTTCTGGAAGAAATAGGCTTATATAGGAGTGGAAAGTCGTTTGGAATGAGTTGAATATGTGATAGTTATTCAATTTTGAATTTTTAAATTTTTTTGCCAACTGACCATTATATGTCGACATACATGTCATAAATTGCAAAATTTATGTTTTTGTTATAGTTTTATTTTAAACTTATACCATTATATTTTTATAACTTTCAGAGACTAATAAACAATATAGGACAGTAAATTTCATTAGTTAGAATTGAAAGGTACATGGATTTCAAAGATTAATAAAAGAAAATACATAAAAATAACATGAACTTAAACTAAAAGCACACAATACAAAGCAAGATATCAGAAGGAAACAACTAGATAGGCTTAGAAAGATGTAGATGACGGTGACGAAGAGCCGCCAAGTTTACGAATGATCTTTTCAAAGTATTTGTCCACTTTGTTGGAAAGAGAGGTGAACTTTTTACTAAATGATCGCTTAAGATTCTTTTGGTTTTTAAGAAGCTTTTTGTGATTCCTTAGGATCTCTTTGTTGGAGGGGTGAGATGATTTGTCAATTTTTTTTAAGGAAGCATCCACTTCCTCCTCCTCCTCTTCCATCTCATCGCCTTCTTCTTCTTCTTATTGGATCTCTTATTCTTCTTCATATGCCAACCTTTGTTCTTTTTCGGGAAGTGTCTCATATGGTTTGAAAAAATGGTGGAATGTGCATAAGAGAGATGTTGGCCTTGTTGTAAACTTTTCGAGGAATAGATTTTTCTCCTCTTAAATCAACACCAAAATATATGAAAATTCTAATAAGATACACACCATGGTAGAGGTGTTCTCGTGTCAAGAAATGTTCTTTTGAACAAAGTCATCTAAAATGACCTGTGCCCAATTGATGTTGTAGTGACTATAAATAGCGAAAAGAGCTTTAAAAACTTTTTGAGTAGGGTTATTGTAATTACCTGTCCTCAGAGTGATACTTTGTCGTAAAATGAGACTCATAGTCTCGATTTTGGTCGAAAATTCTTGTGTTTAAAATCAAATTCTTTATCGCTTTCGAAAATATCGTGAAAAACTTCACGATTTTGTTCATCAATTTGAAAAGTGGAGAGATCAGTTCCACTAGATTTGCAACCAAGAATATTACCCAAAAAGTTCACAATTTAAAACAATTTGAGTACCATTAACACTACTTTAAATTCATCCCTCTTCTCCTTGAAAAGTTTTTCCATTTAAATTTGCATAATTTTTTTACCAAATCCGGATAACAAACAAAACCATTTTGAGAAGAGTCAAATAAACCAATAATTTAATTTTCAAAACAAAGATCTTGTAAACCATAGGAGGAAAATTCTTCAAATTTAGCAAATCTTCTGGGAGAAACTTTACCGGAAGTAGTATACTCCATATAGGCTTCAATAACATCTTTCTTATTGAAGAGAAAGCTTTTAGTTCTCTGATAGAGCCTTATGGTTTTAGGATTTCGACTAGAGGAAGCCATTTTTGAGGAGATAAGATAATGAAGAGATATTTGAAATTTGAAATAAAGTGAGTGAATGAATGGATATAGATAAATTTAATTAATAGAGAGTGAAGAGTCACGTTCTTTGGTCAAAAAGATGTCTTTTTAGAACATAGGAGTAAGTGCAAAAGAGAGGGAAATTTGAAATTTGAGTTTTAAATTGAAATTGAAAATTTCAGTTTTCTGGTATGTATGTTGACATATGACATGGGGGTATGTTGACATATAACCTGAAATTTTCAAAAATAAAACTAAGATAATATATTCCTATATATAATTATATACTTATATTCATCCAATATTATTATTAATCTATATGTTATTCTTAAAAACCATAATCAGCCAAAAAAACGAAATAAAAATTATTAGATAAAAGGTACCGTTTTTGCAGCTTTTTGTTGATAAGTTCTGACTAATCTGTTATTGCCGTGAAATACATATTCATATTTTTAGTATCTGGTTCATTGCCGCTAGAGGAAGCATCTGAATCATCCAAAGTTGCTATCTAAGCCCTTTTTCTTTTTTTGGATGAGTCATTTACTGGCGAGATCTTTGATTTATTTAGATGCGAGCAATCTCTCTAAAAATGATCGGGTTCATCACAGTTGAAGCATCTAGTCGCAGTTCCAGCTCCAGGGGTTTTGTTTTCAGGTTTTCGAAAATTGTTCATTTTTCTATACCTTAGGATTTTTTTGTAATTTCTAGTCATGAAAGCAATTTCTTCGTCATTGTCATCATCAGAATCTTGATTGTCATTTATTGAATTGAAAGTGATGGATTTCTTTTCTATTGTATTGCTTTCCTTTCTTCCCTACGATTGTGCTTAATAGGACATTAAATTGCCTATTAACTCTTCAATTTTTAGAGTACTAATACCATTAACCTCTTCTATTGCTAGTGTCTTTTGATCCTACTCTGAAGAGAGTGAATTGAGGATTTTTCTAACTTGGTTCTCTTCAGAAAAAGTTTTACCTAATGCAACTAATGAATGCACTATATCTTGAAATCTAAAGTACATGTCAGAAATAGATTCATTTGGATTCATTTTAAACAATTGAAACTGATTAGTTAACATGGAAATTTTAGTCTGTTTCACTTTACTATTGCCCTCATGTGTAACATGTAGTGTTCTCCAAATTTCATATGCAGACTTACAAATAGAGGCTCTATTAAATTCATTTTTATCTAGTGAACAAAATCAAATATTCATGGCTTTTAAATTATTTTGTGCAAGTGCCTTTTGGTCAGCAGTCCATTGTGCAAAATTAGTCTCAGGTTCATTGTACTCATTTTGTTGACATTCCAAATATCTAAGCCATTAGGTTGTAAGAAAATTTTCATTCTACATGACCAATAAGTATAGTTACTACCATTAAAAAGTGGGGGTCTAGCAGTAGATTGTCCTTCAGCAAAAGTGTTAACAAATGTACCAACAATGTTGCTAGCCATTGAAAATTTTCAAAAATAAAATTATAAGTTTTTTGAAAACCTAATGCTTTAATACCAAGTGTGGGTTGCAGAATTATGGATCTTAAAGCTAATTAAACACTAGAGGGGGGTGAATATTATTTTATAACTTTTGTAAATCTTAATAAATTTCTTTCAAGTTTAATATTAAATCATAAATTTTCAACACATATACAATTACAAATAAAAATAAAGCAACAAAGTAAAGTAGAGAGTTAGTGAGATGACACCAGAGATTTTATATTAGTTTGGATTTCTCCTACATCTAGTCTCGTACAATTGTTTATACATATTTCTTTTCAAATGCCAATCTTTAAATAGGCAGACAGAAAACCCAAGTACAATCTCAATTCTGAGGCTACGAGACGCACCATTCTAATTTTCCGGGCTCAGGGTACACCCACTTGATTTGGATGGGCTACAGGCACTTGATTTGGATGGGCTATAGGCACACCCACTCGAATTTCTGGGCTACCAAACATACCCAATTGATTTGAACAGACTACAATCATGCCCAAGCAAATGCAAATAGAGTTTGATTGTTTTCCCAAAGATAATCTCTTGAACTTTAGATACAATGGATCTTATAGTCTCTTGGACAACACTTTGGTCTTTAATTTGGGAGAAAGATGATTTCAAAACAGTAAGAAAGTAATATTGAATCAATACAAAAAAGTATGAATTGATTCAATTCGATTTTGAAGAGAATTTTGTATATTTTCAATGGAGATTTTGAGAGAGTAAGAAGAGAGAAGAAAACAAGATAATAACTAACTAAAAATTCGTTTGAAATCTCATATATATAGTATATAAACAGACGTTTCCGTCTGCCAAGAGTTGCGACGAATAAACACTTCTATTCAAAATTTAAAAAAACTGATTTGCGACATGTATGTCGACATATCTACAACATGTATGTTGACATATACATGAAAATTTTGAAAACTAGTTTCTTTAAAAAATATTTTGAAAACTCTATACCTTGTAAAATAATTTGATACTTTGTAAAACATTTTAAACATAGTTTATAAATATTTTGAAAGTTCAAATTTTTTTATAAAATTTATAGATATATTTTGAAAATTTATTTTGTTAAAAAGTATAAAAGATAGAAAAATAAGATATAGAGATTAAAGATTGCTACCAGGGACTTTAACATTATTCTATGACTCTATACACTATACTATAGTCTTGAGATCTTCATAACCTGTCCTTTATATTCATGAGTCTTCATGTCCATTCCTTGAGTCTTTATACTGTACAGTCTTCGATTTAATACCTATGTAATATCCTGCATTATATACTATAAAACTTGGCAAAACATCATTATCCCTATTTTAAATGAATTTATATTGTTGTTTATTAAGGTTATCATCATCAAAATCAATAACCGAGGTATTAACATCGAGTGCACCATACCGAAATCCTAGTTTTCGATATCCCTATTATCGTCGGCTTCTCGTGCGATCTTATATCGTTGTGCTAGTCGGCTATGCCATGAGCTAGTGAATGACCTTCTTATCTCGTTGTCGAGCAATATTATAGTAGTGTACATGCATGTGCACATTTGTACGCGTATGTGAAGAAGAAATCCTTTTTAAAAAGACATTTTTTAATTAAAAAGCCGATTTTATCAAAAATAATTTAGAGAAATATTTACTTCGATAAACTCGCATGTTGAATACACCTTGAATTATCATCTTTGCCTTTGAAAGATCCTATCTCTAACTCAATGGTGGAGTTGCAAAGTCCACCATTAAGAAGTAATTTATTTTATGGAGGGATAATGAATTTATGTGTCGGTAAAATGATGCATTACTGTATATCTATAGTAGCACTAACGTGTTAGTTAAATATCTTGCCTAAATCCACTATTCAATGTTTGGTCCATTATAAGTGAGGTCTCCTCTCACTTAATTAATTTAACCCATTTAATCAACTCATACCCGCATATATTTTGGCTCGCTATATTTTAAAACAATTTTAGTTTTTTTGGCTAATACGCACACATATAATTTTTTACATTCAGATTATTATATTAGCCAAAAATAATTGAACAAATATATGACAACTATATATTTTACTAATTAATTATAGGCCATCTAATAATAATTAAGAATATGTAACACCCCGTAATTTTAATGATAATTAATTAAAAGAAATTAATTAATAAATAATAATTTCGATTTTTTTACAAATGTCAGAATTTAGCTACGAAACTTGCATTGTTGGATTCGTGGTGATTTTTTAATCAATTTTCATATATAAAGTTTTTCGATCGGAGTTCAAACGAAAAAGTTATTAACGTTTGAATATTTTGAGTCGGAAATAATTATATATGTAATTAAGGTAATAAAAATAATTAATTGACGTTAATTACAATCAGTTAGAGTTAACTAATAATTAACGTTACTTAAACGTTAAGGAAGATAACAATGGAAAGAAATTATGTCGAACGGTCTAATAAAGGAATCAAATAAACAAATCAAATGACGCATAATTAATTTACATGACAAAGGCCAACCGGTTGACCTCTAAATCATGCTGATCGACCATTAGCGGTCGACCGATAGGGGGTGGCAGTCGACTGGTTGAGCTGTTAATTGGATAATTTTACGTGGCCAAACGACCCGGGTTTATTATAATTTAATCGAACGGTTGACATTGATTCGAACCTCTATAAATACAAATCTAAACCCTTACTTTTCTTCTCATATTTTATGAGCGATGCCAGAGCTCTGCCATTTTCTCTTCTCTACAAAATTCTTAATTCTTAAAATAGTTATAATTTATATGTATATACAAATAGGGAATAGTAGAGGATGATTAAAAAGGATTGTATGGTCGAACCAAACCATCAAGCCAAGGTAAATTATAAATTCGGATCTAGAATTCAAATTAAATCCAAATCTCTCCTCTGATCTAAATTTCTGATAAGTATATGTATGCTTGTGGTATATGTATTCAAGTAAGGAGAAAAGGGAGTCAAATTGAATAACAGGTTGGATCCAGAGATTTGGAAAGCTAAAAAGGTGAGTGGAAAATTATGTATTTTTATATAACATTGGATTTATATCCTTGCAAATCTATTCTTGTATGCCTAAAATGTAAATTGGAGCTATGGGCTAAAATTTGTATACGTGAACAAAATTATAAACCTTGCCTACATATTCTTGATTGATAACTTGAATTATATATTTCATGTATGTAAATATGGAAAATGTTGGGTATTAGTAGTCCTTGAATTTAGTATTGGATAGTAGTAGTCCCTAAAACTTATAAATTATGTGATAATTCCAGATTTGTATATTAGAATGACTATTGCAAGTAAGAATGTAAATTAAGGAGGTTTAATTAGTATTTTAATTCATTGGAATATAGGGTGTTGTAATGTGAATTTCTATATATTATTAATTTGATTTATAAATAAAAGTGTATCATTTGAAATAACAAAAAATACACCAAAAAGGAAAGAGATGTATATAATATGGATATTTACCATATTTTGTACCATCTATTTTAATAATTATGAAAATAATAATTCCTTGTAATTCCAAACGTAGCACAAATTCTGCTTTTTGATAAAATATAGAAATTTACACTGTTAACCTTTCCATTTGGAAGAGACGTAATTCCAATGCATTAAAATGCATAAATCATTAAGGATTAATTGAAGGATTATAAATGTGATAATAATGACGGTCTAAGAGAAGAATTAATATATATGCAATATAAGCAAGACAGAAATTAAATAAAAACGATAAAAAGGTAGGCCAGTAATAATTTAAAATAAAAGGGTACGTGAAGTCGTCTAAACATGGGAAGGAAATAAAGGTTAAAAAAGAAAATAGAGATAGAAAATTTAATATAGAGAAAAGGGAAATAAACGGGAAAAGATATTTAGATCTTTTAAATAAAAGCGGTAAATGATCTTAAGTTAAATAAGATGTAAACGCGTAAGGAAGTAAATAAATGTTATTAACAGTAAACAGTGAAGGCGCAATAATTAAACAAGTGTGAATGAATATACATACATACATATATACATACATATATATGCGTAGCCGTAAGTATGTGTTTATGATAGGCTTGAATTATTAAAATTAATAAATAACTTAAGTGGATAAAATATGACATATTCATTAGAATGGATTGGAATGCGAGGTCAGTAATGTTACACAATAGAAGCCAGCCGACCGCAAGGGGATACCGACAGTTGTGTATATATTATACTGGTGTGGGACATATCTAATTGTAGAAGCCGTGGAATTATATACGCTTGCGTATAGATGAGGAATATCCCAGTATGGCCTGCTTTAATCTTTTAGTAGGGGTATTGCCTTGATTGCATTAGGCAATTTAAATCGGATAAGATCGGTGTATGTCGGTGTGGTTGGTACCATATTAGGGAGTATGAGCTGTACATAGGTCGAGAACGTCATCAGGCCTGAGCGGTCAGTGAAAAGATGAGGGTTACACCTAATGGGCTACACCTTCTATTAGTGTAGGTCACGTTAGATCATGCACCGCCATAGTTGTTTACTAGTTTGTTTGTTAGGAGGCAAGGCTAGATAACCCTTAAGAGAGGTCTTTCAAAATGAATGTGGTAGTTTATGGAGCTGAGTCCACAATAGTCCATGGAGCTGAGTCCATAGTCCGTGGAGCCGAGTCCTCTATAGTCCGCGGAGCCGAGTCCACTATAGTTCGAGGAGTTGAGTTCTCTACCGTGGAGCTGAGTCCATAATAGAAAGTAGACAAGTAGAAAATCCATAAGGAAAGATATTATACGGCTAAACTACCGTGACGCCGTTATTAGGCACTTCAAGAAGTTCCTTGGTATGCACGACGATGAGGACGTGATACTGCATTGATGATGGATCTTGACGAGGTGTTGGGTTGTGGATACTAGCGGGGATAGTTCTTGGTCCAATGGGGGACTGTGGTACTTATATACACACATATTTATGTATTTATGATCTACTTCGGGTAGATGGAACGTATTGTATGCATGTAGAGTCAAGACGACTAAGTAAAATAAAAAGACATAACATGTGATGGAAGACAATCAGCATAAATTTGTGTTATGTATAACGTATGAAATTTGGCAGTCACAAGAACGTTATTATGACTCTCTCCTCATTACAATCCACATTACAGCTTTAGACGGACAAGTACTGGTGCAAGGCGGGAACAGTGGAAGGATAGGTTTTGTTATGCATGCTTGGCATTGAAAAGGATACTAGATAATTGAAGTGTCAGTCTTGGTCAGTAACTATATGATTTATTATACACACACACACACACTTCACTATTCCGTTGTGAGTTGTATCGATAGTGCTATGATACGAGTTTATTTATTTGTAGGATGCTAAATACCAATGATCCGATTTCGGTGGACTTGGGTTTTCGATTTAGCAAAAATTCAAGCCCATTGGGGGTGCAGGCTGTTACATTTGGTATTAGAGCTTAGGTTAGTCGATCTTGAAAAATTAGGAAACGTTGAGTGAATGAATTTGTATTTTTCTTATAAATATAAATATATTTTACGTGAAATCCTATAAATTCTGACTATAGAGTAGTTGCAACCATATTTTGAAAAGATGGACACGTCGATTATGAGACAGAGCAATGAAGGAAGTGGAAGATGTATAACTACCCCGACTACGCCACAGAAACAGGTCGTATGGAAAGGCGTTGACTTAAGTAGAGCATGAGTGCAGCATCTGGACAAAAGCTGGATAGCACGTGACTCCCTAGTTGGACCCCGATAGCCCAATGGCTGTATATTCCCGCAGGATTGTCGATTGATGATGTACAGTAGGTTCAAATAAAAGGAAAGTAAGTAGATATCCAAAAACAAGAATTAAACGAGCTCTCAAAGGAAGGCGTATACCAATCACTCCAAGGTGATAGCCGGATTTCAATATTTGGAAAAAGAAGATAAGTCAGCAAGTAAGTAGAAAAGAAAGAAAGTCCAAAAGAACAGACAAATAAAAATCCACTCCGAGACTGACACTTTATGAAAGAATTTAATACAAAGATTAAAGGTATTTTAATATAAAGGTTTGAGAAAATATATAAATAATATATATATTTGAAATGATTTTCAAAAGAATTATCTAAAGGTAGAAAAATCCTATTTTTGAAAAGTAAGTAAATATTATGTTTTCAAACAAATAAAATATCTATGTAATATTTAAATAAAAAAATTTAGAAGAAATAAAAATTAGTTAAATCATAGATTTTAGTAAATATGTTTTATAAAAAGTTAATTCCTTAAAAAAAATAGTAGAGTGTATATAGCTCATTGATTTTTCTAAGATGAAAAAAAATTAAAGTTGCAAATTATTTTTTGGGGTGGACAATAGGAAGTGGTATAAATTAAAAATGAGGGTAAATAGTACGAGAAAGAAGACTAGATCCCGAAAATAAAAATAGTAAGCGAACGCACTATAATGGTTAAATAAGAAGACTGTAAATTAAGAGAAAAACAATTTAAATAAGAGTAGTTTACGTAGAGAAAGGTAATATAAATAAAAACAATATTTGGAATTTGTATAAAATAATGTTAATAATTATAAATAATGTTAGGAGATTATATTAAAAATAATGCTAGTAATCTAATTAGACGCAATATAAGAAATTAAAGGCAAAACTAAGGGAAATAGATAATTCCATAGTTGGGCACATTGATTGCATGTATCTTTTAAAAGCCCCCTATATGCTAATAGAACCTCCTCTAAGGTCGTTAGTGGAGATAGAATAAGTAAAAGGAAAATAGTAGGATGAAAGTGTCCTTTTCTACTTCAGTTTTTATTGTTTAAAATTATAAAAGATGTTTTGGAAACATTGTAAAAAGTATTTTTAGAAGAAATGGTTTGGTATAAGAATTGAGTTTTTTAAAAGCAAAACTTAATAAATGGTTTGAGTTAAAAAATCCCAATTTTAAGAAGTAAAAAATCCTTGTTGAAAAAGAGCTTTAAAAGAAGAAGTTGATTTGAAGAAAAAGTACTTTTAAAAATTTAATTGTAGTTTTAAAAGTTAAGACACCAAGGTTAATTTTGAATTTAATAAAAAGCTTCCAAGTTTGTACTTTTAAAGATAAAATATTTGGGATTAAGTGCTTCAATTGAAGTTTTAAGTTTTTTTAAAAAAGTGACGAATACCAAACCAAAAATTTAATATATGGAGTAGAAAGGGATGACTGTCTAGGTAAGACGGGGTAAAAGATAAGGCCGTGAAGAAAATAACGATGAATGCTGTTAGAGTAACAATAAGGAATCTCCATAGAATGTAAGGAATATTGGTGAGAACCTAGGAATGTTTGATTTGACATATGTGCGAGCCATAAGAAGAACCCATAAATGACTAATGAATGGTATCAAAGTACACTTCTGCGAGTTCTAAAACAAGCTTGTAAAAAGTCAAGGATAAAGAAAGTAAATACCAAAAATTTAAGAATACTATCAAGAGATTTGAATTAAGTGAAGATAGTAATAGAGGGTAATAAGACGACATTGGTAGTCTCAAAGTTAAGGAGGGAAAGATAGAGGGTGGGAAAGTTATTCGGCCAAGTCAATTTGCCAATGAGTTATTCTAAGCGTGCATAATATATATATATTTCTTATCCACTACAGTATGAAGACGCACAGTTTGTACCATAATTTGCTGTGGAAATGGAAGTAATGGATGGACCTTAATGATTGGATGCCAAAAAGAAAAGTTAAGATACGTGGGTTGCAGTGGAACGACATGTTAGAGAAGTTCATTTAATTTTAGTAGGGTGATGGGGCCACAACAACATAAATGTTAGTTGATGTTGAAGGGTAGCTTCCAACAATTGTTTCTTTTAAGTTTATGTTGTAAGCATTTGTTGTTTCTGTTGTATGAAATACATACGACATCATGAGAAATGTTCCTTTTGAAAGTTGGTTTTCTAGTTGGACCGCTATATTAATTGGAAAACTGTAGAAGTAAGAAAATCTCATGTAGACACTTAACTAATGCAAAATAATAAATAAAAGGCTAGAAATTTATAAGATAAATTAGGAAATTTATTAACTACTAAAATAAAGTAATATTAAGTCCCAAAAGCCTTAAAGTTTTGGGAAGATAGATTTTGGCGAGCGAATGACAGAGAAAGTTTGTTGCGAAGACACGGATTAGTGTTCCTATGCCTTAAAAGTCAAAATTTATAAATGAACTTGTGTGTTGGTCACTAATTTAAGATAAAAGAAAAAGTTTTTGAAAATTGAAAATTTACCGTGTGGTAGGATAAAGTCCATTATAGATGTTAAACCGTTAACTAAACCCCGACTGCATGTGATGTTGCATAATTTGTTTTGGCAAAAATTATGTATATACTTCCAAAATTTTTTGTTTAAAATTTTTGGTTTTGGAAAATAAAATGCTTATGTGAAAAGTTTTGAAAAAAAATTTGTGATTGTTAACCCGCCTTTTGGCAAGGCCGCGGACAGATGGATTTAACTTAAACAACTTCACAACTATCGAGACTAAAGTATGATGGGTTCGGTTTAAAATGATGAAGTTCACTTGGATATGCCGTTGGGAAAAGGAGTGGAGAAATTGCATGGCTCGGCCTAGGCAGTTTGGCAGATGTCGCTCGGCATTAGGATGGTTCGGCGTTGGAGGCTGCTCGACATTGGGATGGTTCGGCGTCGGAGGCTGCTCGGCATTGGGATCGTTCGGCATTGGACGAGCGTTCGGCGTAGGTGGATCATTCGGCATTAGAGGATCGTTCGGCATTTAGAGGCGCTCGGCATTAGAGATCGTTCGACATGATGGGCGCTCGGCATTAGAAACCGTTCGGCATCAGACATGGTTCGGCATGACGGAGGTTCGGCATTAAGTATCTTTCGGCATTGGATGGAGCACTCGGCATAAATCTCGTTCGGCATTAGGGAGCGTTCGACATTGGATGGGTCGTTCGGCATACCTCACCACGTTCGGCATACCTCACCACGTTCGGCATACCTCACCTCGCTCGGCATTGCACCTCGCACCTCCATACCCCGGTACCTCGCACCTCGATACCTCTGCACCTCGCACCTCCATACCTCGCACCTCCATGTCTCGGTACCTCGCACCTCGATACCTCGGACCTCCCAACGTTCGGCATGAGGAGATCGTTCGACATTCACACCTTGTTCGGCATTCAGCGTTCGGCATCTATAGTTCGGCATATGGAGACCACTCCATTTGGGCTGAGGTACTCGGCTGCCAGGCCCACCATGGAAGTCCAACCCATCTTTGTCTATAAATAGAGAGGCAGGGGCACAGTAAAAGAGGATCTTCTTTCTGCTCTCTTACTTTCTCTTTTCTAAGGCTAAGGCAACTCTGCCATTTTGTAACTGTAATCGATTATTACAGCAATAAAAAGTAAACTTCTGGAGTGGACGTAGGCTGGAGTTAGCCGAACCACTATAAAATCTGTTGTTCTTTACTGCTTTCATTTCAATTTTAACCGTTCTTCACATTATTACTCTCTACATACATTCTATCTCTGAGCTGTGATTGGTATTTGGTGCTTTCATCCGGATTTGGGGGTTAGTGACCAATTTTGGCGCTAACACTTTGGTGCTTTCACTGAGAAATTGAAACACTCAGGAATTTTAGAGTTAGGAACTTGGATCTTAGAAAGCAATGGCAAGACCACCAACGAAGAGGCAAGCAGTGGAAAGGGGCAATCAGGAAGGAAGTCAGGCGGCATCTTCTAGAGCTGGAGAGGGTCATGCATCCATCTACATAACTCGGGACGAGATGCAAGTGATGATGAATTCTATGCAAGAGCAGATGATGAAACGGCAAGAGGAGATGATGCAGGCTCTTCTTAGGCAATTTGGATAACCAGGAACTGCAGTTGCTCAAGATCGTGGAGCTGGACCAGAGGAACTCAACCAACGGACAGATGGAGTGAATCAGCAGGGGGCAGCTCCCAATCAACAAACAGTTAACAATCTAGATGGACCTAGACTCGGGGGCACACCACCAGGTGATGCTGGACCAGTTCATGGAGGGATACCGGATAACGCCATCGATAGGAATACAGGAGCACGTGATGAAGAATATGTGCCAGAATTTCCTCGGGGACTTGGGGGGCAGTCTGGATTGGTTGGAAACACTGGATTGGCTGACATTATCAGGCGGACTATTCGCGGAGGTCTGACAAACAGGGATTCAGAAAGAGTTAACAAAAGTCCGTTTACCCGGAACATCAGGACAGCTAGGAATCCGTCCGATTTCAAACTACCCACTCTGGAAGTATACAACGGGAAGACGGATCCCACCGACCACTTGATGAGGTACACTAGGCATATGGAAGTGCTGGGGGCAACGGAGGAGGTTATGTTTCCCCCTGTACTTGACTAAAATTGCTGCTATGTGGTTTAGACAACTGGAGGATGGATCCATTGGAACATGGACAGAACTGGTGGACAAGTTCTTAAGTCAGTTTCGAGTTCACATAAAAAGGCCAAAGAACGTGATGACGCTAACGTCAGTCAAACAGGGGGAAGATGAATCGCTCAGGACATTCTTAACTCGATTTAATGCAGCAGTTGCTTCGGTGGATCGGCCAGATCCATCAATGGTTCTGATGGCTGCGGTATCAGGAGTCAGAGATAACTCGGATTTCAAAGTATCATTGGTACGGGACCCACCGTTGGATCTTGGGGAATTCTTTCATGAAGCTGAAAGATTTCTTCGACAAGAGGATGCATGTTTGGACATGAGGTCAAAGGAAGTAAACATGACTAAGGATGGAGGACTACCCGACGAAAGCTCGGGTGGGGGCAAGGATAAAGGGAAAAGGAAGCGCTGGGGAGAACCAAAGTTCTCCACTTACACAGGATTGAACGCAACGTTAGAGCGGATTTTCTTAGATACTCGAGATCGCCTTCCCTATCGAAGGCCATCGAGGAGGGAACCCACAGAACGTGAAAGGGCATCAGGAAGACACTGTCTCTTTCATGACCTGGACGGGCATGTCACTAACAGCTGCCGACATCTAAAGGATATAATCGAGGAGCATATAAGGAATGGTCAGTTGCGACAGTATGTCGGAACTCGGAATGCAGCAGTGGAACAGGAGCAGCCACCGCCTACCTTGAACGACGAGGGCATAAGGTCCAGGAATGGTGGCCGATTGGTCATCAACTAATTTTAATGGTTTGGAATAAGTAACAAACTCCGGGCAAATGGTTAAATCACTTACTCATGTACGGGGTCGGAGATAACCCTCAGGCATGCTCTGAGATGATGGCTTACCGAGACGCCCGGGTTTGCGAAATCTGTTTTTTCCTTTGACTTGGACATTTGCTTTTTCTGGTTTGGTTTTGGAGTTTGGTTTGAACTCCCTGTTTTGCTCGTTTTCTGGTTTGGATTCTGGTTTGGATGTTTGTTTTTTGGTATGGATTTTCGATATGGGTTTCTGGTTTTCTATTTTGGATTTGGATTTCAGATCGGATTTTGATTGGATTTTCTCTGGATTTTGGCTAAAAGGTCGTCGAGTATGGACTATGCTCGGCAAGGGTCCGAAGAGACCAGGATTCGGCCTAGGACTTAGGCCATATATTATCGGTTACTATTTTAGGTCGTCGAGTATGGACTATGCTCGGCAAGGGTCCGAAGTGACCAGGATTCGGCTTAGGACTTAAGCCACGGCATTATTCGACGTTCAGGGACACTGAACCATGAATACCATGGAATTACTTAACGTAGGTCGTCAAGTGTGGATTGTGCTTGGCAAGAACCCGGAGAGGTTACGGATTTGGATATTGGCTATGAATAGCTAAGGATTCGGACAAGGACCCGGAGCGGTCCCGGATTTGGATATCGACCGGGAGAGGTCACGGATATGGTTATAGGTTATTGGATATGGATGGATTGGAACTCGGTAGTCGGGTTCAGATGGATCTGGAATTGGGTAAGGACTTGGTTACTGGATAAGAATCAGACATCGAGTCGGAACAGTCGCGGAAATGGATTAGGATATGGCCGTGGCACTCGGATAAGATGGCTTGGTAATGGATTGGATTATGAATCGGAAAGTATGGATGTGGATAACATACATACTTGGGATATTGGACTTGAGGCTATTCAAAACACACCTTTCACAGCAAGGCATGTTTTGGGGGGCAAGTGTTAACCCGCCTTTTGGCAAGACCGCAGACAGACGGATTTAACTTAAACAACTTCACAACTATCGAGACTAAAGTATGATGGGTTCGGTTTAAAATGATGAAGTTCACTTGGATATGCCGTTGGGAAAAGGAGTGGAGAAATTGCATGGCTCGGCCTAGGTAGTTTGGCAGATGTCGCTCGGCATTAGGATGGTTCGGCGTTGGAGGCTGCTCAACATTGGGATGGTTCGGCGTCGGAGGCTGCTCGACATTGGGATCGTTCGGCATTGGACGAGCGTTCGGCGTAGGTGGATCATTCGGCATTAGAGGATCGTTCGGCATTTAGAGGCGCTCGGCATTAGAGATCGTTCGACATGATGGGCGCTCGGCATTAGAAACCGTTCGGCATCAGACATGGTTCGGCATGACGGAGGTTCGGCGTTAAGTATCGTTCGGCATTGGATGGAGTACTCGGCATAAATCTCGTTCGGCATTAGGGAGTGTTCGACATTGGATGGGTCGTTCGGCATACCTCACCACGTTCGGCATACCTCACCTCGCTCGGCATTGCACCTCGCACCTCCATACCCCGGTACCTCGCAGCTCGATACCTCTACACCTCGCACCTCCATACCTCGCACCTCCATGTCTCGGTACCTCGCACCTCGATACCTCGGTACCTCGGTACCTCGGTACCTCGCACCTCCCAACGTTCGGCATAAGGAGATCGTTCGAAATTCACACCTTGTTCGGCATTCAGCGTTCGGCATCTATAGTTTGGCATATGGAGACCACTCCATTTGGGCTAAGGTACTCGACTGCCAGGCCCACCAGGGAAGTCCAACCCATCTTTGTCTATAAATAGAGAGGTAGGGGCACGGTAAAAGGGGATCTTCTTTCTGCTCTCTTACTTTCTCTTTTCTAAGGCTAAGGCAACTCTGTCATTTTGTAACTGTAATCGATTATTACAGCAATAAAAAGCAAACTTCTGGAGTGGACGTAGGCCGGAGTTAGCCGAACCACTATAAAATATATTGTTCTTTACTGCTTTCATTTCAATTTTAACTGTTCTTCACATTATTACTCTCTACATACATTCTATCTCTGAGCTGTGATTGGTATTTGGTGCTTTCATCCGGATTTGGGGGTTAGTGACCAATTTTGGCACTAACAGTGATGAAGATTTAAAATTTAATCTTTTTCCAGATATTTCAAAAGTTATTTATAAAAGGATTTTTAAGCAGAAAAGAAGAAATTGTGTGAATTTTGAAATGCCACACACTTAGCATAGGGAAAAGTTTACGTGTTGACAAATATGGAATTTACTGTGCAGTAGAAGTGATAGTAAAATAAATTATAGCGAGGAAAAAAAGCTGTTTTAACTATGGAATCTCTTTTTCCATACCTTGTCGGTAGGTGAACAAAACTGATTTTAAAATAACCCTGTTTTAAAATTTTAAAGATTAAGATAAATTTACTTATGCGGACCGTACTTGAAAAGATTGGAATAGAATTAGGGGCAAAAGAGAAAGTTCCAAGGTACAGTGGAAAAAGGGTACACAAGGGAAGGATGAAAATATGAAATTCTCCATCTAGGCCCTTCTTCTGGCATAAGAAAATAGGTTTAAAAAACTGGATTTTTTTAAATTTGGATGTTAGAAATGATATGCTAGGATTTTGGATGGTAGAGATTAGATGCAAAATCGGTTGAACTATACTTGTATTTATAGAAGTGTGGGAAAATTTGGATGCGAAAACATCATAGGTCAAGAACGTCATCGGTCGGGAACGTCATAGTAAATTTGGATGTTAGAAATGGTGTGTTAGGATGTTGGTACCATATTAGGGAGTAGGAGCTGTACATAGATCGAGAACTTCATCGGTCCTGACCGGTCAGCGGAAAGACGAGGGTTACACCTTCTACCAGTGTAGGTCACGTTAGGTCATGCCCCACCATAGTTGTTTGCTAGTTTGTTTGTTAGGAGATAAGACTAGATAACCCTTAAGAGTGGTCTTTCAAACAAATGGGGTAGTCCGTGGAGGTGACTCCATAGTCCGAGGAGCTGAGTCCTTTATAGTTTGTGGAGCTGAGTCCTATATAGTCCGAGGAGTTGAGTCCTCTATAGTCTGTGGAGCCGAGTCCACAATAGGAAGCAGATAAGTAGAAAATCCCTAAGGTGAGATAGAATATGGCTAAACTATTATGATGCCGTTATTAGGCACTACGAGGAGTTCCTTAGTATGCACGACGACGATGACGTGATACTGCGTTGATGATGGATCCTGACGAGGTGCTGGGTTGTGGATACTAGCGGGGATAGTATCTTGGTCCAATGGGGGACTGTGGTACTTATATATTTATATATATACTTATGTAGTTATGGTCTACTTCGAGTAGATGGGGGTAATATTACGCGTGTGGAGTCGAGACGACTAAGTAAAATAAAAAGACAACATGTGATGGAAGGCAATCGGCATAAACTAGTGTTATGTATAAAATACATAATTTACTAGTCACTAGAACATTGTTCTGACCCTCTCCTCATTACAACCAATATGATAGATTTAGACGGATAAGTACTGGTGCAAGGCAGAAGTGGAAGGGCATGTTTCTTTATGCATGCTCGCCAATGACAAGGACACTAGATATTGGAAGTGTCAAACTTGTTCAGTAGCTATATGATTTATTATACTTTACTATTCCGTTGTGAGTTATATCGATAGTGCTCTGATATGCATTTATTTATTTGCAGGATACCAAATCCGATCCGTACTTTGGTGGACTTGGGTTTTCGATTTAGCGAAAATTCGGACCCACTGAAGGGTGGGTTGTTACAGAAGAAAAATAAATAAATTAATATAACCTTCATATTAATTTCTGTACAATAATAATTTATAATTATTTCAATAAATTATTTTTGGTTGAAAACTAAGTGTTGTGGTTGTGTGACTCCCAGGTGTGTACTCAGCCCTCGTTAATATTTAAATAATTAAAATATTAAAGCCTATAAGACTTTTTTGAAGCAATGTAGGGGACATGAGTTCAATTACTTACATGTGAAATCAAATTTATTATCTTTTAAAGCGACACCCTTAAGAAATGATATATTATGCATATTTTCTCTTCATCGTTTCTACATAACTAAGATATCTAGAGCTCAGTTAATGGTTAAAAATCCATGAATATCCATATTTAATTGCATCCAACATTAAAGTTCATGGTTCAATATGATAAAAATAATAGATTAACTGATTTGCTTTGGCCAAAGACTTTAACTTTATGTTGACTACCAATTATGGTGATACTAACCTTCTATTCGAAGAAAATGAATCCTTTCTTGAATAGTATTTCTATGACGACCCGCACTTTCCGACACACCGATCCAAAGCCTAGGGTGACTTTTGGACTCATGTCCGTATCGATAAATACGAGCTGTCGGGGTTTTTAATACATTACAGAGACTAAAGATTTCAAATGTGATTTAAGACATTCTACACTTTCAGATCTCATAACAGAAGGCAACAAAATATAAATATAGTAAATTACCATCTCAAAACACAGTTTCAGAAAACAATATGTAGTCAAATCCAGAGTACACAGAAATACGATACATAGTCTCATAAATACTAAATACCGAATAAGAGATATAGTTACATGGAGAGTAATATAAAATAACATGTCACTCCAATAATGAACTCGCCACTCCACGTACTAATCACGAGACTATCACCCATTTCCCCGTCTTCCTACAGTGGAGAAAAGAAAGGAATATGGGTGGGTCAAACAAAGTCTGATGAATGAGTACATCAATAATATATAGCGATCATATGCAGTTGACTTTAATAATACTCTACGTGATCTAGAGTGTTCTACAAGTGTCCATGAATTACTAGATTTCTTTACATAAGGGGTTTTTAATTTAATACACACCCACACTAACGGCTTGTGCAGTCTCATACGAGGATCGAACAATTAATCAAACCTCAAAAACTAATGATCAGCTAATACCTACTAGAGCTTCTCCAACATAGGATTACTCAACAATTTTTCCTCTATGTGACTACATCTCTTACATTACAACTACGCATAACTATTTCATATAGGTTTCTTCATACTTTCCATATGGAACTAAATTTCCCACAAATACGACTACAGGTAACCTAGCTACGCATTGAGAGGGAGCCCACAATGCTGACTCGCCGAAGTGTCTCATCGTTTTCATCCGTGTCCACCTCTCAATCATAGCATACGCCTCTTATTGCACGTGCCTGAATCCAATAACAACACAACATCACGTCACATCATTCCTGAATACCAAGGAACTCCCATTGTGCCGGACCCACACACTTCATTAAGCATTAGTCAGTGTCGCGCATTGACTGTAGAACTTTTTGTGAGTGCCGTTTGCAATAATCACAACTATTCGAATATCGACCCCTGCTAGATAAATAACATTTACCCAGTCCCGCAAAGTCCTAGTGTCACCTCATAGGGAATTAGCTTCCCTACTTTTTTTTTGAAAATGGGTTAATTAATTAAAAAGTTGGGCTTTGCGGCCCAAAGCGGCAAAATACAGACTCGTAAAAGATATTACACAATAGAGCGCTCATCCGACAAACTTCACCAGACAAAACAATCTCCCGCAACTAAAACCTTCCATTTTTAGGGTTATGGCGGCTCCCAATTCCCTAATTGAACTCGTTCGTTCAATTCCTTCATCATCAACATCTCCATTAATTGTTCTTCTTGTTCCGTTGCAATGGTAAGGATTTTCTTCGGTATCCGCCCAATAATTAGGCTAATATCTCTGTTTACCTGTTTCGTGAGAGAATTAGCTTCCCTACTCCTAACATCCATATATATAATATACACTACTAACTAATTTATTTACAACCTGGGCCTTAGGCTTGGAAACACCAACCAGTCGACTGCCTACTCCTAGAGCGGTGACCGCTTGTTGTTAACCGCTCTAGTTATTGTGGTCAATCGGTCGTGGAGAAAATTTTAGGTTAATTTGTTCATTGTTCGATTTTTGATTAATTACTGTTTAATTTTGTTCGTTCTTAAATCTCAACAGTAACTTATAGTTTTCATGTTTAACAATTTATGTGAAATCAAAGTGATATTTATCTAAACTCCTAATTAGTTTCAATTTACGGTAATCAGTTTAATCTAGGGTTTAACATCCATTTTATCAGGTTATATTAATAGATTATAGGGATTTCTACTTCACTAGAAACGGGTTTAACCTAGATCAATTCCTATTTTAACAAGTTTACACCAACTTAATTTATAATTCAATTTCTGATTTAAACAATATGATTCCTTAATTTAGTTTTCTAACAACCTAGATCAGATAGGGTATATTAAAATTAACTACATATAATCAACTTATTAAAAATATACTCACTCACTTTAGATCCAATCTCTCTTTAAATCCCATTTGAAAATCTTTCCCCCATTTGTTTTCTCTTCGCTTGATTCGTCCATCTTTATCTCTTTTACTTTTACTTTATTTTATTTTTGAAGAATTTAGGTTTGGAGTGGAAAGAATTTGGCAGAGTTTCAGTGTAGCAGACTAATTTTTACGAATTAGGGTTTACATTAGCTATGTATTTATAGGGTTTTAGATTAGTATTGACCATTGATCAACCCTTGAGAATCTTTGGTTTCATCTTGTACGCTAATCATTTACTTCTAACCTAATAAAAATATTACATTAAATCCAGATTGCTGGCCGCCCATTTTCGATCTGAAGCTTTTGCCGGTCAATCGCTAGGTCCTCAATATTCGACCGCTACATGTCGATCACTGTTTTTATTTTTATTAATTGATTTCTTAACATTTATTTCTTTCTTAATTTACCTATTTAATAATTTTCAATTACGAATTTTCAAATGTTTATAACTTCTTCATATTGGCTTTGATTTCAAAGTGTTATATATTAAAATCGTCCAGGAAATCGCTACGAACGCAACAGTGCAAGTTTCATAGTCAAATTTGTATGTTTGTAAAAATTCCACTTATTATATTTAAATTTAATTCTTTTATTAAATTTTCACTTAAATTTCAGGGTGTTACATTCTCCTCCCCGAAAAAGATTTCGTCTCTGAAATCTCCAAGGATGGAAAAATGCAACTCGTACATGCAACAATCAATAACTACAACCATCTACTCATCCATTATCTACTGAGAATCATTGTCCTTAGCTAAATTTCTAATACAGTATGTACATGCAAACGTGGAATGCACATAAACCTATACTAATACAAAGAGTGGATAGTCTCCTGATCTAGTTAACGACCTGTTATGCAAATGCTTATGACAAAATCAAGCCCAAGCCCACTTCATGTTCTAGAACTTTGTCCTTTACTCTATTCTATAACCCGTTCCCAAAAAAATAAAAATCCGCTTCATATTTTCACCCTAATTACAGAAATCATGACTGTATAAAAAATAATAATAAGATGACACGCATGAAGGTATTTGGAGGTGCGACATCAGGTCGGAGGCGTTTGGGCACGCAGTTACTGGAGGCTTGATCGAGTCGTAATGTGACGAAGCTACGACCTGGTATTTGTCACGATCGATTTTAAGGCAGCGTCGATGTTGGGGATATGCGAGCATGAAACAGGGAGAGGCAAGTTCGACGAAAGTGGGTGTGGCAGGCCGAGTGCAAAATTGAAGATGACAGGGCGATTATGGTGATTATGGCATAGTGGCAGTTGCTAGTGATGATAACAGAGATGACAATGATGACTGGCGATGGTAGTAGGAAAGGCATTCACTAATTTGGTAGAACGAGCGTCAATTTAGTGAGTTTTCTCACTCACAATTATGTGTACATCATTTACTTATGCGTAATCACTTATATATTTACCCGTTTAGATTGGATGGATGGATTATTGATTGTTGGATTGAATTAATCAGTTGAATTGATAGTTTGGTATATTGAATTGAATGTGTAAATATATTTATATTCAAAAATAAGATCAAATATACCCAAACCTAAACTCTAATATAAACATATTAAATTAGGCCTGTCAATGCGTACCCGAAAAATCCGAAATCCGTTCTTATCCATATTCAAAATATGAAAAATTATCCGATATCCAAAAAAACGGATACAGATATGACCATATCCGTATTCGATAATTATCCATTCGGTTTTTATAAAGATTATAGTTTTTTTGTATTTTAGTACATAAAATGATTCTCGTTTACTATTTTATCCAAATAAAAAAATTAATATGCATTTAAAAATTAATGTTTACCGCTTAAAATTATTTTTCTTAGTATATTTATTATTTTTTGTATATTTAGTACAACAATGGATTTATAATAAACCAAAATTTTCTATTTATTTGTATAGATTTATTGGTTGTAAACCGATCAAAGAATATTTGAAAATATCTCATATCCGTTCGCATCCGCAAATACATATATCCGATATCCAAAAATAATTTTGGATACGGATACGGATATGGGTCTATCCATATTTGAAATTTTTCGTTTACACATTTGTATTAAATATTATAAATATATAAGAAAATGTCTAAAAGATAAATAAATTAATAAAGTAAAATTCATTGTATTATTTAAATGGTCTTCAATTATTAATTTATAAAAGGATAAAATTTTAAGATATATACATAATTCAAGTTTTGAAATTATATTTAATTGATTACAAATAAATTAAATTAATTTGAATGCTTACAATTATTTAAAATAGTATTTAATCATATTAAGTAACGAAAGAATTCCTATATATAATATTTAGCTTTACAAACTATTTTGTGAATTTAAAATGAAAGAATTGAATTTCAAATGTTATTAGTGAAGATTTAATTACTGATTATTTATATAAAAGAGTGAGAAATTATTTATTTATTGTAAATATCAAACCATACTGAATTTAGATGATTATTTAAATTATCCTAGAATATGAATTTATTATCAATCTCTTAGTATTTATTTTGTTATATAAAAATTATATGTTGTGAATGATTTATTCTTAAGTATTGAATTGTTTGTTTATTTATTTGAATAAACTACATTTATATTAGTTTCCTGACCATTTTTTTCTAGTATATTGAATTGGTTCATATGAAGATTCACCGTTGAGATGAGTTTGATTGGTGTTTTTAATATGATACGGCGACGACATCTTTGTTATAATTTAATTGTATTTAATTCGGTATGACGAGAAATCTAAATAAACAGAATTATAATACCGTTTGAGATGAGGTATTCGGTAATATTTCTTCGGTTGTACTTTGGACTCGTTATACAGAACACTGGATAGTTTGTGTATAGTTTATATGCGGTGGATAAACTTTTGAGTACCACGCAGTGGTATGGGACGCTGTTGTGATATTTATTCGATTATTCATTGGAAATAGATGACACTCATGTGACGGGAATGGAGTGGATAATGTGAGGAGATACGTAGTGATATATGGCTACATACCTATAGACAGTGAGATTTCAGGTCTATATGTATTGGTTCTATATGCCACTAGTACGATGTACTCTTATTATATTTATTTGAGAGGGCCAGATGACCAGTATCCACCCTGGCGGCCTGATCGTGGGGTCGCACCAAAGATCTGTGACACCTTATATGTGTGTATATATATAGCTTAGTGCTTCAGCTTTGTGCTACCCTTATGCGTGAATTAGCCCCTTGTGTCACTAGGCCACCAGTCTGTTACCTATATGGGCATTTGTAGTGTAACTTAAGGTCCTTGCGTTGACGAGCATACCGGTGAATACGTGTCACGATAACTGAGAGATAACTAAAGACTGTAGAGACTTAATGTCTCTAGAGTTTTCTTAGTGCTACCAGTCTCCCTTCTGGTACCGACGAATTAGTAGATTGACATATACGATTGATACATCTCACTATTGTATTGATATGTGCCGGGTGCACATATACTGTTATATAGATAACTCTACTTGGGACTTCCTATCTGTCATACAGTCATTTCCCGTCACGATACTTTCCGATAGATGACATGAGGAGATGAGATTATACCTAAAATTTATGATCAGCGTATAGTGGATTCTCATTTGTGTTGATATCCAACCTATCATTTTTGATATTTGATGATGTTTTATTAAGATTGAGAGTTATATTTGGGCAATGCTTCGTGCTAGCCTGATTATACTTAGTGGTATCTCACTTTTTGATGTTTTTTGGATTTGATGATGTTTTCTAGATATGAGTGATTCACTCATTTGAGTTGATTCTGTGATTTCTGATTAGATGTGTTTCTATATGGGTGATGACACCTTTTGATATCAACATCAGTGATTTTATATGGTTTCGAGCCATTTATGAGATTTGATTTCATGATGATTGTTTATGGTATTATTTATTTATTTCAGGCACACATATCCATAACGATATACACACATTGACCTATTATTGGATGATTTGAGTATCTCTGATAGTAATATTATATTATTATTCTCTGTTTACACTGTATACCCTTATAGTAAATTCTTGATTAGACATAGTCTGACCCGTGTATTATTTATGTAATACTCGGGTCAGTCCGAGAAATTTCAGCTGCAGGGACGACATGACCAGCATGTATTTTAGTTGACTTAGAGGAGACATATATTAAGACTATTATTTGATACTTGTATAACGTTAACTCATTGTATATCTTTGACACTGTCTTGTATATTAATTGTTCATCACATTACATTGAGATAGTTGACATTTGAGATGAGTTATACACTTATTATATTATTGCATTATATATAGTATATATTATCGCTGCGATGGACTCTGTGATCTCTGTTATTTACTATATATTGAGTATTGTTCTATCCTGGAGGCACACGTGACTATTGCTTTGCACCGATATCATGTACGTATAGATGAGCTATTTATTTGACGTTTTAATACGTACCAGTGTTAGTCCAAAGGAATATTCATATGCGTACTTCATATAACCTCATTCTCCGTATTATCTGACAATATTACTTCATAATACTCTTAGATAGTATAGGTATAGAGGTGAGATATTTACAGTTGGTACCAGAGCAGGTTTAGAACAATACGTCGTATATTAGAGACACGAGTCGAGACCTTAGATGAGACTTAGAGTCCCTGTCCCTTGGGTGTGTTGGGTAATTTTCTATAATAAGAGATAGTGTGTGTGTGATGATTATTGGGGTAATCATCAAGCTAGGGACGTATTTGTGGTTTTACAAATATATGTATTTAAATATATAATTAATTTCTTTTCTTTTCAGTATAAAGTATAAAATGGTTGGAGTAGCAAGGACGGAAGGAGTTAGTCCAACCGGTAGCACTTGTATTTATGATTTTAGGCGGTTTAATATTGCATTGTGACAAGCACCATTGTCCAAGTGGTTAAGTGATTCGGCTTTGGTGCGAGAGGTCACAAGTTCAAAACTTGCGTAACATGATTCGAACGTTTATTGACATGTAATATGTTGTATATAAAGTGCCATTTCAAAAAAAAGCATTGTGATGTTTGGTTTGGTATTGTAGTTGAGTTTTGACTTGATTTAGATCAGAGTGCGCAACGAATGCTAATAGATAGCTTTCCGCTGAAGACGTTTGCTTGTTTGACTGGTTGATATGTGTTTGATTGTATTGTAATTGATGATTGTTGAATTGTATGTATATATGAGTTTTGAAATCTAATATTTCATTTCGAATAAGCATATGATTTAATAAAACATAAATAATATTTTATATAGTAATTGAAAATACTTTAACAATTTATTTTAATGTTAATTTGTCTGTTGAGTACTTTAAGAATTCTGGTCGATGCATCTGACTAACGTTATTGATAGAGATTTCTAAACAGTAGGACGAGACATTTGAACACTGTGTTTTGAGTAATATTTTAGAGTTTTGGAAAGTGTTCTAAATGATAGTCGGGAAAAAAAACTTTTGCTATTCTTTCGATTATTTCTATCTATATATCCATGGTTCATGTATAAACATATATGTATGTATGTATATGGTCCACTAAAAATTGACATTTTTAGTGTGTGTATGTGTACGAATGTATAGTGCATATACATGAATCCTATACATGTATTTGAAAAATTAAATGAAAACAATATTTATATTGTCATTGAGATAAAATCCAACTACACTTTAAGAGATTGTTAGATTTTCTTATGCAAAATGGTTTCTGGTTAAAATAATAATAAGGTTTGACAGATAATTTCAGTTTTAACATTAATTTGTTTCTATTGTGATTCTCTAAAAGTTACTACATATTTGTACTACATAACTTATTCAGTTACATTACTAAGTAATTTATCAAATTACATAACATGACAAATTCATCTTGAAATTGACCAGAGTACATTTAGATTCAAGCTAGTAAACATGTTAACCAAGCATTTAATGATTTTTTACAAGCAACTTGTATGGCTGTCGATTTGATTTCAGTTATTGTGTTTTTAACTTGTTATTGTCCTTTATTTTCCATACATTTGATGAATGTAGATGCATTATGTCAACAACATGAAAATCTTATTTTCCCATGTACCGGTCATTATGCGGAGACATTATGTCAACAGCCACCTAGGACAAATTTTCAATTTAAAAAATAAATGAATAAATAATTTAAACATCACGTGTTAAATAATAACTTGGGTGAAGTTTTTATGTGGCATGAATTTAGATTTGCAACATTGTGGTCATAGATTGTGAATTTTTGGAATGGTAGCTACCCCACTTATACTATTGCAATAAATTTGCAACGTTATAGTCATGAATGGAGAAATCCTGCATGAAGCCTCCTTAAATTCCCCTTTATTGTAGGCGAACTTATATGCATCAAATATGTCAAGTAAAATTTAAAATTGTAAATGCGATCTACTGAGATCAATTTGAAGATTAAAAAAAATGCTTAGTGGCAAGTTAAACCAATATTTATATAGAGCTCCAAGTGGAATTCATTATTATTGATGCATTTAACCATTGCATATCTCATTCTTACAACCAAAGAGAGAAAATTTCCCTAAAGTGGGAATTGGAATTTCAGTTCTTATATGCACTCTTCTTAGAAAATATATTAGTTACATCTATTGTTGTTAACAATATCATGATGAATTTAAAGGTGATTATATTTCCTTTTTTTTGTCCACTGGTGCACCTATTGGTTGTTGCTTCACAATAGCCAATAGGGAAAATATATGATTAAATTGCAGGTGTAAGAGAAACGTTCTCATTTAGTTACTGATATAAATTGAAGTTTGGATCTATGAACATGTGGTTGCTACTGAACTTGTTAATATCAATGTGCAATTGCTGCTTTTGTCAAGTATGAATCAACATTGCCAAATTTCAGGTTGTTCTATCTGTAACACAGATATAACATGTACTGAAGGTATTGATAAATGTAAACATGGAATGAAACACATTATATTTCTTGAAATGAAGCCTAAATTAGCAACACTAATTACTAAAGACGGTGATGGTGGATAAGCTAAAGGAGGAGTGAAGTTCATGATAACAGATGATCTAGTATTTTCTCCAGGTTCACCGTTAAGTATAATGCAAATTATCAAAAAACGTAAATTCATTGTTGAGAGGAGAAAGAAGTAATGCTTGGTGAAAACATGGCATTGTAGCTTCTGAAAGCTTGCTTGACATCTAAGAATCCTTTGATCGATGTGTTTGGAGCGTAGGAGGTTTGCATTTAGCAGCATGATAGAGATTTTAATTCCTTTTATTTCCTGTTGATTCTTTTTTTTAACCACTGCTAATGCACTGAAATCAAATTAGTACACCAATTCAATTTTTAGAAGAAAAATAAATAAATAAAATAAATAAATTAATAATTAAAAAAAATCGTTAATTGAATCTATTTAAAATAATCACATACGATAAGAGAGTTGGAATAAGAGCCACATAGAGGATTGAGCAGTTGAATTTGATAGAAAGTTGTTGTTAAGGGGAAATTCAGGGCTGTGTTGTTTGACGTTTCTCTATAAGGAATTGAGATGACGCAATTTTTATAGGGGAAATTAATTTAAAGGACAAAAATTTGTATATTTTTAGCCTCAAGGACACAACATCAATATTTTAACCACAAGGACAAACATTCTTCTAAAAATTAATCACAAGGACAAACATTTTTTCAAAATTATTCATAAGGACAAACATTCTTTCAAAACTGCTACCGAACTAAAAACTGATACCTAAAAACTGCTACCGATAACTACAAACTGATACCTAAAAACTGCTATCGATAACTAAAAACTGATACCTAAAGAAAGTTGTCCTTCAGGCAAAAATACTGAAGGTCCGTCCTTGAGGCTAAAATGCTGGAAAATTTTGTCCTTCACAGTAATTTCCTGATTTTTATAAGGGTGGAAGTTTGTAACAGCATGCTTTCCACGTCGTTATAATACGTAAATTTAATTGAAATAAAATTGTTCGAATTCGATATTTGATGATTAATATTTTGAAAACAAATTTTTGTTAATTAAATTCTTTTTAATAAAAGATTTTGATTTAATAAATTGCATCAAATTAATAAATTCTTTTCAGGTAATTTACTAAAACTAAATAAAATGTTTTACCGATATAAAATATTTTTGAAATGTAAAATAATTTGAACTAGATTGAAGTATATTTATAAATAAATATTAAGAATTTAAATTTAAATTTGAATGGAAAAATAAAAATCCGAATGCATTAGAATTTACGGCCCGAACAAATCAAGCCCAAGCCCACTTCCTATTCTAAAACTCTCTCCTTTACTCTATTCTATAATTCGTTCCCAAAAAAAATCAAAACCCACCTCATATTTTCACTCTAATTCCCTAATTACATAAATCATGACTCTATATATATAAAAAATAAGATGACATGCATGAAGGCGTTTGGATACGTGACATCAGGTCGAAGGCATCTGGGCACATGGTTACTGGAAGGCACGAGCGAGTCGCGATGTGATGAAGCCGCAAATTGGAATTTGTCACGATCGATTTTAGGGTAGCGTCGACATTGGGGATACATGAGCATGAAAAGAGGAGAGGCTAGTTCGACGATAGTGGGTGTGGCTGGACGAGTGCGAAATTGAAGATGATAGGGTGGTAATGGTGATTCTAGCATAGTGGCGATTGCCGGTGATGATAACAGAGATGTCACTAATGATTAATAATGGTAGCGGCAAAGGAATTCACTAATTTGGTAGAATCGGTGAGTTTTCTCACCGACAATTATGTCTACATCATTTATTTATGTGTAATCACTCATATGTCACCCGTTTAGATTAGATGGATGGATTATTGATTGTTGGATTGAATTAATCTATTAAATTGATCGTTTAGTATAGTGAATTGAATGTATGAACTGTGTAAATATATTTATATTTAAAAATAAATTCAGTCAAATATATCCATACCTAAACTCTAATATATACTTATTAAAAATTATAAATATATAAGAAAATGAATATAAGATAAATAAATTAATAAAGTAAAATTCATTATATTATTTAAATGGTTTTAATTATTGTTTTATAAAATGGTAAAATTTTAAGATATATACATAATTTAAGTATTGAAATTATATTTAATTTATTACAAATAAATGAAGTTAATTTGAATGCTTACAATTATTTAAAATAGTATTTAATCATAGTAAATTACGAAAGAATTCCTATATATAATATTTAGCTTTACAAACTATTTTGTGAATTTAAAATGAAAGAATTGAATTTCAAATGTTATTAGTGAAGGTTTAATTACTGATTATTTATATAAAAGACCGAGAAATTATTTATTTATTTTAATAATAAATTTATAATAGAATTCAATTATTTGTTAATTCTAGAATATGTTTTTGTTGCTTATTTCTAAGTATTTATTTTTATATAAGATAAAATGTTGTGAATGATTATTTTCAGGTATTGATTTGAAATGTGTTTTCTAACGTTATTAGTGAATATTTAATAATCGACTAATTTTATATAAGGCTGAGAAATTAGTTAATTGAAAATATCAAACCATATTGAATTTAGAAGATTATTTAAATTATTCTAGAATATGAATTTTTTACCCATCTCATAGTATTTATTTTGTTATATAAAAATTATATGTTGTGAATGATTTATTCTTAAGTATTGAATTGTTTATTTATTTGTTTGAATAAACTACATTTATATTAGTTTCCTGATCATTCTTTTCTAGTATATTGAATTGGTTCATATGAATGATTCACAGTTAAGATGAGTTTGATTGGTGTTTTTAATATGATATGGTGATGACATCTTTGTTATGATGTAATTGTATTTAATTCTCTATGATAAGAAATCTAAATAAACAGAGTTATAATACCGTTTATGATGGGGCGTTCAATAATATTTCTCCGGTTATTCTTTGGACTTGTTATATAGAATACTGGATAGTTTGAGTGTAGTTGATAAGCAATGAATAAACGTTTGAGAATCATGCAGTGGTATGGGACGCGGTTGTGATATTTATTCGATTATTCATTGTAAGTAGATGACACGCATGTGACGGGAATGGAGTGGATAGTGTGAGGTGATACGTAGTGATATATTGCTACGTGTATATAGATAGTGAGACTTCGGGTCTATATGTATTGGTTCTATATGCCACTATTACGATGTATTCCTATTATGTTTGTTGAAGAGAACCAGATGGCCAGTATCCACCCTGGCGGCCTGATCGTGGGGTCGTACCCCAGATCCGCGGCACCTTATATATATATATATATCTTAGTGCTTCAGCTTTGTGCTACCCTTATGCGTGCATTAGCCCTTTGTGTCACTAGGCCAGCAGTCTGTTGCCTGTATGGGCATTTGTAGTGTCGTGACTTATGGTCCTCGCGTTGACGAGCACACTAGTGGATACGTGTCACGATGACTAAGAGGTAACTAAAGACTGTATAGACTTAGTGTATCTAGAGCTTGCTTAGTGCTATCACTCACCCTTCTGGTACCGACGAAGTAGTAGATTGACATAAACGATTGATACATCTCACTGTGCTATTGATATGTGTTGGGTGCACATATACTGTTATATAGATGCCTCTACTTGGGACTTCATATTTGTCGTACAGTCATTTTCCGTAACGATACTTTATGATAGATAGATACAAGGAGATGAGATTATACCTGATATTTATGATCAGAGTATAATGGATTCTCATTTGTGTTGATAGGCAACCTATCCTATTTAATCTATTGATGATGTTTTATTGAGATTGAGAGTTATATTTGGGCAATGCTTCGTGCTAGCCTGATTATACTTGGTGATATCTCACTTATTGATGTTTTCTGGATACGAGTGGTTCACCTATTTAAGTTGATTCTGTGATTTCTGATTAGATGTGTTTCTATATGGGTGATGACATCTTTTGATATCAGTGTTGGTAATCTTACATGGTTTTGAGCCATTTATGAGATGTGATGTCTTGATGATTATTTATGGTATTATATATTTGTTTTAGGCACACATATCCATAATCATATACACACATTGACCTATTATTGGATGATTTGAGTATCTCTGATAGTAACATTATATTATTATTTCTTGTTTACAATGTATACCGTTATAGTAGATTCTTGATTAGACATAGTCTGATCCGTGTGTTATTTATGTAATACTTGGGTTAGTCCTAGACGTTTCAGGTACAGGGACAGGATGACTAGCATGTATTTTAGTGGATTTAGAGGAGACGTATATTAAGACTGTTATTTGATACTTGTATAACATTGACTCATTATATATCTTTGACACAGTCTTGTATATTGACTGCTATTCTTGTCCACCTCCTCTAGCCGACTCAGTCGACTACAACAACTGTATTATGCAAGCACTTTCGCAAGTGCGACACATGGAAAACGTCATATACTCCCGCTAACTTCTCAGGAAGCTTCACTCTATAAGCTAACTTCCCCACCAAATAGTAATCGAAAATTGCACTGCAAACCTCGCTGCTAGCTTTCCCGAACTACCAAATCTCATAACGAGCCTAAGCAGCGAGACCTTCACAGACATCTTGTCGCCCACTGCAAACTCCGACTCCTTACGTCTCTTGTCAATGTAAGATTTTTGCCTATCCTATGCAGTTTTCATCCTCCTACGAATTAAGTCTACCTTCTCTGATGTCTCCCTCACCATGTCCGGGCCAACTAAAATCCTATCTATAGTGTCCCACAAACACGACCGTGATCTACTGGTCTTCCATATAACGCCTCTAATGGTGCCATCCCAATGCTCGCATGATGGCTGTTATTATAGGTGAATTCCACTAGTGGCAAATGATCCTCCCAAGAGCCTCTAATATCCAATATGCACGTCCGAAGTAAGTCCTCCAACACCTGGTTTGCTCTCTTCGTCCGTCCGTCTGTGGTGATAAGAAGTACTTAAGCTCAACTCAGTGCCTAGAGCCTCCTGTAGACTCCTTCAAAAATCGCTAGCGAAAAGCAGATCTTGATTGCTAAAGATGCTAGAAGGAACTCCATGTAACCTAACGATCTCTCTCATGTATAGTGCCGTTAACGACGCCGCGGTCTTCATACTCCTTACTAGAATTAAATGAGCGCATATGGTCATTCGATCAACCTTGACCCAAATACTTTCATTTCCTCTTCTACTCCTAGGTAGTCCATTAGTGAAGTCCACAGAAATACTCTCCCACTTCCACTGAGGAATGTCTAACAACTACAACAATCCTCCTGGCTTCTTCTTCTCTGCCTTTACCCTCCGCAAGTCGTACATCGGGCAACATACTCCGCCATATGATTCTTTATACCAGGCCAATAAAAGACTCACTTCATGTCACGATACATATTGTCCCTGTCAGGATGAATGGTCATCCTAGTGCGATGAGACTCTGCTAGTACCGTGTCGATCAAATCCATAATGAGAGGAACACATAATCTACTATCCTTCCGTAACCATCCCTTCGAGTCAACTACATAACGCCTCAAATGGATTGTCTATTCTCCTCTACTAATCCTCTCAAAGATATTTGATAGCTCCTTGTCTTGCTTCTAACTCGACCCTATGCGATCCATAAGTGTAGGTTGTACGTCCATAACTACTAACAATCCTGGAGTAATATCTGATGATGGTCAAAAATTGAATGTAGAGATGCACTCCAAATGCTTCCACTCTAAGAAGAAAGGACTCAATAATGTATGCTACCTACTCAAGGCATCAGCCACCACATTGCCCTTGCCTGGAGTATATGAGATATCGAAATCATACGATGCCAAAAACTCCATCCACCTCTGCTAGCTTAAATTCAAGTCATTCTGGGAGAACAAGTACTTCGGAGACTTATGATCTGTATATAGCTCAAACCGCTCTTCTAATAGATAATGTCTCTATGACTTGAGTGCAAAGACAATGGCCGCCAACTCAAGATCATGGATATGATAGTTTCTCTCGTGGACCTTTAATTTTATACCAGCGTAGCTCACCACTCTCCCTTCCCACATCAAGACCGCGTCCAACCCCATACCATAAGCATTGGTATACTATAAATGGCTTCATACTATCGGGTAATACCAAAACAAGTGCACCAGTCAATGCCTCCTTCAGCTTAATAAAAGCATCCTCACACTTCACGTCCCATGAGAAAACTAAATTCTTCATGGTGAGGCGGGTCATAGGGGCAGAGAACTTCGCGAAGTCCTTAATGAACTTCCTATAGTAACTTGCTAAACCAAGGAAACTCCTCAGTTCCATAGCATTCTTCGGCACATCCAATCCTAAACTGCAGCAACTTTACTAGGACCGACCGCCATCCACTTTCCGAGCCAATGTATCCCAGAAAGCATACCTCCTCGCGCCAAAAGCGACACTTAGAAAACTTCGCCTTCAACTTATGCTCACAGAGTGTATTAAGCACTTCTTCCAAATGCAACCTATGCTCCTTCTCGCTCCTCGAATAGACCAAAATGTCATCCATAAATACCACCATGAACTTATTAAGCAACCCTTTGCAAACTCGGCTCATCAGATCAACAAAGTAGGCGGGTGCATTGGTCAGTCTGAAGGGCATGACTAACCACTCATAAAGTCCATCTGGTGTACAAAAAGCAGTCTTCTAAATACTATCCTCAGCTACACACAACTTATGGAATCTAATAGCCAAATCAAGTTGTGGGAACACCATCTCTCCAACCAACTGATAAAAGAGATTGTCTATATGAGGTAATGGGTTTCTTTTTTGTCAGCTTATTTAGCTCTATATAATCGATGCAAAGCTCAGAGAACCATCTGCCTTGGTTGCAAAGACAAGTGGTGCTTCCCATTCTGAAATACTCATCAGAATGAAACCCTTCTCTAACAGCTCATTCACCTGGTTGTTCAACTCGCGTCTCTCCTTTGGAGCCATATGCCGCAAGCGTAAGGCAACAGGTCTGACATTCTCTACAAGATAAATTCAAAATGGGGGTGGGAGACCGGTAACCTCGAAAAAGACATTTAGGTAAACACTAACTACAGCCGCTAAATCTAACTCGTCATGTGATAGGTCCAATGAATATAGGTAACTCAACTGAACCTCTAGGATCACAATAATCCTTTAGACTGCGCCCACTACAAGTACCGAACCTAACAACCTTCCTATAAAAATCTAGGATAGCCCTATACATCATTATCCAACCATGCCCAAAATCAACCCAAACGCATAAAATCCTAAGACAAAATCATCACAATCAAACTTGACCCCCAAAATAAATAAGTTCAAACCCCTACATATCATATACAAATAAGCCGATTCTCCAATAGGGTTTGATACAACCACAGGGTCTATAACTATGTAGTGTCTAAGTGTAACTCATCTACAAGTCTACTCGAGATAAAAGAGTGTGATGCCCCCATGTGAAATAAAATATGAATGGATAAACCAGATAGAGTTAACACACCTTCAATCATGACTTTCTTCCTATTGTCCGCTACTAGAGGCACACTCGAGATAGGAACTACGTCCAGTGCGTAAACTGGAACCACCTGGGTAGAGGCCTTTTTAGGTGCTGGATACTCCTGCCTCATGTGCTTGAATTGATTGCAATTGTAACATTTAAACTTCAAACCATTTTCCTTGTACTCTTTCGTAGAATGCCCCTTCTTGCCACACTTCCTTCAGTGCATATCCTACTTATTAATCTTTCCCTTAGTTCCTCCTCCACTCATGCTCTGATTCTACCGTGGCACCTTCCTTCCAGACTTCTTGGGTTCTTCTTTCGCTTCCTCCTTAGAGATAGTATTCAGCAAGGACATCTCCATTAGACCCTCATACGTCGCAGCCATGGGGATATGACTAAGAGCCAAATCTTGAAGAGGTTGATTCAGCCCCTTAGTGAACTTCAAAGCCTTCTTGTGAGGGATATTAATCATCTCCATCTCAAACCTAGCCAACTCAATGAACTGATTCACATACTCTTTTACTGACATGTCTCCTTACTTCAAATGAATAAACTTCACTCCCTCTTCAGCTCTAGAAAGAAACTTCATCTCAAAACCTCTCTTAAACTCCCTCCAAGTGATCACTTCCCCATCGGTCTCTGCCTCAACTACATCCCACCAATTCAAGGCATCTCCATAAAGATACCAAGCATCAAGCTGTCTCCTTACATAATCCCTCAGACCCATTAGATCAAAAATCCTCTCACATGTACGAATTCATATCCTTGAATCTACATATGACTCGGTCCCCACGTACGGCTTCCTTCCCAAGCTCACAAAATGCTTACATAACTGAGAAAAATTGGCGGCAATTGGGTGAGCAGGAACTGCACCTAGGGCTCGCTCCATAGGTCCTCTATTAGGATTAAGCTTGGCTTGCCCCCTTTCCTGAAGATACCGACGGAAACAAGGCGGGACGTTTACGCCCGAAATCTCAACCGCATCACCTGAGCCTGAATCGCTCATGTTCTATCTATGATTTAGGAATTTATTAGCAACTTTTCACAGATAGTTTTGCAAGAATAAGGGAAAGAGTTATTCATGTTATATTTATATAAAATCTTTTGAAAAGATTTTATCCATACATACATACATATACACTTTGGAAACTTATTTTGAAAAGCTTTTTGGAAAACCTTTTGAAAAATATTTGAAAAACCTTTTCTTTTCGAAAAACTTTTTCAGGTACGTTCTCTTATACGCCCCTAATCCCTAAGGAATATCAAACCTAGGCTCTAATACCAACTATGACAACCCGCACTTCCCAACACATTGATCCAAAGCTTAGAGTGACTTTCAGACTTGCGTCGGTGCCAAAAAAATATGAGCTGTCGAGGTTTTTAATACAATACAAAGACTAAAGATTATGGATATGATCCTGTGTAGTTAATGCCCCGCTATTACCCCGCTATAACCCCGCTATATCTCATAGCGGATATCTACCGCTACGATTTTTCCATATAGCCCCCAAATATAGCCTTTCCGCTTTAAGCCCCGCTATTTTCGCTATATCCCATTATTCCCGCTATATTCCGCTATGTCCGCTATATCTTCTTTAAAAAAATGAATTGAGAAATGAGATTTATACATTATAAAAATTATGAAATTAATTTATTTGATTTAATTTTTAATATATTTTCAGAAATGAAAATACTCTAATAATCAACTAAATTCAACTATGTTATATAATAGTTTTACATTTATTTAAAGTATATTTTCGCACACATTTTTATTTAAAATTATTTATGTATTAATTATAATTCAATTGAATGTTAATTTTTCATTTAATTACCATTTATATATTTGTAAAAACATTAAGTATGAGTTTTATATGCTATTTTAGAGTCATCCGCTATATCCCGCTATATCTTCGCTGCATCCCCGCTATGACTTTTTGCACCTCCGCCGCATTGAATCTGCCGAGCGCTTTAACTGCACAAATATGATCTAAGATATTCTACACTTTCAGATCTCATAGTGGAAGGCAATAAAATATAAATATAGTAAATAACCATCTCAAAAAATATCTCAAAACACAGTCTCAGAAAACAGTACGTAGTCAAATCCAAAGTACACAAAATTACGATACATTGTCTGATAACTAAATACTAAATAAGATAGATAGTTACATAGAGAGTAATATAAAATAAAAAGCAACTCCAGTGATGAGCTGGCCTTTTCACGTACTAATCACGATCCAATAACTTGTTGCCCTATCCTTTTGTGGGGGGAAAAAGAAAGGAAAATGGGGTGGATCAGACAAAGTCTGGTGAATGAGTACATCACTAATATATGTCGATCATATGCAGTTGACTTTAATAATACTCTACGTGACCTAGAGTGTTCTACAAGGTCCATGAATCACTAGATTTCTTTACTCAAGAGGTTTTTAACTTAATACACACCTACGCTAATGGCTTGTGCAGTTTCATACGAGGATCGAATAACTAATCGAACCTCAACAACTAATGATCGGCTAATAGCTACTAGAGCTTCTCCAACATAGGATTACCCTACAATTTTTCCTCTATGGGACTATATCTCTCATATTACAACTATGCATAACTATTTCACATAGGTTTCCCTATAATTTCCATATGGGACTAAATTTCCCACTACTACGACTTCATGTAACTAGCTACACATTGAGAGGGAGCCCACAATACTGACTCGCCAAAATGTCTCATCGTCTGCATCCGTGTCTGCCTATCAATTGTAGCATATGCCTCTTATCGCACGTGCCTGGATCTAACAACAACACAACATCACGTCGCATCATCTGTGAATACCAAGGAAGTCCCATTGTGTTGGGACCAGACACTTCATTAGGCATCAGTCAGTGATCCGCGTCCACTGTAGAAACTCATGTGAGTGCCATTTGCGATAGAATCAACCTTAGTCGAATATCGACCCCTGTTGAATAAATAGCATTTACCCAGTCTCGCAACATTCCAGTGTTGCCTCATAGGGAACAAGCTTCCCTACTCCTAACATCCATATAGACACACACACACGGACTACTAACTAATTTATTTATAACTTGGCCCTTAGGTCGAGGTTCATACTACGTTCTCGAAATGCCAACATGCCGACCGCCTGCTCCTGTAGCGGTCGACCGCTCTAGCTAATGCGGTCGACCGATCATGGTGAAAAATTTAGGTTAATTTGTTCGTTGTTCGATTTTTGATTAATTATTGTATAATTTTGTTTGTTCTCAAATCTCAACAGTAACTTACAATTTTCATGTTTAACAATTTCTGTGACAAAGTGATATTTATCCAAACTCCTAATTAGTTTCAATTTACAGTAATCAGTTTAATCTAGGATTAACATCCATTTTATCAGGTTATATTAACAGATCATAGGGATTTCTACTTCATTAGAAAGGGGTTTAACCTAGATCAATTCTTATTTTAACATGTTTACACCAACTTGATTTATAATTCAATTTAAGATTTAAATAATATTATTCTTCAATTTAGTTTCTAGTAATCTAGATCAGATAGGGTATATTAAAATCAACTATATATAATCATCTTATTAAAAATATACCCACTCATCTTAGATCCAAGCTTTCTCTTTGAATCCCATTTTGAAATCTTCCCCCTATTTGTTCGCTCTTCGCCTGATTCGTCCTTCTTAATCTCTTTATTTTTATTTTATTTTTGAAGAATTTAGGTTTGGAGAGAAAAGAATTTGGAAGAGTTTCAGTGTAGCAGACTAATTTTTATGCATTAGTATTTACGTTAGCTGTGTATTTATAAAGGTTTTAGAATGGCATTGACCGTTGATTAACCCTATAGAATTTTTGGTTTCATCCTATACGCTAATCATTTACTTTATCACCAAGTAAAATTATCAGATTAAATCTGGGCTGTTGGCCACTCAAAATTTTCGATTTGTAGCTTTAGCCGGTCGATCGCTACATGTCGATCGGCGACCCCTTAGGGTGTCGACCACTATTTTTTTATTAATTAATTTCTAAACGTATATTTCTTTCCAAATTTACCTATTTTATTATTTTCAACTATGATTTTTCAAACGTTTATAACTTCTTCGTATTAGCTTCGATTTCAAAGTTTTACATATGAAAATTGTCTAGAAAATCGCTACGAACGCGACTGTGCAAGTTTCGTAGCTTAATTTGGACATTTGTAAAAATATCAATTTTGCCCTTATTGTTTTTAAATTTAATTCTTTTATTAAATTTTGACTTAAATTTTTGGGGTGTTACAGTTTCACTTCAAATGGTTGAACTTATACCCAACCATGTCCTTAACACAATAACGTTGTTGTGTGATTGACCATAGTCAAAGTATAATTTAGAAACTTAAGGTTCAAAGTATTCTCAAGTCAAATGACTACTACCCATCATCATGTGAGATCTTCTATTTGACATTTAACCTATAGAAGATTCTCGTTAGGTCATTTTGGAATTGTTCCAACAACTACACGTACATAACCCGTTGGTGCCCGTGATAGTCATTAGCAATTTACCATCCATCTTTAGAGCATTACATACACTAGTCTCAAATTATATATTGATATCCCTTTCCCAATACATGTCGACTAGGAATTGTTGGAACCGGCCCATTTTGTAGGGAGTGAAATAAGTAAATTTCAATTTTTTTACTTATTTGGATCTTAACGGGCCTATGTAATCTATTAACTAGCATTAGGTCCAAACTATATATTTAAATAAAATCATATTTTACTTTAAAATAATTTATAATTTAATTAATCATATTAACTAAATAATTTAATAGTAATTATGAATATATATATATATATAATATAACATGACAACATGTAGATATAAGCATGTGTATAACTATATATACAGACACACACATACACACAAATAGATTGGTATTGGGATTTATATCTATTGTATATACATATATATTATACATACATATACATATGATAAATTCATATGCGTATTAGGAATATAAATGCTAAGTATATACAATGTTTAAATATACTATAATATATATATATATATATATATACACGCACGGTTTGTACACAGATATTCATAGTACTATATATATATAGTTTAAACACATACACATACATATGTATGTCTGTATACAACATATATATTCCATAATTAATTTATATATATGTATTATTAATGTATTTAAAAATTAGTTGACTAAGTAAAACATAAGTTTGTATTAAATAATTTTAGATTTTAAATTCAAATCGAGATTTGACTAAATCAAAATACTTTAAATTTCAAATAAAAAACTATTTCTAAATTTCTTAAATTAAAAGTAATATACTAAAACATTAAAAATCATATATATATATATATATATATATATATATTAGTACGTACACATAATTATAACGGGAAAATAGGCACATGGAAGAAGTTGCAAAAAAATTTAGTCTCAGGGACAACAAGTTTGTTTTTTAGTCCGAAGGACACTTTTTAACGTGAGCAAAAAATGATAGTTGCAACTATCATTCTGTGATTTACACTAAAAAGTGTCTTTCAGCCTAAGAAGTAAACTTCTTGTCCGTGAAACTAAATTTTTCTCCAACTTTTTCCCTGAGCCTAAAAACCGCTAATTATAATATTATTTTCGACCTAAATTCTATTATATATATGTAAATAGGCATTTAAATAATTATATATATTAAATAAATATTACTAACAATTTATATATGTTTTCGACAATAGTTTTTTAAATCCAAGCTATAAGCACAAGTATTTTTTTAAAACCAAAAACTAAAACAATTATATATAAATATGTAGCCGAAATATTATTTAATAAATTAAAATTATAAAATATACAGTTTAAAAACTACGTACAAAATGTATGTTGTCGAAAATAATATTATATACACACACATACAAAGTTAACTTTACCTTTTAAAATTTATTTTATAGTTTAATTCAAACAAATTCAAATTCAAATTCTACGCTACAAAATAAATATTTATCAGACTGCAAATATACATGAATATATATTAAGGTTAAGTGACATATGTAAAACATAAGATATAATGATTATACCTAATTAGAACCTACCCTTGGTAAAACCATGATTTGTGAATTTTCTCATAGATTACTTGAATCGCTACCTGACTTTGCTAGAATTGAATGTACCACTTGGTATAATTTTATTTGATGTTTGATTAGGTGACAAAGAATCTCGACCAAGGAGGGGTTAGGCTAGGAGATGGAAGCCAAAAGAAAGGGGGGGCAAAAAGTATCAAATGCTTGAGTTTGGTTTGGTATTTATAAAGAGAAAAGGAAGAAAATACCTGCCGCAGTTTACTCAGTCTCAGTTTTTTTTTGAGCGACACGGTTGTGTAGCGTGGAACTACACAGCCGATTAAATATCATATAAATAGGTAAGTAGTGCGATTAACAAGCCTGATCGCTGGTCAAAATGTAGTAAGAAACCGCAAGCTAGTCGATGAGAGATAGAGTTTTATATACAAAATACATATTGTGAACAACAGAATAGAGAACAGACTAGAGCTATATAGCAGTTGGTGTTGCCCTCAATGCCTACCAGGAGGAACTGCTGAAGTGCTGCCCGAGGATTCGGCTGGTGGAGAGCTGGGGTATGGTAATCTCAGTCTGAATGGTGCGGAGAAGCTTCGACCTGAAATAGATGAGAAATAGTGAATAATACGTCTACAAGTTCCTTCGAAGTTGGATGTGGGCTTGCAGAATACACGTGCATTACGCTCGGCCCAGATGCACCAACTGAAAATAGCTACAATTAGATCAAAATGATAGTTGGGGGGGTTGTTCTGCCAGTGGTCGAAAAATGAGTTGAACGTGGGGATATGTCCAAGAATGTGAACCGTCGAAGCCGCCCAGACCCTGACAGCAAAATCGCATTCAAAGAATAGATGTTGTAAACTTTTTGGTGTGGTAGAGCATAAGGCACAGCTGGGGTCGACGACGATGTTATGGCAAAGGAGCCTGTCTCTTGTGTTGATTCGCTCGTGAATAAGACACCATTGCAGGAAAGCGAAGCGGGGCTGGATCCTGCACTTCCAAAGTCTGGGGAAGGTGAAGAGACGTCCGGGGTTGTTTAGGTGAGCATAGCAGGAGGCAACGGAGAAGCCGGTTGATGGGTTGGGGGAAGGAGTCTGGCCGGGGGTTTAGATGGATGTTACGGAGAATAGAGGTGACAAGGTGAAGCTCGGAGAGGGTGGTGAGGTCAAAGTAGGAGGTAGGAAGAAGCTGATCGGGGCCCGAAATAGAAATGTCAAGGGTGGAGGCGAAGAGGTTGGTTGTATGAGCGAAGAGGTTGGGGAGGGTGGAGGAGAGAGGAAGCTGTTTATGCCATGTATCTAGCCAGAAGAGGCAATTAGCCCCATTGCCCAGGTTGACGTGGAAGAGCCGTTTGACACGTGGTAGGGTTGATACGACCCCAGACCAAAAAAGGGGATGGTTTGATTCTGGTGGAGGCATGGAGGACGAGGTGAGGGTTTGAGTGATAGTGGAGAGAGGTAATCCAAGATTTCCAAAGGAAGGAGCCAGGGGTGAGGAACCGCCAGAGCCATTTGGCGAGGAGCGCGATGTTGAAGTCATGAAGATTAACGATTCCAAGGCCGCCGTTTTTCGGGGGGAGGCAGGCGGTCTGCCAGTTTACGAGTCTCTTTATATTACTACCATTCCAAAGAAAGGAGCTTCTGTTCGCGTCAATTTTTTTGGTTACCCAGGATGGGAGCTTGTAAAGTGACATCCAATATGTGGGAATCGCTGATAGAACAGATTTAACAAGGACAAGACGCCCAGCTGAGGACAAGGAGTGAGCTTTCCATGAAAGGAGTCTGTTTTCGATTTTGGCGATGAGGGGGAACCAATCTGATCTATGTAGTTTGGTTGGACGGATTGGGACTCCGAGGTAGGAGATGGGGAAGTGAGCGGTCTTGCAGTTGAGCAGGCTGGAACAGATTTGCCCGAGATGGTCAGCGCCTCCGAGCATGATGATGGAGCTTTTGCTGAAGTTGATGGACAGGCCGGATATGAGTTCGAATGAATATAGAGCTACTTTGAGGCAATGGATGTGGTTGAGCATGGGTGATGCGAATAGAATGGTGTCGTCAGCGAATTGAAGGTTGGAAATGACTAGGTTAGAATTGGGGAGATTGATGCCCTGAAAGATGTTATTCGAAATTGCTAACTTGATCATGCGGTTGAACACATCGGCTACCAAAACGAAAAGCAAGGGAGAAAGTGGGTCTCCTTGTCGCAGACCACGGGCTGATTTGATTAGACCCCCCGAGACCCCATTAATGACTATCGAGGACATGCTTGAGTTGAGAATAGAGTATATCCAGTTGCACCATTTTGTGGGGAAGCCTCTGTGTTCCATTAGCTCCAAGATGAATTGCCAGTTAACTGAGTCAAAAGCTTTTGAGTAGTCTAGTTTGAGAAGCATTCCTGGTGTTGAAGTAGAGTGGCAGAAGGATATGACCTCCTGGGTCATTGCTACGCAGTCCATGATGTTACGGCCCAAGATGAATGCGGATTGCTCAATTCCAATTAGAGGGGCTATGAAGGCTTGAAGGCGGTTGGCCAGGACCTTGGTTATGATCTTAAAGGTTGTGTTAAGGAGACTAATGGGACGAAAGGACTGGAGGGAGGTGGCGCCGGGGGATTTTTGGGAGTAGGATGATATTTGCGTAGTTGATGCGGGCCACGGATGATGGGTCGGCATGAAATTCGGAGCACATTTCGATGATGTCGAATTTTACTTTATCCCAGTAGTGTTTGAAGAATAGGGGCCCGAAGCCATCTGGGCCAGGAGCCTTGTCATCGAACATGCTTTTAAGCACTGCCCAAATTTCTGTTTCAGTGAAGGGATGGTCAATGGGGATGGGGTGATTCTCCGGGTAGAGCAGATTCCAATCAATTGGGGGAAGAGGGGGGTGATGGGTGCCCAGAATAGTTCGGTAATAGTCAGTGAAGAGTTTAAGGATGACTGACTGATCAGAGGTGGTGTTGTTGTCTTGGGTGATTTCGGGAATAAAAGTTGATCTATGTCTGCCATTGGCGAGACGGTGGAAGTAAGCAGTGTTCTTATCGCCATCTTCAATCCATTTCGCTTTGGAGCGTTGTTTCCAACCTATTTCTTCTTGAAGTGACAATCTGTCTAGGTCAGCTTCCAGTTCTCTCAGACGAGATCTGTCTAATTCGGAGAGAGGAGAGGATTCTTCCAGGATATTTAGGTCCAGAATCTCATCTTGGATGGCGGAGATGCGCGAGCGAATGGAGCCCCAAACTGATTTGGCCCAAGGTTTGATGATTTTTCGAAGGGAACGGAGCTTGGAGACGACCCTGACAGTGGCTGATTGGATGGGGGAAGGCTGAGACCAGATTTCTTTGATGAAATTATCAAATGATGGCTCGAGGAGCCAGAGGCGTTCGAACCGGAAGGGTCTGCTGTGACAAGTGAGGGATCCCGTGTCTAGGAGGAGCGGGCAGTGGTCGGAGATAACTGTGGCTAGACCCGAGACAATGGAGAGGGGGTGCAAATCCTCCCATGCCGGGTTGAAGAGGTAGCGGTCCAATTTAGCTAGTGAGGGATCTGATCTGCGATTGGACCAGGTGTAAAGGCGGTTGCTGATGGGTGGGTCAATTAGGGAGCAAAGATTGATAAACTGGTTGAAGGCTTCAGAGTCTTGGGATAGATTGCCAGAGTTTCTTTCTGTTGGGGATTTGGTGGTATTGAAATCTCCTCCGACAATCCAAGGGCCATTGATATGGGCGGAGAAGGTGAGACAGTTCGTCCAGAGTTCGTTTCGATCTTGAGGGTTTTGTGGGCCATAGATATTGGAGAAGAAGAAGATTGTTCCAGTTTGTAAGTGGCGAAGGGCTACATGTAGGGCTGAAGTGTGATAGAAGGTTTGGCAGTGGGACCACACGGATTCATTCCAGGCTGTCATTATACCGCCGCTCGAACCGACAGCATTTATGTGGGCCCACCCCGTTAGGAATGGCCCACCGATTTGTCTGAGCATGTTGGGGTTTGGGTCTGACAGTTTGGTTTCTTGCAAGAAAAGGATGTCTACTTTATGTGGGGATATGACAAGGCTAACAGAATGTCTTTTGCTGGGGTCCCCCAACCCCCGTGTGTTCCAGGATATTAGCTTCATTGGGAGAATGATAAGCGCTCCGATTCTAGTGCCTGCATGGATGAGTAATGCTCTCCATGCAAGTTTACTCCCATGCAACGTGCCAATTTCTTATTTAAGCTTTTATTATGAGAAGAAAAGACAACATGTTTAAAAAAACTACCAGGATGAGATGCTGCTCTGTCCAGTCTGGAGCTACGGCGCACAGCTGTTGGGGTGATTGGCTGGGACCACTGAGTAGCCGCTGGAGTGGTTGGATGAGGCTCTTGACCAGTCCTCGGGAGGGCCGCTTGGCTGAATTCTTCTGGGCTATGGACGGGGAATTGATGAGCGGGAGAGGGAGGATCAGCTTGGGGGGTGGAATTATGGATCAGCACCGGGAGAGATTGGGTAGCAGATTGAGGGATAGGAATAGGGTGAGGATTGGGAGGGGCAGCGGAAGCTGGGGGTGTTTGGATCTGCTGGAAGAGCGGGGAAGAGAGGTCTAGGTCAGAGAAAGGGTCCCACCTGTGTTCTTGGGCTGGCCATGGGTCCCAGCCCCTTGGACCCACCACTTCGAATGATTGATCATAAGGTTGGCCAGGCGCCGGTGGGGAGCCGGAGTAGATTGGGGAGTAGTTCATGACGTCGAATCTGTCTTCTGATTCTAAATTTTCGATCATGAAATGTTGCTCAAAAAGGGGGAAGTGTCTTTCGTAGTCAAAACCCAGTAGATGATTTTCCGGGCGCCTGTTAGGGTGCTCTTGCTCCCATCTTTCTATGCGCAGGAGGTATTCTGTGTTGTTGAGGACGGAGACAAAGGATGATGGGGAAGTGATGCCACTGTAGAACTGAATTTGAATGTATAAAAAACGGTGGTCTAGTTCAGCCCATTCGCAGTCGTCCTGGGCCAGGAACCTACCCACTGGCTTAACTGCTTCGGTGATGGCTTCTGTGTTGAAGCGAAGGAGCTCTGGGAAGCCTGAGATTCGCGCCCATGAAGGTGGGTCTAGAGATGGCGCCGGGCGGTCGATCTCAGACCAGGGTTGGAATTGCACGGTTCCTCCGGCCGTAGAGATGGTCGATCTCTGGAGAATTTGGTCTCTGATTAAGAAAGTGGGGCAGTAAAAGATGAAGCTGTCTTCAGACTGAAGCCAAAGTGGCCATTCTCTGTGTTGGAATGTGGAGGATAGGGCATGGTGTAGAGAGTCAATGGACCATGTGCCGGAGATAATGTTTGCGATGAGGAGCAGTGATGTGTCCGCCATTGAGAAAGTTTTAGGGATCAGGGGTGTGTTATGATGATGCTTTGGGGATTGGAATGGATTGTGAGGATCAACAGGGGATATGACTTGCATTGGGGAGCTGAAAGGTTTCGTAAGAGCTGGGTGGGGATGCGACGTTGGGACCCATCGGGCAGAGGGGAGTTTGTCTTTAGTGGAAGAGGAGGGGACTTTACTCGTTTTACGAGCCAGAGACTGATTATGGGTTTTATCGGGACAGTGCGTTTGAGGATGCCCAAAAAATCCGCACTTATAGCATATCTTTGCATCCCTACAAACTTGCGCCACGTGTCTAAGGCCAGCACAACGAAGGCAACGGTTTTCCTTTTTCAAAAATTCCACCGTTTGGCGAACATTTCTGAAGAGAGGCAGGGGGTGGCGCCGCTTGGCCGGAGGATTGGGCAGGAGGGGGGAACGAGGTGCAGAACCCACTACCTGGGCATAGGTCATGGGGGCGGGAATCTCGATACAGAGGGGCTGGTTGGGTCCGGATGGGGGTGGTGGGGCTCGGGGTGGGATCACATGCTGGTCTGGGGCGGCCGAGGAGGAGGGAGTGGGGGATGGGTTGGTCAGGACAGAGTTGTATTTGCTGGGGACGAAGGAGATCGGGGGGACTGCTTGGTGGTCGGAGGGAGCCATTTTTTTTTACTCAGTCTCAGTTACCATTTCAAACTTAGATTTTGATCCATCGAGATCTTCTCTCGCCATCTTTTGGCCGACCATACTGGTCAGATTTGGACAAAAAAATCTCCATGCCCAATGAATTAATTATTGATATTTAAAGCCTATTTAAATATATATATATATATATATATATATATATATATATTTGAAAGAAAATGTTCTATTATTGATAACGATGAGAATCATACAATAGCAGGACTCGCCTCCTTAAAAAACCCTACCATTATGGTAAGGAAAAAGAGCACGACGTCCTCTATTAAAAATCTCTAATATAGAAAAGCCAAACCAAAAATATGAAAACAAATAACATTAAATTAGCAAAATAACACAAATAAACATAGCCGACCCAAATGGTTTAAGACACCACTGCATCTTGAAAGCTACCCGACCCGGCCCATTTCCACACAAAACCTTAGCCAGAAACTTCTCTTCATAGCCGCAACATCAATCATTGTCTCCTAGATCAATCCCCCATTTCATGAACTTGTGTCTCTCCGCCGATAACATGTTTCGAACATTTAATCGTCTCTGGAGCTGCAATCGAACATCAATTTCAATTAATTTGCCTCTCTGCTCCATTGAGCAGCTTTCCCCCTCAAATTGCGTCTAACTCGTTCCATCAATATGTGATGAGTAGTAGTCACCGCCGCAACGTAAGCCAGTTGCTGCATAACAGATGTACTTGCGAATCTACGCCTCAAAGACGATAGTTGATTTTCCAGTGAGCAGTCAACCTCTTGATGAAGCTCTAGCTTTGACAGCAATAAACTCCACAGATAAGTGCTATAATCGCATTCTATAAACAAGTGTTGATGTGTCTCGTAATGATTGTTACCTAAGTTACAGTATGGATCATCAGTCATTCCCCACGCGAGTAATCTACCGGCTGTAGGCAGTTGACGCATATATGCCATATATGTTGTATAGCAAAACCTCCTTGCAGTTTTGTTATACCATATAAGTTTGTATGTGTCATCTTTCTGCGCATGTATTCTAATCTCATCCCAAACCGTAGAGAATTTAATTTTTTTTGGTTAACTATAGTCCAGAAGTCCATTGGCTGCTCAGTAGATAATTTAACTTGCATAATATGAGAAGCTAACCTCCCTAGTCTCAGCCATCAGTTGCGGTTGCAGTTGACCATTGGTTATAATCAGGGCCGGTCCATAACGCTGGGTTGCCCTAGGCGATTTCAAATTTTTGTTGCCCTTGCTGTGAAATGCTTTGAATTAAACATTAACCATTCTTATATTCATGCTACAACTTGTATTCATATGCATCAAATGTGAACTTTTTGAATGTCAAATTCAGCTTATTATGAAAAATGTTACGAGATGAACATATTTCTAAGCAATGTACTATGATATTAACAATAACTATTTCTTTTTCTTTTTTTCTACTATGTATTATTGAAAAAAAAGCACGTTTTATCTTCATTTTACCCAATATAGAAATGTTAATTAGCTGATATGTCATCTAATATTACAAAGAAAAGAACAGTCAAAAATTGAGATTAAGAAAAATATTAGATCTATAAATTTTTCTTTCATAATTTGAAGTACGTTCAATTCTATTCAAGATTCAACCTGTAGTCTATTAATGTTATTTCATAATATGAAGTATGTACAACACCATTCAATATTATAATATTTCACAGCATGACAAATTTGAACTTATAGAATACTATTATTTCATTCGTATACCAGTACTAAGAAGACATGCCTCAATGCTATCTAAGACAGTAGGCCTTTTTATATAACATGTGATCAGTACTGTGTACTCTAGTAATAACAAAGAAAACATACTTATATTTCATGGGGGGTTGCCCTGTTCGGGGGGGGGGGGGTTGCTCTAGGCATTTGCCTTGCTTGCCTGTCCCTAGAACCGGGCCTGGTTATAATACGACTGACCTTACTGTTTGCAGTGTGACTTAACGAAACTCTGCTCCACCCTATTAAGTCCACTAGTGATTTATGGTTAATCCATGGATCATACCATAAATCTGTATGTTCCCCAGTAACAATGGATCGAGACATGATGTTAGATGCCAAATCACGTTGCCGTAAAATAGATTTCATAGTGCCTGCGAAGTTATTGTTAATAGGGATGATCCATAAATTTGTTTTTAATATTTAGCAAGCATCCAGGTAGACCATAAACAATTAGAAGTTAATAACTTCCAAAGCAGTTTCATTCTGGCTGTTGTATTAAGGTTAGTGAACTTTCGAAGCCCTATACCACCTTCCAATTTCAGCTTACATAAAGTATCCTAGGATATTTTATGTAATTTACCCTTCCAAAAGAAATCAGCACAAATATGATCAACTTCCTTTAAAACTGATGATGGAAAATGATAGATAAGTAACCAGTACATTACTATGAGGGTTATAACCCCTTGTATTAGCTCTGCCCGACCTGCTATTGACAGCAGGTTACTATCCCAGCCTTCTAATTTTGAGTTAATGTTCTGTAACAGGGGTGTACAGCGAGCAACATGTATGTAATCTGAAGACAATGGGACCCCGAGATATTTGACAGGTAATTCCTTCTCTGTTATATGTAAAATATTAGCAATTTCAGATTTCCAAAGAGCTCCATTGCTGAAAAAAATCTGTGATTTAGTTTGGTTAATTCGTAGGCCTACAGTTTCCTCCGTTCTTGAAAATATACGAGTCATATAAGAAGCATTCTGTGTAGTAGCGGCTAGGAAAATCATAACATCGTCAGCGTATAATAAATGTGATATGGCAGGCTTAAATCTGTTGTTAGGCTCCAACAGGTTATTATCAATGCCCTCCTCCATCAGTAACATAAAAAATTCCATAGCAATACATAATAAATATGGGGATAAAGGGTCTTCCTGACGTAAACCCCTGTTAGATGTGATGATTCCCTCAGGCCTTCCGTCAACCATAATAGAAAATGTAGGAGTTGACATGCACTCATATATTAACTGAATGAGAGATAACGGAAACCCCAAACACTTTAACATGTGACAAACAAATTCGCGGTTAACCATATCATATGCCTTTTGTAAATCAATTTTAATGCGGATTTTTGATTTACCACATTTAGCAAGGTCGTGAACTTGTTCATGTGCATGCAGGACATTCTCCCCAATGTTTCTCCCTGGTATAAAAGCAGATTGATTTTCTGCAATTAATAACGGAAGAAACCATTTAATTCTGTTGCGTATAATTTTGGATATAATTTTATAAAGAACGTTAGCACAGGCTATAGGTCTATAATCTGAAATAATTTGTGGCTTATCTTTCTTGGGAATCAATGTGATGAAATTGTGATTAATCCCCCGAGGCAGTTTTTTCAAAGTAAAAACTTCTGATACAACACTATATATATCTTGCTGCAGGTTATCCCAGTGGAGCTTGAAAATTTTGGTCGAAAAACCATATGGTCCTGGACTCTTGGGATCATTGATCGAGTGTAAAGCCGATTTGATTTCCTCCATAATTACTGGAGCAGATAAGTATTCCCTTCCCGCAGAATTAATGTGCATTTTGGTGTCAACATGTGGAAAATCTGCATTTATGTCCCCATTAAACAATTGTTGATAGTATTCTATGGCTGCAACTTTAATATTGTTGCAATCATAAATATACTGCCTCTGAGAGTCAAGCAAAGCATGAATTTTATTTCTGTGTCATCACATGGACATTTTAGCATAAAAGAACTTAGTGTTGCTATCCCTGTGCTGTAACCACAACACCTTACTCTGTTGCCGCAGGAACATAAGTTGTTTTTGAATCTGTTCATGTAAATTCTGACCCATCTGGTGTCATACAAAATAGAATTCTTGGGGTCTTGATCAGTTTGGTAGAAGGCTGTATCAAAATCTGATAGCAATTTGCTAATATAATTGTCACAAGCACTCAACTTACTCCATGTTTTCAATTCAGTCTTGACTGCCTTTAACTTGTAAATAAGTTTTTCAAAGCATGATCATATCCCTGTAAGTGACACCAGTTATTAACATATCTGAAAGGAGCTCTTTTCCATCGTTGATGCAGTGAACTAAAACTAGTCAGTATATTGGTATGGTCACTGATACAAGTAGGCAACGCGATAATAGTTAATTGTGGGAACATAAACAAAGATTCGTAATTGATTAGAACTTTGTCTATGTTTGTCGCAATTCCTCTACGGCGCCAAGTATACTTACACCCCTGCATGTGGGATTCAACTAAACCGCAAGTAAATAAACATTATTAAAATCCCCTATGGCTAACCATGGAGAACTTATTGTTGATGCGTCGAGACAAAGCCAATCCCATAAATTTTGTCGCTCAGAGAAGGAATTACTTGCATAAACACAGGTGCAATAGCATTGCAACCCCCCTTTATTTGTTAGCAGTAAGGTTATGTGTTGTTGTGAAGTGCTCACAACAACATATACCTAAACTGACTTGTCAAGGAAGACCACAATTCGACCCTTGCTGCCGTGTCATTATTATGTATAATATTCCATGTAGGCATCTTCATTTGCAGATTGTGAATATAAAATGTATATAATTTTGTCTCAACTAAGCTTAAAAGACCAAGCTTGTGAGCACTTAGAAGCTTGAATACGTGACTGAGTTTATCATCAGTATTCAGGCCTTTGATATTCCAAGTCATAACATTCATTTACCCATCAACGAGCTCCTTGTTGATCTTTTAGGAGGAGCAGGTTTTTGAGTTTTGGGTTTTGCCGAAGTTTCACGCTTCTTCATGTATATGGGATTCTCCGAAACCATGGGGGTAACATTTATTTCTAAATTATTTTTATCACCAATTTCTTGAATATGCGAGGCAACATCTTGTATGAAATTTTCTGCATTTTCAAAATTGTCATCAATGTCATCTTTGTGCTGTGAAGTGGTCACTGTACTTTTTACTCTCTCTTGAATAAAATCATCTGCTATCTGAGAAGTATCACCAGTATCATCCTTATAAGATGTAATGGTAACTTTGCTGTCTGCCTTGGCAATAACAGGTGCTGCAGAGGGAGGAATTGGTGGAATGCTGGATGATGAAGATGCATGCTTTACATTATCAACTTGAGAAACTGGTTCATCGGAAGTTTCAGCTAGAACAGAATATTGATTTTGTAAAATAACATTTGTTAATGGGACATTTGTATTCATTTCATTTCCTGTAGTATTACTATTCTCGACTTCAGTAGTATGAGTTGTATGTTCATTTGAGTCATAGACTGTCGATTGTGATACTGCAGTGGATGTTGTAGTGGTTTTTGGTCTCCATTCCTTTCTAATCAACTTATTACAACTGTTATCTGAATGGCCAAATGCTTTGCAAGCTGAACATGGAATAAATTTATGCTCATAATCTACATTTACTTCAACATTTGTACCATTATATAACTGCAAGTGAATGGTAGGAGGATATGAGAAGTTAACATCAACTTCTATCATAACCCGGGCATAATTTAGCCTATTTTCCATCGTGTATTTGAATCCATTCTTATCGGATGTCCAAGAATGCTAGTGATACGACTGATACCTTCGTTATTCCAGTATTCTAATTTCAGATCTGTAAAATGTACCCATACTGGAATCATAGAAAACGAGTCTTTATTAATTTCAATACCGGGTTTTCATTTCTTAATAATCAAAATGTTAGATCCAATAGTGTACGGATCCGATCTGATTATTTTAGCACAGTCTTCTGGGTTATAGAATTTGGTAAATATGAAACCGTTCTTCTTGTAGTATAAATCATACATACCATTAGGCTTCCACGTTTTATCGATGAACGTTTTGAAATTAGCATAGATCGGTCTTCGGCCCATCATGTATACCACAAAGGTATTGTTCCACTTCTCAACAGCAGTTGAGAAAACTGATTCAGGCATCAAACTAGAGCATGCATCCCCATTTTTAACAAGAGGGTAGAAGGTTAGATCGGTGATGTCCTTATCCTTGTCACCAGCAAAGTCTTTAACCGTTTCTACCTATGAACAGTGCCAGGAGTGTGCAGATCGAAGAGGCGCAGCATCTGTTGAGTGAGAACCGCTGCCAAACCGTGCCTGCAAAGTGAGGTGACATGCCTGATCTTGTAGCCTGTCATCGCCGGTAGAGGTGACCAGAACTAACGTCGGAACAGTGGGTGGATCAGGTGGTTTTGGGGGAGGAAGATTCTCAATAACCGTCCCCGCTTCTATTTCAGAGTTCACCATGAAAGTGTGTGTGTAACTATATATATATATATATATATATATATATATATATATATGTATATGGATATGGATATCTTATTTCGATACATGCATATATGACTTTTATATATACATCTAAATAATTACTAAGAGCACCCAAAAAATTTCTAGGGGCTACCCCACTTACTAATAATATGGTAAACATCAAATACATTAATAATGATTAACTCTTAAATGTTAATTAATTTGTAATACTTTATAAACCAATTAAATCGTATGGTATTTCGGAGAATTCATAAATGCAATTGTGTGACTCAAAGGTTTGAATTCAGTCAATACTAATATTGAACACGTCAAATATTAACATTCACACGTCACCTTGGCTAGTGGTGTGATAGTTTGATCGAATTCCTCGTTTATCGATCATTTTAGTAAAATCATATTTTACATTACCTTAAGCGATACCAATAGTGACAATAATCTACACATGTTCTCTTCATCAACATTATATCACTTTAAGATATATGGAGTTTGGTATTTATCAAAGCCCCAATAACATCGACATTCAACTTGATCAGTCCATAACAAAGTCCTTGGTTTAATATTAACTTTTATTATTAACCTTCTATTATGGCAGGAGATTTTTTACTTTGGGTTGACTACAGTCGACTGTGATACCAACCTCATACAACCGATGAGACGAATTCTCTATTATATAATGATTCAGTTCTAATGCTTCAACTCAGATCCGATTATAGTTACGCGATGGTCGCCATGCCATGATTTAACTATAATCAAAGTGGAGTATCCACATTGAAGTTCCCCTATATCCTTAAATCGAGTGAACTGCATAACATCGTCACACTAAGATTTCCTGTTTGACCAATTTATTATCAACCAACAGGAAACTCTTGGATGAGACATTCTATATTTATTCAATAACTATAAGTAGTAACCCCTGGTGTCCCAGCAACCATGAGTAATACAATGCTCAACATTTAGAGAGCATTACGTACTTTGGTCTCAACAGATGTATCGATATTCTTGAAGCATCTTGATCAGGAATATCCAAAGCAAGATGTTATTTTATATTGTGATTAATTACTCATGATTGCAACTATTTGCAATTACAATCACATAAAATTTTATTTAATGGTTTTGTAATTAATATACTTTAAATTAATTACTTAATTATATGATAATATAACAAAATATGTAAAAGAAAACAAACACTATTATTATGAATAAGATTGATTACCAAGTCAGATATATGTAACAAATCACATAATTTCACCTAGAGCATACCACTTACTCTCTCGATCTTCCACTTGTACTTAGGGCTAATTACAGATTCTTAATCCTATTACTTTGATCTTTACTCAGAACTGACCAAGCTAGACCCTTTGCGAATGACTATACTATATGTTTTTAACTCTATTAATCAACACCTCTCTATCGTTGATAAACTGCCTTTATCATGTGGAACTTTCGTAATATGTTTCTTGACTTCTTATAATCCCTAGTTTCTTTTGCGATATATATCACAACGTTGTTAGCATAAACAATGTTATGAAATTCTCAACATTTGGGATCACTCCTAGCTTATTTATAAATTTGCACATTAATATATATTGCTTTTATTGTGGCGCTATCAAGGCAATGTACTTAGCCTATTGGTTGAATCAGCCACAACATTTTGTTTGTAACATTTCCAACTTAAGGCTCCATAACTAAGGTTTGAACATGAATTTAGGATTCACATACTGTATTTGATATATATTTTGAAGTTTTAGACCAAGCACTCCTTCATAAGGAGTTCGTTGTTTCCATAGACAATTCTCTAGTATTTTGTAAACACGTGAGAATACTCTTAACTACCATTTAGCGATGTTAATTCAGATTTGATATTCGCTCAATGTACCAAGTACATAAGCGAAATGTGATATAGTAAAAAACATGGCATATACGGTAATTCCTATTGCTATGCATAAGGAATCCATCTCATATGCTCTATATTAAACATTTTAATATGGTGCATATGTATATCGTTTAGGATAAACTCAACATCCTTTTATACTGATTATAAAAGATATCATACTCTAAAAATTCAAAATATATTATAATTAAAATTTAATAATATAACGATGATAATTAATTGGATTAATTTAAATCTATTTAAATTAAGAAGGGGGCAAAATGGTCATTTTCTCACTTTTGAATTTAATAATGGGACTTGCACCATTACAACCGACTCGTTTTTCCAATCAAAGTGGTATATAAGATTTTTTCGATTTAGAGGACGCATGAAGTAGATATAGACTAATTAATAGCAAAGTGAAAATCTAGTATGTATGTTGACATACATGAAATGATATATTGACAAACATCCAATCATTATACATATGTTGACAAACATCTTAGGATATGTCGACGTACATCCAATCATTACGCATATGTCGACATACTTCTAGGGATATGTCGACATATAGGCGGTAATTTCAATTTTTGAATATTTTAATTAAGGTGAGATTAGTTATTTTAAAGCTTCAGCGGGAACAATTATTTTACCCGAATTTAACACTATAAAAAGCTCATTTTGAACAAGGAAAATAATATCTTCTTCTCTCTTTTTATCACTATTCTTCCTCTTCCATTACATAAATTTAAAGTGGCATAAGTCTCTCAATTGATTTTGGTAATCTACCCATCAAAATGACCATGGAGATGAGTACTATGATCCGGTGAAAGAATTGAAGCAAATTATGGCAGTTTCTATGCACTAAAGGAACAAAATGGTAAAACACAGAAGTGGATTGGAGCATTTTGATAGATTTGTGAGTGATTAATTCATTACCTTCGATATAATGTATAATTAGTATTGTGATGATGATTTGCGGTCTATAATCTAAGTAATTAAACATTAATACTAGAATTAAGAGATTAAATCATAGGTTCGGGTAGGAACAGGATAAAAAGCACATAAAACTAACATACATGAGTATAACTATAATATGAATGATTCTTTCTATAGTCACCGTATAATCTTTGATAACACTTTATTGATGATTAGGAAACTATATACAAAGGAAATTGAAAGATTTATTCCTGAAATAAATAAATTTCAAACACCAGAAGGATTGACCCTTAAATTGAAATGTACACGAAATAAGATGCACTAAGAACGGAAGCATAAGTTAACATTTAATGTTTTATAAAAATGGATTGATATATTTGTTTTACAATAGAATTGTTTGATGTCGATATGAATGGTATGAACTTATGGCATAAGTAGGCGACCCAAGATATGATTCTCCCATATAATGCTTCGGCGGGCCAGGAGGACTAGATGGTAAGCGACTTTGTAGGGCATCGATCCTATCCAGGGCACGAGTCCAATTTTTCTTTGAAACGGATGTTAAACGTTCCTGTAGGGACTTGGGCTAGTCAAAGATGTAAGTCCATTAGGTAAACGAAAGCAATATAGTCCTTTAGGGCCTTGGGATAGACCAAGATGTATTTACCTATGAGTAAGATTTCCAACCGGAGTACGATCCTATAAGGCCTCGGGCTAGTCCAGGATGTATGTACTTACATGATAGACACTAATCGTATTATAGTCGTATCTTTGTAGTATATTTAGAGTAGGCATGACTCACTTACTCTGACTATCTAATTCACTTTAAATTTTCCTTTTTATTTACGTCATTAGGTTGATGGAGCCTTAGAGTCGTACCAGAATATGTGATGAAGACCTGGGTGTATATATTGTAAATAAATGACCTAATTTAACTCATGTAGTATGGATTTGGGTTTGTATTGTAAAGACATATGTATATGATGTAGTGATATAGTATGATGATTTGAATAAATGATTTTTATTTAATATTATATTTTGTTTTCTTCCATTGTGAGTTCCGAAAGTTACTAGTTAAAAGTCTTGCTTGGTTCTTGTTATGATCTTCCAGCAACTTTAATTTTTGGTTCGTCATAGTTTGAACGCCAGTTAGGGCATTAAACCAAATGGTCGTAAAGTTGAGTTTTTTTAAAAATGTCATTTTCAAATCCAATGTCAAGGATTGAAAAACCAAATTAAAACTGATTTTAACATAGGTACATCGTTAGCTATCAATAACATATTGTTTACTTATAGTTTAAAATATCTTAGTACCTTTTAATGTTCTTTCTTATAGATACACGCTTCCTTTGCATTTTGAATGAAAACTAATCCGTCAGATTTTTTTTAATTACTCATTCAGTTCCGATGCTTAACGAATGCCATTTTTGTATCTGCTCTTGGATCATATCCAAAACATAAAAATCATGTTATCGTTGCCACTGACTTTGAGACATTTTGGTTGTTATGTGAAAACCTTTTCTTCTAAATCAATATTTAGAATCTTTGATTCAACGTCAATGTGAAAAAATCAAAATAATATTGTTTGATAATGTAGAATCCGAATGGATTTAAGAATGTTGTCAAGGGAAATTACTTCACTAATTTAAACACTCAAAATCGATGAAGTCATTTTCTATCAACACCATGTTATATGTATTTGGAATCCATTCCAAATTTAAAACATGTCATTTGGTAGAGTCTATATTCTTGATGGTGTATGAGGAAATTGTTATTATCAATAACTTTCTTTCTCGACATTGATAAGAAACTCATAGTTTCTCTTTAATGTATAAGAATTATTATTGGCATTATAATGTCGTGTTCATTTTAAGCTTGGTAATTTTATTTCATTTTATGCAATCAATTTCTATGTTCAAGTATTTGAATCGTATCCAAGTGTATTGTACTACCACTAATTTCTAAAAAAAATTCCTTTGATCATGAAGGTGGTGTTTCTTGAAACAACATTTGTTTCTCAGTATGGCAGAAAAGGTGTACAGAAACATTTTATGGATTGCCTTTATAGTTTCATAAAATTTATTTGGTTTTGAGTTTATGAAACTTACATTCATAACATAAATTAAACAACCACACATCTTAAACTATTTAAGATCAGGGTTTCTTATCAATTCATATCTTCTATGAATATGATCTTATTAACTATGTTTTAGATGAAATTAAATTTAACGTATGTAATTATTCCTACTTTCAAATCCTTACAGAAAGAAGTGAACTCAACTTCACTCGTTATCAATTGTACTTTGTCCAACAAAGTCTGATTACTTCTTATCGACGGATCATTATTTATTATAAGGAGGAGTGGCTTTTGAGATCGAATATTATTTTTTTATGTACATTTGGAACTCCTTTTCAATATACTCACCTATTCGATCAAATCGAATTTTTTTATTTCCTTTACATGTTATCTTTTCTACTTATATTTTATATTGTGACGACCCACATTTCGAAAGGTTTAAATTGACAATAATCCACACATGTCCAATCCAAACAATCCGAAATATAGATAATCATTGGGGTTAAATAAGAAAAATAAGAAAAGAAGAAGAAACAAACACAAAATTTCGCAGCGAAACGACAAAATATAATAAACAAATAAACAGTTCATGAAGTTGTTTATATTTTACATTTGATTATAATCTATACAACATTCATCAGAGTTATATATATACATCATAGATAAATAAATAATCTAGTAGACAACATGATGCAGGACTAATAATAGTAAAAATATACCAAATCTTCGTCGTACTGTTAGTCCCCCTTAACGCGTTTTTAAGCATTGTCGTACAGTTTGCATTTAACACCACCAGTAAAACGTCGGTAGTCAGGGATGCGCCATGATACGACAATACTAAACCAAAATCGTATAGGTATCGTATAGGGATAAAAGTATGACAAGGCACGTTAGGCAATGCCCAAGGTAGGATACTACCAGTTTACCCTTCCCGGCTGGTGGTAACGTATCATAGCTATGATCGCCCACCGCGTCCAACACTCCCATAATTCGGAGGGTGCGCAGCAATTAATCACAATGTAAATGATGGTAATACGAAGAAGTGCGTCTGCTAGGGATAGCTAGCCCGCTTGGCCGGTACGGCTCCTGTTTTAGTCTTTTCAAATTGGCACAAGTGCCAGACTAATCCATCATTGTTCTCTTTCTTCACATCCATCAACCGCCGCCAATTCCAACCACTTCGTTCTGGAGTCTCCTCCGCATACACAGTTGTTAAAGTGGTTTCGGTATCGACAGAGAGTATGCCCATATCTGCCCCGGTCTCTTTAACAACCAAACGTCGTTTTACACATCATTTGGTACTTTTACATTCGAAAACAGTTCATACTTGATATCAAAATATCATATTCGCTTCAAAATCAAATCCATTTTGAAATCATCATATTTACTCAAAATATACTATTTCAATTCAAAATCATGTTCGTCTTAATATCTCGAGTCCAAAATTGTTTCGAATTTCAATTTGGGTTATAACTTCATTTGACCCAATTCGTATTTAAATCCATGATTTAAAAATAAACATTCCACCCTATTGACCAGCTTGAATTTTTAGAAAATAGTTTAAATAGTTTAAATAATTAGAATAGTTAAAAATAGTGCGAGTGGTTAGAATAGTTTAAATAGTTAAAATGGTTAAAATAGTTAAAAATAGTTTAAATGGTTAAAATAGTTTAAATGGTTAAAATAGTTTAATATAAAATAGTTTAAGTATTAAAGTGGTTTATATAGTACAATAGTTTAGAAAATCAAAATAATTTGAATATTTAAAGAATATAGATTTAAAACAGTTTATACTAAAATAATTCATTTGAAAATAGTTTCAAAGTCAAACTGATTCAATTACAACTTCCCAATTCAAATCAATTCCAATTTCCATTCAATCGATTCAATTTTGGATTTCAATTCAAATCAATTTCAACTTCGATTTAAAATTAATTCAATTCCACTTTCAAATCTAATTAATTCAATTTATATCGATTTCGAGCTCGATTTTCAAAATATCGATTCCAAACATTTAAATCAAATTATCCTTCAATATTCAGTTTAAAATTCTTATCTTCAAATATAATTCAATTCCGAGCTCAATTTCGAAATATCGTTTTTATATCTCTTTTACTTACTAATATTCAAAGTTCGAATAAAGTTCAATCTTTTAAAACAAATCAATTTTCAATAATTCAAATTATATTTTGATTATAACTTCAAAATCACAACTTCGATTATTTAAACAATTTCGATTACCAAATTTAAATTTCAACAATCAGGACTCAAGTTCGAAAATAATTTGATTTCTATAAATTTGATTCTTATTCCTTTTAAATCAAAATCATTTAAATAATTTCAAATCAAATTTTTTAAAATCATTTAATTTAACCAATCCGATGTTCGTATATAATTTTCTATTCTATAGCCAAGTGATAACTTATTTCAATTTAATTTCAGGGTTGGATATATATCATTTCAATTCAAATCATAGTGTCATAGGTATATATCATTTCAACCTATTTCTTAATTTATTCGAAATAATTCAATTTACTGTTTATATACTATAAATAATATACAGGATGATAATCGGATGTATTAGAATAAATAAACATCCAAATCATCCAAAATATCAACCAATAGCATCCATCGCAACCAATCATCCAAATAGTCAATATAATCCACAACAATTTCATAGTTATTAAAATCGGTTGTTTTATTGGCAATTAAATTCCTATTTCAAATTTAACTATAAATTTTAATTTCTATAGTTAATTCAAATGACAATTTATCAAACAACAATCAATAAATTCATATCATTTCGTAATTTCCAATTTAACTAGCATAAAAATATTCTAGTACTTGTGAGCGTTATAAAACACTCACCTTGAGTTTTCAATTTTAAATCAAACGATCGACGTTCGATTTAACCTAAAATTTTAACTAGCTTCAAACGACTCCAAATCATTTCTAGGATGTAGTACTCATCACCATGATCCCATCGCCACTTGTTTCATCCGATTTCGACCTCATATGAGAGAGATATCAATTTATTAACATCACACAAATTTATAAATATATAATTTACAAACTTTTCTCTCTGTTTTTTTATACCAAAACAGATCTACCGTTGATCTAAGCTTCAACAATCCAGGCCGCACGCATTGCTTCTTCTCCAAATCGCGTACAGGAGATAATACGTACGTAAGCAACCCAACATCGCCTCCTATCTTCTCAGCCCGCTCCACACACGATTGTCGAGAGGACGATCAGCTACTGCCAAACGAAACGCCATACCATCCTCCACCCACGGCCAAGGACCGCACAAACTTGGCCTCTCCTATGCATGGAAAAACCTACACGAAAGCATGACGAATGGGGCTTAATTTTGCCTCCAATCGACGACGATAACTCGAATTCGCCGTTGGATTTAGAGATCTCATTATGCTCTTCATTTTTATAGTTGAAAGTTTTGTCTAAAACTCGATGGATGTGGAGAAATTCGAGGGGAAAGGAGATGTATTTTCGGCCATTGTTTTTACTTTAGCGGCAACACTAGGGTTAGGTTTTAGGAGAGGGTTACATGCATATTTATACACGTATAAACATATTATTTTCAACTTTTTTCGAACGAACTCCAAACGAAGCATGCCGCCAGACATTTATAATGTTTTACCCCTATTCCGAACCCAATGGAACATGTTTCGAGGCCTAATTCGATCGTATGTGAAAGATAGCTTTTTGAATCGAATTAAAATATTAAATTTTCGATATTAAATTCAACGCGTTTGTATCCCGTACGACCAAACGATAACTCCAAACTTTACGAAACTTGAAATCCGATAAAAATACACTATTACGGATCCAATGGAACTAATTTCGTTGAATTCCAAGACTGTGCCCCGGATCGCTATTTTAACGTCTCGATTATAATATAAAATTTTCAATTTCTAACTATTCACTTTTAAATCCAATTTTAAATGTTAACAATCTTCAGTGTTGTCTAAATAAAATTTACATCAACTTTCGATATCATTTTCAATCATATTAAATTTAGAATTCAATTATTCAAATAATTTTCAATATTAAATTTAAACAATTTATTTATTCAATATTCAACAAATTTCAATATTATATTTTAAATGAATTTTAGTTGTCAATCGATTACTTTATTTACATCTAATGAATTCAACATTTATTATTTAATCCAAATATTGATTATAAACACATTCAATACATAACATTACCTTTTAATACTTGTTATTACTTAAATCTTCGAAATTAGTTTATTTCACAATTTTATTCAAGTTCAAATTTAATAACTTACATTCAAAACCATTAAATTTTTATTTTTAACCATTTTTTATTCATTAATTACGTTAAATCTAATAATTTAAAATAGCTAAAAATACAGGTCGTTACAATCTCCCCCACTTAAAACTTTTCGTCCTCGAAAAGACGTTAACTAAAGAATTTAACATTTGATATATTTTATTCAAATAATCAACATATAAAACAATAAGATCTCATTTATAAAACCATTACTATGTTTCTACTATGCTACTCCGATCGGCTTACGGAATCACAACTTAGTTATAAAAACAAGGTATGAAAATTTAAAAATTCAAAATTTTATAACACCCGGATTTACGAAAAATTTCGGCAGAGTCTCCTTTGCGCTGCTTGATCGGAACAACTACAAAACGCCACTACGGACCCCAAACCAACAAAAGAAAACAAAAGCCAAGTGGATCGATCATAAACCATCAAATCAAATGACAAAATAAACGTGTACCTTTTTGTGGGCAATCCAAATTTTCTTGATATTAAATACCTGCATCTTATTCACCAATGATATCCAATCATATAATTTAAATCATTTTATATTTTGCATTTTCAATTTCCAATATTTGCTTTACTTAAGCCCGTACGATGTACATATATCATCCGTATGCAATATCAAATCTGATCGCTCACTCGATCACACAATTTCACTTCCGAACTAATATCATTCACACGACTCTCTAGTGAGGACTCGAATCTGGTTCCTTGATTAGAAACCGTCATTCTCCTTGCATAGCCATATACTATGATAGAGAATTCCAAAATCAATCAAAATTCCATATCTTGGGTTCGCCATCGAGAATCGAGTGAAAAAAATCCTAACTCGGATCGATATAAATTATCTCGAAATTCTGTGCTCGAATCTGGATCAAATCGTTACGCGAATAAAATAATATACGTGCAACTTACATATTTATTCCAATTGATTCCTAGTTACACCAAATTGTTTTCATTCACATTCATTTTCATAATTTACTTTAATAACAAATTTATTTGTGAAACATTTTATTAATCATCACTTTAGTTTATAATCATTCTATAAAAGTCCGACTCCTTATATATGACTTTATCTAAGTTTATAATTATCCCAAAAGTTACAAATTCAAATTCACAATTTCTTTGCAAATTTATATTTAAATTCTTTAACCAATTTACAAAGATATTATTTATTTCATTTGTCTACTTTCTTAAGTTCCACTTACTTATTCCATTTAGTCATCGATCATTTCATAATATACTAATTAAGTATATAACATTTATTATTACAACTAAATTTCCATTTATATACATTTTGATTACTTTTAAGTTTGTTTACTTGTATATTATCCCATTACATATCCAAATCACCATTTCAACTTCTAACATTTGGTAAGTCTTATTATATGTTATTAGAATGCAATTTGGTATTATACAAAATTAATCTGATTCATTTTTCTTAATTATAATGTTCACTATTTTAACTTGTTTAAATTTTCTTTACTTTCAATTCAAGAGTTGCAAACTTCACTCTATAGTTTCTTAAAACATTTAGCTTGTATTTCTTAATTCTCTTATTTATAAGTTCTGGTTATTCAAATATTTCATTTCATTAAAATAATTTGAAGATTATTTATTAACAGAACTTAAAAATTTTAAATACCCGGTTCATTTCAAATCATTTAAAATAAGTATATATACCTATATCTTATATATATATATATATCAAATCATACTTTTGGAGTTTAAACCAAAATCCGTTTATCAAAACATTTTTGAAGCAAAGCTTCCCGGAAGTCTCTCCCATTTTGAGACTCGAAAATGAACATCGATGATGCTGCGCAGTCATCATCGAAATTATTTTCCAGCGACAAAAGAGGGGAGTACTGAATTCATTCCTTTTTAAATTTATTTGAAAATAATTTGTATTTGTATATACTTTTAAACAATACTGATATTATTTTCCAAACCTTGAAAACCTTTTTCAGAAACCGGAACTTAAATTTTCTCAAATTCTCAACTTTATATTCATTTTACTTGCAATTTATATTTTATAAATCACATTTATACAATTTCATTTTCTTACAATCAACAATAAACGGTAATGTTCAATATTATCATTTCTATCAACCAATTTACTCTATATATACTATAATAATTTCTGAAAAATTATTTCTTTATATATAAAATATAATCAGGGTAAAATTATTTCATTTACCCAATTTCAAAACAATACCATGTCGGTTTACCTTATTTAAGAGCTTAGAAATCCCTACCGATACCGTTGTACTTCCCGTACCGACCAGAATTCATAAACACTCAACCGATAAGTCAAAACAATATAAAAAATTTCATATTCACTAACAGATACGCGCTCTTATCTATTAATACACTCAAACTCTTTCTAGGGTGCTACTGACCCTATCTCTAATGAGTTACCCCACAAAGCTAAGGTTATCGCTAAACCAAAGCTCTGATACCAGATGTGACGACACACATTTTGGAAGGTTTAAATTGATAATAATCCACACATGTCCAATCCAAACAATCCGGAACATAGATAATCATTGGGGTTAAATAAGAAAAAAACACAGAATCTCGCAGCGGAACGACAAAATATAATAATTAAATAAACAGTTTATGAAGCTATTTATATTTTACATTTGATTATAATCTATACAACATTCATCAGAGTTATATATATATATATACATCAGAGATAAATAAATAATGCAGCAGACAACATGATGCAGGACTAATAATAGTAATAATATACCAAATCTTCGTCTTCGTCCTCTAGAATAAATCTTCAATAAGCTGAAAAACTCAAGGCTGACCCGAGCATAATGAAAAGACAAAACACTCGAGTTAGGACTCAAATATTCTTATGTAAGTCAAATCGATATCGCGTATAATATGAGTGTAATAGCGTCAGAGATGCTTACGGGTTTTCACATCTCCTATCCAGTGTATAATGTGAGTGCAATAACTCAAGAGATGTTACGAGATTTTTTATCTCTTAAGGATCCGTTAAAATATTTATATGTAGTAGAATACGCTACATTTATAATTTCTATTCAATAAAATAAATATTTTTCTTAGCGTTAAGGCTTTTACATTAATCCCCCTTAACGCGTTTTTAAGCATTGTCGTACAGTTTGCATTTGACGCCACCAGTAGAACGTCGATAGTCAGGGATGCACCATGATACGACAACACTAAACCAAAATCGTATAGGTCTCGTATCAGGATAAAAGTATGACAAGGCACGTTAGGCAATGCCCAAGGTAGGATACTACCAGTTTACCCTTCTCGGCTAGTGGTAACACATCATAGCTATGATCGCCCACCGCGTCCAACACTCCCATAATTTGAAGGGTGCACACCAATCAATCACAATGTAAATGATGGTAATACAAAGAAGTCCGTCCGTAGGGGTAGCTAGCCCGCTTGGCCGGTACGGCTCCTGTTTTAGTCATTTCAAATTGGTACAAGGGCTAGGCTAATCCATCATCGTTCTCTTTCTTCACATCTAGCAATCACCGCCAATTCCAACCACTTCGTTCTGGAGTCTCCTCCACGTACACAGTTGTTAAAGTGGTTTCGGTATCGACAGAGAGTATGCCCATATCTGGCCCCAGTCTCTTTAACAACCAAACGTCGTTTTACACACCGGTTGGTACTTTTACATTCGAAAACAGTTCATACTTGATATCAAAATATCATATTCGCTTCAAAATCAAATCCATTTCGAAATCATCATATTTACTCAAAATATACTATTTCAATTCAAAATCATGTTCGTCTTAATATCTCGATTTCAGTTCCAAAATTGTTTCGAATTTCAATTTGGGTTATAACTTCATTTGACCCAATTCGTATTTAAATCCATGATTTAAAAATAAACATTCCACTCTATTGACCAGCTTGAATTTTTAGAAAATAGTTTGAATAGCTTTAAAATAGTTTAAATAATTAAAATAGTTAAAATAGTGTAAGTGGTTAAAATAGTTTAAATGGTTAAACTAGTTTAAATGGTTAAAATAGTTATAAATGGTTAAAATAGTTTAATATAAAATAGTTAAGTATTAAAATGGTTTATATAGTACAATAGTTTGGATCAAAATGATTTGAATATTTAAAGAATATAGATTTAAAACAGTTTATACTAAAATAATTCATTTGAAAATAGTTTCAAGTCAAACCGATTCAATTACAACTTCCCAACTCAAATCAATTCCAATTTCTATTCAATCGATTCGATTTCGATTTCAATTCAAATCAATTTCAACTTCGATTTCAAATTAATTCAATTCCACTTTCAAATCCAATTAATTCAATTTCAATTTATATCGATTTTGAGCTTGATTTTCAAAATATCGATTCCAAACATTTAAATCAAATTATCCTTCAATATTCAGTTTAAAGTCCCAATCTTTAAATATAATTCAATTCCGAGCTCAATTTCGAAATATCGTTTTTATATCACTTTTACTTAGTAATATTCAAAGTTCGAATAAAAGTTCAATCTTTTAAAACAAATCGATTTATAAAAATTCAAATTATATTTCGATTATAACTTCAAAATCTCAACTTCGATTATTTAAACAATTTCGATTACCAAATTTAAATTTCAACATTCAGGACTCAAGTTCAAAAATAATTTGATTTCTATAAATTTGATTCTTATTCCTTTTAAATCAAAACTATTTAAATAATTTCAAATCAAAAAATTTAAAATCATTTAATTTAACCAATCCGGTGTCCGTATATAATTTTCTATCCTATGGCCAAGTGATCTGTTATTTCAATTTAATTTCGGGGATGGATATATATCTTTTCAATCCAAATCACAGTGTCATAGGTATATATCATTTCAACCTATTTCTTAATTTATTCGAAATAATTCAATTTATAGTTTATATACTGTAAATAATATACAGGATGATAATAAGATATATTAGAATAAATAAACATCCAAATCATCCAAAATATCAACCAATAGCATCCATCGCAACCAATCATCCAAACAGTCAATATAATCCACAACAATTTCATAGTTATTAAAACTGGTTGTTTTACTGGCAATTAAATTCCTATTTCAAATTTAACTGTAAATTTTAATTTCTACACTTAATTCAAATGACAATTTATCAAACAACAATCAATAAATTCATATCACTTCATAATTTTAAATTTAACTAGCAAAAAAATATTCTAGTACTTGTGAGCGTTATAAAACACTCACCTTGAGTTTTCAATTTTAAATCAAATCGACCGACGTTCGATTTAACCTAAAATTTTTACTAGCTCCAAACCACTCCAAATCAGTTCCAGGATGTAGTACTCATCACCACGATCCCATCGCCGCTTGTTTCATCCGATTTTGACCTCGTATGAGAGGGATATCAATTTATTAACATCACACAATTTATATATATACAATTTACAAACTTTTCTCTCTCTCTTTTTTTAATACCAAAACAGATCTGCCATTGATCTAAGCTTCAACAATCCAGGCCGCACGCAGTGCTTCGCGTACAGGAGATAATACGTACGCTAGCAACCCAACATGCTTCCTATCTTCTCAGGTCGCTCCACCAACGATCGTCGAGTGGATGATCGGCTACTGCCAAAGGAAACGCCGTACCACCCTCCACCCACGGCCAAAGACCGCACGAACTCGGCCTCTCTTATGCATGGAAAAACGTGCACGAACGCATGACGAAGGGGGCTTAATGTCGCCTCCAATCGACGATGATAACTCGAATCCACCGTTGGATTTAGAGATCTCACTATGCTCTTCATTTTTGTAGTTAAAAGTTTTGTCTAAAACTCGATGGATGTGGAGAAATTCGAGGGGAAAGGAGATGTATTTTTAGCCATTGTTTTTACTATGGCGACTACGTTAGGGTTAGGTTTTAGGAGAGGGTTGCACGCATATTTATACACGTATAAACATATTATTTTATTATTATTTTCAACTTTTTCCAGACGAATTCCAAACGAAGCGTGCCGCCAGGCGTTCATAATGTTTTACCCCTGTTCTGAACATAATGGAACATTTTTCGGGGCCTAATTCAATGATATGTGGAAGATAGCCTTTTGAATCGAATTAAAATATTAAAATTTCGATATTAAATTCAACGCGTTTATATCCCGTACGACCAAACTATAACTCCAAACTTTACAAAACTTGAAATATGATAATAATACACTATTACAGGTCCAATGGAACTTGTTTCGTCGAGTTCCGAGACTGTGCCCCAAATCGCTATTTCAACGTCTCGATTATAATATAAAATTTCCAGTTTCTAATTATTCACTTTTAAATCCAATTTTAAATGTTAACAATCTTCATTGTTGTTTAAATAAAATTTACATCAACTTCTGATATCATTTTCAATCATATTAAATTTAGAATTCAATTATTCAAATAATTTTCAATATTAAATTTAAACAATTTAATTGTTCAATATTCAACAAATTTCAATATTAGGTTTTAAATGAATTTTAGTCATCAGTCAATTACTTTATTTACATCTAATGAATTCAACATTTATTATTTAATCCAACTATTGATTGTAAACGCATTCAATACATAACATTACCTTTCAATACTTGTTATTACTTAAATCTTCGAAATTAGCTTATTTCATAATTTTATTCATGTTCAAATTCAATAACTTACATTCAAAACCATTAAATTTTTATTTTTAACCCTTTTTATTCATTAATTACGTTAAATCTAATAATTTAAAATAGCTAAAAATACGGGTCGTTACATATATTCTATGAACTTATCATAGATATACTACTTGTGTATCAAATACATATGTTTATGCCAATGATAATTCATCAGCGAATATAATGAAGTAAGTGGATCCATTTTGGTATAATTAGACCTTGGACTAAATAAATCTATATGTATCAATCTGAAGAGTTCATTAACTCTTTTGTCAATCCCATTGAATGAGTGCTTTACCCTCAATATATTAAGATATAATTCATGGGTATCACATGATTCATAATCATATGATCAAAGAATTATTTCTCAAAAATATGGCTTAGTCCATAATTCCAAAAGAATTGTGGAAACTTTTAGATACTCTGTATTTTATATAGTTAATGCATCATTACCGTTATGAAAAGAAATACTGTTATTATAATAGACTTATATAATGAATATTTATATTATGCATACAAAAATAAAACTATATCTGTTTTCAGTTAATAACAAATTCAATTATTATTTCATAAATAATACTTGGTGTATATACGAAGATAATCTTTCATAACTTGATGTGTCCACTAATAAGTGTAATATGGTATGCTCCCACTATTTCTTCCACTACAATAACAACACATGGAATACGATGCTCCATTTAATCACTTATTATGTACATGGATCGGGATTTATTAACTACCATGCCAGCAGGGATAAGGCTACCATGACTAAGCTTCAGGTTATGGGGTCCAAAAGCCATTAGTGGACTTGTTGGTGCTATTGATGTCCCAATCAAGATGGATTAGGCAACTAAGAACAAAACAACGATCTTGTTTGTAGATTCCTTATAGGGATTAATGTAGAGCTTAGGTTCCCTGGAAGGGTTGAAGTAATAGATGAAAATGGGGAAATTAACCAACATGAGATAATATATGCGAATCCACCATCACGTTGTGAGAATTGCTACTATTATTGGTCATTTGAAGCATCAATGCCCTATGAGCAAGACCCAGGTTCTAAAAGTAAGAGATAAGATTGAGGAAAATGCTAATGAAAAACAGAAAGAAGGACAGGAAATTGATCAGGAGTAGAGGGAGGAAGGTGTATCAAAGGAGACGAAGATAGGAAAGGGAGATCAGTCAATACCAAGTAAGAAAAATGTAGAGGGATCAACCCTAGATCAAACAAATAAAATAGATATTAATGATGGGTCAGAACAAACTAAGAACGGTCAGAAGCATGATCAGTGGACCGTGAATGAAATTGACAAAGCAATTGAATAGCTATAAAGGAGTCAAAACAAGTAATTATAAAGAAATGGAAGCCAAATTAAGGCAACAGATGAAGTGAAGATCAATTCGGTGGATAAGAAGGTAGATGGTAATTAGGGTGTAGCTAGGGGGATGTGTCCTTGGTTAGACGTTCGGAGGGGCCTCGCCAACCATACCAACACATGCTATTCTTACCCGAAGAGATGAGGGAGTCATAGAACCAGTATACCTGGAATATAAGTCACCAACTTCTTTAATTCAAATATTGAAACGTTGGCGCTCATCATTGGACATAAATCTTTCGAACGAGGACCCCAAAAATTCTCTCCATCTGAATGATAATTTTACTACTATGTTCAAATCCATTAATAATATTTGTGCCAATAATATCGTGGATTTTTTGTAGGTGTCGGATCATGTGCTAGAGAAGCGGATTTGGGCCAATCCTTTGACAATCGACAGTTCATACAATCATAATAAAAGCGGTGAACCGAATGAGCAACAAGATGTTTCTAAGAGCCTCTTTAGTCAATTCAATAAACATGATACTATTAGGAAAGAGAAATTGGTTACAAAGAACCCAGAGTGGGAGGTGATTGAGAAGGGGAAGGTAGTAGGGAGTTCTAGTGCCAATGAAGGCAAGTTACTTTGTAGTTCCTTTAGGAGCAAATAATGTCCATATCTTGTATGAATGTAAGAGCTTTGTAACACCCCTATTTTTAGCTAAACATTATTCATGACATTCAATTGGATAGGTTAAATAGAATAATGTAAAGGGTTAAGGAGAATGAGTTTTGAAACTTAATAAGGTCGTGCCATACTTAATTAATTAAGTAAGATTGTTTAAACTTAACATATAAGAGAAAATATGAGGAGGGCAAAATAGGAAGATCCATCTTTTAATCCCTCAAAACCTCATCCCCTTATATCATTCTCATTTTACTTAAACAAAACAATCAAAAGAAAGAAGAAAAGAGGCTGACCATAACCTAGGGAAGAAGATCACGAAATCGAGAGAGATTTACAAGTTAAAGCTTAAGGAAGACAAAACTAATCAAATCTCAACTCCAACATTAATTTTAAAGGTGAATAATACAAGATCCATCTCTTTTGTTTATCTCAATTTCGGTTATGGATAGTACCCAAATTCATCCTGTTTTTCTTGCCAACATATGGTTGTTTAATAATTGTTTAGATAGAATAATGGTTATTGGAATATTTATGGAATTATTTAAAGAGGGTTTAAGGGAAAAACCTAAGACTTTAATCACTAAATGCTTTGATTTTCTGATATGTTGTATAAAACATTATTTTGGAGATAAGTTTTTAATTTCATAATTTTCAAGGTTATATAGATTATTTTATGAATTTTATAAGGAGGAAATAGTATCATTTCAGGTTTTAATTATCTAAAATAATTAAATATAGTTTTGGCTTCGAAATTTTTATATGGTAAATAGAAGGATATTCTCTAATTTCCGTGAATTTTCGGGATTTTTCCCAAGTGATTTCAATTTATTGTGAAGTTATTATGCTAGATAAGCATTTAAAAGGATAATTAATTAAATATATTAATTAATTATTTTATATATGTTTGGGAACTTGAAAATTTAGTGTGGCGGTAATTTCTGAAAAGGTTTTGTAAAGAAATTGCTTTATCCAATAGAAACTGGACAAAAAATAAGATTTGGTGAATTTTTTTTGCTTAAAGCAGTAATAAAACAGTTTTCTTAAGAATTACGATAATGTCATGCCACCATACGTCATCGAGCCTAACGATGAGGTCGCATCATTGAATGTCGATGTCGATGAAGGAGGAAGTACATGATAGCTACCTAAGTATCTACGGAGCGATTCTTTTGGCATCAAAGCGGACAACAACGACAATAGATGATTAGTGGTCTAGTGTCTTCCGGATACATCTAAGCGTTTTAAAAGCTTAATGTCAACGTGGAAGACGTCACATGTCTTCATCATTGTTTTTAATGATGTCGCACCTAATCATTTTGATTGTTTTCTAGACTAAGGCAGTGATGCTGCTTTTACTGACTTCGACTCTATATATGAAGCGGCATAATAGCCGAAGTAACTTAAGTATAAAAGTTTTATAATGTCGTCGGGGGTCTTAGGGTCGATGTGCATCAAGGTCGATGACCTTATATTTTAGTGTCGATGCCTTGTGGCCACGACGTCGCACTTCATCTTTTCAATGCCAAAGAGGCTTGCTTTTATTAAAATAGTTTTAAAGGGGCGAAGAGGCCCATGTTTTAGAGGGTCGATGACCCTATGTCTTCGGCGGTTAGCCACATAACTTATAAAGGTTTTAAGTTTTGTTTTAAAAAGGATGGATAGCCTATCGTTAATGAAAGTCGACAACGTCATCTTCGACATGAATTTATACTTAAAAGAATTTAAGTTTTGTTTTACCTTGGGTAAAGGGTTGATGAGGCTTAGTGCGGATTGAATGCCACCTATCTTCATTAAAGGCGGAGAGCCTTATGTTTGTTATTTCGACGTCGTCATTGGGGATACCAATGCCATTTTAAATTGTACACTTCGACACTATCATTGGGGACACCAATGTATATGAACTTCAACATTGATCTAATATTTAAATTATTTAATGGTGGTGAGCCATATGTCTTTGACTTCGACTTTAAACCTTGGAGATACCATTGTTTGTTTAATAAGTTCATCATGAATTAATTGGGGATACCAATGTGTGTGTCACTTTGAAATGTTATAACTTTAAAGGGAAATAACCTAATCGGGGATACTAATAGACATAGGTTAAACATGTGGGTAATATGAATTAAATTGTAAATGATGGGTTCATAGTCATCCTAGGAAAACTATGGGATATGAGATGGATAGTCCACATCATGTAAAAGATGGATAGTCTCTATGAGCTTAATGAAGGGTTCATAGTTATCCTAGGAAAACTATAGGGTGTTTGATGGATTGTCCACATTATTTAAAAATAAATGGAATACGTGTGATGGGTAGTCCACATAATTATGTCAATGGAACCATATGTGATGGGTAATCAATATGGTAGGGGATGGGTAATCCAAGTAATAACTGTATGTGAGATGGATAGTCCACATAACTATGAATATGTTTAAATGTGAGATGGGTAGTCTACATAATTATAAGATGGGTAATCAAATTAAAATAAGACAAATAGTCAGTTTAAATTGTGACGGGTAGTTATCTGAAATTAAGATGGGTAATCTAATAAATTAAGATGGGTAATCCAATATATGTTGCATAATTATAAATGCTATTTTTGTTCTAACCATTATGGTTGTAGGAGCACAGTATATGGTTAATTAGTTTTGGTTAAGATATTAGTCAGGGGAAAACCTGTTCTGCTCAGCGGCATGGTCTCACTAGATATCTATTTAGTTCGAGATGGTAGGTTATTATCCACATCAGACTGTTGTATGAACCGAAGTTTTTGTTTTTTCCCTTAAACTCTTGGGTACTCATTTGAGTAGGTCGAGAGTAAGGGTTTTCAGGTTTCAATTAGACGAATAAGCTTTCGAAGACGTGCATAAGGTAATCTAGCTATTAGGAGCTTTATTTATTTTCGTTGTGTAGTTTGGTTTTGTCTATTTGGATGTAATGGAAAAGTTGTATAATTGCCAAATATTTGACTTTGATCAACCAAGGGGGCATCATCATATGTCGCTCTTGGAGTATTTTGTAATAATTATAATTTCTTTGAACGTGGGATTGTGAATGGGATTATATAATGAATATGAAATATCATTTGTGAAATGAGATGTGAAAATTTGTTATTAAATTATGTTGAAATTTTTTCATATTCATGTGCTTCTGATTATTGATATGATTAACATAGCCACATTCTATGGCCAAGAATTAATAACTATGGATGACTGTAGCATCCGTAGCAGTTAGTTTTGGGCATCGAAATGGGGGATGTTACAAACTTTTACAAACCCAACAGAATGGTTTAGGTAATAAAATTATTAATAGGTTTAATGTTAGCTGTTACAAGTTGGTACTAGAGTATAGGTTCATGACTAAAAGAATTTTAAACCTAAAGAGTTTTTGAAAACATAATCTTAATGAATCAGAGATTAAGATTGGGGTATGGTATAACGCTATAGTAATGTACTTGTATTTGCTATATATAGGTATGTATTCTCCCCTCTCTCTTAGACCATTCTTCTGTATCTTACTAAGGCTCGTATGTAGATTTACGAGAAAGAAAGATATAAAAGCAGGAAAGGGAAGGGTGAACCTAGGTAGCGAAAGCACCACAACCAATGGAAATGCTTCACCCAACAGCAGGAGAAACTAGGGCCGACAGGAAAATGCTAATCAAAATGCAAATGCCAACGTAGTTTTCGAAACCCCACCAGTAGATATGGGGACTACGTATCAGTTCTTTGTCAATCTGATGCAAGCTGGAGCAGCTGCATGAGTAGCTGGGTGAAATGCTGCGAATGCGAGAGGAGTCATTCCCGTAGCGCCAGTTGGTAATAACTATGCTAAGCTGAGTCGAGATTACACTAGTCCGGTAGGAAGCCTTTTCTGGGGACCGAGGATGCGATAGAAGTGGAGAACTGGCTATTGCATTGTGAAAGGATTTTTGCTGATTTGGGTCTGAATGATGAGCAGAAAACAAAATTGGCTTTAAGACAGTTGTAAGGAGCCACTTTGTTCTGGTGGAATGGGGTAACTATGGGAGCACTAGAGGACGAGTTGACTTTGGTAGAATTTCGAAGGAGATTCGAGGAAACATTTTTGCCTGAGGTAGCTTAATCATCCTTGCTCAGAAAGTTTATGTAGTTCGAACAAGGGGAAATGTCAGTGTTGGAGTACTCTACTAAGTTTGATGAGCTATCTAGGTATGGATATGCCACTGTTGACACTATTATCAAGAGGAACGAGAAGTTTATCCGGGGGTTGAGGCTGGAGATTGCTAGGGCAACCATGTCACATCTCAAAGATACATCGAATATAGTGGTGGAGATGGTTATCAGGAATGAAGAAATGCTTTCGACCTTTGGAAAAGAGAAGTCGACGGAGAAGAATTCTCAGAATAAAATGAGGAAATTATTTAAAAGGAAGGGTGCTCAAAAAGGTGGGGCTGTCAAAAGGGAAAAGCAGATATAATTTGTTACAAGTGTGACAAGAAGTGGCACTATGCTAACGAGTGCCGATCTGGTGATGGCAAAATGACTCTAGGTAAGCAGAATGTGAAGTGCTTTAATTGCGACCAGGTGGGGAATTATAAGAACAAATGTCCATAAGCGGCCAAGGTTGGAAAAGGAAAGGTCTTTGCTTTGGAACCATCTACATCAAGACCAATATCAGGTGAGAAGGGAAAGTTTGTGATGGAAGGTACGCTTTAGATTCATAGCATACCGGTTAGGGTACTATTTGGTACCAGTCCATCACATTTATTTATATCTTAGTGTTTGGTAGATAAGTTATGTTTAGAACTATCATACCTAGTTACTTCCTTAAGCATAGCTAATCCAATAAGAGGGTACGCAACTCTCGGGATGAGATGCAATTTTCTAGAGTTTGAATTGCTAGGTTATACTTTTGACTGTAGTTTGTATGTGTGTGATTTTACGGGTTTTGGGATTATTTTGGGTATGGATTGGTCGAGCGAATATGATTCTAAGATATTTTGCCATGATAGGAAAATGTCATCGAGACACCCTGACAGTAGTGACTAAATAGTATACTCAGTTGAGAGTTTGAGTCCAAAAATTTGTGCTTTATTGGATGCTACAGAATTTGAAGAGGAAGTAAAGCGGGCTTTGGTTGCAAGGGAATTCACAGATGTTTTTGAGCCAGTTATAGGACTACCACCAAAACGAGCTATTAAGTTTCAAATAGATCTTGTACCCGGATCTGAACCCATAGGTGGACTACCAAGTAGGATGACACCTACCGAGATGAAAGAGTTAAAGGTGCAACTAGTGGACTTAGAAGGAAATAGTTTTATTAGACCAAGCAGTTCACCTTGGGGAGTGGCTATGGTATTCGTGAAGAAATCGGACGTGTCGTTAAGATTGTGCATTGATTATCATAATTTGAATGAGAAGACGATAAAGAATTGATATCCTTTGTCGAGAATTGATGATTTATTTGATCCGTTGAGTGGAGCCAAAGTATTTTCCTAGTTGGATTTGGCGATAGGGTTCCATCAATTAAGAGTGGTGGAGGACAGTATTCCTTTATAGCATTTCGAACGAGATATGATTCATACGAGTGGTTAGTGATGCCATTCGGATTAACTAATGCGCTAGCTTTCGTTATGGATTTAATGAACCGGATTTTCCGAGAGAACTTAGATAGGTTCGTGTTGGTGTTCATTGACGACATTTTGATATATTCTAAGAATTAAAGAGATCATGAGATTCATCTTAGAATAGTGCTTGAGACGTTGATCCAACATCAACTGAAAGCGAAGTTCTCGAAATGTCATTTTTGGAAGAAAGAAGTGAAGTTTCTTGGTTATGTTGTTTCAGAGAAAGGGTTGTCAGTCGATCCAGCCAAGTTCGAAGCTGTTAACAATTCGAAAAGACCTGAGACGGTGACCGAGATAAGAAGTTTTCTTGGATTAGCTGGCATTACCAGAGATTTATGAAGGATTTCTCATAGATAGAAGCGCCTTTGACTAAACTAATCAAAAAGGACATGAAGTTTATTTGGTCTGATAAATGTAAGGAAGCATTCCTTGAGTTGAAGCATTTGTTGACCAATGCACCTGTATTAGTAGTTCCAGATGGGACTTAGGATTTAGTGGTGTATACAGATGCATGTGGAACTGGATTTGGAGCCGTGTTGATGTAGTGGGGTTAAGTAATTGCCTACGCTTCTCGACAGCTCTGACCCATGAAGTTAGATATCCAACTCATGATTTGGAGTTGGCAATGGTGATCTTTGCATTAAAAATGTGGAGACACTACCTCTTAGGAGAAAGATTCGAGTTGTATATAGATCATAAGTCTTTGAAGTATTTATTCTTTCAGAAAGAGTTGAATATGAGATAGTAGAGGTGGCTGGAGTTTTTAGAAGCTTATGATTTTGGTATTGAGTATACACCAGGGAATAAAGTTGCAGATTCACTTGTCAGGAAACATCGGAATGTGTTGTTAGCTATGTTGACTGAATGGAACGATCTAGAGGCGTTGACTACTTGTAGTGTGCAGTTAAGATCGACTGCTAGTTCTAGTCAAAGTACAACCATGTTATCTTGCTTGGAAGTTCGACCAATGTTGATTGAAAGGATTGCTTCTAAGCAGAGAGATGATCCATTGTTAGCTGAAAAGATTAGAAGATTGGAAAGTGGAACCGAGATCGATGATCTAAAGGATTTTAGTCTTGACTAGAGGGGATGGTTAAGAAAGAAGGGACGGTTCTGTGTTCCGGATGCTGGAAACCTAAGAAGGGAAGTTCTTAAGGAGTGTCATCGATTGAAGTTTACGATTCATCCTGGGGGAACCAAGTTGTATCAGGATATGAAGAGAAGTTTCTTCTGGGAAGGTATAAAGAGGAATGTAGGATTATAGGTGAAGCAATATGTAAATTGCCAGTAAGTGAAAGCCGAACATCAGAAGCCGAGTGGACTACCTCAACCTTTAGATATACCGGTTTGGAAATGGGATTCGATATCCATGGATTTTATTGATGGGTTGCCAAGGTCAAACAGGGAAAATGAAAGTATTTGGGTCATAGTGGATAGACTGACCAAGAGTGCACACTTCATTCCCGTTAAGTCAACCAGGACGACACCTGTTTTGGCTAAGTTGTTTATGAAGAACATTGTTAGACTGCATAGGATTCCTAGTAGTATAGTCAGTGACGAGATGCATTGTTCACTAGTGAATTCTGGAAGAGTCTACAGGAAGTGTTTGGTACAAAGCTTAAGATGAGTACCGCTTATCATCCTCAGACAGACGGGCAGACAAAGAGAGTCAATAAGGTACTCAAGGATTTGTTGAGGGCTTGTGTACTGGATTTTGGTGGGTAATGGAAGACTATTTACACCTAGTTGAGTTTTTCTGTACTAATAGTTATCAGACTAGTACATGAATGGTGCCTTTTTGAAGCTTTGTATAGAAGGCCGTGCAAATCACCAACATGTTGGTTGGAGACCAGAGATAGATTGGTTCTTGGCCCAGATATGGTGAGGGAAGCCATAGAGAAGATTGAGTTAATCCGCATAGGATGAGAGAAGCCTAGTCTAGGTAGAAAAGTTATGTAGATAAAAGGCATAAAGATTTAGAGTTCTCAGTTGGAGATCATGTTTTCATTAAAGTATCACCGATGAAGGGTGTCGTACAATTTGGATGGTCAGGGAAACTGGCACCGAGATATGTTGGACTGTTCCCTATTATAGAGAGGATTGGAAAGCTCGCGTAACGAGTTGAGTTACCGAGTAGTTTGGCAGGTGTCCATAATGTGTTTCATGTTTCTCATCTTAGGAAATATGTGCATGATCCATAGACTACTATTGCTCCGACTGCATTAGAAGATTTAGTAGTAGAACTGGATCTGAATTTTGTAAGACAACCAGTTCAAGTTGTAGTGAGAGATGAGAAGAGATTGAGGAACAAGACAGTCAAGTTAATGAAAGTCCAGTTGAGTGACAACGAGAAAGACTGTACTTAGGAGACAAAGGACAAGATTAGGGATACTTATCGTGAGTTATTATGATGGAATGTTCTATATTTGTTGTATATAAACTTTATAGCTGGTAGGATACACTAGCATTGTTTAAATGTTTAATATGCTTGTTTTATAGTCCTTACAAAATTTCGAGGACAAAATTCTTTAAGGAGGGGAGTCTGTAACACCCCTATTTTTAGTTAAACATTATTCATGACATTTAATTGGATAGATTAAATAAAATAATGTAAATGGTTAAGGAGAATGTGATTTGAAACTTAATAAGGTCTTGCCATACTTAATTAATTAAGTAAGATTTTTTAAACTTAACAAATAAGAGAAAATATAAGGAGGGCAAAATAGGAAGATCCATCTTTTAATCCCTTAAAACCTCTCCCCCTCATATCATTCTCTTTTTACTCAAACAAAAAAATCAAAAGAAAGAAGAAAAGAGGCCGGCCATAACCTAGGGAAGAAGATCACGAAGTCAAGAGAGATTTACAAGTTAAAGCTTAAGGAAGGACAACACTAATCAAATCTCAATCCAACATCAATTTTTAAGGTGAATAGTACAAGATCCATCTCTTTTGTTTATCTCGAATTTGGTTTGGATAGTACCCGAATTCATCTTGTTTGTTTTGCTAAGATATGGTTGTTTAACATTGTTTGGATATAATAATGGTAGTTGGATTATTTATGGAATTATTTAATTGGATTTTGAGGGAAAAACCTAAGACTTTAATCTCCAAATGCTTTGATTTTCTGATATGTTGTATAAAACATTATTTTGGAGACGGGTTTCTATAATTTTCAAGATTATATAGATTATTTTATGAATTTCCTAAGGAGAAAATAGTATCATTTCGGGTTTTAATTATTTAAAATAATTAAATATGGTTTTGGCTTTGAAATTTTAATATGGTAAAGAGAAGGATATTCTCTAATTTCTGTGAATTTTTGGGATTTTTCCCAAGCGATTTCAATTTATTGTAAATTTATTATGCTAGATAAGCATTTAAAAGGATAATTAATTAAAGATATTAATTAATTATTTTAAATATGTTTGGGCACTTTAAAATTTAGTGTGGCGGTAATTTTTGAAAAGGATTTGCAAAGAAATTGTTTTATCCAATAGAAATTGGATAAGAAATAAGATTTGGTGAAATTTTTTGGCTTAAAGTAGTAATAAAACAGTTTTCTTATGAATTACGATAATGCCAAGCCACCATACGTCGTCAAGCCTAACGATGAGGCCGCATAATTGATTGTCGATGTCAATGAAGGAGGAAGCACATGATAGCTACCTAAGTACCCATGGAGTGATTCCTTCGGCATCGAAGTGGACAACGGCGACAATAGATGATTCGCGGCATGGTGTCTTCGTGATTCATCTAAGCATTTTAAAAGCTTAATGTCGACGTCGACGACGTCGCATGTCTTCATTACTGTTTTCAACGATTCCGCACCTAATCACTTTGATTGTTTTCTAGACTAAGGCAGTGATGCCGCTTTTACTGACTTCGAATCTATATATGAAGCAACATAATAGTCGAAGTAACTTAAGTATAAAAGTTCTATAACGTCGTCGAGGGTCTTGGTGTCGATGTGCATCAAGGTTGGTGACCTTATGTTTTAGTGCCGATGGATCTTTGCCATGACGCCACACTTCATCTTTTAAATGCTTAAGAGGCTTGCTTTTATTAAAACAGTTTTAAAGGGCGAAGAGGGATACATTTTAGAGGGTCGATGATCCTATGTCTTCGGCAGATAGCCATATAACTTATAAAGGTTTTAAGTTTTGTTTTAAAAAGAGTGGATAGCCTATAGTTAATGAAAATCGACAACGTCATCGACATGAATTTATACTTAACAGAATTTAAGTTTTGGTTTACCTTGGGTAGAGGGTCGATGAGGCATAGTGCGTATTGAATGCCGCCTTTCTTTATTAAAGGCAGAGAGCCTTATGTTTGCTATTTCGACGTCGTCATTGGGGATACCAATGCCATTTTAAATTGTACATTCGACACTATCATTGGGACATCAATGTAGATGAACTTCGACATTGATCTAAAATTTAAATTATTTAATGGTGGCGCGCCATTTGTCCTTGACTTCAACTTTAAACCTTGGGGATACCATTGTTTGTTTGATAAGTTTGAAATGAATCAATTGGGGATACCAATGTGTGTGTCACTTTGAAATGTTATAACTTTAAGAGGAAATAACCTAATTGGGGATACTAATAGACATATGTTAAACATGTGGGTATCATGAATTAATTGTAAATGATGGGTTCATAGTCATCCTAGGAGAACTATGGGATGTGTGATGGATAGTCCACATCATGTCGAGATGGATAGTCTTTATGAGGTTAATGAAAGGTTCATAGTTATCCTAAGAAAACTATGGGATGTGTGATGGATAGTCCACGTCATTCTAAGTTAAATGGAATATGTGTGATGGGTAGTCCACATAATTATGTTAATGGAACCATATGTGATGGGTTGTCAATATGGTAGGGGATGGGTAATTCAAATAATAATTGTACATGAGATGGATAGTCCACATAACTATGAATATATTTAAATGTGAGATGGGTAGTCAACATAATTATAAGATGGGTAGTCAAACTAAAATAAGATGGATAGTCAGTTTAAATTGTGACGGGTAGTCATTTGAAATTAAGATAGGTAATCAGATAAATTGGGATGGGTAATCCAGTATATGTTGCATAATTATAAATGCTATTTTTGTTCTGACCAATGTGGTTGTAGGAACACAGTATATGGTTGATTAGTTTTGTAACGACCCGGAATTTTCGAACCCGAAAATTCCAGATAGTTAGGAGAAAAAGAAAAGAGATAGAAGAAGAAACAGAACAAGACACAGATTCTCACATTCGCAGCGGATCAAAATACAATATCAAATAATAATATCAGTTATACAAAGAAAACTGTATTTTCATCAATACATCAGAGTTACAACTTTTTCCCAAATACTGAACAGTTAAACAACATGTTCCAGATACAAATCAATAATACTCAACGGATTATACTCCTTACGTTCCTACCATCCAGCTCGCCTCCTGAGCTTCCGAACGTCCTTACCTGAAAATCTGTAATACTCGGTCTGACCCGAGCATTACCACAAAGTAACACCCGAGTCAGGCTGGAAACCAGCGTGAGTAAACCTATCTAACATGAAATATTAAGTTATAAAACTTCTTTGAAAACCAGGGTAACTCGTACCTCACTACAAGTTCTTACTTATTATAGTCAATCATTTTCACACACAACCATTCTTAGGTTAAATGTCCAGGTTACTTAACTTATTCCATTCCAGCCTGATAAATCTCACATATCCAATTTATAAGGAATTTAGATTTCTAATCGAAGTGGTTTCGGATATCACCGATATCCGACCCCGGTCTCTTCGAGTTCAAATGTCATCCTTTTTAAGCCAAGTTGTTTTAAGTTTAAACAATTCAATTTATATTCGGGATATCATATTCACATGGCAATTCTATCATAGATAGATAACTTACATTATCACAATTCATCCAAAGCATTTCATATCACAGAGCATCACAATCACATATCAGATATATCAAATAATCCAAGGAATTCAATATAATTTAATTAAACTAATTACTTTTAATTCCTGCTTAATTAACATTAATTAATTACAAACCATTAGTTATTAATTAATGAAATTAATTAATCATCCTTAATTATCCATCTTAAGTAATTATTCTCAATTACTTATATTAATTAATTATCCCTTAATTAACCACATAAATTAATTAACCTTTAATTAATTACATTAATTAATTAACCCTTAATTAATTATCCTTTGATCATAAATTAGTTAACCTTTAATTACTAATTATCTTTTAATTACTTACATTAAGTAATTAACCTTTAATCACTTAAATTAATTAATTAACCCTTAATTACTTAAGTCCTTAATCAATCTAAGATAAACCATTATCTTAATTAATTACTTAATTTTTATTTAAATCTTTATTAAATTAAATGCTTGAAATTAATTTATACAAAATCTCCTGAGACCTTTTGATTAATTATAAGCTTAAAACATTTATTTTTCTTTAACCAACTACTTTGGAATTAATTAAATAAATTAACCTAATATATAATTATTCAAATCAAGTCAACTTAAATTCAAATCCCATTTGACTTTATAATTAAATTTTGAAACTTGTTTTAAACTTGACAAATATTATACTTAGAAAACTATTTTAATATTTGCTTTGAAAACTTAGTTCATACTTTTTTTTTAAAAAAACTTGTTAAATCGTTTCTAAAATACCCGGGCCAAAACCCAAAAATTTCCGAGCCACTCTCGAGCCACTCTCCCTTCTTCTTCTCTTCGAGTCAATACGCGTACAACCCGATGTTTCCTCGAGTCCACCTTCATCTCCTCCCCTTAAATCTACAACAACAAAACATACCCAAAGATATGCGTGCACGTGCACACAGCTTCGCCGCAGCTCCGATCATCATCACCATCACCAGCAAGTCGTCGTTGTCACCCCCGTTCGACTCGACCACCCAGAACTTACGACGACTCTTCGAATCAAATTTGAACGAATTCGAACAGAAATACAATCTCCTGAACGAAAACCAGACACCTTCTCTCCTCTCGTACCACCGCCACAGACCACTGGAACACTCGTCGCTACGCCTGGAGCTACGTCAGACCCTCTCCTTCCTTTTCCCCCTCCACCGAATCACTCCGGCGCCACCATGTCACTGCACTGGTCATGGAAACAACCTCGACCAAACCAAAGCCTAAAACCCTACTTTGCCTTCACCTCTCCAGCACGGCGATTAGAAAAATGCGACACCATTTTTTTTCGAGACTGCCGACCCACGACCTTCCTCCGGCCACAACCCCGACCTCACCGAGCCTCGTGATCGCCTGAATTCGAATAAAATCCCAATTCCGATCATCCCATAATTACTCTCAAACCACAAGCTTAAATTTTTTGATTTTATCATTAAAAATCATGGTTTTCATAATCGAATAAGATTATATAGGTGAATCAAGAAATCATGAAAGTCGATTTTTATGAAATGTTCAATTCTCACAGTATATTTCTATTTTTCCCAGAAAGTACTAAATAAATTCATTTGAAACCATTTTTAGAATTAGGATTTTATCAATACAAACATATTTCTTATAGACTTCATAACCTATAGTTGCTTAATGAAGAGGATATGAATTCATTTTGAGTGAATTGGAGTTCTGTAAACAAACATAGGTTTTCATGTCTACCTACATGCATACACATAGTATCTCAACCTATATACCCAGACAAAACTTCAATTCATTCATGCAAATTATATTCAAGATGTTACTACCATTAATTTGTTGCATGCATAACTATACAGATGATTTAACTTAAAAAAATTTAAAGTTACTCACCTTTTCTTCTGAAACTAGAGTATTGCTTCCTTGTTTTGTTTGATCTTACTTTGAAAACTGGGAATTTTGGTTTGCCTGACTTTGATCTGATCTTCTACAATTGAGTTGAATATTGCTTACTTTTGCTTTGATTACTTCAGTTTGAATTTGAATCCTTATGTTTGCTTTTGCTTCCAGGTTTGAGATTGTTCCAGTTTAAAATGTTTTGAATTTGTTTTTGTTTTAATCTGCTCAGGTTTTGATCTTGTTTACTGGTTTTTCTCTCAGGTTCAAGATTTTGAATCATATAAAAGAAAAATATGAAAAGAAGAGAAGTAGATGTATATAACTTGTTTTCCCTTTATTTATTGAAATTTAAAAAAAATGAAAAGAAAATTTAAAAGCATGACACTTGTTTATTTCATGATAAAATCAAGCTAACACTTGTAAAATCCCATGCTAAGATGATTACACTTGCCTAATTTCTTATTATGATGCTTACACATGTAATTTGCATGTATTAAATGTTTTTATATGATCTTTATATTATATATCAATTTGTTTTTATATTTATAAATGAATATGTTTTTAAATCTATACATATTTTAAATATTCTTATTCATGTGTAATTTAAAAGAAAGAGTATTAATTCTTTATTTAAATCTTTTTTTATGTTTTTATATTTATTTTCACTTTAAATAGCTCTGGAAAATTATTATATTTGCAAATCCATTTATATACATCCAGATATTTTCCAAAATTTTTTATTTGTTTAACATACAAACCAGTGTTTTAATAATCTTAATCCTGTTAATTACCAATCAACAGATGTCCAAAAATCCGGGTTATCACATTCCTTCCCCCTTTAAATCTTTTCGTCCTCGAAAAGGAACGAAGCCAAAATTTATTATTTACTTATTATCAGATAAATTTCTTTTGATCATTTTTAAAACACTTTAAAATCTATATATTATTACAAAAATAGTTTTTATAAAAATACTTTTATAACTCGATGTCTCAACAAGTCCATCCTTGTTCTTACAAAAATTCGGTCATATGTTGATCAGGCGTACGACTAAAAATCTATAAGTACTTGGTAAACCCGTTTCCAACACCCAGTGAAAATACTTGGAAAAATAATTCTATTGAAAATATAGAAAACATTTTTGAAAACAAGGAAATATCTTTGGTAAGAATGCTCTGGAAATCATCACCCTCATCCACGGTCGCAGTTACATCCTGGGTTACGTTGCCATCGCAGCAAAAGTCCATGTAACTGATTACACCATGGAACCCACAACAGATCGCAGTTACATTCCAGGGTTACGTTGCCGTCGCAGCAAAAGTCCATGTAACTGTTGGCTCTCAGCGGCACACACGATTTTCGCTGTCAAAATGAAACTTCTCCACTCCTACATAGGTCGCAGTCTACCGATATAAAATCAAACGCAGACTGTTGGCTCTCAGCAGCACACATGACTTTCGCTATGTTACCATAGTGTCGCAGTCTACCGATATAAAATCAAACGTAGATTGTTGGCTCTCAGCGGCTCACACGACTTTCGCTATGGTCTGCAGTAGATCGTAGTGACATTGAGTTACACTGTCGTCACGGCATAATCCAAATGCCTATATGGGCACCAGCCCCTCGACTTTCGCTACACAAATAATCCTCAGGAACTAGTTTTGTCCGGACTCCTCACAGGATTAACTTTAGAATCCCCCCTTGGGGTTTAAGGCAGTACCACCCTGTGGCACTCCTGAGAAGTTCATTTCAAGGGAGCGCCTTTTTCCCCAAAGCCATTCTCAAAACATTTTATACTATACACTTATAGTATCTTCAAATCATACCCTTTATGATTTATATCAAAATCTCCTTTACACAAAATCGATTATCCCAAAATCGATAATTCTCAAACTAGGCTTTCCAAATTCCAAAAATTGATTTTACCCAAAAATCAAAAGCCTTTCCAAAATCCAAAGGTTCCAAAAACCTTTTCCAAAATCATTCTCATAAGATCCTTTATATATATATATATATAGATATATAAAACTTTAAAAATCTTTGGATCATTTCAACTTGTATAAAACCTCTTTTATACTTCAAATATTTTCAAAACCCTTTTTCTTCTGTCAATAGATTCAACAAGGGAAGATTTATCTTATATAACAAGGATATATAACTTTATTTTATTCCAAATCAAATATTCAAATTTGATTGCTCTTTTATAAAGTTATTAACCATATCATTTTTCTATAAAATGAGTTCTAATCACAGAAATATTCAACTCCCATTTTATTATCATTTATTTTTCAAAATATATCCTTCCATTTCAAAATCATTTTACAGTTTTTTATCCACAAATTTTCAATATCAATTTCATTCAAACCCGTACGATGTACACATATCATCCGTACGCAATATCAATCTGATCGCTCTTCGATCACACAATTTCTCTTCCGAACTAGTATCGTCCACCCGACTTCCTAGTGCGGACTCAGATCTGGTTTCTTGATCAGAAACCGTCATTCTCCTTGCATAGTCGTAGCTATGATAGAGAATATCTAGAACCAATCAACAATCCATATCCAGGTTCGCCGTCGAAAATCGAGTGAAAAATCCCAACTCGGATCGATAATATTATCTCGAAATTCTGTGCTCGAATCTGGATCAAATCACTATGCGAATAGAATAATATACGTACATCCTTCGTATTTATCATTATTGATTATTAGCTAAATCAATTTCTCCTTTCTATCCACATTCCTTTAATTCTATTCTCTTATTCTCAATTGCTTCCATTTCCAATTGAGTTATTACTTCAATTACAAACAGTTTGAACTCTGACCAATTTAAATTTAAAAATAGCTTGAAAAAATATAAAATAGATAAGTAGTTGAAAAATAGTTATTAGTTTGTAAAATAGCTGTAAAATAGTTAAGTAATTATAAATAGTTGAAAAATAGTAATTAGTTTATAAATCAGTTGTAAAATTGTTTAATAGTTCCAAAAGTAATTGTAAAACAAGCTTAAGATAGTTTTAGGTTTAAAAAGAAAAGTTGTATAGTAAATAGTTTGGAAAAATAGGTTTATTTTAAAACAATTTATTTTGAGAATAGTCTAGAGTCAAACTGTCCAATTTTCCAATCCCCATTTCCAATCAATTTCCTATTAAATTGATCCATTCCAAATTCAAGTTGAATTATCCTCAATTCTTTCCTAAATTCAAATCAAATTCCATTTGAATTTTAAACCTATTCAACTTAAATCAAACTCCAAATTAATTCAAATCAAATCCAATTTGAACTAATTAAATTTAAATCTCAACTTTAAACCATCTCAAATTATAATTTCGAGTTAAATTTTAAATGTTTATTTAATCCTTTAAATCAAATTAACCTTTACTTTTTAAATCAAATCAACCTTAATTTTTAAATTTTACAACTTAAATCTTTAAACCATTTAATTTTGAATCCAAATTCCAAAATTTGATTTTAAAATTATCTTTACTTAACTTATTACAAAGTTCAAATAAGAATTCAAAAACAATTTAACCTTCAGATTCTAATTTATTATCCATTTCTAAATTCAAAACTAATTCTCAGTTTCATAGATTATTTATAACAATAGAATGATATCAGGATAAATAAACATCCAAATTTATCCAAACACCAATTAACAGCATCCATTTTTAATTTCCAGATCTTAAACCCATTTTGAGATTACTCATAACTCCCATTTAAAATCAACCATTTAACTTCCCAAGTTAAATTTCAATTTCATCTTGAAATTTCCAATTCAAGTTGTTCATTCTAAACTCATTTAACTTTCCTTAAGTTAAATCCAATTTAATCCAGTCAACTTTACCCAATTTGAATTCCCATTTCAAATTTTAAACTTTATATTAATAAACTTTTCCACTTAAGTTTTAAAAACTTATCACTTTTCTAGAAAATTTAAAACTCAACACTTAGTGTTTACTTCCAATCAACTTTGACCTTATGTATACCCAACATATATACATATTTATTTCATTTGCACTTCAAGTCATACTTTAAATTTTAAACCATTCTTGGTTTTTTTTAAATTTTCAAAACAAATTCCTTTAATTTTTTTTTAAGTTTTCTGGATTTAGATTTAAAATTTCACAATTTTAAATTATCTTCAATTCCAATTTATAAGTCATACTCACCTAAAAGTTTACTTCCCTAAAACATTTTATTTTACTTAATCATTTACAACATTTCATTATTAAACACAACAATCATTTATGATAATAACCAAGATTATCATATCTGGAAACCAATTCATTATTATCTTTATTCTTGATAACACTTCTACAAATTCAAGATTTTAATTTCAGTTTGGATCCATTTCAAACTTATCTTCATTCAATTGCAATTTGGTTGTATTTCTATTACCACTTAATTTAATTCCAATATTTTAACAACCAATTACCTTAATCTTTATTAGAAAGAAATATCATTTTATATATCAAAATATATTCTTATATAAAATCATTTAAAATTCTTATATAAGAAAATAACAATTATGCTCTCATATATATATACACTCAACTCGTTCTAGGGTACCATTGACCCTATCCTTAATGAGTAATCCCAACAGAGCCAAGGTTCTCTTAACCTTTAGCTCTGATACCAACTGTAACGACCCGGAATTTTCGAACCCGAAAATTGCAGATAGTTAGGAGAAAAAGAAAAGAGATAGAAGAAGAAACAAAACAAGACACAGATTCTCACATTCGCAGCGGATCAAAATACAATATCAAATAATAATATCAGTTATACAAAGAAAACTGTATTTTCATCAATACATCAGAGTTACAAATTTTTCCCAAACACTGAACAGTTAAACAACATGTTCCAGATACAAACCGATAATACTCAGCGGATTATACTCCTTACGTTCCTACCATCCAGCTCGCCTCCTGAGCTTCCGAACGTCCTTACCTGAAAATCTGTAATACTCGGTCTGACCCGAGCATTACCACAAAGTAACACCCGAGTCAGGCTGGAAACCAGCATGAGTAAACTCATCTAACATGAAATATTAAGTTATAAAACTTCTTTGAAAACCAGGGTAACTTGTACCTCACTACGAGTTCTTACTTATTATAGTCAATCATTTTCACACACAACCATTCTTAGGTTAAATGTCCAGGTTACTTAACTTATTCCATTCCAGCCTGATAAATCTCACATATCCAATTTATAAGGAATTTAGATTTCTAATCGAAGTGGTTTCGGATATCACCGATATCCGACCCCGGTCTCTTCGAATTCAAATGTCATCCTTTTTAAGCCAAGTTGTTTTAAGTTTAAACAATTCAATTTATATTTGGGATATCATATTCACATGGCAATTCTATCATAGATAGATAACTTACATTATCACAATTCATCCAAAGCATTTCATATCACAGAGCATCACAATCACATATCAGATATATCAAATAATCCAAGGAATTCAATATAATTTAATTAAATTAATTACTTTTAATTCCTACTTAATTAACATTAATTAATTACAAACCATTAGTTATTAATTAATGAAATTAATTAATCATCCTTAATTATCCATCTTAAGTAATTATTCTCAATTACTTATATTAATTAATTATCCCTTAATTAACCACATAAATTAATTAACCTTTAATTAATTACATTAATTAATTAACCCTTAATTAATTATCCTTTGATCATAAATTAGTTAACCTTTAATTACTAATTATCTTTTAATTACTTACATTAAGTAATTAACCTTTAATCACTTAAATTAATTAATTAACCCTTAATTACTTAAGTCCTTAATTAATCTAAGATAAACCATTATCTTAATTAATTACTTAATTTTTATTTAAATCTTTATTAAATTAAATGCTTGAAATCAATTTATACAAAATCTCCTGAGACCTTTTGATTAATTATAAGCTTAAAACATTTATTTTTCTTTAACCAACTACTTTGGAATTAATTAAATAATTTAACCTAATATATAATTATTCAAATCAAGTCAACTTAAATTCAAATCCCATTTGACTTTATAATTAAATTTTGAAACTTGTTTTAAACTTGACAAATATTATACTTAGAAAACTTGTTTAATATTTGCTTTGAAAACTTAGTTCATACTTTTATTATTATTTTTTTAAAAACTTGTTAAATCGTTTCTAAAATACCCGAGCCAAAACCCAAAAATTTTCGAGCCACTCTCCCTTCTTCTTCTCTTCGAGTCAACACGCGTACAACCCGATGTTTCCTCGAGTCCACCTTCATCTCCTCCCCTTAAATCTACAACAACAAAACATACCCAAAGATATGCGTGCACGTGCACACAGCTTCGCCGCAGCTCCGATCATCATCACCATCACCAGCAAGTCGCCGTTGTCACCCCCGTTCGACTCGACCACCCAGAACTTACGACGACTCTTCGAATCAAATTTGAACGAATTCGAACAGAAATACCATCGCCTGAACGAAAACCAGACACCTTCTCTCCCCTCGTACCACCGCCACAGACCACTGGAACACTCGTCGCTACGCCTGGAGCTATGTCAGACCCTCTCCTTCCTTTTCCCCCTCCACCGAATCACTTCGACGCCACCACGTCACTGCACTGGCCATGGAAACAACCTCGACCAAACCAAAGCCTAAAACCCTACTTTGCCTTCACCTCAACACCACGGCGATCAGAAAAATGCGACACCATTTTTTTTTCAAGACCACCGACCCACGACCTTCCTTCGGCCACAACCCCGACCTCACCGAGCCTCGTTATCGCCTGAATTCGAATAAAATCCCAATTCCGATCATCCCATAATTCCTCTCAAACCACAAGCTTAAAAATCTTGATTTTATCATTAAAAATCATGGTTTTCATAATCGAATAAGATTATATAGGTGAATCAAGAAATCATGAAAGTCAATTTTTATGAAATGTTCAATTCTCACTGTATATTTCTATTTTTCCCAGAAAGTACTAAATAAATTCATTTGAAACCATTTTTAGAATTAGGATTTTATCAATACAAACATATTTCTTATAGACTTCATAACCTATAGTTGCCTAATGAAGAGGATATGAATTCATTTTGAGTGAATTGGAGTTCTGTAAACAAACAGAGGTTTTCATGTCTACCTACATGCATACACATAGTATCTCAACCTATATACCCAGACAAAACTTCAATTCATTCATGCAAATTATATTCAAGACGTTACTACCATTAATTTGTTGCATGCATAACTATACAGATGATTTAACTTAAATTTTTTTAAAGTTACTCACCTTTTCTTCTGAAACTAGAGTATTGCTTCCTTGTTTTGTTTGATCTTACTTTGAAAACTGGGAATTTTGGTTTGCCTGACTTTGATCTGATCTTCTACAATTGAGTTGAATATTGCTTACTTTTGCTTTGATTACTTCAGTTTGAATTTGAATCCTAATGTTTGCTTTTGCTTCTAGGTTTGAGATTGTTCCAGTTTAAAATGTTTTGAATTTGTTTTTGTTTTAATCTGCTCAGGTTTTGATCTTGTTTACTGGTTTTTCTCTCAGGTTCAAGATTTTGAATCATATAAAAGAAAAATATGAAAAGAAGAGAAGTAGATGTATATAACTTGTTTTCCCTTTATTTATTGAAATTAAAAAAAATGAAAAGAAAATTTAGAAGTATGACACTTGTTTATTTCATGATAAAATCAAGCTAACACTTGTAAAATCCCATGCTAAGATGATTATTTGCATGTATTAAATGTTTTTATATGATCTTTATATTATATATCAATTTGTTTTTACATTTATAAATGAATATGTTTTTAAATCTATACATATTTTAAATATTCTTATTCATGTGTAATTTAAAAGAAAGAGTATTAATTCTTTATTTAAATCTTTTCTTATGTTTTTATATTTATTTTCACTTTAAATAGCTCTGGAAAATTATTATATTTGCAAATTCATTTATATACATCTAGATATTTTCCAGAATTTTTTATTTGTTTAACATACAAACCAGTGTTTTAATAATCTTAATCCAGTTAATTACCAATCAACAGATGTCCAAAAATCCAAGTTATCACAAGTTTTGTTTAAGATACTAGTGTGAGGAAAACCCATTCTGGTCAACGACATGTTCTCACTAGATATCTATTTGGTTCGAGATAGTAGGTTATTATTCACACTAGACCGTTGTCTGACCCAAAGTTTTTGTTTTTCCCCTTAAACTCTTGGGTACTCATTGGAGTAGGTCAAGAGTAAGGGTTTTCAGGTTTTAAGTTAGATGAATAAGCTTACGGAGACGTGCAGGAGGCAATCTTGCTATTAGAAGCTTTATATATTTCCATTGTGTAGTTTGGTTTTGTCTATTTGGATGTAATGACAAAGTTGTATAATTGCCAAATATTTGACTCCGGTCAACCAAGGGGGCATCTTCATATGTCGCTTTTGGAGTATTTTGTAATAATTATAGTTTCTCTAAACGTGGAATTACGAATGAGATTATGTAATGAATATGAAATAACATTTGTGAAATGAGATGTGAATTTTTTTTATTAAACTGCGTTGAAAATGTTTCATATTCATGTGCTTCTGATTATTGATATGATTAACATAACCACATTTTGTCGTCGAGAATTAATAACCATGGATGACAATAGCATCCGTCGCAATTAGTTTTGGGCCTTAGAATGAGGGATGTTACAAGCTTTTACAAACCCAACAGAATGGTTGAGGAAATAAATTATTAATAGGTTTAATGTTAGTAGTTTCGTCTTAATAGGGAATAAGTTATGTTTTAAGGAATTGGAAAATTTAAGAAGAAGAATTGGGAACAACCAAGATTTTGTCAGTAATGTATCTTTAAATGTAGAATTTTTGTTCTTATAAATCTAGAAAGTTGGAGTTACCAAAAATAGTATGAGCGACCAACATATCACTCTGGTGTTGTTTAATGTAGGGGGGGGGAGCCAAGTGTAATGTTTCCTTTGTTTATGCCCAAAACTTTGAACGTCTTAGAGAGAGATCATGGCAGAATCTAGAAGATGATGTGTACAATATATTTAGACCTTGGTTAGTACTTGGGGATTTTATACGTATAAGATTGACTTAAGAAAAAGGAGACGGTAAGCTAGCTCCATTCAGAAAACTAAAGGAATTGGATACTTGGATGGTCAAAATTGGTGTATCGAAACTTGTTATTCGTGATCTTGATTTCCCACAGTAGTCAAGGCCCAAGAGAAATATATTGACAAAGACTGATAGAGCTTTCATGAACCTCCAATTGATGCAGACGTTCAATAACACTTCTGCTACGTATTTACCTTCTAGTGTTAATGATCATTCTCTGATCAATGTATCGTTGTTGAATTTGAGTCAGAATATGTTGAGACCTATTAAGTATATGAACCATTGGGCACTATTTGACAGGTATATAGGTAAATTTGATCAAAGGTGGCAAAGGGTTATGGAGGGAAGACCTGTATTCCAATTCATATGTCAATAGAAGGAAATCAAGAGCATTTAAGTTTATGGTCCAGAGACAAAAACAATACCAGAAAAGAAGTAGAATTTTATCATAAAGAATGTGCCAAGTTATAAAGTAGATTGAAAAAGACGATGGTGAAAACATAGAGTATGAGTTCATGCACATGAAAGCTCAATTGGAGAGCGATCCAAAAGGAAATTATGGACACTAAGAAAAAGGTGAAATGTGACTGGCTTCTCTTAGGCAATAGGCAACAACTTTTTTCTATGTAAAAATGTCAAACAAGAAGTCTAAATAATTAGGGAAATAACATATCGTTTAATAGAGAATTGTGCAATGGTCATGTTGAGTTTGCAAACAAGGCGATGGAATTTATATTGAATTATTCAATCAAAATCGACAAAGATTTTTGCCAAGTATTACAACTTGTAAAATGAAATATGCTGTATGTTTAGCTGACATGTAATGGTTTTATTGGTCTGTATTTGGTTATAGCATCTAGCTATATATAGGACATGCTGTTGGTAATAATAGAATGAGGAATAATAGAAAAGAATTAATTTCTTCCACCGCCTTTTCATGTTCTTTTCTCTTCACCGTAATATGGTATCGGAGCAAATTTGCATCGATAGGCTACACCCAATCTTCTAACTTTCCATTTCCCGATCTTGATCCTTTGCGGAAATGACTGAGTCAGATCAATCTTCTCATCCTGGGCTGATTCCGACTTCATCCACCCAAACTAAATCTACCAATGATGATTCTTCTAGTCCTTTCTTCTTGCATCATTCTGATAATCCTAGTGTCGTTCTTGTTTCTCAACCGCTCACTGGAGATAACTATGCCTCCTGGAGTCGTGCAATGTTGATTGCCTTGTTGTGAAGAATAAATTAGGGTTTGTTGATGGTTCAATTCAGAAACCAGATGGTACAAATCTTGATCTGATCAATTCTTGGATTCGTAATAACAATATGGTTATTTCTTGGATTAAATTCTGTTTCTAAAGATATATCTGCAAGTATAATTTTTGCTGAATCTGCTCATGATATGTGGGTTGACCTTAGAGATAGGTTTCAACAGAAAAATGGACCAAGAATATTTCAATTAAGAAGAGAACTGATGAATTTAACTCAAGATCAGAGTTCAGTCAGCAGTTATTTTACAAGATTGAAGACAATTTGGGAAGAATTGAGCAACTACAGGCCCGTTTGTACTTGTGCCAAATGTTCTTGTGGAGGACTTAAAGAATTAAATGCTCATTATCAGATGGAGTACATAATGTCTTTTCTCATGGGACTAAATGATTCTTTTTCACAAGTTAGGGGTCAGATCTTGTTAATGGATCTTCTTCCTCCCATTAATAAAGTCTTTGCATTAATTTCACAGGAAGAACACTAGAGAAAAGTTGGCACTGTTATTAGTTCAGATTCTAACCTGGATGCTTCTAATGCCATGGCATTTGCTATTAAATCTAATTCTGATAAGAATAAGAAACATGTTGATGACTTTTATGCTAAGGGTTCAAAGAAAGGCAGGCCTTATTGCACACACTGCAAAATTCATGGTCATAATATCGATAAATGCTTCAAAATTCATGGATATCCACCAGGCTACAAGGCAAAGAATCGTGACAATAACTCTTCGCTAGCCCATTCTGGTTCCGTCAACAATGTTTATAGTCAAGATTCAAAGTCTAATCAAGAAGCTGCTAGCAATTTCTTCTAGAATTTGAATGCCTCTCAGTACGAACAGCTTATGGCCATGTTGTCGAGTCATTTAATTTCTTCTAATCACAACACGGATGAATCTCAGAACAACAAAGCTGCCTCATTCACCACAGGTACTTGTTTTTCGGTTGCATTAAGTAGAAAATTTTCTTCCCCACAATATTGGATAGTTGATTCCAGTGCTACTCGTCATATTTGTTCTTTGGCTTCTGCATTCATATCTTTGAGACAAATTCCGAAATCCACTGTTACATTGCCCAATCACACCAATATACCAGTTTGTCTTTCTGTAGATATTCAGATTAGTGATAATGTCATCCTCAAGGATGTTCTCTTTATACCAGATTTTCAGTTTAACTTGTTGTCTGTTAGTTCCCTTACTCATGGGACTGAACTTACCGTAAACTTTCTAACTGACCACTTTATCATTCAGGAGCTGAACAACAAGAAGATAATTGGCAAGGGTGAAAAATGTGAAGGCCTTTATATACTGGATACCAAAGCATTCAACTATGTTTCTACAGTTTATGTAAATCAAATTTCTGCTCAAACTTGGCATAATAGATTAGGCCATATTTCTTTTAAAAGATTGAATAGTTTGAAATCTCAATTGTGTTGTGATGTTTCTAAACTCAATAAAGAAAATCCTTTCTACATTTGTCCACTGTCCAAACAAAGAAGGTTATCTTTTGAATCTAATAATCATATGTCTCAAATTCCTTTTGATTTTATACATTGTGATATTTGGGGCCCTTACCATGTGTCATCTTATAATGGTTACAAATATTTCCTAACTTTAGTTGATGATTGCTCACGATTTACTTGGATTTTTCTGTTGAAGCATAAATCTGATGTAGCTTCCATTATTCCTAAGTTTTTCAAAATGGTTGAATCTCAATTTGCAGCCAAAATTAAAAGGTTTCGCTCTGACAATGCACCAGAATTACTTTTCACTGATTTTTTTAATTCTGTTAGAGTTCTTCACCAGTTTTCATGTGTAGAAAGGCCACAACAAAACTCTGTTGTGGAAAGGAAGCACCAACACTTGCTAAATGTGGCAAGAGCTATATATTTTCAATCTAGATTGCCTATTCAATTTTGGTCAGACTGTGTACTTACAGCCACATATTTGATCAATCGTACCCCTTCTCCTCTATTGCACCACAAAACTCCATATGAAGTTCTCTACAAAACTTGCGTAGACTATTCTATGTTTAGAGTGTTTGGATGTCTTGCTTTTGCTTCTACCTTATCTGCACATAGAACCAAGTTTGATGCTCGATTCAGGATGTGCGTGTTTATTGGTTATCCACCTGGAATTAAGGGGTACCGCCTTTATGATGTTCAAACTAAACAAATTTTCACTTCCCGCGATGTGATTTTCCATGAGGAGATATTTCCATTTCATACTATAGTTTCTACTTCAGTTTTGATTGATCCATTTCCAGATTTAGTACTGCCAGTTCCTAGCTCTTCTGGAGCAGTATCCCCTTCAATTACATCTCACTTCACTCCATACAATGGAGGTTGTGAATCTCATGTTTCAGTTGCTGAACCTAATACTTCAAATGGTGAGCAAGTTCATGAATTACCAGAACAAGATGATGATTTTTTTGAGCATACAATGGATATTTTTGAAACTCCTGTTGATTGTCATGCCGAACATAATGTCTCTAATGTTAGAAGATCTTCTCGACTTTCAAAACCACCATCTTATCTTCGTGATTTTCATTGCAGTCTAGTTTCTCAACAAAATGTTTGTCTTCCTAGTTGTTCAACTGCATATCCTTTGCAGAAATTTCTCTCTTATGATGCTTTATCTTCCGCTGATAAAAATTTTGTGCTTAATGTCTCTTCAAATTATGAACCACAATTGTTTCATCAAGCTATTAAATATCCAGAATGGCGTGAAGCTATGCAAGCTGAACTTACTGCAATGGAAGAAAATAAAACCTGGACTGTCACCCCATAACCTCATGGTAAACATTCTATTGGATGTAAATGGATTTATAAGATCAAATATCGTTCTGATGGGACTATAGAAAGATACAAAGTAAGTTTGGTAGCTAAAGGTTACACACAACAAAATGGAATTGATTTTATGGAAACTTTTTCTCCTGTTGCAAAATTGGTCTCTGTTAAAGTCTTACTTGCGCTTGTTGCTAGAAATAATTGGCATTTAACTCAACTAGATGTTAATAATGCTTTCCTCAATGGTGATCTTTTCGAAGAGGTTTACATGGATATGCCTCTTGGCTATGACAAAGTAAAGAAACAAAGCATTCAGGGGAAGAAATTTGTTTGTAGACTACATAAATCTATCTACAGCCTTAAGCAGGCCTCACGGCAATGGTACTCAAAATTTTCACAATCTCTTGCTGATTATGGATTTGTTCAATCTAAATGTGATTACTCTTTATTTACTAAAGGAACAGGTTCAACTTTCATAGCCCTCCTTGTCTACGTTGATGATATCATCATTAGAGGTCCAAATGATGTTGTTATCAATTCTCTTAAGAATTTTCTTCACTCTCAATTCAAACTTAAAGACCTTGGTAATTTGAAGTATTTTTTAGGACTTGAGATAGCTCATTCAGTTGAAGGAATTGTCATGTCTCAAAGGCATTATACCCTTCAGCTTCTTGAAGACACAGGGTATCTTGGATGTAAGCCTACTGCTGTCCCTATGGATCCAAAGCTAAAGTTAAGTGCCCATGAAGGTTCTCTTCTTGTCGATGCTTCTATTTACAGGAGACTTGTTGGAAGGCTTATTTACCTTACTTTATCACGACCAGACATTGCATATGTTGTTCACAAGCTTAGTCAATATTTGTCTCAGCCTAGAGAACCTCATCTTAAAGCTGCTCATCATCTTCTTTGCTACTTGAAGAACAAGCCTGGTCAAGGTCTTTTATTTGTTTCAAAGTCTTCTGATACTGATGTTGTTGATTCTATTTTCAAGCTCAAGGCATTTTCCGATTCGGATTGGGGACCTTGTCCAGATTCTAGAAAATCTGTAACTGGTTTTTGCATATTTCTTGGTGATTCTCTTATTTCTTGGAAGGCCAAGAAACAAACAACCATTGCTCGTTCATCTGCCGAAGCAGAATATAGAGCTTTAGCTGCTACTGCAAGTGAGATTGTTGGATTCAACAACTTCTCCACGATTTTCAAATTCAAGTTTCCCCTCCAACGCTGTTGTTCTGTGATAATCAAGCAGCTATTCATATTGCTTCCAATCCAGTTTTTCATGAAAGAACTAAACACATTGAGATTGACTGTCATTTTATTCGGGACAAAGTTTCACAAGGCCTTATCAAGTTGATGCCAATTCATTCTCATCAACAGCTTGCTGATTTGTTCACCAAGCCTTTGCCATCTTCTCTCTTGTTTCCTCTTCTATCCAAGATGTCTGTAAAAGATCTTCACAGTTCATCTTGAGGGGGAGTATTACAACTTGTAAAATGAAATATGCTGTATGTTTAGCTGACATGTAATGGTTTTATTGGTCTGTATTTGGTTATAGCATCTAGCTATATATAGGACATGCTGTTGGTAATAATAGAATGAGGAATAATAGAAAAGAATTAATTTCTTCCTCCTCCTTTTCTTTTCATGTTCTTTTCTCTTCACCGTAATACCAAGTGTAGTTTGCAAGGTTATCATAACAAATTATGGATGACACTTCTTGAATGATCATATTGAAATGGAGGAGATTAATGAGGTTATTTTTAATGCCAAAAAGATTCTTCCCCAAGCTCGGATGTTTTTTACTCCAAATTCTATAAGGTGCACCAGGACAGCATTAAAGGATTGTTACATGAAGTGGTTGATGATATATTTCAACAAGGTAGAATCTTGAAAGAGATCAATCACACTTTTATTCATCTAATTCCAAAAGGTAGAAATGCATCTATGATCCAACATTTTAGGCCTATGCTGTTAGGATCTACAAGATCATGTCAAAGGTTCTTTGTAACAGATTTAAGTACTTCATGGACTCTCTCTTGTCAAAAAATCAATGTGCATTCATTTTTAATAGAAGAATTGGAGATGGTATTATGTACGCTCATGAAATTGTCAAAGGGTTTGGTTGAAAAAATAACAAGAACAAGTGTACTAAAATTGAGCTTCATAAAGCATATTATTCCGTTAATAAAAGGTTCATGTTACATATGATGCAGAGTATGAGGTTCCCAAAAAAATGGATCAACGGAATTGGCGATTTCGTCAAAACTTTTCCATTATCATTCATGGTTGTTCGTATGGATTTTTCTAAAGTACAAAAGGTTTAAGACAAGGGGACCTATGTCCCCTATCCTACTTACTTTCATCATGAAGTTCTTTACATTACTAATGGAGGAGAAAGCTAGAAAATGTCAAGTGAAACTAGTTCAAGCTGCTAGCAATATGCTTACCCATATCACCTATATGGATGACATCCTCATTTTCATGCAAGTGGACATAGGTTGAGCTGAAGCAATTAAGGACGTACTCCACACTTTGTTTGAGTGTATGGGACTTCAACTAAACCGTTATAAATCTAGTATATTTTTTGGTAAGGAAGGGGGTTGGGGCAGGGTTCGTGCAACTCTGAAATCGCTGAGATCCCAAAAATCAAACAAGTGATGCTTCCTATGAAATATTTAGGAATCCCATTATCTTATTTAAATCTTAGAGAAAATGATTGTTACGACCTTATTGATGAAATAATCAGAGAATAGAGGGTTTGGAGACCAAAATTTTGAGTATAGCGGGTCGGCTTGAACTGATCAAATCAACGACATACCCCATAGCAAATTATTGGATGCAATGCTTCAAGATTCCTAGTGCAACTGGCAATAAGGTAAAGAATCTTTGCCTCAATTTTCTGTGGAAAAGTAAAACAAGGTGCTATGAGAGGTAGTTTGTAAACAAAAAGAAGAGGGAGGCATAGGGCTAAGAAAATTAGAAGACTGAATGATGCAATGGGCATTAAACTAATATGGAAGGTGATTAACAAAGAAGGAATTTGGTTGAGATGGATGCAGGAAAAATATGTCAAAAATTACTCATTTTGGGAATTGGAAAGCAGAAACGATCACTTTGGGATATTGTAGTTCGTACTGAAGTTGAGACCTTTAGCCTTGTTATGCTTAAAGAAGAGAATTGTGGATAGAATGACAACTTCTCTTTAGTATGTGTTGGAAATGTTTTCAAATAAGTGAATTATTTAAAAACAAAAATTGACTAAGTGAATGGATGGCTTCTATATGTGAATAGTCCCACATTGTAGGACTATATGAAAGAATCAAGTATTTATACTTGATTCTTTGAAGCTAAGTTGGGCCCTTTGGGCACCCAATGATGCTCTTTTGTGAGGAGGGAGACCATGCTTGACCACCACACACGCGCGCGCGACCGACTCGACCCGATCCGGTTCGGGTTCGGGCTTGTAGTGGTGTAACACTTATATTTTTGGTGCAAATTTCTTTAACCGTTTTGACCGGGCTGGAACGGTCAAATCAGACCGTATTAGAGAACGTTATGCAACGTTCATTATTTTGACCTGTTATTTTCTCAGATCCGTTTTTCAAGACCACATTCCATAGCCAGTAACGTTCTTTTGCTATTCCGTCTTCTTAACTGATAAGAAGACGAAACAGAAAGAACTACAGTTTTATCTTCGAATCATCTTCTTAAAAAAAATCAGAGCAAACAAATTATTGAGTGCAAAATAGAATCGGTTCGTACATGCAAACGAAACCGATACCACCAAAATATTGAGAGGTTGTTTTATCCCAGAGGCGGCGGCGATTGGATCCGAACTGCTTTGCACAACATAGCAGATCGCCGAAACGTCTTCAAGAGAGTGACGTAGTCCATGACTCAGCCAAGCCATTGTTTCCAACAATTTGAAGACGACGCCGACAACAATGACTTCCGCTGCAGATTTAGATGCCGCTGCTCCCTCTTCCCTCTTCCACGTCCCGATGGTCACTGCCGCGTCTTTCAGATTCGAAGGCCTCCACTTTAAACGTTGGAGACAGAAGATGGAGTTTTTTCTGACCATGAGAAAGGTGGTGGCCGCACTGACAACTGACAAACCGCAGCTACCGGACAGGCCAGATGAAGCTGACACAGATGGCATGCGAGCCTGGACAGAAAAATCAACCCAACTGCAGAACTGGACAGAGCAAGACTACCTGTGCAGGAACTTCATACTCAATGACCTCAGTGATGACCTCTACGACTACTACAACTCAGACAAAACAGCCAAAGAAATCTGGGAAGCGCTGCAAAAGAAGTATGATACGGAAGAGGCTGGAGCGAAGAAATATGCAGTCAGTCGCTACCTGAAATACCAGATGATGGATGACAGGTCAGTAGAGATGCAGTCTCATGAGCTTCAAAAAATCGCTCATGAGATCATCTCCGAAGGTATGAGTTTGGATGAACAGTTTCAAGTTGCTGTTATTATTGATAAATTGCCCCCAGGTTGGAAAGACTTTAAGAATGTGCTTAGGCACAAGACTAAGGAATTCTCCTTAGAGAGCTTGATAACTCGCCTCCGTATTGAGGAGGAGGCTCGTAAGCAGGACCAGAAAGAGGAAGTGCTTGTTGTCACAAACAACAACACTAAAAGGTCCAAGCCCGCGGTTCTGAAACCGAATCCGAAAAACTTTAAGAATCAGAACCGCAACCGCAACAAACAGAATTGGAACCCGCAAGGGAACCAAAAGGGACAGCAAAAACTGACCCAAAAGAATGACTCTGGACAGTTGTTTTTGTGTTACAACTGTGGAAAACCAGGTCATATGGCACGCAAGTGTAGGAACAGACCAGGCCCTGCACCGCAGGCTAACCTGACTGAGGAGCCTCTTACGGCTATGATTTCTGAGATTCACCTAGTTGGTGGATCAGAGGGTTGGTGGGTAGACACTGGTGCATCTCGCCATGTCTGCTACGATCGTGCTATGTTCAGTACATACACGACTGCTGATGATAAGAAAGTGTTGTTGGGAGATTCTCACACCACTATAGTTGCTGGCATTGGAAATGTGGAATTAAATTTTACCTCTGGAAAGACAGTTCTTCTGAAAGATGTTATGCATACTCCAGAGATGAGAAAGAATCTGGTTTCTGGTTTTCTCCTTAATAAGGCTGGTTTTACTCAAGTTATAGGGGCTGATTTGTACACCTTGACTTATAAGGGGATGTTTGTAGGGAAGGGTTATGCTTGTGAGGGTATGTTTAAACTGAATGTTGAATCTAATAAAGTAACAAGTTCTGCTTATATGTTATGTGATTTTAATATTTGGCACTCTAGATTATGTCATGTAAATAAACGTATTATTCATAACATGAGCACCTTAGATTTAATTCCTAAAATGTCACAAATTGACTTTGATAAGTGTGAATTCTGTAGTCAAGCAAAAATCACTAAGAAACCCCATAAATCAGTTGATAGAAACTCTGAACCCTTAGATTTAATTCATTCTGACATATGTGAGCTTGATGGCACTTTGACTAGACATGGACACCGTTACTTTATCACTTTCATTGATGATGGCTCTGATTTCACTTATGTATATCTTATGAAAAATAAAAGTGATGCTTTTGAGATGTTTAAATTATTTAAAACTGAAATCGAGAATCAATCTAATAAGAAAATTAAGAGACTTCGTAGTGATAGAGGAACAGAATATGAGTCTAGTCTATTTCTTGATTTTTATAAATTGAATGGTATAATTCATGAGAGAACTGCACCTTATTCACCTGAAATGAACGGTAAAGCTGAAAGGAAGAATAGGACCTTTACCGAATTAGTTGTAGCTATTTTATTAAATTCGGGTGCAGCAAAACATTGGTGGGGGGATATTTTATTGAATGTATGCTATGTATTGAATAGAATCCCTAAATCAAAAAGTAAGATTTCACCTTTTGAAATTTTAAGAAATTATAAACCAAATGTATCTTACTTTAGAACTTGGGGATGTTTGGCATATGTTCGTATACCTGACCCTAAGAGAATAAAATTAGCAAGTAGAGCATATGAATGTGTATTTATTGGCTATGCTGTTAATAGCAAAGCATATAGATTTTATAACCTGAATATGCATAATATAGTAGAATCTAATGATGCTGATTTTTATGAAACTAAGTTTCCTTTTAAATTAAGGAATAGTGGGGGGACGTCAAATAACACCGTGCCTACTGGAACAGAACTTAATGAATCTTCTGAAATTGAACCTAGAAGAAGTAAAAGAGCAAGAGTCGATAAAGACTTTGGCTCGGATTTTTGCACTTTTACTATAGAGGAGGATCCCACAAACCTCCAAGAAGCCTTATCTTCTTTAGATGCCGATTTTTGGCAAGAGGCTATAAATGATGAGATGGATTCCTTGGAATCCAATAAGACTTGGCACTTAGTAGATTTACCACCTGGTTGTAAGTCTATAGGCTGTAAATGGGTACTTAAAAAGAAACTAAAACCTGATGGCACAGTTGATAAATATAAAGCCCGTTTGGTAGCTAAAGGTTTTAGGCAAAGAGAAAATGTAGACTTTTTTGATACTTTTTCACCTGTAACTAGAATCACATCCATTCGAGTACTAATTTCATTAGCATCTATTCATAATTTAATTATACACCAAATGGATGTTAAAATTGCTTTTTTAAATGGTGAATTAGAAGAGGAAATTTATATGGACCAACCGGAAGGTTTTGTAATTCATGGTCAAGAACATAAAGTTTGCAAATTAGATAAATCATTATATGGTTTAAAACAAGCACCTAAACAATGGCATGAAAAATTTGATAACTTAATAATCTCTAATGGTTTCAAAGTTAATGAAAGTGACAAATGCATTTATTATAAATCTGAAAATGACATTTGCACTATAATATGTTTGTATGTAGATGATCTACTTATTTTTGGATCAAACATTCATGCCATAAACTCTGTTAAATCTTTGTTAAGTGCCAATTTTGATATGAAAGATCTAGGTGAAGCGAGTGTAATCCTTGGTATTAAGATTACTAGGTCTGATAAGGGACTTTCTTTGGATCAATCTCATTATATTGAGAAGATCTTAAAGAAATACAATTACTTTGACTGCAAACCTGCATGTACACCATATGATCCTAGTGTAAAGCTATTCAAGAACACTGGTGAAGGTGTAAGACAGTCTGATTATGCGAGCATCATTGGCAGCCTTAGGTATGCCACTGATTGTACTAGACCCGACATTGCCTATGTCGTGGGATTATTATGCAGGTTTACTAATAGACCTGGTATAGAGCATTGGCATGCTATTGAGAGGGTCATGAGATACCTAAAACGAACCATGAACCTAGGGTTACATTATGAAAAGTTTCCAGCTATCCTTGAAGGTTACACCGATGCAGACTGGAATACTTTATATGATGATTCAAAAGCAACCAGTGGCTATATATTTAGCATTGCTGGAGGAGCTGTTTCTTGGAAATCCAAGAAACAGACTATTTTGGCTCAGTCTACTATGGAGTCTGAGATGATAGCACTAGCTACAGCTAGTGAAGAAGTAGAGTATTTAAGAAATCTGCTAGTTGAGATTCCCTTATGGGAAAAACCGATACCAGCTGTGTTGATCCATTGCGATAGTACCGCGGCTATTGCAAAAGTACATAACCGTTATTATAATGGTAAGAGACGACAGATACGTCGTAAGCACAGCACTGTTAGAGAGCTACTCTCTTCAGGAGCTGTTAGAGTGGATCACATACGCAGTGAGGAGAATTTGGCAGATCCTTTGACGAAAGGACTGGCCAGAGAGAAAGTCTTTACAACTTCTAGAAAAATGAGACTATTGCCCTTAGATTGTTGAGTCACGCACAATGGTAACCCAACCTAATGACTGGAGATCCCAAGAACTAGGTTCAATGGGTAAGAACAAGTTGTGCAGTGATATGAGTTGAATATGCTATTTTTCATATATATAGAAGCATATATTCCTGAAGTGATTAGAGGTTGAGTTAATAGAAACTCTTAATGAGATCTATACTCCATTTGGAGTGGAGTACCTACCTTCAGGAGTACTCTTGATAGACTCACCTGTGTGAATGTGGAAATTTGGCCGTTTCCCATGGAGTTTTGGGCAAAACTCCTAGAGCATTCACTAAACTGGGATGGACGTGCATGGCCATAAATGCACGGGCTTACTTGATTGCACTCTAGAAAGATTGTGTGTGGTCTGATGTCAGGAATAGAGTTCAAGACTATGTGTCACTCTAGTAAAAACTGAATCCTATCCACTATGCAAAGGTTCAAGTCGAAAGACACCTTCGTTTATGCACAATCTTATATTTTTTCAGAAATTGCTCGAAATTGTTTTAAAAAATTCAAGTGGGGGATTGTTGAAATAAGTGAATTATTTAAAAACAAAAATTGACTAAGTGAATGGATGGCTTCTATATGTGAATAGTCCCACATTGTAGGACTATATGAAAGAATCAAGTATTTATACTTGATTCTTTGAAGCTAAGTTGGGCCCTTTGGGCACCCAATGATGCTCTTTTGTGAGGAGGGAGACCATGCTTGACCACCACACACGCGCGCGCGCGCGACCGACCGACCGACTCGACTTAACCCGGGCCGGGTTCGGGTTCGGGCTTGTAGTGGTGTAACACTTATATTTTTGGTGCAAATTTCTTTAACCGTTTTGACCGGGACGGAACGGTCAAATCAGACCGTATTAGAGAACGTTATGCAACGTTCATTATTTTGACCCGTTATTTTCTCAGATCCGTTTTTCAAGACCACGTTCCCCAGCCAGTAACGTTCTTTTGCTATTCCGTCTTCTTAACTGATAAGAAGACGAAACAGAAAGAACTACAGTTTTATCTTCGAATCATCTTCTTAAAAAAAATCAGAGCAAACAAATTATTGAGTGCAAAATAGAATCGGTTCGTACGTGCAAACGAAACCGATACCACCAAAATATTGAGAGGCTGTTTTATCCCAGAGGCGGCGGCGATTGGATCCGAACTGCTTTGCACAACATAGCAGATCGCCGAAACGTCTTCAAGAGAGTGACGTAGTCCACGACTCAGCCAAGCCATTGTTTCCAACAGTATGATCCTTGGCTTCAGGGAGGAAGATTGGTGAATAGGTTAGGTGCTACCATGGTGGTAAGAACAAGAAGCGCAAGACTACTTCTTTGTGATATTTTAGATAATGGTCAAGGGAGAAGCAATAATTTTAGTTTTTTGGGTCAAGTCTGAGAAGAAATAGAAAATGAGGCAATCTATAACATCAATGAAACTGATTACTAAAACGAACATGCTCCGAAAACGGCAAAAACAATGATAGAAACGTATGGGAAACTATTAAAATCTCCTATGAAAGCAAACCATGGGCTAAGCTAGTTTGGCGTAAAATTCACGTCCCCAAAATGGCCATGTATTTTTACAGAGCATTAAATAATTTTCCGCCAACCAAACAAAAACTAATTCAACACCATATTAATGTTAACCCAATATGTGTCCTATGTTATGAACAAAACAAAGATACCAATCATCTATATTTCAGGTGCAAATACACATTATTCATTTGTAAATTGTGTTGTGCTAAGCTAAAATGGCGAAAGAAACAGTAAGCTGTTGAATGATGTACATAACAATGAACAACACACTTGTAAGCAGATTTTAGAATATGTTTCAAGCAGATCATCAAAATCCAAGTACACACAAAATAACACAATCACATATCAAGAGATTTGTAGAGAATAGGTATGATGAATGCTTACCAACCACCTTTTAGTGGTTTATAGGAGGAGTGATCATATGAACTGGTAGCCTTCATTTTGTTTTGCCTTTTATGCTTCCTAGTATGATTCTAACCTACATTAGTCTTACAATTTATTACATATATTTATTAATAGGATAAAGAACACTCGATGGTACATCTTTTTTCAAGGAGAGTGGTTACTAGATCTAGATCTGCTAGTTTTTGTTCTGTAACACAACAAACAAGTATTAGAACAGATTATGTTTTTAGATGGTTTTACTACACCAGAAAAGTCATTTTGTAGCGTTGCAAAAATGCTACCAAAACTTTTAGTAGCGTTACTACGACACGACATGCAACTAAAAGTCTGAAAGCTTTAGTTGCATTGTAGTAAACGCTAACAAAAACAAACATATTGTAGCATTTTTGAAACCCTACAAAAGTTTTTTTTGCAGCATTTTTCTGTCCTACTATATATTTTTTATTGCATTTATTCTCTACTACAATATTTTTTGTAAATTGCATTTGTTCCCGTAGCCTTTTGAAATGCTACTAAAACTTACTGATTGATGTACAACACATTTTAAATGCCGGTATTTACTGTTAATGGCTTGTATCATTTCCGCCAATCACTTATATATAATAGCCATATTAAAACCAACAATCAATCACGTAATTATCATTTTCAAACCAACATCGATAATCATCATATTCAAATAATTGAAAAAACACGTTAATCGCATAATCAAGTATAATATCCATAATCATTTCAATAATAGTATTTCGACAAAACAAATGAATTCACATACCACAACCATTTACAAACAAGTATACGCAACTAGTACGAACAAAATATTATAATATATAACAGTTAAAATCTTGTTCATGGCTTAATTACCGACAATTCTTTGATGCAACTGTTCTTCACTTTGGAAATGCTAATTACATGTAGACAAGTGTAACGGTCAGCAGTTAGAATTACATACATGTCCTGATAATTTACGTGTGCTGATAATGTATGAATTACATGCATAATTAAGTATAATATATATAAGAATAGAAAGAGCATTACTATTGACATTAACATTAGCAAGAGCATTAGCATCCTTATTAACTATACTTATTGACATTAACAATAGCAAGAGCATCAACATAAGTATATTAATTCATTGGCTAAGAAGAACGTTTTGTGCCTCTTCAAACTTCATGCAACTGATTCATACAAGCTTCTACATGATATCCAATTACTTCAGCAATCAGTGTACTTCCAAAACCATCCTCCACCACCTCCTCACAACAACCACCATCATCAAAATTGCAAAAATCAACCTCTACCAAATAGCTGCACAAAATACAGAACTCCACTACCTCAAACACTCCTCCACACACTGCTACAACCATAACAATATTACACCCGAACCATCGAGCTCAAACGATCACCCTCCCCTGCATGAACCTCAATAGCACAACACCGAAAACAACATCCCATCAGTAACTCCTTCCCACAACCAGACTTCATCACATAGACCCAAACACCAAACGACTAATGTAACAACCCGCAAATTTTGAAAATATTTTAAATAAAAATTCATTTGAAACTTTGAATATAATTATTTTAAAATGGGATTTGATGTGAAATGTTCTTCCCAATTTAATAAAATAAAGATTTTTCTTAAAATGCAAATTTTGGTCAACTTTGGTCAAAGTTTGACTTTCTGTGAAAATTTTAAATTTTGAATTTTTACTTTTTTTTTATAAAGATGGATTTAATTCTAACATTTTCCTGGTTTTTCTTTTTGTTAAATTTTGATTTCTACTTCTCCAAATTTGTTGTTTTCAGCATATTACATTTGTTGTTTTCTCTTAACCTCTATCTTATTTATATTTTGATGTGGGCTTGTACTAATGGGCTGAGAATCCCTGCAGTAGATGAGAAGCCACCTGTTGAATAGCCTATATAACATCTCCTAGGGTTTTAGTTAGCCTCCTCATCCTTCATTTGTGCCTCCACAGAGAATTATGTAAGTCCTCTTCTTCTTCATCCTTCTCCTCCAAACCTTAGACCTTCTTCATCTTCTCCTCTACAATTTTCCTCCTCCTCTCCTTAGAAATTTTGGCCACACCTATTCCATCACCTTCCCATCACCAAACTCCAACCAAAACCCCTTTTTCCTCCTTCCTTTCCCCCTCTCCTCTTCACCAATTTCGGCCTCCATTCCCCGTTCTCTATTTTCGGCCACCACTTCACCAAAACCCTACCAAAGCCGAGTCTTGCCACCACAAACTCTACACAAACCCGAGCCCCCACCTCTCCAAAACCCTAGCCTAGTCGAACCTACCCAAACCCGAGCCTTCTCCACCAAAATCCTAGCCTTTGCACCATAAAACCAAGTCCAAAAGCCTTAGGCCGAGCCTAACCCAAACTCTTATGGCCGAGCCTAACCTAACCCAAACCACCTCTAAACCCTAGCCTATGCACCCCCAGAGAAGCCTCTTCTATTGTATTTTGCAAAAATATATTTGTCTTTCTTTTCTATTTTATTTTTCTATGTGAATTATTTGTTTACGTATGGAATTTATTTTATTTTCAAAGCGTCAGATTTGGATTCTCCTCTCACTCAAGTTTGTCCATAATTTGTCGTGCTTGTTGCGCTTTGAATCACTTTGCTAACCAAAGAAAGGTGAGTAATCACTCTTGACAATGTACTTATATTTTGGTGAATTGATGACAATGGAATTGTATGGATTTGTATATGCAAGTTAAGAAATTTCACTATTGAATATTATTATGTTATTTCATGCCGTATTTTACCTGTTATGATCATATGTCATGATATATTAAATATTATTATGTTATTTCATACCATATTTTACCTGTTATGATCATATGCTATGATATATTGAATATTATTATGTTATTTCATACCATATTTTACCTGTTATGATCATATGCCATGATATGTTGTATATTGTTATGTTTATTTAATATTCTAAAATCATACTGCAAGTTCCTTCACTATGGGTTGAAATGATACATACCCGAATTGAACTTTAGATTAAGAAGAATTGTTATGGGCTGAAATGATAGGCCTGAGTAATTTTATTTGACTTGGGATTGCGGGTTTGAAATGATAAAACCCGAAAAATTAATAAATTGCGGATTGAAATGATATATGTTTGTATTTACTTGACCATAGGGTAGAGAATTTTATACAGACTCCGTGGTTGATTTTAAAATGATTTTCTAAAAATTATTAAGTATTTTGGATTTCTATAGATGAATCTCAACTAAATTTTAATGTAAGGATTTCTGTAAATTTGTTTACATGTGTTAAAATTTTTATAAGGAATAAATAGTTGGAAATGTAAATTTTTGGAATCTAATTTACAGTATGAAGGTTAATTAAAAATTTAATAATCCAATTTGACCTAATAATGGAATTTTATTCTAACCTATAAATTGTAAGTTTTAATTTATGTAATAGTAATTAAAATGATAAATGTTTTGTGGAAAAAAATATAATTTTTAACTAATGTAAATGGTATCATTTGGAAAATAAAAATGATAAAATGTTATTTACTGAAAGAAAATGAAGGGTAAGTTAAAATACTTTTAACTTGGCACAAGGATTTCTGCTTTAAAATTTGATATTTTAGTAACAAAGTTATTTTTACTAAAGGTGTAGTTTCTTTTATGATCAAATAGCTAAATTTGAGTAATATAATAGGAATGATAGAATGACTATGATAAAACTAAAAATATATATACTATTTGATCATATAAACAATTGTAGTAAGAAGTATTACAATAACAATTCAAAACTGCTACGATTTCTTACGGTAGCAATTCAAAACTGCTGCAGTTTCTTACTGTAACAATTCTGCACTGCTACGGATTCTTACAGTAGCACTTCTGCGAATTCTTACCGTAACAGTTCTGCACTGCTGCGAATTCTTACAGTAGCACTTCTGTACTATTGCGTTTCTTAAAAGTGACATTTTCAGAATGCTACAAATTTTCTAAAGGGTTATAGTTTCAAATGTTATGATTCTAAAGGTTACATTTTTTAGGTGCTATGATTTCTAAATTTTTACGTTTTAAAGGGATTATAATTAAATGAATTTGGAAGTGTTACAACTTTGGAAAAATAAATAATATTTTAAAGAATAATGATATGGAATTTACATGGTTTTGAAAGGAATATGTTTGATATGAAAAATAAACCATTTGAAATTGAATAACCACGGGTTATAATAACGTTTGGTTGTTAAAGAGGCCGAGATCAGATATGGGCATACTCTCTGTCGATACCGAAAACCACTTTGATAACTGTGTACGCGGTGGAGATTCCAGAATGAAGTAGGATGGTGGCGACGATCCTAAAGGTATATTTACGTGGACCTAACTCCCCTAACTCCCGTGAGTTAGCATAAGGGGGCTAAAACAGGAGCAATCGACGGGCCAAGTGTTAGGTGTGGCTCGCATTGTAAATGGAGTGGGTGCGTGGATATTCAGAATAATCGTGGTATATATATGGGATTGGTGGCACGTAACATTGGGGATTCCTTTTGTTATAATGTGTTGCCAAGACTAGATTATATGCCCGATGGGAGGCGATGGAGGGATGTTCAATCGGGACGCCGGCATGGGAGACTTCGACCGTTGACCCCGGATAGACACGGTGAAGCGAACGCGTAGGTGCGCGGAAATGCCGAAACTCAACATGGTATTAGAGCTCCATGGTTCGATGGGACCGGTATGATGCAGCGTGACCGAAGCATGGCTCCTAAGGGGCTTGAGCATGGGATGCTCGTCAAGGTGGAGATATGGTTAAGCAGTCGCTCCATCCTACTTATGAGAACTCAGGGTAGCAGCCTCATCCAACTGCGAAGAGGACTCAGTATAACTCCAAGGTGACTTGAGCAATGCTCGCCAATGTGGAGATTGTTAGGTGTGGCTCGCATTGTAAATGGAGTGGGTGCGTGGATTGAGCGGGTTAAAAGTCCCACACCGCGGGATATTCGGAATAATCGTGGTATAAATATGGGATTGGTGGCACGTAACATAGGGGATTCCTTTTGTTACAATGTGTTGCCAAGACCAGATTATATGCCCATGGGAGGCGATGGAGGGATGTTCAATCGGGACACCGCATGGGAGACTTCGACCGTTGACCCCGGATAGATACGGTGAAGCGAACGCGTAGGTGCGCGGGAATGCCAAAACTCAACACCAAGAAGGTAGCTCCTCTAATCGGACACACTTCATCGTTAGCCATTCTATTACTTTGTGATTGATTTGGTGCACACCTTTGATTCGGGAGTGTGGATTGAGTTGGGCGGTAGTTGCGGCTATGCGTTACCAACAGTCTGGAAGTGTAACTGGTATATCTATCCTGACATTGCCTAGTTATGCCGTGTCACCTACCCTAGCGCGCCTTCTACGAGTTTGTTTTATGTCATACCTATGTGGTATCCTCTGGCAGCTCCAGTTTACGGGGAGTTACGGTACTGTATAGACTATTGGCATTATAAAAATGTGTTAAGGAGGATATTGGTAACGCCTTAACGCTATTTTAATAGTTTACTTTACCTTAGACATTATTATAATAGCGTATATTACTATATAGTAGATAGTTTAACGGATCCTTATAGGATGGGCGATCCCAAACATCCTTTAAGTTACTGATGCATTTCTTTTACATTTCACTTGAGTTGATTTACATTTTATAAGTATGTATGTCCTGACTCGAGTGTTTTGTGTTTTTGCTTTACGCTCGGGTCAGCCTCAGTTTCACAGCTTTGGTTTCATCTTTTTGGAGCTAGAGATCCGCCGAAGATTTAGCGGTCTATCTGATATTTCTATTCCAGTTATTTCCACTCAGCTTTTGCTTTTGTAGTAGAGAACTTATGTACCTTGAATTTCCAAATGTATTGGTTTCAGACTTTGGTATTATGTATTAGTTTTGAGACTTTATATCTAATAGCTTCATGAACTACTATAGTTATTTTATTCCGCTGCGAGTTATTCTGATACTCTGTGTCTGTGATTCTACGATTGATTTTATTTGCCCCAAATTTTATTAACAATCTGTTGTTTTGAATTATTCAAGTCTGACACGTGTGGTTTATTGTCGATTTGAATGGTCCAAAATGACGGGACGTTACAACTAAAGCTTAGTTAATTTTTATAAACGTATTTAATTTTGGTGTAGATGGACCTGCATCACAACCCTTATAGAAATGAACCAACGACACTATTTTGATGGAGATTCGGTTAATATATGTGTATACCAAAGCATAAAAGCATCAGATTATATGCAAGGTTTTATTGTTTCATCATTCTAAGTCTTACATTTCTCATAAATTTGAAATGAAAAAAAAGATTATCAGATGTAGATTGGATGCATCAAGGATTACCTTAACAATAGAAACTGCAAATGATGCTGGGATAAAGGAGAAAGCAATACTTACAACAACTGCGGCAGAGAACGCATCAAGATCGAAACTGCATTTACATAGTTAGAATGATGGAAATAACAGGAATGATACACTATAATGAGAATTTAGAAAAAGGTATAATAATATTGACTGCATAAAAATACATGTACATAATAAGTGCAAGCACCATATATAAGAGTTATTTAAGATAGAAAAGGAGAGCGTAGTATTCATAAAAATGATGTGGGAAGTGAATCTATATAATAACATTAACAGAAATTTGAAGAAGGTTTATAAAATAGGTATCTAAAATATCACACAGAAACCAAACTATTTTCGTATATTGACTATGAATTTCAAATATTGAGTATTTTCAATATAAAAAATAGCAACAAGGTGTACATACAGGATTATACATGTATTTGGAAGACAAAAGAAAGTTAAAGCGCTTATTTTATTCTTTAAATTTGGTTCACGATTGCAAAAGTTGAGGATCTTTTGGAGCTTAGAGATCATATGATACCATTCATCGTTACTAAAACCTTAAAAAGGAACTCTTCATTTTGATTTGAAGATTTCGAAATACTGATGTATAGGTCCATAAAGATCAAGGTAGAAAGTTCGCTGAGTAAAGATATTATATTTAGTTGTAACTAAGAAGCTTGAGGAGTACTACATTTCTAACGTGATCGCAAATTTGAAGAAATTTGTTCTATAATTCAATATTATATAGTGTTGAAATAAAGTTTCATATTATACAGACTTTGATGGATTAGATCTTCGAATACATCACCTTATTACTTTATATATACGGTTACTAACATTAGTTTCAAAGTTTCAATTTTAATTAGAACATAACAGGCTAACGGTAACCTTTTGACAAATTCAAATTTCAAGGTCATATTCTTTCACATTAGCAAATTCACATTATTAAAACCAGCTATTAGATGCACGTACGAGCAATTTACACTAGTAAACATAGTAATTTTTTTATAAACTTAGTTAATTATCATAAAATTTAATTAAACCTTTTCCACCAGAACTATAATAATGGCATATCGTGTACATTTCATACTTATTTGTTTTATAGGTCTATGAGTGTGGCATAACAACATGAGTTATAATTTAAAGCTCGGTTTTTACTGTGCATTACTTCAACTTTGCATTTGTAGGCTTAACTATTGTCTTTATTTAAGTTAAGATAATGATTAAAATACACTTATTATGTTCAAACATTATTTGAAATTGAAATAGTACATTGGATATATCAGAAGGAAATAACCTGGCATTGCAAAGCTGAAATCGCTTGAGGGTGAGCTTCTGTCAGTCCAAAAATTACTACATGTTGCCACCCTGCTCCCACAGTAACTCCTAATCATTTAAAAATATTTTTTTCAAAACTAATAAAAAGGCATAAATAAATGTACAAAACTATTCATTATTTGTTTTTCTGAAAGAAGTTACTGTTAAAACTTGATAATGCCTATAAATGAAAAATATTTCATGATGCTATGTTAAAAACTTGAACCCTGTAATCAGTTTGACAAACAATTACAATATTATGATAAACAAGGTTAAGATGTTAACATAATGAACTAACCAGAAAGCACAGGGTGAACACTATTCATAAGAACAGAGAAAGCAAGTACAGGAGAAAGATCAGCAACTACTTCAACTACATCTAAAATATAAGAAATGCAAACGAAGAAGATGATACCAACCATCAGTGATTCAATCGTCACCACTATGATTGCAAATTTTACCGATTCTGAACTCCCTTCTCCAAGTTCATTTACCACAAGTACTCTGCAATCTTTATACAGTAAGATATGGTAACTTTATTCAGTAGGCTACTTGCATTTTAGCAATCTTATCGTGTTTGCAAAATAGTACAAAATACATAAAGAAAATTGGAGTGTAAACTATAAATTTTGGTATATACCATACTGCAGTTAAGAAACCAAACAATATCATCATTCCCCATCCACTGTTTTTTAATACACATACAAAAAATGAAGGATGATATTAATATTTCAGTTTGATATTTTGATGTCAAGTTCATTTGACACCCATGGTAATGATGTGAAAGAAAAGCAAATCATCTATCACATATTGCACTGCAATTTAAAATAACATCCTCACTTGACTATTCATTTCTTTTTGTAAAATCGATCCAAAGAATCAAATTGGATGATTCAAGTCCATTATCATATATTTACTTACAGGCTACAAGAAGCGTCTACTCATGTCAATCAACAGTAACTGTGTGAAGATTGGAGTTTGGAAACCAAATTAGCCCCAAATATCGAAGCCGCGCCTTTGCTAGTACACGAAGACTCTGGGGTTCAGGCTCTTCATCATGTCAATCCATAAAATCTGCAGTGTTCCACTCATATTCCAGTTGGTTCCCTACCTCACCAATTTGTTGCTCTTCTCCCTTGTGCAAGATTGGCAGTCCAAGTTGATACACTACCTATATTTGCAGCTACTCCTTCTGATCTTGTCCAGTTGCATGAGCTTACTGATGTCCAACCAGGTCTGGTTGAATCAAATAGTGTAGTAGCTCAATTTGATTTGTCTAGACAAGCACAATTATGTGCACATATTGGCCCATTCGCATGCACAAGTTCCTGTTACAATTTTATTTCACGCCTCTCATGCACAAACATCTACTCTTCCACATGTTGCTATTCCTGAGATGCTTGTACACCTTGCTGCTCATTCTTATGCAGTGGTGAACTCCTTGCAAACCGAGGCTATTATAGGGAACAGTCATGGTGCAAAAGATCCCAACGATACACGTTCCCTACAAGTGCATTCAGAAGCTCAGTCTGCCCCACCGTCTATTGCTGCAACCCATACTGCTCTGATTCCCATGCATACTTTCTAGCCACGCGATGTCCTGCCCCCTTCAACTGATTTTAATTCAAATGATTAGAAAGATGAAAATATGGAAGCAACCTTATACATCAACCTTATTTTTTAAAATTATCAATCTTTTAAAACTAAAATTGTCACTTAATAGACATTTGATTAAGGTAATGAAAATCTTAATCAGTAAAATAGTATAGCACTATCACTTAGGAACAAAATATTCGAAAGGAATGCTTCTCAAAACCTGCCAACATTCACAAAAAATATTATTGAAATCTAAACTTGCCTTTAGTATTGATTTATAGCTCTACTAAACCAAAATCAAATTCATATGTACAAAAGTTTGCCTACCTGAAACCAAAATCAAGTTAGATGTGGCATCAAGGATAGAGCCAAAATATTAATGGTTGTGTCAGTATTTATTAATATTTCCTTATATAATTAATTGGCTATTAATACATATTAACTTATACACGGGTGTTGCTTATTGCAAAATTCAACCAACTCAAAGTAAGACTACAAAAATTGATTCAAAAACTAAAAATTATGTTTACAAAATTGAACTAATGTAAAATTCACTGTGTAGTGGTGTAAAAATAACACCAAATTCCCATAACAATTTGAATCAAGTAGGAAAGAGTGAGTTTCCCTTTGTAATGAAGTAGTGTGCTCAAAATAGAATCATAAGTGAGGTTTGTCCCAACAGTAGTCTCAAAATCATATATCTGTATTACAGTAACTGAACTAAAGTTTAAACAATCCTCATCGAGAGAGTTCGAAAAGTAATTCATTAATAACTTAACCATATTGAAGTGTTACTCAACTTAGTTCTGTTTAAAATATCATTACTTCTATACTGGTTATTATCATGATTTTGTCCAAAATGCATGTGTTTGCGCCAAAAATGGTCACAAACCCCAAGTGTAGTGAAAGCACCAGCGTATGAATACAAATCAACAGTATTTACACACAAATCACAGATCTAAGCAAATAACAAGCAACAATCCAGAAATAATAAACAGTGACACGCAATTATAGTGGTTCGGCTATCTCCGGCCTACGTCCACTTCAAAGTTTTTATCTTTTTATTTCTTGATGCTTGAAGATTACAATTTCGTGTGTTGTATTACAACTGATTTGCTGAGCTAAGTCTGAATCTAAGGCAGCAATGGTGATCTGGAGTAAATCTGGCAGAGTCTGGGCGCTCTTTAGCTCTCAAAATTGTCCGACCCCTTTTCTGAATGACCAGGGGCTCTATTTATAGGTGTAGGAGGCTGATATTTCGCCTAAACTGAAGGGAGACCAGTTCTGGTACGTCAGGGGGCCCACATTCCCGCTTTCTGGGAATCCGGGCCCACTTTGGGATCGATTCGAAGCTATGTTCGAATCGATCAAGAAATTGTCCAATCGGGCTGAAATTTGGTGTGAACATTCTTCAATATGTGCTCAAGCTTCTGTGAAAATTTCATAGCATTTGGACTTGTAGATCTCAAGTTATGATCGATTCAAGTTGACGTTCTTCGCCCTATGGATTCGTTCGAATCGATATGGTTCGAATCCATAGGGTCGAATCCATGCTTCTTCACGTGAAGATGATGACATGGTGCGCATGCTCCGGGTCAATCCTCCTTTTTCTCCGAGTTTTCTGGGTCAAATCCGTGGTTTTAGTCGCGTTTACTTGGTGGATTCGAAGAGAAGGATCTGAAGGTATACTCCTTCGATTCGATCAAACGTGCGTTCCTTCGTATCGATCTAGGTAACCCTTAGTCGATTGATACGAAGACTCCACTGCTTGAAGGGATTCGAAGGTGGGAACGTTCCAATGGATTCGAGCTATTGGATTCGAACTAAGGCTTGCTCAATTGAGTCGAAGCAAGGCATATTCTGATGGGTTCGAAGCAGGGCCTGTCGTGATCGATTCAAGGCAGAGGCTGGCTCGATGGAGTCGAAGCTATAGTCCTTTTCATGGATTCGGAGGATCTCTCCTTGATGGATTCGAAGGCAAGAGTACCTCGATGGATTCGAACTGTGTCCTCGTGGATGGATTCGAACCCACATGTGGTCGATCGATTCGAACCTATGCTATATCATCCATCTCCTTTTGGCGATATCTTGAGCATACGAACTCGGATTGACTCGAAACTTGGAACGTTGTTTCATCTGGCCTTGCTTGACATGTCTTATCAATTGCAGCCCGATCCGGACTCGGACAAAATCCATCGATATCCATGGTAAACCTGCGATGCACAATCGATGTTCATGACTAATAATCATTGATTTTCAGTTAATCTTTGGGTATCTCGGCTTTGCCAAAAGTTGGGATAACATTTTGCCCCCTAAAACATGCCTTTTGGTAAAAGGCGTGTTTTGATCAGTCTCAAGTTAAATGCAGTGAGTTCATGTTTTACTCATAGCTTATAGCATTTTCAATCAAGTCCATGGCTGTTCGAAGCCGAATTGTTATCAATTTTTTCCAGTGGAAGTTAAGAATGAAATTCTACGGTCTCTCCGTACTATTGATGGTCACTCCAGACCCTTGTCAAACCCATTCTAGATTTAGCGATTGAATAGAAAGATCCTATTGCACTCCGGCGTTGCTTTCTATCCCTTGCATATGGCCCCAGCTAGGGCGTATAGCGATGTCTTGGTCATTCTGGACCGATCGTAGCCTCTTTGGGCTCTTACTGGATCCCATCCTGTCACTCTCCAGTGAAGGGGAAACAACGATGAGTGAGCCGATCCTGTCGCTCTCCGGCGAAGCGGCTACAACCCCTGCACTCCGGTTCAGTGTTTTTGAACATTAAGCGATGTCATGACCTAAATCTTTAGGCCAATCATAGCCTCTCCGGGCTCTTGTTGGATCCCATCCTGTCACTCTTCGGTGAAGAGGAAACAACGTTAAGTGAGTCAATTCTGTCGCTCTGTGGCGAAGCGACTCACTTCTTGTACTCCGGTTCAGTGTATCTGAACATTAAGCGATGTCATGGCCCAAATCGTTGGCCGATCATAGCCTCTCCGGGCTCTTATTGAGTCCCGATCCAATCACTCTCCGGTGAATGGGAAACGATGCTTAAGTGAGTCGATCCTGTCGCTCTCCGGCGAAGCAACTCACTTCTTGCACTCCGGACCCCGCCTCTCCGGGTAAGGTCATAAAGCGATCATGTTTATATTGATATTTAATGTTCATCCTTTAACTCTCCGGTTAAAAGGTTTATTTTAATAAGTGTTTCTTTATTAAATTCAAATCCTAGATGTTCAATCTCAAACACCAGAAAAAACAAGACAATGCCTCTCCGGGCGGAGCGGTCTATTTCCATCTTAGAGCATGCCTAGGGATCTCTCTGGTTCCCGTACATGAGTAAGTGGGATAGCCGTTTTATTTTGGAAATCAAATCTAAGAAAACTAATAGACCAGAGTCCAAATCTTGAACTTGGCCCTTGCCATCACGATTAGTTGATGACGAGTCGTGATCCCGATCCAGGATCATTCCTATTAGGTGGAGGTTGTTCAGGTCTTACTATCGTTGCCCGTTCTCTGATATATTGTGGCAATCTACCACTCCTGGCATGCTCTTCCACCTCATCCCTTAGGTGGCGGCATTCGTCGGTTGTGTGCCCATCTAACTCATGGAATAGGCAATATTTTTCGGTTCTACGTTCCCGCTCTGTGGGATCTCTCCTCGGTGGTTTTCGATAGGGGAGTTGCCCCCGAGTTTCGGTGTAAATTCGTTCCAGTCCTGCCACCAAGTCTGTGTATTGCCTGAATCTGGGCTCTCGGAATTTCTTCCGTTTATCAGGACCATCATGTGCGTCATCCTGCTTTCTCTTTCCTTTGTCCGCCCTGGACTGTTCCCTGGCGGTTCCTTCGCCTTGTGCAACATTTATTTCCTGCCTCTCGGCTCGTGATTCCTCTAATCAAATGAATTTTTCAGCTTCATGGAAAAACTCTCCAAGATCTTGTGGTGGATCTTTAGTCAAAGAGTCTTTGAATTCGGTGCCTTCTCCAACTCCTGCCACTGCCGCCATCAAAATCATCGATGGGTCCGGGCGATCTACAGAAGCCACCGTTGCATTAAATCGTAACAGAAAATCTTTTATGGACTCTCCGGTCCTTTGCTTTATTGATGCCAAAGTCATCACGCTCTTGGGTCGCGTTATGTGAACCCTAAACTGCTTCATGAAACAATCCACAAGCTCGCCCCATGTCCTGATTGATCCTGTCTCTAGCTGTCTAAACCAAAGCGCAGCCAAATCTGATAAGAATAAGGGGAAACATCGTGCCATTACTTCCTCGGATGCTCCCAGCACTTCCATGTGTCTGATATATCTGGTGATATGCATGGTCGGGTCTGACTTTCCGTCATAAGGATCCAGCATCGGTAGTTTGAACTTTGGAGGGTTCCTTGCATTTCGGATATTTGGAGCGAACGGACTTCGACTAACCTCTTCCAATCCTCCGCCCGACAATCCCCCTCTCATGAGTCGTCTCACTAGGCCAATCATTCTTTCATCTCCATCTAGGGGTTGCCCCCTTGTCATGTCTCTGTCTTGCCCTCCGAGTCTTGTAGGGAATTCTGGTACGTACTCTTCGGGTGGCTCGTTAGCATTTGTGTTGGCCCTAGCCGGTTGAGCTCCTTCCAAAGGTCCTTTTGCGTCGGATCTTGCGGGCCTGCCCCCAAGCCCTTGTTGATTGCCTTCTGGTTCTGTATTCTGTCCTCCGTTGGGTTCCATAGCCCTAGCTCCTTGTTCCACATTCACAGCTGCTGTAGCTGGTCCAAGGTTCTGTGTCCCTGCAGCTCTCATCTGCTCGAAGAAATTCTGCAGCATCTCTTGTTGGCTTTTCATCATTCTTTCCTGCATTAGGTTATTCATAGTCTCCATCTCATCTCTAGTAATGTAGATCGAAGCTTGTCCTTCTCCAGCGCCAGAGGATGCCTCTTGACTTCCTGCCTGTTGGCTCCTCTCAGTTCTTTGTCTAGTTTGTCGAGTCATTGTAGAGTCAAATCTGAATCCTTAAAATTCCAAATCTAAACTTTGAATATGGTGTAGCGGGTGCTAGTCCTTCTCAGTGAAAGCACCAAAGTGTTTGCGCCAAAAATGGTCACAAACCCCAAGTGTAGTGAAAGCACCAGCGTATGAATACAAATCAACAGTATTCACACACAAATCACAGATCTAAGCAAATAACAAGCAACAATCCAGAAATAATGAACAGTGACACGCAATTTATAGTGGTTCGGCTATCTCCGGCCTACGTCCACTTCAAAGTTTTTATCTTTTTATTTCTCGATGCTTGAATATTACAATTTCGTGTGTTGTATTACAACTGATTTGCTGAGCTAAGTCTGAATCTAATGCAGCAATGGTGATCTGGAGTAAATCTGGCAGAGTCTGGGCGCTCTTTAGCTCTCAAAATTGTCCGACCCCTTTTCTGAATGACCAGGGGCTCTATTTATAGGTGTAGGAGGCTGATATTTCGCCTAAACTGAAGGGAGACCAGTTCTGGTACGTCAGGGGGCCCACATGCCCGCTTTCTGGAAATCCGGGCCCACTTTGGGATCGATTCGAAGCTATGTTCGAATCGATCAAGAAATTGTCCAATCGGGCTGAAATTTGGTGTGAACATTCTTCAATATGTGCTCAAGCTTCTGTGAAAATTTCATAGCATTTGGACTTGTAGATCTCAAGTTATGATCGATTCAAGTTGACGTTCTTCGCCCTATGGATTCGTTCGAATCGATATGGTTCGAATCCATAGGGTCGAATCCATGCTTCTTCACGTGAAGATGATGACATGGTGCGCGTGCTCCGAGTCAATCCTTCTTTTTCTCCGAGTTTTCTGGGTCAAATCCGTGGTTTTAGTCGCGTTTACTTGGTGGATTCGAAGAGAAGGATCTGAAGGTATACTCCTTCGATTCGATCAAACGTGCGTTCCTTCGTATCGATCTGGGTAACCCTCAGTCGATTAATACGAAGACTCCACTGCTTGAAGGGATTCGAAGGTGGGAATGTTCCAATGGATTCGAGCTATTGGATTCGAACTAAGGCTTGCTCAATGGAGTCGAAGCAAGGCATATTCTGATGGGTTCGAAGCAGGGCCTGTCGTGATCGATTCGAGGTAGAGGCTGGCTCGATGGAGTCGAAGCTATAGTCCTTTTCATGGATTTGGAGGATCTCTCCTTGATGGATTCGAAGGCAAGAGTACCTCAATGGATTCGAACTGTGTCCTCGTGGATGGATTCGAACCCACATGTGGTCGATCGATTCGAACCTATGCTATATCATCCATCTCCTTTTGGCGATATCTTGAGCATACGAACTCGGATTGACTCGAAACTTGGAACGTTGTTTCATTTGGCCTTGCTTGACATGTCTTATCAATTGCAGCCCGATCCGGACTCGGACAAAATCCATCGATATCCATGGTGAACCTACGATGCACAATCGATGTTCATGACTAATAATCATTGATTTTCAGTTAATCTTTGGGTATCTCGGCTTTTCCAAAAGTTGGGATAACAGCATGCATGAACATTAAATAACATAAGTATTTAGCACACAGTCAAAAGAAACAAATCAATATTGAAACAAACAATTTCTGTAAATTGGTGGGTTTTACTAAGAAATGAAAGTGTACCTGCTTCGGCCTCTTTGGTAAGAGAAAATAGATCAAATTTAATATTCGTCTTTTGCAAAAACAAAACAAAATTTTGCAGGTTCATTATGTCAACCATCATCAAGTGTTCTACACCAGGATGTTGAACCTAAACAAAAGGGTACACTCGATTAATAAATACACCTAAAAAACAAAAATAAGAACCTGATCAAAACTCAGGTTGCCTTGACAGCAACAACCATCTTTGTTAACTTCAACTTTGCCTTATGAACCTAAAACAAACATAGAAAGTTGAGGCTCTTTTGAAGCTTAGAGATCCTATGATATTTGAAATGTGAATTGCGCTTTTTTTATTCTTTAAATTTGGTTCATGATTGCAAAAGTTGATGCTCTTTTGGAGCTTAGAGATCCTATGATACCATTCATGGTTACTAAAACCTTAAAAAGGAACTCTTCATTTTGATTTGAAGATTTCGAAATACTGATGTATAGGTCCACAAAGATCAAGAGAGAAAGTTCGCCGAGTAAAGATATTATATTTAGTTGTAACTAAGAAGCTTGAGGAGTACTACATTTCTAACGTGATCACGGATTTGAAGAAATTTGTTCTATAATTCAATATTATACAGTGTTGAAGATTTCATATTATACAGACTTTGATGGATTTGTTCTTCGAATACATCCTTATTACTTTATATATACTATTACTAACATTAGTTTCAAAGTTTCAATTTTAGTTAGAACAGAACAGGCTAACGATAACCTTTTGACAAATTAAAGTTTCAAGGTCATATTCTGTCACGGTGAAAAATAACATTTTGACTTTTGAAAAATTCAATCCCCACTTGAGACATTTCCAGTAGACTATCATAATTATAGAAACATTTACTCCCTCATAATAGGGATAATATCACTACAAGGAAAATCGGCAATTGTGTCGGCAGAAAACCGACGCCGGCCGATTCTAGTCGATTCTAGCCAACGCAAGCCGATTCTAAAAACCGACGCAAAAAAAGACGTCACCACCAAACATTCGAGTCGGGTTTTGCGTCGGTTTCGTTACCACTTTAGTGTCGGGAAGTGACGTCTATATCCACGTAGCCATTTTTTTCAAAATTCTGTTGGGCGTAACTTACCGACGCAATCCGACTCAGTTCTGTAACCAAATAGTCGATTCTAACCGACGCAAACCTATAACCAAACCGCCGACGCAAGCCGATTCCAGCCGACGCAAGCATGTGTTCTGCTATTTATAAACAGCTGCTGTTTGCGCCCTCAAACCACAATATAGACAATTTCCGTCGAACTATAACAACATTCAATCTTCCAACACAAGTATAACACCAACCTCTCATCAATCAAACATAACATTCACAATTTTCCATCAAACAACAACTATATATCCAAAAACTCATCAATCAAACACAACGTTCACTAATATATATCATACTCAACAATACATATAAGTACTATCAAACAAATCATGCATCATTGTCCTACTCATCATCATACATCAAACAACAATAAGTTCAACACAAAACGACGCCAAAAATGTGACAAGCACAACCTTACCTACTCATCATCTCCAGATGCATCCTCTCCAGACATTCTTCCATGCTCTGCCAGGTATGCCGCGATATGCGCATCGAGCTGCTGTGCAAAAGCATTGCTCTTCCGCCAGTCATTGATCTCCGCAACCTGCTGACGCAACAAAGCTATCTCCTCCTCTGCCTGAGATCTCCTGTAAGCCCTCTAGGACGATATCGCCTGTGAAATAGTTAATAGCTAGTTATAATTTATGCTTCATATCATATTAAATGTATATATTAGTTAATGAAGCAGTTTACCTCCATATTTCCATAACTATATCGCTTATTTCGCGTAGGCGAATCTATAACGGCGTCCCAAATATGGTTTGACTCCTCAACGGTCAACTCCTCACGTCCGGTGGTCTGCGCCACACGTGTCCGCTCCGCCTCATATGACTCCTGCGATTATAAATAAAAGTTTGACACGAAAAAAATTTAATTTACGGTTTTTTAGCTGTGAAATAAAGTATTATCAAACACTATCATTACGGATAAGCATGTTTACCATTACAGATTGAGATTTGGCGTCTTTCCATCTATACAAAACATTTCCTTCCTCGTCTGTCTCCTCCACAGCATGTGCGGCAGTAAACACCTCAGCCATCGTAGGCTCGCGATTGTACTTCTTAAACTAAAAATATACATATGAATAAACAATGTTACCAATATGATTAAATAATGTTACAGATATTTATAAAAACAATTTATAAATTTACCAATTCGTTTTTATGTTGCTGAAAAGATTTCGAGCCACCACGATGTACATCAGGATTTTTAAACCTGTTTTCGCGATTCCGCGCTGATATTTCCTATACATTTAAACACAAGGTTAACTATATTAATGCAACTAATATACGAAATCTTAAAAATTTTAAATTACAATTCGAAAGTGGATAGCTTAATTTGAATTTAGGAGTATCGCAGAGCCGAAGAAACTCACTATATACTTCAGCGCTCATCCAACTTGGCTTTTTTCCCGCACTTTGCTTTAGTTATCATGTTTCTATAATTTTTTCTCATTCTTTGATTCTAATGATTTCTAAACACATCCAGATCTTGGGGCTCAACACGTACGGTAGCCTGTATATTGAAATTAACTTGAATTATAAACATTCTATTGACATTCAAATCAAATAAAAATTTATACTTAATTACCATCAAATATGCCCATATTGCGTTCTTTACAGGCGCTGGGATGTCGTCCCACCGTGGCCAACAGCCGGACATCCTACTCATAAACGCCTGTCTCGACGTTTGTAAAATGAAATATGAAGGCTCCACCTCAAAGCCTCTGTATAAATTTTGATGTACATATTTAATATATTTTAAATAACATACTTGAAATATATTTGATACTTACCCTACCGTCTTCAGAACTAACTCAGCAACGGGGCATAAATCCGGCGCACTGCCACTGGCACCTGCGTCGGGAGAAGGAGAAGGCTCAGACCTACTGCCGTGTCTCCTGTAAGACATATCTGCCACAAACATATCATATCATATATCGTATATCGTATATCGTATATCATATCAGAACATATCATATCATATCATCGCATAAAACATTCCACTTGATTCAGACTTTAAATATTACATATGTCATAAAAATACATTATACAACATGCAATTCAAATATTTACATATGTCATATTCAGACTCTAAATATTACATATGTCATAAAAATACATTATACAACATGCAATTCAAATATTTAAAATTATCAGTCTTCGTCGTTCTCTGATTCAGACTCGGTCTCGTACTCTATATCGTTTTCTTCAACACTTTCAAATGCATCTACCAAAACATTTGATTCATCATTCAACAACCCTACATCAATTTCATCGGTTATTATTACTTCAGTATTTGGCTCAAGATCCGCTTGATACGCTGTTTCGTCTGGAATATTATTTCCGTCAAATGTAAATTTTGCCTTTGTTTTAAAAACAGCCGACCAATCCGCTATCTCTTTTCAAGGATGGATATGGAGCAAAATAAACATGTAACGCTTGCTTGGCCAATACGAAAGGATCATACTTATAGTAATGTGAGGTATGTTTTATTTCAATAAGTTTATAATCTTTGTGCACGTTGATTCCAGTACCAGGAACATTGCTAAACCAGTTGCATTTGAATAAAAAAACTTTTTCTGCAGGTTGTATGTAATATGTCAACTCTAAAACCTGTGTTAAGACGCCGTAAAAATCTTTTATATGCTCATCTGGATCGTCACTACCTTTGACAAATACACCGCTGTTATATGTCAATTTTTCAGCACCGTAATCTTTGGTGTTGAATTTAAATCCATTGACGAAGAATATTGGATACGTCTTGACATTTCTTTTGGTCCGATCGCAAGATGTCGTAATCCTTCGTCAACGACACAGTTTATTGGATAATAAACGTAATTTGAAAACCATTTAGCAAATTCTTTATTGAGATCGCCAGATGGATGCAGTGATTCGTATATACTGCAAATATGTAATATGTTTTAATATAAGCAATATGTAAGTATAATTGAATTATATATGAATTTATTATTACCTGACAAATGGTGCAACTTCTGGACAATTTAGAAGAACATATGTGTGTGCTACATGGTGATCTCTATCGTTTAACCATATTTCCACACATTTTCCAGCATGTCGGCCATGTTGTCTAAAAATAGATAACATTGCTTGAGAAGAATCATGTTCAACGACTTCTTCATTACAAGGAACACTTACAAACGATAAGTTCACATGATCACTAAAATAATGAGAGAAAAAGAATGAAGCTTCTTCTTCAAGATATGATTTGCAAATCGAACCTTCAACTCATGCTTTTTGCCTAATTTTTTTCTTCAAATGATTCAAGTACCTATTACAAATTTATTTTAAATTTAGGTATATAAAACTGAATTTCAATCTAACATAAATATTGCCGATATTCAATATTACCTCTCAAATGGATACTGCCAACCATATTGAACAGGACCTCTAAGAAGTGCTTCGGATGGAAGATGAACAGGTAGATGCTCCATTACATTAAAGAAACCTGGCGGAAATATTTTTTCCAGCTTGTAGAGCAGTATAGGAATTTCTACTTCAAGTCTACGTATATGGTCGACTTTTAACGTCGTCGAACAAAGTTGTTTATAAAACAAACTTAATTCTGTTATAACGCTTCATACTTTTACGGGCAACAGTTCTTTGACAATCACGGGTAATAGATATTTCATCATGATATGGAAATCGTGACTTTTCATCCCAATCAATTTATTGTTTTTAAAGTCAACACATCTACGAAGATTAGAAGAAATCCCATCAGGACATCTTAGTGCTTCCACCCACTTTAGCATGAGTTTTACTTGCTTACTGTCTAGCTCATAGCATGCTTTGGGTTTTTTATTGTCATTGGGTTTCATATGAAGTTCGGGATGTTTACAAAAGTTTGCTATATCAAGTCTTGAATTCAAATCGTCCTTTGTTTTCCCCTTTACATTCATAACTGTATTAAACACGTTATCAAACACGTTTTTTTCGTTGTGCATCACGTCAATATTATGTCGGAGTAGGAGATCTTTCTAGTAGGGTAACTCCCAAAATATACTTTGTTTGCACCAATAATGAATGTCTGATTTACCTGGAATTTCAGTCTGCACTCCAGTTTCATGTATCTTCGGATACTCCTTTACAATTTCATATATTTCTTCGCTTGACCAAATCTTCGGTGGTTGCATACTCTCTTCTCTGTTAGCTATAAAGCTTTTTCTATCTCTTCTAAAAGTATGATTGAGATGGAGAAAACACCGATGACAATCAAACCAAGAAATTTTCTTTCCATACCGTAGCGAAAACGCCCGTGTTTCTTCCATGCAATAAGGACAAGCTAGATGACCAGCCGTACTCCAACCTGAAAGCATCCCGTATGCAGGAAAATCACTAATAGTCCACAACAAAGAAGCGAACATACGAAAATTCTTTTTTCTCGAAATGTCGTACGTTTCAACTCCTTTATTCCATAGCGTTTTCAACTCTTCGATCAATGGTTGTAAATAAACATCGATTCCTGGTGTTGGATCATCAGGCCCAGGGACGACAGTAGTGAGAAACATATATGGAGTTTTCATACACATCCATGGAGGTAAATTATAAGGAGTTACAATAATAGGCCATGATGAATATTTACTACCAAACTGAGAGAATGGTGCAAATCCATCCGTACATAAACCGAGTCTGACATTACGGCTTTCGGCAGCAAATGCGGGATAAGTCCTATCGAAATGTTTCCATGCTTCTCCATCAGATGGATGTATTAAAGTTCCTTCTTCTGGTGTTCTCACACTGTGCCATCGCATATGGCACGCCGTAGCAGAAGATGCATATAACCTTTGAAGTCTGGGAGTGATGAGTAAATAATGCATTCTCTTGTATGGAACTTCTTTTCCTTTTTTTTCTTGGTTTGTATCTTTTCTCGTTACATATTCTGCATTTTCTAAGCTCAACGTCATCTTTCCAATACAACATGCAACCTTTTACACATGTATCTATCTTTTGGTACGGCAGACCGAAAGCGGACATAAGTTTTTTCACTTTATAATGACTATCGCACATCAGATTATTGGGTGGCATGTGTCGTTTTGCTGCTTGTACAACTGTAAATCCAGCTTCTGTAAGGTTGAATTTTGATTTCATAGTAATGTATTCGGCAGTTACTGATAATTCGGTTCCACTTTTACAACCATCCCACAACGGCCTTTTAGCAGAGTCCAATAAATCATATATTTTTTTAGCTCCCACAGTCGGTTCTTCTTCGACATTTACATCTTCATCGTCATCTTGATCAAACATTGGAAACATTGATCGTGCTGCATCTTCCACCATATTTTCTATTGGATTCGTCGTAACATTATTGTCATCTAACGCTACAGGATTAGCTGTGGGTGCAAGAAGTTCTCCATGACGATCCCACAAGTAATAATTCGGCACAAAACCATTTTTATACAAATGTACTTCAACTATATCTGCTTTCCAATGCTTCAAATGTTTGCACTTATTACACGGGCAATGAAGTTCTTCGTTATTACGATTATTAGATTTAGCGAATCTAATAAATTCGTGTACACCGTTATAGAAATGTTTCTTTATTGAACCTTTCATACCAGTTCTGACTTCATACATCCAACTACGGTCGAGAAAATAATCGAACATTTTTCCTGATTTGAAAATATATGTTAGAAACACAATAAAGTTTATCGTTTATTAATCTAAATAATCAACTCGATTTATTTTTTGCTTTTTGCTTTATTGTTTTAACTTTGATGGTCGTCCATCCTACTTCCCATTACAAATACAATAAAGTAATTACATTTCGTAAATCATATCATTTTAAACGGTTCACAAAATTTCGGCAGCATTTACCCTTTGTTCCATATATCGTACACAAATACGTGTACACAGGGAACAAAACGGAAGTGCTATCGAAATTTTGTGAACCGTTTAAAATGATATGATTTACAAAATGTAATTATACTTTATTGTATTCGTAACTTGTCTAATACAGGGACAAATCCGACAAATATTGTATCAGATGAATATAGATGTCCGTTCTGTAAAAAACCTAACAGCTATATAACGATCATATACAACACTTGTCAGACGGGGCCAAAAATTCTCTAAGGGGTTTAAAAAATAAAACTTTTATAATTAATAATATTCATTCAACTATTTAAATATTTATTAACTAAATTTGAAATTTTACAACGTAATTTAACTTTCGTTTAACTATTTTAATTTTTAATTTGCCGATTATGTAAACTAAAATAAGTTGTTCGCACATATAATTAGTATAAATCAACTAATACCTTTTATCATCAACTAATGTACACCATTAACATCAACCCATACGCAATAATCAACAATTACAAATTGATAATCAACTATTTTCCCTAATTTCCCTAATTTCAAGCCGACAATGTCAAAATTATATTTCCAAACCAATCTAAAACAGTAATATCATCGAATAATACCAACCAATCATCAATTTCTAATCTACCATCAACTAATTTCAAAATTTAGGGTTTAAATCATAACTCAAATAAACTGAAATCGGGAAGAAAGGAGATACCGGAGAGCTTTGGAGAGCGTCGGGGGATAGATGTTGACTTGAGACGGCGGTGACGGCAGGCGGCTGCGGCGGGTGACGAGGAGGAGGGTTTTGATGCGAAAATTTGGAGGGAAGAATGAATGAAAACTGCTCGCGGGTTTTCCTTCTGTAATGCGATATTGCGTCGGCTAGAATCGGCTAGAATCGGTCGCGTTTTTTAGCCGATTCTAGCCGACGCAAAGCCTGGACACTAAACATGCTTATTCTAGTAGTGTATGATCATACAAACTTATCTAAGAACTAAGAAAATATCTTTGATAGATGAAAACTAACACGGTCATAACATGATGTTATATTCTCTACAGTAAATCTTTGCTTTAGTTAATATCAGTAGCTAGTTTCTTCGTTTATAATCCAACTATGGAGTTAGCAATAACATTTGTCTACCATTTGCTGCATGCAATTACCTTTCCATTGATGTCAAGTGGTCAAGTTTGAAGCAGGAACTTTTAAACAAAAAATATCTAAAGCAAGCATATTATGAAATCCAAATCACCAAACTAAAATTCTAAGCAATAGCGACAAATACAATCAAACCGTGGAAATGTGTAATGACCCGGTATTTCGAACCATTCGCATCCACACATGTCGAATTTGAATTGCTAAAAATATCAGATTGTAAATTTATATTTGGCAAAACTCAGCATATACAGTAAATAAATCAATCACAGAATCACAGACACTGAGTATTACAAAATAAGCAGTGGAATAGATAAATAATAGTTCATGAAGCTACTATATAAACAACAGAGATTGGAATAAAATACAACAGAATATCTCAAATACAATGTAGTCTCGAATACAACCAGATGATAAGTTTGAAAAAAACAACTGGATAGCTGAAAACTGAATAGATATAGATGGATCTTCAAGTGAAGCTCCAACTCCAAAGGTGAGTCTCAAATGCTGTGACACTCAGTCTGACCCGAGCATAAAGCAAAACACACAACACTCGAGTCAGGATTAACATTCTTATATCAGTAAATCTAACTCAAGTGAAATGTCAATTGAAATACAAGTAACTTAAAGGATGTTTTGGATTTCCATCCTCTAAGGATCCGTGGAACTATCTACTATGTAGTAATATACACTATTATAATATGTCTATAGTAAAGTAAACTATTAAAATAGTGTTAAGGCGTTACCCATATCACCCTAACACATTTTTATAATGCCGTAGTCTATACAGATACTGTAAATTCCACTCACAAGTGGGCTATCAGGGAGCACTCCATAGGTACGACACAAAACAAACTCGTAGAAGGCGCGATAGGGCATGCGACAAGGCACTCGAGGCAATGCCAGGGTAGATATACCGTTTGCGTATCCGGACTGGTGGTAACACATAGCAGCTACTACCGCCCACCTCGTGACACACTCCCAAATCAAAGGGTGCACCCAATCAAATCACAAAAGCAATAGAATGGTATCGAAGAAATGTTCCCGATCGGAGGAATGACCTCACTTGGCCCGGCGTGGCTCCTGTTTTAGCCACACCAAGCTGACTCATGGGAGTCAGGGCTACGTAAATACCATATAGAATCATCACCAAACCATCCTACTTCATTCTGGAATCTCCACCACGTACACAGTTGTTAAAGTGGTTTTCGGTATTGGCAGAGAGTACGACAATATCTGATCCCGGTCTCTTTAACAACCAAACGCTTATTTCACACCGTGGTCATTTCATTTCAAAATAGTTCATACTTCATATCAGAATATCATATTCATTTCAAAACCATATCAATTCGATATCATTATTCACTTTAAAAATATTCATTTGTAGAGTTGTAACACTTTCGAATTTATAACACTTTCGAAATCATAGCACTTCTGAAATCATAACACTTTGAAATCATAACACTTTTGAAATCATAACACTTCCAACTTAAACGGTTTAGATATTGAAAATAGTATATATATTAAAATGGTTATAAATTAAAATGGTTTATATATTAAAATAATTTATATATTAAATAGTATATATATATATATTAAAAATACTTTATATAATAAAAATAGTTTCCTCAAATAGTTCAATCTAGCAGCATATTTCAATTGTCGTTCCAAATGAAATCAAATTTAATAAATATAAGAATGTTAATCGTGAGTGATTTCTCACCTTTCAAAGTTAGAGAAATTTGATGATGAACCGAGTTGTGAATCCGAGCAACGAATTCAAAGTAAAGTACGATGAACACGAATTTGACGATCAAAGCAAAGCTGGGAGTTTGGAATCGATGGAAAACAATCAGACTAGCTTGATATAAACAGAGCAAAATATATGATATATGTATATACTTATTTAAAATGCAAAATACTTATATATATATTATGTACATTCATTTGAAAATATCAATATATATATATATATTCAAATTACTATCATAACCCAAATATATTTAAACATTTTATCCAAAACACATACACGTATATATATCAACATATCATATACCAACTTTAAATAAACTTTTATATAGATATATACCTACAAATTTTATAATTTATATAAACTAACCTAATATAAAACTATTATATATATATATATATGAAATGTACTTTACTGTATATACATAAAGCAACCGCAAATGCACTGGACAAGGCTACAGCAAGTCACGGCTAATATATACATAAGATAATATAATATAAGCTTATACATACTTATATAATAAACAAACTTTATATATGAACTATCTATAATATAATAGATAATATAAATCGGTAAGCAAAGATCCACCTTTATATACATGAACGATCATATATAACTGATAACATATGCATAAAAGATACTAATATATCTATAATATAATAAACAAACTTATACAACCAGGTTAAATAAAATACTAATATAGACCTATACAATAGACAACTATATATATATATATATGTGTGTGTGTATGTATGTATACACTTTAGAAATCAATCTTCCAAATTTTTTAAATGAGCAATTAAACATACTGTGTACATATGATATAGAATATACCCATATATTTTTAAATCAATAGTTAATAAAACTTCATATTTACAAATTCAACAACATGCTTCTTTAAACAAATTATATATTACTATATTTTTCCCTTTTCACAGCAAATCAAACAAATCCATATTATATATATAAACATTTTTATATTAATATAAGCTGTCAAAATATATAAATAACAAATATATATAAGTTTATTACTAACCGATACACACATATATCATGCGGCATGGTGGAGCAGATGTTGCGGTCGTGGGGCTGGGTGAAGGGAAACTCGACTAGTGGAAAGAACGGATCTGGGTGGAGGCCAAGGTGGTCGGGAGTGGAGTCAGGTGGGCGAGCTTGGCAGGCTCGGCAAGGAGGAGAAGCCGGTGGTGGTCACAAGATGGTCATTGGCTTGGGGTGTGGGTCAGCAGTTAAATGGTGGAGGGCATCGACTAATGCATGTAGGCGAGTGGGAAGGAAAAGATGAGTAGAGGGCGGTGGCTAGGGTGCAAGACTGTCTCGGTGGTGGAGTTGGCAGCTAGGCGGTGGGGTTTGTGATGGGGAGACCTTTCGGTGATGGGTGTGGGTGACTGGAAAAGGTGATGGTGGAAGTGGAGTCTCGCGTGGCTGTGGATAGGTGAGGGTGGCCGGGTGGCAAGCGGAGGTGGATCGGTTGCGTGGTCGGGTTGCCTGGAGCTACGGGTCTGGTGAGTGGAGGTCGAGTTTTAGTTGAAGGCAGCGAGCAGGTTCATTTGTATATACGAAAATATTATTTTACACTAACTTTATTATTACGAGCGTTAGGGCACGCGCTTCGCGCGTGATAATGGCATGTGTCTTGTGCATGAATTATTTTTTTTACAAATTATATATGATTAACATGTTAAAAAAATGGTTTGCACAAATATTTAGCGATGTATTTACGTTGAAATAATGTGTAGTTAATTTAAACTTTTATTTCTAAGTTGCAACATCTGAATTTTTTTTGTTAGTTTGAATTTTATTTGTATTATTAATTAATGAACAACGAATTTTGTAGTTAAATAAAGAAAAAATGTTTATTTGTTAGATCATATTTCTAAGTGTAGATTGACATTTTGAATTTGTAAAGAATTTTAACTGTTAGATCCTATTTTTAGGGGATATTAAGGTTTTTTTAATATCGGGCTAGTTTAATTGTTAGATCCTATCTTTAAGGAATATTAAGATTTGTTAATGCTGTAGAGGGGCATTTTTGGTAGTTCACGTTGACACCAAAAAAGTGTGACACCAAAGATATTACAACTATTATTAAAGATATATACAAGTAATGGCAGAAGCAAATAGAAAAAATAATAGAGGAAGAAGAGGAGGAAGGAAGGAAGTGAACCAGAAAGCTACAAGGCCAAATATAAGATGGAATGTACCTTTCTCAAATGCTAAAATGAAAAAGGAAAAATATATATAAGGAGAATAGTGTAATTCCAACGGTCCAGCTATGATTTTGTGAATAATTAAAGCAATTTATTTGATTCCTTGGGCTGCACGTTCAAATTTGAAGAGGCATGGGAAGTTAAAAGTCACAATTTATGGTACCGTTACAACGAACTGTTCAATCGTTACCGTTGCATACCGGACCTCAAAATACAGAAATGAATATACTGTGGAGATCAGCATGACAAGACGAACAGAATGGTACACAGATATCAGCGATACGATCAAGTTATAAAAACTTGATTTTCGCTGCTGAAAATGCTGCAAATTCGCTAAAAATAAGATAAACGAAGATAGGGAAGTCCAAATTTGACGAAACGAATTATGACGTAACACTCAGAAAATAAATTACATTTTTACTGTCTAAAAATATCCAGGTTTCAGTAATATTTTATTTACATCAATTTTAACTGATTTAAATTGAAATAAAATTACACAACAAAACTGATTTCCATATTTTCGGATGGAAATTTACCATTTGCTATATTTGAATAGACGCATACCAAATATCAAATTTTCATCTTGAAATTTAATTGTTTTAAATTTCACAAAAATTCAATTAATTACGTTATAAAACCATTAAAATTTACGGGTCGTTACATTCTCCCCCACTCAAAACTTTTCGTCCTTGAAAAGGAACGAGATGGGAGAATAGAAACAACCAGAAAGTAAAAGATATATTTTGAAATATCAAATACACCAATTAATTAAAAACCATATAAACTACATTTATTTTAAAATTGGTTTATATTCAATTAGTTGATTCCAATTCATTTTATTTAATCAATCAAATTTATTGTGTTCACATTTGATTGATTTTATTTCCATATATTTTTATTCAATTGATTTGTTTCAAATTCATTAACATTTATTGCAAAAAAAAATTCATAACAAAATTTGCTTTATTTTACTCATTTATTAAATCTATTTGATCAACCATAGTTAATTCCACCTCAACATTCAACTATTCAAAACCATATAGATTTCAATTTTAAATAAATTAATATTCAACAATTTGGTTTAATCCATTTTATTCAACTAACAAAATGGTCATTCAATTTAAAATTGATCTTCTTTCATTTTATCAACATTTCTTTCAAACAAATTAATTTTTAAATTAACTCATGTATTTTATCCATTTATCTTCAGCTAACTTGATTCCATAAAATTCAAGTTCACTATTCTTAAGTTCATATTTATCTGCTTAAATAGTCTTTTTTTTGAATAATTTATTACTTAAGTTTTCTTCTTGTATAACCTTTAATCATATATTAAGCCCCACACTTTAACTTTTTTGAATATTTTAGGTAAGTTATATATATTAGAATGAAATTTAGTATTATACAATTTAGTTTTATTCAAATCCACTATTTCAAGTTAGTTTAATTTCATTTATCATTTTAGATATTCCAATTATTCAAAAATTTCACTTTATTTCAATAATTGAAACCATTTCTTAATATAAAACTTTAGATTCAAATTTCCGGTTTCAATTTAAACTATTTTGAAATAATTATATACAGATATATTTTATAAATTAAATTATACACAAGAAATTTTAAATCAAATCCATTTTTTTCCAAAATAAAGTGTAGTAAAGCTACTAAGGGGCCTCTCCACTTTGAGACTCGAAAATGAATGTCGATGATGCTGCAGTCATCACCGAAATTATTTTCTAGCGACAAACGAAGAGAGTGCAGACTTAATTCCTTTAAAAATTATTCCTTTGAACAATATCCATTCGAAAATACTTTCAAATAATATTCTTTCAAACCATGAAAACCAACTTTTGTAAAGCACCGGAAATTAAATTCTTAAATCCTTAATTTAAATTTAATTTATTTGCAAATTAGATTTATAAACCATGCTTATAAAATTTCAACTTCTTATAACATATAACAATAGAAAATGATTTAGTAGTGTTGACAAAAATAATAAATGATAATATAGTATTATCATTCCTAACAACAAATTTAATTAACTAACCAATTTCAGAAAATTATACTTTTATATAAAAAATATAATCATATAAAAATTTATATTGTTTACCAATTTTGAAAGCAGTACCGTGTCAGCTTGCTCTGTTCAAGTGTTTTAGAATTTCAATCGATAGTGTGGGCCAGACGAATCGATCGAAACCCCAAATCAACTTAACAACTCAAACGACACAATATAAAACATTTTATTTTGAATACAAATACACTCCCTTACTCGATGATTCAAGAATGGATAGAGATTCACATATAGAGGGTTCCTAATCAACGATAATTCTAACTAACAAGATAGACTTGAAAGGAAGATAAGATAACTAAATTACAAAAGAGGAAGATGGATAGACTTATATTGATCGCGGGTGACCTTAACCGGGTCAATCGAGATTCCAGGGATAAATCAATGCGGAAATTCAATTTCCCGCTTGGGAGGTGGAGAAATGACTTCACCCAATATCAGGATAATCTCTGATTATCGGAGTAGAGTCAAGATTACAACGGGATTACCCTGATCGTCTACTAGAGACGGTTCGGGCTTTGCAAGAAATAATAGCATCGTACACCGAGGACATAGAAATCTTCGATGAATCAAAGCCTGTTGTAAAGGAGTTTCACCCCTTTACAAATCAAACTAAGGTTGGTGGGACCGCCGATGGGATTAGACATACACAAGGGCGAAATTGCCAATTGAAGTGGCAAGATGAGCTCGAATGGATTTTAGAGATCAATGGAAATAGAGCTTTAGGATGCTCCAATATCAAGAAGAACACGAATGGGGAGAGACAAGAATGGATTTCAAAACAAAAGGGAAAGTTCCGAAGTTCAAAAGAAATCCTAATCAAAGAGGAGAAATTCAAGCTCGAACGAAGGTGATTCTGTAATTAAGTTTACTCTATATGCTAAGTTTTGCCTAAACCAGAGCTTTGATACCATTTGTAATGATCCGGTATTTCGAACCATTCGCATCCGCACATGTCAGACTTGAATTGCTCAAAATATCATATTATTAATTTATATTTGGCAAAATTCAGTATATACAGTAAATAAATCAATCACAGAATCACAGACACAGAGTATTACAAAATAACCAGCGGAATAGATAAATAATAGTTCATGAAGCTACTATATAAACAACAGAATTTGGAATAAATACAACAGAATATCTCAAATACAACGTAGTCTCGAATACAACCACATGACAAGTTTGAACAAAACAACTGGATAGCTGAAAAATGAATAGATATAGATGGATCTCCAAGTGAAGCTCCAACTCCAAAGGTGAGTCTCAAATGCTGTGACACTCAGTATGACCCGAGCATAAAGCAAAACACAAAACACTCGAGTCAGAATTAACATTCTTATATTAGTAAATCTAACTCAAGTGAAATGTCAACTGAAATACAAGTAACTTAAAGGATGTTTGGGATTTCCATCCTCTAAGGATCCATGGAACTATCTACTATGTAGTAATATATGCTATTATAATATGTCTATAGTAAAGTAAACTATTAAAATAGTGTTAAGGCGTTACCCATATCCCCCTTAACACATTTTTATAATGCCATAGTCTATACAGATACTGTAAACTCCACTCACAAGTGGGCTATCAGGGAGCACTCCATAGGTACGACACAAAACAAACTCGTAGAAGGCGCGATAGGGCATGCGACAAGGCACTCGAGGCAATGCCAGGGTAGGTATACCATTTCCATATCCGGACTGGTGGTAACACATAACAGCTACTACCGCCCACCTCGTGACACACTCCCAAATCAAAGGGTGCACCCAATCAAATCACAAAAGCAATAGAATGATATCGAAGAAATGTGCCCGATCGGAGGAATGACCTCACTTGGCCGGGCGTGGCTCTTGTTTTAGCCGCATCAAGCTGACTCACGGGAGTCAGGGCTACGTAAATACCATATAGAATCGTCACCAAACCATCCTACTTCATTCTGGAATCTCCACCACGTACACATTTGTTAAAGTAGTTTTCGGTATTGGCAGAGAGTATGACAATATCTGATCCCGGTCTCTTTAACAACCAAACGCTTATTTCACACCATGGTCATTTCATTTCAAAATAGTTCATACTTCATATCAGAATATCATATTCATTTCAAAACCATATCAATTCGATATCATTATTCACTTTAAAAATATTCATTTTCAAAATCGTAACACTTTCGAATTTATAACACTTTCAAAATCATAGCACTTCTGAAATCATAACACTTTGAAATCATAACACTTTTGAAATCATAACACTTCCAACTTAAACGGTTTAGATATTGAAAATAGTATATATATTAAAATAGTTATAAATTAAAATAGTTTATATATTAAAATAATTTATATATTAAATAGTTTATATATATATTAAAAATATTTTATATAATAAAAATAGTTTCCTCAAATTTCACAAATCGATTAAAATCATCTTGAATTCCAAAATTCAATTTAAATAAATTCCAGTTTAACCAATTCAATTTAAAGTTCAAAGATTCAAGTTTAAATATTCGAACATTTAAAATATAAATTTCATTTATATTTCAATATTTAACTTTAATTTTCATTCAAATTGGAAAATATTCACTTAACCATTTTAATAACAATTTATTTAAATCCCAATTTATATATTTAAATCAATATTAAATATTCAATCTCAATTTTATTTAAAATTTAAAATATTCATTTAATCACCTTTTTATCAAATCAAGTTATAAATCATGTCTTTTAAAACCTCAAAACTAATAAGTTCAAATAAATTTCTTATTTAAACTCAATTTCTTTTTTTGCACCCAATTTAAATTCCAAGTCAACATCAATTTATCATTCCAACCTTTATTATTAAAGTTATAAAAATCTATTTATTTAAGATATTAATATAACTTTAAATAAATACTTAAACATATTATATAATAATTAAATTAAAAAAATTATTCAATTAAATCTTATTATTAAATTTATTTATGTAAAATCTTATTTTATACATGTTTGAAAATAATAAAATTTAAGTAGAATTTAATAATAAGATTTTATTTATAATTTCAAAACTAAACTTTCCAAACATACTATTTTAAATATCTAAAATTTAGACATATATAAAAATAGCATTTATATATTATATTTTAAAAATCAATATCTATTAAAAACAATATATTTCCTTTCAAAACTTTGGAAATCATTTTCAAAAATATAGACCAACGGTGTCTGTATATAATTTTCTATCCTATGGTCAAGTGATACGGATATTTATCATTTTAATCCGCAATTTAATTATCTACGTGTATATATCATTTCAACCCGCAATCCCAAATTCAAAGTCAATGAAAATCGCTTGGGTTTATCAGTTCAACCCATAACGATTTTCTCCTATTCTACAAGATCGTTCGGGTATATATCATTTCAACCCATAGGGAATTCTATACTAACAGGGAACTTGCAGAGTGAAAACGGTTATGATAATAATATAACACATTAACAACAGGCATATATCATCAGTGATAAATTAAATAAAATATAAACAACAGGATATGGTGTCATATCTTATAAGTGAACAGATATAGATAATGGCATATCATATACAACAATTATATAATTAACAGTTCAATCTAGCGGCATATTTCAATTGTCGTTTAAAATGAAATCAAATTTAATAAATATAAGAATGTTAATCGTGAGTGATTTCTCACCTTTCGAAGCTAGAGAAATTTGATGATGAACCGAGCTGCGAATCCGAGCAACGAATTCAAAGTAAAGTACGATGAACACGAATTTGACGATCAAAGCAAAGCTGGGAGTTTGGAATCGATGGAAAACAATCAGACTAGCTTGATATAAACAGAGCAAAATATATGATATATGTATATACTTATTTAAAATGCAAAATACTTATATATATATTATGTACATTCATTTGAAAATATCAATATATATATATATATTCAAATTACTATCATAACCCAAATATATTTAAACATTTTATCCAAAACACATACACGTATATATATCAACATATCATATACCAACTTTAAATAAACTTTTATATAGATATATACCTACAAATTTTATAATTTATATAAACTAACCTAATATAAAACTATTATATATATAATATATGTATGAAATTTACTTTACTGTATATACATAAACAAACTTTATATATGAACTATCTATAATATAATAGATAATATAAATCGGTAAGCAAAGATCCACCTTTATATACATGAACGATCATATATAACTGATAACATATGCATAAAAGATAATAATATATCTACAATATAATAAACAAACTTATACAACTTATACAACCAGGTTAAATAAAATACTAATATAGACCTATACAACAAACAACTATATATATACACTTTAGAAATCAATCTTCCAAAAAATTTAAATGAGCAGTTAAACTTACTGTGTACATATGATATAGCATATACCCATATATTTTTAAATCAATAGTTAATAAAACTCCATATTTACAAATTCAACAACATGCTTCTTTAAACATATTATATATTACTATAGTTTTCTCTTTTCACAGCAAACCAAACAAATCCATATTATATATATAAACATTTGTATATTAATATAAGCTGTCAAAATATATAAATAACAAATATATATAAGTTTATTAATAACCTATACACACATATATCATGCAGCATGGTGGAGCAGATGTTGCGGTCGTGGGGCTGGGTGAAGGGAAGCTCGGCTAGTGGAAAGAACGGATCTGGGTGGAGGCCAAGGTGGTCGGGAGTGGTGTCAGGTGGGCGAGCTTGGCAGGCTCGGCAAGGAGGAGAAGCCGGTGGTGGTCACGAGATGGTCGTTGGCTTGGGGTGTGGGTCGGCAGTTAAATGGTGGAGGGCATCGGCTAATGCATGTAGGCGGGTGGGAAGGAAAAGATGAGCAGAGGGCGGTGGCTAGGGTGCGGGACTGTAACAACCCTATATTTTGTGATTATTTTAATTGTATATTTTAATTATTTTAAATTGAATTTCCTGATTTGAAAATTTTATTATATTAAAATGGATAAATTTTGTTATTTTAAATATAAATTTTGATTTTTGTGTGAATTATAATTCCAAATATGAACAAATAGAATATTTCCAAAAAAGTGGATTTTTGGTCAATCTGGTCAAACTTTGACTTTTAAATTTAAAATATAAATATTTGAATTTTATCTTTTATTATGAAAATAAATTAAATTTCAAGAATACTACTTTTCGTTTCGTTGAAATCTGATTTATATTGTGAAAGTTATGCTTTTTACAATATTGTATGTAAATTGATTTATTTAATAAAATTGTCTATTTTAAATTATATAAATAATATTTTTATTTGTCATATCTTATTCTAATTTGGGTATATGTGTGTAATATGTCATGCCATGTATATATTTTATTTTTAAAACATTTTTAAAGTGTTGTAGTTATTTTTCCAAAACTAGTTATATTTTGTTTTCAATTTTCAATACTAGTTCACATATAATTAACCATATTCTTATATTTTTATATATTTTCTAAAATTTATTTATTCAATTCATTTTCACTTTATCTGGTATATATTTTTATTTTAAAAACATTTTTAAAGTGATGTTATAATTTTCCAAAGCTTATTGCATTTTATTTTCAATTTCTAAAACCTAGTTTCTATTTTTTAAGCTATTTTCCTAATTGATTTATATTTATCTAAAATTTATTTATTTATTTCTTTTTCATACATTATTTTGTTTTTTTTTAGTTTTTTTATTTACAATTTTCATTTGTTTAAAAATGCAAAAAGAATAAAAGAAATATGAAGAGTTTTGAAACCTTTCGCATACTCTAGCCTTTTCATATGCATTTGCCTTTTCAATTTCCAAATACCACTTGCCTTCATTATGACCGACCATATCTTCTTTCTCAGCTGAACACCGTTCATTTTTCATGAAAATAAAGTTTCTCATCCTAAAACTTTCGGCCTTCAAATCTGAAGCAAAGTTTGGTAAATGTTTTCACTTTTTTTTCCATTTTTCTTCCTGCTTTATGCATTCATCTTGCCTTGCTTTCACCTATATCTTCGGCCTATAGCCTCCTCCATCACCACCACCTTCATCACCACCTTGTCCAGCTGCAAACACCTTCATCTCCTCTGACCTTCATAGCCATGGCCACCATTGATGAGAAGCTCCACAAAAAAATTAGCAAAACATCACCTTAAACATCCAAGCCGACCTCCACATGACTCCACCACCTCATACAACCCCTTGGCCGACCTTTGCACCACCTTCTCCAGCACATACCTGACCCAAAGACCTCTACCACATCAGTACTTGACCTCCCCAGGCCTGGCCGTGCCTATACATGCCTATGGCTGAGACTTACGTTGCATAGAAATTTATTTTGTTGCCTTGGCTTGTGTTGTGCATGCATAACCACTTCTACCCCTTCACTTCCATGTTAGGCCGACCCTATTGAACCCAGACCTAATCCAAATTCACACCATGGCTGTGCATTTTTAACCTATGGCCGAGCATAGGGTAGTTGAAAGCAAGTGCAAGTGATTTGGTTATTTGTTGTGCATGTATTTCTAGTGTTGTTTAATTTTATTTGTGTTGTATATTCATGTACAATATATTGTTTTGTTTGGTATGTACAAGATAACCACTTTTGCTCTCCCCTCACATGAATCGTAGTCGTGCTTTCGTGCCTTTTGGATCTTTGTTTGTGTGTTTGGTTGTGTATCTCTAGCTTGTAGAGGTGAGTATTTCTCACCAGACATTCCGTACTTATATAAGTAGTAAATTGACATCCTGTGAATCTGTAGTTCATATTATCATATTATACCAAACTGTGATATTATTTATATGATGATCACCCTATTTGTTCACCTGTCATATCATCTGTTACTGTTATATAATGCTATTCTATTTATTTATATCAGTTTATCACACGGCAAGTTCCCTGTAGAATAGAATCACTATGGATTGAAATGATACATACCCGAACGGACTTTAGAATAGGGAAAAATCGTTATGGGCTGAAATGATAGGCCTGAACAATTTTATTTATTTCATTTAACTTGGGATTGCGGGTTTGAAACGATAAACCCGGATTTTTCCTTTGTAAATTACGGATTGAAATGATATATTATCCGTATCATTTGACTTAGGTTAGAAAATTTTATATATAGACCCATGGTTAATATATATATTTTCTTGAAATTATAAAATATGTTAAAAATGTAAATATTATGATAATTTGATTTTTATTTTAAGTTAAAATGATTTTATAAAGTGTTATTGATTTTTCTATAAATTAAAAATAGTTAAATAAATAAATGTTCAAAAGTTGAAATTTGAAGTATAACTTAACTTGGAAAATGTGAAAGTGTTTTAAAATAAAAGTTAAGTTAAGAAAATAAAATGGAATTTAAATAAAATTATGAAATGGTAAACTTAATTAAAATGTTAAGTAAATGAAATGTTATAAATTTTACATTTATTTTATAAGTGAATTATTAAAGATTTGATAATTGTTTGTGAAACTTTCACTTCGTAAAATCATAAATTAAAGGTTATTTAAATGATTGTTTTTAAAGTAAGGAAATATGATTTTTATAAGTTAAAATGGATTTAAATAAATTTTAATTGTTTATGAAATTGTAGTGAAAGTTTGGAATTTAAATTGACAGCATTCCTGGAATGCTATTATTTCTAAAGTTAAAGATATTACAACATTTTGTAAATGCTGTAATTGATATAAATAAACTAAATGGCTAAAATGAACTAAGTGATGTAGTTGCTGAATTTAACTAAAGTTTTATTTGAAACCTAAACCTATTACAGCATTTAAATGCTGTCTTTTGCTAATTGAATTGTTTTTAAACATAACTTTCCGTAGCATTTTCTAAATGCTGCAAATGTTGAAATTTCACTGTTTTAATAAATTTAAGTGAATAAATGAATTCTGAAATGGTAAATTTTTGAGAATTGAATATTGTCTATTAAATATAATAACTTCATTTTTAAATGATTTAAATGGAATAATTTAATTTGAAATATTTTGATATTTTGAAATAGATTTGAAATGATATTTGATTTCGAAGTATAAATTACCATTTTGGAATTTTAACCACGGGATGTAATTAAATTTATGGTTTAACTGATCCTTAGAGGATGGGCGATCCCAAGCATCCTTTAAGTTATTGTGCATTACTACTACAGTTAACTTGAGTTGGTTTACATTATATAAGTATGTATGTCCTGACTCGAGTGTTTTGTGTTTTACTTTACGCTCGGGTCAGCCTGAGTATTTACAGCTTAGCTTTGGATTTCTTTTCTGGAGCTAGGAATCGCTGGAGATTCTGCTTGTCTAGTTATCTATTCCCTTTCAGTTTCAGTTGTTCTATTTCAGCTCTTGTATTTATAAACTTCTATGTATTTGAGATTTCTTTTGTATATGTTTTTTTCCAGACTGATATTATGTATTTTGTTTGAGATTTTGTTATAGTAGCTTCATGAACTACTATGGTATTTTAATTTCCGTTGCGAGTTATTCTGATATTTCTGTGTTTGTGATTCTATGATTAATTTTATTTGCTCCAAAATTTATTACAATCTATTATTTTGTATTATTCAAGTCGGACATGTGTGGATTATTGTCGATTTGAATGGTCCAAAATAGTGGGTCGTTACATTTGGTATCAGAGCTTTGGTTTTTAGGCAAACCTTAGCCTGTAGAGCAAAAACTCATTAGAGATAGGGTAGAAATACCCTAGAATGAGTGAAATCAATCTCAGAATCATTCCTCTGTGAGAGAATGTATTTTCGAAGTATAAAATGATTTTCAAATGATTTTTAAAGATTATTTTGGTATAAAATTTTCTTGTTTTGAAAGAAAACTTTTTGGACTTTATCCCTTTCGTATCCACCTTATTAATAATTTCTTTGATTAGGATTTCCTTAAAATTCTGAACTTCTATCTTGGTTGGGATTTCTTCGATTAGGATTACTTTGAATTTTGGAACGCTCCCACTTGTTCTGAAATCCATTCCTGTCTCCCCTAATTGTATTCTTTTGATTTTTGGAGCATTCCATAACTCCACTTTGAATGACCTCTATAAAGGTGGCGATTCCGCCAATCTTTGAATGATTTGTAAAAGGGTGAAACTCCCTTATATTTGGCATTGATTCACCAGAGATTTCTGTATCCTCGGTTTACGATGTTTTCTATCTTCTGCTATATTTAAGTTCTATCTCGGGCGATCGAAGGTCGATTTGCCTTAAATTTTCGCATCGATTATATTCCTGAAGTCACAGTCGACCCTATTAAGGTCGCTCGCGATTTATATAGGCTTATCCATCTTCTATTTGGTAATTTAATTTATCTCAACTTCGTTCGAGCTTATCTTCGAATCAGAATTCTATTTAATTAGAGTTCCTCTAAATTTGAATCTCAGTTTTGTTTTGAAATCCATCCTTGAATCATTCCTTGGAAAATTTGTGGTTGATTGTCTTTTGAAAACTATGTATTCATCGAAGTTGTTGTTTTGATAAGGATGACCATATTTATATATAAAAGTGAAATGTTTTCGATAAGGATTATATACCATTTTAAAATTGAGAATTTAAAGTTTTGAATGGATTTGAAATTTTGAAATTTTTATAAGAAATGGTTTCATATAGAATAATTTATAACTGAAGGTTTTGAATCTGAATTTGAGTGATTGGACTCCGGCATTTTTGAAACTGGTTTTAAGATTTGAATAAAAATAATATGATTTGAAAGTATTTTGCGAATATGAAATGTTTCAAATGATTTTAATGAGTTTCAAATGATTTTGAAGAAATTTCAAAAGAAGTTTGAGAAAATAGAAGTCCAGAACCCACTTATGTCGTTGGAAAATAATTTCGGTGATGAATGCATGCATCATCGACATTGATTTTCGAGTTTTTGAGTGGGGGAGAGGCCACTTCGGTAGTTTTGCTATGCGATTGATTTGTGAAACCAATTTTTGATTTCAAATTCCGAAGTGTGATGTGATATTCGAAAGATATATGTATATATATTTGAACAATTTGAAATGAGTCGGTATTCAGTCCTTGAGTTTTGGATCTGATTTGATATAACCCTATCTTTTGGAATTGATTTTACTGATTTGTTGGTGATTTCCAACTCTTGGATTGAAATATGGTTTCTTCGACTATTTTGAAGGTTCAAGCACTTCCAAATCAAGGTTAACTTTTCAAAAGCTAAGAAATTTTGAAGTATAAAGTATATAAGTTTGGTATGTATGTTTAAAGTATGTAGTAATATGATTTAAATAAGTTGAAACTGTTTTGTTAAGTAAATGAATAAGGCTATTTTGAATTTTTCTAATATGAAATTTAGATTTGAAATGTTTTGAAAATAATTTGGTCTTCAAAATATTTTGAATAAAATTTAGTTTAAATGTTGTAACTGAGTAACATCTTTATAAAATTATATATTTAACAAGTTGGAATAGATACATAAGTTGTACGTATGCTGTTTTATTCGCATAATTAATTTGATCCAAGTTTGAGTATACAAGTTCGAGGTGAATTTCACCATTTCGTGTTAGGATTTTTCATTTGATTCTTAATGGCGAATATTTAATATGGATTTTGGATTGGATTCTAGATTTCTTTATCATAGTATATGGCTATGCAAGGAGACTGATGGCTTCTAGTCGAGAAACCATATCGAAATCCGCACTAGGGAAGTCGAATGGACAATACTAGTTCGAAAGCGAACTTGTGTGATCGAGCGAGCGATCGAATGTGATGTTGCGAAATGATGACATATGTACATCTTATATTCTAATATCATTGATATACTTAACGCTGAAATTGGAAGTTGTTGGGTTGGATATCTTTGTAATTTAATTGGAATTTTTCCTTTATGAAAAACTACTGTCAATTTAAAACCATTTTTTTAACTATTTTTCTTTTATTTTCTTAAACAAACTATTTTATTCTATTTTATATACAAAACTACTTTTACAAAACTATTTTATATACAAAACTATTTTACAACTATTTTTTTAATACAAAACTATTCTAAATTAAAAATCTTTTAGTAAGCAAAGATGTTCAATCCCATAGGGCTCTTCATGCAGCGAAATTTATTTTTTGAAATTTTGATCCTTATATAAGATAGACTTTATGTAAATATAAGATGATTTTGGAAATGAATTGTTTGACTTAAATTATATTGATTTGGAAATTTGGATTTATTTTCTAAATTTATTATTTTGGAAACTTTGGAACTGAAGGTATTTGATTTGGAAGAATAATTTGGTGAAAGCGTATATGATTTTTAAAATTGTATTGATATTGAAACAAATTGAAATTTAAGAACCTTGTGTTACTAAATACTTGATTTGGGAGTTGTCGAACTTATATAAAACTTGTTTGTATAAGTATGATGTTGATTCAAAAACTATGGATTTGAAAAGGTACTCAATTTGAAAAGTGAAATCTTATATAATTGAAGTCTATATAAGTGTGCTTTGATATACTATTGATTTTGGAAAGTATTTGATTTGAAAATAAAACCTTATATATAATGGACTTTATATAAGTATGATATTTGAAAGTGATTTGAAAAGGTACTATATGATACATATTTTCGAAGTAAAGATATGGAAAGTGCCTTCTGCTTGATATCCGCTTTGTGGCCACATTGTGGATTCATTCTATCGATATTTCTCTGATTTTTGGTTTTCCGCATATGATACTCGAGTTTCCATCGAATTCCATGGCGTTACCCATGGTCTTACGAGCGCGAATGCATAGCGTAATTCACCTGGCTGAGATGGCCCAGGGGTACAGATGTTTCCTGGGGGATTTAGGCGTAACCATTGTGTATCCTATGATCTATGTAGGTCGTATTAGTAGCGAAATCCGCAGGGCTGAGAAAGCTTATGGATACAGATGTTTCCTGGGGGATCCAGGCATAACCTTTGTGTATCTGTGGTCTACTAGTCATCATGGCGAAATTCGCAGGGTTGAGAAAGCTTACGGATATGGATGTTTCCTGGGGGATCCAGGCGTAACCTTTGTCTATCTGCGATCCATGGTTAGACAAAGGTTTTGGTTGTTTTGTTTGGATTGTACTTTCCATATCTGTTTTTTTAGTTTTCCAGTATTTTCACTGGGTGTTAAAATAAGTCTACTAAGTACCTGGAGAATTCTAGCTTTGCGCCTGATCAACGCACTGCCAGAGTCTGCAGGAACGAGGATAAACTTGTTAAGACATCGAGTTATAAAAGTATTTTGATAAAATATTATATAAAGGATATTTTGATCAGTTATTTCCTTTCTAAAAGATTTTAAAGTGTTTTAAATATTGTTTAATTCTTAACTAACAAGTTGAATTTAAAGGACTTTTATGGATATAATAAAATGGATTTAACCAAATTATTAAGTATTAAAGAATTCCAATTGAAATTTATATGGTTTTAAATTAATTGCTCATCCTTGTCTTTCGTCCTATTTTCCCTTCTAGCTATTCCTATTCTCCACCTTGTTAAACTTACCTATAACAACAGTTATCAGGTATAATTATAATCTTCTTGTCATCTTGTCTTAATCCTATTCCATTCTATCTTTTCTGTGTTTTCAGTACCTCGTTCCTTTTCGAGGACGAAAATATTTGAGTGGGGGAGAGTGTAACAACCCTATATTTTGTGATTATTTTAATTGTATATTTTAATTATTTTAAATTGAATTTCCTGATTTGAAAACTTTATTATATTAAAATGGATAAATTTTGTTATTTTAAATATAAATTTTGATTTTTGTGTGAATTATAATTCCAAACCTGAACAAATAGAATATTTCCAGAAAAAGTGGATTTTTGGTCAATCTGGTCAAACTTTGACTTTTAAATTTAAAATATAAATATTTGAATTTTTGAATTTTATCTTTTATTATGAAAATAAATTAAATTTCAAGAATACTACTTTTCGTTTCGTTGAAATCTGATTTATATTGTGAAAGTTATGCTTTTTACAATATTGTATGTAAATTGATTTATTTAATAAAATTGTCTATTTTAAATTATATAAATAATATTTTTATTTGTCATATCTTATTCTAATTTGGGTATATGTGTGTAATATGTCATGCCATGTGTATATTTTATTTTTAAAACATTTTTAAAGTGTTGTAGTTATTTTTCCAAAACTAGTTATATTTTGTTTTCAATTTTCAATACTAGTTCACATATAATTAACCATATTCTTATATTTTTATATATTTTCTAAAATTTATTTATTCAATTCATTTTCAATTTATCTGGTATATATTTTTATTTTAAAAACATTTTTAAAGTGATGTTATAATTTTCCAAAGCTTATTGCATTTTATTTTCAATTTCTAAAACCTAGCTTCTATTTTTTAAGCTATTTTCCTAATTGATTATATTTATCTAAAATTTATTTATTTATTTCCTTTTCATACATTATTTTGTTGTGTTTTTATTTTTTTTACTTACAATTTTCATTTGTTTAAAAATGCAAAAAGAATAAAAGAAATATGAAGAGTTTTGAAACCTTTCGCATACTCTAGCCTTTTCATATGCATTTGCCTTTTCAATTTCCAAATACCACTTGCCTTCATTATGACCGACCATATCTTCTTTCTCAGCTAAACACCCTTCATTTTTCACGAAAATAAAGTTTCTCATCCTAAAACTTTCGGCCTTCAAATCTAAAGCAAAGTTTGGTAAATGTTTTCACTTTTTTTTTCAATTTTTCTTCTTGTTTTATGCATTCATCTTGCCTTGCTTTCACCTATATGTTCGGCCTATAGCCTCCTCCATCACCACCTTGTCCAGCTGCAAACACCTTCATCTCCTCTGACCTTCATAGCCATGGCCACCATTGATGAGAAGCTCCACAAAAAATTAGCAAAACATCACCTTAAACATCCAAGCCGACCTCCACATGACTCCACCACCTCATACAACCCCTTGGCCGACCTTTGCACAACCTTCTCCAGCACCTACCTGACCCAAAGACCTCTGCCACATCAGTACCCGACCTCACCAGGCCTGGTCGTGCCTATACATGCCTATGGCCGAGACTTATGTTGCATAGAAATTTATTTTGTTGCCTTGGCTTGTGTTGTGCATGCATAACCACTTCTACCCCTTCACTTCCATGTTACGCCGACCCTATTAAACCCAGACCTGATCCAAATTCACACCATAGCCGTGCATTTTTAACCTATGGCCGAGCATAGGGTAGTTGAAAGCAAGTGCAAGTGATTTGGTTATTTGTTGTGCATGTATTTCTAGTGTTGTTTAATTTTATTTGTGTTGTATATTCGTGTACAATATATTGTTTTGTTTGATATGTACAAGATAACCACTTTGGCTCTCCCCTCACTTGAATCTTAGTCGTGCTTTCATGCCTTATGGATCTTTGTTTGTGTGTTTGGTTGTGTATCTCCAGCTTGTAGAGGTGAGTATTTCTCACCAGACATTCCGTACTTATATAAGTAGTAAATTGACATCCTGTGAATCTGTAGTTCATATTATCATATTATACCTGACTGTGATATTATTTATATGATGATCACCCTGTTTGTTCACCTGTCATATCATCTATTACTGTTATATAATGCTATTATGTTTATTTATATCAGTTTATCACACTGCAAGTTCCCTGTAGAATAGAATCACTATAGGTTGAAATGATACATACCCGAACGGACTTTAGAATAGGGAAAAATCGTTATGGGCTGAAATGATAGGCCTGAATGATTTTATTTATTTCATTTAACTTGGGATTGCGGGTTTGAAATGATAAACCCAGATTTTTCCTTTGTAAATTATGGATTGAAATGATATATTATCCGTATCATTTTACTTAGGTTAGAAAAATTTATATACAGATCCGTGGTTAATATATATATTTTCTTGAAATTATAAAATATGTTAAAAATGTAAATATTATGATAATTTGATTTTTATTTTAATTTAAAATGATTTTATAAAGTTTTATTGATTTTTCTATAAATTAAAAATAGTTAAATAAATAAATGTTCAAAAGTTGAAATTTGAAGTATAACTTAACTTGGAAAATGTGAAAGTGTTTTAAAATAAAAGTTAAGTTAAGAAAATAAAATGGAATTTAAATAAAATTATGAAATGGTAAACTTAACTAAAATGTTAAGTAAATGAATTGTTATAAATTTTACATTTATTTTATAAGTGAATTATTAAAGATTTGATAATTGTTTGTGAAACTTTCACTTCGTAAAATCATAAATTAAAGGTTATTTAAATGATTGTTTTTAAAGTAAGGAAATATGATTTTTATAAGTTAAAATGGATTTAAATAAATTTTAATTGTTTATGAAATTGTAGTGAAAGTTTGGAATTTAAATTGACAGCATTCCTGGAATGCTATCATTTCTAAAGTTAAAGATATTACAACATTTTGTAAATGCTGTAATTGATATTATGTATTTTGTTTGAGATTTTGTTATAGTAGCTTCATGAACTACTATGGTATTTTAATTTCCGCTGTGAGTTATTCTGATATTTCTATGTCTGTGATTATTGATTGATTTTATTTGCACTAAAATTTATTACAATCTGTTATTTTGTATTATTCAAGTCGGACATGTATGGATTATTGTCGATTTGAATGGTCCAAAATAGTGGGTCGTTACAAGGACTGTCTCGGTGGTGGAGTTCGGCAGCTAGGCGGTGGTGTTTATGATGGGGATACCTTTCGGTGATGGGTGTGGGTGACTGGAAAAGGTGACGGTGGAAGTGGAGTCTCGCGTGGCTGTGGGTAGGTGAGGGTGGCCGGGTGGCAAACGGAAGTGGATCAGTTGCGTGGTCGGGTTGCCTGGAGATACGGATCTAGTGGGTGGAGGTTGGGTTTTAGTTGAAGGCAGCGAGTAGGTTCATTTGTATATACGAAAATATTATTTTACACTAACTTTATTATTATATATACAAGTAATGGCAGAAGCAAATAGAAAAAATAACAAAGGAAGAAGAGGAGGAAGGAAGGAAGTGAACCAGAAAGCTACAGGGCCAAATATAAGATGGAACGTACCTTTCTCAAATGCCGAAATGAAAAAGGAAAAATATATATAAGGAGAACAGTGTAATTCCAACGGTCCAGCTATGATTTGGTGAATAATTCAAGCAATTTATTTGATTCCTTGGGCTGCACGTTCAAATTTGAAGAGGCACGGGAGGCACGGGAAGTTAAAAGTCACAATTTATGGTACCGTTACAACGAACTGTTCAATCGTTACCGTTGCATACTGGACCTCAAAATACAGAAATTAATATACTGCGGAGATCAGCACGACAAGATGAACAGAATGGTACACATATATCAGCGATACGATCAAGTTATAAAAACTTGATTTTCGTTGTTGAAAATGCAGCAAATTCACTGAAAATAAGATAAACGAAGATAAGGAAGTCCAAATTTGACGAAACGAATTATGACGTAACACTCATAAAATAAATTACATTTTTATTGTATAAAAATATCCAGGTTTCAGTAATATTTTATTTACATCAATTTTAACTGATTTAAATTGAAATAAAATTACACAACAAAATAGATTTCCATATTTTTGGATGAAAATTTACCATTTGCTATGTTTGAATAGACGCATACCAAATATCAAATTTTCATCTTGAAATTTAATTGTTTTAAATTTCATAAAAAATGAATTAATTACGTTATAAAACCATTAAAATTTACGGGTCGTTACAAAATGCATATAGCTGCTTCAAAAAACATTGAATCTTATGCCAATGTCTCGTATAACTAATGCCTATCTACAAATAACCTAATAAATAATTTCAGTGTAACACCCCTAATTTTTGTTTAACATTATTCATGACATTTAATTGGATAAATTAAATAGAATAATGTGGTTGATTAAGGAGTTGAGATTTAATTGTCAATTAACTTGGACATGGCTAAACTAATGAATGTATAAGTATGGTTTGTAATTTATAAGTTAGGAAAATAAGAGGAGGGCAATATGGGAATAGCCACACCCATATACCCTTAAACCATCCCTTATTCTCACCTACCATTTTATTAATCAAAATACACATAAAAGAGAAGTTATAGCCAGCCATTAAAACACCTTGGGATATCAGCAAACTAGGAAGATCCAAGAGAGAAAGCTAGAAGATTAAAGCTAGGACAAATCTCAAACTCCAACAACTTAATCAAGGTGAATAATATTGTAAATCATCTCCTTTTTCCTTGTTTTGGTTCGGTTATGGATAGTAACCGAATGTATTTTGCTGTGTTGATCATGTTTGGATCTAATAATCATTGTTTGGATAGAATAATGATTTAAGGTGATTTATTGGAATTTTTATGGAATTAAAATGATGGGTTTTAAAGTAAAAACCTTAGTAAACGACCTCCAAATGACTTGATTTTTTTGAGATGTTGTGTAAAATATGCTTTTGGAGATGGGTTTTTAATTTCATAATTTTCAGAGTTAATAGGAATATTTTATGAATTTCCTAAGGTGAAAAATGCATTTATTTCAGGTTTTAATTATTAAAAATAATAAAATAATGAATATTGCTCCAAAAATTTTATATGATGTAAAAAATGTTATTTTAGATTTTTTCTTGAATTTTTGGGATTTTTTCCAAGTGATTTCGATTTATTATGAATTTTCTAAGCTAAAAATCCTTAATAATTATATTAAAATATTAATATAATTAATTATTTTGAAAATAATTTTGGAAATAATAAAATCTGATCTATAGCAGTTTTTCTGTAACAAAAGTGTTAAAGTATGTCATTAACCAATAGAAATTTGAAAGAATAGGAGTTGGTGAAAATAATATACTTTAATTAGCAAAATAACAGTTTTCAAGTTATTTATGACTGTCATTCAACCTTTTCGAAAGCACCTTTCAACTGCATCATTATGCAGCAGTTCTGGACCCTTCTGCAGCAATTTTGGAAGCACCTTTCGACTACATCATTCTACAGCAGTTCTGGATCCTTCTGTAGCATTTTCGGAAGCATCTTTCGACCTTGTCGAAGCACCTTTCGACGGCATACTTTCGCAGCATTTCTGGACCTTCTGTTGCATTTCAAAAGCACCTTTTGACTCAGTCAAACGCTCCCTTTCAACAGCAGTTGTAAATGTAGCGGAAGCCCTTTTATAGCAGTTTTCACCAGCTTTGTTTGCAAACTTCAAATAGACATAACTTTCTAACCGTAAGTCCGTTTTTCTATTATGACCACTTTACGGAAAGAGAAACCATCATTTGAACACAATGGAATATGTTAGAGATCTTAGTTCTACACCTATAAAAAGTTATAGCTAAAACAAAGTTTAATATTTTTGAAGGAGTTGATTTCTTTGCTTTCGAATATGTTTGCTTTGTTTTCTTTGCCTTCGAAGGGGTGTAAAATTGTTTTCTTCTAACCAAGTTTTATACTTTCAAAAGGGCTACTTTTAGTGGTTTCGAAGCTAAGCTTCTGAAACACCACACACCCCTTAGTATTCCCAAAAAGGGCACATCAAAAGATGTGGTGTGTTATAGGTATAGCTAAAGCATCACAGATACTAATATTCACAAGACAAATAAGTAAAAGCCGCAGAAAATATTTAAATAATAACTTATCATTCAGAATTAAACTTCATCTCAAAATAAGTCGTAAAAATAGAACATGTCTCAAAAACTCAAAATCTCTTACGTCTTATGAAAATACATCTTAGTCTCATATAATCAGAAAATAACAATGATAATCCCTCTCATAAGTGCCAACTCATCATAAGCCAAATGAAGAAGATGAAAAGCAGAAGAATACATCTGAAATGAGAAAACTTCAGAAATGAATATCCAAGCAACCTGAATCAACTATCCTCAACTCTGCTGGCCTATTGGGGGAAAGTGAAAGATAGAGGAGTGGGTCAGACAATAAGTCTGGTGAGGGAAAGTAATTACTAGCATTTCTAAGCAAGACAAAGATAATAGAATAAGCAATAGTTCTAGCATGAAAGTAAGATACAAAAAGATAAAACTCGCATAATATTGCTTCTGATTTTGTTTGACTGTTTGTTTGCACTTGTCTTAAACTGCTGCGATTAGGCTGAAACCCTAATCCTATCTCAACTGCTAACTTGATTAGGCTGAAATCCTAATTTTACCCATTGATCGGCCTTTCCAATCTCTGTTGGCAATGCCACTGTGAACCAATCCTGTTGGTCCCACAACAAAAGACACCTCTTAGCGCTTAGGATGCAGTAGCGAATTATTTACCTTAATCGATGTCGCACGCTCGGTCATCGCCGGTACACACTAACTGTCGCCCCATATTTGACCTTTTATTTACCCTAATCAGCATAAGCGTGCCCAGCCTCACCCACGTGTGAGACTATCAGTCCTCGACCTGAAAGGGAATGCTACCGGTACTGGTCCTAACAAACAAATCTTCTAACTTTGCGCCCCTTGCCCAAATCCCTAAATTTGAGCCTCTATCTATTGGCCACTTATTTACCCTAATCAGCATAAGCGTGCCCAGCCTCACCCACGTGTGAGACCATCAGTCCTAGACCCGAAAGGGAATGCTGCCGATACGGGCCACTACTGCTATATTTGCTTATTAACTTAATCCAAGTTCTAAGTTTTAAAATAAGCCTCTTCTGTTATTTCTTTCTTTCTAATTATAACCTACGTGTTATAATTGTTCTTGCAACTGTTACTCTTCTATTTTCCCTTTTTTAGTTATAACCACTTGTTATAATCATACTTACAAATATCTCAAATTTTCCTATTTCAGTCCATCTCCATTTTATTTCATTTTTTCTTATTTGACATCTGATTTTTGTAAATTTAGTGTTTTTCTATTTTAACCCATATTTGCGAATTCTTCTCTTTTTAATATTTTATTCGCGTAAAAAAGGATCAAATCTCTATAAAAAGAAACTAACAATTACAGGCTAAATTCCAACTTAAAACAGACATAAATAACTATAAATAACTGTAAATAACTGCAAATAACTGAATAAAATAGCTGAATAAAAATAGACTGAAAAGAACTTATGAAATTTTCTTAAAAACTGACTATAAATAAACTTACATAAAAACTGTCTCAAAGTTGTAGAAAAACTACAACTATTGAGAACCCTATTATTTTAAATTGCTTACAAATCTAAAATAATTACAAAACACTCACCCGTGGTCCTTAACTCTAATCCTAGGCCTTCCCGGATCCGCTTCTAGGGCGTAAAATATTTTTATTAAAAAGATTTCCTCGTCAGAAAACTTTTCTATTTAGGGTTCAGCCTCAGGCAATGAACCCAATTGGGAGAAAATCTGAATGAGAAAAATAGCTAGGCCTAGGGTTCTATTTATAATGAATCTTAGGGATCTCAGGCCGTCGGATTTTAGGATTGAATCTGGTGCAACCATGTTACAGGTTTGCTGCGAATCGTTGGATCCAAAAAACAACGCTCGAGATTGAGCGAAAATCAAATTATAAAACTTCGGCACGTCCTTGGACGATTTCTCGTCCAGGGCAAAACACGGGTCGACCTGGTGGTTTTGCGGGTCGACCCGTAGGGTCTTTTTTTCTTTTTCGTTTAAATATATATATATATTTATTTATTTTATTCTGATATCTTGTTTCTCTCGTAACTTCTTCATACTAGCTCGGATTTCGACAAGTTATATATGGAAATTGATCAGAAAATTGTCGTGGACCCAATGGTGCAACTCCCATAGCTAAATTTTGACAATTCCAAAAACGCTCATTTTTATTGTTTAATAATTATTTTGGTTATTTAATTATCTAAAAATGCGGGGTGTTACATTCTCCCCTCCTTAAAGGATTTCACCCTCGAAATCTCCAAGGATAGAAGAATGAAATAAATATTTTCATCCAAATTCCATAACCACATATTCAACCATCATCCATTTCATCCATTGTCCTTAAGCTTTTTTATTGCAATTTATGATATATGCAATAGTGTAGTGTCAATGTCCCTAACTAATGCAAAAGATTAGGTGGTCTATGATTCAGTCGACCTCTTTTTTATGCGCTCATGTCCGTGCCATGTATCCAAATGAATGCAAATTCCCTAATGACAACTGATAGTTCTATATGCGTGCTACAATCATCATCCAAATGCAACAATCATATGATAATCACCCATTTATAGCAACCATGAAATAAAAATGCAAGTGCGCACATATCCATATGCATACACTTTAGTGACCTAGTTAGGCCGATCTCTAAGAGATAATAGTGCCTAGTGTGTGTGTATGCATCCATTAGCATCCACTAGAAAACACTTGCAACCACTTACGTCCAACATACATAAAATGTTCTGGTAATAGGTTTATATTTAGTCTTACCATCCATAGGTTAAATCTTAAGATCTACCCTCCCAAAGGATATCAAAGGAAATAACATATTCAAAACTAAAGATGGAAATAGGAAATTCAAGACGTACCAACTGGGAAGAGATGAGGATAAGAGATACGTATTTTCTCCTCAGCTTCCCACGTAACGTCCTCAATACTATCTCCCCACTGCACCTTAACCAAAGGGACTTCCTTATTCCTAAGCTTCTTGATATCATGTCCAACGATCTTGGTAGGAATGCAACGAACCGATGCTTCTCTCTCCAATTCAACTTCCTCAAGTTAGCTAGGTTCCACTACCTCTGCCGAATCATGTAAGCACTTTCTCAAGTGCGAAACATGAAAAACATCTTGAACTCCCATGAGCCTCTCCGGTAGCTTTATCTGATACGCCATCTTCCCTACCCTTTCCACAATGGGGAACAGTCCTACGAATCTGGGAGCAAGTTTCCCACTTGATCCAAACCTCGCTACCTTTCTTAGCAGAGACACCTTAATGAAAACCAAATCTTCTACCTCAAACTCAATATCCCTTCTCCGCTTATCTGCATAGGATTTCTGTCTATCTTGGGCCGTCTTCATTCTTCTTCTAATCAAATCAATCTTTTTCGAAGTCTCTCTAACCATGTCGGGACCAAGTAGCAATCTTTCTATAGACTCCAACCAACACGAAGGCGACTTGCAAGGTCTTCCATAAAGGACTTCAAAAGGATCCATCCTAATGCTAGCCTGAAAACTATTGTTATATGCGAATTCCACTAAAGGAAGGTGCTCCTCCCAAATCCCTCCAAAATCAAGAATGCACATCCTCAACAAATCCTCAAGAACTCTATTAACTCTCTCCGTTTGGCTATCCATTTAAGGGTGATAGGCCGTACTCAATCTAACCTGCGTCCCTAAAGCCTCTTGCAAGCTCCTCCAAAACTCGCTAGTAAAGATAGAGTATGTTGCTCACTATGCTAGAGGGAACTCCATGAAGTCGAACTATCTCACGAACGTATATGGATGCCAAATAATGTGCTGTCCTCTTACTCTTGACCGAAACGAAGTTGGCGCTCTTAGTCAAACGATCTACAATCACCTAAATACTGGTATTATGCTTCCTAGATCGAGGTAAACCATCTATGAAGTCCATCGAAACACTATCCCACTTTCATTCGGGTACATCCAATGGTTGAAGCAATCCGCCAGTCCTCTACTGCTCTGCCTTAACCCTTTGGCACACAAGACACTTAGCCACAAACTCTGCTACATCCTTCTTCATGCCACTCTAATAAAACACTCTCTTCATGTCCCTATACATCTTATCACCACTCGGATGGATAGTCATCCAAGAATGGTGTGCTTCTGCTAGAACTGCCCTCATCAAATCACTAATGCGGGGGATGCAAAGTCTTCCATCTATCCTTAGCCACCCTTTACTATCGATGGAATAGCGTTGGAGATGTCTAGAGACCTCTCCTCTGCTAATCCTATCCAGAATATCCACAAGTTCTGAATCCTGTCACTGCCTGAAGCCAATCTGATCTATGAGGGTAGGCTTAACCTAAAGTGCTGCCAATAATCCAGGAGTAATGTCCGTAGAGGGATTAAAATCAAAGGTGGAAATAAACTGTAGGCTTTTATACTCCACAAACATTGGGCTAAGGGTTGTTCTCTTCCTACTTAACGCATCTGCAACCACGTTTCCCTTACCAGGGGTGTAAGTCATCTCAAAGTCATATGATGCCAGAAACTCCATCCAACGCTGCTGCCTCAAGTTTAAATCCTTTTGTGAGAACAGGTACTTCAATGATTTATGGTCAGTGAAAAGCTCGAACCTCTCTCCTAGCAAGTAATGTCTCCAAGACTTGAGCACGAAAACAATAGTAGCCAGCTCCAAATCATGGGTGGGGTAGTTCTTCTCTTGAGTTCTCAACTGTCTACTCCCATAGCATACTACCCTCCCCTCCTGCATCAATACTGCCCTAAGGCCAGTCCCACATGCATCAGTGTATACTGTAAAAGGCTTAGCTCCGTCGGGTAAAACTAACACCGGTGCACTAGTAAGGGCCCTCTTTAGCATCATGAAGGAATCCGCACAATCCACGTCCCACGCGAATGCCGCATTCTTCTTAGTGAGGCGAGTAAGCGGTGCTGAAATCTTAGAAAAATCTCTAATAAACTTACTATAATAACCAGCAAAACCTAGGAAGCTTCTAACTTCAAGAGCGTTCTTGGGGGCCTTCCAATCCTATACCGCTGCTACCTTAGCAGGATCCAAAGCTAGATCCTCTCTTGAGACTACATGCCCCAAGAAACGCACCTCCTCGCGCCAAAAGTGACACTTCGAGAATTTTGCTTTCAACTGATGAACACGAAGTGTACGAAGAACCTCCTTAAGATGAATAACATGCGCTTCCATACTCTTGGAAAACACCAGAATGTCGTCCACAAACACTACAACGAACTTATTTAGGACATCTCGAAAAACACAGCTCGTCAAATCTACAAAATAGGCTAGGGTATTGGTTAGCCCAAACGGCATAACCAACCACTCAAAGAATCCATCAAGTGTCCTAAATGTTGTCTTATAAATGCTATCATTAGCGATCCTAAGCTGATGTAATCCAGTGGCTAAGTCAAGTTGAGAAAATAATGAAGAGCCAACCAACTGATCGAAAAGATAGTCTATCCTAGGAAGTGGGTAACGGTTCTTCTTCGTGAGCTTATTTAACTCTCTATAGTCTACACAAAGTCAAAGGAACCATACGCCTTTGTAGCGAAGACGACTAGCGCCCCCCACTCAGATATGCTCCGCCAAATGGAGCCTTTTTCTATTAGCTCACAAATCTGCTTACTTAACTCATTCCTCTCCCTATGAGCCATATGTCTCACGGGCAATGCCACAGGCTTAGCATTGTCATTCAGATAGATCCTAAACTCGATCTCTCTCTTAGGGGGTAACCCCCTAACCTCGTCAAAAACGTCTGGGAAATCTCTAACAACTGGAACTGAATCTAACTCTCCTAGTGATGCATCAAGGGATTAAAGGAAGCTCAACATGACTGACCCCTGTGGGTCACAAGAAACCTTGAGAGTCCGTTCTCTACATGTCCCTAGCCTGACGACTCTCCTCTCGCGGTCCAATATCACCCTGTAAGTGGATAAATAGTCCATCTCCAAAATCATCCCATATCTCGAAAATCCCAGCACATAGGCGTCACAATCAAACTCTACGCCTAGTATAAAAATTTCCAAACCCCTACAAATCATGGATAAATGTGTCGATCCTCCTATGAGGTTTGAAAAAACTATAGGGTCTACAACTAGAGAAATATCTAAGTGCAAACAATCAACCAAGGAACTAGAAATGAAAGAATGCGATGCTCTGGAGTCAAAAGGAGTCCGAATAGGAAAATCCGAAATGGAGATCAAACCTTCTACAGAGACTTTCCTACCTCGGTCTGCTCCACTACTAGAATGTGATGCATCCAAAGCCTGTACTTGCGCCGTAGGAGTGCCTGCTCTCTGCCCTGTCCTTTGAGGACAAGCTCTATTAAGGTGTCCAGGCTGCCCAAAGCTGTAACACCTCCCCTTCATTATGTCCTTCTTATATTCCTTTGAGTAATGCCTAACCAATACACAATTATGACACTTCTCGCCCTTCTTGATCTGTCCCTTTTGAGGTCCTCCTCCTTTCTTCTTGTCCTTATCCTTCTTATTCTTCCACCACCGCTTCTTAGAGTTTTCTGATTTAGGAACCTCCTTAACCTCTTCTTCCTTAGCAACATATGATATGAGAGCCATTTCCACAAGTGACTCATACGTCGCTCCTATAGGTACATGTGTCAATGCCAACCCTTGGAGGGGTTGGTTCAAACCCTTAGCAAACTTGGTGGCCTTCTTATGCGGTGTATTAACAAGCTCCATCCCGAACCTCGATAACTCATTAAACTGATTTATACACTCCTTCACCGAAAGACTCCCCTGCTTTAGACTAATGAACTTCTCCAACCGCATGTTTTCCTCGGCTTGCAACAAGAACTTTCTCTCAAACCTTTCCCGAAATCCAACCCAACCAATGTCTCTACCCTCCAGCTACCAAGATGCAAGCTAAACTCTTTGTCAGTCCTCCAATCCTAACAGCCTAAATATCTGCTCCGTATTCCTTAACCAAGTTTGTGCCTCTATGAAATCCTCCATGCTAGAAAACGTCTTGCCTCCTAGATTAGCAAAGTCCTTGCATAGCTTAGAAAAATTGGCTGCTGAGGTGGATTAACAGGACCTCCACCCGCCGGTGCTGCATTGGGCGCTTCCCCTTGCACCTCTGGTGCCGTATCTTGGAGGTATCTATGGAACCAGCCAGGGACTTGGACATCCTCTGGAAGATTTGGAGCGCCCGCCATTCTATGCAAAGAAAAGAAAATTTAGGCTCGAAAGAATCGAAAGAAGGTTGTACTGGACTTTTAGGGGATTTTTATAAAAACTCTCTTATACTTGAAAACTATTTCTATAATAAGAGTTTCTTCCTGAAAAATACTTTTAGTTTGAAGATATGTTACCTTTGAAAAATACTTTACTTTTAAAAAATTTAGGAATCCTGTAACCTTAGGCTCTGATACCAAATAAAACACCCCACACCCCTTGGTATTCCTAAAAAGGGCATACCAAAAGATGTGGTGCGTTATAGGTATAGCTAAAGCATCACAGAGGCTAAGATTCACAAGACAAATAAGTAAAAGCAGCGAAAAACATTTAAATAATAACTTATCATTCGGAATTAAACATCATCTCAAAATAAGTCATAAAAACATAACATGTCTCAAAAACTCAAAATCTCTCATGTCTTATGAAATACATCTCAGTATCACATAATCAGAGTAAAAATAACAATAATAATCCCTCTCACAAGTGCCAATCCATCATAAGCCAAATGAAAAAGATGAAAAGCAGAAGAATACATCTGAAATGAGAAAACTCTGGAAATGAATCTCAAAGCAACCTGAATCAACTATCCTTAACTCTACTGGCCTATTGTGGGAAAAGGAAAGATAGAGGGATAGAGGAGCCGGTCAGACAATAAGTCCGGTGAGTGAAAGTAATTACTAGCATTTCTAAGCAAGATAAAGACAATAGACTAAGAAATAGTTCTAGCATTAAAGAAAGATACAAAAAAGATAAAACTCGCATAAAATACTGTTTCTGATTCTGTTTGATTGTTTGCTTTGATTGTCTGCACTTGTCTTAAACTGCTGCGATTAGGCTGAAACCCTAATCTTATCTCAACTGCTAACTTGATTAGGCTAAAATCCTAGTTCTACCCATTGATCGACCTTTCTTATCTTTGTTGTGCCACTGTGAACCAATCCTATTGGCCCCACAGAAAAGACACCTCTTAGCACTTAGGATGCAGTAGTTTACCTTAATCGATGTCGCACGCTCGGTCATCGCCGGTGCACACTAACTATCGCCCCCTATTTGACTCTTTATTTACCCTAATCAGCATAAGCGTGCCCAGCCTCACCCACGTGTGAGATTATCAGTCCTCGACCTAAAAGGGAATGCTGCCGGTACTAGTCCTAACAAACAAATCTTCTAACTTTGCACCCCTTGCCCAAATCCCTAAATTTGAGCCTTTATTTATTGGCTACTTATTTACCCTAATCAACATAAGCGTGCCCAGCATCACCCATGTGTGAGACCATCAGTCCTAGACCTGAAAGGAAATGCTGCCGGTACGAGCCATTACTGCTATATTTGCTTATTAACTTAATCCAAGATCTAAGTTTTAAAATAAGCCCCTTCTTTTATTTCTTTCTTTCTAATTATAACCTACGTGTTATAATTGTTCTTGCAACTGTTACTCTTCTATTTTCTCTTTTTTAGTTATAACCACTTGTTATAATCATGCTTACAAATATCTCAAATTTGCCTATTTCAGTCCATCTCCATTTTATTTTAGTTTTTCTTATTTTACATCTGATTTTTGTAAATTTAGTGTTTTTCTATTTTAACCTATATTTGTGAATTCTTCTCTTTTTAATATTTTATTCGCGTCAAAAAGGATCAAATCTCTATAAAAGGAAACTAACAATTACAGGCTAAATTCCAACTTAAAACAGACATAAATAACTGTATATAACTATAAATAACTGCAAGTAACTGAATAAAATAGCTGAATAAAAATAGACTGAAAAGAACTTCTGAAATTTACTTAAAAACTGACTATAAATAAACTTACATAAAAACTGTCTCAAAATTGTAGAAAAACTACAACTATTGAGAACCCTATTATTTTAAATTGCTTACAAATCTAAAATAATTATAAAACACTCACATGTGGTCCTTATCTCTAATCCTAGGCCTTCTTGGATCAGCTTCTAGGGTGTAAAATATTTTTATTAAAAAGATTTCCACCTCAGAAAATTTTTCTATTTAGGGTTCAGCCTTAGGCAATGAACCCAATTGGGAGAAAATCTGAATGAAAAAAATAGCTAGGCCTAGGGTTCTATTTATAGTGAATCTTAGGGATCTCAGGTTGTCAGATTTTAGGATTGAATCTGATGCAACTACGTCACAGGCTTGCTGTGAATCGTTGGATCCAGAAAACAACGCTCGAGATTGCGCAGAAATCAAATTATAAAACTTCGGCACGTCCCTGGACGATTTCTCGTCCAGGGCAAAACGTGGGTCGACCTGGTGGTTTTGCGGGTCGACCGTAGGGTCTTTTTTTCTTTTTCATTTAAATATTTTTTTATTTTTATTTTATTCTGATATCTTGTTTCTTTCGTAACTTCTTCATACTAGCTCGGATTTCGACAAGTTATATATGGAAATTGATCATAAAATTACCGCGGACCGAATGGTGCAACTCCCATAGCTAAATTCTGACAATTCCAAAAACGCTCATTTTCACCGTTTAATAATTTTTTTGTTATTTAATTATCTAAAAATGCGGGGTGTTGCGGCTTCTAAGTATTATTATTAAGAAATACTTCAATATGTTCAAAAGATTTCGAAAGAGAATATTTAAAGTGTTTCGAAAGGCAGAGGCCTGGTGTTTTGAAACGATATTTATATGCTTTCGAAGGAGGTTATCCAGTGAAGTCGAAAGCAAGGTTTTGAAGGTTTCGCCAGCTTTACTTTTCAAAGCAAATAACCCAATCTTATTTTGAAAGAAAACCATGGCATAATTAAATAAATTGTTTTGAAAAAGGGGTTTTTGAAGAAGTTTTCTTTGATTAAAAGGTTAAAGGGATCGACCAAGTTAATATGTATGCTTCATCATATATGTATATATTCACATTGCAACAGACCCATAACTATATTTTGGGGAAGGGCAGAATAACTAGCTTGGTTGACCCAGTAGTGAATATAAATTAAGTTAACTCCTGAATGAGTAGAATTGCATCTAGGAGGTCAGGAAGACTAGAATACTGGATGCTAAAATATTAAAGGAAAATATATTGGTAGGGGCCAATAGGTTCATAGTTAGCCCATGAAAACTATGTATAAAGGAAGATGTCAGAAAGACAGGTTCATAGTTAGCCCATGAAAACTATGATTTGATATTGGCAGGGGCCAATAGGTTTATAGTGAACCCATGAAACCTATACGTGGATTAAGATATTGATAGATAGTCAATAGGTTCCTAGTCAGCCCATGAAAACTAGGATAAACAGAAAGATATTGGAGTTACCATTAGGTTCTTAGTGATCCTATGAAAACTATGTAATCGATTTAGATAGTCCACAAATGTTTAAACGGTTATTAGTCAGCCCATGAAAACTATAGGTTAATAGTAATACTAGAAACTATAATTGAGACGGATAGTCAAAATGAATGGGGATGGGTAATCCAGATTTATTTGCTTGTTTTGAATATCATCATAATGTTTTGAAATACTATGTTTTTAACCATTGTGGATGTAGGAGCACAGTATATGGTTTTATAAATGTTTTAGGATGCTAGTGAGGGGAAAACCCGTTCCGCTAAGCGGCGTGGCATCACTAGATATCCAAATGATTTGAGATGATAGACTATTATTCATACCAGGCTTTATGTCTGACTCGAAGTTTTTGTTTTCCCCTTAAACTCTCGGGTACTCAATTGATTTTGAGTAGTTTGAGGTTTAGGGTTTCAAGTTCTCTTCTTAGACGAAAAAAGCTTCCAGAGGCTTGCAAGAGGCATATAGTTATTTAGAGATATCCTTTTCCGCTGTGTGTTTTGTTTGTAAAGGCAGATTTATTGGCCTTATTATATACTCTGATCAACCAAGTGGGCATCTTCATATGTTGCTCTTGGTGTATGTGTAATAATTATATTTTGCTGAATGTGGTTAACGTTTTTAGATTATGTAATGAACATGGAATGTTTTGAATGGAATGTGGAAATATGTTTTTGAATTGTTAAATTTATTTCCATATTCTTGTGATTTGTGTATCAATGAATTTAGCACCACCGTATTTGGTCGTCGAAGATTAATAACTATGGATAACTGCAGCATCCGTAGCCGTTAGTTTTGGGCCTCCAAGTAGAGGGATGTTACAAGTTGGTATCAGATCATAGGTTTATGATAAAACATAAAATAAACCAAACGTTTGCAAACATAATCCTAATGAATTAAAGAATAAGGTTGGGGTTTGGGTTAACGTTATAGTAACGTACTTGTATTTTCTATATATATATATATAAGTACGTATTCCCCTCTCTCTTAGACCGTTCTTCTGTATCTTACTAAAGCTCGTATACATATTACAGGAAAGAAAGGTATGGAAGCAGGAAACAGAAGAGTGAATCTAGGTGGAGGAAGCACCACAACTAACGGAAACGCTCGACCCACTGCGAGGAGACATGCAGGTCGATCGGCAAATGCTAACTCAGAGGCAACTGCCAATGTGAGTGCTGGAACCCCACCAGTAGATATGGGGATGATGTATCAGTTCTTCGTCAACTTGATGCAAGCTGGAGCTGCTGCATGGGTAGCTAGAGGTAATGTTGTGAATGGTGGAGGAGCCATTCCTATGGCACCAGTTGGCAATAACTATGCCAAGCTGAGCAGGGATTATACCAGTCTGGGAGGGAAGCGTTTTCTTGGAATAGAGGATGCTGTTGAAGTTGAGAACTGGCTTTTGAACTGTGAAAGGGTCTTTACAGATTTAGGCTTGGATGATGGAGAGAAGAGAAGGCTAGCCTCTAGACAGTTGCAAGGGTTAGCGCTTCACTGGTGGAACAGTGTGACAGTTGGAGTTCCGGAGGAAGAGCTGAAATGGGCTGATTTTAGAAGAAGGTTTGAGCAGAGGTACTTATCCGAGGTTGCCAAGTCGGCATTGATGAGGAAGTTCATGGATCTTCTACAAGGAGAGATGTCAGTGGTCGAGTATGTTGCTAAGTTTGATGAGCTGTCTCGATATGGTTATTCATTGGTTGACACTGATGTCAGAAGGAATGAGAGATTCATTCGAGGTTTGAGGCCAGAGCTAGGTAAAATGACCATGACTCATATTAGAGATCCTTGTCATGTAGTGGTGGAGATGGCCATTCGCCATGAGGAGATGCTTGTGTATGTTAGGGAGAAACCAGTTGAGTCCCAGGGCCCTCAAGGAAAGAAAAGGAAATTCTTCAAGAAGAAAGGAGCCCAGAAAGGGGATGCTGCCAAGAAGGCGAATGTTGATTTAGTGTGTTATAAGTGTGATAAGAAGGGCCATTATGCCAACGAGTGCAGAACTGGTAAAATAAAGAAGCATGTAGAGAAGAAGAATGTGAAATTCTTCAACTGTGACCAAGTTGGGCATTATAAGAGCCAGTGTCCAGAGCCAGTCCGGACGGACAGATGGAAGGTGTTAGCTATTGGACCACCATCTTCTTCTAGACCTGTTGTAGCAGAGAAAGAGAAAACCGTGATGGAAGGTATGCTTTTGATTTAGAGTATACCAGTTAGGGTACTTTTTGATACCGGTGCGTCATACTCATTTATATCACAGTATTTGGTTGATAGGTTATGTATAGAACCCACATACCTTGTTACTTCCTTAAGGGTTGCAAATCCAATAGGAGGGCATGCAACTCTTGGGATAAGATGTGACCAGTTAGAACTTGATTTGTTAGGTCATAAGTTTGCATGCAGTTTGTATGTCTTTGATTTCGTAGATTTCGGGATCATTTTAAGTATAAATTGGTTAGGTAAGTATGGGGCTAGGATATTTTTCCAGGATTGGGAAATATCGTTGAGGCACCCAAATAGTCATAACCGAATCATCTTCTCAATAGAGAATTTCGGTAAGAGTGTTTGTGCTTTGTTAAGTGCCATGGAGGTTGGAGATGAGCTTAGTCAGGTTCGTGTAGCAAGAGAATTTGCATATGTATTTGAGCCGGTCATTGGATTACCACCGAAATGAGCTGTAGAGTTTCAAATAGACCTTGTACCGGGAGCTGAACCTGTTAGTAGACCACCTAGCAGAATGACACCGACAGAGATGAAGGAATTGAAGGTGCAGTTGGTGGATCTTGAGGGAAGGAATTTTATTAGACCAAGCAGTTCACCATGGGGAGTGACCGCGGTGTTCGTGAAGAAACCAGATGGGTCGTTAAGGTTGTGTATCGACTACCGTAAGCTAAACGAGAGAACGATCAAGAATAAGTATCCTTTGCCGAGAATCGATGACTTATTTGATCAGTTGAGTGGAGCCAGAGTGTTTTCCCAATTGGATTTGGCGACAGGTTTCCATCAGCAAAGAGTGGCAGAGGACAGTGTTCCATTAACGGTGTTTAGAACCAGATATGGATCATATGAATGGTTAGTAATGCCATTCGGGTTGACGAATGCACCTGCTTTCTTTGTGGATCTGATGAATCGAGTCTTTCAAGAGTATTTGGATAAATTCGTATTGGTGTTTATAGATGACATTTTGGTATACTCTAAGGATGAGAGAGAGCATGAGAATCATCTTAGAGTTGTGTTATAGATGCTGAGGCAGAATCAGCTAAAGGAGAAATTTTCCAAATGTCATTTTTAGAAGAAAGAGGTTAAGTTTCTTGGTCATGTGGTTTCAGAGAAGGGATTGTCAGTCGATCCAGATAAGATTGAAGCTATGAACAATTGGAAGAGACCAGAAACGGTGACCGAGATCAGAAGTTTTCTTGGACTTGCTGGCTATTACCGGAGATTCATTTTCTCGTGGATAGCAGCACCTTTGTCTAAGCTTACCAGGAAGGAAGTAAAGTTTGTTTGGTTCGACAAATGTGAGGAAGCATTCCTTAAGTTAAAGCATTTGTTGACCAATGCTCCAGTATTAGTAGTTCCAGATGGTAACCAAGGGTTGGTAGTATACACAAATGCGTGTGGGATTGGATTGGGAGCAGTATTAATGCAGAAGGGAAAAGTTATTGCTTACGCATCTAAGCAGCTTAGACTGCACGAAGTAAGGTATCCTACTCATGACTTGGAGTTGGCGGCGGTAATTTTTGCCTTGAAGATTTGGAGGCATTATCTCTTGGGGGAGAGATTTGAATTGTATACCGATCATAAGTCTTTGAGATACATATTCTTTCAAAAGGAGTTGAATATGCTATAACATAGGTGGCTGGAGCTTTTGGTTAGTTATGATTTTGATATAGAGTATACCCTAGGGAAAGGTAATAAAGTAGCGGATGCTCTCAGCAGTAGACATCAGAATGTGGTATTGGCTATGTTGGCGGAGTGGAAAGATCTGGAAGCTTTGGCCAGTTGTGGTGTGCAGTTAAGATCGACTGCTAGTTCTAGTCAGAATACTGCCATGTTGTCCTGTTTGGAAGTTCAACCAGTGTTGATCGAGAGAATTGCTTCTAAATAGAAGGAGGATCCATTATTAGCTGAGAGGATCAAAAGGCTTGAGGTTGGAACTGAGGTCGATGATTTGAAAGATTTTTGTCTTGACCAGAGAGGATGGCTGAGAAAGAAGGGATGGTTATGTGTTCCAGATGTGGAGAACTTAAGAAGAGAAGTTCTTGAGGAATGTCATCGATCCAAGTTTATGATTCATCCTGGAGGGACCATGATGTACCAAGATATGAAGAGGTACTTCTATTGGGAAGGCATGAAGAGGGATGTTGGCTTGTGGGTTAGGCAATGTGTAAACTGTCAACAAGTGAAAGCCGAACATCAGAAGCCGAGTGGGTTACTTCAGCCTCTAGATATTCCAGTTTGGAAATGGGATTCGATATCTATGGATTTTATAAATGGGTTGCCAAGGTCAAGGAGATGAAATGAGAGTATATGGGTTATTGTTGACAAGTTGACCAAGAGTGCCCATTTCATTCCAGTAAAGTCGACCAGGACGATACCTGTTTTAGCAAAGTTTTTCATAAAGAACATAGTTAGACTTCATGGAATTCCTAGTAGCATAGTCAATGACAGGGATGCATTATTCTCTAGCAAATTTTGGAGGAGTATACAAGAGGTATTAGGTACCAAGCTCAAGATGAGTACAACTTATCACCCACAGACGGATGGGCAGAGAGAGAGTCAACAAGGTACTTGAGGACTTGTTAAGAGCTTGTATATTGGACTTTGGTGGATCTTGAGAGGACCACCTACATTTGATTGAGTTTTCCTATAATAATAGTTATCAGACTAGTATTGGAATGGCGCATTTTGAAGCTTTGTATGGAAGACCATGCAAATCGCCAGCATGCTGGTTAAAGACTCGAGACAGATTGGTCTTAGGTCCGGATTTGGTTAAAGAGGCATCAGAAAAGATTGAGTTAATACGAGGACGGATGAAGGAAGCTTAATCCAGGCAGAAGAGTTATGTAGATAAGAGGCGTAAAGACCTAGAGTTCTCAGTGGGAGACAAGGTTTTCATTAAAGTATCACCAATGAAGGGTGTGGTACGGTTTGGAAAGTCAGGAAAGTTGGCCCCGAGATATGTTGGACCATTTCAGATTTTAGAAAGGATTGGAAGCTCGCTTACCGAGTAGAGTTGCCGAGCAGTATGGCAGGTGTTCATAATGTATTCCATGTGTCTCATCTTTGCAAGTATGTGCATGATCCAGAGGCTACTATTCCTCAGACAGAGTTGGAGGACTTGGTAGTAGAGCCTGATTTGACTTTTGTTTGACAACCTGTTCGGGTTGTAGCAAGAGATGAGAAAAGATTGAGGACCAAGATAGTCAAGTTGATGAAAGTTCAGTGGAGCGACAACGAGAAGGACTGTACTTGGGAGATAGAGGACAGGATTCAAGATGCTTATCCTCATCTGCTTTGAGGGTATGTTCTATATTTGTTTTATATAGACTTATTGGCTGGTAGGACATACTGGCTTTTGTTTGCATGGTTGCTATGCTTGTTGTAATCCTTACAGAATTTCGAGGACGAAATTCTTTAAGGGGGAGCCTGTAACACCCTAATTTTTGTTTAACATTATTCAGGACAATTAATTGGATAAATTAAATAGAATCATGTGGTTGATTAAGGAGTTGAGATTTAAGTGTCAATTAACTTGGCCACGGCTAAACTAATGAATGTGTAAGTATGGTTTATAATTTATAAGTTAGGAAAATAAAAGGAGGGCAATATGGGAATAGCCACACCCATATACCCTTAAACCCCCACTTATTCTCACCTACCATTTCATAAATCAAAATACACATAAAAGAGAAGTTATAGCCAGCCATTAAAACACCTTAGGAGATCAGCAAACTTAGAAGATCCAAGAGAGAAAGCTAGAAGATTAAAGCTAGGACAAATCTCAAACTCCAATAACTTAATCAAGGTGAATAATAGTGTAAATCATCTCATTTTTCCTTGTTTTGGTTCGATTATGGATAGTAACCGAATGTATTTTGCTGTATTGATCATGTTTGGATCTAATAATCATTGTTTGGATAGAATAATGATTTATGGCGATTTATTGGAATTTTTATAGAATTAAAATGATGGGGTTTAAATTAAAACCTTAGTAAACGACCTCCAAATGACTTGATTTTTTTGATATGTTGTGTAAAACATAATTTTGGAGTTGATTTTTTAATTTCATAACTTTCGGAGTTAATAGTAATATTTTATGAATTTCCTAAGGTGAAAAAGGCATTTATTTTGGGTTCTAATTATTAAAAATAATAAAATAATGAATTTTGCCCCGAAATTTTTATATGATGTAGAAAATGTTATTTCATATTTTTGGTGAATTTTTTGGATTTTTCCCAAGTGATTTCGATTTATTATGATGTTTCTAAGCTAAAAAGGCTTAATAATTATATTAAAATATTAATATAATTAATTATTTTGAAAATAATTTTGGAAATAATAAAATCTGATCTATAGCAGTTTTTCTACGAAGAAAGTGTTAAAGTATGTCATTAACCAATAGACATTTGACAAATAATAGGAGTTGGTGAAAAGAATATACTTTAATTAGCAAAATAACAGTTTTCAAGTTATTTACGACTCTACCATTCGACTTTTTCAAAAGAACCTTTCGACTGCATCATTCTGCAGCAGTTGTGGACCCTTCTACAGCATTTTCGGAAGCACCTTTCGACTGCATCATTCTACAGCAGTTCTGGACCCTTCTGCAGCATTTTCGAAAGTACCTTTCGACCTTGTCGAAAGCGCTTTTCGACAGCATACTTTCGCAAAATTTCCGGACCTTTCTGTTGCATTTCGAAAGCACCTTTTGACTCAGTCGAAAGCTCCCTTTCGACAGCAATTGTAAATGTGGCGGAAGCCCTTTTGTAGCAGTTTTCACCAGCTTTGTTTGCAAACTTCAAATAGGCATAACTTTCTAACCGTAAGCTCGTTTTTCTATTATAACCACTCCACGAAAAGGGAAATCATCATTTGAACACAATGGGATAGGTTAGAGACCTTATTTCTACACCTATAAAATTTATAGCTAAAACAAAGTTTTATATTTTTGAAGGAGTTGATTTCTTTGCTTTCAAATATGTTTGCTTTGTTTTCTTTGCCTTTGAAGGAGTGTAAAATTGTTTTTTTAACCAAGTTTTATACTTTCGAAAGGGCAACTTGCAGTGTTTTCGAAGCTAAGCGTTTCAGTATTATTATTAAGAAATACTTTAATATGTTCGAAAGGTTTCGAAATAGTAGATTTAAAGTGTTTGGAAAGGCAGGGGATTGATGTTTTGGAAAGAGATTTATATGCTTTCGAAGGAGGTTATCCAGTGAAGTCGAAAGTAAGGTTTTGAAGGTTTCGACAGCCTTAGTTTTCAAAGCAAATAACCCAATCTCATTTTGAAAGAAAACCATGGCATAATTAAATAAAGTGTTTTGAAAAAGGAGTTTTTGAAAAAGTTTTCTTTGATTAAAAGGTTAAAAGGAGCAACCAAGTTATTATGTATGCTTCATCATATATGTATATATTCACATTGCAACGGACCCATTACTGTATTTTGGGGAAGGGCAGAATAACCAGCTAGGTTGACCTAGTAGTGAATATAAATTATTTTAACTCTTGAATGAGTAAAATTGCATCCAGGAGGTCAGGAAGACCAGAATACAGGATGCTAAAATATTAAAGGTAAAAATATTGGCGGAGGCGAATAGGTTCATAGTTAGCCCATGAAAACTATGTATAAAGGAAGATGTCAGAAAGACAGATTCATAGTTAGCCCATGAAAACTATGATTTGATATTGGCAGGGGCCAATAGGTTTATAGTGAACCCATGAAAACTATACCTAGATTAAGATATTGATAGATAGTCAATAGGTTCCTAGTCAGTCCATGAAAACTAGGATAAACTAAAAGATATTGGAGTTACCAATAGGTCCTTAGTGATCCGTGAAAACTATGTAATCGGTTCGGATAGTCCATAAATATTTAACCGTTTATTAGTTAGCCCATGAAAACTAATAGGCTAATAGTAATCCTAGAAACTATAATTGAGACAGATAGTCAGAATGAATGGGGATGGGTAATCTAGATTTGATTTGCTTTTTTTTGCATATCATCGTAATGTTTTGAAATACTATGTTTTTAACCACTGTGGATGCATGAGCACAGTATATGGTTTTATAAATGTTTTAGGATACTAGTGAGGGGAAGACTCGTTCCGCTAAGCGGCATGGTCTCACCAGATATCCAAATGATTTGAGATGATAGACTATTATTCATAACATGTTTTATGTCTGACTCGAAGTTTTTGTTTCCCCCTTAAACTCTCTGGTACCCAATTGATGAGTAGTTTGAGATTTAGGGTTTTCAGGTTCTCTTCTTAGACGAATAAAGCTTTCAGAGGCGTGCAGGAGGAATATAGTTATTTAGAGGTGTCCTTTTTTTCCGCTGTGTGTTTTGTTTGTAAAGGCGGATTTATTGGCCTTATTATATACTCTGATCAACCAAGGGGGCATCTTTGTATGTCGCTCTTTGCGTATGTGTAATAATTATATTTTGCTGAATGTAGTTAACGTTTTAGGATTATGTAATGACCATGAAATGTTTTGAATGGAATGTGGAAATATGTTTTTTAATTGTTAAATTTTTTTCCATATTCTTGTGATCTGTGTATCAATGAATCTAGCACCGTCGTATTTGGTCGCCGAAGATTAATAACTATGAATGACTGCAACATCCGTAGCCGTTAGTTTTGGGCCTCCAAGTAGGGAGATGTTACATTCTGTAAATAAAATGGTTTCTTAAGAAAACATGATTTATTTTTTAAACTCGGATTCTCAAATATGAAAACAAGAGCTCTACAAGATATTGTTTTTGTTTACAAGAATAAAAAACGATGCACTAAATTTCTCTATTTTATTTAATTATGCCAATTGGGTGCTACAATCTAACATGTTGGATCTAAGTTAACTATAGTTGCTTATGACTACTTCTAAAATTTGTTTCATAATTAATTCATTGGATCATACATAAGTATGATTGTGAGCCTGATAAATTGTGCTAGATCTTCTTATATAACATGGTATAAATGTTGTCAGCACATGAAAAAATTACATGATGGATAAAAAATATTATAATTAGCTACCTTCATATACTAAAGATCGAGTTCTTTTACTCTAACATGTGCATCCATTTCAAACATTTCATAAAACTTGTCCATCTATTCATCGAAATAAAACGGTATTTTGCAAATTAGTAGCTTCAGATGCTTAAATCATAAGCATCATTAGAAAAAGGCAATTGACATATATCTTAAAGAACAAAACCTTATCCATATGCTTTGACTTGAACTCTCACCATTGCCTCTGCGAGCAAGGAATGATAAATGAGTAAACCACATGATACATTTATAAAATTTGTGGCTACACCTACCAAATTTTAAGTTTAAAGTAAAGTGAAGAGGAAACAAGTGTATGGGAAGTCTGACGAGACATCCAAGAAAGAACAAAGAATAAACTAAATTCTCCAAAAGAAAATGCTGATTATTATTCTTACTAAAAATAGTCACCATTACAAAAAGATAAAAGATGAAAACACATGAATATCCAATTTTGAATACAAACATATATCACTGTAAATACTCAAATTGTTATTGCATCTACTAGCTAAACAAAATCAAAAAAAAGAGGACAAGCATTTCATGACAATGTATAAGATCATACTTTGGATTATACCAAATAATCCTTGTCTTAAAAGACTAAACTAAAATATTTGATTAAGATTCAGTGGTAGCCAACAGTAATGATTCATCCATCATCTTCCCACATTCTTAATCTATTTAACAATATCCTCCGATATTTTCTCCATATCAAGATGATTTGTTGGCTTAAACTATTGTTTCATGTCCACATTGCCCACTGAAAACAACTAGTATAAATCGAGCATATGTGCATCTAATAGCTAAATGTATTAACTTTTTATTTAATTACTTAAACAAAAAAGGATGAGAAAGACAATTCTATGAAAAAGGAAGAGGAAAGTAGTTGCATAGGATACAAAAATGAACCTTTGAAGAGAAGTGAAATTATACTTTGGAAATCTAGCAAAAACGTAATATTATACTATTTTTGATGTACTGCACTCAAATGCAATGTCCTTGGTTTCTAAAATTCAGTAAACAAAATGAAAATAGGGCATCCGAGTCAATTTTTTACCCAAAAATTTATTATTCAACAAAATTTAATCGAATATACAAATCGCTCTACCTTACTGCTTTCCTCAATGTCATTTCGCTGCTATTGTCATTTTCACCTTATCTCCACCTCAATCTAGCAGTGGGTGGCATGGATAACATATAACATTTACAACATGAGTGAAAAGAAAGCCCTGTCACTAAGTACAAAAGTATAAACTAATAAAAGAATATCAACTAAAATTTTGTTTTCAGTAGTTAATATAACCAACCCTATTAATCGGTAATATCTAAAAATTATTGTGTTCGAATCCCGTTTTGTTAGATCTTCCACCAAAGCCAATTTCTTCAACAAATAAATAAAAAATATATCAGTTCTCTGTTTTTTTCCTCATCAAGTCAAGAAAAAGTTGAGTTGTATTTCTCTTAACACAAGTGAGCAAATATATTCATTTTCTACACAATTTATTTTTCAGGCGTGTTGTTATCAAATTTCTAAAGAATAAAGTGATCAATTTTCAATTACTTTTAGTATAAATAGAACAAAAATAATGTCTAAATATCTACCTAGGATGTTGCTGCCTACATAAACTGATAAACCTGAACATTTTGCTTATATTTTTGCATTCAGAATTCTGCAATTCATTTCACATTCCAAGTACCAATCTATCTTTGAGTGCTGAGATCTATATATTAAGTAACAATTCACATGTACAAGTAAAGCATATAACATCACTTTTTTTTGCTATAAGCTTACAAATGATATATCATGAATGAATACAAGTTGTTGCAGTCACATGGAGAAAAACTCTTTCGTTGTTCAGTTTTCCTCAAACTTTACAACTACTCAAAACTGCATTTTTTTATGTTTGGTAGTTTTAGCATAGTTTAAATTTCAAATTTGTCCAAAACTTAGGGTTATTAGTTTTAATAACATTACCAACTTAATGATAAACACTTGGTTCATTACTACAATTGCACTAATAAGTATTCGAGTCTTGATCAATTAGTCTATCTAGGAAACTTGATTTATATAAACTTTGTTAAGTTATTTTTAACTTCTTTGGATTACTTTTTAAAATTTATTATGATAAAATTCGGGTCTTAAACGTTGAAAATTATGATTTCTCGTCATAACTATAATCCAAAGTTTTAGGGGAAAATTAAAATCAAACTCTTATTCAGATATAGAGTTTTCTATATATCGAATTCTTAGGGTAACTACTGAAAACGTGCACTTCTAATGTTTATGGTGCTAATCATGTAAACAAAGGATTCATACAGAACAAATTATATATACTTTAAGAAATAAACATGGTACAAAAATTAAAATCCCATAGCCAAATTAGGGTTTTATGTTACCTCGATTCGTAGATTCAAGCTCAAGGAAGCAAATGGCAACAAATTGAAGGAATATTTGATCGATGAAGTGGAGCGGAGCAGATTGATGAAGTAGCATGATGGGAGCAGAAGCGAGAGGATGGTAGAAATGTAACAGTGAGGGAATTTCGTTGAAATAAAGAGAAACGTAATAATGAAGGGAAAGAGATGGAAAAACGTGACGACTGTTTAGCAATTGGCAGGGAAGGCGGTAAAATTGGCAGCCTTAACATAAAACAAAAACAAGTAAAAATAAAGGTAAAAATAATATTGGCTGCATTTACACTACAGACGATACCAATAAGTGCAACTAAATGTGAGTTTTCTTGTAGTGTTTATACTAAAGACAAGAAATAAGACTCATGTAACGAGCCCACCACTATACCCAGTTTAGCGAAGAACATTACAAGTAATATTATCTGCTAATCTGGAGAATACGGCTGGTTAAGCACGATCGAATGTGAATATATCTTTATACTAACATTGACACTTCATTTATACCTTTTTCTTAATATTTGAACTGAATTTTGACGTGTACAGTATTAATACAATGTAATAAACACACCGATTAAAAATATTCCAAACAGTATATAATACAGAAACAAATATCAGAGTTATACAGATCACAACGGAATAATATACATCATAAAGTGTGAGTCTGCAATATATCGGTACTAGACCCATAATATATACATTATAACAAATATAGTATCAAGTATAACTGACTATCCAAAATAATACATCTGACTAGTCATCCCAATATACATAAATGAGTAAACTCTAATGTCAAAATGTCTACTTCAGAGCTAGTCCAAAATATCTAACAGTCTGTGAATCCATGTACATGTAATGTCTTGGCCTGACCCGAGCATTATAAATAATATATGGGTCAGACTATATCTAAATAAAAGGGTGAGATACTGATAACATGAATATACGACTTAACAATAACAAAATAAGTCATGATATAAATATGCTCAATAATAATCATCATAATAAGGCATATTAAACAAATCACCATTTCATAAATTCATCTCAAGCTATAATTGACTATCATCTAAAATATGGTGACAACAATTAAAATTCTTCAGAGCTCAAATGGTAATAAATTATCTAACTATAAAATCTCTAAAGAAACATTTAAATAATGAATTTAATATGGTAGTCCTCTTTAGTCCGACATAGTACGACATAAAAGCCTACCCTGAACAATATAGACTTGCATATTTATATAAGAGCTACCCAGAACAATGCAGAAATATCTATCCAGAACAATATAGATATTATCTCCTATATAAACTCTATCCAGAACAATATAGATTAAGCAAATTTATCTATCAGAACAATATAGATAATGTTGAGACTGCCTAATAACTAAAGAGTTGTAGTCTATCCAGAACAATATAGACCATGATGCATGTAAATATCTATCCAGAACAATATAGACAATACATCATCACTAATCTATCCAGAATTTTAAAGTTTTGCTTACCAGAAAACATGACTCGAAGAATCTATAATATGCATCATTATAATATAGCTCGACCGATCACAAAGATCGTGAAAATTAAGTCTTGACCCATCACAAAGATTGGGGAAAAATCCAGGAGTATACCTCTTAAGGATTTATCATCCCTCAGTTGAACCCTAAAAGGAAATACTCTAAAGTGCAAAATACTATCACTTTCAGTATTCACTAGAACATAATCAAAACGTCCCATACTACATGGTGAATTTCAAGTATTTACTAGAAGCTAGTAAATCTCTCTCGTTACGGATAGCATTGGAAAACCTTAACTATATTCTCTTAAGGATCTAGCATCCCACCGCACACCAAAAGTGAACACAACTCTAAAGGGTTAAATACTTCCTATAAGCAATCACAAAAATTTAACCTACGTATCCCATACTAATCGGTGAAATTCGAGTATTCACTAATGGGTTAATAATTTCCACTCAAACATTCTATTCAATGAGTTATACTATATTCGATGAAGTGTTATTCGAGAGCATTTAAACCAATCGATAACACTAAGTCGATTATTAATATTTCCTAATTTATGGAATTAAGGTTCTCAAAATATTTTATTTTCCAATCTTCTTCAAATCCAAAAATTGTTCAAAATTGACAAATTAGTATTTAAATAGCCAAGTGTTAAATCCAATAGAAATCTGATAAGAATTTATAATCTTGAAATGGATAATATTAATTTATTCTATAAGAACTGATTTCTAAGATACCTTATATATTAATCTATTTTCAAACAAACATTTTATTCAAATTGTTCATAAAATAAATGGTTAAATTTTTAAAAACAAATTGCCACTGAAATTCAAGAGGTAACACAGTTTAAAACAAGTATGAGAACTTAACAAAATAACATTTGAACTAACAAAACAAGTGCAAGCAATAACTGGGCAAAACTGCCCATTTTTACGTCTCACTGGTCTACCGGTACAAGGGACTGGTGGACCGGTTCTCGCATTTTTCTGGGCATTGATTGCCCAGTGAATCGTTGTCCGAGCTCTGATGATCGGACTTCATTGACGCTGGTGAATTGCAAACAATAGTATAAACAATCTTCGGTCTATCTAAACATTCAAACACAATCCATATCATAGCATAAGCATTCAAAGAGGAATTATTGATCAACCAAACATTAACGGTGATTAGTTTTTGAACAAACAACATTCATTTTTTTAACAACTAATATATTCATTACTTAATAATCTAGCAAACAATCATCACAATATTCATATTAAATATAATTGGTGTGAGAGAAAACTCTCACCTTGAATCCAAAAAGGAAGAAAGAACTGAAATTGGTTATTGATAACTATTAAACTCCTTTTGCTTCAAATCCTTACTTTGATTACCCAAAACTTCTCAAAACTAAAAACAGCCCATAATTTCATAATTTCAGAGATTAAGTACTCATTCAAAATCTAAAATTGATTGTTCCATTAAATAGAGAAGATGTTGAGAATTCTTACCTTGCTTTTCTTTTAATTTCAAAATTTTTCTATGAATTGTTTTGATTTCTTCTAAGGCTGACTTAGGTTCTTTTGAAACTTTGTTGAGAAGAAAAATGAACGTGAATAATTAGATTAGGATTTGGTTTAGACTTTGCAAAGGCTAGGATATTAGGAATTATACTAAGGCAAGTGGCCTAATGGCCAAGTGGGTTAAATATTACTAAAGCCCAAAAGATTTAATTAAAGAATTCACTTAGCCTATCAAATAAAATTAAGCTCAAATTAAACTCTAAACTTTTATTTATAATTTTTATCTCATATTACAATTTCGCTATTTATTGATAAAAATCGATATTTAAACAAAAATCTAATTTCAAATTAACACTAATTCATTTTCATTTGACAATTAAAATAAACCGTATTTAACTCAAAAACTCAATTCAAACTTTTATAATTAAAAATTTATTTTATCATTAAATCCAATAATTGATTTAACAATATTTCGACTAAATTGAAGTCCATAAATCAACTCAGTTATTTAAACTAAATAAAATTTCATAATAAAATTTCAAAATTCAAGATCTAAATTAACCAACCCTAATTAACCGTAACTAATTAGGTCATTAACAACAAGGTTGTTACAACTCATCTTCTAGACGAATCAAGTGAAGAGCTTTTTCATCAGATCTGAATAGCGAGAAACTCTCGATCTTCTTAGATCGAAAGCTCATCAGCATATATAAGCCCAGTTATCATATAAAAATGCAATCTTTGGGCGGAGAGACCACAAAGAGATGTCCTGATACATATTTTAGAGCATGAAGTGTCAAGAAAAGTGCTAACTGGAATAAAGAAGCAGTAATTCGTTATAGCTTCTTAGATTTTGCCAACTCCAGAGTCGTTGTGACAATTTGGTAAGAAGAATTACAGTGAAGGTAAGTGGAGATGTTAAATAGTCAAATCTTTGGATGCTTTTCTTTGATGGGCCGAGTGCTAGTATATCGGGTATAAGGAAGCAAATGGCATGTGGTAGTCGAGACTGTTCTTGATCGGATGGAATATGAAGAGAGATCAAATGGGTTTAAACCTGTTATGATAGATGTAGTTTGTATAGTGGGCTTGATTTTTGGGCTGTGGGGTGTTTTATTTTGTTTGGTGGAGGTAAATTGTTGGGTGTGCTTTTCGTTTTTTGTATTGTTTATTTTAAATTTAATAAAGAGAGTTGAATTTGGTTCCAAATTAAAAACAATTTTCTATATGAATATACATTTGGAGTAAAAATCACATTTCCCATTCCATATTAAATATCCACTAGTATTACTAGTATGGGGGCACGTGCTTTGCATGCGGGCTGACATTAACCTTACCGTATTGTCTGGTATTTTGCTTGAACCATTATTTACGCAGTTTATATTGAAGAAAATTCAATGCTTAGATGCATCATTTAGTGATGAGTTATTTCTCAAAAGGTGGATGAAAACATTTTTGCAGTACTTTAGGAGTAGCTATTCACAATGTAATCAACGGTTAATCTCGGCTTTAAAAAGTGGTAGTAAATACGTAAAACTAAGTGGTATTGCTAAGAGTTACAAAATACGTAATTTAAAAAATAAGTCAAATTACTGGGTTATTGATAGATTAAATTTTTTTAAAATATCTATTGTTTTGCAATTTCATTGTAAACATATATTCTGCTACTTAATCAAATCTGAATTGAATATGCAATGAAGATTACCTCGTTTGAATTTCTAACTCTAATAAAAAAATAGTAGGAAATAGTAGGAAAAATATGCAATGAAGATTATCTGATTTGAATTGTAAATCAGAGCAAAATAAAAAGCCTAGTATCCAATCGATATTTATTAAAACAATTATGAAGAGAAAGATACCTTCAACAAAATCGAATAGCCACGATTGAAGCATTTTCATTGTTTCAGGGTTCATCACAACAACTGAATAATCATCATTGACCACATATCGACGACCAACCTAATCACTGCCTTCTTTCTCCGTACTAAAATCCTTCTTCCTCTTGCTATTATGCAATAACATTACAAATTAGAAGGAAAACCTAAACAAAAAATAGATAACATTGAAGTACTTAAATTTTATAGATCGGATAACAGTTGGTAGTAACGGGCAAGGTTGCTGGTGGCGATGAAATCATCAATCTAGTTTGAATTGAGCTGATGGGGAAGACGGGGGATTTTGGAACGGCATTGGATCTAGAGTCGCATCTTTTTTGCAGTGAGAAAGAAATGAGAGTTAGGGCTTTTTACGGTAGGAAGGCAGGCGGACGTAGTTGTGAAAGGGCATTTCGGGGATTTCAAAAAGACACGGTTGATTTTCAGTTCATTGAATTATCATTATTAGTAGTAAAGATGTACAATTCTTGTTTTCGATGTCTCTTTTGAAGCAAAGGTGATCATTTACGCTCTTCATCCTAATTGTGCCTATGTTACATCCACTCTCGGACATTCGCTTTCTTTTCTAAATGGTCGAACCATTCAGTAGGAAACCCTTATTATAAGACTACACCAAACTCTTTACAAAAGTGCATTCAGACAACCTTAACATTTAAGGATATTGTATAAGTTGTGTTAAAGTAAACTGATCAAACTAGTATTTCAGTGATCAACCTCCTAGGTGAACTGTTTACAAAAGTGCATTCATACATCCTTAACATTTAGGGATATCATATAAGTTTCACTAAAGTAAACTGACCAAACTGACATTTCAGTGATTGAACTCCTAGGTCAGTCTTTAGTACTTGGTCTAATGTTGTTTTCAACACAACAAGATTTTCATTACAATCAATCTCATTGAACACATGAACTTGCATAATGGTTTACTTGCTTATTTCGAGTGAACTAGTTTCATCGAGATTTCCTATATTACAAATGTGACTATTTACCATTCAACTTTTGTATGTGCTCGAATATGGATCAAATATCCTTATTCTTGTATTGCTTCGGGGTTCAAAACTCATTAAAAATGATATATAGTTTGGGCAAACACTTAAGTGACTAGGGTACAAATGTATTTAGTAGTTGTATAATTTGGCTCTTGCATGGATCTTGATGTGACAACATGCCAAATGATTTATTGGTACATATATTTTTATATTTGTATGTCAATCCTAATTCAGTTCATTTGTAGGTTTTCATAAATAATTTTATTAATTATATGAGTTTCTTAAATTTAGTGGAGTAGATTGTTCTAACTTTATGTAACACATGTTCTTAAAATATTAGAAAAGATAAACATCTTCATTTTATTTTTCAATATGGCTCTGTTTATGCAAAAGTTGGAATAAACACCCAGAGATTAAAATTAGAGAATAAAATGAATAAAATAACTTGAAAATGAGGAAAAATAGAACACACAACAATTACAGTGGTTCTGCTTCGCCTACGTCCACTTAAACTTTGTTGATAATTTCTGATGAGTTCTTGCAAAATTGTTCTTAGGGATCGGTGATGATCCATGGAATTACCAAGGAATACAAGAATTTTGTTAAAGAGTAAAAAGGATCCCCCAAACTATGCCCCTATCCCATTGTTTATAGCCGCGGGTCGTCAAAAACCTCTCACCCATATTTCAAACCACGTTCTCTATGTCCAAGGAAGCTAAACAGAAAAGATCGTGCCCAGGTCACCAACATCCAAGGATCAATACTGATCCGTGTTCAGGGATCGGTACCGAACCATGAAGTTGTCTTCTGGATCTCCACTTTGTTCTTGTGTATGCTTGGCTTATTCATGTCTTCGTCTTCCTTGTTGTATTGGATTTGCTGGATTTGAGTAGATTTCTTGGTTCAGGTATGGGATAATAGAGTTTGACTTATGCATTATTCGTAGCAGTTGCTAAGTGCTTGCGAACTATCCTACATGGCATGGACCATGAACACCCTAGCTTGGCAATGCATAAGGCAAACGCAAAAATGGATGAACGATTAAGAATCAGTATCGAACCTTGTTAGGGATTGGCACCGAACTGTGCCTTCTTATGCCCGGGCCTTGTAAATTGTTGATCATAGATAAGGGGTGTTTGGGGTCTTTGCTTGGATGTTCTTGGTTTCATCTGGACTTCATTATTTAGTTTTTCTTGGCATCCAAACTTGACGGTCGTCGATATGGATTCTTGCTGGATACTCTTAATTTAACTAACCTGGTGCGTCCGAATATGGCCTGGCCATAAGGCTGGATAACATTTACCCCCCCAAAGTATATCTGTTTTTAATGAGATGTACTTTGGAATGAGACAAATCAAAGGTCCCGTGCTGTTTGTCTCTTGCTTTGTTTCGAAAAGATACCATCTTTCCCATCATGTCGTTTTAATGAAGTGTACCTTCTGCCAATCGTTGCATTGCCTCATTCGGCTAAGGCCTGTAAGTTTCCTGTACTATAAAAGCTAAAGCGCGCTCTTGAAGTTCACTATTCAAAATTCAAAAATCATTCAACAATCTTCCTTTCCAAGTTTGACTCTGTTTCCTTGGAGTTGCTTTTATACCCATCCATGCATATATATGCTGCATATGTATATATGTTGTCTTACTATAGTTTACTATAATTTATTTACTTATATATATGTTTATAGGGTTCAGTACCGATCCATGTTCAGGGATCCTAGCCTTCGAAGAATTAGGCAATTCTCTTGCCTACTTCTATGGGTTGGGCTATTATAAGGGGCCGATCCCATACTTGGTTATTCACTTTACTTTTGTCTCGTGCTTGAGGTCGCTACCGCCATTAACACTTCCTAGACCTCGATTTGACCTTCACCTCGAGCCTTCGCTGCTTATCCGTCGCTACCACATCATCTCGCCCCTAACTTTGTTGAACTTGCCACTTCCAGTCACCTTCCAAAGCTTTGAACTACACAACCGGTCCATACTTTGACATTTGAACATGGATTGAGCTTAGCCTTCCTTGAATCGAGTGACGCCAGGTAGATAGCGGCGTTGCTTTGCATGGATTGCCAGTGGCTGTTTATCGTTCTTGTTTGTTTAACATCGCTTTGGGTATTATCTCCACACTCGTAAGGGTCGGCACAGATCCTGGACTTGGGATATCTGGTGTTGGAGATTTTGGCTAAGGTGTTCAACTAGTTGTTCATTTGGCTGGATTCGATCCTTAACCTGACTTGTTAACTATTAGAATTTTTGATGTAATGGTGTTATGAATCAAAGGAAGGACCTGTAAGTCAAATGAATTTCAAGGGGGATCACGTTTGAACAGATGGTTGGTATTCATGCTCTATCAAGACGGTTTTTGATAATGGTCACTTTAGACATAAATCGGCGTTCGAGCGCGTCATTTTCTTGCCAAGTGATGGATTTGATTTGCACGATATTAAGTGAACATGTTGCACAATTTAGCATGCTTGCATTGCATGACACTTTTAATTGCACACTGTCGCCCGTTGTCGATGCACGAGATCTGATTGATCGACACACATCCGAATCTATCAGATTTGGTTTATCGACTTCATAGGGCTCTTTTTTAGCATTAAGATTACAAATTTTATTGTGTTTGATATTCTTTATATATGAAGTTTTATTAGTTATGGATCATAGATGCTCCTCACGTCTCGCCGCTATGGCGGTAAGTCCTTCGGCACCCACATATGCCGAGTCTGATACCGAATCTAGTTCCATTACAATTCCCACGATGAGAGAAACTCTGACTCCAACTAGGTCCCACTCAACTGGTCATCAGATAGAATAACCTCTCTAAATGATTACTTTTGCCCATGCTGATGATCAAGCAGTCAGGTTTGGCCCCAATGTCAATAGGGGTGATGTAGTTGTTTTTGATGACCCTCTGGATTCTCCTACCTCGAAAATTAGTGAAGGGGCTCTCAAGAGAATATGTGAGAGGCATGGCATCTCGAACAAGGATGTGTTGGTTCCGTCCTACCATCAAAGAGCACACCTTCCACCTAAAGGTTACTAAGCTTGCAATTGATACATGTGCATGGCCGGCTGCATTCCGCCATTCAATCTTTTCATTCGTAGAGTCCTACAATTGATGAAGTTGGCTTCGGCTCAACTTCAACCTAGCAGCTATGCCTTTCTGCATAGCATATTCATTATCTTTGTTGACTACATGGATCATGAGCCTAGTGCATAGGGAATCCGCTACCTATATAGCTTCAAGCATCGAAAAGGGTCTCCTTCATTCACATACTTAGAACCCTTCGGTGGCTACAAAATTGTGACGGGACTTTGGAACAAATTGAGTAACTTCAAAGATGAAATAATTTTTGTGCGTCGCCTACAGGGTTTTCCACAGAGGTGGCTGTCTGGGTGTAAGTTCTGCTCCCATATCTTCGTTATAAAGCCAATGCTTTAGCTTCCGATTATTTATGCCCTCTTTTCTTGCTCTTTCAGACATTCGAAGAAGTCCTGGTGGTACAGCCTTAGCAAGAACTCTTATAGCTCTCTATAGAGTTCTTTAGGAAGAAAGGATATGAGAGTGCTTTTCACTAATGAGATTTTGAGAGCTTATAATTTTTTGGGAGAGGGTCGGAGTGTCGGCCTTGTTCCTGAAGCTCAAGACGAGGGTGATGATAGTTCTTCATTGGAGGATGATGGCAGAAACCAAAGGGTGCCCTTGTCCAAAGTCACGCTACGGAGACTGGAGAAGTACATGAGAACATCAAGAAAGGAAGAAGTAGTGGAGGAGGTAACGGCGATGTTGGTCGTGAGTCCTTCGGTGATGGAGGAAATGGTGACCAAGCTTTTCTCTTGAAGCGAAAACCCACTATAAAGATCGTCATGTCGCGAACTCCCACATAGCCTTTTCTGACCATAGTAACAGAAAAAACTCCTATTTTGCCTTTTGTGAGAATCTTGGTCCGATTCCCAACGATTTGGTTCTTACAACTTGGAACATCAGCATTGGGGATATTGGATCCCCCATTCACTTACTAGATGAAGTACCTATCACCCTTGCAGGGAAGATCACTCCTGTTAGCAAACTTCAGGCCTATGGTCCATGGGGGGACACGAGGACATATACACCCACTTACATGACACTACACTCGGCCTAATTCATTTGTGTTTTATTTACAAGTATAATGGAGCGCAAGAGCCTATATGATACCCTCCAAAGCCAGGGTAAGAAGCACAGGAGGCATGGATCACACACCCGTTCTCATGGTTCTTCTTACGATTCTGATACTAATAGGCACCCGGCCGAGATCAAGGGAGCCAAGACATGGGTTACCGATCTCATGAATCGCCTTTATGGCATAGGTCTCGGACACCTCTACCTCAGAGCATGGATATATTCTCAACAAGACTTGACGATGTTCCACCAGTTGGGGTTTCTCGTGCCTCAGTTTCGGTCTCCTTGACATCACAGCAGACAATACCCCATCTTGAACCCCGTCATTTCGAGCAATTGTCTGGGCTTGTTGTTCCTAATTTTTCCCATCAGAGGGCTAGAAAAGGGCCAATCAAAAAGACCACTATTGCCACTAAGACGGAAATCTCCTCCAACCCCTACTTGGAAGATCTAAAATGCAAATTCCTGAAAGTCTTTTTCGACGATGTCATATTCGCTCCTGATTTGAAAAACATTCCTCTGCGTGTCATAACAGACACTGTGGCCTATGTTGATGATGTATACGCCGGTACTTCAAATGGAGACATATAACCGAGGTCATCTCTAAGGGTTCTTATAAAAGAAAGGTGGAGCTTGAAGGAATGAAACTCAAGAGAGAGCATGACAAGTGCATCATTGCCAACCTGGACAAGGAGGTTGAGAAATTTAACACCTCATTAACTGACTCCAAGAAACAACTGGATGACTTAACCAAATCTGCGAACATTGAGTATGAAAAACAACAAAAACAAATTGAGGCCTTCCACCATAAAAATTACATTTTGTCACTGGAGAACAACGGTTGTCTAAGGAACTAGAGGCGTTGAAGAAACAGTTAGAGGTAGAGAAAAAGGAAAAAGATGATGCTTTAACTTTGGCCCATAGCTACTGTGAGGAATTACTAGATGCTTGCAAAGCGAGACACAAGGAAGAAGCTTGAGTCAGAGATGTGAAATAATAGGTTGAAGCCATAGAGAAGCGGATTAAGAACGATTTTGAGCTAATAATCATCAATTACAATGCGAATGTTATCAAGTTTGGGAACTTGAGATGGCTTGATTATGGATACTCCGTCGCCTTGGCTCTGGGATGGGAAGAGATAAGCAAGAGCAAGAGCTATCTGGCAGGGCCGAAGTTGATGTGGAGCGATTGATGCTCAAGCTCCTGGATGAAGAGGACTTGGAGGCACTTAAAGTTGGTGAGCATGCTATACATCTCGAACTGGCCTTCAGGGTTTAGGAAGATCAAGCCAAGAGCTCTGGATCTGCTCTTTGTGACTCGACAGTAAATATAACTGATCATTTGACCTCGGTACCACTAGTTACTGAAAGCGTAATACTCCTTCCCGACTCAATGATTATTTCTGCTGTCGGGGCCACTTCTGGAGTTTCCACGGTTCCAACATTCATGACAGATGCCATGTACAATCATGACGAACCCCTTTTTTCAAGGTGGCTTATGTTATCTCCTATTGCGGAAGATGGCTCAGGCGGCACGCCAGCTCATGTGGATCTGTATCTCTTGGAGGTATTTCATTAAACTCGCCCATGTTTGAGATGGCCCATATGACGCTGGTCGATGTCACTAATCTCTGCTTTTATGTTTCTCAAGTTTCAAGTCAGCCTCATATTGTTTATCTCCCGGAGGGAGGTCCGCAGCTGGGCTAACAAGCTTCGACAAACGAATCTGTGATCATGTCTGCCTTTAGACAACTCTGGATGTTCCAACTGGTGCAACCCACGACCCTATTTTATGTTTCTCAAGTTTCAAGTCAGCCTCATATTGTTTATCTCCCGGAGGGAGGTCCGCAGTTGGGTTAACAAGCTTCGACAAACGAATCTGTGATCATGTCTGCCTTTAGACAACTCTGGATGTTCCAACCGGTGCAACCCACGACCCTAATGCACAAATTATTCATGCTTTATAGGAGGAGACGACGGGTGACATCCAGGGAGCTCAAGTCGAGGAGGATATTGTCATAGTTGGGTCTTCCAAGGCTTCTTCAGGGCCCACTATGCAGGAGATGCTAACATCCCAGGCCCTGTTGGCTAAGTAAATTAAACAGGAGAAAGTTTAAATTGTCCCTCCTCCTCTATCCATGTCATTGCCCGATTAACCCATCTTTATTCCAGTTACACTTCCCACCTCTAGAAGCGCTCAAATCGTGCCTCCTGGATCCTCAGAAAGTGACCTTCTGAAGGGTGGCAGAGGCAGAGGGAAAGTTAAAAAGAAGTCTGACGAGTCGAGTATGCCTTCTTCCAAGGAGAAGAAAGAGTCGAAAAGAAGGAAGAGGATTTAGTTACATCCTCCCTCGCTTCTATTGTGTTTGATTTTTCTCAAGACTCATGTATATAGGATGAAGTTGTTCAAGTGCAGCCCTTGCTTTCTGTTTAAGCAGCATGTTAATAAAATCATAGACTTTTTTCTCTTTTGAGCCTTGTGTTAATTCATCTAAGCATCGAGAGGTGCACTTATTATTTCATTTGTATGTACATGAATTATTTTCGTACTATCACTTAGCCAAGTTGATAGCATGTCTCGTCTATTTCCAATCAACTTCCATTTGAGTAGCAGTTGCAGCCGAAATCATATTCTCTTTAATCGAGAAGTTCTTGTGTAGGTGCCTATCTCTTGGCACCCTTGCTCGACCATGCCTAACTCCGAGCTTCAACCGTGTTTGGTTATTTGAGTTAGTAATTCGAACATCCCTCTTTACGACGTTTGTATGTGACCGTGCCTAACATCGAGCAACGATCAAGGTTGATCACCTAGAGCGGTGATTTAAGCGTCCATTTTTAGGATGTTTATATAAGATCTTGCCTGACTTTGGACAAGGTGTTGGTACTATGCCAAACTCCGGGCACGAGCCACTAAGGTGAATTGTCTCGTTCCACCCTTAAATGTTTATGCTCCTGCCCCCAAGTCGTGGGTTAGAGCAGTTAATAGGTATCTATCTCCAAATACCTAGAATTATTTTACTTCGTGGGTCCGATCATGGACTGTAGAAGTTTAGTCGGCACATATCTCTGGGTACCTGTATTATGTACATGCAGATTCATTCATGTTTGCTATAGTTCACTGCTTATAGTTATGTTAAGACAAATTCATAGATTTTGTAAGTCATTTCATTTTATATTCACATGAAATGAAATATTCTGTCTTGTTATATCGGAATTGATCAAATATTTTCAAAGTCGGATTTCAAGTAAAATAGCATCATAAATGCTCGTTATTCCATGCCCGCGGGAGCGAAATCCCATTAACAATTGCCAGCTTGAATGTTCTGACTTCAAGCTTATGTTCGATCACGTACGGTCCATTCCAGCTCAGGCCCATATTCATAGGACAATGGAAGATTCTTTTGAGGACAAGGTCGCCAATTTGGAAAGTACGATTCTTGACCTTGGTGTTGTAATATCGCACCACCTGTTCCCGATGGGCACCAGCTCTCAGTTCATCTTCTTCACGCTTCTCATTGATCATGTCGAGTGACTCCAACAAGATCCCCTCATTTGTTTAGGATCATAATGAGTTGCTCGATGAGAAGGTACTTCCAATTCGATCAGAATCATAGCCTCTTATCCATAGGCTAAAGCGAATGGAGTATGACCGATCGTGGACTTATGGGTTGTTCTGTAAGCACAAAGTGCTAATGGTAATTCATCAACCCACTTGCCTTTGGCCTTCTCTAGCCACTTCTATAAAATGGAATTGATTATCTTATTTACATCTTCCACATGTCCATTCACTTGTAGGTGTGCAACTACTGCAAACCTCTTCTCGATGTGGTGTTGGTTGCAAAAGGTTTTAAACTCGACGCTATCAAATTAGGTCCTATTGTCAAGGTGATCTTTCTTGGAATTCCAAAACGGCAGATTATATTCCTAACCACGATATTGATCACCTTCTTCATGATCATGGCTAGCGGTTCTGCTTCTGCCCACTTTATGAAATAATCGACTGCAACGATGGCGTACTTCGCACTGCCTTTAAATATCGACAATACACCAATGATGTCAATTCCCCAGACCACAAACGGCAATGGACCGACCATTTGTGTAATCTCCTTTGGTGGGGCTCTAGTAATCCTTGCAAACCTCTGGCACTTATCGTACCTCCTGATGTAGTCAGCCACATCCGGGTTGATGATTGGCTAGAAATATTCGTGGCGAAGAATTTTCTTAGCTAGGGTTTGCCCCTCAGTATGGTCACCACCAGCCCCTTCATGCACGTCCACATGGACCCTTTTAGCTTTGTCACTAGCAATTCATCGCAATAGAGGGATGGAGAATCTTTTCCTATACATAACCCCTTTCTGAATAACAAATAATGAAGCTTTTCGGAGAGCTTATCGTCTTTCATTCCCTCCTTTGGGATGGATTCACTTCATCGGAGTCATCCACGACTCTTTCTCACATTCAGCCTCCAAGATCCAATCGACATCCATCTGGTTGATGCTTAGAGCTGACAACACTTCTTCCAGGACTAAGCCCATGAGTTGTGCATCCCCTAAACTAGCCAACTTGGCTAGTGAATCGGCTTTCGCATTTTCCTCTCCAGGAATATGCGTTATCGTGTAATATTCAATGTCAGCCAGCAACTCCAGGGCCTTTGTTAGATAAGGAGATATCCTTGCTCCTTTTTCTTGAAACTCCTTCCTTAGTTGGCATACCACCAGTTGGGAGTTGTAGAAAATATGCAAAGCCTTGACTCTTAACTCCTTCACAATCTTGAGTCCTGCGCTTAATGCTTCATACTAGGCTTCTTTATTAGTCATGAGAAAATCAAGTTTAAGGGCATAACAGATCGAGCGTTCCTCAAGGGTCATCAAGACAACTCCCGCCCCAAAGTAATGTTTGTTGGATGCTCCATTGGTATACATCTTCCACTTAGCACTTTGTTCCAAACTACCCTCCGCACTACCATCATGAGATGTGTATTCATCAATGAAGTATGCCGAAGTTTGTCCTTGAATCACTCTTTGGGGATGAAACGTTATGACATACTGACTTAGCTTGATGTTCCACTTGAGTAGTCTCCCTGAGGTTTCGGGTTGCTATAGGACCTGTCTCAAGTATTGATCGGTCAATACTTTACTCGGGTGAGCTTGGAAATATAGACGAAGTTTCCTCGAACCGATTAACATGCAATAAGCTAGCTTCTCGAGCTTTGAATAGAACTTCTTTGATCTCATTAACCACTTGCTGATGTAATATACTAGCCTTTGAACTATGGACTCTTCACGCACAAGTGCTGCACTCAAGCATGAATTGATACTGCCAAATAGATGAACAAGTCCTCTCCGTCCAAAGGCTTCGACAAGACAGGCGGCCTTTCCAAGTGATCAACTAAAGCCTAGAAAGCATCCTTGCACTCCTGCGTCTATGTGAACTTTGAGGACATCAAAGGATGGTATGCATTTGTCTGTGGCTCTTGAAATGAACTGGCTTAGCGCAGCTATTTTTCCATTTAAGCTCTGCACTTCATTTATCATCTTCGGGGCTTCCACATTCTCCAAAGCCTCAACTTTCTCAGGATTGGCTTCAATTTCTCTTGAATTCACGATGAAATCCAAGAACTTTCCAGATGCAACTTCGAATGAGCATTTTAGAGGATTAAGTTTCATCTCATATCTTCGGAGTACGCCGAACATATCTGCCAAGTCTTCCACATAGTTTGTTGACACCCATGACTTCACGAGCATATCATCAACATACACTTCCATCGAACACTCGATTTGCCTTTTGAACATGAAATTGACCAGCCTTTGGTATGCCGCCTCAACATTCCTCAAGCCGAATGGCATGCCAAGATAGCATACTAATCCAGATCGGTTATGAAACTTGTATGCTTATGATCCGGGACGAGCATTGGGATTTGGTTGTAGCCGGAACAAGCGTCCATGAATGACAGCAGCTCGTGTCCAGCAGTTGAATCCACCAGTTGATCAATCTTTAGCAGCAGAAAACTATCCTTCGGACATGCCTTATTTAGATATAGTAAATGCATGTCCTCCATTTTTCGTTAGTCTTTCTTACTAGGACCGAATTCGACGCCCATTTCGGGTATAGGGCATCTTGGATGAAGTCATTGTCTCTCATCTTATCCACCTCTTCCTTCAATGCAGCAGATCGCTCCGGACCCAGGCTGTGCCATTTCTGCTTCATAGGTACACATTTGGGGTTCACATTCAATGCATGACATGCTATCTCTAGTTATATTCCACACATGCCAAAATGCATCTAGGCGAACACATCTAGGTTTTCTTGGAGAAAAGCCATCAACTCCTTCATCACTCTCATGCTAAGTTGAGACCTGATCTTCAGGACCCATGTAGGATTATCCCGACCGACCTGTATGTTGATTGTCAACTCAGTGCGAGCCACCTTGCATCCTTTGGCTCTTTCCTCGGATCCATACCCTTGTGGAACCTACTATGCCGATCGAGCCAGGGCTTAGACAGTGGTTGCTATGCATCTAACAATTTGATATAGAGAGTCTTCTCTACGTAGTTTCCATTCTCACATCGCTTCACCTCTTTTAGCTCTATGATGCAACACTCTCGTTAGAGGCAAGGGCCACTCGAAAGCTAGCTAGGACTGATCGGCCCAAAAACGCATTATAAGTAGAAAAAACATCAATCACCACGAAGGTTACAACCCACACTCTCTTGCGACCACCTTCACCTAGAACCACCAGTAAATCTACACAACCCACAGGCTTTGTTGCCACTCTGTTAAATCCCTGGATTCGAGACTTACATGGCTTCAGATCCTAGCTATCCATCAACATCTGATCGTAAGCTTTCTTAAACAAGATATTCATTGAACTACCACAATCAACCAACACCTTCCTCACGGTCGCCGGTGCAATCATGGCCAATGTCACCAAGGGACCCAATGTGGGCGCTTCAACCCAGTCTGCATCCATATTCTTAAATTCAATATCATCAGTCATAGTTCTGAGCGGCTTTGCCGGAGCTCCGTCTTCGATGGCAAAACAACTCTCATTCACAACATTTCTCAAGGAGCTTGCATACCTCTCCAACTTATTCTTTCTCTTCTCAAGCGGATGAGATCCACCAAAAATCGTGTTAATAGTTAGTCTTTCTTCAAGCTACCTAAACTCGTCTTCATTAGGCCCAACTTGGCCCTGTCGGAACGCTTGTCCCTAGGGGTTGGCATTTCATTGCCCGCCATCCTGTGGGTCTTAAACAAACTTCTATAACTTCTTTTTTCTAATTAGATCTTCAATCTCATCGCGTAAATGCCGACACTCATTCGTAATATGACCCTAGGTCTCATGAAAGCGGTGGTACTTACTATATCTCTTCTACTTCTTTGTAGACTCCCTTGGAGGCAGTTTCTTATAACGCCCTATACCCTGGATTGCAAGGTAGATATTTTCAAACAAGTTGTCTAATGGAGTGTACTCTTCGTATTTTGGAAACCTAGGACTTTTCCTTAAGTTTGATTTTTGGTCTCTACCTCCATGGTCATCTCTTTTCTGGCCCTTATTCTCAACATTCACGTCTAAGTTGTCGGAGCTCCCTTTGGTTTGCTTCACCCCAACATTACTTTGTACCACTTCAGCTGACTGTCCACCATCGGCTTTTCTGGCATCAAATTTGCCTCTTCCAAGCACAAGAACTGGTTTGCCTTCCTACAGAAAACATCCATTGTCGATGGGCATTTCAATTTTTAACCATATCCCAAAATCAGTATCAGGATGTATCCCCTGATCAACACCATCGACATGATATCCTCCTTCGCATTACTCACCTCTGTTACTTTTGTATTGAATCCGCCTAACAAATCTTTCAATTACACTCCCACTCCCTGGAAGAGATTCGACAGTGAAATCACATCTTTCGGACGAGTTGTATACAAATAGAACAGCTGAATAAACTTCTCTACCAGTTGATCAAATGATGATATGGTTCTCAGCGGAAGACGAGTGAACCACATCATTGCTACACCTTTAAGAAAAATAGGAAAACATCAACATCTGATGGCGTCGGTCACCCTAGCCATGTCCATATCCCATTCGTACTTTAACGGGTGTTGCATTGGTTCCATCGTCCCACCGTAAGATTGCATCGTGGGCATCGTGAACCTTCGGGGCATTCCTTAAGTAAAATCTCCTCTGTGAATGAGTTCCTACTGGGAGAAGTACCTTATTCATCGTTGCTTCTATGTTTGATCTCATTCACCAGCTTTTTCACCATCTCCTCCAAAGAATCTGATTCCATCAAATCTAGTGAACGACGGTAATCGTGACCTATCCCGAGTGTTTGACTCTGCAAACGATCTCGGCTAGTTTCACGATACCTGGGTTCTCCAGACTCTACGAGCACCGTTCGTCCAGTAGTCCTGTTATTTCAGTTTCTACATGGCAGATTAACCGTAGTCGCCCTAGCTCTAACATTCTGGTCTCCAACAGCATGACCAACATCATCATCCAAGATGTCAACTTTCTCATTGACCAAATCGAGCATCGAGGTTTCAGTACTGATCCCTGCATTGAGTTCGGGGCCGATCCCCAAGCCCCCACTTCGAAAAGAAACCAATCTCTCCTTCGAAGTACCAGCTTCTATTCTTTTCATCTTCTGTCTTCCTTCCCAATGCTTCTCACCAGATGATGAAGAACTATACTCGTCTGAATCGAAAGGAGTCAACTCCTTCATGTTCCCTCTACGACTATGGGTTAGTTGGTTCAGTAAATCAAGGCTCTCTTTCATTTGCCTATTCATCTTATTCTGACTCTCATGCAGTTTATCATTCATGTCCTTCATCATCTGGTCCATCTCAACTCTCATTATCATATCTGAAGGGTTTTGGATTTCAACAGCGTTCAGTTGTGCAACATCTTTAACACATCGGGATTCAGTGTTCTCAGCATTGCTAGCGGGCTTGTAAGTTGTGAATTTATCTTTTAGTGGAGTCATAAGTCAAACTAATTCTTCAATAGATTCTGCTGGAATCTGAATAGTCTTAGGTTGAAACAATAAAACTAACAGATCTACCTTGTGGATTTAAGCTATCCAAAAGTAGAAAATAGATCCTAATAGATTGAGATCAACTTTCTCGGTGAAAACACCAAAATGTATACACCAGAAGTTGGCACAAACATCCAGAGTTTAAAAGTAGAGAATAAAATGAAGAAAATAACTTGAAAAAGAGGAAAAACAGAACACATAACAATTATAGTGGTTTGGCTAATCATTCGCCTACGTCCACTTAAACTTTATTGATATTTTATTATGATTTCTTACAAGGCTGTTCTTAGGGATCAGTGATGATCCATGGAGTTACCAAGGAACACAAGAATTTTGTTAAACAACAAAAAGAATCCTCCAAACTATGCTCCTATCTCTCTATTTATAGTTGTAGGTTGTCGAAAACCTCTCACCCATGTTTCAAACCACGTTCTATACGTCCATGGAAGCTAAACTAAAAAGATCATGGCCTGGTCATCAACATCCAAGGATCAGTACCGAACCATGAAGTTGTCTTCTGGATCTCCACTTTGTTCTTGTGTATGCTTGGCTTATTTGTGTTTTCGTCTTCCTTGTTGTATTTGCATTGCTGGAGGTTTGGATTTGAGTAGATCTCTTGGTTTGGGAATAGGACAATAGAGTTTGACTTATGCATTATTCATAGCAGTTGCTAAGTGCTTTCGAACCATCCTACATGGCATGGACTCGGTTGTGAACACCCTAGCTTAGTAGTGCATGAGGCAACTGCATAAATGGATGAACAATTGAGGATCGGTACCGAACCCTATCAGGGATCGGCACTAAACCATGCTTTCTTATGCCTGGTCCTTGGAAATTGTTGCTCATAGATAAGGGGTGTTTGGGTCTTTACTTGGATGTTCTTGGTTGCATCTGGACTTAATTATTTGGTTTTGCTTGGCATCTGAACTTGACGGTCGTTGATATGGGTTCTTGCTGGATACTCTTAATTCAACCGACCCGGTGCGTCCAAATATGGCCTGGTCATAAAGTCAGGTAACAGGCTCCCACTAGATTGTTATATTCCTCAAAATCTTAAAAGAAATATAGAAATCTTTCAATTCCTCTAGTAACTGTTAGGACTTGCTTGCCTTGGGATTTTGACCTTGAGTTTTCTCATTATATCACAGGCCCACAAGCGATAGGTAACTCTTTATCGATTGTATCATATACATCTCCTAACCATTGTCTTTGCCCTAATCTTGACCTTGACCTTGGGTTTGCTTAATAAATCAAGAGAGATTATTCACTCTTACCTATCATTTCTCGACGACCTAAGTCTAATGCTTGTACCTTGAGTTTTCTAAATAAATACATACATGTATCTTATCTCGTCTAGGTAGTATATCAATGGTGCTACACATTAGAGCTCTTGCTTGAGTTTTCTCAACAACTAGTGCGTATGTAAGTAATATATCAAAACACACACACAAACACACACACACACACATGATAGAGGGAAACTATATTAAAGATTTATAATCTTTAACATATTTTGACTGGTATCAATTTAAGGAATAATGTATTTCTTATGAAATACCCTTATGATTCAAGTATCGGACACATCAGATATACATACATACGTACATTTTTTCTAGAAATCTGTTTGGGTTTCTTAAGTTCCACTTATATTACATTTATACATATAGAATTACATAAGTTTATTTATTTATAACTATTATTATTTAGTTAACTTATATAATATTTTTATGTACCTTATTAATTAAATCAAATGTAATTAATTCTAATTCTTAATTTAATTAACTATTAGTTAAATTTTAAATAAAATTTCAAAATTTTTATTTTAGTCAGCCTAAATAATTTAAGATGAATAATTAACTATAACCTTTATATTATATATGTATACATATATATACCTGATTTAATTAACCTTCAATTATTTATTTAATTAAACATTTTTTTAACTACTTTACCCAATTTCAGTTTTTTTATTTAATTTAACTTAAACAATAACCTTTATAGTTATATATGTATATATCAATATATATTAAAATAAATATATAAACTATAACCTTATTAATTAAAATTTAAAAATGTTCAAAAATTATTAAAGTAATTTCTCAAAAAATTCTGAAATATTATAAACTTATTTTATAACATTTATACAATTTACTTTTAGATTTTAAACTTAACATTTAAATTTAATATATATATATATATATATTAAATTTTAAAATCTTAATTTAAAAATTAGTCCAAAGTCCAAAAAATTATGGGTCTTACATCTGGGCCGACCTTTTGGACTTACTCCATCAGTTGGGCTAGGCCAATAGCCATAGTGGGGAGAATACTTATTAGTCAACCCAAATCCTAGACGCTACTGTTCTAAACACTCATTAGATAGAAGAGTTTATTGGTTGTCCTTGAATGTTGGCTAATTAAACTACATAGACCCATATAGGATATAGGCTCTAAAACCATAGTTAGAACTGGCCCGTTTAGTAGTGGATGAAATAGGAAGATTTTAAATTTTTTTTATTTGGATCTTAATGGGCCTATGTAACCTATTAACTAACATTAGATCCAATATATATATATATATATATATATATATTCATAATATAACATGACAATATATATATAAGCATGTGTATGACTATACATATACACATACAGATATTGGAATTTATGTCCATCGTATATGCATATATACTATACTTACATATACATGTGATATATTTATATGCATATCAGGAATTTAAATTCCTATGTATATACATATGTTTAAATATACTATAATATATGTATGGCCTTTATATATTTTTTTAGGCAAAGCCAGTGGATTAACTGGGCCTCTAACAGTTTGTTGATATGCCTGGAAATTACGAAGATAAGAAAAACAACCCCAACCAGAACATGCTTTCGTAAGGATCAAAAAATAAACAAAGGAAAAGAGAACAACAAGACAACAAGGCATATCAAACACAGAAGAAAGAAAGTACATGAAAAAAAATGAAACAAAACAGAGCTATAATACAAGACAATTGGGCATTGAAAGGAATCCACTATTCCAGGATCAAATTCAAAGACCGAATGCTTTATTTCATGCCTAATTTCATGCATCACATACTACCTAAGTTGAATAGAGGACCTCCCTTGTCCTTAAAAGAGTATGCCATTTCTCTCTCCCCATATCAGTTTCAAAAATTTCTTAAGAACAAATATCAATGCAAAAGTTTTCATACCCCTCCATCTTGTAGCTTTATAAATCAAGGACCATTCCAAAGCACTGACTCCAGCAACATTGTTTCTGCCGAGAATTAACATCAGTCATTGCCAAAGACCGAACACAACAGAGCATTTGAAAAAATTATGCATAATATCTCCATCCTCTGACTGGCAAAAAGAACATAGGCAGTCAATATTCACTCATCAAGCACGAAGATTGACTTTTGTATGCAATGCATTTCTCATTACTTTCCATAGCAGTAGGTTCTTGTTTTCATTGTTATGCCTCAGCCAAGTTCTTTTATACCAACTGTAGTTTAAGGCAGTGGCATGATTAACTAAAGACTTGTACACTTTACCAATACTGAAGCCAGTAGCCTTATCCGTCCATTTAACACCATCTTTAACAGCCAATGGAAGATGAAGCCCTGTTGTAAGCTATACCAAAGCATTCTTATCACCTGGTTACTGGAAAAAGGTAGTTGAATATATCCATCATGAATATACTCAAAAGCCTTAGCCTGCATATTAATTTCAGTTTGCTGAATTTGCTGAAAATTAAGATGCCTACTTAATATAAATCCAGGTTTCAACCAGGGATCATCCTAAAAGCTAACAGAACCATCAATGACAACATCATATCTGATCTTTGGGAGCATGATTTCTCTGAGCTTAAATAAATTCCTCCAAGTCCAACTAGTGTTTTGTGGTGCTTGCATTTGCCAAAAGTTTCTGCTACCTACAACATATTTAAATGACCATTTCACCCAAATAATATTCTTCCTACACAAGAAATGATCAAGATGCTTAGTAAAGGCAGTTTTGTTCCATAATAACATATTTTTAATTCCAAGATCCCCTTACTTTTAGGGCATTCCGACTTGCTGAAAGAAACAGGGACCAAAACATTTGTGTGTATGGTGCCTTCCAGAAGAATTTTAACATTGCACTTCTAAGCATCTTGATCAGTGTAATGGGAAGAATGAAGGTCCTAGACCAATAAGCAATCATAGAAAAAATAACAAATTTTATAAGAGTCGATCTTCCTGCTTGACTCAACTGCCTATTAGCCCAGTTGTCTAATCCGGTCAGGATCTTTTCATATAAGGGCAAGCACTGCAGTTTGGTTGTTCTTGAAGTTGCTAAAGGAATACCCAGGTAACTCAAGGAGTCATGTTTTGGCTGGAGGGAAGTAGCATGAAGTATGGCATTATAATGAATTTGACTCACCCTAGCAACCAGAATATCAAATTTGGAAATATTAACTTTAAGTCCAGTGATCCTATAGAAAAGGTCAAGACCTCCCAGAATAGCATGAATAACATGAATATATGGTCTTTATATATATAATACTATATATAGTTTAGACATATATATATATATATATATGTATGTATGTATGTATATATGTAAGCATGTATATATGTATGTATGTATACGTATAAACATATATACTGCCATTTATTTATTTATACGTATTTTCTAAAACTAATTTATATATGTGCATTATAATTATAGTATTTAAAACTGGTTGACTAAGTAAAACATAAATTTTACTTAAACAAATTTAAATTTTAAACTCAAATTGAGATCTGACTAAGTCAAAATGCTTTAAATTTAAATTCCAAACGAGTAAATTCTATTTCAAATTTTTTTTAATTCAATATATATATATATATATATATATCTAAAAACATTAAAAATCAAATATTTATATTTTAATATATACATAGTTATAATATTATTTTCGACCTAAATTTTATTTTATATATATGTAGGCATTAAAATAATTATTTATATTAAATAAGTAATATTAATTATTTAAGAATGGTTTTGGCACTAATTTTTTTCAAAAATCCAAGCCGTGAGAAAAGGTATTTTTTAAACCAAAAATAAAAACATTTAATATATAAAGATGAAACTATTATTTAATAAATTAAAGTTAAAAATAATTACAATTTAAAAATTATATATAAAATGGATATAACTGAAAATAATATTACGTACATACATACATATATATATATAATTATATATATAACACTTTATACATTTGACAATTTACTCTATAATTTAATTCAAACAAATTCAAATTTAAATCCTACGTTATTGAATAAATATTTATAAAATGGAATATACATGCATATACATTAGGGTTAGCGACATATGTAAAACATAAGATATAATGACTGTACCAGATCAGATCCTTTCCTTCGTAACACCTTGATTTGTGAATCTTAACTGGAATCACAACTGACTTTGCCAGAATTGAATGTACCACTTGGTATGATATTATTTGATGTTCGATTGGGTGGAAAAAAAGCTCGGTTGGGGAAGGGTTAGGCTAGGGAATGGAAACCAGAAGAGGGAGGCAAAATGTATCAAATGCTTGAATTGGTTTGGTATTTATAGAAAGAAAAGGGAGAAAATATCTACCACCTTTTACTCAGTCACCTTTACCATTTCAAACTCAGATCTAGATCCAATCAAGACCTTCCCTCCTCTTCTTTTAGCCGGCCATACCTGGTCAAATTTGAACCAAAAAATCTCCAAACCCTATTAATTAATTATTGATATTTAAAGCCTGTTTACACACACATATATCAATATCTTATATCGATATTTGCATACATAACTTTTGTATATACATCCAAATAATCACTAATAGCACCTAGAAAATTTCTACGAACTACCCCCACATACTAATAGCAGCCCAAACATTAAGTATGTTAATAATTAATATTTTTAAATGTTTATTAATTTAATTAGTTTATAATAATTTATAAACCAATTAAATCATGTGGTGTTTTCGGTGAATTCACAAATGTGGTTGTGCGACTCAGAGGTGTGAAATCAATTAGCGATTAATATTGAATAATTAAAATATTAACATTCACACGTCACCTTGGCTAGTGGTGTAATAGTTTTGCTAAACCCATCACTCACGGATCTTTTTTGTAAAATGATTTTTTACACCACCTTAAGCAGTACCAATAGTGACAACACTTTACACATGTTCTCTTCGTCAACACCATATCACTTTAAGATATATGAAGTTTGATTTTGGCCAAATCTCGAATAATATCCACATTGAACTATATCAGTCTATAACAAAGTCCTTGGTTCAATAATAACATTCATTATTAATCGTTCTACCCTGGCCAAAGATTTGGGTTGACTACAGTTGACCGTGATACTAACTCATACAATTGAGAAGATGAATTCTCTATTGAATAGTGTTTCACTTCCAATGCTTTAACTCAGACCCAACTATAGTCGCTTGATGGTCGCCATGCAATATTTAACTATAATCAAAGTGAAGTATCTACATTGAAGTTCCATAATATTCTCAAGTAAAGATAACATTGCCACACTGAGATTTGTTGTTTGACCTAGTTGTTATTAACAAACAACAAACTCTCGGATGACTTATTCTATAGTAATCCAATAACTACAGGTATGTAACTCCTTAGCGCCCTTCGCAGCCATGAGTAATACACTGCCCCACATTTGGAGAATGTTACATAGTCTAGTCTCAACAGATGTGTCGATATCCTTTCTCAAAATATCTTAACCAGGAATATTTAAAATAAATGTTACTTTATATTGTGTTTAATTACTCACGATTCCAACTATAATCACATAAAATTTTATTTATGGATTTTCTTATTAATATGCTTTAAATTAATTCTTAATTATTTGTATCATAATATAACAAAGTATATAAAATAAAACAAACACCTTATGATGAACAAAACCGATTACAAAGTTAGTATATGCAACAAATTTACATAATTTCCCCTACGGCATACCACTAACTCTCTTAAGAACATTTCAGGACAAGTATTTGTTTTATAGATTCGATACTCATGGTTATGAACACATTCATAACTATAATCGATTAAACACGTTTCCTAAGGATTTTCTACTTGTATATATTTAATGTATTTAAAACTAAGAGCTTGCTTTATTACATACAATTTTCGCTATAAGAGTTAAGTTATACGATTGAATTAAATAATTGTCCTTACGGCACACCCTTAACTCTGTCATAATCAACCTGATGCAAGCTTCATATCAACAATTTAGAATCAACATCGGGTTAATTTTTGGCAATTTGGTGCATACTTCAGATCATTAACTTGGATTTTTCCATATGTCTGATTTTCACTGATCCAACTTGTTGCAATTGGTGTCGATCCAATGGTTATCGATCCAATACTTTGGGTTTATAACGGGGAAGTCCCCAAATGGATCAGTCGATCTACCATGGAAAATGCAAAGCTTGCAAATGGTCAATTGATTCAAGACCCCAAGTCTGCTCAGGTTCAAGTGGTGTGACCTGAGTTTACTCGGAATCACTTTGGAGCATAGGAGCTAGACTAGATTCTATCCAGGGTCACTTGGGAGCTGAACCGTAGTCAACATTAGTTCAAAGTACGGATAACTTGGGTCTAACTCAGGGTCATGTCAGAGATTCTTCGGGGTTGGTCCGTGGTTGCTTCAAGGTTGTTTAGAGTCATACAATTTTTCTTTATGGTTACTTTGAGTATGCAATAGGTATTTTTTGGGTTTTGCTCCATTGGCTCTAATGTTCGGATCAGATATGTGATCGATGTGTGCAAATGAATGTTGGTAACTTTTACATAGTAGCTTAATTTTGGTGTAAAGCATTCACGATTCATTCCTAGCTACATTGTATAAAGCGCTGGATAGGTTTAGGAGTATTTTAGAATTTATTCCACTAGTACTAGGGATTTTGGCATGACTAGTTGTATTCGTTGTAGTAGTCGTGTGAGATGAGGACGATGCCTAAAGGGCTCAGCAAGATACAACCGACCATATTATTTTCAGATTAATGATAAAGCCAATGGAAATGTATCGATTTTTATGTTCATTTTCTTCGTTTACGATACATTATTATGGATAGTGGTGTGACATACCTTGTTTCAAAACCCAAAAACAAATGCCGATGATGTTACGCATCATCGAAATTATTTCTAAGCAACAAAATTCGATCTGTTTTTTTCAAAAAATAAGTAAACATAGTAGCTAAATTACCATTCATTACATAACAATCTATTACATCTTTATTTCCCAAAATGTTTCCATATAAGGGTAAATACAAGAAAACATATATAATAATGACATGCCCGACATATGAAGATACTAACATGTTCACTCAACTAGTTGTAAACCCTAGTTTACGTACAATGGAGAAAAATACTAAATATATAAATATAGAATCACTCTTTATCTTCGGATCTTTATTTATCCACTAAGAAACCAACTGCTATCCCTTAAACTCAGCCTACTCAATTGAGTATCTATGAGATTATAGGGAAACAAAAATAAAGAAACATGTCAAACATAAAACCAGTTGTAATAATAATATTCCCCGTAAAACACAATAATTAGCAGGACAATGTCGCAAAGCATTATGGGTTTCCTCCTCACTAGTTTCTCCAAATATCATTACAAATGTCATGTCATGGTATAATATGATTTCACTTATTTTCTTGATAAGTAACTTCCCATCTAGCTCAACTACCGGTCCTTATCACCACTTATTTTTTCTCAGTTAATCATCCATGCTTTCCCAGGCCTTAGTTTATATTTATCCACATTAATTCTCAGTTTAGATTAGGGGTTCCCTTCTAGACCTTACTTCCTCGGTCATATTTATCTTTTTATTTAGAGGTTACCCCCAGGGCTTTACTCCTTGTTCTACATACTCAAGTAGAAGAGAGGTTGTTTATTAGGTACAATTGTCAGGCTTTATCTCCTTCACAAATTTCAGTTGCGAGAATGAGGTTTCCTTAGGCCTTATCTCTACATTCCAACTCCTACATTCAAAGCTGACATGAGCCACAATCAATTAAGGCCACAACCAACCCTTTTAAAGAGGTAAATACATCCTTGAAATTTTCACATTTGAATGATCATCCTCTTTAAGTAATAAAATCTTCTCCTAATCCTATCCTTTTCTTACACGCTTTCAGTTATGGCTTTAACTTCACAGCCTATCAGTTTGATTCTCACGATCTTTTGGATGCAATTCTATCCACTCGAAATTCATACGAAACCATACACATCGTTTAATTAATTTTATTTGTTATCTCATGTCCATCCCACGATCACTTTACAATTTTATTTGATTAACTTGGCTAAATAACACCAGTCATCACGCAAAAAAATCAATCACCTTAAAACTTTAATTTGAGTTCTTCATTCCTCTCCTCATTTGGTTCCTAACTAAATTGTCTATGGATTTTATCCTATTTTCTTGTTTTCATTCACACTTATATAATTTTCTTATTTCTAATGCTATTGCATTCAATTAAATATTGTGTCATATGTATATAGCCTCTTACACAGCCATGACATATATTTTTGGCTTATTATTGCACATACTCATTCAAACGCCATCATGTAACGTTCTAAAGCTATTGCATGTTTCATTTACAGGCTTCACGTATAGTCCAACTAGCTACTGCATTAAGTTGGAAAAGCTATCACATTATGTTTACAAAAGCTATCACATGCAACGACCTAAAGCTATCGAGGATAGTTAGTCTAAACCGGTCACATATAATTCATTAATGTTATTGCATATGATAGCCGTCACATTCCTTTTTCAAAAGCTATTGCACTTAACACTTTAAATGCTAATCCATCCTTTCTTCAAAAGCTATCAGATGTATGTGTAACAAATCTATCTTAGGTAAGTCTCAAAGCTTTCACAAGTTAGTATAAACAAAGCTATGGTAGGTAAGCTTGAAAGATTTCACAAGTAAGCGTAAAAACAAAGCTATTGTAGCTTGGTTTTGAAGTTATCATAGGTAAGTATGAACAAAGCTTTCATAGGTAAGTTTTAAATCTATCACATGTAAGGTTTGGCCTCTTGTAATAATATGTAAAATTATTTTATTATTGAGTAAAGTAATTACTTTTAACCAAACTCGCCATTTGTCTAATTTATATTTTCATGACATTTTCTTTGCAAACTTCTTACAAACAAATTTAGAGGATATTTTGTATTTAATTTGAACAACTTATTTAATTATATTATTTAATTAGGTAACTACTTTAACTTCTTTAGTTTTCCTTCAACTATTATTCCATTATAATTTTATATTTATGAGAAAAATCCAGAAATGCAGTCTAAGTTGCCATCGGTGTATGCTTGTGTAGACATGTTCTTGAAAACGTTTGATAGAATGCGAGTATAGCTAACTCAAAACCTCATTTTTTAGTCTTTATGCCTTAGCTCAGTGCTCCTATTTGGCCTCCGCGTCTGGATGTAACCCATGCATTCTGCTCTGACTTCTCGCATACGGCATCTGTTTCATGTGGCCTTGAGTCTAATGGAAAGGGCTGGGGTATGGTTAAATGCTGTAACCTTAAGCATGTTTATTGGTTAGCTCTGTTGCCATGATGATAGCTTTCTCGACTTCAAGTGTCATTTGTTTCTTTATGTTATGGCTTCTGGTAAGAACGGGTATAACACATGCCCACCAAGTCTGTCGTGATCATAGGTCAGGTGGACTTGTCATCATTGACACTCGGTCTGTATCTCTGACTTTCCTTTTTTGAGATACCTATTGTTTGTGCTCCAACCTGTTGTGACCTGCCCCCTATTTTGGGAGCGAAATGTCCTTGGCCATAAGTTTTGGCCGAACATTAGGCCTACCCTTGTACTGAGGCAAAACGTCTGTTTTGACCTACCCTATGCTTTGGGGCGTTAGCCATATGTTTGGCCGAATATTAGACCTACCCCTATACTAGGGCGACACGTCTGTTTTGACCTACTCCATGTTCTGAGGTGAACTATCCTTAGCCATATGTTTGGTCGAATATTAGACCTACCCATGCACTAGAGTGAAACGTCTGTTTTGACCTACTTCATGTCCTGGGGAGAAATGTCCTTAGTCATATGTATGGCTGAATATTAGACCTACCCCTGTACTGGGGAAAAATGTCTGTTTTGACCTACCCCATGTTTGGGGCGAAATGTCCTTAGCTGCAAGCTTAGTATGACCTACCACTGATTCTGGGGTGAAATGTCATATGTATGCTGAGCCGCATTGTTCTCTAACGTCACCGTTCTCATTTCTGAGATTTCTGTTATTGTTCTTGGGTGAAGTTACACCTCTAGAGCAATGGCGGTGGGCCAGGAAGAGTAATTTGTTATGCTTTTGGCATGGTCGTCCTGTTGAAGGAGTAGATTCGACTTAGAAGTCAAGTCCTGATACAACTTACGATTGCAATTGCATGGTTTTTTTGTACTGGTTCGAACAGACTAATATCTGTACGTCCAGTGTGGTGTGTCGAATGAACTGACATATGTGTTTTTTTACTAGTTCGCGTAGTCTTATCCCTATGACTAGTCTTTATGATTTGTCGTCATAGAAAAATTCTGGCCAGAGTAGGGAAATTTGTCATCCTATCCAACAAAGCATTCTGGCTGAGGAGCGGGACTTGCGTTAATGCAAGTCCTAGTATGTAGGGCCAGGATCACCATTCTTAGTGTTAAGATTGCCGTTTTCTCCTACTGATCGAGCGTTTTGCTGAGTCAGTGACTACTGGCGGTGACCTGTGACGATGCATTTAGTTTGTTAAGGGAGGTACAAAGATTTTTATACTGGTCCGGGCCATATAATGTCCCTATGTCCAGTTTATGATCTTGTTACCTCTTTACAATGCTACATATAATGTACATCATGTAAGTGATGTTACACAAAATAAGGTCTGAGATGCTCCAAATTCCACATTCTTGGGACTAGGTTACCATCAGGTCTGGACAATCGGTATGCTCCGTTTGCCAAAAATTTTACTATGACTAGTGGGCCTTCCCAGTTGGGTCCTAAAACTCCATCTACTACGTCTTTTGTATTGGCCATTACTCGCCATAGCACCACATCGCCATTGCAAAAATTTCTTTCCTTAAGTCTTGCAATGCAACCTTTTGCCATTCTTAGCCGATATGTGGCCGCTACCACCGCTTCCTCATCCCTTCTTTCTTGAATGAAGTCTAGAGCGGCCTCTTTTAGTTTCTTATTCTTGTATGTGGTATATGACACCCTTCTATGTGATGGGATTTCTACTTTAACAGGTTAAATAGACTCATATCCATATGTTAGTGAAAAAGAAGTGTGACCTATTGGGGATTTGGTTAACTTTCGATAAGCCCATAGTACTAAAGATAATTCTTCCACCCACCTTTCTTTGGCCTTCTGTAATCTTTTCTCAAGCAATTTTTTTGATGGTCTTATTTGCAGCTTCAACCTATCCATTTGCTTGTAGGTGAGCGACTGAGGATAAACTTTTTATTATGTCGTTCTTCTCGCAGAGCTCCGTGAACTCCTTGCTTTCAAACTGGGTACCATTGTCAGAATTGATTTGTAAGGTATACCATAATTGGTGATTATATTCCTTACTAAAAATGTGACTATCTTCTTTGTAGTAATTGTGGTTAGAGGTTCTACCCTACCCATTTAGTGAAGTAATCTATAACCACAATGGCATATTTGGCTCCGCCCTTCAACATTGGAAGCGACCCTATCAGTTCAATCCTCCGTATGTCAAACGGCCATGGAATTGCAAGTGGGAAGAGTTTATAGGATAGCAGTCTTGGAATACTGGCGAATCGCTGACATCTGTCGCACCTTTTGACAAATTCCTTCGCATCTTGAAGTGCGGTTGGCCAACAATAGCTATGTCTTAGCACCTTTTTTGCCAGTTTGTTTCTCCCAGAATGATCAGTGCATTATCCTTTATGTACTTCCCTCATGACCCATACCCCCTCTTCCTTGGAAACACACCTAAGATAAGGGGTATAATAACCTATCTTGTATAATGTGCCATCAAAGAAGGAGTAGTACGGGGCTTGATATCTTATTTTTCTAGCCTCGTTCCTATTCGGGACAAGACCCCGCTCAAGAGATATCATTTGATTGGAGTCGTCCAATTGTCCTCTTCAGCTTGTTGAAGTGAGGATCCTACAGCAGGTTGCTCTTGATTTTCCGCTGTCCTATGCAGCTGGTTGCCAATTATTTAAGTATTAATCTCTAATTTAATGAATATAATAAAATGAACTAATATTGGGTTAAATAAAAAAAGTGTATTAGAGATTGAGTTGCCTAATTAAGAAATTTCTACTATTAATTTGGTTTAAATCAGAGTTTAATGAATAGAATAAAGTAATAAAAGATCAAGGTATATAGATATGAGATAATTATGAAGAATTGGAATTTTAAGTAGAGATTTTATAAGATAAACATTATATAGTATGTTATATGTTTACAAACTATTAATATGAAATTATAACCAGAATAACCTTGATATGGAAGTAATGAATGTATAAAACGATGTGTATATATTAGTATAATAATATTAAAACAAACCTTAAACAAAATAATGAAGAATGAAAGAAAAATGAAGCAAAACACTATAAAACATAAACAAGCAAAAGAGGAACGTGCATAGGAATTGTGTGAACAGGTCGACCAGTTTTCTTAAGTACTAGATCAATAATCGAACTACTAGTCCGGTTAGAAAATTGGATGATCGATTATCAGCCAATTGGGCTAGGTTAAACCTATACCCAACCCAGCCTATTTGAGTTGGGTCATTTTCTTGAACCGGGCTTTGGCGTGACATTTCAGATGATTACTGGAGCGATCATTATAAGAAAGGCTGTAATGTGAGGGGACATTTTCATATGGAACATTTGGATGTTAGATGTGTGGACCTAAATGGGTTTCATATAGAGGTTGGTGTTTGATGTTCGTATTGGTTCCATATTTTTGGTTCCTATTGGCTTACCATGGTGTCACAGATTGCGTATATCGAGTATGTGGATCATGAGAGAATGGAGACATCCATATGCAGGTATATACGACCTTCAAATGACTGTACTTATGACTATGTCCATTGGTCGAAGTATAATGAGTATAGGACATGCGATATTGTGTCATTGATACATGCATTAAGTTTAGTTGAATATGTTGAGTAGCTATGTGCGGCATGACCTTAATCGAGTAGCCAAATCTTAGAAGTTGACGTTATTACCCTTGTATGCATGTCGATAAGTTAAGGTAAGTTAACAATGACTAAGTAGATTAAATGACATTATAACAGTATATTTGAAGTATTTATGGAAGAGATTAGTTTCACTCACTCAAACCAATGTCCAACCCCCTCTCCACATAGTTTATATATGATATTGATAAGTTGATGGACTATGGAGTCAACCTGACTTAGGTGTTTTCGATGGTATGGATGATGGAGGCATTACCTATGTATATATTGTATATATATATTAATATGACATTATAGTTTGTGTTGTGTGTGGATTCGATTACTAATTGTACATTGTATGGATCTATGACCTTAAATAAGTTATAAAGATTGGTTTGCATATAACCTAGTTTTATATTATATATTATTCCTTCCGCTGTGAGTTCGAAAAGATGTAGTTAGAAGTAACAGTTTGTTTCTTGTTATCATAACCTAACAACCTGTCGTATTTAGTTTTATAGATTTGATCGTCATTTCGGGTGTTAAATCAGAGTGTCGAAAAAGGCAAGTTGTTATATTTGGTAGAGTAATACTTATCTTAAAATTAAGGATTATGATGTATTGAGAGAGCGTATTTGTATTTTTATAAACATACATATATATTATATAAAATCTGAGTACATACATATACATCATTTCCTATCTCAGTTGGGTTAACTATCAGTTGAGGAGTTGATAATGAATCTCATTGGCGATAAGGGAGAACGAATGACTCAGTAGAGATTGGAATAGAGGCTAACAATTGTGGGGTAGAGACCAAGGCCGAAACTGGTACTAGAGTTAATATTGTGGATATCCCCAGAATGAACAACCTCGTTCAGAAGATATCACAGATAAAGGGTTAGACTACTGTTGACTAGGAATATGTCAATCCCTTCGAACCCATACCTACTAACAAAGGAGTGGTTCCCTCTAACCACCAACTATGGTAGATTTCCCAAAGCTATGTAAAGACTTTGACTAGGCCCATAAATGGATAATTTCATATCTGGATGGTGTCATTTCTATATCCGCATCCGATATCATTTTCGAATATTGGATATCTGCATCTGTGGATATGGATGGATAGTTAACCCAACTGAGATAGTTAAAGAAATAATCCTTGTATGAATGAAAAGAAGAAAATAAGAAAGAAATTTAATAAGAATAACTCAAGTACATTGTAAATTATTGTTTGTTTTGGTTTATGGGTTGTTTGGGATAGGATACTTCTAATTGTTTAAGATGTATGAATAATCTATTGATTTCATCTAAGACTGTTGAGTAAATGGTGCACTCAGTAGTTTATTTGTCATTCTAGGCGGTTAAAAATTTCTGAACTCAAACAAACCATTTGTTTGTTTGCTATGGATGAATAATTGATTTATATTGATTTCATATGATGATTGTACGTTGTGGTTACAAGTGATTGTTGTTTTATATTGATTTGTTTGTTAATGGTTGAAACAACTTTAAATATTTCATTTTATATAATTATTAACTCTTTTGGATTATATAAGTGAAATACAGGTTATGGAAGCAATTGCTACTACTTTTGGTTTCATAATTAAGTGTTATTTGCTCGACAAATGGTACGTTCTTGGATTATGGTTTTCTAGCGGTATTATATTGTTTCCCGCTGTTGGGATATATTTTGAAAATTTTGATATATATCATTATTATTGATATTATTATTTCTTCCGAGCCTCTCCGTACTAAGGAGACTGCAGAAATTTTCTGAAAATTTTGGACTTAGAAAATTTTATGAAATGTTTTCCAAACTTTATTAATTTAAGTAAAAAGGATTTAATTATTATAAATTGATATATTTTATTTAAATTATTTGAGTTGTAAATTTATTTGTTTATAAATTTAATATTTTGAATAAGATATATTGACTACTTGATTCCTTCTTTTCCTCTCCTTTTTCCTTTTCGAGGACGAAAAGTTTTGAGTGGGGAAGAGTGTAACAACCCGTAAATTTTCGATAATTTAATTTGTTAATTTAATAAACTTTGTTATTGAATATTTGAAGAAATAGAAATTTGTGATTTATTTATGAAATAATAACTAGAATAAAATAAACAAGGTTAATTTAAGTTAATTATTAACTAGTTAATGAAATTCAAATTTGATTGAAATAATGTAAATGGTATACTTGGCTATAAAGTGAGTATAAGAAAACAAACGTAAACATTGAATTAATTAATGAATTAATATAATAAATGGTAACATTGATTTGTAAGTAATAAAAGCTTATTAATGTGACTAAAGGTTAACTGTGGCAAGCTATTGTATGTTACCTATCTATTTAGCCTGTTAATTTAAATTGGAAATAAATTTCAATAAATGTAATTAAATATTATGTTAATGTAAATTAAGTTAATATTTGGAAATAATGTTAATTTTATTCATAACATGACAATTGGTTGAATAAAAAGAATGGAAATAAAGATTTATCAATTTATTGGAATTTAAATTATAATAATCGGATTAATTACAATTAAATGAGATTAAATATTTAAATATTACGTAAATAGAAATTAAGATGAAATTGGGAAATATTAATGTACTAAGATATAAACCAATGTTAGTTATATCCTTATTGAAGAAAAGACTTGAATAACAATGTTTAAAAATTTAATAAATGGATTTTGGAATTTTAATTTATAATTTTTGAATTTAATGAAATTAAACACTGAAATTGATGGATTAATCCATTTTAAATTGACATCTAAATTTGTTTAAAATATTGTAAGTGATTAAGAAATCAAAAATGATAGAAGTTGTAAATTATTAAAATTTAAACCGAAAAGTGATTTAATTAATTAATTATTATTTTATTTAATTAATTGAAATATTGCCATTTTGGCCACTGACTCGGATTTCGACGAAACCAGTTTCATCGGATTCGTAACAGTAAATTATTGTAGGATTTAAATTTTCGTAACGATCGGACTTGTCGTTTGATCATACGGGCTCGAAACGCCTTGAAATCAATTAGAAATAAATTAATTTTACCATAACTTCTTCATATGATGGAATTAGAACTTGAAACCTCTTCCATTGAATTTGAAATCATCAAAAATATCTATTTTGATATATGGGTTGACCCATCTTCGTTTCGGAGTCGAAACGGGCTTTTCGGGTCGTGTATCGTTCAACATTTCAAACCAATCGAGCCCATTTCTTTCTATTGTGTTCTGCCTATATATATATCGTTATAAACCCTAGGTCATCTCTTAATTCTGATTTCGGTACGTACAATTCCATTTGCTCCTACTCTTTTCCAATGGCAGACAAACCCTAATTCCCAATTGCAATTTCAAATCAAATTCAAATCCAAAAATTCAAACTCTTCCAATCCAAACAAATTATATATCGATTTGAAGCTCTCGACGAGCGCAAGTCAAATCTGATGTCTGTTTTTCGATTTGGTTTTCTGTGTGGCTGGAATTCGAGGAGTAAGTCATGGCCGTTCGTTTCGTCGTGATGGACTTCAATGGATCGTCAAATCGACGATACCACGGAGTGGAGAGGGCCTTGCGGAGTTCATCGGTGTAGGTGGTTCGTTGATTCAACGGTCGGATTGGCGGCTAAATTTCGATTAGGGTTATAAATCAAAGCAGCGGCTGCTCGAGTTCACCGTCGACGAGCGTTCGGGGGGGGGGGGGGGGGGGGTGGGGGGGCTAGCGAGGGGGGGGGGTGAAGCCGAGGTTGACGGCGTGTTCGTTGATAACGGCGGCGCTCCTCTGGTGATCGGAGGCGTGATGAATCATCAGCCAAAGCTTGGTGGCGTTCGATCTTGTCCAGTCGTGTACGAGTGGAGCACAGTGCACGTTGACGTGGTAATTGATTTCGGCTTATTATTTTAATTTCATTTTAATTATGATTTAAAATGTTCTAGTGATCATACTTTCTCATACGGGGTCCGTTTCACGCGCGGTTGGATCCGCTGGGATCATAATAAAATTCCGGACATTTTGACGCTGGTTTGGACGAATTCTGAGACCGTTCAAATTTTGGGCTTATTTTGAATTTAAATTCAATTTAAATTCAAAGGTGAGTGTTTTAACCCACTCACAACTTCTAAAATTTCTTATGTTTGTTAATTAAATTTATGATGTGATTAGGAATTTATTTATGACTGTTTGACATATTTTAAATCATCATCTCAGTTAATTTGAATTTATTTGAATTAAATCGTTATTTAATTTATTATTGAATATAAACTGCCAGTAAATACCTGTTATTGATTATCAGTTCTATATTGATATTTATTGAGTGTTTGGATGATGATTGTGATTGATGTTGATTGTTGATATTGGTTGAATGGATGTTTTATTTTATATCGTTATAAAATGCAAGTTCGTTATGGATTTTATTATTAATTCGGGATTGCGGTTTGAAATGATATATAACCGTAAAATATTAAATTGCGGAATGAAATGATAAATATCCGTATCACTTGACCCTAGGGTAGAGAATTATATACGACACCGGATTGGTTAAATTAAATGATTTTAAAATCCTTAAATTTTGAATTTAATCAATTGATGTTTTGAAATAAAATTTGATTTATATAAATTGAAGTATTTTTGGAAAAAATCAAGTTTTATGATGAAATGTGAATTGGTTTAAAAAAGGAATTTCTTTAAGAAATTCAATCGGAAGTTTAAAGTTAAACTTTTAAGTATAAATGAAATTATATCGAAATTGAGTTATTGAATTTGTTTGAAAATAACTTTGAAATATTTTTGAAACTGGAGTAATCTGTATTTGATATTTTGAACCTGGATTGAAACGATATGAAATTCGATAATTTATTGAAATTTGGTTTATCGATTTTGAAATTTGGAAATGGTCGAAATATGTTGAAATGAAATGAATAGTTTATTTTAATATTAATTTCAAACTCATATTTTAACATAAACTGTTTTAAAGATATATTATTTAAAATTTCTAATTATTAAGATCTTCAAATTTATTAAACTATTTAACCAATATTAACTATATAAATTATTTTAATCTATTTTAAACCAATTCAATTTATTTTAAACTAATTAAACCATTTTAATTTATTTTAAATATAATTAATCTATTTTAATTTTATTTATCTAAATTTAATCTATTTAACCATCTTAAATCAATTTAAAAATATTTTACTTATAATTAAACTATTCTAGAGCATTTTAACCATTTATAACTATTTAAACTAATTTCTAAATTTCCAAACAAGTACGTGAAAAAGTTTATATTCATTTCAATTGGTTTTAAAAGAGAATGAGGTTAAATGATGTTATAACCTAAGTTGGAGTTTAAATGTATAATGAATTGAAATGATGATTTTGAAGTAAGGATTTAACCTGACAGGAAATGTGATTTTTGGGAGAAATTATGATTTTTGAAATGATATAATTTCAAAGTGAAATGATTTGAAAGTGATGGTTTTTGAGAAATATGATATTTTAATATAAATTGTGAAGTCGACTTTTGAAAGGATATATAAGTTCGAACTATGATTTCCAATATGATATGATTTCAAAGGCGAATACGATTTCGAAAGTAAGTATGATTTCGAAAGAAAGTGACATGGTTTGAATTGAATATGATATTTTAATATCAATTATGAAACGATTTTGGAAATGTAAAAGAACCATACGGTGTGTAATAAGCGATTGGTTGTTAAAGAGACCGGGATCGGATGTTGTCATACTCTCTGCCAATATTGAAAACCACTTTGACAACTGTGTACGTGGTGGAGATTCCAGAATGAAGTAGGATGGTGGCGACGATCCTAAAGGTATATACGTGGACCCGACTCCCGAGAGTTGGCTTAAGGTGGCTAAAACAGGAGCAATCGACGGGCTAAGTGAGGTCATTCCTCCGATCGGGCACACTCCATCGATCTAAATTCCGACTTTGCGATTTATTTGGTGGCCACCCTTTGATTTTTTTTACTCGGGAGTGTGTTTCGAGTTGGGCGGTAGTTGCGGCTATGCGTTACCAACAGTCCGGAAGTGTAATTGGTATATCTACCCTGGCATTGCCTAGTTGTGCCGTGTCATCAACCCTAGCGTGCCTTCTACGAGTTTGTTTTATGTCTTACCTATGTGGTATCCTCTGGCGGCTCCAGTTTACGGGGAGTTACGGTACTGTATAGACTATTGGCATACCTATAAAATGTGTTAAGGGGGATATGGGCAATGCCTTAACGCTATTTTAGTAGTTTATATTACTATAGACATATTATAACAACGTATTGTACTACATAGTAGATAGTTTATCGGATCCTTAGGAGATGTGAATCCCGAACATCTCTTAAGTCATGCACTCACGTTAGACACTGGATAGGAGATGTCAAAACCCGTAAACATCTCCGACGCCGTTTACACTCATATCTATTTACCGTTGATTTAACTCACATAAGTCCTTTTAGTTCTGACTCGAGTGTTTTGTCTTTTCAATTCGTTCGGGTCAGCCTGAGCATTTCAGGATTTGAAGACCTTATTTCTGGAGGACAAAGACGAAGATTTGTACTACTATTGTTTACTATATTTATTCCACCACATTCATACCATTCCGCTGCATTATTTTTTTTATCTCTGATATGTGTAACTCTGATTTTGTATTGTATAAGTATAATCAAATGTTTTGTATACAACTTCATGAACTGTTATTTGATTATTATATTTTGTCATTCCGCTGCGAGATTCTGTTTTGTTTTTATTTCTTTCTCTTTTTCTTATTCACCCCAAATAACAATTCGCCCTTCTATATGGTTTGAGTCAGCATGTGTGTCTGCTTAAAGCGTACAAAAAGGCGGGATGTTATAGCCTCGCCACCTTCGGCCGCCCCCTATGGCCACGCGTGTAATGCTCCGCCACCACCTGGAACGGTCCGCCGCCGCCACCCAAACTCGCCAATTTCTAGCGAACTACGGCCACTCTGATAGGAACGAACACCATAGATCACCTCTGCTCATCAACCTCTTCCAAACGCCACTCCCCGATCGTCGAATGGTCGACAATCCGCCGTTAAATCCAAAACCCTGGCAAAGGACGGTTGAGAAAGATCGCCAAAATCTGGCCAAACCGAGACTCAATTGCAAATGCAAATCTCAGATCTGGATTACGCTCATCGAGAGATTTCTGGAAGTATATAATTCGATAGGGTTTTGAGGAGTTTAAATTTTCGATTTGATTTTGAATTTGGGAATAGGGTATTGACATGTTTGAGAAGGAATAGATACAGAAGGGAAGAGTAGATAAGAAGTACGTACAGAAATTAGAATAGATAGCAAGGGGTTCAGGAAATATCTATTTATATAGACAGAGATAGATAAGAACGAATGGACATATCGAATTGGGTCAAAACGATAACAACGACCTGAAAAGCCCGTTTCGTTCCCGAAATGAAAGTAGGTCATCCCATATTTCAAAATATAGGTTTTCGATATTTTTAAACTCAATGGAACTAGTTTCAAACCCTAATTCCATTGTATATAGAAGTTTGCTTTTAAAATCAAATTATATTCATTTAAATTCCATTAATCGATTTCTACGCGTTTCGAGCTCGCACGATCAAACGACAAGTCTGATCGCTATGAAACTTGAAATCCTACAATAATTCACTATTACGGCTCCGATGAAACTAGTTTCGTCGAAATCCGAGACAGTGCCCAAAAACCCAATTTTTCACGTTAATTAAATAAATTATTATTAAATTAATTTAATAACTTTTAAATTCAAATTTAAAAGTTAACAATTTTATCATTCTTGATTACATAGAAATTTATAATCTATTAAAATAATTTTTCCATGTTAAATCCACTATTTAAATATTACACGAAATTCGACGTTCAATTACAATGGAAATAAAACTTATTTTATTATAATTTAGATTTCAACAGTTCTTTTATTTCGATTTACACTCTTATTATTAAATCAGCTATTACCTTATGAATATAATTAACATTGGTTTACATTTTATTACATTTATATTCTACAGTCATCATCTTAATTCATATTAACTGCAATATTTAATTACATTAATTTCAATTGATTTATAATTAATTTCAAACGGATTAAATATAAGGTGATAAATAAAACAATTGTCATATATTAGTAATCCACACACATTTCTAAGTCTATTGTTTACAAACAAAAACTAATAAATTTACGTACAAATTAATTGATTTCATATTCCATAATAAACCTATTCCAATTTATAACATATAATTTCAACATTGAATCCAACATCTAATTTATTTCTTATTTACAATTATAACCAAATTAACTTTACAATAATTTCAATTGATTGAAATTACATTAACGGTTGTCAATTTCATTCAAACAACATTATTAAATCATATTCTAATTATTTTTCTCATTAATAGATCATAAATTTTAATTTCTCATAATATTAAATTTCAAAATCTTATTTAATTTAATAGTTTTAATTATCAAACATACGGGTTGTTACACTTGTTCATTGTTTAATTTGGCACGGCTACCCATTACTATTAAAATCTCAATTCCCTTAATCATTTACATTATTTCATTTAAATTAACTAATTAAATGTCCTAAATAACATTAACCAAAATTAGGGTCGTTACAGACCCCCCTACTTAAAGAATTTCATCCTCAAAATTACGGTAAGGCACTCATTAAAATCAATCATAAAGGTAAAACATACCATGAAACAAGTCAGGATAAGCATCTCTAATCCTGCTCTCAGTTTTCCAAGTACAATCTCTCTCATCGTCGCTGCTCCACTGGACTTTAACTAATCCGACTGTCTTGTTCCTTAGCCTCTTCTCATCTCTCGTGACTATACAAACTGACTATCTAACTGCAGTCAAATTCGGTTCCACTACTAAGTCTAACATAGTTGGTGCTATAGTAGTCTCCGGATCTCGAACACACTTCCTTAGGTGAGAAATATGAAAAACGTCGTGGACTCCTGCCAAACCGTTCGATAACTCTACTCTATATGCGTTTCCCGATCCTCTCTACAATAGGAAATAGTCCAATGAATCTCGGTGCCAATTTCCCTGATTTCCCAAATCGAATTACACCTTTCATCAGTGATACCTTGACGAAAACATGATCTCCAACTGAGAACTCCAAATCTTTCTGTCTCTTATCAACATAACTCTTCTGCCTAGACTGAGCCTCTTTCATTCTAGCTCTAATTAACTCAATCTTTTCTGCAGCTTCTCTAACGAAATCCGGACCAAGAACTAACCTATATCCAGTCTCTAACCAACAAACTGGAGATTTGCATGGCCTTCCATACAAAGCTTCAAATAGTGTCATCCCTATACTAGCCTAATAACTGTTGTTATATGAAAACTCGACTAAGTGTAGATGGTCTTCCCATGAACCCCCAAAGTCTAGCATGCAAGCTCGTAACAAATCTTCTAAGACTTTGTTAATCCTTTTCGTTTGCCCATTTGTCTGTGGATGGTAAGCGGTACTCATCTTGAGCTTGGTACCCAAAGTCTCCTATAGACTCTTCCAGAACTCGCTAGTAAATAAGGAATCTCTATCGTTTACTATACTACTAGGAATTCCATGAAGTCTGACTATATTCTTCATGAATAACTTAGCCAAAATAGGTGCCGTCCTGGTTGACTTAACTGGAATGAAATGGGCACTCTTTGTTAACCTGTTCACCATGACCCATATACTTTCATTTCCTTGATTTGACCTTGGCAATCCGTCTATAAAATCCATTAAGATAGAATCCCATTTCCATACCGAGACATCTAAAGGCTGAAGTAACCTACTTGGTTTCCGATGTTCGGCTTTTACCTGTTGACAGTTCAAACACGGTTTCACCCATAAGCCTACATCTCTCTTCATACCTTCCCGGAAGAAACTCCTTTTCATATCCTGATACATCTTAGTTCCTCCCGGATGAATAGTGAACTTTGAACGATGGCATTCTTTAAGAACTTCTTTCCTAATGTTTCCTATATCCAGAACATATAGTCGTCCTTTCTTTCTCAACCACCTATTCTGGTCAAAACTGAAATCTTTTAAGTCATCGCTCTCCATTCCATCCCTTAACTTTCTGATCCACTCAACTAACAGTGGGTCCTCTCCTTGCTTAGAAGTAATCCGTTCGATCATCATCGGTCGAACTTCTAAACATGACAACATAGCAGTTTCTGTACTAGTACTACCCTTAGATCTCCATTGTACTCTACATGCAGTCAATGATTCTAAATCTTTCCACTCAGCTATCATTGCCAACACTGCATTCTTATGTTTCCTACTAAGTGCATCTACAACCTTGTTGCCCTTTCTTGGTGTGTGCTCAATACCAAAATCATAAGTGACTAAAAAATCTAACCACCTCTGTTGTCTCATATTCAACTCATTCCGAGAGAATAAATACTTCAGCGACTTATGATCCGTATACAGCTCAAATCTCTCTCCCATAAGGTAATGTCTCCACACCTTCAATTTAAAAATTACCATAGCCAAATCGTGAATCGGGTACCTAACCTCATGCGGTCTAAGCTGTCAAGATGCTTAGGCGATTACTTTACCCCTTTGCATTAACATAGCTCCTAATCCTGTTCCATATGCATCTGTATACACTAATAAATCCTGATTCCCTTCTGGAACAACTAATACAGGAGCATTCGTCAATAAGTGTTTCAGCTTCGGGAATGCCTCCTCACACTTATCGGTCCAAACAAACTTCATATCCTTTTGTGTTAGCTTAGTCATTGGTGCCGCTATCTGCGAAAAATCCTTGATGGATCTTCGATAGTAACCGGCTAATCCAAGAAAGCTCTTTATATCAGTCACAATCTCGGGTCTTTTCCAATTATTCACCGCTTCGATCTTAGTCGGATCTACAGACAACACTTTCCCTGAGACTACATGACCTAGAAACTTCACTTCCCTCTTCCAGAAATGACACTTCGAAAATTTCGCCTTCAGTTGGTGCTGCCTCAACGTCTCAAGCACTACTCTCAAGCACTACACTTCGAAATGAAGAGTCGCATAACCTCCTATCGGATTTGCAACCCTTAAGGAAGTAACTAGGTATGAGGGTTCTAGGTTAAGCTTATCTACCAAACAACGGGATACAAACGAATGCGATGCACTAGTATCAAATAGAATGCTAACTGACATACCATGAATCATAAGCGTACCTCCCACACACCCTTTCCCTTTTCTTCTGCTATTGGCCTCGAGGTAGTTGGCTCCAATGCAAACACTTTGCCCTTTCCATCCTTGGCTGGCTCTTTGCACTGGTTCTTATAATATCAAATTTGATCACAGTTGAAGCATCTAATATTCTTCTTCCTGATCGCCTTTTTTCCATCTTCCGAGCGACATTCATTTGCAAAATGTCCTTTCTTGTCACATTTATAGCAAACAACCTCCTCCTTTCCTTTCTTAGTAGCTCCACCCTTCTAAGCCCCTTTCTTGGTGAAAAATTTCCTTTTCTGACTCTGCCCTCCTTGAGCTTCCTTTGCCTTATTTCTTTCATGAAAAGCAAGCATCTCTTCATGCCGTAAGGACATCTCAACAACATCACATGGATACCTAATATGCGGTAATGTGGCTTTAGCAAGCTTAGGCTTCAACCCATGAATGAACTTTTCATTCCTCTTAATAATAGTATCAACCGTAGTATATCCATATCTCGCTAGCTCCTCAAACCTAGTTGCATACTCAAGCATAGTCATATCTCCCTGCTCCAACTCAGCAAACTTCCCGAGCATAGTGGACTTCGCAATCTCTAACATAAACCTCTCCTCAAACCTTCTTTTGAACTCAGCCCAAGTCATACTCTCCTCATTAACTCAGTAGTAACACTGTTCCACCAATGCAGTGCTTCTCCTTGTAGCTGTCCAGAAGCGAGTCTCCTCTTGTGCTCATCATTGATCCCCAAATCAGCGAAAATCCTCTCGCAATGAAGTAACCAATTCTCCACCTCAATCACGTCTTCGATACTAATAAACGGCTTTCCTCCCAGCCGAGCATAATCTGTACTTAAAACAACATGATTATTCACCACCGGAGCTTCTTGATTTCCTCCTCTAGCATTTCCTCCAACTACTCCAGTAGCAACTCCCGCTTGTATCATGTTTACAAAGAACTGATACATTGCTCCCATGTCGACTTATGGGATTCTGGCACCCACATTTGCAGCTTTTGCCTGACCTGGGTTCCTCCTGGTATTTGGTCTGGCATTTTCATTAGTTGTGGTGCTTCCCCCACCAAGGTTAACTCTTCCACTTCTAGCATCCATATCTACATTCGAGTCTTCATAAAGTACAGAAGAATAGCCTAAGAGAGATAGGAGAATAGAGATAAAGCGTATACTTATATATAGCAAATACAGGTACGTTACTATAGCGTTATCCCATACCCCAATTTTTTCCCTAATTCCTTAGGATTATGTTTTCAAAATCATTTTAATTTTAAAAAAATTCACAAACATATGCTCTGATACCAAGTTGTAACATCCCCTATCTTGAGGCCCGAAGCTAAGCGCTACAGATGTTGCAGTCATCTATAGTATTAACTTCCAGTAACAAAATACAGTAATGTTAATGGTATCCATAATATCAGAAGCACGTGAATATGAAATAAAATCAACACGGATTTAAAACAACTTTTCCGATTACATTTCAAATCAATATTTCATATTCAGATACATAATCCCAAAACGATTCCAGGTTTTGATCAAATATAATCATTACAAAATACGCCAAGAGCGACATATGAAGATGCCCCCTTGGATGATCAAAGTACTAAATAGACTAAGACTGTCTGAATACATCACAGGGGAAATAGAAATAAAATAACAACTTCTAAATAGTTATGCAATGACCCTAATTTTTAGTAACATTATTTAGGATATTTAATTAGCTAAATTAAATAAAATAATGTGATGACTAGGGATTGAGATTTGTGATTAAACTAAGGGGTAGCCATGCCATGTTAACAAATGAACTAAATGGAATAAAATGTTAGGAAATAGACAGGGGCAATATAGGAATAAGTAGATCCTTATACCCTAAACCCTTAGACCATCATTCCATATGTTCATTTCATATTCACTAAACAAGAACAAAATTAGAGGCCGACCACCATTAGCAAGAACAAGAGGAAGAAAAGCTAAATGAAGAAGAGTAATCAATTCAAATCCATTCAAATCTCAAATCCTTAATCTCAAATCTGAGGTGAATAATGACTACATCTCATTTTTCTAATTGTTTTCGGTTTTAAGATGAATCCGAAGTATTTTGCAATGTTTAGCCATGTTTTTGAAGGATTAAATATTTATATATGCTTGTCGATGATTTATGATTATTCATATAGGTTTTATGAAATGTTTTAATGTGAAAACCCTATTAAATGATATTCAAATGCCTTGTGAATTTAAATTTTATCAAAAATTATATTTCAGAGATAGTTTTTAATTTTCATAATTTTCTGAATTGATGTGAATTTTATATTAATTTTCTAGTGTAGAAAATGATTATTTGGGGTTAAAATAATTTATGGCTAAATTATTTATGTTTCGGGTCTGAAATAAATATATGTTAGAAAACATATTAAAAAATGATTTTCTGGAATTTTTGTAGAATTTTCCTAAGTGTTTTAATAGATATATAAATTTATTTAAGGTATGGGACTTAAATGTTTTGTATATTTACAAAAGGAGAAGGGGTATTTTGTAAATTGTTTAATTCTGAAATATTGGCAGCACTTTTAGAAAAGAAATTAGCAACCAATAATATTTTGACGAACAAGGTAGGTTAGTTGAAAAGAATTACTTAAAAAGGTTAAAAATCAGTTTAAACATGCTTTCTACATGTTTCACCACTTTTGACACCTAGCTTTCGACCATGTTCCTCCACCACCATCATCATCGAAACCAATGCGCATGGCACCAAAGACTTGGTGCGCAGCGAATTGGATATAGGCGGAAGGTATATGGTCGAAACCAAGGGTTTCGAAGGGGTCGAAGCGCTACTTTGATTTCAAATGAAAACGCGCCTGCTTTGCTTTCGAAGGATATGCTTTTGACTTAGTTGGCTTCCGACTGGGTCAAATGATTTAAAGGAATGGTTTCGAATGGGTTGCGCCTTTTGTTTTAAGTAGATGCTTTCGAAGGGTCGAAACCCCTAGCTGCCGTTTTTCTACCTTTCAAAGTCAATGGTTTTGGAATGTATACTTTGTTATAAATCCAAGCCATTTCTCCAATGCTTTCGGAAGGGTTGGTTTCGACACCATCACTTCTTTACTTAGGAATAGCTTTCGAAAGAGTGCTTTCGACTTAAATGTTTTATGACCCTTTTACTCTATTGAAGGTAGAACCCAAAGGTTTCAAAAGATTTAATTTTACATGGTTTCGAAAGGTTTCCACATGTTTAATTGAACCCAAATGCTTTCGAAAGGTTTGCTATTTGTAAAGGTTTCAATGCTTTCGAAAGGTTTTAAAGAATGGTTTCAAAGGGGTGGTTCCCCAATAATTCGAAGGTTTAAAAGGAAAGGTTTTTCCAATGATTACAAAAGGCAATGTCAAAGGTTTTAAAGATAGGATGTCTAAGGTTTTAAAGCTTTCGAAGAAAAGGTTTTTCAATTGTTTCGAAAGGGAGATTATGAACGATACCGAAAGGAACATTTTAGCCTTTCGGCCTAGGTTATAAAAAGGGTTTACTTGGTTTCGAAAGGAGTACTTTCAATGGATTCGAAAGGGGTACTTTCAAATGTTTAAATATTTTCATCAACAAAGATTTGAGTAAAGTATATATAACATGGCAATGTGATTTTGGGTAAAGAATAGAGTATATATTTTCCTTGTTTAAAGTATGATTTAAAGGTTTAAATCATTTCGAAAGAAAAGGTTTTCAAGGAAAATTTATGGGCAGTTAACCCTATGTAAATGATTCAGATATTTGTATACCAGATAGGACTGGTATAGGGTCGCACCCTATACATTAGCTATTAGCCCCTAGCTAATCTAGTCCAAAATTCCAGTGTGTAGGGCTTTGTTACAGGTAAGACTAAAATGATGTTACACGGAGAAGGGAATATATTTGTACAGAGGTAGGTTATTGGTGAGCTCGCAAAACCATTAGGATTAGTTGACCTGGAGAAAGTAAGTTAGGGACAAACCGTCCAGAAGAGGAGTATCTAATAGATATTAGATTATTTGTTTATATTGTCTAGTAGGCCCGAGTCAGCTAAAGGTTAGTAGTCTGCCAAACAAAACTATAGTGTTCGGACAGATAGTTCATTGGTTACCTGATATGTATGTTTACATGATAATGCTTTACAGTCTTAACCAGTTTTGGTTGCAGGATTATGATTTGCAAAAAGATATGTTTTAAAAGGATATTAGTGAGGGGAAAACCCGTTCTGCTAAGCTGTGTGGTCTCACTTAATATCAAATAACCGAGATGTATAGTATTATTCACACCGGGCTTTATGTCTGACTTGAAGTTTATGTTTTTCCCCTTAAACTCTCGGGTGCTCAAAATTGATTTGAGTAGGCTGAGGGTTGAGGATTTTCAGGTTTTAGTAGGTTGGCGAATAAAGCTTCCGGAGACGAGCAGGTGGCTGACGGATAGCTATTTAGGAGTTGCTGTTTTATTTTGTTTGATTACGTTGTGTTGTTTTAAGTCAGTTATGGCTATATAGTACTCTGGTCAACCAAGGGGGTATCTTCATATGTCGCTCTTGGCGTATTTTGTAATAATTATATTTGATTTGAACCTGAGAAACGATTGGGATTATGTAATTTGGATATGAAATGTTGTTTTGAAATGTAATCAGAAAAATGTTTTAATCTGTGATGTTTTTGTTTCATATTCAAGTGCTTCTGATATTATGGACACCATTAACATTGCCGTATTTGGTCACCGGAAGTTATACTATGGATGACTGCAACATTTGTAGCGCTTAGCTTTGGGCCTCCTGATAAGGGATGTTACAAGCTATCCATGCCTCCTACATGTCTTTGGAAGCTTTATTCGTCCACCTACTAAAGCCTGTAAATCCTCACTCTCAACCTACTCAAATCATATTTTGAGCACCCGAGAGTTTAAGGGGAAAACATAAACTTCGAGTCAGACATAAAGCCAGGTGTGACTAATAATATACATCTTGGTTTACTGATATTAAGTGAGACCACGCCATTTAGCAGAATGGGTTTCCCCTTACTAATATCCCTTTTAAAAAATATCTTTTGCAAATAAAAATCTTGCAACCAAACTGGTTAAAGCAATAATAGCAATACCATGAATGCATACAAATAAGATAATCAATGGACTATCTGTTCGAACACTATAGTTTTGTTTGGCTAACTACTAACCTTTGGCTAACTCGGGCCTACCAGACAAAATAAACAAATAATCTAACTTCTGTTAGATACTCTTCTGAACGGTCTGTCCCTAACTTACTCTTCCAGGGTCAACTGATCCTAATGGTTTTGCGGGCTCACCAATAACCTGTCTTCACTCTATATATTCCTTTCTGTGTGTAACATCATTTTAGTCTTACCTATGACAAAGCCCTACACACTGGTATTTTGGACTTATATTAGCTAGGGGCTACTAGCTAAAGTATAGGGTGAGACCACATACCAGTCACATCTGGTATTCTAATATCTTATTCATTTACTTAGGGTCAACTACCCATCAAATTTTCCTTAGAAACATTTCTTTCAAATTGATTTAACCCTGTAAATCATACTTAAACAAGGAAATATACTCTATGCTTTACTCAAATCACTATGCCATGTTATCTATACTTTACACAAGACATTGTTGATGAAAACATTTGAAACCTTTGTTCAAAACCTTTAAACAATCTCCTTCGAAACCATTGAAAGTACCCCTTTCGAAACAAGTAAACTACTTTACTTTGTAAACTTAGGCCGAAAGGCCAAAATATACCTTTCGAAACCATTTACAATAAACCTTTTGAAAACATTGAACATATCCTTTCGAAAGCTTTATAAAACCTTAGACATCCCCCTTTTCAAAACACTTTAAACATGCCTTTCGAAAACATTGGAAACCCTCCATTTAAACACTAAGGTAAACCTTTCGAAAACATTGGGGAACCACCCTTTTGAAACCTTTATTATATACATTTCGAAAGCATTAAGTCCTTTACATAAATCAAACCTTTCTTTCGAAACCATTTAAAACCATTCCTTTCGAAATATTTGGGTTTAACTTCCAAAATATCAAAAAGGGTCTTAAAAGAACTAAGTCAAAAGCAACTCTTTCGAAAGCAATTTCCTAAGTAAAAGAAGTGGATGGTTTCAAAACCAACCCCTTCGAAAGCATTGGAGAAGTGGCTCAGGGTTTATAGCGTAAGCACCCTTTCGAAGGCGTTGCTTTGAAAGATTGAATGCGGCAGTAGGGGTTTCGACCCCTTCGAAAGCATCTTTCAAAACAAAGGTGGCAACCTCTTTCGAAACCTTTCTTTAAAATAATTGACCAAGTCGAAAGCTATCTCATTCGAAGGCATTCTTTTCAAAAGCAAAGCAAGCGGCATTTCCTTTTAAAAGCAAAACAAGGTCTCGACCCCTTCGAAAGCCCTGTTTCGACTCTATACCTTTCGCCTATCTCCAATCCACTATGTACCAAGTCTTTGATACCCTTTGTATTGGTTTCAAACTGGTTGGAGGCGGAAGTATGAAGTCGAATGGTGTTGCCGAAAGTGGCGAAACATCAAAAGCCTTGTAAAACTGATTTTTAACTTTATAAAGTAATTTCTTTCTAACTAACCTGCTTATTTGTCTTTATAATTGGTTGCCCATTTCTTTTCTAAAAGTGCTGCTGAATTTTAAAGATTAATAATTTAAAACATTTACAATTTTCCTATTTTCCTTTTATAAACATATAACACATTTTAAGTCTCATACCTTAAATAATTTTATATAATTATTAAAACACTTAGGAAAATTCTCCAAAAATTCCTATAAATCACTTTTAATATGTTTTCTAACATATTTAAATTTCTGACCCAAAGCTAATATATAATAGCCATAATTAATTTTTAACCCAATTTAACAATTTTCTTCACTAGAAAAATCATAATAAATCCACATTAATTCAGAAAATTATGAAACTTGAAACCCATCCCTAAAATAATATTTCTGACCTTATCTCAAAATCGCAAGGCATTTGGATGTCATTTGATTGGTTTTTCAAATCAAAACTTGTCATAAAAATCTATATGAACAACATAATTCATCAACAACCATATATATCTATTTATCATTCAATATATGGCAATAAACTTTGCAAACCATATACGGATCTGATCTAGAACCAAAAACAATAAAATATGAGATGTAACCTATTATTCACCTTTAGCTTGTGATTAAGGAATTTGAGATTTGCTTCTTGAATTAGATTGATTAAGCTTCCTTCTTTTGATTCTTGCTTAATTTCCTCTTGCTTTCCCCTAATGGTGGTTGGCCTCTTCTTGGTTTAGTTTTTAGTTTGTGAACATGTAAAATGAAAGTGGCTTAATGGTTTAGGGTATAAGAATATATCTTATTCCAATTTTTCCCTTATCTATTTCCCTATCTATTTCATGTTTATTCTCTCTTGTTCATTGTTTAATTTGTCACGGCTACCCATCACTATTCAAATCTCAATTCCCTTAATCATTTATATTATTTTATTTTATTTAACTAATTAAATATCCTAAATAATGTTAACCAAAATTAGGGTTGTTGCAGAATTGGAACTAAACTAGATACCATATAGAGCCACGTTTGAAGGATAAGTAGAAGTGGCATTGTTAAATTCACTTAACGAAGATGTAATTAAAGAGGAGGAGCCCAAGAAGGAGGAGACCCAGCAATAGGGTAAGCGTAAGGGAAATGGACCCCAAGGAGGCATGAATAAGAAACAAATGAACATTTATAAGAGGATTAAGATGAAGGGTCGTATCTCAAAAGATTATAGAGTAAGTATATCAAAGATCAAGTGTCATGACCGCAATCGATTCGGCCGCATAGAGAAGGATTGCCCAAGCACGTTGAAGGGAGAACAAATAGTGAAAGCCTATGCACTGAAAGTGGTCCCAAGTGTAAGTATACCACCGGTTGCTTATAAGGAATGGGAGCAGACCATTATTGGTGGTGAATCATTAATTTTGATATTGAATGTCATAATAGAAATTTATATAGTAAATCTTAAATGGTGCATGAATATATTTTGGCCAAATTCGTCCAAAGGATCAACCCATCTATTTTATGATTTTCCATGACTTGAAATTGGTTATGCTTTGTAGAGTCCTTAAGTGACACATATGTAGTAAGTCTTTTGGGTATGGATTTATTGAGTATAGATTGGATGACTCATTATGGGTAGACGTTGGATGGAGATGAGAATGTGGATCAGATGAGGAGTAGTGGATTAGGCACGATCTTGTCATATGTTGTGATCCGGATAGTCCCACGATGATGAGTTATTGTCCATCCTATAACATAAGAATCTCATACACCTTTGTCAAAGATTTCGATCTTCCCCTCCAAATCAATAAAAATCAGGCCCGTTGACATGCCACTTAGGCATATGACTCTAGAAGGGAGTCGGGAGTTGGATAGGAGAATTTTGAGTTAAAACAAGGAGATTTGGTCAGAGAGAAGTATGTCTAAATTTATTTTGTTGAAACAACATAGAAAGGAGGTGTTAACCTAGTAATAAATTAAATGTGTTAAGATAGTAAATGGGTTGAGATTTATATGAAGGAGATTGGACCGAAGTTATAATTGTAAGATATTGGAAGTTTTGAAGATGCAGTTAAAATAGAGTTTCGCTTTTAGAAAGATGGATAGTAAAAGAGGTTGGTGGTATCTAAATTTCAATTGATTTGATCCCATTAGTCAATTGATTGAAAATTAATTAAGATGTAGATGGAATTTGTATATGAAGGACTTGGAGTTTATTATTCGATGCGGTCCCGATGACCCATTTTGATGTTACTATGTAAAATGGCTCGGCGATCGGTCGATAGTATAGATTTTGAAATGATTGACATTCACTTTCTTTTGTTCTATATCATTGCGGTATTGATCAGAGATGGTTGTGAATGAAATTAAAATGCTTTGTTGTTGACATTGCTAGTGTAGGTAGATTTGATTGCATTATGGATGGGTGTCGTTGATCCAATGTTGTGGGTAACATTACACCACACATGTTTGTTTGATGCACTATAATGTTGTCTATGGATAGGTGTCACTAATGCGACATTGCGGATAACATTACACTACATGTGTTTGTTTAGACTTGAGAAATTATATAGTACTAGGAAATGAGATTTTCGTCCTACCATATACACTTTGATGCGGTATTTATAAGATGATGGTACTTGAGTTGTCGTCGCAACTGCAAGTAAGCTGTTCATGGTTAGACTGAGATAATATAGAGTTTTCCTAGTCAAAGGATATATTTCAATACTAAGATGTGACATGAGTTCGGTACCACGATCACTATGCTAGGACATTATTCGATTTTGATGTTCCTGGACATGCTTTACAAGTAAGATGCCATTTATATTTTTGAATTATGTTTATTGGATTGATATGGCAAGACACCATCCTATATTGAGTAGTCTCATCCATAATACTATAGAAATAAAATGGTACAAAGCTATACTTGGGGGTGATACCACTAGGGTTTGTATAAAGGAAATATTAAATTTGGTATTTTTGAACTTGTATGGCATCTTGAGTTAAGCTGATGTTAGGATTTATCTAAGAAGATATTAACGATGATTAAAAAGTATATATTAAGGAAATGTAAACAAGTAGTATCTTGATATGGAGAGGTATTGCAACCAGTCTGTTCCGTAGTGAGTGAAATGAGTAAATTAAAAAAAATCCTTATTTGGATCTTAATGGGCCCGTGGAGTCTATTAACTAGCATTAGATCCAATCAAATTATTTAATAAAACATATTTTATTTGAATAATATTTTTATTTTATTATTATTTAATTAATCAACTTAAATATATTTAGTGTGAATATACATTCAAGGGAGGTAAAAGAGGGAATGGTTGACCATAGATGAATTAATCAATTGAATCAAATTCAATCAAATAAAAAGGAAGGTTTCGTTTCATTTAGAGAATGAAACCTTTTCATTTCTCTCTCTTAAAACTCTCCTTTAATTTTGGATCCAACAATTAGATGACATCCTTCCATGTGTGGCCAAACAAATAATTATTTATATATGGACTGCTACATCTGATATGTATACATACATTTATCAATAATATACATAGGGTATAGCATGATGATATGACAAGCAGTAACAAATTAATATAATATGTGTAAATATTGGGATTTATATCTTCCATGTATATATTTGCCATATATATATAACCTTAATTTAATTTTAGTAAAGATACAAAGATATAAATAGAAGATATTTCTAAAAATATACCCTAATAACATAAAGGTTGAATTGGCAATATCTAACATTGGTTGATTGTGTCAAATTTACAAATTCAAAATTGTAGATTAAAAAATATGAATTTGACTTGTAGAATATATTCAAATTCAGATCCGGATTAACTTAGCTAATGTAAAATATCTCTAATTGACTTTGTATTAATATTATAATACACACACACACACACATGTAATAATAAGATCAATTAATTTTATATACACAGACATGTAAACATACATGCATACATACATATATGCATACATACACACATACACAAACACACATATAAATTACATAAACTAACCTTTTGCAAAATACCCTTTTTGAGAACAACCAAAAGTTCGAAGTCGGTATACATATGTTAAGTTAAATAAGAGATCGATGAATATTACATTTCTAAACGATCAAAATTTAAAATCAAATAGTTAAAATATAGAAATTGTGAACTATAGTTAGAAAGCTATTACATGTTTATTAAAAAGATATCCACCATTTAAAACATATATGTATTTTAATTTTAATCTATTAAATCAAACCAGATAAATCAATTTGTTGTATAAAATGAAACATTAATTCCAAATTAATATGAGGCAACAATACATACATAAATTTATGATTAGAATGATAAAACTAATATATGTAAATCTAAATTTAGGATGTACCTTGTAGATATGGCTTATTATTGATGTAATATCCCCTATATTAAGGCTTGAAAATAGATACTATTGATGTTGTAGTCATCCTTAGAATTATTTTTCAATGACAAATTAAGATCAATTATTGTATCATTAATATCAAGAGCAGAAGAATTTACAAATTTTAACAAAACAATTTTATTCATTAATTTGCAAATTCATTACATTCCAATTACATTACAAAACCCCACGATTACATCGTTCGGTTAAAATATATAATTACAAATATAGTTTCAAGAGAAACATATGAAGATGCCTACTTAGATGGTCGGAATCATAACTACCTAGATGGTTATAAACTCCATAATTACATACATTCAACAATAAAAAAAAGTATTTAAAACTACATAGTGGAAATAAACTCTAAATAATAGCTTGCCTGTTGCATGTCTTCGAAAGCTTATTCGTCTAAACTTGAAATACCTTACTCTCAACTTACCCAATTTTAATGCAGTACCGTAGAGTATAGAGGGAAAATCAAAATCTTTGGGTAAAACAAAGAATTCAAATGTGAATAATATTATTCTATCTCGGACTAAAAAGATAATTGGTGAGACCATGCTACTGAAGCATGGAACGAGTTTCCCCTCACTAATATCTTATCAAAAAAATATGTCAATCATAATGTAATGACCCGTATTTTACGTATCGAAGGGTCGTAAACTATTATTTTTAAATTCATATTGGGTCTTATAACACTATAACTTTATAGGATGTTGAGTAGTGATATTTCTGACCCCAAGAAATTTTATCAGACGATTTCACCTCTGAAAACTTTTAACGGTTATAACTTTTGATAGAAGCCGAGTTAGCATCTAGGACCACTTATATTGAAAAGATATGATGGTTTCCCTTTTCGTAGAGTGGTCATAATATCCATTTGGACTTCCTAACTAGGAGATATGACTGTTTGAAGTTTGACAATTTTTGGAACAGTGTAGTGGGTAATTAGTGAGATAAGGAAGATGCCCAATAATGCATTGTTTAAGGGTTACATTGGCTGAAATAAACATCCCCAAATCATTTTACCATCTCCCAGATAGATCTAAACCTCCATTAACTCATTTCTCACCCAAAACCTTCTCTTTTCTCCTCCAGATCAAGTCTAAATCATATATCAAGGGTAAATTAGCAAGGGGATCAGTTTGAGATTTTCATATCTATATTTTTAGAAAGAAAAATAGGGGCTTGGCTGTTCTTTTTAGATTGGCCTCGATTTTCATGCAAAACTTGGATTTTGAAGGGTTTGATGAGTGATTTATCATCTCTCATCTTATTATATATGTATTGGGTTTTAACTTGTTTTGGATCTATTTTAAAGTTACAATCATGTTTTATTGTTGTTTTAAAGTCCTACCTATAGTAAAAACGTGAATAAATGGATTTTTAGTGTTCAAATCATGTTATTTGGATGTATGATTGTTGTGATATACGTTATGCTATGTTGTAGATACATTGTATGATGATTTCTATGATTGGTTGTGTCATTTGGATGTTTAATTTTGTTTGATTTATGTGTGGTGTTTGTTTGTATGCTTGAATGGTTAAAATGCTCATCGGAGCAAAATATAGGTAGGAACCGTGAAACCGAACTTCAATGGATAGACCTTAGGATGTTGGAAGTTGCATCGATGGGTATGGAATGCATGTGGGTCGAAGAACGGAGCGTAGTAGTTAAATCGATGTGAAATTGGAAATTTGAGCTACTACAACAAATCTGCTCGGTAGTGCTTCATGGCGTGCTTTAGTCCAGTAGAGGTTTTTCTCGGGCTTAGCTTCGGGCCAGCATGGGGAAGAACCAGACAAGAAACGCAGTTCAGTAGCGCTATTGTTTAGGGGCCGAACAGGAAATGTGGTTCGATGTTGCTTTTGTGTCATGCTCGAGAAAGAGAGATGTTTGCTTCGGTCGGCACCCGAGCAAGGAATACGATTCAATCTTTTTAGAGGAACTTTGAGTCGAGAAACTGGTTGCTCCCGGTCTCTCTATGGGTTGCTCCGAGTTCGGTTGGAAGGGTTACTCTAATAGAAATGGGGTTTTGGGGATTTTTGGCCTTGGCGAGGTGGTATATTGGGATTTCTTCAGGACTTGTTTCGGGGTCTTGTGGGTATTGTGGAGTGAGGAAGATGACTCCAAAAGACTCGGGATAGTCTTGGATTTCGTGTGGCGACTAGTAAAGCGATGGCGTAGTGCTTCGATAAGATGACGGCCACAATGATTTCGAAACTTCGGTACGATAGCCGAGGTATCTAGAGGCGTTCTAAGGTGGGGACTCAATGTGGCGAGTGACTATGGCATCTGTTAGTGGACCGAAAGGACAAGTTTTGCGTGATAGCTCGTGGAGTAAAACATAAGGTTGTGATGCTCATGAGTGGGACACGGTAGTCTATTTGTACCCAGGGTGGTCTGCGTGTACCCACATTGTTGGATGTCTGCATGTGTCCGGTCCATAGCCATCTGTGTGGCACTATGGGCATGGGTTGAGCATCTATGAGGTAGTTCTACGGTTGATAGGTGTTTTAAGGGATCGATGGATAACTCTGAGGTTGTGATGCTTGTTAGTGGGATAGTGTTATCTACGTGCACCCATATTTTTGGACGTCTGCATGTGTCTAGTCCCTAGCCATCTGTGTGGGCATGAGTTGAGCAACTACAGCGTTGAGTAGTCACTGATCATCTAATGGGTCATAAGATTTATTGTATACCCAAGGGCACTTGAGTGGGAGATGCAAGGATGTATGGTGGATGATGTGTTTATTGTGTGCTTGATATGTTGTGTGACACTCCTATCCTCATATTTTCCACATATGACAGTAGTTTAGTATATATTGTGTTTATGTGCTAACTCTTTAGATGTAGGTATGAGACAGGTATGGCTCTACATACCTTATGCCCTTATTTCCATATATGGTTTTTATAGTATTTTAAGATGATGTATCGCTCACACCGGACTATTGTCTGATCTGATATTTTATGTTTTGCTTCTTATTATCTCGGGTACTCTTAAATGAGTAGATTTGGGAGAACGGGTTTGGATAGTACAAGGAGCTATATGAGTACGAGTAGTAGGCTATGCTTTCATATATTATACTTGGAGCTTACTATCGCCTATATTTCACTGTGCGGTACTGTGGAGCTATGACGCGACTTGTACTACTTTAGAGATAGTTGTGGAATTTATTTTGGAGATTGGGATGTATAAACTCTATTATTTTTGTTTTATATAACTATGATGAACCGATGTACTCTGATTATTCTAGTTCACTTAGTTGTATTCTGTCTCGCCTGTTTTACGTCTATTTGATTATTATATTTTGTCTATACGATGTGAGATGTTCTACAGGTTCTTTGTTTGGATTTTCTCTACTTTACACCTTTGGTAATCGCCTTTCATCGGTTGGGTATCTCCATAGTGCACTCTGCAAATATATCGGGCACTGGAGGTGTAGGTCTGTCATCACATTTGGTATTAGAGCTTAGGTTACATATACAACCTTAGTTGATACTTGGTTCCATGCAACACCCCGTAAAATTAATGATAATCAATAAATATTAATAAGGCTCCAAAAAATAAATTTGAGCAAACAACATAATTTGGCCACGAAACTTGCACCACTGCATTCGTGGTGATTTTCTGAACAACTTTTATATTTGGATTTTTAGGATCGGAGATCTAACAAAAAATTTATTGGAGTTTGAAGTATACAGAGCGAAAATAAATAAAAACAAAAAAGGAAATAAATATTAATTAATATTGGACCCCACCGGTCGCCCCCCTCCTTGGGTCAGTCGACTGCTAGCGGTAGACCGCCCATAGAGGAGCGGTCGATCGGCCGTATGGTGGGGGCAAGTGTTTGTACCTTGGCCAAACGACTCGGATTTAATTATTTTAATCTAATGGCTACGATTGATTTGAGTGCCTATAAATACATGCCTAATCCCTCACTTTTCTTCTCATATTTTCTGATTAAAGCAGCGAAGCTCTACCATTTTCTCTTCTCAGTTATTTTTATTAATTATAAATTATAAAATATTATATATATAATCGGAGAAGGGCATAAAATAAAAGAGAAGAAGAGAAGAAGCGAATCAATACTGCAGAAAAAGGTAAATTTCTAAAGTTATAAATCTATTTTCCCCTTAATCCCAAATCTCTTCTCAGGTCTATAATTCTAATAGTATTTGTATACATTGTTATACATATTCTTTTGGATTAGAATGGAAAAGGAGTCAAGTAAAGGAATGGATTCAGATTTAGGAGATTTGGAAAGCTAGAAAGGTGAGTAGGAAATTATATAATTTAATTATAACATTGAAATTTATACCGTTGAATTTTATTTAGTTATTATGCTTATATAAGATCTGATGAGTTGTAGGCTTAAAACAAACGTATATGATTATTGCATGCATATTCTATAAAATAGGTAATTGGAATAGGAATAGTATGTACAGCCTAATTTGGAAATTTGAAATCAATCCCAAATATTTATTATTGTAGAATGTTTATAAAGTTGTGTAGCTTATTCTAGATTTATAATTTGGTTGTACATTAGGTTGCCCTAATGACTTCGAATGTGAATTTCTATGTTTTAATTTATTGGAAGTTGGGTATAATTTAATTGTATATATTCCCATTTAATTTCCATAAACTATCCAATTCCAAAAATATGTACAAAAAGCGTGCCGTTTGAATTAACAAGGAATATACCAAGAAGGAAAGAGATGTGTAAATTATGGATATTCTTCTCCGTAGTTTGCATTGTCTATTTCAATATAAAAGAAAAGAAATAATTCCTTGTAATTCAAACGAAGCAAAGTCTCAATTTTGGGTAATTTATGGAAAGTTATAACGGTTATCCTTTTAGGAAGGGCAGCTCGATAAATTAAAATGTGGAAAGGAATTTTCTAGTTTAGGAATTAATAGTCAGAAATAAGAATATATATATATAAGTATAACCGTGCTTATCAATTAAAAATAAATATATATAGCATATTTACGACGATATTCGTATTAGTTATTAATAGCATAGTAATTATAGGAATAGGAGGTTGAAAAACGAAGGAATAGTAATTCCAAAATTTAGGGACAATAACTACAAATTTAATGGGCAATAAATTTGTAGTTAATAGATTAAAGGAATTAAATAGGGACTAATTAGAGAATTTGACATAGCATTTATGACAAAATGGAATAAGCATAATAGGTGGATTTTGAAATGAGTAAATAAACATCATTAGAGATTGTCCAATTCTGATATTAATGACTATTTATTACGGACAATTGATATTTATTAGACATAGAAAGAAACAAGGAAACCAAAGCCTAAGCGTATAATATAGGAATAATTATGTAGCGAAAAAGTAAGTATTAATACTATTAAACACACTTAGAAGGCAATATAATTTTCATAATAGGGAATTATATAGCTTCAATTATATGTTTAGAATGAGCATAAATCAATGGGCCTAGCCCAACGCCTAGGCTTTCGGTGATCGGTTTGGTTTAGTAAGTTGGGATGCGTGATCAGTAGAGTTACACAACAGAATTCTGCCCTTTATTTAGAGGTTAACAGTAGTTGTGTATACTTACTACTGATGTGAGATATCTCCAACCATAGGACTCGTGAGAAAGGGATATGCATTGAACCTGCTTCTGGGTCAGAGGTAACAAGTAGCTATTGTAGGGTCTGCCTCCTTCCTACATAGAAACTATTAAATGGTCGGGGATATCGGTTAGACACGGTAGTGAGAAGTCTCGGGAGGGGTCCGCTTTAAGGTCAAGGTATTAAGTAGCTATTATATGGTCCGCCTCTTCCTATAAAGAAGTATTAAGTGGCCAGATAAGATTCCATGCGATGTCAGCTTGGAACTACCAGAGAGGGGTCCACTTTGGGTTGTGTATTAAATGATAGAGAACTGACCAGGATATAGGTATTAAATGGTTAGAGTCTGCCTAATTCCCATTAAAGAATTATTAAGTGGTTTGGGTACTTCCCCTCACATTGTTAGGACATAAATGATAGTAGTTACATGGGATTAGGAAGGGCCTTCGACCTACAGTTGAGGGTAAGTGCAACGACCAATATTCTACATATCAGAGGATTCTAGAATATTAATATTATTTTTGTATAAGGTTGTATGATTATATGGTTTTGAGAAATGGCTACTAGATCCATTTTCCATCCGTAAGAATTTCTATTGGATGATTTTGACCCTGAAAATCGTATATGGCCTATAACTTTCGATAGGAGCTAGATTGGGGTCTGAAACTACTACTAGTAGATTGGGATGATGGTTTCTCTATTAGTAGAGTGGTCATAGTAGGAAAACGGGCTTACTGTTACGAAGTTAGGGAGTTATGGATGTTTGAAGTTTCACTTCATTTTAAACAGCTTAACGGGTAATTAAGGTTAATTGTTAGGCCCAAAGCCCATTTCAGGATTAGCATGAGGTTAAGGCTTATAGGACTTCTCTCCATCACTTCATACTTCCCAAAAATAAAGAGAATCCTCCATTAACCATCTTCTTAGCCAAAAAGTTGCCATAATCCCTACTTTAATTAGCCAAAACTTGTCACTATAGGAAGATTAGCGAGATTAGCACTTTGGATTATGCATTCGCAGCTGGAGATCCGCTTGAAGCTACTATTCATTCTTGCATTTCGTGTCTATTTGGTTTGCTTTGGATTGCTTGGGTTTTAGGTGATTAGTTTAAGCCTTTACTCCCTAATTAGCCACTACTAAACGTTTAACAATGTTTTTAAATGATTTTTAAAATCTAAAATATGTTTTAAACCTTCTTAAATAACATATGAAAATTTCATACAATTTGGAAAAGTTTATAAGTTCATGTTCTTATGGATCTCCTTTGTTCTTATGGATACTACCCTTAGACACTACACCATAGATAGGATTTTGGCGCAACCTTAGGCGGCACTTTTGATACGGCTATAAGCCGTACCAAATTTTAATACGGCTTATAGCCGTATCTATATTATTTAATACGGCTGTAAGCCGTATTAATATTTGATACGGCTTATAGCCGTATCAAAATCTGTGCCTCTTTTCGTGGGAAAATTTTCCCCAAAACGCACACCCTCCCTCCTTTTTTTTATTTCCAGCTTTCATTTTTTTAATATGGCTTATTTAGGGTTGACGATCTTCTCGAATTCTATCACTGCTCTCAGGTAACCTCGATCGATCGAACGTAGCTTTGACGTCGTCCATCAGAGCCTTCCACGTCTTCTCGAATTCGATCACTGCTCTCAGGTAACCTCGCTTTGTATTTGTTAGTGCCTCTTTAACAACACCGTACCTAATTCTATTACCTTGCTGCATTCTAGTATCAAACAAAATCATGATTCATTTTGCTGCATGTTATATATATCGCTAGTAAGATTGTTTAAGTTTTGTCTTTTGTTTCTAGTGACCAAATCATGTGGACAATCTTCCAGTGATCTAAATGATTGTGAAATCGAATATTGATTTTAGGACGGGAATAAATGCATTTGATAGTGTTTTTAGACTGTAACCAAGAAATTCTGACATTTTAAGATGTCCGAACCTTTCAAATTATGAAAATCCTATTTTTTATTCAGTGTTTAGGCTACTGCTGTGTTGTCAAACTCTGTAACCTTGATGTTCTTTCTTTGCAGTGTTATTGAAATGTTGAGCATGAACTTTAGGTTAGCATTTTAAATTGGTGTTTGAGCGTGGGTATATGAAACTGATTACGATTTCAGCTATGTTAGTGTTTAATTTGAGAATTGGATATAAATTTATGAGATGAGATGCTTAATTCCGACTATAGAGTATGATGTATGCAGTGCTTGATTAAGCTGTAGACTTGCACAACTAGATTAAAAGAATGCTGAATTCGTTGTTTATCTTATTTGAAAACTGTAAGTGACATAAAGTGAAACTGCTCTTCTTAGTATAGTTTAATAATTAATTTGAACAGGAGCAGGTCTGCAATTATAAATCGACGCCAATACAGCAAGAATCCAAATTAAAATGATAAAAGTCGAATTCAAGTAGTTCAAAATAAGCAACCATCATTATGTAATTATGATGCGTTGTGGATAAATTATGATATGATTTTGGTCATATGCTGCATCGACTAATTAATGTTGCAAGTATACCATGTCTAATAAAATAGTCAATCTTATGCTATTTTGTATTATTTTGATCTCCTTGCATAATTTACAGCTTGGTGCTAATGTTGTATATGGTTCTGACATTGTATATGGTTTTGACATTGTTGTATAAGTGGATAAAATTATTGTTAATGGCGCAAGCCAAGTATCAGGAGAGGGGTAATGCATAGACATTACTCCGGTGCTACAAAATAGCGCCGTTGTAATGGCTAATTTTTTGGAAACAGTTTGGTGCTAATGTTGAGAATTGTTAATAACACGTACAATCAAATCAAACTTCGATTATACTAGTCTCTCTTAATATGCTTTTTGTATAAAGATATTTTTTACGCATGTAAATGGTTGCCAAAGAATTTATCGAACTGATATCATGATAGCGACTGACGTCTGAGCGTTTAAATTTTAATTTGTAACCTTCTGCCATTCATCATGTAAGGATGGCCTATTACTATTTTTGGATTTTTGCATGCGGGGCATGAGGTGATTGTACTAGTTATTTTGTCTTTCAAATGTGGAGCGTGCGGCTTAATACTAATTATTTAGCCTTGCACACAAGGACTGTGTACCGTTTTTACTAATTATTTTGTTTTGCATGCACGGAGCGCGGAGCGCATGCTGTTTGCACTCCTAAGTATTAATTTGTGTATATTGCACAGTGTAATCAATAAGTCAAAGATAGCGTAAACCTAGACACTTCTTGACAGCATTGCTCATAAACTTAACAGCAGGCTACAACTTATGCATTTTAGGCACACCAGTATCTGTGTGTGAAATTTTGAATGATAAAATTTTGGTACATAATATCATGTTGGATGTGCATACAAATATATATATATTTTAAAAAAAATCCTTTTATTCTCTGAAGCAATATTCTGAAGAACAAGTTTTAACTTAAATTTATTTGATAAGCGAACACACGTTACATGCTTAACCCGTAATATCTCTATTTGAGTTCTTAAACAAAATAGATATATATGATGGATGAATTTCAATGGTGAAAAAGAAACTCTACGCCACAAAATTCCGTTATGTTAATTGTCACATGACATTTTAGTGCATCTTCTTTCATTAAGTATTTTTTGATTGAAATAAAAAAAAGAGGGGATAGTATTCTTGTTTAAGCTATTATTGACTCTCTGATTAGTTTGAAATGAGCAAATCTGGAAGGCTTCAAGTCTTTGACAAATATTATTCGAGTACTAACCCGATTATTTGCCCAATTAGCAGAGAGAATAACATGCAGTGAAATTTTGTGAGTAGCTTATTTTTTTACTCTATTACTTTTAAAATAGAGACAGAAGAAAACCATTATGACAAAGTTTTAGCCTTCAATTAGACAGTCAGATGCTAAGGACCATACATTTCCAAGATTTGATAAATGAACTTGTTATAAGTGGCTGAAGTTGTAGTAGTTAAGAAGCAAAAGTTTGAGTTCTTTATAGATATTGAAATGTCATCTTTTACTTGCATATTAATAGAGAGAGTATGTCAGATTGTCATCCTATTTAATTCTCATTATGTGCTGAAGCCAGAGAAATTGAGTTCTGAACCTCTTGCATAACCATAAAAAGCATCATCAGTGATGCATCATTAGTGAAACATTAAGAGAGATAATTCGATGTACAAATGAATGGCAGATTGTCATAGTTTAAAAGCATAATGAGAATTAGAAAATGAATATGTGTTGTATATAGAAAAGAAGTAATTTACTATAGTAACATCTTTTCCATCCAAAAAAGAAAGAAAAAGAAAAAGCTACTTCAGATAATAAACGGAAATAAATAAGAATTGGTTTGTCAACATATGTACATAGTTACTACAATGTGATAGCACTATCTTGTTCTCATAAGAGGATCCAAATTCTTGAAGAAAAAGGTAAGAATTTAGATTCAATAAGCAATTGGTTCCATTTTAGTTGAGGATAAAGAACTCAGGCCAACAAAATTTCAAAGGCCGAACTATGCTGAACTGTATAGTTTGGACTTCTTAATAAACTGACTATGCTGAACTAGCAAAATGGCAATAGAAAAAAAATAACTATTATATTTAACAAGAATAATATAATTTAGTAAAGTTAAATATGTAGAATTAATCTTACAACAAATTTCTCAATATAATTTCAAAAATATTCTTTTCGAGCAGTTGGAACGAGGACCCATTGAAGGGCAAGTCTCATGTTCTGTTAAATATGATATAGGAGGGCAGTATGTCTTTCAGCATAGACAAACAATGGATAAATAAATCAGATCTAAGATCTACATACTATATAGACGGGGTGCAGAAGTTCATTAGTTTTGTTGAAGAAAACGGTGGTAAGAAAGGATTGTATTTATGCCCTTGCACCCGGTGCAAAAATATGTAGACGATCAAATTAGATGACATTCATTTTCATTTGCTTAGATGGGGTATTATCCAATCATATACAGCGTGGTATTTTCATGGGGAAAAAGGGCGGAGATGGAAAAACAGCAACCAGTTAGTCATGGCAGAACTACTGCTGAGTCTGAACATATTAGGATGGAAGATCTGGTCAATGATGCAGATAGATTTCATCATTTTCAACCTACTAATTCATTGCCTGATCATGCTAATGTTGGAGAGCAGTCTACTGATTATCCAGATTGGCAGGCTAATGAAAGTAAGAAGTATAAATCGCTTTTTGGTAGCATAAAAGAGCCACTATATCCTTCGTGTTCAAAAGGGATTACGAAGCTGTATGCCATTGTGAAACTGAATAGCTTGAAGACCCAATACAGCTTTTCAGATAATGGTATGACTGGACTTCTCGAACTAATAAAGGAGTTACTCCCCGAAGGTAACACGCTGCCGACAAAGTACTCCGACGTGAAGAAGATCATTAAGCAAGTTGGGATGAATTACAAAACATATGATGCATGCATCAATGATTGCATATTGTACTGGAAAGATGATGCGAACAAAGTTTCCTGTACAAATTGCAATGAACCAAAATATATGACATCATTAAACGAAGAGAGAAAATGCACTAAAGTACCTCGAAAGACATTAAGACATTTTCCTTTAATTTCTAGATTGAAGAGACTGTATACTGTACCATGGATGGCAGATGCGATGACCTAGCATGGTCGTGCCAAGTATGATCCAACCGTAATGCGTCATCCATGTAACACTTCTCAATGGAAAGTCACAGATTCATTTGATCAAACTTTTGCTACCGAGCCACGAAATATGAAGTCACATGATTACCATGTCATAATACAGCATTTGCTTCCGGTATTGCTTCAACATTCTTATCCACAACATAAGGATCTACGAAATGCTGTTCATCGTATTAGTTTATTCTTTAACATTTTGTGTTCAAAGGTGATCAATAGGGAACATCTTTTAAAAGCAAAGGCTAGCTTAGTAGAAGCAATGTGTGTTTTTGAAAAACATTTTCCACCTGCATTTTTTGATATCAGTGTCCACCTTATGGTTCATTTAGCCGATGAAGCGTTGATTTGTGGCCCTGTCAGATATAGATGGATGTATCCATTTGAACGGTAAATTTCTAATTTCAGTTATGCACATCATTATTTCATATAAATAGCTACCGTCTACAGTATATAATTGATCACATTTATAGGTTGATGAAAACATATAAAGGATATGTACGCAACAAAAGATACATTGAAGGGTGTATTGCAGAAGGATATATCGTACAAGAAGCTAGTCTTTACTGCATGGAATATATGCCAAACGGAGGTGATGGCAATCATAAACATACCCGCGAAGCGTTTTTAGACGAGGATGATGAGTTTGCTGGTGAGATACCTCTGGATAATGGTAAAGACATAACGTTAACCCAAGTGCAGTTTGAACAGGTGCGTAGATGGGTCCTTAATAAGTACGATGGATTGGATGAATGGAAGAAGTAAGTTCACGAACTTGTTTGGAATTTTAATTTTTTTAATTCAATTTATATATACATTTTGATATGTGTTTTTCGTAGGAGGTATAACTCCTATGTGAAAAGTACTAGATTTCAACCTAGAGGCAGGGCTACCACCGTGGAAGTAGTTCAAAGTTTTAATCTATGGTTACGTAATGAGGTTTAACTTCGTCTTAAGTATTTCATGTGTTTATAAGTGTGCAATACACCTTTGTGACCATGCTTTTTTACTTATTAAAATTTATGTAGCTGTTAAAGACCATCGATGTTGATCCAACTCTGTGGCGGTTAGTGCACGGGCCGAAGTTCATAACACGTAGTTATATGAAGTACCAAGTGAATGGATTTTCATTTTTCACGAAAAAGTACGAAGACCGTATGGTAACACAAAATAGCGGTGTAAGCATGAGAGCAATTACAAAATTTAGAGCGAGTGGCAAGGATAAAAATTATAAGGAAGCAGATACAACGTATTACGGAGTCATTTAACAGATACTTGAGTTGGATTACACTGACTTCAAACAAACAGTTTTTTATTGTGATTGGGTAAAAGTCGAGGATAAGGTCAATGGTTGCAAAATAGATCCCATTTCAAACCTCATTATGGTAAATTTAGGGAAATTGAAGAACAAAAATAACGTGAATGACGAGCCATTTATTCTTGCATCAGAAGCGAGTCAAGTTTTCTACTCAAAAGATTTAAAAAATAACGGATGGTCTGTGGTCTTGCATACACCAAAACGGTTGACTACAAATGTGGATGACATTGAGTTCCCTACCGTCTATCAATCAGCTTTTGAAGACAATGAAAAATTAGAAGACCTTACCAAATCCATATGTTAACTTATTAGTATTCGTACATCACATGATTGTGTGTCTGTATATTTTTAATTGCACGATTGTGTGTATGTATGGTTTTGAATATTTTATACATTCCAATGCAATTCCAGGTGTTGTCACTTAATAATTTTGTATGTGCAAGTGTGTTATATTATGGAGTGTTGACATTGATACATTGATACATGTATAATTATTATCGTGACTTATTAAAATAATTAGTAATATTATATTTTGCAGGAAACTATGTCAGAAAATCCACCATCTTCACATTCGTCATGTTCAGAGGCGAAGAAAGTTGATCAAAACTTACTTGGTATTCCGGTCTCAGATAACGCTGGAAAAATCGCTACTATGCTCGGTAAACTAGTAAGAGCTCATGTGCCGATATCATATATAAGTTAGAATAAAGTACCTGGAATATACAAGGACAACGTTTGGAACGAATTGGTGGTAAGTATCCTTATCTGTTTGACAACAACGTATCTAATTGATACATGAGATACGGCTTTTAGCCGTATCAAAATATTAAGCTCGGCATATTTTGCTATGGCTAAAAGCCGTATCTAATCTCATTAGATACGACTTTTAGCCGTATCAAAATATCGTTTATGGTGTAGTGAGATTTAGGATTCAAATTGATGTGTATGAATGAGTGTTTGTTAGGGCATATTGTATGCTATGATTGCTTGAATGTGTGATATTTGTTTGATTGAAAAAACTGATCGAATGGCAATTTAGAATAGGAATAGGTTAGGGACTGGTGCTGCTCGATCAGCATAAGCCCAAATTCCATGCGATCGATATGGGGTAACAAGGAAGGCTCTTAAAGGCACATTCCAAATTATCGTTTGGGGTTCGTATACTCAAGATATTGATGGATCGATGGTGAATTTAGGGGTTATGGATCAGTATTGGGTTGCTTCGAGGCATGCTTCAAGCCAATAGCTGGATCACTTCGAGTTTTATGGTGTTTGCTTCGGGTCGCTTAGTTATGTGCATGGATCACATGACGAGATGGATGGGAATCTCTAAGTGATGGATCGATATGGAGTTGCTCAAGCTATGCTCCGAGTCATATAGGGAATGGTTCGGGATTGCTTCGAGTTACGAACGGTCGCTTGAAGGCATGGGCTAGTGAAAGCCGAATTTTGGCTAAGTTAGGGATCGGTGCCCATGGATCGGTTCCGATCCATGGACATCGATCGGTATTGATGTTGGAATTATGTAGGAGCATGAAGGTAGATAGCCTAGTGTGTGAAGTGTGGGATCGGGGTAGTCATGGATCGGTGGTGGTGATTTGGCATAAGGGAGTTGGACTTCAAGTCTTCATGTGCTTGCTTTGAGTTTTCACATGCTTGCTTCGAGACGTGACTGGATTTGGCTCAAGTTTTGGGTGTGTGGTCAGTCAAACTTGTGACAAGCCAAATACTTACCCAAATATGGCTAAGTAAGGGGTTAGTACCGAACCATAGAGTTTGGTGGCAATTTCGACGGTGACGACCCATGATTTGATGAGCACGTGGAGCTAGACAGAGGATGGATAGGACGTCATATTCTTGTATTACTATGCTTGCTTATTTGCTATTCCGCTGCATAGCACTATGGAGCTTGCTAGTGCCTTTATTACCTGAAGATAGTTATTTATGAGATATTATTTGATGTATAAATCTATTTTTTATGTTGTATACTATATGGATCTGTGCCTCTGATTCTATGATTCATTCAACTATTTACTGTCTTGCATGTTTTATATCTGAATGTTTACTATTATATTTTATTCGATGCGTTGTGAGATATACGATAAGTTTTGTGTTTCTTTACTTTATTTACAACACTGACGGTCGTCCTACATCGATCGGGCACCGCTACAGCGCACTATACAGGTATATTGGGTGCTGGTGGTGTAGGGCGGTCATCACATTTGGTGTCAAGCTTAGGTTTCATAGTTTAACCCAAGGGATACCGTGATCCAGTAGGGATAGGATTGGAGTTCTCACCCTTGACTGGACTGCGAGTGTGTGTATGTGTATATATACATGAGAGCACATACTTGGTGTACATTTTGGTTTCCAAAAATATATAGTAGTATATAGTATATAAGTCGTACTGCATACACGAGTATTACTTAAGTGGAATTCCTTATAGGGAGGCTGACCGTCCTTATCACAGACTGAAGGATGAGTTATCAAACAAGAAATGCCTCTGGGAACACCGTCTCTAGAGTCAAAGAATGGGATGGCTCGGGAGCTGCTAATCTCGATTTGCAGACTATGTTTAATACCACGATGCAGAACATTCTACAAAATGCTCAAGTAGTTGCTAAACAAATGTTGTTGTTGATGGTGGTGCTCCAGTGCAGGTACCCATAGTCGATTTTGCCAAGCTGAACAAAAACTTTCCTAGTCTTGGTGGCAAACCGTTCCAAGGAACGAAGTTGGGGATGAAAGTGTAGGATTGCTTGACACATGCGAAAGGATATTCGATGACTTAGAGCTGAATGATGCTATAAGGAGGTGATTGGCTTCCCGACAGCTTCAAGGGCGAGCCATGAACTGGTGGAATGCTGTAAAGGTCGCTATTCCCAAGGACTGGTTCACATGAGACCAGTTTAAAGCCAGATTCGAAGAGAAGTTTATACCGATAGCTCAGAAGTCGGTCTTATTCCATAAGTTCATGGATTTGAAGCAAGAAGATATGACTATCTCTAAGTATGTTGCTGAGTTCGATGCTTTGTCGAAATATGGGATGTCCTTCATCGACACTCAATTAAAGAAGAATGAGAAGTTTATCATCGGCTTGGATGATTACTTGGGGGAGATGTCCGTAGGCCACATTGATGAGACTTTCGAGATGTTAGTCGAAAATGCCTCGAGAAATAAGAGGCTTTATCCAAAGCGGAGGGCTATTGTCTCTAAAGACGAGCCAAAGCCGCATTTGGATGGGGGAGGCAAGAAGAAGTGGAACAATAAAAGGAAGCAGTTTCAGAACAAAGGTGACCAAAAGAAAAGCAAGCCAACTCCAACTTGTTACAATTTCTTAGAGAAGGCTCACTATAGGTGAGACTGGAAGGCAGAGGGGAAGAAATGCTATAACTACAACAAGCTTGGGCACATTCAGAAGGACTGTCCAGAGCAACTGAAGCAGAAGCAGATGGTGAAAGCATATGCTATCAATCTCGTTTCGACTTTGTCGAATGCTTCATCAACGAAAGAGAAGGGGAAAAGCATCATTATCCAAGGTATGTTTCTCCTTTATGATGTTCCTATACAAGTTTTATTTTATACCAGGACTTCGTATTCCTTCATATCTAGTGACTTGGTAGATGGATTAGGATTGAGACCCGAAATTGTTGACCAAGCTTTGATTATGACGAACCCTGTGGAGGCTCCACTAGCCTATGTATAGTTTGTCGTAGTTTGGTCTTTTCGAGTCATGGATGTTCTTTTGATTGTGATTGCTTTATTTTAGATTTCATTGGGTTCGATATTATTTTGAGGGTGGACTGAATTCATAGATACGAAGTGATGGTGGATTGTGAGAAGTCATTGGTGATGATAGAGGTAGATGATGGGTAGACGGCAAAGTTAGGCTGCCTACCAGATGATGAGATGATGGTTAGCTTATTCGCTCATATCACATACGACGAGTTGCCATCAGTGCCTATTGCCAGGAAGTATCCGGACGTATTTGAGGAGGTGACCAGACTTCTGCCCCACAGAGAGATTAAGTTCCATATTGATTTAGTTAAAGATGTCAGATCGATAGTGATGCCTTTGAGGAGGATATCACCTAGAGAGCAGAGAGAGCTTGAGGTGTAAGTGAATGACCTATTACGATGAGGGATCATTCGCAGGAGTATTTCTGAGTAGTGAGCACCTATAACATTCACCACGAAGGCGGATGGTTCTCTTAGATTGTGTGTTGATTATTGTGAGCTGAATAATGTAACGAAGAAGAACAAGTACCACTTCCATGTATTGATGACTTATTCGATCAGCTTCATAGTGCTAGAGTATTTTCTCAGTTGAATCTTGCGATGGGATTTTACCAACTGAGAGTAGCAAAGGAGAGAGTGCCAATTTCAGTCTTTCATATGGTTTTATGAGTGGTTGGTATGTCGTTCGGGCTAACCAATGCGCTGGCATACTTTGTGTATCTCATGAATCGTGTTTTCAGGAGTCACCTAAATAAATTCTTTCTTGTGTTCGTCGATGATATTCTCGTCTACTCACGGACAGAGGAAGAACACAAGGCACGTTTGAGGATCATGCTTGAGGATTTGAGAGAGCACCGACTAAAAGGAAAGCTTTCGAAGCATCACTTCTGAAGGAGGAAAGTGAGATTTTTGGATCACGTTGTTTCTAAGAAAGGCATTGTCGTGGATCCTACAAAAGTCGCAACATTCAGGACTTCTCCAAATTAGCTATAACGACCCATATTCTTTAACGATGAGATATTTAAATATTTAATCATTAATTAAATAAAGGCCCAAAATATGATTTTTTGCATACGGTCGAATTAGGACTCGAGACCACTTCCGTTGAGTTCAGATTGGCATCGCGAATTAATGATGATATTTATACCATTGGACCCGAAAAAATGAGGTAATGTACATAGACGAGTTTCGTTGCAATCGGATGCGTCGTGTGATCTTACTGACTTAAAACGTACGACCATTTATTTGGGAATTTAATAAATGGAATAAAGTATTAATATAAATCCACCTCATCTTTCCCACCCTCTCTATTTCATTTATTGTTCCATTCCTGGAAAGAAAATCATGGCATCCTCTCAAATTCCATTCAAAAAATAAAATCAATTAATCCGCTCAACTATAAATTGCGAAACCAAATCTGTTGAGATCGTATGGATGAGATCATCACAATGACTAAGGTGGAATTTTGATCGACTGCGATTGGAGACGACGGCCTCTTCATGGTCGGATCTAGGGTTTGAGATCGCCGAAGATTTAGGCGACGATATGCAGATCTATGATTGTCATTGTGATTCTTGTACGAAGGAACATCTTTCTCGGAGTTTTGGCCATGTTCGATCATATGGATCAAAATGCTTTTGTTTTCTAGGTCGAGAGCATGTCCAGGTCGCGACTTAAAGGGGGCAGCCGGGCCTTGCTTCTTCGGGTCCGGGGCAGAGCTCATGCGTAGCGGAGTTCGTTGCAAATGACAACGCATCGATTCGTTGAGTATTAGCCGAGATATGGATGAGAGAAGGAAGTGGATTTTGGGTTTCATGGTGCATGACATGTACAGGCAATTTCAAATTGGGGAAGAGATATTAGCTAAGGTAATCAGCTTAATTAATTGTTTAGTTAAGTAATTTAATAATCTGATTCTTATATTGGCCATAGCTTTTGCATACGAGGTCCGTTTTGGATGCGGTTTCTTGCATTACACTCGTGATGGAGAGATCTACATTTCGGCAGTAATTTGGACAGCCTTTGTTGAGGTGAGTGATATTGTCTCTCACTATACTATGGTTGGTTGTATAGTATTGATTGACGTTCGAGAATAATTTTTGGTTTTGAAATGTGAATTTCTATACTAATATACCTACTAGATTTTTATAAAAGAAAATATAGGTATTTTAAAATGATTTTATAGAATCACATATTTTCCATCGATATGCCATTGTTAGAGAATTATTGGAATTAGGCTATTTTTGGTATGATTTCCCCATTGGTTGATATGGATGTATTAGACATGTTGTATGGATGTTATTTTGGATGTATGTATGGTTGTTGGTTGCATGGTTCCTTGTTTGGTTATTTTTGGTTGAAAAAGCTGATTAGCAGTGATCGGGTGTTAGGGGAATATCTTGCACGTTGGGGTTTCGCACATGCGACAACCTGACAAGCGAGATAAGTTGTGGATGAGGGTTAGGACACGTGTCGACAGGTTTGAGGTGGAATACGAGGCTTCAGACTTCAGGATGCATGAAGAACGTTTCCGTTTGGTTTGTACTTATCCCTTTTGGTTAAGTACAAAACCATGGTGGATGTTATTGACTCCTGTAGAGTTTTCAATGTCCATCACTATTGTTGACTGGCGATTTGGTCGATCTTTGGCTTGGACGTTGTGGAGATTTCATGGTGCGCGATTTGATGGTTTGTTCGTGCGACCGACTTAGAGTCTTGATGTTGTTACTCTACGGTGAGCGATTTAGATGGCGAGGCGATGATGTGATGCTTCGACATGAGAGTTGGTACTTCGAATGTTGGCTCGTGTTGGGAGAAGGTTTCGAGGTAGATAGTTTCAGGACTTTATAGATCATGCTGGAGGTGTTGGCTCATTCGCATCATGGAGGATGGCGATGTACATCATGATGGAAAGCCTTTTATCTTCAGTTTGTGGCTCGTAGGGGTAGCAGGTACCGAAGATTAGACACTCTGTATCTTCCATTTGTGGCTCGTGGGGGTAGAAGGAACCGAGGAGGCTCATTTTGGGAGTCGTGCAGTAGAGGAACATGGTAGGTTCCGAATAGTGGGAATTGTATTGAGCTAGTAGGGCTCGGATGGATGGGTTGTGCTAAGAAATCGATGATGACTCGAAGTATTTTCTGTTGTACTCGAAGTAGGGGTATAGTATAGTGGGGAAACCCATGGATTGATAGCAAGGATCTGTATACCCTAGACCCTTTGGGTCTAGTGTCTAGCTTTGGGTTGCAAGATACGAGAGTACAATGGAGAACCAGGATTTCCACTAGTCCCTGGTAGAAAGAAGGCTATACGAGTTAACATATATCTAGAGCACACTGGGTGATGGTTAGTATTGTTTGATGGATGCTATGTTTGCTATGGTTGCTTAACTAGCCACCTGTCACCCTAGGGATTTCACATGAGGTAGGTGTTGTGCATAGGGATACCTAGATACCCCGGACGGTTACTTAGTATGGAGTATGTATTTGGATGGAGATACCTAGGCACCTCAACAGATACTGAGTATGGAGTACCCTTTTTATGATGTTGTTGAGTAGCATGTTATCGATGTTATGTGTTGACTCTTTGGTTGTAGGGACATGTCAGGTATGATTCATATACCCTTTGTTCTGTATACTATATTGACTTTTATAGTATTTTAAGATTGTTTATCGCTCACACCAGACCGTTGTCTGATCCGAGGTCTTATACTTTGCTTCTTATTATCTCAGGTACTTCTAAATGAGTAGACTAGAGAGCTGGTGTGGATGACATATGAGTGCTACAGATGGACCCGCAGGAGGTGACATTTACTCATACTTATATTTGAGCTTTTATTGTATTTTTTGTTGTGTGACACTCTGGAGCCTTGACAGTGTTAGACTTACTATTATTAGAGACAGTGTATCAGTAGAGTTTATTTTCCAGTTGTATAAACTCTATTACTATGTTGTATAACTCTATGGATCTTCTACTGTGATGATTAGTCCACTTTGTTATTACTGTCTTAATTGTTTTATATATGTGCTGACTATTATATTTTATCTGATGCGATGTGAGTTATACAGCAGATTATTCGATTATTTGATGTTTTCTTTTTCTTATTTTCCATTCTCTTCTCTTTTATTTCCTCTTCTTTACTTCTTTTCTTTCCTTTGACAATCGTTTTGCATCATAGGTGCAGGACGGTCGTTACATTTGGTATCAGAGCTCTGGTTACATGATTAACCTGAGCTGATACCGCGATCCAGTAGAGATAGGGTAGGAGTTATTGCCTTAGACTGGATCTAGAGTGTGTATATACGAGTGAGTTCGTATTTGTTATAAATTTTGGTTTTCAAAACGATATAGTAGTATATATAGTATATAGTTGTGTTGCACACATGAGCACTATTGATGCAATTTTCTTTGTGAGAGACTGATCATTCTTGTTATAGAATAGGAATGATACAGCATGTGAGAAATACTGCTATTTACTCTATCTTCGTAGCTGCGGATTGGGCTAGATCGGGGTCACTAACCCTGGTTGATAGGATATGTTTATAGAGATGGTGTGAATCATTTTATGGAATGCCCAATTTTTTTGGATGGTTATGGTGCTCAAGTGCAAATGGCTAGAGTCAACTTTGCTGAGCTGTATAAAGACTACGGGAGTCTAGGAGTCGGCTATTGAAATGCAAGATTGGATGGTTACTTGCGAGAGGATCTTCGATGCTTGGAGTTAGATGACTCAGTGAGGTAGAAGTTAACCTCTAGGTAACTCCAGGGATGAACAATGAACTAGTAGAGTGCTTCTATAGCTTCAATTCCCAAGGATTGATTTACTTTGGATTAGTTTATAGTTCGCTTCGAAGAAGATTTATCTCGACTTTTCCAAAGTCGGTGTTGGTTAGGGAGTTCGCTGATTTGAAGTATGGCGATATGTTTGTGTCAGAATATATGGCCGAATTCATTATGCTATCGAAGTATGGTCTATTTTCTGTTGATACCCTATATATAAAGAAAGAAAGTTTAACATTGGTTGAGTGATCATCTTGGGAAGCGTAGCCATATTGACAAGAGCTTTGAGGAGATGATCGAGAAGGCTTGAGGATGAAAGAGGATGTACCTAGTATACAAGGGTTGTCCCGAACCAGTTGAGTAGGGATAAACCTTGAAAGCATATGCATTGATTGTCGTTTGCTCCATCGACGAAAGAGAAGGGAAATGGCATTACCATTTGAGATATGCTTTCCACTTATGACATTTCCATATGTGTTTTATTCGATGTTGAGGTTTCATATTCCTTCATATCTAGATTTGATAGAGATATTGGGATTGAGACTCGAGATGGTCAGCCGACCTTTGATTATGATGGGCATAGTCAGGGACTCAGCCAGCCTATACACGGTTTATTGAGACCTTGTCTTATCGAGTCATGGATGTTTGTTTATTTGCTATTGGTTTGTTTTGGGTTTGGTATTATAGTTTGGGAATGGACTGGCTGAAGGGGTACAGAATAGTAGTGGACAGTGAGAGGCTGTTGGTGACGATTGGGGTTGTGGAGGAGTGAATAGTAGTGATTGTCTACTTGTAGAGGATGGGGTTATAATTAGCTTTCTATATTTTCTCGATATTCCACATGATGAGTTGTCATCTATGCCTGTAGCTAGAGTGTCCGGACATATTCAATGAGATGACCGGATTACCACCATATAGGGATAGAATTCTGTATCGATCTGGTTAGAGGTGCTATACCAGTAATTGTGCCTTTAAGGCATATGATGCCTAAAGAGTAGGGGAAGTTAAAGGTGCAAGCAGATGATCTATTAAGATGATGGTTCATTCGTAGGATCATATTTTTATAGGATGCACCTATAGTGTTTGCCACAAGGGCGGATGGCTCTTTGGGATTGTTTGTTAGTTGTAGCGAGCTGAATGAGATGACGAACAAGTATCAAATCCTGTTATTAATGGCTTGTTCGATCGGCTCTATAGTGTGAGGATGTTCTCTTATTAAACCTTTCGATGGGGTTTTCACCAACTAAGAGTATTTAGAGAGAGTATCAATTAGAGCGTTTCGTATGCTACTTTGAGTTTTGATTGGTTGGTCATGCCATTCGGGCTAACCAATGTATCGGCATGCCTTATTGATCTCATGACCGTGTTTCGATGGGTCACATGAGTAAATCTGTGCTTGTGCTCATGGATGGTATTTTCGTGTACTCATGGACGAAAGAAGAGCACAAGGCACGATTGATGATTGTATTGTAGGTGTTGAGAAGACACCGATTGCCGATGAGGTTTTGGAGTATTACTTCTGGAGGGAAGTGAGATGCTTGGGTAACGTTATTTCAGAGTAGGATATCGCTGTAGATCTTGTAGTTATGGAAGTCCTGAATTTGAATAGACCCAAGGTTGCAGTGTCGTTGACCTATTCAATTATGGTTGTCACATGTTAGCCGACAACTGAAACTGCATGAGAGGAAGTGTGCGACTTTTTATTCAGAGTTGATGGCTATAAAGTTCGCTTTGGGGATTTGGAGGCATTGTCTATTAGGAGAGAGATTCGGTTGCTTAGTGATTCCACATCATTGGAGTATCTCTTCTCAGAGAAAGGTTTTGACCTTCGCCAGTAGCGATGGTTAGGGCTCTTAGCCTCCTATGACTTTGACATTTCCTATACATCCATAAAGGAAATGTAGTTATTGATGCTTCAAGTGGAAGACATACCAGGTTAAGATGATATTCCTAGAGTGGACATTGCTCGATACCACCGGTTATGACTTCAGAACTCGATAAGCTATAGCCAATGGTATGGCTCGTTTGACCGTCAGACCTACTTTGATTTTGTAGATCGGTACTAGTCAGAGGTGTTAGGCTAGACTTGTGGAGATTGTGGCTAAATTGGAAGAGCGAGTAGTGTTGGTAGAGGTGATGCAGTGCAGACCTGACCGAGTACATTGGTTCCGTATAAGTAAGAGACTGTTTGCTCTCGAGTAGCGGGAAAAAATATTTATAGGCTGCATCAATGGATCGTTGAGGATTGAGGATGGTAAGATAGCATTTGAGTCACAATCGATTGGTTGACAATATGCTAGGTTTGTATTCCTTAAGTCTAGTAGAATGGCATCCATATTTGTTGAGTTATACGTGGGATGGATAGTGTGATTCCATTGTGTGTCGGGAGCATTTTAAGTGGCCGAAACATGTTGTACGATAGTGGGTTTTGGGAGGACGTATAAGAGGCATTTGGGAATTTGGCATCGACTCGATTAGATGGCATCGAGACTGAACCAGGAACTTTGCGACCTCGTAGGCCTATTCGTATCGATAGATGTGATACGAAACAGGTTAGGAGGAGGACAGTGGAGTAGTAGAGGTTCGGTGGAATGAAAGTGAAGGCGATAGGATATAAGAGACCGAGAAGAGCATGACGATCGCTTATCTGGAGCTCTTTACTTGGTGAGCTTTCATTTTTATCATCGGCTTTCATATTGGATATCATATTTGATGTTTTTTACTAAATAGTTTAGTATTCCACATGCTAGGATAGGCATGGATGTTACTTTTTTATGTTTGATCTTATGTATGCATGTTGATTGTTAGCATTTGATATGGTAGCTTATGCCTATGTAATTGTTAGGCATACCGGATAATTATGGTTGGACATAGCATATTTATTTGAGACTAGCTATATATGATCTAGTATGTTTAAACATATGATGCACATATATCTTTGTTGTATTAGAATTTTTCTTGGACCTAGCCATGCAAAGGAGGTGCTGCCAAATTTTTCCAAAAACAAAAGGGCTTTTGATGGCCTATTGGTGAGAAGACAATCTCCTTCCTTTGTGATTTTGAGGACAAAATCTTTTTAAGGAAGGAAGAATGTAACAACCCATATTTTTTAATGATGAGATATTTAAATGATTGATTTAAATATTTAATCGTTAATTAACTAAAGGTCCAAAAATATGATTTTTTGCATATGACCGAATCAGGACTCGGACCACTTCCATTGAGTTTGACATTGCGAACTAAAATAAGTATATGGATATCTATATTTGAAGCTCGGATGATCCGATGGCCGAAACGATCTCGAAATGCGCTAAATTAGCATCCCAGGGTGTAGTCTCAGATAGCAACAAGATTTAAACCGTTGGATCCAGAAAAATGAGAAAATGTACGGAGATGAGTTTCGTTGCGATCGGAAGCGCCATGTGATCGTATAAACTCAAAACGTACGACCATTTATTTGAGAATTTAAATAGAGAGAATAAAATATTAATATAAATCCACCTCATCTTTCTCTCCTTCTCTATTTCATTTAATGTTTCATTCCAAGAAAGAAAAATCATGGCCTGCTCTCAAATTCCATTCAAAAAATAAAATCGATCAATCCACTCAACGATAAATTGCAAAACCAGATACGTTGAGATCGTATGGATGAGAGCTTCGCGATGATCATGGTGGAATTTTGATCGACTATGATTGGCGACATTGACCTCTTCATGGTCGGATCTAGGGTTTGAAATCGCTAGAGATTTAGTCAAAGTAGATGGATCCGAGATTGACGTTGCGATTCTTGTACGAAGGAGCTTCTTTCCCCAAGTTTTAGCCATGTTCGATCGTATGGATCAAAACGAGTTCATTTCCTGGGTTGAGAGCATGTCCATGTCACGACTTAAAGGGAGCAGCCGAGCCTTGCTTCTTTGGATTCGGGAGGAGCACATGCGTAGTAGAGTTCATTGCAATAGACGACGCATCGATTTGTTGAGTGGGCCGAGATATGAATGAGAGAAGGAAGTGGATTTTGGGTTTCATGGTGCACAACATGTACAGGAAATTTCAAATTGGGGAAGAGAGATTAGCTAAGGTAATTAGCTTAATTAATTTTTTAGTTAAGTAATTTAATAACCTAATTCTTATATTGGCCATATCTTTTGCATATGAGGTCCGTTTTGCATGTAGTTTCTTACATTGCACTCATGATGGAGAGACCTACATTTTGGCATTAGTTTTGATAATTTTGTTGAGGTGAGTGATATTATCTCTCACTATACTATGATCGGTTGTATAGTATTAGATTGACATTTGGGAATTATTTTTGGTTTTGAAATGTGATTTCCTATACTTATATACCTACCAGATTTTTATAAAAGAAAATAAAAGTATTTTAAAATGATTTATACATAATATCAAATATTTTCCATGGACATGCCATTGTTAGGGAATTATTAGATTTGGGCTATTTTTATATGATTTCCCATTGGTTGATGTGGAATTATTATACATGTTGTATGGATGTTATTTTGGATGTATGTATGGTTGTTGGTTGCATGGTTGCTTGTTTGGCTATTTGGCTTGTTTGGCTGTTTTGGTTGAAAACGCCGATTAGTGGTGATCAGGTGTTAGGGGAATATCTTGTACGTTGGGGTTTTGCACATGCGGAAATCTAACAAGCAAGATAAGTTGTAGAGGAGGGTTAGGATACTTGTCGATGGATCTGAGGTGGAAGACGAGGCTTCAGACTTCAAGATGGATGTTGGATGTTTTCGTTTGGTATGTACTTATCCATTTTGGTTAAGTATAAGACCAAGGTAGTTGGTATTGACTACTATAGAGTGGTCAATGTCCATCACTATTGTTGATTGGCGATTTGGTCGATCTTTGGTTTGGACATTATGGAGATTTCATGATGCGCGATTTGATGGTATGTTTAAGCGACCGACTTACAGTCTTGATATTGTTGCTCTACGTCGACCGATTTAGATGGAGAGGCGATGATGTGATGCTTCGACATGAGAGTTGGTACTTTTAATATTGGCTCGTGTTCGAAGTAGGTCTGAGGTAGATAGTTTTAGGACTCTGTAAATCATGTTGGAGGTGTTGGCTCGTTCGCATCATGGGGGAAGGCGATGTACAACATGATGGAAAGGTTGGTATCTTCAGTTTGTGGCTCGTGGGGATAGCAGGTATCGAAGATAGACACTTCTTATCTTTGGTTTGTGGCTCATGGGGGTAGAAGGTATCGAAGAGGCTCATTTTGGGATTCGTGGAGTGGAGGAACATGGTGGGTTCCAGATAGTGGAAATTGTATTGAGCTAGTAGAGCTCGGATGGATGTGTATGTGCTAAGGGATCGTTGATGACTTGAAGTGTTTTCTGTTGCACTCGAAGGAGGGGTATAGTATAGTGGGGACGCTCATGGATTGGTAGCGAGGATCCATATACCTTGGACCCTTTGGGTTTAGTGTTCAGCTTTGGGCTGCGAGACACGTATCCAACTTTGGGCTACGAGATACGAGAGTGCAACGGAGAACCGGGATTTCCACTAGTCCCTGGTAGAAAGGAGGCCATACGAGTTATCATATATCCAGAGCACACTGGATGACAGTTAGTATTGTTTGATGGATGTTATGTTTGCTATGGTTGCTTCACTGGCCACCTGCCATCCTAAGGATGTCACACGAGGTAGGTATTGTGCTTAGGGATACCTAGACACCCTGGACAGTTTACTTAGTATGGAGTAGGTATTGTGGATGGAGATACCTAGGGACCCCAACAGATACTGAGTACAGAGTACCCTTTTTATGATGTTGTTGAGTAGCATATTATCGATGTTATGTTCTGACTCTTTGGTTGCAGGGACAAGTCAAGTACGATTAGTATACACGCCATTCATTATATTATATCAAATTTTATAGTATTTTAAGATTGTTTATCGCTCACACCAGACTGTTATCTGACTCGAGATTTTATGCTTTGCTTCTTATTATCTCGGGTAATCTTAAATGAGTAGACTAGAGAGCAGGTATGGATGACTTATGGAGTTTTGCAGATGGACCAACATGAGGTAACATTTACTCATACTTATATTTGAGTTGTTATTGTATTCCGCTGTGTGACACTATGGAGCCTTGACAGTGTTTGACTTACTATTATTAGAGATAGTGTATCAGTTGAGTTTATTTTCCAGTTGTATAAACTCTATTACTGTGATGTATAACTCTTTTGATCTTGTACTCTGATGATTAGTTCACATTGTTACTACTGTCTCGACTGTTTTATATCTATGTTGACTATTATATTTTATCTGATGCAATGTGAGTTATACGGAAGATTATTCGGTTTTTTTGAGGTTTTTTTCTTTTTTCTTATTTTCTGTTCTCTTCTCTTCTATTTCCTCTTCTTTTCTTTCCTTTGACAACCATTCTGCATCGGAGGTGCAGGCGGTCGTTACATTTAATATCAGTTCTCGGGTAACATGATCAACATGAGTTGAAACCGTGATCCAGTAGAGTAGGGTAGAAGTTATTGACTTAGACTGGATCTAGAGTGTATGTATATACAAGGGAGTTCGTATTTGTTATAAATTTTGGTTTTCAAAACTATATAGTAGTGTATATATAGTGTATAGTTTTGTTGCACACACGAGCACTATTGATGCAATTTTTTTGTGAGAGACTGATCATCCTTATTATAGAATAGTAATGATACAACATGTGAGAAATACTATTATTGGCTCTGTCTTCGGAGTTGAGGATTAGGCAGGATCAGGGTCACTAACCCTGATTGATAGGATATGTTTGTAGAGATGGTGCGAATCATTTTCTAGAATGCCCAATTTATCCAAGATGGTTGTGGTGCTCAAGTGCAAATGGCTAGAGTCGACTTTGCCAAGCTGTATAAAGACTATGGGAGTCTAGGAGTTAGCTATTGATGTAGAGAGGCAAAGTTGTTTCATATGTTAGTCGACAACTGAAGCCATATGAGAAAAATACCTGACCCATGATTTAGAGTTAGCAACGATTGTGTTTGCATTGAAGATTTGGAGACACTATCTTTTGGAGAGTGCTTTGAGCTATTCACCGATCATAAATTCTTGAAGTACCATTTTTGCAGAAGGAACTTAACCTTTGCTAGCAGCGATGATTAGAGTTCTTAGTCTACTATGAATTTGATATTGCATATAGCCTGGGAAAATAGAATGTAGTTGTTGATGCATTAAGTAGGAGACATGCCAATTTGGGAGCTATGTTCCTAAAGTGGACATGGTCAGAGTATATTGCTGGTTATGATTTTCGATCGAGATGCGAGCTAGAGACAGAGATGTTGGCGTGCTTGACTATCAAACTTAATATGATTAAGCAGATTGGTACTAGTCAGAGGTCTGAAGAGATGAGATAGTATGGACTCGACCGAGACGGTTGGCTCCGTAAGGACAGGAGAATGTATGTTCCAGATGTTGATAGGTTGAGGGATGAGGTGCTATGAGAGTGCCATTATTCGAGATTGACTATTTATCCCGGTGGTATTAAGATGTACCATGATATGAGGCAGACCTTCTATTAGGAAGGGATAAAGAAAGACGTTGGGACATTCCTCTCAAAGTGTATGAACATCCAGTTGATTAAGGCAGAGCAGAAGAAGCCTAGTGATTTAATGCAACCGCTAGAAGTTCCCGAGAAGAAACGGAAGCAAGTATCGACTTATTTCATCGATGGACTGCTAAGGACTTGAGCAGGGTACCATGGCATTTGGGTCATAGTCGATCGATTGACCAAGAGTGCCGAATTTATACTCGTTAAGTCAAGTAGAATAGAAGCCAAACAGGCCGAGTTTTATGTGAAGTGAATAGTACGATTCCACAGTGTGCCAAAGAGCATTGTGAGTGACTGAGACCCGTTGTTCACTAGTGGGTTATGGAAGAGCTTACAAGAGGCGTTAAGGATGGAGCTGCACCTTGGCACAGCTTATCACCCTCAAACTGACGGCCAAACTGAGAGAGTGAATCGTATATTAGAGGATCTCTTATGGTCTTGTATACTCGTCTTTAAAGGCTCGTGAGACGATCACTTATATCTTATTAAATTCACATACAACAACAGTTATCAGTCCAACATCGGTATGGCTCTATTTGAGGCATTATATGGCCGACCGTGCAATGCTCCTTCATGTTGGTGGGAATTGAACGAGAAACTGATACTTAGGCTAGATATGATTAGAGAAACCTCAGAGAAGATCGAGATCATCCAGCAATGGATGAAAGCTTCTTAAGACAAATCGAAGCGATACGCTGATAAGAGACGTAGAGATCTAGAGTTCTCTATCAGTGATATGGTATTTTTCAAGATTCTCCATTTAAGAATGTAATTCGGTTCGGTAGTAAAGAAAAGTCGGCACCGAGACTTGTAGGTCCTTTTTTGATATTAGAGAAGATTAGGAACCTAGCTTATAGAGGCAACTTACCTCAAAGAATGGCGGGAGTGCATAATGTGTTCCATGTTTCTCACTTACGGAAATTTGTGCATGACTCGGGTGTAACTATCACAGTGAATCAACTAGATGATATCGAGGTTGAAACTAGATGCTTCGAGGCCTCGTCGGCCTATTCGTATCGTCGAACGTGATATGAAGCAGCTTACGGGGAAGACGGTGAAGCTGGTGAAGGTTCGATAGAGCAAAAGCGAAGGCGGTTGTACTTAGGAGACCAAGAAAAGCGTGATGACAGCTTATCCAGAGCTCTTTACTTGGTGAGACTTTTGGTTTATCGCTTTTGCTTTCACTTATGATATCATGAAGTATACCTTAGTATAGAGCCCTGCATGCAAGGATAAGTTTGAGCGTTTCCTTTTCCATTTGTTGTTGTGTATGCATGTTTGATGTGTGATGGTTGCATATGCTTGTATATGGTTGTTAGGATTGAGGGATGGCATTGTTGATTTTTGTTCAGGATTTTGGGGGCAAAACTCCTAAAGGGGAAGAATGTGACGACCTGTATTTTACATATCAGAGAATCATAGAATATTAATATTATTTGTGTACGGGGTCGTATTATTCTATGATTCTAGAAAATGACTACTAGATCCATTTTCCATCCTTATAATTTTTCGGATGATTCTAACTCTGAAAATCTTATATGGCCTATAACTTTTGATAGGGGCAAATTGGGGCCTGAAACCACTTCCACTAGATCAGGATGATGGTTTCTCTTTCTGTAGAGTGATCGTAATAGGAAAATGCACTTACTGTTAGGGAGTTATGGCTGTTTGAAGTTTCACGTGATTTTAAATAGCTTAATGGGTAACTAATGGGTTAATGATAAGGCCCAAAGCTCGTTTTAGGATTAGCATGATGTTAGGGCTTATGGGACTTGTCTCCACCACCTCACACTTCCCAAAAATAAAGATAATCCTCCATTAACCATCTTCTTAGCCAAAAAGTTACCATAATCCTTACTTTAATTAGCCAAAACTTGTCGTTAGAGGAAGATTAGCGAGATTAGCACTATGGATTGAGGATTCATAGTTGGAGATCATCTTGGAGCTACTGTTTATCCTTGGATATCGTGCCTATTGAGTTGACTTTGGATTGCTTGGGTTTTAGGTGATATGTTTAAGCCTTTGCTCACTAATTAGCCACTATTATACATTTGATGATGTTTTTAAATCATTTTCAAACTCTAAAATATGTTTTAAACCTTCATAAATAACATTTTGAATTTCAAATAATTTGGAAAAGTTTAGTAAATTCGTGTTCTTATGGATCTTCTTCATTCTTATGGATACTACTCTTAGATTTAGGATTCAAATTGATATGTATGAATGTGTTTGTTATGGCATATTGTATGTTATGATTTCTTGAATGTGTGATGTTTGTTTGGTTGAAAATGCCAATCGAATGGCGATTTGGAATAGGAATAGGTTGATCAGTGTTGATCGATCACCATAAGACCAAATTCCATGCGATCGATATGAGGCAACAAGGAAGACCTCATATGGACACTTTCAAATTTCAAGTCGTTTGAAGTTCATATGCTCAAGATATTGATGGGTCAATGGTGAATTTGGGCGTTATGGATCGGTATTGGGTTGCTTCGAGGCATGCTTCAAGCCAATGGATGGATCACTTCGAGTTTTATGGTGTTTGCTTCGGGTCGCTTAGGTATGTGCATGGATCGCGTGAAGAGATGGATGGGAATCTCTAAGTGATGGATCGGTATGGAGTTTCCCAAGTTATGCTCTGAGTCATATAAGGAATGGTTCATGATTGCTTCGAGTTACGAACGGTCGCTTGAAGGCATGGGCTAGTGAAGTGGAGGAAGCTGAATTTCAGCTATGTTAGGGATCAGTGCCTATGGATCAGTATCAATCCATGGACATCGATCAGTATTGATGTTGGAGCATGAAGGTTGATAGCCTAATGTGTGAAGTGTGGGATCGAGGTAAGCATGGATTGGTGGTGTTGATTTGGCATAGGGGAGTTGGACTTCGAGTCTTCATGTGCTTGCTTCGAATTTTCACATGCTTGCTTCGAGACGTAACAGGGTTTGGCTCAAATTTTGGATGTGTGGTCACTCAAACTCATGACAAGCCAAATACTTAGCCAAACATAGCTAAGTATAGGGGTCAATATGGAACCATAGAGTTCAGTGGCGACTTCAACGACGATGATCCGTGATTTGATGATGATGATTCGATGATAGGAAGAGACGGCTTCGATGATAGGTAGCTATACTTTGAGATGTAGAGTTGAGGACTATGAGTCGGAGTGAGGGAACCGTTGGATGATAGCTACGAGATGTATGACAATATTCTACGGTTGATGACAACTGTAGAGGATCATCCCTACCATGGTGACATCATGATGGAAGTCATAAGATCAGTTCTAGGATGAGCTCTGTTACAGATGATGTGTGCAAAGGGATCGTGGATAGTTGAGGATTCAGAGAGTACTCGTAAAGAAAGGGTAATATGAGGTACCTATTCGGACCATGATGAGTCCTGATCTCCATGATGAGCGATCTGATCTCCATGATGGGCGATCTTTACCCTATATCAACGGGTGATCTAGTTCCTGGCTTATTGAGTTGCATGGATTCGAGTACCGAAGAACTAGGACGTTAAGTAGTCATTGACCATGATGGTTCGTTCGAGTTATCACGTATCCAACGCATTAAGTGAGGGAATGTGAGGATGAATGATGGATGTTATGTTTGCTTGATTGCTTATTACCCTAGAGATGTCACTTGAGAACGATATTATCGATGTAGATATCTAGATACCCCTTAGTACTTTGATGTATAGTACACCATGATGACTATGATGTAGAGTAGCGTATATTTTGTTTTTGTGCCAACTCTGTTGATGCAGGGACATGTCAGGTATGATCCTTCGTACCATTTGTCCTATTATAGTGGTATATTATTATTTATAGGTTTTATACCGCTCACACTAGACTATTGTCTGAACTGGGGTTTTATTTTTTTCTTCCTATTACTCTAGGTACTCTTAAATGGGTAGATTAGGGATATTAGGTATGGTGAGCATGTAGAGCTGGATAGAGGATGGACAAGAGGTCATATTCTTGTATTACTATGCTTGCTTATTTTCTATTCCACTGCACAACACTGTGGAGCTTGCTAGTGTCTTTATTACCTGGAGACAGTTATTTGTGAGTCATTATTTTATGTATAACTCAATTTCTTATGATGTATACTATATGGATCCGTGAACTCTGATTCTGTGATTCATTCAGTTATTTACTATCTCGCCTGTTTTATACCTGAGATGTTTAGTATTATATTTTATTCGATGCACTGTGAGATATACAACAGGTTCTGTGTTGCTTTACTAATATGGATATTCTTCTCCATAGTTTGCACTATTTATTTCAATATAAAAGAAAATAAATAATTCCTTGTAATATCAAACGAAGCAAAGTCTCAATTTTGGGTAATTTATGGAAAGTTATAACGATAATAATTTTAGGAAGGATAGCTAAGATAAATTAATATGTGGGAATGAATGTTCCAGATTAGGAAATAATAGTTAGAAATTGGAATATATATATATATATATATACGTATAACCGAGCTTATCAATTATATATATAACATATTTACGATGACATTCGTATTAGTTATTAATAGCGTAGTAATTATAGAATTATGAGGTTGAAAAAGGAAGTAATGGTAACTCCAAAATTTAGGGACAATAAATACAAATTTAATGAGCAATAAATCTGTAGTTAATAGAGAGTTAAAGGAATTAAATGGGGACCAATTAGAGAATTTAATATGGCATTTATGGGGAAATTAAATAGGCATAATAGGTGGATGTTGAAACAAGTAAACAAATATCATTAGAGATTGTCCAATTTTAATATCGATGACCATTTATTACGGACAATTGACATTTACTAGACATAAGAAGGAAAAAAGGAAACCAAAGCCTAAACATATAAAATAGGAATAATTATGTAGCAAAAAAGAAAGTATTAATACTATTAAATACACGTAGAAGGAAATATAATTTTCATAGTAGGGAATTATATAGCTTAAATTATATGTTTAGAACGAGCATGGATTAGTGGGCCTAGCCCAACACTTAGGCTTTGGGTGATTGGTTTGGTTTAGTGGGTTGGAATGCAAGGTCAGTAGAGTTACACAGCAGAAGTATGACCTTCACTTAGAGGCTACCAGCAGTTGTGTACACTTACTGCTGATGTGGGACATCTTTAGCCATAGGACTCGTGAGGAAGGGATATGCGTACGACATGTTTCTAGGTCGGAGGTATTAAGTAGCTATTGTAGGGTCCACCTCCTTCCTACTTAAGAAGTATTAAATGGTCGGGGTTATCGGTTAGGCACGGTAGTAGGAAATCTTAGGAGGGGTCAACATCAGAGTCAAGGTATTAAGTATCTATTATAGGGTCTGCCTCTCCCCATAAAGAAGTATTAAGTGGCCTAATGAGATTCCGTGCGATGTCAGCTAGGAAGTACCAAAGGAGTCCGCCTTGGGTTAAGTATTAAACAACGAGGACTTACCTAGGATATAGGTAATGGTCAATGTCTTTCTATTTCCATTAAAGAGGTATTAAGTGGCTTGAGTACTTTCTCTCACATTGTTAGGACATGATTGAAAGTAGTTGCATGGGACGGGGAAAGGCCTTTGGCCTACAGCCGAGGGTAAGTTATAGAGTTGGAGTGGAAAGGCCTTTGAGCTTACAATTGGAGGCATTTCATGTATGATGTAGTTGAGATGGTTAGTAATACATTAATTGTATTATAAAGCCAAATCTAGGCGTTATCGGTTTCTATAGCTGGGACCGATTGACTAGTGGTTATGTTGCGGAGGGCCCGCTTCGGGGATTGAGGTATTGAATGGTTGTTTGGTCTACCTCCTCCATATTCAAGAAGTATTAAGTGGTCAGGTTTTTGGGCATTATAGTTTTAATTATATATGTATATAGGCATATAAATACGGTTATACTGTGGAGGAGGTTAGGAATTATAACATCCCCCACTTGGAGGCCCAAAACTAACGGCTACGGATGCTGCAGTCATCCATAGTTATTAATCCTCGGTGACCAAATATGGTAGTGTTAGATAAATTGATATACCTGAAACACATGGACGTGGAAAAAGTTTAAAATTTTCAAAACAACTTTCACATTCCATTCCAAATACTCATTTCAACATTCTTTACATAATCCCACAACGTTAACCACGTTCAGAGAAATATAATTATTACAATATACTCCAAGAGCGACATATGAAGATGCCACATTGGTGATCAGAGTGTATAACAGGCAATAAACAACTTTGCCTTAACAAAATAACACAGCGGAATCACATAAGAAAGGACTCAAATAACTACATGCCTCCTGCACAACTCCGAAAGCTTATTCGTCTTAAGAGGTACCTAAAAACCTCAAATCTCAAACTACTCAAAACCAATTGAGTACTTGAAAGTTTAAGAGGAAAACATAAACTTTGTGTTAGACATAAAGCCTGGTATGAATAATAATCTATCATTTCAAATCAATTAGATATCTAGTAAGACCAAGCCGCTTAACGGAACGGGTTTCCTCTCACTATTATCTTAAATATCTTTATAAACCATTTTCTGTGCCCCTGCATCCAGAATGGTTAATTCAATTAAAAACATTATTATGTGATGATATACAAAACAATTGAATAAATTCTGGATTATCCATCCCCAATTCATTTTGACTATGTGTCATAATTATAGTTTCTAGGATTACTATTAACCTAATAGTTTTCATGGGCTGACTAATAACCGGTTAAACTTTTAAGGACTCCTTGTCCAATTATATAGTTTTCATGGGATCACTATGAACCTATTGGTAACTCCAATAACATTTCTTTTATCCTAGTTTTCATGGGCTGACTAGGAACCTATTGACTAACTGCCAATATCTATCTCTTTTATCCTAGTTTTTATGGGCTGACTAGGAACCTATTGACTAACTGCCAATATCTTTCTTTTTTCCTAGTTTTCATAGGCTAACTAGGAACCTATTGACTATCTATCAATATCGTTTTCCTCACATAGTTTTCATGGGCTTACTGTTTACCTATTGGCCCCTGCCAATATCTTTTATTTATATTCACTATTAGGTCAAACTAACTAGTTATTCTACCTTTTCCCAAAGTACAGTTTTGGATTCATTACAAAGTGAATATATACATATATGAAGAAGCAAATAATATAACTTGGTTAATTCTTTTAACCATTAAGACTTCTTCATAAATTCCATTTCAAAAAACTTTGTTTATTAATATGCCATGGTTTTGTTTTTAAATGAGATTGGGTTATTTATTTTGAAAACTATACTTTTGAAACCTTCGAAACCTTGCTTTCGGCCTCACTGGATAGCCTCCTTCAAAAGCATATATATCTTTTCAAAACATTAGGCTTATGTCTTTAAAAACACTTTAAAATCCTTCTTTTGAAACCTTTCGAATATAATAAAGTGTTACCTATTAAATATTAGAAGCATAGCTTCGAAACCATTGGAAGTATCTCTTCCTAAAGTATTGAAAGTCCCTCTTTCAATAGCATTGGATTTATCTTTAAAAATATCATTTGGGTCCAAATAAATATATAAATGAAATCATCTCTTTCGAAACCATTCTTTACCATATAAAAATATTGGGGAATTTATGATGGCGTCGAAACCCTCCCTTTCGATAGAGTCGAATGCATACATTTAAAATATTGAAGGATAGCTTCGAAACCCCTTTCGAAACCATTTCCTTTGAAACCCATAACCCTTTCGAAAGCATTTAGAAAGCAGCTTAATATGGCTTTAAAACAAACAATACCTTTCGACAACATTGATGATTTCAATACACTCGAAAGGCATAAGAATCGGCGGCAGGGCTTCGGCTAGGTCGGAACCCCTTCTTTCGAAAGCATTGATTTATAATTAAAAGAACTCCTTCGAAACCCTTTTTTCTTTTAAAACAAACATGGCAACCCCTTCGAAAGCCGTTATAAAACTCCTTTCGAAAACATACGTATCGCCTAAGTCGAAAGCTTAGTAAAACAAAGGCAAGCGCTTATCTTTTTAAAACAAATTGAGGTAACGACCCCATCAGAAGCTATGTTTTCGACACCATACCTTTCACCTTTCTCCAATCCACTATGTATCACCTAGATGATACCCTGTGTATTGAATTTAGCTTAATGGGGTTTTGACATAGTCGAAGGCGAAAGGTAAGGGGCGAAAGGTACTCTAAATAGAGGCGAAACCTGTTTTTCTGGGTTAATTACTAAATTAAGCAACTTATATAAACTAACCTGCCTAAGTGTAAACTTTTTATTGGTTACCTTAACTCTTCCCATGCATTTCAAAACTAACCGCCTTTTTATTTTGGATAAGTATCAAACTTAAACTTTTGCAAATAAAACCTTCCTTTTAAATTACACGTAAATCATTTTGATCCTCTTCTCAAAATAATTTATTTTGAATATCAAATCACTTAAGAAAAATCCCCAAAAATCACAGAAATTTACTTTGATCATGTCATTTAACATATCAAAATTTCAGACCCAAATTCTTAATATATTTTTCTGAAATAAATTATCAACCCAACGTGCTATATCTTCATTCAAAAATTCAAAATAATATTTCCATAGCTTGGAATAATATCAAACTTAAAACCAACTCTAAAATCATGTTTTGCATGACATATAATTTTTCCATGGCATTTAAACATCAATATCACACGGTTTTGATCTAAAACCGTATAAACCATTATTTAAACAATCTTGTTTAAATTTAAACAACCCATCATTCAAGCATATCATCATCAAACATTATATATACGAATTTAAACTTAAATCCGAAACATATATTTAACAAATAGTGATGGAAATTATCATTCACCTTAATCTTTGATAAGGATAGTGGATTGAGATGAGTTTGATTCCCTTTTTTACTTTCTCTTCTTTTTCTTTGAATTTCCTCCTCTTCTTTTCTTTTTAATGGTCGGCCTTATCTTCTTTACTTACATTTTTATTTTTATGAGAAAATGAATATGAGTGTGAATGGTTTTAAGGGTAAACGTGTGTGTGTGTGTGTGTGTATAAAGGTAAGGTTAGATGTAGCTAAATCCATTATACCCTTTCATAATTTAATTTGTTCATAAACCATTCTTTAGTCCAATTAAATTAATAAGCACGGCCACTTATATTTACTCAAATCTCAATCCCCTTATCACTTAACATTTACATTATTCTATTTAATTTAACTAATTAAATATCCTGAATAATGTTATTTAAAATTAGGGGTGTTACAGCTATCATACAAGCACATAGTATTAATGAATTAGCCGTAAATAATAGATATAACACTTAAATGAAAATCAATCGGTGTAAATTAATGGTATAGGTAAAGTATGTAATTTTTCAATCACCATACCATTTTTTTGACCCCCTCCGCATTACAACCTATAGGATAGATTTAAAAGGACATTCTACTGTAGCAAGACGAGAATGGTAGATGGAGAAGTCTTCTTATTCATGCTCGACGCTGACAAAGCACTACACATCCAAGGAATAATATTGATTCCAAGGTAGTAGCCTTAGTTAGTACGTGTGTTCTATTATATTTTTCTATTCCGATGTGAGTTTATATTAATCTCTCTCTGATATGCTTGTGTTTATTACAAGTTACCAAAACCAACGATTCGTACCTTAATGGACTTAGCTTTTGATTTAGTCAAAATTCGATCCCATTAAGGTGCGAGTTGTTACATTTGGTATTATAGTTTAGGTTAGTCGATCATAGGAATTAGGATATGCTAAGAGAACGTATTTTTACTTTTACCTGTAATTATATATATCATAAACCAAACTCTTTAAATTTCAATGATTGAAGTAGTTGCGACCATATTCTGAAAGGATGGACGGGGCAACTATGAGTTAGGTCAATAAATAGAATTAAATTTATGCACCTACCCTGATTACCCCATGGAATGTCGGCCATACCGCAAGGCATGGACCAAGAAGAGCATGAAAGCGACATATAGAAGAATCTTGGAGGCTGGATGGTAATTGACTCTTTTGTTGGACCTAGGCTGCCTTATGACTGTGGATTTTGATGGATTGCCGATTAAAGACGTACATTTCATCCGGACAAATGGAAAGTAAGAACCAATATGTTGCAAGCATTCGGAAGTAAGGTATAATATGAGTGGAGAAAATTCTCACAGAAAGTTATATACTGATCGCCACTAGATGATAAGCCGGATTTTTGACGAAGATGAGTTAAGATTGAGTAGGGAAGAAGGAAGTCCAAAAGAAAGGACAAGTAAAGTCCATTTTCGAGTCCAACCCCATGTGGAAGAGTTTGACAAAATATTTTGGAAAATTCTTTGAATTGTTTTTAATGGGTTTTACAAAGTATTTTGTTGGCGAAATTTTTGTCTCACAACACCTCTACTTGTCACGAAAGCAATAACTATGTACTTCCATGAATTTGAATCAACAAACTAAAGTGATATTAAGTTCGCCTTTAAGTAGTAATTATGTTGCTAGGAGCTACACAATTAGGTAGTTGCACTTTAACTACTTGTTAAAATGTCAAGCCAAACTTGTATTTGATTGATGAATGAAATAGAAAAATCTAATGTAAAGAAAGTAAGTAATAATGCATGAAAATAAAGACATGGGAATTTTACGTGGTTCAGATTCCTTCGAATCCTACATCCACGGGTCAAATCTTTGTTTATATATATTTTCTTAGTACAAGTTTTCAATGGAGGAAATACAAAGGTACAATTTTTTCATTCCAAAAAGGATCCCTCTCGCATTCCAGTGTCTCTTCTATTTATAGTGCAGAAGATGTCCGTGAATTCGCACAATTATTCTTCTCTTGCTGTTTTAATTCCCACATTTGGATCCTACCATGTGTCATCCATCCACATTGTTTATTTGGTGTGCTGGATCGCTGACGTGTCTTTGGCGGGAAACCATAATTTGACTAGTTAAATTCTAGGCATTAGCGAGATGTTTGAAATTGAAGCAAGAACATCTGAAATTGAGGTAGGAGCATCTAAAATTGAAGCAGGAAACTTGAATTGAAATAGGTCATGCACTTCTGGTCTGAAGGGGCGAAGGTCTCATGTACTATCCTAGAAGGATGTTGAGAATTACTCTCTTGTTTTAGGGTGCCGCTGACATATTTGAGTGGAGCTATGCTGTTTGATGTGCAATATCTGCATGGTACTATGGCACTTGCTTAATATTTAGATGAATTTGTCCCAAGCTGCCTTTGACATTGAGATGTGTGAGTTGCTGTTGAAGGATACCTGTGGTGTTAGCTTAATGCATGTACGAATTCGATCCTAGCTTCCTTTGATGGTGATATGTGCGTGTTGCTTGATAAGGGCCGCTTACAACTTTGTTGCTTCCTAGAAAATGAGGAGCAGTAACGGTGCGTTGTTTAGGTAACCTCGTGTGCAGCCCTTGAAATGCTTTGGATTCCTCATGGTACTTCTTGAAGATTCCTTAGTAAGCGCAGCGTAGACCTGAACTTGAAATTGTTATCGGCACGTTAACATTTAGGAATAATAGTTGGGTTTTGGCTAGTGGGAAACTACGCTGACCAAGCGTATTTTGGTGTGATCTGATCTTAGCTAAGCTTTGGTAACTATCCTTCCCAATTTGTCTCATTCGGGTTCGGGGTTGTCAAAAGAGTGTGGTATGCCTGACGCGGTTCACTAACTTTGAGCAGAACTCCTTCTTTGGTTGTAGTGTAGTTTTCTTCTTTTGTCCCTTTCTTTACGCTCATGTGCTTATGAAGTCTTGATGGTGGCGCTCTTCTTTGTTAGCATGTTCTGATGGCGATTCCCATCTTCATTGGCCCTTTGGACGTAAGATTGTTAACGCAGACCCATTATCTTTGCACATTGGTTTATGAGTGCGGCACATCCCCGTTTGCATACAGCTTTTGGTGTCACAGTGCAGCATCTCTACCTTGTTGTCATACCTTGTGACGCTGCAGTTCCATGTATTATAGTTGTAGACTATCTTCTTCACCCAGTGACCATGTCGGTTCTTGGACTCAGTATCATGATGCAACACTGAAATTAGGGGATCAATACAGTTTGAATCTTTGTCTTTGTCTTGAAATTTCTGAGTGCGGTACACTTGACTTTGCTTTACTCTTTGTTTTTCCCCTTTGCAGCCCTACTTTTATTGTGAGGGCATCATGTTCTAATCTTGGTGTTTACATCTTCTTTCCTTTAAAAAGGTTTGGGAATATGGGGTGTAACAGAATTATTGGGAAGTTGCTATTTTGAAAAAGAAAGGAAATTTGGAAATTCTTAATATATAAAAAGTTTGGGTCAAAAGTTTCTGATATAAGGGTTTTTGGTAAAAATGGTTTTTCATTTTTGAAATGAATGGAAAATAGAGCGTAGGTTTAACTTGATGATTTTTCCTATTTTTGTAAGTTTGAAGGTTTTTAAAATTCTTTCTCTAATGGGTGGATAAATAGAAATGGTACTTGATTAAAATGGGCATAGAGAATTGAAGGGTAAGGATGCCCGATAATGATGATTAAGAGGAATATTTCCATATAAGGAAAATACGGAGAATAACAGTTGAAATAGATTGTATCCATTTTCATATTATTGAACGAAAACTCAATGACTAAAGTAGTAGGTGAACGCACTACAATAAATCAATATTGGGAAATTTAGATATAAATATCATTAGAATTTATATAAAATAATAATAAATAAACAAATAAGATTAGTAAGCTAGTTAGAAATTATATAGAAAAAAGCAATAGGAATAGGAATGAGATAGGAAGAATGGATAAAATCCTTAGATATGTAGTAATTGCATATATATTTTACATAGGCACTTAGATAGATATTGCAATTGCACGTATCTTTTAAAAGTCCCTCCAATATGCTATTAAAATCTCAGTCAAAGGTGGAAGCGGAAATAGCATGGGTAGTAACAAAATAATAGGATGGAAGTTATTTTGTCTACTCCGGTTTTCATTTTTTTTTAGGTTATAGAAGATGTTTTATAAAATGGTATGGTATGACATTTGGGTTTAAACATGATAAATGTTTTGATTTTAAAAATCCTACTTTTAAAAGAAGTAAATCTTTATTGTAGAAAGTCCTTAGAAAAAGAAAGTTGGTGAGAATAGGAAAAAATTTCATGGCTTCTTTTTGAAACCAAGTAATTTTTGGAAAGGTTTCTAAGTCTATATTTTTCAAAAAAAAAGTTATGGATTACATACATCATGACTGTGAAGTTTTATTTTTAAAGAGTGGTGAAAAACCAAACCTAATTTTGATATGAGTTGATAGGGATCACTGCCTAGATAAGACAGGGCAAAGGTCAAGGCTATGAATAAAATAACTATTAATGCTCGTACATAGTATCAAGAAATTCCCATTGAACATAAGGAATATTGGTATGAACCTAGAAATATTTTGTTAAATATGTTAGTCCATGAGTTGATGGTTTTGATGACAACAACCTTAGAATAAGATTATAAAATATAAATACTAACATTATAGTTTAGATATATATGTATATGCAGGATTTAACCATGCAGGTACCAAGAATGAAGACTGTACAATATAGAGATTCAAGATATCAGATTGAAGACTCATGAGTATCAAGATTATCAAGAGTTCAAGATAAGTATTGAGTCTAGAATTATGTTAAAACTTCACAATAGCACTGAAATCTTCACTCCATTTTTCTTTTGGGATGGAACCCATTTCTACCTTTTTAGTGGCTTACAAACCCACGACAAGTGGCTTACAAACCCATGACAAGTGGCTTACAAACCCACGAACATCCTGGTTTTGTACAAGTTCTCAAGTCTTGACATGATGAGATATTCTGCAGGAAGAAGCTTGCAAAACTACTTCAAAATGTTTTACAAAACAACTTCGGAATGATTTTCAAAATTGCTTTCCAAAATGTTTTAGCCTTAAAAATTATCTTTTCAAATGATTTTCATAAAGATGTTTTAGCCTTAAAATATTCTTTTTAATAAACTTGTGTTTTTAAACTTCGTTGTTTTAACTATCTTTATACTTAGATTTAAATATAAAATTATAGTAAAATTATATATATATATTGTTCTCTATATTTATCTATGTATTTTATCTATAGTCAAGTATGTTTATAAAGTTTAAAATAGTTTTAATATAAGATAAAGGTTATTTTCAAAGAAAAAATAAAACATCAAAATTTCCTTTGGGATGTCGACATGCCCTAGTACCCTATGTCGACATAGTGTCAGTTAGTTTCAAAATTTGAATTTCAAAAGAAGTGTCTATTCGCCATAACCTTTCACGAATGGACATGGCTGTTGTTCTTCTATAAATAGGGGTTAGTTTCAACGAATTTTATATCAGATTTTCTGGTTTTTCACTTCTCTTCTTCTTCCACATTTTCTTATTCAAAATCATATCATTACTCTACCGAAATCAACATTGAATCTAACTAGATTATCTCTAGTTTGATTCTCTATCACTATCTCAACAAGATCCAAGTGCTATTCAGAGTTATAGGCTTCTTTGTAATCTATCTAGCGAGAAAAGGTGTGATTGTAGCCTTGGAAATCAATCAAGCGAGAAAAGGTGTGATTGTAGCCCTGGAAATCAATTGGGTGAACTTGTTGCCCGGAAATCAAGTATCTCTACCCAGAGGATTGTGATTCTCGAGGGTGTACCTCATAGCCTTAAAACCGAGGGTTGTAATTGTTGAATTGCTTTTGAAAGGAAATCCGTACTTAGTTATGCGGGACTGGATGTAGGGTAACCCCGAACAGTATAAAATCCGGTGTGTTCTTTCCTTTACTGCATTTACTTTATTTCTGCATCTTTGTTTGTTTCTGTGATTATATTTGTGTCTGAATATTGCATACATTTGTGTTCAAATTAACATAAACTCAAAAAGATTAAGTAAATTCTTATAAACACTATTCACCCCCCCCTCTAGTGTTATTTCTAGCCTTAAGATCCGTAATCCGCATTCCTCACATTTGGTATCAGAGCAAGGTTTTCAAAAAGTTTCATAATCTGATTTTTGAAAAAGTTTTTTTTAAATAGTTATGTTTAAGAAATTTGTTAATGCATGTTTAGAAATATTCAGATCATCGTTGTCTCTTGAGTCTGCATATAATCAATATTCAAATACAAGTTGTCTACTAAGATTGTTTGATGTGCAGGAATCATGCTTTATGGGAATTGAGGAATCAATCCAGAACAAACAAACTATGCAGATCAAAAAGAACAAATGGATACTCGATAGTGGATGTTCTAGACACATGACTGGGAATTCAGATATGCTGAATGATATAATATACAAAGACGGAGAACTAGTTAACTTTGGAGTCAATTCAAAAGTTTATGTGATCGGCATCGGCAAAGTCGGTAACTCTGAAACTCCTATTATTACTAATGTTTTGCTAGTTAAGAATCTGAAACACAATCTGCTAAGTATAAGTCAACTATGCGATAAAGGATATAAAATTAAATTTGAAAAAGATAAGTGTCACATTGAAGACAATAATTCAACCATAATATTTGAGGGGATTAGGAAAAAGAATATTTATATTCTTAGTATGAAAATTTCAAATGATAACTTGTGTCTTTTGGCAAATGCAAGTGACCCTTGGATTTGGCATAAGAGATTTGGGCATTTGAATTTCAAACTCTTATCTAGACTGTCAAAACATGATCTAGTAAGAGGCCTCCCTAAAATGAATTTAAAGTAGATAGTCTATATAATGCATGTCAACTAGGAAAACTTAGAAAAAGCTCTTTTAAATTAAAAGATTTGATTTCAACTTCAAAACCTCTTGAATTACTTCATCTTGATTTATTTGGTCCATCTCAAATTGAGTCATTAAATCGCAGTAAATATGTTTTTGTAATTGTAGATGATTACTCTAGATTTACATGGACAATATTTTTGAAACATAAAAGTGATACTTTTGAATGTTTTAAGAATTTTTCAAAAAGGGTTCAAAATCTATTTTCTCAAAAAATTATAACCATCCGTAATGATCACGGTGGTGAATTTGAAAATGAAAAGTTTGAAGAATTCTGCAATAAAAAGGGAATAATTCACAATTTTTCATTTCCAAGAACTCCACAACAAAATGGAGTAGTAGAACGTAAAAATAGGATGATTCAAGTGTGTGCGAGAACTATGCTTTCTGATAGTAATTTACCAAAGTAATTTTGGGCAGAAGCAGTTGCTACCACCTGTTATATTTTAAATAGAATTTTAATTAGACCTTTAACTGATAAGACATCTTATGAACTTATTTACTCAAAGAAACCTAAGGTATCTTATTTTAGAATTTTTGGAAGTAAATGTTTTATTTTAAATACAAAAGATAACTTAGATAAATTTGATCCTAAATCAGACAAAGGTATCTTTATCAGATACTCTAATAGAAGTAAAGCATACAGAGTATTTAATTTAAGAACTAATACCATCGAAGAAACAATGCATGTTTCATTTGATGAAAATTTCAAAAAATTTGAAGAAATAAATGATGAAGAGGATTTAATCACTCAAAACCAAGAGTCAACTGAAACTAATAATGAATTAAATCATCCTAATAAAAGGATTAAACTTTTAAAAGATCACCCTATAGAAAATATACTTGGAGATATGCAATCTGTTGTTAAAACTAGAAACCAACTAAGTCAAATGAGTAATGTAGCTTTTATATTAACTATTGAACCAAAATCCAGAAGAAGCATCAACTGATGATTCATGGATTTTGGCCATGCAAGAAGAATTAAATCAATTCACTAGAAATGATGTTTGAGAACTTGTTCCTAGACCTGAAAATAAAACAATAATTGGAACTAAATGGGTTTATAAAAATAAAATGAATGAACAAGGAGAGGTTGTTAGAAATAAAGCCCGGTTAGTCACTCAAGGTTATTGTCAAGAAGAAGCAATAGATTTTGATGAAACCTTTGCCCCCGTAGCAAGATTAGAAGCCATTAGGATTCTACTTGCTTTCGCAAATCATAATAATTTCAAATTATTTCAAATGGATGTTAAAAGTGCATTTTTAAATGGTTTTGTAAAAGAAGAAGTTTTTGTTAAATAACCACCACTTTTTGAAAATGATAAATTTCCAAATCATGTTTAGAAACTTAAGAAAGCTCTATATGGTCTAAAGCAAGCTCCTAGAGCCTAGTATGATAGACTAAGATCTGACTTGTTACAATCAAACTTTGAAATAGGTAAAGTAGATAATACTCTTTTTATTAAAAGAAATAAAAATGATATTCAACCGGTGCAGGTCTACGTAGATGATATCATTTTTGGATCAACTAATTTTGAAATGAATAAAGAATTTTCTAAAATAATGACAAAAGAGTTTGAGATGAGTCATATGGGTGAATTAAACTTCTTTTTAGGATTACAAATAAAACAATTAGATAATGGTATCTTTATTAGTCAAGAAAAATATGCTAAAGATCTAGTTAGTAAATTTGGTTTGACTACTGCGAGTGGAAGACCCACTCCCATGGCAACCAATGAGTACCTTAGTAAAGAAGATCTCTCGAAAGATGTAGATCAAAAATTATATAGAGGAATGATTAGATCACTACTCTATATCACTGCGAGTAGACCTGATATCATGCATAGTGTCTGTCTCTGTGCAAGGTATCAATCCTAACCTAAAGAAACTCACTTAAAAGCTGTAAAACGTATTATAAGATATGTTAAACACACCTTTGATTATGGCTTATTTTATCCTAAAAATGATTCGTTTGATTTAATATCTTACTGTGATGCTGATTATGCTGGTTGTAAATCAGACCGAAAAAGTACAAGTGGAACTTGTCACTTTTTAGGGCATTCTCTGATTTCCTGGTTTAGTAAAAAGCAAAACACGGTTTCTCTATCAACAACTGAAGCAGAGTATATTTCTGCTGCTTTGGCTTGTTCTCAAGTAATATATATGCAACAAACTTTAAAAGATTTTGGTTTAAATATCTCAAAATCACCAATTTATTGTGATAATACTAGTGCAATAAATTTATCCAAAAATACTACTCAACATGCTCGAACTAAACATATTGATATCAGGCACCATTTTCTCATAGATAATATAAGTAGAGAAGTAATTACTCTCGACTATATCAATTCTGAAAATCAAATTGCTGATATCTTAACAAAACCCTTAAATGAATCTACATTTACTAAATTAAGAAGAGAATTAGGAATTTGTTCATTAACTGAAATATAAAATATAAATAACAAGTATAATTAAAAATTAACTCAAAATAAATTAAATAGGCAAAAATTCAAGAACGATGTCGACATCCTCCCTAGACCCATGTCGACATATAACGTTTTTTATTTTTTTAATTTTTTTCCCACCAAAATTCAAATAAGTGGTTATAAATTTCTCCTATTTCGAAATTTTCTTCATTCTCTCTGTTCTCTTTCTGTTCTATCTTCTGAAATCAATTTATCAATGGCCTCCTCTTCAAAATCAAACATAAAATCAACTTTTTCGTTCCCATCGCCTACTTCTGGTCCGTTTCAACAATCAACGCTCGCTCGTGTAACGAAAATGGAGGATTCTCTGAAAGATACCCTTCAGTTAATGACTGAAATCCAAGTGATGCAACTTCGAATGGCCAAAGAACAAGAGAGGCAAGGCAAAATCCTTAGGAATTTGCAAAAATTTCTTATGGATAATCATGCTAACCCAATCATGATTGACGGGGACTCTTCAGGAGATCATGATCAAGAGGAAAGTGAAGAAGAAGAAGAACCAATGGAAGAAGAGATTGCGGAAGATAACGACAAAGTCGTTTGCGTTGGCGAAGTGTGCTTTGACAAAGATGGAAATCTTGTCGAACAACGTGGAAATTTCTGTTTCTATTATCCAAATTGTTCGGTTCATAGATCTCCTATGTTCAAAGACTCACATTAGTTTCTTCTCTTTCTTTCTGTTGTTTTTTTTACGATTTCTACGAAAAATGTAAATATAAACAAATATATAATTTATAAATAATGAGTGTTCTTATATATGTTTTATTATATAGATTCTTAGTTAGGAGAGTTTGTAATTTAGGACTAAGTTTTAGGTTTACAAGTAAGTATTGATGATAACACTATCATCATACAGGACATTAGACTAAGAGTTATATAGTTTAGAGTTAGTTTGTTTTTGTTGATGACAAAGGGGGAGAAATATAAAATAAGGTAGTTAGGCATAGATTAAGGGGGAGTTATTAGATTTAGGTGGAGTCAATAGGATAGAAGTAATATTTTATAAACAAAGGTTGTCATCATCAAAAAGGGGGAGATTGTTAGTCCATGAGTTGATGGTTTTGATGACAACAACCTCAGAATAAGATTATAAAATATAAATACTAACATTATAGTTTAGATATATATGTATATGCAGGATTTAACCATGCAGGTACCAAGAATGAAGACTGTACAATATAGAGATTCAAGATATCAGATTGAAGACTCATGAGTATCAAGATTATCAAGAGTTCAAGATTTCAAGATAAGTATTGAGTCTAGAATTATGTTAAAACTTCACAATAGCACTGAAATCTTCACTCCATTTTTGTTTTGGGATGGAACCCATTTCTACCTTTTTAGTGGCTTACAAACCCACGACAAGTGGCTTACAAACCCACAACAAGTGGCTTACAAACCCACGACAAGTGGCTTACAAACCCACGAACATCCTGGTTTTGTACAAGTTCTCGAGTCCTGACATGATGAGATATTCTGCAGGAAGAAGCTTGCAAAAATACTTCAAAATGTTTTTCAAAACAACTTCGGAATGATTTTCAAAATTGCTTTCCAAAATGTTTTAGCCTTAAAAATTATCTTTTCAAATGATTTTCAAAAAGATGTTTTAGCCTTAAAATATTCTTTTTAATAAACTTGTGTTTTTAAACTTCGTTTGTTTTAAACTATCTTTATACTTAGATTTAAATATAAAATTATAGTAAAATTATATATATATATATTGTTCTCTATATTTATCTATGTATTTTATCTATAGTCAAGTATGTTTATAAAGTTTAAAATATTTTTAATATAAGATAAAGGTTATTTTCAAAGAAAAAACAAAACATCAAAATTTCCTTTGGGATGTCGACATGCCCTAGTACCCCATGTCGACATAGTGTCAGTTCATTTCAAAATTTGAATTTCAAAAGAAGTGTCTATTCGCCATAACCTTTCACGAATGGACATGGTTGTTGTTCTTCTATAAATAGGGGTTAGTTTCAATGAATTTTATATCAGATTTTCTGGTTTTTCACTTCTCTTCTTCTTCCACATTTTCTTATTCAATATCCTATCATTACTCAGCCGAAATCAACATTGAATCTAACTAGATTATCTCTGGTTTGATTCTCTATCACTATCTCAACAAGATCCAAGTGCTATTCAGAGTTATAGGCTTCTTTGTAATCTATCTAGCGAGAAAAGGTGTGATTGTAGCCTTGGAAATCAATCAAGTGAGAAAAGGTGTGATTGTAGCGCTGGAAATCAATTGAGTGAACTTGTTGCCCCGGAAATCAAGTATCTCTACCCAGAGGATTGTGATTCTGGAGGGTGTACCTCGTAGCCTTAAAACCGAGGGTTGTAATTGTTGAATTGTTTTTGAAAGGAAATCCGTACTTAGTTGTGCGGGACTGGATGTAGAGTAACCCCGAACCAGTATAAAATCCGGTGTGTTCTTTCCTTTACTGCATTTACTTTATTTCTGCATTTGTGTTTATTTCTGTGACTATATTTGTGTCTGAATATTGCATACATTTGTGTTCAAATTAACATAAACTCAAAAAGATTATGTAAATTCTTATAAACACTATTCACCCCCCCTCTAGTGTTATTTCTAGCCTTAAGATCCGTAATCCGCATTCCTCACAAAATATGTGTGGAAGCCATAAGGAGAACCCTTAAAGGAATGGAGAATGGTATCAAAGCACGCTTTTACGAGTCCTGGGATATAATTGTATGAAAGATCAATGATAAAGAAAGTAAATACCAAAGTGAAAATACTATGAAGAGATTTTGATTGAAAGAAGATAATAGTATGATTGAAGGTAAGAGTAGCAGTGAGATGGAAAACACACGTAGAGGATAATGGTTGTCTCAAGGTTAAAGAAGGGGAGGTAGGTGGTAGGAAAGTTATTTCACCAAACCAATTTTTTGATAAGTTATTCTAAATGTGCATAGCTGATATTTCCTACCCACTACTGTATGGAAATGCACAATTTATCCTATAATCAGGTTAAATAATTAAAGTAATGGATGAATCATATTTATCAGAAGTCAAGGAGGTAAGTTAAGTCATGTGGATTATAGTTAAATGGCATACTAGAAGTGTTCATCTTAATTTAGTAAGGAGTGTTAGGGACACAACATCATTAGGACTAGTTGATGATGAATGGTAGCTTCCAGCAGTTATTTCTTTTAGGTTTTTTTGGGTTGTAATCGCTAGTTGTCTCCCTTCGAATATTAGAAAAGCATACGATATGATATAAGATATGTCCCTATTTTATTACTATATTGATGTTTTGGATGTGCTTTGACCAGTACATATATTGGGAAGTGGTGTAAATAAGAAAATCTCATAAGGACACTTAACTAGCAATAAAATGTAGGTAAGACTAGAAGTTTATAAGATAAATTAGGAAATTAAATTAGCAACTAGAAATTTAGAATGCTTGAATCCCGAAAATTTTAGGACTTTGGGAAAAATAAATTTTAGTGAGCGAAGGATAGGGAAAGGTTATTACGAATTCACAAGTTACTGTCTCTATGCCTTAAAAGCTAAAATTTATAAATAGGTTTGTAGGGTTTGTTGTTTTAGAACATAAAGAAAAGGTTCCCCAAATCTAAGGTTAGCTGCACAATGTTAGGGTCGGTCATATACATTAACTCATAAACCGAGTCCCTATTATGTTAAGATGTAGTCTGATTTGTTTTAAGAATATAGAGGCAAATGTTTTGAAAAGTTATGTCAAAATGCTTTTGATAATTTTGTTTAAGTGCTTTTGAGAAGTTGGGTTCAAATGTTTTTGGAAAATTTTGTTCAAGTCCTTTTGAAAAAGAAAATGGAGTTTAAATTCTTTTAGGAATTTGATTTTCCAAACTATTTTGCAAATTTGATTGAAAATAGGAAAACAGATTTTTGATGGAAAATGAAAATTTTTCAATTTTCTAGTGCCACTGCTTAATGTAAGGTGGGTCAACATGTTAATGGATATGAACTTTTATATCCGACAAGAGTGACAGTGTATAAAACATAGACAATAACAAGGGAAAATGTTGTTTTAGCTTTGGAATTTCTATTTCCATGCCTTGTTGATAGTGAAACGAAACTTGCGTTTAGGATAATTACGTTGTAACATCCGAAAACAAACCTCCTTATGTGTATTGTACTTGGAAAAATTGGATAAGAATTGGGGGGAAAAGAGAAGGTTCCACGGTACAATAGAATAGGTATCCAAAAATAAGGGTGGAAATGTAAATTTTTCCATCTAAATCCTTTTCTGGCATAGGAGTATAGATTTAGAAATCTAACTTTTCAAAATTTTAGATGTTAAAAATTATGTGCTATGTTTTGGATGGTAAGGATTGGATGCAAAATTGGTTGCCATACTTCTACTAGTAGCTCCTACTAGTAGTAGTGTGGAAATTATTGTTTGAAAAAGGATTTTTTGATTTTTGAAAACTTGTATATGTATAAAACTCCCAGTATATATAGGTTGTTTGCATCATATTTTCAAATTTTTTTAAAAGAATGCATTTCTATAGGAGACGCAAATTTAGATTCATTTTGCATACATGTCTTATACATTGTGATACACTATGCACTTATACATGTTTGGCTGCAAAATGGTTGTACACTAATTGGTTGGGTAATTTAGATTAGTTGCGCTATTTATATGATTCAGTCCTTGGGGAATATTGAGTACAAAATTCTTTTAAGGGGGAGAATATAACACCCCGTAAAATTAACGATAATCGATAAATAACTAATTAGGCTCTAAAAAGGGAATTTAAGCAAACAATGGAGTTTGGCTACGAAACTGCACCATTGCTTTCATGGTGATTTTCTAAGCAACTTTCATCTTTGGAGTTTCACGATCGAAGCTCAAACAAAAAAGTTATTAGAGTTTGAAGTTTTCAGAGCGAAAATAATTAAAAAAGAAAAAAGAAATATTAATTAATACTTAACCCCACCAGTCGAGCCTCTCATTGGGTTAGTCGACTGCTAGCCGGTGACTGCCTATAGGGGAGCCGTCGATTGGTCATATGGCGGCGGCTAGGGTTTGAACCTTGGCCAAACGATTCGGATTTAATTATTTTAATCTAACGATTACGGTTGATTCAAGCACCTATAAATATAGGCCTAACCACTCACTTTTCTTCTCATATTTTCTAATCGAAGCAGCGAAGCTCTATTATTTTCCCTTCTCCACTATTATATTAATTATAAATTACAAAATATTATATATATATACATATATAATCGAAGAAGGGCAGAAAATAAAAGAGAAGAAGCGAATCAATACTGCGGAAAAAGGTAAATTTCTATAGCTATAAATCTACCTTCCCCTTAACCCCAAACCTCTTCTCAGATCTATAATTCTAATAGTATGTGTAACAACCCGCATTTTTGAGTTAATAAAATAAGGGGTTTTATTGCAAATTTACCAATGTAAACTTGGGTAAAAATATTATTTATGTTTTTAAAATGATTCATAAATTTTGTTATGAAGAAATCAGATTTTTGAGAGTTAAAATCTATCTTTAACATGTTTTACATTTTTGTACAAACATGAAAAGGTCCATTTTCAATAAATTATTTGAAAGGTCTAACGACCATAAAAATGAGTGATTTTGGTCTCATTGCAAAGCTTAAGTCTTGTACTTAATTTTAGAGTATAAGATTGTGTTTTTATGAGCTTTGGTTTAGGAGATATTATTTTTCAAAGATAGACTAACGTCATGTTTTATGTGTAATATATTCATGTTTTAATTAATTAAAAATGGGTTTTGGGCTTGAATGGCTATTCAGTCCATTTAGACACTTAGTTATTTTCTCTAAGTTGAGAAAACTTTAGTCTGTATGTTCATTCTTACAGTAGCTCTGGAACAAAACAGAAACCAGAAACTTAAACTTCTTCCTCTTTCTAAAACCTTGCTTCTAATTCACAAAATCAGAAAACAAAAGCAAATAGAAAACTAAAACTAGGGTTCTTTTCTCCTTGACAAAATTCAATCAAGATCTTCAATTTTAATTAGAATAAAATCATAAGGAAAGAAGGTATGAGGTCTTAGTTTCTTTTCTATTTGATGCTACTATCAATTTAAAGTTTTATTGATGTTTTATTTTTGAAATTATTGGGTTTAGGGCAGTTTAGAGGTGAAATCAAATTGAAAAAGAAAAAAGAAATTGTAATGGTTAGGAAGAGAAGTGGTGATCATCTCCAAACTTTTCTTCATGTTTGCAATAAGGAGAGTTAAACCTCACACATCTATCTTTATATTCAGGTTTGCATATAATTGTTGTGTGATGAAAGATTGTGAATTTGAATGATTGTTTGGTTGTGGTTTGCTAAAAATTGTTTATGAAAAATCACTGCAGTAAAACGGCGATATAGTGCAAAATTATCCAAATTGGCTCAATCTTTTTGCAGTTGGAAGAACTTTCTGTTAGCTACAAGTTCTCTTTTAATTACTTTATGAAATTATGTTGTTTAGAGGGTCGAAATTGAGTTTGAAACTGATATACACAACTCTGCTCTATGCAATTTTCTTAGTTGAAACCTGATATTAAAATCATCATAACTTTTGAATGGTCGATCGAAATTGAGTGAGGTATTTTTTCAGTTGAAAGGTATATTTACAGGGAAAAGCTTTTATGTTTATCATTTTCTATAAATCTACATTTTACTAACCGTAATATGTGTTTGAAGAGCAGGTAACCTATATGTCATGTGTTTTTAATTTAACTTTGAAACACGGAATTGTTTTTGCCATATCCTTTTCATCGTCGATTGAAATTAGATAATTTTTAATGTTTTGGAAAGCTTATACTTTTAGCTACAACTTTCATGTTTTATGTTTTGCTACATTTTGAGCTTTAAATGGTCAAAATCATAATTTTTGTCGCTGCCCTGAGAATAAACGACAGCGACAATGAATTTAAATCTGAAAATTATTTCGGTCATAACTTTTAAACCATAAATTCAAATTAGATGATATTTTTCTTATTTGAAAACCGAGATTATTGTCTACAACTTTCGTGTTTTGAGTTTTGTAAAATTATGATATTTAGTTGGTCAAAACTGCATATCTTTAAATCATAAATTTGAGTTAAACGAAGTAAATAGACAAGCTTCGTATACAAATAAATTTACGAAAGAGAATTATTTTTAATTTATAAATCTTAGAATTATTTCTAAATTAAGTTAATAAATATAAAAAATGATTTTTTTGCAAGTTATTTTATATATTAAGCATGTTTATTAAAATATTTATGGATTTGAAAATATGACTTTGGAAATACAAATCTAATCTATTTTACATTAAAGTGATTATGGATTTGGAATATAAATATTATGGTTTTATTAAATAAATAGTATAGGATTCATGGAATTAGGAAATGTAATTTTGAAAAGTATAAACTTAGTTTATTTCTAAATAAAATGGTTATATTTTAATATGGATTTAGAAGAGTAATTAAATATAGTTTGTGAATAATATAACAAATGGAAATTTGAGACAACTTTGTGTATATATATAAAATCTTGGAACAATTCAGAGTTATGGAATATTTTAGCAAATCTGTGAATATTTTTATTAAGTTAAATAATGAACGGATTTATGGAAAATTTTAATAAGTGTTTTAAACAATAAACTCAAAAGGGGAAAAAAAGTTTTGAGAACCTTAATTCTATAATTTGAGGAGTACTAATAATCGACTTAGTGTTATCGATTGGTTTAAATGATTTCGAATAATGCTTCATCGAATATGGTATAACTCATTAAATAGAATGTTTGAGTGGAACTTACTAACCCATTAGCAAATACTCGAATTCCACCGGGTAGTATGGAATGCCTTGGTTAAATTCTTGTGATCGTATATGGGAAAGTACTTAACACTTTAGAGTTGTATTCTCTTCTGGTGTGCGATAAGTGGTTGCTAGATCCTTAAGAGAATGTTTTTCTGGTTTTCTAGTGGTATCCGTAATAAGTGATATTTACTAGCTTTTAGTAAATACTTGAATTTCACCATACGGTATGGGACGTATTGGTTAAATTCTAGTGATTGCTGAAGGTGATAGTATTTGGCACTTTAGAGTTTACTCTCTTTTGGTGTGTGGCAAGTGGCTGCTAGATCCTTAAGAAGTTTATTCCTGTATTTCTTTTCGAACATAATGTTATAATAATATTAAATAAATGTAGATTTATCGAGTCATGGTTTCTACGATCACCTTGATCGGTATGGACTATCCTTGAGATCATTCTGTGATTCTGTGTTCCCGGTCTAAGTACGATCCTTAGTATCGGATCGGTTCAAGTGATACCAATTTGTTTGTTTATTTGCCACGGGTTTTGAGTACAATCATTGCGATTGTTTTGGACGATCATTACAATCGGTTTGGATTAAGATCTCTTGGATTCTGGATATTTGGATTCTGTGACTATTCTGTGTTCGTGAAATAAACATATATTCTTGTGTCGTGTAATCGTGAAATAAACATATATTCTTGTGTCGTGTGATCGTGAAATAAATTTAATGGATGTTAAGTTAATTCTATTATTTTGTGTTTAGTGACTAGTTCGTGTTTGTGACTTAAACTTATAACCCTGTTCTGAGTTAATCATTGATATTTGCGTGCTTAGATATATTGTGTTTTGTTTTGTGAATTCAGTGCTTAGTGACTAATATGTGTTCGTGACTTAAATATATAACCATGTCCCTTGTGATGAACTCTAAGTTAAATTAATTCCCGTGACTCGTTATATCCTGGACATCTGTATTTACTTATATGTTGTTTGTTCTTGTGTTATATCTTGTTCTCACCCTATTGGCTATTTATAAATAGTCTGACTTGGGTGTTATTTTGCTCGGGTCAGGCCGAGACTTTTCAGGTTACAGGACAGGTTAACCTTTGAATGGTTATGCTAGAAAGGAGATAAACATTTGGACTTTTAGTTTATCCCATTTAGGAATTTGGACCTTGTATACAAAATGTATAATTGAGATTAGAGAATTGTTAAACTTGTATAACAATCGAGTTTAGTATTTCATTTTGTAAACTAAAAATTTGTATATGTGTAAGTTGAGATTTATTCCACTGTGATCTGTGACTGTTATTTATATGATATATTGTTCCGATTTCGATAAATCGGTGTGTCTATTACTTTGTATTAATACTGTACACGTCAAATTTCAGTTCAGATATTAAGTGAAAAGGTATAAATGACGTATCGGTGTTACTGTAAAGATATATTCACATTCGATCGCCCTTAAAAAGCCGTATTCTCCGGATTAATATGTGACATTACTTGTAATATTCTTTGCTAAACTGGGCATCGCGGTAGGGTTGTTACAGTATGTATATACCGTATTATACGTATTCTTTTATGTTAGAATGGAAAAGGAGTCAAGTAAAGGAATGGATTCAAATTTGGGAGATTTGGAAAGCTAGATAGGTGAGTGGAAAATTATATAATTATTTATAACATTGAATTTTATATCATTGAATTTATTTCATTATTATGCCTGTATAAGATCTAATGAGTTGTAGGCTTAAAATAAACGTATAGGATTATTGCCTACATATTCTACAAAATAGGTAATTGGAATAAGAATAGTATGTATAATCTAATCTAAAAATTTGAAATCAGTCCCAAATATAAATTATTGTAGAATGTTTGTAAAGTTGTAAAGTTTGTTCCAGATTTATAATTAGGTTGCCCTAGTGTATTTTAATGTTAATTTCTATGTTTTAATTTATTGGGAGCAAGGTATAATTCAATTATATCTATTTTCTTTTAATTTGCATAAATTATCCAGTTCCAAAAATATGTACAAAAAGTGCACCATTTGAATTAACAAGAAATATACCAAAAAGAAAAGAGATATGTAAAGTATGGATATTCTTCTCCGTAGTTTGCACTGTCTATTTCAATATAGAAAAAAAGAAATAATTCCTTGTAATTTCAAACTAAGCAAAGTCTCAATTTTGGGTAATTTATGGAAAGTTGTAACAGTAATCCTTGTAGAAGGATAGCTCATAATAAATTAAAATGTGGAAAAAAATGTTCCACTTTAGGAAATAATGGTTAGAAATAAGAATACACACACACGTATAACCATGCTTATCAATTAAAAATAAATAAATATATACATAGCATATTTACGATGATATTTATATTAGTTATTAATAGCATAGTAATTAAAGGATTAGGAAGTTGAAAAAGGAAGGAATAGTAATTCTAATAATTAGGGACAAATAACTACAAATTTAATGGTCAATAAATTTGTTGTCAATAGAGAGTTAAAGGAATTAAATGAGGACTAACTAGAGAATTTAATACGGCATTTATAGGGAAATCGAATATGCATAATATGTGGATTTGGAAACAAGTAAATAAATGTCATTAGAGATTGTCCAAATTTGATATTAATGACCATTAACTATGGGCAATTGACATTTATTAGACATAAGAAAGAAACAAGTAAACCAAAGCCTAAGTGTATAAAATATGAATAATTACGTACCTAAAAAGTAAGTATTAATACTATTAAATACATTAAGAAGAAAATATAATTTTCATAGTAGGGAATTATATAACTTCAATTATACGTTTAGAATGAGCGTGAATTAGTGGGCCTAGCCCAACACTTAGGCTTTGGGTGATCGGTTTGGTTTAGTGGGTTGGGATGCAAGGTTAGTAGAGTTACACAATAGAAGTCCGCCCTTCACTCAGAGGCTACCGGCAGTTATGTATACTTGCTACTGATGTGGGACACCTCCAACCATAGGACTCGTGGGGAAGGGATATGCGTAGGACATGTTTCTGGGTCGGAGGTTTTAACTAGCTATTGTTGGGTCCGATTCCTTCCTACTTAAGAAGTATTAAATAGTCCGGGTTATCGGTTAGGTACGGTAGTGGGAAATCTTGGGAGGGGTCCACTTTAGGGTCGAGGTATTAAGTAGCTATCATATGGTCTGCCTTTCCCCATAAAGAAGTATTAAGTGGCTTGATTAGATTCTGTGCGATGTCAGCTAGGAAGTACCAGAAAGGTCCGCCTTGGGTTAGGTATTAAACGATGAGAACCGGCCTAGGATATAGGTGTTAAATGGTCAGAGTCTTCCCAATTCTCATTAAAGAGGTATCAAGTGGCTTGGGTACTTCCTCTCACATTGTTAGGGCATGACTGACAGTAATTGCATAGGACTAAGAGAGCCTTTGTCCTACAGTCGAGGGTAAGTTATAGAGTTGGAGCGAAAAATCCTATGAGCTTATAGTTGGAGGCATTTCGTGTAGGATGTAGTTGAGATGCGTTAGTAATATGGCAATTGTATTATAAAGCCATATCTATGTGTCATCAGTTTCTGTAGCTAGGACGAATTGACTAGCGGTTTTGTTGCGAAGCGCCAGCTTCGGGGACTGAGGTATTAAATGATAGTTGGGTCTACCTCCTCCCTATTCAAGAAGTATTAAGTGGCCGGGTTTTTGGGTAGTATAGTTTTAATTCTTGTTCGTCGACGAAAATTCTATCGGTTTAGAAAACCGTCGAATGAATTTAAATAAAAAATATAACCGCAAGCGCACGGCGTACACTTGTAGTACGTGGTGAATACGGGTCGATCCGGAGGGAATTGATGATTTTAAAATTCTATTCAATCAAATTAAACCAAAGTCGAGTGAAAGTTAAGCTAGAGAATTAGAAAATTAGCTAACTAACTAAAAGAAAAGAGATGCAAATATAAGAGTTAAATGACAATTTAGAGAATAAATCCACTCTCTAGATCATGTAGTTCAACACATATGAAATCATAATCTCTCTTTTATGGTCATTAGTGCTTTATTTGATGTGCTTATCATAAGTATGGCATATTTGTGCTATTGATTAACCAACATAAGCCATCAAACTATAACACACCCCTTAAACCACTTACTAACTTTCATGAAATTTGACAATGAAAATGAAATCTATTTTAAGTATGGCTTATTAACTATTGATTAGAAATATAGACCATCAAATTTTAATTTCAAATCACTTTCTTTTGCCATAATCATATTTTGATAAAGAGGCATTAGTGTTAGTGATTGTTTAAGCATAGCCTATTTGATGTCAACAATATAGGCTATCAAATTCAAAGCAAAAACAACTAGTAAACCATTTCTATCATCATCATTAGGCACAAAAAGAGAGCATGAATTAACAAATAGTTGAGGCTACATAATTAGAGAGCTTCATTACCCCTAAACTGAAGGGGTTTAGCCTCTCATATTTCTCATTTGATTAACAAATGTAGCTAGCAACATGAAAACAAAATGAAAGCTTAATGAAAAAGAGAGCTAGTTAACAAGAATTAGAACTATTCTACTTGCATGAAAGTAAATCTACACTACACCATGAAAGGAAATAAACAAGAAAGGGAAAAGATCATATATTAAATTGCATAAAAAAAGAAAAGAAAATTACATGAAAATAAAAAATGGCTAAGTAGCCATGAAAAGAGAAAGAGAAGAGCTTGTTTATTTGTGAGCCTAAACTAAACTAAAGAGAGACTAAGGGAGGGGAGGGTTACATGAAACATAAGGGGATTTTATACACGTGTTAAACCCTAATTCATATTTTTGGGGAATGCCCAAAATACCCTCTTAGGAAGTGTGAAGGCCAAGTAATCATTAGCTTCAAATAATCCTCATTTAAGTGTACATGAAGCCATTAATTCCATAAGCATGTGCATTAGCCTCTAATTTGTACATTAAGGTAGGTGGGTAGGTGGGGTCCTCCATTATCTTCACTTTGAATTATTTCCATCTTCATTTGTTCTCTTCACTCTTGTGCATGCATATGTGATCATGAAACCACTTGTATATGAATTTAAATTCCTACAAAATAATATAGAAATTTTCAATTAAATTTTAGAAAATTAATATATCCACAAAAATGACCATTTTTCCCTTGGATGAAGATGAATATGTGACGATTTGAAAATAATATGAATTTTGTTTTAAACAAGTTAAAATGCCCGATATGATCATTTATTAAATTTAAATAGATTAAATATGGTGGTAAAAATATGCATATTTACGTGCACATCAAATACCCCCACACTTATCTTTTTATTCGTCCTCGAATAAAGGAAAACTAAGATAAATCCATTTTCGTAGGGAGCACGATTGCATTGAGCGTATGCAATAAGCCGTTAAACCTCTGGGTGTCCCCAGTAGGACGAGTGTTGTCTCGTGAGGGTTTTCAGCGGATACTACCCACAAAATCCAGTGCAAAGTGAAAATATTTACAAATGAAGGATTTACTTTTAAATTAACACAAATAAGTTAAATATAGGTTTGGTTATTATCTTGAAAATTTAAGTCATTTACTCGTCAAAATTTCCAACAAAAATCAAGTTATCATAACAAATAGACAATAGTTTAACTCGTTGTTTTGGTTGATAACACAGTGTAATTATGAAATGGATCCTTAGTTGATTATCAAAGTTTTTCAAAGTGGTATTTTCATTTCTTTTCAATAACAAATCAAGTCAAATAAGTTTAAATGGTGCTTAGATTTCATTTGCTTACTGTCTCCATTTTTTCTTTTGAAAATTATACTGATATTAACAATATTTACATATGCCTAACTCGGATAAACTGAGGCCAGATATATTACCCATGCACTGCCTTGCGGACTGATGTGAGGGGAATACAGAGCGTGGCGAGTGAACACACAAGTGTGAACACTTATTGACTATAGGCGTTATTAGTAAAAGAATTTTTTTTTTATACACACACCTAACTCAGATAAACTGAGGCCAGATATACCGATCGTGCACTGCCTTTTGGGCTTACGTGAGAAGGGTACAGAGCATGGCGAGTGAACACACGAGTGTGAACACATGACTCTAGGTGTTTATTAAGAAAATATATACATATATACAAGAAATATATATTTTTTTGTTTTTTTTAGAGAGAGAGTTTCGCAAAATCATCTTAGCATCATTTAACTTAGAAGACAAAAAAATGTTATATCCTTTACTTTAAATAACCACTTTTTAAAACAAAGATTTTCAATTAGGATATATTTCATAATTAACACATATGAATCTTCCTATATACTAGTTAAACCATTGTTATTTGTAATCAAACTTCATTTTTACTTTTGTTAAGACAAATAAATTTTCAAAAATTTCAATTTAATAAACGAAAGCCATATATTTATCTTATATTGTTTCTTTAAAAATAAATCAAAAGAATATATATATATATATTGAGTTTTTGCTAAAAGAAAAAGTGAAAACAAACCATGAAAAATTAAAAGTGAAGATGAGTCTCCCCCCCCCCACACTTGATTTTGACTGTGTCCCCACAGTCAACCCAAGTGGAAGGAGAAAAATAAAAATAAAAAGATGACCTTTATTTACATGAAAACGAAAAGATTATTATTTACAAGAGTTCAGAAAGTATATTGTCAAGAAGTAAATGAAACGATCTTCCAAAGACCGATTCATTTGTCTCGTCAAGTATACGAGACACAGCTTAAGCTCGAAAAACCAAACCATAAATGATTTCAATGTTGAATGTTGATTTGGGAAAACGAATGTCGTTTTATTAAAAATCTTACGAGTTGTTTTATTTTCGATGATTTTCGGGGTTGGTAGAATAATTGATTGAAATTTAAATTTATTATCACCAAGTTGAAGTTCAAACTTATCATTGAAAACTTCTTCAAAATTATCGATTTCAAAATCAAAATGGTGATGTAAATCTTCCCCTTCAGAATTCGACAACTCGTTGTCGAAAAATCCAAAAAAAATGGGTTCATTAAATTCGTCTTCCTTATTTGGATTATCAACAACTTCATTGCATCTATTTTCAAAATCCAAAGTTGTTGTATTCAAATTTTCGAAATCGGAAAAAGGAAGATTGAAATTGAAGTCAAGTTTCTCACCCTCAAAAGAATTGAAATCCAACTCAATTACCGAATTTTCAACAACTTCATAAAGGACATCATTTTCAGTTTCAAAAGTTGTTATTTGAAAATCATCGATTTGGGTAGAAGATGGATTATCATTTGACTCGTCACACGTTAGGATTTGATTTTTTTTATCACGTTGTTTCATATATGTTTCAAACAACGAATCCGTGTGATCATCGTAAATTTCGTTCATTTGTTCAACAAAATCCAATTTATAGTTATTAGCATAAGGATTTTCACTTTGAAATTGTTGAGAACAAAGATTTTCAATTGTAACGTGGTTAATATTATTCCCATTGACAAATTCGTTTGAAAAGTTGTTTCCATTTTCATTTTGAGTTTGAAGTTCATTTTGGAGTTCGAAATTGAATTCAAATTTTGAAATCCTTGACTCGAGTTATTACACAAATATGAATTACACAAATCATTTATCATTTGATTTTGTTGTGTAGAGATTTCAAGTAGAGATGAAATGCTATTTTCGAGATTCGAGGGTTGGTCATCGTTTTGAAAACTTTGTTGTTCAAAATTCGAATTGTTTAAAGAATAGTTGTCGTTAAAATATCCATATGAATTTGGAGTGAAATCATATGGATTATATTGATTTTCACAACTATTGTAAAATTCAAATGAGTGGGGAAACTCAGACATTTTCAAGAGTGTTTTTGGGTTTTTTTTATAAAGGAAAAATATTTACAAATAGAATTTATTTTTCAAAATGGAAAATTGATTTTTGTTTTGTTTTTTATTTTTCAATTTTTTTTTGTTTTTAAAAAGGTTTTATAATTTTTTGGATTTTTGAAATTTCAAAGAAAAAGGATTTAAAAATTGAAAAGGAAAAGGAAAAGGAATATTTACAATTTTTTTAGTTTTGGATTTTGAAATTATTTTTTTTTGTTTTAAAATATGCATGAACTAATGCAACTAAATGAATGCAAGGGTTAATTACAAATGATTTATCCTATGTTAACCCAAAATTGTATAATCACACATTGTCTTAAATAAACAAGATAGTTCTCAGCTAGGTAACGGACAGGATTTATCGGTGCACCACGAATCACCGTAGCAATGCAGCCGAAGGTTTCAGTACCTTCAAAGAAACAACCACTATAATATTTACGAATCACCGTAATATTTATAAATGGTTATTGCTCTGCCGTAGCCTAGACACCGAGAAATTAAATTGTTCAAAGAAGACAATTGGCCAATATACAATTAAGTGTTATTGATGTCTAACCGTTATTATTAATCAAAATGAAATGCAAAGCAGAAATTAAACTTGTATTAACAATGCAACTACGAATGGGTTTTTGTTTTTGTTTTTGAATTTTTTTAAATTTTTTTTTAATAAAATGCAAATGCAAGTAACCAACAATGCAATTCAAATAAAACTAGAGATGAGGTTAAAAGCAACAAATTTTCTTATATAAGCAAGCTAGCAATTTATTTTTGGAAAGCGGAGCGGCAGTTTCAGCAAGCTATTCTTCCTTTATTTCCTGCTTTGGCAACCTGAAAAAAAACAAGATATATACAATTGTTATTATTATTATTGTTGTTGTTTTTTGGTTGTTTTTTTCTTTCAAAGATGAAAAACAAAATAAGCGAAAAACAAAACAATTGAAAATAAAATAAATGAAAACTAAAACAAGTGAAAACAAATGAAAATTAAACAAAGTTGAACTTTTTTTGTCAGATTTTTTTTTAAAAATTTTTTTGGAGAGGAAACCTAAAAGTAAAGTTTTACAAAATGAAGGAAATCTAACAAATAAAAATAAAAATAAAAAGAGGGAATAGACCGGCCCGGTCCACTTTATAAAAACTTGTTCATCATGCAGTCGGTCGAAGTGGTATGGATGGTAGACGAATGTGGAATAGGAAGGGTTGAATGTAGGGCATGAAGAGGTTTTTGCAATGGCATGTTTATAGGAGAAGTGGTAGTTTTACTGTGGCCGAGGTGGGAAATGTTGATGGGTGGATGATGTAGTGGAAATGAAGTGAAGATTTGTAGTGAGTTGAACTTGCTGCAATTGATGGGGGAAAGCAAGTATATTATGAATGGTAATAGTTGTAGGGTGGTTGTACGTCACTGTTGTGTTGATGAGGGAAGCTGACAGTGTTAATGAGATGGTAGAATGGCCAGAGGTTGTATGGCTATGTGGTCTGTTTTGTTGATTGGAGATAATGTAGAATGTGGTGCAGAGGGGGGAGGCAGTTGTATAAATGTTGAAATGTTGAAATGATTGTGTGGTATGTTGTGCACAGTGGAAATGACAGTGAGAAGTGGATGGGCTCTGGTTTGTTGCTTGGTTGATGTGAGCGAAATGGCAGTGAGAAGTGGATGGCCAGAGGTTACTGTGAGCGAAATGGCAGTGAGAAGTTTAGGCTGGTGGAAGAATAGAGACAGAGGTAGTAGATGAATGTTGGTGGATTGTTGTGGTTGGCAAGACAGTGGAAAGTTGTTTTTGACAATGTAAATGCAAAAATTAAAAAGAAAATGAGATTGCAATTGTAAATGCAAAATTGTAAAGAAAAGGAAATGAATAAAATTGGTTTTTTTTTCTAAATTATGTATGTTGAATTTTTGTTTTTTTAATATATGCAAATGCAAATGAGAAGCAAATTAAACAACAAAAAATGCACACAAAAATCAAACAAACACAATTTTTTTACACACAAAATAAAATCACACAAAAATCAAAAGAAAATAATCCGAAGAATAGAAAACTAAAATCAAAGTAATTCCCCGTCAACGGCGCCAAAAACTTGTTCGTCGACGGAAATTCTATCAGTTTAGAAAACCGTCGAACGAATTTAAATAAAAAATATTACCGCAAGTACATGGCGTACACTTATAGTACGTGGCGAATACGGGTCGATCCGTAGGGAATTGATGATTTTAAAATTCTATTCAATCAAATTAAACCAAAGTTGAGTGAAAGTTAAGCTATTGAATTAGAAAATTAGCTAACTAACTAAAAGAAAAGAGATGCAAATATAAGAGTTAAATGACAATTTAGAGAATAAATCCACTCTCTAGATCATGTAGTTCAACACATATGAAATCATAATCTCTCTTTTATGGTCATTAGTGCTTTAATTGATGTGCTTATCATAAGTATGGCATATTTGTGCTATTGATTAGCCAACATAAGCCATCAAACTATAACACACCCCTTAAACCACTTACTAACTTTCATGAAATTTGACAATGAAAATGAAAATGAAATCTATTTTAAGTATGACCTATTAACTATTGATTAGAAATATAGACCATCAAATTTTAATTTCAAATCACTTTCTTTTGCCATAATCATATTTTGATGAAGAGGCAATTAGTGTTAGTGATTGTTTAAGCATAGCATATTTGATGTCAACGATATAGGCTATCAAATTCAAATCAAAAACAACTAGTAAACCATTTCTATCATCATCATTAAGCACAAAAAGAGAGCATGAATTAACAAATAGTTGAGGCTACATAATTAGAGAGCTTCATTACCCCTAAATTGAAAGGGTTTAGCCTCTCATATTTGTTATTTAATTAACAAATGTAGCTAGCAACATGAAAACAAAATGAAAGCTTAATGAAAAAGAGAGCTAGTTAACAAGAATTAGAACTATTCTACTTGCATGAAAGTAAATCTACACTACAACATGAAAGGAAATAAACAAGAAAGGGAAAAGATCATATATTAAATTGCATAAAAAAAATTACATGAAAATAAAAAATGGCTAAGTAGCCATGAAAAGAGAAATAGAAGAGCTTGTTTATTTGTGAGCCTAAACTAAACTAAAGAGAGATTAAGGGAGGAGAGGGTTACATGAAACATAAGGGGATTTTATACATGTGTTAAACCCTAATTCATATTTTTGGGGAATGCCTAAAATACCCTCTTAGGAAGTGTGGAGGCCAAGTAATCATTAGCTTCAAATAATCCTCATTTAAGTGTACATGAAGCCATTAATTCCATAAGCATGTGCATTAGCCTCTAATTTGTACATTAAGGTAGGTGGGTAGGTGGGGTCCTCCATTATCTTCACTTTGAATTATTTCCATCTTCATTTGTTCGCTTCACTCTTGTGCATGCATATGTGATCATGAAACACTTGTATATGAATTTAAATTCCTACAAAATAATATAGAAATTTTCAATTAAATTTTAGAAAATTAATATATGCACAAAAATGACCATTTTGCCCTTGGATGAAGATAAATATGTGACGATTTGAAAATAATATAAAATTTGGTTTAAACAAGTTAAAATGCCCGATATGATCATTTATTAAATTTAAATAGATTAAATATGGTGGTAAAAATATGCATATTTGCGTGCACATCATATATGTATATAGGCATTCAAATATAGTTATACCTCAGAGGAGGTTAGGGATATCGTACATGCAGAAAGGATTAAATGAATTGGCCGTAAGTAACAGATATTACACTTAAATGGAAATCAATGGGCACAAATTAATGGTGTGGGTAAAGTATGTAATTTTTCAATCACCGTAGCGTTGTTCTGACCCCCCCCCCTCCTCATTACAACCCACATGATAGATTTATAAAGACATGTATTGTAGCAAGACGGGAACAGTAGATGGACAAGTCTTCTTATTAATGCTCGGTGCTGACAGGGCACCAGATATCCAAGGAATAATATTGATTCTAAGGTGGTAGCATTAGTCGGTACGTATCTTCTACTATATTTTTCTCTTCCGCTGTGAATTTATATCGATCACTTTCTGACATGCTTGTTTTTATTATAGGATACCAAAACCAACTATTTGTATCCTATTAGATTTGGGTTTCAATTTATTCAAAATTCGGGCCCATTAAGGTGCGGGTTGTTAAAATCCATTATAGATAAGGAAAGAGCCATCGCCTTAGAATGAATCAAGCGATATGTGAGAGAGCGTACCTATTATATGTTGGTTTTTATTACTATATAGTAGTATTTATATATAGTATATGAGTTGCATTGCATTCATGGACATCGGTTATTCCTTTTAGAGAGACTGATCATTCTTATTACAACATATGAGAATGAGCCGGCTAACGAGGAATGCTGCTAGGAAATTCATTTTTGGAGTTGAGGAAGGGCGGGATCGGGGCTGCTAACTCCAATTTGCAGAACATGTTCGTTGCAATGGTGCAAAACATGGTTCAATATGCCCAAGTTGCTTATGTTGTGGTTGTTGGCGGTGGTGCTCCGGTGCAAGCGCCGAAAGCTGACTTTGCCAAATCAAACAAGGATTATTCTACTCTAGGAGGCAAATTGTTTCTTGGAATGGGATGGAATCAACCATCAAAATGCAAGATTGGTTAGACACCTGAGAACATATCTTCGAAGATATGGAGTTAGAGGATGTGATGAAGAGGAAGCTGACCTCTAAACAACTCTAGGGACGAGCTATGGGTGGTGGAATGCCATCAAGATTACTACTCCTGAGGACCAGATTACTTGGAAACAGTTTAAGGCGAGGTTTGAAGAGAAGTATATACCGACTGCCAAGAAATTGGTGCTCTTCTGGAAGTTTTCTAATTTGAGATAGGGGGCATGTTTATGTCGGACTACGTAACCGAGTTCGACTTGTTGTCGAAGTACGGTCCATCTTTTATTGATACTCCGCTTAAGAAGAATGAGAAGTTTATTATGGGCTTGGATGATTATCTTGGAGAAAAGCTAGTAGGGTATATTGATGAGTTGTTTAGAGGCTAGTGGAGAAGGTTCTTCGACATAAGAGTCTGTATCCTAAGTTTAAGTTGTTTGTTGCTCCCAAGGATGAGCCAAAGCCGCAAGCTAGTGAAGGAGGCAAGAGGAGGTGGAGCAACAATAAGAAGGAGCAGTTTCAGAAGGATGGTCAGAAGAAGGGCAAGTGGGAACCTACTTTATATAACTGTGGAGAGAGGGGCCATCTTAGAAAAGGTTGTAGAAATGAGAAGAAAGGATGTTTTAACTGCAACAAGTCGGGGCATATGAAGGATTGGCCAGAGCCATTGAGGAACAAGCAGGTTGTGTCTGCTTACGCTTTGAATGTTGTTCCAGCTTTGTCGAGTGCACCATTGGCGAAGGTGATGGGAAGAGCATCGTTATACTTGGTATTCTTTCTATATCTAATACCCTATATGTTTTTTATTCGATATTGGAGCTTCATATTCCTTCATATCTAGTGACTTTGTAGATAGATTAAGGTTGAAACCTGAGATAGTTGACCGACCTTTGATTGTTTCCAACCCTGTCGGAGGGTCGACTAGCCTTTGCATGGTTTGTCGAGACTTAGCCTTATCGAGTCATAGATGTATGTTTGCTTGTGATTGCTTTGCTTTAGGTTTTCTCGTGTTCGGTATTATATTAGGAATGGGCTAGCTGCAGAAATATGGAGTAGTGGTGGATTATGAAAGGCCGTTGGTGAAGATAGGGATGGATGATATTCGTAGCTTAGAGATAGGCTACCTACCTGATGGACAGGTGATGGTTAGCTTTCTGCACTTGCTCAAGATCCCGCATGATGAGTTATCATCTAAGCATATAGCGAGGGAGTATCCTGATATATTTGATGAGGTGATAGAATTACCACCACATTGAGAGATCAAGTTTCGTATAGATTTGGTGAGGGATGCCAGACTGATTGTTATGCCATTGGGGGATATGGCGCTGAGAGAGCGGATGGAACTGGAGGTGCAAGTGAATGACCTATTACGAGAGGGTTCATTCAACAGAGTATATCTGAGATGGGAGCACCTGTAGTGTTCGCCACTAAGGTGAACAACTCTTTGAGATTGTGTGTAGATTACTATGAGCTGAATAAGGTGACGAAGAAGAACAAGTATCCACTTTTGCGTATTGATGACATATTCACTCGACTCCATGGTGCTAGGGTGTTCTCTCAGTTAGACCTTACGATGGGGTTTCATCAACTGAGAGTGGCGAAGGAGAGTATGCTGATCATAGTGCTTTATACGCCGTCTGGATTCTATAAGTGGTTGGTTAAGTCGTTCGGGCTAACCAACGCACCAGCATACTTTGTTGATATTATAAAACATGTTTACAGGGATCAACTAAATAAGTTTATACTTATGTTCGTAGATGACGTCCTTGTTTTTTCGACCAAAAACCACTACAAATGTGAGATGTTTCCTTGGACTTGTGGGATAATATAGATGTTTTATCAAGGACTTTCCTAAGGTAGTAGCACCGTTAACTAACTTGACAAAGAAGAATCAGACTTTTATTTGGGATGTGAGGTGTAAGCATGCATTCATGAGTCTGAATGAGAGGTTGACGAGAGCACTGGTGTTGGTCATTCCGAGTGGGAATGAGGAATTGACTGTATATACAGACGCCTATCGTACTGCACTAGGTAAGGTGTTTAAGTAGTGAGGAAAAGTTGTCACCTACATTAGTCGACAGCTAAAACCACACAAGAGGAAGTATCTAACCAATGATTTGGAGTTGGCATCGATAGTATTCGCTTTGAAGATATAAAGGCAATATTTTCTTGAGGAGAGGTTCGAGTTGTATGCGGACTACAAATCGTTGAAGGATCGTAAACTTCGTCAGCTGCGATGGTTAGAATTTCTGGCCTCCTATGACTTTGACATTTCCTATATGCCCAGTAAGGGAAATGCAGTCGTTGATGCTTTGATTAGGAGACATGCCAGCTTCGGAGTGATGTTCCTAAGGTGGAAGCAGTTGGAGTTTATTGTTGGCTATGATTTTAGACCTCGATGTGGGCTAATGCCGAAAGTGTTGGCTAGCTTGACTATTGGACATACTTTGATTGAGCGGATCGGTATTAGTCAGAGGTGAGACACTTTACTAATGGAGATCATGGCAAAGATAGAAGATGGAGTAGAGTCTGAGGAGATGAAGCAGTATAGGATCAACTCTAATGGTTGGCTCTGTAAGGATGAGAGATTGTTTGTTCCTGATGTTGACGGGTTAAGGGATGAGGTGCTATGAGAGTGCCATCATTAGAGATTGACTATACATCTCGACGGCAATAAAATGTATAGTGATATGAGGCAGGCCTTCTATTAGGAAGGGATAAAGAAGGACATTTGGGCATTCATCTCGAAGTGCATGATCTGTCAGTTGGTAAATGTAGAGTCGAAGAAGCCGAATGGTTTGCTGCAACCCCTTAAGATTACGGAGTAGAAATGGGAACAAGTTTCAATGGACTTCATTAATGGATTGTCGAGGACCGGAAGACGGTATGATAGCATCTAGGACATAGTTGATAGATTAAGGGAGTGCTAGATTTATACCCATAAAGTCTGGTAGAATGGCATCCAAATTGGTCGAGTTGTATGTGAAGTGGCTAGTGTGATTCCATAGTGTTCCGAAGAGCACTATGAGTGACCGAGAACCTTTGTTTACCAGCGGGTTTTGGAAGAGCTTACAAGAGACGTTGGGGACGGAGCTACATCTCAGTGCAGCTTATCACCTATAAAGTGATGGGCAGACCGAGAGGGTGAATCGTACCTTGGAGGATCTCTTGCGAGCTTGCATTTTATATTTTGGTAGTTTGTAGGACGATCATTTACATTTAGTAGAATTAACATACAATAACAGTTATTGGTCCAGCATCAGTGTGGCACCATTTGAGGCATTATATGATCGACTGTGCAACGCTCCTTCATAGTGGTGGGAAGCGGTCGAGAAATAGATATTTGGACCAGATATGTTTAGAGAGACTTCAGAGAAGATCGAGATCATTTAGTAACAAATGAAAGCTGCTCAAGATAGAAAGAAGAGCTTCACTGATAAGAGAAGACGTGATTTAGAGTTCTCTATCTACAATATTGTGTTTGTCAAGATCCCTCCACTGAAGAATGTTGTTCAACTCGGTACTGAGTGAAATTTGGCATCGAGATTTGTTGGTCCTTTTCCTATAATTGAGAGGATTGGGAATCTAGCTTACAAGGTTGACTTACCTCAGAAGATGGTGGGCGCGCACAACGCATTTCCTGTCTCTCATTTATGGAAGTTTGTGCACGGCTCGGGCGTGATATTTGAACAAGAATAGCTTAATGATATTGAGATTGAGCCAAAAGCTCTAAGACCTCGTTGGCCTACTCGTATAGTCGGACGTAATACGTGGAAACTTAAGAGGAAGGCGGTAGAGCTGGTGAAGGTTCAATAGAGTGAGAGCAAAGGCAATTGTACTTGAGAGACCAAGGAGAGCACGAGGACCACTTATCCAGAGCTCTTTACTTGGTGAGACTTTCTATTTATCGAATTTATATTCACTTTTGATATCATATAAGGTAGTTTAATATCATGCAAGCTAGGGTAGGCATAGATACCATTTTCTACTTCCATGTGCATGCTTGATGTTTGATATGTTTGCTCGTGGATGCTAGGCATGCGCGGTAGTTATGCTTGATTTTACCTTGTTTGTGTTGGGGATTTTAGGGGCGAAATTCTTAAAAAGGGAAGAGTGTAATGACTCATATTTTTCGTATCAAAAGATCGTAACCTATTATTTTTAAGTTCATATAGTGTCATATGACACTAAAACTTAAGGAATGTTGAGTAGTAACATTTATGACCCCGAGAAATTTTATTGGACGGTTTTACTCCTAAAAATTTATAAAATATATAAATTTTGATAGAAGCCAAATTATCATTCGAGACCACTTTCATCGAAAAGATATGATGGTCTCTCTTTTCGTAGAGTGGTCACAATAGCAATTTGGACATTCTGTTTAGGAGATATGACTGTTTGAAGTTTGGCAGTTTTTGAAGCAGCTTAGTGAGTAATTGGTGAGATTGGCCTAATATCGCATTTTGGGTTTAAGGGTTATATTGGCTAAAATAAACATCCCCAAATTATTTTTACCATCTCCCAAATAGATCTAAGCCTCCATTAACCCGTTCTTCACCCAAAACCTTCTCTTTCCTCCTCCAAATCAAGTCTAAATCATAGACTAATGGTAGATTAACTATGGGATTAGTTAGAGATCTTCATATCTACATTTTGGAAAAAAAAATGGGGCTTGGCTCTTCATTTTTGGATTGGCCTCGATTTGCGTGCAAAACTTGGATTTGGAGGTTTTGGCGAGTGATTTATCATCTTCTCTCACCTTATTACATATGTATCTATAGGTTTTAACATGTTTTGGATCCATTTTTTAAAGTTAAAATCATGTTTTATTGCTGTTTTACAACCCTACCTATAGTAAAAATGTGAATAAATTGATTTTTTATGTTTTATTCATGTTATTTGGATGTGTGATTGCCTTGATATATGTTAGGCTATGTTGTAGATATACTGTATGATGATTGCTATGATTAGATGTATCATTTGCATGCTTGAATGTTTGTTGATGCATATGTGGTGTTAGTATGTATGCTTAAATGGTTGAAAACGCTCATCGGAGTGAATTAAAGGTAGGAACCATGAAACCGAACTTCGACGGATAGACCCTGGGATGTTGGGAGTTGCATTAATGGGTATAGAATGCATGCGAGTCAAAGAACGGGCCGTAGCGGTGAAATCGGCGTGAAATTGGAAATTTGAGCTGCTATGGCATTTCTACTCGATGGTGCTTTGTGACGTGCTTCTGTCTGGTAGGTGGCTTGCCCGGGCTTGGCTTCAGGTCAACATAGGGAAGGACCGAACAATAAACATTGTTTGGTAGCGCTGTCATTTAGGGGCCGAACGGGAAACGTGGTTCGGTGTTGCTTCGTGTCGTGCTCGTAAAAGGGAGGTGTTTGCTTCGATCGGCACCCGGGCATGAAATGTGATTCAAGCTTTTTGGAGATGCTTCGAGTTAAGAAGCTGGTTGCTCTGGGTCCAGGGGTTGCTCTGGGTTCAGTTGGGGGTTACCCTGATAGAGATGGAGTGTTTTATATTTTTGGTCGTGATGAAGCGGTACTTTGGGATTTCTTTAGGTATTATTCTGAGGGTCTAGTGGGTGATGTGGAGTGAAGATGATAACTCCAAACGACCTAGGATGTCCTTAGATTTCGTGAAGCGATCGCGTAGCGCTGCAAAAGGACGACGACGATGACGATTTTGGAACTATGGTAGATTGCTCTATAACTTAAGACAGGTGTCTAGAGACGTTCCGAAGCTGATGACTCGATGTGGTGAGTGACTATTGCATCTGGTTATGGACCGAAAGGACATGTTTTGCATGATAGCACGTGGAGTAGAACATGAGGTTGTGATGCTCGTGAGTGGAACATGGTAATCTGTGTGTACCCAAGGTAGTCTGCATGTACCTACATTGTTGGACGTCTACGTGTGTCCAGTCCCTAGCCATCTGTGTGGGCATGAGTTGAGCATCTACGAAGTAGTTATACTATCGGTATGTGTGCTAAGGGATCGATGGATAACTATGAGGTTGCGATGCTCGTTAGCGGGATAGGGTAGTCTGCATGCACCCATATTTTTGGACGTCTACCTGTGTCCAATCCATAGTTATCTGGGTGGACATGAGTTGAGCATCCATAACATTAAGTAGTCGCTTACTATCTATGTGGGTCATAAGAGTTATTGTATATCCAAGGGCACTTGAATGAGAGATGCAAGGCTGTGTGATGGATGTTATGTTTGTTGTGTGCTTGATATGCGGTGTGACACCTCTATAGCCTATATTTTCCTCATGTAATAGTAGTTTAGCATATGTTGTATTTATGTGCTAACTCTTTGGATGCAGGGACATGTAAGGTATGGTTCTAAATACCTTATGCTTTTACTACCATATACGGTTTTTAATAATATTTTAAGATGATATATCGTTTACACCAGACTATTATCTGATTTGAGGTTTTATGATTTGCTTCTTATTATCTTAGGTACTCTTAAATGAGTAGATTAAGGATAACAGGTATGGATAATGCATGGACCTATACGGAGTATGAGTAGGAGAATACGCTTTCATATATCATGCTTTAAGCTTACTATCACTTATATTCCACTGTGCAGTACTGTAGAGCTATGTCATTATGAACCTATATTAGTTTGTTCAGACCAACTAAAAACCCAGTCCGGAGTCTCCGGACTGACTCAGGCCAAAAATATACCAGATAGTACAGCAGTCTTCTAGTCCATTCAGAAGAAATAATAATGGTCTTCTAAGATCGGTAGGATAATAATTCCACGGTCTCTTAAATACGGTAGGATAAAATATCAAATGTCTCCTACAATCGATATAAGACGAACATATATGAGCATTTTTGCTAAGAGTTCCTTCGGATGTGTAAATCCTAATTTTAGCCTCAATATCGACAAAGCCCCATGCATTAGAATCGCGGACCTGACCAATTGGGGGATTAATGGTAAGAGTGTCGGACATGACCCCACACTAGTCTCCACCCTTATATCTGGTTTAAAATATCAATGAGTCATCTTTTGATCGGTTTGGGCATCCTAACTCAATTTGATCTTCACGGTCTCCTAAATGTATTCTACTCACTCAAAAGTTTAATTTTGAATATACCCACTATTGGAACAACCCTAATCGGTCATCGGTTCCCCATCCCCAAGGTCATAAATGTTGTGTGATGACTATAACATATAAGTGAGCATGTCAACAATTAACATATACAATAACAATGGATCAAAATGCAAAATGGAACATATAACAACATCATCCATCACTAATATATGTTTCTATGATAGTTATTTTGTACGCAAAAAATATTTGTACTTAAGTAATTATTTCCTTTGTAAAACTCTTTAACATGGGCTAAAATATATTTTCTTTCCTTTTAAAACCTTGTCAAATTACTTAATAAAACTACATCTTTGTTTAAGGAAAACATTGCCTAACTTAGCATTAATAGCTATCTAGTGTCATGAAAATAGGCTATCTAATTTCACAAAAGTATGTGCTATCGCACCTTAAAAACTCATGTTATTGCACATTAAAATAGAGCTATAAAGCTTTAAACATTTGTGCTATCGCACTTCAAAAATGCATACTATCGCATGTCCAAATATATGTTATCACATGTTAACAAATCTATTGTAATATCCCATATTTTTTATTACAATAAATAATTAATTAAAAAAGCATTTGGTAATTTTACATAATGCTGAAAAACTGAATTTTTCCAAATGAAGGAATTTGGAAGATCTGATTTTTTCTTCCATTGGGTCAATTAGAATTTTCTACCCTAAATTCGTATATAAAACTTCAAAAAAAAAGATCAGATGAAAGAGATTCAGACTGTTGAGCACGCATTTCGAGATTTGTGCCTATTTTGTTATTTAAGCTTAAGAATTGATAACGGGAATGAGACAAATTTATATATTAAGTAATTTATTACCCTTGTTTGTATATAATAATTTTATGAATAGGTTTGAATTACTCTAAGAATACAATTGTGTGTGCATTAAAAGAAAAGGTGAAAGATATTTACATGCACAAAATTTTAATGTAATCAGAGGGAAAGCATTAATTTTTTTTGAAATTTGGTACTTTAGGTGGTAGTACATTGTTATACTACAGGTCCAAGGTAATATATAGCACACTGAAAGTTAATATATGTCAAGTGGTTCGAATAATGCATTATGCAGGATTCGAACCTATGACCTCATGGACCAACAATAGAGCGCCTACCACTAGGAAAGCATTAGTTACATGATAATAAAATTAATTTTTATAATTAATGAAAGAAATGTTATGTATTTTAAAAGAGAGGGCAGCAATATATTTATAGATGGAAATATTTCTTAAAGGAAAGGCATGTTATCTTTTTATTTATAAAGAACTAGGATATATCTGATTTGTGAATTTGGAAGGATTAACACCAACCAATTACAATAGATTGAATAATGACTAATAATGGGTAAAGTTCCCAATCAATGTGTATGTATATATACATACATGCATATACATACATACATATATACATATATGTGTGTGTGTTTGTGTGTAGAATATCAATTAATTATATTGATTTGACTTCTAATTAATGACATTTACTTGGGTAGGAAAAATGTTAGCTTTCTTTTAAAAAGTAGAAGGAAAGGAATTTTGCATATATGTAAGGATAAGGGATATGAGTAAAGAAATAATTTCCCTAGACCTATACTTTACCTAATTTCCAACTATAAATACATAGCCAAACCTCACTCTTTCATTCAAAACCCCAGCCTCCATCCAACTAAAGAAAAACTAGAACTAAATCGATCTCTTCAATTCTATCTCCACAATTCTCTTTAAAAAAATAGCTTTATCTTTTATAGATGAATGCTCTGGGTACAATCAGATTGCTATATATGTCCCAGACTAGGAACACACTAGCTTTATTGCTGACTTAGTACTCTATTATTACAAAGTTATGTCGTTCAGGCTCAAGAATGTGGGAGCAACGTATTAGTGTTTGGTTAATAAGTCGTTTGTTAGTCAAATTGGAAGGACTATTGACGTATATGTTAATGACATGATGGTGAAGTCGAAGAAGGCCGAGGATCACATTTCTCACCTAGATAAGAAATTCAAATCCTATGGGAGTTTGGGATGAAGCTAAACCCACTTAAGTTTTCTTTTGGGGTTTCGTCTGGAAAGTTCTTGGGATTTAATTGTACATGCTAGGGGAATTGAAGCAAATCCAGAATAGGTCCAAGCTTTAAAAGACATCAAGATCCCCAAAACCTGAAAGGAGATGCAAATCCTTAATGGCAAGGTGGCAGCATTGAGTAGGTTTATATCCAAAGCCACTGATAGTTGTGTTCCATTCTTCGATGCACTAAAGAAGGAGAAAGGAAATATTACCTGCACAAACGAATGTTTAGCAACATTCCTCAATTTACTAGAGAATTTGCAGAAGTCGGTTGTTCTTTCTACACAAGTAGAAGGGGAGGATCTATATTTGTACTTAGTTATTTCAACCCATGCCTTAAGCCTAGCTTTAATCTGAGAAGAAGATCGGGTACAACGACTGGTGTATTACGTAAGTAAGCATTTCACCGAACCTGAGTCTAAATATCCTAAATTGGATAAGTTGGCGTACTGCATACTAATCGCATCTCGGAAGCTGAGGCACTATTTCCAGTCACATCCTATCCGGGTAATGATGGATCATCCCTGAGGCATGTCCTGCATTGGCCTGATAACTCGAGAAGGCTTACCAAATGGAATATTGAATTGAGCCAGTATGAGATTATCTATCATCCTTGGACAACGACCAAAGGACTAGCCCTGGTAGACTTTGTTACTGAATTTACTACTAGGGACGATGGAGTGGAATCTCAAGAGGAAGAAGCTCTTAAATGGCAGACATACGTCGATGGAGCTTCGAACGAGCACGATTCAGGTGCAGGAGTAGTACTGCTAAGACCTAGAGGGAGAAAGCTAACCTATGCGATGCATTTGGGATTCAAGGAAATGAATAACAAAGTCGAGTATGAAGCACTAATAGCAAGATTGGAGATAGTTAAAGAAGTAGGGATAAGATCATTATGCGTACATAATGACTCTTAATTGGTCGTAAATCAGGTGCTGGGGGAATTCTAGGCTAAGGGAGAACGTTTGGCGGCCTATCTAAAGAAGGTGAATACCCTACTTAATGAGATTGCGCATTGTGTAATAAGGAATATGCTATGAGAGGAAAACCAGGACGCGGACAAGTTGTCAAATTGGCAAGTTTGGGAGACGAACCTTTGTTGGAGACGGTACCAGTCATGACCCTGCTGAGCCCTTGCTTTGAGAAGGTGAACATGAAACTGTTACTAATAGCGAGGAAACCTGGATGACACCCATTATATGATATCCGAGTGAAGGGATATTTCCAGACAACAGGAACGAATCCAAGAAGGTCTTACGGAAGGCGTCCCGCTTTATCATTTAGGATGGCATGCTATATCGAAGAGGATTTTAGAACCTGCTGCTGAGATGCGTAGCTGGAAGAGAAGTCAAAGAGGTGTTGGAAAACATACATCAAGGGAACTGTGAAGATCATACTGGTGGCAAATTCTATCAAAGAAGGTGTTGCGGTATGGGTACTTCTGGCCAATGTTGAATCATAATGCGATGGATTATGCGAAAAGGTATGAAAAATGTTAATGATTTGCAAAGATCCCAAGATTGCCCTCGACCAAACTAACTCACATGGTTAATCCTTGGCCCTACGTATTCTAGGGAATAGACATGATCGGTGAACTTCCCATGGATAAGGGTGGAGCTAAGTATGCTATAGTGGAAGTCGATTACTTTACTAAGTGGACCAAAGCCAAAACACTTACTAAGGTATCGTCATCTAGGGTTATAAACTTTTTGGTTAGAAAGGTGATATGTAGGTATGGAATCCCCCTACAAATCATATTGGACAATGGATTGTAGTTTGATAGCAAGGAGTTTACCAACTTCTGCCGGCAGCATGGAATAAAGAAGAGTTTCTCCAAACTGGCATACCTATAGGGTAATGGATAGGTGGAAATGGTCAACAAGGTTCTAAAGACCCTCATAAAGAAGCAGTTGGAAAGGCGAAAGGAGCATGGGTGGATGAGCTTCCTCTCGCACTATGGGCTTATCGCACTTCTTTCAAGGTGGCAGCGAGGCATACTCCTTTCTTATTGGCTTATAGGTCAAAGGCGATGTTACCAATGGAAACAGTAGTGCTTCACAAAGGAGGATTCATTATGACCTGATTAAGAATGAAGAGTTGCTGAACATGTCATTAGATTTGATTGATGAAAGGCGAGAAGAAGCTGCTCTAAAGGTGGAAGTGCACAAGCAAAGAATAACCAAGCAATACGATTCGAAGGTCAAACACCGTCTGCTCAAGGAAGGGGACATAGTGCTAAAGCGGATATTCCCTAGACTGGGGGCTGTAAACACCCCCGCCTCTATACCCATATTATCCAAGAGTATTACTAAGTAATACTAACAGATAATACAGAGAATGAGGCTTTATGGGGTGCACACGTGAATATTCCCTTGGGCTAATACCGGTACGTATTTAAACATCGAATATAACTTACCATAAAAAGGTACACAGTATCGGGACAAAGCAATAAATACATGCCCCTCCAGGATTGAACAATACACAATATATAGTAAATAATAGAGATCACATAGTCAATCGCAGCGATAATATATAAAACTGAATATATGGGGTATGTCAAATATACATCACAGAAATGCACTATAAAAGTCTATACAGTACAAAATGATAACATCAATTTTGATATCTAATCTCCTCTATGCCCAATAAATATAAGCCGATCTCATTGTCCCTGCACCTAAATTGTCTCAGACTAACCAAGTATTACATAAATAACATATGGGTCAGACTATGTCTAAATCAAAGGTTTATAAATATAATTGACATGGTATAACAAGGAATAATGATAATAATAATAATATGATAACTCTGGCATAACAACTCAAATCAACGATCGTAATGTCTATATATATACATATAGTAACGTACGCATGGTATATAATTATAATATTATATACAATCCGCAATACATCACATAATATATATATCACAAAATTACGCATAATGATGTCATCGCCCATATAAAAAACACATCAAATCAAAAATCACATAATCAACATTAAATGGGTGAATCATCCGTACCCAGAATCATCATCATATATGAGTTATCATCAAGTATAGTTAGGCTAGCAAATGGCCTTGCTCAAGTATATCTTTCAATCTCAATAATAAAATACCAAACGTCAATATAAAATATAGAAATATAAGCGACCTGTCAAAATAATCATATATAATAAAAGATACGAGAATCCATTATACTCTAAACATGTATCGAGATATAACTTCATCTCCTCGTGTAGGAATAAATGGTGACGGGAATCAAATCATAATATAATGTATGGGTTACACCACCCAATAATCTTATAATGTCTGGATTACGCCACCTAGTCAAACCACAACATGATTGTCTGCCATCTCCAAGAGCACCTGGGTTATTCACCGGGATATGCTTTAATACTTAGGTGAGATGTCTAATAATATGTGCTTATCTACCCATTCGTGTAGAACCAGAAAGGAGTCTGACAGCTACCCACTTACTCCAGGAGTCCAAAGCCACACCACCCAGATCCGCTCCTACAGTCTTCAGTTACCAACCTGGTATCGTGACTATATCCACAGCATGTCATAAACAAGTTGCAAGACTGCACTATGCATTGATCACGACCCGGATCAATGCCCCTATGGTGACAGACTACTGTCCTTCGTGACTAAAGGGGCTAAGGTTGCACCACCCTAAGGGTTACACCATCCTTCAGCCAAATCCCACAATGCACATCTAAAGTATAATAAAAAGTGTCATGGATCTGGGGTGCGACCCCACGATTAGGCCACCAGGGTGGACACTGGCCATATGGTTCCTACTAACTCCAAATCATATTCTAGAGCACTTTATGATAGACAACATACATATGGGTACACCTCTATAATTGAGTCATCCATAATGCTCTACCCCGAGCATATATACTTGCTCTACCCCCAGCATACAATGAATAACCAAATGAGTATCACATCGGTGTCCCATACCATCACGTGATGCTCAATCGTTTATTTAATGCTCGTAAACTACACTCTGTCTTCGCAAATATTCTATATAACGAGTCCGAAGAATAACCAGAGAAATATTATCGAATGCCACATCCTAAACCGTATTATAACTCTGTTTATTCAAATTCCTCATCACACAGAAATAAATCATCATAAACAAAATATTCCAAATACAGTAATATCATGAAATCATACAAAAAGATTGTCATCACCGTATAAAATCATATCAAAAGAAATTCCTCAACAATGTCAAACGTGAATCATTCACAACATCCATAATCATCACAAAAGAATAGAATATGAAATATGCAATGTAACTTCATTATTATATTTATTAATATAAAGGATAATTTAATTCTAGTTTAACACACAATCTTTATTTGCACAAGAAGCTTCTTAAATTCACTTTACAAAACAAGTATAACTTACATAAGTTACTTCAATTAAATTCTATTTGAAATAAATTTATAAAAACAAATCTATAATTAATGAAAGCATTATAGGTTTTAAATAGTTAAAATACTAATTTCTCAACCTTTTACAAACTTAAATAATAATTTAATAACCACAAATAACATTTGAAAAACTCATTTCTATCCTTCAAAACCTTAAAAATAGCTTGTGAGATCAAATATTTTTTATATCAATCATTTCATAAATTTCAATAATTAAATACAATTTTTTAAATGAATTTATAATATCCAAATCACTTTCTTTTTAATTCCAAATCCATAAAATATAGCTTTAAAATTTAAATTATATTCAAAATTCATGAAATAAAATTTGAAAATCATAGAATAATAATTAGAAACCCTTTCATATTTTTCTAGAATTTTATAGGGCTTTTAAAGATTTACTAAAACTCAAATACTAAATTTTCTTAATAAACCAATATCTTTAATAAAATAATAATAATCAAATTAAATAAAATATTTCACAAAACTAATTTCATATTTGAAGTACGTCAACTTTCTACTTTTAAAATAAAATTTCTATTAAATTTTTCAAACACACACACACACACAGATATATATATATATATAATAAATGCAACAGACATGACTTGGGACATCTCTGTTCTAGGCTTCCTACTGATCCACCGGTCCTCATTGACCGATTGACCGATCCACGGCCCGGAACATAGATGTTCCAGGTCGTGTATGCCATTTTTAGTGGCTTCAATCGTCTGATTCCCCTCCGCTCGACTCTCGCGTTAGCATTACACATCTTATGCAAGGAATAAAAGGATATAGAAATGCATGCACCTAGAACCCAACATAGTCACCGAAACTCGAATTTCTTCCCGCTATAAGTGCAAAAGAGTGTCGTGATACGTATATCCAGATTTAGGAATTTGTAACAATTTATTAGATTTTTATATTTAATTTCAAAGTGATGTGGTTTGGTTGAATTTTGATTTTCTGAAGTTAAATGAAAAGGAGCATAGAGGGTTGTATTTATAGACGAGAACGAACTATCCAGAGAAAGAAAAGTCTAGAGATGAATATATGAACGTTGTTTGAGCTTAGGATTTGGAAAATATAAGTATATATATATAATTTTCTTTCTTTTCCATTTCCTTTAAATATAATACTAATTTTTATCCATAATTCAAATTGCAATGAAATTCCAAATAAAAGTTTAGAATTACAATACCAAATAATTTACTCAATATTACAAAAAATTTCTAGAGTTTTTTCTCATATTTAATTCATTTAAATTTAAATACCCAAAAATTCATATTTTAAATCCTTTAATTTTCTAATTAATTTATTCCACAATCATTTAAACAAATAATTATTCTCAAAACTATTTAATTTCATCACTAATCATCTCATTATAAAATTTCAATATTCTAAAATAAATTCAAATTATTCATTTTTAGTTCCAAAAATCCATTTTTTATTAATTAAATAACTATTATTAATTATCCCTAAAAACTGAGTTATTACAACGGCACTCAACCTACTCTGGGAAGGATCATATGTTATCCACAAGGACTTGGGCAATTGAACTTTCATCCTCAACACGGTGGATCGGGATGTCTTAAGAAAGGCTTGCAATGCCTAGAATATTCGTTGTCATTTTACTTAATTTCTAATATTTTTCTAATTGTATTGCAACAATGCAATTGAAACACTTATGAAATAAATATTAATAAAATGCGCTTTCCTTCGATTCTCATTGTGTTAGCCGATGGGTATGAAGTTAAACAACCTAAGCACGTCGAATTAACATTTGTATTGAGAAAGTGCCACAAAAGCTCGATGAGTTGAAATCTCTACTCGAGGGAAAATGGCAACTTTATGATAAAGAACTTATCCCTCCAAACCTTTGGTTGACAATGCTGGACCAGAATAACCCTAATCGAGTGTTTACCATTGACGATCGGCCCCAAATTTTTTTTTGATAATGGCGGACCAGAGTGACCCTACCAGGGAATCCACTATAAACGACCGGCTTCAAAATTTTGCCAATAATGCGAAACAGAGTAACCCTAAGTGGGTGTCCACCACTGATGATCAGCTTCAAACTTTTTGTCGATAGTGGTGAACCAGAGTAACCCTAACTGGGTGTTTACCATTGACGGTCGGCTTCAAACTTTTTGCTGGCAATGGCGGACCAGAGTAACCCTAACTGGGCATCCACCATTGACGGCCGGATTCAAACTTTTTATTGGAAATGGCGGACCAAAGTAACCCTAACTAGGTGCCTACCATTAACGATCGGCTTTAAACTTTTTGTCGACATTGGAAGACCAGAGTAACCCTAACTAGGTATCCACCATTGATGATCAGCTTTAAACTTTTTACCGGTAGTGGTGGACCAAATTAACCCTAACCGAGTGTCCACTATTGACAGTCGGGTTCGAACTTTTTGTTGGAAATGACAGACTAGAGTAACCCTAACTAGGTGTCCACCATTGATGATCGGCTTCAAACTTTTTTCCGGCAATGTTGAACCAGATTAACCCTAACCGGATGTTCATCATTGACGATTGGCCCTAAACTTCTAGTCGGCAACGGAAAATTAGAGTAACCCTAACTGGGTATTTGCTATCAACGATTGACTCCGGACCTTTGGCCGGTAGAGGAAAACCCGACCTACTGGCAGTCAGGACATGACTGCCGCCTGTTTAGTTCATCCCCAACCATTTGTCCTGGATTTCTGTCAGTAGTGGATAGCTGAGCTCGCCCACCGGTCGAGTGGTTTGATTCAAGCAGTTAATATTGAAATTGCAGATGAGGAATACCAACTGGTTGACATTAGGACAAACTTGTTTAAAGTATGCATGGAATATGTACAAGATGATAAAAACTAGAATAATGAAAGTGAAGTAAGGAAATAAGTCATGCAAGAATAATAAACATCTAGATCGTACCATCATACATCCAAACATTTACAATACAAACCCATAAGTGTCAGAAAACGATAGCACGCACACTCACCAAAAATACCAAAATTGGCGAGCATAGATAGAAATGTTTATTCCAACAAAAGGCATAGAGTAGAATGTTCCAAACAAAAAAAAAGGAATAAAACTGTTGCCATCACTTAGACTAAGATTTGGAGATGCGGCTCTTGCCATGAGGCTTGTATTTTCCTCGCACTTCTTCTTCCTTCTCTTCCTTCGACTTGGCAGCATTAGCCTCATCAAGCTCCACTTGTCTTTTCTTCGTTGGCTTCAACTCCTTCATCGCTTCAAGATTTACTCTAGCAACCTCTCCAAGAAAATTGGTGTAACATCCCCTATCTTGAGGCCCAAAGCTATGCACTACAGATGCTGCATTCATCCATAGTATTAACTTCCAGTGACAAAATATGATAATGTTAATGGTATCCATAATATCAGAAGCACATGAATATGAAATAAAATAAACACAGACTAAAAACAGCTTTTCTGATTACATTTCAAATCGATATTTCATATTCAATTACATAATCCCACAATTGATTCCCAAGTTTTGATCAATTATACTTATTACCAGCTACACCAAGAGCTGCATATGAAGATGACCCTTGGATGATCATAGTACTAAATAGACAATCAGCCTTAATACAACACAGTGGAAATAAAAATAAATATATCCTATATAGCTAGCTTTACCTCCTACACGTCTTCAGAAGCTTATTCGTCCAACCTACTAAATCGGTAAAACCTCTACTCTCAATCTACCCAAATCATATTTTGAGCATCCGAGAGTTTAAGGGGAAAACATAAACTTCGAGTCAGACATAAAGGCTAGTGTGAATAATACTATTACATCTCGGTTTACTGATATTAAGTGAGACCGCGCTGCTTAGCGGAATGGGTTTCCTCTCACTAATATCCCTTTTAAAACATATCTTTTGCAAACCAGAATCCTGCAATCAAACTGATTAAAGCAATATTAGCAATATCATATATGCATATAAATAGGTAATCAATGGACTCTCTGTCCGAACAATATAGTTTTATTTGGCTAACTACTAACCATTGGCTGAATCGCGCCTACCAGACATAATAAATAATCTAACTTCTGTTAGACGCACTTCTGGATGGTCTGTCCCTAACTTACTTCTCCCAGGGTCAACTGATCCTAATGGTTTTATGGGCTCACCAATAACCTATCTTTACTATGTATATTCCTTTCTATGTGTAACGTTACTTTAGTCTTACCTGTGAAAAAGCCCTACACACAGGAATTTGGACTTATATTAGCTAAGGGCTATTAGCTAAAGTATAGGGCACAACCCTATACCAGTCCCATTTGGTTCTAATATCTGAGTCATTTACTTAGGGTTAACTACCCCATCAAATTTTCCTTGAAAACATTTCTTTCAAATTGATTTAACCCTTTAAATTATACTTAAACAAGGAAAATATACTCTTTGCTTTACTTAAATATCTTTGCCATGATGTATGCTTTACACAAAACATTGTTGATGAAATATAATATGGTTAGTTATCCCTCCAAAGTAAGTTAAATACCCTTTTTAACTTAAAAGCTCTTGGGCCATAGAACCAAGGAAAACCATTCGAAACCTTTGCGTAAAATCTTTAAACAATAAATTTCGAATCCATTGAAAGTACCCTTTCAAAATAGGTTAACTACTATACCTTGAAACAATAGGCCAAAAACATACCTTTCGAAACCTTTTAAAAATAGACCTTTCAAAATCATTGAAGGTATCCCTTCGAAGGCTTTATAAACCTTCGATATCCTCTTCTCAAAACACTTTAAACTTGCCTTTCGAAAGCATTGGAAATTTTCTATTTAAAGGCTCAATTAAACCTTTCGAAAACATTGGGGAATCTCCCCTTCAAAACCGTCATTATAAACCTTTCGAAAGCATTAAAGTCCTTTACTTAAAAAAAACCTTTCGAAAGCATTGGGTTCAAGTAAAAGTTTGTGGAATATAGCTTCGAAACCATTTAAAACCATTCCTTTCGAAACCTTTGGGTTTATCATTCAATAGAACGAAGGGTCTTAAAAGAACTGGGGCGAAAGCAACTCTTTCGAAAGCATTATTCCTAAGTAAAAGAAAGTGCGTGGTTTTAGAAACCATCCCTTTCGAAAACATGGAGAAGCATCTTCATAGTAAAAACGAAAGCACCCTTTCGAAACCATTATTTGAAGGTATAAGAAAATCGGCCTCAACAAGGTCGAAAGGTAGAATGTGGCAGCAGGGGTTCGACCCCTTCGAAAGCATGTTTTAAAAACAAAAGGCGGCAACCTCTTTCGAAAGCTCTTTTTCTAAAACAAAGGCATATTTGACTAAGTCGAAAGCTATTCCCTTCGAAAGACTTGTTTTATAACTACAATAGTTCTGAGTTTATAAAGACTACTCTAACCCCTTCGAAAGCATGTTTCGACTTTATACCTTTCGCATATCTCCAATCCACTACGTACCAAGGCATTAATACCATGTGTATTGGTTTCGACTAGATTGGAGGCGGTAGTATGGGGTTGAAAGGTGGCTGCCAAAAGTGGCGAAACAACAATCCTTTATAAAACTGATTTTTAACTTTTTAAAGTAATATCTTTCCAACTAGCTTGCCTTATTTGTCAACATATAATTGGTTGCCAATTTCTTTTCCAAAATCTTTTCTAAAAGTACTGCCGAATTCAGTAGTTAATAATTTAAAACATTTTAACAAATTACCCTTCTCCTTTTATAAAAATATAAAACATTTAAGTATCATACCTTAAATAATTTTATATCTTTAATAAAACACTAAGGAAAATTCTCCAAAATTCCCATAAATCACATTTTATATGTTTCTAACATATTTAAATTTCCGACCCAAAGCTAATATATAATAGCTGAAATTATTTTAAACCCAATTTACCCATTTTCTTTACTAGAAAATTCATAATAAATCCACAACAACTCAGAAAATTATGAAACTTGAAACCCATCTCTAAAATAATATTTCTATATAAAAAATGCAAGCCATTTGGATGTCATTTAGTAGGGTTCTCAAATCAAAACTTATCATAAAATCTATATGAAGCAACATAAATCATCAATAAGCACATATTTCCATTTAAACAATCAAAACATGGCAATTCATTTGCAAAATAAATTCGAATCTCAACTAAAACCCGAAAACAATAAAAATGAGATGAAATCCATTAGTCACCTTAGCTTGTTGTTAAGGAGGTTGAGATTTGCTCTTGGATTAATTAGCTTAAGCTTCCTACTTGCTTTCTTGCTTAACTTCCTCTTGTTTTCTTCTAATGGTGGCCGGCCAAGCTCTTGTTTTAATTTTGTTTGTGAATTTTGTAAATGAAAGTGGGATAAGGGTTTAGAGTAGAAGAATATAACCTATTCCTATTTTATCCTTATCTTATTTTCTCTACTTACTTCATTTTAAACTTTCATTTGTTCATTCATTCCTAAGGCATGGATACAAATTTCATTCTCTTAACCACTTTAATCTTTACATTATTCTAATTAGTTTATCTGATTAAATCTCCTAAATAATGTTATTTAAAATTAGGGGTGTTACACTCCCCTTCTTAAGGAATTTGGTCCTTGAAATTATGATAAGGTACTCATAACAATCAATCATAAAGGTAAAACATACCATGAAATAAGTCAGGATAAGTGTCTCTACTCCTGCTCTTAGTTTCCCAAGTACAATCTCTCTCGTCGTCGCTCCACTGGACTTTAACTAATCTGACTGTCTTGTTCCTTAGTCTCTTCTCATCCTTCATGACTATATGAACTGGCTTTCTAACTATAGCCATATCCAGTTCCACTAGTAAATCATCTAACACAGTCGATGCAATAGTAGTTTCTGGATCTCGAATACACCTCCTTAGATGAGAGATATGAAAAACATTATGGACTCCTATCAAACTGTTCGATAACTCTACTCTATATGCGAGTTTCCCAATCCTTTCTACAACAGAAAATGGTCCAACAAACCTTGGTGGAAACTTTCCTGATTTCCCGAATTGGATTACACCTTTCATCGGTGATATCTTGACGAAAACATGATCTTCAACTGAGAACTCTAAGTCCTTCTGTCGCTTATCAGCATAACTCTTCTGCCTAGACTGAGCTTCCTTCATTCTAGCTCGAATTAACTCAATCCTTTCTACCGCTTCCCTGACCAAATCTGGACCAAGAACTAATATATCCCCGGTCTCTAACCAACAAACGGAAGATTTGCATGGTCTTCCATACAAAGCTTCAAACGGTGCTATCTCTATACTAGTTTGATAACTGGTGTTATATGAAAACTCGACTAAGTGTAGATGGTCTTCCCATGATCCCCCAAAGTCTAGCACACAATCTCTTAACAAATCCTTTATGACTTTGTTAACTCTCTCCGTCTGCCCATCTGTCTGTGGATGGTAAGCGGTACTCATCTTGAGCTTGGTACCTAAAGTATCCAGTAGAGTCTTCCAAAACTCGCTAGTGAATAAGGAATCTCTATCACTTACTATACTACTAGGAATTCCATGCAGTCTAACTATATTCTTCACGAATAATTTAGCTAAAACAAGTGTCGTCCTTGTTGACTTAAATGGGATGAAATGGGCACTCTTGGTCAATCTATCCACTACAACCCATATACTTTCATTTCCTCGATTTGACCTCGGCAACCCATCTATAAAATCCATTGAGATAGAATCCCATTTCCAAACTGGAACATCTAAAGGCTGAAGTAACCCCATTGGTTTCTGATGTTCGGCTTTTATCTATTGACAGTACAAGCACTACTTCGCCCATAAGCCTAAATCTCTCTTAATACCTTCCCAGAAGAAACTACTTTTCATACCTTGATACATCTTAGTTCCTCCTGGATGAATAGTGAACTTTGAACGATAGTATTCTCCAAGAACTTCCTTTCTAATGTTTCCCACATTTGGAACACATAGTCATCCTTTCTTTCTCAACCACCCATTCTGGTCAAGAATGAAATCCTTCAAGCCATCGCTCTATATTCCATTTCTTACTTTCTGATCCATTCAGCTAATACTGGATCCTCTCCTTGTTTAGAAGTAATCCTTTCGATCATCACTGGTCGAACTTCTAAACATGACAACATAGCAGTTTCTGTACTAGAACTAACCTTAGATCTCCTTTGTACTCTGCATGTAGTCAACGCTTCTAAATCTGTCCACTCAACTATCATTGCCAACACTGCATTCTGATGTTTTTACTAAGTGCATCTGCAACCTTATTTCCTTTTCCTGGTGTGTACGCAATACCAAAGTCATAAGCGTCTAAAAACCCTAACCACCTCTGCTGTCTCATATTCAACTTCTTCTGAGAGAATAAATACCTCAGAGACTTATGATCCGTATACAACTCGAATCTTTCCCATAACAGGTAATATCTCTACACCTTCAATGCAAAAAATACTGCAGCTAATTCCAAATCGTGAGTCGGATACCTAACTTCATGCGGTTTGAGCTGTCGAGAAGCATAGGCAATCACTTTACCCTTCTGCATTAACACAGCTCCTAACCCTATTCCAAGTGCATCCGTGTACATCACTAAGTCATGATTCCCCTCTTGAACAACTAACACAGGTGCATTTGTCAATAAGTGTTTTAGCTTCTGGAATGCTTCCTCACACTTATCAGTCCAGACAAACTTCACATCCTTCCGAGTTGGATTAGTCATCGGTGCTGCTATCTGCGAAAATCCTGAATGAATCTCCGATAATAACCGGCTAATCCAAGAAACTCTTTATCTCAGTCACTGTCTCGGGTCTCTTCCAATTATTCACTGTCTCGATCTTAGCTGGATCTACTAACAACCCTTTCTCAGAGACTACATGACCAAGGAACTTCACTTCTTTCTTCCAGAAATGACACTTCGAGAATTTCGCCTTCAGTTGATGTTGCCTCAGAGTATCAAGCACCACTCTAAGATGAACCTCATACTCTCTTTCATCATTCGAGTATATCAAAATATCATCTATGAATACAAACACAAACCTATCCAAGTGCTCTCGGAAAACTCGGTTCATCAAATCTACAAAGAATGATGGCACATTAGTTAGTTTGAACGACATCACTAACCATTCGTATGATCCATATCGGGTCCTAAACGCTGTCAAAGGAATACAATCCTTGGCCACTCTGATCTGATGGAATCCTGTTGCCAAATCCAACTAAGAAAATACTTTGGCTCCACTCAACTGGTCAAACAAATCGTTAATTCTAGGCTACGAGTATCGATTCTTTATCGTCTTCTCATTCAACTTACGATAATCGATACATAACCTCAACGAACCATTTGGTTTCTTTACAAACACCGCGGCTGCTCCCCAAGGCGAACTGCTTTTTCTGATAAAATTCTTATCTTCCAAATCCGCCAACTACACCGATAACTCCTTCATCTCGGTAGGTTTTAATCTACTTGGCGGTCTACTCACCGGTTCTGCTCCTGGTACTAAATCTATCCGACACTCAATGGCTCGTTTTGGTGGCAATCCTACTACGGGTTCAAAGACATCTGCGAATTCTCTAACAACGAAAACTCGATTCAACTAATCTTCTACCTCCATAACAACCAACAAAGCATTAACCTCGAAACTAGGGTTTTCTACGGAGTATATAATTCGATCACTACAATCGGCGTGTCTAAGTGATATTTTCCTATCATGGCAAAATATCCTTGCATCGTATTTACTTAACCAATCCATACCCAAAATAATTCTGAACCTTATGAAATCAAACACATGCAAACTGCAAGCAAATACATAACCTAACAATTCATACTCTAAGTGATCACATCTCATCCAAAGAGTTGCATAACCTCCTATCGGATTCACAACCCTTAAGGAAGTAACTAGGTATGAGAGTTCTAGGTTAAGGTTATCTACCAAACAATGAGATATAAAAGAATGCAATGCACAAGTATCGAATAGAACTCTAACTGAAATACCATGAATCAGAAGCGTACCTCCCAACACAGCTTTTCCTTTTTCCTCTACTATTGGCCTCAAGGTAGCTGGCTCCAATTCAAACATCTTGCCTTTACCATCCTTGGCCAGTTCTTTGCACTGGTTCTTATAATGTCCAATTTGATCGCAGTTGAGGCATATAATATTATTCTTCCCGATCACCTTCTTTCCATCTCCCGAGTGACATTCTTTGGCGAAATACCCTTTCTTGTCACATTTATAGCAGATAACCTCCGCTTTTCCCTTCTTGGCACTCCACTCTTCTGAGCTTCCTTCTTATGGAAAAACTTCATCTTCTGGTTTTTCACTCCTCGAGCTCCTCCTGCCTTGTTTTCTCAAGAAAAGCAAGCGTCTCTTCCTACCTCAAAGCTATCTCTACAACTATATCGCACAGATCTCTAATATGCAATAGTGTGGCTTTAGCAAGCTCAGGCCTCAACCCGTGAATGAACTTCTCATTCCTTCTGATAACAGTATCAACCGTAGCATATTCGTATCTTGATAGCTCCTCAAATCCGGTTGCATACTCAAGCACTGTCATATCTCACTGCTCCAACTTAGCAAACTTCCTAAGCAGAGTTGACTTCGCAATCTCTGACATAAACCTCTCCTCAAACCTTCTTCTGAACTCGGCCCAAGTCAAAGTCTCCTCATTGACTTCGACCGTAACACTATTCCACCAGTATAGTGCTGCTCCCTATAATTGCCTAGAAGCAAGCCTCCTTTTCTGCTCATCATTAATCCCTAAATTAGCAAAGATCCTCTCACAATGAAGTAACTAGTTCTCCACTTCAATTGCGTCTTCAGTCCTGATAAACGGTTTTCCTCCCAACCTGGCATAATCTATACTCAACACAGCATAATTATTGACCACTGGAGCTCCCTGATTTCCTTCTTCAGCATTTCCTCCAACTAAAACCACAGCAACTCCAGCCTGCATCATGTTGACAAAGAACCGGTACATAGTTCCCATATTAACTTGCGGCATTCCAGCACCCACATTAGCAGCATGTGCCTGACCTGGATTCCTCCTAGTGTTTGGTCTGGCATTTGCATTGGTTGTGGTGCTTCCCCCACCAAGAATAACTCTTCCACTTCTAGCATCCATATCTTACGTCCATAAAATATACATTCGAGCCCTTGTAAGATACAAAAGAATAACCTAAGAGGGATAGAAGAATAGAGATAAAGCGTATACTTATATATAGAAAATACAAGTACGTTACTATAGTGTTATCCAATACCCCAATCCTGTCTCTAATTCCTTAGGATTATGTTTTCAAAAATCATTTTAAGTTTGAAATTTCTTTTAAGCTTCAATTAACCCATGCTTTGATACCAAGTTGTAACATCCCATATCATGAGGCCCGAAGCTAAGCGCTACAGATGTTGCAGTCATCCATAGTATTAACTTCCGATGACAAAATACGGTAATGTTAATGGTATCCATAATATCAAAATCACATGAATATGAAATAAAATCAACACAGATTAAAAATAGCTTTTCTGATTACATTTCAAATTGATATTTCATATTCAATTACATAACCCATAATCGATTTCCAGGTTTTGATCAATTATACTTATTACAAATTATGCTAAGAATGGCATATGAAGATGCCCCCTTGGATGATCAGAGTACTAAATAGATAATCAGTCTTAATACAACACAGTGGAAATAAACTAAGTAGCTCCTATATAGCCAGTTTTGCCTCCTGCACGTCTTCGAAAGCTTATTCGTCCAACCAATTAAACATGTAAAACCTCAACTCTCAATCTACTCAAATCATATTTTAAGCACCCGAGAGTTTAAGGGGAAAACATAAACTTCGAGTCAGACATAAAGCCTGGTGTGAATAATACTATTACATCTCGGTTTACTTATATTAAGTGAGACCACGTCGCTTAGCAGAATGGGTTTCCCCTTACTAATATCCATTTTTAAAACATATCTTTTGCAAATCAGAATCCTGCAAACAAACTGATTAAAGCAATATTAGCAATATCGTATATGCATATAAATCAGGTAATTAATGGACTCTCTGTCCGAACAATATAGTTTTGTTTGGCTAACTACTAACCATTGGCTGACTCGGGCCTACCAGACATAATAAATAATCTAACTTCTGTTAGACACACTTCTGGATGGTCTGTCCCTAACTTACTTCTCCCATGGTCAACTGATCCTAATGGTTTTGCAGGCTCACCAATAACCTATCTTTACTCTGTATTTTCCATTTTGTGTGTAACATCATTTTAGTCTTACCTGTGACAAAGCCATACACACTAGAATTTTGGACTTATATTAGCTAGGGGCTATTAGCTAAAGTATAGGGCGCGACCCTATACCAGTCCCATCTGGTATTCTAATATCTGAGTCATTTACTTAGGGTTAACTACCCCATCAAATTTTCCTTGAAAACATTTCTTTCAAATTGATTTAACCATTTAAATCATACTCAAACAAGGAAAATATACTCTTTGCTTTACTCAAATATCTTTACCATGATATATGCTTTACACAAAACATTATTGATGAAATATAATGGGGTTATCTATCCCTCCAAAGTAAGTTAAAAACCCTTTTTAACTTAAAAGCTCTTGGGCCATAAAACCAAGGCAAACCATTTGAAACCTTTTCTTAAAGTTTTTAAACAATACCTTTCGAATCCATTGAAAGTACACCTTTCAAAATAGGTTAACTACTATACCTTGAAACAATAGGCCAAAAGGCCAAATCATACCTTTCAAAACCTTTTAAAAATAGACCTTTCAAAATCATTGAAGGTATCCCTTCGAAGGCTTTATAAACCTTAGACATCTTCTTCCTAAAACACTTTAAACTTGCCTTTTGAAAGCATTGGAAATTTTCCATTTAAAGACTCAAGTAAACCTTCCGAAAACACTAGGGAACCTCCCCTTCGAAACCATCATTATAAACCTTTCGAAAGCATTAAAGTCCTTTACTTAAAACAAACCTTTGAAAGCATTGGGTTTAAGTAAAAGTTTGTGGAACATAGCTTCGAAACCATTTAAAACCATTCCTTTCAAAACCTTTGGGTTATTCTTTCAATAGAACGAAGGGACTTAAAAGAACTGGTGCGAAAGCAACTCTTTCGAAAGCATTATTCCTATGTAAAATAAAGTGGGTGGTTTCGAAACCATCCCTTTCAAAAACATGGAGAAGCGGCTTCATAGTAAAAACGAAAGCACCCTTTCCAAACCATTGTTTGAAGGTATAAGAAAAGCGGCCTCAACTAGGTCAAAAGGTAGAATGCGGCAGCAGGGGTTTCGGCCCCTTCGAAAGCTTGTTTTAAAAACAAAAGGTGGCAACCTCTTTCGAAAGCTCTTTTTCTAAAACAAGGGCATATTTGACTAAGTCGAAAGCTATTCCCTTCGAAAGTCTCGTTTTGTAACCATAATAGTTATGAGTTTATAAAGAATACTCCTACCCCTTCGAAAACTGGGACCTGGTTAGTCACTATGCATAGGATCGAAGATGGCCAATATATAAGAGATAATATAAATGCAGCAAAAATGTAATAGTAGATCCGGAGAGTAAGCGGATGGACTTGCTTGGACATTAAGTCCCACTACCGAAGAGTGAGCGGATCGAATTTAGCAAGGATCTGGAGAGATCAAACCATAGATTGGATGTTAATCGATATGAAGAAATCGAACCCTAGATTGGATGTTAAACGATCTGGAGAGATCACACCCTAGTTTGGATGATAAATGTTGGTGAGAGATCAAACCCTAGTATGAATGATAAACGATCCAACAAGATCGAACCCTAGAGTGGATGTTGACTTGACCTTAGGATTTAAACGCCTTGTAATCGAACTAAAATAGATAAATCTCGGATGAACACTAGATGATTTTGATATACGAGATGATAACTCCAGATGAAAACGGACTGATTATGATTTATGAATAACATTTAAGCAAGGACTGAAGTCATTAGCTATGACGATCTGGAATGACCATGAATTTGCACGAGAATCCGAAGGAACCGGATGATTCACCACAACTTGAATCGATGGATAGTTGGAAAGCTTGACTGCCAAAAGTCAGCTATTGGAGAAACTTATTCTTTAGCAAAGCACACCTTACATTCATAAGGCATACTTTTGGGGGCAAGTGTTATAACCAAATTTTCCATAGTTTTTGAGTGGACTTAAATGAGAAATTAGATGAAAAAACAATGAAGAAATGACCCAAGGAATATGGAGACATCATAAAAAGGCAAGATAAAGGGAACATAAAAAAATAAGCAAAAGTTGACTTGAGTTTTTCAACTCAGTGCTTTAGGTCAGACCCGAGTTGTACCTAAGTTGAACCTAGGAAAATGAAGGAATACATGAGTCGAGAAATAGCAAGGCAAGAAAATATGACTTCGTGTCAGACCCGAGTCAAACTCAAGTCAACTCAGTATCGAGTTTTAAGTAACAACTTGGTACCGAGTAGTGATTTCTCTCAGGTCGGACACACAGAACTCCTAGGTAAGACTCGAAGCACTTCAACCTTTGGATGACTCCAAGCAAGACCCAAAGCAAACATACAAACCACTTGGGTCAGACAATAAGTCAGGTTAACCCCGAACTGAAGCTCATGATTTCCACCGACATGTTTCACTCTAACATTATTAGAACTATCTAGAATATTAGTATGAAGGAACTCAAGAAATTCCAGAGGCATTGGACCAAGGAGAACCACTCGGTATTGAACACTACCACTCGGTATCGACCACTTTTTTCTACACGTGGGTCCTCCAAAACTCTTATGCATGGAGCTCTGGCTAGATTGAGTGTCATGAGGTGCTTTTCTAAAGGAATAGAAGAACAACTCTAAGGATTTTCTGACTGAAGGCAGGCAAGAATAAGTGGTATCGAAACCTTTATAAAACAACTCAATCTCAAAGGAAAAGTGTTCTAAACACAGCAGATCGGAGACATGAGGCCAATGGAAAGAAGGAGGGGAGGTTCCCTTTAAGAAAAACCAGTCGGTACCGACCAAAAAAACTTGATACCATCCTAGTTACTCACTCCTACACACTCGGATCTAGATCTCGACTTGATATTTCGTGGGCCTCCAATTCTACTAGACGATTTCCCTATGAATATGGACCATGTGGCAACTGGAAAAGGACTTTTTGGCACTTGATTTCTCTTATATCTTCTTCTTCCCCAAATACTCCAAACACTCCAAAATCCAAGATCTAGTAGTTTGTGATCGGATTTGAGTTATTATCTTTGGATTCCAGAGAAAATCAATCAATAACAAAGATTAAAGTGGACGTGGGCCGGAGGGACGTAGGCCGGAGTATTTTCCGAACCACTATAAAAAGTGTTGTTTGTTCTTCTTTTCCTTCATATATTACCTTCTATATCTAGATCTAAGAGTACAAAGGATCTCTAATATGGATAGCATATAAAAATGTGTATATAATTATAATCAAGCTAAATAATAATAATAAAGTAAAATAGAGTAAAAAACGATCACATTGATATTTTTATATTGGTTCGAACCTCTCATCCTACGTCTTGTCCTAAAGTTCCCCTTCGGATTTCTTACCCTCATTTAGCCCGGAGGAATAGGCGTTATAAGAGTTTGTTGACCTAATAATATTGTGTTATACAAAACATGGATTTTGACTTCAGTTACAGACTTCCTATAATCTCCTTTGAAAGTGGCATAAGAGTATTTGTAAAGGTATGGAAGTGGAAGATCACTTATAAGAATTTTCTTGAATGATTGAGTGATCCTTTTGCAAAGAGCTTTTGAATGCAAGAACAAAATTGCTAGAGATTTAGAAAGGAAAGAGAATGGAATTCGCTAATTTGTTTCTAGATTCAAAGTTTTATTTATAGATGTTGAAAAGTAGTATTCTTTGATGAATAGTAATCACCATTGAAGATGGATGCAACTCTTTACAAAAAGAAGTGTCCATTCAATGGGAAGAACACAAGTTTCAAAGTTTTCAAAAACTACTTGTTATAGACAAATAGTTGAGTGGTAAAAGTCAGTTAGTCGACTGGTTGATGTCCAAAAAGTTATTTTTAACCAGAAAGAATTTACTTCAAAAATAGTAAGTTTTAGTTGACTAAAAATTGATAGCAGTCGACTGAATAAGTGGTCAATCAAATGTTATCTATTAGATAGTCGACTAGTTGAGAAAAGTTTTGAAATAATAAAATTTTATGCTTTCAATCGACTAATATACCTGTGTCAGTTGACGGATACATGTACCAGTCGACTTGTCAAGTATGTTTAGTCGACTGATTCTGTTGAAATTAGTTTTTAAAATAAGATATCTATTTTGATAAAATGTGTGTGCATACCACTTTGGAGAGATTTTAACAATTAAATAATTCTAAATGCAAATAACTATGACTCATACACCTTTGTCATCTTCATCTTGCCTCTACGTCGATCAATGATATAGTTTTCCTGCAAAGTTGAGTATATATAAAAAAATAGTTCTTGCGTAGTTTGTTATTATCAAAATACGAGGTTCTAACAATCTCCCCCCTTTTGATGATGATAACTATACAAGTTAAATATCCTCCACTTTACTATATACTCCTCTATTAATATGGCTATATAAACTTCTCTCCCTTTATCATCGACAAATGAAGAAATAGTTTCGAAAATAGGAGATAATGTATAATAAGTAAATGAATATTGCAAGGTCATACTTCAACAACATAACACAAACTTAATATAATAAAGATGTCATAGTGAATTTTACCAAATGTTTCAAACAGTATCGCAAAGTTTATAGAATCCAAACAAAGATAACATTACGAAGTTCGTCAAACAACATCATCATAGAACATCACAAACACAATAACAAAAAACATATACAAACAACTTAAGTAGATAAAACAAGAGACGTAATAAAATACCCACATACTTACTCATCTCCATCATCCTATTAAGTTTCTTCTTCCTCCCTTTTACCCTCTTCCACTTCCTCTTCCTCATCATCCATATCCCATGATTCTTCATTTGGAGGTTTTTGCGTCGGTGGAGCTACGGGAGAGGTTGGCATGAAGGTTGTGAACACCTACTAATTTTGCACCAGATCTTTTCCAAGAATCCCTTCATTATGTCCATTTTTATTTCAATTTTCTTCAGGCGAGTGTTTAGCTTCTTTTGATTTTTAGAAAGGACCATAAAAGAGTGCTTCATTGATGATTCCACTTGCAATTCGAATATGGTGTATTTATCGTGTGATTCTTCGGAATCTTTTTCAAGGTTTGGAGGAGATTAAGGAGCAAAAGGAGTAGTTAAGGAAGATGCTTGACGTTGCCTCAATTCTTCATAAGATATATAACGCTCAGCTCTTAGTGCAATCTTCATCAATTTCAAACTTTTGGCTCCAGAAGATTTAATATTGAAAAATTCTGAATCTCACAAGTATAAATGAAAGTGAGAAAAATTCTCATGATGTAAGGGGCTTAAAAAATAGTTCTCCTTTTCTTATTATAAAAGCTACAAATTTCATCCGTGGTATACTTGGCCCAATTGATATTTTTCCCTACATAAAGTCCATATAGTGCATGATAGTTTATATTGTATACCTCATCATAGCTACCACTTTGTGGGATTATAGTGTGGATAAGGGTTTTGTTGAGAATTCTTGCTTTAGGCCTAAAGGAGACGACCGTAATTTTCTCTTAAATCACCACTAAAGATATGATGACTAATCTCATATCTTTTATAGTAATTGAATCCTACTTCATCAAGCTCTTCACCTTCATAAGGGCAATTAAGGATATGTCCTAATCTTGCAAGAAGGATAACAATTATTTGGCCAAAAACACCACTCCACATAATATCGTCTCTATTGCGGGGTTTATGAAAATCTAAGTTTAGATTGGCATAAAACAATTTTATCATTAAAGTAATGATTTTTAAATTATTGGTATTATAATCTATTAGACTAAAAATACCGCTTTCGATAGCGAGTTCCTTAATGTTGTAACCAGGTAATTCTTCAGTGTTGGTGAAAGTTCCTTCGAAGATGCGTAGATTCCATAGCTACATAAATCTTTTAATTGTCGTTTGATCATTGTGAAGCCAGTGAAAAAGTTGATTTTCTAAAGGATCATTTAAGGATAAAGAAGCTCACTTGGGTGCCATGAAGAAAATATGAGAAAATTGAAAAGAAGAAAGAAATTTCCCTTTTTTTAATTGGATAGATTTGGGTTTTTTTGAAAGTTGGAAGAGATAAAGAAATGTTTAAATAAAGATGAATGGATGAAAAGATGGTGGTTTGCAGTGAAAAGATGCAAAAAAAACATGGGTAAATATGCTCATTCATTGACCGGTCTTCTAAAAAATGTTTCAGAATTGCATCGGACGACTGATAAAGAAAAAACAGTGCAAAATCAGGGTAATTTAGTCGATAGAAAAATTGTAATTAGTCAACTGAGTTTTGTACTCAAAATAAATAAAAAACCGTGTTTCCAGTCGACTAGATGTACTTTAGTCAGTCGACTGGTTCAGAAGAAAAAATTGAAAAGTAGATGTTTTTACAAGATATGAAGATTTTTAAATAATATTGTTTTATTCATTATATCATATATATAACAAATTTACAAATTATATATGTAAAAACTTATATAAGCAATATAACAATGAAAGATCATTTACTCTTCTGACGGCCTAGTCTCGTCTTCAGCTAGTTCGTGTTTCTAAGAGTTAACTTGTTTTGGCTCCTATATTTTAATATGTGGTGTTGTTGATTGTATCAGAGGATTATGTTGCAACGAATGTTGTTTTTGTTAGCAATTTCCTATAAAACGCCATTAAAGTTATTTTTATAAAATTTAGATGTTCACCTATCGATGTTGTTCCTAATAAATTTCCTTTTGCATTCTCATTATTTCTCTTTGATAGTGATCTGTATCATCGATACAATTGTCTTGAGTAACAGTTAAGTGACCTTCAAATTTGATTGGTTGTTTAATTTTCTTACCTTTTGGAGAAAACCCAGTTTGTCTCCATAGGAGAAGAGATAATTTTAAAAGAAGATGATGAATTATTTTGAGAGGATGCCATGTTGTAGTGCTGATTTTTTTTTGACTCGCTAACATGAGATGGTTAAATACTAATAAGGTTACTTAAAATAGATAAAATATTTTATACGATAGAGACTTTTAATTTATCTTAAACCAATTGTACTAATTACTATTGTTAGATAAAACTTATTTAGTCGGTAATAAAAATAGCTTATATAATTTCATGAAGAAAAACTATTCATAGGTATCTTCTTAGTTTAAAGAATATATTCTTAATGAATTTATTTATTTAAAGAAAAAATACCTAATTCTCTACGCAATTTTAGAAAAGTTGTTACGCATAATGGTTTAGTGAAAATATCCGCTATTTGATTTTCCGTATGAGAAATGGTTTCTTTTTCTACATTATCTCTTAGAAAATGATGATATATAACAATATGCTTTGTTCTAGAATGGTTATAGGATGTTTAGAGAAATTGATTGCACTTATATTATCGTAATATATAGGAGATTATTAATGTCTTCCCAAAATCTCTAAGCGTTTGTTGCATATAGATAACTTGAGCACAAGCCAAAGCGGCTGAGATATACTGGGCCTCACATGTCGGTACAAAACATGATTTTTCTTCTCACTAAATCACGAGACCAAAGGTTGACCAATAAAGTGGCAAGTTCCATTAATACTCTTCTGATTCATCTTGCAACCCCCAAAATTGGCATCACTATAAAATCAATTCAAAAGAGCTACCTTTTGGATAGAAAAGTCTGTAATATTTGATGTTGGTCAAATATCGTAGAATTCGTTTCAGGGCTCGATAATGTGATTCATTGGGATGTGCTTGAAATCGTGCACATATGCAAACACCCATCATAATATCGGGTCTACTAGTGGTTAGATAATGTAAAGAACCTATCATTCTTCTATAAAAAAAATTATTAATATCCTTTGCATTCTCATCTTTGTCTAAATGTAAGCTAGTACTCGTTGGAATAGGTTTACTCAAAGTGTTATCCATTCCAAAACGCTTTAGTAATTCTCTACAGTATTTTTCTTGATAAATAAAAATACCATTTTCTAATTGTTTAATTTGTAAACCCAAAAAGAAATTTAACTCTCCCATATGAGACAGTTCAAATTCATTTTTTATAATAGTTGCAAAATCATTACAAAGACTTTCATTCGTAGATCCAAATATTATATCATCAACATAGATTTGAACGATTAAAATATCATGATTCTCCTTATTGATAAACAACTTAGAATCAAATTTTCTAATTTGAAAACCGGAGTTTAAAAGATGGCTTTTAAGTCTATCATATCAAGCACATGGTGCTTGTTTAAGACCATAAAGCGTCTTTGTTAGTTTGAAAACATGGGTTGGAAACTTTTCATGAACAAATAAAGGGGATTGTTCAACACAAACATTTTATTTAATAAAACCATTTAAGAAAGCATTTTTGACATTCATTTGATAAAGTTTAATATTGTGATGGCATGCAAAGGCAAGTAATATTCAAATTGCTTCTTGTCGTGCTTCAGGTGCGAATGTTTCTTCATAATCTATTCCTTCTTTTTTATTATACCCCTGAGCAACTAATCTAACTTTATTACAAATTATATTAACGTTTTCATCATCTTTACTTTTAAATAAGTAACGGATTGATCATTAGGTCTTGGTACAAGCTCCCATACATTATTTCTTTCAAATTGATTAAGTTATTCTTGCATTGTTAATATCCAAAAATCATCTTTAGCGGCTTTCTTGTAATTCTTAGGTTCAACATTTGAAATAAAAGCTACATGACCCATTTGATTTAATTGATTTCTAGTTGTGACCCTAGTGTTTACGTCTCCTATTATATTATCTATGGGATGATCTTCTAAGATTCTAGGAGGGACCTTTAGGTATTATCGTTAGAATCTATATTATTATCAATTTCGTTTTTGTTACTAGTATTAGTATTATTTTCTAAAACACATGGTTGATTTATTCCTAAAATTTCTTCATCATCATTTTTATTTTTAATATTTTCATGAAATGAAACATGTAACCTTTTCTTCAATTGTATCAGTATGTTTATTGAAAACTCAATAGGCTTTACTTCATTCCGAATAATCGATAAGAATGCCTTCATGGGCTTTTGGATCAAATTTTCCTAAATTATATTTTGTATTTAAAATAAAACACTTTGACCTAAAAATATGAAAATATGAAACTTTTGGTTTCCTTCCATAAAATATTTCACAAGAAGTATTTTTAGTCATTGGTCTTAAAGAGACACGGTTAAGTACATAGCAAGCGGTAGCAATGGCTTTGGCCCAACTTTTTTTTGGTAAGTTGCTGCTACTTAGAATGTTCTTGCACACTCTTACAAGGTACGATTTTTTTTTCTACTACACCATTTTGTTGTGCTGTTTGTGGAAAAGAAAAATTGTGACTAATACCCTTTTTATTACAAAAATAGTTAAAAAGTTCATTTTCAAATTCTCCTCCATGATCACTTCTTATACTTTTGATTTTTAAATTTCTCAAATTTTGTATTCTGTTTGCAAAAAATTTAACATTTCAAAAGTATCACTTTTGTGTTTTAAAAATAAAGTCCATGTAAGTATAGAAAGGTCATCAATAATCACAAAAACGTATTTGTTAAAATTTATTAATCTTACTTGAGTAGGACCAAATAAATCTAAATGCAATAATTTAAGTAGTTGTTTTGTTGAAATTTCCTTTTTAGATTTAAAAGATCTTTTTTTAATTTCCTACATTGATATGCATCACATAAATTATTGACTTTAAAATTTATTTTTGGTAAACCTCTTGCAAAATCATTTTTAGCAAGTTTATGAGTATATTTAAAATTAATATGACAAAATCGTTTGTGCCAAAGCCACAGATCGTTGTGATGCTCAACTTAGCACATATCGTTATTGTGATTAAAATTCATATTTAAAACATAAATATTTTGTTCTCTTATACCTTCAAAAATTAATTTTTATTTTGATAAAATATTGCATTTATCGTTTTCAAAGTCAATTTTAAAACCTTAATCACATAATTGGATAATGCTCAAAAGATTATGTTTTAAATTTTCTAGTAATAAAACGTTTGTAATTAAAAGAGAGTTGGATATATCGACATTTATGACGTCTCCAATTCCAACCACGAAAACCTTTTGAGTTGTCTCCAAATGTGACGGTTCCTCCATTTATATACATTATGTTAGACAACATATTGGCATAGGCCATCATATGCTTGTAACATCCACTATCGAGTATCCACTTCTCCTTTTGTTATTGGGAGTTGCAAAAAATATGAGAAGCGTTTTATTGGTACCCACTTACTACGTTAGGATCCTATGTGTTAGTAAAAGAAGGTAGCCTGGGAACTTTATTTAATCGAATTATTATTAGTTTTAGGAACCCAAATCATAATATTTTTAGAATTTGAAGTGTTTTCTTTACCAGCATTTTTAGGTTTCCTATATTTGTATATAGAGTGATATATTATTTAGTATTATCTTTTATTTTTCCTGATTTTATAAATCCAAGTCCATTTTCATTATTAGACGATTTTGAAATTTAAATTAAATTTCCAAACTTTGTTTTCCTTTATTATAACTTTGAAATATTGTTAGTGATTTGTTCTAACTTTTTTTTAACTCAAGTACTTCAGTTTTAGTAGAATCTAAGTTAGATTTAAGTTTACAAACTTCTTTTATAAGTTTAAAATTCTCAATGTGACATGCCTTAATTTCTTTAACTAAAGCCGTATTTTGAAATATTAAATTTTCACAAGATTTTTGTGAATTTTCTAATTCATCTTCTAAAGTACATTTTTCATCTTTTAGCATTGCAATTTCTAACTCAACCCTATTCAACTTGCTAATAGTTTCTTTATATAACTTCTTTAAATTCCTAATTTATCATCAAATGCTATGCTAATTTCAAGAAGATCATTATAGGAGAGACCAAATTTACCTCAATAGTGGCCATGAGACAAACATTGGCTTGTTCCATGTCACTATTGCTGCCACTCTCTGATGAAGAGGAGTCTGAGTTGTCCCAAGTGACTCGAAATGCTTTCCTTTTCTTTTTAAACTTCTCAAATTTGAATTTTTATTTCTTCCTGTCCTTGTTAAGTTGTGGATAATCCTTCATCATATGACCGATTTGTCATATTCCAAGCATTTGATTGAGGTTGACTTTCCAAACCTTTGTGCCTTCGTTATTTTCTTAAAAGTTTTGATTGTTGTAGTTTTTGGCAATGTATACAATCTCATCTTTATCTAAATTTGAATCCTCATCGTTTGCTTGAAATGCGATACTCTTCTTCCCTTGAGTTTGTTCCTTCCTAGCCTGCAACTTAGCTTCATACGACATCAAATTTCCAGTCAATTCTTCAACTTTGAGTAGGAAAAGATCATTAGCTTCTTCTATTGCTAGAACTTTTATTCTCCACTCAACTATTAAAGAATTTAAAATACATGTTATAAGATCAAATTTAGTAAATTCTATTTCTAATGCCATGAGATCATGTTGAATGGTTTGAAATCTTGAATACTTATCTACAATAGACTCGTTAGTTTTCATTTTAAATGATTGAGATTGATTTTTAAGAAGTGAAATCTTAGTTTGTTTTACTTTGCTTGTCTCTTCATGTGTAATTTGAAGTGCGCGGCAAATGTCACAGGCGATTTTGCTAAGCATGACTCTAGAAAATTCATTTTTATCAAGGAAGCAAAATAAAATGTTCATAGCTTTTGCGTTATTGGTTGCCATGGTTTTTTGAGCATCTGACCAGGTATTCATTTTGGTAGAAGGTGGTTCATACTTATTTTGAATAGCTTGATAAATCTCAAGACTGCTAGCTTCTATAAAAATTCTCATATGTATAGCCTATGCATAGTTCGAACCAGTAAAAAGTGGAGGACGTGCAATTGATAGACCTTTAAGAAACATGCTTGCCATATTATTAAATTTTTTAAAAACTTTGTTACGGTTAATGAAAATTCATTCTCTGGTACCAAATGAAAGTACCAAGGATCTCTAATATGGCTAACTTATAAAATTGTGTATATTACTATAATCAAGCTAAATAATAATAAAGTAAAATAGAGTAAAAACGATCACATAGAGATTTTTATACTAGTTTGGACCTCCCGTCCTACGTCTAGTCCCAAAGTTCCCATTCGAATTTCCACTAACCAATCATCCTCGCTTAACCCGGAGGAATAGGCATTACAATAGTTTAATGTCTCGACAATATTGTGTTCTACAAAACACAAGTTTTGACTTCAGTTGTAGACTTCTTATAATCTCATTTGAAAGTGGTATGAGTGTATTTGTAAAGGTAGGGAAGTGGAAGATCCTTTAAGAATTTTCTTGTATGATTGAGTGATCCTTTTGCAAAGAGCTTTTGAATGCAAGAACAAAATTGCTAGAGATTTAGAAAGGAAAGAGAATGGAATTTGTTAATTTGTTTCTTGGTTCAAAGCTTTATTTATAGATGCTAAAAAGTAGTATTCTTTGGTGAAAAATAATCAGCATTGAAGATGGATGCAACTCTTTACTAAGGGAAGTGTTCGTTCAATGAGAAGAAAGTAAGTTTCAGAGTTTCAAAAAACTGCTCGTTATAGGAAAACAGTCTACTGGTAAAGGTCGATTAATTGACTGGTTAATAGTCCAAAAAGTGATTTTCAACCAAAAAGAATTTAGTTCAAAAATGGAAAGTTTTAGTTGATTAAAAATTGGTATCAGCCGAATGAATAAGTGGTTAGTTGACTGTTATCTATTAGATAGTCATTGGTTGAGAAAAGTTTTGAAATGATAAAATTCCGTGCTTTCTATCAATGAAAATGCCTTTGTTGGTTCATTGATATATTTGGACATTTGACTTGTCAAGTATGTTTAGTCAACTGATTCTATTGAAATCAGTTTTTAAAATAAGATATCCATTTTGATAAAATGTGTGTGTGTATACCACTTCGGAGAGATTTTAACAATTATACACTCCTTGATGCAAATAATTATGACTCATACACATTTTCCATATTCATCCTATCTCTTCGTCGATCAATGATATAGCTTTCCTGCAAAGTTAAGTATATATAGAAATAATCCTTGTGTAATTTTGTCGTTATCAAAATACGAGGTCCTAAGAGGACTTACTTTCCTATACAAGTCTATTCACTCTCTTTCCCACAAGGGAACTCGCACCTTATGGTCATCACCCCGTCTCTCCAGATGGGACTGCCATGTTCAATCAATATCAGTCATCGCATTCATGTGGTTTTCAAAAATCAAATATTCAAATCAATGCAATCAAGCAAACATCCTAAACATTCATCTTAGACATCCAACTTAGAGCATGCCTAGAGACCAATCGAGGTCTCATACCCGTGTAAGCGGTCCAATATTTTCGAGGTTAATATTATCTTATATATTCAAAATGAAAAGTAAAACGTGAGAAACGAACCTGACTCTCGTCCTTCCTGGTCATGGGTTACCAATCTCGACCCAGATCCTTGGTCGTGTCTTGATGCATTCACTGCATAAGGTGGCTGCTCTGGCTGCACTATTGTAGTTTGGTTCCCTATGTACTGTTGTAGCTGGTAACTCCATACCAATTCTTCTATCAAACCACGAAGGTGTCTGCACTCATTCGTTTCATGTCCATTCATCTCATGGAAAATGCAAAATCTTCCGGACCTTTTCTCCCAATTTGTTGGCTCTCTCTTAGCTAGCTTTTGGTAGGGGATTGTCTCTAGTATCAAAATAAATCCTCTATGGGGTTTCAGTTAGGTCAGTGTAAGAAGATAATTCTGATTACCTCCTTTGTCACTTGGGTCCTCCGAAGCCGTCCTTGGCATTTCGCTTTCGTTTGTCTCCACCATATCCTACTCCGAACAGTCCTCCATCTTTCACAGCATTTACTTCAACATTCTCGACTTCAGGGTCCTCCTAACGAAAGTACCTCTCTGCTCATGATAGAACTACGTAAGATCCATTGATTGATCCCTTTTAAAAGCAATTTTAAGGTCAATCTAACTTGTAACTCCAGAAACTGCCGCCATCAAAATCACCGATGGATCCGGCCTATGAACTGCAGCGTGTAATATTAAACCTAGTCAAGTAACTCCTAAGGGTCTCTCCAGCCCTTTGCTTCATGCTTGATTGCATCATCACATTTTTTGGTCGTGAAAGTAAACCCTGAACTGTCTCATGAACCTATTCACTGACTCGGTCCATAAGCTTATGTACTCATTCTTTAGCTATCAGAACCACATCATTGCTAAATCTATTAAATATAATGGGAAGCACCGTCCCATCACCTCTTCGGAAGCATCCAACACCTCCATATGTCGGATGTACCTTATTAAATGAACTATTGGATCTATCTTTCCATTATACATTTGTTAAAATCTTGAAATTGGAAGGATTCCTAGCATGACGGGCGTTAGGGGTAAATGGATTCATGTTAACGTCCTCCAAATTTTGGTTTGGGGGTCCACCTCTCACTATCCTTCTAATCATCTCAACTATTCGATTGTTGTCATCTAATGGAAGTCTTCGATCAGTAGCTGCATTTTGCCCTCCTTTCTTATACGGAAGCTCTGGCATAGACTCCTCTGGCAGCATATTTGCATTCTGATCTGTACTTCTAGCTTCATTCTACCCCTGTTCTTATAGGGAATCTCTGGCACATACTCCTCTGGTTGTTCTGCATTCACATTCTGATTTGCATTTTTGGCTCCAACATCATTCGCTCCTGGCATTCCAGCTCGCCCTATGTTCAAACCAACATTGCCCTCGAGTAAATTCATCTTGGTACTCACCTAATTCAGGTTGGTACCCATTGGTCATGGGGAAATTACTCCAGTTTGTTCAGCTCTAGCTCTAGATGCTCCTGCGTTAGTTCTTAGTCTTTGGTTCTGAATTCCAACTACTCCAGTTTTTCTTTGTTAATCTATCCTTCTAAAGAATCCATCTAGCATCTCCTGTTGTTGAGTCATTGTTCCATCTTGCATCTCATCATTCTCTCCATCTCCTTTTTGGACATGTAGATAGATTGATCAGAACTTGAGGATACCTCCTGGCTGCCCCCATGCTCTGGTTGAGTCCCTCCAATCATAAATCCGGTATTATGTGTTAATGCCAAAAATGGATCGATACCCAAAAATAGGTTATAGAAAACCTGTGAGACCTAGATCTAGCGGGTAATAGTAACAGTAAAGGGAAATAAACAGTAATAAGAAAGAGAGACATAAGATTTTATAGTGGTTCGAAAATCTTTGGCCTACGTCCACTTTATATCTTTGTTTCTTTTAGACTTGATTGAGATTACAAAGGAATTGAGAGAGAATAATTCACAATTACTAGGTTAGACCGATTCTAAGTCCTAGAATTGCCTATAGTAGATGCCATGGTGACTATTGTGTAGAGGAAGGAGATGAAGAAGAGACAGAGTTTCCGAGTAGTGATGGCAGAAAACCAGATAATTTCTTGGTTGCTCTATGGTTTGTATTTATAGGAGTAGTAGTTGTATTGGGCCAGAAGGAGAGTTAGTGAAGAGTCCAGATGAAGGCACGAAGGTGTGTGTGAAGTCGCAAGTTCATATAAATTACATAGTCATGTCGGTACTGCACTCTCATGTCAGTGTCGACATGTGTTGTTGACTCCAATTGCATCGAGCTCATCTGCACTCCCCTTCCTACTTCATTTTGAGGTGTCCCATGTTGTTTCTATAGGCAGTTGGTTGATTTTAATGATCGTTCGTTCGTCACTTGGTTTATTCTACTGTTTTAGCGGCTAACTCTTCAACTCTTGTAATTGGTTGTCAAAAACCCTTGGAAATTCCTTGAGCAACTATAGGAGAAGTAGAGAATGATTTATGAAAAGTTTGATTGGGAAATACAGAGCCAAGAGAAGTCATCACCGACATGATGAAGTCGGTACAGACCTCTCTCCTTTGCATGTTTTTGAGTGAAACTTTCCTGAGCTATTCATTTACCCTATCTGAGTGTGCCTCCAGGATTTCAAGTCGTTTCATCTTCATCTCGATGTTCTAACTTCTATTTATTTCTACTTGATTAAAACCCAGTTAACATTTGCCTCTTAGAGTATGCTTTTGTTGAAAACAAAGTGTGCTCTGGATCGAGAAAAGTCTTGGATTACTATCCTGTGAATTCCAGTTAATTATTAGAACGCCGTCTCGAGACGCTGTTTTTACTTGACTTTAATTAATTGATTTCTGTAATTATCTGCACTAGCTTGAATTGAAATTCTTCTTTTTCTTGACATTGGCGATGTAATCTATGTACCAAAATTCATATGCTTCACTATGTTGTCGAATAAACCCTTAGTGATGAGTTTGGTCAAGATTAGGGGAGACACACCATGTCGGCACCAACTTATTCATGTCAATACTGACATGAGGACTTGAGAAAAAAATTGAACTTTTCTTTAATAAGTTCATTTGTTCATCCCTCCTCTCCTTTACATCTTCATATCTTCACATTGTTTTCTACCGACTCCTCCACATGTCGACCTTACTTCATCCATCGGCTATCACCACCACCGACCTGCCCTTCGTTACCATCGAGTCACCGCCTCTCAAAGAAATTCACCACCAACCAGTACCACCGCTACCTCTAGAAGCGCTTCTCCAAGTCTCGGTCCTGACTTCCTTTGAAACCCTAGGTCGAGCTTTGTTTGATCTTGATCTAAGGTGGGTACTAGTGTATGATGGTGGTGGAGATGGTATTGGCTTGGTCGACACCAATCTTGATAGAAGACAATCGAATTCTAGCGTGTATAATTAAGGATGAAATTAGGGTTTGCTCCAGTTAAACGCATATGATCTGGAGAAATGTTTAACTCTTCTGCTTCGATTGTCTTCTTCATGAAAATGGCTAAGTTCTGATTATGAAATAGATTCCGATACAACTATTCGTTTTGGATTTGGGTGTACTGGTTGACTTTATCGCATTGCCTTTCCATTCCTGCACTTCCGGTGATCCTGAAAAGAAAGACTTTCCGCGTCGCTCTAGAAAACGGATCCATTATCAATTTTCAATCGATAACGGGTAAGTTCCAAAAGAGATAATCTTAAAGCATGATGTTACTTGTTTTTCTAGCGTGAGTGAGCTATCTACACAGGATGGTTCGTTCACGGTGTTCGAGACACTGGACTCACTTAGCATAGATAACATGCTGCACTTGTCCCGATCAACACTCAAAATCCAGTCGGACAATAAACGTCGACTTCTTTTGGATCCCGAGCATTGGTCATATGAGTATTCTTATTCTAAGTTAAATTTACCTGACCATGTTGAACGCCAAGTTCTACTATTTAGAATGGCTCGGCAATCACCCTGCCTCAAGCCTACTGAAGGATCATCTACTCTTTCTGAAGCTGCGTCTTCTACTGCCTTGATTTCACCCTCCGTTCCAGTCGGAGCTGAACAGCTTCCAACTTCTGGGTCCTAATGCCAACTAGTACCATTCAATCCAGCTCCTCGTATGTTGCCTCCAAGGTTAATTATAAATGACCTGCCGGAGTGGGCACCCACTACTCTGACGGTTCTTTGAAACGTCTACCTTCAACATGGCATTCCAGAGGAAGATGTTCGCTTACCGGCCATAACTGAGTTTGCTCACAATCCCCCATTGGGCTTCACAGCTTGTAGTCGCTATATGTGTCTCGACGGTTCCGTCCCTCCTTTTAATCCTTTCCTGATGAGATTTCTACAAGAGATTGGACTTTCCCCATTCCAAGTTCATTCGAATGGGCATGCCTTGCTGAACTCATTATATGTTCTCTTTATGCAGAGATTTGATTGATCTCCACGCTTCGATGAGCTCGCCTATCTTCTCGAGTTCAAGAGTAGGAAAGACTGCCCGTCTTTTGTGATAATAGAAACGTGGGTGAGGTGCAAGTTCATAGAGAGGCTGCATAATAAACGTTCTTACTTTAAGAACAAATACTTCTTTGTTTGCTGTCCAGAAGGATTCAACTATCTCTGGTTGAAAGGAAGTATGGCACTTTTCACTGGTCTTTATCATTCTGGGATCTCTAAGTTTCTAGCTTAATGCTTGTCCTCCGCAAGTATTCCAAAGCGGGTCAAGAATCCTGAGCATGAGATAATGCTCGAAGATTTAAAGGCCATTAGAGTGAACCAATGTACCATCAAGTTCCTTCTAACGAACGAAAACCTGCAAGAGTTTGGATTGCTCCAACCGGGAAGAATAGCCGACACAGAATTCCCGACACCAAGCAGTTTTAGATCGTGCACTCGTTCCACTACCCCTACCCATAGCTCCTACGTGGGTCCTTATGGGGAAGAGGAAGAAAGTGGATCAGGCGATAAACATGAAGAGGAAACTGTTGATATAGAAGCTGATGAGCCTGCGAGGGATGTTGCCCCTGGTGATGAGGGTGGTGATGTTAGAATGCCCACAATCCCGGAGGATGATGTGGGATTCGTAAGGAGATCAGGAAAAGAGCCGGTTGTTGGTTAAAAGAGTATGAGTCTGATGACGATGATAGTGATTACCATGCTAGCAAGGAAGGGGTGGAATTATTTGGTGAGTCGCCTGCAATGAGCCCTACTTCCCTTGGTCGCCTTTTCTAGGATATATAGCACTTGAGATTCCCGAAGCGGCCGGCGACCAAGATGCAACGACCGTCGATGAGAACATAGCTCAAACTCATCCTCTTGGAGAAGTCTTCCCTGCCCTTGGCGATCTTAGTGACACTAACTTCATAGTTAGTGATATCCTGGGCGAGATAGATTCAACTGAATTCAACTTCTCTCTAGGGATAAGTATCAGTGAAGGTGGAGAAACTCCATCCTTAAGTTCATGTGGACACGATCTATAGAGTAATTAGGGTAGACATTGGTGTTATACATTTCATTATGTCATGAACACTCATCCTTGCATACACTCTAACTTACATAATTCACGTTCTTATACTTCTTTTCCTTGTTTCAGGTTCAATGGCTCACGACAGATATGGAGCACTTTCCCACTGTGGGAGTGACTATAGGAGAAGTACCCCTGAGCCTCATCTCCACCGTTATAAGGCTGACAAAGAGAGGCAATGGAGGAAAGAACGCGAGTGTGATGCGGCTCGCAAAGCTGAAAGAGAACGTCGTGAGGCCGAGGAAGAAATGTCAAAAAGGAAAGAGGGTCCGAAGGTGATAGTTCCCGTGATACTCATAAGCATTCCCAAAGGGATTCTTCCAAACATCATGGGCCTACTGCTCCTATGATTCCTTCTCATTCGAAAGTCCAAACCACTGTTGTGCAAGAAATTCCATCTTCTTGGGCAATTACATCCGTTGTTGCCCCTGCTCGTTCCTAGAGCATTTAGACATCTACGACCCCAGCTAGTGCGATTCACATTCAAACTGCCTACCCATGCTTGTTCCTTCATGCAGTTAAGTTTGATCAGGATATCAGTCAGGGAAAGTAAGATGAAGAACTTAGAGGCGGTACAAAGCGAGGTGGAGTCCATAATTGGATGGCAGCGTTTGTGCAGGGCTCTCTGATGTTAATCGAATCAACTACACATAGATTGGGTCACTTGATAAAGAGAAAGCCGACCTTGATAGGATAATTAAGGAGCAAGATGACGATCTGATTAAGGTTACAAGAGAAATAAATCTCACCATTAAACAAAAATTAAGCTCGGAAAAGCTGATGGAGGAACTGAGACAAGCCCACGATCGGGCCACTGTTGTGATGAGAAATGAACTGAAAGTTGCTCTTGCCGAAGGCATAGATTATAAGAAACAATCTAATGGGAAAGATAAAGCACTTACTTAAAAAGATGAGATACAGTGCAAGGACTAGTCCCTCTTTGACCAGGCAATCGAGCTAGAGAAGCTTTGAGAAGAGAATCGGATGCTCCAAGTGGATAACACTAAGCTGACCGCCAAGCTGGATACCCTGTCTAACGACAAGCTTGCGAATGATATATAGCTTGCGGTCTGCTAGCGAGAGCTTAAAGATCAAGAAGCGGCGTGGGTCGAAGAAGACAAGGCAAGAGATGAGGAGAGGGAAGAGTTTAATCGCAACCTCCAACACTTATATGCAAGCGTTATCATGCGCAGGGATTTGAAGTGGTTGGAGAATGACTATTCCGCTACTCTTTCCGATGCATGGGAAGAAGTGTTACGCCGTGCTAGCAACGATCGTTCTAAAATCGAGCTAATGGTGCAGTACTTAAGTGTTGAAGATATGGAGATGCTCGCTGAGAGGAAAGCAATTCTAGCTGAGGAGGACGCAAAGGCGGCTGTTTCTGCTAGTGTTCTTGTTGGACCGAGTTCTTCAGGTCGGCATGAAGTACCCTTTTCAAAATCTAGAGATCGAATGATGATCACTCCTGCTTTGGTAGCAATGGTTGATCCTTACACTCCTACCCCTGCAGTTGGAGAGTTCGAAGTTAAAGTTAGAGAGAAGTCCCACTTCAGGTATTTCCCTTGTTTCTCCCATGCTCCAGCACCTCAATTTCACTCCCGAATCCTTTACTAAACTGTACAACTCGCTTCGTGAACTTATAGGTCTGCTGGATGTTCCATCTTTGCCCCTGTCTCCCAGAGTTCCAGCACTGAAGCAGTCTTCACCACCTCGACTGCTGTTTCAACAGACCTGACTGCTCTGATCCAACCTTCCGTCTCCGGGCCTAGCTCTGATGCTCAACAGATTATGGCTTTGGAAGGATTGGAGGACATCTCCGTGTTGCATGGGGAGGACATCCAGATTGTCGGTGCTTTTGATCTGACTAAAAAAGTGGTGTTGGTAAAGTGGATTCGAAGAGAGAACGGAGATAAGATGAAGCTGAAGACGGAGTCAGGCATTGCTAAGCCCATATTTCTACCATTTACAATCAAGACCAACAAGCAGAAGCCTGGAGACATGCCCGCTAGCGGATCTGAAGAACCTGACTCTGGTACCATAGAAGGACATGCTCATTCTATATAAAAAATGACGATAAGCAGAAGAAGATCACTCCCCGCCGGGGCGGTAAGAAGTGATGATGTGAATATGTGCTCATGGAGCACTTTGGTTTTTATATGTTTTTTTGAGTCGATCGAGTCTGTACAAGTATGAAGTCTGTAGTTTCTATTTTTTGTTGTTGTATGGTGTCTAAAACTGGTCGGTGCTGTGTGAGAAAGGCCCCCGCTGCTTGTTGAGTCTGTGCATAAAATGATATTATTAATGAAAGATCATCATTTCTATTGTAATCTCTCATGTGTACTTTTCCTGCATTATATGTACTGTGCTTGTTTATAAATAACTGCCTGTGTATATAGCACGATTGCTTGTATTACAATTTTCTATATCCTATACTTCTGTGTCTGTGCCATATCTTTATTTATCACAACTATGTGCATGTAAGTGGTATTCCTACAGTTATTTAGCATACTATATTGCTTAGCACTGTTATTCTTTGCCAAAATAGTCTGTTTGACGTAACAGAACTGCGGTGTATCTCTATTTAGCCTGTCCCGATCATGAGTTGATGTATGTATGCCTCCTACTCCATAGGGTTGGTTACTCCGAACTCTGGGTTCAAACAGTTGGTTATAGATCGGTTGTTCTGGGTAACTCATTCGATTGCCCCCGGTTTGGGTGGTATGGTAGCTCTTATCTCCAAGAACTCGTAATTTCGATGCTCGATTCCGAGCATTTTTCTTTTTGACTATGATCGACCATTTCCAAGTTCAGTATTGAGATCCTGCCCATGTTTCAGTTTCTATCTTCAGAAACTTACGAACAACTTGAGTCCTCGGATCTCCAATCTCCGGGCGATATCAAGTTTTAACCGTTGTGAGTTGATTTTTCAACCGGCTTGGTACTTTAGAATTTCCTAGCATTTTCGAGGCCATACCAATACTTAGATGATAGGGATTAATTTTCACCGTCGATCATGTAGTTTGGCATCTTCATGGCACCACCAGGGTAGCGCTAATCCCTTGGAAAGCGGGGATTAATTTCCACCAATCCTACAATAGACAATTTTCCCGATGTTGTCGGAGCAATGCTGATACTTAGAAATTTTTGACACATTCCCGATGTTACCGGGGTAATATTTATAACTTAGAAGATAGAGGGATTTCCAGTATTATTGGGGCAACGCTGGTATTTGTAGGTTGAGATCGATTTTCCCCGTCGGTCCTACGGTTTGGGAGCCAATACTTCTTATTTGGAGAGTGGAAGTACTTTCTTAGTTTTGTGGGGTGTATGTGTATTGCTTTCGAGATCACGGTTCCATCGGTTCAGGGAGCGATACGCGGCTTGTAGCGTGTGGGAATATTGCATGCTTGAACGCGGTTCCATTGGTTCAAGCAGCATCGTGCAGCTTATAATGTGGCGCACAATGGGTTGCTTATAGACACGCGGTTCCATTGGTTCCAAAAGCAACGTGCGCCTTATTGGTGGCACATAGAAGAATATGCTTACAAGGACGTAGTTCCATCGGTCCAAGAAGCAATGTGCAGCTTACAGTGTGGCGCGTAGGAGCGTTGTGTACTTGAACGTGGTTCCATTGGTTTAAGTAGCATCGTGCGGCTTATTAGTGGCACATAGGAAAAGATGCTTGCAAGAATGTAGTTCCATTGGTTCTAGAAGCGACTCTTCAGGGAAGAGTAGTTTTCCGATGTTCCCAGAGCAACGCCAAGGCTTTAGAAAACAATGAGTTTCCCGATGTTGTCGGAACAACATCGAGGCTTTAGGAAATAGTAAGTTTTCTGATGTCGTCGGAGCAACACCGAGGCTTTAGGAAATAGTAAGTTTTCCGATGTCGTTGGAGCAACACCGAGGCTTTAGAAGTTATGGGTCATCCCTACGTTGCTGGAGCAACGCCAATTCTCAAAAGGCAGGGATCGATTTTCCCCATCGACCCGGCGGTTGAGTTGATTTTTCCCATTGACTCAAAAGTTTTGCTTGGAAGAACACAGTTCCATTAGTTCAAGAATCTTGCTTTACTGATAAAATAGAAGAAGAGGCAAGTCCTGCCTATTTACAATGCCCTTAGTGTCCTTAGATGACTTATTTGTGAAAATAGGAAATACATAGACAGAGATGAGCGAAGTTACATCACGTTCGGATGCGGCTCCATTCTTAGAATACTAATTAATGACTAATTTTCCATCAGTTAGCATGGGTCCCTCTCCGTTGGGACTAGGCGGTTTCCCTTGAGCAGTTGGACCTTGGGGTACCATGGCTCCTTCGCCATGTTGCGGTTTGTTCACATACTGTTGGAGCTTGTTGTTTCTTATTAACTCCTCGACCACGTCCTTTAGATGTCGGCATTCATTAATGTTATGCATGTGTGTCTCGTGGAAGCGGTAGTACTTCCCTGATTGCCTCTGTTGCTCGTAGGCTTCCTTTCTGGACGGTTTGTTATAGCGCTCAATTCCTTGAGTAGCAAGATAGATATTCTCTAGACTACTGTTCAATGTCATATAATCCTCTAGTCCTAATTTCCTTGGGCGTTTCGCATTCGCGTTATGCCCATCACTAGGGTTTTGGTTCCTCTTCTTTTAGTTTCTAGAGTTTTTGGTGGCATTTTCAGAGTCATCGCCTTCCTACTTAACCACATCATTACTCTGGAACATTTCCTTCGGTTGTTGATCGACAATCTTACCTTCGATCATGTTGCTTCTTCCAACCGTAGGAACTAGTTCGCTTTTCAGTGGAATTCTTCTATGATAGTCGGTTGTTTTATTTTAATCCATCTACCAAAGTCTATATCTGGATGATTGCTTGGAACAAAGCCATGAAAATCATATCTTCTTAGGGATTGCTTATCTCCATGACATCAATGTTAAACCAATTCAAGGAAGATTTTACTGACCCATTGGGTCCTTGGAGAAAGCAAAATAAGGACATCGCGTCTTTTGGTCATGCAGTGTGGAGTCTGAACTGTTCCAGAAACTTTCTTGCCAATTCATCAAAGGTAGAAATGGATCTTGATAGGAGTCTAGTAAACCACATGGAAGCAACCCCTTCCAAGAAGATAGGGAAACATCTATGGCGGATAGCATCCACCACCCTAGCTCCATCCATATGCCACTCATATTTGTACAAGTGTTGTTTAGGGTCTGTCATTCCATTACATAATGGCATAGTCGGCATAATGAATTTCTTAGGATATTCTTCTCTTAGAATGTTTCCAGTGAATGGAGTTCGACGCGGTGCGGAACCCCAATCTTCATCTTTCTGCCCCTACTCTCCTTCATTAACCATTTGACTATGACAATGATGTACTTCTCACTAGCACGGTGGTCTACAAGTTGGCTGTCAGGGGCTATGCCGAGTATTTAACTCCGCAAACGGTCTCGGTTCGCCAACTGAAGCCTAGGTTCTCCATTCTCCGGGAGAACCACTCCTGCAGGGTCCCGTTGGAGCATGGTTGGACTTACCGGGGCAGTTTGAACTTCATTTTCGGCATTTTTCCTGTTTACATCAACGTTCTATTCCAATCTATCATCATCAAGTTATATGTAATCTTCAAAGTTGGAAACAAGCATTGCATTGTTCACTTGAGGAGTGTTCACTCCAAGATTTGGATTTGCAGCATGCTGCTTTCCAATAGGAGGAGTCCTTACATTGCCTTCTATTATGATTCCTGCAGCTCCACCAATAACCTCCTTCTGCTTTTGTTTATAATTCCTCCTATTCAGGCCCAAAAAAGAGGAATTCTCTTGTTCTATAGCAGCTGTAGTTTCTTGTCTAGATCTCGAGGATCCTAGTGGTTGTAGCACTAGCAAAGCAATCTTATCCATGAGAGCCATTTGCTATTAGGCATTTTCTGGGTAAGTTCGTTAACAATATGGTTAAGCTCCCCTTTAGTCACAACATCCTATTGAGCGGAGGAACCTGGTGCTATTTCCGGTATTAAGCTATGTTTGATGATCGTTAGCATTGACGTTCACTTTAATTTGTTGAGGGTTTGCTTCATCGCCACCAACTGTTGCTCCTGTGGATCTTTCAGAAGTAGTTCTCTATTTTCTAGATGCCATGGATCTCCAACAATAAGCTTACAACTTTTCAAAGCAAATTCCCTGGATCTAACTACTGGATCTCTTCTAATCCAAAATAGCAAGCAAGATCTAATCCTAGATTCAGATTTTCTCAGTGAAAGCACCAAAATCTTAACACCAAAAATGGATCAACACCCAAGAATAGGTTGTAGGAAACCTATGAGACCTATATCTAGCAGGTAATAGTAACAGTAAAGGAAACCTATTGATCCATCCTTCTGGAGAATCCGTCTAGCATTTCTCGTTGTCGAGGCATTATTCCATCTTGCATCTCTTTCATCATTCTCTCCATCTCCTCTTTGGACACACATATGGATTGATTAGAACTTAAGGATACCTCCTGGCTACCTCCATGCTCTGGTTGAGTCCCTCCAATCCTAAATCTGGTGTTATGCCACTTTATCTCTTCCAAACTTTAGATCCAAGCTTTAGGTTGTCAAATCTAACGCGTTCCCAGTGGAAGCACCAAAAACATTTGCACCAAAAATGGCACAAACACCCCAGAAGCAAGTAGATGTTGATATAGCAAGTGATATATGAAGGAAAAGAAGAACAAACAACACTTTTTATAGTGGTTCGGCTAATACTCCGGCCTACATCCACTTTAATCTTTGTTATTGATTGATTCTATCTGGAATACAATGATTACAACTCAAATTCGAACACAAACTAATAGATCTCGAATATGGGAGTGGTTGGAGTATTTGGGGAAGAAGAAGATATAAGAGAAATCTAGTGGCAAAAAGTCATTTTTCAGTTTCCACAGGGTCCATATTTATAAGGAAATCATCCAGCAGAACCGTAAGCTCATGAAATATCAAGTTCGGATCTAGATCTTGGTATGCAGGGGTGAGTAACCGGGCCCAATTACCAATAAAAACCACTTAACACCGAGCGCTTTTGGTCAGTACCGACCGGTTTTTCTTAAGGGAAACCTCCCCTCCTTCTTCCCATTGGCCTCCTATCTCCAATCTGTTATGTTTATAACACTTTTCCCTTGAGATTGCAATGTTTCATAGAGGTTCTGATATCGTTTGTTCTTGCCTTTCTTCATTAGAAAATTCTTAGAGTTGTTCTTCTATTTCTTGAGAAAAGCACCTCATGATAACCACTTGAGCCAGAGCTCTATGTAACAGAGTTTTGGAGGACCCATGTATACAAAAAAGTGGTCGGTACTGATTGGTGGTGCTTGGTACCGAGTGTTTCTCCTTGCTCCAATTCCTTTGAAATTTCTTGAGTTACTTCATATCATTATTCTAGATAGTTTTGTTCATGTTAGAGTGAATCATGTTGGTGAAAATAATGAGCTTCAGGTTGAAATTAACATGACTTGGTGTTTGACCTAAGTGGTTTGTGTATTTGCTTTGGGTCTTTCTTGGAGCCATCCTAAGGTTGAAGTGCTTCGAGTCTTACCTGGAAGTATTGCGTGCCCGACCCAAGAGAAACCACCACTCGGTATCGGGTTGTGACTTATAACTAGGTACTAAGTTGATTGAGGTCTGACTCAGGTTTGGCTCGGGTCTGACTCCAAGTCATATTGTCTTGCATTACTATTTCTCGACCTAAATATTCCTTCATTTTTCCTATGTTCATCTTAGGTACAACTCGGGTCTAACTTGAAGCACTGAGTAAAACCTTAAGTCAACCTTTTCTGCTCATTTTTTGATATTTCCTTTTTATTGCCTTTTTATGATGTCTCCATAGTCCTTGGGTCATTTCTTTATCGTTTTTTCATCCAGTTCGCCCGTTTAAGTCCGTACAAAGACTGCGGAAAATTTAACAAGTAGGATGAGCATGCGATAAGCGGTTATTCCTAGAGAGGAGTTGAATAAGTCGATAGAACCTCGTTGTTATAGGCTAAATGTATAGAGCGTAGGATATAGGCACTAACAAGGAGGTTAGTCAATGCTTAGGTGGTAAGTATTATCGCACTATGATTTTATGAGTGGGCTTAGGTATTGCGATGTATACTCGATGCGTTGCAACTTAAGTAGTTTACCATTGAGAATATTTAATCAATGTATAGTTAGATGATTTACTGTCGAGATTGTATACTCAATGTATCCCTAGGTTTACTCAGTTACAGATGTCCAACCACCAATTGGAAATCTTCATAGATTATTGAATTATGCGTATTAGGGATTGTTACCTTATAGGGTTTGACTAATTCCTTATACATAGTATATACACACAAATGAAATCCCTTAGGTAGTGTAGATTATAAACAATAATTTAACTACATGTTTACATTATACCATTAATGATATAACTCTCTGATCAAACCTTATCCAATCCCCATTATTTTCTCTCTTTGTACTTATTACAAGATGACTGGGTAGTAGATGGCAGTGAGAATAAGATGCATGGAGGAGGTGATCGTGCGCCTTAAAGCTAAATTTATTATTGTCATTCTCTATGTATCTTATTTCACTTCAGATCAATGTATATTTCTATTTGGAGAGGCTATTTATATATTTCTCATATGGACTACTGTAACATCCCCCACTTGAAGGTCCAAAACTAACGGCTACGGATGCAGCAGTCATCCGTAGTTATTAATCATCGGCGACCAAATATGGTAATGTTAGATACATTGATATAACAGAAAACATGGATATGGAAAAAAATTAAAATCATTAAACAACTTTCTCATTCCAGTTCAAATCATTTCAAATTTATTACATAATCCTAGATTCGAGAACCACGTTTAGAGAAAATATAATTATTACAACATACGCCAAGAGCAACATAGGAAGATGCCCCCTTGGATGATCAGAGTCTAAACATAGGCAATTAAACACTTTGCCTTTACAAAAAAACATAGCAGAATCAAAATAGAAAAGCACTCCTACTAGCTAGCTTGCCTCCCGCACGTCTCCGGAAGCTTATTCATCTAAAGAGGTACCTGAAAACCTCAACTCTCAAACTACTCAAAGTTAATTGATCACCCGAGAGTTTAAGGGGAAAACATAAACTTTGAGTCAGACATAAATCCTGGTATGAATAATAACCTACCATCTCGAACCATTTAGATATCTAGTGAGACCACACCGCTTAGCGGAACGGGTTTTCCCCTCACTGGTATCTTATCAAAAACTTAGAATAACCATATACTGTGCTCCTGCATCCACAATGGTTTAAAACATAGCTATATAAAATATTATAAAGATATGCATACAAGTAAATTATTCTGGATTTCCCATCCTCATTCATTTGACTATCTGTCTCGGTTATAGTTTCTAGGGTCACTATTATCCTATTAGTTTTCATGGACTAACTACCTGTTTAAAGCTTATGGACTATCTGCCCGGTTTCATAGTTTTCATGAGATCACTAAGAACATATTGGCCCCTGCCAATAACTTCATTATTCATGGGTTCTCCCTGAACCTATAGGCATCTCCAATAACTTCTCTCATATCATAGTTTTCATGACTATGAACCTATTGACTTCTGTCAATAACTTAATCCGGATATAGTTTTCATGGGTTCACTACAAACCCGTTGGCCCCGGCCAATAACTCTCTTTAAACATAGTTTTCATGGGTTTACTATGAACCTGTCTAAATTGACAACTTCTTAATTAGTCTTTAGGCATCCTAAGTTTTGGTCTATCTGACCTCCTGGATGCAGTTCTACTCATACAGGAGTTAACTCAATTTACATTCACTAGTGGATCAACTTAGCTGGTTATTCTGCCCTTTTTCTCCCCAAAATACAGTTATGGGTCCATTATATAGTGAATATATATATTAGAAGCAGCAAACATAATAACACCAACATCTATGGTTTAATATCCTTGAAATCATTTTCATATGAAACATGGTTAATCCCTTAACCTATTACTTTATCAAGAAAAACTTCTTCAAAAACTCCATACTAAAAGCCATTTCAAAACTCATTTATTTTTCCCATGGGTTTTCCTTTAAAAATGAGATTGGGTTCTTTGTTTTGAAAACTAAGGCTTTCGAAACCTTAAACCTATACTTTCGGAACCATTGGATAACCTCCTTTGAAAGCATTCAAAGCATTCTTTTTTTCAAACGCTAAGCATATGCCTTTTGAAACACTTTAAAACATCTCTATTGAAACCATCAAAACATACCTTTAAAAGTATTAAAGCACCACTTATTAACACATAGAAGCATAGTTTCGAAACCATTTAAAAGTATCCCTTTTGAAACATTTGAAAGTACCTCTTACGAAACCATTGGGTTTATCCTTAAAAATATCTTTTTGGTCAAAGTGAATATAAACGAAAGTACCCCTTTCGAAACCATTAACCTTCATATAAAAGAGTTTGGGGAAAACTGATGGTTTTGGAACCATACATTCGAAAGCTTAAATCATTTAAGCAAAACATTTGTAAGGATAGCTTCGAAACCCCTTTCAAAGCCATTGCCTTCGAAACCTTTATGTGGCTACTGGAGCCCTTTCGAAAGCTTTGGGAAGTGGCCTGTTATATTAATAAAACAAAAGCTACCTTTTAAACTAGTGGATGACTTCAATTCATTCGAAAGGTATAAGGTCGGCAACATGGTTTCGACTGGGTTCAAACTACCCTTTCGAAAGCATTGTTTTAAAAATAGGGTAACTCATTCGAAAGCTACACTTTAACAAAAAGGCGGCAACCCCTTTGAAAAAAATATTAAAGTAATCCAACCCTTTCGAAAGCATTCTTTTAAAACAAGGCAAGCGAAATTTCTTTATAAAGCAAAATGAAGGCTTCAACCCCTTCGAAAGCTTGGTTTCGACTCCATACTTGCTGCCTTTCTCCAATCCACTACGTACCAAAGCCTTGATACATTGTGTATTAGTTTCGACTTCATTAGGGCGAAAGTATAGGGTCGAAAGGTAGCTATTGGAAGTGGCGAAACAATGAACTTATGCAAAACTGTTCTAATTTCCATTTTAAGTAATACTTTTCAACTAACTTGCCTATTTGTAAAAATTTAATTAGTTGCCATAAACTTTTCAAATTCTTTTCTAAAAACCACCGTATTCATTTCAGATCTAAATAAAGGTAATTAACAAAGCAAAACAATTAAAACAATTAAATCCTCTAAATAAATTAATTTAATTTCCATAGTAAATTACTTAGGAAAAATTCCCAAAAGTAATTGAAATTCACTTTTAATATGTTACCTAACATATAAAAATTTCTGACCCAAATTTCTTCATTTAACAGCCGAAATAAAATTTAAAACCAAATATTCATTTCTTCCTTCAAAAATTCATAATAAATTTTCCATAGCTTGGAAAATTATAAAAAATTAAACCCATCTTCAAAATAATGTTTTACATAACATATTAAATCCTCATGGCATTTGAAAATCAATATAAACGATTTTAGCCTTGAAATCGAATAAAACATATATCAAACAAACTTGTTTGAGTATAACATATCATGAAATCCAAGCATATCCTCATCAAAAGTCACCGTAATGGATTTAAACTTAAACCTGAAATCAAATGCTCTTAAAAACGAAAATAGAGATGATTTTGATTATTATTCACCTTGATTAGGATAAGGAACTTGAGGTTTGATCTTTGATTAATTTCCCTTGCTTGATTGCTTAGTTTTAATTGATTTCCCCCTTTTTCTTTCCCTGGGTTATGGCTGGCTTTGATCTTTTTGTTTACGTTTTTGAGTTTTTGAGAAATGAACGTGCAAAGAAATGGAAACGATATTTTTAAGGGTAATGGGATTATGGTGCGACAATTACCCATTATGCCCTTGTTTTATTCTCTTATTAGTTATCTAATAAACCATTTCCATGAACTCATTCTTTATTTATAATTATGCACGGGCTTTAATTAGGTTTTCAAATCTCAATCCCCTTATTACTCTAATATTTACATTATTCTATTTAATTTATTTAATTAAATCTCCTGAATAATGTTATTAAAAATTAGGGGTGTTATAGGCTCCCCTCCTTAAAGAATTTCATCCTCAAAATTTAGTATGGACCAAATACTAAACATAGTAATCATCTGTAATAGCTCCTAACTACTATACTAGCTTACTTGACTAGCAACAGTCAATATAAAACAAATATATAACATACCCTCACAGTAGATCAGGATAAGTATCTCTAATCATGTCTTCTGTCTCCCAAGTACAGTCCTTCTCAATGTCGCTCCACTGAACTTTCACCAACTTGACTGTCTTGTTCCTTAACCTTTTCTCATCTCTCGCTACAACCCGAACGGGTTGTCTAACAAAAGTCAAATTTGGTTCTACTATCAAATCTTCCAACTCTGTCGGAGGAATGGTAGCTCTGGATCATGCACATACTTACGAAGATGAGATACATGAAATACATCATGGACCCCTGCCATACTGCTCGGCAACTCTACTCTGTATGTAAGCTTTCTGATCCTCTCTATAATTTGGAACGAACCAACATATCTTGGTGCCAGTTTCCCTGACTTTCCAAATCGTACCACACCCTTCATTGTTGATATTTTTAATGAAAACCCTATCTCTAACTGAGAATTCTAGGTCTTTACGCCTATAATCTACGTAACTCTTCTATCTGGACTGAGCTTCCTTCATTCTTTCTCGGATCAACTCAATCATCTATGTTGCCTCTCTAACTAGATCTGGACCCAAGACTAATCTGCCTTCAATTTCCAACCAACATGCTGGTGATTTGCGTGGCCTTCCATACAAAGCTTCAAAAAGCGCTATTCCTATACTAGTCTGATAACTGTTATTATTGGAAAACTCAACCAAATGTAGGTTATCTTCCCAAGATCCACCAAAGTCCAATACACAAGCTCTTAGTAAATCCTCGAGTACCTTATTGACCCTCTCTGTCTGCTCATCCGTCTGAGGGTGATATGTAGTACTCATCTTAAGCTTGGTATATAACACATCCTGTAGACTCTTCAAGAATTCACTAGTAAAAAAATCATCTCTGTCACTGACCATACTACTAGGAATTCCACGTAGTCTGACTATGTTCTTCATGAACAACTTAGCTAAAATAGGTGTCGTCCTAGTTGACCTAACTGGAATGAAATGGGCACTCTTGGTTAACCTGTCCACTATGATCCATATACTTTAATTTCCTCTATTTGACCTTGGCAACTCGTCTATAAAATTCATGGATATCGAATCCCACTTCCTAACCGGTATCTCCAAAGGTTGAAGCAACCCATTTTTGATGTTCGGCCTTTACTTGTCGACAGTTTGCACACTGCCTAACCCACAAGCCAACATCTCCCTTAATACCTTCCCAATAGAAGCTCCTCTTCATATCTTGATACATCTTGATACATTCCTTAAGAACTTATTTCCTTAAGTCCTCAATATTCGAAACACACAACCGTCCCTTCTTTCTCAACCATCCTCTCTGGTCAAGACTAAAATCTTTTAAATCATCGATCTTAGTTCCAACCTCAAGCCTTCTAATCCTCTCGGCTAATAATGGATCCTCCCTCTGCTTAGAAGCAATCCTTTCGATCAACACTGGTTGAACTTCTAAACAGGACAACATAGCTATGCTCTGACTAGAACTAGCAGTCGAACTTAACTGCACACTATAAGTGGTCAAAGCTTCTAAATCTTTCCATTCTGCTAACATAGCTAACACCACATTCTGATGTCTTCTGCTAAGAGCATCCGCTATCTTATTTCCTTTCCCAGGTGTATATTCTATACCAAAATCATAAGCAGCTAAAAGCTCCAGCCACCTCTGCTGTCTCATATTCAACTCCTTCTGAGAGAATAAGTACCTTAAGGACTTATGATCTGTGTATAGCTCAAATCTCTCCCCTAAGAGATAATGTCTCCAGATCTTTAATGCGAAGATCACCGCAGCCAACTCCAAATCATGAGTAGGATATCTTACTTCATGCGGTTTAAGTTGTCGTGAAGCGTAGGCAATAACTTTACCCTTCTACATCAACACAGCTCCTAATCTAGTCCCACATGCATCGGTATACACCACCAACCCTTGGTTTTCATCTGGAACTACTAAAACAGGTGCGTCGGTCAACAAATGCTTTAACTTAAGGAATGCTTCCTCACATTTGTCGGACCAGACAAACTTCACATCTTTTCTGGTTAACTTAGTCAAAGGCGCTGCTATCCGCGAGAAGTCCTTAATGAATCTCTAGTAATAGCCAGCAAGTCCAAGAAAACTTCTAATCTCGGTCACTATCTCTGGTCTCTCCAGTTATTAACAGTTGCGATCTTATCTGGATCGACTGACAAATCCTTCTCTAAAACCACATGACCAAGAAACTTGACCTCTTTCTTTAAAAAATGACACTTGGAAAACTTCGCTTTCAGCTTATACAGCCTCAGTGTCTCGAGCACTACTCTAAGATGATCTTCATGCTCTCTTTCATTCTTAGAGTATACTAAAATATCATCTATAAACACCAACACGAACCTATCCAAGTACTCTCGGAAAACCCGATTCATCAAATCCACGAAGAAAGCCAGTGTGTTCGTTAACCCGAATGGAATTACTAACGACTCATACGAACCATACCTAGTTCAAGATGTTGCCAATGGAATACCGCCCTCTGCCACTCTTAACTGATGGAAACATGTTGTCAAATCCAACTGGGAAAATACTCCAGCCCTACACAACCGATCAAAATAGATAGTCAATTCTCGGCAAAGGATACTTATTCTTAATCATCTTCTCGTTCAACTTACGATAGTTGATACACGTCCCTAACGACCCATCCGGTTTCTTCACGAACACCGCGGCCGCTCTCCAAGGCGAACTGCTTGGTCTGATAAAATTCCTCCCTTCAAGATCCATTAGCCGCATCTTCAATTCCTTCATCTCGGTCGGTGTCATTCTGCTAGGTGGTCTACTTACAGGTTCAGCTCCTAGCACAAGATCTATCCGAAACTCAACAGCTCGTTTTTGTGTTAGTCCTTTAACCGGCTCAAAAACATCTACAAATTATCTTGCTATCCTAGCCTAATTTAACTCTTCTCCCACTTCCAAAGCACTTAACAAAGCACAAACACTCCGGTCATAATTTTCCACTGAGAATATGATTCGGTTATGACTATCAGGGTGTCTCAACGATATTTCCCTATCCTGAAAAAATATTCTGGCCTCATATTTACCCAACCAATACATACCCAAAATGATTCCGAAATCTACGAAATCAAAAACATACAGACTGGATGTAAACTTATGACCTAACAAATCAAGTTCTATCTGGTCATATCTCATCCCTAGAGTTGCATATATCGGATTCGCAACCCTTAAGGAAGTAACAAGGTAAGTGGGTTCTAAACATAACCTATCAACCAAATACTGAGATATAAACGAATGCAATGCACTGGTATTAAATAGTACCCAAATTGGTATACTCTAAATCAAAAGCATACCTTCCATCATAGCATTTCCCTTCTCAGCAGTAGTTGGCCTAGCTAATGATGATCCAACGGCAAAAAAATTTCCCTTGTCCGCCCTGACTGGTTATGGACATTGATTTTTATAATGCCTAACCCGGTCTCAGCTAAAGCACTTCACGCCCATCTTTTCTGCAGCCCTCTTCACATTGCCTGTCCGGCATTCATGAGCATAGTGACCTTTCTTATCACACTTAAAACAAACTAAATCAGCTTTTGCCTTCTTGGCAGCCTCTCCTTTCTGGTTTCCCTTCTTCTTAAAGAACTTCCTCTTCTTACTCTGAGAACACTGGGTTTCAACCGACTTCTCTTTCCCATAAATAGCAAGCATTTCCTTATGCCGGATTGTCATCTCCATAACAACATCACAAGGATCACAGAGATGTGGCAGGGTCGCCCTAGTAATCTTGGGTCTCAATCTTCGAATAAATTTTTCATTCCTCTTGATGACGGTGCCAATCGTAGCTTACCCATATCATGACAACTCATCAAACTTAGTAGCATACTCAATTACTGACATCTCTCCCTGCACCAAATCCACAAACTTTCTCAACAATGCCGACTTAGCCACTTCTGCAAAAACCTTTGCTCGAATCTCCTTTGAAATTCTACCCAAGTGAACTCTTCCTCAGGAACTCCAGTAGTAACACGGTTCCACCAATGAAGCGCTGCTCCCTGCAACTGGCTAGAAGCTAGTCTCCTCTTTTGCTCATCATTCAAACCCAAGTCAGCGAAGATTCTCTCATAATGCAATAACCAATTGTCAACTTCTATGGCATCCTCCGTTCCCACAAACGGCTTCCCACCAAGACTGGTGTAATCTCTGCTCAAATTAGCATAATTATTCTCAATTAGGGTCAGAGGGTTAGCTCCTCCAACATTTGGCTACTCCAACAGCTACTCAACTTGCATCAGATTGAAGAAGAACTGATACATCATCCCCATATCTACTGGCGGATTTCTAGCACCTACATTGGCATGATTAGCATTTGCCTGTCGACCCGGGTTCCTCCTTGTGGGTCGAATATTTCTGTTTGTTGTGGTGCTTCCTCCATCGAGATTTCCTCTTCTGTTTCCTGCGTCCATATCTTCTTTATCGTAAATCTGCATACGAGCCTTAGTAAGATACAAAAGAACGGTCTAAGAGAGAGGGGAATATGTACTTATATATATATATATATCAAATACAAGTACGTTACTATAGCATTAACCCAAACCCCGATCTTATTTTTTGATTCATTGGATTATGTTTTGAAAAATCTTTTAGGCTTAAATTTCTTTTAAGTTTTCATAAACCTATGCTCTGATACCAACTTGTAACATCCCCCACTTGGAGGCCCAAAACTAAAGGCTATGGATGTTGTAGTCATCCATAGTTATTAATCCTCGGCAACCAAATACGGTAATGTTAGATACATTGATATAACAGAAATACACGGATATGTAAAAAATTTAAAATCGTTAAACAACTTTCTCATTCCATTTCAAATAATGTTTTACATAACATATTAAATCCTCATGGCATTTGAAATCCAATATAAACGATTTTAGCCTTAAAATCAAATAAAACATATATCAAACAAACTTGTTTGGGTATAACATATCATGAAATCCAAGCATATCCTCATCAAAAGTCATCATAATGGATTTAAACTTAAACCCAAAATCAAATGCTCGTAAAAACGAAAATATAGATGGTTTTGATTATTATTCACCTTGATTAGGATAAGGAACTTGAGATTTGATCTTTGATTAATTCCTTTTGCTTGATTGCTTAGTTTTAATAGATTTTCCCCTTTTTCCTTCCCTAGGTTATGGTCGGCTTTGATCTTTTGTTTATGTTTTTGAGTTTTTGAGAAATGAATGTGCAAAGAAATGGAAATGAGATTTTTAAGGGTAATGGGATTATGGTGCGGCAATTACCCATTAAGTCCTTGTTTTATACGCTTATTAGTTACCTAATAAACCATTTCCATAAACTCATTCTTTATTTATAATTAAGCACGTCCTTTAATTAGGTTTTCAAATCTCAATCCTTTTATTACTCTAATATTTACATTATTCTATTTAATTTATTTAATTAAATCTTCTGAATAATGTTATTAGAAATTAGGGGTGTCACAACTACTGTTGCTTTAGAAACAGTAATGAATTTGGAATATTTTTAGTACTTATATTTTATTCCTTCCACGTGAGATATGAAAGTATGGAGTGTTTTAAAAATTACATTTGTCTTTGTATCATGTAAACCATAAAACCTAACGATTCTTACTTCTGAGTACAACGTGAGTCCAAACGCCCTTTTTGGGCTTTGGATTGGTGTGTCCGTAAGTGCGAGTTGTTACATTTGGTAACATGCCTATACCTAGTCGAAATTGTCTATTATAATGTTGTGTATGTCAATCGGTGTGGTACTGATATAGGTTACAAGCACAATGCCTAGGTGGTGGGTGATAATGAGCCAATGGGGACGTTGGGCTCTTTAAAGGGGGTAGTCTGTAACATTCCTTTTAGAAAGTGAACACAAAGATTAGCACAGTGGTTGGTGCATGTTGTTGCTTTCTAGGGCGGTAGGGGTTCGATTCCGTGGTCGTCACATTTGGTATTAGGGCTTAAGGTAAGTGATCCTACAAAATTAGGGCATAAAAGAGAACGTATGTGTAATTTTCTAACATATATATATATATACACACGTGTGTGTGTATATATATATATATATTTATACACCACAATCAATATATTTTGACATATAAGGTAGTTGTTGGCTTGTCCCTTATATAAGAAATCAAATGTGAGTTAAAATAAATGTTAAGGTTATAAATATTTAGGGTGAAAAATAAATCCATTACAATATTATACTTTACTACTTGTAGAATTGCTAATAGAGGGCCCTCCCACACCAACTAGCAGTAGTGAGTAAATTGCGGGTCTCGGGTTGAAAAAAAGAGTAGTGCACTGAGATCCAAAGAAAATAAGTGTGATGTTGATAAGGCATAGTGGAGGCATGAAAGAAAGACTCCTCAAAGTTAGCGTAAATCTCTTCGGTTAAAGTAGAAGTTTTATTCTTATATAGGAAATAGTGGCAGAAACTCCATCTGACTTGAATTGATTAGCTATAGTGTTCCCACATCAGAGTTGGACACTATATTGGAGGATAGACTTGAGCTAAGCATTTTTGAAGAAGAGAAGATAAAACTTTATGCACTTGAAGCACCACTATATGAAGTAGTTGGGCTTCTGTAAGTTATGTCATATTCATCTACACCAATTCAAGTCACGAACTATTTGAAATGTTTTTCTAAAAAGTTAGAAATCTTAGTTTTGAGATTTTTGAAAAAGTATAGAAGTTGAAGATTGAACTAAGAACATCTCATTTTAAGCTTCAAACATGGGAAAATTTAATAAAAATTAATTTCCCATAACTATTTTAAAGCTTTTGCTTTTATAAAATGTTTTGTGTAAGGCACATTGTTGCACTTATCATTTGATATGTACTTTGCTTCTAATAGTAAAACGTTTGAAAGGTAAATAGAAAAAGTATGTAAAACCCATATTTTTGAATGGCTTTCGTTTTATAAAATATTTCTGTTATGCTTTGCAAAAATATATTTAAAATATTATGTTTCCCTTTAAAGTACACTTTTGTGGAAAAAAAATTAGAAGAATTTAGAAAGATACGTTTGCATATCCACCTTTTTAAGTTAAGTGAACCATTTTGGATAAAATTTAAATTGAAAAGGAAAAGTGTCATGATTTTTGTCAAAAGTAAACATTTCTTAATATTAGCATAGAATTTTATGATTTTCAAACTTGCTAGTTTTTGTGAATTAAAAGATTGAAAATCAAAAATTTCCGATAAGTAGAATTACATAACCTACAAAAATTGAATTAGTTATGGTAAACTAGCTAGAATAGTTAATATGCAAGTGTGCTAAGGACCTGCTAGTATTGAACATTATGGAATTGTGAAATACTGGAAGATTTGGGGTAAAGAAAGAAATCAGAATAGGGTGTGCTGCCATTTTCAATTAACGATCGAACTGGAAGGGTAGAGCACCAAATCGAATTTTTTGTAATAATAAAGAATGAACATCACTTTGTATTTTTCTACCTAAATATGGTTTGAGTTGTTGGAGCCTAGCGCAATATGTGATTTGGCTAAGGATTACTTAATTTTAAGCAAAGTTGCTACAATACAAAATTGGAATGTACCGAAAAATGCTACAATGGTAAGGAGTTTTCTTGGTTTAGGGGGCTATTATAGGAAGTTTATTAAAGACTTCACAAAGATTTTTGTGGCATTGACGTTCTTTACCCAAAAGAATTTAGCTTTCTCGTGGAACTTATAATATGAGCATGCTTTCATTAAGCTAAAGGAGTTATTGACCAGTGCCTCGATTTTGGTACTCCTTGATGGTTTGAAGGTATTTGTTATACGTACCAATGCTTGCGGTACAAGATGGAAGGGCTGTTTTGATGTAGAAAAATATACTTGTTTGTTATACTAGTCAACAATTGAAAGTGCACGAGAAGAATTATCCAACCCATGATCTTGAGATAATAGCTATTGTTTTACTCTCAAGTCTTGGAGGTGATTTGAGTTGACTATAGATCATAGGTCTCTAAAGTATTTGTTGTTTTAACATCACTGAAAGAGGTAGGCAATTTCGATTGTTATTTAGGTGGGTGTCATTAACTCAACGTTTTGGGTAACATTACACATCACATGTTTGCTTTTGGTTTAGGAAGATATAAGTAATTGGGAAAGTAGATTTTTGTCTTATGGTATATTTTCTATGCCGATATTTATAAAGCATTGATGCTTGAGTTGTTGTCGCAACTATAAGTATGTTGTTCGAAGCTGATGTGACATGAGTTCCATATCATGTGTACTAGGCAAGGACATCATCCATTTTAAATGTTCCTAGATGAGTTTTTGGGTATGGCATTATTTAAGTATTTAATATAATGCCTATTAGATAGATGTGGCTAGACACTATTCCTTCTTGAGTTGTCTCGACCATAGAATGGTTGAAGTAAAATAGTGAGAAGTTATGTTTGGGAAAGATCTCATTAATGGGATTGCACGAAGGAATGGTTGAAGCATAGAATTTGGAGAATCAAGAAAAAGATATCTTATTTTGAACGCATTGAGAATGCAAAGGCGATTTTCATGGAAAAGGAGATTTGGAGATTTCAGTAAGATTTTGAAAAAGAGTATAGTAGGATTCTTTTTAATCATCCCTGGATTGAAAGGAAACTATTTATTTAAGAAAGTTATCATAAAGTATTGACTTTAGGGTACATAGTTTATATTGCATAACGGTTGCACGTGAATGGTGTATCATCTAGTCAATCACCTTTAATGATAAAATAATTTTAGGTTCAGAATTCACTTAAATTTAGGATTTTGCTTAGATTAAGGATTTTAGTTATTATGTTTGAATAGACTGATTGAATAGGATTATTTTACTCGAATAATTGAATCTTTACTTTCTTGTATGCTGTAGAGCTTTAAATAAATCTTGCAGACTAGAAATGTGGTACCTCGGTATCATGATTGTTGGAGGATTGAAGAAGTGATATCATAAGGTAAATGATATAGCTTAAGTTGAATCGAAATTAGAATACAATTTATGCTATTTTCACCAGTTTAAATGATCACCAAATTTTGATGTCCTTAGGTGAAAATGAAGAATAGTAAGAGGTTCAAGTTATTAGATACCAAGAGAGACACCGTCTACTTTTGCGTTGTCTTACCTTAGTATCCAAAAGATGAAGTGATCGGTATACTATTAGGACGATTTAAGGCATTGTGTTTATGCATCAAGGGTTGCATAAGGCTACAATTTTCAATAGGGCATACTTATTCTCAGGTTATCGATTATGGTGCATGACGACATCAGATTATCTAGGTTAGTAGTATAGATTGCAGGAGTTTACCTTCACATATATTTGTAGTGATTTGGGTTGAGTTTATATGCTAGCATTAAAGTCAATAAGTTGAGGTTGGAAGAACGATCCAGTTGAGAGAACTTGGAAAGGGAAGAAAAGAATCCGATCTTTTCATGTCTACTCTTTTCTGAAAGATTTTTCTATTTGCTCGTTTGTTAAAGTAACTAGTTTATTTAATTATGGATGAATGATCATTGTAGACTATTACTATTAAATTATGAAATTGAATGGTGTGGCATGCTTTGTTGTGTGGCTTATGTTTTGATGCATGAAATGACTTATTGTATATCATGTTGCATACATATAGAAAGTATCATGATATTCTAGAATATTTTACATCCATGCCTATATGTCATGATCTTGCATTTATGCAGGAGTTGCATTAGTATTATGCATTATTCACATGTTATGTTCATGACATATGTTTGTTTAATGAATGAGTGTTATTTATTTGCATCTATTTGGCTATTGTTATGTATTATTTATTTACACCTATTTTTCCATTGCTATATATTGCTAGCTGGATTCAGACTATAGTTGGTATCCATATGGATATCATATCTTATATTACTGGAAATATTAGAAAACAAACATGTTAAATATGAATTGTTTGGAAGCTTTGCATGTGGTGTGGTTTGAGTGTGTGTATTGCACATATACATGGTTGCTATTGTATTGTTAAGTTTACTGGTAGCATTTTCCATCTCTTGGAACTTCGAGGACGAAATTCATTTAAGCGGAAGAATGTAACACCCCTTGTTTTTAATATAAATAATTAATTAATTAAAGCTGGCAATTTGGTAATTTTACATAATGATGAAAAACTGAATTTTTGCATATGAAGGAATTTGGGAAAATTGAATATTTTTTTCCATTGGATCAATTAGATTTTTCTACCCCAAATTCGTATATAAAATGTCAGAAAAGGACATCGAATGAAGGAGATATAGACAGTTTACTGTAACGCACATTTAAGGTTTTGTGCCTATTTTGAAATTTAGGCTTAAGAATTGATTATGGGAAGAAGCCAAATTTATATAGTGAGTAATTTATAACTCTTGTTTGTATACAATAATTGTGTAAATGTGTTTGATTTACTCTAAAAGGAATACAACTGTTTTATGTGCATTAAAAGAAATGATGGAAGATATTTATTTGTACAAACTTTAAACCACTTGAGAAGGAAAGCGTTAATTACCATGATAATAAAATTAACTGTTACAAATGAAAGAAATGTTACATATTTTAAAAGAGAAACTAATAATATATCTACAGAAGGAAATCGTTTCTTAAAGAAAATGTATGCTATCTCTTTATTTCTAAAGAATAAAGGTAAATCCAATTTTTGAATTTGAAAATGTTAATACCAATTAATTACAATTGATTAAACAATTACTAATAAAGACTAAAGTTCATAATCAATGTGTGTATGTGTGTATAATATCAGATAATGATATTGATTTGAATTCTAATTAATGACATTTATTGGGGCAGAATAAACGTTATTTTCCTTTTAAAAAGCAAAAGAAAAGGAATTTTACATATATGTAAGGATAAGGGATATGAGTAAAGAAATAATTTTCCTAGACCTAGACTTCACCTAGTTTTTACCTATAAATACATAGTCAAACCTCACTCCTTTCATTCAAAACCCTAGCCCCCATCCAACTAAAGAAAAACTATATCTAACTCTATTCTTCAATTCTACCTCCATAAATCTCTTCAAAAAAATAGTAAATAAAAGCTCCAAATAATATTAGACAATCAAATTGAAGAGAAGAGAGAAACAAAAGCAAAGCAATTACGAGCTAAACGGAGGAGGAGGAACACCAAATCTAGTCGGATTAAAGAGGAAATTTCTTCAAACAACATATAAGGTGAGTAGGTTTATCTATGACATGATTATGATGTGGGTAAGTACTTAAATTTCCTTTATACATTTATTTAGGATTAAAAATATGATTTTTGATTTGAATTGGTAATTTTAATTTGAATATTTATAGTGGTTCGGCAAATTCTATGGCCTACGTCCACTTTAACCTTATTTAGAATGGTTAAAACAGATATAAATAGCTCTTAGTTGATAAAAGTTGAGTAGAGACAAGAGATGAAGAATAGAATGGCCAAAAGTCCTCTAAAAGTGCTTTAGGCTTGTTATTTATTGAGGATTGCCATCAGATTCACTAGATCGCTGAAGGCTAGGTAAAAATTAATGTCTAAGAAAGTAGGACGGAAGACGAAGCCCCCATCTCCTAAAATCATGTCGATGCCAACATGAATCATGTCGGCACTGAAATGATTTGCTTTGTGCAAATCATGTGGTTCCCCTTCACTTTATTTTGTGTCTTTAGTTCTTCAAGCCATAAGCACTTTTGCCTATCAATTCTGCTTGATACTTAGATGATCTGACTTAACTAGTACTCGTCCTTTTCTGCATAGCTTTTGGGAGTTGTTTACTTATTCCTTCATAAATGGGCCCCAGGACAACCACTCTAGCCATCCATACCTTGACCAAAACATAATAAGTCACCTAAGCTCATAAAAAAACTAGATACCGACGTGATTTTATGTTAGTATAGACCTCATTTTGCTTATGAGATTGGACTCCAAGCTTCTTAAAGTCTCACCTATTTCCATTCCAAGCTTGCCCCCAAGTCCTTGAACGTCTTGGTATTCGTCATGACCTACGGATTCATTTGAAAGCTACTTAGTTTAAAAACTGGTTAACAGTATCCTTACTCCATTTCTTAGGAAAAATTCTTAAAACTCCAAGTTTGCTTACAAATATCTTGGTCATATTACCCGAAAATCTAATGTTATAAAAACTTAAGGAAAGACATTTGTTCATAATTATATCCATATAGTTATTTTCTAGCAACCACATATTTTCAAATATGAATTTTTCTAAAGCCGTTAAGGTTGTCATAAGAAAGAATAATAGGATAATGGTCTGAGTAAATACTTGGCAGACCAACAACCTTACAAATGAGGAACCTGTCTTTAGTTCCATTATTAATGAAAAACCTTTCTAAGAGTGCAATCGAAGGGACTTATCTGGAATTCGACTAGGTGAAGCACCAGTTGGTTAAGGGTAACTCGATCAAGTTACCATTAATGATAAACTGGTCGAACTCTTCCATAGTGGTAAAGTCACCGTCTCTAGAAGCTCACTCCCCTAAAAATCTAGTAACGTTGAAGTGATCACCACCCAAAACCTAAGGGCCTGCTGTAACACCCCGTAAAATCTACGTTAATAATTTAATAATTAATAAGGTTCAAAAAATGAATTTGAGCAAACGATGGAATTTGGCTATGAAACTTGCCCCATTGCATTCATGGCGATTTTCTGAGCAACTTTCATATCTGGAGTTTCACGATCAGAGTTGAAATGAAGAAGTTATGAGCATTTAAACAATTCGGAATAGAAATAATTAATAACAAATATAGTAATAAATATAATTAATAGCCAGGACCCCACCGGTCGACCCCCGATATGGACCAGTCGACCGCTCATAGGGGTGCGGGCGACCCGTTGACATATGATGGCTAGGGTTTGAACCTTCGCCAATGACCCGGATTTAATAATTTTGATCTAACGATTACGACTGATTCGAGTGCCTATAAATATAGGCCCCCTCACTTCTCTTCTCATATTTTCTAATCAAGAGCAACAAAGCTCCGCCATTTTCTGTTCTCTACTATTCCTCCTAACTATAAAATAATTTGTATTTATACAAATTGGAGAAGAGGAGAAAATAAGAAAAACCAAAGGAATGAATCAGCGTTGCGCAATAACAAGGTAAATTTCAATATTATAAATCTATATTCCTCTTAATCCCAAATCTCTTCTCAGATCTATGATTCTAATGGTATGTATATACCCTTTTATACATATTTCTTAGATTAAAAAGGAGAAGGAGTTGATTCAAAGAATCAAATTCAGATCTGGAGTTGGAAAGCTTAAAAAGGTGAGTGGGAAATTATGTAATTTGTTTATAACATTAGAATTTATTTTGTATGATTTTTGTTTAATTATTATGCCTAACTAAAAGATCTAAGAGTTGTAGGCTTGGATTTAACACATAAAACACCGCATGTATATTTTGCAATTTAGGAAGATTGAATAAGAATATTATTTACACCCAAATCTGGAAATTAGTCCCCAAGTTATTAAAAGTTGAATATAGATAAGGATGTAGAATTTATTCTAGATCAACAATTGGGTTGTAAAGATGTTAGTGTAATTTAGATTTGCCCTAATTCTATTGGAATGTGAATTGTATTTTAATCCGTTGGAAATGTAATCCATTTAATTTCCCTAAATTTGTCTAATTTCTTAATTATATTGAAAAGGAGCGGTGCTTGATTTGACAGGGAATATATATAGAAGGGGAAAGAGATGTGTAAAGTACGGATTTTCTTTCCATAGTCTACACTGCATATTTCAGTAAAAAGAAAAATAAATAAATCTTTGCAATTTCAAACAAAGAAAACCTCTTATTTTAGGTTAATTTATGGAAAGTTATAACTAGACTTTTCAAAAGGATAATTCTCACAGATTAAAATATGAAGAAATATTCTAGTTAAGAATTAATAACTAGAAACATAAAAGAAATAAATATATAATCACGTTTAACCGCACTAACATTTAAAACAAAAATATAATTAATACAACGTAATACACATTAATATTTGTGTTAAGTATAATTAAAACGTTAGATAAAATGCGCAACAAATGAAAAGATTAGGAAATAAAGATGGAAAAGTTATAACTCCAAAAATAAACAGGCAATAAAGATGCAATAAATTGGGAATTATAAGAATTTAAAATAGGCTATAAATGGATTAGTGGGACTGATTAATGAAATTTATTAAGGTAATTATAAGGAGATAAGGAAGGAATAATAAGTAAAAATTGAATAAGTAAATAATTGTCTTTAGAGAACGTCCGTTAAGATAATAATCATTTATTATGGAAAAAGTGACATTTATAGAAATGGTAAATAAATATGTTAGGTAGTAGTTAAATATTTTAAGACAGTGTATGTGTCATCATGGAAAATCATATGGTCTTAAATATACAAATAAAGGTTGGTGGGCTTAACCTAATACTATAACCGAGGATAATTAATTTGATTTAGAAGGTTAGGGTGCGAGGTCGTTAGAGTTACACAACAGCAGTCTACCTTTCACTCAGAGGCTACCATCATTGTGTACACTTGCTACTGATGTGGAACATCTCCAACCATATAACCCATGGGAAAGAGATACGCGTTGCGAATAGATTAGGGGAAGATATGCCAGGGGGTTCGCCTTGGATTTGAAGTATTAAATGGCTCAGTACCTTCTGCGGAAATGGGACCTGCTTCATATCCAGAAAGTGGTGTAAGTAACTAAGAGGGTATTTTCCTAGATTTGCTTAGTATAAATAGGGATGTCAATTTTGGAGGGTCGGCGGGATATGTCAGTAGGTGGTACCGGTATTGTTATAGTAGGTCTGGCATATAGGCTTTGATGCCCAGCAATCCCAGGCGAGCGGTAGTAAAGACTCGGGTTATGCCCCAATGGATTTCACTTCCTACAAGTGTAGAATCTGTATGGGATACACGTAGACCTCATGGTAAATGGTTACTGAAAAATTAGTTAGTGGTCCCTTAGATGAGTCTTTGAATGGTGATAGTAGTACGACATTAAATTATATACTGTATTATAAAGTCGTATGTTCGAATTATCGATCTCTATAGCTAGAACTGATAGACTAGCGTTGACATTGCAAAAGGCCCGCTTCGGGGAATCGAGGTAGTAAATGACCGATGGGCCTGTCTCCTCCCTATTTAAAAAGTATTAAGTTGCCAGGTTTTGGGTAGTTAAGATGTATATATGCACATAGGCATGCATATATATGGTATACCTTGTAGAAGGTCAGGTTAGAAATATCTTGCGCGCATATATGGAATTAAACGGATTAACCGCAAATAATAGACATAACATTTAAATGAAAGCCAATGGATATAAGTTTGTGTTATGGGTAAAGTATATAATTTTCCAGTCAACAGAACGTTGTTCTGACCCCCTCCTCATTATAACCCATATGATAGACTTAGAGGAACAGGTCATTGAAGCTTGATGAAATGGTTGATGGAGAAGTCTTCTTTTTTATGCTTGATACCGACGAGGCGGTTGGATGTCCAAGGAATACAATTGATTCTGAGGTAGTAGCCTCAGTTAGTATTTATGTCATATTATATTTTCTACTCCGTTATGAGTTTAAATTGATCGATCTCTGATATACTTATGTTTATTATGGGTTACCAAAACTAACGATCTGTACCCTAATAGACTTGGGTTTCGATTTTGTCAAAATCCAGGCCCACTAAGGGGTGGGTTATTGCATTTGGTATCAGAGCCTAGGTTAGTTGACCATAGGAATTAGGATATACTGAGAGAACATATTTGTATTTTTATACCTATATTTGACGCTGTACTCTATAAATTCCCACTATGAGTTAGGAAAATAAAAATTTATGGAGTTAAAAATTACGCACCCTACCCTGATTACCCCATAAAGCATTGGTTGTATGTACAACGTTAACCTAGAAGAACATGAGCACGACATATGGAAGGACCCCTAAGACTGGATGGTGTTTGACATGATTGTTGAGACTAGATTGCTTTATGGTTATGGATTTTGATGGATCGGCAGTTGAAGATGCACATTTTATCTAGGAAAGAGGGAAGCCAGAGTTTATATGTCATAAACATCTTGAAGCAAGTTCTTGCAAGAAAATGATTATCCATCACCTCAAGATGACGAACTAGATTTTTATTAAAGAGAACTGAAGTCCATTTCTAAGTCCGACCCCGTGTGAGAGAATTTGATAAAATATTTTGAAAATGCCTTGAAAGCTTTAAATGGATTTTTCTAAAAGGTCTACTTGGAAAATATTGTTTTGAAAAGTAAGAAAGTTTTGGAATTTTCATTTTTATAAGAAATATATACATATAAATTTACTTGTACTGAAAGTCTTGGTTTAAAAATTAAGTTTTTGGAATTCAAAAATATATAGTAAAATAAAGTTTGATCTTGGTTTAAAAAGTTTGAGTTTTCATTTTAGAAACAAACTGAAAATGGGCATATGTGTAGCTCAACGATTTTTCCTGTTTATAAGGATTGGAAGTTTTTTTTTAAAAAAATTCTCCTTTGTAAGGGGCAGATAAAACAGAAATGACATTTAATTCAATTGGAGTGTTGAAAACCCGCCAGCAAATAAGAGGAATATTCCCATATAAAAATTATATGGATAATAAAAGTTGGAATATTCTCGGGTTTTTGAAGTTGTTGATGGTAGAAGCAGTATAAGTTGGATTACTATGAAAAAGGGTTCAAAGAACTAGACGGTAAGCTAGGGCACTGTCATGTAGAGGACAAGAATTTTTTTGGGATGGTTCAGAACATATAAAACGGCGTAAAACATTTATTATTATTACTATTATTAATTTACTCAGCCCAAATAGGGTCCAGGTTCAAGCTGCGCTCGAAATTCGACAACCGATCGACCGCTAGTGGTCGACCGGTTACCCTATAGTGGTTGACCGGTTATCAGGTTTTAAGCACAACTCGAACCTCGAACGCGACATATAGTCGCGTCCAGATTCAACTGCCCTATTTCATCGTTCCCCTCTCCCTCAAACCCGAACCCATCACCTCCCCCTCCAATCAAACGTCGCCGCTCTCTCCTTCCCTAAGCAACGCGCCGCCCCTCCCTCCTTTCTGCAGCAGCCGAGATTCCCCCTAAGCGCGAGCTGAGAGCATCAGTTCTAGCCCCTCCACTTCTATCTAGATCTGTAACCAATCTCCCATCTCGACCCCTACACAGTCCATGGCACCACCTCGAGCCGCCGGCTCTTCCTCTCACCATTCACGTCTCACCCCTTACGAGATCGCTTGGTTAGACTGGAACCGCTAAAAAATCTCCGTTTACCTGGCCTCGGAAAACTTCACTTTCTCCAAGGATGGCCAGACAAATTTAGATATTTTGCCGCTTTTGGACTCGAGGACTTGTTCATGGCAACTAAGTTAGCACTAATCCTTTGTTGTTACACTTTTGAGCGGGAATGCCACCCGTGTTGCATGAGGCTATTTGACTCGTAATTGTGGTACAACTTTAATGAAGGCATCAACAATCTTAAGTCAGAAGTGAAGGAAGTCGAGATCGATCTGTTTGACAAGGATTTCGGTGAGAATTTGGGGTGCGAAGGGAGAAGACTTGGAGGATATTGAGATAACCGACCCAGAGATTCTACAGCGGATCCTTTTTAGAAGTGTTAGTGTCTGAAGGTCAGAGAATTTGCGACCTATAATCTGCCTCGTCGTTCGCATAGTTCAGTAGAACATCATTCCGAAGATGGGAAGCTTTGATCAGATTTATCTGTTGTTGTAGAAGGCCAACTACGCCATTATGGGTGGTATAGCTATTAATTGGGCTCGTGCTATCATGAGCAACCGTATTAGTCCTGGAGTTGGTACTCCATGGAGCTGAGATAGCGGCGCCAACAGTAGGAGAGCAGCTACAGCAGGAGGTAGAGCAAGGACAAGGCATTGAAGGATAGTAGAGCCTCGAGCTAGTTGCTATCCGACAGGTCCAGACCGAGCTCTGGGAGATTCGGGCCGAGCAGCAGTGCCAAAGCCATGAGATTGGTTGTATAGCCGCTATGATACGCCCATTCAGGGGTCACAGCAATGGCTCAAGCACATGCTGAGGACTGAGACCATCCTATAGTATGTAAGCAGTATTCTAGGTCGGGTTGTGTTGTTGTTGTCATTTCTCTTCCAGCAATTGTCCTTTTCTTTGGGCTGTTTGAGTTGTAACTGTTGGTTGTCTCTTGTATAAAAAACATGTATGATATGTTATGAGATGTATTCCTATTTATTTATTGTAATGTTGTTTCTGGATATGTAGACCACTCTTATATATGTATTTGGCAGAAATAGTATAAATATGAAAATATCATAACGACACTTAACTAATGGTAAATGCAATATAAGATTGGAAGTTTATAAAATAATAAATTTTGATGAGCAAAGGATAGGCTAAGTTTGTTATGAAAACATGGGTCATTATTCATTTCCTTAAAAGCTAAAATTTATAAATAGGTTAGTGTGTCATTGTTTTAAACAAAGAAACGGGTTTTAAAGTTTAAGATTAATTGCAAAATGCTAGAATTAAACGTATACATTAACTTATAACCGAATTTCGACAACGTTGAAATGTGGCTTGATTTATTAAAAATAGAAAAGGCGTATGCTTTGAAAATTTTATGCTCAATGGAAAAAAGACTAATTTCTAGCATTGAAATAATCTTTGGAAGTTTTTGGTCCAAATGTTTTAAAAAGAAAATGTTGTATAAATGTTTTTGGAAGTTTGAGTTTTCAAACCATGTCAAATTTGGTTGAAAAGTGAAAAAGGATTTTATGGAAATTCTTAATTTTCAAATGCCACACACTAGACGTATAGAAGGCAGATGGGTTAATAGGTATGAATTTAGTGGTGCATTAAGGTTGATGATAGGATAAAGCGCGGACGATAGCAAGGGAAAAGCTGTTTTAGCCTTGGAATTTATTTTTCTATACCTCGCCAATGACGTACCAGAATCCCTCTTTGAATTCAACTCCATTTTAGAGCTTGAAAACAAGCCTTCTTACACATATCGTACATGGAAAATTTGGAGAAAATCTGGGGCACGAGAAAATTTCCAATGTACAACGGGATTGGTACCCAATAGAGTGGTAAGAATGTGTAATTCTCCACTTAAAATGTGCAATAAATGATAAGCTTAGGAAATAAAGATGGAAAGGTTATAACTCCAAAAATGAATATACAATAAATGTGTAATAAATTGGGAGTTACAAGAATTTAAAATAGCTTATAAATGGATTGGTGGGACCGATTAATGAAATTTATTAAGGTAATTATGAGGAGATAGGGAAGGAATAATAGGTAAAATTTGAATAAGTAAATATTTGTCTTTAGGAAACGTCCACTTAGATAATAATTATTTATTATGGACAAAGTGACATTTGAAGAAATGGTAAGTAAACATATTAGGTAGTAATTAAATATTTTAAGGCAGTGTATGTGTTATATGGAAAATCATATGGCCTTAAACATACAAATAGAGGTTAGTGGGCTTAACCTAATACTACAACTGTGGATAATTAATTTGATTTGGTAGGTTGGGATGTGAGGTCGGTAGAGTTACACAACAGAAGTATGTCCTTCACTCAGAGGCTACCATCAGTTGTGTACACTTGCTACTAATGTGGGACATCTCCAACAATAGAACCAGTAGAAAAAGAAACTACGTTGCAGATAGATTAAGGGAAAAAATGCATAGGGGTTCACCTCGGATTTGAAGTATTGAATGGCTCGATAAATTCTGGGGAAATGGGGTCTGCTTCATATTCAGAAAGAGGTAGCAAGTAACTAAAAGGGTATATTCCTAGATTTACTTAGTCTAAATAGGGATGTCAACCATGGAGGGTCGACGGGCTATGTCAGTAGGTGGTACCGGTATTGTTGTAGTAGGTCTGGCATATAGGCTTTGACGCGTAGCGATCCCAGGCGAGCGGTAGTAAAGACTCGGGTTATGCCTTGACGGATTTCACTTTCTACTAGCGTAGAATCCATACAGGATATGGATATACCTCATGGTAAATGGTTACTAAAAAATTAGTTAGTGGAGGTGAACTAGTTAACCCTTAGACGAGTCTTTGAATGTCGGTAGTTGTTATGCCAAAAATTATCAACTGTAAAAACAATGATTATCTTCCTAAGGAAAGTCCAACGCTTCTTAATCATATATATTGCAAGAGTTATGATACTTAGGTATTTAAAGAATGAACGGGTTGAGCCTGTCTTGAATGAATAATACCATAGGCCGAAGGGAATAACCCATTAGCAGATCCAAAGCTTGAAGCACCAATCCATAGCAAAAGGAATCAACGGTCAAAGCAACCAATAAGATAATATGCGGCTCAGATGCATAAGGCCATTCAGGCGAGAATACAATTCATCATCCACACTCCTTAAGTAGCAATGCTAGATGTCCAGAACAAGCTCCAATCATAGCCATAAAACAATAAATCTCATCAATCCAAGGAGAAGATTCTCCACCAATGGCACTACAGTCTACTGGCTATAAATAGGCGACAATCTCAAGGCACAAGGATTCTTTTTGGTGCATTAAGAACTTACACAATCATATAGTACTTTCCTATATTAGAGCTCTATTCAAAAACTCAATAATGGTGGAAACGTCTAGATTCAATGTACTCTCCGCTAAACAAGAGTAACTAAATAAGGAAAAGACAGTGGATGTAGGGACATTCGGCCCGAACCACTATAAAAAGTCTCGGTGTTATTTACTTTTTGCACTTTATATTCTTCTCGTTTACCATCACGACTTTATAGTTTAACCTTTCATAACTCCAACCTATTTACTTCAGGTCTCGATAACCTTATACCGAGGACCCATAACATAAGTAACTTTCAGAGTTATATCTTTGAACCTCGGGGTGTTGGTGTAGATGAAATTCTGCACTAACATTTTTGGCGCTAGAAGGAGAGCCCGAACCTTCATCAATTTTTCCCTCTCGAAAAATCCAGTAGCATCGTCCCTCCAACCATGACTTACTTTGAGAAGCTAACCCCAGAGTTACCCCTCAACCTTTTTATTCTGCTCATTGAAGAGGATAACAATGAGAGATTGATTACCCTCATATCGGAGAAAGAGAATGGAAAAGGATATGATCTCGTTTATGAACTTCAAGCTCTCTAGATCAGACAACTTTAGGAGTATCTTCAGGAATCTCTCCAAGAGTCTGCTCAACTCCGAGGGATGGTCAAGGCTATGGAAAACAAAATTAAGGATCTAAGTATTGCGATAATGACAAATTAAGGTTCCTCTCTTCCTACCAAAAGAGCCCTTCCGGTCACCTCTACTCTTCGACCATGAAAGAAGGCCCAACGAGACCAAGTCTTCACTCTCCTCAATCAGAGCCTGTCTTAGATCTTTTTGAAAACACATGGAAAACTCCGTTATCCAAACTACCCCCCACCCATTAAAGAAATCTGAAAGGAAATAATTTTTGTGTTTACCATCAAGGAAATGGCCATGCCACTGACGAGTGTCGAAGACTTTCTCAAGCCATAGAAAACTTCATACAAAAAGGTAGATTGACTGAGTTTATTAAATAGTTAATTAAATATCTCATCTTTATAAATGTTTAACTTTGTTTCTATGTTTCAAGGGAAATTCATGTAGACTCATTCAACCAAATATATATTTACACATGTCCTCTTCTGAAGACAAAGAATGCTATATGGATCTTTATATTTGAAGAAATCTCTTATCTTACCAAAGACGCTCCTTTCGAGTTTAGCTTTTTCTTCTCCTGGTAAGTATAATCTAATCTCGGTACCCATAACATTTTATCTAGTATGCCCTCTTTATTAGTTATTTTCAATTGTTGTGTCTGCATTTAGAGTCCAAGGACCGAAACTCTTTTATTGATTTGACGAGGTCAATAAAGAGTTTCACTTTTTTCTTAAAAATGTTAATTTTCGCTATAATTCTCTTTCTCAAACTTAAATTAAATATGTTTTCCACCTAACGATAAAGCCTATAACTACTCAATTTCAAAAGTCTTTTACAAAGTAATCCGAAAGCACTTATACTTTTCTTTTACCAAGTTACAATTAGCTTTTCGTATAACCAGTAACTTAAAATAGTTTTAGATGGCCGACACTCGCCAAAAGTGGTTGTAGATGGCCGACACTAGCCCAAAGTGGTTATAGATGGCTGATACCAACCAAAAGTGGTTTTAGATGACCGACACCAGTCAAAAGTAATTATAGATGGGACCCAACGATAAGTTGGTAGACCTCGCCATAAGAGCACCCCCACAGTGATGCGCAACAAAGTGTAAGGCCTATATCACCTGGGTTTAAAAAGATGTCGAAAAGTAGAATGCATGTTGATAGTGAGTCATGGTCAGTGGAATCATGTACTGGGCAGATCCCCAGTTAGATTAGAATATTGGGTAGATTCCCAATTATAGTGAGTCATGGTCAAGTGTATCATGCATTGGGTAGATTCCTAATTAGATTAGAATATTGGATAGATTCCCAATAATAGTGAGCCATGGTCAAGTAGTACTATGCATTGGGTAGATTCCTAATTAGATTAGAATATTGGATAGATTCCCAATAATAGTGAGCCATGGTCTAGTAGTACCATGCATTAGGTAGATTCCCAATTAGATTAGAATGTTGGGTATATTCCCAATTAGATTAGAATGTTAGGTAGATTCCTAATTAGATTAGAATGTTGGATAGGTTCCCAATTAGATTAGAGTGTTGGGTAGATTCCCGATCATAGTGAGTCACGATCGAAAAGTATCATGCATAAATTTAGAATCGGAAAGAATTCCTAATTAGATTGGAGTTTTAGGAGAAAGTTCCTAAGTAAGAATGAGCATTGGGTAAGGATCCCAATCCAAGCCATAAGAATGGCATCAAGCTAGTAAGGATGGATATCGAAAACCCTGATATGGCGAGATGCCAAGGGGCAAGAAGAACCCCGAGATAGAATTAGAAAGGACAAGCAAAATGACCCGAGTTGAAAAAAACTAGTTAACCAAAAAGACCAAAAGAGGCCTCACTGTTACGCACAGATTATGTGATTATTAGTACATTTGGAATACAAGGAAAAAAAAAGAACGGGAAACATCTCATAAGCCTTCGTACATGTTTCTGACTTTAGTTTCGGCCTCCTTCACGGTCTTCTCCAAGCGAGATTTGAAATGCTCCTCCATCTTGTCGTATGTCATAGATACCCATTCCTTCTTAAACTGCTTGAACAAGATTCTTCGATCGTCCTTAGTACCCATAAGAATATCTGAAGTATTAAGTACTGGGACAAAGGGAGAACTCCTCTCGGGTTGGGGATGAGGCCCAAAAGGGACAACAGTAGTTCTATAAGAAAAAGAAAATTCTATACCGGCACGACCTCTACCTCTACCCCTTCCACGATCTGGATGGACCACAACCGTAACCTCATTAGTTCACTTATTTTCAGTTTCAAGTCCTTGTAATTTTGTTGTCGAAAGCTCTCGACGAGCTTCATCGAATTGTTGTTGAAGAATAGATGTAGACTCCCATAAACTAGAAACGACGGATTCTGAAGCCTAACCAGTAACCAGCACTGCCTCTGGAATAGCGGACATCTTCTTGGATAACTTTTCAAGATTTTGCTTTAAAGATTCATTGTCTTTCAAGATAGCATGAATAATGGTACCGAGATCAGGGTTACAGTTCGTTAGTTCAGCTATTTTATCATCAAGACTCTGTTGTAAGGAGGCGCAGTCTCTCTCTAGTTTTAAGCAGTTGCGACATGATTGTCCCTAAAAGAAATTCAAATTGAAACCAGAAGAGGCAAATCATCGTAAAGGTAATTCTATTTCATTCTATTAAAGATTAGTACAGATAAAAACGAGGATATAAAATTTATGGTCCCCTAAGATAAGCAAATTTCTCCTTGGTAGCCAAAATAATTGTAAGGCCTCTACTCCTAGTATCAACAAGGGACCACGAGGGTCTAGCCATATTGGAGAAAGAAATGTCCTTTCCTCAAAACCCTTTGGTACAGAAAGTTCTGAAGGAGAAGAATCTACTATGGATATATTAAGGTTAGCTTCCGAAACATATTGGGGAACATATTCCGAAACATGTTCAGTTCTGGGAGTCTTCCCTTCGGCAATAGGTAAGGGAGACGGAGTTACACTTTGGTAACCAGGTAGAACCTCCAGAGTTATAGATAGACTTGGATCATAGAATCTCCTGAGGAAAGATAGCCTTTTATTCCACAACTAAGGGTCTCTCGGATGTAGTTTAGAGAGTCGGGCAAACTCTTGAAAGACCTCATCTCGGTCAACTGACGTAGGCTTTAATTTACCCTTAAGACCCAATACTTGGTCCGTTAATTGTGTACCTCTATGCCTAAGGGATTTAATCGATTTGGCATAAGTTCAGTCGTGTATTTCCTGTACCTCCTTGATCTTATTGGATAAGTTTACATTCCTTCGTCTACTTGATGTTAGTTGGGAATTAAGGGCACCTGTGGTTGCTAACAACTTCGAGTTTCCGGTTTGACTCCTCTTCCATAATACTTCATAGCGGGAAGTGAAACCCAACTTTCTCTATTTAAAAATGGGTAAAAGAATAAGTACTTCAGAAAGACATGACGAAGTCAATAAGGAAAATAGTTCACCAAAAATCCAAACATTTAACAAGGGTATCACCAAAGCCAACAACCACCATAGACAAACACACAAAAAGGAAACGTACCTAAAATATTACAAACCGAAAGCTCAAACATTATCGGTAACAGATTTTTGGGAATCGGAATGATGACTGACCTTTTCTTTATCCACATTCTCATCCACTGCAGCCAAGGATCCAATACCCGCCAAGGCTCGAGCTTTTTCTTACTTCTGTGAAAAACTCTCTTTAATCCTTTTACCATTAGGATTAAAGCCCATAGAGAGAGTTATGCCTTTGTCCCAATTGAATTCGTAGGCGTTGTAGAGGATCTTGAAGGCTTCAGCAGCTGCCACCTTATCGGCCTTTTCCTTAGCGACCAAGCCCGAGACCCCTTTCTTAGCTTCTACCAAATCTGCTTTATGCTTGGCCTTTTGATCTTTTAAGGCCCGCTCCAATTCTGCAATTTTCGTCTCAGAAGCTTTCTTTTTTTGAGAAAAATGTGTGATCCTCTGTAAATAGAGGAGAGCACACATGCAGCTATATATATCACAATAATAAGGTGCTGCCAACATGCCTGGCAGGTAACAAAACTAAATACAATTATCAAAGAAAAAACAGGTACCCCTAAGATGAGTTCCGGCAAGGCCACCACCCATCACACCCTGATATCAAGTTCCGGCATGGCCACCACCCGATACTAAGGTGTTAAAAGTACCTAGAAATAAAATAATATGATACTCCATGCATCTGAATCAGGAGCTCTATGTATCATGAATTAAGAAAAGAAGCTCCATGCATCTGGATCAGAAGGAATGAAGAAGCATCTACTCTAAAGTGGAACTGAATATGATGCTGAATGGAAAATCTGCTCTGGAGACTCTGTACAAAGGAAGAAGCACTGTTATCCTGCCTTTTGGCAAGGCCGTAGCACCAAGGAATTGACTAGTAACCAATGACGGCCCGTCCTAGAGATCAACGGGCTCGCTACGGATATCGATGAATTTTGTACGAGTCCGGATCGAGCCAAAATTGGTAGGACAAAACGAGCTAAGCCATGGGAGCCAACGTTCAAAATCTCAAGTCGATCCGAGTTCGTATGCTCAAGTTATGAAGGATACAAAATTGGACGAAGATCTGCTACCGTTCAACTCGCTCCAGACCTCCCAGAACGCCTCACTTTGACTTGCTCTCCCAGTGCTAGCTTCGACTCGCTCTCCAAAGCTCACTTCGACTCGCTCTCCCAGTGCTAGCTTCGACTCGCTCTCCAAAGCTCACTTCGACTCGCTCTCCCAATGCTAGCTTCGACTCGCTCTCTCAGTGCTAGCTTCGACTCGCTCTCCAAAGCTCACTTTGACTCGCTCTCCAAGTGCTAGCTTCGACTCGCTCTCTCAGTGCTAGCTTCGACTCGCTCTCCAAAGCTTGCTTCGACTCGCTCTCCAAAGCTACTTACTTCGACTCGCTCGAAGCAACATCCAGGAAGCGCCACGTCATCGAGTCAAACAGAAGCGAGTCGAAACAGGAAGCGAGTCGATGGAAACAGCCTACCAAAAACTCCATTTCGTATCGATCATATCTCCCAATCTACAAGTCCAAATGCTATGAAATTTTCACAGAAGACTACGTGCATGCTAAAGAATGTCCACGCCAAATTTCGACTCCATTGGATCAAATCTTGAGCGAGTCGAAATCAGCTCGTGTCGATCACGGATCGGACCGAAACTTCACGGGCTTGGGCGTACGGGCCTGGTCACGTGCCAGAGAGGGTCTCCCAAGATCTGAGCGAAATATCAACCTCCTACACCTATAAATAGACCCCCAAAGCCAACAAAAAAGGGGTTCTTCTTCCTCTTTGAGATCACCAACGCCCGGACTCCGCCAGATCCAGATCTGAACTCAATTGCTGCTGCCACAAACGAGATTCACTGCTGTAAATCACAATTGACTGCTGTAAAACATTGAATTCACTTGTAAACACAAAAGAAAGATCAATAAAGCAAACTACTTCATAGTGGACGTAGGCTATACGCCGAACCACTCTAAATTCTTGTGTCTCCTGCACTTTAATTATTCTCATTTCTAAAATTTGGAGTCTTTGTTAAATAATTCCTCTTTTTTCATTCAAATTCTTCACTTTATCTCTTCAAAGACTTCCGAAGAGTGTTGTGCCCAATTTTGGTACAAACACTTTGGTGCTTTCACTGAGAACAACCCAATTTTTCTCCCACTCTTTGGATCTTCTATCTATATTGGATTGCATAAATCTAAGAAGAAGATCTAGATCTAGAACTTCGAAGCCCTTCCATTCTACTCAGATTTGCAATCAGATCTAGGAAAGGACTTCATCAATTCATTATGGTGAGCACACGTACCACCTCTACAGCTGCTGATCAGGGAGCGCGGGACCGACAAAATCCCGCGCAATCACCTCCCTCCAACCAAAATGCTGCAGGACCTTCAGATCCATCAGGTCCAATAACTAGACAAGAATTCCAGACATTGCTTCAGGAGTTGACCCAAAGTCGACAGCAGCTAGCGGAGCAACTACGCGCCAACACGGAGTTGACTAACCAGCTAAATCGCCAAAGGCAAAGAAGATCTAGAAGAGACCAAGGTTCTCGCTCCTCCACAGAGAGCTCAGCCTCCTCCGATGGCCAAACTAGATCCACACGTCCACGGTTGGGTGGAAGCTACACCCAGGCCACAGGACACCAACCTGCTTCGAACCTTGGGCAACCTAGAGCTGGACCATCCGTTAGCCACCGCACAGAACCTTCAACTCGGGGAGGAGCTGCTCCTTATCATGTTACCGGCAACATTGCTACTACCACCACTGCTGGGCGAGGAGGTGATGCTAGGAACCAAGCGGATCCTCAACATAGCCGACGAGAGCAGACTCCTGAACCTTATGTCCCCGAGGATGTTGAACCAAGGAGGCGAGGCATGGACCGTCGACCACGTTCGTTCCAGACTCGCGCTATGGAACCCGACCACACCTTGGCACAACATGCTCTAAGTGTCCAAACGACAGATATACCAGCGATGATCCGCCAAATGATTCGTGAAAGTCAGGGTCTATCTAATGACGACTGGGGAATCTCCCGAAGTCATACCCCTTTCACCAATGATGTTTTATATGCTGAACCACCTTGGCACTTCAGGATGCCAGCTTTGCCAGTTTATGAAGGGAGTTCTGACCCCAATCAACACGTCCTGAAATACGAATGGCTGATGAATGCTGCTAGAGCTGATGACGTAGTAAAGTGCTGTAGTTTCCCCATTTCCCTAGGGGGCATCGCTATCATGTGGTTCACTCGTTTGCCACCGCGATCCATCTCTAACTTTGACCAAATGGCCACCAAGTTTGTCGAACAATTCCATATGCATGTGGCGAGGCCGAAGGACGTTAACACTCTGTCTAGTGTTACGCAAGCTCCCGGAGAAACGCTTAGACGTTACTTGGAGCGATTCCATGCCGCGTGTGCGGAAATAAGCAATCCCAACAATAACTCTATCCTGATGGCTCTGACTAAGGGGATTGATGCTGATTCCGAGTTCGAAAGTTGGTTAGCTGGGAAACCACCTGCGTCATTGGACCGTTTCTATTCCAAGGCAGCCCAATTCCTGAGAAGGGAGGATGCGAGACAGTCTAGGAAGCAGGATGATGCAGGACCCAACATCGAAGGTATCCAGAGTAACGTCGCTGTTAAACAGTCCGGAAATAGTTCTAGAAAAGTTCAGTTAAACGTCCAAAATAAACAGAATCAGTAGAGGGACAATAGAAATCAGAACAAAAAACGTGATCAGGATCGTGGACCACGGCGTAGAGCTTCCATGTACGAAAACTACACTCCATTGAACACGTCATTGGAAAATGTGTATTTGCAAACCTGCAATACCATGCAGTATAAGAAGCCTGCCCCGAAACCACTAACTGAAAGACAAATCCAAACAGGAAAGTTCTGTAGATTCCATGAGAGTTATGGCCACAACACCAATGAGTGTCGTCACTTACAAGACCTCATTGAAAAACTGATACGAGAGCGGAAGTTGGATCAGTATGTACGGGCGCCGCAATCCGGTGGTGCGGGCCTATCAAATCAGAATCGTGCACCGAACCAGGAAAGACAGGAAGAACTCGCTCGTGTGGACGGGAGGTTGGTCATCAATACAATAAGTGGTGGTCCTCACCCAGCAGATCGAAGCTGAAAGGAAATGGAGTCGTATGCCAGTTCTATCAGGCATGCGGACTTCGAGTGTTGCAGTAGTTTTGACGAGGGGGCTCCGACCAAGCAACAGAAAACGATGACGGATGACATCGTGTTCAGAAGCAGAGATGCAGATAAAATCGAAGCTCCCACTATCGACCCACTGGTCGTCTCTGCACAAGTAGGTCCCGCTTGGATAAAAAGGATCTTAGTTGACAGTGGAAGCTCTGTGAATATTTTGTTCAAGCGAGCTTATGATCAAATGAAGATGGAAGCCGCAGACTTGAAGCCTTGTCAATCTCGAGTCCATGGTTTCAATGGAAGTGCCACAATTCCCACCGGGATGGTGGAACTGCCAGTGGAGTTGGGAGTAGGAGAATGTCGGAGAGTACGGATGTTGCAATTCATCATTCTGGACATAGGCTCCCCTTACAATGCTTTCTTGGGCCGACCGGCCCTCGTTGAATTCAGAGTAGCCATTGCCCCATGGTGTTTAACCTTAAAATTTCCCACTGATCAAGGAATAGGAATCGTTCATGGAGATCAAGCCACTACTAGAGCCTGTTATGTTGCTGAGCTACGGGAGGCACAGCGGAAGGAGAAGGGAAAGGGCGTAGAGGAATCTCTCTGTGTCTGTTTCGCCCATAATTGACAATTAACGCCCGGGCCCAGGCTCGGGCACCCCAACCAATTCCTCAAGGACCTTGACCTGAGAGAAACTGAAGACGAAGAAGAATCTAAAGAAAGTCAAGCATCCCCAGCCGAACTGACGATTGATGTCCCAATTGACAATAACGATGATTCAAAAATAATAAAGATTGGATCTCAGCTAAGCCAGCAAACTCAAGAGGAATTGGTTGAATTTCTATGGGCAAATCTTGACGTATTTGCCTGGACACATTCTGATATGTGTGGGATCTCGCTGGACATCGCGAGCCACACTCTGAACATTGACCCGCGGCATGTCCCGGTCAAACAAAAAAGGTGCGGTATGGATCCAAAGAGATCTGCCGCCCTTAAATAGGAAGTAGAAAAGTTTGAAGCGAACGGATTCATTCGAGATGCGCTATATCTTGAATGGGTGTCAAATCCCGTGCTCGTCCGAAAGCCAAACGGGAAGTGGAGAACATGTGTCGACTATTCCGATCTGAATAAAGCGTGCCCCAAATACAGTTTCTCGCTTCCTAGAATTGATCAGCTGGTGGATTCGATGGCTAGACATGAACTCTTATCCTTCATGGACGCGTATTCAGGCTACAATCAGATACCAATGCATTTACCTGATCAAGAACACACCAGCTTCGTAACCAATCTGGGACTTTACTGTTACAAGGTTATGCCGTTCGGACTCAAGAACGCCGGAGCTACTTACCAACGGTTGGTCAATCAGATGTTCGCCAATCAAATTGGGAAGACAATGGAAGTATATGTAGACGACATGCTTGTGAAGTCGCGACTCTCCACCGACCATGTAAAAGACCTGGAAACTATGTTCAACATACTTCGGGAGTACAAGATGAAGCTCAACCCACTGAAATGTCACTTTGGAGTTGCGTCCGGAAAGTTCCTTGGGTTCATCGTTAACGCCCGGGGAATCGAAGCAAATCCCAAAAAGATTTGGGCAATCAAAAATCTTGAAACTCCCAAAACTATAAAGCAAGTCCAGAGTCTCAATGGAAAGGTAGCAGCATTGAGCAGGTTCATTTCAAAGTCCATTGACAAATGCATTCCCTTCTTCGATCTGATTCGAAAAGGGAAATGAAACTTTGAATGGACCACAGAATGCGAGGGCGGTTTCCAAGCACTAGTTCAACATCTATCCACACCACCAATACTGTCAAAGCCTATCGATCATGAAAAGCTGTTCGTATATTTGGCGATATCAGAAAACGCTATCAGCGCTGCATTAATCCGAGAAGAAGACAAGATACAGAGGCCAGTATACAATGTCAGCAAACGATTGACTGGGGCTGAAAGAAATTATCCGAAGCTGGAAAAGTTGGCTTACTGCCTTGTCATTGCATCAAGAAAACTCCGACCATACTTCCAGGCACATTCCATTATTGTTTACACCGACCAGCCGTTACGACAGGTCCTTTTGCGGCCTGAGACGTTTGGTAGGTTACTCAAGTGGAACATCGAACTGAGCCAGTTTGACCTTACTTACACTCCGAGATGGGCCATACAAGGACAAGTCCTAGCCGATTTCATAGCTGAATTTACCGTCCTAGAGGACTTGCCCGAAGCCAGTGAATCCCCCGGATACGTCTGGAAACTTTATACCGACGGAGCATCAAACGACCGGTGTTCAGGCGCTGGTATTGTGCTTGAAACTCCCGAGGGTCGATCCATATGTTATGCCTTAAAGTTTGATTTCCATGCGACTAATAATGAAGCTGAATATGAAGCCCTCCTAGCTGGCTTGAAACTCGCTAGAGATTTGAGAATTATCGTAGTGGAAGTTTATTGTGATTCACAGTTAGTTGTGTGTCAGGTACGAGGAGAGTATCAAGCAAGAGATCGAAGGTTGGCTGCCTACTTAGCTCGAGTTAAGGAAGTACTAGACCATTTCGATTACTATGCCATCTACAGTATACCTCGAGAACGCAACCAAAAGGCCGATTCGTTGGCGAAGCTAGCCAGCACAGGTGAAGTTCAACAAATGGGACTCGTTCCCGTAGAAACGCTATCTTCTCCAAGTATCGACCGGGCGGAAATAAACCGGGTATGCGAAACCATCCCCGACAAAGATTCATGGATGACTCCACTCAAAAATTACATTGAGCATGGGACCCTGCCGGAGCGCGGGAGTGAAAAAAGATAGGTCCTTCGAAAGGCCTCAAGATTCACCATCCAGAATGGACTCATGTACAGAAGGGGGTACTCGGTTCCCCTACTCCGATGTATCGCTCACGATGAAATTAAACAAGTGTTACGCGATGTGCATGAAGTAGAATGTGGCGATCACACCGGGGGGCAAGCACTTGCCAAGAAAATACTTCGCTACAGATATTACTGGCCCACCGTGAATCACGATGCGTTAGACTATGCAAAGAAATGTGATAGGTGCCAGAAATACGCCCGAATCCCTAGGGCTCCTCCTACTGAGATAACGCAAATGGTCAGCCCATGGCCATTCGCAATGTGGGGCATCGACATCATCGGTGCTCTACCTCTAGCAAAAGGTGGTGCGAAGTACGCCATCGTCGCAGTTGATTACTTTACGAAGTGGGCTGAAGCTGAAGCTCTCGCTACCATTACAACGAAGAAAGTAATCAACTTTGTGGTTCATAACATCATCTGTCGATTCGGTCTCCCACGCGCCATAATCACGGACAACGGAACCTAATTCGACAGTGCTGAATTCAAAGATTTCTGCAAACGATTTCACATCCAAAAGAAATTCTCCGCAGTTGCACACCCTCAAGCGAATGGACAGGTCGAAGCAGTTAATAAAGTCATAAAGTCCATCCTGAAGAAACGACTAGAAAAGGTCGGGGGCAAGTGGGTCGATGAACTTCCTATGGCTCTATAGGCTTACTGAACAACCCACAAGACCGCGATCGGCCACACTCCGTTCTCTCTTTCTTACGGTTCAAAGGCCGTTATTCCAGTCGAGCTAGAAGTACCTTCTCATCGTGTGACATACTATGATCCAAAGACAAATGCTATAGTACTTACTGAATCTCTTGATCTACTGGATGAGAAGCGTGAAGAGGCTGATTTGAGGGCAGCTACGCATCGAAGTCGAGTCGCCCGATTGTACAATGCCAAGGTCCGTCTGCGAACCTTCGAACTAGGCGATCTCGTCTTAAAAAGGATCTATCCGATTCCTTCACACATGAAGCCGACATGGGAAGGACCGTATGTTATTGAACGAAGACTCGGAGATGGCACATTCAAGTTATCGACCGTCGACGGTCTTACCCTGCCAAGAGCTTGGAATAGCGAGAGCCTTCGCCGCTATTACACCTAACAGGCTATCTTTATCCATTTAGTTTACTTTCCTTTTCTACAATTTGTTTATGCATTTCGAAATTAGAACTTGTAATAAGGCAACTGACTTTGCCATACTTTCTTATTTCAGCAATAAAATGCAACCTCTTCGAGCCAGAGCTGTGATTTACTTGAAATACTTCATATGACCATCACTATGCACAGAGAGCTAAGTCTCATCATACGGTGGGATTTATTCAAATAGAGAGTGGCTGCGGTGCAACCAATCACTCCCTAAGTGAAACCCGAGCTCGGGGGCAAGCCATCACATCAAAGTCAAAAAAGGGATTGGTACACGGCAATCCTTCATCAACTCCGAACTCCCAAAGCGCGAGTCGGAGTATAAACATTCAACTCCGTACTCCCAAAGCGCGAGTCGAAGTATAAACATCAACTCCGAATTCCTAAAGCGCGAACCGGAGTATAAACATCAACTCCGTACTCCCAGAGCGCGAGTCGGAGTATAAACATCAACTCTGAATTCCCAAAGCACGAACCGGAGTATAAACATCAACTCCATATTCCCAGAGTGCGAAGTGGAGTATAAACATCCAACTCCGAATTCCCAAAGCGCGAACCAGAGTATGAACATTCAACTCCATATTCCCGGAGTGCGAAGTGGAGTATAAACATCCAACTCCAAATTCCCAAAGCGCGAACCGGAGTATAAACATTCAACTCCATATTTCCAGAGTGCGAAGTGGAGTATAAACATCCAACTCTGTACTCCCAGAGCGCGAGTCGGAGTATAAACATTCAACTCCGTATTCCCAGAGTGCGAAGTGGAGTATAAACATTCAACTCCATATTCCCGGAGTGCGAAGTGGAGTATAAACATCCAACTCCGAATTCCCAAAGCGCGAACTGGAGTATAAACATTCAACTCCATATTCCCGGAGTGCGAAGTGGAGTATAAACATCCAACTCCGTACTCCCAGAGCGCGAGTCGGAGTATAAACATTCAACTCTGTATTCCCAGAGTGCGAAGCGGAGTATAAACATTCAACTCCATATTCCCGGAGTGCGAAGTGGAGTATAAACATCCAACTCCGAATTCCCAAAGCGCGAGCCGGAGTATAAACATCGGTTCCGAATTTCCAGAGTACAAGTCGGAGCATAGACGTCGACTCCGGATTCCCAGAATGCAGAACGTAACCTAAACACCAACTTCAAGTTCCCGAAGCATGGATCGAAATATAATTATCGACTCCAAACTCCCGGAGCGTGAGTCGGAGTACAAAAACCAATTCCAAGTCCCCAGACAGCGGGCATATGATTGAAACTCAAGCCAGCGTGACCAATCGCCAGTAAACAAATGAGGACCCCCGGAGTGCGGATATGATCATCAACAATCGAACAAGCGCGGATAAACCGCTCAACCCCCGTTTGCCTTAAACGCCCGTCCAACGGCACTAGACTCGGCGTACTAGGAGAAAAGGGTAATCGCGGACTGATGTTTTACAACACGCCACCAAGACTGGGGGGCAAGACTTAAGCATCAACCATTGACTGAAGCAACACGACGTCAAAATTCGACTCGTTTCCCGGTCGCAAACCATGTCCACAATACCCGAACTTAGCAAACAGGAACAAACTTCAGTCGGAAATTGAAACTTCACAAGTGCAGTACAGACACTGAAACGCTTAGACAAATACACAATGACAAAAAAGAAGTCAAAAAAGAAAAGTTTCATTTCTATCGATTATGGAAGAAGTTCGTATACAAGTCTCCAAAAAATTCCTACTAGCAGGGGCCGAACGCGCATCTATACACGGCTAACAAAATGCAAATCAAAATACACCGGGAGAGCATGCCTAATCTTTCTTTTTCCTTAGCTTCCTCCTCGATGTGGACCCGCTGGAGCCATCGCCAGTCTTCCTTTTCGAGCCTTTGCTTCTCGGCGGTTGGTCTTCAGGCGAGGGCATTATGTCGACGTCCTCCTCCGAACTCGTGTGAATAAGAATGCTCCCAACGGGCGGAGTCGGAGGAACGGGATCAATTACAGAAGGTGGAATGGGCAGGCTGGTGAGAAAGACAGAACCACCAGGAGACATCATTCCGAGCGGGGCAGGTCCCGATGCTGCCATCCCACCTACAAGGCTGCCGCCATAACCCACTGCTGCCAGTTCAGCATCGATCTGAGAAAACATCTCCTCTTCGGTTACCGCTTGAGCCCCGCTGGGGGCATCAGCAGTTGGCATTAAAGAGCTTGCACCAGGATCAGTTCCGCTCATAATAGGTGGCAAGTCAACAGGGGGATCGCCATGACAGCGAAAGAGTTCATCCATCAGTTGCTCGTCAAACGCCATTGTATTCCCTTGCATATCATCAATCGGGGTAGCTGTGCTCATAGTGGTTGCTTCGGTCACGGTAGCCTCTTGCGTCTGATATGATTCTTGAGTAGCAGGAGGCATGTGCGGCGCAACATCAGTCACTGGACAAAGAATAAAAGAATTGTTAGAACCTAAACTCGATCGAAGACTTTGACTCGTAAAAGACATATGGAATGTTAGGAGTACCTTCCTCAGTTTGGCTTATAAGCGGCGGGGCGGCTTCAGTCGTTTGCGCTGTAATCGGAGACATCCGCGGCTGATCCGGATTATAGGCAGGAACAACTTGAGGATCAGCCGCAGGCAAAGATTCAGGCTAGGTTGACACCGGAATATCAAGACATGCATTATGATGTCCAACCCCGGAGCCCTCTCCTACCTCCAAGTGTTGGGTGTCGAGCCTCTCCTTCTCATAAGAGATCATTGAATCATTGAGAATCTTCTTTTCGTCATCAGTTAACAGACGATTCTCGAGCTTGAATTCATCCATAGACTCACCCCGGTGCGCCTCTTTCTCTTCCTCAACCAGTCGGCCCCAAGCACTATGGAGATGCGTCGAATAATCATCGAGCCAGGCCATACCCCTATGCCTCAGCACATTAGCGTTGTAAACAACAAGGAGGTCCTCAATGTCGGCCTCTAACCTGGACTCGGCCAACTTCGCCCTCTCCTCGACCTCAGTCTCCACTTTCTGGACTTTGGCCACCGCCGCATCCCATTCTCCCCTGAGCAGAACAGCCTGATCGCACGCCTCCTGGGCTGCGTTGTTCGCATCATCTTTTTCTTTGACCAAGCTGGCGAATTTGGCTTTTAGTTCATTAAGCTCCTTGACCGCCGCATCCCGCTCGACGATGACTTTGGTATTCCGGTGGCCCATCTCATCCACCAGGGCAACGTGTGTCTGCCCCAACCTCTCCATCTCCGCCTTCGCTTCATCAGCCTTCTTAATGGCCTCAATCTTAGATTTCCGAGAAGACTCGGACTCAGCAAAGAGTACCTGAATAATACGATACCTTTTCGCGAGCTCGGTCTCCATCTTCTCGATCTCTTTAGCCCACTCGAAGGCCACTTTAGAAGCTTTTTCGGCAGCCTTCGCCCACTCTCGATATTGGGTATAGATGTCGTGGACAAAGTCATGCATCGTGCCTTCTACCCCTGATGGAATTCTCTTCAAGTGGGGAGGGAAAACATAACCGTCGAAGCAAATATTAGGAAAATCCTTCTTCATTTGAGCCAACTTAAGGGCCCCTTCTCTAGTGGGATCGGTGGGGACCTGCTCTGTAACCATGGAAGATGTAGTATCGACTCTCTGGAGATGAGTCTCAGATCTGGAAGTGTGAGAAGAAGGCATGTGACGAGGAGGCTCTGGTGGATATGAAGTTTGAACGGGAGGAGGAGACGGAAGTCTAGGAAGGGGGAGCGTGATCTGGATCGATGTCTATACTCCCTGTCACGCCCGTACCTATCCTGGTTAGAATAATCGCGATCGCGATCTCTGTCTGAATCCCTCCTACGGGAATCATAGTAACCAGAAGATTTTCGAGCAGAACGAAGATTACCGAGCATTGATCCCCTTCCGGACATAGTACCTGAAAATGAGAAACGAAGAAAGAGTTAGCAACTTCCTAAGTCGGATGAAGTACAGTTGTGAATCATGTAGTGTAGTGAAGTGTATGCATGTGCAATCCCCCGACCAACCAGAAATGTCAGCCGCACTCGTAACAAGCGACCCGCTCAGTTCAAAAACACTATCAAGCCCTTCCATCCCGGCGTCGTGTGGAGACGACACGAAATCCGGGATCGGGATATCATCAAGCCCTGCAAAAGGACTCTCCACTTGCGGGAGGAGCCTCTGAAATTCTAATCCCCTGGGAAGGTAAAGACACTACCATGGATTTAAATCTCTTAGATTTAGGGCGTTTGTAAGCAGCGGCTTTGCCTTTTCTTTTTCCTCCGGAATCCTGAACATCGAAAGGAGGCACGGCCGGGAGCTCAGTATCGGTGGGCGTTCTTTCTGGATCAACTTCTTCGGTGATCACAATTGCGGGCGCTTTGCGCTTCACGCGTTTCTTCGGGGTCACTCTATGTACCACCTCCAGATGTATGCTCTGTCTCCGCTCTATCAGCCCGATAGCCCTCAAATTCCCGTCGGTCAAGACTAAGTCTATGTGCCTTTCTTCGCTCGGAAACGCTTGAAGAATCCGAACGAGCTCTCTAAAGTACGCACCATCAGGACGAGAGATTGCGGCTGTAAGAAAGGAAAGGTGTGTCAGTTTTGAAGTCAGTTACTAGTGTCTCCCAGATTCAAGAGAGAGGTGGCAACACTTACGTCTATCTAACCACCGCCTAGCAAATCTACGGGGGCACCGAACGTAGAACCATTCGGATTTATAATAACTTAGTCTTCCCCAGGAACCCAGCACAATGTGGCAGTTTCTAACTGCCTCCAGGAAGGTGAAAGAAGGGCTATCTCCGCGGCTCTTGACGTTGAATAAATATCTGATTTCGATCGGCCACGGCGGTCGAAAAAGGATCTCCATAAATAGGATGAAGGTGCTGTTCAACAAGGCATACCCATTGGGATGTAGCTGAGACGGAGCTATGCCAAGAAACAATAACGTCTCCCTTATATAGTCATTGAAGGGAGGAAGTGTCCCCGCCGTGCAAGCATGACGGTTGAAAGCAGTAAACCCTTTTGGGGGATAATGCGGCCTATCCTTCGGCCCAGGAAGTAGCACGTCGTCAAGCGACAAACCGTGCCTTAAACAGATCCGGCCTAACATGTCTTCAGAGATACCTGACGGCACCGAATCGGGTGGACTGCAAATAAATCGAGCCCCTTGACGCTCGTCCAGAGCTATCTCAATAACTTCGACTTCTATAATCGGTATCTCAATAGTTGAAGGAACAGAACTTGGAAATTCCGGCTGCTGAGAACTTGAAGGATCCATAACCAGCTAGCTTATAAAAAATCATTGTTAAACTGACTAATAACACCTGTGCATCCCCCAGTGAAAAGTGTGTGAGTGTGTTGTGCAGTGCGGTACTGTATATTATTTGAGGTGATCAACCGGATTAAGGAAAGCATATAAACGACGAGACTTCGAAATTCAGTCAGAAGGACCGTCATCGCTGACCGTCACAACCGTGCCATCCATTTATTAACAATCACTCCAAATCAAAGTTTGGTGTCATTTTTATAAGTTGTAGTTTCATCGACGAGCTTCGATAGGAAGTCAAATATGCAGTGAAACGGTAAAGTCCAAGTATGCCAATTTGAAGCTCGTCGGAGGCAGTTGTTCGAATGTGTGAGAAGTTCAAAGTTTTTTGATGATCAAATTTGTGTTGCTCACGAGAGCCAGGTTCACATCAATGAATTATAGTCGTGTATGTTTGAGTTAGACTCGGTCAAAAGGATGGAGTGCAAATTCAACTCGCTCCAGAGCTATCTACTTCGACTCCATCCAAAAGTCACGCATTTCGACTCGGTCCGAAGCAACCACTTCGACTCCCTCCGAAGTCACGCATTTCGACTCGGTCCGAAGCAACCACTTCGACTCGCTCCGAAGTCGCGCATTTCGACTCGATCCAAAGCAGCCACTTCGATTCGATCCAAGACAGCTGCTTCGACTCGATCGAAAGCCACCGTTTCGAATCGATCAAACACAGCCCCTTCGTATCGATCAACAGAATCAAAGCGTTCGACTTGAAGTGAAGCTCCACCATCGATCGATACGAAGACCTTTGCCTCATCATCTCGAAACCCATACTCCATCGACACGAAGCGGGGGCCAGAAAGCCTTCGATCGACCACAACTTTGATTGATTTGATAAGAGAACCCGAGCCTCAACGTTTACGCGTGGATTCGTTTATTGATTACCTAGATCTGACCGTTAGCTCAAGTAGTTGAAGATAGGAATCGATTCGAAAGAAAAGTTTTTTCTCGTAAAATGCTCTGGAACGATACGAAGGCAAGGCAGATAAGGATGAAAAGTAAAAAGTGAAAAAGCAGCTAAGTGCCAGATATTTATATGGAGTCGAAAGCAAGGGGAATAACCGATTCGAATTCCAGTAGGGTCGAGCACGTGCTTCGACTCCCTCTTCAGTGCACTAATACGGAGCTCCTTTTCATATCGCTCCTTCGACTCCATCCCCGTGACTAGTTCGACTCCCTCATACAGCCATAAAGGACATCACTTCGACTTGCTCAATCAGTGAACGTCTCATATCGCTCCTCTGCCTCCTGTGTGTTTCGACTCCAACTCCTCTGCAATTCGAACCCAAGATCGAGTCGAACATCCTGTTCGAACCCATCAGGGAGTCCACATCGACTCGCTCCACTTCGACTCGCTTAGTTCGAGTCCATCATCAAAACCGAGTTGAACAATCAGTTCGAATCCATGAAATCATGACTTCCAGAGATCAACTCCATCAACTCGGCATACTTACTTTACGTCCATAAATCTAATGAAAATCATCTTCAATGTTTTCAACCCTTCACATCGATTCAGGAGAGGATCGTTACGAAGGAACATTCAAAAGCAATCGTCAAGCGTTGTTGCAACGAGTTTCACATCGGTTCAGGAGAGGATCGATACAGAATTCAAAAACAATAAACTGACAACGACTCGAGAATGTACAAATGTCAGCGGGAGTCAGATTAACATATATGCATGAATAACGGATTAATATCCAATATTCCAGATTTTTAGGAATCAGAAATTCATTCAGTAACGACTACAACAGCAAACGGGTAACCACTAGCATGCAACAATCAGTTGCAACAATACAGGGCATAGTAGTCGACAGTCAACAGTTTACATTATCAAGAAGAACGGTCAAAGGTTACAACTTTCATCGAAAAGACAATAACTATTCAAGGTAAAGACTGCAGCACTTCAAAGCACATCATGTTCTCACAAGACGTACTTTGAGGGGCAAATGTTATCCTGCCTTTTGGCAAGGCCGTAGCACCAAGGAATTGACAAGTAACCAGTGACGGCCCGTCCCAGAGATCAACGGGCTCGCTACGGATATCGATGAATTTTGTCCGAGTCCGGATCGAGTCAAAATTGGTAGGACATAACGAGCTAAGCCATGGGAGCCAACGTTCAAAATCTCAAGTCGATCCGAGTTCGTATGCTCAAGTTATGAAGGATACAAAATTGGACGAAGATCTGCTACCGTTCGACTCGCTCCGGACCTCCCAGAACACCCCACTTCGACTCGCTCTCCCAGTGCTAGCTTCGACTCGCTCTCCAAAGCTCACTTCAACTCTCTCTCCCAGTGCTAGCTTCGACTCGCTCTCCAAAGCTCACTTCGATTCGCTCTCCCAGTGCTAGCTTCGACTCGCTCTCTCAGTGCTAGCTTCGACTCGCTCTCCAAAGCTCACTTTGACTCGCTCTCCCAGTGCTAGCTTCGACTCGCTCTCTCAGTGCTAGCTTCGACTCACTCTCCAAAGCTTGCTTCGACTCGCTCTCCAAAGCTACTTACTTCGACTCGCTCGAAGCAACATCCAGGAAGCACCACGTCATCGAGTCGAACAGAAGCGAGTCGAAACAAGAAGCGAGTCGAAGGAAACAGCCTGCCAAAAACTCCATTTCGTATCGATCATATCTCCCAATCTACAAGTCCAAATGCTATGAAATTTTCACAGAAGACTACGTGCATGCTAAAGAATGTCCACGCCAAATTTTGACTCCATTGGATCAAATCTTGAGCGAGTCGAAATCAGCTCGTGTCGATCACGGATCGGACCGAAACTTCACGGGCTTGGGTGTACGGGCCTGGTCACGTGCCAGAGAGGGTCTCCCAAGATCTGAGCGAAATATCAGCCTCCTACACCTATAAATAGACCCCCAAAGCCAACATAAAAGAGGTTCTTCTTCCTCTTTGAGATCACCAACGCCCGGACTCCGCCAGATCCAGATCTGAACTCAGTTGTTGCTGCCACAAACGAGATTCACTGCTGTAAATCACAATTGACTGCTGTAAAACAATGAATTCACTTGTAAACACAAAAGAAAGATCAATAAAGCAAACTACTTCATAGTGTACGTAGGCTATACGCCGAACCACTCTAAATTCTCGTGTCTCCTTGCACTTTAATTATTCTCATTTCTAAAATTTGGAGTCTTTGTTAGATAATTCCTCTTTTTTCATTCAAATTCTTCACTTTATCTCTTCAAAGACTTCCGAAGAGTGTTGTGCCCGATTTTGGTACAAACAAGCACCAAGCAAAAGAATGGATCCTCCTGAAGATAATACGCCACAATGGAGATGAAAGTATCATGCATCAATGGTGGAACTGCAAATAATCCTGAGTGGAAAACTCTACTCTGATGGCCTCTCTGCAATTCGTAATCCTGCAATCTCTCTAGAGACTCTCTGTGATGAAAACGCAAGAATCCTGATAAGAAGACTCTACTATGAAGACCTCTCCATAATCCAAAAATCAACAATCTGATGACATGAACACCTGCAAAAAGAACCTGACACCCTATAGTCCATACCTGAGCCTGAAAGAGGACTAAGAAGAAAGTTAGATTGATACATATATATGTATATTTAAATACTAAATATACATATATATGTATAAAGAAGATAGGTGATAAATCCTAAATAAGACTATATGGACAAATACTGAAGAAATGAATAATTGTAAAACAGGATAAATAGTGACAAGAACAATAGGTAAAGCTAAGCTAAGAAATAAACTTATGAACCTTCAATCATTAGAAAGTTGTGATTAATAGTGGAATCATCATATAAGTTTGAAAAGATATTAATACTACTATTGTGAATATTGAATATATTATTATGTTTAAAAAAATTAATATTATAACTAACCTTATTAAGGTATCTTTAAAAAAAATTATTTTTAGCTAATTTATATTTGGGATTGGAAATCCATTTAAAACAGAATGAAGAAATTGTAAAAATCAAATTGTTAAAATGACTACTACTATTATTAAAAACTCTTTGATTTCTTTCAAGCTAAATATACCAACTAATAATAATGAACAAAGAATCAAGTAAGAATCTAATATTTTTATTGAATCTAAATCTAAAATTATTCCAGTAAAAGTCACAATTTGAAATTTTAGTAGATATATTAAAGTTGAAAATTTTAAGAGTATTATTTAGAATATAATAAGAATTTATGCAATCATAATAAATGTGTTTAGTATCTTCAAGATGCACATTACAAAAATAACATTTATTATCATTTTTAATGTTTTTTCTCTTTATAAATTCTATTGTATTAAGTTTTTCATGCAATATTAACCACATATGAATTTTAGATTTAGGAGGAGCATTAGATTTCCAAATAAATTTAAAAGAGTTATTTATTGTACCCGAGAAGTTAATAAATCTGTAAAAGGAATTAGAAGTGTATTTTTTACACTTATCCCATTCCCAACAAATAATATCATTATCATTATCAATATTATAAAGATTTAATCTAGCATAAAGCAAAGAAAGTTGCCTAAGGGTTGAACCCTCTAAAATACTATTAAAGCTAAAATTCCAAGGAGGATCAATGTCAGTTGAATAAACTTCATTTATTAAAGCAAACTAAAAATTGTAGATATCATAAAGCTCTTTAAATTCCAACTTAAGAGGTAAAACCGAAATCCAGCGATCATGCTAAAAAGAAGTACAATTACCAGAATGTACTATCGTATTTATACCTAAGTTAAAAATCTCATTACATTTTAAAATATTTTTCCAAAAATTTGAGGTATTTTGAGTAACTGGAGAAGCAATGATATTTGATATAAATTAAAATTACCATTATAGTAATACCTAGAAATGATCTCTTTCCAAATAGCATTATCATTTATATCTTTAAATTTCCATAACCATTTGCCAAGTAAGGATAAATTCATATTACGCAAATTAATTATTCCTAAGCCCCCTTCCTCTTTAGATTTACAAACAGTTTCCCAATTAACTAAACATTTTATACTATTATTAGGATTTTCGCCACTCCATGAAAAATCTCTTCTAATTTTATCAATTTTGTCAATAACCCAATCTGGAAATAGATGCATGGACATCCAATAAATCGGAAGGGCTGATAGTACTGAATTTATTAAGACAAGTCTACCTGCTCTAGATAAAAATCTACTATTCCAGTTAGAGATCTTATTCTTAATTTTATCAATGATAATGAGCTAATCATCATGTTTGAGTTTGGAAGGTCTAATTACAAAACCTAAATAATCAAAAGGAAATTCCATAGTTTTGCAATTTAAGGTATTAGCAACTAAATTTTCAACTTTTTCAAAATCGTTTAGAACTAAAACAGAACTTTTATCGAAATTAATTTTTAAACCAGATAGAAGTTCGAAACTGTATAAGATAAACTTAAGGGTAATAATATGTCTAGGTAAATAGGAAGAGAAAAGCAAAGTATCATCAGCAAATTGGAGAACCGAAATACCATTACGCGAAATGTCATTGCCTACTTGACCTAAAACCCCATTACCCACAGCTCTTTTAATAATCCTAGCAAAGACATCGACGGCTAAATTAAATAATAAAGGTGATAAAGGATCCCCTGCCTTAAACCCTTCTTAGATTGAATTTTATTACCTAATATGCCATTAACCATAATACTGGAATTACCAGTTTTAAGCAAATTCTTAATCCAATTAATCCATCTAAGCCCAAAACCTCCAGCATGAAAAATGTCTACAAGAAAGTCCCAGTCAACCGAATCAAAAGCTTTAGCAAAATCGAGTTTTAGAATCGCACAGGTTATGTTATTTTTAAAACAGTAGTTGATATACTCTTGAACAACTGCCACACCGTCAGTAATATTTCTCCCTTTAATGAAAGCTGATTGGGAGTAATCAATTAAATCATTTATTCTATTACTAAGTCTGTTGGCTAAAACTTTAGAAATGATTTTAACTGAACAATTAATCAAAGATATAGGTCTAAAATCTTTTAGCTTATTAGCTCCAACTTTTTTATGTAATAAAATAACATTTGCATAGTTAAATCTCCCTAATTCTAAATTACAATTATAGAATTCATTAAACATATTGACTAAATCAAATTTTAGAACATCCCAAAAAGTTTTATAAAAAATAATTGAAAACTCATCAGGGCCAGGGGATTTATCACCTGGCAAGTCATTAATAGCTTTTCTAATTTCCTCTACAGTAAAAGAATTATCAAGCTCAGTTAAGTCTATGTTAGAATCAGAAGGATAAAGATCTTTCCAATTGACATTAATTCTATGTTTAATTCTAGTACCAAAAATATCTTTGTAATAGTCAGTAAAAGCCTTATTGAGGTCTCGTTGATAAACTAATTCTATGTTAATAACAAATATAGAGTTAATTGTATTACTACATTTTCTACCATTAGCAATATTATAAAAAAATTAGTATTGTTATCGCCTTCGTTTATCCATTGAATTCTGGATCGTTGCTTCCACATAACCTCTTCCTTTTCTAATATAGAATTTAATTCATCTTTTATATTAGCAAGAACATTACGTTCACCTAAATTTAAAGGTCTAGATTCTTCTATCTTATTGATTTTAAGCATATCATTAAGAATATTATGTTTTTTTATTTTTAAATTGCCAAAAACATTTTTGTTCCAGTTTTTAAGAAAAACCCTAAGATCCCTAAGTTTAGAAACAAAAACTTTAGCATAATTATCCTTATTTCTAATATTATGGAAACTCAAAGAAATCCATTTACCTTTAACTAGATTCATAAAGTTAGATTCCAAAAGCCACATCTTTTCAAATTTAAAATAGTTAATAATAGCTCTATGATACTCGTAGGTAAGTATAAAGAAATCCATTTACCTTTAACTAGCTTTCACTTCCTTAAGCCTCTTCTCCCTCTCATTCTGGGCCTCTTTCTCGGTCTTCTCCTTATATTCAGCAAACTGCTTCTCAATGGACTCAGCCTTTTCCTTGTATTCATCCAATTGTCTCCAAGTAGCATTAGCCTTCACCAACTCTCCCTTCAGCTTTTGGAACCCTCGGTGGAGAATCGAGAAGTCAACTAGGACCTAGAAAAAGGTCATTACGAAACTAGAGAGATAAATATTTCATAAGAGAGAAGAGGTCTTTACCATGAGGTGGTCCTCCATCATCATCCTTCCAAAGCTATTGATGTCGTCAGCTAACTCCACTCGAGAGTTCCCTACAACCTTGGGCAGGTGACCATCAATAGCGGAACGGGCGACGTCAATCCTCTGGTCCACCTAGTCCTTGATAGAAGAAGTCAGAACAAGAGCATCAGGGGCAGGTATGGTTTTGGTAGAAAGTATATTATTTTTATATCTTTTTGCGGACGGGTCCTTTAGAATTAGTTTCAATTGAGTGGAAGTGGAGGAAGATGATTTGTTCAATAGTAGTTCCCCATCTCGAATTCGTCTCCAGAAGCCACTGCCACATGAAAAGGGAAAGCATGTTAGATAAACAAACTTATATTTTATGAAAGTTATGTCCTAGAGCACATGTTGTAAGATATTTAGAATTAAGGTCTACTATTGGGAGTGGCATCCTGTCTTTTGGTCTCAGCGTTTTTTGGATCAGAATGAGTGGATTATTCGAGATTACACAAATCAATCACATCTAGGGACATGGTTTTGGTTGAAGGGGGGCATATCCAAGAAACCTAACCGAGGATGATAGCAACCCACAAGCCTTGAGATTACCCTCGATAAGAACAACATGTCTAAGTCTTTCCCCTTTCAAAATTTTCATGACCTCTTTATTCCTAGCATCGAAAAGATCCTTAAGGGTTAGGGCCTTATCCCTCCCAAGTTTAGCTAAAGAGATCAAAGAGGGAAAGATATTAGGGAACAATGTGATCAAAGTTTAAAAGCAAGAACATTCTAAATAGGAAAAAGTCATAAACTTATAAGTCTCCAGTAGTTCAGTAACAATTCGAGGATCATTTTCCTTCACGAAAAACTAGTGAGTGGTATCACCTTGCTAAGTGGCTTGATTAGGGGCATCTTTTTCCAAAAAAGAAGGAAATACAAGGGAACTACAGAACTACCAGATGGCCTATGAAGATTATATAAGTAATGGATCTAAGAAGTTGTCATGTTGTGGTACCCCTTCTTCCAATACATGATTGTTAAAGCTGACAAGGTGTTATACGAAACCACCTCAAGTTGAATTGGGCTAATTCCCTAGAACTCCAGAATACTAACAAATAAAGGATCAAGTGGGAGTGATATCCCATTAGCCAAATTCTCTAAGGTCCAGGTAAAGAACCCTTCGGGAGGTTCACTCCAGTCATCTTCTAAACTTGAAGCCTTAACTTCGACTCCTTCAATCCCATAACTCTCCATCCAATTCTCTAGCTCTCCTCGATTAGTTATAGGTTTATCCATTGAATGGTCTAAGAAGGGACCAATGTTAAACTAGTTACTTAATAGAAATTTGGAAACTCCTACCGAAAAGGTATAAAGTCTTATGATCCAAAAGGAAATTGGGCCTAAAACTAAATTCTACAGCCCAAACTCAAAGTTTTGGACTCATTCAAAGAACCATCTTATCAATAAAGCGATTATCAACCTAAGTAGGTGAAAGATTCGGTCTGGTGACAAAATCTTAGTTTAGCAGATAACAAGCATCATGGATCAACTAATCGGATAATACCCAAAATCAAGATCGATCATTAATATCACAATGGTAATCAAAATCAAAATTTTCCTAAATTCAAAAAAGGGAAATGCTCACAAATATTAATAGCGGTAAAAGATACTAATAAAACATAGGAAAGATTGAAGACTTACTGATTTCCAGTTGAAGATTTGCAATAATCTGTAAAGGTCTCCGAGCTTTAATGGCGAACGCAACAATTGGAAATATGAGCGACGAAGAGTAAGAAAAGGAAAAGGCTTATCAAAAGCTTCAGGACCAACGGTAGAGATTACCTAGCAAATTGGATCGTAGGATTAGATTACATGTGGAAAAATAAAAAATGAGAATCATTCTAGAGCAGAGAAAAGGAATGCACTTTTAAGAGAGCCAATGAAATTATGATAGTTGGCGGAGCCATTTAATGCAGAAGTAGGACCCATCCTTTCAAGATCAAACCTCGACTTTCCTTTAGATCTCACAAGACAAGTATCTCCTAGACCTTACGGTCTCGAGTTAGATTTTGCCTTTCAGCACCAATGCAGTTTTGCTTGTCACTTGTCTAGATGGCTTCAAGTGTCAAGCATGATTTTCAAAAGTTTAGACCTCATGGTCTCAAATTAGATTTTACATTTCGGCATCGAAACAGTCTTGCTTGTCACTTAGTCTAGATGGCTTCAAATGTCAAGCATGATTTTCAAAAGTTTAGACCTTATGGTCTCAAATTAGATTTTACCTTTCGGCATCGAAACAGTTTCGCTTGACACTTGGTCTAGATGACCTCAAGTGTCAAGCATGATTTTCAAAAGTTTAGACCTCACTCAAGTTAGATTTTACCCTTCGGCCCCGAAACAGTTTTGCTTATCACTTAGTCTAGATGGCTTCAAGTGTCAAACATGATTTTCAAAAGTTTAGACCTCACGGTCTCAAGTTAGATTTTTCCTTTCGACCCCAAGACAATTTTGCTTGTCACTTAGTCTAGATGATTTCAAGTGTCAAGCATGATTTTCAAAAGTATAGACCTCACGGTCTCGAGTTAGATTTTTTCCTTTCAGCACCAAACTATTTTGCTTGTCACTTAATCCAGATAGCTTCAAGTGTCAAGCATGATTTTCAAAAGTTTAGACCTCATGGTCTTGAGTTAGATTTTGCCTTTCGGCACCAAAATAGTTTTGATTGTCACTTAGTCTAGATGGCTTTGAGCGCCAAGCATGATTTTTAAAAGTTTAGACCTCATGGTCTCGAGTTAGATTTTGCCTTTCAACACCAAAACCGTTTCGTTTTTCACTTAGTCTAGATGGATCCAAGCGTCAAACATGATTTTCAAAAGTTTAGACCTTGCAGTCTCGAGTTAGATTTTGCCTTTCGGTACCAAAATAGTTTTGCATATCACTTAGTCCAGATGGCTTCAAGTGTCAAGCATGATTTTCAAAAGAATAGACCTCATAGTCTTAAGTTAAATTTTGCCTCTTGGCACCCAAAACAGTTTCGCTTGTCACTTAGTCTAGAAGGCCTCAAGTGCCAAGCATGATTTTCAAAAGTTTAGACCTCATGGCCTCAATTTAGATTTTTCCTATCAGCACCAAAACAGTTTCGCTTACCACTTAGTTCAGATGACTTCAAGTGGAAAGCATGATTTTCAAAAGTTTTGACCCTATGGTCCCGATTTAGATTTTGCCTTTTGGCATTCAAACAATTTTCACTCATCATCTAGCCTAGATGACTTCACATAACCAATATGATTTTGAAAGTTTTTGACCTCTTGGTCCAAGTGTAGATTGACCTCGGAAGATAATCAAGAAAAACAAACCAAACCTACACACTTCAAAGTTCACTCTATATTTCACATATGAAGTAAACTTTGAGGAGCATGTGTTATACTAAAAATTCACAACAACAAAAACAATGATTATCTTCCTAAGGAAAGTCCAACATTCCATATCCATATGTATTGCAAGATTTATGATACTTAGGTATTTAAAGAACGAACGGGCTAAGCCCATCTCAAAAGAATAATACCACATGCCGAAGGGAATTGCCCATTAGCGGATTCAAAGCCCGAAGCACCAATCCATAGCAAAACGAATCTATGGTCCAAGTGACTATAAGATAATATGCGGCTCAAATGCAAGAGGCCAATTAGGCGGGAAGACAATTCATGAATCCGCTTTCCTTAAGCGACAATGCTAGATGTCTAGAACAAGCTCCAATTGTAGCCGTACAACAAGTAACCTTAGCAATCTAAGGAAAAGATTCTCCACCAATGGCACTACAACATGCTGGCTATAAAAATGCGATAGTTCCAAGGCATAAGGGATCTTTTTGGTGCATAAAGAACTTACACAATCATATAGTACTTTCCTATATTAGAGCTCTATTCAAAAACTCATTAATGGTTGAAATGTCTAGATTCAATGTAATAAGCCTCTCCGCTAAACAAGAGTAACTAAATAAGGAAAAGATAGTGGATATAGGGACTTTCGGCCCGAACCACTATAAAAAGTCTCGGTGTTATTTACTTTCTGCACTTTATCTTCTTCTCGTTTACCATCACGACTTTATAGCTTAACCTTTCGTAACTCCAACCTATTTACTTCAGGTCTCGGTAACCTCATACCCGAGACCAGTAACTCAAGTAACTGTCGGAGTTATATCTTCGAACCTCAGGGTGTTGGTGTACATGAAATTCTACACTAACAGTAGTAGTACGACAATTAAATTATATACTATATTATAAAACTGATGTAGGAATCATCGGTCTCTGTAGTTGGAACCGATAGACTAGCTTGACATTGCAAAAAGCCCGCTTTAGGGAGTTGAGGCAGTAAATGACCGATGGGTCTGCCTCCTCCCTATTTAAGAAGTATTAAGTGGCCAGGTTTTGGGTAGTTAAGATGTATATATGCACATAAGCATGTATATGTATAATTTACATTGTACAAGGTCGGGTTAGGAATATCGTACGTGCATATATTGAATTAAACGGATTAAGCGTAAATACTAGAATTAACATTTAAAAGGAAGCCGGTCGGTATAAGTTTGTGTTATGGGTAAAGTATATAATTTTTCAGTCACCAGAACGTTGTCCTTACCCTCTCCCCATTACAACCCACATTATAGACTTAGAGAACATGTCACTAAAGCTTGACAGAATAGTTGATGGAGAAGTCTTCTTTTTCATGCTCAATACTGACAATGCGATTGGATGTTCAAGGGATACCATTGATTTTGAGGTAGCAGCCTTAGTTATTATTTATATCCTATTATATTTTCTACTCTGCCATGAGTTTAAATCGACCGATATCTGATATACTTATATTTATTATAGGTTACCAAAACCAATTATCTGTACCCTAATGAATTTAGGTTTTGATTTTGTCAAAATCCAAGCCCACTAAGGTGCTGTTTGTTACACCAAGGGCGAGTGCTCTAAAATCGAGACATTCACGCCAAAGGACCCTACGCTCAACCTTGGACCAGGGCCTATAGACGTTAGAGACATCGAAGATTGAATTATCCGAAAGATCTAAGAATATAAGGTGCAATGAGTGGACATTAATAACGTGCTGTAAAAGCTGAATGAAAAAGTCACGCCCACCCATTAATAAACCCTCCGAGCTATCCCTAGCTGGAAGACAAACCGAGTGACTAAAGTGAAACCCTCCTAGACTTCTATAAAAATGATAATTTGGATTTTCAATTTTAGTTTCTTGTAATAGTGCGGTGTCAATTTTGTTATCTTTAAAAAAAACTCTGATATTATTACGTTGTCTAATACGCGAAGACTCATAACATTCCAGCCGATGTATCTCATAGTCTAAAAGATCGAGCCCTTTCTAGTCCCCTACTACTAATGAACTCAGAGTCTATCTATATGTCATCAAAGGAAACCAATAGTAGAGGCTAGGTGGCATAAATCCTGGGTAGATAGAACTCAGGGCGTAAGGACTTTATGTGCTATCAAAGAGAGAATCCATACCTGAGCCTGACTCAACAGTGTTGCCTTCAGCACCCAAGCCAGGGGAAGTTTCCAAGAGAGCAGGAGTAGAAATATCTTCATAGCCCCTCAACCTTATGCTTCTCATAACTGTGCTACTGGAAATCATCTTGCTCCTACCTTTGGGGATGCTCCAAGAGGAATCAACAACTCTAGAAGCAGTGCTCGTGTGTCCCACAAGTGAGACGTATGAAGATTGCCCCGAGTCACACGCCTGAAGAAACTGATACTATAACTGAACTATCCCCCATCTTGCGAACACCCCCATCCAAAAACGACACCATTTTCAGGCAAACAAACACTCCTATGACATTAATTACCTCGACTCTACCAACATCAGAAGCTTCGTCATATAAAGCAACCTCTCTGCCACCCTTCGCTTTAATATCATGGACTCCACCACATTGCAACTTCCGACCATCTTCTCCTACTCTGTAAACTCCATTAACTACAACATGAGACAACCAACCCATGCCATTACTCGCGTGAACATCTCCTAAATAGCACAACCAACTCCTGGCCATCTTCAAGTTCATTATCTTTACCACCATCCACCCCAAAGTTGAATTCGCATGAGTATTTTCCATGCGTCAATGAATCTTTTCACGTGAATATTTTCCACCTAACCCATCATTTGCTTCGAATTCATCCACTACATTTACCGTAGCTTTATAAAAAACAGTATCTCCATTCACTATCCCCAAATCATCTTCATGCACATTAACTATATTATTGAATTCGAGCTTCTCTACCACATCACTTTTCTCCTTAACATCAACAACTACCGCTCTATTGAAATTAACCACTTCATCACCTATTGTCACAAGCCAAACATATGCTCTATCTACAACGTTCGAACACTCATCTGCACCACTTATAAGCACACCCTCCCTATCAATTGCACCATCTACCTCTAAAGCAGCTACAACCCCGGCAACTCCATCGCCTCCATCAGCATCAACCACTGTCGGATTATATATAGTAAAAGTTTTGGTTTGGAAAATCCTTTCTTGCCAAATTTTATTACACTTAATATAAGATCTCCTTTATTTAAATATTAAACCTTCCTCCTTACCCATATACGGTCGAATTTAATTATTCCAATTACCCTTGGTCCATTTAATTAACAATATACGAGTGTCCAACACCTAATCAACTAAACTTTCCTTAAGTAATTTTTTAAATTAAATTCCCTTAATTATCATTTAATAACTTCATGTTGTTAATTCAATGCGAAATAAGTAAATAAATGTTCCCCAAGTATTAACCTTGCTTAATTCACTTGTTTTCTCATTTAATTCTATAGTTAAATCATTTTGAACCTTTATTCTAATGATTAATTTTTTTAATTAATTGTTTGTTAATTTATTTTGGTTTCTAAAGCGGTATCCATCTGATATGCTATCTAGTTGGAAGTTTCTATATAATCCGTAAATCGTCAATCATTGTCTCGAGGTTTGAACCGAACCTGGTTCTTCATGTATTTGTCTGTAAATTGTTCTTGCAGCAATTTTGGCTGAATGCGATAACATTTCGAAGTTTTATTGATTAGAAAACTAAAAAGGTGTTTGAAATGAAAAAATGAGGAAAAAAGGAGTATATCCCGACATTTAACCTTAGACGGATATTTAATATCAAACAATATTTAAATAAGTACTTAAACTTAAAAGTTTATTAAATATAGGTCATAATTTTAAATGCTTATTTAATAGACAGTTAATGGATACACGCTTATTAAATACTAGTGTGTAACCCGTGCGTTGCACACGGCAATGTTTCAAAGTTATAGTTTTTATATTTAAGTATATATTTTGTTAAACTATATTTTAAGTGTGAAAATGCGTGGTAAAATTTTTATTGTTGTTTATGTAGGTATTATAGAGCTACTCAAAGGCACAGAAATAATTGTTTTTTTCATCATTAGGGAAGTTATTGAGAGGTATATAGAATTGTCATTTATAGGAATTATGTCATGAATATACGATTATTAATTTACTGGCTTTATTTAATAAGTTTAAATTTAAGATAATTAACTAATTTAAATGACAATTAATAGGAGATACCAATGAAAAGCTTTATAAGTATATATAAATATTTAAACATGGGGTATTTGAGTGTAAAATATCAATGAGAATTGATAAAACAATGTAGAAAGTTTAAATTATCATAAAATATTTAAAGATAATTTTTGATAAAATATCAGAAGAGACCTAAAGAAGTAACAAATCGATAGTAGTACTAAGAATGGTAGAAATTCTTTTATTTTACTGTTATCTAATAAATAAATTGATAATCAACCTTTTTTACTTAATTATAAACTAAATTTGTTTTTATTGATAATTTATTGAGATGAATGAACCATGAAGTTATATTTTTATTGTTGTTTGTGTTTATAATATTTATGTGCTTAACAATTTTTTTTACTATTTTGGTTAATATGAAAATGATGTGCATTTTACATTTGTAATTTTATGAATTTATTACCATTGCAAACTTTACATGTTTTTTAAAAAGTTTAAATTGTAAAAGAAAAATCATTTACAAAATGGATATCTTCTGATCAATTATTTAATTGGTTTGTGTTAATATATTAATGTAAGTTTATAGCATATTACAAATGAAACTCATATTTTTTAAAAAAGTTAACATATCTTTTGAAATTGAACTTCATAAATGGTGGATGATTAATGTTAATGACTTGCCATATTTTGAGTAGTATGAAATTAAAATTCATTACTTCATATTTATACAAAATACAAAATAAACCGGATTGAGAAAATGATTGAAAGCTCCAATATCATAAGAATGTATTTGTACAGCCCAAATGACCAATCAAGCAGGAAAAGTAGATGAAAAACAGTAGTAAAATGAACCGTTAAGATACAGTCTAACAGCAAGGGTAAAACAGATATTTCGCATTTAACGCAACATTAACCTAAACCTAGCCGCCTTTCTCTCTTATCCCATTCAGTACTTACGTTGCGAATCATTTCTCCCCAAAACAGCTGAATAAAGATATGGCGAAAATCATCATAAATTAGATGAAACCAATGTCAAATCTTCATCAACTCAATTCCGCGCATATGAAAGGTAATGTCTACTATCTTCTCCTTAGGTTAAATTCTGCGAATTTGAAGATTAGCTGCTGTATTTGAAACTTACACTAATTTATAGTCTGTTGAATATAGTTTTAGAAATGAATCGCAATAGTAATTCAACCTATAAGAGTGGATTGCACGAATTTGGTTATGTCCTTTATTGTACTTGTTAATTACTAATTTCAGTTTGGTAAATTTATATTTTATTATTTCAATCTGTAAATTTTTTTGACAAATAGTCTGTAGGTTATATATTCATTTAGGTAACTTAGACTAATTTTTGTAGATTCTTTATGCAGCTGTTTGCATTTGTTTCTGTTCACCAGATGTCGCATTCCCTTTTCCGGTTATTTGGTGTAGTAGGATGAACAAAGGTTTTCTCTATGACATGAAGTAGCACAAGAATATGAGGCTGGTAAGGTTTTTCTCACTTGTATAAGTTTCACCATATCATATTTACAACATAGTTAAATTTTTTGTCATGTAGTTAAATTAAGTAAATGGCTTGAATTTTTCATGCTTAGTTATCTCTCCATTGGCATGCCAGGTGGAATAGATTATTTCAAAAACAGACCACATTATTTCAGATATTTAATTAACATATTTAATTTTTCTTTTATACTCTTTGTTTATGAGCTCAAAATGAAAATTGTTTATGTTCCTGTAAGTTACTGTGTTGTAATTTTTGTCTTTCATGATGCCTGTTTTGAATGCAAATGCAGTGTTATTGACTGTCCATTCTATAAGTTGCTCTGAATGCAGCAATTCATTCCATTGGTTTCTCATTATGCTTGCTATAACTGACTAAAATAATGGATGTCAAATGATTACAAAATACTTCTTTATTGATATGCTATCATGTTATGCTTTGCAGCAATTAAACATCGAAGTACAGTTTTAAAATTTGATTTTGCAAACCGGGTGCATAAATACTCAGTTAACATTCTATATATAACCATTTGGATTTGGTAGTAGTCTATTTATTTACTGGTTTTCAGATGGGGTGTTGAAAGGAAATTATTTGAAATTTCAGTATTAGCATCATATTCTTGTCCTACTTCATTTATTAATTGTGTGTTGAAAATGGCTGGGCTTTGTGAAAAACATAAAAATCTGTTCATTTTAGCATAAACCGTTCAGTTAATAGTTTTATAAAGTTGGTATGCATTTAAGATGAACCTTTCCAGCATGCTCATATATAGCAAGCCTTTTTTCTGATTCCATGAATATGCCTTATGCAGCATATAATTTTGTTACGTTGAAATATATCTACTATTATAATGATATCAATGAAGTTTGAATAATTTTTTAAAAATGTTTGAAACAAAGTAATGACAAACATAGTGAACATAAAGTAAAAAAAATTGTTAGAAAGTGCGAACATAATTTGGTTTATGCATACACACATATTTAGAGTAATAGGAAAACTATTCAGCCTTGAACTTAAAACATTTATTTCTTCCCTTTGTAGATGTTTTGAGTTCTTGAAACAGGTAGGTGTAGCAAGAGAGTACGGAAATTTGAGCTAAAAACCAATTTTGTTAACCTGTAAATATCACATAACATATGAATACGGAATTGAATTTGAAAGTAGTTGTTTTTTGAATGAAGAAAATTAATAGATTATAAATGAAACTTTAGACATTACCTTTAAGGTTGTTGAAAATCTCCTTGTATACAATATTTTGTGTGTAGCCCTTTCTTTCTCCATTTTTATTATTGATCAAAATCTTCAACCCTTTTTGTGTCGTTGTGCGAGACACAGCAACATATAACTGGCCATGAGTGAATATAGGACGTGGTAAATATACCCCAACATTTTCTACTGTTTGACCTTGACTTTTGTTGATTGTCATTGCAAAACATATTTTTATCGGGAATTGACGACGCCGTAGGAGAAAAGGCCATTTTGTGTCTGCTGATGACATAACTATTCGTGGAATTAAAACCTTATTACCAATATTATTTCCAGTTATTATTTCCGCCTCTATTACTTTGGAAGCAACTTGTGTTACAATTAATCTTGTCCCATTGCAAAGACCTAAATTTTGATTTAAATTACGGAGAAGCATTATTGGAACCCCAACCTTTAAACGAAGTTCATGATTTGGTATTGAAGCTAGCTTTAGTGTATTAAGGAATTCCACGGGATACAATAGATTTTGTTCCTCGATCCCTTCTGATATTGGACTAATTGAGTCTGCACTTAGATAGGTACACAACTGACCAGGCATTTTATCAATAATAAATGAATTCACTTCATCCACGCATTCATTAGTCGGTGCCAATATACAACGACTTCTTAAGTAGTCTTGTTCATCCAGCCTTTTCTCAAAGTCTGGATAAATGCTATCAACAATATTTTGTATGGGATTATCATCCCATTCAATTAAGTTTTCCGTTGGAATTTTTACCCATGTTGGCTCCTCATTACCATACATTGCTACAGTTGGAAGCAGTCCATCTCCCACATCTAAAATCCATTTACTAAAATTTGCAATTTTATTCATCTCCTCATTAGTTGAACATTCACTTGAAAGGCGCATATTTTGTGTAAGAGTAAAAATTTTACACTTGCTCCATAACCGTGATCGAATTATTGAAGAACCAACAATTGTTTCCCTTCCCCCTTTATCAATAACTGGTAGTATTTGCCTAAAATCACCACCAAGTAGAATAGTCTTTCCACCAAAAATTTCACCACCATTGCCAACAGGTTCCATTACATATCTTAAAGTTCTTTCTAATGCTTCTAATGCATTTCTATGTGCCATTGGCGCTTCATCCCAGATAATTAGATCAGTTTTTTTAATTAACTCGCCTAGTGATGACTGTCTTGTTATATTACAAATAGAATCCTCATCTAAATTTATTGGAATTTTGAAACGTGAGTGTGCAGTTCTGCCACCCGGTAGTAATAACGCCGCTATACCTGACGTTGCAACTGCCAATACAATTTTACCATGTGATCGCAGTTTTGATATTATTGTTTTCCACAAAAATGTTTTTCCGGTACCTCCACTACCGTGAACAAAAAAAAATCCACCAAAATTTCCGTCAACTGCATTTATGACTTCATCAAATATTTTCCCTTGTTCAACATTTAAACAACACCTCATATTTACATACTCTTCATTGAGTGCATCATGGTTGTACATTTGTTCCTCCATTATAAGTCTGTTTTGAAATCTTTCAAGAAACATCAAATCAGGAAAGGGTAACGTAGGATATTCTTTTAGAGATCTATTACTCTTATTCATGATTTTTTCAATTTCGTACAATGTGTAATTTTGCAATTGGCATTGCGTCATAGTTAGCATATTGTTTTGTAGAACTCTTCTTTGCATATATAACATATCATCTGACAGTAACTCCCAATGGTTGTTCCAAAGCTCCAGAGGATTTGAAATTTCACAAAATAATAGTAAGGTAACAAACATTTCCCGTAGGGATTTTGATGATGACCATCTTCCGGCTTCCACAATTGCATTATTCCATTCATTATCATCTTCCAACAAACCTCGTGCCATACATGCAGTTTTAAAATCATTGAAAATTGTACCGTTAAAAGTTCGTAAGTCTTCATAATTTGTAGGTCCTTTCACTATGTTTAGCAACATACGTAGATAGAATCTTTCTCCGGAAGTTGGATGGGCATAATAAATTCTTCCAATTGTATTACCTTTTTGTCTCCTTTTCCATTTTTTATTTTTTTTATTCCACACCCATTTTGTTGGAAAATCAACATATGTAAGGTCTCTTGCATCTTCGTTCAACCTATTTGTTTCCAACCACTCTGTAAATATTGACTTTTTAATATTCGGTCGATTAGTAATATCTTCTAAATTATCTGTATCATGAAATATAATCGATTGTTCATCAGGTAAATGAAATGGCAATCGTTGCACTGCAGGTGTGCGAAACTGAATATCGAATTCAAATATTCGCCAGCAAGATTCAGAGGCTGAAATATATCGACAATCAAGGTACGTTTTAATTTCGTCTACTACTCGTACATTTAGTCCACCATCTTCAGTGTATTCTTCAATTACAACCGTTGCACGATCATATCCCTAATTGATATATTTGAACAAATACTTTACGGATCGGGTTCGATTACATATTTCCACATTTATATGTGCTTGATATTTTACAATTAGATCCGTGTTGTGTGGAATTACCCATTTATTATCAAATTTCATACCCATTGCTGTCACATATCTATCATTTTCTCTTCTTCTGTACACAGGGAAACCGTTATCATCAAATGTTGTGTTGGAACAATTTTCTTTTGGATAATGTTTTGAATAATGACCTTTAACCATGCAGGAATTTTGTGGATTAGCTGCACCACATGGTCCATGCATCATAAACTGTGAGACGGATTGATATGCTAGCGGATCTACTTCTTTACTTGGTATTTCAGCTGTAATTATGCTATCAACATCTGAAGTTGTTTTAGGCTTATCGGCAGAATGAAGGAACAGCAATATATGCGCATGTGGTAGGCCTCTTTTCTGAAATTCAATTGTGTATACCACTGTAAAAACATGCAAAAGATATCACCCCTAGTTAGATAAGTGAATAAGATTTTTTTCTCATCAAATTATACAAATGATAAAAAACATCAATCAATAATTCTGTATTGCTCAGTAATCAATAATTCTGTATTACCCAAATATTCCGCAGCCTTCTCCTTAATTTTATTTTATTTTTCTTTGGCAGATAAGTTACATTCTACTGTAATTTTAGAAAAATCATTTTAACATATTACATTGCATGTCTACTATTTGGGTAATCTCTGTTAATGTTGTTAATTTTTAGCAACATTACCATGGGCTTTGCTACAATTTGGAAATCAAAATATAGTTCAGTGGTGGTCGGGGGAAGGCCCATGACCCCTAGTTAGATAAGCGAATAAGATTTTTTTCTCATCAAATTATACAAATGATAACAAAACATCAATCAATAATTCTGTATTGCTCAGTATGCCAAGAATAAATTACATTTTATGAGATTTTGTATGTATGAAATTTTGAAAGAATAGTGAACTTGTTCTTGAAAAAGTTCTTCGTACGATAACGATTTATCATTTTGTGTACTTAAATCATGTGGCATGCTGGTTGTATTGGCCTTAATCATTCAAAGATTTCTGGGTGAAATGTGATTCAGTAGACCTGACAGTAATCAAGTGTAGAAAACTGGTTTCGAGTTGATCAAATTTGAAAATGAAAAATCCTAGAAAAAATTATTGGCTTTAATCAAACAAAGATTATTGTCACTACTTCATACATGAAACGGTTCCAACATCTAACTTAAGGAGACCGAGCGGTTAGTAGGAAGTGCATATAATTAATTATTGCCTTATTTCATAATCCATTGCTTTAGATAAACTGCAGTCAATTATCTTCACACGATATCATATCTGCTTGGCACAATGTAATTCAAAATCCGATAGCACAAACAAATGGTAAATGGTTATTTCCACGGTTTTTTATGGTAAAAAATCATAGTGCTGTTGAACTTTTTTTGTCATATTTATCATGATTGTTAACCTCAAAAAAAATTTCCTTATAAGAAATTGATGTTTGTTGTGTATGACTAATGCACATAAGCATCTGTGTGTTTTAATGTCTAAAGTGATCTAACCTTCTAACAGGAAACCATTCCAATTGGATTCATATCTCAATCCTGCATTCATTACTTTAATTCAAGATCTCGATCAATATAGAAAGAACAATATGAAAAGTCAGTCCAAGCACAAGGCGGTTTGCACATCAGAAACATGGTTGGATTCGGTGAACTTGGTGCACCACCATTATCTGCTGTCAAAGGATATTATCTACATTCTAAATATAATGGTATAGCAAATTCTCTCAATATTTTGGAGATTTCTGAAATGAAATTTTTTTTATATATATTTTCCAACATCCATTTTTTACTTTGTGTAATTGAATGAAGCAAATTTTTTCTTTATTTGAGTAATTGCACAAGCTTTGGGCTGTTAATAAGTTTGATAAAATATATTCAGGATAGTATATAAAGTTAAATTAATTCACTATGCAACATCAAAATTTACATATATTTGGTAACCTATTATTTTTTTGGTGTTGTTGAGTTGAGAGGTTCTATTTCTAAAAATTCAAAATATTGTTAAAGGAAATATGATATTTATAATTTTTATTTTCTGTTAGTCTAATTGATTAATCATTCAAGTAATATAAACGGAACAAATAGATGGTAATAATGGAAAATAAATGAATACCTGCGTGAACAGACCCAAAATGTTTCCCTTCTCTTAAATCTGCCATTAGCTGATCGAGTTTAATTTTAAAAACTCTAGCTACAATATCTGGTCTATCTTGTATAGTTTGTCCTGGAATAAGTGATACAAACTTTTTAATCTCTATCCAATTAGGATTGCATGTGAAAGTAATGAATAAATCAGGCTGGCCTGCTGCTCTACAAATTGCAATAGCATCTTGATAGTTTTGTATCATATATCGAGGACCTCCTGTAAATGAGGAAGGTAAAACCATTCTTTTTCCAATTGAAGATGCATTTGTATCACCTGCTACTACTGCATCTCGGAGACCTTTATACAGATCAGATCTAATATTAGATTGATTGTTGCGTATCCATCTTAGCCTATCTTCTTCTATGCAGGTGTAGGCGTCCACCAGAAATTGTTGAAATAATCGACCACCTCTAAGTAATGTCTGCCCTTCATTTGGCCTTTGTTGGATACGAAATGCATAGTACTCCCTCATGGTAAGCATTTTCTCCTCAATTTGATCACTTTCATTGATTGTTTGTTCATCATTTATGAATCTGTGTGGGATATTTAATCTAAAGCCATCTTCTCCATATGGAAATAATATAGGATATTGCATTGCCATAAAACTTGGATGTTTTTCAGTTATTCTTCTTAAGAGTCCGTTTCTTTCTTCTAATACGATGTCCCTGCATGCATCATTTTGAAAACCATCACCTACTATTAAAGCTGCTATCTCAGAAGATGTTGGCAAATTGTACATTCTACCATCATTTTGTCGTGAACTAATCAACCGCAACCTTACAGATTGAAAATTTGTTTCTTTAAAACGATCTCTTGCCATCCTAAATGCTTTTGTGAGTTCATTGCATTGATCAAACATGCTCATTAGTTCGCTAATGATGCCTTCATCAAGTTCTGCATCGTTGTTCGTTCTTACTACATTCATTCTATTTGACAATTCATTTTCGGTGTCATAAATATAAAGTTGTGCAAATTTAGGTTGGTTGTCTATTGGGAGAAGTGAACCGATTTTGTGATGGTTTTGGCCATTTATCCGAAAGACATAAGGGCCACGACCATCATTTATGGTTTTGTCAACATTACCTCCCATAGAGGTGAAAGAAAATATAGAGTTGTACAACCTTATCTTTTCTCTAAATCTTGATGCTCTTGGTCCACCATTATAATCTAATAAATGTCTTAAAAAAGGAGGACAGTGTTTCAGTATAGGAAGTTCTACTTTCCCTAAACGACAACATAGGGAAAATTCTGGGTTAGGCGTGGCTTTTGATTTTGCATTCCTTTCTTCGTACCATAGTATGGCATTGCAGTTTGAACATGTATGCTTGGGTTCACCAATTTCCCATATTTGAAACATTTTCCCTGCAACATGTGTATATGTTATAAATTTTAAGATTTATGATAGACATGAATTAATTATTACTTTGATATAAAATGAGTCTTCGCTTACTTGTAATTGTGTCATACGTAGCTGATGGTAGTTCTGGTATATAAGTTTGTCGACTTGGTTCATCTTAGTCAAAGGATGTATCATTAGACACATGAATTTGTTGTGCTGGCTGCAAGTTTGTGCCACTTCTTTCTACTGGTAACATACAATTATGTTACATGATGAAATACTTCATATATTATTGTAATATTAATATTCTTGTTAAAACCATAGGCACTTACTTGTAGTTGTGCCATATCTACTTGGTGATGCTGTCACTACCACTTTCTGAGCTTGTTGATTTTGATTATTTTCAGTCGATCTTAAATCGTTGACATTTCTATGTGGTGATTGTTGCAGGTTTGCATTGATTCCTTGAATATGTACCATGGAATTATAATTTTCTTCCATGTTCAACACTTTGATGATTAGGTAAATACAGTTAACTAAAGGACTTATTTTATACAGTATTATTCTGTATTGTGTAAATGAACTATTTCTTACCAAGATTGCGGATTTGGTTTGCATTCTGTTTCTTGTGGACTTGGTTTGCAATCCGTTTATTCTGGAGGATACGACGCCTTTCCTGTCGCTTGTGCCATTGAAGTACTGTGATAGTTTATTTTCAAGGTTAATGTTTCAATATTTGTTGAGTATATTAAATTTATTGTTATCAAATTGTAAGTAACGTGCACCTTTTCTCCTTTTATAAATTGCAGCAGATTCTATGGTCTGATCACAGCAGGTATCTTGTGAGTATACCTTAGATCTTTCAGTTGGAAAAATCAAATTATTGGTTTCTATGGTTGAATCATTAGTTGAACCTAATTTTGAAACTTTGATGATTAGGTCCATTACATCAAAAATAAAGAACACTATTTACTGTCAACATCATACATTCATTGATTTAATAGGGACTCTTACTTTGATAACATATTTGTTTTGCCTTTCGTTTGTTGTAAAGGATACGTCGCCTTTCCTGCCGCCTTTGCCTTTGGGCTATGATGGACATTTGTATCAAAGGTGATTGCGTCAATAAATGTCATTTATTTTACACATTTGTAATAGTAATATATTAATTTTACCTGATTTTCTGAAAACAAAATCTGCTTCGGTGGCATCGAAATTTGAAGTGGAGCAAGAGGCGGTTGGAATTTTAGGACCTCTGAATCGTTTAAAGGTATGGTTTTGGTGTCTTTGTTCATTATCTTCCTCATTTCCTTCTCTACGGATGCTTAGATTTCTACCGCGCTTACGTGCTATTTGTGTTTTACCAACTTCAATTGATTTAACCATTTATCTGTATTGATGATACCATATAATATAAGTTAAAATGAAAACAATCAGAAGTAGGGTTCAGCTAGGCTGTAAGAAAAATTAAGATTTGTTATAGGTTTTAACCGGATTGTTTTTCTAACATTTAAAAGCAACAATCTAAATTACTGCAATAAAGCTGTTTATGAAAATAATTATCATGTTCAAAAATAAAACTATTAACATTGTAAATGATTTCCAAAGATTAACAGAGATTACCGCTTCAAAAATAATGATCGAACTATCTTCATGTAAGTAACAAAATTTTGAAATTAGTCTGCAGTATATGAATAAAAAGTTGAACATCATAAACAATTATCATTAACATAAACTGAGTAAATGAATCGATCTATTTTATTATCACTCTAAAACTGAATACACTTATAATCTAATGTCATTTTAGATTATTTTTTAATCCTTGAAATAAAATGATTTTATGTTTTTTTTTCTTCTTTTTTGCCTGTTTTCATTCTAAAGAATATCCATACTGTTTATGTAGAGCAATGCGATTTTAGACGAATGCTCAGGATTTCTTTTTAGGTAATTTAAATATAGTACCTATTTGTGTAAGAATTTAAAATTGACAGTATAAGTCTGATTTTATTTTTGTAATTGATGTATTACACAGTCATTTCTCATTTTATGATTGTAACTGTAGCAAAACAATCAAGACGGCACTGCTGCAATATACTTTGACGAATTTGGAAATATGATGATTGGGAAGATTGGAGAAGGGGACACCAGAGATGAACTTATGAAAGCATTTCATAACATAGGTGAGGAAAAAAGTAATTTTTATTTGTATTATTGGTATTTACCTAATTAATATGAATGTGTTACAACACATGTTTATTACACGATTAACATATATGCATAGATCAAGTATATAACTAATATATATACAAACCTTTCGTAGTGGTTCAGATCCTTTTTTCAAATGATAGTGCACCGAGATATGAGAAATATAACCTGAAGATTCAAAATGGAAAAAAAATATTTTTTGTTTAGATATTTATAGAAAAATCAGTAATGTGATAAATATAATCTCTAGTAATTAATGTATGTATCACATTCTTCCATAGTATTTGCAGAAAATGAAAAATAATCTAGATAATTGAAGTTCAATAAAAAAAGGTAACTGATGTATGTGCATACCCTTAGGTTATTTCAATTGTAACATATAGAGGAGTGAGAAATAGCAATGAATTTTCTGTAAAGTAAAATTCAGAAACTTCCTAGGATTTCTATTTAGAGAAAGAGGAAGAACCTTTTGAAGTTGTTCATTTTGGAGAATGACTTATACAAGTTAAGTAATAAAAAAAATAGAATAAGTCAAAAAGCATAGTACTAATACTGTGATATTTAAATTCAAAAAATATAATAGTAATTTTATTGGGATATTTAAATTCGTGTTATGAAGAATAGGACTAAATAGATATTTTTGTTATTTGATTTATTCAAACGATGTTTGCAATAAAATTTTATCTTTTTTATCCGTTCTTTTAATTTTATACTAATATATGATTTTTTGTCTACTACTAAATTTTTATTGCTTCAATTTGTTCTAATAAAAGGTTACAGGCTTTTAAATCTACAGTTCCAAAAAAAGGGAGCCATAAACACAGTATTGTTTAAAAAAATTCCCCTTTTTCAGATTTAGTGACTACCACAAAATAAGTAGCACATATTTATGTGCCATTGATAAAATAGCACACATTTATAATTAGCATTTTCCTCCGGAAGCTTGAGTTGTTTCGGTAGTCAAAAAGCATATTAAATTTGGTTACTCAGAAGTTTGTTTATGTTCACCGTAAGGGCATTTTATCTGATGTTCTTTTAATTAGGAGAATTTCGTAAGTTAGGAATCCTAACTTCCCTGACATATATCTTCTATCAAAAGGAACCTTCATGAAACATTCTTTGAACATGTAGAATTTCAAGATCTGCTGGTTCATCTTAAAAATTCAATGTTGCATAATTTCTTTATATTCGCTTAATAGTTATATGATCGACCATATTGAAGTGGTTATACAATAAAAATATATGAAGTTTCTGCCTTCTATTTCTTTAATTTGTCTACCATCTATCCTGAATCATTTAATCATTTTTCTTAAAAGATAATTTACAATCTATATTTCTTTAGAATTGAGCTGTTTAGGCATTCGTAGTTGTATTTTAGTTGTGGACCAATGTTTAGAATTTTTTGGACTTTTAATTTTTTATGCAGTTAGGGATGCCTTCTTTAATTATTGGTTTGATAACAACATTTTTATAACGTAAATCGCCACGCTAATATATACTACTCTGAAGCAGACATATCTACATTACCTCACTCAGGTCTGTACTGTGCTTAGAGGGAACAGTTGCTGCTGTCCAGAAGATTTTAAACTTTAGAAATTATGCTAAAATTAGGCGAGTATGGAGTATTTTATAAAAAATTATGCATTTTAGTACATATATGTTGCCATGATTTTCCTACCCAGTAGCCTAACAAAATAGCAATTCATAATGTAGCTATTTGGAACCTGACTATGAATAAATTTTTGGTCTTGATAACCCAATTGCATTAAAAATCAGGGAATGATTAAGATTCAATCGATGAATGATTTTTTTTAACGCAAGTATTGTCATTGACATACTACATATGGTTTTTAAACCTTTACTCCACCCAGTTTTAACTTGTGTAATGTTTCATATTCTTCCTTGCAGTATTCCTACTTCATCAATGTGCTGGTGATCACTTTATGTAGCAGTAACCTAGAGGTACAAAAACTTGTAAATGCACTTACTTTCTTTATTTATGCTGTAATTAGTCATATATTTTGAACGCAACACGTTCTAAAGTTAATATCTATTGCATTTTCCAGTGTTCACTGAAAAAGTAATGGTGTAAATAAAAAATAAAAAAATTAAGGCCTGGCATCAATTTTTACCATGAATAATACAGAGGAGTGCTGTTATAGTGGTAAGTAATTTTGTTCCAGGTTTTAAATTTTTCGTCGTTAATATCTTTATACTCTGGAATATATCAAGCATTATTTACACTTATTTGAAAAAACATTACCTATACAAAATACAAAATTTAGGTACAGTATTGTTCTAAAAGCTAATGGGATATTTGATTGTTTTCTTTATACGTCTGACAGTGGATCCTCAAAAATATACCTGTACTTTTCAAAAGAAAATGCACAAACAGTGGGATGATAATATTCTAATTAGGATGTAAATGTTCTAAGAGTTGCAATGCAAAAAAATGTAAACAATATAAAGGGAAAAGGATTTAAACGGTATAATATACCAACTAAATAAACCTATCAACAAATAAAGTATTGTAATAAATAAAATTACTAAAATACCTTACAAAATTTAATTAAGTATCACACTACATAATTATTAATAAAAACATAAAAAAATATTAAATAAAAATCATTATTTTATTCCAAGCCGATGCAATTTCTCTTGGAGACATCCATGTCCTTGTCCAAGTTTTCTTTTTCCAATGTTCTTTTCAATTTGCATGGTTCAGATTTAGCCTCCTGAAACAAATAAAAACATGTTTAATTATTAGGCTTGTTTTGGAACATAAATAAATTTTAAATGCAGATTTACCTTTCTCTTTTCTTCAGTGGTGCTAAAAGTTTTTCTATCGGCAATGACTGTTTGAATTTTATTTGCAGTAAATTTCCTCTTTTCCCAATTATTAATACAGTAATCCGTCTTTTTTATTTGTAAGACTATTTTTGTTCCAACCAAATCACTGAATAGCGAATCAATCTTTTCCTTTCCATTTTCCTATTATTATCAATTGAATGTCAATTAAATGAGAGATTAATAAAAAAAAATTTAATGTGAAATATATGATATATATTGGACATAACCTGTGATTGAAGTTCAGTTAACTCTTTTACTGTATATTTTAATAACTGTTCGGCTTCTTTCTCAAATGCGACCAAATCAACCAATCCCGAATCATCCTCAATTTGCATATTCAACTTGTATCTAGAAAAACCATTATAGATAAACCATAAGTCAAATTGATAAATAGTGATAAACTTTGTACAAAATTTACCGTAGAATTGGGCATCTAGTTTCAGTTTCACACTTGTTGCAGTAAAATACTTCATCTATCTTTTCCACCATCTTCTTACATTTGGGGCAAGACATATAACTCCAACCATATCGATCATAAATTTGTGATATACTGGCATGGCAATTAAACTTAGTTCCCTATAAAATGATAAAAAAATAATTATATTTAACAACTTGCTTAATTTAACCAAAATAAAATTTGGGTATCTTAGAAAAAAATTGTAGAAGAAGGCATATCATACTTTGTTGTTTGGATTTTTCATTTCTAACAACAGTTCCTCCAATGTTTTTTCCTCCACAATTGCTTCCGTGGTACTATTCTTTTTATTGAGAATTTGTACCGTTGAATCATTTGAAGTATTCGTTTCTCTGTGATGTTAAAGATGTAAAATAAAAATATGCATTAAGGATCAAAAGTATCAAATTAAATAATTACTTATTTCTTGCTAAAACATACCTTGTTAAAACAGAAGAAACTTCCGGCACGTCCAAATTGATATACATTTTGGAAGCATTTGTTGACTGCAAGAAATATGAACCTGTTTTTAAAATAAAATAGTATTTCAGGGTTAATTATTTAATGAAGGAAGAATCATTATATGATTGTGTATTTTTTTTTACCTCCATAGCTTCTGACGGTAGTAGAGGTTACTATTATGACAATAGTTCCTTTAATTTTTGAAATATCTTCTTCATTGAATTGTTCAGCTAAATCTCCCCATAAGGTAATACGAATTGTTTTACCACTGCAGAGATAACATAATTCGTATCTACAATTTTATGTGAAGATAATAATGATAATAAAGATTAAACCTTTACCTGGAATTTGCAATGATAATATCTCTTTTCAAAATTTTGCTTTTTAGCTCGTCAAACTTGGTTACTTCTTCAATTTTTGACATGGAACACAGTTTGCCAATCACATCTGCATAGTTATGAACACAATGTTAACTAAGAATGATTCAAGTAATTCTTTCTACCAATGTATATTCGTACGTACGATCATACCTAACAAATATGTGTCATTTCCATACTGAGATTCTATTTCATCCAGTGGAAAAAAATCAAATTTGTATTTAGGAATCTCTGTTTCACCGTCAAACACCTTTATTATGCTTGTGTTAGCTCGAAATTCAATATTGTATGGCTTTTCCACGACCTGATAAGATTTCTTTTGATTTTTGATGCTAAAGTTGCTTATTTCAAATATTGAACCCTCTGCAACTTTAGATTGGAACCTGTTCATTAAAAATTTTGGTATGACTGCAACCATTTGACCCCCTTGTAAAATTTTTTTTTTTTATGTTGTGAAGATAATTTTGATTAATTACTTTTATTAATTCAGTACTTACCTCTTCATCAATAAGCAGCATGTTAATCGCAAAAGTTTCATTGTTCTTCAAGTTAATCGACTTCCAAATTCTAGAAACCCTCACTTTGATTTTGCAGTCCTTTACAATTGAGTGCAGAGACTGTAAACTGCAATAGTTGTCTTTCATCTTTTCAGTTCCCTGTGAACATAAACTATTATTAATAATTTTTTTAAACATAAAAGGTAGCACAACAATTGAAGATATGATGAACTTTTCTGAAATTTTTTTATTATTCAAATTATAGATCCTTTTCTGATGAGAAAATAGGTTTATCTTCTATGCATAATTATTTTTTGTAGAAAATAGGTTTATCTACTATGCATAAAAGTAAGGAAATAACACATTAGATTAAAAAATTGAGATATGGAGAAATACCTTAGTGGAGCAGCAATAAAATATTGATCCGAGCTTGTGTAGTGATTATTGATTACATTGTTCTACTTATATAGGGAACGTGATAAGGATATGAAAGAGCTGAAGCATGATAATTGCATTGACTGAGAAAAAAGAGGAAGACTCTACCATATAATAGGTGATTTTTTTTGAATTTGAATAAAATATAACATATTGAACCAAATGTGTACCTATTATTATTGCATACAATCAATTTTAATTTGGTTTCTTATATTAGTAGAGGTATATTTAATTTACATTTTTTTGATTACTGTAGATTGAATGGACTGGCATCATAGAAGAGGAGCTATGGAAGATTTGTTCTGTATATTTACTAAGTTTAATGTTATATGGTATCAACTTGTTCTGTAATGGATTTGTATGAGAACTTAAAAAATAAATGCGTTGAATAATTTAATTTCAACTGTATGAAACCTTGAAGTACCTTTGCATGGTTACAGAAATTAGTAGTACACGTTTTATATATATTTATCACTAAAAATATATAGTTGTAAAATTGACTCAATATATTTGTGACATCTGTCAGTTTTAAACATCGGTATGATGGTATGGTGTTAAAAGGAGGTGCGTTGAATGATATGTATGGAATTAGTATTGAATACAAAATATCTAGAGACTTTTAGGGAGAGAAGAGGGAAATTGTGAAATTAATGAGAGAGCTTTAAAATCTTCTGCTTTACTATTATTTAATAGATAAGTATATAAGCCATGGACGATTGATTCATATATCAACCCGTAATGCTAATGCTGAATCTATTGGAAAATAGGGTCAGCTGACTAGCCGAGTGTAAAATCACTCACCCATTAAGATCGTCACGCGTTCAAACCAACAGTTCGGATAAGCCATCAGCTGAAACCCTAACTATATAAATCATACAAGCATCCTCTGTTTGCGTTTTTCCGCCGAGAGCTTCTTCAATCTAGGGTTCGGTCTATTCTCCGTAAAAATGGTATTTCTTTTGCCTCTATATTTTACCGAATGTTTGTTATTTTCATTTCAGTTTTACTGTGTTCGTTTTTATGTTTGCTGCAGTTCTGTCAACAAGTGAACTGGACATTATAAGTATACGAATGTTTATAAATAGCTAATTTTCTTACTTTCAGCAATTATTACCATTCTACGGTGAAGTTACGACTGTAGATCGATTTATCGATGCATATTGCATTCAATAAATCAATAGAAGCAGTCAATAATTTCTAAAAGCTATAACAGCAGCACCTATTCAGATTTCGGATCACACCTCGACTAAATATTGAGATTTAAAAGGTTAATAAGAAATCAATCGGAAGTGATTTCAGCGCCAATTTGTTTCATTATGTTTTTCATGCGTTCAGTTATTGCGTTTCTTGTTTTATTGTAAAAATGGCTTCTGCTAATTGATTACTGACGCCTTTACTTCTGTTTAGACCAAACGCACCAAGAAGGCCGGAATTGTTGGGAAATATGGTATGCACTTTCTTCGATAACTTTTTTTGTACCGAGATTATTAGCACTATAAATACTAATATAATGTTTTATTATCATAGTTCGGTGGTGATTTGGAGGTGGTCATAGTCTGTTCTCAAACACATACAAACACACGTACACACACATACATAGCGCTTATTAGTGTTTAGTGATGATATTCATGCCTCCATGGTAATTTAATGAGTTAGGAAATTTTGGTTAGTTTACTTTTTTTAGTTGGCCTAGTATGCTTACATAAGAAATGGTTTGGTAATTTGAACTTTGAATTGAACAAAACTTGAAGTTGTAATTATATCTTAGTATCTTACAAATGTTACTGCTAGAGTTTTAATTACTAAGGTTCTCCTCCATATGTTGTATGTGTTTTCAAATCAGATCATATATTCAATGCCGAGTACCGGTATTTACTTGTTAAACTTTTGTTTGTCTAGTGCTTTGGTTTTGATGGCAAATCTAGTAGTTATGTGCTTTTATCCAATTTTGCAAAACACAAGCTTCGAGTTCAAAACATTTAAATATTAACAAAACTTATAACAGTGGAGCTATTTTGAAGCCTCTATTGCTTGGAGCTTAGTTGTTAATATTGCAGATACAAATGTTCTTCCTTTTTTGATAGTAGGGAAAAATCAAAACCAAGTCAATACTGCTGAGCGGAGTGCTGTAATTCTACACATGATATTAGTTTAATTCGTAGTAACAGCAATTAAACTATAACACACACACACACATCAGTAACCCCACTTACGCTATTGAGTTGTATACAGTTGTCAATTATATAGATTCGTACTACAACTATTCAAATTATATAGGATGATCATATCTAATAGTTAGTACTTATGCACCAATTAATCAATCGTTACTTATCTCGTGTACTTAAAAGATATACATTGATAGTCTCTCCTCCAAGTTCCTGTAGCTGTCAAAGTAATTTGCTTTTTATTCAAGTGCAGGTACCAGATATGGTGCTAGTTTGAGAAAGCAGATTAAGAAGATGGAAATTAGCCAGCATACCAAATACTTCTGCGATTTCTGTGGGAAGGTATTTCACAGTTACGCCTTTTCTAATCTAAATTGATATCTTTGAATTACTAATACTGAATCAAACCGCAATTATGCAGTATGCGATGAAGAGAAAAGCTGTTGGAATTTGGGGTTGCAAAGGCTGTGGCAAAGTAAAGGCTGGTGGGGCCTACACATTGAAGTAAGATTTTCATCATCCATTCTCCAATTTCTTATGCTTAACCTACATGCAAACTTTATGTTTTTTAATCCAAGATCTCTTTATATTTTTTTTAATGATGATTTATTATAGTCAAATATGGTATAGAAAGATGGTTGGACCTAAGGTGTCTTATGCGCACATCAGTTTTGTCCTGCTTAATATTTTTGGATTTGATTTACGATGATATACTGGAATTTGATTTTAGTTCACATCTTAAAGTTTGAAGAAAAGTTTCTTGCTCGCAGTAGAAAAAAGCAAGTAACTAATGATGTTTTGTGGGCGTTTATTGTGGGCTTTAGCCTCTACGCAAACAAATCTACAAGTCTAAACCATTCCCCAGTATTTAGTTTCTCAAACTATCCTTTTAGGTTACCTGTTTCTATTGCTGTTTACAATTATATATGAATTCCCTCATGTCTTCATCAATGATACTGCCTTTGTCCATTCTTACGATGTTATGTTCTTTAGATGTTTGAGTCTGAATGTTGTTTTGATCATATTTTGATTGTTTGTTTTGCAGCACCGCAAGTGCTGTCACTGTTCGAAGCACGATCAGGAGGTTGAGAGAGCAGACTGAAAGTTAGATTTACTTGTAATATCTTTGGTTTTATCAAGTGGTTGCCTGTTCTGATTTGTAATTGTAGCTGAATTGTGAAACAGTATTTGCTTGTTTGGATTTTGTCTTTTAGCATGATGAGGATACTATTTGGTTTTGGTACTTAACTCAGGCTATGATTATTATTTCTTTACCTTTTTATCTTGTTATGTCTTCTTAATCCGAAGTGTGGTGCCTATTATTAAGCTGCAATTATTAGAATTGATTGTTTGTAATTTTACCCAGCTTAAATGGATATTGTTTCAGAGTAGAAGTAGAATCGGTTGCTTGTTCCATTCCAGATTAGTGTATATTATCATGAAAGCATTCTTAAACAGATTCTTCAGATGTGCTTGCTTAGAAATAATGTTTCTTGTTTAGTATAGTTTTAAATTAATTCACTTGGTAGCACGATAAATTTATCTTTATCCGTTATGAGATGCAGGAAAACTATGTGCACGACACATTATTCTGCTGCTGTAGATTTTGCAGAAAATAGCGTATTTGTTTATATATGACGATGGAAAAAGAATTGAGGTTCATTTCACGTCTGTATATCATTGTACGCCAATAGTAACCGTTTGTTATGTTATTATTTTTATTATTAAAATGAGTAATCCCGTCTAGAAGTAGAGTATCTTTGTATTTTATCGACAAAGCCGTTCTACCTGAAAACCTATATGTCAAAAATTGAGGTTTCAATCTTGGCCTTTGAATTGTTTCGCCCTTCTAATATCCACCCGTTGATTCGGTTTCCACACATCCCGTATCCACTTTTTTTGTCTGGCTAGCCCCTTTCATATTTTATTTCGCATAAACCGCTAACAAGCCTGTATTTTATTCCACTTAAACTGCTAACAAGCTTGGTAGGTAGCGAATCTATTCCATACAATAAAAATAAAATAACAACTCATCTCAAAGGTCTATGATTGGACTCAGAAGGTCTCTGAAAACAAACTTATGGATTGCGCAAGTAGCTAATGCGACCTAAGACCAAATCCCCTACCAAACTAGTCAAAGCAGGTTGAATCGATGCAAAAAACCAAAGAAGGACTTGCAAGTGCAATACGATCCCATAGGGTAGGAACCAAAGAACCCAGTCTAGAACCTGCAGGCAGTCAGAAGTGACCAATGACATCAATACAATTGGCAAGAAAGAACCTGTCTAGAATCCAGAATCCATCTTGTCATCAATACAATTGATGCTGAAAATAACTCCACCAAAAGTTAGTCTAACATACATTTATGTATATAAGCAAAAGTTTATATACATATATGTGTGGCAATAAATAAATTGACGACGCCAAGAGCTAATAGATCTAGCTATCACGGAGAAGTAATAAGGTCGAGTTGTTGCTTATATTAGAAGTGCTAGTTCAATAATCAAGATCGAACCACATCTCCCATTGATATGCTCAATTTTGTTTTGTAAGTATGGATGTTATCTTTTTTTTTTGAATATACTCTAGAAGAATCTGATGGGTTGGTGAACTCCTGAGGGGAATTAAGTTGTGCATGTTCGCTTCAACTAATGACACTTATAATCCTCGGATACTATTTTTTGTAAGAAGTGCGTGCAAGACAGGACTCAAATCTGGATCTGTTATCAGACGTAGGATCAGCAAGATTGGTATGGATGTTACTTTTAACTTTTTCAGGAATTCTCTGAATGAATTCTTATTAGCCTAGGGTTAGCAATCCAGTTGTATGCAAAAAGCGAGGCATAATAAATTAGATTATCAGAAGGGGTGTTAACATTGTTAAACATTCTTTGATTTCTTTCAAACCACATGTACCAAGACAAAATGGTGTACATGGTATCTAATAAAGTCCTACGTTCTTTATCCCGAGAGAATCTTAGAGTATTCAATAATTATTAGTATTAAAATAATTGATGGTCCTGTTAAAGCCAAAAAAATTAAGAGTGCAAAGGAGGATAGGATGGGTTAGGGACATTCGTAGTAAGATGAGAAACGTTTTGAAGATTGGTATAGCAAAACACATGGTTTTTATCTATGTGAATGTTCTTTATCTTCAGACATTCAATTGCGTTTAATTTTTAATGAATGATTAACCATATGCAGTTTACTTTAGATGGGGCATCAACTTTCCAGATATGTTTAAAAACATTTTGTTTAGTCCCTAAGAAATTCAAAAACTTATACATCAAATTTGAGGAGTAAATTTTACTCTTGTCCCTGCATCAAATTTTGAATCCTTTCGTTATCTAAGTTGTGAAGCTCGAGTTTGACACAAAGCGCTCCAAATTGGATTAAGGAGGTGCCTTAGAAGGTTCAGTTGAAAGTTAAGTTCTAATGAAAATCGAAGTGGGTGTTAAAGACCTGAAAAATTAATGCATTTTTGAAGTTACAAATGTCTTAAAACTCTTTGAACTCCACTCTAAGTGGGACTAGTGATAACCAACTATCGTGCCAAAACGAAATATTGTTGCTTGAGTGGACGATGGTGTTAATCCTAAGGTTGAAAACAGTAATATTTTTCAAAATGGATTTCCAGAAGTTGCTTGGGTTAGAAATACAGTAGTGAAGGTTAAAGGTTCGATTGTAGAACTGATAAGAAATCATTTCCTTTCAAATTAATTTTTCACTACTATTACTAGTAAATTTCCAAAGTTGTTTACCTAGAAAAGACATATTTAAGTTATGGAGATATATAACTCCTAACCCCGCTTCTTCTTGGACTTACAGACCGCATCCCAATCAACCATGCATTTAATGCTACTACCAGTTCCACTCCAGAGAAAGTTCCTTCTAATTCTGTCTATTTTTTCTATTACCCGTTTTGGAAAAAGATAAAAGGACATCCAATAGATATGTAAAGCTAATATGACAGAGTTGAGTAGAATGGTTCTGCCAGTTGTGGAGAGGAATCTATTGTTCCAATTGGACAATTTCCTACTGATTTTGTCAATATTATTTGTCAATCTTCCTTTTTAAGTTTAGAAGGCCTAATCATGAACCATAAATAGTCTATAGAAAATTTCATTGTTTTACAATTTAAAGCGTTAACAACTAGGTTCTCCACATTATCTACACCATTAAGAACTAAAATGGAACTCTTATCAAAATTGACTTTAAGCACTGAGAGCATTTCAAAACTATATAACATTAATTTAAGAGCGATAAATTTTCTGTGAAGATGGGAGGTAAAGAGCATGGTGTCATCCGTAAAATGCAGGATTGAAAGGCCATCGCTAGTGATCTCGTTACCTACACTGCCTAGGACCCCATGATTAGAAAAAAGCTTGATAATCCTAGTGAAAACAACCGCCGCTAAGTTGAAAAGTAAAGGCGACAAAGGGTCCTCTTGCCTTAACCCGTGTTTAGATTGAATTTTATTACCTAGGATACCATTAACCAAATGCTAGAGTTTTCAGATTTTAGTATGGACATAATGTAGCGTACCTATCTAGGACTAAAACCCCAAGCCAAAAGAAAATCTTGAAGTAACAACCAGTCAACTGAATCAAAAGCTTTGGAAAATTCAAGTTTTAAAAGAGTCCAGATAATATTATTTTTACAACAATGGTTTATTTTTACAACAATAGTTTATGTTATTGTTTATTATTTTATTGAAATTTAGATTTATCACCTCGTAAGATTTATGTCTCAATTGTTATAAGATCTCAAAAGATTTAGTATTGCTATAAGCTATGCAAAAATAACCAATTAATATCTCAATTAATCCAAGCATAATAGATTTAAAGGGTTCCTCACATCTTAAGAGTGTACATCCACATAGAGGGTTTTTATTAATCATCAAAGTTGCATCTACTTAGAGGGTTTTATGAATCACCAATGAAAGGGTGCAAGAGAATGATTGATCGCCTAATTAACAAATTCTTGCTAGAATTTGACTTGTGTGGAGATTAGAGAAATGAAAAACATTAATGGAGGAGAACCATTGTTATTCCCAAAATAACTAACTCAGAATAAGATCTTAAGGCAGATATGTGGAATGTTCAGAATACCTTCCTCAGTTTGACTTGACGGCGGCAGAACGACTTCAGTCACTTGCGCTGTAGCCGGAGGTATCTGCGGCTGATCTGGATCGTAAGCAGGAACAGCTTGGGGATCGACCGCAGACGAGGATTCGGGCTGGGTTGACACTGGAATTTCAAGACTCGCCCATGATGTTCAACCCCTGAACCCTCTCCTATTTCAAAGTGCTGGGCACCGCCGAGTCTTTCCTTTTCGTGTAGAATCATTGACTCGTGAAGAATCTTCTTTTCATCTTTAGTCAGAATGCGATTCTCGAGTTCGAATTCATCTACAGACTCGCCCAGATGCGCCTCCCTCTCTTCTTCAACCAATCGACCCCAAGCGTTGTATAGATGCGCCGGATAATCATCGAGCCAGGCTAGACCCCTGTGCCTCAGCACATTAGCGTTGTAAAAAACAAGAAGGTCTTCGATTTCAGCCTTTAGCCTGGACTCGGCCGACTTCACTTTCTCCTCAACCTCAGTCTCCACCTTGTGGACTTTAGCCACAGCCGCATCCCGTTCACTCCTGAGCAGGACAGCTTGTTCGCATGCCTCCTGGGCTGCGTTGTTCGCATCATCTTTTTCCTTGGCCATGTCGGCGAATTTGGCCTTGAGTTCATTGAGTTCCTTGACCGCTGCATCCCGCTCGGCGGTGACTGTAGTGTTCTGGTGGCCCATCTCCTCCACCAAGGCAACATGTGTCTGCCTCAACCTCTCCATGGCCACATTCGCTTCATCAGATTTTTTGGTGGCCGCAATTTCAGATTTCCGAGAAGACTCGGCCTCAGCAGTGAGCACTTGAATGATCCGGTCCCTTTGAGCAAGATCGGATTCCATTTTCTCGAGTGCTTTGGCTCGCTCAAAGGCCACCTTAGAAGCTTTCTCTGTAGCCTTTACCCACTCTCTGTACTGGGTGTAAATGTCATGGACATAATCGTGCACGTGCCTTCCACCCATGATGGAATTCTTTTTAAGTGTGGTGGGAAGACATAGCCATCAAAGCAGATATTCGGAAAATCCTTCCTCATCTGAGCCAATTTAAGGGCCCCTTCTCCTGTGGGCTAAACTGGGACCTGCTCTGCAATTATGGAGGCCGTGGTATCGACTCTCTGAAGATGAGTCTCAGATCTAGAAGTATGAGAAGATGGCCTATGACGAGGAGGCTCTGGCGGGTGTGGAACAAGAATAGGGGGTGGAGATGGAAGTCTAGGAGGAGGAGAGCGTGATCTAGACCGATGTCTGTATTCTCTGTCCCTATCACACCCGTACCTATCTTGGTTAGAGTACTCGCGATCGCGATCTCTATCCGAGTCTCTCCTACGGGACTCATAATAAGAAGAAGCCTTTCGGGCCGAGCGAAGATTCCCGAGCATCGATCCTTTCCCAGACATAGTACCTGAAAATGAGAGGTGAAGGAAGAGTTAGAGATTTCCTAAGTTGGACGATTCATAGTTATGAATCATGTAGTGTAGTGAAGTATATGCATGTGCAACCCCCTGACCAACCGGAAATGTCGGCCGCACTCGCAAGCGACCCGCTCAGTTCAAGAGCACTATCAAGCTCCTCCATCCCGGTGTCGTGTTGAGACGACACATAATCCGGAATCGGAATGTCAGCAAGCCCTTCAAAAGGATTCTCTATTGGCGGGGGAGGAGCCTCAGAAATTCTAACCCCCGGAACGGGCAAAGACACAACCACGGATTTTAATCTCATGGATTTAGAACGCTTGTAAGCAACTGCCTTGCCTTTTCTCCTTCCTCCCGAATCCTGGACATCAGAAGAAGGCCCAGTTGGGAGCTCGTTATCGGTAGGCGTTCTCTCCGGATCAACTTCTTCGGCTATTACGACTCCGGGTGCTTTACGCTTCACCTGTTTCTTCGAGACCACTCTAAGTGTCCCTTCCAGCCGTATGCCCTGTCTCCATTCTATCAGCCCGACAGTCCTCAAATTTCTGTCGGTCAGAACCCAATCGGTATGCCTCTCTTCGCCCGGAGCCGCTTGGAGAATCTGAACTAGCTCTCTGAAGTATGCACCGTCAGGTCGAGAGATTGCGGCTGCAAAAGAAGAGAAGTATGTCAATTTGAAGTTGGTTATTAATATCTCGATGATTCAAGAGAAAAATGGCAATGGTTACGTCTAACCAACCACCGCCTAGCAAATCCAGGGGAGCACCGAACGTAGAACCATTCGGTTTTAAAGTAACTTAGCCTTCCCCAGGAGCCCATTACAATGTGACAGTTTCTGACCGCTTCCAAGAAGGTGAAAGAAGGGCTGTCTCCACGGCTCTTGATGTTAAATAAATATCTGATCTTGATCGGCTTTGGTGGTCGAAAGAGGATCTCCATAAACAGAATGAAGGTGTTGTTCAACAAAGCATACCCGTTGGGACGTAGCTGGGATGGAGCTATTCCAAGGAATGATAACATCTCCCTTATATATTGATTGAAGGGAGGAAGTGTCCCCGCTGTGCAAGCGTGACGGTTGAAAGCAGTAAACCCCTCCGGGGGATCATGTGGCCTGTCATTTGGCCCAGGCAGTAACACGTCGTCAAGCGACAAACCGTGCCTTAAACAAATCCGCCCTAGCATATCCTCGAAGATACCCGACGGCACATAATCTTGTGGACTACAAATAAACGAGCACCTAGACGCTCGTCTGGAGCTGGCTCTATAACTTCGGCTTCAATAACCGGTATTTCGATGGCTGGAGGAATTGAACTCGGGAGTTCCTGCTGCTAAGAACTTGAAGGTTCCATGACAAGCTAGCTTATGAAAAATCATTGTTAAATAGACAATAACGCTCGTGCATCCCCCAGTGTAAAGTGCGTGAGTGTGTTGTGCAGTGCGGTGTTGTATGTCATTTAAGAAGTTCTACAGAATTGGAAGAAGCATGTAAACGGCGAGACTTCGGAATTCGGTCGGAAGGACCGTCATCGCTGACCGTCATAACCGTGCCATCCAGTTATTAGCAATCAGTCCAAGTTAAAGTTTATTAAAATTTTGTCAGAATTGCAGTTCCATCGACGAGCTTCGAAGGGAAATCAAATATGCAGTCCAAAGGTCAAAAGTCTAATTATGCCAAAGATAAAGCTCGTCGGAGTTAGATGTTCAGATGCACAAGGTTTTTTCAGTATCATCGAAGTTAGGTTCGTTGTCAATCATCACAAGTTAAAGTTTGAATCGCTCGCTAAGGTTCAAGTTCGAATCGCTGGCTAAGGTTCAAGTTCGAATCGATCGCTCAGGGACACGTTCGTATCGGTCCCAGGGCTACACAGTTCGAATCGATTCAAAGCCCCTAGATCCCAAGCTGCCCACTTTGACTCGATCCAAGGGCTACGCAGTTCGAATCGGTCCAAGGCCTCCACTTCGACTCGATCCAAGGCCGCTGCTTCGACTCGATCCAAAGCCATCCACTTCGACTCGATCGCAGGCCATCGTTTCGAATCGATCAGACGCAACCCCTTCGTATCAATCTACGTATTCAAAGCACTCGATTCGATGCAAAGCTCCACCCCCGATCGATACGAAGGCCTCAGTCTCATCATCTCGAAGCTCCTACTCCAGATCGACGCGAAGCTGAGGCCAAGGAATCTCGATCGATCACGACTCTGGTTGATCTGGCGTTAAAGATCAAGTCTCATCGTTTACACGTTGGATTCGCTTAGGGGATTACTTAAAACTGGCAAGTTAGTTCAAGTGATTAAGGATTTGAACCGGTTCGAAGGTGTTTGTACCAAAATTGGGCACAACACTCTTCAGAAGTTTTTGAAGAGATAAAGTGAAGAAATTAAATGTAAAAAGAGGATTATCTAACAAAAACTCCAATTTTCAGAAATGAGAATAATTTAAATGCACAGAGACACAAGGATTTAGAGTGGTTCGGCGTATCGCCTACGTCCACTATGAAGTTGATAGCTTTATTGATCTTTCTTTGAAGATTACAAGTGAATTCAATGAATTACAGCAGGTAAATATGATTTGCAGCAGTGAATTTTGTTATTGGCAGCAGTAAGGGAGTTCAGATCTGGATCCGGTAGAGTCTGGGCGTTGGAGCATTCAAAGAAGAAGAAGCCCCTTTTCTGTATGCCCCGGGGCTCTATTTATAGGTGTAGGAGGCTGGTATTTCGCTCAGATCTTGGGAGACCCTCTCTGGCACGTGACCAGGCCCGCGTGCCCAAGCCCGTGAAGTTTTGGCCCGATCCGTGATCGATACGAACGGATTTCATATCGATCAAGATTGCGTCCGATGGAGTCGAAATTTGGCGTGGACATTCTTTATATTGTACATAAGCTTCTGTGAAAATTTCATAGCATTTGGACTTGTAGATCATGAGATATGATCAATGCAAGTTGGAGCTTTTCCATCCGCGATCGATACGAACGAATTTCGACTCGGTCAAGACTTGCTCCGATCGAGTCGAAATTTGGCAGGAACATTCTTCATATTGTACTTAAGCTGCTGTGAAAATTTCATAGCATTTGACTTGTAGATCTCGAGATATGATCGATGCAAGTTGGAGTTTTTCCATCCGCGATCGATATGAACGAATTTCGACTCGGTCAAGACTTGCTCCGATCGAGTCGAAATTTGGCAGGAACATTCTTCATGTTGTACTTAAGCTGCTGTGAAAATTTTATAGCATTTGGACTTGTAGATCTCGAGATATGATCGATGCAAGTTGGAGTTTTTCCATCCGCGATCGATACGAACGAATTTCGACTCGGTCAAGACTTGTTCCGATCGAGTCGAAATTTGGCAGAACATTCCTTAGGTCATATTTAATATCCTGTGAAAATTTGGTAGCATTTGGGTTTGTAGATCTCGAGTTATGATCAATGCAAGTTTGGATTTCTCAACCGTGATCGATCAATATCTTGAGCATATGAACTCCGATTGACTTGAAATTCGGAATGTTGGCTCTCATAGCTTTGCTTGTCGTGTCATATCAATTTTAGCTTGATCCAGACTCGGAAAAAATTCGTCGATATCCATAGTGAGCCTGCGTATAACCGATCTCCAAGACGAACTGTCATTGGTTTCTAGTCAAGTTCTTAGTGTCACGGCCTTGCCAAAAGGCGGGATAACAGAAGGCAAGAATGTTTCTTCTCTTTTCTCGAGTTTCTGAGCGATACGAAGGCAAGGCAGGAAAGCAAAAGGTAAAAAGTAAAAAAACGGCTAAGTACAGAGTATTTATATGGATTCGAAAGCAAAAGGGATAACGATTCACATCCCGATGGATTTGAACAAGCTTTTCGACTCCGTCTCCAGTGCATCGATGCGAAGCTCCTCTTCGTAATGATTATCTTCGACTCCATCTCCGGTGCAGCAATACGAGCAACCAGTTCGACTCCATCGATACGAAGCCACACTTCGTATCGATCACCTTCGACTCCGTCTCCTGTGCAGATCGACTCCATCAAATCACGGCTCTCAGAATCCAACTCCATCGATACGAATTGACTGTTCGTATCCAATGACTCTAAATCAATCGATTCGAAGTGCGCAGCAGGGGTTGTTCAGAAGGCATTGAACTCAATCGATACAAACGACCATTTCGGATCCATCAATGCAACGAATACTGATGCAAAAACAATGTTTTAACCTTCTACATCGATTCAAGAGAGGATCGATACGAAGGAGCATTCAAAGACAACCATCGAGCATTGTTACAACGAATTTGACGTCGGTTCAGGAGAGGATCGATACAGAATTCGATATAAAATAAACTGACAACGACTCGTGAACGTACAAATGTCAGCGAGAGTCAGATTAACCTATATGCATATATGACGGACTAATATCCAATATTCCAGATTTCCAAGAATTGAAAACTCATTTGATAATGATTACAACAACAAACAGCTAATCACTAGCATACAACAATCAGTTGCAACAATGCAGGGCACAGTAGTTGACAGTCAACGGTTTACGTTATCAAGAAAATCAGTCGAAGATTGCAGCATTTCAAAGCACATCATGTTTCCACAAGATGTACTTTGGGGGGCAAATGTTATCCCGCCTTTTGGCAAGGCCGTAACACTAAGGAATTGACTAGTGAAACAACGACGGTCCATCCCAGAGATCGGTTATACACAGGCTCACTATGGACATCGATGAATTTTTTCCGAGTCCGGATCGAGCTAAAACTGGTTTGACACGACAAGCGAAGCTATGAGAGCCAACATTCCAAATCTCAAGTCAATCCGAGTTCGTATGTTCAAGTTACGAACGATACAAAAGTGGATGAAAGCCAACTACATTTCAACTCGCTCAGCTCGAATCCATCTGGAAGCCTACTTCGACTCGCTCCACTTCGCGTCCATCAGAAAACCACTGGTCGACTCGCTCCACTTCGAATCCATAGCCTCTATTCGACTTGCTCCGCATCCTTCAGAAAACAACAGTTCGACTCCATCGATACGAAGCCACAGTTCGTATCGACCACCTTCGACCCGTCTCCTATGCAGTTCGTATCCATCGTGGACCTTCTGATCGAATCCATCATGTTGCCAAAGAACGATTCGATCAAAGCAGCGTCAAAGGTAGAGTGATCCAAAGGTTCAAATGCCACGTCAACGAGTCGAGCAGCGACTCGAACAAGACCGAGTCGAACAGCGACACGAACGAAAGCGAGTCGAACAAGAGCGAGTCGAAATAAGGGAGTCGAACGAAACAGCCAACCGAGAATCCCATTTCGTATCGATCATATCTCCTAATCTACAAGTCCAAATGCTATGAAATTTTCACAGAAGACTACGTACATGCTAAAGAATGTCCACGCCAAATTTCGACTCCATTGGATGAAATCTTGATCGATACGAAATCTGTTCGTATCGATCACGGATCGGACCGAAACTTCACGGGCTTGGGCGCGCAGGCCTGGTCACATGCCAGAAAGGGTCTCCCGAGATCTGAGTGAAATATCAGCCTCCTACACCTATAAATAAACCCCCAAAGACAACAGAAAAGGGATTCTTCTTCTTCTTTGAGATCTCCAGCGCCCAGACTCTGCCGGATCCAGATCTAAACTCCGTTGCTGCTGCCAACAACGAAATTCACTGCTGCAAATCACAATTATCTGCTGTAATTCATTGAATTCACTTGTAATCTTCAAAGAAAGATCAATAAAGCTATCAACTTCATAGTGGACGTAGGCGATACGCCGAACCACTCTAAATTCTTGTGTCTCCTTGCATTTTTATTATTCTCATTTCTGAAATTTGGAGTTTTTGTTAGATAATCCTCTTTTTCCATTTAATTTCTTCACTTTATCTCTTCAAAAACTTCCGAAGAGTGTTGTGCCCAATTTTGGTACAAACACTTTTTCGATACGAAATCTGTTCGTATCAATCACGGATCGGACCGAAACTTCACGGGCTTGGGCGCGCGGTCCTGGTCACATGCCAGAAAGGGTCTCCTGAGATCTGAGCGAAATATCATCCTCCTACACCTATAAATAGACCCCCAAAGCCAACAGAAAAGAGGTTCTTCTTCTTCTTTGAGATCTCCAGCGCCCAGACTCTACCGGATCCAGATCTAAACTCTGTTGTTGTTGCCAACAACGAAATTCACTGCTACAAATCACAATTATCTGCTGTAATTCATTGAATTCACTTGTAATCTTCAAAGAAAGATCAATAAAGCTATCAACTTCATAGTGGACGTAGGCGATACGCCGAACCACTCTAAATTCTTGTGTCTCCTTGCATTTTTATTATTCTCATTTCTGAAATTTGGAGTTTTTGTTAGATAATCCTCTTTTTCCATTTAATTTCTTCACTTTATCTCTTCAAAAACTTCCGAAGAGTGTTGTGCCCAATTTTGGTACAAATAACAATCAAGAATAAGTATCCTTTGTCGAGAATCGATGACTTATTTGATTAGTTGTGTGGTGCCAGAGTATTTTCCCAATTGGATTTGACGACAGGTTTCCATCAGTTAAGAGTGGCAGAGGACAGTATTCCGTTGACGACGTTTTAGACTAGGTACGGTTCGTACGAGTGGTTAGTAATGCTATTCGGATTAACGAATGCGTCGGCTTTCTTTGTGCATTTGATGAACCGAATTTTCCGAGAAAACTTGGATATCCTCGTATTGGTATTCATAGATGACATTTTAGTATACTCTAAGGATGAAAGAGAGCATGAAGTTCATCTTAGAATAGTGCTTGAGACGCTGAGGCAGCATCAGCTAAAAGCAAAGTTTTCCAAGTGTCATTTTTGGAAGAAAGAGGTTAAATTTCGTAGTCATGTGGTTTCAGAGAAGGGTTTGTTAGTTGGTCCGAATAAGATCGAAGTTGTTAACACTAGAAGAGACCAGAGACGGTGACTGAGATCAGAAGTTTTCTTGGACTCATGGGCTATTACCGGAGATTCATTAAGGATTTCTCATGGATAGCAGCGATTTTGACTAAGCTAACCAGGAAGGACGTGAAGTTTATTTGGTCTGATAAATGTGATGAAGCATTCCTTAAGTTAAAGCATTTGTTGATCAATGCGCCTGTGTTAGTGGTTCCAGACGGAAAGCAAGGATTAGTAGTGTATACCGATGCATGTGGAACTAGATTAGGGGCTGTGTTGATGTAGAAAGGTAAAGTTATTGCCCACGCTTCACAAAAGCTTAGACCGTATGGAAAGAGATATCATATTCATGATTTAGAGTTGGCGGCGGTGATCTTCGCATTGAAAATATAGAAACATTATCTCTTAGAGGAGAGATTTGAGTTATATACATATCATAAGTCCTTAAGGTATTTATTCTCTTAGAAGGAGTTGAATATGAGACAGTAGAGATGGCTGGAATTTTTAGCGACTTATGATTTTAGTATAGAGTATACATCTAGAAAAGGAAATAAAGTAGCGGATGCTCTTAGTAGAAAACATCATAATGTGGTGTTAGCCATGTTGGCGGAATGTAAAGATCTGGAGGCTTTGACTACTTGTAGTGTTAAGTTAAGATCGATTGCTAGTTCTAGTCATAGCACTGCCATGGTATCATATTTGGAAGTTCGACCCGTATCGATTGAAAGGATTGCTTCTAAGCAGAAAGAAGACCTGTTGTTAGCCGAGAAGATTAGAAGGCTTGAGGTTGAGTTAGAGATTGATGATCTGAAAGATTTTAATCTTGACCAGAGGGGATAATTGAGAAAGAAGGGACGGTTGTGTGATCTGAATGTTGAGGGCTTAAGGAAAGAGGTTCTTAGGGAATGTCATCGATCCAAATTTACGATTCATCCTGGAGGAAACAAGATGTATCAAGACACGAAAAGGAGTTTCTACTGGGAAGGTTTGAAGAAAGATGTTGGCTTATTGGTAAAGCAGTGTGTAAACTGTCATTAGGTAAAAGCCGAACATCAGAAGCCCAGTGGGTTGATTCAACCTTTAGAGATACCAGTTTGGAAATAGGATTCGATATCCATGGACTTTATAGACGGGTTGCCAAGATCGAATCGAGGAAATGAAAGTATATGGGTCATAGTGGACAGGTTGACCAAGAGTGCCCATTTCATTCTAGTTAAGTCAACAAGAACGACGCCTATTTTAGCTAAATTGTTTATGAAGAACATAGTTAGACTGCATGGAATTCCAAGTAGTATAGTCAGTGATAGAGATGCTTTGTTTACTAATGAATTCTGGAAGAGTCTGCAAGATTGGTAGGAACCAAGCTCAAGATGAGTACCGCATATCACCCTCAGACGAATTGGCAGACAGAAAGAGTCAACAAGATACTCGGGGATTTGTTGAGAGCTTATGTGCAAGATTTTGGTGGATCTTGGGAAGATCGCCTACACTTAGTTGAGTTTTCCTATAATAACAGTTATCAGACAAGTATAGGAATGGCGCCTTTCGAAGCCTTATATGGAAGGACATGCAAATCACCAGCATGTTGGTTGGAAACTGGAGACAGATTAGTCTTGGGTCCAAATCTGGTTAGAGAGGCAACATAGAAGATTGAGTTGATCCGAGGTAGGATGAAGGAAGCTCAATCTAGACAAAAGAGTTATGCAGATAAGAGACGTAAGGACCTAGTGTTCTTAGTTGGAGATAGAGTTTTCGTTAATGTATCATCGATGAAGGGTGTGGTACGATTCAGAAAGTCGGGGAAATTGGCACCGAGATATGTTGGTATGTTCCCAGTTACAGAGAGGATCGGAAAGCTCGCATACAGAGTAGAGTTGCCGAGCAGTTTGGCAGGTGTCCATAATGTGTTTCATGTGTCTCATCTTCGTAAGTATGTGCATGATCCAGAGACTAATATTCCCCCGACTTTATTGGAAGACTTAATAGTAGAGTCGGATCTGACCTTTTGTTAGGCAACCAGTTCGGGTTGTAGCGAGGGATGAGAAGAGGTTAGGAAACAAGACAGTCAAGTTGTTGAAAGTTCAGTGGAGCGACAATGAGAAGGATTATACTTGGGAGACAGAATTAGAGATACTTATCTTGATCTGCTGTGAGTGTATGTTCTAGATTTGCGTTAGTAAGGCAGGCTAGTATTGTAGTTAGGAGATGTTATAGATGATTGTTATATTTAGTATTTAGTCCTTACTAAATTTCGAGGATGAAATTCTTTAAGGAGGGGAGCCTGTAGTACCCCTAATTTTAAATAATATTCAGGAGATCTAATTAGATAAATTAAATAGAATAATGTAGAGACTAGAATGATAAGGGGATGGATATTTGAAAAACTAAATAGAGGTCGTGCCTTAATTAAATGAAATTATAAGAATGGATTTATGATATGGTTTTATAAGCTAACTACTCAAGAGAATAAGGCATGGGTATTTTGGGAAATAGCCGTGTACCATAATCCCATAACCCGTAAACCCTTACCTTATTTTCATTCACGTTCTCATAAAAAAAACATAAACTAAGGAGCTACAAGGCCGGCCACAACTCTAGGAGGAAAAAGGGTCAAAATCAACTAAAAGCTAAGGATTCAAGCAAGGAAGAATTAAGCAAGATCAAATCTCAAGTTCCTTATCCAAAACAAGGTAAATAATAATCAAAACCATCTCATTTATGTCTCGACGAACATTTTGATTTCGGGTTTAAGATCTTAAAACCATTTGGATGATTTGAATGATGACATGCTTTGATTATGTGCCATGTTTGATTTAAACAAGTATGTATGAAAAATGTTTGATTCGATTCTATGGTTAAAATCGTGTAAAATGGGTTTCAGATGCCATGAGGATTTAATATGTTATGTAAAACATTATTTTGGAGATGGTTTAAATTTTCATGATTATCCGAGCTATGGGTAATTTATTATGAATTTTGAATGGAAGAAATAGATAATTTGGGTTAAAAATTTATTTCGCCAATTATATAAAGTATTTTGGGTCCAAAATTTATATATGTTAGAAAACATATTGAAAGTGAATTAAGATGATTTTTGGGGAAATTTCCTAAGTGATTTACTATGGAATTAAATTAATTAATTTTAGGGACTTAAATGTTTTAATTGTTTTGTTAAGGGGGAAGGCTTCTTTGCCAAAATATTTTTAATTATTAATGGATGAATTCGGTAGCCTTTTATGAAAAGTTTTTAGTAAAGGATTTGGCAACCAATCACGTTTTGACAAATAAGGCAAGTTAGGTATAAAGGAGTTTCTTTTAAAGGAATAAAATCAGTTTTGCTTCGAGTTACAAGCTTGCCACTTCCATTTGCTTGCTTCTGAAATCATCCCAGATTGCCTTTCGAACTTATTCGAAACCAATACACATGATATCAAATAGATAGTATGTAGTGTATTGGAGAAAGGCAAAAGGGGATGGTATCAAAAGCTAGCTTTCGAAGGGGTTGATGCCATATTAATAGCTTTCGAATCAACCCACTTGCCTCTGTTTTGCTTTCGAAAGAGTTGCCGCTTGTTTTCTAAGAAGCTTTCGAAAGGGTTATAGCTTTCGAAGGGATTGCCACTTACCTTTGTTTTAAAGTAGCTTTGGATTAAGTTAACACGTATTAAGTTTTGAAAAGAAGCTTTCGAAATGGTAGTTGCTTTTGAACCAAGTCGAAACCTAGCTGTCGTCTTCATAACTTTCGAATGGGTTAAAGGCTGCTTTCCTTTATAGCCTTATAACAATGAGTTCAAAAGGTAAGGTTTAGTTTTATTAATATTGAAGCCACTTCCTAATGCTTTCAAAAGGGATCCCTGTAGTTACTTATAATAATCTGGGTATTGGTTCACTGACTTTTGGGTGCTTTACTAAAGATCATATACTGAACTTCTAATGCAAGAAGTGAAAGAAGAATTGGATCAGAGAATTGGAATTCGAAGCATGTGTGTTAAGCAAGATAAGCTGAAAGGTATTGGAAGGGTTATTCAATGTATTTTTAATTCTGTTTTTATGCTAAGTGTATAAAGGCTACACTATCAATCTAAAGCAATTGTATATTCTGAAAGTTTAATGTTGATTGTAATGACATTTGGAATAATAAACAGGCAAGGCTCCCTTAGCCTATTGATTTTCAAAAAAAAAAGGTTTCGAAGACAATGGTTTCAAAAGGTTGTTTCGAAGCTATCCTTTTCCCCAATTATTTTACTTGAAGGTTAATGCTTTAGAAAGGGGTTACTTTCGCTTACGTTCACTTTGACCCAGAAGTTATATTTAAGGTTAAATCCAAAGATTTTGAAAGAGATACTTTCAAATTGTTTCAAAGCTATGCATCTATAAATCCTACTTGGACTAAGAGGTTTTGAAAGATAAGCTTTAATACTTTCGAAAGGGATGTTTTGACTGTTTCGAAAGGCGTATATTTATGTGTTTTGAAAAGAAAATTTGAATACTTTCGAAAGGTATGTTTCTATGGTTTCGACAGAGAGAGTCTAAGGTTTCGAAAGCCTTATTTTTCCAAACAAAGAACCCAATCTCATTTTTAAAGAAGAACCCATGGCAATATGAAAGAGTCTTGGAATGGCATTTAACTTTGGTGTTTTTGAGGAATCTTTCCTTGCTAAAGATAATATGTTAAAGGTATTAACCATATTTCATTTGAAAAATGATTACAAGGAAATTAAACCAGAGATGTTTATGTGATATGTTATGATTGGTTATCATGTGTGCTTCTTCTATAAGCATATTCACTTTATGAGTAACCCACAACTGCATTTTGGGGTATTAAGGGCAGAATAACTAGCTAGGTTGACTTAGTAGTGAATATATATTGAGTTAAATTCTTTGTGAGTAGAATTGCATCCAAGAGGTCAGGTAGACCAGAACATAGGATGTCCAAAGACTGATCAAAGAGTTGTTATTTAAGACAAGTTCATTAATAAACCCATGAAAACTAAGATTGGAAATTGTTATTGGCAGGGGCCGATAGGTTCTTTGTGATCCCATGAAAACTATTTCTGGATCAAGCTATTGACAGAGATCAATCGGTTCATAGTCAACCCATAAAAACTATGACATGCGAGAAGTTATTGGAGAACCCAAATAGGTTCATAGTGAGCCCATGAAAACTATGATTGGATGAAGTTATTGGTCGATACCAATAGGTTCTTAGTGATCCCATGAAAACTATGAAACCAGACAGATAGCCCATAAGCTTTAAACAGGTTATTAGTCAGCCCATGAAAACTAATTGGTTAATAGTGACCCTAGAAAATATAATTGGGACATATATTCAAATGAATGGGGATGGGAAATCCAGAATATATTGCATGTTTGCATATCATCATGATATATTATGTTATGTTATGTTTTAAACATTGTGGATGCAGGTGCACAATATATGGTTATCATAAATTTTGGTTAAGATACTACTGAGGGGAAAACTCATTCTGCTAAGCGGCGTGGTCTCACTGGATATCTATATGGTTCGAGATTGTAGGCTATTATTCACACCAGGCTTTATGTCTGACTCGAGGTTTATGTTTTCCCTTTAAACTCTCAGGTGCTCAATTAATTTTGAGTAGTTTGAGAGTTAAGATTTCCAGGTTCCCCTTTAGACGAACAAGCTTCCGGAGATATGCAGGAGGCAAGCTAGCTAATAGGAGTTCTTTTCTATTCGATTATGCTATGTTTTGGTTGTAATGGTAAAGTTGTTAATTACCTATGTTTAGACTCTGATCATCCAAGAGGGCATCTTCATATGTCACTCTTGGCGTACTTTGTAATAATTATATTTCTCTGAACGTGGTTTACGAAATTGGGATTATGTAATGAATTTGAAATATGATTTGAAGTGGAATGAGAAATTTGTTTTACAATTTTAATTTTTTTTTCATATCCATGTGTTTCTGTTATATCAATATACTTAACATTACTACATTTAGTCACCGAGAATTAATATCTATAGATGATTGCAGCATCCATAGCCGTTAGTTTTGGGCCTCCAAGTGGGGGATGTTACATTTTGTTTGAAAATAAAATTCACTTTAATTTTTATTATACCAAATCCATGAACCCATCCACTCCTCATACTTCCCATTCTTATCCCGTTTTCCCCTTCCATTTAAATCTTCAGCCCTAAATTAATTTAAGCAAATCAAAACGAAAAAAATAAAATTGTAGGTGCTCGAACAATTGAAACAGGAGCGACAACATTGGGGCATTGCGGAGGTGGGGTGGACCTAGGACTGTGCGTATGTTTTGAGTTAGAGGAGTGAGGCTAAGGTTAGTGGCTGAGGCTTGAGCTTATGATTTGGGTGAGTATAACCGTAACTTTCAAGGAGTATATTCTCTATTACAGTAAACTTAATACACTATATTTCAATTAGAGTAACTATATCTCACTTAAACAGTAAAGAAAATTGCTTTTATCTTGAATCCAGATGTTTTAAATCCTTTTATATTATTGTTAATGGCTTGCTTTCCTTTGGTAATTGAATTGCTTGGGATGGTTAATTATTTGTCAATGATTTTTTAAACTGAAACATATGGTTGGATGTATGCATTTGAATTTCTTCAGGCTTGAAAATATTTTTGGATTTTTTTGAATACCCCGATCGAAAAATATTGATGAATAAATATGGTTCTAATTACTTGAGAAAATAAATGAACAATATTTGTTGTTGAATAGCTTGATTTAATCTGAATTGGTTAAGTAGAATGGTTGATTGTTTGATCAATGAGTGTTTAAAATGGATTAAGATTAGTTGAATGGTATACTATATATGTCAATATTGATTGTCCTGGATGATAGAAAAATTAAATTAAACTGAGTAATTTGAATTGTTTATATGAAAAATAGGATATGAATATTTAAACCTAGTATAATATTTAAAAGAATTTCATTTTGAAATCTATTTGAATTTATTTTTGAAAGAAGTTGAAATTGATTTATTTGAAATTATACAAAGAAGGAAGATTTTAAATTGAAATTCTTTCAAAAGAATTTTTGATGGATCATATTACGAGAAAGATTTTCGTATAAAATGATTTTGAGTTATCTTGACACAATAGAATATGAATTTCAACTTTAATTATTTTCAAGTAGAAAATAATGGGATTTCAATTAAAATTGAATTTAAAATCCTAAATGAATATTTTTTTTAGTTTGAAGTAGAAAAGAGTTTTATAAAATAAAGATCGGTTTATTTTAGAAATATTTGAATTTGAATTTAAACCATAATGGTTGAATGGTTTAAATATACAAGCTTTTCTATAAAAGGATTTGTAGAATTATTCAAAATTTTGTTATACATATTTTGTATAAAATAAACGAGAGATATTTTGATAGTATTTTACTATTGAAAATTTCCAATTTGAAAGAAATAAAATATTGATTTTGTGCATTTCCCCATTTGGAAATGGTTTTGATGGTTTTACCATTTAAAAGGGATTATTACTTGTTTTATAATCAGTTTTGATATTGTTTCTTTTGATATCGCTCAAAGATATTGCCCGAGCATGGATCGTAGGGGTTGGATTAAAAGGTTCCTTCAGTGAGTGTCGATTGAAGATGAGCAATTTTATGATTTGTTATGATCTATTATGATGTGCATTCACCTTGTGAGGATATTTATTTAAACTAGATTTGGTGAAACCGTATTTTGAAATCTAGTTTTGATGAAATTATCGAGTGTTTTTGAAATGGTTTCAATAAATGAAAAGTAGCAATTATAAATAAATAAAGAGGAATACTATTTTGCATAATGTTTTGGAAAGGTGTTTGGGATATATCAGATTTGCAAATTGATTTGAGAAATATATTGCAATGATTTGTTTTATACAAATTGGAAAATATTTTGATAAATTATTCGTATATAAAACCAATATTCTGACATCGTTTGTAAAAGGAGACCATTGGTATATGATTTTTGAATATATGAGATTTTTGTAAATATAGTGATTTTGTAGAAGTGATTTGAAAATCCATTTTGAAGTTAGTTTATGGAAATGATTGGAAGAAAATCATTTTTGAAATTTATTTCAAGAGATGTGTTTAATTGTTGAGCTCATATGGAATTATTTATGAGCGTTGACTATAGCGATAAATTTGTAGTGTTATATCTAAACATGTCACACTCATTACGTTATTATTTGAGCACAGTTACACCCACAGCTAGATATCTTCGTGACAACTCCCCAGATCAGACCTAGATTGTTTTACAGGTCAATATTTTGACTATATATGCTTTGTGGGCTGCGATATGGAGTTGGAGCAGACGACAATGGCGAATATTTACTTTGCTTATACCGATATTGAAATGTCATGTACTGGTCGATATGATGTGATGAGTTGTGTGTGTGTGTGTATAAGATATGTATCAGAATTTCAAATATGGTATAATATTCAATTTTTTATTCACTTTGATTCTGTTAGTTGGGATTTTTATTTGCGTCTTTAACACTATATTATTCAATTCTATAACTTGTGTACATTTCCTTGTGTCGAGATGAGATGTGTATAATTTCAGATGTATTTAGGTATTTAAACGTATTCATGTTGACCCAAAGCAGTGTGTACGAGATTGCTCCTTTCGTGTCCATTAATCCAAGCTATCGGACGGTAAACTCCCTTGGATATTCTGGTCACTAGAGCAGGAGCGTCACACCTATAGTTGAAAGAGACGCGGAAGATGATCTTAAGGCTATTTAACACTAGAGGGGGGGTGAATAGTGTTTTAAGAATTTCTTTAAAACTTCTTTGATTTAAATTGAATTAACTAACTTAATGCAAATACACAATCACAGATCAAATCACAGAATCACAAACAAATGCAAATATAAATAAAAAGCAAGTAAAGGAAAGAACACACCAGGAATTTTATACTGGTTCGGTGTTACCCTACATCCAGTCCCGCACAACCCGTACGGCTTTCTATTCAACAATAATCTAGATTACAATCCCTCGATTCCAAGGCAACGAGGTACACCCTCCAGATTCTCAGGTCTTTGGGTAGAACCACTTGATTCACAGGACACAAGTTCACCCGATCGATTTCCAAGGACACGATCACACCTTTATAACCCCACACAAGTTTCTTTGAGTACAAATATATCTATAACTCTGATAAGCACTGAGATTCTTTGGAGAGAGTGGAAGAGAATCAAACTAGAGATATTCTGGTTTGATTCACTTAAGATTTCGGCAGAATATGGATAGGATGATTAGAAAATAAGATAAGAGAGTAAAGAGGAGAGAAAATGAAGAAAGTAGTTACTGGAAAACGTCCATAACAGTCTCTATTTATAGAGAATGAATGGATGTGTCCATTCGAAGAGGTTTAAGCGAATAGACACTTCTTTTGAAAACAACCTTTGCTATAACGGGAAGCATGTCGACATGACATGTAAATAGGATGTCGACATGGTCTAGTAAAAAGTGATGATTTGCTTTACTTTGAAAATGATGATTTAAAACATATGCAACTTTATTCAAATGGACTCTATGTATTTGTAGAAGGTATTTAGAAGTAGAAATACTTATGAATGTATATATGTATATATACTAAAATATATTTAAAATCAAAGTAAATAAACTAAAGTAAATATAATATTAAAATAGATTTTGAGGCTAAAATATCAAGGACAATTTTGAAATCAAAATATAACAAAATGATAAATATGATTTTGAAGCTAAAACATTTTTGGAAATATGAACGAAGGTTTTTCTTTTGAAAAGGAATATTTGAAAATCATTTTATAAAACAAGAGATAATTTTGAAAATCATTTTGAATCAAAATTAGTGGATAACAAAATAGGGCTACTATCCGTTCCACTAGATATTTCGTGAGTTCCATCTCACTAGGGTTCCATCCCTTTAACAAGAACGAAGTGGATTCCATTCCACGAGTAAATTGGATAAAAAGAATGATAGTGCTTTCAAGGAGTTTTAACAAATATCTAACCTAACTATATTATTTGTCTTGAACTCTTGAATATCTTGAATCTCATGAGTCTTCAATCTTAAACTCTTGATCTTTGTCTTCATCAATTTTGTTTTCTTTACTGTACAGTCTTCTTTTGTTGATACCTGCATATAGATTTCCTGCACATATATATTTTATAACACTTCTATAGTTGTTGTCATCAAAACCACTATCCTATGGACTAACATTCTCCCCCTTTTTGATGATGACAACCTTTGTTTATAAAATATTTATATTCTCCTTATAACTCCCCCTAAATCTAATAACTCCCCCTTAATCTATGCCTAACTAACCTATTTTATACTTCTCCCCCTTTGTCATCAACAAAAACTATCTCTAAACTATATAACTCCCCCTTAATGTAATACTCTATGACATGTGATTATAATGATAGTGTTATCATAAATAATCAAGATCTAAAACTAAAAGTTAGTCCTAAACCACTAATTATAAAACTCCCCCTTAAACTAATACTAGAACAAAGTATAGTAAATGAATTGTGAAAGATATTAACTTAATTATACTATAATTATTTAATAAATATGTATAAATATATTTCAGACAATACAATCAACACTCACATCAAAACCAATCATGTCAGATAAGTCAAACAAATCAATCAATTCAAACAAGTCAATCAAGTCAATCAAATCAACCAAAAAACTAATAATCCTATATTATTAGACATTACTACAAACTCCTCCTAAATAAGATACACTTGTTATGTATACATGTATGCAATATGTAGTTTGTAAAGCAGTATGAAGTGTATAACATATGCAATGTAGCATGAGATAATATGCGAAATGAAGTGCGACTTGTGATGCAAATGATTATGATATGCATTGTAATTTATGATGTAATATGCAATGAAATGTGATATGAAATATGATGCATAATGATATGTAATAAAATGATAATGAAGTAAAATAATTTGCACAATGATATGATGATATATATACTATGGTAAGAGATATTCAGACTATAAGATAAACATGAGTGATAAGTAATATCTAGTTGACAAGCATATATATATATATCTGTGTATGTGTGTGTGTATGTGTGTGTCTCTATATGTATGTATGTATACATATATCAAACTATTTATTATAAATCACTTCAACCAAACAAAGGTAAAACACACCAATTACTAAACCTAAGTTAAGGAAACTAATGAATGTGACTGAAATAGTTGTAAAGACAATAGTTTAAAGGTAATAAATGGTATTAAAACTGTAACATAATCGTGAAAGGTAGTAACCAAACTTAATATCAAAATCAAATGCTAAGGAATAAGGACTTATACTATATATGATCAAATATGGTTTTTATAAAGATTAATAGCCTACTTATTTAATTATAATTATTTTAATTACTATAATCCAAACTTCCATGTTCTTAACTTACTAATTAAAACCTTTATATTAAATTTCTATTGACTAAAATATTTAGAAACATGTTTAAACATTTTTTTTAAAGTATCATAATGAAATATTAAAAATAACAAAGATTAAAAAACTAAAATAAACATGTGTTATATTAAAGCCTCTTTCATTTAAATTTTAATTAATTACTAAAGAATATCCAAACATTAATTTTAAATATTCTAATATAAGTTAGAAAATAACTCTAAAAAGAATAGAGAAAAATACTTAGTTTAAATATCATGTTTTTTTTATAATTTAAAATTTCAAACAGAAAAGACAGCATTTACAAAATGCTATAAAAGGTTTTTGCAATGAAATATATTCAAAACATTATAAAATAGAAACTGTAGCTTTTACCAAATGCTGTGTAAAGTTTTTGAAACTCTACGGCGTTTCAAAGCACAGAAATGCTATAAAAACGTATTTGCAGCGTAACAAAAGCAAAGACAGCATTTCAGAAATGCTATCTAAGGTTCTGGGCAAAAATGGTGATTTTTGACCCAATTTTTATAGTAGTTAATATAGTTAAAGTACAAAAAAATTGAATAAAAAATAATGAGAATGCATGTATGTGTAAAGATACTTGGCATTATGCATGTAAAAATGCTTTTATTAAAATGTATGTCACTATCTACTTATATGATAAGTATCATGTGATGTGATGCAATCTTATTAATTGAAGAAATCTATAAATAAAGCCATATTCTAACATTCTAAATTCCTTTTATTAATTTCTTAAAAATATAAAATTAGTATCTTAAAAGAAATATAGTACGAGAAATAAAAACAACATTGGATAAGTTAAAACTACGAATGAGGGTATGCTTTCTTTCTTAATATAGTTGTAATAAATTAGTTGTAGATTTTATTTGAAAGAAAACACATTTTAAAAGATTTTTTAAAAAAAAATTAGACTTGTATAATGATATTTATACTATGGTGTGTCGATATATGGACCAAAATATCAAAATTTATAAAAGTGATAAATTTCTATACCTAACTAAATGCATAGATATATATTTCTAAATGCAACAATAAAGATGAAATAATAGTAAAGCGTACCAATTTTTGCATTCCATCTTTCTAACTTTGTCGTTCCTCCATTGTCGTGATCCACACATTTATATCTTTTCGAATTTGACGACGAAATCTGTTCTATTGCGACGGGCTCGTTTTTCTGATCAGCGCAGTATATTCATTTGCTGAATTTGAAGACCATATGAGAAAGATACGGATGATTTAGTAGATTGACCAACTTGGCGCCAAAACTTTGAATTCGAATTTTGAATGAATGGACACTTCAACCACTATAAATAAGCCCAACGGTCACCACTTTTCATAAAAAATCCTCCTCTTCATCTTCTTCCCGTTTTTCTATATACTATCAAACTTCTAGAAGGCATATCTCCTTCGTTTCTTAACGGAATTGGATGAAACCAGCGGCAAGTCGAAGAGGAAGGCAAGGGCTACGATTTAGTTATAGTTTGGTGTCGAATTTGGATGGTATTGTGATGCAACAGGCCGAACAGTAGATGAAATGTTGAAGATCCCGTACACAGTTTTTCAGTTTTGGATAGCCAACTTCAAACTTTCATATCTCACTCAATTTTGATCAGAATTTGATGATCCACCCATCAAAATGACCATGAGAACAAGAACTACAATCTGAAAAGGAGTGAGAACAAATTATTCAAATCTCTGGATGAATTTTGAAGAATATCTTTGATGGATTTGCCTTCTTTTTCTCTTTGTTCACCAAAACTTCATTTGACCATAACTTGGTCATTTCTTGACGGATTCTCACGAAACCAGTGACATTGCAAAGCAGATAGAGAGAAGTACAGTATCAAATCAAGTTGTAGATGAGAACCCAAAGTTTTGAATTGATCTGGTACCAATTTCTTTGTCGATTTCCATTATATATCCATTTGTACATAACTCTTCTCCTGCAAAACAAGATAACTATTTAAAGAATCAAGTGACTTTTCAAAATAACTAAATATAATTTTAAACAACAATATCATGATGATTCTGTGACATATTCATATGAAAACAGTGTTAATAATTTTTTTTAAAAAAAAATTGCCATTTTAAAAATTTTCAAAATTCAGATTATGAAACTTTTGAAAACCTTGCTCTGATACCAAATGAAAGGGACGCGGAAGATGATCTTAAGGCTATTTAACACTAGAGGGGGGGTGAATAGTGTTTTAAGAATTTCTTTAAAACTTCTTTGATTTAAATTGAATTAACTAACTTAATGCAAATACACAATCACAGATCAAATCACAGAATCACAAACAAATGCAAATATAAATAAAAAGCAAGTAAAGGAAAGAACACACCAGGAATTTTATACTGGTTCGGTGTTACCCTACATCCAGTCCCGCACAACCCGTACGGCTTTCTATTCAACAATAATCTAGATTACAATCCCTCGATTCCAAGGCAACGAGATACACCCTCCAGATTCTCAGGTCTCTGGGTAGAACCACTTGATTCACAGGACACAAGTTCACCCGATCGATTTCCAAGGACACGATCACACCTTTATAACCCCACACAAGTTTCTTTGAGTACAAATATATCTATAACTCTGATAAGCACTGAGATTCTTTGGAGAGAGTGGAAGAGAATCAAACTAGAGATATTCTGGTTTGATTCACTTAAGATTTCGGCAGAATATGGATAGGATGATTAGAAAATAAGATAAGAGAGTAAAGAGGAGAGAAAATGAAGAAAGTAGTTACTGGAAAACGTCCATAACAGTCTCTATTTATAGAGAATGAATGGATGTGTCCATTCGAAGAGGTTTAAGCGAATAGACACTTCTTTTGAAAACAACCTTTGCTATAACGGGAAGCATGTCGACATGACATGTAAATAGGATGTCGACATGGTCTAGTAAAAAGTGATGATTTGCTTTACTTTGAAAATGATGATTTAAAACATATGCAACTTTATTCAAATGGCTCTATGTATTTGTAGAAGGTATTTAGAAGTAGAAATACTTATGAATGTATATATGTATATATACTAAAATATATTTAAAATCAAAGTAAATAAACTAAAGTAAATATAATATTAAAATAGATTTTGAGGCTAAAATATCAAGGACAATTTTGAAATCAAAATATAACAAAATGATAAATATGATTTTGAAGCTAAAACATTTTTGGAAATATGAACGAAGGTTTTTCTTTTGAAAAGGAATATTTGAAAATCATTTTATAAAACAAGAGATAATTTTGAAAATCATTTTGAATCAAAATTAGTGGATAACAAAATAGGGCTACTATCCGTTCCACTAGATATTTCGTGAGTTCCATCTCACTAGGGTTCCATCCCTTTAACAAGAACGAAGTGGATTCCATTCCACGAGTAAATTGGATAAAAAGAATGATAGTGCTTTCAAGGAGTTTTAACAAATATCTAACCTAACTATATTATTTGTCTTGAACTCTTGAATATCTTGAATCTCATGAGTCTTCAATCTTGAACTCTTGATCTTTGTCTTCATCAATTTTGTTTTCTTTACTGTACAGTCTTCTTTTGTTGATACCTGCATATAGATTTCCTGCACATATATATTTTATAACACTTCTATAGTTGTTGTCATCAAAACCACTATCCTATGGACTAACAATAGTGAGTTGCTAGGTTGGATAAAGCTCTTCTGCTCACGCTTTTATAAATACAACCTCAATTCTTCCATATCTTTTGGGCACATTAAGCACTAAGAATAAGATCGATCCTGAACTCAACTGCTCGACAAGGTAGTAAACCCATAACCATCACAAATATATTAGGAAAATCTCTGACTATTGGAATATGCTTTACATCATCTTTTAGAGATTCCATAGCATATAAAGAATAAACGAACTGGCATTAGATGCTTCAAGGGCAATAAGAATTTGATCGGAATGATCAGAATGCTGAAATGTCATCACCCTTTCTACAAAGAATAATCGAGTTTGATAATGCTCGAGCTAATCCATTTCAAGAATAATATCAAAACCCAAAGAATCCATCACAAACAAATCACATAAGAAAGAATACCCAAACATCACATCATAACATCACGACATTTCATTCCTAGAGTAGTAATCCAATTGGTGGGTATTCAACTCTAGGAGAAGTGGCAATAAGAGCAACATCCAGCTCTAACTTCTCCACTAGCTTTCTCGATTCAAACGAATGTGATGCCCATGTATTGAAGAGAAATCTAACACATAACCATGCCATAAGATAGTTCCTTTCAGAACTGAGGCCTGCTTCTCCTTGTCTTGCCTAGATGAGTTCGTATCCTCTAGAGTGAAAACCTTTCCTTGAGTCTGCTTCTTCAGCTTCGTACATTGCCTTGCTATATGACCCAACTCATTGCAGTTGTGACACTTCTTCATTTGACCTTGAATCAAACCTCTACATTCGTTAAGATAGTGGCCTTTATTTTGACATGCATACCACTCCACCAGAGATCCGTCTTAAGTATTTTTCTGAACCTGCTTGTAACACCCCACCACTATACCCGTACTACCAAAGTGTGTTGCTAGGTAATACTATCTGATACTACAGAGAATGAGGCAAAATTGGGTGTTACACATGAATATTCCATTGGACTAACACCGGTACTGAATTAGAAATCATATATTACTCATATATACATACTCGTTATCGGCACAAAACAATAAGCACGTGCATTTCCACGATAGAACAATACGCAATATAAGAAAAATAATAGAGAACATAGAGTCATCAATGCAATGAAAGTATATAGTATGAAATACACACTGGTCCCAAGTGGGTCAATAAAAGAGTCAAAAGCCCAACATCTCTCAGTACATATACATGACAGGTCCAATACGTACAACCCGACAACATATACATACATAAGACCATATAAATACATAATGATACACTACACTACTAATAATCTAGCCTCCAACTAGGCCCGATAATCATAAGCTGGTCTCTTCGTCCCCGAACCTAAAATATATCTGATTGGCCCGAGTATTATATAAATAACACACATGTTAGACTAAGTCTAAAATATGGATGTCAACATATCATAGAAATAAGCATGGTATAATAAATAATACAAAATGGTCTATGAACATATCCAACATAACAACATATCTCAAAACCATGCACATGTATCATCACCCATGTAAAAGTAATGTTAGGCTACAATCTAAATAGTATAGTAACATAACGTGTGAAACGTCCACACTTACAACCATCACCAATATATAAGAAATCATCAAGCACCATATGGCATGCACACATCAACACCCAAATCTCTCAGATAATCATAATGTAGACTTACCCTGGGTCCGTCATACTCATATAAGTGAAACAAACAATCATCCATACAACCAAACATACGACAACAACACACATCAACAAAGAATGGATTATCCTCCTTGGTAACCTCATAATGGGTGGGTACAGGGATTGATCACATTTTGAACACATGGTCTCAAGTATAGTCACAACCAAGATTTTAATTCTCAGATTTCGATCACATTTCATCTCAGAATTTTCATACAAGTTATCTCATACCGGAGGAGATCTTTGACGAGATGAGTGTATCTCGGGTGACATCTCAGATTGACATCTATGGTCTTAATATACATACCAAAAATATCTCGGAGTAATTTATGTGTCTAAAATCAATGTTTTAATTATTTATATAACAACTATAATTTTCAAAGTACAAATAAAAATTGTAACATACTTATTTTTATAGAAAAAAGTATTGAAATTAATGGTTTGAAGAAGAGTGGTAGCTTGATTAATTAATTTATTTAGTAATGATTGAATAATATCCTCTTATTTGAATATAAAAAACAAATGAAGTCTTTTGTTGCGACTCGTCAAGATAAAAAGTAAAAATTATGTTCATAGAGTTGGTAAATTAGTAATTGAATTGAGTAATTTCTTTTAAATGTAACTGAAAATGAAAAAACTATTATGTAAAAGAAAAAAGATATAATTTTAGGTTGGATCTAGGATTGAGATTTTAAACCATTTTTAGGGGAGATTTGAATATTTCGAACGAAACGAGTGCCAGGGGAGATATGAAGGAGATCTGATGTCTGTTTCGTCAAAGTGTGAAAAGGAGATCTCGAAGAAGATCTCGGGCTAGATGTAGGAGATTTAAAACCATGGTCACAACTCATCATCATCTAACTCAAAGGAGGTGTATAAATAATGTTAGTCCATATATCACACATCATAACAAGATGGGAGATTGACAACCACTTGCTTGCTCCAAGAGACTACACACGTGCTCGTCTAGCACTACTCCTACCGACTTGAATTACCTCAACGACCATTGTGACTCGGTATCCATTAGGTGCAAAACTACATTATGCAATGATCATGACCCTGCAAGTGTCTTATGGTAACAAACTGCTGGCCTATATGATACTAAGGCAATAGCACATAGCAATATCATGCAACAATAACACGAAACTATATAACTTGAGGTGCGTCATGGATTTGGGATGCGACCCTGCTATCAGGCCGCTAGGATGGTTCTAGCCTAATCTGTTTTACTCCTTGATAAATAATAGGAGTACACAAAATGATAGACTTTCATATACATCTACAAATAAATAGGCACACAACCATGCTCACTATAGCGAATACCTCCTTAAACACACACACACACACACACACACACATGCAATACCCCAGTACTGCTTCTCCCCATTGGAGTGTCATTTACTCAAAATGAATAACCAAACAAATATCATCCATGATGTTCAATACCACCAAGTGCTACTCACTCGTTTGCTTAGTGTTCATAAACTACACTCGCTTTACATTATAATATCCTATGCAGCGAGTTCAAAGAACAACCGAAGAAATATTACCGAAAGTCCCATAGCAATCGGTATTATAGGTTCGTTTATTCAATATCCTCATCACACAAAAGAGATAATCACACAAAACACACTAATCATTTATATAAAAGAGATTTTATTCTTAGAAAATACATTATGTCTTCCAAAACCCTTTGTATTAGTTAAAAGTGAATAAAATACAATTTCTTTCATTTATTCAAACCTAAGGATTTTAAACATTATAAATAACTTCTAATACTCTTTTCTATATTTTTCAAAACCATAGAAATCTCTTTTATAATCAAATATTACTTTAAAAAAATCATTCCATAATTTTTCTGTAATTAAATACGATTTTCGAATGAATTTATAAACCTCAAAATTAATTCCCTTATTTATAGATTATACATTAAATCTATTCCATATATTCAAAAATCATATAAAACTCTTTTAAAATTAAATAATATTTATTAGTAATCATTCCATACTTTTCTAAAATTATACAAAATTTTTAAATGGACTTTAAAAGTAAAAATTAATTTCTATTTAATAAATTAATTTCTTTTGTAAATAATTAATATTCAATTTAAACAAACCTTTTCCATAAAATGATTTCATATTTAAAATGCATTATATTTTCTCTTCAAGGTAGAAATTTTGTTTTGAATTTTTTTTTTAAAACATGCAAAGGGTTCACTGCTTGGAGCTTTACTGCTTCAGGCCAACACCCACCGATTGACCGCCCACACTAAGGGCTATCGATCAGTTATGACGCTTTCTAGGCATTAAAACCCAGGCCATGAATCATTTTGAGCTCCTTGAGCTCTCTTCTTCCTCGATCATCTTTCTATTAGTATCCCTTACTCAAGCATGAATTCAAGCACCCAATATCAACAAACAAGTGTCCAAACCTAAAGTATTAATTCAATGATGATTTACGATAATGGGTTCAATGCACAACAAAGATATACAAAGAAAACTAAACACCAACAAACAAAGCAATCCCATTCCAAACATATATTTTGTGTGCAAAAGATCACGCACCTTAGCTCTAGCAAGTACAATTCCTCTTCTAGTTCTTCACAGCACACCAAAGCACCTCTTTTCCATTTACTGTAATTTACAACTTGACTTCAACTTAAATAAAACCCAACTTTGACAACTGCTAAAGGTCAAGATCTCTATTGAGAAGCTCATATTTGAATTTCATAAGTTTTGGGATTTTATTTTACTTAATATGAATTAATGAAGAGGAAGGTAAGGTTTATTTTCCTTCTCAGTAAATGAGATTGTGAGTTACGGGAGATGGACAATGGGAAAGAGTGAGCTACGGGACAAATTTTTGCAGGGCTATGGTATACTCTAGAGTTCTTAAGAAAATATATGCACCGTTGTTTCATTTATTTAGGTCTTTTGGGCTACATGGGCCTCAACAAAACATTTTCCATTATTATTTTCTTCATTTTATGCACAGAACAAATTTTCTTCCTCATCAAAATAACTCAATTAGAAATCACATTTTATTTAATAATAATGTGTTACAATATTGTATATTTTTATGAAAATAATTTTCACTTGATTTCCCATTTAAAAACAATAAATTCAAATCACAATATTAGCTCAATTTTAGTAAAAATCATTCATTAACGTTAATTAAATAAAAATTCATTCTTAACCATAATAAATTCAAAAATCTTTTTATTAATCATTAATTAACTTTATAAGATTGTTAAACCATTTTCAATCTATTTTAAAAAAATCATTTCAAGTTCATAAATATCAATTTTAATTCAAAATTACCCAAAATCACCCTTTATTGATAATTCATCACTTCGGAATAATTATCATAGGAATAATTAATTTAATAATCTCCTTAACACATAATTCCTTTCAGCATAAATAATATCACTAATTAAAATGATCTTTTTCCCAAATCTCAACAATAAAATACTTTACAATCAAAAAATTTAGCTTCACAAATACTTCACTATTTAAATCCCAAATAAATTCTATATTTTCAAATCATCATCATTTAAATCCCAAACTATTCTCAATTTAGCATTTAAAACCCACTTAATTAATTAAGTCTCTATTATAAAATTTAACCAATCGCTTCTCAACATCGGGTTGTTACATTGTTCCTTCGGCTTGAATGGATGCTTTCTTTTCTTAAACTTCAAATTCTTCTTCATAACGAACTCCTTCTTTCAAGAAATTGTTAGGTAGACTGTCCACCCAAAGCTAAATCCCGCTCTTGGACTCTTTCAAATCTCAATGTTTTATTGAGAATCTCCTTAAATGGGAATCTTAGCCAAGTAAGAAGCTTGTCTCTCAAATCATCCTTAGCCCAAAAGGAACTTCTTATTCTTTTACAATGGAGTACTAATGAGAGCTAGGCCATACTTTGAAAGTGCATTACATCATTCATGGAATCTTTTACGGACTAGTCTCCTTGCCTTAAATCTATGGACCTCCAAAGTAGTGTAGCTTTTTTGGCTTCGGGAAGAAAATGTGCCTTGTTCTGAAGTAATGTAGCTTTGTCGGCTTCTAGAAGAAAATTCATATTGAAAAGCTCCTTAAACATATGCCATGTGATATCTTCCTTGGTCATCTATGTAGATACCACGTCATACCAGTCTAATGCGCTAGACTACAATTAATGAGATGCCAGCTTTCTCTTATCCTGATCAGATAGGCCTAAATCATTGAAGATTCTTTCATAAGTTCTCAACCAAGAATGCTTACCCATTGCTCCTTCGTTCCTACGGAATAATTTGCCACTAGGCTAGTGCATTTGCTACATGGCTTAGTAAATTCCGATCATGGATTCGAGATCTCCGACTACACCCATGCCTTGCACATGCCTCATGACCTCCATCAACTGCTCCATAGTCAAGAGGACACCTGGATTGCTAGACCCACTGGGTTGACCGTTGGTTTGATCGTTGGATGGATCAGTCGATGCACTTGTTCTAGGTCTACAAAGGCTTGCTATGCTTCCTCCAAATAAATATTCATCTTTATTAAAAGAGATAAAAATAGTATATTCAAATATATACAAACTTCACTAATAAATACGTATCATAATAAAAATATTTATATACTTATACTATCCTAATGTTCATCCTATATAATATCACTTTAACTCGTATAAAGCAATATATGAGTTATTCCTTGACCAGGTAACTTCCTATGTCCCACTCCTTTAAGGCTAAATGTGTTCTCATTCCTGATTTACTCAAACCTTCTCTGATACCAATATATGACACCTTGGTCCAGTGACTAAGCTACCAGAGAGTAATAACTGTCTGATAGCCCAGATCAAAGGACACGACATGAGCGATCTCTCTTGTACATTCTCATGGGCCAACAAGTATATGTTACAATACCTAAATTCATCTGAAATAATATGTATCTCGTCTCGGTAAAGCGATATACACGAGTTGTCAGGACTAAGTAAATTACATATCAAAACATATATATACATAAGCCAGAAATAAAAAAATAATATCAGAATATGCTTTCATAGCGGAAATGAACAAAATAAAGTATATGCATAAAACATGTCAGAGTATATGGACATCTCAAAATAAAGACATATCTGCATGATAGATCATGTCAAAATTGCCCATAATGACATACGTACATACATACTACTAAATTCACTGATTCAACATCATATATCTGACCTAAAAAACAAATTGGATACAACTACGACAACTATCACATCGATATAACCATGATATGCTATAACTGCAACACTACAAATATAGCACACCATCGTTATCTCTCAATCCATCCTCTATACACATCTTAAGGTGGACAAATAACCAAAACTAATCATCTTGTAATACAACCTCAGTTCGACCCGAGTTGTTGAATACATAACTGTAACAACCCAAAATTTGAGCTATAATAATTAATTAACGAATTAATTAAATAATAAAATAAGTTTGTGAAATTGTCATAATCAAGCTACGGAAGTTACACCATTGCGTTCGTGGTAATTTTCTAGTCAATTTCCATATATAGTTTGTCAGAATCCGAGTTAATATGAAAAAGATATGAAAAAAACAAGAATTGAACTAAAAGGAAAAAAAGAGGGTCGGGTCGACCCAGGCTAGAGTAAGGTTGACCCTAGGGTCGACCCTCATACATCTTAGGTCGACCCGCCCAATTCTTTTGACGTTGTTTTGTCCAGTTTTGTTTGAACACGTCATTTTCCAATTTACTTCAATCCTGTGCGTCTGTGCTTCCATCCGACGGTTCCCAGTGAGCCTATGACGTGGTTGCACTAGATTTTATCTTCAAATCCAACGGTCTGAGATCCCTAGGCTACACTATAAATAAGACCCTAGGCCTAGCTATTTTTCTCATTCAGTTTTTCTCCTATTTGGGTTCATTGCTAGAGGCTGGACCCTAAATAGAAAAAATTTCTAAGGAGGACATCTTTTTGATAAAAATATTTTACGCTCTAGAAGTGGATCAAGGAAGACAAAGGACTAGAGCTAAGCACCACAAGTGAGTGTTTAGTAATTATTTTAGATTTTTAAGTAGTTTAAAATAATAGGATTCTCAATAGTTGTAGTTTTTCTGCAATTTTGAGACAATTTGTATATAAGTTATTTACGGCTAGTTTTTAAAGTTCTTTTCAGTCCATTTTATTTAATTATTTTCAACTATTTTATTCAGTTATTTACTGTTATTTGCATTTATTTACATCTGTTTTACGTTAGAATTTAGCCTGTAAATGTTAGTTTCTTTTTATTCCTTTTTTTCATGAATAAATTAAAAAGAATAAAATTCACTAATATGGATTAAAATAGAATAAACACTAAATTTATAGAAATTAGATGTAAAACAAGAAGAACTTTAATAAAAAGTAGATAGACTGAAATAGGCAAATTTGAGACATTTGCAAGCATGTTTATAACTAGTGGTTAAACTAAAATGATAGAAAAGAAGAGTAAAAATTATAACGTAGGTTATAATTCAGCAGAAAGAACAGAAAGGCTTATTTTAAGACTTAGATTAAGTTAATAAGCAAACAGAATAGAAATAACAGAAGAGACTTATTTTAAAGACTTACAATAAGTTAATAAGCAAGAACAGATAGAGGGCTCGTACCAACAACATTCCCTTTCAGACTAGGACTGATGGTCTCACAACAGATTAGGTGAGGCTGGGTAGGACCCTTTCAGACTATGATTGATGGTCTCACAACAGATTAGGTGAAGCTGAGACATAGGGTAAATAAGTGGCCAATAGATATACGCTCAAATCGGAGGATTTGGGCAAGGGGCGCAACTAGATTTTTTTGTTAGGACCCATACCGACAGCATTCCCTTTCAGACTAGGACTGATGGTCTCACAAAATACTTAGATGAGGCTGGGCAGGACCCTTTCAAATTAGGACTGATGGTCTCACAACATATTAGGTGAGGCTGGGCACGCTTATGCTGATTAGGGTAAGTAAGAGGTCACAAGAGGGGGCGACAGTTAGCGTGTACCGGCGATGACCGTGCGTGTGGCACTGATTAGGGTAGATAAGTCGCTACTACATTCCAAGCGCTAAACAGGTGTCTTTTGCTGTAGGATCCATATGATGGGACTAGCTCACAGTGGCACAACAGAGATAGAAGGCCGATCAACAGGTAGAATTAGGATTCAGCCTAATTAAAATAGGATTAGGATTTCAGCCTAATCACAGCAATCTAAGATAAATGCAAACAATCATAATCAAAGCAAACGGTTAAATAGTATTTTATCCCCAGTTTTACCTTTTCTGTATTTTCCTTTTATATTAGAACTGTTGCCTAGTCTATTATCTTTATCTTGCTTAAAAATACTAGTAGTTACTTTCACTCACCAGACTTATAGTCTAACACACTCCTCTATTTTCCCCTTTTCCCGCCCTAGGCCAGCAGAGGCAAGGATAGTAGATTCAGATTTATTGGAGATTCATTCCCGGAGTTCTTCATGTATTCTTCTTCTTTTCAGTTTTCTTTTTGATGTACCGGTACTTATGAGAGGGATGATTATTTTATTGTACTCTGATTTTATGAGACTGAGAGGTATTTTTCATAAGACATGTGTATTTGGTATTTGAGACATGTGATGTTTTTCAGACTTATTTATAAAGTTTTATTTTGAATAATGAGTACCATTTAAATGTTTCCGCTGTTTATATTTATTTGTCTTGTGAATCTTAGTCTCTGTCATGCTTTAGCTATACCTATAACGCACTATATCTTTTAGTGTGCTCCTTTTGGGTATACTAAGGGGTTTAGGGTGTTTCACCATGTATCAGAGCCTAAGGTTACATGATTCCTAAATCTTGTTTAAAAATAAAGTATTTTTCAAAAGTAACCTATCTTTAAAAGTATTTTTCAGAAAGAAACTCTTATTATAGAAATAGTTTTCAAGTATAAAAGAGAGTTTTTATAAAAACCCTCTCAAAGTCCAGTTCAACCTTCTTTCGATTCTTTCGAGCCTAAATTTTCTCTTCTTTGCATAGAATGGCGGACACCCCAAATCTTCTAGAGGGTATTCAAGTCTCTGGCTGGTTCCGTAGATACCTCCAAGCTACGGCACCAGAGGTGCAAGGGCAAGCGCCCAATCCAGCACCAGCGGGTGGAGATCCCATTAATCCACCTTCAGCAGCCAATTTTTCTAAGCTATACAAGGACTTTGCTAATCTAGGAGGCAAGACGTTTTCGGGCATGGAGGATTTCGTGGAGGCACGAGCTTGGCTGAGGAATACAGAGCGGATATTTAAGCTGTTAGGATTGGAGGACCGCCAGAGAGTTCAGCTTGCATCTTGGCAGCTAAAAGGAGAAGCTTCTTATTGGTGGGAGATCATAGAAATAGAAGGTAGAGACATTCGTTGGTTTGGATTCCGAGAAAGGTTTGAGAGGAAGTTCTTGTCACAAGCCGAGGAAAGCATGTAATTGGAAAAGTTCATTAGTCTAAAGCAAGGGAGTCTTTCGGTGAAGGAGTATATAAACTAGTTTAATGAGTTGTCGCGGTTCGGGATGGAGCTTGTTAATACACCACATAAGAAGGCCATGAAGTTTGCTAAGGGTTTGAATCAGTCCCTCCTAGGGTTTTTATTGACGCATGTACCTATGGGAATGACGTATGAGTCACTAGTTGAGATGGCTCTTATGTCAGATGCAGCTAAGGAAGGAGAAGTTAAGGAGGTTCCTAAGTCAGAGAACTCTAAGAAGCAGTGGTGGAAGAATAAAAAGGATAAGGATAGGAAGAAAGGAGGAGGACCTCAAAAGCATATCAAGAAAGGCGAGAAGTGTCATAGTTGTGGATTGGTTGAGCATTACGCAAAGGACCGTAAGAAGGACATGATGAAGGGGAGGTGTTACAACTATTGGCAGCCTGGTCACCTTAGTAGAGCTTGTCCTCAAAGGACGGGGCAGAGAGCAGGCGCACCGACAGCGCAAATAGAGGCTTTGGATGCAGCACCTTCTAGTGGTGGACCGGGTCGAGGTAGGAAAGTCTCTGTAGAAGGTTTGATCTCTATTTTGGATTTTCCTATTCTGACTCTTTTTTATTCTGGAGCATCACATTCTTTCATTTCTAGTTCCTTGGTTGATTGTTTGCACTTAGATATTTCTCTAATAGTAGACCCTATAGTTATTTCAAACCCCATAGGAGGATCGACACATTTATCCATGATTTGTAGGGGTTTGTGAAAGTTTTTATACTAGGCATAGAGTTTGATTGTGACGCCCATGGGATTTTCGGGATATGGGATGATTTTGGGATGGATTGGCTATCCACTTATGGAGCGATATTAGACTGCAAGAGGAGAGTCGTCGGACTAGAGACATGCAGCGGTAGGACTCTTGAGGTTTCTTGCGACCCACAGGGGTTAGTCATATTGAGCTTCCTTTATTCCCTTGATTCATCACTAGGGGAGTTAGATTCCATTCTAGTCGTTAGAGATTTCCCAGACATTTTTTAAGAGGTTAGGGGACTACCCCATAAGAGAGAGATCGACTTTAGGATCTACTTGAATGACAATGCTAAGCCAGTGGTATTGCCAGTGAGACATATGGCTCCTAGGGAGAGGAAGGAGTTAAGTAAGTAGCTTGGTGAGCTATTGGAGAAAGGCTTCATCAGACGGAGCATATCTGAGTGGGGGAGCGCCAGTCGTCTTCGCTACAAAGGTGGATGGTTCCCTTCGACTTTGCGTAGACTTTAGAGAGTTGAATAAGCTCACGTAGAAGAACCGTTACCCACTTCCTAGGATAGACGATCTTTTCGATCAGTTAGTTGGCTCTTCGGTATTTTCTCAGCTTGATTTGGCTATTGGATGTCATCAGCTTAGGGTCGCTGACAATAGCATCGATAAGACAACATTTAGGACACCCAATGGATTCTTTGAGTGGTTGGTTATGCCGTTTGGGCTAACCAACGCCCCAGCCTATTTTGTAGATCTAATGAGCCGTGTTTTTCGAGATGTCCTAAATAAGTTCGTTGTAGTATTTGTGGATGATATTTTGGTGTTTTCCAAGAGTATGGAAGAGCATGCTATTCATCTTGAGGAGGTTCTTCGTACACTTTGTGTTCATTAGTTGAAAGCAAAGTTCTCGAAGTGTCACTTTTGGTGTAAGGAGGTGCGTTTCTTAGGGCATGTAGTCTCAAGAGAAGGTCCAGCTATTGATCCCGCTAAGGTAGTAGCAATGTAAGATTGGAAGGCCCCCAAGAACGCTACCGAAGTTAGAAGCTTCCTAGGTTTAGCTAGCTATTATAGGAAGTTTATCAGAGATTTTGCTAAGATTTCAGCACCGCTTGCTTGCCTCACTAAGAAGAATGCGGCATTCGTGTGGGACGTGGATTGTGAGGATTCCTTCATGATGCTAAAGAGGGCCCTTACTAGTGCACCGGTGTTAGTTTTACCCGATGGAGCTAAGCCTTTTATAGTATACACTGATGCATGTGGGATGGGTCTTGGAGCAGTATTGATGCAAAAAAGGAAGGGTAGTATGTTATGGAAGTAGACAGTTGAGAACTCATGAGAAGAACTACCCCACCCATGATTTGGAGTTAACTGCTATTGTTTTCGCGCTCAAGTCTTGAAGACATTACTTACTAGGAGAGAGGTTCGAGCTTTTCACTGACCATAAATCATTGAAGTACCTGTTCTCACAAAAGGATTTAAACTTGAGGCAGCAGCGTTGGATGGAGTTTCTGGCATCATATGACTTTGAGATAGCCTATACCCCTAGTAAAGGGAATGTAGTTGCAGATGCTTTAAGTAGGAAGAGAGAAACCCTTAGTCCAATGTTCGTGGAGTGGAAAAGCCTAGAGTTTATTTCTACCTTTGATTTTAAGACCTCTACGGATATTACCCCTGGATTATTGGTAGCACTTGAGGTTAAGCCTACCCTCATAGATCAGATTAGCTCAAGGCAGCGAGTGGATTCAGAGCTTATGGATATTCTAGAGAGAATTAGTAGAGGATAAGTCTCTAGACATCTCCCATGCTATTTCATTGATAGTAGAGGGTGGCTAAGGAGAGATGGAAGACTTTGTGTCCCCCGCACTAGTGATTTGATGAGAACTGTTCTAGAAGAAGCACACCATTCACAAATGACTATTTATCCGGGTGGTGATTAGATGTATAGGGATATGAAGAGAGTGTTTTATTAGAGCGGCATGAAGAAGGATGTGGCAGAGTTTGTAGCCAAGTGTCTTGCTTACCAAAGAGTTAAGGCGGAGCAGCAGAAGCCCGGCAGATTGCTTCAACCATTGGATGTACCCGAATGGAAGTGGGATAGTGTTTCGATGGACTTCATAGATGGTTTACCCCGATCTAGGAAGGGGAATACCAGTATTTAGGTGATTGTAGATCGTTTGACTAAGAGCGCCCATTTCATTTCGGTCGAGAGTAAGAGGATGACACCTTATTTGGCATCCTGATATGTTCATGGGATAGTCCGACTTCATGGAGTTCCCTCTAACATAGTGAGCGATAGAGACCCTATCTTTGCTAGCGAGTTTTGGAGAAGATTGCAAGAAGCTTTAGGGACACAACTTAGATTGAGTACGACCAATCACCCTCAGACGGATGGCCAAACGGAAAGAGTTAATAGAGTTCTTGGGGATTTGTTGAGGATGTGCATTCTTGATTTTGGAGGAACTTGGGAGGAGCATCTTCCTTTAGTGGAATTTGCCTATAATAATAGTTTTCAAGCTAGCATTGGGATGACACCTTTTGAAGCTCTTTATGGAAGACCGTGCAAGTCACCGTCGTGTTTTTTGGAGTCTACAGTGAGATTGCTACTTGGTCCCGACAAGGCTAGAGAGACTTCAGAAAAGATTGATTTGATTAGAAGGAGAATGAAGACGGCCCAAGATAGACAGAAATCCTATGCAGATAAGCGGAGAAAGGATATTGAGTTTGAGGTAGGAGACTTGGTTTTCATTAAGGTATCTCCGCTAAAGAAGGTAGTAAGATTTGGATCAAGTGGGAAACTTGCTCCCAGATTCGTAGGACCGTTCCCCATTATGGAAAAAGTAGGGAAGATGTCGTATCAGATAAAGCTACCGGAGAGGCTCATAGGAGTTCATGATGTTTTCCATGTTTCGCACTTGAGAAAGTGCTTACATGATTCAGCAGAGGTAGTGGAACCTAGTCAACTTGAGGAAGTTGAAGTGGAGAGAGAAGCATTGGTTCGTCGCATTCCTACCAAGATCGTTGGGCGTGATATCAAGAAGCTTAAGAATAAGGAAGTACTTTTGGTTAAGGTGCAGTGGGGAGATAGCATTGAAGACACTACGTAGGAGGCTGAAGAGAGAATACCTACCTCTTATCCGTATCTTTTCGATGGTACGTTTTGAATTTCCTATTTTCGTCTTTAGTTTTGAATAGGTTCTTTCCTTTAGTATCCTTTGGGAGGGTAGATCTTAGGATTTAACCTATGGATGGTAGGACTGAATGTAAACATGTTGCCAGAACATGTTATGTATGATGGACGCTAGTGGTTGCAAGTGTTTGCTAGTGGATGCTAATGGACGCATATATATACACTAGGTACTATTATCTCTTAGGGATCGGCCTAACTAGGTCGCTAAAGCATATGCATATAGATGTGTGCGCATTTGCATTTTATTTTTATTTTCCATGGTAGCTATAAATGGATGATTATCATATGATTGTTGGATTTCGATGATGATTATAACATGCATATAGAACTATCAGTTGTCATTAGGGAATTTTCATTCATTTGGATACATGGCACAGACATGATTGCATAAAAAGGAGGTCGACTGAATCAATAAACCGCATAATCTTTTGCAATAGTTAGGGACATTGACAGTACACTATTTGCATACACACATACATACATACATACATACATACATACATACATACATACATACATACATACATACATACATACATACATACACATATCATAAATTGCACTAGAAAACTTAAGGACAATGGATGTAATGGATGGTGGTTGAGTATATGGTTGTAGAATTTGGATGAAAATATTTATTTCATTCTTCTATCCTTGGAGATTTCGGGGACAAAATCCTTTAAGGAGGGGGAAATGTAACAATCCAAAATTTGCGCTATAATAATTAATTAACGAATTAATTAAATATTAAAATAAGTTTGTGAAGTTGTCAGAATCGATCTACGGAAGTTACACCATTGTGTCCGTGGTAATTTTCTGGTCAATTTCCATATATAGTTCCGAGTTAATATGAAAAAGATACGAAATAAACAAGAATTGAATTTAAAAAAGAAGAAGGTCAGGTCGACCCAGACCAAAGCCAGGTCAACCTACAGGTCGACCCAGATAGAGTAAGGTCGACCATCACACATCTTAGGTCGACCCACCCAATTCTTTTGATGTTGTTTTGTCTAGTTTTTTTCGAACACGTCATTTTCCAATTTTCTTCAATCCTGTGTGTCCGTGTTTCCATCCGACGGTTTCCAATGAGCCTATGACGAGGTTGCACCATATTTTATCTTCAAATCCAACGGTTTGAGATCCCTAGACTACACTATAAATAAGACCCTAGGCCTAGCTATTTTTCTCATTTAGATTTTCTTCTATTTGGGTTCATTGCCAGATATGCTATAACTACAACACAACAAGTATAGCACACCATCGTTATCTCTCGATCCATCCTCTATACACATCTTAAGGTGGACAAATAACCAAAACTAATCATCTTGTAATACAACCTCAGTTCGACCCGAGTTGTAGAATACATAACTGTAACAACCCAAAATTTGAGCTATAATAATTAATTAATGAATTAATTAAATAATAAAATAAGTTTGTGAAATTGTCAGAATCAAGCTATGGAAGTTACACCATTGCGTTCGTGGTAATTTTCTAGTTAATTTCCATATATAGTTTGTCAGAATCCGAGTTAATATGAAAAAGATACGAAATAAACAAGAATTGAACTAAAAAGAAAAAAAAAAGAGGGTCGGGTCGACCCAGGCTAGAGTAAGGTTGACCCTAGGGTCGACCCTCATACATCTTAGGTCGACCCACCCAATTCTTTTGACGTTGTTTTGTCCAGTTTTGTTTAAACACGTCATTTTCCAATTTACTTCAATCATGTGCGTCCGTGCTTCCATCCGACGGTTCCCAGTGAGCCTATGACGTGGTTGCACCAGATTTTATCTTCAAATCCAACGGTCTGAGATCCCTAGGCTACACTATAAATAAGACCCTAGGCTTAGCTATTTTTCTCATTTAGATTTTCTTCTATTTGGGTTCATTGCCAGAGGCTGGACCCTAAATAGAAAAAATTTCTAAGGGGAAAATCTTTTTGATAAAAATATTCTACGCTCTAAAAGTGGATCAAGGAAGACCAAAGACTAGAGCAAAGGACCACAGATGAGTGTTTGGTAATTATTTTAGATTTTTAAGTAATTTAAAATAATAGGGTTCTCAATAATTGTAGTTTTTCTGCAATTTTGAGACAATTTCTATATAAGTTATTTACAGCTAGTTTTTAAAGTTCTTTCCAGTCTATTTTATTCAGTTATTTTTATTCAGCTATTTTATTCAGCTATTTACAGGTATTTATAGCTATTTACTGTTATTTACATTTACATCTGTTTTACGTGAGAATTTAGCCTGTAAATGTTAGTTTCTTTTTATTCTTTTTTTTCGCGAATAAATTAAAAAGAATAGAATTAGCTAATATGGATTAAAATAGAATAAAAATTAAATTTATAAAAATTAGATGTAAAACAAGAAGAACTTTAATAAAAAGAAGATAGACTGAAATAAGCAAATTTGAGACATTTGCAAGCATGTTTATAACTAGTGGTTATAACTAAAAAGATAGATAAGAATTAAGAAGAGTAAAAATTATAACGTAGGTTATAATTCAGTAGAAAGAACATAAAGGCTTATTTTAAGACTTAGATTAAGTTAATAAGCAAACAGAACAGAAATAACAAAGAAGGCTTATTTTAAAGACTTACACTAAGTTAATAAGCAAGAACAGATAGAGGGCTCGTACCAACAACATTCTCTTTCAGACTAGGACTGATGGTATCACAACAGATTAGGTGAGGCTGGGCAGGACCCTTTCAGACTAGGACTGATGGTCTCACAACAGATTAGGTGAGGATGGGACGTAGGGTAAATAAGTGGCCAATAGATAGAAGCTCAAATCGGAGGATTTGGGCAAGGGGCGTAACTAGATTTTGTTTATTAGGACCCGTACCAGCAGCACTCCCTTTCAGACTAGGACTGATGGTCTCACAAAACACTTAGGTGAGGCTGGGCAGGATCCTTTCAGACTAGGGCTGATGGTCTCACAACGGATTAGGTGAGGCTGGGCACACTTATGCAGATTAGGGTAAGTAAGAGGTCACAAGAGGGGGCGACAGTTAGCGTGTACCGGCGATGACCGTATGTGCGGCATTGATTAGGGTAGATAAGTCGCTACTGCATTCCAAGCGCTAAACAGGTGCCTTATGCTGTAGGACCCATAAGATGGGACTAGCTCACAGTGGCACAATAGAGATAGAAGGCCGATCAACGGGTAGAATTAGGATTCAGCCTAATTAAAATAGGATTAGGATTTCAGCCTAATCACAACAATCTAAGACAGGTGCAAACAATCATAATCAAAGCAAACAGTTAAACAGTATTTTATCCATAGTTTTACCTTTTCTTTATTTTCCTTTTATACTAGAACTGTTGCCTAGTCTATTATCTTTATCTTGCTTAAAAATACTAGTAGTTACTTTCACTCAGCAGACTTATAGTCTGACCCACTCCTCTATTTTCCCCTTTTACCCCCATAGGCCAGTAGAGGCAAAGATAGTAGATTCAGATTTCTTGGAGATTCATTCCCGGAGTTCTTCATGTATTCTTCTTCTTTTTAGTTTTCTTTTCATTTGGTTTTTGATGTACTAGTACTTATGAGAGGGATGATTATTTTATTGTACTCTGGTTTTATGAGACCGAGAGGTATTTTTCGTTAGACATGTGTATTTGGTATTTGAGACATGTGATGTTTTTCAGACTTATTTATGAAGTTTTATTTTGAATAATGAGTTACCATTTAAATATTTCCTCTATTTATATTTATTTGTCCTGTGAATCTTAGTCTCTGTGATGCTTTAGCTATACCTATAACGCACCATATCTTTTAGTGTGCTCTTTTTGGGTATACTAAGGGGTTTGGGTTGTTTGAATAACAAACCCCAGTCAGGCTAGAATTAGAAGTGAATGTAATGGTGCATATAAAATAACACATGTGTGGTGTCAGGTATACATGAGATATGTCGAATAAACATAAAATATGTCATAACTCTCTAGTCTAAACCTATCCCATATCCCATCGCACAAACAGTATAACACCCATGTCATGGGTCTAATTAGAATGACTTAGGCTGCAACTCTAATCAACTGAGAATCACATCCTATCCACATTTATGAGTTGTAATCTTTATTATTATTAATCATACTGTTTAAGTTAGGAGAAAATAAGTTGTGTCAATCACTTGTGAATCCTATCATGTTTACTATACCAGACTCTGCCTTGAAACCAAGATATCATAACCTGTTTCATCTGCATCTCCATCGATCAGAAGTTGAGAGTGTACCCAAATGATCTATTAGTTGCACCATCATCTCTCGTCCTCGATGGAGCTTACCTCATCATGCTAAATATACCCTCATCTCCATCTCATCATATCATCATCTTCGTCACACAACGCTTGCCCTATGATGTGTCCGTGCAACTGATCATTTGAACTAATGGTAGTGTACCAGATCGCTACGATTTAGGGGTGCAACCGCAAATTTGTTCATCTAGGATGGATACTAGCTTGTTTAGTAACTCTCCTCGTACCGATCACATTATCATCTCAGTTTAGTCAACTATTAACTTTTGGTCTCATTCATGTCATTTATCCCCAAAATGACGTTATTTTCCCATTTTCATATCACGTATATGTGTGTATGTCATGCATATATTTCATATCATTTTAAATATCATAGTATGAGACGTATTGGTTTATCAATTCATGTTCATGTGATTCAATACTTAACATAAATGAGATATAATAAAATCCATCAAAACATAGCAATAAAGTGGCCATCTACATGTTAACTTGTTTATTTCATAACAAGGCATGAATTCATTCATTCTATAGCACCATATTCATTCAACATAACCATCACAACAAAGTAACAAAATCTATAACCATCACAACAAAGCAACAAAGTCCATAGCATAAGGGTCAAATAACTTGTTTATTATATCACATTATAAGGTTTGGTGTTTCATTCATATCAATATACTTGAAATATCAACCTTAGCATCACTTCACATTCATTACTTGACACATAGCTTGTTAATACCTTAGATATTGATTTTAATAACAACAACCATATAAATATAAATACTAATGTTTTGTTAAGTTGTATAGTATATATTGCAGAATATTATATAAGTACACAATGATTAAATTTGAAAGACTGATCAATATAGAGACCAAGAATAAAGATTTAGAGATAATGACTAAGACTCGTGAGTTTAGAGACAGAAGACATGAAGAGTTCAAGACTTTACTATGAGTCATTAGAACAAATTGTTAAAGTCCCTCATAGCATATTCTGATCTTTATCACAAATTTCTGACCTTTGATATTTTAATCAAAATAAATTATTTTAAATTCAAAATATATTTTACAAATATCTTATAAAAGTTTTTATGCATTCGAAGTAGTTAAAAATTATGTTTAAAATAATTTTACAAAAAAATAGATATTTGAAAACTATTTAAAAGAAAAATCATTTTTCAAAAGGAACATGGAATGTCGACATACCCCACCAAGATATGTCGACATAGTGACTGTTGGTTTGTTTTTAAAATTTTGAAAAAAAGTATCTTTTGGACGCACCTCTTCACGAATGGATACTTCTATTCATTCACTATATAAAGAGGAGTCCAAATAAAATTTTCAATTAATTTTCTCACTTTCTTCTTACTCCTTGCTCTCCTGCTCTATTTCTTGAAATCTACTTTCTATATTCTTTGAAATCTACATAGAATCAATCCATACTCTGCTAGATTGATTCTCTACAAACTATCAACTATTTTGGGAGCATTCTCTCTATAAACTCAAAGATCAAACCGCTATCAGAAGGGCTATAGGATATCTTGTATCCTAAGTACAACTGTTTGTATTAAGATATCAATAACTCGACTCTTATTTATTCAGGTGTGCTTGTTGCCCGTTCAAATCAAGTGAGTGTGCTTAGTAGCCCGTCTAAATCTAGTGGGTGATCTTGTTGCCTACTAAATCAAGAGAGTTTACCCCAGACTCGTGGGACAGGAGGGTGTATCTCGTAGCCTTTAAATCAAGATCATATTTTGGTTTGCTTGCTACCTAGTTAAAATAGGGAATGAAAAGATATATGTACAAGAAATTAAACAGGAATGCATGTGTAATACCCCGTAAAATGAACCATAAATAAATGAAGTAAATTGAATTAAATGTGATAAGAGTTCAATATGGAAATTTTACAAAAGTTGGAATTTGACCATGAAAGTTATTTCGTTGCATACATGTGTTAGTCATTGAGATGATGGTTTTGATGACAACAACCTTAGAATAAGATTATAAAATATAAATACTAACATTATAGTTTAGATGTATATGTATATGCATGATTTAACCATGCAGGTACCAAGAATGAAGACTGTACAATATAAAGATTCAAGATATCAAGATTGAAGACTCATGAGTATCAAGATTATCAAGAGTTCAAGATTTCAAGATAAGTATTGAGTCTAGAATTATGTTAAAACTTCACAATAGCACTGAAATCTTCACTCTAATTTTCTTTTGGGATGGAACCCATTTCTATCTTTTTAGTGGCTTACAAACCCACGACAAGTAGCCTACAAACCTACGACAAGTGCCTTACAAACCCACGAACATCCTGGTTTTGTACAAGTTCTCGAGTCCTGATATGATGAGATATTCTGCAGGAAGAAGCTTGCAAAACTACTTCAAAATGATTTTCAAAACTACTTCAGAATGATTTTCAAAACTGCTTTTCAAAATGTTTTAGCCTTAAAAATTATCTTTTCAAATGATTTTCAAAAAGATGTTTTAGCCTTAAATATTCTCTGTTTTTGTTTTTAATAAACTCTTGTTTTAAACTTCGTTTGTTTTAAAAACTATCTTTTAATTATAATATATTTACTTAGATTTAAATATAAAATTATAGTAAAATTATATATATATTATTCTCTATATTTATCTATGTATTTTATCTATAGTCAAATATATTAATAAAGTTTAAAATAGTTTTAATATAAGATAAAGGTTATTTTCAAAGAAAAACAAAATATCAAAATTTCCTTTGGGATGTCGACATGCCCTAGTACCCCATGTCGACATAGTGACAGTTAGATTCAAAAGTTTGAATTTTAAAAGAAGTGTCTATTCACCATAACCTTTCACGAATGGACATGGCTGTTGTTCTTCTATAAATAGGGGTTAGTTTCAACGAATTAATATATAGATTTTCTAGTTTTTCACTTCTCTTCTTCTTCCATATTTTCTTATTCAAAATCCTATCATCACTCTGCCGAAATCAACATTGAATCTAACTAGATCATCTCTGGTTTGATTCTCTATTACTATCTCAACAAGATCCCAGTGCTATTCAGAGTTATAGGCTTCTTTGTATTCTATCTAGCGAGAAAAGGTGTGATTGTAGCCTTGGAAATCAATCAAGCGAGAAAAGGTGTGATTGTAGCCTTGGAAATCAATTGGGTGAACTTGTTGCCCCGGAAATCAAGTATCTCTACCCATAGCATTGTGATTCTGGAGGGTGTACCTCGTAGCCTTGAAACCGAGGGTTGTAATTGTTGAATTGCTTTTGAAAGGAAATCTGTACTTAGTTGTGCGGGACTGGATGTAGGGTAACTCCGAACCAGTATAAAATCCGGTGTGTTCTTTCCTTTACTGCATTTACTTTATTTCTGCATCTGTGTTTGTTTCTGTGATTATATCTGTGTCTGAATATTACATACATTTGTGTTCAAATTAACATAAACTCAAAAAGATTTAGTAATTTCTTATAAACACTATTCACCCCCCAATAGTGTTATTCCTAGCCTTAAGGTCCGTAATCCGCATTCCTCACATTTGGTATCAGAGCAAGGTTTTCAAAAGTTTCATAATCTGAATTTTGAAAAGCTTTCTAAATGGCTACCAACGTTGGTACTATTTCTAACACTAGTTCATTTGCAGAAGGCCAGTCTACTGCCAGACCACCACTTTTTAATGGCAGTAACTATGCATATTGGGCATGTAGGATGAAAATATATTTACAATCTGTAGGATTAGATGCTTGGAATATCACACAAACTGAATATTCTGAACCCACAACTAATTTTGCACAGTGGACCACTGAGCAAAAGACTGTTGCACAAAATAATTCTAAAGCAATGAATATTATGTTTTGTTCACTTGATAGGAATGAATTTAATAGAGTGTCAGTTTGTAAGTCTACATATGAAATTTGGAAAACTTTGCAAGTGACTCACGAAGGAACAAGAAAAGTTAAACAGACCAAAATTTCCATGCTCACAAATCAGTTTCAGTTATTTAAAATGAATACTAATGAGTCTATTTCAGATATGTATAGTCGATTTCAGGATATTGTGCATTCTTTAATATCCTTGGGAAAGGAATTTTCGGAAGAAGATCAAGTCAGAAAAATTTTAAATTCTCTCACTCTAGAAAGGGATCAAAAGACACTTGCAATTGAAGAGGCAAATGACATCGGTATCTTAAAGATAGAAGAATTGATTGGAAATCTAATGTCGTTTGAAGTCCAAATGATCGGGAGAAGAGAAAGCAAAGCATCTGAAAAGAAATCAATGGCATTCAATGCATTAACCGACGGATCAGACTCAAACAGTGATAATGATGAAGAGATAGCATTTATGACCAGGAATTTTCGAAAATTCCTGAAATACAGAAAGTTGAATAACCTCAAGAGAAACAACTATAAGAATTCTGGAAATCAGAATGCAGTGCCAAACAATGTCAAATGTTTCAACTGTGATGAACTAGGCCATATCAAAAGAGACTGTCCGTATCCAGAAAGGCAGAATCCTCCTATAAACAATGAATCAGTAAAGAAACGGAAGCATGCATTTACTGCTACTCTAGATGACTCAGACTCGTCCTTAAGCGATGATGATCAAAAGACAGATAACTCAAGTTTGTGTTTCACGGCAGTTCACGACTTCAACAAATTCAAGGAAACAGACTCAGAAAAAGGTTCACATTTACAATACAATTGATTGAAATTGCATGCTTAGAATTAGATGATTGATTGCTTGATTGATTGATTTTGAATTGGTGTGTTGATTGAATTTTAAATTTATTTTTTATTATTTTATTATTATTATAATTTTATTATAATTTTATTATTATTTTTATCATTTTTAATAATATAATAATATTTTCTGGAATATACTATAATTCTAATAATATTCTAGATATATATATATAGACATTAAAATAATAAGTATATATATATATATTTATTAGAATACTTAGGAAAAATAAATCATAGAAATTCACAGGCATATGTCGACATGGTCCCTACCCTGATGTCGACATAGGTACCAGAATTTGAAATTCAAAATTTGAATTCAAATGGTTGAATTTCCCTCCACCTTTTCACTTCATTCAATACTCTGAAATGGCATCTTTTGACCAAAGAACATGTCTTTCAAAAATCTATTTATTCACTATCTTTTATCACAACTTTTCACTTTCATTTTCAAATTCAAACTCTCTCTTCAAAACTCCAAGCTCTCTACTCTCTACTTTAATGGCTTCTTCAAGCAACCCCTCCACCATGAGACTTTTAAGAAACTTGAAAGAGCAACTCCTCAATAATCCGGAGGCAATAAAAGCATACATCAATTATGCTAACTATGGAAAAGTCCATCCTGGAAAGTTTGCTATTTTTCAAGATTTTGCTTCTTATGAAATTGATACTCTTTTTGCAAACAATCAAATTCTTAGTCTTGTTGATTCTTCTCAAAATGATTTTGTTTGTTACCCAAATCTTGTTAAAATTTTCTATGCAAATCTCAATGGAGAATTTTATGAAGAAAATGATAATGAAATTTGGAGTAGTGTCAAAGGCACTAAAATTGTTTTGAATTGTGATCTTTTGGGTACCATTCTCAATTGCAAAAGCACGGGAATGGATCTTTCTAGTTTTCAAATCGATGAACATGATCGTGAGACATTTCATCATATTTTTGAAGGAGATGAAAACTTTGAATTTAAAAACCGAAACTTTCGTCCTAAAGCAAGAATTGTCAATCTTCTTTTACAACATACTTTGACCCCAAGATCGGGAAATTTTAACAATCCTACTTCAAAAGTGTGCAAAGCACTTTTTGCTATTTTCGGAAATTATGATATCAATTGGGCGCAAGTTATTTTGGATGAACTTCGTCCTAAAAATTTTGAAATGGGAGAAAACACTTTATATCATGGAATTTACCTTACTCGGATTTTCAACTATTTTGAAGTAAATTTCAAAGGAGAAGAATTTATTTCAAGAAAAGTTTTTAATATCTCAAACATTTCTCTCATGAAAATCCCATATGTTTTTCAACCTTATGAGACTCTTGCCGAAAAGGAAGACCGTTTGGCTCATGAAGAAATGGAAGAGGAGGAAGAGGAAGAAGAAGAAGAAAGGGATGAAATGGAAATAGAAGAAGAAGAAGAAGAAGAAGGTGAAACATCCCTAGAAAGTATTGAATATCCCTCCAATCTTACCAACAAAACCCTTCTCAAAAACCAAAAGATTATTGTTGAGAATCAACGAGTTCTTAAAAGGTCCGTTAGTAAGAAGTTGGACAAAATATCATCCAAGATGAACAAGTTTTTCTCCAAAGTCAGCAAGAAACTTGGATTATCTTCATCTTCATCATCCTCTAACTAGTTCTATATTTTCATATCATGTCAAATTAGTTTAAGTTTGTTTTAATTTGAGTGTTTATGTAGTTGTTTATGATTAATCATTGTATCACTTTTCTATGCAATGAAATTGAATTTCCTTTCTGTTATCTAGCTTATCTTATCTCTTGAATAAATGTTAGTATATTATATAAATATATATATACACAATTATTCACAAAATCAAAATTACCATCAAATTTCACTGCCTCATGTCGACATACCCTCTACGACCATGTCGACATGTACTGGTCAGAAATGACACTTCATTTTGAATTTGAATAACTACCATATGTCTATTCATTTCAAATGAATTTCTACACCTATATATACCCATTTCTTCCAGAATTCATTACTGAATATTATTTCTTATCTATTCTATCTCTCATTCTTCTCACAATTTCAAAAATGGCTAGTCTAATTCATAACTTATCCAAGAATCTTGAAGAAACTCTTAATTCATTCAAGAATATTCTCTCGTTCATTCTTCGTAACCAGCGACACTTAGAATTGAGTCAAATGCAGATGATCAAGGAGCAAGAAAGGCATTTCGAGGCAATTTGATGGATGATTTCTTCCGTGCACAAGGATGATAACGAAGCACATCCTCATGTCTCTCTCACAAATGACAATGAAAATTGGGATGCCATCAAAGCAGACCCTATTTTCGGAGAAGAAGGATGGGTGGAAGTTCCTCGTAACGTTTAATTTGATTGCTTTATTTTGATTACTTTGTTTGAATTGATTGCTTTGATTGAAATTGTTTGTTTTGATTGATTTGATTGACACTTGGTGTGGATTGATGAATGTATAAATATACATTGATATATTTATAATCGTTGATTGAATATCATGTCTATAAGTATAGTTATTTCTTAATATACTCTATTATATAGTTTATTAATGCAGGTGCTTGAGTACAAGAATGAGGGGGAGTTATATAGTTTAGAGTTAGTTTGTTTTTGTTGATGACAAAGGGGGATAAATATAAAATAGGAGAGTTAGGCTAGATTAAGGGGGAGTTATTAGGATAGAAGTAATATTTTATAAACAAAGGTTGTCATCATCAAAAATGGGGAGATTATTAGTCCTTGAGATGATGGTTTTGATGACAACAACCTTAGAATAAGATTATAAAATATAAATACTAACATTATAGTTTAGATATATATGTATATGCATGATTTAACCATGCAGATACCAAGAATGAAGACTATATAGTATAGAGATTCAAGACTCATGAGTATCAAGATTATCAAGAGTTCAAGATTTCAAGATAAGTATTGAGTCTAGAATTATGTTAAAACTTCACAATAGCACTGAAATCTTCACCCCATTTTTCTTTTGGGATGGAACCCATTTCTACCATTTTAGTGGCTGAAAAACCCACGACAAGTAGCATACAAACCTACGACAAGTGGCTTACAAACCCACGAACATCCTGGTTTTGTACAAGTTCTCAAGTCCTGATATGATGAGATATTCTGCAGGAAGAAGCTTGCAAAACTACTTTAAAATGTTTTTCAAAACTACTTCAGAATGATTTTCAAAACTGCTTTTCAAAATGTTTTAGCCTTAAAAATTATCTTTTCAAATGATTTTCAAAACGATGTTTTAGCCTTAAATATTCTCTTTTTTTGTTTTCAATAAACTCTTGTATTAAACTTCGTTTGTTTTAAAAACTATCTTTTAATTATAATATACTTACTTAGATTTAAATATAAAATTATAGTAAAATTATATATATATTATTCTCTATATTTATCTATGTATTTTATCCATAGTCAAGTATATTAATAAAGTTTAAAATAGTTTTAATATAAGATAAAGGTTATTTTCAAAGAAAAACAAAATATCAAAATTTCCTTTGGGATGTCGACATGCCCTGGTACCCCATGTCGACATAGTGACAGTTAGATTCAAAAATTTGAATTTCAAAAGAAGTGTCTATTCGCCATAACCTTTCACGAATGGACATGGCTGTTGTTCTTCTATAAATAGGGGTTAGTTTCAATGAATTTATATATAGATTTTCTGGTTTTTCACTTCTCTTCTTCTTCCATATTTTCTTATTCAAAATCCTATCATCACTCTGCCGAAATCAACATTGAATCTAACTAGATCATCTCTGGTTTGATTCTCTATCACTATCTCAACAAGATCCCAATGCTATTCAGAGTTATATGCTTCTTTGTAATCTATCTAGCGAGAAAAGGTGTGATTGTAGCCTTGGAAATCAATTGGGTGAACTTGTTGCCCCGAAAATCAAGTTTCTCTACCCAGAGGATTGTGATTCTGGAGGGTGTACCTCGTAGCCTTGAAACCGAGGGTTGTAATTGTTGAATTGCTTTTGAAAGGAAATCCGTACTTAGTTGTGCGGGACTGGATGTAGGGTAACTCTGAACTAGTATAAAATCCGGTGTGTTCTTTCCTTTACTGCATTTACTTTATTTCTACATCTGTGTTTGTTTCTGTGATTATATCCGTGTCTGAATATTACATACATTTGTGTTCAAATTAACATAAACTCAAAAAGATTTAATAATTTCTTATAAACACTATTCACCCCCCCCCCTCTAGTGTTATTCCTAACCTTAAGATCTGTAATCCGCATTCCTCACAACATGGTGAAATTCTGATCTGTTTTCATATATAATATGCTGAAAATGTAGCTCAAACGAAGAAGTTATGAGCATTTTAAGTTTTCAGATTTAAATTAATTTAGTTGGAATTCAAATACAAACGAGAATTTAAATTTAGGGTTTGAATTTTAAAAATTAGCTTGGGGGCTAAGTAAACGTTAATTAATGTTTAACGTTAAAGTTGATTAGGGGAAAGAAATCAATTAAACGCAACGGAAATAAAAACATTCCCAAAACAAACGCACCGGTCGACCCTTTATTGGGATCGATCGACCCTAGCGATCGACCGGTTGAAGGGGGGCGGTTGACCGGTTGTGCCAGAATAAGGGCAGTGGCGGCAAGGGTTTGAGGGTATGAATGGTTCAAATTTCTTCGCTTTAAACTATTTTCATCCTACGATTCTGGTGCGTTTCAACCCATATAAATAGAACCCTATCATCTCCACTTTTTATTCATATTATTTTGGGGAATACGACGAAATTCTACAATTTCTATCTCTCTAATAAGATTCAGATAAGATTCAGAAACTCCGTAGAGAATTCGGGGAAGAATTCAACTTATTTCTTATTTGTTTCTTCTTCTTCCAATCTATTCTTATCTTATTCTCCTCCAATTATTCTGAATCTAATGAATATATATACCTCTTCCCTATTGTGTGTGTATAAATCAAAAGAGAGATTTTGGAAGAGATTAAAAGGCTAAAAAACCATTTAAGTGAAGCTAAGGCTAATCTGTAAGTGGAAACCTTAGTATTTCTTTTCAGCAATTGTTTAGTGTATTTCTTTCTAGATTTGAATATGTCTTAGGGATTTTGGGATTTCGAAAATATGATAGATAAAATAACCCAAAATTCCTTTTTATTTCAAAATGTCAATTATATGTTAAGATTCTCAATTATTTACAATAATTTGATGGGATTTATTTAGTTTATGAAATTTTTGATAATTTCATAGTTTATTCCACTCTTTCTTCTTCTTTGGGTCAAATTGTGATTCTTCGATAAAATAAGGGGTTTAGATTACGAATTCTATTCGTAGTTTACACCACTTATTCTTATCTATTTCTTTGTAAAAAAGGAGTTGAATATAATTTGAGGTTTAGATTGCATTTCTTATTACTTAGGATATTCCATTGAATTAGTGTAATAAACTGAGTTTTTATTTTATTTACAAGTCTGTTATTGTAGTTTTGGTTATGAATATTTATACCCTGTTTGGGATATTAAAATCCTATGAAATCTTAGGAATTTGAAAAAAAGGACTTGTGATAATATTCGGTTAGAGAATTGACATTTAACGCTGGTTTAGAGCGTAAAATCTGTGTGTTTAGAACTTATTAGACACGAATATTTATTTATCTCTATTTTGCGTAATTAACGTATAATTATTGTGTATATGATGTAGTTAATTAGGAATTTATTTTCACCTATTTCCCCCATTAGGAAGGTAATTGATTGTGAGGCGAACATAAGAGGAAACTCTTATATAGCCTAATTATTATTTTAAGGCATAATAAGGAAGATTCCTTATAAGGCCTAATTTATGAAACAGTGAGATGAGTGTGTGTGGGGGGGGGGGAGTAATTTATGTATGGCTAAGTCATAGGGATGTGAGGTCAATAGAGTTACATGAGGGAAGCATGCCCTTCACTTTGAGGCTACCAGCAGTTGTGTACACTTTACTTGATGTGAGATATCCTTATGATAAATATTTGTAATGATGTGGGTTAGTCCCAAATTCTATAGGGGAAATCTGCCCAGCTAATCTGGCTACCAGTTCCTACGAATGTTGGACTAATATGAGACGTCATTAAGAGTATGGGCCATAAGACGAAGGGCCTGCTTCGGGGTCTTGAGGTATTAAGTGGTTGGACCGGCCTCTTTTCCCCAGATGAAGTATTAAATAGCCAAGGGGTTACGTTAGGTGGTATCTCAATAAGGGGTCCACTTTTGAAAATAGTATTAAATGATGGGGTTTGCCTCAATTAAGGTATTAAATGACTAGAGTCTGCCTATTTTCCACAAGGAAGTATTAAGTGACCTAAGAGATTCCATATGATGTCAGCTAGATAGTACCATTGAGAAGCACGTCTTGAAAATAAGTATTAAATAATGGGGTCTTACTTAATTAAGGTATCAAATGACACCAATTTGCCTATTTTTCAATTAAAGGTATTAAGTGACTTGGGTACCGTCTCTCGCATTATTAGCTATTTATGACATATGATTGAGATATTAGATTCTAGAAACCTGCTTCTGGAATGGAAGGTATTAAGTGGTTAGACCCGCCTCCTTTTCCTTATAAAGAAGTATTAAATGATTAATGATCTATTTTCGTAGACATATTCTTATTTTGAGATATACCGCCCAAGTACTGAAAAGATAAGACTCGAGGTTTTTATTCACTGGACATTATTATTCTGACTCCCTCCTCATTACAACACAGGTTGAAGATGTTGATGGAAAAGGTGATGCTAGGAGACCAAGGTGGTGGACTTGTAATAGTATTTACCATTTTTATTTGCTTTCATATGTACCCATGTTTTCAGACTATTGTTGTAACTTACCTTATTACGATTTGATGGTAACTTGTATTTTGACATATTATGAATTTGAAATAAATGGGTACATTTTACTATTATATTTTGTTTCATCCGCTGTGAGTTCTGAAAGATTAGTTATGGCTCTGTAATGTTATTTCTTTTTACTACCAACAACTTACTTTAGAATGGATCTAAGTTTCAATAGGCCTTTTTACTACCAACAACTTACTTTAGAACGGAAGATCACCCATTCGTGGAATGCTCGAATGGTTTAACCAATATCTTAGGACTGTCGAGCAAATTCTTATTCCTCTAACTACACCGGTAGCACCCACTGCCCCTCCCGCTGCTGCAGCACCACATCCTATCAACTTTCCTAAGTTATGTAAGGACTTTCTCAATATAGGAGGGAAGACATACTCTGAAACTGAAGGATATTCGAAAGCTAAAGCTTGGATAGTAACTACGAGAAGGTATTTAGAGAGCTTGGTTGGGATAATCAGCTAAGAAGAAGAATAACAGCTTGGCACCTCAGGGTAGAAGCCTTGAATTGGTGGAACTTTATGACTGCTGAGCACCCTATAAGGATATTCTCTTGGGATGAATTCAAGGACCAATTTGAGATGAGATTTATATCTAGAGCAGAGGTTAACTTGCAATTGGAAAAGTTCATTCAACTGAGACATGGAGATTCTACCCTTAAGGAGTACATAACTAAGTTTACCGAATTAGCTAAATTCGAGATGAGCCTAATAGACACACCTATGAAAAAGGCCATGAAGTTCGTGAAGGGCTTAAATTCCCCGCTAAGAGAAATGTTGTCGGTCCAAGTACCTATTGGGGCCACGTATGAGATATTGGTAGAAATGGCAATGCTGCACGTGGCCAATGAGAAAGATAAGGGAATAGATAAGGAGAAGTCTACACCGACCCAAAAGCAAGGAGGGTCCAAGATGGGGAGCTTTTGGGCCAACAAGAAGTCGAAGGGGAAGTTTAAGAAGGACGAGAAGGTGTGTAAGAAATGCTAAAGAAAGGGTCATGAAGCTAAAGATTGTAGGGTGAGTCTAATGAAAGAAGCCTTTAAAGGTAGGTGCTTTAACTGCCACGAGGAAGGGCATCACAAGAATCGATGTCCTAAGATGGCTAAGGAAGGATCAAGTGGAAATGCCTACGTTATTGAAGCCATCCCTATTGCTAGTATGACACCAAGAGACCAAGGAAAAGCAGCTTTAGATAGTACAACTCTTATTTTTGGGGTTACTATTCGTACCCTATTTGATTCAGGGGCATCATATTCCTTTATAGCTAAGGATGTAGTGAATACCTTAAACCTTCAAACCCAGATGGTCAACAGCCTAATAGAGGTTTCCAATCCCATTGGGGGTTTAACTTATCTTTGTCTTATTTGCAAAGACCCAGTGTTAGACATATGCGAAGTTGATTTCATATATACTGCGTACGTTCTAAATTTCGAGGGGTATGGGTTTATCTTGGGTTTGGATTGGTTGTCATATTATGGAGCCATTCTTGACTGTGATAAGAGGATAGTACGATTAAGGAATTTTGGAGGTCGTGACCTAGAAGTTCTTTGTACACCCAAATCTTTAGTTGAGTTAAGCCATTTATACTCACTAAATCTATATGTTATTAGAGAGCCATCATCTGTACCTGTAGTTTGTGAATTTCTTGATGTCTTCGAGGAGGTCTCGGGTCTCCCACCCTATATGGAGATTGAGTTCCGAATCGATTTGGAGAAGGACGCAAGGCCTGTCACTCTGCCTTTGAGATATATGGCCCCTAAAGAAAGAAGGGAATTGGATAAGCAAATCTCAGAGCTATTGAATAAAGGACTCATCCGTAGGAGTATTTCTGAGGGGGAGCCCCTATTGTTTTTTCTACTAAAGCAGGCGATTCTTTGAGATTTTACATCGATTTCAGAGAGTTGACAAAGAAGATAAGTACCCTCTACTTAGAATAGATGGCTTCTTCGACCAACTTGCAGGGGCTAAAGTCTTTTCCCAATTAAACCTAGCAACTAGATTCCATCAGTTGAGGATTGTAGAGGAAAGCAAACCGAAGACCGCATTCCGTACTCCAGATGGGCCCTATGAGTGGGAAGTAATGCTTTTTGGACTGATGAATGCCCCAACATACTTTGTGGATTTGATGAGTAGTATTTACAGGGAAACTCAATAAATTTGTCTTGGTGTTTGTTGATGATATCTTGGTTTTCTCCAAAGGCAAGAAGGAGCATGAGGACCACCTTAGGGAGGTACTAGAGACCTTGAGAAGAAAGCAACTCAAAGCCAAGTTTTCTAAATGCCACTTTTGAAAAAAATGAAGTTAGGTTCCTTGGGCATATTGTTTCGGACTAAGGATTGGTTGTAGACCCTGCTAAAGTGGAAGCTATCCAATGATGGAATACTCCTAGTAATGCATCAGAGGTTAGGAGTTTTGTACAGTTAATAGGCTACTATAGGAAGTTCATCAAGAACTTTGCACAAATAGCAGCCCCGTTAAGACTACTAAGAAGAATCTAGTTTTTGTTTGGGATGATATATGCACCATGGTATTTGATAAGCTTAAGGAGTCATTAACTAGTGCACCTGTTCTCACTATTCTAGATGGAACAAGCCATTTACGGTTTTCACAGATGCATGTGGCACATGATCATGGACAGTTCTTATGCAAATAGGAAAGGTAGTTGCCTATGCTAGTAGACAACCGAAGGACCATGAGAAGAGGTATCCGGTGCATGATTTAGAATCGACAACCATTGTTTTTTCCTTAAAGATGTGGAGGCCTAATCTTTTGGAGGAAAGGTTTGAGTTATTCGCTGATCATAAATCACTCAAATACCTATTTTCCCAAAAAGATTTGAATCTTAGGCAGCAGAGGTAGATGAAGTAGGTAGCATCCTTTCACTTTAGTATTCAATATACCCCTGGAAAAGGGAGTGTAATTGCCGACGCCCTTAGTCGGAGACATGCTACCTTAGGTTCTATATATGAATGAAGACAGTTGGATTTTATCTTGAATTTTAACCTCCAACCGTCAACAAAACCCATCCAAGGTTTTCTAGCAGTTATGGAGATTAGACCGGCCTTGATGGATCGTATATGGCATGAGCAAGTGAAGGATGAGGAGTTATTAGAGATTTTGGAAATATTGAGAAAAAGAGAGCATTTTCCCCATGCTGTGAGGTATTCAGTTGATGAGAAGCGATGTTTAAGAAGAGATGGACGTCTTTGTGTTCCAATGATTGATGATTTGATAAGAGATGTGCTTATGGAGTGTCACCACTCAAGGATGACCATTCATCCCGGAGGAGATAAGATGTACAAGGACATGAAGAGAATTTTCTTTTGGAATGGAATGAAAAGAAGAGTAGCTGAGTTTGTTGCTAGGTGTTTGACATGTCAGAAAATAAAAGTTGGGTAAGGGAAGCCTGGTGGATGATTATTACCTTTGGAAATTCCGACTTGGAAGTGGAAACATATTTCAATGGATTTTGTCGAAGGATTGCCTAAAAGTCAAAGGGCAATGAGGCTATTTGGGTTGTTGTAGACAGACTTACTAAGATTGCTCATTTTGTTCCGATTACAAGAATAGGACTAGCACCTCTCTCGCATAGATTTATACTAAGGAGGTAGTTCGTCTATATGGAATTCCTCTAAGCATAGTCAGTGATAGGGACCCCTTGTTCACTAACGAGTTTTGGAGGAGCCTACAAACAGCTTTGGGAACTTCTTTGAATCTTAGCACGGCATATCACCCACAAACTAACAACAAACAGAGAGGGTGAATAGGATTTTGTAAAAGAGAAGATGAATATAATATGATATTTTGATTGCAATTCTTATTGTTTAGGATATTCCATTGAATTTGTGTAATAAATTGAGTTTCTATTTTATTTACAAGTCTGTTATTGCAGTTTTGGTTATGAATATTTATTTCCTGTTTAGGATATTAGAATCCCATGAAATCTTGGAAATTTCAAGAAAAAGGACTTGTAATAATATTTGATTAGGAAATTGATATTTAACGCTAGTTTAGAGCATACAATCCATGCGTTTAGAACTTATTAGGTGTGAATATTTATTTATCTCTATTTTGCGTAATTAATGTATAATTATTGCGTATATGACGTAGTTAATTAGGCATTTATTTTCATTTATTTCCCCTATTAGGAGGTAATTGATTGTGAGGCGAAAATAAGAGGAAACTCTTATGTAGCCTAATTATTATTTTAAGGCGTAATAAGGAAGATTCCCTATAAGGACTTATTTATGAAATAGTGAGATGAGTGTATATATATATATATGGAGAGTAATTGATGTATGACTAAGTTATAGGGATGCGAGGTCAATAAAGTTACATGACGGAAGTCTGCCCTTCACTTTGAGGCTACCAGTAGTTGTGTACACTTTAGCTGATGTGAGATATCCTTATGATAAACTTTTATACTGACACGAGTTTGGTCCCAAATTCTATAGGGAAAATCTACCCGGGAAATCTGAATACCATTTCTTACGAATAGTTGGACTAATGTGAGACGTCATTATGAGTCTAAGCCATAAGACGAAGGGCCTGCTTTGGGGTCTTAAGGTATTAAGTGGTTGGACCCGCCTCTTTTCCTCAAATGAAGTATTAAATGACCAAGGGGTTACGTTAGGTGACATCTCAATGAGGGGGTCTGCTTATGGAAATAGGTATTAAATGATGGGGTTTGTCTTAATCAAGGTATCAAACGACCAGAGTCTGCCTATTTTCCAAAATGAAGTATTAAGCGGCCTAAGAGATTCCATATGATGTCAGCTATATAGTACCACTGAGGAGCATGCCTTGGAAATATGTATTAAATGATGGGGTTTGCCTTAATTAAGGTATTAAATGACCAGAGTCTTCCTATTTTCCAATAAAAGGTATCAAGTGGCTTGGGTACCATCTCTCACATTATTAGCTGTTTATGACGTATGATTGGGATATGAGATTCTAGAAACCTGCTTCTAGAATGGAAGGTATTAAGCGGTTGGACCCGCTTCCTTTTCCTTATAAAGAGTATTAAATGGTTCAATGGTCTATTTTCGTAGACATATTCTTATTTTGGGATATACTGTCCAAGTACTAAAAAGGTAAGGCTCGAGGTTTTTATTCACCAGACATTGTTGTTTTGACTCCCTCCCCATTACAACATAGGTTGAAGACGTTGATGGAAAATGTGACGCTTGGAGATGAAGGTGGTGGACTTACGACAATATTTACCATTTTTATTTGCTTTCATATGTACCCATGTTTTCAGACTATTGTTGTAACTTACCTTGTTACTGTTTGATGGTATCTTGTATTTTGACATTGTTATGAATTTGAAATAACAAGTACATTTTACTATTATATTTTGTTCCATCCGCTGTGAGTTCTTAAAGTTTAGCTATGTCTCTATAATGTTATTTCTTTTTACTGCCAACAACTTACCTTAGAATGGATCTAAGTTTCGATGTGCCTTTTCTGAACCAGTATAAAACTTCTGGTATCATCTCTCTAACTCATTACTTTACTTTTACCGCATTTATTTATATCCGTGATTGCCTGTTAATATAGCATGCACGTCAAAAATCATATAGCATGCATGTCAAAAACATGATATTATGCTCATTTATTTTCCAAGTTGAAGCTAGAAACTCTTTTATTTTGCATCATGCAACCAAAACCCAAGCTATATACCAGGACGTGAGATTATCCACTAATTAAAATCCAAATTTCAGCACAAACAAATGATATTAAGTGGTTAGAGATAGTTAGAAGCTTGTTGCCTTGAGTTTTAGACTCAAAATTAGCCAGAAATTAGTTAGTTTAATGAAGCCCTAGCGCCTTGTTGTCGTTGTTAAATATTTTTGAAGTCTTATTAGGTTAGAAACAAAACGAGGGTATAGAGAGAAAACCTCTCTTGGCTGGCTTATGCATTTGAAGTGAGTACTAGGCCCTAAAATATACCTATTTTAAATAAAATAAATTGCATTATCTTTATTTGTATTATGTTACAAACTTTTTTTTCCATCATTTTCATTTAATTTACCAGCTATAAAATTTTCCTAGTCACAAAAATACTTTTGTCAAATTTATTCTTACTCAAAATAATTTTTCAATTGGTACAATATCGTTTTTAATACTTACAACATTTTTAAAATATTTATTTATCCAATGACAACAATTATAATTTCACTATTATCTTTTATTCTCCAAATACAAAATCTAACTATGTTTTAGATTCACAAAACACATTTTAACTTTCAACTTGTAATTTTAAATCAGTATTTCAAAATTCCATTTTCTTCATCAAAAATCCTAATTTAATCTCAAAAATACATTTATATTGTATTTATTTTATTATGGTCTCCATATCTCCTTTCCTTGTATACACGAATTAATTTGCTTTTTTAAGAATTTATTAGCATACTTTAATAAATATGCCTCCTCGTGATTTCCTTATTGTTCTTACTTCTTTAATAGCTTCTTCCAATTTGATAGCATCTCTTCCCATATATTCAATAGCTACTTGTTTAGAGGCTGGATGGAGCTTTTTCGACTTGATAGATCTTCTATATCTTCGATATCACATTTATATCTTTAATTCTTCTGCATCTTCGATAGCATCTTATAACGAATTTCCATGGAATTTTAATTTCAACCATGCACTTGAATGTATTTCCTTAAACCTATTTTGTTTTACTTAGTACCAAGCTAGAATATTATAACTTAAACAACGAGAGCGATATAAAGATTTGGTGTTGGGATAGCTGGAAAATTTACACCTTAAAATCGGTTCATAAGTTTTAAATTTATCAACACCGAATCAAACATTTTCAAATTTATTTGGAAAGTGAATGCTCTACCCAAAACAAAGCTGCATATGTGGTTGATATTACATAAGAAATTAAATGCAAATAAATTTCTAAAAAAAAGAATTTGCTTAAGATAAAAAATGTGTTTTCTTACAATTTAGGCATGGAAAACGCAACTCACCTATATTATCCTACATTACAACTGCCACTTAAATAATTATGTACTTATAAACACTCTTTACATTTTTAACTTTGATGTGATCAACCCTAATTTCACCCCTGATTTCTATCGGAGTAACTTTAGAGTCTAATAAGCCTAAGGTTATAGAATTCTACTTGACACTATCTTCACTATGACTTCTTGGTATCAATGGTTTGAAAGAAACAAAAAAATGTTCAATAATGTTAATATTCCTTTTGATAATCCGATTTATGCCATTGCGCTTTTCTGTTATAATTGGATTGCAAATAGCAGCTATGAATAGGGCAAAAATGTTCCATTTAGGGAATATTTTAACATAGTAAAAAGTCATATTGATACCATGGAGGTAAAAATTGTCTTTAACAATAGAAAAAAACAATATGACCCGAAGCACGAACCTAGTTGACACCTTTATTGATAATTGTTCGAAGTTTTACTTTTAATTGAAAACTAATTCCATTTTGCAATTTGAATTCCTTTTCTTTTCTCACATAAATTTTTAGATTTTCTCACATACATATGTATATAAACATTCTTATATACATATACATGTGATGGTCTCACTTCTCTTTTAAGTTTTTTCTTCAGTTTTTGGTTTACTATAGATTGGATTGCTTATGATAAGGCTTTATCGTGAATTGGTTTGTTAACGTTGGATTGTTGTTATTATCTATCTACCGATGGCTCTTGTCGATAATTGTCAAGTTACTTGACATTCCATGGATGATATAATTTTTTGGACTCACAACTTCAACGATTTATTTATTATTATTATTATTATTATTATTATTTATGTTTGATATGATCATCTCTTCTTGTTTACCTCTTGTTTACCGCATATTTAGGTTTCATTCCTTCCTCTTAGCACCTAATTATGGACCTTAGTTAGTAGGATGTGGTTGGTCTATTTCGTTTTCTTTTAGGGGGTTCTGCTACCTGCCGGGGTTCTCAAAAAATTACTTTTGGAATCATAGTCTAAACCATATATTTGAGAAACTTTTCTTTAGTTATACGATTATGAATCAAATGGTACTTGTGAGTTATATCTTAAAAGACTAACGACAAAACCCCCATTGAGTTGGGGCGACAAAGTAATCAATGAAAATCGTTACGTATTGATGTATGTTGTCCATGGTCTCATATATCGAAAGCGGATCCACTTCGTTAAATTCACCGATGAATTATCTATGATATGAACACATGATTTTGATACACAATTTGGATATCTTTAATAAGTTCATAGGATATAAAATGAAGTATAAAATATAGCATGTAAAAGAAATTAAAATACTTCGATCAGATCAAGGAGCTGAGTATTTTGGATATGAGTTCTAAAAGTACCATGAAGGGAATACGATTCACTTTCAAAGTCACCCTCCAAGCTGCATAACAATGCATCAATGATCAGTATTTGAATTTTGTTAGAGCGAGAGTTTATGTAGGCACCAGACGTCCTACGTTTCAAACGCATATCCAAACGCTTGTTAAATGAAATCAAAAATTCAAATGTTTATTTAATAGACGCTCAAAAAATAAAACCTGTTATAGATGGGTACCTTTTTGTTGGTCAGCTCAATCAAATTCAACTCTTAATATTTAGGGTTTTATGGAGCAAACTATTTAAAATTAATAAAAGCTACATTCATTAGAACTTTAGAAGCAGCACGAAATTCATCAAAATTGTGGAATGGATATTTTATTCAAGTCCGACCTGTTTAGACCGGGCCGTTGCAAGTTTTATGCTGTCATGTAAAATGCAGCGTACCAATTATATGCCTATGCAGAAAAAATATCTAGTCACCCGATAGCTTGATAGCTTTGTTTTCTTGTCTCTCTCATTTTCCCTCTTTCAAATAAATTTCCCAAATTTCTCGATTTTCCAAATCATTCATCATTGCGCTTTCAAATCACATCCAAACAGTGCCTCTGTGCTCAGGCAAATCTAGGGTTTCGATTCTGCAAAGTGATTGAACTCGATTGAGCTGTGTGTAAAGATAAAGAAAAAACATGTATAAAAGTCGAGAAGCGAGTGGCTCAGTTGATCGAAAGCGTGCGATTGGAACCCTAGATAAGCATCTCGAGAAATCCAGGGAGAAGGATCCTCGATCCGATCCGCTCTCCAAGAATGATGGTAATTCATCTTCGACTTTTATTATGAGCTGGAAAATATTAAATAAGGCAGGAATCCGTGAATTATTAATTATGGATGCAAAAGATCGTTGATTTTACTGGTAGTATGGAAAGTAAATTACAGTCACGATTTATGGCTAAAGTACATTAGCGGAAATCATTGATGAAGGATACAAGGCATGATACTTTGGCATGTTTTTTGTTTATTTGTAATTATTTTTCAGTTATAACCCTAGGCATATAGGCATAGTTCAACTGTAATGAATGAGGATAACACAATAATGGTAATATTAAAATGGATGTATAGTAAAGGATATCTAAGGAACGAATGTTTCTTTTCTTAGGAGATGAAGCTTGCATTCTAGTTGATGACTTCAATTTTGGAGCCAGTGATATCCTAATTTTCCCCTATAAGAACGACATGCCTAGTTAGTGGATTTAGAATTTTAAATAGATAAAAGTGTATAGGCAGATGAGTAGCAACACTTATGTCAACTCCTAGAAAGCGAATGGGCTGATTTGCGAACTGATAATGGTTGGGAATGCTCTAACAAGCATAATGTGAGATTATGTTATCTTACAATGAGATACATGTAAATCTTAGCTGATATAAGCACAAATTCGGTATGGATAATGTATAACTTCAAATATATGCAATGGGGGAATATCGTTCTTATTTTTACTATAGTTACCGCGTCTTTTTATGGATCACAGCGATGTGATGACTAAAAGAATGATGCTGCTTCTGTGCTAAATTTTCTACCTCAGCTTGTTTTGAGTGTTTGAAATCTTAATGTTAAACGAGAAAAAAGTAAGCAGATATCGCTTATTACTAAGCACCCTCTGTATTTCCTTGTGCTTTCCCTTTGTATTGAGTTGTTTGAAGGTTAGACAGTCATTTAATTCAGAAATTAAGGCATTAACAATTGTTCAAACGGAAGGATGGTAAATCCAAAGTAATCTTTTGATACTTGATAGAACGTAACGTCTAACTTTATTGATCACTTTTCATGCACTGATTTGAATTTGTGTGCCGGTGTGGGTGGATGGGTTATGTAGTAATAGTTTGTTAGTTATGCATTGGAGACTGGAGATGAATTGAAAATACCAAGATAAAATAGCACCATTCATAGTTCGGAACACATTTTCTTTACGGCAACACCGACGTTCAAATTGCCTTCATTGGACTCTACAACTTGCCACTATGTGTCGTGCTTTATTTTATACCAGTTGTTATACCATTGTTCAAATGTTAGTTTTGTAGGATTATTCCTATAAGAAAACATTAGAACTTGGCCCGTGTCGAGATAATATGCAAGCATCAAAGCAAAACGAACAGAACCAACTGTCTATGTTGCTAAAAGATAAATATATTTATATTTTTATGTTCTCTGCTGACAGGGCCAACAGTAGGCCAAGTTGAAATCCAAGCGCGCCCCTCTTCACATCAAAGCAATTAATTTCTAGTAATTCAGGGTTTTAGTGCTAAATAAAGCATGAACCCTTGGACCTAATTAACCGGGCGGGCGTAAATCGTTCAACTTCAGTTACAGTTGAGGCGACTTGGATAATAATTTGTTGATAAACAAAAGCCACAATGTTTTCTTAAGACTAAAACACGATGATGAAATAATATTTCAGATGTTCACACATCGAAACAAGTCAAAATTTAAAAATCTAAATCCTCTTTTGAAACCACAAGATTCATAAAATTAAGAACTTAAATTACATATTTCCGACTAAAACAAGTTTACTTGTAGAGATCTGTAAGCATTGGACCTTAGAGTTAGGAATAGAATGCAAGATATACATAGGGTTGTTAGGTAACTTAAGTTAGTAATTTGACAATGTTGCAATAGGTAGAGTTTGGAAGAGAGACTTGAAGATGTGATGAATTGAAAAATGACATGATATTTATCAAACTGCTCGGCAACAAAAAAAATTCTGTCAAAAATTGAGGGAAGAGAATGGAAATATAGGAGACCATCCCGATTTCCTTCATCTTTCCCCTTAATTTTTGACAGCCATTTTTTATGTCATAGCAGCATTGTTCAATATATGTATATATTTCGTTGATCATATAAATTACAATGGAGACCTTCTCAAACTGTAATACAAAATCTATTGGGCAACGGGGACATCTTTTGTTGCAGAGTGATTTATTTATAATAGGAATAAATCACATAAAATCAAGCATACCTTTAAATGTATGACTGAAATATACTGCTCAACTTTGTATCTCTGATTTTGATGGATGCAACAACGGTGTTTCCATCTTATCCATTAGATGAGTAACATTTCAAGTTCAGCCAGTCCTTTTCACTGAAGTGTAGATAGATGAATAAGAAATTTATCTTCGTAAGCGTGTTCCATTTTTCTATCACTGCATCACATATCATCTAGACTAGAATAGAAGGAATATCCTAAATATTTACTCATGACATTAGTCAGATCACATTGACTTGGCTGATCTGGGTTGATGTAAACATGATATCCTAAAATTAATGTTCAGTAGCTGTAATCACCCTTAATTAGAAAATGTATTTGTCATTCTAAATGCTATATCATTTTTTTCATGTTTAATTGTTCATTATTGATATTCTCAAGTTGTTCAAAATTTGCTATATTATTTTATTCTTTTAGCTTTAGTTGAAGAATCAGAATCAAACAGTGAGGAGTCTGATGTTAGCGGTTCTGATGGGGAGGACACAGCATGGATTTCATGGTTCTGTAATCTCAGAGGGAACGAGTTCTTTTGTGAAGTAGATGATGATTACATACAAGATGACTTCAATCTTTGTGGCTTAAGCAGTCAGGTCCCTTACTATGATTATGCCCTCGATCTCATTTTGGACGTTGAGTCATCTCATGGTAAGTTCAGGTTGCACATACCACTGGAGTTTCACTTTTCTCGCTCTTTTCTAATCAATTCATATTTAAATTGATTAACTGACCCTCAAACCATAGTTACCCCTTGAGCTTATGAATGTCATTTAAGAGACCTTTTATATGATAGTTTAGATTTCACTTGATGAAAATAGCAGTAGAAAAACACCTTACCCATAAGTTACGGTTAAGTGGAAATGATTTCTAATCAAGCCTTATGATGGGAAAGGGATAAAAATGGAAAGTATGTTTGTCGCAACTGGAATTTTTAAGTTTTTTTTTCATCTATAATATTGTATTACAATGAGGTGGAACCTTGGCGCAACGGTTAGGTCACCCGTATGGTGATCTGGGCGCCCAGATTCGAGTCCAGAAACAGCCGCTTCGCAATGCGAGGGAAAGACTGCATACATTAGCGACCTCCCCAGAGCCCGCTATCGTGCGGGAGCCTCGTGCACTGGGTTCCACCTTTATAATATTGTATTACGATGACATTTAAAACCGCACCTGTACATCCAACTTTTAATATTTGACTACTCTACTAAACTAGCTTTAAAAAAAACTAGCAAACTTCAGTCCACAAAAATTCAAACCATCAAATGGTCGCCTGAAATGGTTAATATGCAAGCTAAATTTAGCAAAATGAGATAATGACTTTTTTTTAGGGTAAAACTTAGGAATTAGAAATCTAACTAATACATAAACATGTTAGCTTTTCTAATATTTGATTTCCCCATTAGCAACCACTTTTAAATGCAGCCTTAGCATTTTAACATGTAACTTAACTAATGAACTTAGCATGTGTATTGACTTACCATTGTACATTTACCTTTAATCTAACTCATGACTAACCTTTAAGATAATAGCTCCATTGTGGATGCCGTTATTCATTATGTGGACAGTTGCACTTTTCGCCTAACGTATATTCACTAAAGTTTTAAAAGGCAAAGCCATACATGAAGCTTTTTTGTGCTTCCGAAATGAGGCGCGCATGTCTTGAGGCTTTGAGGTGTAAGTGTTCGAGTAAACGTTAATACACATACATATTATATAATTGAATATAGATGTACCTCATGGGCATGGTGGTTGGTCAAGGATGCCGGCTTCCACTGGGTGATTGAGTGCTCGATCGACACTAACTACATTATCCATGTGATTATACATGTCAGTGGTACTGCACATACTTCCTCGGAGTTTACATGCAAACTTGGTTTTCTTGGTCTTGTGTGTGTATATGTATGTATGTACATACATGTGCAGTTAATGCCCCGCTATTACCTCGCTATAACCCCGCTATATCTCATAGCGGGTTTCTGCCGCTACAATTTTTCCATATAGCCCCACAATATAGCTTTTCCGCTTTAATCCCCGCTATTTCCGCTATATCCCGTTATTTCCGCTATATTCCGCTATTCCCGCTATATCTTCTTTAATAAAATGAATTGAAAAATTCATTTTATACATTATAAAAATTATGAAACTAATTTATTTGATTTAATTTTTAATATATTTTCAGAAATTAAAATACTCTAATATTCTACTAAATTCAATTATGTTATATAACAGTTTTACGTTTATTTAAAGTATATTCGCACATGTTTTTATTTAAAAAGTATTTATGTATTAGTTATAATTCAATTGAATGATAATTTTTCATTTAATTACCATTTATATATTCGTAAAAACATTAAGTACGAGTTTTATATGCTGTTTTAAAGCCATCCGCTATATCCTCGCTGTATCGCCGCTATGACTTTTTGCACCTCCACCGCTTTGAATCTGCCGAGCGCTTTAACTGCATAGGTACATACACACACATATTTGTGTGTTTACATATGTATGTACACACATTTAAAATGATGAACATTGAAATAAGAAACATTAAATATTCAAAGTGATTTAAACAAAATAGCATATAGAACATTTTGTTCAACTTTTTTTTATAGTATACATTATTTATTAGGTTATATGTGAACACAACATAATTTTATTCTAGAACTGAAAAAACACTCGATACAATTCCATTCGAGCGCTAAATATTACAAACAACAATAAAAAATAACATCCAATTCCAAGTTTAAACATAGACTATTATAAATAGCAATTAATTTAAATACAGTAAAAATGAAAATCTAAACACAATATTACAAGCAGTAGAAAAGTAGATGAGAAACTTTTTCTTATGTTTTTCTTCCTATCCGATTCACTAATTTTTATATAAAAAAAGTTGAGTTGAAATCAGAATTTGGTTTCAACCTCGAAATCGATTTTGAAACTCAGTTACGAAATTCATTCAAAGATTAAAAGTTACTGTGTTGTTTTCTTAATCTTGTTCTTTTGTTTATTTGCTATGAAAGGATTAAAGTTTTGTTACTTTTGGTGGACAGTTGTTATTACAGAGGCATTTTTTACCTTGATGTGTACGCTTCAACAGCCTTAGGGGTGCGAGGCGTACGCTTTGCACGTCTTAGGCTGCTAAGGCATAAGCCTTGGGGGGTAGTAGTAATAATAATAATAATAATAATAATAATAATAATAATAAATGTATTGAGCAAGTCAAACTATTTTGACTCCATCTTGTCTTGAGGCGTACTTGAGGCGAGTGTTTTAAAAACATTTATTCACTGGTGTAAATAAATGTTTGGATGCTATTTCCGGCTCTAATCTAAGTTGTAGCTGTTTTGGTGCCAAATTCACATCATTCCTATGTTTCTGTGTCTTCATTGTATAATACACTATAGTAATAATAGTGCTGTTATTTCTGCCAGTAATATTGTGGTAACTTTGTTCTTATGTATATGCAAAGGGGACATGTTTACTGAAGAACAAAATGAGTTAGTTGAATCGGCAGCCGAGTTGCTATATGGTCTAATTCATGCTAGATACATTCTAACAAGCAAAGGGATGGCTGCAATGGTAAGTTTTTGGATTTTGAATCTCATTTTTAGTTTCTTATAGGCCAATGAATTTCGAAATATTTCTCCTATGGTCAATATCTTTGCTCCCCCGTACCACACAAATCATTTCAGCTTAGGACAATAGTTGCAGGTTTAACGTTTACTAGAGTATGGGAATCGGTAAAGTCACTACTAACTACAAAAAAGGCATCCAACACTTTAACAAAACATGTCTGTGGACAACCCCGCTCAAAACATTGTTAGTGCCACCGCCATAAAATTTAGTGAAATCTCAAAAAGGAAAAGGGAAAAAAAAGGAGACATAAATTAGAATATGAGATACTCAAGATGGCATAGATTAGTTTAATATTATAAGTTTGTGATGTTAGTTGGAGGACTATCAGCTAATACTCAGATGGCAATTGACTAGTTCCACCAGTAAGTTAAACCCATCGGTCATGGTTTAAGTGTTAGACATGACTTCTCGACTTAAAAACCTATTTTCAGGTAAGGTTAGTTTCGGATGGGTGACCACTTCCTGTCTCCCTTTTTTTGATCGTAGAAGCCTTGCATCCTATGCTTTTCTTTATCCAGAAATATGAATGTAAAAATTAGCATTTAGAATTTATTGTGCATAGGAAGTTCTAGAAGGAGTGAAGTAGTAATCCAAGTGGGCTAGGTTATCACAGATCCAAGTGCTGAGTGCTTTGAAACTATTATTTTCTGTGATCACAGATCCAGGTCAGTGCCTGAACCAATAAGATGAACCATGAAAAAAAAAATGAAAAACTAAAGCTAGAACATTGGAAATAAAATTTGAAAATCTGAAGGTTCAGCTATGAAGCAAATTCTGATCATACATTCTTCAAAATTGGAATTAGCTGGAAGCACTGTAAAGTTAGTGGCATCCCATATGTTTGCTGCGGAAATGCTGAAACCTTTAGTGCCAAATATGCTATAAAAATCAGCTGCATGCTCTATTGTTTTAAGCGTCAAAATTTTCTATAACAAGCTTTTCTTGTGTTAAAGATAGTGGTATCTCTCTCTTTTAATATAATGCTGCTTATTTTGTGTTATAAATACTATGAAAGAACGAGACAGCACTACGGTGCCTTTGTTTCCCGCTGGAGGACCAAAGCTGACTGGAGGCCACATGTCAGCTTTGGTCTTCCTGGTAAGGAAAACTACAAAAGACCTGGGTAATATAGCAATTTTCTAGTATGTTGCTTTCACTCTCATGTAATATGAAATGTTGAACGTCAATAGGTTCCAGTGCTCAGAACGACTAGTGAAGAATCTTGTGCAATAAAAGCCGTTCAGCGACTACTTAATTTGAATATCCTTAAGAGCGGTTTTGAGTAATAGTTTTCAAGCAGTTTTGATTGAATTGTAATAAGAAAAAGTGTCCATGTGTAATTTGATTATAAGCTAACCAAATTACATGATTGGGCATATCCGTCTAAATTGCGACATTTTGCTTGGAACGAGGCTATTTTAGCCATCTATTTGGTCAAATTTAGTTATGAAATTATATCGGTTATAAGCAACAAATAGTTGTTTCTTTAATTTCAACTTGTAAGCTATTTTTGCAACTCCATATAAGGAGTTTTCAAATATCCAAATTCAAATAAAGTGCTTATTAGTAGTTTTGAGTACTCACAAGGAGTAGCCAAACATTCTCTAAGTTAGCCTGAATTAATGTAAAAGACAGTGCCGTGCTGGCATGCTCCTCTAATTGGTTCAAAAACAATGAATCTTTTATTATAGCTTGCAATGTATATGAGGAAAATTACAATGGAAGCCGGTGGCATTCTCATTGCTATATAAAAACAAATTTGACCGTAGCTAACTGAGATGACTCTGGCAAATATTTTCAAATTTAAGATTGTCAACGAAAAGCATTGGATAACTGCTCCTTCATTTGATGGAAAAATGATATATATACACATTTTCAATATTGATGTTGGATGATAAAGTGCAAGTGTTTATGTATTGCACAAATAGACAGTTATGTAATTTCACATAATGATAAAATACTAAACAAGTTTTGCATCAGTCTTTTATTGTTGAACGCTAAACTGAAAATATGTGTTCCACAAAAAAAAATTAAAAATTAAAATAAAAATTGTAGGGGTGTGGAATGTGTAGCAAAAGATGTGTACCGTATCCTTACCCATATAGGGAAGGGTTCTGCTGCATCCCTATCTGTTGTACCCCATCTGCACACTTATGATTTTAAAATCTACACAATTCAAAATTGAATGAGAAATTGTAGATATACTCTTAAATTCCTCAATATCTTCAACATAAAATTTTGATTAATTTGAATAAACGAACATATTATAAAATATTTCAAATCGATGATTAAAATAAATGTTTCAATGGTTAATATTTACTTAACAGTTAACATTTTGAACATGTTAGAAGTATCTAAATGATCTCGTTTTTGTGGACAAGATGGATATTCATGGTGTATAGATTGGACATCATAAATCTTTTATTCAAATCGACGGTTAAGATAAATATTTCTGACGGTTCGTATTGCATCTTTTATTTTTTGATAACAAGTGATACATAATTCAATCAGAGCACTCATTTTGATGTTTCAGGAATTCGAACCTATGACCTTCATAATCTCTGTCTTGAGCGTCATGCCACTTGTCACTTGAGCTAATGATCTTTGACGTATTGCAGTTTTTAAAAGTTATTTTTACACGTTAACAGTTTTGCATAGACGATCTCGCTAGCATGTAGATCACATCTACAAAATTCAATGCGATTAGATTTTCCTTTTTGCACAAATAGTAAAGGGATGAAAGAGGGATTTACAGGATGGGATCTAGATCCCTCCCCGTACATACTTATGCATACATGTTTCGGCATGTGTGCACGCGCACGTATGGTGCACTTATAAACCTGACCCGTTTTTGCCGTAAATAATCAGACTATTTTCTCGACCTCTGCAGCTAGAAAAATTGAAGAACTATGATTTTGGAAGATGTCCAAGAGTTTATTGCTGTGGACAGCCTTGTCTTCCTGTTGGACAGTCTGACATTCCTCGCTCAAGTACCGTGAAAATCTTTTGTCCAAAATGTGAAGATATATATTACCCAAGGTCCAAATACCAAGGCAGTATCCTTTTCTATTTATACATTTTTTTCTGTTTGAAATCATAAATGCAGTATTATCTAAGAAACATGCAACTTAGTTTTATGCATTTGCTTTTTCACGTAAAATTTCATATTGGTACCTAATTGACAACAAGGGGTATTTTCATTTAGCATTAGTATAAGCTCTGATTTTCCCACTATCTAAAAGCATTTTACAGAGTCAATTCCATATATTACTTAACATAAACTAGTGTGATATACTTCACTGTAGAAGTAAACAACAGTAGCTTCATCTGTATGTTGCATTTGCATCAATATCCAATGTTGTACATCATTAATATAATTTTATTTTGTTGGTCACCGTCACATGTATATGTATGTGTATTCTTTTTCTTAACAAAGCTATAGACCTTGATGGAGCTTACTTCGGCACAACATTTCCGCACCTGTTTCTAATGTCATATCCACACCTGAAGCCACAGAAGTCACCACAATCATACACGCCCAGGGTATTCGGCTTCAAGATTCACAAGCAATGATCTGTAGACTCAACTGTTTGTTCTCTATATTTATGTTATGTTGTTAGTTATGACACCATAGCGAGGTTTGTGGGTATGTTGAGTGATTAGTCTGAATCGAGGCTTTTACACCTGAGATGCCTAATATGTTCAGTATGTTACTGTTAACTCCACTTGGTTCCAGGGCAATTACGTTTGTTCATTTTTACTTCTACTTCCTTCTGTTTCGTACTTCGTGACAGTGCCTGTAAGCTTATGTTCATCGTTTTAAGCAATTATACTATACACAGGCTTATTTCCAAATGCCATAGTAGTCAGCTGATCAATGCATATGGTGGAAAAGGCCAAAACATGGTGTAGGGTAATTTTATTGCTAATCTTGTAATTGCTAGGAGTATAAAGTTTGGAGCATAGGTAACTGAATGAACAATTCATCTGATTAGGTACTGTCCAGAAAGAAATATTGTCTTTAGCGATATAATGTCAAATGAATAGGGCCAAATTAAGTGAACATATTGGTATTATGCAGTGTGAAATTGCAATTATCTGGAAATGTTCTACTCTGTTGCGTAAATCCTGTTTAGCCTCGCCTTGGCGAGATTTACTGCGTGGTCATCCACATAGATCCATTCAAGAAAGTCTTACTCTCATATAAGAATGCAAACAGGCGTAGGGATATTGGTTAAGCATTAGGTGAGGTTCGATGCTTCACATGAGCGTCTATGTGCTGATTTTTGATGCTTTTGCGTTTTTGGTTGCTTTCAAGTCCATCCAAATCCAGAAATTTTCAGTCTTGATACTAAAATTTTCTAGTTTCAGTTTCAGTTAATCCCAGCCTAAATTATCAATCCTAGTCCATATTTGCGATCTAGCGTTGGTTTTGCGAATTTTACAATCTAAGTAAGTTATTTGAAGCAAGTCTTGAGTTGCGTATAGGTTTATGGGCTTGGTCTGCGTGTCAAAATTTTGTATTCGACTTGCATTACTGTATTCGTAATACGAGCTCCATCTGAGTTGGTCAGGTATTTCAAATTTAATATCCAAATCTAACCCATTGGTTACTGGTGAGTCAGACTTGAAATAGCATCCTTTAAACTCGTATTTAAAAAATAAAAAATAAAAATAAAAAAATAAAATAGCAAACAACAAATTGGATAGTGATGAAAACAAGGTCATAAACAAAGTTTTCAATCAGACTAATAATTGAATTCGATCCTACTAATAATTGAATTCATTTCTGATAGTCAAAGTCGTATTCAGATGGAAAAGGTGGGTTCAGATTGAAACCTTGTTCATTTGATAGGTTAGGTGCATGTTGTACCATCCAATAAAAATTAAATAGTTTTTTTTATATCTTCATTGATGCTTCAGCGCACCTAAGTGCGACCCACCAATGGTGTGTTTTTGCAGTTTATGCTAGTGTGACTTTAATGTCACCTCTGGCAACGCCAATTTGGTTTATAAAATTGATTTATTAGATGTTCAAAACACAAAGTAAGTTGATTTACATGCCATCTCTGCGTACTAGAGGCAGCAAGAAGAAAACAAAAAAAACTCAAACCCACACTAAATCTCTCTTAAGCAATTTCTTTCCGTTAATCAGCTAAAGACTTGATTATTTAATAACCTACATCATTAGGGTCGTTCAAACCATGTTTTGACTCTTACCGAACAAGAATGCATCTAGAAAAGAACTGACAAGTGTAACCAGATCCACACATTATTTGACACTAAATAACCGTTTTCGTAAATTTTGGGTAAATACCTCGTAGAAACTTTTGTCAAGCTAACTATGTTTTTTGAAGACTATCTTAAGTTTTAATTAGTTTGAGAACACAAATCACATATAACAAAATACCAACAATCACGGAAAAAGTAAAAGTGAGGTAAAACAATTTAGTAGTGTTTCGGCTAATCGATAGCTTATATATGCTGTATACTTTTATTGTTGATCTTGATTATAATTAGATAATTACAACTAAAAATACAAAGAAATCACTAGGAATTTCAATGGAGTTTCCTTGTATTTTCTGAAAAAAGATCCCCTTGCTCTGTATGCAATGACTATTTATATATGTAACTGCATGGCTTAGACGAGAGAAAAACCCTCAAAAATACTCTCGGAGTCGTTTAGGAATAAAACAATCAAGATTTGAAAAAGGAGGAAGTACATGTCAAAATGTACTTGTTCTAAGCTGCAATGGGGAACTCGGTTAATGGAGGGTTGTGATGTATAAGGGTTGGATATAGGCACCATGTACATTGCCTATTTTGAAATCCAAAAATGGAACATTAATATGTTGTAGTCATCTTGAAATTATCTTTCAATGGGATATTGAGATCAATGTACATTTTTTTCAACAAATTTAAATAAACAGAACAACCGATAAATTTCACTAGGTCTTTAGATTTTAAATTCACAAATCATGCCCATGCATAGGTAAATTATAAACGGAGCGTAGATAATAGTACCATGCCCATGTGCAATTAAAGCCCCATAATATCCCCACTATGGTGCATAGCGCTGTTCGACCGCTACACTATTTCAATTTAGCGCTATTAAACAACAGATCTGTTTTAAGCCCCGCTATTTTTTGCTACATCCGCTAAATCAAAGCTTTGTAGCACCCCTTTAGTAATATTAATATACAAAGGTTGATTTAACTAGTTATCTTTTAAACAAAACCAATAAAATTAGAATAAAGACCTAATATTAAACCACTAGTGCTCAATATAAGTTACAAATCTGTTGTAGTTATCAAAACCAGTCCACATAAATCATGATATTCATCGATTTTGTTATATAAGATTAAATAATATTTCCTTTTCTTACTCAAATGATGTGGGAATGAAAGTAAATTAACTTTAAATATATTGTTTTATATTTAATGAAGCTTTTTGACCCTCAGCTATATTCCAGCAATATCCCCGCTTTATCCCCGCTATAACTTTTTACACCTCTGCCGCTGTAGAACCGCCGAGCGCTTTAACTGCACAATATATGAAGATGCCGACATAAACACTTATACGGCATAATACAAAACAAATATCATTATCAACTCAGCTTATGCTTCATCTTTGTAGATCTTTATCCATCTTCCAAAGGCAATCTGCCTTAACCCATAAACTCGACCTACTTGAACGAATACCTGTGAGTTTATGGAGAGAACAATAATAAAAACACGGGTCATATATAAAGTCTGATTCTAGTAATAAATGACCCTAAAACACAACATATAGTGAGGCCTTGTCACAAAAGCAGAGAAGGGGTTTTTCCATCACTATTCATATCCATCAATTCATTATAACAATACTCATAATCACAAGTCATTCTTTCAAATACGTGTGTCCTACACCTTCGTTCACAAAACCTATACAAAGGTCTTAAGTCATATGCCTCAACAAAGCATATGTCATCTTAAACATAAAAAACATGCCTTAGCGAAATTACACCTAAAACTATCTTGGTGCAGGATCTCAAAATGCAATACTTAACCTAGGTACTCCAGGTTTCGATCCCATATTTATGAAACTACTCTCAGCTTCATTGTCATATCTCTTATATTGCAAATTAAAACCCCAAACTGTTTCCGTAATTTATTCACATTACGCTGTAAGGTCCATCCCCAATTAGTTTCGATATCTTTATTAACTTCATACTGCAAGGTCCTCCCCATGCAGTTTAGTTTCGGTATTCATTAATTTTATACTGCAAGGTCCATCCCGAGCAGTTTTGATGTTCATTGATTTTATACTACAAGGTCCATCCCTAAGCAGTTTTAGTATTCATTAATTTTAAACCGTAAGGTCCATCCCTGAGAAGTTTTGGTATTCATTGATTTTATATTGTAAGGTCCATCATTCAGCGGTTTCGAAAACCTTTTTTTTTTTTGAAGTTTGAACCCCATAAGAGAGTTCTATCCATATCTTGCGAGAGCATCCATCCTGTCTGAACATCCCTCATCCCTTTGAAAGTCGATTGTCGAACTTTACCCTTTAATGTAGGAGCTTTCAAGTGATCGTCCCATTGAGCTTCAATGGCCCTTCCGAACCCACATTATTTGATAGGTTCTCGCTTTAACGTTTTAGTTACCTTTAACTTTTAATCAGTTACATAACTATTTATTCGTCAGTTCTCGGCTTTAGCTATTCATTAAGCTACGGTAAGCTCCAAGCCTACCTTCGACCATCTTAGGCCTCAGAACTATCTTCGCATTGCATCAAGCTTTAGAATATCGTAAGTACTAACCTCAATCATCTTAAGCTCGAGTCTCGGTGTTAACTTTCCACTGAAGGTTAGTCGGTATAAGTATCGACTCTTTTCGAAAGTTAGTAGGTCTCGGCATTAACTCACTACCACAAATTAATAGGTCTGGAGTTGATCTCCATCGAAAGTCAATAGTTCACAGTGAATCACCGCCCTTGGGTCCATATTAGGGAATCTAGTTTAACATATTCTCAGTATAGACGCCTTCGACAGTCACCTTTGGCGTTTATATTTTCTTAGCTCATGTTCTTATAACTTTCTTAATCTCTCTTAGTTCATTTTAGTTTTAGGAGCTATACTCTCGGCACAACCCCTTTGGTACATGAAATAAAGCCCGACTCCTATACCCTTCTGCTGCCATCAGTACATGTGTCGCCTTCCTATTTGTTCTGTCTTCGACCTTTTCAATTGGCTATAGTTCTTTACCTAACTTTTCAGTCCCCATTTCAGATCTTGAATTTTCTCATTTATTAGTTATCTTATTACTATAAAATACCCTATGGCAATTTATAATTGGTTTCGCCAACCACAATTTTCTTTCGACAATACATGTTTTTAACTCCGGAAATTACTAATAAAAATTTAATAAAATTCCAGAAAATTTGTAAATACATTTTCAAGCACATTTTAGTCAAAAATCTTTATTTTAGCCATTTTCTCTTATTTATCAAAGTACGCGGTTGGTTCAAAAATCTATAACTAATTATTTTAACATGGGAAAGTTCTTATAATTAAAACCCATCTCTAAGCATATATTTAACATCATATTTAATTTTCATCTCATTTATGGATCATTAGAATAAGAAATCATAGCTAAACATCATCTAGTAAATCCATTTGAATCCAAAACATTTAGTAAAACACTTTTCTATCATTTATAATTACTTAACACATATGAACACTATCATACAGATCATAGTCGTATTCAGTCATCTTTGAAAACTGAAATGAGAGTGATATTACTCATATAAATATTTTTGTTGACTTGATCATAACAGCTCTATGTTTTTCCTTATCTTTAATCTTCTTTTCTTCTCTATCTTTTCTAGGCTGCAACCGTTAATTGTTTCTCTAAAGCTTTTATTTTTGTTTTAAGAGTAATGTAATGAACGACTAGAATAAAACGTACCTTATTTCATTATCCCATAATGAGTTGGGCGGTCGACTCTTTAACCTTCTTCCTATTTAATTCATTCGTTAAGTTCTATTAAGTTGCAATATAATAAGTAAATGTAAACCCAAATACTTATCATAATACATTATTACTTGTATAAATCTAAATGGACAACAAGTAAATAATTATCCCTAAAATATTTACTATATTTACTCCATATGTTTCATTTAATTCAGAATTAAATTATATAATATTTAATCTCATAATTAATTCTCATTTAATTATCTATTAACATATGGAGTGTTGCACACTTTCTCCCTTATAGGACTTTCTCCCACTAAATTCAAATAAGATAAGGTTGTGATTTTAGCCTTTCCCATGCACACTCTAGCATAAACAAATAAGTTCTCTACTAATATGTAACAAATAAGCAAGTTACCTACTAATGCATAACAAAACATATAAGTTTCTCACAAATGCGAAATAAATAAAATGCATAGTGCATCTGCTGATACATAATAAAATCATAGCAAAACATGCATGATAAGTCAAAGCAAATAACTTGGGATATTTCCTTCCGACTTTATCTTTTGTTTCCCAAGTACAATAATCTCGGTCATCACTTCATTGGACTTGCACAAGGTTCACGACCTTATTTCGAAGCACCTTCATGTCTCGGTCCACTATCTGAAATGGTTTTATCATATAAGTCATGTTTGGTTCAACAATCAAGTGTTCCATAACTCTTGGACTTACAATTGCATTAGGGTCTCGAACACATTCCTTAAATATGATACATGAAACACATTACATATATTCCACTTTACCGATCCTCTCAGGTATCAAAAATGAGCCAACGTATCCTTGCACCGGCTTTCTTACATTTTTGTACCTCAGAGTGCCTCTCATCGGCAATACTATAACAAACACTTTATCCTTAAGATCAATCTCTAAATCTTTCCGCCTTTTATTAGCATAACTCTTCTGCCTTGATTAAGATTTCTTCATCCTTTGCTAAATTAACTCAAAATTTTTGAAGCTTCTTTTACAATTTCTGATCCCAAAACGAGCCTATCTCCCATCTCACACCAACATACTAGTGACTTACAAGGCTTCCCATACAACACCTCGAATGTTGCCATTCTAATACTTGATTGCTATTGTTGTATGAAAAATCTACTAAGTGTAAGTGATCTTCCCAAGATCATCCAAAGTCTAATGCACATGCTAGCAACAAATCCTCAAGTACTCTATTGACCCTCTCGATCCGTCCATCCATCCACAATTGTATGCTATACTCATACATAACTTCGAATTCAAAGCACTTCATAGGCTTTGCCAAAATTCACTGGAAAATAACGGGTCTCCGTCGCTAGCTATAGCTTTTGGAACTTCATGTAGTCTAGTATTTACATACTTCTCGGCTAACTTTATTGTCGTTCTCGCAGATTTCACTGGGATAAAACTAGCACCCTTGATCAATCCATGGACTATGACCAATATACTCTCGTTCCTAGCCCTATATCTCAGTAAGCGATATATGAAATCCATAGAAACTGAATCCCACTTCTATCTCAGAACTTCCAAAGATTGCAAAAGTCCACTTGGCTTCTGATGTTCAACATTAACTTATTGGCATGTGAACCATCTTTTTATACATCCCCCAACATCTATCTTCATTTCTACCCAATAGAAGCTTCTCTTCATATCTTGGTATATCTTAGTACCTCCTGGGTGAATAGCAAACTTTAAACGGTGTCATTCATCAAAAATTTCCTTTTGAAAGTCTCCTATATCCGAAACATATAACATTCCCTTCTTTTGAAGCCAACCTCTTTCTTCAACTCCGAAACCCTTTAACTCAACTGTAACAAACCAGACTTTTTGAGTTAATTAAATAAAGTAAATAATGATTTAAATTGGAGAACTTAAATCATTAGTTTGGAATTTTAATCTTTTATAAAAGATAAATTGTTTTAGAATGATTAAGTCTAAAACGTTGTTAAATTGAGAAATATTAGTGTTTTTCAAAGTGTTGAAAATCGCTTGAAAATATTATTGAGAATTAATTAATTAAGGTGAATTCTAAATTTAGGGAATATTTGAGAAATTAGAATTTATGTGTTGTATTGAAATGAATAAATTCCTTTGGATGAGAATTTTAAGTTTACATAATATATATGGAATGAATATTTTGGAGTTATTAAATAAATGAATGAAAAGTGAATTTGAGAATTTGGTTTAAAGGAATGAAAGGATTAAGGAAACTAAATAAAAGGATGTAAGGCTTTTGTTAATAAAATAAATTCTAAAGTTTCTTAATGGGTTGGTTTCTAATCCAAGCCCACTACTAAGAGAAGCCAAACGTAATTTCTCTTTTCATTCCTTTGAATGTACGTTCATTCTCAACATTCAGCAAACTAAAACAAAAGAAAAGAAAACTTAGTTTCCTCTTTCAAAACCTAGAAGCTAAATCAACAAATAAAAATAGGAGGAAATTGCTAATAAATCTAGAGAGAATCAATGTAATGGTTTTGAAACCCTAGTTTCCCCTTTTTAACAATCAATTTAAGTCTTTGTGTTTGATTTTGTGTTAGGTTGAGAGGTTTTCTAGGGTTGGTGCTTTGAGAAAATTAGAACCGTAGTGTTCTATTTACTGCTGGATTAAGGAAAAGAGGTGAGTTAACACTCACACAATCCATCTCTAGATTATTTGCATGCTTTGTGGTTAGATTAATTTTATATTTTCAGTTGTTGATTGAATAGAATTTGTGGTCTTTGTGATTGTAACCCTGCTTGTTATTCCCTATCAAACATTTACTGTAAAATCAGTTTGCTTTCTCTCTTCAGTAATTTGGTTCCTATATCAGTTGTTGTTGAATGCATGCTATTTTCAAAGCTTAAATTGCAAGGACAAGATGTTGAAATAAACTGGAAATGGACCGGAATCGAAATAAGTCGACGGTGGGAAGTGAAGCAACTTAGAACTTGCGTTCCAAGTATCTCAACGGTCGACCGGTCAAGGATGACCGGTCAACCGGTCATCAATCTGGAATGTGAGTTCCAGGTTGTTGTTGCCATCCTGTTTTGTGTGTTTGAACCTCCTTTTGTCTAGCATTGATTGATGATTTCCCAGGTGATTTTCTTTTGAGTTTCTGAGTTTGGATTATCTAATTTGGCGAATTCATTTTGGTTTAAGTTTTGGATGGATTTACTTAATTATCATATAAATTTAAACAAGAAATTTATAAAAGAAAATTACTATAACTATAAATTTCTAAACTTGTTTTCCTATCAATCTCATTTCCTTTTATAAATGATTTTAAATAAGTAATTATATTTATTAAGTGTTGTTGTAGAAATGGTTATGGATTTTTAAGCATGATTTTGGAATTATAAACTTAAGTTGTTTTGAAACAAAGGTTTGAATACCAGTATGGGTTCGGAATATAAGTAATTATGGTTTCATAAAATAAATGGTTTCATATATATGGGTTTTTGGAATATGATTTGTTAACTATGGTTTTCTTTTAAAATAGAGATTTGAAATAGCCATATATATATATATAAAAGTATTTTTGATATACAAATTGGAATTATGGATTTTTTTGACACACACACATATATAGTTGAGAAATAATTGAGTTTATGGAATTTTTAAAATGAATAGTTTGAAAGTAATTATATAAATAAAGGGTTTTAGAAATCATTTTCTACATGTTAAATTATATTATTTATTTTCAAAACTATAAACTCTTATTAGATTTTTATTGGATTTAACACTTGGTTATTTATATACTATATTGGTAATTTTGTGTGACTTTTGGATTTGGAGAAGATTTCAAAAAAACAAAATGTTTTGAGAACCTTAATTCTATAATTTGGGGAATACCAATAATCGACTTAGTGTTATTGATTAGTTTTAATGATTTCAAGTAACGCTTCGTCGAATGTTGTACAACTCATTGAATAAAATGTTTGAGTGGTACTTATCGGTCCATTAGCGAATACTTGAATTTCACCATGTAGTATGGGATGCCATGGTTAAATTCTTGCGATTGCTATTAGGAAGTATTTAACACTTTAGGATTATATTCTCTTTTGGTGTACGACGGGGCCGATAGATCCTTAAGAAATATAGTTCAGGTTTTTCAGTGGTATCCGTAATGAGTGAGATTTACTAGCTTCTAGTAAATACATCAATTTCACTAGGCGGTATAGGACGTTTTGGTTAAGTTCTCACGATTACTAAAGGTGATAGTATTTGGCACTTTAGAGTTTACTCTCTTTTGGTGTTCGGCGGGGCCGATAGATCTTAAGAAGTATACTCCTGGATTTTATACGATCCTTATGATCGGAATGAGTTATATCTTCTTCGGTCTAGTTTTCATGGATTTTGAGATTCTGTTTTCATGGTATGGATGACCATTGGTATGCAATCGATATGAGTGATACCACCTTTTGTTTCCCACGGTATGAGTACGATCATTGAGATCATTATGGATTTGGTTTTCTTGGATTTTGAGATATTATTCTTTGTTTTCAAATTTATTGGTTTTTGATTCATTCCATGTTGTGATTGAAATATTTCTATGTCCTAAGATGGGTTTTGATGATTGTGATTTATTTTGTGTTCTTGGATTTAATATTTTCGCGTTTTGTGTTGTAACTAGGGTTGGACTATTCCTATGACTTGTTATATATTTATATGTCATATATCCTTGTGTTATGTCTTGTTCTTACCCCTTTTGGATATTTAAAGATAGTATGACCTATTTATTTTATAATACTCGGGTCAGGCCGAGACTTTTCAGGTTACATGATGAGTAGACTTTTGGATGGATGTGCTAGTAAGGAGATAAACAATTTGACTTTTTAGTTTATCTCCAGCCCTCAAGCACCAGATCCTTTCAATACAAAGTGGATTTTCTTATTGCTTCTCGGTAATCCTTTTTATGGGAGCCGGGCAAAGTTCCATATGGGATATATGAGTTACCCTAACATACTAATGCAGAATGGATTTCAAGGCCATTACTACACTAGAAGGGGGTGAATAGTGTATATAAGCTATATAACAGTTTACTTGTAAGTTTCAAAATTATTTACTTAAAATTGCAAATATAAGTAGATAAATAAATAAGTGACACTAAGAATTTTTTTTACAGTTTCAGATCCCCAATCCTACGTTTAGTCCCGCACATCGTATAGAATTTTCACTTTAACAACTTGCTTTCCACGGGTGGCAAGTACACATTTACAGTCTTGATTTTTCATGAGTGGTAAGATATGCCTAACCTCTTGACTTTGAACCAGGTGTCAAAAACACCTATCCTGACTTTTTCATGGGTAGTGGACACACCTAATCTTCTTTACAAGTAGTGGAGTAATACGATAATTAATTGTATCTTTTAAGTTATAATCTTTAATACGAAGATCCTACAGACCTCTGGTAGCAGTTTGTCCTTGAAATTCGAGAGGATAGGATGCAACCAGAGAGAAAATGATCAAAAATTCAAGTATGAAATCTCTGATCTTATATGGTTTTCAAATCTGTGAAGAATTGGAGTGAAAGAGTGTAGATTTTCAAAAGTAAATACAAAAGTCTTAAGTGAACTTTATATCAAAGTAATGGTGATGAAAGAATAAGAGAAGAATGACATAATGTGTTATTGAAAATTTGTTTTCTAGAGCCTTTATATAGAAGATGAAGATATATATCTTTTGGCTAAAGGTTGAAGAGAAGTGTCTATTCGTTTAAATTTGAATTTTTTTGCAATGGTCACTATGTTAACATATGGTGAATGGGTATGTCTACGTATCCATGTTGATTTTAAAAGCTTCTTAATGGTTACTATGTCAGCATATGCTAGGAGGGCATGTCGACGTACTTGTGTTGAAGTTTGAAAATTACTTTATAAAACTATTTTTGATTTTCAATATTTTAAAACTTAATATTGTATATTAATAAAAAATACTAGAGATGAAAATGGAGTTTAGTAAGAAAGAAAATTAGAGATATTTGCTGCAAAGACTTTAATGAAAAATCTAAGACTCGGCATGTACCATAATAACCAATTGTGATGTCTTATTCTTGAATCCCTAGAGTCCTTCTAGTCTTGTCTTTGAATCTTTTATGTGATTATGTTCTTTTAGTCTTGTCTTTAAATCTCTTATCTTAATTCTTCTTTTGTCTTTTGAATTTGCTCTTGAGTCTTTTATTAATCCATCTTGATGTATATTCCTTTTGCACTTGTATTCGTGCAATATGTTCAAATACCTAAAATTTCTACACAACTCGGTAAACCATTAGTAACAATATTTATATAGTTGTTGTTATCAAAATCAATCGTGGTATTAACAATCTCCGTCATTTAGTTTATGACAATCGTCTAAGTACTTTTAATATAATAATATTTAAATTTAATTTTTTTAACTTGATTAACACCCCTGACTCGATTACCCCTCTCCCAAGTTTATGCATTCTCACTCCCTCTATCTTTTTTATCTAGAATATATTTTATATTTTATAACTTTCCCCCTTTGTTGTCAACAAAAATGGGCATAATATTAGTATGTATATCATTAGGGGTATAGGGTGCTATGTAACGTGGTGTTTAGGGAAATCAAAACCAATTTATATAGGTAAGATATGTGCCTAACTTACTGAAATTATACACATTAGTACTTAAAACAAATTTACTTGAGTACATAAACATTTTAATTACATATTTATACAAATAGAATTTTACGATAAAGCAATATGAACATATGCAATATAGAAATTATACACATAATCCTTACAAAAAAACATATTTGTTCACAATATAAACATACAGAACAAATAATTCAATGACGACTGCTTTTAACTATTGGACACTTATGGTCACAACGGTTTGGGTAAGATGCATAAGAATTTCCTTTTTGTTCAAAAAGATTTCCTTGTGCATCGAAAATAACTTCACCCACACACCTAACATCGAAGACGTCATTAACAATTTCTACTTTCTCCTCCTCCTCCTCTTCGTTTTCTTCTCCTTGTCATCATTGTTTACTAAGGGATTACAAATAACCAAATTTGATTCTAGATCTGGTTCATAAAGGATGAAAGGTTTGGCCTGATTGTTGATTAGATCATTATGAATATTACGAACCATTCTTCCTTGTTTATCTTGCTCGTTTTGAATCTAGTTTGTAGGATTTCCATTTTAGTAAGCATATTGAGGATATGCCTTATGATTTCTCTATTTTGACAATATTTATAAAGGTAAAATCCTAAAATAGAGAAGATCCTTCCCTTGGCTTCTTACAATTTCTTGGATTCATTAGAGTTTATTTTAATTAACTTTTGTAGAAGAGAACCAGTGAAATAATAGTTTTGATCATGAAATATATCGGTCATATAGTTAGTTTTTGAATTTAAAAAGGAGAGGGATATTCAGTTTTCCAGGAAAGCAGTCTATATGTTGACATACTTCCCAGCCTCATGTCGACTTACTCGTGACAATTTTATTTCTTTGGATTTTATGTATTATTATATATACATATGTATATAATATGTTTGATTCTCTTTTATATCTTAGAGAATGAACATATTCCTAATTCTCATCGTAATTTAATAAATGTATTTTTATTTGTGGTTTTGTTAAAATATCAGTTATTTGATTTTCAGTGTTTATAAATTCTAAAGTTATATTCCCTTTACTTATATTGTTTCTTAAGAAATAATGTTTTATATCTATGTGTTTTTTACAACATAATGTAATGGATTTTAGATAAGTTTATAGCACTTGTATAGCCACAAACATTGGTGATTATTTAATATTTTAACAAAAATCCTTTAACATTTGTTGCATGTATATAACTTGTGAATATGCTAGTGCTGCAGATATATATGTTCAGCTTCATTATTAACAGAGAGATAGAATTCTGCTTTTTTACCAAACCAAGATATAAGTGAATGTCCCAAAACGTGATATGTTCTACTTGTACTTTTTCTACCAAATTTGCATCCTACATATTCTGCATCGCTATATGATATTAAGTTAAATGAATCTTCCTTATGATATAATAAACCATAATCCAAGGTGTTATTTACATATCATAGGATGCATTTTACTGCCTTAAGGTGAGTTTCCCTTGGGTTTGATTGATATCTTACACAGAAAAGCACACAATTCATTATATTTGCTACTTGAATAAGAGCCAATCATGCCACGATATAACCTTTAATCTATATCTTTAGATTTTTCTTCTTTACTTAAGTTTTCTTTGGATGCTATAGTAGTAGGTTTAGCACTCGTATTAGACGTTCCGAATCTTTTTACAAGTTTCTTAATATATTTTTCCTGGCCTATAGAAATTCTTTTTCGATTGTTTAATTTGTAATCCTAGAAAAATTTAATTCACCCATATGGCCTATTTCAAATTCATATGTCATTTTTAAAAAGTTCTAAATTTAGTTGTTCTTTTTTTGATCCAAAAATATATCATCTTTGTATATTTGTATTATTTGAATATCATTGTTGATTATTTTTATAGATAGTGTAGTATATACTTTCCTATTTCAAAAGCTGACAAAACTAAGTAAGTCTCAAGTCTTTCGTACTAAGCACAAGGTGCTTGTTTTAAACCATACAATGCTCATTTTATTTTACAAACATGATTAGGAAATTTCTCATCTTTAAAAAGTGGGGTTGTTCAACATATATCTCTTCCTTAATTATTTCTATTAAGAATGCACTTTTTACATCCATTTGATATAATTTAAAGTTATTATAATTTACAACGTGGGTAGTACTCTTATAACTTCTACTCTTGCTACAAGAGCAAAAATTTTCATCATATTTTATTTCTTCTTCTTGGTTACAACCTTATGATATTAATCTTGCTTTGTTTCTTTTAACCTCTCCATTTTTATTTAGTTTGTTTTTATAAACACATTTAGTTTCAATAATAGATTAATTTTTCTGCCCGTGGAACTTATTCCCAGACATCATTCCATATACACTGATTCAATCCTTCTTGCAATCATCCTAGGATGCTTCCTTTAGATTTTTGGGTTTGTTTGTTGCGATGCAGTTAAAACCCAGCTAATGCCCCGCTGAAGCACTTAGCATACTTTGATCATTATGCTTTTTCAATTTAGCGCTGTTAAATGGTAGATCCAGTTAAAACCCTGCCATTTTCCACTGTGCCTGCTAAATCAGCAGCTTTTAGCACCTGCTTTAGCACCTATAATATAATTTTTTTAATTTGGATAGCTATCTTATAAATTAAATCAAAAATATATAGGTTTAAGTTCTAGCCTTCAGTGCCCAACATAAATTAGAACTCTATTTTATTCATCAAGTCCGAACTGCATGGACCATGATATTCTTCATGTTATATAGGAGTGAATAATGTTTCTTTTTTCTACAAGATAATGTGAGAATGAGAATAAATCAACCTTACATATTCAATTTTATGTCCAATAAAGATTTTACATGTAAAGAACCGTTTCTTCGACCTTCGAAAATCGACACTAATACATCCTCGGTATTCAATATATAATCTTTACAGCGAAAATTTAAATACATTTATCAGAGTCTATCTTAAGCTCAGCCTGGACAGTTATAAACGTCTATCCTTATAAATGCTTAAAACAATAAAACACAAATGTAGTGGGGATGTAAATGGGTAACTATCTACATGAAATCTTCAGCTCCAAGCTCTATCCAATTACTTTAAATCAAACCTGTACTACTTGGTTGTCCGGGAAAATTAGGGCACCTAAAATTTAAGGGAAAAAGAAAATAAAACCCGTGTCAATCATGAGACTGGTGTGAGAAACTCAAAATATGCATTTTTGAAAATAAAAGTATCTCATAAGATCACGCCACACATAAACACGGAATGAGTTTTTACCTTATGATAACAAAAACATTTTCTATGCAAAATATAGGGATATTATTTTAATGACATTCTTTTGAAAAAACTTTGCAATTAAACTTATTAATCTTAGCCGAAATTATTACCATTATTAAATTTCAGATATGTTAGGCTCTACAAACAAGTTCGAAGGCAATGGAAAGGTAAGGGACTACCGTCCATACAGTACATCTTTGAGGGATGTACCAAGGACACATAAACAACCCTCCCCATCTGGCAAGATCGGTCTATCCCTTTTTGGCACTCAGACATGGCCTGGATAGAAACCGAATATGACATCACCCTGGATGTTGCTGACCTATCCGAGACATCTCAAAGCATACACCACATATAAAATATAGAAGGTTATCTAGAAAGGTGATGATCACACCCTAATGGTTGCGAACCACATAGCCTTACGGCGTACCCTGTTTTAGCCATTACCGGGTGATGATGCCTGAGGTAACGATTACCTTTTATATAACATACATTTCACTTTGAATGCCACACTGCCATTCCATGATCACACGACTAATTTCTACAAAGATATAACTCTTGAGCTCGTATGTCTCAGGAAAGGGTGTTAAGCTAAGAGAAGTTGCCTTCTCCGCCACCAAATAGATAATAAGTTTATAGAGATCAAAAAATGTGATTAGGAATGCAACGTCAAACATTCGTCCGTACAAGTTGCCTAGGAACAAGACAAACCCAAGGAACTCTCCTACTACATCTTATTAGGAATCACCCCTAGGATAAGTAGTGAACAACCCTTGCATCGAAGATAAAATGACGATACTACTGCCACATATATATGATATAGGAAATTTCCCTCAAGAGTCTATGACAAGCAGCACTTCATTCCATTTATTATCATTCAATGTCTTCACTTCGAATACGTAAACTGGTTCGAAGTGGTTTTCAAATAAAGATTACCCAAATCCGACCCCGGTTCCTTCGAACCAATCATCGATAAAAAGTTGTTAAGCATGAGGTTGATTATCGTTTCATTCATTAATGTCTTTTATCTAATAAAATATCTCTTTTAGAGATATAAATATTGAAATTGTATTCTTTCCAGTATATATGGAATCATTAAGCCTCATTTATCAAATCTTTGTTTAATTAAAACTTTTTTTTAAATCTTGGAGTAATTCTATATCATTTTATTCTTTACTTAGGAAAATATTTCCAAATCATTTATTTAAATCTTAACAAAGAATTTCAGGTCATAACTTTTAAAACGAGTCAAGAACAAGGTTATTTAAGACATCTTTTACTGTAAACCCAAAAATAATAATTGTAAGTATAAGAATTAAATTAATTCTAAATCATTTATTAAAATCTTGACAAAAGATTTCTTATTTCCAGTACAAATCTTTTTAGTAGGTTGAAACCATGTTATCCAAGATGATAAATCCAAATTAATTAGTATTCGAGTTAAACATATCCATAGAAATTATACCAAATCAAAATCGTTTATAAGAATAATATTGCAAAACCTTTTTGAGTGAAAATGGTTGATAGAAATTATACTAATTCTACTCAACATCAATTTCCAAATTCAACATTTGCTATCCGTCGAATAACGGTGAGATCACCTTTTAAATTCTCATAGATAGTACGATTCCCTCCTTGGAATTTAATACTAAGAATATTTTTTCTATGCAATCCAAGTTGTTTGAATTTTGAAAATGATATCTTTTATATTTTTGGGAAATTTTGATTCGAGTAAATCAAATTTACTATCCCCTCCGTCGGGCTAGTCCGGGTAGCCAGGGATGGCAGGCAATTGGTTTCCCAAACCCAAGCCTAGAGACTACCTCTTTGCCACCCATAAAGTGGTCCAATTATTTGACCGACTCTAAATCTTTTAACATACTTAATTTACTTTAAATTATTTTAGAGCATCCGGGCTTTCTCTTCGATCTGTTCCATTCCTCGGTCGTATTTTTGTGACACTCACAAATGGAACAAATGTACTAGTTGTTTCAACATACTCATTTTTAAACCTCTTAATCATCTTTAAATTACTTAATTATCTATTTGAAAAGGTTCACAAAATATTTGGGAAAGAATAATTAAGTTAAAACCATTGTTTGCGAAAGTTATTGAAAGTGTTGTGAATAGTGCTGCGAATAGTGTTTTCAAAGCTTATTTGATCAAAACAACTTTCCGATCATTTAGAAATATATTTTTATAACTAAAATCTCTTTTAAAACCTTTTCAAAGATTTATAGAATTTATTCCATATGTTTAAAGAACTGAAAATATCATTTATAAAGAATTTTTCGCTTTGGTTTTCGAGCTGCCAAACCACGACTATTTTGAAAACTTGTTTTGCTCATATTTCAAAATATATTAAACAAAATCTCGATATTTTTCTTTTTTTTGTAAACTATGATTTTAAGGGTATGGACAATTCTTATTACAAGGAATTCCGACTCCAAATCCATCGTTTAAATGAATATAACTTTCTGTGGCGCGAATATTTTTCACTCAATTTTTATAAGTTGTCAAAACTTTTCCAAATTGGATTTTAGTATTTATAAAACATTTATAAACCATTTTAAACCTTTTTCAAGAGGTTTAACAATCTCGTATGCCCCATTTCATTTATTAAAGGAAAGTGATTTCCTTTGTGATTTTCAACATGTATTAAACGTGACTTGTTAATACAATCAAACAACATATAATCAACATCCAAACTTGATAAACAATCACCATAACCAAGCATAACAAAACATATAATCCAATATATCATATTATAAATAGAGTTTCTCACCTTCATTTTGACTAGTTTTGAATCGGCTATAGCTTCGCTATGATTACTTTAAACTCTATGGAATTGAGCTCCTAAGCTTTGAATGAGCTCAGCCTTGGTCTTGGGTGCTCATGACCATGGTTTGGGTAGTGGATGGCTTGGCCTAGGGTGAAGGAAAGCGTGGCCATAGGTTTTGATGGGAGAATAGAGTGATTTAATGTGGTTTTGAGGTGTTTATACTAATATATATACACACACATATATACACACACATCCTAATAATTTAATTTCGTTTTGTAATTATTTTCACCATAATTTTGCTAACATAGGAAGCCATTAAAATAACTTGAAGAAGGAGGAAGAAGATGAAGAATAAGTGTTAGGAATTTATGAAGAAAGGGGTGGGTATTTATAGGGAAAACTTAGAAAAAAATATCTATATACATAATTACCTTTTTACCCTCAACCCATACCCACCCATCACTTCATCCTACACGGCCACCCCCTTCATGTCCTCTCTTCCATTTTCTAGACCATGTGTGTGTACTTTAGTGTGTAAGATAAGTTGATGGTTGCTTTTTGGTTGCTTAAGTCTTAAGTTTTTAATATTTTTAATATATATATATGTGTATGTATGTATGTTTAAGTGTATATGTATATTTGTATGTATACATATATGTTAATGTGTATGTTAGGGTGTGCATATATACGTTATATATGTGCATGACATATAAACAAAGTTGCAACAACTTTGAACAACTTCCGTTCGTTAAACCGTTGAAAATCAAAAAAACCGATTTTCGGTCACATTTTACTTATAAATTAATTTATCTATAATTGTAAACAAAAGTTGAAAACTAATTTCTTATAATTTAAAACGATTGCATTTTATTTATAAAATCATATAAATTAATATTAACAATTGTTCACAAAAATTGCTATTATATCGATAAAGTGATACAAATTTTCTTATATTTTCAAATCAAGTATATATCTTCATAAAATTATTACAAATGATTTATTAACACTTTATACTATTTAAAATGAAAATTTGTCATATAAAACAATTATTTAAATAATTATAATAATTATTAAATCATTAATCTTAATTTAAATTCATACATCAATATTTGAATATAAGGGCATCACTGATGATGTCATAAATACATTTAATTTCAAAAAATAAAATAATTGATTTTATTTTATATTCTTATTCAGTTATAAAAACAAGTGTACGTATCCATACTGGGCGCAATGTTTACGATTATAGAGTTGTTTATTTTCGGCCATTTTATCGGTATATCTTTTCCAAAGGAACTATATTTTGGAACATTCTTCCAAAATAAGTTCATTTTTATTCATTATCACTTAAAACTTGATTATTTATGATAGATAATTTATATTTGGATATTTAAAATAATTTAAACATCTTTAATTAAAGTGATCAAATTACGAGTCATTGCATACTTCCCCACTTAAAAAAGAATTTCGTCTCTGAAATTACACCGAAACAAAAACTCGGTAATTCTTACCCAAAACATTATTTTGTAGACCCAATTCTATATGATATACATAGATCATCCATAGCATCCGATTTGATCTTTTATTCGAATCTACAACTTTACTTCCGAACTAGTATTGATTCCCCGATCCTCTAGTGCGGACTCCGATTAGACCTTTCGATCAGAATTTTTATTTTTCCTTGCATAGCTCTCAACTATGATAGAGAACTTAAGTATCCAACCACAAATCCTCATCAATGTTCATCATCAAGAATCAAGTGATAAATTCTTATTTAGGCTTGTGTAAACACTTTCAATTTCCGTACTCAAATCTTAAATCAGAATCGTGTGACGAAATGATTTACGTACCTCATATGTACTTATTAACCTTTCCAAAATATTTATGAAAACTTTACATAAAATTTTATTCACTAAGAATTTCTATCTTCTTTCCAAAGAAACCATTCAAGTTAAAAAGATAACTTACCTTTTATTATACAAAACCCTTTTACTTCTTTTTAAATCAATATTAATTGCAACTTTTGTATTTAATAAAACTTCTTTGTTAGTCAAAACTTAATTTTATTAATCAAAACTTCCTTTACATGTATATATAAATATACCTTTTTCACAAATGTTTAGAAAAATCCCATTTTGAATTCAAAAGAAAATTTTCCACTTTAAATTTTGCTTTAATTAAGAATTTTTGTTGATTTGTTTTAAGAAATCTACGCAACTGCAAAGAACAAAATTGAAAACAAAATAGTATATCACACACTTTATAATCTCACATCAATGTTCCAGTTCCGACATAGGTCATACCTAAACACACAACTCCCATCTAAGCACATAATGCTAATACTAATCATCACTAACCATCACCACATCTCATCTCATTCCATACGTAAACTATATATATATATATACACTAAATAGACAGAAAGAAAACTATCCCCACCCATCATACTCCTCACCTTTCTCACTCTTATGAATCGGGGTTCGATGGTGAATCCCAATATCTGAAGTCAATCATAACTTCTCCAATCCCTTCCTCATCACTTTCATGCTCGTCATCCATATCATTTCCATTTTTCAAATGTTGCATCTCTTCTTCAACTTAAGGTAGCCATTGATGGTTCCATGGAACATGACCGAGACCAACTGATACATCATGTATTTCCTCACCTTATGCTATTTCTTTCATTTCAACCTCCCATGGGTTTTGAAACACTCCAGCTTCATCATCAGCTACTTCCTTATTGTCTCCTTCCATTTCATTCCAGTTGATGTAAGAACTGGATGATTCATCCTGCCAGATGCCGTTTTCTCCTTTCATCTCCCAAATCACATTGCTATCTACGCTAGTGTAGTTTGATATCATGGTTTCTAGGTCCTCTATAGGTTCGGATTCGTCTTCTATAGATTCAGACTCCTCTTCCATTGGTTCAGACTCCTTTATGGGTTCCAATTCAGAACTAGCCGGATTTGTTACCACATTCCTTTTGAGGCTTGTGAAGACCTATCATCGTTGGATATAACGATCATTTCCGGAGTAGGGGGTAGGATGAGCATTTCTTCCATTGAGTTCCCATCTTCATCCCTTTTGGTGTGCGAGATACACCCCTAATCCGAGGCCAAACATTGTTTGGTGACTGCTTCGATGTTTCTTCCTTATTGTTGGAGAGGATAATGAGATTATCTTTTTCTCCCCAATTTTCCCATGAGGACTCCCCTTTTAAATACTTTCTTCCATATAGTTTCTACAAATGTAAACACAATTGCTTCGATATACACACTAGGTATTTTACTTATTCTAACTCATTCAAATGTCAGGTTATTAGTATCTTATTTACTTAGGCGTATCCTAATATAAATCGGTCTCAACTATAATCCTTTTAATGGGAAGGATTTTTCAAGCACTTGGTGTTATTTCCCCCAAACCAATCTTTGAAAACAAATTGAGATTTCTATCAAAATGTTTTATCTCCTTTGAAATCCTTTCGAAATCCTTTGTAAAAAAACGTCCTTTATTAATCCTTTCAGTGTTATTATAAACATCTTATAGTCAAACTGTGAAATTCTAATCATAAGATGTTTACACTTAGTTTTAACTAACCTGATTTTAATCATCCAAAACTAAAATTTTCAAAGATATCCTTTTTATTCAAAATATAATCCTAGGTAAAATTATTTTATATACAAATTTTCAAAACCAAAATCATTTGTATATATCATTAATAAATACGTGCCCATATATAATACTCTAAAACTCTTTCTAGGGTGTTACTAACCTTATCTTTAATAATTTACTCATCCTAGGGCATTACTAACTCTATCTCTGATGAGACTTACCCCTACCAAAGCCTAGGTGTTCGCTCAACCTAAGCTCTGATACCAAATGCAAAGACCCGTTTTTTCGACCTTCGAAAATCGACACTAATATATCCTCGATATTCACGTGTTGCAAATCCAGGTGCCGAAGAGGCGGTTCTTTAAAGGTAAGAAAGAAAAATAGACAAAACAGAATCTTACATGAATGAAATAATATATATTATTTTAAGTGGAAATTAGGGAAGCATCCCTATCATACTTTCATATTGTAAAGCGGGTCCCTGTCAAAGTTTCATTGTAAAGCGGGTCCCTGTTTTCTGGAAATGAAGAAAAATTATTGCTGAAATGTCAGCAACTTTTATAAATAAGTGCTGATATTTCAGCAACTATCTGTGTCAAAGTTTTATTGTAAAAACAAAGAAAAATTATTGCTGAAATGTCAGCAACTTTTATAAATAAGTGCTGATATTTCAGCAACTTTCATAAACTGTGTTCACAGTGTACATAAATGTTGCTGAAATATCAGCAACTTTTATAAATAAGTGTTGATATTTCAGCAACTTTCATACACTATGTTCACAGTGTACAGAAATGTTGCGGAAATGTCAGCAACTTTTATGAAATGTTGCATCATGCTCTGCAATAATCGTGAATAAAAAACAGGGACCTAATTTACACTGAAATTTAGTGAAGGACTTTTCGTGAATTTTGAAACTTAATAAGGACCTGTGCCAAAAGTACCCTTATTTTAATATATAATCTTTACAGCGGAATTTAAATACATTTATCAAAGTCTATCCTAAGCTCAGCCTGGACGGTTATAAATGCCTGTCCTTACAAATGCTAAAAACAATAAAACATAAATGTAGTGGGGATAGAAATAGGAAACTATCTATAGGAAATCTACAGCTCCAAGCTCCATTCAATAATTCCAAGTCAAACCTGAACTACTTGGCTTCCCGGGAAAATTAGCGCTCCTAAAGTTTAAGAGAAAAGGAAAATAAACTCCGAGTCAGTCATGAGACTGGTGTGAGAAACTCAAAATATGCATTTTTGAAAACAAAGGTATCTCATAAGACCATGGTTGCACATAAACACGGAATATGTTTTTACCTTATGATAACAAAAACATTTTCTATGCAAAATATGGGGATATTATTTTAATGACATTCTTTTGAAACACTTTGCAGTGAAACTTATTAATCTTAGCCGAAATTATTACCATTATTGAATTCCAGATATGTTAGGCTGTACAAACTAGTCTGAAGGCACTTATTGAGGAATGGATTCCATACAATGGCAAGGTAAGGGACTACCTTCTGTACAATACATCTCTAGATGGATGTATCGAAGATACACAAACAACCTTCTGCATATGGAAAAACCGGTCTATCCCTTTTTGGCACTCAGACATGGCCTTACGGCGTACCCTCTTTTAGCCATTATCGGGTGATGAGGCCCGAGGTAACGATTACCTTTCACATAGTACACATTCCACTTTGAATGCTACACTGCCATTCCATGATTACATGACTGATTTCTACAAACGTATAACTCCTGAGCTCGTATGTCTCAGGAAAGGATGTTAAGCTAGGAGAAGTTTCCTTCTCCCCTACCAAACAGATGATACATTTATAGAGATCAATAAACATGATTAGAAAAGCAACGTCAGACATTCATCCATATAACTTGTCCAGGAATAGGAAAAACCGAAGGAACTCTCCTACTACATCCCATCGGGAATCACCCCTAAGATTAATAGCGAGCAGTCCTTGTATCAAAGATCAAATAAAGATACTACTGCCACATATATATGATATGGGAAATTACCGAGGGTCACTGACAAGCAGCCCTTCATTTAATTTATTATCATTCTATGTCTTCACTTCGAATACGTAAATTGGTTCGAAGTGGTTTTCGGATAGGGATTACCCAAATCGATCCTGGTTCCTCCGAACCAATTATCGATAAAAAGATGTTAAGTATGAGGGTGATTATCATTTCATTCATTAATATCTTTTATCCAATAAAATATCTCTTTTAGAGATATAAATCTTTAAATCATATTCTTTTCCTATATATATGGAATCATTAAACCTCATGTATCAAATCTTTGTTTAATTAAACCCTTTTTTAAATCTTGGAGTAATTCTATATCATTTTATCCTTTATTGAGGAAAATATTTCCAAATTATTTATTTAAATCTTAGCAAATATTTTCAGATCATAACTTTTAAAATGGGTCAAAAACAATGTTATTTAAGACATCTTTTGCTGTAAACCCAAAATAATTAATTGTAAGTATAGGAATTAAATTATTCCAAATCATTTATTAAAATCTCAAAAAAAGATTTCTTATTTCCAATACGTATCTTTTTAGTAGGTTGAAACCATGTTATTTAAGATAGTAAATCCAAATTAGTTAGTACTCGAGTTAAACAGATGCATAAAAATTATACTAAATCAAAATTATTTCTCATAAATCATATTGCAAAACATTTTTGAGTGAAAAGGGTTGATAGAAATTATGCTAATTCTACTCAACATCAATTTCCATATTCAACCATTACTATCCACCGAATAACGGTGAAATCACCTTTTAAATTCTCAAGGATAGTACAGATTCCCTCCTCAGAATTTAGTACCAAGTATAAGAAGATTATTTCTATGAAATCCAAATTATTTGAATTTGAAAAATTATATATTTTATATTTTTGGGAAATTTTGATCCGAGTAATCAAATTTACTATCTCCTCTGTCGGGCTAGGCCAGTTAGCCAGGGTGGGTAGACAATTGGTTTTCCAAACCCAAGCCAAGAGACTATCTCTTCGTCACCCATAAGACGATCTAGTTATTTGATTGACTCTAAATCTTTTAACATACTTAATTTACCTTTTATTATTTTATAGCATCCAGGCTTTCCCTTCGATCCATTCCATTCCTCGGTCGGATTTTCTGTGGCACTCACAAATGGAACAAATGTACTAGTCATTTCCGCATACTCATTTTTAAACCTCTTAATCATCTTTAAATTACTTAAATATTCATTTGGAAAGGTTGACAATAGATTTGGGAAAGAATAATTAAGTTAAAACCATTATTTGCAAAAGTTATTAAAAGTGATGCGAAAAGTGCTACGAATAGTGTTATCAAAGTTTATTTGATCAAAACAACTTTCCGATCATTTTGAAATCAATTTTTATAACTCAAATCTTTTTTAAATAATTTTAAAAGATTTATAGATTTATTCCACGTTTTTAAAGAATTAAAAATATCATTTATAAAGAATTTGTCGCGTTGGTTTTCGAACTGCCAAACCGCGAGTATTTTGAAAACCTGTTTTGCTCATATTTCAAAATCTATTAAATGAAATTTAGATAATTTTCTTTTGTTTGAAAATATGATTATAAGGGTTCAAAAAATTCTTATTACAAGGAATTCCGACTCTGAATCCATCGTTTAAATAAACTTAACTTTCTATGGCGTGAAATCGCGAACTACCATTACGCGACACGCCTATTTTTGACTCAATAATCATAACTTGTCAAAACTTTACCAAACTGGAATTTAGTGTTTATAACCATTTTCAAGAGGTTTAACAATCTCGTATACACCATTTTATTTATTAAATAAAAGTGATTTCCTTTGTGATTTTCGATGTGTATTAAATGTGACTTGTTAATACAATCAAACAACATATAATCAACATCCAAACTTGATAAAAAATCACCACAACCAAGCATAACAAAAAAAAATATCATCCAATATATCATATTATAAATAGAGTTTCTCACCTTCATTTTGACTTGAACTAGTTTTGAATCGGCTAAGCTTCGATACGATCACTTTAAACTCTATGGAATCGAGCTCCTAAGATTTGAATAAGCTCGGCCTTGGCCTTGGGTGCTCACAACCATGGGTTGGGTGGTGGATGGCTTGACCTAGGGTGAAGAAAAGTGTGTCTATGGGTTCTGTGGGAGAATGGAGTGATTTGAAGTGGGTTTGTGGTGTTTATACACACACACACACACTAATAATTTATTTTCTTTTTGTACTTATTTTCTTCATAATTTTGCTAACATAGGAAGCCATTAAAATAGCTTGAAGAAGGAGGAAAAATATGAAGAATAAGTGTTAGGAATTTATGAAGAAAGAGGTGGGTATTTATAGGAAAAACTTAAAAAATAACATCTAAACAAATAATACCTTTTTACCCTCAACCCACGCCCCCATCACTTCATTCTACATGGCCATCCCCATCATGTCTTATCTTCCATGTCCTAGCCTATGTATGTGTACTTTAATGTGTAAGATGAGTTGATGGTTGCTTAAGTCTTAAATATTTAATATTTTAATATATATATATATGTTTAAGTGTATATGTATATTTGTATGTATGCGTGTGTATATATATATTTATATAAGTTCATGTGTATGTCAGGGTGTGCCTATGTATGTTATATATGTGCACATGACATATAAACAAGGTTGCAACAACTTTGAACAACTTTCGTTCGTTAAACCGTTGAAAATCGGGAAACCGATTTCCAATCACATTTTTACTTATAAATTAATTTACCTATAATTGTAAACAAATTTGAAAACTAATTTCTTATCATTTTTAACTAATTATAATGATCATATTTTATTTATAAAATCATATAAATTAATATTAATAATTATTTACAAAAATTGCTATTATATCGATAAAGTGATACGAATTTTCTTATATGTTCAAATCAAGTATATAACTTCATAAAATTAGTAGAAATGATTTATTATCACTTTATAACTATTTAAAATGAATCATTATCCTAAAAAAATATTATTTGAATAATTATAATAATTATTGAATCATTAAATCTCAATTTAAATTCATACATCAATAAATATAAGGGATCACTGATGATGTCATAAATACATTTAATTTCCAAAAATAAAATAATTGATTTTATTTCATATTCTTGTTCAATTACGTCTCCAGCTCCGTGCGCGGTGTTTTACGATTATAAAGCTGTTTATTGATAAAACGATTTTCGGTCATTTTATCGGTATATCTTTTCCAAAGGAACTATATTTTGGAACATTCTTCCAAAATAAGTTCATTATTATTAATTATCGCTTAAAACTTGATTATTTATGAAAAATAATCTATATTTGAATATTTAAAATAATTTAAACATCTTTAATTAAAGTGATCAAATTATGGATCGTTACATTACACCTCCGCTATTTTCTGATATATCCTCACTTTATCCCTACTATAGCTTTTTGCACCTCCACTGCTAACTTTGCTGTAATGAACACCACACTACTCATTTTTTTCCAATTGATTTTTTCTTTTTACAAATAAATCAAAATTTTCTAAAATATACTCTTTAGGATGATCTTTTAAAATTCTTGTTTAAGTTAGCTTTTTTAATTAATATCTTCATTACTCTCATTTTCGTTGTTAATATTTTCATTATTTTTTCTTAAATTAGTAATTTCTTTTTCATCACCATTCATATTAATTGTATTAAAGTTTTTATCAAACGAAACATGTAAAATTTCTTCGATTATATTAGTTATTGTGTTATAAACTTTGTAAGTTTTACCTTTGTTAAAATATCCAATAAATATTTCTTTACCAGATTTAACATCAAATTTATCTATATTATCTTTTGTATTGAGTATAAAACACTTGTTTCCAATAACTTAAAGTATGAAACTTTTGGTTTTTTTCAAAAAAATAATTCACTTGTTGTTTTTTAGCTAATGGTGTTATTAAGATTTCTATTTAAAATATAACGCTACCGCTTTAGCCCATTCTTTGGTATATTGCTATCATATAACATTATCCTTGCACATTCTTAAATAGTTATATTTATAGGTTCCACAACTCAATTTGTCAAGGAGTTCTTAGAAAAGAGAAATCATGGGTGATACCATTCTTATTACAAATATTTCATAATTTTTTGAATTCTCCTCCTGGGTTGCTCCTTATAGTTTTAATTTTAACATATTTTTAATCCCGAATTCATTTAGTAAAAGTTTTAAACATTTCAAATGCTTCATTTTTATGATTTAGGAAATTTGTCTATGTATATCTTAAAAAGTCATAAACCATTACAAAAACATATTTATTATGATTTATTGATTGTACTTGTGATGGTCCAAAAAGATCTAGATGAAGAAGTTCTAAAGGGTGTGATGTAGTGGTTGTATCCTAAGACTTAAATGATTTCTTGTGAAATTTTCCAATTTGTCAAGAATTACACAAATTGTTTGCTTTGAATTTCTCTTTTCGAAGGCTTCTCACAAGTTTGTATCTAGCCATTTTTGTAAGTGTTTAAAATTTAAATGACCGAAAAGTTTATGCCAAATCCAAAGAACATTCGAGTCAGCTATAAGACATAGGTTATCATTAGACACTTTCATACTTAAAACATATTTGATTTTCTTTCACCACCTTCAGATATAATTCTAGAATCTTGATGTCCAATAAGACAATTACCTTTTTCAAATTTTATTTTGTAACCTTTGTCGTATAACTAACTTATACTTAGCATATTATATTTTTAATTCTTAATTAGTAAAACATTCAAAATAGTGGGAGTTCTAGAAATATGTTTCGTTTTCACCACCATCAAATATAATTCTAGAATCCTGATTTATGATAAGACAATTACCGTTTTCAACTTTTATTTTGAAACCTTTGTCATATAATCGACTTATACTTAGCATATTACGTTTTTAATTCTTAACTAGTAAAACATTCAAAATAGTAGGAGTTTTAGAGTTACGAACGTTGCCGATGCCAATGACGTATCCCTTAGAGTTGTCTCCAAAATTTACCATTTCACCATCTTTATATGTAATGTTTGTTAATAACTCTGGATTTATAGTTATGTGTTTTAAGCATCCATTGTCCAATATCCACTTATCCTTCTTAATATTTGTTGTATGATCATTAGGGGTCTGGTATTTAATTGCAACGAAACATACGTCAGTATTTTTAGTTTCTGAATCAGTGTTGCTTGATGTTCTGTCTAAATCCTCCCAAGTTGTTGTATATGCTCACTTCCTTTTCTTGAATGAATCTGTGGTGGGAGAAGTCTGTAACACCTTCATATTTGGTCTCTTTTCAAATGTTCGACTTTATCATATTTAAAGCATTTGACCATACTTCTGTTTCCCAAGTTGTTTGAATTGTTGTCAGTTCTCTAGAATTTGTTCCTTTTCCCATACTTCAAGAATTTTCTAAAATTTCTCATCCCGAATACGATTGTCTCATCATCACCCGATCCTTAGTTGTCTATTATAGTGTTGAAAGCCAATGATTTCTTCTCATTTGCTTGATTTTCTTTTCTATCCTTCAATTATATTTCGTACAACATTAGATTAGAAATTAATTCTTCAATTTTCATAGTGCTAATATCATTTGCTTCTTCAATCGCCAAAGTCTTCTGATCTTATTCACTAGCAAGTGAATCCAATATCTTTCAGACTTGGTCTTCTGATCCTAATGCTAATATCAGTGATTTCTTTTGATCCTTGATTAATTCGCCTTCATCTTCATTTTCTCTTCTAATTTGGATTCTCTCTTGCTATCTTGATTTTACTTTGTTTCATTTTATGTTTACTTAGAAAATTTTGGAAGAGATAGAGAAGTTTGTTAAGGTTATGGAGATTCTAAAAGAGAGAAAGAAGAAATGCATGTACAAGTGACGACTAGGGTTAGCAATAAGAAATAGTGGAGGCTAGGGTCTAATTTATAACTGAAAACTAGAGTTTTCTTACTTAAGTCCAAAATCCATATTTATGGAAAAGCTATCATTGGTCAAACTTTCCACTATTATCGATCGGTTTTTATCAAATTTAACAAGTTATATATTTCTTAACTGTAAACGATGTTGTCATCACAATGGAATATGTCCCTTGGCCTAATTCTAATGTTTGTAAAATATTTTTTTTCCCTTTAATGTAAAATTACTTTTTTGCCCTTATTATCATTTTAATTTATCTAATAAATTTTTGAACTATTACATATTCACAAATGTGATACATGTATCACATTGTGGACTTATGCCATTTTTAATAGGAGTTCCAATATATAACCTAGACTTCAATACGCTCCAATATTGGGAAGGGGCCAAGAATCTCGGTGGTAATCCCAAATTTTCAAAACTCATTACTCCCTTCAATGGTGAAACTTCCACAAACACTAAATCTTCGATCGAACTCCAACTTAGTCATCCTCTTATCGACTTATGACTATTTTGATCTTGTGAAGCCTTCATCCTTTTCCTTATCAACTCCACCTTCTCAAAAGTATCTCGTGTCATCTCGGGCCCAAGAATTACTTTATCTGTTGACTCCCACCAACATGAGGGTGATTTACACCACCTTCTGTATAATTCCTCATACGATGCCATTCCAAAGTTTGGTAACAGTTATTATACGCAAATTTAACCAATGGTAGACGGTCCTCTCAAGCTTCTTCGAAATCAAGTATACTAGCCCCAAGTAGCTCCTCTAAAACTCTATTTACCCATTTCATCCGTTCATTTGTCTGAGGGTGATACACCATACTCAAGTATGGTTCCTTTCCAAAAGAACCCTGTAGATTTCTCCAGAACTCACTCGTAAAGAGTGGGTCTTGATCACTTATTATACTAAGAGGAAGTCTATGTAGTCGAGCTATCTCATTTATATACAATGCTGTCAATGTCATCGTTGTCCTTGTGCTCTTCACTGGGATGAAGTGTGCACTCTTGTTTAGTCATTCCACAATTACCCGATACACTCATTACCACTTTTACTTTGAGGCGGTCCATCGATAATATCCATAGATATATTCTCCCATTTCCACTACGGAACCTCTAATGGGAGTAATAGCCCGCTAAGCTTCTTTTATTCTGCTTTTACTCTTTGGCATGTTAAACACTTAGCTACAAACTCCACCATATGCCTCTTCATTCCTAGCCTGTAGAAAGTCCTCTTCATATCCTGATACATCTTGTCTCCATCCAGATGAATGGTCATCCTAGAATTTTAACATTCTCTTAAAATTTATTTATCAACTCCTTAACCTAAGGTACACACAAACTACCATCACACCTAAGATATCTTTTTTGATCCTTGGAATAACGATACAAATGGCTCGACCATTCATCCCATCCCAATTGATCCCAAATTTTAACTAATGTAGCATCATGTCCCTAACTCAATCCAATTCTATCCATAAAGGTAGTTCTAACTTCCATGGTAGACAGTAAACCCATGTATATTCTGACAATGGTCGAAAGTCAATATGAAATAAAGTCCTCTTCCATTCCAACAACAAAAAATTCATCTGGCTTACTTCTTACTTAATGCATCAACAACCACATTCCCTTTCCTCGAAGTATAAGCAATCCCAAAATCATATGACGAATGAAACTCCATCCATCTTTGTTGCCTCAGATTCAGATCCTTTTGTGAAAATAAATACTTAATTGACTTGTGATCCGTGAACAACTCAATTGTTTTCTCCTAATAAATAATGTCTCTAGGATTATAATGCAAACACAATGGTAGTTGACTCAAGGTCATGTGTCGGGTAGTTCTTCTTATGTACCATGAGCTATCAGGTAGTATATGCTACTACCTTCCCTTCTTGCATTAAGACAACACAACATCATTGTAGACGGTAAATGGTTTGATACCATCGATGAGGGTTAAGACATGTGCTCTCCTCAACGGCTCCTTTAACCTAACGAATGGCTTCTCACAATATATGTTCCAAGAAAACACCAGATTCTTCTTAGTAAGCATAGTCAGAGGTGTCGTAATCTTAGCAATGTCCTTAGTAAATTTCCTATAGAAACTGGCTAATCCTAAGAAACTATGAACATCCAAACCATTCTTTGGTGTCTTTCATCTCTTATTGGTTCCAATTTCATTGAGTCAGTGGCTAACCCTTCACTAGATACTATATTCCCAAGGAACTTGACTTCCTACTTCCAAACATGGCATTTTGAGAATTTTGCTCTCAGCTGGCTTCTTTTTTAATACCTTTAACACTTCCATCAAATGATGCCTGTGTTCTTCTTTGCTTCTACAGACTAATAAGATATCATCCACAACACTATAACACATTTATTTAATTGCTCTAAAAAACTCTACTTATCAAATTCTCAAAATAAGAAGGGGAATTAGTTAAGCCAAATGGCATGACTACCCATTCAAACAACCTATCAGGAGTTTTAAATGCAATCTTTGGTATACCATCTTCTACTACCCTTAACTGATGGAATCCTATTTCTAAATCAAGTTGAGATAAAACTCTCATTACGACTAACTTATCGAAGAGGTCGTCAATGCGTGGCCATGGATATTGGCTCTTTCTCGTCAGTTTGTCCAGCACACTATAATCAATGTAACGTCTGAGGAAACCATTGGCTTTTAGTAGCAATGACAACCACTGCTCCCCACTCTAAAATACTTCTTATAAAACCATTTTCCAATAGCTCTAAGAACTACTTATCCAATTTCCCTCTTTCTTTCTAAGCCATATGCCTAAGTGGAAATACTACGGGCCAGGGGTTGTTAACAAGATCGATTCTATGCTTAATCTCTCTTCGGGGTGAAAGACCAGAAACTTCAAGTTAAAGACAAATAGTCATGTGGTATACTAAGAAAACATATGTAACCAGTCATCATGTAATCATTAGGCCAACAACATACAATAAGGTCCTTCCCTCTACCATTCCTCAATCGCACTACTCTTCTGCGAAAAACAAAAATTAACCCGTGGCACATCATCCATTTTGATCTTTTTTGAGTCTATAAACCCTAAATGGATTTTATATCTAGTCTAAAATATTTTAAATAAAAACTTTATTTTATTTAATAGTTAATTTTTTAAAGTATTAGTTTACAAGTATATCAAATATACTTATTTGTGTAAAGTGCACATGCTATTGGTAAGAAGTGTACATAGTTAATGTGATCTTAAGTAGGTGATGGGATTATACCGCAACAGACCCATTTCCTCTTTACGTATGCCTTTGTTATCTAGGGTTTTGAATTAAAAAACTTACATAATAAACGATGTACAATAGTATGCATATATATATATATATGTATGTATATGTATATATGTATATGTATGTATGTATGTTTGTATGTATTGAAATTACATTTTGTAAGTTTATATAATTTGAAATGTAAAATCAACATTAATGAATTTACTTTCAATTATGGCAAGATTTGAAATCAAGAATTATATTAATGCATAAATCCATCTTATCAATTTGAATTAGGACAACAAACACACAAACATGCGCGCACACACACATATTTCCATATATATATATATATATGTATATGTATATAATAGCATGTAATGTTTTAGACCTTAAATTAACTTATTTATGTAAACATATAATTTATAGTATATATGTGTGGATCTGTTAAAACTTAAAGGTAACGATTTCGAATTAAAAATTTAATTTAGAAGGGGAACAATATATATAGAATTTTACACAATACTTTAAATTTTAAAAGGAAATAAAATTGTTGGATTTTAACAAACAATCCATACATTAATTCAAAAAAATCCTTCTTTTAAAACACAATACTCAAAACAAATATATTCAAAACATCAACAGTTTAATAAAAAACTTGGTCTTCATGGAAAATATAAATGATTAACATATAATATAAAATTAAAAAATATTTTCCAACTAAAAATACTTTTTAACAAAGCAAAAGGGAAAAACAATGATGCATTGGACAATTTAGGCATATGTAAATTCATGATAAGACTATTCATATCAAATAATACATGCCTCTTTTAGTTTTCCAGTAAGTTTTATTTATTTACACGTGAGCCTTTCCTTGAAATGTTTCCTGAGTGTTAATGAAATTAATTGAGGTAGCGTACGTTTTGGAACTTTATACCAAAAGATTTGCTTGCCATGTAAACATGTCTTATCAAATTCCAACGTGTGTCTTTTATATTTTGTTAATTACCTGCATGTTAGTCTCTTTTAATTTTGCAAATTTACATCTTCTTGTATCCTTCCCTTTCATATACCAATTTCCAAACGTGCTTTACCCTTATTCATTTCCTATTTCATAAACCTCTTCCTCTAACTTTCTATTTCCAAAATGTGCTTCCATTATTTCTTTTGCCTGAAGTTTTCTTTCTCTTCTAAAAAAACAAACAAATGTGAGCAACTTATTTTCATGAAGCAAATCTTTTCCATTTTTTTGCAAAACCATTTCCTAAAGCTTCCTTCCTCCATGCATGAGCCATCGTGTCACTTTTTCCGTTGATTCTCCAGGCTTTAGAAACACGAGCAGGCTTCAAAATTCTTAACGTGAGTAACTAACTTGTTTTATTTTATTATTAAAATGTGTGTACATGTTTTTATATTTCATTTTCATAATATTCTTATAACTTGAATATCTTCCGCATATGAACTTCGATTGATGCGTGGTTTCTTCCCTTGGACTTGTATTGAAATTTCAGACAACATGAAGCTGGTTTGGTTGAATTTGAAGACTGTTGAGATTTTGGATTTTTATTGGATTTTTAATGGGCTATAAATCAAAGGTGAGTCATTAAACCCACTCATCCAATACTAAAATTTTTCATTGCAAGTTAAATAAAATTTATGATGTGATATAAATTTTTGGTTACTGTTTGTTGATTTAAACTGGCATTTGAATTGATATTGGATCTGAATTAACATATAAATTTATATTGAAATTTTATTGCTAGTTAAACCCTCGACATTGATAACTATGAACTGTTGTAATATATTGGTTGATTTGGATATTGTTTGAAATGGATGCTTATTGATTGATATGTTGGACGTATGGTTGTTTATTTATTTTAATATGTCCCTGTATCACCTTGTATATTATTGATATCATTTATATGGTCATTTGAATCATTTTAAAATTGGATACCTATGACAATTTTATTATTGGTTGAAATGATATATACCCATACAATTGAATTTGTAAATAAATGATCACTTGTACATAGGGAAGAAAATCGTATATAGACACCGGATTGGATTAAATTGAATTTGGATTTATATGAATTTAATTATTTCTAATTCGAGCTTTGAAAAGGTGAAATTGAAACTGCTTAAATGAAATTGTTTAAAGGATTTAACTTGGTATTAAAGCTGAAATTAAGGTATGATGTAAGTTTATCAGAATTGAATCATTTGAAAAGCTTAAGTTTTAATTTTAAACTTTGGATTTATTTCAATTAAAGTGATTTAAATCGGTATTCGAATTTTGATTAGGAGATGGAAAATCCCGTAAACATTTCTGAAACTATTGTACATATTTTACGTGATATTGATTTGACTTACATAGGAATTTTTAGTTTTGACTCGAGTGTATTATTTTTTCATTATGCTCGGGTCAGTCTGAGTATTTCAATGTTTGAAGACGTTATTCCTTGAAGACGAAGATGAAGATTGTGATCGTATTTATTATTATTTTTCACTACATTATTTGATATGTTTGTTTAATATACTCTGATTGATGTTGTAAAAATGTGTAATCAAATGTATATTGTAAAACAGCTTCATGAACTGTCTTATTTGATTATTATATTTTGTCGTTTTGCTGCGAGATTCTGTGTTTTGCTTTCCTTCTTTTCTCTTAGTTTCTTTATTAAATCCCATTGATAATCTAACCTATTGAATAATTTGAGTTAGACATGTGTGGTTTATTGTCGACTTAAATCGTCCAAAAAGGTGGGTCGTTACAGTTGGTATCAGAGCGTTGGTTTAAAGATACCCTAGCCTGTTAGGGTAAACCCATTAAGAGATAGGGTAATGGAATGCCCTATTATGAGTTGAGAGTATATATATGAGAGAGTGTATTTTTTAGTGTTATAAAATGTTTTGAAATTAATAAATAAATTGATTTTAACTCGGATTATATGAATGAATTTAATAAAATGATATAGTCCTTTATGATTGTTTCATGAGTAGTGACTGTTATCACTTTACTGATGGATTGATTAATTGTGCATCTTCTTGAGATGATTGATTGTTGATTTCAATTTCCTATGAATTGGAATTTGATTTTTTCGACTATTTTGAATAGTCTGACACTTCCAAATTGATATTTAAAATTTAAAGCTTGTATTTTAGAAAGATATATAAAGGTGTAGTTTTGCAACTCTTAAATTGAAGGGTAATATAATTTAAACAAGTTTAAACTGTTAAATATTTTGGTAAGTAAAATGAATAAGATTATTTTGTATTACACAAATATGAAATTTAGTTCTGAAATGTTTTAAATGAAATTTTATTTTAGGAAATGTTTATGAACTTAGTAATGATTTATAAAGTAATTTATGTGCAAAATGATTTTTATAAAACATTCTGGTTTAGAAAAGAAAATCTTGATTTATAAACTTGACATAAATATTAAATTGAATTTATTTCTAAAAACTATTGATTGTGGAAATTTTGAATTTTAAATGGTATTTTATCCTGAAAAGGAAAATGATTGTTGATATCCTATATGAATTTGAACTAATATTTTGAAATTGATTGATTTCGAAGACCTTTGACTCTATAAAAATATTGATTTGAAAGTTTTCGACTCTTATATGAAAATGGTTTGTATAAGTATGAAGTTATTTCTAAAACTATTGATTTTGGAAAGTACTCAATTTGGAAATGAAATCTTATATATAATGGAATTTATATAAGTGTGATATTTGAAGTTATGATTTGAAAAGTGTACTATATATAGTATGATATAATTCAAGTAAAAGATACGGGGAGTACCCTTCGTGAAGAAGTATAGTATGAATATGCTTCGAACCCTAATGGACTTGGGTCAATCCAAGAATGGATTCAATCGATAACCCTAATGGACCTAGGTGAATTCAAAAATGGATTCAAACCGATATAGGTTGTCCGAACTTAAATTCATGAGTTCCTCGATTTTTTGTTTTAGGGTAGATGGTTCTTTAGTTTGCCCAATGGATGTGCTTTCGATCCTGGGATTTGTTGTTTATAGATCTTCTGGGAAGGAAGTGCAACTATTATGTAAATCATTGAATCAGCGTACCACTGAGGCAGGGGTCGATGGTCCCTTGTTTACGAAATGGCTACGATATTCTTTTGGAATCTGGAAGGTGGATGGATCTTTTGGAAGGTTTTGTGTCCATTGCGTAAACAATGGAGTGGGCCACTGTTAACCGATTATCATTATTTGACATCATATTTTTTGAGCGGTACTTTTCATATCTGTTTTTAAGTATTTTCAATGGGTATTGAAACATGTCTACTAAGTACTTGAAGAATTCCAGTCTTGCGCCTGATCAACATACGACTAGAATCTGTAAGAACGAGGATAAACTTGTTAAGACATTGAGTTATAAAAGTATTTTGATAAAAGTATTATATAAAGGATATTTTGGTTATTTTTCTTTCTTCTCCAAATACTTTAAAAACATTTAAAAGGTTGTTTATTTCTGTACAACATGGTGTAAAAGTTAATTATTAATGTTGTAAATATTGTGAGTAGTTATTAATTCAATAAAACATATTTAAAGTTAATGATTATTGATTATTAATGATGTTTGAAAAGTATTTTGAGATTAAAAATAATAAATTTTGTAAATAATGGATTTAAATTTTTTAATAGCTCCTTTCTAAATAATTAATGATGTAAATAATTATTTTCAAATAGTTTACATATATTTATAAAGATGTTATTTAAAATATCTAAATGGTATTTATAAATAAAGCAAGAAATTTTACAAATGAATTTTTGTAAAGTATTAAAGATGATTGATTTGCGAATGAAGTTTTCAAATAGAATATATATAAGTTTCTTTGAATATATAATTTAGAGATATTATATAAATGGACTATATATATATATATATATATAAATTTTCTGTTTTAAAATTTTATGAAAAAAATAAATGATTTGGGAAGTTTATTTATAGTAACATGTTTGAAATTAAATTTGAATCTCTATTTTTGAAAGTATGGTTTAAAATATTTACTTGGTTTTCAAAGTAGTAATATGAAATTTATAAGTTTATTTACTATTTAGATTTTGTATTAAACCAAAATAAATGTTTCTAAGATTCGAATATTTATTTTAAAACAAGTACTTTTAAACTATTGTGAAGATTTGACATTTTATACTTTGATTTGGAAATTTAATGTAAGATTTGAGTATACTATTAGTTTCAGTTTAATAATCTTTGAGTTTGTATTTATTTTAGAATAATTAGTCTAATACATTACCGGATTTAAAGAACTTTATTTTAAAGCTTGTTAAAATGTTTTGATATAATTTCTAACAGTAATTTAAACTTTTGGAAAATCTTTGCATAATGCTACGAGGATATTTAAAATATATCTTATATTTATACTATGTGAATAAGGTTAAATGTTTTAGTTGAATTTTAACATATATTGAAATATTTCTTTCCTCTTCAAAGACGAATACCAAAAACTTAAATTTTTATTCTATGATAAAATTAAGTTATAAACTTAAGTAAATGAAGTAGAAGCTTAAGTTATATTTTATGAAATGATTCATTAATGACTTAAATATTTAATGGAAAATAAATTATGTAAGTGACTAATCTTTACATAAATAAATGAGTATTAAAAATGAATGAAAAGTAAATGATTTTTTAAAGAAACCAATAGAATAAAATACATAAGTTGTACGTAGGTCATTTTATTCGCATGATAGTTTTGATCTAGATCTGAATACATGATTTGTAGTAATTCACACCAGTTTGAATTAGGATTTTTCGCTCGATTCTTGACAGCGAACATTTGATACGAAATTTTATATGAATTTGAAGTTTTCTATCATAGTTTACGGCTATGCAAGAAGAACAGAGATTTCTAATCAAGAAACCAGATCAAAGTCCGCACTAGAGTGGTCGGGTTATCAATACTAGTTCGAAAGTGGAATTTGTGTATGCAAGCAAGTGATCAGAATTGATATTGTGTACAAATGATATATGTACAACGCACGAACTTTAATAATTAAATGTTGTGCTATGATTGTTGCTTCTGATTGCTATACGATTTTGGTTGCATGTAACTGTTACATTCCATTAGAATTGCTTATAGAAGTGCATCATACTTATCAGTTGTGTTACATTGCTTTGTTGCATATGACTGCTGTTTGTGTGTTATTGGTATTTATGATAGAATAGTAGTACATTGTCCTTTTATTATGTTAAATTGTCTTGAATTATGTATGTAAGATACAAGTTTACGAAAACAATAGTTGTTGCTTTTGGTTCCATAAATAAAGTTGTTTGCCCGACAAATAGGTACGTTTTCGGATTACGGTTTTTGTAGCGGTATTTTATTGTTTTCCCTATGGTTGGGATGCTTTCTTATTGAAATATGATATTATTGTTTTTTCGGACCTAACCGTGCAAAGGAGATGCTGCCGAAATTTTTCATAAATTTAGGACTTAGAAATTTTTTGTGGAAGTTGAGTTAATTTCATATTTATATTAAACTTAAATATGTAAGTTAAATTGTTTATAAATTGAATATTTTGAATAAAATATAGCATATCTCTTGATTCTTTCTTGTTCCTTTTCGGGGACGAAAAGTTTTGAGTAGGGAAGATTATAATGACCCGTATTTTTGATAATTAAAAATATTAAATTTAATAAGATTTTGGGATTTAATATTGTCAAAAATTAAAGTTTATGATTTATTAATGGAAAAAAGAGGTTAGAATATATAACTTGATCTTAAATGAATTCTCAAAATGATAGGTTCAATGAGGTAAGGATGGTAACACAAATAGAATATCATTTAATGTTATTGATTTGAATATAATTAATAACCGTTTGAATGTAAATTTCATTGATTGTAAATAATAAAATGTTAATAAAGAATGAAATGGTTGTTTATTTCTATTTGGAATATAAATGTAAAGTTTAATTTGGATATTATTGTGGAGTTTAATAAGTAATAAAAAAACAATATATTAAAGGAGAAATCATACGTCATTTAATTGAAATTGGTTTTAATATAGAATATGAAATCAATTATTTGGTAAGTAAATTTATAATCCTTGTTTGTAAACAATAAATTTATAGATATATGAATTACTAAGTTGTAACAGTTTTTTTATTTCTCATCTCGTTATTTAATCCGTTTTGAAATTAATTTGGCAATCAATGGAATTTAATGTAATTGAAATATTTCAGTAATATGAGAAAGGACGTAACTATAGAGTAATGAGTGCAATAAAATGGAAACTTATGTTTAGTAAACACATAAGATATTGTTTGATTTAATATAAAGAACATTTAAAAATAATAATAAATAAAAGAATGTGTTGAAAACTAAATTGTAATGAACTAGAATTTATTACGGTTGTACTTAAATGTTGGAATCAATTTAGTATATAGATACTGGGTTTAACATGGAAAATTGGGTTTGAAAGGAAAACAATTGGATTAATTATCTTCCCTGTATTTGGGCATGTTTTGAGATTTAATTATTGTAATTAATAGTAATCAAATCTTTCCATTAATAAGAAATAGAAGTAAATGGTAATTAATTAGTGATATGTGCAACTTACGTTTTGTGTTAAAAACATAATGAGAATTTCAATGAGAAATATTACGTTCAAATTATGAGTACTCAAATTTGTTACAAATATAATGATAATATGAAATCAATTAATAAAGAAATGACGTGGTTGTACGATGTATTATTTCTGTAATTCTTTATGGGATAATCTTTAAATATAAGTTGGTTTTAATGAGGGATGTGTTAATTGTAAATTAATGTGTAATAAAATTATATATGTTTCAATAAAAAATAAAAGAAAAAGATTGATTTATTGAAAAGAATATTTTTATCAAATAAAGTGAATGATTCATTTGTGAATATAAATTCAATTTCATTAAAAAAAAGAATTGAATTTTGTTGTATGTTTCTAGTTGGAATATTTGATTTATTTAATATTCAAACTTGATTTGAATTTAATTTATAAAAAAATAACAATAATAAAATGGTAAGAAAACAACTTGAAGGTTTGGGTTAAATTTTGATTTGGAATAGTTAGCCTATTAACATAGGAAATTTATTTCGTTCCAAATTTGAATTTGGAGTCTCAGTTCATCTTTTATTAGAGTTGTGGTTCCCATGTACGGTCTACCTTCTCAAATTTAAATCATCGCTTTCATTTATTTTATTTTATTATTATTACTTTCTTTTATTAAATACATGCCTCTTTTGGTTTTCTAGTAAGTTTTATTTATTTACAAGTGAGCCTTGCCTTGAAATGTTTCCTGAATGTTAACGAAATTTAGTGAGGTAGCGTACATTTTGAAATTTTATACCAAAAGATTTGCTTGCCATTTAAATATGTCTTATCAAATTCCAACGTGTGTCTTTATCTTTTGTTCATAACCTACATGTTAGTCTCTTTTCATTTTGCAAATTTACATCTTCTTGTATCCTTCCCTTTCATATTCCAATTTCCAAACGTACTTTACCCTTATTCATTTCCTATTTCATAAACCTCTTCCTCTAACTTATCATTTCCAAAACGTGCTTCCATTATTTCTTTTGCTTAAAGTTTTCTTTCTCTTCTAAAAAAACAAACAAATGTGAGCAACTTATTTTCATGAAGCCAATCTTTTCCATTTTTTTGCAAAACCATTTCCTAAAGCCTCCTTCCTCCATGCGTGAGCCATCGTGTTATTTTTTCCGTTGATTCTCCCGGCTTTAAAAACACGAGCAGGCTTCAAAATTCTTAACTAATTTGTTTTATTTTGATTTTTAAAGGGAGGATCCAATCTTATAGGAACCTATCTAAAATTTTCTTTTGCTAGGCCCATAGCTAAAAAACCTACTTTCCTTATTAAAATGTGTGTACATGTTTTTATATTTCATTTTCGTAATATTCTTATAACTTGAATATCTTCCGCATATGAACTCCGATTGATGCACGGTTTCTTCCGTTGGACTCGTATTGAAATTCCAGACAACATGAAACTAGTTTGGTTGAGTTTGGAGACTGTTAAGATTTTGGTCTTATATTGGATTTTTAATGGGCTATAAATCAAAGTGAGTCATTAAACTCACTCACGCAATACTAAAATTTCTATTGCAAGTTAAATAAAATTTATGATGTGATATATAAATTTTTGATTACTGTTTGTTGATTTAAACTGGCATTTGAATTGATATTGAATCTGAATTGACATTAAATTGAATCGACATTTAAATTTATATTGAAATTTTATTGCTAGTTTAACCCTCGACATTGATAACTATGAACTATTGTGATACATTGGTTGATTTGAAATTTTATTGCTAGTTAAACCCTCGACATTAATAACTATGAATTGTTGTGATATATTGGTTGATTTGGATGTTTATAATAATTAAGATAAAAAATTTAAAATTAATATATTCACTTTCAATGCCAATTCTGAAAAGTTTATAATAATTATAATGTGTCATATTTTAAACTTAACTTTGATATTTAAAATATAATTTTTAAATTTTTAAAACATATTTTGAAAAACTAGCCCAAGGAACAAAATTAATGTGCGTCTTTATATTATGGATTAACTTTGGGCTTACTTTCTTCGGCCAGCCAATAGCCAGGTAGGGCAGTTTACATAATTATCCAAACCCAATCATTCGAAACTACCTTTCTAGACACCCCACTGTATGGGTAGGCTTTAATCAATTAGCCCTAACATTGCTAATTTAGACCGCATAAACTATTTGAGCTCCGGTATCATTGAAGGAATCAGGCCAGTTGGAAGCGGGTTAAATGAGTGAATTTAAAAAAAAAATCAGTTTGATTTTAGATCTATAAAGCCTAAATGGATTTTAGATCCTATCTAAAATATTTTAAATAAAATCTTCATTAATATGTACTAATTTTTTTAGTTTTAGTTTACATGTGTATAGAATATAACTATTAGCGTGAAGTGCATGTGCTATAGATAATAAGTGTATATAGTTAACATTACTATATGTAGGTGATGTGATTTACATGGCTACGGGCCCATTTCCCCTTTACATATGCCTTTATAATCGGAAAACATACATAATAAAAGATGTATAATAGAGTGTATGTGTGTGTGTATAGTAAGTAAATTCTGTTAATGTTGATCTTAGATTTCAAATTATATAAGTTTACCAAAAGTAATTTCAATATATATATATATATGTATATATTGAAATTACTTTTGGTAAACTTATATAATTTGAAATCTAAGATCAACATTAATGAATTTCAACTAGGGAAAGATTTGAAATCAAGAATTATATTAATGCATAAAATCTGTCTTATTAATTTGAATAGGGCTACATATACTGTTTCCCCGCACACACATATGTGTGTGTGTATTTTCAAGGCTTGTAATGTTTTAGATCTTAAATCGACTTACTTATGTAAACATATAATTTATGATATATGTGTATAGATATATTGGAACTTAAAGATAACAATTTTGAATCAAAATATTTAGTTTAGAAGGGAACAACATAATTTTACATAATACTTTAAATTTAGAAAGTAAATAAATTTGTGAATTTTACACAACAATTCGCATATGAATTCAAAAAAATTCTTTTTTTGAAACAATACTCAAATGTTGCTGTATTCAAAACTTCAACAATGTAGGAAAACAAAATTGGTTTTCAAGGGAAATATAAATGATTAACATATATATTACAAAATTACAAAAGGTAGTTTCCAAAAATAGTTTTTTTCAAAACAACAGAAAGGAAATACAAGGAGTTGGACAACTTGGGCATATCGTATATTGTATATTAACATTCATAACTTGGAGAACATGAGAAACACGTAGCTAAATTAACTCAAAATACCTTAGGATGTTGCCAAAAAGTCACACCTTGAATGATGTCTAATGCTCCTAGATTCATGAATCAACCTTCAGATGTTGCAAAGATCAAGATGTAAAAACCACCTTTAATAAAAGGATTTAATTTGTATTTGATTTTGGAATTGTTAGCCCAAGAACACCATGGAAACTTCAGCCATGACTTGATAGGAAGAAGATAAATTTTTTATTTAGAAAGAACTAAAAGAAGAACGAGCGAGAGAGAAAATATGTTTTAATGGAAACATTGAAACCTTTCCATCCCTCCTATAAAACATTCTTTATTTAATTCCCTATTAAATCTCATCAAATCCTCACCCCCGCTATGCATGGCTAGCAATCGAACAAGGTAGAATGGGCGTAAAAAAATTCCAGATCCACTCAGCATTTGTTCCATTTAAATCTAATTTGAATATTCTATCGATATCGTATATTGACACGTGCGCTTATAACTTTTATACATGCACTTTATTAAATACTAATGGTATTCAAATATCAATAAAATTTAATAGTTAATATTTCATAAATATTAATTAATTTAACTAATTTTTAACGATTATAAGTTAATTAGATCAGGTAGTTCATTCCGGAGTATTCATCATTTCAGTTTTGCGATTCAAAGGTGTAAATTCAGTCAACAATTAATACTGAACAATTTGAATATTAACATTTACACGTTACTGTAGATAGTGGTTTGACATTTTGATTTAGCACTTACATATCTTTTTTGGTAAAATCCATTCTTACTTATTATAAGCGGTACCCGTAGTAATGATTATTTGCACCAATTCTCTTCTTCAACACTATACCACATAAGGACTTATGAAATTTTGTTTTGGCCAGAATTCCAATATCATCCACATTCAACTTGGTTAGTAAATAAACAATGTTCTTGGTTCAATGATAATGTTTATTATTAATCGTACTACTCTAGCCCGTGATTTTGACTTTGAGTTGATTAAAGTTGACCGTGATACTAACCCCATATAACTGGGGAGACAAATGCTCTATTGAATAGTGTTTCACTGCCAATGCTTCAACTCAGACCCAATAGTAACCGTTCAGTGGATGTCATGCCACAATTTAACTATAATCAAAGTGGTGCATCCACATTAAATTTCCATGGTGTTCTTAAGTCATGGGAACTCTATAACATCGTTATTTCGAGATTCTTATTGACTTTATTTATATCAACCAATAAAAAACTCTCGAGCGAGTCATTCTATAGTGACTGAATAACTACTAGGTAACCCCTTAGTGCCTCCAGCAGCCTTTAGTAATACACCGTCCAACATTTGGAGAGCGTTACAAACTCTAATCCTAATAGATGTATCGATATGCCATCTTGGAACATCTTCACTAGCAATATTTAAAATAATATGTAATTTTTTATGTGATAAATTTCTCATGATTACAACATAATGTAATTACTGTCACATAACATATCATTAAAAAAAATTCTATCTAGTATTCTTTACACTAGTTACTTAATTAATTATATCATAATATAACAAGTATATAATAGAAAGAAAACACTTTTTAATTTTGAACAAGATTGGTTATCGAGTTAGACATATATAACAAAATACATAATTACCCTTAGGGCATACCTATAACTCTATCACACTATACCATGTATGACCAACTTAAGATTTTGAAAAATAATAGATTGACAGGTCGATCCCCTACGGAATTTGACACCGAGATAGAATCAAAGATAATTTGGGGTCTAAGATTTATCTTATCGAATAGTGCACAATTAATGAATTAATTCGATGCACCATCATCAAAAAGAGTTTTGATAGGAAATCCAGATAGAGATGACACAGCTTCTAAAACAATCTGCTTCCTCTTCTCATCAGCAGATAGTACAATACTAGTAGTTGGAGTTGCTTCCAATGAAAATGCTTTTACAACCTACCTTCCTTCTTTTGTTGAGTCGGATAGTTATTCCTAAAGTCTCCAAACTATTGACATCCATAACACTTAACCTTAGACATGTCTGCCCTTCACTGCTTCATCATATGACCTTTCATGTGACACTTCCCACATACTATAGCATGTTTCTTCCCCTGTCCTCTTTGGGACCCACCTTTGTACTTATTCTAATTCTGATTATCTCCTTTCTTTGGCTCATCATCCTTAATTGCAGCAGCCAACTTTCCATCAACTGAATTCAACAATGTTGTTTCAACCATTCCTTCAAATGTTTCCCCCAAAAGGTACATGATTTAGTGCTAGCTCTTTTAGTGGAGAATTATGACCCTTAGCAAACTTCAATGCCTTCTTCTCTAAGGTATTGATTAACTCAAATCCAAACCTTGAAAATTCATTAAACCGACTAATATACTCGCCTATAATAGAATCTCCTTGGTTTAGAAGAATAAACTCTTCTAGTAGTAGTCTCTTTACCCCTCCAAAGAAGAACTTACTCAAACCTTCTTTTAAAGCCCGCCCAAGAGATGATGTCCTCATCCACTTCTAAAGTGATTACTTCCTACCAATTTGCAGCCTCTCCTAGAAGATGTCATGCTGCCAACTACCTCCTAGTGATGCTACTTAGACTCAATAAGCATAAAATCTTCTCAAGGAGTTTCGCCACGTCTTGGACACCCAATATGGTTTGGTACTTACGTAAGGTTTTCCATCTAAACTTAAGAAATCCCAACATAGTTACAAGAAATCCACTACTAGTGCTGGTTGGACTGGAACTACCTCTATAGTGGTAGCAAAATTAGGAATAGGATGAGTTTCGTTGGAGTTCTGACTAGTCACTTGCAAGTACCTTTGGAACTATAAAGGGATGTTCACCTAGGGATCTCTATGGCATCAACCCTCATGCTAGTACCAGCTCTGGTCTTGTAATGATCTAGAATTTTGGTTTGATTTTCAATATTTATTTTATTTTAAATATTGCAATAATTGGTTTGTAAAAGTTTTATAACTTGGATTCAAATATAGAGATTATTTAAATAGTTGAATCATCAATTTATTATTTGAATAATGATTTAAATATCTAGATTTTGAATTGTATATAAATTAATTTGATTTAATGGTTTTTTTTAAATCATTTTAATTAATAAATGATAATGGGGAATTCATTTTACAAATTTATATTTATAGTGATAAATAGTTCGGATAAATAATAAGAAATAAAGTTTTATTTTAACGACTCGATTTTATTGATCTATTTTTAATTTATTTGATTTTTCTATAATTTTTAATTCGGAAAATATTTGAATAATCATTTTACTTTTTTGGAAAACGACGGTGTTTTTGTGATTTCACAAAATTGGGTAACCAACGTATATTATTATTGTTTTAAGGTCGCATTGCTATTTGGAGCATGATCATATTTTTGTTTTGTCATTCGCGGCACATACACGGATGAAGCCTTGTGTGGCAAGATGCCGAAAACTAAAATTATAACTAACCTAACACTTAGAAAAATTAGAACATTGCTCTCTCTCCTCTCACTATCTTTCACTGTTCTGTTAGTTTTAAAAGAAACATAGATCCACTTTATTTTAAATTCAAAACAATTAAATTTAAAAATCGATAACTTATAAATTGAATATCTCTCCCATATGAGGTCTAATCAAGGCAAAAATTTTGAGTTGCGCTCGTAATGGCGATAGCCATGTGATGGAACTGGTTTGGTTGAATTTGGAGCAAGTGAAAATTTGGTCTAAAATTGGATGTCGTTCGATTTTAATTCAAACTAGAACGCTTCGGCGATAACTGAAACTTGGGTGAGTTAACTCTCCTCTGAATGAATACTATTGTATAGTAGATACAAAATTGTTTTTGACGTAATAAATGTTTGTTGTTTAGTTTAGATGAATGGTGGCTTTTTAAAGCGGTCAACATATGAAATCATTTGCAGGGAATTTATATGACATATAGGGAATTTGTAGAGGGATCCAACGGGATTTCTCGCCACTGTCAATTTAATTCCAATTATATCCCTTTATATGATTTATTGAATATCAAACTTGGTTTATTTGGCCCTATTAGTTATGACATTGTTATATGTTAGAACTTAACCCCTATATTGGTAAAAAATCAATAATAACATTAGTTAAGTGTTCTGTTGGCTATTGGTCTCAATTTAGTATTTTGAAATACTATTAATTGTCGTGTGGCTTGAAATTGGCTTTCGATTTGGAGAATGATTTTAAATCTAACCTGTTGGTTTTCTAGAATATTTTTACTTAAGCGGATATTGAACTTTTTTATTCTACCCCAAACTTTATATTTGTCTATTCTAAACCATTTAGAAATGTTTTAAAATTGTTGACTGTTGTTTTATAGTGTTTTAAAAATTGTGTAAATAATTAATATTGTTTGGAGATAGTTAATAATAATTATTTATTAATAATGTTTTGGAATTTATAATAGTTATTTATTAATAATGATTCAGGATTAATAATTATTATATATTAATAATGTTTTGGAAGTTAATTATTATTTATTATAATAATGTTGAAGATTAATTATTATTATTTTATAATAATGTTTGAAATTATTAACTATTTTATTTATAATGTTTGAAGTTAGTAATAATTATTTATTAGTAATGTTTTGCTGTTAATAATAATTATTATGTAATAATGTTTTGAAGTAAATAATTATTATTAATTTAAATTTTTTGAAGTTATTAATTATTACACTAATAATGTTTAGTGTTAATAAATTATTTTATTAATGATGTTGATAAGTTAATTAATTAATTATTTAGGGTTTTTAAATAAATTAATTTATCCGATTAATTGTATTTATATATAATAAATTGATTTATAAAAGGAATCTCATTTAATAAAAGAGATTTATTAAAGAGTTTAGTAATGAAAATGAGGTTCAGATTTATAAGAAATTTTAAAAGGCTTAACAAAGGATATTTATAAAGAAGTTTTATAAAGGATTTCTGGATATTTGTAAAAGAAGTTTTATAAATGATTTTGGATACTTGTAAAAGAGTTTTATAAATGGTTTTTGGATATTTATAAAAGAGTTTTATAAATAAACTTAGAGATTTATTAAGTGTTTTATAAATGGATTTGGAATTTTAGTAAAGGAGATGTTCATAAATGAAGGAGATTAATTAAAAGTATTTATTGAAGAAATTTATAAAAGAAATTGAGATCGGATTTCCCCAAATTGACCTTCTTAATTTTGGTGGTATGGACATTCGTTCCATGCTTAACACCAAAGGAATAGTGTTTGGGTTTATCCTTATCCCCGTTTCTTTTAAAACAATAATTGTTTTGATCCTTTTAATATGATTTTGAAATAATAAATCTTTCATAATGTTTTACGAATATACTTATACCGTTGAGATAAGTATATGAATACATTTTCTAAGTAGGGAAAATGTAGTGCTTTTTTGGATATACTTATCCCGTTGAGATAAGTATATGAATATCTTTCCAAGTATTAAAAGGAGTATAAAGGGTTTGTAAATATATCTTTGTAAAAGTATTTTGATATAGGTATTTACGAAGCGATTTTAATTACTGAAAGGATTAATTTAAGAGGTTAGTGGTTGCTTATGTGCTTAACCAATGTTGGTTTTCCTATGGAAATAAATCCTGATTTGATTGTTGTTATTATTTGATAGTTAAATAACCGACTATCAAACTTGGCCAGTTTTAAACTACCGTTGTCGGTTCGGGGAGACCGGTATTGGATATGTAGTCCGAAAACCACTTTGAACCGGCATAAGAATTTGAATGAAAGACATCTTGATGATGGTTTCAAAGATGGAGTTCTTTGATGTACAAGGGCTACTTACTTCTAATCCTCAGGGTGATTCCAAAATGGGTATTTTAGAAGTAGTGCTTTCAGTTTTGTTCGGACCCAGAATGAACTTGTATAGATGAATGTTGGCATTGCATTGCTACTTGGAGGGTAGTGTTTGCATTCCAAGTGGGATTGCTATATAAAAGGTAAATTATAGCCTTAAGCCTCATCAACCAAGATGACTAAAATCAGGGGAGATGCAATAGGGCTATGTGGGTCGCACCCATTAGGTTATTGTCATCACCTTTCTAGATATATTCATTTATGGATTTGGTTGTGCACGAGAGCTCTCGGAAAGGTTGTAAAAGTTACCGGGGTAATGAAATATTCGGTACTATCCAGTAAGGGTAGGCCGGTCCTATGTTGGCAGGGAATCCATGTGTGGCTCTCGATACATTTTCTAGAGGTGTATTTTGGTAGGTGGTACCCCGGTGCCTTATCATTGTATGGAATCCATTCTCTAATACATGCTGCTATGGACTTAGTGGTATACCTATTATGCTGAAATTTAGTTAATGTAACAATTCTGGCTATGATTCAACATTTATTTTCAACCCTAGACATTACTATAATATCAGAAGATTTCCTATGAAATGGTTTAGTTCCCATAAGGTAAAAACCCATCTGTGTTTATGTGCGACATGATCTTACAAGATACCTTTATTTTTAAAGTTTTTTATAACATTAAAATCCAATTGAGGTATGTTTCTCACGTTGGTTTACCAGACTAATCCGAGTGTTATTTTCTTATAATGCTCGGGTCAAACTGAGCATATTTTTAGATCTAGTTTGGTTGCCTTGAAGCTTCATGAGATGAGCTAAATGTCCAAGACGTATCTCTCGTATATTTATATTTTTGCTGCATTGGTTGTTTACATTTATCACCAATTGTGAGGACAGCTTGTTATAACTGTCCAGGTTGATGATAGGTTAGTTTACTCTAATTTTGATCTATGTATCTTACAGTTTTCTTTGTAAAGATCATTGTATATATTATAGATTACTCATTACGATATGAGATTCTGCTTTGTCTTTTATTTTCTTGTACCTCAATAATCCGTCTTTCCGGCACTTGGATGCTTAACATGTGAATACATGTATGTATTAGTGTTGATATCCGAAGTTGTAAAGGCGGGTCGTTACAGTTGGTATCAGAGCTTAGGTTAAGCGAACACATAGGCTTTGGTGGGGCTAACTCATTTGAGATAGGGTAAGTGAGACCATAGGATGAGTTTGAGTATATTGTATATATATGAGCGCGTATTTGTTAGTGCTATAAAGATATTTTATATTGTGTTGATTTATCGATTGAGTGGTTTATGAATTCTGGTCGATACAGAAGGAACGACTGTATCGATAGGGGTTTTTAAACTCTTGAACGAAGTAGAATGACACAATATTATTTTGAAATTGGGTAAATGAAATAATTTAACCTAGATCATATTTTATATATAAAAGGAATAAAACTTCAGAAATTAATGTAGTTATATATGTTTAGATGTTAGAGAATGATAATATTCAATTATTATCATTTTTATTTGGCAATTGATTGTTTATGCTCAGATAGTTTATGACATTTATTGTTTTGGTTAAATTAAATACAAATACCTTGTGAATTCAGTCCATAGTTTTACTATAAGGCGTTCGATTATAGTGTTGGGTAGATGTATATTATAATCTAAACAAAGATAAACAATTGTGAAATAATTTTAGATAAGGAAGTGAAAATATATAAGTATGATTTATAGTTGTGGTTTATGAAATATGATCTATAAATAAAAAAGGATTTTAACTGAGAATTTGAGAATTTAAATCCTGATGTTTTTGGAAATGTTTTTTTCAAAGTTTTGGGAAAATAATAATAGTATTATCTTGGAAGTGTTTTTGACTAGAAATGTTTTAAAATGGATTTTAAAAGAGGTGAAAAGCACTGAACTCACTTCCGTCACTGGAAAATAATTTTGGTGATGACTGTAGCATCATCCGCATTCATTTTCGAGTTTCTAAGTGAAGGGTTGGTACCATAGTACTTAGATTCGAGTTGTTTGGTAAACCAAATTTTGCTTTAAAATTCCAAAAGTATGATTTGATATACAAAGGAGATTTGTATATTATTATTTCAAGATTATTTGAAATAAACCCGAAGTGTTTAGTTCTAAAATTTTCAGTTAAGTTATTTTATAGACTCATGTATCTTATGCATTAGGATAGTTTGGTTTGTGTATCTCATTTTGATATGTTGATTGATAATTTTCATTTATTGAAATAAAATGGAATTTTCGACAATTTTGGACAATCGAAAACTTCTGAGTTTAGTGAGAGATTTGAGCTAAGTGTTTTTGTGAAACACATAAGAGAATAAGTTTTTAAAACTTATAAATTTGAGGAGATTAGTTGGTTAAAACAAAATTTAAATTTGTTGGACATTCTGGTTAAGTAAAACAAATCTAAAATTTGTGTACCTACTCTTTGGATGTGGAAGAATATGATATAAATATAAACTTAAGTTTTAAGGTAATTAATAAACATACATGTCCTAGAAAATGTTTATAAACTTAAGTAATGATTTTATAAAATGGTTTGTAAATGAATTTTAGTATCAAAGGAAAATACTATTGGTGTAATAAATTGTGATTTAAAAAGAATGTGAATAAAAAGTAATTGGTATAATTAAGAAACCAATTGGAATAAATATATAAGTTATAGATAGATCATTTTATTCGCATAACTATTCGATCTAGTTTTGAGTACACAATTTCAAGGTGAATTACACCTGTCCGAGTTAGGATTTACCACTCGATTCTTAACGGCGAACACTTTATATGGATTTTTGATATGATTCTGAAGTTTTCTATCATACTATATGGCTATGTAAGGAAAATGGTAGTTTCTAATCAATGAACCAGGAGTCCACACTAGAGAAGTAAAGTGAGCGATACTAGTTCAGAAGTGAAATTGTGTGATCGAGCAAGTGATCGGATTTGATATTGCGTACGGATGAGATATGTACATCGCATGGGCTTAAATGTAATTGTTGGCTTTTTATAATAACCCAGAAATTTCAGTCATTCAAATTTGGATTATTTAATCGATTTTAAATATTGAAAAGTTAACTTTGTAGGTTAAATAACTTATATCAAATATAGCGATTTATTTGATAATTAAATTATTGAATTTAATATTGGAATTGATTAAATAATTGAATCTTGAATTTAATATAAATGAAAACGATTTCGAAAGCGGATTTAAATTCTGTTTAAATAAGGAAATAGCAAACTTTTAAATTTGATCTGAAAGTGATTAAATTGATTTTGGGAAATTTTTCGTTTTAATTAACATATAAAAATAGCCTTCCGGGGCACTGTCTCGGATTTTGACGAATCCAGTTCCATTGGATCTATAATAGTGAATTATAGTATGTCGGCGAATTTCGTGACGATTGGAAGTATCATTTGGACGTGCGGGATTGAAACATGTAGAAATTTATTAAAGGAATTTATATAATAATTGGGTTTGAAAAGGTATCTTTTGCATATGATCGAATTAGGTCACGAGACTAGTTCCATTATATCTGGAATAGGGGTATAACATATAGAATGCTAAGCGGCATGCTTTGCTTGGTGTTCGAAATTTTCACGGATGAATAGTACCACGAAAATTTTCTATATAAATGCCATCAACTATCTTCATTTGCAAATCCTAACCCTAAAATAACTTTTCTACAGCCATTAAAATTAAACAATCCAACGATCGATAATCATCGGAGCCTCTAGAGGTCGAATTGGCCTTCGACTTCAACTAGGAAAACGTAGAGCACGGTGATACGAGCTTGTTCAACGGTGAGATCGGCAAATCGTTGAGCAAGGCGGCGGCAATCGAGCCGCGTTTAGCAGCAGTAGTTTTGGGGTTCAACGCGATTTTGTCGTGTGGTGCGCGAGGGGCAGGGTGGCAGCTGAGGAGATGGCGCGGCGCGGCGAGGTCTGTGGCATTCGTTCATAGGAAATCGATCATCGAGCGAAGAAAGAAAATGAAATCGTGGCCTGGAGTGTACGCGCGCGCGTTTGCTTGGGAGTGAATGAGAAAGGAAGAAAGGGTTAAGTTTTTAAATTTTTAGTTAATTTAGTTAATTATAAATTTAATTATCTCGAATGTTCATAGATTCATAACTTGTTCGTACGAGGTCCAGATCGAGCGGGACAAGTTGCGTTGCATTTGTATCAGCAAGCACTACGCTATGGAGTTGGATTGGATGAAATCAGAGCTAGTAGGAATTTTGAGTTAAATTGAACGACATTTCAATTTTAATCCAAACTGGAGCGTTTTGACGATCTTAAAATCAATATGAGTTAATCTCACCTTTTTAGCTAATCAGAAATATTATATAGTCAATAAAATTATTTATTGGATGTGTGGATATTTTATTATTTATTTTCATTGACTGTTGGATGACTTGCTAGTTTATATTGTTGGTTTGGATATATTCCCGCCTATCGGAGCGGATGAGACCGTTTTACGTTCCCGTGGAAGAGTGGATGACCATTTGTATACGAATCTCACCTCAAAGTTGTTGATTTATATTTTTATGATTATATACTTATGTGATGAAGGGGGACAGGTTGGAGGGATCCAACAGGATTCCTGACACTGTTGATTTATTTTTCATATATATCATAATATATGATATGTTGGATGTTATATTGGATGACATGAATATGATTTTGCTTACTTAGTGCTTTAGTAGCACTAGGCCTTATTTTGGTATTTGAAATATTATAAAGTAAAGATTTGATTTAAAAAGAAATTTCAAGTGATTTTGAAAATTATATATGTTTAAATAATTTTTCTAAAATAAAAGTATGATTTCTAGAGATTATAAATTTATAGTTTTATAAAATATTTTAAATAGAGATTTTGAACGGTAAATAAAGATTTTAAAATCTTGAAGAAAAAAAGTCAGTCTTTTATAATAAATGGATATTGTTTTAAAAAGGAAAATAGAAATATTTTGATATGAATATTTATTAACCATCTTATATAAAATGATATATAGGTATGTATATTATAATTTATTTATAAAGGTCAAATTTAAAAATATAATACTTTATAAAGGTGATATTTAACAAAGGGAGTGAAGATTTGTAAATTCATATTTTGTTAATAAAAGTATGGATTTATAAACGGTGTTTATAAATTTAGGGAATCTTTTATCATTGGATAATGGGGAAATAAATCACAAAGGGGTGGATTTATTATTAGATGAGGAATGTTGTGTTTGAAAATAATTGATTCTATTTTGGAAATTGAAGGTGAGGGTAAATTGGAAGATGTCGAATGATTTTATAAATAAAAAGGAATTTATAAAAGGAATCCATAAATATGGGAGCAACGTTGCAAACGGGTTGAAATTATGTTTTGAGTGAGATTTATGAATAAGTGAGATTTATAAAGGGATAGAGTTATAAATAAAGCTCTATAAATAAATGGATTTTTTGAAAGGAAGTTTTGTAAAATAGATAGAGATTTATGAATCTTGTTTATAAAATATGGAAACGATTATGTGGAAAATTAAGTATGGATTTTTATCATGGAAATATAATTATGTTTATAAAGTTGTTTATTTATATTAATATTGTTTTAAAGGGGTTTATCAATATTTTTTATATTTGAAAAGTTTATTGTCTAAATTATTAATATGGATTGAAATTAGTTTTTAATAATTTATTAGTAAAGTTTTTTCGGAAATTAATTATTCTTATTGTTTATAATAATGTTGAAGATAAATTATTATCGTTTTTTTAAGAATGTTTTGAAATTATTAATTATTATTTTAAGATGTTTTAAATTTAGTATTTATTTATTTATAATGTTATAAGTATATAGTAGTGTTTAAAGGTAAATGATTAGAATTTACTTATAATTGTTTCTGAGATTTATAAATGGAGTTTTATAAACAATGGGGTTTTTATAAGTGGAAATTATAACATGTTTTGAAAAACATAAAGGAAGATTGCTTAAAAAGGATAAAAGCGTTTTATATTGGTTTCAAATATTTATAAAATAATTTTGGAAATGAGTTGATTTATAAAAGGAATTTTATAAATGGTTTTGTGGATGTATAATGGAGTTTATAAATGATTTTAGAATGAATAAAAAGGAAATTTCCCCAAAGTTGGTAAATATACTTATATCGTTGAGATAAATATATGGATATTTTTCCAAGTATTGAGAAATAGGGATTTGTGTATATATACCTTTGTAAAAAGGATTTTTGATTCAAGTAATTGCAAAGTGGATTTAATTAATGAAATATTTTTAAATGAGGCTTAGTGTTGCTTGGTGCTTAACCAATGTTGGTTTTTCCCATGGAATTAAATCCTTGATTAAATGTTTATTATTCAATAGTTATATAACCAACTATCGGAATTGGACCCAAAACGTAACTTTGGAAATATCTAAGAGAAACACGTGAGTTATATGTCACAGTCATCTCCAATTATGTTGTACTATGCGTATAAATCTCGTTTCATTCTCCTAAGATAATGATATGGAAATTCGTCCACTAATGGTTAGAAGGTGATCTCCGATCTTATCTTTGAATGTTTATTTCATAAAGAACCGGGGTTGAGTTTACCAGGAATTATCGAATGTTGTTTCGAAGAGACCAGGATCGAGTATGTTATCCGAAAACCACTTCAATCTAATGAATGCATTTCGAAGTGAATATTTCTTGAAAATGATGGAATTGGAGATGGAGCTCTTAAATGTTCCGATCAGTCCTATAACAAACTTGTATGGGTGAATGCTGATATTGCGTTGTTGCCTGGAGGGGCAGTGCTAGCATTCCAGGTGGGAAGTGGTGTAAAAAAGTAAAATGTAGCCTCAAGCCTCATCAACCAGAAATGACTAAAATGGGGGAGAGGCGGCAAGGCCAGGTGGGTCGCTCCCATGAGGGTAAGGTCATCCCTATCTAGAGTCCCTACTACTAACTTATGTATGCTTCGGTACAGTTGCCAATACCGAGGGATGATTTTATTTGGTACCATCCAGTAAAGGGTAGCTCGGTCTTGTGTTGGCTGGGGTTGACACGTTCGACCTCGGTGTTATTTATCTAGAGATGCACCGTGACGTGCGGTATCCCACTAGCCTAGTTATTGTATGGAATCCATTCTCCAATAAGCGCCTACAAACTTAGTTGTGCCCAACTATGCTGAAATGTGAGATCCAAGCATTTCAGCTATATTCATGTTTTACTTTGACCCCTAGACATTATTATAATTTACATGGATTTTCCATAGAAATTGTTTTGGTTATCGTAAGGTAAAAACCCGTCCGTGTTTATGTGCGACATGGTCTTACGAGATACTTATGATTTTCAAATGGTTTTCTAGAACTTTAATGTAACAACCCGTATATTTGGACTATTTAAATTGACAATAATCCACACATGTCAACTTAAATAATACAAAACACGAATCATTATGGGATTATACATACATAAAAGTAAATGAGAATCAATACAACATCACAGACACAGAACAGTCACAGAATAATGCAGCAGAAAATAAATCGTCATAATAGCAGTTCATGAAGCTACTACAGGAAATACAACAATGTCTCAACATAAAGTGACTGAGAGGAAATACATAAATGTCCAACAGACTAGTACATCAATACTAGAATAAAAAAAACGATAAAGATAAATGCAAAGTCTTTAGCATCTTCAACCAACCTCGATCAGCAAACTGGATAGCTTTAGACTGACCCGAGCATATACAAAAGAAACACTCGAGTCAAGACTCAAAATCTTATACAAGATAATCATGTGCAAGGAATAAAATCCATTACTCAAAGATGAAATAAACATCTCTAAGGATCCGATAAACTATCTATATATACAATAGAATACGATATGTAGATAATGTCTAATCAGTAAAGTACGATATTAAAATAGTGTTAAGGCGTTACCATAATCCCCTTTAACACATTTTATAATGCCATAGTCTATACAACACCGTAAACCCCACCGTAAACTAGTGGTTATCAGAGGGTACCCCATAGGTATAACACAAAACAAATCGTAGTGGTCGCGAATAGGATAATCAGTATGACAAGGTACATGAGGCGATACCAACTAGGATACTAGTAGTTGCGTGATCCGGACTGATGTTGAGCATAGCAGCTACTACCTCAACACCGCAAAACAACACTCCCAAATCAAGGGGTGCACCCAAATCGAATCACAAAAGTAATAGATATGGTATCGAAGAAGTGTGTTCGCTAGAGGTGGCGAGCCTCAATGGCCCGGCGCGGCTCCTGTTTTAGTCATGTCAGGGGTCATCCAAATTCGTTCTCTTTCTTCAGTCAACGCGTTCACCAAACCATCCACTTCATTCTGGATCAACACTCCGCGTATAATTGTTATTAAAGTGGTTTCGGTATCGACAGAGAGTATGTCTATATCCGATCCCGGTCTCTTTAATAACTACGCATTAATTACCCGATGGTCATTTAATATTAAAGTTTAAACAAATCAAAGTCCAAAAGTCAAGTTGCATATTTGACTTTCAAAATTTGACATTTCACAATTCGATTTATTTCAAATATTTAAAAATGATATTTCCAAATGAAATTTTAGTTCAAACCCTTGAGTTAACAATAATTAAGTATTCAAGTTCAATTTAATAAGATCCAAATTTCACTTATTAAATTTAATTCATAAATCCATGGATTCAATTTAATGATCAATTTTAGTTCAAATCATTAAATCAAATTCTATTCATTTCAATTCATATTTACATTCATCGGTACATTAAATATAATCATAAATTCGATTAAATCAATTTCATTAACTAAATTCTCTTCTATCAAAGCTTCATTAATTTATTTCCAAATTCAATTAAATTTCTATTTAAAGAAATCCATTTCATTTATTTGGTTCCATGATCTACATATCACAAATAAGTTGTTTCCGGGTTACAAATCACTTCAATCCATAATTCAGTTTACAATGTCCTAATTTAATTAATTCATAAATTTAAAACATTTTAAATTTAATTTATCGCTAAATCAAATCCATAAAACTTTAGTTAGTTTTGTATTCCTCTTAAGTCGATTTGTTACTTAATCTCAAATTAAACAAGTTCCAAATCTATTAAAGTAAAACTGAGTTTAAATCTAAATCTAACAAATTTAATAAATTTTAAATTATTAAATTCTACAACTTACCTGTTTTCTAAATCTCATTTTGATTAAATTTGCCAATTCATTTTATTAATTAAATAGATTTATTAATCCACTTCAATTTAATCCATTAATTCATTTCAATTAAATCCATTAATTTATTACAATTAAATCCATTAATTTATTACAATTAAATTCATTAATTTATTACAATTAATTCATTAAGTCCGTTACTTAATTTCCAAACAAATTGTTAAGTTCATACCTTAATTTCGAATAGGTTTCAATTTCAAAAGTGATTTTTTTGACCAGTCGGGTTTCTTATTTTTAATTATCTATCCTAGGCCAAAGTTGTTCAATTGGGTATTTATCATTTCAACCCAATATCATTAAATAAAAACAAAGCATAGCAAAGGGAACTTGTAGTGTGATAACTGTGATAGTGTCAAAGTAAATAAACAATCAATAGCAACCATACATAACAATTCAACAATTTATTTAAATAATCCCAAAATAATCGTATTAATTTACATTTGTTATTTATGCAAATTAATATAATTATTCCTAGAATCCACACTATCATTTCATGCAGATTAAAGATTATTACAATATGGTTTTCACTTGGTGTCTATTATCAAATTACTACATCAATCATACATTCAATGGTTCAAATTGTAGTTAATACTACTTCTACACGATTTATTAACATTTTAAGGGGTCAAGTTCAACATATATAATCTATTTTAAATTGTTAACTATCCTATATCAAATTCAGTTTCATATTAATCATCACTTATATTAACAACCAAATTCAACATCACATAACAATTTAGTGTCACAACTATTTACCATAAACTAACTTCAAATCACAATTTAACATCAACCATTTTAACATCCAAATTAATATCAATAACATCTATCACTTGATTATTATAGCATAATAGATTGAGTCGTGAATGAAATATTCACCTTGCATGGTAGGAGATTTGACGGCAAAGCACGAAGACGATGGATAAGATAGACGCTAACAAGCACGACACAAAAGCGAACACAAACAAAGCAAAGAGACTAGAATGATCCGACAAGCTGAATGGAAGCCTAATTCTCCGAAGCAGCAGCTGGAACAAAACACAAGAAAACACTGTATGTGAGCAACTAGAATTCTAAAAGTTACACTGTTATGTGATATACGGTTTCATATATAGATTTATATATAAACGGCAATGCAACGAAATACAGTTGCGGCCACGGCGAGGCGGACGGGGTCAGGGGCGTGGGCTGGTGGTGGCTGGTTGGGCGGTAGCAGGTCAGGGCGTGGGCTGGTGGGAGGCTGGTCGGGCGGTAGTAGGTTAGGCGTGGGCTGGTGGGAGGCGGACGGGCGGCAGGGCGTGGGCTGGTGGGAGGCGAAAGGGGGCATGGCGTGGGCTGGTGGGAGGCGAACGGGTTGCAGGGCAGTGTAGGTGGAGGCGAACGGTGGCAGGGCGTGGGTAGGTGGAGTGGACTGACGGTGGAGGCTGGGCAGGTGGAGTGCGAACGGGTGGCAGGTGGGGCGGGTGGACTGGCAGGCGGAGGCGGGCAGAAGGGCAGGTGAATTGGACAGTGGAAATAATTTTTCTTTTTTCTGGAGGAGAGTTAAAAGCAAAAGAAAAATATAAAAGAGGAGAGAAGGCAGAGGCATACGAACTAGAAAAGTTTTTGAATGCAAACCAAAGGACTAGGGATCCAAGCTTAGTTTATATGAAACCATACAGAAATTTGAAAAGTCTCTACTGTTTGCATTGGTACTCCCAAAACCTATTGGGTTTCTTAGAGGAGTTATTGACCAGAGGATGCCTCGTATTCCTCCCAGTAAAGCCTAATAGACACTGGGTTTTATAGTGTAACGGACAGGTTTCAACCGTTAACTAATTTGTAACTTCCAACCCCGAACTCCGAATGACACAAATAAATATACCATTTTGATCAGCGCGACGAGGTGGACACAATGGTATATAGATATCAGTGGTACGATTTGAATTATAAAAATTCGAATTTTCTATTACGGAAAATGTAGCAAAAACGCAGAAGAATAAGGTCGACGGAGCTAAAGATGTCCGAATTCGAAAAACGAAAAATGACGTCTTAGTCAGAAGATGATTTAGAATTTTTTATGTAAAAATATTTAGGTTCGGAAGATAAAAAGTTTCCGCGTTTAAAGTGAACCGATGTGCATTAAATGCGAACGAAATTTACTACGGTATTCTCCGATGAAACTTTACCCATATCTATAACCATCTAGGCGTAATTTTTTAGACAAAGTTTTGGACGCTAATTGAAATCGTATGTAAGTTCCACATTTTATATTAAAATAATGGATTCAAAAATTTTAAATTGGGTCGAAAATTCAGAGTCGTTGCATTCTCCTCCACTCAAAACTTTTCGTCCTCGAAAAGAACGAGACGGTGAAGTAGGAATGAAGTAAGCAGAAAAGTCAAGATAGGTTTCAAGAAAATTGGATTTATACCTGAAATCAGTAATTTGGGGTTTGAATCTCGGATACTATCCTCAGTTTCCCATGTGCATTCTCACTTATCTGCACTCCACTAGACTTTGACGAGACTAACTGACTTCCTTCTTAGTTGCTTTGTCTCACGATCGACTATCCGAAGTGGTCTTCTCTCGATAGTCAAATCTGGCTCAATATCTACTTCATCTAACTGAGCAGTAGGAATGTTCATGGATGGATCATGCACTACTTTCCGAAGATGTGAAACATGGAATACGTTGTGCACGCCCTCAAATTTCTCCGGTAATGCGACTCTATAAGCTAGTGTGCCAATTCTCTCGGTGATAGTGAATGGTCCAACAAATCTAGGAGCAAGCTTCCCTCTTTGACCAAATCGAATAACATTCTTCAAAGGTGATACTTTCAGAAATACCTCATCCCCGACCTGGAATTCCAAATCTCTTCTACGCCTATCTGCATAGCTCTTTTTCCTATCCTGTGAGGTCTTCATCTTCTTTCTGATATCATTTACCTTCTCGGATGCCTCCATAATTATATCTGGGCCAAGAACTAATCGATCACCAGGCTCAATCCAACAAGCTGGCGATTTGCATGGCCGTCCATATAAAGCTTCGAACGGTGCCATATCGATACTTGCCTGATTATAAAGGTGGTTAAATTCCAATTTAAATTTTGCTTGTTCAAATTGAAATTTTGACATACCTGATAACTGTTATTATAAGTGAATTCAACCAAATGGAGATGGTCCTCCCAAGATCCAACGAAATCAGTTATGCAAGCTCGGAGCAGATCCTCCAAAATCTGATTCACCCTTTCAGTTTGGTCATCTGTTTGAGGATGATAAGCTGTGCTCAGATTCAGTTTAGTGCCTAAGACATCCTGAAATGCCTTCCAAAATTTACTAGTGAATATAGGGTCTCGATTGCATACAATACTAGATGGAACCCCATGAAGTCTAACAATCTCTCTCATATAAATCTCAGCCAAACTCGAAGCAGTATGAGTGGTCTTTACAGGAATAAAGTGAGCAGATTTGGTCAACCTATCAACAATCACCCATATACTCTCGTTACCTTTTCTGGTCCTCAGTAATCCATCGATGAAATCCATAGAAATCTGATCCCATTTCCAACAAGGAATCTCTAAGGGTTGAAGTAAACCGGCAGTCTTCTGGTGATCAGCCTTGACTTGTTGGCAAGTGGTGCATCTACTGACATATATAGAAATATCCTCTTCATCCCACTCCACCAATATAAACGCTTCATATTACGATACATCTTAGTGACACCAGGATGAAATGAAAGTGATGACTGATGGTTCTCTCTAAGCACTTCTTGTCTCAATCCATCGACATTAGGAACACAAATACGGTTGTCGATCCTCAAAACTCCATTACTGTCTACTTGTGCCCCCACTTTACTGTCAACATTTCCGACTCTACCAAGAACTAACTCCTTCATACGATAGAGCAAAGTGTCCTCATATTTTTTAGCTTTGATGCGATCCATAAGAGATGGAGAGATGACAAGCTGAAATAACATGCCTTCAACAAGATTACAGCAAGACAATGCTTTGCTGCGGCTCAAAGCATCTGCTACGACATTTGCTTTTCCCGGAGTATAAGTAATGTCGAGATCATATGCAGCTAAGAATTCAAGCCATTGGACTTGTCTCTGGTTCAAATCCTTTTGAGAAAAGATATACCTCAAGGACTTATGATCAGTGAATAATTCGAATTTTGTTCCCAAAAGATGATGCCTCCATAGTTTCAAAGCAAATACAACGGCAAGAAGCTCAAGATCATGTATGGCATAGTTTAATTCATGGGTCTTCAACTGACGACCTGCATAAGCAATAACCTTTCCATTTTGCATAAGAACAGCGCCTAAACCTTCTCGGCAAGCATTTGTGTAGACAGTTAATCCTTCACTTCCACCGATTACCGCAAGAACTGGGGCTGAAGTTAACTTGCGCTTCAACTCATTAAAAGCTGATTCACACTTCTCACTCCAAATAAACTTAACATCCTTCCGAGTTAAAGCAGTAAGTGGGGCAGAAATCTGGGCAAAGTGCTCAATAAATCGGCGATAATAACCTGCTAAGCCCAAGAAACTACGGATATCTGTAGGAGTTTTAGGAGTCTCCCAATCCTGTAGATTAATTGATTCAAATTAGCAAGAGATAAGATTGTTTGAACAGAAACAACGAATAAGATAGAACTTACATTGATTATGGCGATCTTAGCTAGATCGATCGAAATCCCATTTTCAGAAACAATATGGCCAAGGAATCTCACTTCGTCTCGCCAGAAGTGGCATTTAGAGAACTTGGCTTTAAGCTGATTGTTTCGGAGAGTTTCCAGAACATAACGGAGATGTGTTTCATGCTCTTTTTCGTCTTTGGAGAAGACGAGAATATCATCAATGAATACAAGAACAAACTTGTTAAGGACATCACGAAAGACTCGATTCATCAAGTCGACGAAATAAGCAGGTGCGTTGGTCAAACCGAATGGCATAACCAACCATTCATAGAATCCATTCTCGGTACGGAAAGCTGTCTTATGGATACTATCTTCTGCTACTCTGAGTTGGTGGAACCCAGTGGCTAGATCAAGTTGTGAGAAGACTTTAACTCCATGGATCTGATTGAATAAATCGTTGATGCGAGGCATCGAATAACGATTCTTGAGAGTGCGTTTGTTTAGTTCTCTGTAATCAACACACATGCGAAGAGATCCATCTGATTTGGTGACAAATACAACTACGGCGCCCCATTCAGATCAACTTCTCCTAATCAAACCCTTATCAAATAGATCATCAATTTGAGTTTTTAGTTCAGCTTTTTCTTTAGGAGCCATCCTTCGGTGTGGGAGAACTACGGGAGTAGCTCCAGGAATAAGATCAATGCAGAAATCGATTTCCCATTTAGGCGATAGAGAGTTGACCTCTCCAAATACATCGGGAACTTGCTGAACAATAGGAGTGGAGTCAAGATCATCCGGGTGAGCATCAAGAGAGAATATGAAGCTTCCGGCATATTTCTAAGGTGATTTACATTCAATGACAAGTGGTAGACCCTTATCACTGACTAGAGAAACAGAACGAGCTTTGCAAGAAATAACAACATCGAATTTTCTTAACCAATCGGCACCTAACAAGATGTCAAATGCTTCGAAGCCAAGCACATAAAAATTCCAAGTGAATCAATATCTTCCATACATAAGTACAACCTCATTACAAATTCTACTAAGGTTGGCAAGTCCTCCAATAGGGTTGGAGACACATAAGGAAGTAGTGGTAAAAGTAGGTTCAAATTTGAGTTTACTACAAAGGTCAATAGATATGAAGCTATGGGAAGCGCCAGTGTCGAATAATACTCTAATAGGTAAATCATGTAATGAAAAAAATACACCGTAAGGTACCTTGGTCATCCTGGGCCGGTGGTGCAGATGGTGCAGGTGTGGTGATAGCAAATACTCCAGAAGTGGTGCCACGCTTATGCATTGGGCAGTCTTTCTTGAAATGACCAGGCTAGAGGCAGACATGGCATAAATCTTTCCTAATCATAGAAGGTGGTGGGATAGCAGCTCTGGTAGATGGACAGCTATTAGCATAATGACCCTTCTTATCAAATTTGAAGCGAGTGATATTAGCAAGGTCGATTGGGCTTTTCTGGGCATATCCCAATCCTATAGTCTTTTGCCAAGCTTTCTTTTGTTGATCAAAGTTCATCTTCCTCTTTCCGGGTTGGCTAGAAGAGGGCTGAGTAGGAGTGGCCTTGGCAGTAGGTCCCTTAGGCTTCGCCTCATATCTAAGAGCATAGTCAACAAGCTCTGTGAAGGTGCAGTGAGTGTGGCCAGTAAGCAAGTCATAATATTCTGGTCTAGCTCCCAAAATGAATTTCTCGTTCTTCAGAAGTGGGGTATCAATCAAGCTAGGTCCGAACTTGGAGAGTTCGTTGAATTTCCTCTCATACTCAGAAAAAGTCATACTGCCTTGCTTAAGATACATGAAAGCTCTATAAAGTTGGGTTTTCCCAGCAGCTGGAATCCATTGTGCCGAGAAAGTATCCCTGATCAAACAGATGGACTAGATTAATAACATTCCAGAGATTGAAAGAAGAATTTATGTTACGAAATCCAAACGAATTTATACCTAAACTGGGCCCAAGTGGTGGTGTTCTCCTCGATACGAGAAGTAACTGATTCCCACCAATCTTGTGTGGCGTCCTGAAGTTGCCAAGCAGCAAGCTGACGCTTCTGAGCATCAATGATCTCCAAACCATAAAATATATTCTCTAAGCCTTTAAGCCATTGCTGAGCCTCGATAATGTTCTCGGATCCAGAAAACTTAATACCTCCAAGCTGTGTATACTCCTTACTAAGAGTGGTGAATTTAACTGGAGCTGGTGCGACAGGTGCAGCCTGAGCAGGACCATTGCCTCTTCCACCCTTATTGTTTCTTCTGGTACTCATCCTGAAATACCAAAAGAGATTTAGAACCAAGGATAGAAATCATAGAACTCTATGGAAATCCAATCAACGAATCAAAGAAGTTTGAATTGAAAGGATTTGGATATTGAATCGATTCTCCTCATTCTAGGGTATTGCTACCCTATCTCTAATGAGTTTATGTTTCCTGGAGATTTGACCAGGCAACTGAGTACTCGGCGTACAGGACGACTCGGTGTCAACTAGTGATCGGCATCTCATAGTACTCGGCGTAGTACTCAGCGTCTCATAGTACTCGGCATAGTACACAGCATCCATTGTACTCGGCATCAGGTAGCACTCGGCATCTCATAGTACTCGGCGTAGTACTCAGCGTCTCATAGTACTCGGCATCCAGTGGTACTCGGCGTTAGAAGGCGTTCGGCGTATATAGCTACTCTACATGGCAGCATCGTTTGGCCAAAGGATCGTTCGGCCAAAGGATCGTTCGGCTAAGAAGCATCGTTCGGCTAAAGGATCGTTCGGCTAAGAAGCATCGTTCAGCCAGAAGGCACGTTCGGCTTCGACTGACAACTGTTCTGCACTTCCCACCCATCAAACGTACCGTTCGGCATTGAGAAGGTGGTTTGGCGTCAACGTGTTCGGTCTACTTGGTTCGGCATACAGCGACCACTACACTTGGGCTAGAGTGTTCGGCCACCAAGCCCACCTGGGAAGTCCAGCCCATATTTGTCTATAAATAGAGGGGCAGGGTCACAGTGAAAAGGGCCTTTTTGGAGAACACTGGGGAGACTCTGCCATTTTTGAGACTCATCTTCTCTACTTAACAACTTCATTCAAGCATTTGATTCACGAATTGTATTTGTAATCAACTATTAAGAAGATCAATAAAGTTTAACCTCAAAGTGGACGTAGGCAATTACGCTGAACCACAATAAATTTGGTGTTCTTACTTTCTACATTTAAATTAGCATTCTCTTCCTTGTTTAATTTATCTTCATCACTTATATCTCTACACAATCTTTCTCTACGAGGTTAGTGACCAATTTTGGTGCTAACACTTTGGTGCTTTCACTGAGAATTGAATTCTCAGCTTGATTGGATCTCATCGTCTACTAGTGGATTTCCATATTCGCGAGATAGATCCAGTTGTTTACTAGAAAACTTCCTATTCTACTCAGATTTGAAAGAAATCTAAAGGAAGATGATAGCCGTAGATTGGATTCACTGATGTACGCAAGATCCGGGGATTGGACGTTGAAGTCTGCACTCAAGTTGAATGAAGGCAGACCCTCCTCTGAAGGCAATTCGGTCGATCACTACAGAAAAGGCTTATGCCGATCACCTCAGAAAAGGCTTATGCCGATCGCCCCAAAAAAGGCGTATGCCGAACGCTCCAGAAAAGGCGTATGCCGAACGCTCCAGAAAAGGGGTAGGCCGAACGCTCTTCCAGGCCGAACATACCTCTAGGCCGAACGCTCTTCTAGGCCGAACCATACCTCCAGGCCGAGCGACATCCGAATGTCGATCCATACCTCCAGGCCGAACTATACCTCCAGGCGGAGCGACATCCGAATGCCGATCCATACCTCCAGGCCGAACCATAGCCCCAGGCCGAGTGACATCCGAATGCCGATCCATACCTCCAGGCCGATCCATACCTCCAAGCTGATCCATACCTCTATGCCGATCCATACCTCCAGGCCGAGTGACATCAGGATGCCGAACGTTCCTGATTGCCGATCGCTCTCTAATGCCGAACTTTCCTGAATGCCGAGCGCTCTCTAATGCCAAACGCTCCTGAGTGCCGGGCGTTCCTGAATGCCGAATAGTGTGGAATGCCGAACAAATTTGGATGCCGAACAATCTTATATGCCGAGCAACTTTGTCATGCCGAACGACCCTCAATGCCGATCGAAACTTAAGTTACACCGGCCTCTTATACGACCCCTATTTTCAAAAAAAACTATTTTCGGGTACGACCCAAATTTACACCTAGCCGCAACGTAGTGCCTCCGGATGGGCATAGCGGATCTAGCGGCAGCTTATGAACGACATCAAGTGAACGGACAAGCAAACGCTATTCAAACGGTACTCCCAAAGGTTGGAGAACATAGATGATGTGACTCTAGCAAATGTCAAGATGGCTCCAAGCAAACCAATGCTCTAAGCAATTTATTCCAAATGCTAACAAGGGTATCATACTGATCGCGTTTGAGGAAAGTCGACCTCCAGATATATTTTGGCAGCTAGTTAGCTAAAGAGCCTCCTACGACTATGGATCGTTTCTTTTACAAAATGAATCAGAACTAAAGTGAGGAGGAGTGGAGCAGACTAAGAAAAATAACAATGAAGGCCCATTGGCTAAGGATGTAGATCCCAGTAGCCGAAACAAGACTTCAGAATTCAGCTCATATGCTCTTTGGAAAGATTCAATTGACAACCTCTACTTGAAGACTCACGACTCGAAGTGGTACTGGAAACCAACCTCGAGAAAGTACACCAAGGTCTAAAGAAAATCAAGGGAATGTTGTATATTCCTAGATGATCACTGATCCTAACACAGGCGATTACAAACACCCCTAAGGTGTGATCGAAAAGATGACCTGGAAAGGAAAGCTTCAATAGTATGTACAAGTCCTGCAGAATGGAGGGCAGCGAATATCCGATGCCTATTAATAAAGGGCTATGATTATCAATTGGACGGTTGACGGCCGACATCCCTTTGAAAGGAGCCAAGGGCGGAGTCGAATAGCGAGCACACGATGCTGCTTCACATATCAATGAGATTTACCATAATCTTCTTTGAATTATTTCCATTTCCATCTCTATTTCAATTGTTCTATGAACTACGACTAGCTTGAACTAAACTACTTTCAAAACGATGCAGGTGTCCAGGTACTCAGATTTGGTTGCCAACCAATCTACGCAGACCATGATCGGACGTGTGGAGTTACATCTGGACGAGAATAATTCTATTGCTCATCATCAACCATATGCCTTTGATTTGGGGCTATGGATTAAATACAATGTACAACATCACGATGCACGGAGAGCTGAATTCCATCCTGCAAGTGGAATTTATTCAAGTAGAGAGCGGCTGCGATACGACCAGCCACTCGCTAAGTGAAACTCGAGCTCGGGGGCAAGCCATCACATCAAGGCTAAAAATGGGTTGATACACGACGATCCTTCGCACAACTCCGTACTCCCAGAGTGCGAGACGGAGTATAAACATCTACTTAACTCCGTACTCCCAGAGTGCGAGACAGAGTATAAACATTGATCAACTCCGTACTCCCAGAGTGCGAGACGGAGTATAAACATTCATCAACTCCGTACTCCCAGAGTGCGAGACGGAGTATAAACATCTACTTAACTCCGTACTCCCAGAGTGCGAGACGGAGTATAAACATTAATCAACTCCGTACTCCCAGAGTGCGAGACGGAGTATAAACATCTACTTAACTCCGTACTCCCAGAGTGTGAGACGGAGTATAAACATACATCAACTCTGTACTCCCAGAGTGCGAGACGGAGTATAAACATTAATCAACTCCGTACTCCCAGAGTGTGAGACGGAGTATAAACATTCGCTTAACTCCGTACTCCCAGAGTGCGAGACGGAGTATAAACATTAATCAACTCCGTATTTCCAGAGTGCGAGACGGAGTATAAACATCTACTCAACTCCGTACTCCCAAAGTGCGAGACGGAGTATAAACATACATCAACTCCATACTCATCCCCAAAACTGGGGGCAAAACCAAAGCAAAGCATGCTAGTTGAACATTTGTCTAAAAGAAGATTGCAACCAAACGATTAAGAGACGACTGTCAAGCAATCAACTGAACGGAAATATTCAGCATGAAAGACTGCGGTTTTTCAAAGCACGTCATGTTTACACAAGACGTCCTTTGGGGGGCAAATGTTATCCCGCCTTTTGGCAAAGCCGTGACACCAAGAACTTGATTAGAAACCAGTGACAGTTCGTCTTGGAGATCGGTTACACAAAGGCTCACTATGGATATCGATGGATTTTGTCCGAGTCTGGATCGAGCCACGATTAACAAGACATAACAATCAAAGCCAGGGAAGCCAATGTTCCAAGTTTCAAGACGATCCGAGTTCGTATGCTCAACTTATGATTGATTCGAACAACCAACCATCCATCCATCAACCTCCACATTTGACTTGGAGACCTAAACTGCTTGGAATGAATATGGCCCGATCATCCACTCCAATCGATTCATAGAAAAAAGTTCGACAAAATACAGATACCCCTCATGAAGCTCAGTGACGCCGGGATCCGTCAAAAGTGGACGTGATTTAATCATCTACACATCAAATCCTACCCTGAACACGAAAGGTTGTTCGAAAGCCCAACTTGAAGTAGCTATGGTAGACTGCATACTCGCTAACCATCACTGTCAATATATGGACACGACTGCACCTTGGAACATATGCAACTTACTTTGTCTACTCAACAATCTATTATCCTTATTTTCTAGAAGGAGATACAGAGCAAATTGTAAGAGATTTGGCTATCTAACCCAACATGGATGTGATTCAACCATCTGTCATATACCTCCTTCCTTGACTTGATTGGAAGAGCTATAATCACCAAGCGGACGAGAATCGATCGTCCATTTTTCAAATTTCGTCCCTCATCCTGGGGGGCAGAATCTCATTCCGTGAGCAAACGTGGTTCGATTGTTCATTCGACGACATTAGCCTCGATACAGTAGATGAATACAAATTAAAGAGTGGAAATACTACTGCTCTCAACTTAAACCTCCAAGTCCCCAAAGTGTGGACTGGAGTACTCTAAGTCCCCAGAGCGCGGACTAGAGTATAAACGACTTAAACTTCCAAGTCCCCAGAGTGCGGACTGGAGTACTCTAAGTCCCCAGAGCGCGGACTAGAGTATAAACGACTTAAACCTCCAAGTCCCCAGAATGCGGACTGGAGCACTCTAAGTCCCCAGAGCGCGGACTAGAGTATAAATGACTTAAACCTCCAAGTCCCCAGAGCGTGGACTGGAGTACTCTAAGTCCCCAGAGCACGGACTGGAGTATAAACGACTAAAACCTCCAAGTCCCCAGAGTGCGGACTGGAGTACTCTAAGTCCCCAGAGCGCGGACTAGAGTATAAATGACTAAAACCTCCAAGTCCCCAGAGTGCGGACTGGAGTACTCTAAGTCCCCAGAGCACGGACTAGAGTATAAACGACTAAAACCTCCAAGTCCCCAGAGTGCGGACTGGAGTACTCTAAGTCTCTAGAGCACGGACTAGAGTATAAACGACTAAAACCTCCAAGTCCCCAGAGTGCGGACTGGAGTACTCTAAGTCCCCAGAGCGCGGACTAGAGTATAAACGACTAAAACCTCCAAGTCCCCAGAGTGCGGACTGGAGTACTCTAAGTCCCCAGAGCGCGGACTAGAGTATAAACGACTAAAACCTCCAAGTCCCCAGAGTGCGGACTGGAGTACTCTAAGTCCCCAAAGCGCGGACTAGAGTATAAACGACTTAAACCTCCAAGTCCCCAGAGTGCGGACTGGAGCACTCTAAGTCCCCAGAGCGCGGACTAGAGTATAAATGACTTAAACCTCCAAGTCCCCAGAGCGTGGACTAGATTACTCTAAGTCCCCAGAGCGCGGACTAGAGTATAAATGACTTAAACCTCCAAGTCCCCAGAGCGTGGACTAGAGTACTCTATGTCCCCAGAGCGCGGACTAGAGTATAAACGACTTAAACCTCCAAGTCCCCAGAGTGCGGACTGGAGTGCTCTAACTCCCCAGAGTGCGGACTCGAATATAAGCGAATCGGATCTCCAAGTTCCCTGAATATGAACTATGACAAAAATGACTTGAATTTGTCAAATCCCTGACATACGGGCTAGAGAGTATTCTAAGTGCACGATGCACAGAATGGAAGTTCAACGACTCCCGAAGAGTTTCCGAGTTATATAAAGATGGACTGAGAAGTCTATGTTACTCACAACTGCTTGGATTAAAATCACAATCACAAAGAAAACTGAACAATAAGAGTCTTTTGCAAGACAGAAAAAGGAACTAAACCTTATTCAGAAATGAGTTTCTATTACAACCCCTCCAAAGTTCGGGGTCGACATTCTATTTACAAGGACTAAGGAAATAGATGAAAATAATTACATGACTTAAACTAACTCTCGTTGAACGAGGATAGTAATCACTTCTTGTGCTTCTTCAACTTCTTTCCAGACGGCTCCTCTCCAGAGCATTTACCCTTGGTACTCTTCTTTGATAGAGGGGTAGCAACTTAAGGAGTACGAGGGCCTTCCATGGGCTTGGACCCGCCAGGAAGGATGACCTTCAACGGCTTGTTCAAAGGATCGTCCAAGTCCACAACTCGGGGCTCTACTATGACCTTGACCATCTCCTCCTTCTCTTTCTCGAGCCGCTCCTCCATGCTCAATTCAGATGTGTGCTCAGAGGCACCTGTAATTTCTACTTCATAACCCCCGTCGGTAGGAGAGGAGGTTTCAAACTTGTCTTCATCAAGCGCTCCGATCACCAGAAGCCTCCCCTGTGTGAGTGGCTTCACTTGTTTTCTCCCACACTTCCTTGGCGACATCGCTCCTCAGAGTGGGCTCGGGGTCAGAACGGCATGCACAAAATCGTGGGAAACAAGCATTAGAATGCAATAGTCCTGCATAAAGAATAACGACTTTCGAAATCTTAAAGAGAACCTTAAAGAGAAGGATTATCTACCAGGTTTAGGCAAACTCTCAGCCATCCGGGGGGTCTCACCCTCTGGAACGGGAAACAGAATGCGGACTAAAGTACTCTAAGTCCCTTAGTGCGGACTAGAGTATAAATGACTCAAAAACCTCTACGTCCCCAGAGTGCGAACTATAGTACTCTCAGTCCCCAGAGCATGGACTAGATTATAGACAACTTCAGAAAAATCCCTAAATCCCAGAAGCGGACCAGATTACTCTAAGTTCCCAGAGTGCGAACTAGAGTATAAACGAGTTGACGAAAATCTCTGCGTCTCGAACTGTGGACTAAAGCATAAACCGTTCGACAAATCTCTAAGTCCCCGGAGCGTGGACCGAAGCATGAACACAAATTGGGCGCGAGTCAACCGGGGGGAGAATAACACTAAGTCACCATAATGCAGAGTGGTGTATAAACATCGATAAATAGACGAGTGGATTCCGACCATTTTCTATTCCGTAAACTTCGGCCTGGAATCGACAGGAGGATTATTAAACCACTGAGGATGGAGTTCGATCATCCAACTAGTGACCTGGCCAAATCAATGCTGGGGGCAGGGGTACAAAACACTAAAAAGCCGAATACGATAGCTTACTATAGCCCTGCATGGTGTTCATTATAACTTGAGGCAGCGACTGCAGGGAGGCCTCAATACAGAACCAATCAAAATGGCATCCAAAGCTACGAGCAACCTACTATATCATACCTCAGACCAAGGGTCAATGTCGATCCGCACCAAGCACATACGAATGTGACTCGGATGTTTTTTGAAAAACTACGACCCCCAGAGTATGGAAAGGAGGGTAAACCATGAATACTTGGTCAAAAATTCTCCAACACCCTCGTTCGATTCGTCAGGAGGAGTATGAAACTGGATGAGCATAACCCGACTGCATTTGTAGCCAACTTTACCCCAAGATCTGATTACAGAGCATGAACCAAAGTGGACGTGGATGACCATCCACTGTCCAAATTACACCCTGAAACTTACGTGGCATCAAAGTATTCCTCTTGGAATGAAAAACCACGATAAAATCCAAGATAGGCGAGACCTAGTCTCCCATCGACTGACATGATCCCACGATTCAACGGGAAAGAGAGTAAAGCTAAAGTGGGCGTGGCTGGCCTTCCTACTTATCGCTATATGTCCCAGACCTGGGGGCACGAGCAAGAAGCAAGATGAATGTGAACCGACTATTCACCAATCACCTCTATGTCTTTGGAGTTTAGGTGAAAACATAAACATAGCTAGGACGAGACTCAACTGTCCATGCAGTACATTTATCAACCCGAGACTGGAAGAAGACACATGATCATCCAAAAACTGGCCACGATAGCTCAGTATTAAAACTTATATATAGTGCTTACAGCTACTCAAGGCAACGACCGAAAGGATGCCTAGAGATAGAATCATTAAATCAATGCCAAAGCTTGTGGGCAACTGACTGTCACTCCAACCCGAAGGTCGAGTGAAGGATCATGAATGAATTGAATAGAAAATGCGTTACTCGAATATACAAGCAAATTCAAACTCATAGCAAGATCCAGCTATGTAGTTGCATGCAACTCGAGGCTGGCCCCTACTCGACATTTCCTTCAACGAGCTTTTAAGCCTGATCTTTGGCCATTTGCAGATAATCAATTAGAGCCTTCAGAGCCCTTCATTATTTGACTTAACAACTCATGACAAGACTCTAGGATTCGACCAGAGTAACCATCAACATTGCCAGTCCCAACCATATTTCACATTGAATGTTATGCAAAATAGTTACATCTTTACTCAAAGAATCTGGGATGGCACCTGCTAAGCTGACGGTCGACATTACGACCAGCCATGGCGACCCTTTCCGGGTGCTGAATATCGGATCACAGCTCAGTGCAGTGATGATAGAAGAATTAGTTGGATTTTTCTGAATAAATGATGATATGTTCCCTTGGACCCATTCTGACATGCATATGTGATTTCATTAACTATCGCGAGCCATGCATTGGATATCAGCCTGAAGCTACAAAAGCTAGAACAATCTCTATTGATTTCTTCATGAAAGCTCCACTCTTACTTTTAGGCTCACCCCATCAACGCCTATGCCCACCAGCCGTTGCGACAGGGCATACGATGACCTGAGACGTCTGAAAGACTATTTAAATAGAATATCGAACTAAGCTAATTCGATATCACTTATTTCCCACGAAGGGCTATCCAAGGACGGAAATTAGCAGACCTCACACCCAAATTCACTACCTCAGATGACTATTCAAAGAGTGGCAGAGAACCAACCATAAGATGGAAAATGTACGCGGATGGAGCACCCAATGATCAGTGTTATGGCATAGGAATCATGATAATGACTCCTGAGGAACGATCAATCTGCTACGTCCTAAAACTCGATTTACCTGTAACAAACAATGATGCTTAGTATGAAGCCTTGACTGCCAGCCTCAAATCTGCTAGAGGATTTGAAGTGAAAAATTTACATATCTTTTGTGATTCTTGATTGATAGTATACAAATTTAAGGAAGTTGATCTTGCTAGGGGGCATTGTCTTGCTCCTTATCTCGGCCAAGTCCAAGAGCTACTAACCGACTTCACGTATTACATCATTACACACGAACTCAGTGAACAAAATGAAAAGGTGTCATGGTTGACTCCTATCAAAGACTATCTACAATAAAGAATTCTTATTGAACGGAGGAATATAAAATGACAGATCCTCCTCAAAGCTTCACGCCAAATCATCTAAGAATAAGTCGTGTGTCAAAAGGAGTTTATCCATCCCCACGCTTTGGCATATCGCCCATGATGATATCTTGAGCAAAGTCTATGAAGAAGAATGCGGTAATAACATCAGGGGGAAAACCATGATAAAGAAGATACTCTGCTACAGGTATTACTGGCCAACTATCAACCCAGAAGCGGTTGATCACGCTAGACAATGTGACGAGTGCAAGATGTTTGCAAAAAATCCGGGAACCCCGCCGATGGAAATTAGTCAAATGGCTAGTTCATAGCCGTTTGCCACTTGGGGGCACTGAAATCATCTTCTTGTCGATCCTCAAGATGGTGCGAAATACACCACCATAGCAGTTGATTACGTCACCAAATGGGCAGATGAAGAACTCTAACCATGACCAAGATGAAGAAAATAATCAACTTCTTTATCCGTAACGTCATCTGTCCTTATGACCTTCCATGATCCATCATAACTGCAAATGGACAGGTTGAAGCTGTGAACCAAATCATAGAGTCTGTACTAAAGAGAGGTTTGGAAAACTCCTCAAGTGGCTGATTGCAACCCTTATTTCACAGAAAATACAAACAAGGAATCACGATTGAATTGCAATTAAACTAGACGGAGTTGGTGACGACTTATGAGCATATAAAACGCATCCGAGAGCCAATGGCAAGAACATGTACCCGAACGTGCATGTGTACATCCTTAAAAGTTCGACTTCTTGAAATCAACAGAAATTGAATTCTCACTAAGGGTTATTAAGAAAAGACTAGATCAGATAGCCGAAGCTTATTAGCTCTGCAGAATCAGTCATGTATGGCCACTAATGAACCACAACCCTGGATTTATAATATTGGGAATCGACCAAGCATCACGATGACCAAAGAAGGATACAACACCTTGGGAGGATAAATTGGAGGATAATGACTATTCAAGAAACATGGTGGATTTCTTTCTGAAGACAAGGAATACTCGCTGATTCAAAGCGTGTTGTGTTGCTTCACATGACACACTTAAGGGGGCAAGTGTTTCCTGGAGATTTGACCAGGCAACTGAGTACTCGGCGTACAGGACGACTCGGTGTCAACTAGTGATCGGCATCTCATAGTACTCGGCGTAGTACTCAGCGTCTCATAGTACTCGGCGTAGTAAACAGCATCCATTGTACTCGGCATCAGGTAGCACTCAGCATCTCATAGTACTCGGCGTAGTACTCAGCGTCTCATAGTACTCGACATCCAGTGGTACTCGGCGTTAGAAGGCGTTCGACGTATATAGCTACTCTACATGGCAGCATCGTTCGACCAAAGGATCGTTCGGCTAAGAAGCATCGTTCGGCCAAAGGATCGTTCGGCTAAGAAGCATCGTTCGGCCAAAGGATCGTTCGGCTAAGAAGCATCGTTCGGCCAAAGGATCATTCGGCTAAGAAGCATCGTTCAGCCAGAAGGCACGTTCGGCTTCGACTGACAACTGTTCTGCACTTCCCACCCATCAAACGTACCGTTCGGCATTGAGAAGGTGGTTCGGCGTCAACGTGTTCGGTCTACTTGGTTCGGCATACAGCGACCACTACACTTGGGCTAGAGTGTTCGGCCACCAAGCCCACCTGGGAAGTCCAGCCCATATTTGTCTATAAATAGAGGGGTAGGGTCACAGTGAAAAGGGCCTTTTTGGAGAACACTGGGGAGACTCTGCCATTTTTGAGACTCATCTTCTCTACTTAACAACTTCATTCAAGCATTTGATTCACGAATTGTATTTGTAATCAACTATTAAGAAGATCAATAAAGTTTAACCTCAAAGTGGACGTAGGCAATTACGCTGAACCACTATAAATTTGGTGTTCTTACTTTCTGCATTTAAATTAGCATTCTCTTCCTTGTTTAATTTATCTTCATCACTTATATCTCTACACAATCTTTCTCTACGGGTTAGTGACCAATTTTGGTGCTAACAGTTTATATAATCCCGAACTAAGGTTTTTAGGGAAACCGAAGCTCTGATACCAACTGTAACAACCCGTATATTTGGACTATTTAAATTGACAATAATCCACACATGTCAACTTAAATAATACAAAACACGAATCATTATGGGATTATACATACATAAATGTAAATGAGAATCAATACAACATCACAGACACAGAACAGTCACAGAATAATGCAGCAGAAAATACATCGTCATAATAGCAGTTCATGAAGCTACTACAGGAAATACAACAATGTCTCCACATAAAGTGACTGAGAGGAAATACATAAATGTCCAACAGACTAGTACATCAATACTAGAATAAAAAAAACGATAAAGATAAATGCAAAGTCTTCAGCATCTTCAACCAACCTCGATCAGCAAACTGGATAGCTTTAGACTGACCCGAGCATATACAAAAGAAACACTCGAGTCAGGACTCAAAATCTTATACAAGATAATCATGTGCAAGGAATAAAATCCATAACTCAAAGATGAAATAAACATCTCTAAGGATCCGATAAACTATCTATATATACAATAGAATACGATATGTAGATAATGTCTAATCAGTAAAGTACGATATTAAAATAGTGTTAAGGCGTTACCATAATCCCCTTTAACACATTTTATAATGCCATAGTCTATACAGCACCGTAAACCCCACCGTAAACTAGTGGTTATCAGAGGGTACCCCATAGGTATAACACAAAACAAATCATAGTGGTCGCGAATATGATAATCAGTATGACAAGGTACATGAGGCGATACCAACTAGGATACTAGTAGTTGCGTGATCCGGACTGATGTTGAGCATAGCAGCTACTACCTCAACAACGCGAAACAACACTCCCAAATCAAGGGGTGCACCCAAATCAAATCACAAAAGTAATAGATATGGTATCGAAGAAGTGTGTTCGCTAGAGGTGGCGAACCTCAATGGCCCGGCGCGGCTCCTGTTTTAGTCATGTCAGGGGTCATCCAAATCCGTTCTCTTTCTTCAGTCAACGCGTTCACCAAACCATCCACTTCATTCTGGATCAACACTCCGCGTATAATAGTTATTAAAGTGGTTTCGGTATCGACAGAGAGTATGTCCATATCTGATCCCGGTCTCTTTAATAACTACACATTAATTACCCGATGGTCATTTAATATTAAAGTTTAAACAAATCAAAGTCCAAAAGTCAAGTTGCAAATTTGACTTTCAAAATTTGACATTTCACAATTCGATTTATTTCAAATATTTAAAAATCATATTTCCAAATGAAATTTTAGTTCAAACCCTTGAGTTAACAATAATTAAGTATTCAAGTTCAATTTAATAAGATCCAAATTTCACTTATTAAATTTAATTCATAAATCCATGGATTCAATTTAATGATCAATTTTAGTTCAAATCATTAAATCAAATTCTATTCATTTCAATTCATATTTACATTCATCGGTACATTAAATATAATCATAAATTCGATTAAATCAATTTCATTAACTAAATTCTCTTCTATCAAAGCTTCATTAATTTATTTCCAAAATCAATTAAATTTCTATTTAAAGAAATCCATTTCATTTATTTGGTTCCATGATCTACATATCACAAATAAGTTGTTTCCGGGTTACAAATCAATTCAATCCATAATTCAGTTTACAATGTCCTAATTTAATTAATTCATAAATTTAAAACATTTTAAATTTAATTTATCGCTAAATCAAATCCATAAAACTTTAGTTAGTTTTGTATTCCTCTTAAGTCGATTTGTTACTTAATCTCAAATTAAATTTTATAACAAGTTCCAAATCTATTAAATTAAAACCGAGTTTAAATCTAAATCTAACAAATTTAATAAATTTTAAATTATTAAATTCTACAACTTACCTGTTTTCTAAATCTCATTTTGATTAAATTTGCCAATTCATTTTATTAATTAAATAGATTTATTAATCCACTTCAATTTAATCCATTAATTCATTTCAATTAAATCCATTAATTTATTACAATTAAATCCATTAATTTATTACAATTAAATTCATTAATTTATTACAATTAATTCATTAAGTCCGTTACTTAATTTCCAAACAAATTGTTAAGTTCATACCTTAATTTCGAATAGGTTTCAATTTCAAAAGTGATTTTTTTGTTGACCAGTCGGGTTTCTTATTTTTAATTATCCATCCTAGGCCAAAGTTGTTCAATTGGGTATTTATCATTTCAACCCAATATCATTAAATAAAAACAAAGCATAGCAAAGGGAACTTGCAATGTGATAACTGTGATGGTGTAAAAGTAAATAAACAATCAATAGCAACCATACATAACAATTCAACAATTTATTTAAATAATCCCGAAATAATCGTATTAATTTACATTTGTTATTTATGCAAATTAATATAATTATTCCTAGAATCCACACTATCATTTCATGGAGATTAAAGATTACAATATGGTTTTCACTTGGCGTCTATTATCAAATTACTACATCAATCATACATTCAATGGTTCAAATTGTAGTTAATACTACTTCTACACGATTTATTAACATTTTAAGGGGTCAAGTTCAACATATATAATCTATTTTAAATTGTTAACTATCCTATATCAAATTCAGTTTCATATTAATCATCACTTATATTAACAACCAAATTCAACATCACATAACAATTTAGTGTCACAACTATTTACCATAAACTAACTTCAAATCACAATTTAACATCAACCATTTTAACATCCAAATTAATATCAATAACATCTATCACTTGATTATCATAGCATAATAGATTGAGTCGTGAATGAAATATTCACCTTGCGTGGTAGGAGATTTGACGGCGAAGAATGAAGACGAAGGATAAGATAGACGCTAACAAGCACGACACAAAAGCGAACACAAACAAAGCAAAGAGACTAGATAGATCCGACAAGCTGAATGGAAGCCTAATTCTCCGAAGCAGCAGCTGGAACAAAACACAAGAAAACACTGTATGTGAGCAACTAGAATTCTAAAAGTTACACTGCTATGTGATATACGGTTTCATATATAGATTTATATATAAACGACAATGCAACGAAATACAGTTGCGGCCACGGCGAGGCGGATGGGGTCAGGGGCGTGGGCTAGTGGTGGCTGGTTGGGCGGTAGCAGGTCAGGACGTGGGCTGGTGGGAGGCTGGTCGGGCGGTAGCAGGTCAGGCGTGGGCTGGTGGGAGGCGGACGGGCGGTAGGGCATGGGCTGGTGGGAGGCGAACGGGGGGCATGGCGTGGGCTGGTGGGAGGCGAACGGGTGGCAGGGCAGGGTAGGTGGAGGCGAACGGGTGGCAGGGCGTGGGTAGGTGGAGTGGACTGGCGGCGGAGGCTGGGCAGGTGGAGTGCGAACGGGTGGCAGGTGGGGCAGGTGGACTGGCAGGTGGAGGCGGGCAGAAGGGCAGGTGAAGTGGACAGTGGAAATACTTTTTCTTTTTTCTGGAGGAGAGTTAAAAGAAAAAGAAAAATATAAAAGAGGAGAGAAGGCAGAGGCATACGAACCAGAGAAGTTTTTGAATGCAAACCAAAGGACTAGGGATCCAAGCTTAGTTTATATGAAACCATACGGAAATTTGAAAAGCCTCTACTGTTTGCATTGGTACTCCCAAAACCTGTTGGGTTTCCTAGAGGAGTTACTGACCAGAGGATGACTCGTATTCCACCTAGTAAAGCCTAATAGACACTGGGTTTTATAGTGTAACGGACAGGTTTCAACCGTTAACCAAATTGTAACTTCCAACCCCGAACTCCGAATGACACAAATAAATATACCATTTTGATCAGCGCGACGAGGCGAACACAATGGTATATAGATATCAGTGGTACGATTTGAATTATAAAAATTCGAATTTTCTATTACGGAAAATGCAGCAAAAACGCAGAAGAATAAGGTCGACGGAGCTAAAGATGTCCGAATTTTGAAAAACGAAAAATGACGTCTTAGTCAGAAGATGATTTAGAATTTTTCTATATAAAAATATTTAGGTTCGGAAGATAAAAAGTTTCCGCGTTTAAAGTGAATTGATGTGCAATAAACGCGAACGAAATTTACTGCGGTATTCTCCGACGAAACTTTACCCATATCTATAACCATCTAGGCGTAATTTTTTAGACAAAGTTTTGGACGCTAATTGAAATCGTATGTAAGTTCCACATTTTATATTAAAATAATGGATTCAAAAATTTTAAATTGGGTCGAAAATTCAGGGTCGTTACATTTAAAATCCAGTTGGGTTTGTTTTCTCATGCCGGTTTTCCAAACTGACTTGGATGTTATTTTATTATAATGCTCGGGTCAGACCGAGCATATTTACAGATTGCTTTGGATGCATTGGAGCTCAAGAGACGGGTTGGAGGTCTTCAAGTCGTATTTATGTATATGTTTTATTTCCACTACTTTGTTGTTGAAATCATCAGCAATTGTGAAGACATGTTGTTATAACTATTGTAACGACCCGGAAATTTTAACGATTTTAATAACGTAATTAACTAAATTTTTCTTCAAATTAAACAATTGAACTTTAGCAATAAAAATTTGATATTTGGTATGCGTCTAGTTAAACATAGCAAATGGTAGATTTTCATTGGAAAATATGAAAGTTAGTTATGTTACGTAATTTTAAAATTTAAATTTAAATTAGTCAAATTTGACAGAAATAATATATTTTCGAAACCCGAATAATTTTTTATATAATAAAATCGTAAATTATATTCTAAGTGAGACGTCATATTTCGTTTCGCCAAATTTGAACTGCTCTAGCTCTGTTTGTCTTATTTTCGGCGTTTTAGCAGCATTTTCGACAACGAAAAATCAAGTTTTAATAGGATGGTCATATCGTTCATATCTGTGTACCACTCTGTTCGTCTCATCGTGTTGATCTTCATAGTATATTCATTTATGCAGTTCGGTGTCCGGTATGCGGTGAAATCTGCGAAATGATTAGCCGTATCGGTAACCGTTTTTAACCTTTTGATTTCCCTGGCCATTCATATATCCATCGTATAATACCAACATCCATTTGCTTTTATATTTCCAGAAATTTAGGTTATGACTTTTTTTATTCTCATTATCTTGAATATAAACTGGTTCGTCCTTTCACTCTGTCCTTTTCTTCTTGTTCAATTCGACTTGAAAAAAATTAATATATAAGTTTATATGAAAAAGCTTGCTATCTTCTTTCACAAACCTGCTCATGTCTCCTGGAAGAAAGATTCTTCCACCTTCCTCCTTTTGCCATACCCAAACGTGATAGCCGAGTACATCATCTGCCTCGTCTACCTCTTCTCCGACAACCGCCTGGGTTCAGCTCCTCCAGCCAGCACCGAGCTTCCCCTGACAGCTACTCCACACGGCCTGCATCACCCACCGATCCTCCGGTCTTGCCTCAGAGTGCTCTGATCCTCCATGACGAAAGCCATCCTATCCCTTCCCATCACTAGAGAGCCTAGCCCAGACTCGCTCCGCCCATCTCCACTTCCACCGTCGACAGCTCGCCACTGCAACACCATCTCTCCCCTTGCTCCGTCCATGTCAGCCACCCTCCACCATGTTGCCGCAACACAGCATGCCTTGCCAAACTCAGATCTTGCTCGACTGGGCCCGCCTGACACCTTGTTTACCTCCCTTTGGCTCTTCGCCACGCGCCCACCACCCTGTTGTCTCTAGGCCTGCCACCCTGAATCGGTTGCTGCCACATCCAAGAGCCACCAGCTTCCCATCGCACAGCCCCATCGACCTTCTGACCTTGCTCCCCTCTTCTATTCAAATATATGTATATATATATAAGTCGATATATATTAAGCCTGCTTCATGAAAATGTTCGCCCCCTCAGCCTTTGAACGACCTCACCTTTCACTCCATGACAGCCTCTTCACTCCACTGTCCCGCCTCAACCGCACACAACAGCCAACCCGAACTACTTTGCTTCAACTTGCCGTAGCATCCTTGAACCGCCTTCACCAAAAGTCAGCCCGCTTTGATCCACCTAGCAGCCTTCCTTTTGGTTTGTATATTGATATTGTTTTAAATCTTGTTTTCAAAAATATTGTTTTAAGTATTGTTTTTAAATATATATATATATATATATTGATTTTAAAATATATGTGTTTTAAATTAAGTAATGATTTTATAATATATATATATATTATTTTTTTATATATGGGTTTTGAATTAAATATTGATTTTAAATTATATATATATATATATTGAATTTATATTGATATGTGTTTCAAATTGAATATTGATTTTTAAAGAAACTATATTATAAAGATTTTAATATGAGGGTAAATTTTAGATTTTTAAAATGTATATATCTATTGTTTTCATCAATCAAGTCCACCTTACTGTGCTTTGGGATTTGTCGTTTGGATTGATCGATTGTTGAGTTCGCGATTCAATTCATAACTTGTCGTGTTGTCTAATTTCCATAGCCTGAGAAGGTGAGCGATCACTCACGATTAACATTCTTATATTTAGTAAATTTAATGCACATGAAATGACGATTGAAATATGTTGTTAAATTTGAATTTATTTGTAATTAAATCATTAAATATGAGATGTTATTATTTGCATTTCTTCACCTATGCTAATTGGCAGTATTGACACCAATAACATGTTATATATAAATATATTGTCAATTATGATATATGCTTGTTGTTGATGTGTTATATTATTATCATATTGTTCTCATTCTGCAAGTTCCCTGTTAGCTAGAAATCCCTATGGGCTGAAATGATAGATACCTGAATGCTATTGTAGATTAGGGAAAATCGTTATGGGTTGAAATGATAAACCCAATCGATTTTATTGAAATTTTGGGATTGCGGGTTGAAATGATATAAATCCGTAAAATTAAATAATTGCGGATTGAAATGATAAATATCTGTATCAATTGACCATAGGATAGAAAATTATATACGGACACCATTGGTTTATTTTTAAATGATTTCCAAAATTTTGAGAAAAGAGAAATATATGGGTTTTAATAAATATTGATTTTTAAAATACAATATAAATATTTTATTCTAATATGTATAAATTTAGATTTTAAATTATATGTTTGGAGATTTTAAATTTATAAGTTAAGTTTTAGAAAATATATATTTTATATTTTATTTAAAATTTTATTTTATTTTTATTAATAAAATTGTCAACTCCCCCATGTCTGCTAACCTTGTCCTTCCCCATGTCCTTCCCCATGCCCCTACCATCTCAATCAACGTCACCAGCCCTATCCTCCCTACTTCCTCTCCCGATCAGAAGCACCTATGTCCCATCAAGCCCCCCTTGGTTTCCACGACCTGCCCCGCTTCAGTAGTACCTTCCACCTCTGTTCCTTCTCCGCCTGTTCCTCCGCCACCTGTCCCTCCTGACCCGCTTCAATCAAGCTCTTCACTTCTTCTTCCTGTCCCTCATCTTCCGGCCACCTTCTCTGCCCCATCCCTAGGTGAACAGAAATGGACTTCCTTGTTTAAGCATAAACCGAGAAATGCTGGGAAGTACATCCCTGTTGATCTCTGGCCTGTGTATGAAGACAATATGTTAGTTCCTCCGAAGGAAGTATTAGAAGCTGGTGCATTGACTTGGAATGATACCTTGGTCGGCTTCTTCTTAGATAAGCCTCTTTCATATACGGCAGTGATTCAGAAGCTTAAAGCAATCTGGAAGCTCAAAGGCTCTGTTAAAGTAAAATCTGATGGAACGGTCTTCTTGTTTAACTTTACTTGTGAGGAAGATAGATGTTCTATCCTTCAGAGTGACCCTGTTATCATTAAAAACAAAATGTTCATCATAAAACCCTATGATGCTGCTGTTAGTAATATCTCGGGCTCTGTCACTGCTGTACCTGTTTGGGTTCACCTGTACAACCTCCCTTTATATGCGTGGTCTCCTCTTGGTATCAACTGGCTAAGCAGTCATCTTGGGAAGCTGCTGTGTATGGATGAAATGACAGAGAAGCAGAATAGACTGAGCTATGCTAAATGCTTAATAGAAGTTAAACCAAATAAGGAGCTACCAGATGATTTCTTGGTAAAACTTGTTGAAGGAGGCTTTCAGAAAATATACGTTCAGTATTAGTGGAGACCAGATGTTTGTGTGCTGTGCAAAAAAATTGGGCATGCAACTGAGTGCTGTGATGTGAAAGAGAATAGTGAATCAGGCGGAGTGATAAGGGAAAAAAAATGAAAGGAGGACTAACATAGAGGATGCTGAAGTCAATGACCAGGGTAATAAAAAATATATACCATTCCAAAATCAGAACGCCAGGAGGTGGCAACGAGTGAACAAAAGGAGAGTAGTTAAGGTAGTGATGGAGACAAAGAAGCAATTAATCAGTGGTGATAAGGATATGGAAGAGAATGCGAAAGTAATAAGTAAAGTTGATGAAGAACATAAAAATGAAAAGGAAGATGAGATAGAGCAGGAGGGAGAGCAAAGTGTTATAAGAAATAAGAATGCAGATTGCAGCAGAGAAAGTGAAGCAAATAATAATCAAACTTCAAAGGAACAGTTGAGCATTGATATAAGAACCCAGATTAATGAGAAAACAACTGTGGATGAGTTGTATGAAGATGTCATTGTATCTAATAAATATGATGCACTACTTGATTTAGAAGACACTGAAAATATGAGGGAAATACAGGAAGATAGTGGTACAGTGAATGGAGAAATTGGTGAAGAAATGAGTAATTTTGAAGGGAAAAAAGCAAGTGCGGTGCAAAATTTATATGGTAAAACCACAAGTATAGCTCAAAATGAAAAAACACAAGGAAGTCAAAGTAACAAAAGTTTGCAACAAACAAAGATTCAAAACTCAGTACTAATACAGCAGCAAGAACACAGTACAGGAGACTCAACACCAATCAACAAAGGAATCAAAGATAATGGGGCAGATAAAGAGAAGGTAAATGAAGAAGGTCCTAGTGTGACAAGTTCAAAAGGCGAGAAGAATAAAGGCAAGAAGAACACCAAGGTGGGAAAGAAGAACATGCACAACGAACTGGGGTCATGCTCGGCTGACACAACCAACCAAGAATTTACTGTCTCCCCACACAGACAGGCTCAACCTCATTCTTACTCCAATATCCAGCCCCCTAAAGCATATAAACCTCCTCCTATATCCCAAACCCACTCCTCTCCTCCAACACTTCTTTCCTCCCCAACCTTACCCCCTCTGTTCCAACAGACCACTTCCCCTTTAGCTGGTTCAACTAGCAATGACGTAACTCCTCTTTCAGCAACTATCCCTAATTACTTGACATCGAAGCATGCGGTAACTAGGAAAATGAAGATGGAAATGCTCAATGCCCGTGTTTAATGATGTCGACCATTGGAGCATGGAATATATGTGGGGGTCACAGTACTATCAAGCTTGACCAATGTAAACAGCTCATTAGTGCTCATCACTTAGAGTTACTGGCGATTCTAGAAACAAAATTAAATCTTCCCTTATCTCTCAAGGCAGCAACATACATTAAACCGGAGTGGAAACTCATTCATAACCTAAACGAAGCCCCTTATGGGAGAATAATGATTCTTTATAATCCCCTTCAGCTTCAACTAACCCCCATCCTCTCTTCTGCCCAAATGATACACTGTCATGCTAAGGACATCTCTGATAATGCAACTTTTTATATTACCATAGTATATGCTGCCAACTCTGCCTCTGCTAGAAGCTCTTTACTTGCTGCCATTCCTGCTCTTAGGCAAGCCTCTCATCCTTGGATAATTTTTGGTGACTTTAGTTGTTGTTACAAGCTCTCTCAAAGAACTGGTGGGAATCCTCTGTCCCAAAGTGAAATTCAACCTCTTAGTTCTACGCTAATTGATGCTGAACTTGGTACTGTTAGAACTGTGGGAATGCAATACTCATGGAATAATAAAAGAAGAAATGGCAACAGAACCTTTTCTACAATAGATCACTCCTTCTCCAATCTAATTGCCCATATCAAATGGCCTCTTCTTTACAACCACCTTCCCCCACCACTCCTTTCTGATCACTCGCCTCAAATCATCCATCTTCGGGGAGTTGACAAGAGAGGAAAAACTAATTTCAAATTTTTTAATTTGTGGGTCCTAGAGTCTGACTTTAAAAATACTGTAATGGAAGCTTGGAACAAAACTAAAACTGGAAATCATTTATTTGTTTTGCAGGAAAAAATTAAAGAGGTGAGGGATGTATTAAAGCTATGGGCGTGCGAGAAGTATGGGAAAGGTGACAGCATGAGTACATCCATTCAAATGAAACTTATCGATGCCCAAAATGCTATGATGGATGATGTTAGCAATGCTCAACTCTGTGCTGAGGAATCAACTTTGTCTCACCAATACTATGAAGCATTAGCCAAGGAAAGTGATATGATATGGCAAAAGTCAAGAATAAAATGGTGGGAAAAAGGCGATAAAAATAGTGCATACTTCCATGCTAGCCTCAAAAATAAGCAAAATAGGGAGAATATTGTCGCAATCATTGATACTCATGGTGTCCTTCAAACTACTACTGATGGTGTTCAGGTAGCTTTTGAACATTATTTCACAACTCTGTACGGCAATTCTACCAATTTCAAACCTGATATTGATATCATTCCCTCTGATGTCTTGCCAAGACTTGAAGAAAATGATTTTAACTTTCTCTGTTCTGAAGTCACTAATGAGGAGATTGTTAAGGCGATGTTCTCTCTGAAAACTAACTCCTGTGGAGGACCGGATGGGTTGAATGCATGTTTCTATACCACATGCTGGTCGATTGTATCTAATGATGTGTGTAAAGCAATAACCCTTTTCTTCAAGAAGAGTAAAATCTATAGGTCGTTTAATTATACCAACATTGCTCTTATCCCTAAGCTCAAAAATGCTCAAGTTGTTAAAGACTTTCGTCCAATATCTTGCTGTAATACAATATACAAATGCATTGCAAAGGTTATTGCCTCCAGGTTAAAGTATGTGCTTCCTCGTTTAGTCTCAATCAATCAGGCTGCTTTTCTTCCTGGAAGGAATATTCTTGATAACATCCTTCTTGCACATGAACTAATTAAAGGGTATAACAGATCAAACTCTCCACCGAAAGCGATGATGAAGCTTGATATCATGAAGGCCTTTGATATGTTACAATGGGACAGCATAGTAAGAATAATGGGTTATATGAATTTCCCCCCGCATTTTATAGTATGGATATATGAATGTATATCGACCCCTACATTCTCGGTCAATGTTAGTGGTGTGATGAAAGGTTTTTTTAACAGCAAACAAGGAATAAGGCAAGGTGATCCTCTGTCTGCCTACATCTTCATTCTGGTTATGGAGCTTCTTACCAAGTTGATTAACAAAACTATACAACAAGGTAAATATAAACTTCACCCTTTGTGCAAAGACCCACAAATCTCTGCCCTTATGTTTGTAGATGATCTTGTCTTGTTCTGTGCACCGGAGCTCGATACTGTTCATAACATTATGAATACTTTGCAACAATTTCAAATTATGACAGGTCTTAAAGTTAATCTTCAAAAATCTGATATTAAACTAGCTGGTGTGAGCTTAGATAGAGTTCAACAAATCACTCAGATCACTGGTTTATCCCTAAACCTATCCACTGTCTCTTATCTTGGTCTGCCTCTTACCTCTTCTAAAATAACAACAAATCAATGTCTTCCTTTGTTCGAGAAGATAACATCGAAAATGAACTACTGGCCAACAAGGAAGCTTAGCCAAGCTGGAAGATTAACTTTAGTCAAGTTTGTTATATTTTCCATGCAGGTTTATTGGGCCAGAACCTTTGTTCTCCCATTCAAGTTAATTAAGATGATTAGAACAGCAATTATGAGATTCTTCTGGACGAGTAGGACTATGGGCAGATACCTTGCTCCAATTAAGTTTAGTACTCTTGAGCAACCTATGAACAAGGGGGGCTTGGTCTGATAAATCTCAAGTAGTGGAATAAAGCAGCTTTTGCTAAACATGTTGATACTTTGTTTAATGGTACTGAAAGCCTCTGGGCCAAGTGGTCAGCGAAAAATGTGATTAAAGGAAAGAGTATCTGGAATATGAATAAGCCACAAAACTTAAGTTGGACTTGGCAGTGCCTTTTCAAGCTTAAAGAATTATTTCTTCCTATGATACAGATGAACACTGATCCCATCTACACTGTCATGTTTTGGGATGATCCCTAGCTGGACAAGGGTTTCATTCTGAGACGTCAACTTACTCACAATGAAATTAATCAATCTGGGGTACATCAGGCTATGAAAGTTAGGGATGTTCTTCACTCTTTTCTTGGAGTGGGTATGCACACTTCTAATCAGAGGATCCAAAATTTATGGGACAAGATAGGAAAATTCACCCCGATTAATACTACTTCTGCCAGAATTATATGGGGAGTGAAGAGTGGTACTTATAGATTTGGGGATGCATACGAGTACATACAATGGAACAGACACATTCCTACTTGCAAATGGTGGAAATGTACTTGGGCTACTGACAGCAGTTTGCGTGAGAACTTAATATTATGGAAGGTCCTGAAAAGAGTAATCCTTACTAAGGTGAAACTAGTGAGTATGGGAATGAATTTGAACATATATTGCTCTTTCTGCTGTGACCATCCTGAGACGGTTGAGCATTTATTTTTTGAATGCTCAATAGTAAAACAAATCTGGATAAACGTAATGATAAGGATTAATAGTACTATGCCTGCGCAAGATAATATGAGAGAGTGGGATAGTATTCATGCTAAGGCGATGGGAAGGGAAAAACAAAAAAGAATATTCAATGTGGTGCTGAAAAGCTTCATCAACTCGGTTTGGAGAGAACGAAATATTAGAATATTTGATGCCAGTAAAGCTAAGGCTAATGCAATATTAAAGCACTGGATTATGCATGAGATTAAATGTTCTCTGGATATGCTCTTCGCATATGACCCTGGAATATTCACGCAATTCAACCTGTGTAGCTGATGTATTCCTTTTTCTTTTTGTTGTCTTCTTGTTGTTTTCCGTGTGTTTGTAGCACCTAGTTCCTCTGTTTTCTTTGAGCAATTGCGCTCATGTTGTTTCTTGTGTTTGTTCTCTTTGGTGTTGCAATAAAATATGGTCGGGGACCATTCAACCCCGTCGGCCATGCCAAAAAAAAAAGATTTTATACAATATATTTAGCAAAATAAGATTTTATACAAAATATTTAGTAAAATAAGATTTAATTTAATAATAATTAATTTAATAAAAATTAATAAGAATTTAATCTAACTAATGTATACAATATGTTTTAAATATTTATTTACAATTTATATTAATATTTTGGAAATAGATTTTGTAATAATTTTAATAAATTAAGATTGGAAAGATAAATTGAAATTGGTTTGAAATTTAATTTGTTATTTAATAAAAATTGATTTGAAACTTATTAATTTTGAGATTTTAAAGATATTTTTTTTATAACTTAATATCTTGAGTTTTATAAAGGTGATTTAATGAATATTTCAAATTTAAATAAAATTGTAATTGAATATTAAATTTTGATTCAAATTTGTAATTTGAAATTTTATTTAAATATTATTAAAAATGATTAAGTGAATAATTTAAAATGGAATGTATCAAATTGAGTTATTATGAATTGTTTGAATATTTAAACTTTGAAACCTATTGAATTGGGAGTAGTTTAAATTTGAAGTTCAAACCTGGATTTGAAATTAATATAAATTAAAAGTGGTTTAATGATAATTTGAATTGATTTGTGAAATTGGAAGAAACTATTCTAATTTGAAACTATTTTTGATATAAACTCTTTTAATATATAAATTATTTTAATATATAAACTATTTTAATCTATAACCTATTTTAAATATAAACTATTTTTAATTTATAACTATTTCAATCTATATACTATTTTCAATATTTAAACTGTTTAAGTTGGAACTATTACGATTTAGATTTAATGGATTTAAATACGAATATTTTGATATGATGGTTTTAACTATTTTGCGATTATGATTTTGGAAGTGATATGATTTCGAATGTGATATGATTTTGAAATGAATTTGTTATTTTGATGTGAAGTATGAACTATTTGAAATGAATTGACCACGGTGTGAAATGAGCGTTTGGTTGTTATAGAGACCGGGATTAGATATTGTCATACTCTCTGCCAATACCGAAAACCACTTTAACAACTATGTACATGGTGGAGATTCCAGAACAAAGTAGGGTGGTTTGGTGACAATTCTGTATGAGGTATTAACGCAGCCCTGACTTCCACGAGTCAGCTTGATGTGGCTAAAACAAGAGCTATACCGGGCCAAGTGAGGTCGTACCTCCAATCGAGCATGCTTGTTCGATATTATTCTATTACTTTGTGATTTGATTGAGTGAACCTATGATTTGGGAGTGTGTCTCGAGGTGGGCAGTAGTAGCTGCTATGCGTTACCACCAATCCGGGAGAGCAAACGGTAGAAACCTACCCTGGCATTGCCTCGCGTGCCTTGTCACATGGCTTATCGCACCTTCTACGAGTTTGGTCTGTACCATACCTATGGAGTGCCCTCTATTAGCCCTCCAGTTTACGGAGGAATTACGGTACTTTATAGACTACGGAAATATATAAAAATGTGTTAAGGGGGATATGAGTAACGCCTTAACGCTATTTTAATAGTTTACTTTACTATAGGTATTATCTATGTAGCGTATTGTACTATGTATGTAGATAGTTTAACGGATCCTTAAAGGATGGAATCCCAAACATCCATTGAGTTACTTTGTATTTCAGTTGACATTTCACTTGAGTTGAATTTACTGGTATAAGAATGTAAATCCCGACTCGAGTGTTTTGTATTTTGCTTTATGCTCGGGTCAGACTGAGTGTCATAGCATTTGAGACTCACCTTTGGAGCTTGGAGCTTTGCTTGATGATCTATCTCTATCTATTCAGCTTTGTAGTTATTTCAGTTATTTCCAGTTGTTTATGATTCAGATTTGTCATTTGCTTATGTATTAAGATTTCTATATATTCGAGATTTCTGTTGTATATTGTTTTAGACTTTGATGTTCTATAGTAGCATTATGAACTACTATTTATCTATTTCTACTGCTTATTGTTATATTACTATGTGTCTGTGATTCTGTGATTGATTTATTTACTGTATATGCTGAGCTTTGCCAAATATAAATTAATAATCTATTCTTTTGAGCAATTCAAGTTTGACATGAGTGGATGATTGTCGATTTGAAGGGTTCAAAATGGCGGGTCGTTAAAGTTGGTATCAGAGCACTGGTTTAGGCAAAATGTAGCATATGGAGTAAAACTCATTAGAGATAGAGTAGTGATATCCTAGAATGAGTAAAAGTTAATTACAGAGTCATCTTCGTTCAAGCTTGAAATTCTTCGTTAGAATCCTCCTGGATTAGGATTTCCTTTGAATTTTGGAACTTTCTCCTTTGTTCTGAAATCCATTCTGTCTTGTCCTGTTCGTGTTCTTTTGATACTGGAGCATCCTATAGCTTCAAACTCAATTGGAAACTTCATCCTTGTGTCTGACTAATCCTATCGGCGGTTCCTCCAACCTTAGTATGATTTGTAAAGGAGTGAAACTCCTTTAAAACTGGCGTCGATTCACCGGAGATTTCTATGTCCTTGGCTTTGATGCTGTTACTCTTGCAAGCCCGAAACGTTTCTCTTATAGACGACCAGGGTAATTCTCTTGTGATCGAATGTTGATTGCCTTAGAATTTTTCAAGCAGCTTTATCTTTTCGCTTGATGCTCAGCCTAGTGATCTCAACTCCACCTGATAGTCAGGGATTATCCTGATGTTTTGGTGAAGTCACTTCTCTCCCTCCCAAGTGGGAAATTGAATTCTGCATCGATCTTATTCCTGGAGTCTCGGTTGACCCGGTTAAGGTCGCCGCAATTAATATAAGTCTATCCATCTTTCCTCTTTTGTAATTTAATTATCTTATCTTCCTTTCGAGCCCGTCTTCTTAGTTAGATTTCTCTTTGATTAGGGTCCCTCTAAATTTGCATCTCTATCCTTGTTTTGAAATCCATTTTTGAATCATCCCGTGAGGGAGCATATTTGTAAATGATATAAAATGTTTTATATTGTATTGTTTGAGTTGTTAAGTTTGAATTTTGGTTTCGATCGATTCGTCTGGCCAACGCTATCGATAGGAGTTCCAAAACACTTGAACAGAGCAAACTGACATGATATTGTTTTCGAAATTGGTAAATGAAATAAATAATGTACGATTATATTATATATATATATATAAGGCATAATTTTCGGAAATTAAGTTAAATGAATTGGTTGTTAGAAATGACAATACTAGATTATCATTTATTGTTTTGTCAACATTCCTAAACCATTGACTATTATTGTTGTTATAAGAAGTGAAACTTTAAAACATGAGTTATCAATTTGATTTGCAAATGAAATGAATTTAAATTAAGGATTTGAGACTAATATTTTCGGTGCTTTTCAAAATTTGGTTTCGAATTTGAAATTATACTACTTTAAAGTATTTTCGAATGAAAATTGTTTTCAAAGAATTTTAAAAGAAGTAAGTCAGTACTCTCCTCTTTTGTCGTTGAAAAATAATTTCGGTGATGACTACAGCATCATCGACATTCATTTTCGAGTCTTAAAGTGGGATGACCATTTAGTAGCTTTGCTATACTTTTGTGTTGGAAAATGGATTTGATTTGAATTTCTTGAGTATGATTTGATATATATATCTATGTATGTATGTATGTATTTATTTCAAAGTGGTTTGAAGTGAAACTGGAAATTTAAATCTTAAGTTTTATGTTAAATAATGGTTGTCAATTATTGAAATGAAGCAAATTTTTTGAATAATTGGAGTGTCTAAAATGAGAAATAGAATTGAAACAACTTGAAACAGTTGAAATAGGATAAAATTTATTTGTATAATACTCAATTGCATTCTAAAACATATATAACTTACCTAAAATATTCAAAAAGTTTAAATGTAAAGTGAATATGTAATTAAAAGTTATACAAGAGAAAACTTAAGTAATGAAATGTTCAAACTAAATTTTGCTTAATAATAATGCTTTAAATAAAAGGTAAATTTGTATAGTGCTCAATTACATTCGGAAATATTAATAAAACTTACTTGGGAAAAGTCTGAATGAAATAAGAATATGTAATTGAATAATTTACAATATAAATGTAAGTAATAAAATGAAATTTTGTTAAGAGGATTTATAAATAAAAAAATTGAGTAGTTATAATAAATGTTTATACACTTAATCTATGTTACAAAATATGTTAAGTGAAATAAATTGAATAATAAATAGAGAATGCTATTGAAGTAAATAAATATGAACTTAAAAATAGTTGAAATTGAATTATAAGTGAAATCAAATGGATTAAATAAATGAGCTAAATAAATTATAATTTGTTTCGAAAGAAAATGAACTTAAGTTATGGAGGAAAGTGAATTGGACGGGAATGTATGTTAATTTAAAAGTGAGTTAATTAGTATAATAATAATAAATGAAATTTATATGGTTTTAAATAAATAGTTGTATCTGGTACCGTATATTTTGAATATATCTTTCCTTTTCGTTGCTTCTATTCTCCTATCTCGTTCCTTTTCGGGGATGAAAAGTTTTGAGTGGGGAGAGTGTAACGACCCAGAAATTTTAACGATTTTAGTAGCATAATTAACTAAATTTTTCTTGGAATTAAATAATTAAACTTTAGCAATGAAAATTTGATATTTGGTATGCATCTAGTTATCATAGCAAATGGCAGATTTTCATTGGAAAATATGAAGTTAGTTCTGTTGTGTAATTTTAAATTTTAAATTTAAATCAGTTAAATTTGATAGAAATAAAATATTTTCGAAACTTGAATATTTTTTTATATAATAAAATTGTAAATTATTTTTTGAGTGAGATGTCATATTTCGTTTCGCCAAATTTGGACCGCTTTAGCTCCGTTTGTCTTATTTTCGGCGATTTAGCAGCATTTTCTACAGTGAAAAATCGAGTTTTGATAGGATGGTCATATCGTTCATATCTGTATACCACTCTGTTCATCTCGTCGTGCTGATCTCCACAGTATATTCATTTGTGCAGTTCGGTGTCCGGTACGTGGCGAAATCTGCGAAACGATTAGCCATATGTAATCGTTTTTAACCTTTTAATTTCCCTAGCCATTCATATATCCACCGTATAATACCAATAGCCATTTGCTTTTATATTTCTAGAAATTCAGGTTATGACTTTTTTCATTCCCATTATCTTGAAAATAAACTGGTTCATCCTTTCACTCTGTCCTTTTCTTCTTGTTCAATGCTGACTTGAAATAAATATATAAGTTTATATCAAAAAGCTTGTTATCTTCTTCCGCAAACCTGCTCACGTCTCCTGGCCAAAAGATTCTTCCACCTTCCTCCTTTTTCCATACCCAAACGTGACAATCGAGTACATTATCCAGCTCATCTACCTCTTCTCCAACCACCGCCTGGGTTCAGCTCCTCCAGCCAGCACCGAGCTTCCCCTGACAGCTACCCCATACGGCCTCCATCACCCACCGATCCTTCGGCCTCGCCTCAGCATGCTCCGATCCACCATGACAATAACCATCCCATCCCTTCCAACCGCCAGAGAGCCTACTAGCCCAGACTCGCTCCGCCCATCTCCACTTCCATCGCCGTCAGCTCGCCACTGCAACACCGTCTCTCCCCTTGCTCCGTCCATGTCAGCCACCCTCCACTATGTTGCCGCAACACAGCATGCCCTACCAAACTCATATCTTTCTCGACCAGACCCACCTGCCACCTTGTTTACCTCCCTCTGGCCCTTCACCATGCACCCACCACCCCACTGTCTCTAGGCCTGCCACCTTGAATCGGCTGTTACCACATCCAAGAGTCACCAGCTTCCCATCGCACAGCCCCATCAACCTTCTGACCTTGCTCCCCTCTTCTATTCAACAATATATATATATATATATGTGTGTGTGTGTGTGTGTGTGTGTGTGTAAGTCGATATATATTAAGCCTACTTCGTGAAAACGTTCACAACCTCAGCCTTTGAACGACCTCACCTTTCACTCCATGACAACCTCTTCGCTCCACTGTCCCACCTCAAGCGCACGCAACAGCCAACCCGAACTGCTTTGCTTCAACTTGCAGCAGCATCCTTGAACTGCCTTCACCAAAAGTCAGCCCGCTTTGATCCACCTGGCAGCCTTCCTTTTGGTTTATACATTGATATTGTTTTAAATCTTGTTTTCAAAAATATTGTTTTAAGTATTGTTTAAAAATATATATAGATATTTTGATTTTAAAATATATGTGTTTTAAATTAAGTAATGTTTTTGTAATATATATATATATATATATTATTTTATATATATATGGGTTTTGAATTAAATATTGATTTTAATATATATATAAAGAAATTATTTGATATGTGTTTCAAATCGAATATTGATTTTTAAAGAAAATATATATTATAAAGATTTTAATATGAGGGTAAATTTTATATTTTTAAAATTTATATATCTATTGATTTCATCGAGCTCGTGTCCACCTTGCTTGCTTTGGGGTTTATCGTTTGGATTGATCGATTATTGAGTTCGTGATTCAATTCGTAGCTTGTCGGGTTGTCTAATTTCCATAGCCTCAGAAGGTGAGCGATCACTCACGATTAACATTCTTATATTTAGTAAATTTAATTCACATGAAATAATGATTGGAATATGTTCTTAAATTTGAATTTATTTGTAATTAAATCGTTAAATATGAGAAGTTATTATTTGCATTTGTTCACCTATGCTAATTGGCAGTATTGACACGAATAACCTGTTATATATAAATATATTGTCAATTATGATATATGCTTGTTGTTGATATGTTATATTATTATCATATTGTTCTCACTCTGCAAGTTCCATGTTAGTTAGAAATCCATATGGGTTGAAATGATACATACCCGAATGATATTATAGATTAGGGAAAATCGTTATGAGTTGAAATGATAAGCCCAAGCGATTTTATTGAAATTTCGGGATTGCGGGTTGAAATGATATAAACCAGTAAAATTAAATAATTGCGGATTGAAATGATAAATATCCGTATCAATTGACCATATGATAGAAAATTATATACGGACACCGTTGGTCTATTTTTAAACGATTTCCAAAATTTTGAGAAAAGAGAAATATATGAGTTTTAATAAATATTGCTTTTTAAAATACAATATAAATATTTTATTCTAATATGTATAAAATTTAGATTTTAAATTATATGTTTGGAGATTTTAAATTTATAAGTTAAGTTTTGGAAAATATAAACTTTTAGATTTTATTTATAATTTTATTTTATTTTTATTTATAAAATAAGATTTTATACAATATATTTAGTAAAATAAGATTTTATACAATATATTTAGTAAAATAAGATTTAATTTAATAATAATTAATTTAATAAAATTTAATAAGAATTTAATCTAACTAATGTATATAATATGTTTGAAATATTTATATACAATTTATATTAATATTTTGGAAATAGATTTTGTAATAATTTTAATAAACTAAGATTGGAAAGATAAATTGAAATTGGTTTGAAATTTAATTTGTTATTCAATAAAATTTGATTTGAAACTTATTAATTTTGAGATTTTAAAGATATTATTTTTATAACTTAATATCATGATTTTTATAAAGGTCATTTAATGAATATTTCAAATTTAAATAAAATTGTAATTGAATATTAAATTTTGATTTAAATTTGTAATTTGAGATTTTATTTAAATATTATTAAAAATGATTAAGTGAATAACTTAAAATGGAATGTATCAGATTGAGTTATTATGAATTGTTTGAATATTTAAACTTTGAAACCTATTGAATTGGGAGTAGTTTAAATTTGAAGTTCAAACCAGGATTTGAAATTGATATAAATTAAAAATGGTTTAATAAGAATTTGAATTGATTTGTGAAATTAGAAGAAACAATTCTAATTTGAAACTATTTTCGATATAAACTCTTTTATTATATAAACTATTTTAATATATAAACTATTTTAATCTATAACCTATTTTAAATATAAACTATTTTTAATTTATAACTATTTCAATCTATATACTATTTTCAATATTTAAACTATTTAAGTTGGAATTGTTATGATTTAGATTTAATGGATTTAAATACGAATATTTTGATATGATGGTTTTAACTATTTTGCAGTTATGATTTTGGAAGTGATTTGATTTCGAAAGTGATATGATTTTGAAATGAATTTGATATTTTGATACGAAGTATGAACTATTTGAAATGAATTGACCACAGTGTGAAATAAGCATTTGGCTTTTAAAAAGACCGGGATTAGATATTGTCATACTCTTTGCCAATACCGAAAACCACATTAACAACTGTGTACGTGGTGGAGATTCCAGAATGAAGTAGGATGGTTTGGCGATGATTCTGTATGAGGTATTAATGCAGCCTTGACTCCCGTGAGTTAGCTTGATGTGGCTATAACAGGAGCTATACCGGGCCAAGTGAGGTCGCACCTCCAATCGAGCATGCTTCTTCGATACCATTCTATTACTTTGTGATTTGATTGGGTGCACCTTTGATTTCGGAGTGTTTCTCGAGGTGGGCAGTAGTAGCTTCTATGTTTTACCACCAGTCCGGGAGTGAAAATGGTAGAATCCTACCCTGGCATTTCCTCGTGTGCCTTGTCACATGCCTTATCGCACCTTCTATGAGTTTGGTTTGTACCATACCTATGGAGTGCCCTCTAATAGCCCTCCAGTTTACGGAGGAATTATGGTACTGTATAGACTACGGAAATATATAAAATGTGTTAAGGGGGATATGGGTACGCCTTAATGCTATTTTAATAGTTTTCTTTACTATAGACATTATCTATGTAGCATATTATACTATGTATGTAGATAGTTTAACGAATCCTTAAGGATGGAATCCCAAGCATCCTTTGAGTTACTTTGTATTTCAGTTGACATTTCACTTGAGTTGAATTTACTGGTATAAGAATGTAAATCTTGACTCGAGTGTTTTGTGTTTTGCTTTATGCCCGGGTCAGACTGAGTGTCACAGCATTTGAGACTCACCATTGGAGCTTGGAGCTTTGCATGAAGATCTATCTCTATCTATTCAGCTTTGCAGTTATTTCAGTTATTTCCAGTTGTTTATGATTCAGATTTTTCATTTTCTTATGTATTGAGATTTCTATATATTCAAGATTTCTATTGTATATTGTTTTAGACTCTGATGTTCTATAGTTGCTTCATGAACTACTATTTATCTATTGCCGCTGCTTATTGTTAAATTACTCCGTGTCTGTGATTCTGTGATTGATTATTTTACTGTATATGCTAAGTTTTGCCAAATATAAATTAACAATCTGTTGTTTTGAGCAATTCAAGTCTGACATGAGTGGATGATTGTCGATTTAAATGGTTCGAAATAGTGGGTCGTTAGAACTATCTAGGCCGATGATTGTGATTGTTATTGTACTCTGATGAATGTAAGTATATAACAGTTTCTCTTTCGTAAAGATCATTGATATTATATTATATTTGTTCCACTGTGATGGTGAGATTCTATTTTTGTTTTTAATTTTTTTTTCTCTTTCTCTTCTCTTCTTCTTTCTCCTTTCTTTCCCATAACAATTCGTCTTTCTGTTCGATTTGGGTTGGACATGTGTGGTTTATTGTCAACTTGAATAATGCAAATTGGAGGGTCGTTACACTTGGTATCGGAGCTTAGGTTGAGTTAATACCTAGGCTTTGGTGGGAATTTACTCATTTGTGTTAGGAACTGGAGATAGTGGTTTTGATGACAACAACCTTTGTAACTTATTTTATTATAACTTATATACTAACACTATTGTCTAGATACATATGAATGTTATTATGCAGGATATATATAAGGCAGGTACTGATTATTGAAGACTGTACAGTATAAAGATCAAGAATGAAGAAATCAAGTTTGAAGACTCATGAGTATCAAGATCAAGATTTCGAGATATGTGTCTAGTTTATTGTTAAAACTTCATAATAGCACGAAAATCTTCATTCCATATTTCATTTGGGATGGAACCCACTTCTACCTTCTTAGTGGTTTACAAACCCACGACAAGTAGCTTACAAACCTACGACAAGTCGCTTACAAACCCACGAACATTCTGGTTTTGTACAAGTTCTCAAGTCCTGATGTGATGAGATATTCTGTAGGAAGAAGCTTGCAAAACTACTTCAAAATGGTTTTTCAAAATGACTTTCAAAACTGCTTTTCAAAATGCTTTAGCCTTAAAAATTATCTTTTTAAAATGATTTTCAAAACTGCTCTTCAAAATGTTTTAGCCTTAAAAATTATCTTTTCAAATGATTTTCAAAAAGATGTTTTAGCCTTAAAATGTTCTTTGTTTTTGTTTTTAAAATAAACTCTTGTTTTAAACTTCACATTGTTTTTTAACTAAGGGATGTCGACATCATGGGATACCCCATGTCGACATGGTGGCCGTTAATTTCAAAAGTTTCAATTTTCAAAAGAAGTGTCTATTCGTTTAAATCTCTTCACGAATGGTTATGACCGTTACTGGTCTATAAATATACTTAAAAAAATAATTTTTAAACTAGCTATTTTCTTCACTCCTTCTTCTCCACAAATCCATATTCTAAAATTTTCATATTTTTAAGATCGTGCGAAATTCTGCCGAATTCTCAAGTGAATCAAATTAGAATCTCATTCTTGTTTGATTCTCTGCCCTCTCTCGAAGATCAAAGTGCTATTCAGAGTTATATGATCAATTTGTAATCAAACGTTTATCGAGTCTCTCTATAAGGTGTGGTTGTGCCTGGAAATCAATTGGGTAATCTTGTGGCCCGTAAATCAAGAGAGTTTTCCCCGGACTCGAGAGACAGGAAGGTACCTCAAGGCCTTTAAAAATTGAGGATTGTAATCTCGACATTGATTTAATAAAAATCTGTATGAGGTGTTTTGCCTTGGTACAGGACTGGACGTAGGGTAACTCCGAACCAATATAAAATCCGGTGTGTTCTTCCCTTTTACTGTTTTTATTTACTTACTGTATCTGTGTTTGATTCTGTGATAGTTCTATGATTAAGTTCTGCATTTGTTTATAACATAATTTTTAAATTAGTCCATATAAGTCTTAGAATCCGTTAAACACTATTCACCCCCCTCTAGTGTTAAATTAGTCTTAAGATCCTTAATCCGCATTCCCTTTCAATTGGTATCGGAGCATAGGTTTTCATAGTTTTCATAATCTGAAACTTGAAAAGTTAAAAATGGCATTTTTAGGAAATTTTGTTAATACTAGTATGAATTTATGCATTTCATCAAAGTATCATAAGTTTGCATATAGTTCTTATGAAAAATCAAGTTATCTACCGAATTGGTTTGTTATGCAGGAACAGACATGTTACATGGCTTTTGAAGAATCAACAACCAATGGACAAACTTTGCAAATTGAGAAAGATAAATGGATACTTAATAGTGGCTGTTCAAGGTATCTGATTGGAAATCCCGAGATACTCAATGACATTATATATCAAGATGGTGGATTGGTCAACTTTGGAGATAACTCAAAAGGATATGTGATTGGCATCGACAATGTCGGTAATTCTAAAACTCCTTTTATTTCCGATGTTTTGCTAGTTAGGAATTTAAAACATAATTTGCTTCGTATAAATCAACTATGTGATAAAGGATTTAAAATTAAATTTGGAAAAGATAAGTGTCACATCGAAGATAATAAGTCAAATATTATCTTTGAAGGAATTAGGAAGAAAAACATTTACATCCTTAGTATGAAAGTTTCAAATGATAACTTATGTCTTTTAGCTAATACAAGTGACCCTTGGATTTGGCATAAAAGATTTGGTCATTTAAATTTCAAACTGTTATCTAGGTTATCAAAACTTGACTTTGTTAGAGGTCTTCCCAAGTTAAACTTTAAAGTAGATAGTATATGTGATGCTTGCCAATTAGGAAAACTTAAGAAAAGTTCATTTAAATTAAAAGATATGATTTCTACTTCTAAACCTCTAGAATTACTTCATTTAGATTTATTTGGTCCATCTCAAGTTCAATCAATTAATCACAATAAATATGTTTTTGTAATTGTAGATGATTATTCTAGATATACTTGGACAATTTTTCTAAAACTTAAAAGTGAAGCTTTTGAATTATTTAAGAATTTTGCTAAAAGAATTCAAAATCAACTTTCTTTAAAAATAAAAACTATTCGTAGTGATCACGGTGGAGAATTTGAAAATGAAAATTTTGAGAATTTCTGTAATCAAAAAGAAATTACTCATAATTTCTCTTTTCCAAGAACTCCACAACAAAACGGAGTGGTAGAACGTAAGAATATAACGATTCAAGAGTGTGCTAGAACAATGCTTTCTGATAGTAACTTACCTAAAAACTTTTGGGCTGAAGCAGTCTCTACAGCTTGTTATATATTAAATAGGATTTTAATTAGACCATTAACTAATAAAACACCATATGAATTACTTTACAATAAGAAACCAATAGTAGCTTATTTTAAAGTTTTTGGTAGTGAGTATTTTATTCTTAATAAAAAAGATAATTTAGATAAATTTGAACCTAAATCCGACAAAGGTATCTTTATCGGATATTCTAATAGAAGTACAGAATTTAGAGTTTATAATTTAAGGACTAACACTATTGAAGAAACAATGCATGTATCTTTTGATGAAAATTTTAAAGATACTGTACAAATAGAAGATGAAGAAGATTTTGTAACTTTAAATAATGAACCTAATGAAACTAATTGTGAAATCATTCAACCTAATAAAAGAATTAGGCTATTAAAAGATCATCCTATAGAAAATATAATAGGAAATATTGAATCTATAGTTAAAACAAGAAATCAACTAAATAGTATGAGTAATGTAGCTTTTATATCAACTATTGAACCTAAAAATCCATAGAAGCATCATCTGATGATTCATGGATTCTTGCTATGTAAGAAGAATTGAATCAGTTTACTAGAAATGATGTTTGGGAACTTGTTCCTAGACCTGAGGATAAAAGTATAATTGGAACAAAATGGGTTTATAAAAAAAATGAATGAACTTGGTGAGGTCGTGAGAAATAAAGCTCGTTTGGTCGCGCAAGGTTATTGTCAAGAAGAAGGAATTGATTATGACGAAACCTTTGCACCCGTAGCAAGACTAGAAGCGTTCAGGATTCTACTTGCTTTTGCAAACTACAATAATTTCAAGTTATATCAAATGGATGTTAAAAGTGCTTTTCTAAATGGTTTTGTAAAAGAAGATGTTTATGTTGAACAACATCCACTTTTTGAAGATAATAAATTTCCAAATCATGTATATAAATTAAAGAAAGCTTTATATGGTCTGAAACAAGCTCCTAGAGCCTTGTATGAAAGACTAAGATCTTATTTACTACAATCTGGTTTTGAAATTGGTAAAATAAATACAGCTCTTTTTATTAAAAGAAACAAAAATGATATTCAATTAGTACAAATATACGTAGATGATATAATATTTGGGTCAACTAATAACATAATGAATAAAGAAATCTCAGATATAATGACTAAAGAATTTGAAATGAGTCATATGGGAGAACTAAGTTTCTTCTTAGGACTTCAAATCAAACAATTAGATAAATGAATTTTCATTAATCAAGAAAAATATGCTAAGAATTTAATTAATAAATTTGGATTGACCACTTCTAGTAGGAATCCAACTCCAATGACAACTAATGTAGCTTTAAGTAAAGAAGATAAATCAAAAGATGTTGATCAAAAATTATATAGGGGAATGATTGGTTCATTGCTTTATATAACAGCAAGTCGTCGTGACATCATGCATAGTGTATGTCTCTGTGCAAGATACCAATCTCAACCTAAAGAAACCCATTTAAAAGCTGTTAAAAGAATTTTAAGATATGTAAAACATACTTTAGATTATGGTTTATTTTACCCTAGAAATGATGTATTTGATTTAATTTCATATTGTGATGCTGATTACGCTGGTTGTAAATCAGACCAAAAAAGTACAAGTGAAACTTGTCACTTTCTAGGACATTCTCTGGTTTCCTGGTTTAGTAAGAAGCAAAACACTGTATCCTTGTCAACAATTGAAGCAGAATATATATCTGCTGCTTTGGCTTGTTCTCAAGTTATATATATGCAACAAACTTTAAAAGATTTTGGATTAACAATAACTAAATCACCAATTTATTGTGATAATACTAGTGCAATAAACCTATCAAAAATCCAACTCATCATGTTAGAACAAAACATATTGATATTAGAAATCATTTTCTTAGAGATAATATAAGTAAAGAAGTCATAACTCTTGAATATATTAATACTGAAAACAAATTGCTAATATATTAACCAAACCATTAAATGAACAAAACTTTACTAAATTTAGAAGAGAATTAGGTATATGTTCATTAACTGAAATATAAATTATAAATAATACAAGTATAGTTAATAATTAATATAAATAAAAATTTCTCAAAAATTGAACTGGGCATGTCGACATGACCCATCCCCCTATGTCGACATACATGCCGAGATTTTCAAATTTAAATTTCCCTCTAAAATTAGTTATTTGGTTATATATTTATATATTTATATATTTTGACTTTTACTCCTTTTCTCTGTAATAAACTTCTAAAACAGAAAATTAATGGCTTCCTCTTCTAATAATGAACCTTCTTCACCCACTTCTCCTTATTTTGGTCCTTTTCAACGTTCCACACACGTACGAGTCATCAAACTACAAGAGAAGATGAAAGATTTGCTTCAAATAATGAAGGAAATTCAAGTAAGTCAACTGCGAATGGCTAAAGAACAAGATAGGCAAGACATAATTCTTAGGAATTTACAAAAATTCCTTATGGATAACCATGCCAATCCCATTGTCATCGAAGAATCATCACAAGCCATGGATTCTGAAGAAGAAGAGCCTCTAGAAGAACCACAAGAGGATCAAGAAGCAGAACATCCTCTGCCGAATCCGGATGTTCATATGGACGAAGACAATGGCGTGATTTGCGTTGGAGAGGTCCTTTTTGACGCTAATGGGAACTTGGTCGAACAACGTGGAAACTTTTGTCTCCACTATCCAAATTGTTCAGTCCATAAATCACCAATAGTTAAGGGTCCTCGTTAAGCGTTTTTCGTTTTTCTTTTCTTGATTGTATATTGGTTTGTTAAATTGTAAATAAGTGTTATCTTAATTAATGTTCTTCTAAAAACAATCTTTGGTTATTATTCTTATGTCATATGTTTGTTTATCTCATTTTCTATTAAGTTCAAGGTTTATAAGTTATTTTTGTTGATGACAAAGGGGGAGAAGTTATATAAAATAGTAGGCTTGGAGTAAGGGGGAGTTATGGTATGATCAAAGTAGTAAGTTTATTTTAAGGTTGTCATCATCAAAAAGGGGGAGATTGTTAGGAACTGGAGATAGTGGTTTTGATGACAACAACCTTTGTAACTTATTTTATTATAACTTATATACTAACACTATTGTCTAGATACATATTGAATGTTATTATGCAGGATATATATAAGGTAGGTACTAATTGTTGAAGACTGTACAGTATAAAGATGAAGAATTAAGAAATCAAGTTTAAAGACTCGTGAGTATCAAGATCAAGATTTCGAGATATGTGTCTAGTTTATTGTTAAAACTTCATAATAGCACGGAAATCTTCATTCCATATTTCATTTGGAATGGAACCCATTTCTACCTTCTTAGTGGCTTACAAACCCACGACAAGTAGCTTACAAACCCACGACAAGTGGCTTACAAACCCACGAACATCCTGGTTTTGTACAAGTTCTCGAGTCCTGATGTGATGAGATATTCTACAGGAAGAAGCTTGCAAAACTACTTCAAAATGGTTTTTCAAAATGATTTTCAAAACTGCTTTTCAAAATGTTTTAGCCTTAAAAATTATCTTTTTAAAATGATTTTCAAAACTGCTCTTCAAAATGTTTTAGCCTTAAAAATTATTTTTTCAAATGATTTTCAAAAAGATGTTTTAGCCTTAAAATGTTCTTTGTTTTTGTTTTTTAAATAAACTCTTGTTTTAAACTTCACATTGTTTTTTAACTAAGGGATGTCGACATCATGGGATACCCCATGTCGACATGGTGGCCGTTAATTTCAAAAGTTTCAATTTTCAAAAGAAGTGTCTATTCGTTTAAATCTCTTCACGAATGGTTATGACCGTTACTGGTCTATAAATAGCCTTCACAAACTAATTTTTAAACTAGCTATTTTCTTATTTTCTTCACTCCTTCTTCTCCACAAATCCATATTCTAAAATTTTCATATTTTTAAGATCGTGCCGAAATTCTGCCGAATTCTCAAGTGAATCAAATTAGATTCTCATTCTTGTTTGATTCTCTGCCCTCTCTCGAAGATCAAAGTGCTATTCAGAGTTATAGGATCAATTCATAATCAAACGTTTATCGAGTCTCTCTATAAGGTGTGGTTGTGCTTGGAAATCAATTGGGTAATCTTGTGGCCCGTAAATCAAGAGAGTTTGCCCAGACTCGAGAGACAGGAGCGTACCTCAAAGCCTTTAGAAATTGAGGATTGTAATCTCGACATTGATTTAATAAAAATCCGTATGAGGTGTTTTGCCTTGGTACAGGACTAGACGTAGGGTAACTCCGAACCAGTATAAAATCCGGTGTGTTCTTTTCTTTTACTGTTTTTTATTTACTTACTGTATCCGTGTTTGATTCTATGATAGTTCTATGATTAAGTTCTGCATTTGTTTATAACATAATTTTTAAATTAGTCCATATAAGTCTTAGAATCCATTAAACACTATTCACTCCCCTCTAGTGTTAAATTAGCCCTAAGATCCTTAATCCGCACTCCCTTTCAATTTGAGGTAGGGTAAGCGAGACCCTGGGATGAGTTTGAGTGTATATATATGAGCGTGTATTTTTTAGTGATATATAAATGTTTTATATCATGTTAATTTATTTGCTGAGTGGCTTATGAATTCTGGTCGATACGTGGGATGCCACATTATTGATAGGAGTTTCGAAATGCTTAGACAAGGTAAATCGATACAATATTATTTTAAGAGTCGGTAAATGAAATAATTTTACCTAAACTATATTTTATATATAAAGAAATAATTTTTCAAAAATTATTATAAGCTATATATGGAGTGTTTGGTTGTTAGTGGATGATAATATTTGATTATTATCATTTGTTGTTTGTTGATCTAATAAAAGTTATTATTATAAGTAAACAAAGATAAACATTTGTAAATTGAGTTATATGAGAAAGAAAATTTATAAGTATAAATTATAGAGTATTGATTGTAATTTAAAATAATCAACATTGTGAAATGATATTTCATAAGAAGTGAGATTTTATTAATATAATTTATAAATGTGGTTTATAAATGGAAAGGAAATGAAAATTTCATAAGTATATTTATATATATGATTTTGTAAATGGAAATGGTTTTTAAAACAAGGAATTTGAGGATTTAAGCCCTATTAATTTGGAAATTGTTTTTCAAAGGTTTTGGAAAAATAATAATAGTATTATTTTGAAAATATTTTGGTTAGAAATATTTTAAAATGGGATTTAAAGGAAATAGAAAGCATTAAACTAGTCACTGGAAAATAATTCTGGTGATGGTTGCAGCATCATCGGCATTCATTTTCGAGTTTCTAAGTGAGGGATTGCTACCATTGGAGTTTGTTTTTGTAAACTAGTTTTTATTTTAGAATTCAAAAACATGATTTGGAATAAAAAGGAATTATGTATATATATGATTTCAAATTGATTTGGAATAAGACCGGGTGTTTAAAAATCCTGAAGATTTTTATCTAAATGTTTTGAGAAAATATAAGATAATAAGCTTTGAACTTTGAAAATGGTATAGATAACAGAAGAAAATTTAGGATTGAAATATGAAATTAAAAATTCAACTTAAATAAAGTGAAAAAAAATTAGTAATGAATTAAAGGAAATGGAGCTTAACTTAAAGAAAGGTTAAATGAAGTTGAATTGGATTTATGTTGTATTAAGTGAAGTAATGGAATGGGTAAAAATTTGAGTTATAAAATGAAATTTGATTTATGTTGTAAAATGAAAATATGGTTGGGAGGTTGTTTGATTAAATTAAATATGAACTTAAGTTATGAAGAAATATAAACATGAGTTGTGTATTGTGAAATGTTTGGAATAAACTCAAGTAATTGTTTTATGGAAATGGTCCATAAATGAATTAGTATGCAAAGAATTGTTGTAAACCTTAAATTGAATTTAAGGGGAATGTAAGAAAATGAGAATAAAATTAATGTTAACTAATTGGATGCAAATCAATTGAAAGTAAATGAATCGAATGATGATTAGTTGAATGTGAATAAATTGGATGAAAATTAATCAGGAATGGATAAACGAATTGGATATGAATAAATTGGATGTAAATAAGAATGTTAATAATTGAATGAGACTCAAGCGAATGAAAATAAATGAGTGCAAGTAAATTTAATGTGAATAATTTGATTTGATTTAGATTGAATGTAGATCAATTGAATTAAATTGGATTGAATGTTAATTAATTGAATGTTAGTAAAATAAGGATGAATAAGTTGGAAGTGAATCAATTGCATGTTAATAAGAAATGAAAGTGTATAAGTATAATGTTGACATTTGAAAATGAAAATTTATATGTTGATAAATAAATTAGATGGATGTTATTTTTTTAATAAGTTCTCTTGTTATATTCACTAAAATTGCATATAGTTATGGTATAGTCTATGTTATATAGTGATATTATTTTCTATGTACATATTCTCATTGGTTGTTGGGTGATTAGTAGGTGTAGATGGTATATTCTTCGCATTTGGAGCTCGCTTCCACATTAGTTTGGTTGTATATGCTTGCTAATATGAAAATAAGGTACACATTTCGGATTACATACCGTATTTTTATATTTTTCCCTATGTGATGCCTCGTCCTCAAAGATGAGATGTATATTTGTGATTATGTATATATTGTAAATTTTTACGATTGAGCCTCGCAAAGGAGACGCTGGCGAAATTTTTCGTAAATTTAAGAGTTAGAAATTTTTTGAGAATTTTGGAAAAAATTTGTGATAACTAAACTTTGATTTTGGGTTTTATAACTTGGGATAGTATTAGTTGAAAACTATGAATTGATTTTAAAGACTTAGAAAATTGTGATAACGAGTTTCAACAATTGTTGAAAAGTAATGGGTTTGAGGCATTTTTCTTACTTGTTAATTTCGGGAACGAAATTCTTTTAAGGGGAGAATGTAATAACCCGAAAATTTTAGTCATTTGAATTTGGAATATTTAATTGATTTTAAATATTGGAAAGGTAATTTTGTAGGTTAAATAACTTATATTTCAAATATAGATATTTATTTGATAATTAAATTGTTGAATTTAATATTGGAATTGTTTAAATAATCGAATCTTGAATTTAATATAAATGAAAACAAATTTCGAAAGCTGGTCTAAATTCTGTTTAAATAAGAAGGAAGATAGTAAACTTTTAAATTTGATCTAAAAGTGATTAAATTGATTTTGGGAAATTTCTCGTTTTAATTAACATATTAAAATAGCCTTCCGGAGCACTGTCTCGGATTTTGACGAAACCAGTTCCATTGGATCCGTAACAGTGAATTATAGTATGCTGATGAATTTCGTGACGATTGGAAGTATCGTTCAGACGTGCATGATAGAAACACGTAGAAATTTATTAAAGGAATTTATATAATAACTGGGTTTGAAAATTTATCTTCTGCATATGATCAAATTGGGTCTCGAGACTAGTTCCATTGCATATAGAATAAGGGTATAACATATAGAACGCCAAGCGACACGCTTTGTTTGAAGTTTGAAATTTTCACTGATGAATAGTGCCACGAAAATTTTCTCTATAAAGGCCATCAACTATCTTCATTTGCAAACCCTAACCCTAAAATAAAGTTTCAGTCGCTATTAAAATTAAACGATCCAACGATCGATAATCATCGGAACATCTAGAGGCCGAATTGACCTTCGACTTCGACTAAGAAAATGTAGAGAGCAACGATACGAGCTTGTTCGGCAAATCATCGACCGTGGCAGCGGCAATCGAGCTGCATTCAGCGTAGCAGTTTTGGGGTTCAGCTCAATTTTGTCGCGCGGCGCGCGCGAGGGGAAGGGTGGCGGCTGAGGCGGTGGCGCGACGAGGCATGGTCGGCGGTGTTCTTTCGCAGGCGATCGATCATCAAGTGAAAAAAATGAAATCGTGGCCTGGAGTGTACGCATGCGCGTTTGCCTGGGAGTGAACGAGAAAGGTAGGAAGGGTTAAGTTTTTAAATTTTTAGTTAATTTAGTTATTATAAATTTAATTATCTCGAATGTTCATAAATTCATAACTTGTTCATACGAGGTCCAAATCGAGCGCGACAAGTTGCATTGCGTTCGTATCAGCAAGTACTACGCTATGGAGTTGGATTGGATGGATTCAGAGCTAGTAGGAATTTTGAGTTAATTTGAGCGACATTCAATTTTAATCCAAACCGAAGCATTTTGATGATCTTAAGGTCAATGTGAGTTAATCTCACCTTTTTGGTTAATCAGAAATATTATATAGTGGATAAAATTATTTATTAGATGTGTGGATATATCATTATTGATTGTTATTGACTGTTAGATGACTTACTAGTTTATATTGTTGGTTGGGTATATTCCCGCTTATTGGAGCGGATGAGACCCTATTACGTTCCCGTGTAAGAGCGAATGACCCTTTATATACGAATCCCGCCTCGAAGCGGTTGATTTATATTTTTATGATTACATACTGTATGTGATGCAGGAAATAGGTTAGAGGGATCCAATGAGATTCCTCACACTGTTGATTTATTTTTCATATATATATTGTGATATATGATATGCTGGATGTTATATTGGATGACATGAATATAATTTTGCTTACTTAGTGCTTTAGCAGCACTGGGCCTTATTTTGGTATTTGAAATATTATAAAATAATGATTTGATTTAAAAAGAAATTTCAAGTGATTTTGGAAATTATATATGTTTATATAATTTTTCTAAAATAAAAGTATGATTTTTAGAGATTATAAATTTATAGTTTTATAAAATATTTTAAATAGAGATTTTGAATGGTAAATAAAGATTTTTAAAATGTTGAAAAAAAACAAGTCAATCTTTATAATAAATGGATATTGTTTTAAAAAGGAAAATAGAAATATTTTGATATGAATATTTATTAACCAATTTATATAAAATGATATATAGGTACATATATTATAATTTATTTATAAAGGTCAAATTTATAAATATGATAATTTATAAAGATGATATTTTACAAAGGGAGTGAAGATTTGTAAAATCATATTTTGTTATTAAAAGTATGGATTTATAAACGGTGTTTATAAATTTTGGGAAACTTTTATCATTGGATAAACGGGGAAATAAATCAAAAAGGGGTGGATTTATTATAAGATGAGGAATGTTGTATTTGAAAATAGCTGATTCTATTTTGGAAATTGAAGGTGAGGGTAAATTGGAAGATGTCGAATGATTTTATAAATAAAAAGGAATTTATAAAATGGATCCATAAATATGGGAGCAACGTTTCAAACGGGTTGAAATTATGTTTTGAGTAGGATTTTATGAATAAGTGAGATTTATAAAGGGATAGAGTTATAAATAAAGCTCTATAAATAAATGGATTTTATGAAAGGAAGTTCTATTAAATAGATAGAGATTTATGAATCTTGTTTATAATATATGAAAACAATTATGTGGAATGTTAAGTATGGATTTTTATCATGAAATATAATTATGTTTTAAAAGTTGTTTATTTAGATTAATATTGTTTTAAAGGGGTTTATCAATGTTTTTAATATTTGAAAAGTTTATTATTCAAATTATAATATGGGTTGAAATTAGTTTTTAATAATTTATCAGTAAAGTATTTTTGGAAATTAATTATCATTCGTATTTATAATAATGTTGAAGATAAATTATTACTATTTATTTAAGAATGTTTTTGAAAATTATTAATTATTATTTTAAGATGTTTTAAATTTAGTATTTATTTATTTATAATGTTATTAGTATATTGCAGCGTTTAAAGGTAAATGATTAGAATTTACTTATAATTGTTTCCGAGATTTATAATGGAGTTTTATAGATAAATGGGGTTTTTATAAGAGGAATCTTATAATATGTTTTGAAACACATAAAGGAAGATTGCTTAAAAAAGGTAAAGCGTTTTATAATGGTTTAAAATATTTATAAAAGAATTATGGAAATGGGTTTATGGATTTATGAAAGGAATTTTATGAGCGGTTTTATGGATGTATAATAGAGTTTATAAATGATTTTAGAATTGAATAAAAAAGAAATTTTCTCTAAAGTTGATAAATATACTTATATCGTTGAGATAAGTATATGGATATTTTTTCAAGTATTGAGAAATAGGGATTTGTGGATATATATATATATATATCTTTTAAAAAGGATTTTTGATTCATATAATTGCAAAGTGAATTTAATTAATGAAAGATTTTTAAAGGGGCTTAGTGTTGCTTGGTGCATAACCAATGTTGGGTATTCCCATGAATTTAAATCCCTGATTAAATGTTTGTTTTTCGAAGTTAAATAAACAACTATAGGAATTGGACCCAAAACGTAACTTTGGAAATATCTTGGAGTAAAACGTGAGTTATTGTAGAATAAGCTAGTATATGATTTTTGTTTGATGATAATAAACATATATATATTCGTTTAAATGTATTTTTTGTTGTACTATTTTATTTTTCACATAATTAAATAAATATTTGTTGAAAAAAATAAATAACTCAGAATTCATATTTAAACAAATATTTTATCCAAACAAATATTTTATTAAAAATTCAAATAGTACAAATTTGAGCTCTAACTGCATTTACATATTTTTAATTACAATAAAATTTCAATTACAACACAATTTTCAATTTACATATTACACCTCACTACATATTCACTCAACTCTCATATTTGATCTTCAACTCTGTTTCAGCCTATATCCAGCATCTGAACTATCTGCAAAATAAACACTGACGTAGTAAAATTGAAAAAGAAATTATTTTGCAGTGTACAATAAAATGTTTGTTTTTAAAAATACTATTTGCCTCAATTATTTGGGTTGTTCATCATTATTTCTTTTTATTCATCTTACACGAACAACTCGTGACATGCACAGTGTATGACTGTACATGCCATAAGGTCGTGCACACCGATATACACTTGCTTGTTAAAATCACAGGGACATGTGAGCACAAGGTCAAACCCAAGCAAAAGCTGGATTCAACTCAAGTGAAAAATAACAAAAACAGACATGTCAACTTGAATGCAAAACAACATACAACATTTCAGACATGATCAGAGATCTCACACACATGAACATACATGAATCCAGACTCCAAATGGTACAATGAAATCAGGTCCAACCAACATGACAACCGCCTCAATATGTATACATGAATACCCAGACCAGAGGAAGGTTACAGGTTCATGGCTAGAAAAAGGAAAAGATCTCACCATATCAGTTCAAGCTAAAACAAAATGAAATGGACCAAAAGTGCACAAGACAAAATCAAGACAGAGTGCAAGCTTTCAGTTTCAACCAGGTTTATCAACACAACAATTGTAAGTGCACAAGGATAGTGAATACAAGTGGAACCACACAAGCATCAGGTAGTTTAACTCGAAGCAACTCAGGAAACACAGACCAGAGGCACACATGCATACAACATATACACCAGACTATACATTGAAGTGCAATCACACCACATATAACAAGACCAGCAAACGAAATGACTCAAAGAAACTGCACAGTCAACTTGAAGCAATGCAAGGAAGCAAGCAAGTAATGTAACCTAGACTAGTGTGTACAACACAGACTAGTAACTCAACATTCAGGCAGGTTTCTAACCAAGTGCAACATGAACTCCACAACACAAAACTAGAGCAGACTCGATAATGCAAAAGACAAGCAGTGTGAACCCAAAGTGAACCCATACCAGAATCAGTTCAAGTAAAACAACACTTCAACCAGACTCGACCAACATTCAACATGATCCAGACATGAACATAAGGGGTGCACCAGATAGATAAGTGAAACAAGAACAGGCCAGTGCATAAGCAAACATGAAAACAAGGCAACCAAATTAGGAAATGTGCTCATATATACATGTATATACATATGCAGTCTCAAATCAAAACATGTACAAGTGTGAAGGAAAATTGAACCACACATGTATGCATATATGCAAATATATACATACACATGTATCAACACACTCGGGTGGACAAGTTTTATGCAACAGCAATGTGCACAGTGGAGAAAACAGCTTAAATGTTTAATAAATCAGTGAGGCAGTTCGAACAGTCAAGGAGTAGAAAAATTGCAGTGAAGTCAATCAGAGGTATATGCAGTAACACGAACAAGTCAGAATCACATACATACATACATACATACATACATACATATATATGTATGTATATGTATATACATGGAGATGACTAGCAGTTTTTAACAAAATCAAGTAATCAGAGAGTCGTATATAGCAAAATAGAACAGGTCAAAAGAAATCAATTAGAGGACAAAGGAATTGTATGGAACCGAGAAATTCAAGTCAATTATATATCAAATTCAAATGCCAAAAAGAACGGAGAAAATTCAAACTCATGAAGCAACGCGTATACACTGAACAAGTCGAAAAATCATCTCATCGTTCAAGCAAGAATCGAATGGCCAAGCAAAGTATTTGAAGAATTCAAAACAAAAAATACGAACGAAAATATAGGATTTTATCCCTATTTAAACCCAACATCATCATCGGCAAAAAGCATTCGAGTTCAAACAAAATACCAAAGCAAGCCAAATCATGAACAATTTATAACTCGAATCAAAGTCGAGAACTAAAAGGGAAAAAATAACGTCCCAATTTATCAACATCCAACTCGACTTATTGAAGCGGCCGCAAGCTATCAAAGCCAAGGAATCGACTGACAAGGCAAATCGAAGTAAATTCATCACTGCAAATGACCGAGTTGATTCGGCCACTTCAATTTGAAGCAAAACCCTAATTTGTGAAGAGCAACAAAAGTCGGCCGCAAAAATAAAAGAGGAAGACAGTCTTCAATTTAACTTTAGTTGGGTCGTGTTTTTGATTTTATATTAGGCATCATTTTAAAATAGGGTTAAGTGTTATTTTATTTTTAATTTCCTTTTAAATTGTCTAACTTTCTAGTTGTGTTACTAGGTACAAACTATGGGGCGTAGTTTGAGAATTCGCAACTCATGGCTGAGTTGTGGCAGGGTTTTGAGCTTAGAGTTAGGTTAGTCAAGTTAACTGGTGTTGCAAGTTTATGTGTGTTTGTAAGCGTTTGACTACTTAATCTCTAGTAGAAACCTTGAGAGCAGCACGTAGGCAGGTTTTTGCCGAAGCTGGGTAAATCTGTGTGTGATCTCTATTGCATCACTTTCTGCTTTTATTTTTTCTGCATTAATTTTTAGTACACCCTATTCACCCCTCCTCTAGGGTGAAACTGATCCTACAAGTCGTATCAGAGCAAGGATTAATAGCATAAATGTTTAACCCTAGTTGCAAATCTAGCGAGAGTCGGTCCAATATTAATCCCCCTATTTTTGATGGAACAGATTTTTTAAATTGAAAATTAAAAAAGGAATTTTATTTAAAATCTATTAAATCTAAATGTTGGGATATTATTGAAAATGGGTGTGATATAGTTGATAAGAAAAATACTTCGATTAATGCTCTTGCTATGCATATACTATATTCTCATATTAATCGAGATAATTTTAACCATATCTCTCATTGCGAAAGTGCACAGGAAATCTAGAATACTTTTGATGCAATATATGGTGCAAATGTCAACAACGGTGAGAAATCCTCCACAATCGAATCAGTTAAAGAAACGTGCTTGACAGGATTTTTAAAAGACGTCAGTGATGAAGATTCAATAGCCGATGAGGTAAGTGATCTTTCATTCAATGATTTAGTTCTTTTGTGCCGAAAATTAATTGAAAATAATGAAGCTCTTGAGATGAAAAATAATAAGTTGAAAAGGGAACAATCTAGACTACGTCAGAAAAATAATGATTTGGAAAATAAGCTTAAAAATATTAAGAAAAATAAAAATTCTAATTGCAAAAGGTGTTTGGACCATGAAAAAGAATTTGCCTGTTTTCCTGAAAACTTTCAAAAGTTAGAAAACAAAATTTTAATTTGGGAGAAGAACAAAACTGAGTTGATTTGTAAAAATAATATTTTGCAAAAAGAGTTGGATAGTTTTAAGAGGTCAGAAAGTTCTAAACGTGCGATTTTTGAAAAGAAATTAAATGAGGTCAACGAAAATTTCAAAACCCTTGAAAAAGAAAACGTGATTTTGAGCAAATCTGAAATTATTCAATTAAATCACGAGTTTGAAAAGGAGATTGAACAAATCAAGGATTTTGAAAAATTGAACTAAAAAAACTCCAACTCTTTGAAACTGAGATGCTAGAAATTGAGACTAAAATTATAGAGCTCGAAAATGAAAATATGGGCTTGAAAATGAATAATTTTGAAAAGCGAGATAATACCATTAGTTGTTGTTCGAAGCTAATAAATGAAAATAAAATTTTAAAATCCAAAGTTAATAAACTTGAGTTGATTACTCGGAAATTTTCCACTAGAGAAAAATCATTTAATATGCTCTTAGAAAATCAACTCTTCATGAATAAAAGGAAATGATTTGGATTTGCAAAAGTGTCAAAATATGAACAAACGACTAAGAACACATTAAGGGGAAAAGTTTGATACCAAAATGCGTAAAGTGTGGAAATATTGGACATGGCAAGAATAATTGTCGAAATATATACAAATACAAAACCGTTAAACAAATATGGATTCCAAAATGTACGAATATAAATGGTTTGAAATTTAAATAAATTTGGATTCCCAAGGGTACAATTGTAGATGCTAACGGTTTGTTATATATACAAATTTGGGTACTAAAGATTTCAGTAGATAATAATAGTGGTCCTACATCCTTAGTTAGAGCACTTGCCTTCTCCAAAATTTAGACACATAAGTGGGCTAAGAAAAAAATTTGATGGAGATAGATTTTGAGTTGTTCTAGGTGATTGATAAACTAAAATTTAAATGTTCCTTAGCCTATAAAGATTAGATGGAGATCATCACATTTCAGATATCACGGCATCGAAGGAAAGTGAGGTATGATCTCTTAACTCAATTTTGTTTACATATTGTTAATTATGTTTTCATCGACATTGTTGAAGTATTTCTACCATATCTTGAACATCTCAACTTTTATTTTTGAAGTTCTTGAAGTTATGGAAAGCTAACCGATAATGCTACAATTTTTCTATTTTTAGTTTTTATTGATTCACTTTGGAATGTTATGAGAAACTGTAATAAATTCAATATATAACTTAGAAAGCATATCGGTTTTACACAAACAAGTTGTGGTATTTCAAGTATAATTTTTGATTGATTTGACAAATTGACTTGAAACCAATTTTTGCAAGTAGCATTTTTGAACATCCAAAACTCTCCTGTTATGAGCCAAATCAAACTTCAAACATTTATCAGCCAAATAAAGGTTTCAAATTAAGTGAGTCTTCGAAACAAAGATTGTCAACTACTTTTAAACAAAAATCATTATTGGCTCTCTTTATGTCTATCAAATCAATTTTCAAAACTGCTTTGACGAATTTTTTGAATGTGTGTTTTTGCTCAATATAGATTACTTTACTTGATATAAATGGACGTGCTAAAAATTTCAAAAAACAATTCAAGTGTTGAGGAGTACACGTTTATCTTATATACCACTATATATCATCATGAATACCTCAAATACAAGTGGTATATGATATCATCTCATGTTGAAATCATTTTTGCAATTCTTTAATTATTTATATTTATTTTCAACTAGAAGTCATTTTCACAAAAACCCCTTACAGAATATTGATTTTCACTTATTTTAATTTTTGAAACTTGGGTTTTCATCATGTTAAAAATACTCTAGTTTATTTCGGTAAGAGATTTACTCTAGAAAAGATAACCATTAACTAATTGAATCTTTTGGAACTTATCAAAATTATTATAGTGCATTAAAAGTGATGGATAGTGATTAAATTATATTTCATAACAAGAGGAAGTATAGTTTTATAATTTCATGAAAATTAAACAAATTTATAATATTTTTAGATTAGTACTTATTCCATGATCATTTCTATCACTTTCACCTTTCTGTCAATCCATACATCATAATATAGTGTGCAGAATTTGGTATTTCAAAATAAGGAAATATTTTTTTGTAAAATAAGTATATCCTAAAGTATTCACTCTCATATAAAAGTCCTCGCGGTTATGCATGGGTAAATTACCTAAATTTCTATATATGGGCTTCCATTCTCATTTAAAAGTCCTCACAGTTATGCATGGATGGGACGCATATAAGAAAGGGATAAATATCAAGTATATTCTAATCTCATTTAAAAATCCTCACGGTTATGCATGGTTAGAAAATACTTGACATATTTTTTTTAAAAAAAGGGTAACTACTAACCACATTTAAAAGTCCTAACGGTTATGCATGGTTAGTAAGTGCTTTACATTTTTTCTTGTATAATATTTAAAAAGGGAAAATGCACAATTATTCCTTTATTGAAAATATTAAACTCTTGTCACTATATAAAATTTTCCATAATCCTACCATTTCTTTAAAGTGGAGTTTGTTTCTAATTAATAAAATATTATGATTTTTGTTTGATTAATTGGAATTTGAAATTTATATTTCCCTCTTGATTTGATTTTATATTTTTAATCAAAATCGTAGCTATTTCAATTACTATTACTATTTTTGATGATAACAAAAAGGGGAGAGAGGTTAAGATTTTTTTGAGTGATACCCTTACTAATATTCTAGAGTGTTTTTATTCAAAGTTATTTTTAATTAATTTTTTCAGTTTGAACTACACGCATCTGTGTAGGGGAAGCTTTGTTGTAGGGGGAGCATTCAAATAGAGGGAGCTAATAGAATTCATTAAGACCTAATACATTTAATAGAGTCAAAATCTTAATATATGTTTGTCATCATCAAAAGGGGGAGATTGTAGAATATGCTAGTATATGATTTTTGTTTGATGATAATAAACATATATATATATATATATTCGTTTAAACGTATTTGTTGTTGTACTATTTTATTTTTCACATAACTAAATAAATTTTTGTTGAAAAAAATAAATAACTCAGAATTCATATTTAAACAAATATTTTATTACAAATTCGAATAGTACAAATTTGAGCTCTCACTACATTTACACATTTTCAATTACAATAAAATTTCAATTACAACACAATTTTCAAGTTACATATTACACCTCACTACATATTCACTCAACACTCATATTTGATCTTCAATTCTGTTTCAGCCTGTATCCAGCATCTCAACTATCTGCAAAATAAACACTGACGCAGTAAAATTGAAAAAGAAATTATTTTGCAGTGTACAATAAAATGTGTATTTTAAGAAATACTATTTGCCTCAGTTATTTGGGTTGTTCGTCATCATTTCTTTTAATTCATCTTACACGAACAACTTGTGACATGCACAGTGTATCACTGTATATGCCACAAGGTCATGCACACCGATATACACTTGCTTGTTAAAATCACAGGGACATGTGAGCACAAGGTCAAACCCAAGCAAAAGCTGGATTCAACTCAAATGCAAAATAACAAAAACAGACATGTCAACTTGAATGCAAAACAACATACAACATTTCAGACATGATCAGAGAATCTCACACACATGAACATACATGAATCCAAACTTCAAATGGTACAATGAAATCAGGTCCAACCAACATGACAACTGCCTCAACAATATGTATACATGAATACCCAGAACATAGGAAGATTACATGTTCAAGGCTAGGCAAAAGGAAAAGATCTCACCATATTAGTTCAAGCAAAAACAAACTGAAATGGACCAAAAGTGCACAAGACAAAATCAAGATAGAGTGCAAGCTTTCAGTTTCAACCAGGTTTATCAACACAGCAATTGTAAGTGCACAAGGACAGTGAATACAACTGGAACCACACAAGCATCAGGTAGTATAACTCGAAGCAACTCAAGAAACATAGACCAGAGGCACACATCCATACAACATATACACCAGACTGTACACTAAAGTGCAATCACACCAGACATGTAACAATACCAGCAAACAAAATGACTCAAAGAAACTGCACAGTCAACTTGAAGCAATGCAAGGAAGCAAGCAAGTAATGTAACCTAGACCAGTGTGTATAACAGACCAGTAACTCAACATTCAGGCAATTTTCTAACCAAGTGCAACATGAACTCCACAACACAAAACCAGAGTAGACTACAAAATGCAAAAGACAAGTAGTGTGAACTCACAGTGAACCCAGACCAGAATCAGTTCAAGCAAAACAACACTGCAACCAGACTCGACCAACATTCAACATGATTCAGACATGAACATAAGGGATGCACCAGATAGATAAGTGAAATAAGAACATTCCAGTGCATAAGCAAACATGAAAAAAAGGCAACCAAATCGGGAAATATGCTCATATATACATGTATATACATATGTAGTCTCAAATCAAAACATGTACAAGTGCAAAGCAAAATTGAACCACACATGTATGCATATATGCAAATATATACATACACATGTATCAACACACTCGAGTGGACAAGTTTTATGCAACAACAATGAGCATAGTGGAGAAAACAGCTTAAATGTTTCAAAAATCAGTGAGGCAGTTCGAACAGTCAAGGAGTAGAAAAATTGTAGTGAAGTCAATCAGAGGTAAATGCAGTAACATGAACAAGTTAGAATCACACACACACACACATACATACATACATGTATGTATGTATATACATGGAGATGACCAGCAGTTTTAACAAAATCAAGTAATCAGAGAGTCGTATATATCAAAATAGAACAAGTCAAAAGAAATCAATAAGAGGACATAAGGAATCGTATGGAATAGAGAAATTCAAGTCAATTATATATCAAATTCAAATGCCAAAAAGAACGGAGCAAATTCAAACTCATGAAGCAACGCGTATACACTGAACAAGTCAAAAAAATCATCTCATCATTCAAGCAAGAATCGAATGGCCAAGCAAAGTATTTGAAGAATTCAAATCAAAAAAATACGAATGAAAATATAGGATTTTATCCCTATTTAAACCCAACATCATCATCGGCAAAAAGCATTCGAGTTCAAACAAAATACTAGAGCAAGCCAAATCATGAACCAATTTATAACTCGAATCAAAGTCGAGAACTAAAAGGGCAAAAATCACGTACCAATTTATCAACATCCAACTCGACATATTGAAGCGGCCGCAAGCTATCAAAGCCAAGGAATTGATTGACAAGGCAAATCGAAGTAAATTCATCAATGCAATCGACGGAGTTGATTCGGCCACTTCAATTTGAAGCGAAACCCTAATTTGTGAAGAGCAACAAAAGTCGGCCGCAAAAATAATAGAGGAAGACAGTCTTCAATTTAACTTTAGTTGGGCCGTGTTTTTGATTTTATATTAGGCGTCATTTAAAATAGGGTTTTTATTTTTAAGTGTTATTTTATTTGTAATTTCCTTTTAAATTGTGTAACTTTCTAGTTGTGTAAGTAGGTACAAACTACGAGGCGTACTTTGAGAATTCACAAATCATGGCTGAGTTGTGGTAGGGTTTTGAGCTTAGAGTTAGGTTAGTTAAGTTGGCGGGTGTCGCAAGTTTACGTGTGTTTGTGAGCATATGAATAGTTAATCTCTAGTAGAAACCTTGGGGGCAGCACGTAGGCAGGTTTTTGCCGAAGCTGGGTAAATCTGTGTGCAATCTCTATTGCATTACTTTCTGCTTTTATTTTTTCTGCATTAATTTTTAGTACACCCTATTCACCCCCTCTAGGGTGAAAATGATCCTACAGTTATATGGCATAGTCATCTCCAATAATGCCATACTGTGTGCGTAAATCTCATTTTGTTCTCCTAGGACAATGATAAGGATTTCCGTCCACTAACGGTTAGGAGGTGATCTCCGATCTTATCATAGACTATTTATTTCCTAAATAATCGGGGTTGAGTTTATCGAGAATTTTCGAATGTTGTTTCGAAGAGACCGAGATGGGTATGTTACCCAAAACCACTTCGATCCAATGAATGCGTTTTGAAGTGAAGATATCTTGAAGATGATGGAATTGAAGACGGAGCTCTTAAGTGTTTCGTTCAGTCCCACAACGAACTTGTATGGGCGAAGGTTGATATTGCATTGTTTCTTAGAGGGCAGTATTAGCATTCCAAGTTGGAAGTGGTATAAAAAGTAAAACATAGCCTCATGCCACATCAACCGGAAATGGCTAAAACAGGGAGATGCAGTAAGGCCAGGTGGGTCGCTCCTTTGTAGGTAAGGCCATCCCTATCTAGAGTCCCCACTACTGAATTATGTTTGCTTCGGTAAAGTTGTCGATTCCAATCGAGGGGTGATCTTATTCGATACTATCAAGTAAATGATAGGCCGGTCTTGTGTTGGCAGGTATCAATAGGTTCGACCTCGGTGTTATTTATCTAGAGATGCACCATGACGGGCGGTTTCCTAGTAGCCCAGTCATTGTATGGAATTCATTGTCCAATAAGCGCCGTACGGACTTAGTTGTGCCCAACTATGCCAAAACGTAAGCTGCAAGCATTTCAGCTATATTCATATTTTACTTTGACCTGTAGATTTTATTATAATATAAATGGATTTTCCATTGAAATTGTTTTGATTATCGTAAGGTAAAAACCCGTCTGTGTTTATGTGCGACATGGTGTTACGAGATACTTTTGATTTTCAATTGGTTTTCTAGTACTTTAAAATCCAGTTGGGTGTATTTTATCACGCTGGTTTTCTAGACTGGCTCGGGTGTTATTTTATTATAATGCTCAAGTCAGAGCGAGCATATTTACAGATTGCTTTGGATGCATTGGAGCTCAGGAGACGAGTTGGAGGTCTTCAAGTCATATTTACGTATATGTTTTATTTCCACTGCTTTGTTGTTGAAATCATCAGCAATTGTGAGGATAGATTTTTATAACTGTCCAGGCTGATGATTGTGATTGTTATTGTACTCAGATAGATGTAAGTATATAATAGTTTTTCTTTTATAAAGATCATTGATATTATATTATATGTTGTTCCACTGCGATGGTGAGATTCTATGTTGTTTTTAGTTTCTTTTCTCTTTCTTCTCTTCTTCTTTCTTTCGCATAACAATCCGTCTTTCTGTTCGATTTGGGTTGGACATATGTGGTTTGTCAACTTGAATAGTGCGGATTGGTGGGTCATTACACTTTTGACATTAAAAATGCATGTTACATGATTTAATATGGCATGTTGGTTAGAGATGATTGCTGTTTATGGTTTGGCATTATTGGATTCATGTTATATGTTGGATGAGCAGTTGTATTGTTTCACTTGTCATGTTTAACTCTCTTTTGGGTTATGTAATTAAGTTTCAGGTGCATGGAAACAAATGCTAGGTTACTGCTTTTGGTTTCATGAGTAGAGTTGTTGTCCGACAAATAGGTATGTAGTAGATTTAGAGATTGGGATTTGATTGGTGATTTTATACCCTGGATATGGGAGGCCACTTGGCTTTTGTTTTCTTTTATTGATTTGGGTCCGTAGTGGCGATTTGTAGTTTTTCCGATCTAGCCGTACAAAGGAAACGCTGCTGAAATTTTCGTTATTTTTATAATCTTAGAGATTTAATAATCATTTTCAACTAATTAATTTTGATAAGTTTAAGGTTTTGGAGGCATTTTTCTTACTTTGGGAATTTCGGGGACAAAGTTATTTTAAGGGGAAAGAAAATAATGACCCAGAATTTTGGTTGTTTGATTTTGATTATTTAATTTATTTTAAATATTGCAATAATTGATTTGTAAAGTTTTATAAATTGGATTCAAATATAGAGATTATTTAACTATTTGAATCGCGAATTTATTATTTGAATAATGATTTAAGTATCTAGTTTTTGAGTTGTATATAAATTAATTTGATTTAATGTTCTTCTTTAACTCATTTTAATCAATAAATAATAACAGGGAATTCATTTTATAAACCTATTTACAGTAATAAATAGTTAGAATAAATAACAGGAAAATAAAATTTTATTTTAACAACTCGATTTTTATTGACGTATTTATAATTTAATTTATTAGTTTTTTCCATTATTTTTAATTCAAAAGTATTTTAAATAATTGTTCGATGATTTTTCGACAAACGATAGTGTTTTTGTGATTTTACAGAGTTGGATAACCAATGTATATTATTGTTGTTTTGAGGTCGCTCATTGTTTGGAGCACAATCAAATTTTTGTTTTGTCGTTCACGGCCTGTAATGAAATTCTGTGTGGCGAGATGCTGAAAACTAAAATTTATAACAAACCACTTAGAAAAATTATAGCATTGCTCTCTCTCACTATCTTTCACTGTTCTGTTAGTCTAAAAAGAAACATAGATCCACTTTATTTTAAATTCAAAAACAATTAAATTTAAGAATCAATAACTTGTAAATTGAATATCTCTCTCATACAAGGTCTAATCGAGACTAAACGTTTTACATTGTGCTCGTAATGGTGATAGCTACGTGATGGAACTAGTTTGGTTGAATTTGAAGCAACTGAAAATTTAGGCTAAAATCGGATGTCGTTCGATTTTAGTTTTAACCGGAACGCTTCGGCAATAATGGAATTTCGATGAGTTAACTCACTTTGAATGAATACTATAATGTTGTATAGTGGATGCAAAATTGTTGACTGCAAGCTTTTTGTTGATTGCATGCTTGGATGTATTATCTATTGGTTGTTCGGTTTTAATGAATGGTTGCTTTAGAAAGCGGCTAATATATGAAATCATTTGCAAGGAATTTATCTGACGTACAAGGAATTTGTAGAGGGATCCAGTGGGATTTCTCGCCACAGTTAATTTAATTCCAATTATATCCCTATATATGATTTATTGAATATCAAACTTGGTTTGTTTGGCCCTATTAGTTGTAACGTTGTTATATGTTGGAAACTTAACCCTTGTAAAAAATCAATAACAACATTGGTTAAGTGCTTTAGTGGCTACTGGCCTCAATTTAGTATTTTAAAATAATGTTAATTGCTGTTTGGCTTGAAATTGATTTTTGATTTGGAGAATGATTTTAAATCTAACCTTTGGGTTTTCTAGAATATTTTTAATTAAGCGGGTTTTGAACTTCTATATTTTACACCAACCTTTCTATTTGTCTTTATTAAATCATTTAGAAATGTTTCAAAGTTATTTAGCTATTATTTAATAGTGTTTTAAAAATGGTTTATTTATATTTAGTTGTTCTGAAGTTATTTATCAATATTTAATATTATAAAAAGTTTTTTATTTAAATAATTAATATTGTTTGAAGATAATTAATAATTATTATTTATTATTAATGTTTTGGAATTTATAATAGTTATTATTAATAACGTTTTAGAATTAATAATTATTATTTGTTAATGATGTTTTGGAAGTTAATTATTATTTATTATAATAATGTTTGAAGATTAATTATTGTTGTTTTATTAATAATGTTTGAAATTACTCGCTATTTTATTTATAATGTTTGAAGTTAATAATAATTATTTATTAGTAATGTTTTGTTGTTAATAATAATTATTATGTAATAATGCTTTGAAGTAAATTATTATTATTTATTTATAATGTTTTGAAGTAAATAATTATTATTTATATATAATGTTTTGAAATTATTAATTATTATATTAATAATGTTTGGAGTTAATAAATTCTTTTATTAATGATGTTGGAAAGTTAATTTATTATTTATTTAGGAAGTTTAAAATAAATTAATTTATTTGATTGATTGTATTTATAATAATAAATTAATTTATAAAAGGAATCTCATTTAATAAAAGAGATTTATTAAAGAGTTTATAAATTAAAATGGGGTTTGGATTTATAAGATTTTTAAGAGGCTTTATAAAGGATTTTTATAACGAAGTTTTATAAAGGATTTTTTGATATTTGTAAAAGAAGTTTTTAAAATGATTTTGGATATTTGTAAAAGAGTTATATAAATAGTTTTTGGATATTTATAAAAGAGTTCTATAAATAAACTTAGAGATTTATTAAGAGTTTTATAAATGGATTTGGAATTTTAGTAAAAGAGATGTTCATAACTGAAAAAATCCATTAAAAGTATTTATTGAAGAAATTTATAAAAGAAATTGAGATTGGATTTTCCCAAATTGACCTTCTTAATTTTGATGGCGTGGATATTCGTTCCATGTTTAACACTAAGGAACTGTGTTTGAGTCTATCCTTATCTCTATTTCTTTTAAAATAATATTTGTTTTAATCCTTTTGATATGATTTTGAAATAAGAAATCTTTCATAATGTTTTGTGAATATACCTATACCGTTGAGATAAGTATATGAATACATTTTCTAAGTAGGGAAAATGTAGTGTTTTTGTGGATATACCTATACCGTTGAGTATATGGATATCTTTCCAAGTATTGAAAGGAGTACAAAGGATTTGTAAATATATCTTTGTAAAAGTATTTTGATACAGGTATTTACAAATTGATTTTAATTAATAAAAGGATTAATTAAAGAGGTTAGTGGTTGCTGATGTGCTTAACCAATGTTGGTTTACCTATAGAAATAAATCCCTGATTTGATTGTTCTTATTATTTGATAGTTAAATAATCGACTATCAAACTAGGCTAGTTTTAAACTATCGTTGTCGGTTCGAGGAGACCGGTATAAGATATATTATCCGAAAATCACTTCGAACCGACATAAACATTCGAATGGAAGACATCTTGATGGTGGTTTTGAAGACAGAGTTCTTTAATTTACAAGGGCTACTTACTACTAATTCTGAGGATGATTCCAAAACGAATAAAGTAGAAGTAGTGCCTTCGGTTTCGTTCAGACCCAGAACGAACTTGCATGGATGAATGCTTGCATTGCATTGCTACCTGGAGGGCAATCTTAGCATTCCAAGTGGGATTTCTATATAAAAGGTAAAACGTAGCCTCAAGCTTCATCAACCGGGAATGACTAAAATCAGGAGAGATGCGGCGGGGCTAAGTGGGTCGCGCCCATTAGGGTATTGTCATTACCTTTCTAGATATATTTATTTATGGATTTTGTTATGCATAAGAGCTCTCGGAAAGGTTGCAAAAGCAACCAAGGTGATGAAATATTCAGTACTATCCAGTAAGGGTTAGGCCGGTCCTGTGTTGGCGGGAGTCCATATGAGGCTCTCAGTACATTTTCTAGAGGTGTACTGTGGTAGGTGGTACCCCGGTTCCTTATCATTGTATGGAATCCATTCTCCAATACAAGCCTTTACGAATGTAGTTGTATACTTATTATGCTATAATTTAATTAATGTAACAATTTCTACATGATTCAATATTTATTTTCAACCCTAGGATTACTACAGTATTAGCAGATTTCCTATGAAATGGTTTGCTTATCATAAGGTAAAAACTCATATGTGTTTACATGCGGCGTGTTCTTATGAGATACCTTTATTTTGAATGGTTTTTATAACATTAAAATGCAATTGAGGTATATTTCCCATGCTGGTTTACCAGACTGATCCGGATTTTATTTTCTTATAATACTCGGGTCAGATCGAGCATAATTTCACATCTAGTTTGGATGCCTTGGAGCTTCAAGAGATGAGCTGGATTTCCAAGATGTATCTCTCATATATTTGTATTTCCACTGCATTGGTTATTTATATTTATCAGCATTGTGAGGACAGGTTGTCATAACTTTCCATACTGATGATAGGTTAGTTTACTCTAATTTTGATGTATGTATATTACAATTTTTCTTTTGCAAAGATCATTATGTATATTATAGATTACTCATTACGATGTGATATTATGTTCTGTCTTTTATTTTCTTGTACCTCAACAATCTGTCTTTACGACACTTGGATGCTCGGCACGTGAATACCGTAGATGTATTAGTGTTGACTTCTGAGGAATGAAAAGGCGGGTTATTACAAGACCCTACCCCACTGCGATTGATAGCATTGGTCTATATTCCAGTTGAGTTACTCATTTTCAACAATTTGCAAAGAAAATATAGTTCATTAGCAACTCCCCAATAGATAGTGACTGGAATTGGAATAGTAAATGGTGTGTATATGTACTCAATTCACCTATATATAAAGGGAAAAAAACAAACATGCCTTCTCAATATGTTCCTAATCCTTAGTTTAGGGAAAATCTTACTGTTATACGAAATGTAACAACCCACCATTTTCGACCTTTCTATTTAACCCAACTCAAAATGTGTAAACCCTTAAAACTAAAAAAACGTGTGGTCGGTAATTGATAGCAAAATAAAAAATACAGTCGAATCGATGGATTCAAATATAACCAATTATCACTTTATTTCAGATCGATGGATTCAAAGTATATTCATTGTCAAATACTATCAAATCCATCCAAATCCAAACACACATACAATCAATGTCAATGTCATATGATTATTTATATACGAGTCTATATACATTAGTAACACCTTCATCACCTGCACCATCCAGCGTTACTCGATACAACACATCATTGTACGTCACCTATTGATGAAACAAAAAGAAAAGGTATAGATAGGGTCGGACTATGGTCTAATGAGTGATGTACATCTACGTTACTACATACTCTATCCATTCCCAAACAGTACAAGACAACTATGGTAAACCATCATACCTTTGTCATGTTTCACCCGTGTTGAGCCAAAAGATGGCACTACACCCTCAATCGAATGAAAGCGAGATAGAACTATGTAATATCAGCAAAAAAAGGTAGAAGACAAAGAGAATTTTATATTGGTTACCTCCACTATAATCTTGTTAAATTCAGATTCATCACAAGTACAAGACCATTGCAACTAATTTCAGACCTAGAAAAGCAAGAGTACAGCCCTTAGTGACAAAATTGGAGTGGTGAAGAAGATATAAAGGCCCAAAATAGTCCAAAAATCCTTTCTAAATTACTATAATGATACTATTTATAGCAGAATCATTCGTTCTAGTCACCAAATCACGAAGAACATGTAAACTTCAGATCCGAGAAAGTAAGAAGGGAAAACAAGTCTTCCTAAAGACAAAATTCATGTCGGCACCGATTTTGGTTAGTATCAACCACAATGGCCCTCATAGTGGTCTTCACAGTGTTATGTAGGGGTTCATGCTTTCTCTTGTTTTCATCCATATCTTTAAGTTGTTAAGCTTCGTTCACAATTTTGCCTATCAAATCATGTTAGTGGCAATATGATTTGTCTTATACGAACTTGTCCTTTGCTTAGTTTTGGAGTTGTTCCCTTACCCTTTTAGAAGTAAACACTTCAAGTATGCATTAACTTAACATAAATATGATTGCTTTACCATACCATTACTTGATTAATAGCTACTCTCCAAGATTCCACATGAGCATTATGTTTGTACTGACCGCAATTGTGGTCAGCTCCGACCGCAATGCTCAAGCATATTCCTACCCCAAATTTATAGAGTCACCACCCATAGCCATTTTAAGCTCGACCCTTCATTCTTAGACCATTTTGTCTTAATCTCAACGTCCAGATCTACTAAGAAGTAGCTCAATTTAAACCCTGGAAAACACTTTCTCGTAAAGTATGTTTCGTGAAACAAAGCATGCTTTGGATCAAGGCAAGCAGTGTAGCTTAGTTGTCCAAGGGGATTTAGGTAGCCAATAGCACCCTTTGAAGCATGATATATGTTCTAGAGATAACCATTCATCACTTCAAACAGCCAACATTCCACCACTTTCCTTGAAATCAAGTGGAGACTCTTAATGTCTTGAAGGTCGTACCATACCTTGATCATGTATGATTTCTCTTCACTTTTCACCTTTTACCTCTTTTTTACAATTTATTCATGTCGGTACCGACTAAATCATTTCGGTACTGACATGATCATTTAATGTTTTTTAAACTTATATGGACTTGAGGATGAGTGTTTTCCTCCCTATTTTCGTTTTTTCCTACACTAACCTTTTTCTTTCCTAGGATTTTGAGCTCCAACTAACTTTCGTTAGAGTCACTTAGACGTTGCCATCAAACCACCACTATCTCTATCACCTCAAAGTCCACCGCTGCCATCATCACATGTGATATCTCCACCTTCTTGTTAGGTCACCCATGATCTTGTTGAACTCAAATTCTCCCCTATTAGATCTAGTTCAAATTCAAGGTGGGCTTCTACCGTAGGCTCATGGTGTTGTGGACAATGTTGAGGTCATCACCACCTCCAAGCTTTAGCCACCATGCCACGGCCATCAATGGAGTTGTCACCGTTCATCTATCATCACCGACCACTACTCGTCATAGGGCATGATGTCAAATCAGTTTGTAACTACCTATCCTTCATAGTACCCGAAATCAACATCGAATGACAACATCTGACTTTCAAATATAGCAAAAGACAATTTATTGGGGTAAAACTAAAACAAAACACTATAACTAGGGCATATCATTAAATCTCATGGCGGAATGGTAACATATAATATACTGAATATACATGATAGAACTGGATAACAATATATAAGAGACTGGGCTAGTAGAAACAACTTCTAAATAAATATCAATACATAAAGTCATAATAGAAAATATGATACAACAAGTCTTATATATAAGTAACATGTGTGTCGTATACCACTACAACATCAAGTATACATATCCAAATTAAAACTTTCTCCTCCGAAGTGCTCCAAATATCCTGAAAACATATCCCCAAGAGCGTCTTACTCCCAAAAAACTCAATCGAGCATCCGAGAGTTGTTATGACATAAACAGACAAAGATAAAACTTGAGTAAGACATTAAGCTTGGTGTGAGGGGGACTATATAAAAATACTGTATATCAAATCTACATACGTATATAAAATAGGAAGCTACTAAGGGACATCCGGTACTCCCCACAACGAGGCTCAGGAGTAATCCGGATAGCCCATAGATAAGTATAGTAAACCCATTTCAAAGGTAGGGAATCATTTCATAACATGCTCTTCTCATGTAACTCAAGAGTCAGTGCCACTTATATAATGTGACCGATATGTAAAAGTATACCATAATAAGGTAACCCTACATGCAAATGTAGAGGTAATATATCATAAAATAATCCTTTCATAGAACACAAAATATAATATCAACCAACTGCTATACTACGCGTCTTCTACTGCATAACGATATACATCAAACATAGAATATAAATTAATACCCATCTTTGCTGATGGGTGGAGTCCGTAATGGACATCAATCATGATTCGATGACCCCTATCTAGTGTCTAAAATAATTAGAGTTGGTACTGAATTGTACTATAGAGATCAATCATAATTCACTAATTTCCATCGAGGGTCCAAAGTAAATAGAGTCACTACCAAATTGTACCATAGACCCTGAGTCCATTCCAACATTATCAAAGTCGTGTAGATCTCACGGTGTCCCTCATCGAGCATAAGTGATCATGACCTACTCTATATTCTTGAAACCTATGTGCATCTCACCATGTCCCTTATCGAGCATAGGTGACAATCTAACCCACATGTAGATGATTGTCATCATCTCCCACTTGCAAGTCATCATGGATTACTTAACAAATTCCCATTATGCCTCTGCAAAAAAAGAACGATGGGTGTGTGCCATATAATACGCTATCGGGAGCTACACAAGAACATCGTTGACGTGTAGATATATGCATCAAAATATATGTCACATAATCATATACGCCTAGTATGAATGAAGAGAACTATCACCATCGTCTATCAATACATATAGTCACTACTAAAAGACTAATAATACATATGGCCACTAATATAAGATCAATACTAGGTATGGTCATCAACATAAGACCGACACCACTCGCTAAAAATATATTTACCCCAAGGTTAAAACCAAGAAGTATGGCACGACTCTGCTTAATTGTACACGCTTATCAAATGTGACTGAGCAATTAAACACATTGCATTGCATTCGAATCATGAGCTTTGCCTCGTATTCCACTTTGTAGAGTACCCTAAAGTCTTCCCAAAGTCATTCAAATGCCTCATGTCAACTCATGTCTAGAGAAGGGAGAAAAATCCGCTGTTAATGCTCCTTGTGCAGGCCACCACTGCTTGGAACTAGTCTCACATAACCATATCAACAAAACAACCAATTTACCCAATAAGCAACTCCTATAAATCCTAATATCTAATTCAACAAAATGCATCTTACTTAAGTAATTACAATTATATATTTTTTATCCCAATCATATTTCTACATGTTATTTTATAAAACTCTCAAACTTATTTTATGAAATAATATACTTGCCAATCAATCATGTTACAGCTCAATATCACTTATTTCTTTTATTAAAATTAAGTTTAACTATCAACTAGGCCTAAAAAAATTATACAACTCATGTATGTAATGTAAGTATCTGCGTGTGCATGTCAAAAACCATTTCTTAGGGTCCAAAGTAAATAAACCACTTTATAACAATATTCATGATTTTATAATGTCAACCATTTCCTATAAAATAATATAATTCCTCTTTTTTAATTTCTAACTTCTCAAATCATCTTTATACAAATTCTCTAATTAGTTAATTATTGGATTACACCATAATAAACCAATATCAAGTCCAAACAAACCGCAAAGCAATTTTAATATATATTTAACCTACCTACCATTATTTAGCCTTACAGCTTATTTTAAATGTCTTAATTTTAACTTCTGATTACTAATAAAATATATAATGATATTTTATATCACTAATATAGCAACAAATTAGAGTTTAATTAATTTATAACCATGTTATAAATTAACATCAACCTATCTAACACTATTCAATATGAACAAAACACAATATATATGGGATTTTAGTCAACTATCATGAATATCTACTTGAACCAATACAATAAAATGGGGAAATAATTACACATAAATTATTTTGCCTTTTCTAGTTAATATTTCTCAATATATTTAAGTCCAGGAGTTTATATCGAAACATAAATTCAAAGTGTTAATTCCGCTCACTTGAGCTGCAATTTATCGAGTGTCCAAATCCAGTCCAAAGCTCTACCATGACATAGATAATCTTCCTATGAGTGCAATGACGAAGACCGCGTCTCGATTGGACCTTGTATGTAATAGGTACGAATTAAATATGAAATGATATTTAATTAAAATAACTAATTTCTTATTTACCTTAATTAGCATAATTCCTTTCTTCCCCAAACCATGCTTGTGCACAACCATGCACAAACCCAAAAGTTCCACTCCCTCTCTCCTCGAATTCTCTATCTACACACGACATATCAATGAATTGTCAACTCCGACGTGCTCCACGCCGCTTGCACTTCGCCACCTATCCAAATTTGTCAACTCCAATCACGCACTACAAAATGCGACTTTGCTCCCTCCACACTTCATAAAGTCGTGAATCACCATCGACCATCGGACCTTAAGTGGTTGAAGCCAGCAGATGTGTGCTACCAAGAGAAACACGACGGTGCTCTCTATTTTGCTCAACTCCTCCTCCATCATCATCGAGGCTCAACCCTAGTCGTTGGCCATGAACATCACCCCCATCTAATTATTGCCGCATATGACAACCCCACTATAGATGTGATGCTCTCCTCTCCCCATATTCAACGGATCTTGTCTCATCACCTAACACGGAACGTAGCTCGCAAAATTGGCAAATCTAATAATCATTTCTTGAACTGTTTGGGATAATTTGAGCGGGAGCGGGAGAAGTGAGTAGGAGGTAAAAGCCTTGTGTGATGAGTGTATATATAATAATATATATTATTTATTTTCCCAAATAAGTCTTCACCCATTTAGAGCTCTAAAATAACACGGTATACTGGATCGCCACGAAACCCATCGATGCACGTCGCCTCATTTTTTCGGTCCCAATGGTATAAATTTAGTTGCTATCCCAGACGACCCTCTAGGATGATAATTTCATGCATTTTGAGGTTGCTTTGGCCATCAGATAGCCCGATTCCAAAAATTCTTCAACCATATGTCTCATAATGAAGTCCTAATCCAAGAAACACAAGCCATTGGTCGAGATTCCATTGAACCCGACTACGTACATATGTTTTTAAAATACTTATAACAACATGTAAATCATAAAAATGCTCTCATTTTGATTCATAACATCAATCTGAACTCAATGGAAGTGGTTTTGAATCCTTATTCGACCATATGCAAAAAGATAGATTTTGGACCTTCAATTAATTAACGATTCAATATGTAAATTAAATATTTAAATATCCAATCGTTAAAATACGAGTTGTTATATTCTCCACTCCTTAAAAGAATTTCGTCCTCGAAATTCCTAAAGTAAGGAAAATGTCTCCTAACCTTAGGCCTAAAGCTCCTCTTGTTTCAGAAAAAATCGACAGTGCCTCAATTGCACGACTAGCTCCAAAAAATTCAAAACAACAAATATATACATCTTATATCCGAGGCATCTCATTTCTAAGGACACACACACACACACACACATATATATATATGTATATGGATGTATGTATGTATGTATGTTTATATATCCATTCTATCTACACTAAAGATCTTACATGCCTCTTTTACAATAAGAGCTTGCTATTTAGATGCGAGTACAAGCGAATAAGCACTCCAATAGCGCATAACTACTTCCATGTATCTAATCATCTACTCTAGAAAGAGTTTAAGCACAATTGCAACATTAAACCATGGATTTAAGCATGCTAAATAGTATATAACAATCATCTCAAATAAATATGCTATAAAAAAACCTTGCAATAACATCTCTAATGCAGGAACACAAAATTAAAACATGTATGATTAAGCACATAAATGGATACTACCAAAATCATACATGACGATATATTGGAAAGTAAGCTCAAATAAGTTGGTATCTAAATATACCGGACTCCAAGTCACATCAAATTTTAATCGATTCATATAGATCTCACCTCGACCTCACAATAGGCGTAGGTGATATGTGATCTATTTTAAATAGATTTTGCTATCTCTCTCCAAATATGCTAGAATAGGTAACTATAACTAACATACAAGCAACCAAACAGAAAACAAGTAGTTATAGACAACAATAATTTACCAATATACTACCAAACATAAAAAGCAAGCAACAACTAGCAAGAAAAATCAATAATCAAATAACAACCAGAAATTAACAAACAAAAAGAATCAATCAATAATCAATTCACAATCAATAATCAAACAACAACAAGAAATCGACAAGCAACAAGAATCAATCCACAATCAGTTAACAATCAATCAATAATTAATCAACAAACTATCAAAAATCAATCAATAGTCAAACAATAGCAAGTAATCAACATGCAACAACAACAATTATTATACAAATTACCAATCATTCAAAGGGACTCTATAATAACATGCATGATAACCAATAATAGTCATGGTGTACATGTCAAGCTGTAAACTCCTATGAGTCTGTTCGATATCCAAGATGATCCAAATGCCTAAGTGGTGCAACTCCTTTCATGACTACAATACATGAAAGACTATCACACGTCCCGCTTTGAAACAGAAAACTTACATGATATGCTCGATCATCAATCCTCAAAACTATCGAATAAACCTGCAATCCAAGTCATAACTTTTCTTTCCTTCTATACATAATTCATTCTCCAACGGAGAAAACTATACTGATTAAATCATTAATAAATGACATTCTATAATGCTTGGGATCGCTAAGGTTCAAACTCACCTCAACCGCATAGTGTTGATAAGGATAATATACTAAGTGTACCAGGACACTCGCCTAGGCAACTTACATATCTCCACCTAGAAGATTATCCAAATCTTCACAAAACTAGTCGAGAAGTCCTTCCTCGAATTGTCATAAGCTATCTTAACTATATTATACTATAAATAATTTTACAACAAATAAAGATCATCCAAAATAATATACGATGCTCATTCCAATCCTTTGTTCGTTGGCATGATTTCTTTGTTAAACTGGGGTCGGCTACCTGACTCCTCTCTTGCGAACTCCAATCTGGTTCCTTTGTCCGACTATTATAATTTCCTTGCAGGACTAGAGTCATGCTTCAAAAATCTCTCAGTCACCTCAAGGATTCGAATCAAGGCTCGTTTTAAGAATCGAATGAAAAATCTTTGGCTAACTAGTGCAAATCACCTAGAAACCCTATGCTTGAACTAGGGATTAGGAAATGGTAAGTAAATGGAATGATCCTTAAAAAGTACCTCTTCAACAAATGGGATTAACTCCACCATCTAAGGTTTACAAACAGAAGGATGAACAATTCTAACATGAATGACTATACGCAAAACGTTTGAGTCACCCGCTCGGTATTTGCTCATTACTTGGCATCCACCAAAACCTACTTGGATGCAAATCTAAGTCACACTTCATCGACCAGCCCCATTCAACTCGAAAGTTCTTGCATTAAGTTCGAATGGTGGTACTCTTGGTCGTTACACCATAGATCTACAACTAATGGTTACTCATACAAGTATAGGAAAGAACATAAGCAAGTAACTCACACTAAAGCACACCTTGCTACAAGTGCTTATTCCCTTACTCTTGAGCAATAAGCTAGCTAGGACCTGGTAATGCCTGTAAGGTATAAGTCATCATCGCTTACCTTTTAGAAGTGTAGGATAATCCTTCTTTAAGTGACTAAGCCGATCGCAATTAAAGCACTCACGCTTCACCTTAGCTGCATGAAATCCCGTAGCGAGATGCCCATTTATGCCACAAATGTGGAACAATATACCGACTCTCTTATTGGCATAAGCTTGATCTTTCCTTATATCGTGGCCTTTGCGCTTTGGTGAAACTTCGATTTGCTTTCCACTTTCACTACCTTTGATGGTACCTCATGGGCACTTTCATAGAGAAAAGCCATCATTATGCGACTCTTAAAAGTGGCCCTTATTGGGATATGATTAAATAATGAATCTCTAACCAATGCTTTAATACCCTTAGCAAAATACTTTTCCCTCCTTAATGCGGTTCTAATCATCTCAATCCTAAATTTAGCCAAAGGCTAAATAGGCTAACATACTCCATCACTAACAAGCCACCTTACATCAAATAGAGGAAACACTCAAACTGCATGCCCCTCTAGGTCTCGGGGATAAACCAAGGCTCAAAGCGACATCTAGAATTGATCTAAGTCACGGTCTTCTCTTCAACCTCCTCTATTACTATGCCCTACCAAACCAAAGTCTCCTACTCAAGATGCTAGGAAGAAATCCTCTAATCCCAGGTTGGCGAAAGCCTTCTCGCTTGTATATATCCAAGCTTATGCCTCTACAATAGTCTTAGAACATAGATATGGCTTTCTGCTTAGGCTAAGGAAATCCTGGCATAACTTTGAAAAGTCTAAAGCTGATGGAGCAAGAAATACTAGTGCTCTAAGGGCTACACCACCTCCAACACCTACCGCAGCTACTGAAATGTCCATCATGGGGGAACACCTCATATAGTAACCAATTAGACTATGAACAAATTAGGCATCTCAAACTACCTATCCGACTATCGCTCGTATACCACGTCTGCTCATACTAATAACTTGAACGAAGATGCCTCAGACACTAGCAATAGAAAAAAATCAAAGTCCAGAAGACAAGTGATGTATGTATTATCATATAGTAGAAAATAAATACACTCTCTCGACATATCTCTTTCTACCAAGTTGCTTAACTCAAATTGGTCTACTTGGTCCTAAGTGTTGAACCTAAGTTCTGATACCAAATGTAATAATCCATTCTTCATAGTACCCCGAAATCAACATCAAAAGACAATGTCTGACTTTCGAATGCCGCAAAAGGCTGTCTGTCAAGGTAAAATTAAAACTAAACACTATAACCATGGCATACTGATAGAATCTCATAGTAGATTGATAACATATAATATGTTGAATATACGTGAACAAAACTGGATAACAATATATAACAGGATGCACTAGCAGAAGCAAATGCTAAATAAATATCAATACAGAAAGTCAGAATAGAATATTTGATATAATAAATCTCATATATAAGTAACATGTCTGCCGTGTACTACTAAAATATCAAGTATACATATCCAAAATATCGACTTCGCCTTCAAAGTGCTCCATTTATCCCAAAAGCATGTCCCCAAAAACATCTTACTTCCAAACCTCTCAATTGAGTGCCTGAGAGTTGTTATGACATAAACAGACAATGGCAAAATGCGGGTCAGACATAAATCCTGGTGTGAGGAGAACTATCTCAAAATACTTTGTATTAGAACTACATACATGTATAAAACGGTATGCTACTAAGGCACATTTGGTGCTCTCTACAAATGTGGCTCAAGGATAATCCGGATAGCCTATAAATAAGTAAAGCAAACCCATCTCAAAGGTAGGAAACCATATCATAACCTACTCTTCTCCTGTAACCAACGAGTTAGCGCAACTAATATAATGCGACTGATATTTAATAGCATACCATGATAAGGTAACCCCATATACAAATGCAGGGGTAATATAAATATCATAATATAAGCATATCCTGAGTATGCAATAATAATATCAACCGACTGCTATACTAAGCTTCGTCTACTACATAATGATATACATTAAATAGATAATATAAATAGATACACAATCATTGATAATAGGTGAGTCCACAATGGACATCAATCGTGATTCAATGATCCCTATCTAGGGTTTAAAATAATTAGAATTAGTACTAACTACTAAATTGTACTACAGACATCAATCACAATCTAGTGATTTTCATTAAGGGTCCAAAGTAAATAGAGTCAGTACCAAATTATACCATAGACCCTGAGTCACATCCAACATGATCGATCTCATGTATATCTCACCATATCCCTCATCGAGCATAGGTGATATATAATCTACTATATATACTTGAAACCTATATGGATCTCACCATGTCCCTTATCAAGCATAGGTGATATCTAACCAACTCGTAGATGATCATCATTATCTCCCTCTTCCTAGCCATTATAGATTTCTTTACAAATTTACATTATGCATCTATAAAAAGAGAACGATGTGCATGTCCCATATAATACGTTATCATGATCTACAAAAGAGCACCAATGTCGTATGGATATACATTAATATATACGCCATGTAATCATATGGCTACTACAAATGAAGACCACTATATCGTCATCATCTATCTATGCGTATGGTCACTTTTAAAAGGCCAATAATATGTACAACCGCTAATACAAGACCAATACTGGGTATGAACACAAACATAACACCGATACCACTCCTCAAAAAATATATACCCCAAGGTCAAAACTAGGTGGTACGGTTTGACTCCGCTCAATCGTATCACACTCACCAGATGTGACTATGCAACCAAAAACATTACATTGCATCCAAATCCCAAGCTTTTCCTTGCATTCCACTTCGCCGAGTAGCATAATGTCTTCCCGAAGTCATGCCAAAGACTCATGCCAAATCGCGTCCGATATAGGGATAAAAAATTCACTATTAATGCTCAATACCCAGGCCACCACTGCCTGGAACTGGTCCTATACAACCATATCAATAAAGCAACCAATTTATACCATTAAACAATTATAAATATTAACATCCAATTCAATAAAATGCATCTTACTTAAGTAATTAATCTAACAATCATATTATTTATTTTTATCCTAATCATATTTCTTCATATCATTTTATAAAGTCTCAAATTAATAATATACTTGCCTATCAATCATATTATAGATTAATTTCACTTAATTCTTTTATTAAAATTAACTTAGCTATCAACAAGGCCTTAAAATATTATATAGCCCATATATAGAATATGTGTGTGTATGTGTATATATGTGTGTGCACGTGTACATATATCTGTGTGTTTACTACAAACCATTTCTTAGGGTCTAAAGTTAGTAAAGCACGTTATAACAATATTCGGGATTTTGTAACATTAACCAAACCCTATTAAATAATATAATTACTCTTTTTTAATTTCTAACTTCTCTAATTACCTCTATAAAAATTCACTAGTTAGTTATTGGATTACACCATAATAAACCAATATCAAGGTCAGACAAACTTCCAAACCATTTTAATATAAGTTTAACTAGCCTAAACCAATATTTAGCCTTACAGCTTATTTTAAAGGTCTTACTTTTAACTTCTGGTTAGTAATAAAATATATATAATAATATTTCTAGCACTAATATAACAACAAATTGTTATAAATTGACGTCAACTCTATCTAACTCTATTCAATACGAACATAACAATATATATATTTACACACACACACACATCCATATATATACATTTATATACATGGAATCTTAATCAACTATCCTGAGTATCTACTTAAACCAGTACAATCAAATAGGGAAATAATTAAGCATATATATTATTTACCTTTTCTACGTAATATTTCTCAATATATAAATAAAAGGGTTTATACCGAAATATAAATTTGGAGTGTTGATTTCGCTCACTTGAGCTGCAATTACTCTACTGAATCCAGTCCAAAGCTCTACCATGACGTAGATAATCTTCCTATGAGTGCAACAACAAAGACCATGACTCAACTTGACCTTGTATGCAAAGGATACAAATTGAATATGAAACGAGATTTAATTAAAATAATTTATTCTTAATTACCTTAATTTGCCTAATTCCTTTCTTCCTCAAACAATGTCTGTGCACAACCATGCACGAACCCATAAGTTCCACTCCCTCTCTTCTCGAATTCTCCACCTACAAATGACGAATTGACAAACCATCGGTTCTTACATGCTTCACGTTGTGTGTGCTTCGCTACTGGTCCAAATTTGTCAATTTTGTCGCCCACTGCAAAATGTGCCATTGTGTAACAGCCCGCGAACCCGTACCCCTTGAATCGACATTATTCTCCATCATATTAACTCAAAGTGAACGGAAAAACGAACCATTAGGGTTAAGAAGAAAGAGGTATAAGAAGAGATAGAAACAACATCATAATCTCACAGTCGCAGCGGAATAAATATAATATATAACAACAGCTTTAAAACACAAAGAAATCTGTACTGATTTATACATTACATCATCAGAGTACAACTCAAATCAACAACACCATCAATAGTACATAACTGGACAGTTATCATAACATGTCCTTACAAAAGCTGACTATACACAGCTTGTACTGCACAACGGAATAATAATCAAGTACGGAAATACGTCTCGCCATCCAGCTCGTCTCCAGAGCTCACAACATCCTACTTGTGTCCTATAATACTCGGTCTGACCCGAGCATCATAATAAAACAATACCTGAGTCAGTCTGGAAAACCAGCGTGAGAAAACACACTCAAATTGATTATTAAAGTTTTCAAAATCCTTTTTAAATCAAAGGCATCTCGTAAGACCACGCCACAAATAAACATGTCGGGTTTTTATCTTATGATAGCCAAAACATTTCTTATCAAAATCCTCTGATATTATAGTAGTGTCTAAGTACAAATACTTATTCAAATAGCCGAAATTGTTACATTAATTAAATTCCAGCATAATAGGTATACATACAAAACCGTAAATGCACGTAGGGAGAATGGATTTCCAACTAATGACTAGGCACTGGGGTACCACCTATCACAGTACCTGGTCTAGATCAGCATATCGAGGACCCCTCCATTCCCCTGCAACACAAGACCGGACTACCCCTTACTGGATAGCCCGAATAAGATCACCCTACGGTTGGGATCAGCAACCGCCCACTAAGCCGAATAAAAAGGAACATCTAGACAGGGATGACCTTACCCTAATTTGGTGGTACCCACTTAGCCTTGCTGCATAACCCCTGATTTTTAGTCATTCCCGGTTGATGAGGTTCGAGGCTAAGCGTTACCTTTTTTTAGAGAATTTCTCTTAGAATGCTCACCGTCCACCTGACGATGTTCTGAAAGCATTCATCCATACAGGTCCGTTCCGGGTTTGAACGGAACCGAAGGCACTACTCCTACTACATCCATTTAGGAATCACCCTCAGGATTAGTAGCGATTAGCCCTTGCAATTCACTGCTCCATCTTCGACTCCAAACTCTTGTCTTCCTCACGAAAATGTTCAAACCGGATCGAAGTGGTTTTCGGGAAATAAATCCCGATCTCAGTCTCTTCGAAACGATCAGCGCATTGGCCAATATTGATAGTCGGTTATTTAATTATCAAACATCATTCACAAACAATCATCAGACATCAATAATTTTCCAAATTATTATTTATTTCAAAATATCTTCACAAGATATTTTTCAACACTTCAACCCTTTGAAAAAGGTTTTCAAATCACTTTCCTCTCGCGGAATAAATTTCCAAATATTGTTTATTCCCACTGAAAATCACCAAGGTTTAAATACTTTAAACTTTAAAATAATATAAATTACTTTATCCAAAAATATATTTTTTAAAACACTTAAAATAAAAAACTATTTAAAACACTTTATTTAAATTACTAAATATAAAATTTTCTAAAAATTCTCAAGTAAAACATAAGCCCAACAAATTTAAAATAAAAATAAAAATAAAAATTATGAAATTCTATACAAGTTTTCAAATAAAAACTTTAGCCTGCTATCTTTAAAATAAAACTACTTTATAAATATAAATATTAATAATTATCTTTTTAAATCATAATACAAATTAACCTTTCAAAATAATTACTACTATAATTAATTTAAATAAATATCTATTTTAAAATTCTAAAACAATTTAAAATAATAAAATTTCTCTAAAACATTCTTTTAAAATCACTTTTAAAACTCTAACTTATACTTGGAAATCTTTCTTTGAAAATATACTTGGCTTCCTAGGGAAATACACTTTCCTTTCCACTCTTTTAAAAATAAACCACTATTTTATATTTTAAAACAAATTACCCATTCCTTTATAAATTCCCACAGTGAATTTATACTTCCAAATATCCATTGATATCTTATTTTACTTTATAAACCCAGTTTATAAATTCCGTAGTCTCATTTTCCCTTTAAAACACATTTTCAAATACTAAACCAATTCCCAAATCAATTTCCGAAATTTACTCCATTTAAATTTATTTCAAATCTGTTAATTCCAAACTCACTTCTTTATTTATGATTCAAAATCTTATTTTAAACTGAAAATATTCATTTCATTCTTTATTCAAAATTCTCCCTTTTAATTCTTTTCAATCATTTTAAATTTTAAAATTTAAAATAAAATCCTTTAATTCTTAAGCAATATCACTTAAGTCTCCAAAACTCCTTTAATTTCATTTATTTAAAATCTCTATATTTTTCTTTTCCATACCCAGCATTTATTTAATAGAATTTAAATCAAACCTTAGCATCCAATATTTCCAATTATCAATATAATTCATCACAGAATATCAAATAATCATATCACAGAATTAATAGAACAATCTAAATAATTTTGAGGAATCCAGTTGGATCCCTCCAATCTGTTTCCCTGCATCCACAGATGTTAGCACAACAATTTAAAATACCAATTCCACTTCGAGGTGGAATATCGCGGTATATGGGATTATATTTATATCATCCGCTATTATGCAGCGCATAGGGTCTCATCCGCTATATAATGCGGGAAATCAATCACTCCAATATATATATATATATATATATATATATACTATATATATAATATACCACATCCAATCAATTCAATCATTCAACCAAATATTTAAATTTAAATATTTAAATTTAAATAATAATCCATATGAGTGAGATTAACTCACCTTTGATTTTTGATTTGCAATCCACTTCTATTCCGGCTTGTTTCTTCACAATTTTAGACCTTGTACAACATTTGTATGGTTTATTAATATTTGAATTAATCAAATAATTAATTACCATTTATTTATTTAATTTAACTAATAACTTATTTAAACCAATAATTTCCTCTTAAAAAAAATCTTTCAGTAGCTAAATTAAATTATATAAGTTAATTGGACAAATTAATCCTAAATCCACTCTTTTTAAAATAAACTAGTAAGTTTAAAATGTGTATATACATATATATTTTTCTTAACCTATGTATATTATTATATATATATTTTTCACCCAGCATATTAACATTTAATCCATAATTGAAAACCAAATTTGATAAGTATATGCACAAAGACTATGCGAGACAACTCACCCAACCCCGCGAATTCCTCCTCGAACCCAGCCTCGATCTCTAACTTTCACGCGAGCCTGATTCAAACCATCACGACCCCATCTTCAAACTCCATCTTCTGGTAACCAGCCTCACAAGCGGCACCCACTAACGCAGCCACCAAGACGAGTCGCCACCACTCCATCACGAATCACTCGCGCGCTCAACTTGAGCTCTTCCTTCTCGCGAATCTCGACCGACATGGTCAACTGAATGGGATGAGGCATTCGATCTGAGTTTCCATTATTCATGATTGAGGGGAGAGAAATCTCGATTTTAATCTCATTTAAACTGGACAGGGAAGAAGTTATGCAAATGGGTTTTGAATTGAGGACGTGAGGAACGAAGAGAAGCCCGTGATTTTATTTTTATTTTTAACAGCGGCCATTTTTCTTCTGAGCATCTATATTTATTTCTGGAACGAAACTTCGTTTCTTTTATTATATTTTCATCGACAATTTTACTTCTTTCTTCCACACGTGCGATTTAGAAAGAGAAAGGGAAGCACGTGTTATATTTAGGTTGGAGGGATCCAACTGGATTCCTCAAAATTATTTAGATTGTTCTAATAATTCTGTGATATGATTATTTGATATTCTGTGATGAATTATATTGATAATTGGAAATATTGGATGCTAAGGTTTGATTTAAATTCTATTAAATAAATGCTGGGTATGGAATAGAAAAATATAGAGATTTTAAATAAATGAAATTAAAGGAGCTTTGGAGACTTAAGTGATATTGCTTAAGAATTAAAGGATTTTATTTTAGATTTTAAAATTTAAAATGATTGAAAAGAATTAAAAGGGTGAATTTTGAATAAAGAATGAAATGAATATTTTCAGTTTAAAATAAGATTTTGAATCATAAATAAAGAAGTGAGTTTGGAATTAATAGATTTGAAATAAATTTAAATGGAGTAAATTTTGGAAATCGATTTGGGAATTGGTTTAGTATTTGAAAATGTGTTTTAAAGGGAAAATGAGACTATGGAATTTATAAACTGGGATTATAAAGTAAAATAAGATATCAGTGAATATTTGGAAGTATAAATTCACGATGGGAATTTATAAAGGAATGGGTAATTTGTTTTAAAATATAAAATATTGGTTTATTTTTAAAAGAGTGGAAAGGAAAGTGTATTTCCCTGGGAAGCCAAGAATATATTTTCAAAGAAAGATTTCCATGTATAAGTTAGAGTTTTAAAAGTGGTTTTAAAAGAATGTTTTAGAGAAATTTTATTGTTTTAAATTGTTTTAGAATTTTAGAATAGATATTTATTTAAATGGGGCATTTCACCAGAAGGACAAACTTTGCAGTCCAATTAGTTTCTAGGACACGCATCCATAGAAATTAATTTCAAGGCCAAAGTCAGTAGAATAATTACTTTTAAGGACAAAGTCAGCAATCTAATTACTTTCATGGACATAATTTCATAGGTTTTTTGGCCTTATAAACTAATTATTTTGCATTTTGTCCTTAAAAGTAATTATTTCAGCTGTGTGTCCTAGAAACTAATTCCACTTGCTAGAGAGGCCCTTGTGGCTAATTTCCACCATTTAAATTAATTATAGTAGTAATTATTTTAAAAGGTTAATTTGTATTATGATTTAAAAAGATAATTATTAATATTTATATTTATAAATAGTTTTATTTTAAAGATAGTAGGCTAAAGTTTTTATTTGAAAACTAGTATAGAATTTCATTATTTTTATTTTTATTTTAAATTTGTTGGGCTTATGTTTTACTTGAGAATTTTTAGAAAATTTTATAGTTAGTAATTTAAATAAAGTGTTTTAAATAGTTTTTATTTGAAGTGTTTTTAAAAAAATATTTTTGGATAAAGTAATTTAAATTATTTTAAAGTCTAAAGTATTTAAACCTTGGTGATTTTCAGTGGGAATAAACAATATTTGGAAATTTATGCAAGAGGAAAGTGATTTGAAAACTGTTTTCAAAGGGTTGAAGTGTAGAAAAATATCTTGTGAAGATATTTTGAAATAAATAATAATTTGGAAAATTATTGATGTCTGATGATTGTTTGTGAATGATGTTTGATAGTTAAATAACCGACTATTAATATTAGCCAATGCGCTGATCGTTTTGAAGAGACCAGGATCGGGATTTATTTCCCGAAAACCACTTCAATCCGGTTTGAACGTTTTCGCGAGGAAGACAAGAGTTTGGAGTCGAAGATGGAGCAGTGAAGTGCAAGGGCTAATCGCTACTAATCCTGAGGGTGATTCCAAAATGGATGTAGTAGGAGTAGTGCCTTCGGTTTCATTCAAACCTGGAACGGACTTGTATGGATGAATGCTTTCAGAACATCGTCAGGTGGACGGTGAGCATTCTAAGAGAAATGTTCTAAAAAAAGGTAACGCTTAGCCTCGAACCTCATCAACCGGGAATGACTGAAAATCAGGGGTTATGCAGCAAGGCTAAGTGGGAAATACCCAATTAGGGTAAGGTCATCCCTGTCTAGATGTTCCTTTTTACTCGGCTTAGTAGGCGGTTGCTGATCCCAACCGCGGGGTGATCTTATTCGGGCTATCCAGTAAGGGGTAGTCCAGTCTTGTGTTGCAGGGGAACGGAGGGGTCCTCGGTATGCCGATCTAGACCAGGTACTGTGACAGGTGGTACCCTAGTGCCTAGTCATTAGTTGGAAATCCATTCTCCCTATGTGCCTTTACGGTTTTGTTTGTATACCTATTATGCTGGAATTTAATTAATGTAACAATTTCGGCTATTTGAATAAGTATTTGTACTTAGACACTATTATAATATCAGAGGATTTTGATAAGAAATGTTTTGGCTATCGTAAGGTAAAAACCCAACATGTTTATTTGTGGCGTGGTCTTACGAGATGCCTTTGATTTAAAAAGGATTTTGAAAACTTTAATAATCCAATTGAGTGTGTTTTCTCACGCTGGTTTTCTAGAATGACTCGGGTATTGTTTTATTATGATTCTCGGGTCAGACTGAGTATTATAGTACACAGGATAGGATGCTGTGAGCTCTGGAGACGAGCTGGATGGCGAGACGAATTTCCGTACTTGATTATTATTCCGCTGTGCAGTACAAGCTGTGTATAGTCAGCTTTTGTAAGGACATGTTATGATAACTGTCTAGTTATGTACTATTGATGGTGTTGTTGATTTGAGTTGTACTCTGACGATGTAATGTATAAACCAGTACAGATTTCTTTGTGTTTTAAAGCCGTTGTTATATATTATATTTATTCCGCTGCGACTGTGAGATTCTGATGTTGTTTCTATCTCTTCTTCTACATCTTTTTTCTTAACCCTAATTGTTCGTTTTTCCATTCACTTTGAGTTGATATGATGGAGAATAATGTCGATTCAAGGGGTACGGGTTTGCGGGCTGTTATAGTGGTATCAGAGCAAAGGTTAAGCGAAAACCTTGGCTCTGGTGGGGATTACTCATGAAATAGAGTCAATAGTACTCTAGAATGAGTTTGAGTGTATTAATAGATATGAGCGCGTATTTTTTAGTGAACATAAAAATTGTTTTTATATTGTGTTGACTTATCGGTTGAGTGTTTATGGATTCTGGTCGATATGTGGGACGCTATGTCATCGATAAGGGTTTCTAAACTCTTAAACAAGATAAACCAACACAGTATTGTTTAAAAATAGGGTAAATGAAATAATTTTTCCCAAATTATTTTTGTATATAAAAGAAATTATTTTTCCGTAAATTATTGTAGTATATGGTTGTTTGGTTGTTAGGAAGTGATAATATTAAATTATTATCATTGTTGTGAAAATTGAATAAGGAAATTGAAATTATAATCAAAGTTAAGGAAATAAATTCATATAACAAATGGAAATTTGTAAATGTGAATTATAAATGTGATTTATAATTTGAAATGAGATAAAATTCCAGAGAAATATTTGAATATGGATTAAAGGATTTGAAATTTGAAATTTGGAAAAAAATTAATTTCCTTTGAGTTTGAAAATGATTTTCAAAAAGCTTTGGAGGAATAATGGTGATATTATTTGAGAAATATTTTTGAATTGGATTTGAAATCTGGTGAGATTTGGAATTTAAAAATATTTGAAATTTTTTTGAAGGGATAATAGCACTAAACTCTTTCCGGTCGCTGGAAAATAATTCTGATAATGATCGTGACATCATCGGTGTTCATTTTCGAGTTTCCAGGAGAGGAATTGTTGCCAAATTGTTTTAAATTGGAGTTGTTTGCAAAACTGGGTTTGGTTTTAAAATTCAAAGGATAATTTGATAAGCAATTGAATTATGTATATAACTGATTTCAAAAATGATTTTGAAATGTTGAGCAATTGTTTAAAAGACTCTGGGATCTTATTTAAAATGTTTATGAATTATAAATAAGTTTGATAACTTATAAAATTTGAAATTTGTTAGAATAAAATTTAATTTGAAGGAGAGTTAAATTAAAGTAAGTGTGAAAACAAAATAAGTTGGAAGGTAAGCCAATTAATTGAAGTAAATTAAAAGATGTTAGCAAATGTAATTAAATTGAAAAACTTATAGAAGTTTAAAATTTAAATTGAATTGGAGTGTGATTAAATATAGTTAGGTAAAAGTGAATTTAAAGAGAAGTTTAAGGAAATTAAGTAAAATGGTTACTTAAGTAAAAAGTTATATTTTGGAAATAAAATTATGAATAGACAAATGAATTTACATTTGTAAGTAAATGGAAGATTAGTCAAGTTAGAATAAATAAAACCAAGAATTGAAAATAAAATTAGTAAGTAAACTAATTGATTTAAATAGGTAAGCAAATGAATTTAAATTGAATGCTGGGATGGTATTTAATTTAAATTGTGTAAAGTAAAGTAAAAGTGTAGAAGTAGTTCAAAGTGGAATAAAGATAATAATGGTTTGGAAATAAAAAATGGTTGAGATATAAAAATTAATTAGTAAGTGGAACTAATTAAAGAATGGTTAATTAAATATGGTTTGAGATAAGATGAATAAAATTCAATATTCAAAGTTTGAAGATAAATTGAATTTAAGTAGAATTGAAAATGAAAATTTGGATAAAATATGGAAATAAAAGTATTGAGATTTGAAATTAATTAGTAAATTGAACCAAATTTAATTTATATGGAATTGGAATCCAATTTGAATAAATGTAGATAAAAAAACCAAGTGGGGAAGTGAAAATAATATAAGAAGTATATAAAATATTTATTTGGAGCTTAAGAAATGAATGGTGAAATTCTTAAGTAAATTTGGAATTGAGGAAATATTCTAAGTTAATATTTGAATAAAGATTTAATAAAGATGTATGAAATGATAATTGTGAATAAGTGAATGGAAATCAAAATAAATGTGAATAAAGGAGAACTGATATAACTAAAAATCAATTGGAGATAAATACATAGGATGTACGTATATTATTTTATTCGCATAGCGATTTGATCCCGATTCGAGCACAGAATTTCGAGGTAGTTATACCGATCCGAGTTGGGATTTTTCACTCGATTTTCAACGGCAAACTCTGGATATGGATATTTGATTGATTCTGGAAATTCTCTATCATAGTTATGGCTATGCAAGGAAAATGACGGTTTCTGATCAAGAAACCAGATCTGAGTCCGCACTAGAGAGTCGGGTGGACGATACTAGTTCGGAAGTGAAATTGTGTGATCGAGTGAACGATCAGATTTGGTATTGCGTACGAATGATATATGTACATCGTATGGGCATGAATGAAATAGATATTGAAAAGTTTGTAAAGAAGTGGATAGAATGATTTTAAATTCGGTGATTAGATATTATTGCTAAGTAGGATATACAGGTATTTTATGAGGAAAGGGGAAATTGGTTTTGATTTCAGAAGATAAATTGAATTGCCCAACATAAAGGTATGTATTTAAATTGGCATATGAAATTTGATGGTTTTCTGATCTAGCCACTTGGCCTTTTGTTTTCTTTTGAAATCTTGGGGCCCATAGAGGCATTTTGTAGTTGTACTGATCTAGCCGCACAAAGGAGACGTTGGTGAAATTTTTCGAAAATTTAAAGAGTTAGAAAAATTTTGAGAATTTTTTTTGAAAATTTAAAATTTGAATTAGAATTATAATTTGAATGGTTGAATAATTAATATTGTTGGAACTTATGGGTGAGTTTGGAAAGTTAGTAAGGATGGTAGTATGTCTCTAATAAAATGATTTGTTTGGGAAGTAGTTGAAACTATTTGGTTTGGGAAAATAGTTGACGGGTATTGGACCATTCTTCATAACTAGTAATTTCAGGGACGAAATTCTTTTAAGGGGGGAGGAATGCAACGACCCGGAATTTTTGGACATTTGAAATTGGAATATTTTATTGATTTTTAATATTTAAAAGTTAATGTTTAACTTGAATTTCAAATATCACTAATTATGGGATAATTTAGTTATTGGATTTAATAATTGGAAATTGGTCAAAATAGTGAATCTTGGCTTTTAAGCTGGTTAAAAATATTGCAAAGGCTTAGAAAATTTACATTGATAGTACTGAAAATAATGAAAGCTTTAAATTTGAATTTAAAGGTGGTTTGTTCAGTTTTAAAAATATATAGTTTAAATTGATGTTAAAAATAGCCTTCCGAGGCACAATCTCGGATTTCGAAGAAACCAGTTCCATTGAATCCGTAATAGTGTATTATTATCGGATTTCAAATTTCATAGTGATTGGAGTTGTTGTGTGAGCGTACGATATATAAACGCGCTGAAATTTATATCGAAAATTCAATATAATTACTGGGTCCAAAAAGCTATCTTCTCCATACGATCGAATTAGGACTCGAAACCTTTTCCATTGCGTTCAGAATAGGCGTATAACATTATAAACGCCTAGCGGCACGCCTCGATAGGAAGTCAAAATTTTGAGTGGTGATATCGAGACGATTTAAATTTGAATTTAAATTTAAAAATAAATAATATTTTTTTTAGCATTGTAATCTCCAGCAAGTATTGACACGTAAAGGCAAATTTAAATCGTCTCGATATCACCACTCAAAATTTTGACTTACTATCGAGGTGTGGCGCTAGGCATTTATAATGTTATACGCCTATTCCGAACGCAATGGAAAAGGTTTCGAGTCCTAATTCGATCGTATGGAGAAGATAGCTTTTTGGACCTAGTAATTATATTGAATTTTCGATATAAATTTCAGCGCGTTTATATATCGTACGCTCACACAACAACTCCAATCACTACGAAATTTGAAATCCGATAATAATACACTATTACGGATTCAATGGAACTGGTTTCGTCGAAATCCGAGACTGTGCCTCGGAAGGCTATTTTTAAACATCAATTTAAACTATATATTTTTAAAACTGAACAAACCACCTTTAAATTCAAATTTAAAGCTTTCATTATTTTCAGCACTATCAATATAAATTTTCTAAGCCTTTGCAATATTTTAACCAGCTTAAAAACCAAGATTCACTATTTTAACCAATTTCCAATTATTAAATCCAATAACTAAATTATCCCATAATTAGTGATATTTGAAATTCAATTTAAACATTAACTTTTAAATATTAAAAATCAATAAAATATTCCAATTTCAAATGTTCAAAAATTCTGGGTCGTTACACATTGCTTCCTCCTTCATGCTTCACAAAGTCTTGAATCACCATAGACTGCTATACCTTAGGTGGTTGAGGCTGACAGATGTGTGTCATCAAAAGAAACATGACAATGCTCACCATTTCATTGAAATCCTCCTTAATCATCGCCAGCCCTCAACCTTAGTCGTCGGCAATGAACATCACCCCCTCCAAGCATCGCCGCACGTGACAACCACACTATAGATGTGATGCTCTCCTCTCTCCAAGTTCAACATATCTGGTCTCCTCGCATAACGAGTGTTGTAGGTTATAGAATCGAAGAAAACTCAATAACCATTTCTTGATGCATTTGGGATATTTAGAGTTTGGCAGAGAGAAGTGAGCAAGAGAGAAAAGTCATGTATGATGAGTGAATATAATATATATATATATATATATACATATATATACATATATTTATTTATTTATTTTCTAAAATAAATCTTCACACATTTAGAGCTCGTACCATCACAAAGTATACTAGATTGCCACTAAATCCACCGGCGCACATCGTCTCATTTTTCTAGTCCCGATGGTATAAATTTAGTCGCTATTCGAGAAAGCCATCTAGGATTATAATTTCACATATTTCGATCTTGCTTTAACCATCTAATAGCCCGATTCAAATAATTCTTTAACTGTACATCTCATAATGAAGTCCTAATTCTAGAAACACAAACCCGCCAGTCAAGATTCCACTGGCCCCGACTATGCAAATATTTTTTCAAAATACGTATGGAAATACGTAAATCATAAAATGCCATGACTCCAAACATAGTGATATTCGTATCATTCTAATTTGCAACATCGATCTGAATTTAATGGAAGTGGTCTCGAATCCTAATTCGACCATTTGCGAAAAGTTAGATTTGAGACCTCTAATTAGTTAACGATTCAATACTTAAATTACTTATTTAACTATCTAGTCTTTAAAATGTGGGTAATTACACAGTTCCCTTGAAATAACTAAAGTTTCTCACGAAGGTGACACCAAGCAGCACCAGGTCTACATCCAAATTCTTAATTTTTGGCAACGTTTGGTGTTTACTCCACGACTTATCACTCTTTGCCCTGAGTTCTTTCTTGATAAGCCTTGACTTGACCGCACGAAATAAGTCTCCATTCGATGAGAAGATGTAAATAAATTCTATTGAATTTTGGTCGAGTGGGAATCAATGACTTGACTTCGATGAGACGGTTCCAAGGATGGGTCACATCGAATGCACGTTCAAATTTAGTATACGAGTCAATATCTCAAGTCATGCCACAGTCCTGTGCTCTGCAAAGAAGAATCCACATCACTCCAGATAATGGTTTTGTTATCGTTCATTTGCGATAATGGGTAAAATATGACACACTATTCCATCGTGTAATGGAGCCTGTTTGACATCATGAGCGGGTTATCTACGTGGAGTGTTCCATACACCGTGCTTCAAACATAGGATGCATAGTGCATAGGCTGACCCTTTATATTGCGTCGGTCAGTGTCCAAAGTTTGATTGGTCAATACACATTGATATTTATTGGCTTTTGCACATCAACTACACGGGTTTCAAATTATGTAAATTTCAAAATAAAACATACCTGACCGCACTCGCTATCAAGCTTTTTAGTTCACAATGACTCAACGATCTCCTCGCCTCAAAGTCAATTCTGATCCTTAACCTCCTCTTGAACCTAGCTCTTTCTACCGCTCTTGCCTCTACTTCTACTCCATCCGGAGAAAGACATTCTATAACAGCAATCTCCAAGGGTAATTCATTTTAGGGGCACCAATTCAAAATTAGCCTCCTCCACTGAATGAGCAGCATACCCTGAGAGCCTTGGATAACCCTCTATGCCTGACATCGTTTTTGCTAACTGTGGAATCGCTTCAAACTATCTACTTCCATCATGGAATCCAACAGAGCGATGTTCTATTGCCAATGATCGACCAATGGGCATAATCCACCTCAAGGATATACTTCTTGCAATAAATATATGACCTTAGGTGGAGCACCCTTCAACGAATTCCTTAAATTCTTCATGTAAGAGCTCGGGTTGGCTCTGACTCAATTCTCTATGTGTTCTTTTCATAATGAGATTGAATCGTCCTCCAAACTTCGGGGAGCTGACATATCTTCTAAGCTTCAAGAAGAGATCGGACTTGCCTTTTCTACTAATCGTCGAAGTTTGGAATCACTATAGAGTAATCGAGGTGCTCCACAATAAGCATAGCTATTTCAAAAGTGAATACTTCTTCGCCTTCTGTCTTTACGGCTTCAACCGCCTTTGGTTGTTTGGACGTAAGTTTCTTTTTCTATCTTGAAGCCCTAGTGCTCTTTAAGGACATACCATAATCCTGGTGCTCTTAATGGAAGTTGCATAGGAGTCTCGCACTACGTCCTTGCTCACTAATGAAATACTTTGCCAGTATGATGTACCATAGTCCGCCAGACACGTTGTTCCTCTCCTGCTCCTATCTTAAGAAATCTCATGCAGCTGTCGGGTCATTGGCCCCATCCCTAATTCTGATGATGAAGATTAATAGGATGATGAAGATGAAGGTGGCAAAGAGAATGTCGATGAAGGAGAAGAGAGGATAGTGAAATAGAATGTGGTAAAGGAAGGAGACGGAGGAAGAGGAGAAGAAAGAGAAGGAGAAGAAAACAAAGGAGAAGAAGGAACAGAAAGGAGAAGAAGAGGATAAGGCGTAAGGTGAAGCTAAAGACATAGACTAAAGTTTAGGCGAGAATGAATCATATATGGAAGCATCCCTCAAAGGTGATAAAGTTCTTGTGCCGTCTCGCCCAATGTGATTGGTTATCAGGTCTTCTCAACAAGCATTCGGTCCAAGTCTAGCACCAACTGGCGAAGTAACATCACATGTGGGTTCTATAGAGAACATCTTCGGCTCATTAAGTGACATCGGTATTTTTTCAGCCTTAGGTACTAAAAACATTACCATTGAAGACATTTTGAATGAGCAGTTTGGAGAATTTACCTTTTGATAGGGGGATATCCTTGTTGAAGGTGATGAAACCCCATCCTTGCAATTCCCCGAATATGGTCCATGGAATACTTTGGGAAAATTCAACACCTCACACACTTTTGGGACCACCAGCACCAACATTCTGCACTCATTCTAAATTCAGTGCATTAGCTCTTATGCACTTTCCTTTTCTTTTCAGGTACAATGGCAAGAGATTACATGAGCTATCTTCGTTTGGGAGTTAACCGACACTATTCATCGATTACTAAACTTTATACATATCGCTCCAGCTCACACCTGGAGTCAGAAATGGAGAGAAGAAGAAGGAAAGAGTAGGAATATTGGGATGAAGAAGAAAGGAAAAGGCGCCGATCAAAAGAAAAGGAGTGCCATAATTCGAAGAAGAGACTACGTGATTCCCATGATCAAACCTGGTGCATCTCTAGCACTTCCCAGCCACATACCTCATCCTAGGTCCCTCAACAACAGCTTTTGGCAACTTAACCTTTGGTAAATACAGCCTCAAGCTCCTGCAAATCCATAGAAGCTGCAATTTATGCTTCTCCACCTCTGCTCTCTCCAGGCCCATCCACAGCTATAACCACTAGGACGCAGGCTGCTCTGCCTGATTATTGCCTGACGAGGGTCATGTTTGACTATATCGTCAAGGACATTTCTCGCTAGGAGGCCAGTCATAGGGTCACTGGGGTCAATGAAATAGTAGATCAATTCTTCGAGTGGAAGAAAATCACCAAAGCCATTTAGGATATTAATAGAATCAGTCAAACATATATCTGGTCATTCGAAATCATGACAGGATATTCGAGGGCTACAAAATGGAGTTGGCTAGCCTTACCAAAGAGAGGGAGATGAAGCTCTAAAGTCCACCAACTTGCAAAAGAGTTAAACAAGGAGTTGTCGGTAGTTCATACTCAAGCCACCAATGTAATGAACAATCACATTAAAGTGGCCCACTAAGAGAACGCTAAGCTCATGGTACAAATCAAGGCCAAAGATGAGAAGTTGCACGCAAAGGGTTAGAGTTGAAGGTGCTTCAGGCTGAAGTAGATGGCCTCAAGGCCAGTTTAAAAGTAGAAATGGACTCCAATGCCCAAGTTCAAATTGACTTTGCTGTGGCAACAGATGAAATTACAGAGCTTAAGTCCCGGACTACCAAGAATACCAAGGAGATGAATGCTACCCTTTAACAGTTTTTCGCTAATGTCATTAAAAAAAGAACTTGAAATGGCTTAGGGATAGCTATGTCGTCACATTGTCCGATGCTTGAGAGGAAATACTTCGTCAAGCAGTTACAGACGGCGGAGGCATAACAGAAGAAGAACAGAAAGTGAAGCTCTTAGATAAGGAAGATATTGCTTTCTTAGAGGATGGTAAAACCATTATGGATGCAGTAGTGTGGAAAGCAGTTATTGAGACTCCTACTAATTTTACTGCATTGGATCGGGCAGAATCATCCACTCTAAAATCCACAGAGCCTACAACTTCTACGGTTGCCACCTCTGAGGCCGCTCATACTGAAATCCCCCATCTATGCTACAACAACTATTGGTGAGCCTTATATACCTCTTCCTATTACTTAACCCATTCAGTCATTATTAAAGAAGGAAAAGTTGCCAAGTCTCAACCTAAAGGAGGTTCACCTGGAGAAGGTATTTCCCTAGTTTCCTTAATGTTCGAGAAGCTTTAGTTCTCACCTCAGGTAGTCTCTAGTTCTCACTTGAGGTAGTCTCTAATCTTAATTCACCGACTATCAACTTATAGGTCACCATCACTTCCTCCTCTACCACCAACAACTAAGGGTTTGGGTCCTAATGTTATCTCTACCATGTTGACCTCCGTCACCGTAGAGCCAATCATTCCGACTCTCCCTTCCACCTTTGGCCTCTTCCTGGATTCATAAAAAATTGGGCCTTGGAAGGGTTGGAGGACGCCACTTATTCCCAGGAGGAAGACATTAGTACCATAAGAAAAAATGACCCAGATGATCATATCACGATGGCGGAGAGGCTGTATATCAACTATGAGAAAATCAAGATTAAGCTCGACCTAAGAACTGAAAAGCCTACCGACGGCTCTGACAAGCCAAGCCTTATTCCTAAGTTTCCAACTTTGAAAATCAAGCCCCCACAAGGTCATCATTTTGGTGGTTCTTCAAAATCCTTCGATTGTACCGTTGACAAGCCCAAGGACCCCACTAACTTAATGACTGAAGGAGAAACTACACCTTTCAAGGGGAGTACTCCAGAAAAGGGGAAGGCTAAGGATTCAAAAGACTCAAAGAACCACCATGTGAAGGATGAAACCAATAGCAGCACCAAGTGAGGGAAGAAGAAATTGGTTCTTAGCTTTGGCTTTTGTGAAGGCAGTTTCTGTAACAACCCTGGTTTTGGAGATTACCTTTAAATATTAAATTATAACGGTAGTTATGATTTAATATTATGAAATAAAATTAAAATTGGAGATTTTAAATTGCTTATTTGGAATAAACAATGAATTTTGGGAAATAAAATGTGAAAATTAAGTTTAAAAGCTTTATTTTATTTGTTTGGGTTAATAATGAATGAAAAATGATTTTTATTTGGAGAAAATGCAATAATTTCAGTAATTATTCCAAAATACTTCCTTTAAAAATTATTAAAAGAAGTAACTGGCAATAATTACTAAAATTATTGCATTTTATCCAAATAAAAATCATTTTTTCATTCATTATTAACCCAAACAAATAAAATAAAGCTTTTAACTTTATTTTCACATTTTATTTCCCAAAATTCATTGTTTATTCCAAATAAGCAATTTAAAATCTCTAATTTTAATTTTAGTTCACAATATTAAATCATAACTATCGTTATAATTTAATATTTAAAGGTAATCTCCAAAACCAGGGTTGTTACAGACTCCCCTCCTTAACAAAATTGCGTCCTCGCAATTCCTAGAGAAGAATTTGTATTCAACTATTTAATTTCATCAATCAAAAGAAAAGAAATAAGCTTGAGATAAAAAGATTCTCACCACTGCTATGTGAAGAAAGAAAACCAGGGTAGGATCGCTCGATAAACTCTTTGGTTTCCCAAGTGCAGTCATTGGGATTAGCGGACCATTGAACTTTAACGAGCGGCACGTCCTTGTTTCGAAAGCGTCTCACCTCCGAAGAAAGTACGCGAATAGGTTGCTGCACAATAGATAAGTCTGGTGAGATCTCAAGCTCTTGCAAATCAGGAGAATCGATAATAGAATCCGACTCTCGAAGACACTTCCGAAGCTGAGAGACATGAAACACGTCGTGAATGCCAGATAGATGAGCTGGAAGTGAAACTCTATAAGCCACAGGGCCATTACATTCAGTAATAGGAAATGGTCCTATAAAGCGAGGAGCTAATTTCCCAGTCGCACTGAAATGCATAACCCCTTTCAAAGGAGAAACACAAATAAAGACGAGATCACCAACCGAGAACTCGAGAGGCTTCCTACGGTTGTCCGCGTAGAATTTCTGGCGGCTCAGCGCCTCTTTAATTCTCTGACGAATAAGATCAATCTTCTCAGAAGAATCACGAACAGAATCTGGGCCAAGAATAAGCTTCTCACCAGATTCCAACCAACAAGAAGGTGATCGAATTGGCCTTCCGTATAAGGCTTCGAAAGGAGCCATACCGATACTGGACTGAAAACTATTGTTATAGGAGAATTCCACAAGAGGTAGGTGATCCTCCCAACTACCACCAAAATCTAGAATGCAAGCACGGAGAAGATCCTCGAGAATATGATTCATGCGTTCAGTCTATCCATCAGACTGCGGATGATATGCTATGCTGAAAGTAAGCTTTGTTCCCAAAGCTTGCTGAAGACTCTGCCAGAAATGACTCGTGAATAGCGGGTCACGGTCACAAACAATCGAACTAGGAACACCATGGAGTCTCACGATTTCCCTGATATACATCTTGGCCAAATGAGAAGCACTCCTATTAGACTTAATAGGAATGAAATGAGCTGATTTGGTAAGGCGATCAACAATAACCCAAATGCTAGAACGGCCCGATCTCGAACGAGGTAGGCCGTCAATGAAATCCATCGAAATCTGATCCCATTTCCATAATGGAATCTCTAGAGGCTGAAGGAGACCAGAAGGGCGCTGATGTTCGACTTTGATACGCTGACAAGTCATGCAATTACTCACATAACTCGCCACATCGCGCTTCATGCCTTCCCAATAATAAAGGCGATGCATATCGGCATACATCTTACTACTGCCAGGATGAATGGTACACTTAGAACGATGACAGTCATCGAGAATGTCATGCCTAAGTGCAGAATCAGAAGGCACAACAAGACGGTTCTTCTTGCTAAGACACCCATGAGGATCAATGCTGAAATCTCTCAACTCCTCGTCACGGGACTCAGACTCACAAATTTGGATAAGGTGCACAAGATCAGGATCACGCCGCTGAGCATCGGCAATACGATCCAATAAGCTGGGTCGAGCTTCCAAACAGAATAATAGAATAAGCGAATTAGAAGATGGAGCTCGGTCACGAATATCACAAAGGGATAAGGTCTCAAGAACATCCCACCCGACTAGCATCATAGAAACAACATCCGAATGTTTGCGACTAAGCGCATCAGCAACACGATTACCCTTACCAGGGGTATACTGGATATCGAAGTCATAGGAGGCAAGGAACTCGAGTCAACGTTGTTGCCTCATATTGAGCTCCTTCTGTGTGAACAGATATTTCAAGGACTTGTGATCGGTGTATAGAATGAAGTGCTCGCCTAATAGATAATGGCGCCAAATCTTCAAGGCGAAGACAATGGCGGCTAACTCGAGGTCATGAGTGGCATAGCATACTTTATTCGGTCGCACTTGCCTAGAAGCATAAGCAACTACCCAATCCTTCTGCATAAGCATGGCGCCGAGGCCACATCTACTAGCATTGGTGTAGACAACGAGATCTTGATTCCCTTCGGGAACCACTAGAATAGGAGCCTTTATGAGAAGCTCCTTCAACTATTGAAAAGAAGCTTCACACTTGTCGGACCAAATAAATCGAATGCCTTTTCGAGTAAGGCTCGTGAGAGGAAGCACAATACGAGAGAAATCCTTAATGAATCGGCGGTAATAACCCGCCAATCCAAGGAAGCTATGAATCTCATGAACATTCTCAGGCCTCTTCCAATTCTGGATGATTCGATCTTCGAAGGATCGACCGAAATGCCTTCGGAAGAAACAACATGGCCTAAGAACTTAACCTTATTCTCTCAAAAATGGCACTTGGAGAATTTGGCTTTAAAATGATGGTGACGAAGAGTACTCAAGACAATTCTCAAGTGATTAGCATGCTCAGCTTCAGACTTCGAATAAACAAGGATGTCGTCGATGAACACAAGGACGAACTTATCGAGATATTACCGGAATACTCGATTCATAAGATCGACAAAGAAAGCAGGAGCGTTCGTCAAACCGAACGGCATAACGAGCCACTCGTAAGATCCATATCGAGTGTGGAAAGCTGTAAGAGGTATGCTATCTTCCGCAACTCGGAGCTGATGAAAACCATTGGCAAGGTCGAGTTGAGAGAAGACCTTAGCGCCAATCAATTGATCGAACATATCGTCGATCCTAGGCAATGGATACCTATTCTTGATGGTCAACTCGTTAAGCTTGCGATAGTCGATGCAAAGCCTAAGAGTTCCATCAGACTTCTTCACGGAGACGACCGCGACACCCCACGGTGAAAAAATAGACTGAATCAACTTCTTGGACTCAAGCTCTAAAAGCTGCTTCTTGAGTTCCTCATTTTCTTTTGTAGACATCCTCGACTAACTAGTTGTGCACCTGGAATGAGATCAATGTGGAACTCAATTGCCTGCTTGGGTGGCAAACCCGAAACAGGCTCAAATACTTTAGAGAAGTCACAAACAATAGGGATACGCGATATATCATCAGCATCTCGTGGGTCTAGAGAATATAAAGCCACTTTGAAATTAACCACATTCCGAAGAACAAGTGATAGATGAGTAGACGAATCTGGATGTCGAAGATATAAAATTCTCTCAGAACAAATAATCCTGACATCGTATCGCACTAGCCAAACCATACCCAAAATCATATCAAATCCCAAATAAGAAATAACATGCAGATTCGCACGAAAAGAAAAGCCACATAAATCAATCTCAACATCATCACAAAGCATGCTAAGGGTTGCGGATCCCTCGATAGGATTCGCAATCCTCAATGAAGTAACCATACAAGAAACATCCAAAGACAAATCATCGACAAGCTTCTTCGATACGAATGAATGCGACGCCCCCGTATCAAAGAGGACTCGAATAGAACGATCACGAAACAACAATGAACCTTCAAGAATAGAAGGAGAAGTACCTCTGCGCTGAGAAGAACCTCCAGAAGCATCCGCTACATTTAGCTTGCTAGATTTATAATTATTCGAAGCAATAGGACAAGTGGAAATATGATGGCCTTCCTTCTTGCAATAACGGCAGAAGAGAGGCTTAGGACAATCTCGAATCATATGGTCAGGAGAACCACAATTGAAACACCCCTTCCGAGTAGGAGGTGCTCCACTAGGCTTGGAATTAGGACCAGATACAACGGGCTTCTTCTTCTTGGAAGGGAAAAACTTCCGCTTATGAAATAGGAACTTCTTCTTATTAGGGTTCTTGCGAACCTCAACATCATCACCACTATCACACTCCTTCTCGACGGCTTCAAGACGAAGCGCCGAGTCAACCAACTCCTTGAAAGAAAGCTTGAGCTGGAGCATTAAAGACTTCTTAAGATATTTCTTAAGACCATAGATAAACTTCAGATTCTTCTTACAAGAGGTGCTAATGTATTCAAGACCATACTTAGATAAGGCCTCGAATGATGAAACATACTCAGAGATGGAGGACTTCCCTTGCTTCAACTCAAGGAAGTGACGGGCCAATAAAGCTTTCTCAGATTCATGAACGAATTTGAGCTCGAATCGTTCCCGAAACTGAGTCCAAGAAAGAGTAGACTCATCGAGCTCGGCTATAAGAAGCTCATACCAATCAAGGGCACGCTCTTGCAATAAGCTAGATGCTACAAGGACTCTGTTGTGGTCAGAAAGATCCATGTGAGAGAAGATGCGCTCGCACATACGAATCCAAGCTTGGACCTCAAGAATGGACTCGGAGCCTTTGAACGGCTTTCCTCCAAGATGAGAGAAATCACTGCACAAGCGTGCAAAGACAGACTTGCATGGAGGAGATGCTCGAGTAGGAGCTGGAGGCTGAGTGCTCCTAACTAACTCCATAAACTGATCGGCAGACATATAAACGCCGTCCGGATGCGAGCCGCTGGATTGCCCAGCATCCGAGCATCATCCTCTGCCTCTTCCAACCATTAGCTGAAAGTTAAGATAATATAAAGATTATTCACATGGTAGATATCATTAATTCAAATATGGAATACTACGGAATAAAAATGCATTCCTAGACGTATTCCCAAACTCCTATCTACCCCAAAGGGCACGAAAATAATAAAGGCACGATGATTCAGGGATTCGTAACACTTGTATTACACTGATGTACCGTAATATGTGTCTCTGTTCTATGTTTATCATACTTTGTTCTAAACTCGGCTCTGATACCAAGCTGTAACGCCCCATGGTATCACATTTTTAAAGGTTGTTTAATCAAATAAAAAGGTGAAATTGGTTTTAAAATGAGTTTAATTATAAATTTGAGTTTAGAATGGTTAATAATATTTTTCTAAACAAGAAAAATATTTTTGTGGAATTTTAGAAGTTAAAAATGTAGGCTTTTACATTTATTTGGTGAAAATAGTGTATTATTGTAAAATAAAAGAATTTTAATAATAAAAATGTTTTAAAAATATAAAATTATCTTTTTATATGGTAGAAAATGTTTTATTTTATAAGTATACAAGTTTACATATTTTTCTTATGTTAAAATATGAAGAAAAGTGCATTTTGTTTTGTGTATATGTTATATTTGAAGCATTTTTAGTTTATAAGTGAATTAATTAACCTAGGCCCTTTTATTTTCTTTAATTGTTGGGTCTAGGCCCATTAGGACTTAACCTGGTTGAGAAATGAGAGAAGAAGTATGTGCGTTCTTTTTACAATCTATCATCTCCTTCTTCCTCCTGTAAACAGAAGATAGAACCCACCTCCATCAAATTAAAATCCAACCAAATTTCTTCAAATAAATTCATCAAATTACAACCTTTTTCAGTCTAGAGTGAAAATACGAAGGTTCTTAAAAGCTCTAATCTTGCAAAAAGCTTTCTCTTTGCTGCAAAAATCCGAGCTTTTGCATCTAAACAGCAAGGTGAGTGATAAACTCACAATTTCTAGCTGAAGCAAAGCTTCAAAAATCAAAATTTGAGCTTTTGTAATCATTTTTTTGTTGATAGTTTTCTTTCTATGAATCTAGTTTGGGTTGCTTCTTTGCATGCTTATATCTTTTGATTCCGGAAACGAAATGCTGCCGGATTTCTTGCATTTGGTAGCTTGTATGTTGAACTTGGTTTCTGCAAAATTTGGTTGAAAAATATTGTCATTTGAGTGTTCAAACCTTTGCTGCAAAATAAACAAAACTCAATTTTTCTGCCTGTAGAAATTGTGTTCTAAGTTGCTGCAAACATGGTCTGAGTCCATGTTTGAGATATCATAACTTTCGCATACTTAATCCAAATTGTATGATTCGCTTTTTGTTTGAAAGATAAAGTTTTCTACTATATTCTTACCAATTTTGAGATCAATCCAATACAGTTTGGTGCTCTGTTTTATGCATGGAAGTTGAACCTAGAATTGATTTTCAGGCCTGGGCACATTCTTGTTGAACTGTTACAAACATGGTCTGAGTTCATCTTTGAGACATCATAACTTTCACATACTTTATTTAAATTGCATGATACTTTTTTAGTTTGAAAGATAAAATTTTCTTCTATATTCATACCAATTTTGAGCTCAATCCGATACAGTTTGATGCTCTATTTTATGCCTGGAAGTTGAACCCAAAATTGATTTTCAGGCCTGGGCACATTCTTGTTGAACTGTTACAAACATGGTCTGAGTCCATGTTTGAGACATCATAACTTTCACATACTTTATCCAAATTGCATGATTCTTTTTTTGTTTGAAAGATAAAGTTTTGTACCATATTCTTACCAATTCTGACCTCAATCCGATATAGTTTGGTGCTCTGTTATTTGCCTTGAAGTTGGACCTAGAGAATATTTCAGACCTGGGTATTATTTTGTCTAAGTGTTTTTATGTTCATTTTCCGTCCGATTTTTAACTTTTACTTCATGTTTTATGATATTTCAGAAATGTTTTGAGGGCTATGATGCTTATCAATAGGCTAGCCAAGTTTTGATGAATTTGAAATTCAAATTTGAATTGAATTTGAATTGAATTTGAATGACAGTTTTGAGTGATTTCTTTGATTTCGAGCACAGATTTTTCCAAACAATTTTGAAATCATTTTTAAAATAAATTAGCATTTAAAATAATTATTATGCAATAATTTTAAATTATTTTAAGCTATAAAATCTATTTATTCTCTATAATAAGGGAATTTTCAAATATCGTTTCAAAATTGATTTCGGAAAATGGTTTTAAAAGCTTGTTTTCTCAAATAAATTATTTTATATATAAAATACACATTTTTGCACTATTCGAGCGAATGAGAAGGAGAATTAAACGGTTTGGTAAAACACGTGGTATGAGATACCTGCGTTTATCTTATCGGTTAATTCCTGACTTGTCCGTTTGATCGTTTTGACCTTCGGGTCGAGTTTACCGATGAGATGAGGTAAACTTTTCACTGCTTTGAGTGTGAAATTTACTGGCGATTAGTAAACCATTTAGTGCGAACGTGTGGTATGGGACACACATTAACACTATTCGGGTTCCTATTTGAGAGTTTGTGACACATTTCCATTGCGGCGTGCCAGTACTGGACCTTCGGGTCATTGCCATTGCGGCGTTTGCCATTGCGGCGTATTTTGCCATTGCGGTGTATTTGTCTTCGAGACGTTTGCCATTGTGGCGTATTTTCCATTGCGGCGTATTTATCATTGTGATGTTTTGCCTTCGGGCGAGGTACCTATTTGAGATAACAGTACTTGGCAAGGCTTCGGCCACATGCAGGTGCAAACACTTTTGAGATGGTTTCTTTGACTATTTTCCCTAATGTATCGCCCCTTTTCGAAATTGGTCCTTTGAACCATTCAATATATATTTGTGGCGATTACCTTTTGGGAATTTGAACTCTTGGAAGTTCTATTTTTGAGATTTGAATTGCCTACGCTGGCGTTATATGAGATTTTCCTTTTGGCGTTTACTTGAGATTTTATTCTCCTCTTTGGAGATATATTTGCCTTGTGGCATGTTTGAGATGAGATCTCTTTATGCATGTTTTGGGTTTGCCAAGGTGGCGGGTTTAGGTTTTCCCCTAAACAATATTTGATGTTTTATGAATGCCGATGATACGAGACTCACTACTTTTAGCGTTTTATGGGTTATTTTATCTCTTTTGAGATTATATGTTTGTGTAGTGATACCATACTATCACTTGGTGCAATCATACACTTTAGTTGTCCCTTCTCACTCGAGAATATTATCACATTATCCTTATGCTCATATTATCGCTTATCCTTGTAAACTGATTTGTTTAGCTAGACTGACCCGCGTATTTTATACTCGGGTCAGACCGGGTGTTTCAGGTTAGGTACATTTGGACTTAGCCTATTCTGCTTCTGCATGGACTATTCTGCTAGCTCCATTTGTTATAGCTTTTTGTGTAGTCCTTTTTAGTTGTAACTCTGATATGTATATTCTTTTGACTCGCCTGTATATTATGGTTGATATACCACTTGACATGTATCATTTTGTATACTTTGTGATGTATCTGTATATGTGTATATGTATGTGATGATCTACTATTCTGTGATGTGTTTTGCATTCGAGTTGTTGTATTTTGTTCTGATAGATCCTATAGCCACCTATGGCTTTGTATTAAGTATTTTTTGGATATGTCGATCCACTTGAGATAGAAAAAATGGCATTTGTCGACGTATTCAATAGATATTTAAGACAAGGCTATAGATGGTCGCTCATATCCAGCCCTATTCTCTACATTAGCAGACAGTATTACCTAGTAATACTCTTTGTTAATGTAGGTCTCGGGGTGGGGTGTTATAGTTTCTTTTGCCTTTTTGATGTATTTTGTTTTTCATTTACATAGAGGATGGGTATTGTGAGGGAATGGCCCATCGCGTCTCTTGTAGAAAAAGTAAATATAAATAAAAGAATTTTTTGTACGATCTCTATCGTATTTACATTTCTGCACTTTTTACTTTATCATCCTATATACCATTACCCGCATATATAATATAATCATCCATGACGCTATTTATTTTATATTATACATACTCGTGTCTGTGCAATGCCATCACTTATCGTAGCTTTGTACATATAAGTAAATTTCTACAATTTATTAGTAATAATTTATTATTCATTTATGTTTATCATTTCCAGAGTTTTTCTTTCTTTGCTAAACGAAACTTGTTATTTATTCAGCCAGCCCTATGGTCAGCCTTGTTTTACTTTGGATCGTGTTCTATCCAACTATAAATACTATAGCGGTTGGAGAAGCACTTAACTTTGCATTATTTCCTATCTTCGGGAAACAACGTTTTAGGGGGTCTATCTCTCGACATTTGACTTCAATCCCGCCTATCTCCAGGAATTGATCGAATTTGATCTTTGACCTTCATCACTTATCATCGGTTGGGCATGGTTCGCCGAACCATAAGTATGGTCATAGTTATAAATAGCTCAATCATTGACTGACCCTACCTTTGATGATCAATATTCATGATGCTTAACTCTAAGTATCAACTTTCGACCTTGCCTTTCTCCGAGCGTTTATCGAGATAACTCATCAACCATCATCATTTATCCTTGATAAGACATGACTTATCCGACCATAAACGGGATCATGAATGCTTTAATTGCACACAGTTCTTATCTCTAGGGATCGGTGCTTCGATTGCCTAACTCTTGGCATCCCTCATTGATTGTGCTTATCTCCAGTCATTAGGTAAAGATCGAAGGAATAAGGGAAAATTGTCTGATTGACCCTAGTGTGACTGTACTCCCTGATCCTATATGGGTCAAAGGAGGTAGTCAGTACCTATCTTCAGGTATCTGATTACGCTGTTAATTATGTAGCATAAAGTTTAGTTTATAAGGACATGGTTCCATTACTTCTAGAAGCTAGCTTTATTTATAAACAGAGGAAATGACAAGTCCTTCCTTATTACATTGCCCCCAGTTTACTAGGATGGCTTATTTGCAGTAAATAAAATAAGTCTAAGTGAAATAGCGTCATAAGTTCGTTATTCCACGCCCGTGGAATTGGGATTCCATCAACAGTTGCTGGCTTGAAAGTTCCATCCCCAAGCTTATATTCAATCGCATAAGGACCTTCCCAATTTGGACAAAGTGCCCCCAACAATGGGGGACTTGTTTGAAAACATGGTCCCTACCTCAAAGGTACTATTCTGACCCTAGTGTTGAAGTGTCGAGCTAATCTTTTCGGGTGAGTAGCTACCCTTAGTTCAACATCTACTCGCTTTTCATCGACCAAGTCTAAGGACTCAAGAAAGAGTTCCTTATTCATCTTGGTATCATAATGTTTTCTTCGATGAGAAGGGAGTCTAGTTCTATCAAAATCTTGGCTTTAGCTCTGTATGCCAAAGCGAATGGATTGTGTCTGGTCACGGACCTATAGGTCATTCGGTAAGCCCACAGTGCTAGGGGTAATTTAATTACCTAGTAGTCCTTGGCATTAGTCGATCATTTATTTAGGATGGATTCGATTATTTGATTCACTACCTCAACATGTCCATTCATTTATGGGTGTGTTACTACCGCGAAGTTTTCTCAATCTTATACTGGTTACAGAAGTCCTTAAACACTGTACTCTCAAACTGAGTTCCATTGTCAGATATAATCTTCCATTGAACTCCAAATCTACATATAATATTCTTCACCACAAAGTTGATCACCTTTCTCATTGTGATCATGGCAAGTGATTCTGCTTCATCCCACTTTATGAAGTAGTCTACAACTATGATATCATATTAGTTCCTCCCTTGACATCGGTAGCACATAGATTATATCAATCTCCCAAAACAAAAACGGCCATGGGCTGACCATTTTCGTATGCTTGGTAGATGGAGCTCTTGGAATCTCCATGTTTGGTATCTGTCAAATCATTTAGTGTAGTCAATAGTAGCTTGAATAATTGTCTACTAGAAATATACACAACGAAGAATTTTCTTTGCTAAAGTCTGCCCCCAGTGTGATCAGTACCACTCCCCTCCTGAAATTCCATGAATATTTTCTTAGCCTTATCCTTGGTGACACATCATAGCAGGAGGGTCAAGAAGCCTCTCCTACTCCTTTTGTTATAAATCATGGCATTTTATAAGGGATTTTCCGCCATTTATTTCATCCATTCGGAAGAGCTCCCTTCAGCAAATAGTTTAGATTCGAGTTATATATGATTCCTTTTCATATTCGATCTCTAAGATCCATTCGACATCCATTTGGTCGATGCTCGAAGCCAATAAGACCTCTACTGGAACCAATCATATCAATTGTGCATCCCTAAAGCTGGCCAGCTTGGCTAATGAATCGAATTTCGTATTCTTCACTCGTGGAATATGAATATTGTGTAATGCTTGATATCATCGAGCATCTTTATCAGGTAAGGGGCAATTTTTGCTCCCTTAACCTAAAATTTCTTTTTCACTTAGCATACCACCAATTGGGAGTTGCTGAATACATGCAATGTATTGACTTCCAGCTCTTCTGCTATCCTGAGTCTGGCTATTAAAGTTTCATACTTAGCTTTATTGTTTGAAACTGGGAACTTTAGCTTTAGTGTGTAGCATTTCTTTCATCCTTCTGTGGTTGTGAGAACCACTCCTGTTCCAGAATGATGTTCATTGGAAGCTCTATCTATGTATAACTTACATTGGGTAAGTTGGACCATATCGTCTTCCTCTTCACTATCCCAAAAGGTAAATTCAAAGATGAAATATGCCATTGCTTACCCTCTTATCGCCTTTTTAGGATGGTAGGTTGAAAGTTAAAGTTCCTGACATTGGCATCGAAATGTCCTGCTGATCTTTTTTCGTGAGTAGCTACCCTAGGCTCAGATTCTTCTCGATTTTCATCGACCAAGTCGAGGGACTTAAGAAAGATTTCCTTATTCATCTTAGGATCATAGTGTTTTCAACGTTTGGAAAGAATTTCTAGTTCTATCATAATAATGGCCTCGGCTATGTAGGCCAAAGAGAATGGAGTATGCCCAGCCGTGGACTTATGGGTCATTATGTAAGTCCACAATGCTAGTGATAATTCATCGATCTTATTGCACTTGGCTTTTCTCAGTTGTTTTTTCAAGATAGATTGATGATGTTATTCACCATCTTTACCTATCCATTTATCTGCGTGTGTGCTACTACCGAGAAGCTCTTTATAATTCGGCGCCCTTGCAGATGCATTTGATAATCTTGTTCACCACCACTACATGTCCAAATCTACATATAATGCTCTTCACCACAAAGTTGATAACTTTCTTTATTATGATCGTGGCTAGCGATTCTATTTCAGCCCACTTTATGAAGTAGTCCACAGCTATAATGGCATATTTAGCTCCGCCCTTCGACATTGGTAGCACATTGCATATATCAAACCTCAAACTGCAAATGGCCACGGGCTAGCCATTGTATAAGCTATATAGATGGGTCTCTCGGTATTTTCGTGAACCTTTGGCACCTATCACATCGTTTGATAAAATCAGCTGCATCTTGGCCGATCTTTGGATAAAACTATCCATAGCGAAGTATCTTTTTGCCAATGTCTGCCCCTTGATGTGATCACCATAGCTTCCTTTGTGTATATTCAAAAGGATTTTCTCTGCTTCATTCTTGGTGACACACCGTAGTAGAGGGGTTGAGAAACCTCTCCTATACAACGCTCCTTGCATAATAAATTGCAATACTTTACGATGGAGCATTCTCTATTCATTCCTGCCATTTGGGAGGGTTCCCTTCAACAGATAGCCTTTAACTAGAGTCATTTAAGACTCCATTTCTTCCTTAGCTTCCAAGATCCAGTCGACATCCATCTCGTCGATGCTTGGAGCCGATAGAACCTATACTTGAAGAAGTCCCATAAGTAGCACATCCTCCAAGCTTGATAGTTTGGATAGTAAAGCAGCTTTCATATTCTTTTCTTTGGATATGTGCATAATTGTATAGTGTATGATATCTTTCAATAGTTCCAGTGTCTTCTTAAGTAAGAGGTAAGTCTCGCTCCCTTAGCCTGAAATTCCTTCTTGACCTGGCGGACCATGGTGGACCACCAATTGGAAGTCGCTGAATATATGTAGCGTCTTGACCTCTTGTTCTTTCGCTATCTTTAGTCCTGCAATTAACGTTTTATATTTAAATTCCTTGTCAAGAAGTCTAGCTATAATGCATAACAGATTATCCATCCTTCTAGGGCCATGAGAATTACTCCTTTCTTGGAACTTCATTCAGTGGAAGCTCCATCTACGTACAACCTCCCCTGGAAAACTTGGACCATATCATCTACCTCATCTTCATCCCGAACGGTGAATTCACCAATGAAATCAGCTAAAGCTTGCCCTCGTATTGCCTTTTAATGATGGTATGTTATATTATATTGGCTCAGTTTGATGTTCCACTTCAATAATCTTTTCGAGGTTCGGGTTAGTGTAGTACTTGCTTGAGCAGCTGGTCAGTCAGCACTTATCGGGTGAGTCTGGAAGTATGCTCGTAGCTTCCTCGATGCAATCACCAAGCAGTATGCCAGCTTTTCCAACTTTGGGTAGTTCTTTTCTGATCTAGACAACCGCTTACTGATATAGTATACGAGCCTTTGGATCTTAGATTCCTTACTTGTTAAGGATGCAATTAGTGCATGATCATATATCACAAAATAAATGAAAAGATCTTCTCCTTCCAAAGGCTTTGACAAGATCGGTAGTATCTCCATATGTTCTAAAATTTCTAGAAAGTTGCTTGGCATTCCTTAGTACAAAAAACTTTCATTTTTCCTTCTCGAGGGTATCAAAGAACGGTATACACTTGTATGTCGCTTTTGAGATAAATCGACTTCGCACAATGACTTTTCCATTCAAGCTCTGCACTTCCCTCCTTATTTTCTGGGTAGCAACATCTTTCAACCCTTGAATATGCTTTGGTTAGCTTTGACGCCCTTTGAATTCATAATGAAACCGAAATTTTTTCCTGATGCAACTTAGAAAGAGCGCTTCAACGGATAGAGCTTCTTTCCAAACTTTGGATGCACATCGAACATCTCGGCAAGGCATCCATTTGATTCATCGACCGTTATGATTCCACTTGTATATCGTACACATAAACCACCATCGTTAGCCCGATTTGATCTTCGAACGTCTTATTTACCAATTACTAGTAGGTAGCTCCAGTGTTTTTCAAACCGAATGGCATGACTCAATAGCAATACAAGCTCAAATCAGTTTTGAAACTCATGTACGCCTGATCTGGAATGTACATCACTATTTGATTGTTGCCGGAATACGCATCCACAAAGCATAATAATTCATGTCTGGTGGTTGAGTCCACAAGTTGGTCTATCTTCAGCAGTAGGAAGTTGTCTTTCGCACATGCTTTATTCAAGTCTAAATAATCAATACATGTCCGCCATTTTCCATTTGGCTTCTTGACCAACACAGGATTGGATACCAATTCAGGGTATAGGGCATCACAGATAAAGCCATTTTCCTTCAGTTTATCAACTTCTTCTTTCAACACAACGGATCGCCCTAGACCCAGAATGCATCTATACTTCACAGAATGGTATCTTGGCTCCATATTCAATATGTGGCATGCTATCTTTGGTGATATTCCATACATATCAGAATGTGTACGGGAAAACACATCCAGGTTTTCCCAGAGAAACCCTACCAATTCCTTTCTTATCTTTATGTTGATTTGTGATCCAACCATGACGACCTTAGTTGGATCATCCTCATCAATCGGGATAGTGATCGTTAGCTCTGTTGTTGCCGCCCTCGCATCATTTGGGTTCTTTAAGGGATCATAGTCTTGTAAAACTTACTATGGGACTTGAGCCAAGACTTAGGCGGTAATTTCTGTGCATCTGCAGTATTAATGCAGAGAGCCTTCTTTTCACATTTTCCTTCCTCATGTCGCTTTGCGTTTTTGAGTTCAATGACAAAGCATCCACGACCTATACTTTGGTCGCCTTGAATATCTCCAACCCCATTCTCCATAGGGAACTTCATCATTAGACACCATATGGCCATCGTTATACCGAAACTAGCAAGGGTTTCTTGGCCAGAAAAATCATTATAAGCAGAGAACTCATGAACAATCATGAAGGTCTACACCCGCACAATCTTGTTGTCACCTTCTCCCTACTCCATCAATAGGTCTATACATCCGACAGGCACTTTCACCTCTCCATAACATCCTTGAATGCAGGATTCACATGGATTTATGTCCTTCAGACTTATCTTCATTTAATTAAACATCTTCTTGAATATAATACTAACCAAGTTTCCATGATCAATCGACCCTCGATGCATAGTTGTTGGCCCTGCCACGACCGTAGTTACCATAGGTTTAAGCATCAGCGTTTACGTCCTATCAACAACTCTGTATCCAAACACAATCTCATCACTCTTCATCTTTAGTTGTTTTGACAGAGCTCCATTTTCGATAGCAAAACAACTCTCTTATGGCACTTGCTTTAAAGAAGTTCCATACAGCTCCATTTCATTTAAACCCTTTCTCGTTAGATGAAGTCCTCCAATTATAGTATTGATAACAATTATATCATCCGATCACCTAAGCCCTTTTCTGTTGGGCCCAAATCAATCCCTCTGAGCATTCTGCTCTTATGGTCCAGCATTTTTCCTACCGTCCTGCGCGTCTCTCACATATTGTTGCATCTTCTACTTACGTATCAGATTTTCAATCATGTCTATTAGGTGACAACACTCATTAATATTATGGCTATGAGCATTATGGAAGTGACAATACTTCAGTGAGTGTTGTTCAGCTTCCATTTCCTCCCTTTGAGGTGACTTCTTATAGATCTCACTTCCTTGGGTGAAAATGTGTATATTCTCAACCGTATCGTTTAATGAAGTATAATCCTCGGGCTTTAAGTACCTCGGATGCCTTTTGGTATCATTTCTTTTACCTCCAACGTCTTGATTACTCCTCTTTTGATTATCATTATTATTAGTTCCTACATTCACCGCAACGTTATTGGCATTCTCAACAATTTGCTTTATAGTTACGTTGCTTCATGCAACTTCAGTTTCTTGTCTCCCACCAGCCTTTACAATGGCCATATCTGCCTTTTCTAAGCGTTGAAACCATGTCGCCTTTTGATAGAATTTCTTCATGGTGGGTAGTTGCTTCATCTTCGGCCATCTACCAAAATCCATGTCTAGGTGTATCCTTTGGATCAATGCCATCAACATAATATCCTCCTTTGGATTGCTCACTTCGATCATAGTGTTATTAAATCAACTTAGAAAATCCTTTGGGGTCTCTCAGGCACCTTGATGAATACTTGACAATGATATCATGTCCTTTGGTCCAGCAGTGTGGAGCTTGAACTTCTTTATAAACTTTCTCCCAAATTAATCAAATATGGATAAGGATTTCGGCTCAGGCTGAGCGAACCACATCATTACCACCCTATCTACGAATATAAGGAAACACTATACCTTATTACGTCGGTAGCTCAGGTATCATCTATATGCTACTCGTATTTTAATGGATGATATCTAGGGTCTGTTGTCCCATTATACGACAATGTCGTTGGCATAACAAATTTCCTGGGATACTCCTCCCATAAGATATCATCAAAGAATGGGGTCTTGCTAAGGTGTTGAACATCATTCCCCATTCTTTCTCCACTGGTTTTCATTCATTAACCTCTTCATCATATCAGCAATAAACTCTTGATTGGTTTGATTATCTGAATGGTGACAATCATATACACCCCCGAGTGTTTGACTCTATGTTTAACGATGAAATTTCCTATCAGTTTAGAAAATCGCCGAAAAATATTGTAAAAATAAACGTAAGCGCACAGCGTACAATTCTAGTACGTGGTGAGTACGGGTCGATCCGCACGAAATTGAAATGATTTAAAAAAAATTCTCAATCAAATTAAACCAAACCTGAGATTATTTTAAGCTAAGAAAAAGAAAACTAGCTAGAACAAAAGTGATCGAAAATATGAGATTAGAAAACAATTTAGAGGCAAATCCACTCTCATGTTTTTACATAAATCCATACACAAACAATCTACGATCTCTCTACTTTGATCTTAAGTAGAATTAGTGATGTAGTTATCACAAGTATGGTCTATTTATGTTATTAACTAACATAACTTAAACCATCAAACATAATACAACAACTAAAACCACATATCAATTGTAATGAAAATGAAGTCAAAGGAAAAGCTATTTTAAGTATGATCTATTTACAATTTTATTTAGTAACATAGATCATCAAATTTTGATTCTACTTTTAATTTCATAATCAAAAATCAATTAGTAAAATGATGACATAAATTGTGTTTATATTTGAGTAAGAATATCATATTCGTGATGACAACATAGGCGATCAAATTCACTAATAAACTAACATCAATCATCCACATTTTCATGCAGCATAAAAGAGATCATACATCACAAAATATGTTAAATTTACATAATTTTAGAGAGCTTCATTACCCCTAAATTAAAGGGGTTTAGCTACTCATATGTGTTATCATTTCAACACATGTAAATTTCAACATAAAACAACCAAAAGAAAGTACGAGCTAATGAAAATAGAAAAGAGAACTAGACTACTTGCATAAAAATAAAATTAAATTAAGTGCATAAAAAAGAAAGATAATCTACTAGCATGAAAATGAAGAAGGCATGTAAATAAAAATGAACACAAAATGAAAGAGCATGTAAAAAAAGAGAGGCTTAGGAAGCCATTTTATTTCTCATTTGATTTGAGGCTACAACTTGCATAATATGATAAGTAGATAAAAATTTCAATACAAGAACATAGGAGGGTTATTTATACATGCCTAAAACCCTAATCCATATTTTATGGGACTACCCAAAATACCCCTTAGAAGGTGTGGCCACCAAGTTATCATTAGCATGAACTAATCCTCTATTAAGTGTGCGTGTGCTTTTAATCTCGACTAACATATGCATTAGCCCCTAATTTGAAGATCATGGCAAGTGGGTAGGTGGGGTCCTCTATGATTACATGAATTCATTTATTTCCATCTTCATTTGCCTTCTTCTCTTGTGCATGCATATTTCCATGAAGACTTCTTCTATTCTCCATCCAACTTTCTACAAAACAACATTAAAATGTGCAAGTAAATTTTTCTCAAATTAAATACATGCACAAAATTAACATTTTGCCCCTAAATTGAAGATGAATGAGTGATGATTTGATGACATTTGGATTTTGGTAAAAACATGTAAAAATACCGAAATATGACATTTATTTAAATAAAAGTAGATTAAATATGTAAGTAAAAATATGCACATTTACGTGCACACCAAATACTCATACACTTATCTTTTTATTCGTCCTCGAATAAACTGAAACTAAGATAAATCTGTTTTCGTAGGAAACACGATTGCATGAGCGTATGCAAAAAGCCGTTAAACCTCTAGGTGTCCCTAGTAGGACGAGTGTTGTCTCGTGAGGGTTTTTAGCAGATACTACCCACAAAATCCAATATGCAACATGCAAGATTTATTTACCAAGATATGAATGTAAGTTTCTAAAAATATTTACAAATGAAGAATTTACTTTTAAATTGACATGAATAAGTTAAATAAGTTTCGGTCATTATCAAGAAATTTAAGTCCTTTTACTAGTCAAAACATACAATAAAAATTAAGTTAACATCATAATTAGACTCGAGTTTGGCTAATTGTTTCGGTTGATAACATAGTGCAACTATGAAATGGATCCTTAGTTTATTATCAAAGTTTTTCAAAGTGGTATTTTTATTTATTTTAAATAACAAGTCGAATCAACTAAGTAAAAATGGTGCTTTGATTTTAATTGCTTGCTCTCTCTATTTTTGAAAAGTATTAACATTATTAATATTTACGCTAACTCAGATAAACTAAGGCCGGATATACCGATCATGCACTGCCTTTCGGGCTTACGTGAGAAGAGTACAGAGCAAGACTAGTGTACACACTTGCTATGAACACATGACTCTAGGTGGTGATTTTTATTAAAAATTTATATACATACAGCTAAATCAGATAAACTGAGGCCAGATATACCGATCATGCACTGCCTTTCGGGCTTACGTGAGAAGGGTATAGAGCATGGCGAGTGTACACACATGCGCATGAGCACATGACTCTAGGTGTTTCTTATTTTCACAAAAACCATTTTTTTATGTTTTTTTTATGAAGAGAGAGTTTTGCAGGTCATTTTAGCACCACTTAACTTAGATGATCAAAAGCGTTTTCACCTTTACTTTAAATCTACCACTCTTTAAACGAAGATTTCTATTAGAATATACTTCATAACTAACACCCATGAACCTTCATATATACTAGTTAAACCATAGTTACATGTAATCAAACTTTATTTTTACTTTTGTTAAGATAGATAAATTTTTTAAAATTTTTAGTTTAATAACCAAAACATATACTTATCCTATAGTGTTTTTTTCAAAAGTAAATCAAAATGCTAAAAACAAAATTTGTCGTGGGGTTTTTTGTTTTTTTAAGTTTTGAGTTTTAAAAAGAATATGCAAAAAAAATAAACCATGAAAAATCAAAAATGAAAATGAGACTCCCCCCCCACACTTAATTTTGACTATGTTCCCATAGTCAATGAATGATATAATGAGTATAACGGGGAAAATAATATGTAATATTTACAAAAGAGGTAAACATTTCTTACTAGACGTAGTATGGCTCATGAAGAATCATGAGCTCCTCCTCTCCATTACTTGGCAATTCCAAGTATGGTTTCAAGCGATGACCATTGACTTTGAAAATTGCTCCATCCCTGGGGTTTTGTATTTCAATTGCACCATGTGGAAAAACAGTTCAAACCACAAATGGTCTGGTCCATCTTGATTTTAATTTCGCAGGGACTAAGTGAAGTCTAGAGTCATGAAAAACTTTTGTTCTTTCTTTGTAGATTTTCTTGTTTTCGTACGCATTGTTCCTAAGTTCTTCTAATTCGTTGATTTGCAATTTTCTGTTTTCGCCAGCTTTTTCAAGATCAAAATTTAAGTACTTAATTACCCATAATGCTTTATGTTTGATTTCAACTGGTTAACGGCACACTTTACCATAAACTAAACGAAATGGAGACGTCCCAAGGTTAGTTTTAAAAGTAGTAGGTAAGCCTAAAGTGCATCAGTCAATTTCTGAGACCAATCTTTTCGATTTTTATTAATGGTTTCCCCAAAATTTGTTTATTTGTTGATTTGAAACTTCAACTTGACCACAAGTTTGAGGATGATATGGAGTTGATAACTTATGGGTTATTGAGTATTTCTTCATTAGAGTTTCAAATGATCGATTGCAAAAATGGGTTCCATTATTGCTTATTATCGTGCGAGGTGTGCCAAACCTCGAAAAGAGGTTTTTTTAAGGAATTTGACAACAACTTTATGGTCATTTGTTTTACACGGAATGGCCTCGACCCATTTGGAGACATAATCAATAGCAAGAAAAATGTACAAATGTCCGAACGAATTGGGAAATGGTCCCATAAATTCAATACCCCAAATCTCAAAGATTTTGATCGTAAAGATGGGGTTCAAAAGCATCATATTTCGTCAAGTGATTCTTTCCATCATTTGGCAGCGATCGCAAGTTTTACAAAACTCGAATGAGTCTTTGAATAGAGTGGGCCAGTAAAAGCCACATTGAAGTACTTTTTCAGAAGTTTTTGGAGGACCAAAATGTCCACCGCTTGCTTAATCGTGACAAAATGAAAGAACACATTTGATTTCGCAATCCGGGATGCAACGTCGAATGATTTGGTCGGAACAATATTTAAACAAGTATGGATCATCCCAATAGAAGTATTTGACTTGGGAAAGAAATTTATATTTATCTTGTTTCGACCAAAATGAAGGAGTTTCCTTAGTGACTAAATAGCTCATTATGTCGGCATACCAGGGACCGACAGAAACAGAAAGGAGTTGTTCATCGGTAAAGTTCTCATTGATCGATAAAGGGGATGGTGCGTTTGGGAGACGCGAAAGATCATCGGCGATGACATTGTCGGATCCTTTTTTATCTTTGATCATAAGGTCAAATTCTTGGAGTAAGAGGATCTAACAGAGCAAAAAGGTATCTATGAGCGGAGTGATCAGTGTAAACAGTAATGTGTGAGCCAATCAGATAAGGTCAAAAAATTTCGAGTGCAAAGACTACCGCTAGAAGCTCTTTTTCAATGGTCGTGTAATTGAGTTGAGAATCGTTAATAGTCATACTAGCATAGTAGATGACATGAAGAATTTTATTGATGCGTTGTCCTAAGACAACACCAATTGCAAAGTTAGAAGCATCCCACATTATTTCAAAAGGAAGATCCCAATTGGGTGAGCAAATGATGGGAGCGGAAATGAGTTCATTTTAAGACGTTCGAAAGCAGAAACACAATCACAATTGAAATCAAATGGAACGTCCTTTCCAAGAAGAGTCATTAGTGGTCGAGCAATTTTACTAAAGTCTTTCAAAAAACGTCGATAAAAGCCAGCGTATCCAAGGAATGAACGAATGTCTTTGACAGATTTGGGAATGGGTAGATTCGCAATTAGTCAACTTTGGCTTTATCTACCTCAACGCCTTTATTTGAAATAACATGCCCAAGGACAATGCCGTATTTGACCATAAAATGGCATTTTTCCCAATTTAACGTTAAGTGTTTGTCCTTTCATCGTCTAAGAAACAACTCAAGATGGTGTAAGCACTCGAAAAAAGAGTTTCCAAAGTTAGAAAAATCGTCCAAAAACACTTCAAGAAAGCGTTCGATCATATTAGAAAAGATGATGACCATGCATCTTTGAAACGTAGTAGGAGCATTGCAAAGGCAAAATGGCATACGTCGATATGCAAAAGTGCCAAAGGGACATGTGAAAGTCGTTTTCTCTTGATCTTTGGGAGCGATTGGAATTTGGTTATAACCGAAATAACCATCAAGAAAACAATAGAATTCATGGCCAGCTAAACGTTCAAGCATTTGGTCGATGAAAGGAAGAGGGAAATGGTCCTTACGTGTTGCAGCATTTAGTTTTCGGTAATCAATGCAAACACACCAACCGTTTGAGTACGAGTTGGAATGAGTTCGTTAGAGTCGTTCTTAATAACGATAAGTCCAGACCTTTTAGGCACGACATGAATTGTGCTAACCCATGAAAATGGAACATGATACTCAGTAGGTGGGTCTACTTGAGTAGAAGAAGAACTTGGATTGGAGTTTGATTCAATGTTCTGTTCAGATTCGTTTGTTGTTTTAGGAGATTCTAGAGGGATTTCCGGTAAATCGTTTGGATTAACGACTTGATTATCGATTTGTTTACTAGAACGCAAAGTTGTGATTGCATTCATTTGGGTTACGTCGCTATCTTGAACAACATGGGCTTGATTCGTGTTCGTGTTTTGATTTCTGGGATTTGGAACTGGCTGACTTGGGAATGTGCCTCGTTCATGGTCACTTACAGACGTGGCTAATTAACTCATTTGCATCTCAAGTTTAGCAATCGATTGACTCGTATTCTGCATGTACGAGGTTAATTAATTTTGCAAATTTTTGTTTGATCGGAGGCTTTGAGTAGTTGCTTTAGCCACTGTTTTCAGACTTTTTTCAAGAGAAGACAATCATTTATCGTCTTGGGAGCAAAAGATTGTTGCGGTTGATTTTGAGATGGACCCGCAAAATTTTGTTGAAACTGATTGGGTTGAAAGGGAGGATTCAAAGCATTATTCGAAAATGCTTGAAAATTAGGACGAACCAAATTTCTGTTAGGATTGTTTTGGTTCCACGCAAAGTTCGGATGATTTCTCCAGGATTGTACGTTGAGATAACAGATCATTTTTAACTTTATTGAAAGCGTTGAGTTGTTCTATCGAGTTAGGACACTGATCGGCTATGTGACTCGGATCGTTACATTTAACATATGGGTTGGGAAGCTTGGTTCATTTGGTTGGATGAGAAAACGTTATCGAATTTATTGATCATTACGTCAATCTTAGCTTCCAAAGCCAAAGATTATCCTATCTCAATCGTGAGTAAATCGATTTTTCATTAGAACATTCCCGTTGGGAAGATTTTTCGGCTAAGTTTTCAAGAAATTGCCAAGCATCGTCGTAATGTTGGGTGAAAAAATTGCCTTGGCACATCGATTCAAGCATGGTTCGTGAGCTATTTTGGCAAAGGGTCCATTTTTCAAAGTTATGGTTTGGACATTTTATCAAAATCTCTTTAAATCTTTCAAAATATTTTCCAAATGGTTCACCCCTGAATTGATGAAAATCAACAATTTTATTACGGATTTTAGTTATTTTTTCCAAGGGGTAGAATTTTTTTAAGAAAACTTCAATGAATTCTTTCCCCGTTTTAATTGAATTTGAGGGTAAGCTATACAACCATTTTTCAGCATATTCAGTAAGAGCAAATGAAATTAATCGAAGTTTTATTCCATCTTCAAAAAGTTGTTGGAGTTTAATTGTTGCGCAAACTTGTTCGAATTTTGTTAAGAAAATGTATGGGTCATCGTGTTCGAAGTTGCCAAATTTCAAAAGCGTCGAAATATGGTTTGGATGTATTTCAAAATGATTATTTTTAGGGCTAGGTAATGTGATACAAGAAGGAATAGAAACTCTATCGGGAAAGATTCTATCCATAAGAGTCCGAGGAGCATTTCCGTTTGCCATTTCAGGAGGATCGTTTGTTCGAGTTAAATGATTCATTGTTGCATCACAAGTCCAAGCGTTTATTGTTGGGTCATGAGTCCAAGTACTCATGCACTAGCGAGAAGATTAAGGGAAGAGAAAGAAGTTAGAATCGAGTTTAAGAGAAAGAAGCAAGGTTTAGAAAATGAAGTGAGAAATTGTTTGTTTTTTTAGGGAAAAATATTTACCAAAAAGGATTTATTTTCAAAAGAGATCTTTGATTTTTGTATTTTTTTGGATTTTCAAAAAAATTTCTTTTTTATATGTTTTTACTCTTTTTTGTTTTTTTGGAAAATATTATTTCTTTTTTTTTGAACTTTTGTTTTTCTAAAAAAAAACTAACTCAATTTTTTTTTTGGATTTTCAAAAGTAAAATACTTGTTTTTTTTGGATTTTTTTATTTTGATTGAAAGTTTTCAAAGGAAAAGATTTAAAACGATTTTTTTTTGAATTTTAAAAAAAAACCAAGTTAAGTCAAATTTACATTTTTTTTATTTTTGGATTTTGAAAATTCTTTTTTTTAAATATGCATGAACTAATACAACTAAATGAATGCAGGGACTTAATTACAAATTTTCTATCATTTGTAGCTCCTAACCCAAAATCGTATAATCACACTCTATCTTAATCCAACAAAATATTTCTTAGCCAGGTAATAGGCAGGAGTTATCGATGCACCACGAATCACCGTAATAATGCAACCGAAGGTTTGAGTACCTTTAATGAAATAATCACTATAATATTTATGAATCACCGTAATATTTAAAAAGTATTATTGCTCTACCGTAGCCTAGACACTGAGAAATAAAATTGTTCAAAGAAGACAACTTGTCAAGATACAATTAAGCCATAGGTGAGCTCGTGATACCCTTAAGTCAAAAGTCTAACCGTTATTATTAGTCAAAATTCTAAGATGAAATGCAATTTGTGGGCCAAGGAAGGGGTGATGAAATCCCCTACCTTATGTGGATTTGGGTGTTGCCCTTAGAAAATAAAAACAAGATGAGATGAATGCAAAACTGAAATTAAATGTGTATTAGCAATGCAACTATGAATGAGATTTGTTTTTGAATTTTTTTTTAAATGCAAGCAACCAACAATGCAATGCAAATAAAAACAAGTGATAAGAGCATGATATCAGAGCGTGCAGAATTATTAGCAATTTTTTTTAGCGGCGATTTTTTTCATCAAGCAAAGTAGGGCGGCTTTAGCAAGCACTTCTTTTCCTTGTGATTTTCTATTATTGCAACCTGAAATTTCGAACAAGATATATACAATTTTTTTAAGAGAGAAAAGAGAAAGAAAAGAGTTAAATAGAAATTAAAATTTTAACTAAACAGTCATATAAGAAGACTTAAAAGCAAAAGAGAATTAACACCAACAAGCTAAGCCCAATTTCCCAAGGTCAAACTTCAGCCCAAATGAAGAAAATGAAGAGAAACTAAAAAAAATTAAGCTTCAGCCCAAACGTTTCTAAAAGCCCAATACCCAAAACAATCAAAATAGCCAATGGCCTTCTCTCTTATTTTTAATAGAACGTGATTTATTTATTTTAACAAGAAAAATTAGGAAATACGGAAAAAAAATATAAAAAAGAAAAAGAAATCGCGATTCGATTTGTGATGTTCTAAGGTGGTCGAAGGTGGTCGCGAGGCGATTTGTATTGATTAATCACGATTGAGTGGTTGTTTAGCTGTTGCTAAATTGGGTTTCGAGTGATTTTGTTGAAGGATGAATTTAGGTGAAATTGGTTGGAATAGTGGATGCGGTTCGTGGTTTCAGGTCGGTAGTGAAGGGGATGGGGGCGTGGGTTCTGGTGGTTGTTTGGTTTGCTGGTCGTAGTGGAATTGTAGTGACACTACAAGAAAAAGTGGTTTTGACAGCATTAAAGGTCAGCGTTTCTGCCCTAACTGCTGACAAAAGTATTCTGAAAAATAAAAAATAGAATATTAAACGCTGTTTAAACTAAGCCATTCAATGCTGACATTTTTTCATTTCGCGGTTACTTTAGCCGCCTTCCTTTCTTTCTTTTCCTTTTACTTCTCATAAAATCCCAATTCCTTCCACGAATTATTTTAAACCTAATCAAAATACCAAATACACATGAAATCTCCCATGAAATTTCGTTCATCCTCTGATTTTGCTTGCAATATCCAATTCAGTCGACCCCTAATGCCTCTTGAATTTGTCCTTGGCAAACAGAAGTAAATGATCTAATTTTGAGTTCACTCAATAGTTAAGAGCAGCATCCACTAAAGAATTCTCTGATGATTCTCTTCAATAATCTGATTTGAGGTAATTTATGTTGAATATTGAAAGTTAATTTGTTAATTAGGTTGGAGAAAATGATATCAGAAAGGTGAATTTATCTAACAGCCTTAGCAGTTATTACATTTTTATAATCAGAGATAAGGGAAGCTTTTCGTAGCTGCTTCTCTTGAACCTCAAGTTTAATTGATATTCTAGTTAGTTGAAGTTTTACGTCATGTGAGTATAAATCCGTTAATCCAGATAAAACCAAGCTTCCTTGCTCTAATTTGGTAAATAAGGAAAGAAATTCACAATGTACTGACCATTTGATTTAAAAATGTTAAGCTTAGCAGTTTATATATGTTGGGTTGCTTATAAGGAAGTTTATTAATCTATTTCTTACCAAATCTACAAAAGGAGATCCTCAACCCTTCAACTACACATACATTCCTTCAATCGCTAACACTGCCTCACACTTTTTACTCCTTGAAATCAGAGCTCCAAAAGGGTATTAATTATTCTTTATTTATTTTACTTTCAGTTCATTTTACTTTTTCATGTAGCTTAGTAAAATCGAATATAAACAATCTATTGTCCTTTGTATGTATTCATTATTGTATTTGACATATATTTTCTAGAACAATTTGACTAATGTGTTTGCATATCAGTATAACTTGAGTTTTTTTCTGTTACTTCTTGTAATGGTTAGATTTTATGGTAGTTTCTTGCAATACCAACTAACAAGTTCAAATAAATTACCCTGCTTTTACTCCAAAATTTTACCCCGAGTGCAATAGTTAAAACTAATTTTCAGAAAGTGATCGAGTACGACTGTAGGTATGTGATATCATCTTTCTTTATTAACGACCCGCCCTTCTCTGCCCAGAAAGACGCATCATTATGAAGAAAGAAAGGGATAGAAGAAGAAAAGAAAAGAAGAAAGAACAACAACACATCAGAGATCTCACAACGGAACGAGAAATATATTATATCACATAAGATATTACATAGTATCATATACATCAGAGTATACAATTTATACAACACAGAATAGACAGTTATACACTTCTGTCTACTATACATCACAAGTACAACAATACAATACAGACTAATACAAACACAGCGGAAACTCTATATATCTACACGTTGAAGCCTCCTGCTCCACAGCTCCTCCAGTATTCGTCAAGACTAACCTGAATCCCCTTGACTACTCATACAAATTTGAGTACCCAAGAGTTTAATAAAACAGAAAATAAACACTTGGGTCGGACATGGGTCTGGTGTGAGTAAACGGTTAAATTGCTTAACTTTGAAAACCTTTGGAAACAAAAGTGTCACGTAAGACTCCCCACAAATAAACATGGGTAAGTTTTTACCTTACGCTAACTAAAACATTTGATAGGAAATCTGATTGTATTATAATAGGGTCTAGGGTTTTCAAGTAAATATGAAATAGCTGAAATTGTTACATTATTAAATTCCAGCATACTAGCCACAAAGTGGGTTATACAATCAAGTCCGTTGGCACTTATTGGATTTTGGATTTCCATACAATGGCAGGGCTACTGGGGTACCGCCCGTCACAGTACGTGGCCTAGATCACCGTACCGAGGAGTACGCCCGCTCCCCTGCAACACAAAGCCGGAACCATCCCTTACTGGATAATCCCGAATAAGACAACCCCGTAGTTGGCTGCAGTTCCAACTACCACTAAGCCGAAATATAGAAAGGGACCTCTAGACAGGGATCTATCTTGCTCTCAGTGGGCGCTACCCACGAAGCTTTGCTGCACCTCCCCTGTTTTAGCCATTCCCGGTTGATGAGGCTTGAGGTTACGATTACCTTTAATCAGAACATATCACTTAGAATGCTCATCGTCCGCCTGACGATGTGCTGAAAGCATTCAATCCATACAAGTTCGTTCCGGGTTCGAACGAAACCGAAGGCATTATCTCGTTACACTCGTTTTGGAATCACCCTCAGAGTTAACGACAATAACCCTTGCACTCTAAATCTTCATCTTCACTTGATTCACGACCTATCGTTAATTTGGATCGATGTGGTATTCGGGTCTCCAGACCTGGAATACCGGTATACGGAAACCCGATCCCGGTCTCATCGAAATCCAAAACGTATCTTTTAAGGCCAAGTTGTTTAAAGGTTTAAACAATTTAACTTATCTATACAGATAGATAATTCACAAGTCACAATTGATAATCACATTATCATTTAAACAGATGATTCATAACCAAATAGGTAATCCATATCAACATCACAATAGTTAATCTATATTACCATCATAATGCAACCAAGCATTCATACCACATATCATCTTATCTCATTACTGAGATTACATCCATTCAAGACAAATCAATGTCATCCATTCTTATATAAGCAATGATTTACTTAATCATAACATAATTAATTTAAAATGAATTAAATTAACTATCTCTATCTTTAATTAATTTAAAGTGAATTAAATTAATTACTTCATCTCTTAATTAATTTAAAGTAAATTAAATTAATTACTTCATTATAAATCTTACTTATATAATCATTAATTAATTACAAATAAATTAATTAATCTTTCTCTAATTATCCACTTTAATTAATCACCTTGATTAATCATTCTTTAATTACATTTAAGTAATTATCTTAATTAATTTCACAAATTAATTATCCTTAACCAAATACAGTAATTAACCTTTAATTACTTCATTAATTAATTAATTATAATTAATTACTTTAATCCTTAATTAATTACAATTAATCACTTATCATTTGATTTTTTCCTTTATACTGCTTTTTCAAAATTTGTATTGTATAAGGTGATAATGTTGGTAATTTTGGTATTTACTAATTTTTTTCAGATTTCATTGTTGCTGTTTACTCTTGGTATAATTTGGGAAAAGGTGAAATTTTCATTTAAACAATTTTTCAAAATTTTGTGTACTTTTAGTTCAATTCTGAACTATTTGCAAGTTTAATTTCATAAAATCTATGGTTTTCACTTTTCACAACATCCAATATGATTGTCCACATCCACCAGTCACACTCAAGATATATCAAAGAAAGCATATTGAGAAATAATTCAATTTCATGAAATTAAAATAGGCATGCGTGTGTGACTAAATCTGTTCCAATTTATGCTGCATAGATTTTATGTCATATGCACCATGCCATATGTCCCTAAACAATCTCATTCTATTATACATATTCTAACTAATTTGTTAAATCAAAAGGATATACAGTTATGGTTGCTTTAGAACACGAGGCACATGCAATTTGAGGATGAATCTCATGTGCACTTTGTACTTTTACAATTGGGTATATAATATATGAATGAGAGATAAAAGAAATATAAAAGCAAAATTTTGATAACATCAATGTTTGTATAAGGTTCCAATTAGAAAATACCTTTCACACTTCTTAGAAGAAAGAATTCATTCTCGAAGATTGCTTTCATTACCTACAAATGCCATAAACATATAAACCGAGAATGTGTCTTGACACATGGAGAGGGAAACTTTTGAATATTTGCCACGTTAAATTCATTTTTCATATTATCACTAATTTTCCATAAAGTGCTCCTTAGGCAATATACCTATGCTTCACCCGGTCTTATGTGCATATCAACTAATACCATTTCTTCCTTTTTTGTCATATCATACAAAAGCAACATTTTCAGAAGCGAATAGTTAAGTATGAAAAAGCTTTCATCATGAAAATGTCTAAGAGGAATCACACTAATTCATGCATATCCTGATCAATGGTATGTTTAGGTGACACTACAAGAAAACAAGTCAGTAACATCAATTATTATCAGTGTTTCTAAGCGGAGTGCTGTTTGAAATAAATAAGAAGAGAATAATAATTAAACATTATGTTTTATTCTATGGTAAATGTTTATCAGTGTTTCAAAATGATGTCTACCTGTAATTGTCAATTTTAATACAATATTTTATGAGTTTTATCATGTATTCATTTGAGTTATTAGTTAAAGTGTACATGAAAATGTACTAGATCCTAAAAACTAAATTGGAGTCCTTACTTTTTCTTTTTCATTGAAGCATTCCTATAAAGCTTATTATATGAGATGCAATGCATTCATAGAGTGCCATATGAATCATACGAATGGTTTAGTTTTCATGTTATGTGTGTGTAGATGTTGCTTTAATAGCTCAATTTTATGTTGTTTTAATGCCTAGGTTTTACTTGGACGTATCAATTCCATAACAGATGGATACATGATGAGATGAACTACTTTTTAGGATATCTATAACAGGTTCTTATCCTCATACCCTTTGGTTGTGTTTGATGTTTTTTCCTTCTTTCTCTCTCTTTACTTTGTTCCATAAATATAAAAAAGTAATTTTTTAGTCAAACTTACATATGGTAAAAGATGATCTTATATTTGAATTTTTTGTTATAAAGCAGAAAATACTATATGGTATTAACTCTATTTTTCATTTTCTATAACAGTTGTCTTTACCTTGCACTGGCATAGTCTATTTCAGTTTGGTATTGTTTGCTTATTGTTATTTGCATTTGTGACTGAAACAAAAATGGTTAAATGTTTGTTTTGTTGGAGTCTGAAAGCAAAATTTAAAACCCAACAAAGAATAATGAACAATTGAAACTAAGTTAGAGTTCCCTCAAACAAGGTTAAATAAGTATTGACTGCACATAGGTATTAGCATGTAGTTTTTCAGTTATTGAACTAATATTCATTCTAGTTATTGAACCAATAAGTATCTCCACCTAATCACTGTCAGCTTCAGCACATGGAGCTAACACATTAACCTCACTTGATTAGGTAGTGGTTATAGAAGCCATCACATATTACTATGAGTTTCAAGTTGTTACTTAAAATGTACAGACTCCAATTTGATTTGAATATGTGAATATTATTTCCCACGTAAATGACAACCATATTGTCACAACACGGTATTTATTGTTTAGCATTCGGTGGATGAGACGTATTGGTCGCCAAGAGTTGTTAGTTCAATGCGCATTACGGTGTACTATTGTTCAAGGGAATTAATTTACTCTGGTTGGAACGTGTAGGTGGTAGACACCAGAGTGACACACTACAAATACAAATTATGAATGCACAGCTCTGTGAATACTAACAGTTTCCATAAGTTTTATACATCTTCTGTTCCATCCCTTTTCAATTTGTACTAACTTATTTAGTTTGCTTTTTCTGCTCTCCTCATTAATGCCTAGCTAGGCAATGCGTTGTCCACACTTACATTTAGCCTGTGCTACTTCACTTTTGAATACCATCCACAGTATTATGTTCTTTTACATTAATATCGATCATCATTCTGCTATATTCATATAATTATTATTTGGTTATTCATAAGTATCATGTTCAAATAGAGTTTTAATATTTTATTATCGCTTCAGTTGCTTTGATTTCTAATTTAGGTTGGATCGGTGCATCAACATAACTACTTACTGTTTATTTGTAACCAAGTGGGGGCAATAAGGTGATGGAATGTTGGGTTATGGTATCAGATTCAGGTACGTTGCACAACTTGCTGGCCCGCTTGATCCAAGTTGCCGAGTGGCTGGTTTCACAGAGCAGCGAAAACTCCTTTCTCTCAACGGTGGATGGATAACAGACAGCTGTGCTCTGTACCCATCCTCGATCCGGTAACACTTCTACAACAAACCATCACTTTTTCTTTCCCTTTTTCGTTATACTTTTCTCATTAAATTAGTTTTAACTCCCTCTTATTTAACTACGATTTGTAGCTGGTTGTTAGTACTTGGAATTGTGCCTGACCAAGTTTTAGTTTATAATAGTAATTCTTTAGTTGTACAAACATTGGAGATACTGCTATTTTCATAAAAAAAAGTAAGAAGAAATTTATCCCATTATATATGATATTGCTCATGGTTTCAAATTGGAGATTAATAAATTTCTTGATGGTATTACCATATGGGAATCTATTTGTTATGGTGGACAATATTACAGTCTATAGTAAGGGGAAAATAGTTTAGAAATAGGGTCTCAATATATGTTTTACCCCAATTCAATATTGAAACTGAAGTGCGTTATCTTAAATGAAGTCAACTCAGGGCTCAAACTTAGTGCACCGGGTATTTTCTTATATCTACTGTAGGAAAATTTGTTCATTTTTAGTTTTTAGCCATATTCATTTTGGTGTGTCTGACGTGAAGAAAATGCTTCTAATCAATGTTGGATATTAATATAACTTGCAACTAATTCTTAAATGCTAATATACCAAGGTCGGCTAATTTACTTAATTGAACTTTCTATGAATATTGCTTGAATAAGGTCTACTGCACTCAAGAATTCGAGTTAATGAGTTGTGTATATGACTGTTTTTGCGCAATGTCAATCCCCACTGAAAAATCGTAAGATTATCGGAAGAGTTAAAAGAATGAATGACCATGAGTCCATTACTCTTTAGGAGTGTTCGTCCTTCATAGGCTTAGATATATATTATAATTCCGAGATATCCCTTGCATGTCTAATTGACAATTATTAACTTTTAGTTAACTTATGATGTCAATTACTTTTCTGATTATCATATTCATGGTAGGTTGAGTTCACTGCAACTCTCGGAAGAAAAAAGGAGCTCCCAGATGGAAGCCATATATTTTGATGCGGTAATCTAAACCTAATCTTTTCTGAACGATTAAATATATCTTAGTATGTTCATTTGTGTACTTGCAACTTGCAAGTAATAGACTATTCATAAACAAAGGCCTCAACACCCTTCTTTAACCCACAATAAACATGCATGTACACATATTTTACCGCCTACCACCAAACGTTGACATTTTAACTTCGGCTGTGGAGTGCTTTACTTTTCCTCTGCCTATTTTAGTTGACATCAGCTTCAGCTATGTATCCTGTTGTGTAGAGAGTTTTTTTAGTACCTATTTATTTGGCACTAGGTTTATAGAGGTTTTTGGTTCTGACCTCAAGCGTATTTTCCCACCTCCTCTTTATTTTGCCATGTACATGCAAATTATATTGGTTTGAGTCCTGTTGCTCTAAGGATCCACCTAAGGAGGAATAGTAAGATTTAACTCAACTTGATGCATTGACAGTATTAAACTGTTAATTAAAACATTGGCGTAAACTTTGTGTAAAATGCTCATTATCATATCAAAAAGAAACAGGGGAGTAGTCAATTGGGTATAGAGTTTGACGAAAATATTTTATGTGAATTCAAACTCTTATACGATTGTGGGAAATATTTAAGAATGAAACACGAGTGATGATAGGGTAGCATAATCTTTTTGGAAATAAGTTATACGATTAAGGACAAAGTAAAGTTTTTCATTATTGACAAAATAACAAATATATGCAAAGTGTTTGTGTGTTATTTTAGCCTTATACAAAAATATTTAAAGGGATGCGCTCCTGAAGGAGCAACAATTGCTCGAAAAGGATCATCTAACAAATACACATCGGAATCACTGTAAATTGCTCTTGCTAATTGGATCCTTCATACTTATCCTCCACTAAAATAGACTAAGTTTTACGAAAATTAACCGAGTTTATAAAATGTAACTAAATTTTATAAAAATTAATCAAGTTAATTAAATTTTAAAAAAATTAGTTAAGTTAATTAAATTTTAAAAAATTAACTATAACTAAGTTTATAAAAATTAACCAAGTCTAATAAAAATTAACTAAGTTTATAAAAATTAACTAAGTCTTATAAAAGTTAACTAATTTAACTAAGTTCTGCAAAAATTTAACTAAGTTAACTAAGTTTGATAAAAACTAATCAAGCTCAAAAACAAAGTAACTAATTTAATTATGTTTTATGAAAATCAACAAGGTTTTATAAAAGTTGACTAAGTTGTATAAAAATTTAAATTAGTTAACTGAGTTTATAAAAGTTAACCATGGCTATTAAAATTAACTAATTTTATAAAAATTAACCAAGTTAACTAAGTTTATAAAAATTAAATAAAATTTAGAAATTAAAATTAACTTAGTTTATAAAAATAATCTAAGCCAACTATTTTTATTTTTGAAAATTAACCATGTTTTATGAAAATTTACTAAGCATCTACATATGTTATATTTCTACCATTGATTTGCAAATTCTAAAAGCATCTAATGTTTTTTACATACAAGTGGGAAAAGTACTAGTTTTAGATTAATTTTTACATTCAAGTGGGAAAAGTACTAGCTTTAGATTAATTTTTACATTCAAGTGGGAAACATACTAGCTTTAGATTAATTTTTACATGCAAGTGGGAAATATGGTTGCACACTGTCATCCTCCTCCAGTGCCTTGCACCGCAACTTGTATAGCAATCTGCTACCTATGTAAACACACTCCCCTAAACTCCAGTCCACATAATACCTTGTAGCATTGGTTCGTCGATATGAGCATTCTTACTCTAAACATGCTCAGCTCTTCAGTTCTCCTTTCGAAATGCATTTAATGTTACCATTGTTTCAACACTTTTGTATCAGATAGTTCGTTTGGTTTCAGCACTTCCTTTGTTCCATACTGAATTTCATGTTACTGTTGTATTAATTGTATTTTTGATTTATTTTGCTAACTTTTGAACTTTTACTCTATAGGTAGGTGGATATCTTACATGCGGCAACAAGTTATGGATTCGAAGTAATTTTTGATGCCAGAACTATATTTTGGTTAGTATACTTGTATGTATTACTTGATTATACTGGTTGCTTGATAACTTGGTCTACTGTGTTATTTTTGTTTATGGATATTATTGAAACTTGATTTATAGATGTTTTTTGTATATTAATATTGTTTTAGCTAGTTTATTTAACAGATTATTATTCATTAGAACATGTTATATATACTGGTTGCTTGATTATACTCAAAATGTAGTTCTAGAATATGCAAATATAATGGAATGTTAATGCTGTAAAAGTCATATAAATAGAAGATAACATCTATTTTAATGCTGTCAATGAAGAAACAACAGCGTTTTATTCGTGTTGTAATTATCATTAAATAGTGAGTAACAGCGTTTATTAAACGCTGTTGTAAACTGTAGTAAAACATCATCCCAACTGTAAAAACATAACACAGCACGCATTAAACGCTGTAATAAAAATATTAACAGCCTAAATAAAACGCTATCAAAAGAATAATTTTCACAGCGTTTAAAATTAAGTTGTTGTAAGTTCTCTTTATACGATAGCTTGTTGTTATACAGCGTTTGTTCTAACGCTGTTGTGTCATATAACAGCGTTTAATAAACGCTGTGATATCAAATTTTTTACAGCGTTTTCTATTTTGCTGTTAAAACTTTTGCATCTACGACAGCATGTCGTTATACAGCGTTTATAATAACGCTGTTGTATCATATAACAGCGTTTTTGAAACGCTGTCAAAAGTTGTTTCTGGTGTAGTGTGATGGGATGTTGTAGGTTGGGAATTGGAATTTCCTAGTTCGGCAGTTGTTCTGGTTGTGGTCACGGTGGAGATGGTTCGCACTAGTTCTGGTTGGTTGCGTGAGGCAGTGGTTCAGTGGTGCACAGGTGGCAAGGCAGGGTGGTGATTTGCACAGAAATGCACTGGAAATGTCCAGAAGCAGCAGCAGGGAGGGTGTGCACTATTGAGAAGGGGATGTGAATAGAAAAGTATTGATGGAAATGTGGGCAAATGAAGGAAATGGTGGAAGTAATTGTAAGGGCAGATGATGGTGGATGTGTATGCACTGTGGGACTGTTGCAAGCTTGGTGAACTGGAAAGAGGACTTGTATGATTGTGGTGAATGATGATGAAGCAGGGGAAAGCTGTTTAAGTTGAAGTAGAAAGCAGTAAGTATATTTTGGGTACTTGTAATATCCCCCTGCTTGGAGGCCCAAAACTAACGGCTATGGATGCTACAGTCATCTATAGTTATTAATCCTAGACGACCATATACGGCGGTGTTAGATTCATTGCTATACAGAAACACATGAATATGGAAAAAAAATTAAACTTCAAACAACATCACATTCCATATCAAAACATTTCCAATTCATTACATAATCCCATGTTCGCAAACCACGTTCAAAGAAAATAAATTTCTTACAACATACGCCCAGAGTGACATATGAAGATGTCCCTTGGGATGATTAGAGTATATATAGGAAATATAGCAACTTTGCCATTACTATCAACACAGCGTAATCTAAAGAAAGAGAACTCTAAATAGCTATCATGACTTATGCACGTCTTCGAAAGTTTATTTGTCTTTGAGGTACCTGAAAACCTCAACTCTCAAACTACTCAAAATCAATTGAGTACCTGGGAGTTTAAGGGGAAAACATAAACTTCGAGTCAAACATAAAGCCAGGAATGAATAATAATCTGCCATTTCAATCATTTAGATATCTATTAAAACCATGCCGCTAAGCGAAACGGGTTTTCCCTCACTACTATCTCAAAATCTTTACAAAACCATATACTGTGCTCCTGCATCCACAATGGTTAAAACAATTCAAAATAGTATAATATGATTATATGCAAAACAATTGAGTTAATTCTGGATTACCAATCCCCATTCAATTTAGACTATCCGTCTCAGTTATAGTTTCTAGGATTACTATTAAACTATTAGTTTTCATGGGCTGACTAATAACCAATTAAACATTTAAGGACTCCTTGTCCAATTACATAGTTTTCAAGGGATCACTTTGAACCTATTGGTAACTCCAATATTACTTTTATCCTAGTTTTCATGGGTTGACTAGGAACCTATTGGTAGCCCCAATATCCTTTCTTCTTTCCCTTGTTTTCATGGGTTGACTAGGAACCTATTGACATTTGTCACTATTTCATCCGAATATAGTTTTCTGGGCCAACTACAAACCTACTGGTCCTGCCGGTATCCAATCATAGTTTTAATGGGCTTACTATAAACCTATCTATCTGACATCTTCCTTTACACATAGTTTTCATGGGCTAACTATGAATCTGTCTATCTGACATCTTCTCTTATACATAGTTTTCATGAGCTAACTATGAACCTATTGGCCCCTGCCAATATCATATAGTTTTCTTGGACTTACTGTGAACCTATTAGCCTCTGCCAATATCTTTCATTTATATTTTGACATCCTATATTCTGGTCTTCCTGACCTCCTGGATGCAATTCTAATCATTCAGGAGTTTGTTCAATTTATATTAACTACTGGGTTAACCTAACTGGTTCTCCTACCCATTATCCCCAAAATGCAGTTATAGGTCCATTATATAGTGAATATATTCATATTAGAAGAAGCAATATAAAACATAGCAATACCACTCCTGTGGGTTTAAAATAAAACATGGTTAATCCCCTTAACCTATATCTTTATCAAAGATAACTTCTTCTTAAAACCATTATAAAAGCTCCTTTAACATTGCCATGAGATTTTCCTTTAAAAATAGAGTTTGGGTCATAAAACCTTTCGATACCTTCGAAACCTAGCTTTTGACTTCATAGGATAACCTCCTTCGAAAGCTCTTAAAAACATTAGCCTCTTGCCTTATAATACTTTAAATCCTACCTTTCGAAACCTTTCGAATATATTAAAGTATTAATATTTAACGTTTAGAAGCTTAGCTTCGAAACCAGTTGAAAGTACCCCTTTCGGCATTATTGGAAGTAACCTTCCGAAATCATTGAAAGTACCCCTTTCGAAAGCATTGGGTTTATACTTAAAACATAGTTTGGGTCAAATTGAATATAGTCGAAAATGTCTGTTTCGAAAACATCTTTATCATTTATAAAACATTGGGGAACCATGATGGCATCGGCACCATCTCTTTCGAAAGCATAAAACATCTGGGTAAAACATAAAAAGGTTAGTGTCGAAACCCCTTCCAAAACCATCACCTTTGAAACCACTAACCCCTTTCGAAAGCTTTAGGAAGTGCTTAAACTTTATAAAACAAAGTACCTTCCAATAGCATTGATATCTTCAACCCCATCAAAAGGCTATAAAATGGCAGTAGGGTATTGACTAGGTCGGAACACCATCTTTCAAAACATTCTGTTATAAGTAAGGAACCCAGTCGAAAGTAATTATAAGTTAGTGGAAACCGCTTTTGAAACCCTTTAAATATGCTTTTGAAACCTTATGCTTCGACCCAGTCGAAGGCTTAATACAAAACAAAGGCAGGCGCTTTTCTTTTAAAAACAAACCAAGGTTTCAACCCATTCGGAAGCTATGCTTTCGACACCATACCTTCCGCCTATTTCCAATCCACTGCATACCATCATAGTGATACCTTGTGTATTAGTTTCGGTATAGTTGGTTTCGACAAGGATGAAGGCTTAAGCTACTGTGTCGAAAGGCACTTTCCTAAGTAGGCGGAATCACATTTCTGAGCAATACCAGGTTTAATTCTTCTTTAAGTAAACTTTTCTCTAACTAACCTGCCACGTTTGAACTTCAGATTGGTTGCCTTAACCTTTTCAAATTCTTTTTTTAAATAACTACCGCCAATCCAGATCTAAACAATGGTTAAGTTAATCAAACTAGCCCTTTCAATTTTTTGCAAAGAAGTCCCTCTTCTAAAATAATTTATTTTGCATAGCAAATCACTTTGGAAAAATCCCAAAAAATTCTAGAAATTCACTTTAATTATGTTATCTAACATATCGAAATTCCAGACCCAAATTCTTAATATATTTTCCAAAATAAATTATAAACTCGAATAACCATATTTTCCTTTGAAAATTCATAATAATCTTTCCATAGCTTGGAAAATTCTCAAAATTGAAACCCAACTCTAAAACCATGTTTCTCATAACATAAAATTCTGGCATGGCATTTAACCATTACTAATCTCGGTTTTGATCTAAAACCGTATAAAACCCCTCTTTAAACAACCTTGTTTAAATCAAATAAATCATGAATCAAGCGTATCATCATCCAATATATCATAAAAATGAATTTATCCCTTAAATCCAAAAATATATGATTTAAAACCAAAATAGAGATGGAATTATTATTCACCTTGCTCTTGATAAGGAGATTGGATTGTGATTGATTTTCCCCTAAGCTTGAATACCTAGCTTTAAATTGAATATTCTCTTCCTCTTAATGGCCGGCCTTTCTCTATAATTTTGTTTGCATTTTAAAATGACATGAATGGGAAGTAAGAAGGTGGGAATTAAATATATATAAGGGTGGATACTAGGGGCGGATTCCCAATATACCCTTATGTGACTTAATTAAACAAAACCCGTTCTTAAGCCCATTTGTTAGTTCATTAGGCATGGTCTTAATTATTTATTTCAAATCTCAATCCCCTTATAACTTACATTTACATTATTCTATTTAATTTATCTAATTAAATCTCCTGAATAATGTTATAAAAAATTAGGGGTGTTACATGCTCCCCTCCTTAAATAATTTCATCCTCGAAATTCAGTAAGGATTAAATATCAAACATAGCAGTCATCTGTAACGACTCCTAATAACCATACTAGTCTACCTTACTAGGAAATATCTTTATAAATCTAATATAGACATACCCTCAAAGCAGATCAGGATAAGTATCTCGAATCCTATCCTCTGTTTCCCAAGTACAGTCTTTCTCGTGGTCGCTCCACTGAACTTTCACTAACTTGACTGTCTTGTTCCTCAATCTTTTCTCATCTCTCGCTACAACCCGAACTGGTTGTCTTACAAAAGTCAAATAAGGCTCTACTACCAAGTCCTCCAACTCTGTCTGAGGAATGATGGCCTCTGGATCATGCACATACTTGCAAAGATAAGACACATGAAACACATTATGGATACCTGCCATATTGCTCGGTAACTCAACTCTGTATGCAAGCTTTCCAATCCTCTTTATAATCTGGAATGGACCAACATATCTTGGGGCCAACTTTCCTGACTTACCAAACCGTACCACACCCTTCATCGGTGATACCTTAATGAAAACCTTGTCTCCTACTGAGAAATCCAGGTCTTTACGCCTCTTATCTGCGTAATTCTTTTGTTTGGATTGAGCTTCCTTCATCTATTCTCGGAATAGCTCAATCTTCTCTGACGCCTCCCTTACCAAATCTGGACCTAAGACCAATCTATCTTCAGTCTCCAACCAACAAGCAGGGGATTTGCATGGCCTTCCATATAAAGCTTCAAACGGCGCCATTCCTATAGTAGTCTGATAACTATTATTATAGAAAAACTCAATCAAATTCAGATGATCCTCTCAAGATCCACTAAAGTCCAATACACAAGCTCTCAACAAATCCTCGAGCACCTTATTGACTCTCTCTGTCTGTCCATCCGTCTGTGGGTGATATGCGGTACTCATCTTGAGCTTAGTGCCAAACACATCCTGTAGACTCTTTCAGAATTCACTAGTGAATAAAGAATCTCTCTTGCTGACTATGATACTAGGAACTCCATGAAGTCTAACTAGTTCTTCATGAACAACTTCGCCAAAACTGGTGCTGTCCTGGTCGAATTTACTGGAATGAAATGGGCACTCTTGGTCAACCTATCCACAATAACCCATATACTTTCATTTCCTCTACTTGACCTTGGCAACTCATCAATAAAATACATGGATATCGAATCCTATTTCCAAACTGGAATATCTAGAGGTTGAAGTAACCCACTCGGCTTCTGATGTTCGGCTTTCACTTGTTGACAGTTTACACGCTACCTAACCATGAGCCAACATCCCACTTCATGCCTTCCCAATAGAAGCTCCTCTTCATATCTTGATGCATCTTGGTCCCTCCAAGATGAATCTTAAACTTGGATCGATGACATTCCTCAAGAACTTTTTTTCTCAAGTTCTCAACATCTGGAACACATAACCATCCCTTCTTTCTCAACCATTCTCTTTGGTCAAGATAAAAATCTTTCAAATCATCGACCTCAGTTCCAACCTCAAGCTTTATGATCCTCTCAACTAATAATGGATCCTCCCTCTACTTAGAAGCAATTCTCTCGATCAACACTGGTCGAACTTCTAAACAGGACATCATGGCAGTACTCTAACTAGAACTAGCTGTCGATCTTAACTGCACATCACAACTGGCTAAAGCTTCTAGATCTTTCCATTCTGCCAACATAGCTAACTCAATATTCTGATGTCTTCTGCTGAGAGCATCTGCTACTTTATTTCCCTTCCCTGGGTTATACTCTATACCAAAATCATAAGTAGCCAAAAATTCCAGCCACCTCTACTGTCGCATATTCAATTCTTTATGAGAGAATAGATATCTTAAAGACTTGTGATCGGTATGTAACTCAAATCTCTCCTCAAAAGATAATGCTTCCAAATCTTCAAGGCAAAAATTACCACTACCAACTCCAAATCATGAGTAGGATATCTTACTTCATGCGCTCTAAGCTGCCTAGATGCGTAAGCAATAACTTTGCCCTTCTACATCAACACTACTCCCAATCCAGTCCCACACGCATCAATGTATACTACCAACCCTTAGTTACCATCTAGAACTACTAATACTGTAGCATTGGTCAACAAATGCATTAACTTAAGGAATGCTTCCTCACATTTGTCGGACCAAACAAACTTCACTTCCTTCATGGTACGCTTAGTCAAAGGCGCTCCTATCCACGAGAAATCCTTGATGAATCTCCGGTAACAGCCAGCAAGTCCAAGAAAGCTTCTGATCTCGATTGCTATCGTTGGTCTCTTCCAATTGTTCATAGCTTCGATCTTATCTGGATTGACTAAAAATCCCTTCTCTGAAACCACATGACCAAGAAACTTAACCTCTTCATTCCAAAAATGACACTTGGAAAATTTTGCATTTTGCTGATTCTGCCTCAGCGTCTCTAACACAACTCTAAGATGATCTTCATGCTATCTCTCATCCTTAGAGTATGCCAAAATTTCATCTATGAACACCAACATGAATCTATCCAAATACTCATGGAAGACTCGATTCATCAAACCCACAAAAAAAGCAGGTGCATTCGTCAGTCCGAATGGCAATACTAACCACTCAAACGAACCATATTTAGTCTGAAATGCAGTCAAAGGAATACTATCCTCTGCCACTCTTAACTGATGGAACCCTTTTGCCAAATCCAACTGGGAAAACACTCTAGCTTCACTCAACTGATCAAACAGATCATCCATTCTCGGCAAAGGATACTTATTCTTTATCGTCCTCTCGTTCAGCTTATGATAGTCAATACACATCCTCAACGACCCATCTGGTTTCTTCACAAATACCGTGGCCGCTCCGTAAGGTGAATTGCATGGTCTGATATAATTCCTTTCTTCTAGCTCCACTATTTACATCTTCAGTTCCTTCATCTCTGTCGATGTCATCCTGCTAGGTGGTCTATTCACAAGTTCAGCTCTTGGCACAAGATCTATCCGAAACCCAACAGCTCATTTCGGTGGTAGTCCTGTGACTGGCTCAAATACATCTGCAAACTCTCTTGCAATCCGAACCCGACTTAACTCTTCACCCACTTCCATTGCACTTAACAAAGCACAACTACTCTGGTCATAATTCTCTATTGAGAATATAATTCGGTTATGACTATCTGGGTGTCTTAAAGATATCTCCCCATCCTGGCAGAATATCCTGGCCTCATACCTCCTCAACCAATCCATACCCAACATGATTCCGAAATCTACGAAATCGTACACATACAAACTGCATGCAAACTTATGACCTAAAAAATCAAGTTCTAACTAGTCACATCTTATCTTTAGAGTTGCATACCCTCCTATTGGATTCACAACCCTTAAGGAAGTAACAAGGTATGTGGGCTCTAAGCATAACCTATCAACCAAACACTGGGATATAAATGAATGTGATGCACCGATATCAAAAAGTATCCTAACTGGTATACTCTGAATTAAAAACGTACCTTCCATCACAGTTTTTCCTTTATCAGCTGCAGTAAGCTTAGTTGATGTTCCAACAGCAAAAATATTTCCCTTGTCCGCCCTATTTGGCTCTGGAAACTGGTTCTTGTAGTGCTCCACTTGATCACAGTTAAAGCACTTTACATTCTTCTTGTCTGCAGCCTTCTTTCATTTGCCTGACCGACACTCATTAGCATAATGACCCTTCTTGTCACATTTGTAGCAAAACAAATCAGCCTTTGCCTTCTTGGCAGCATCCCCTTTCTGGGCTCCCTTCTTCTTAAAGAATTTCCTCTTCTTTCCCTGAGGACCCTGGGATTCAACTGGATTCTCTCTAGCTGAAATAGCAAGCATCTCTTCATGGAGAATGGCCATCTCCACAACCACATTTGAAGGATCTCGGATATGGGTCATAGTCATCCTAGCAAGCTCAGGTCTTAATCCTTGAATTAACCTTTCATTTGTTCTGACATCAGTGTCTACCAAAGCATATTCATATCGTGATAGCTCATCAAACTTAGCAGCATACTCGACCACTGACATCTCTCCTTTAACCATATCCATAAACTTTTTCATCAACGCAGACTTAGCAACTTCAGACAAAAACCTCTACTCAAACTTTCTCCTAAAATCAGCCCATGTCAGCTCTTACTTCGGTACCCCGGTGGTAACACTATTCCACCAGTGAAGCGCTGCCCCTTGCAACTATCCAGAGGCAAGCCTTCTCTTTTGCCCATCATCCAAGCCTAGATCAGTACAGATCCTTTCACAACTCAACAGCCAATTCTCACCTTCAACATCATCCTCTGTTCCAACAAACGGCTTTCCACTCAAACTGGTGTAGTCTCTGCTTAGCTTAGCATAGTTGTTCCCAATTGAAGCCACATGATTAGCTCCTCTAAGATTACCGGCAATTGTAGCTTGCAAAAGATTGGTCAACAACTGATATACCAACCCCGCATCTACTGGCTGATTTCCAGTACCTACATTGGCTTCATCATTTGGATTAGCATTAACCTGTCGACCTTGATTCCTCCTGGTATTAGATCGAGCATTTCCGTTGGTTGTGGTGCTACCCCCACCTAGATTTCCTCCTCTGTTTCCGGCTTCCATATCTTCTTTCTCGTAAATCTGCATACGAGCCTTAGTAAGATATAGAAGAATGGTCTAAGAGAGAGGGGAATACGTACTTATATATCTATATATCAAATAAAAGTATGTTACTATAACGTTAACTCAAATCTCGATCATATTTTCAAATTCATTGGATGATGTTTAAAAATATTTTAGCTTTAACTTTCTTTTAAAGTTTAATAAACCTATGCTTTAATACCAACTTGTAACATCTCCCTACTTGGAGGCCCAAAACTAACGGCTACGGATGTTGCAGTCATCCACAGTTATTAATCCTCGACGACCATATACGGCGGTGTTAGATTCATTGCTACACAGAAACACATGAATATGGAAAAAAATTAAATTTCAAACAACATCACATTCCATATCAAAACATTTCCAATTCATTACATAATCCCATGTTCGCAAACCACGTTCAAATAAAATATGTTTATTACAACATTCGCCTAGAGCGACATATGAAGATGCCCTCTGGGATGATCAAAGTATATATAGGCAATATAACAACTTTGCCATTACAATCAACACAGCTGAATCAAAAGAAAGAGAACTCTAAATATCTATCATGCCACCTGAACGTCTTCGAAAGTTTATTCGCCATTGAGGTACTTGAAAACCTCAACTCTCAAACTACTCAAAATCAATAGAGTACCCGAGAGTTTAAGGGAAAAACATAAACTTCGAGTCAGACATAAAGTCTGGTATGAATAATAATCTACCATCTCAATCATTTAGATATCTAGTGAAACTATGCCGCTAAGCGAAACGGGTTTTCCCTCACTACTATCTCAAAATCTTTACAAAACCATATACTGTGCTCCTGCATCCACAATGGTTAAAACAATTCAAAATAGAATAATATGATGATATGCAAAACAATTGAGTTAATTCTGGATTACCTATCCCCATTCAATTTAGACTATCCGTCTCAGTTATAGTTTCTAGGATTACTATTAAACTATTAGTTTTCATGGGCTGACTAATAACCAATTAAACATTTAAGGACTCCTTGTCCAATTACATAGTTTTCATGGGATCACTTTGAACCTATTGGTAACTCCAATATTACTTTTATCCTAGTTTTCATGGGTTGACTAGGAACCTATTGGTAACCCCAATATCCTTTCTTCTTTCCCAAGTTCTAGTTTGTAAGTGGGCTGAAAGCTTCGGATCCATCAGTTCGCCACCATCAAATCGTATCCATTTGCCCTTCATATCCCTCGCCTTTGTATCCCACGTTGTTTGTATCCATCATAATCCATTGCCTCATGTCCATCACTTCGTATCCATAAATCCACCCCCTGTTCGTATCGATCCCTGATCGCCTTTTTTCGTATCCATCCCTGGTTGCGTCCTTCGTATCTATCAATAAGTGATCGATACAAAATGCCCATCCAAGTCCCTGAAACCGTTGCTTCATTCTTCACATTGATCCCAGTCTTGATCGATACGAAGTGCTTTGACATACTCCGCCATCGAATCGATGTGTGCGCATCGATACGAGCTTCGTATCCATGAACCTATTTCTTTCCCTCGTATCGATCTAACGTTGTTGATATAAACGATCCAAAGCGAATGTACAAGAAGGAGTCTTTACCCTTATTCATATCCATCTATATATCGATACGAAAGCACCAATATGAATGCATCGATCCGAAGTACACATCCATTTTGATCGATCCAAACTAATGGTCACCATGATCGATCCAAAACCAATTCTTACCAATATTGATCCATCCATAACTCGAGCACACAAACTCTGATTGACCTAAAATTTGAAATGTAGCCTCTCCAAGCCTTGTTAACCATTCCCAATCGATCCCACCATGATTGGAGCTCGGTCCATTTTTGATGGTATCGATCATAGCCTTGTTTCCCAATCGATCTCCAATCCTGGTATCCATCCATTTTAGCCAATTTGTTGATATCCCATCCTTGTCCAAAAGGCAGGGTAACATTTGCCCCCCAAAACATGCCTTGCAATAGGAAGGCATGTTTTGAATAGCTTTAAATCCTTCATTCAAAATCCATATTCCATCCATAACCATACCATCTGATCCATGATCCAATCCATTACCAAGCTATCATATCCAAGTGCCATAGCCATAGCCTTATCCAAATCCACGACTGCTTCGAGTCGATATCCGATTCTGAATCCAATAACCAAATCCTTAGCCAATTCTATCGTCATCCAAACCCGTCAACCGAGTTTTAATCCATCCATATCAAATAATCGATAACCAAATCCATGACCCCTCCGGGTCGACATATAAATCCGGGTCGACATCCAAATCCGGGACCACTCCGGGCCCTTGTCTAAATCCTAAGTTGTTCATAGCCAATGTCTGAATCCATAACCTCTCTGGGTTCTTGCCAAGCGCAATCCACACTTGATGACCTGTGTCAAGCAATGCCTTGCTCAATGGTGATCCTGGTTCAGTGTCCTTGAACGCTAAGTAATGCTGTGGCTTAAGGCCTAAGCCGAATCTTGGTCGCTCCGGACCCTTGCCAAGCATAGTCCATACCCGACGACTTGAATAAGCCGACTTACTGCGTTCGGACGAAGCAACTTACCCCTTGCCAAGCATAATCCATACCCGACGACCATTTACCAAAAACCAGATAAAAATCCAATCGAAATCCAAATTAAATCAAAAAACCAAAAATCCATACCATAAATCCAAACTAATATCAAAACAGGAAGACAAGCATCCAAACTAAAGTCTAAACCAGAAAACAAACAAAACCGGGATTTCAAACCAAACTCCGAAACCAAACCAGAAAAAAGAAAATGTCCAAACCAAAAAAGAAAAAGCAGATTTCACAAACTAGAGCATCGCGGTTTATCATCATCTCAGAGCATGCCTAGGGGCTATCTCTGTCCCCGTACATGAGTAAGTGACTTGGTCGTTTGCCCAGAGTTTGCTACTTATTCCATATCATCCCTATCAGTCGATAACCAATCGACCATCATTCTTGGGCCTTGCGCCATCGTCATTTGAGGTGGATGGTGGCTGCTCCAATTCCACCGTCGCATTCCGAGCCTCGACAGATTGCCGCAGCTGACCACTCCTTACATGCTCCTCGATTATATCCTTTAGATGCCTACAGCTGTTGGTATCATGTCCATCCAAGTCATTAAAGAGACAGTGCCTTACTGATGCTCTCTCATGTTCCGAGGGTTCTCTCCTTGCCGGCCTTCGGTGGGGAAGGCGATCCCGGGTTTCCATGTATATCCGCTCTAACATTTCATTCAATCCTGTATAAGTGGAGAATTTTGGTTCTCCCCAGCGTTTCCTTGCCCTGCCAGAGTTGTCATCCAACTTCCTCTTCCCTTTTTCCTTATCCTTACCCGAGCTTTCACCGGATGATTCACCATCCTTAACCACATTTACTTCCTTTAACTTCATATCCGAACATGCATCCTCCTATTGAAGAAATCTTTCGGCCTCATGAAAGAACTCCTCGAGATCCATTGGTGGATCTCGTATCAACGATACCCTGAAACCCGAGTTATCCCTGACTCCTGACACTGCCACCATCAAAACCATCGATGGATCCGGCCGATCCACTGAAGCAACTGCTACATTGAACCGAGTTAAGAAAGCCCTGAGCGATTCTCCTGTCCTCTGCTTCACCGACGTTAGTGTCATCACATTCTTTGGCCTTTTGATATGAACCCGAAACTACTTCAAAAACCTGTCCACCAATTCTGTCCATGTCCTAATAGATCCATCTTCCAACTGCCTGAACCACATAGCAGCTATATCTGTCAAGTACATAGGGAAACACCAGGCAATAACTTCCTCTGATGCCCCCAGCACTTCCATGTGTCTCGTGTACCTCAAATGATCGGTAGGATCAGCCCTGCTGTTGTATACCTCCAAAGTAGGCAGCTTGAACTCTGGTGGATTCCTAGCCATTCTGATATCATGGGTAAATGGACTCTTGTTTACTCCTTCCAGATCTCTGTTTACTAAACCTCTGCACATAGTTCGCTTCATAATCTCAGCTAATCTAGTGTTGTCCACCAAGGGTTGCCCCACTAGGGAATTCTGGTACATACTCTTCATCACGCACTCCTGTGTTCCTATTGGCACCTGGCTGCGCTACATTATCTGGTATTCCTTCATGAATTGGTCTATCATTGCATGGTGGTGTGCCCCTGAGCCTAGGTCCATCCAGATTGATAGTAGTTTGTTGATTGGGAGCTGCCCCTGCTGAACCACTCCATCTGGTTGCATGTTGGGTCCTTCTGTTCCAGCTCTGTGGATCTGAACTCCAGCAGCTCCTGCTGCTCCTGCCTGTCCAAACTGTCTGAGATGGTTCTGCATCATTCCTCCTGCCTTTTCAACAATTCTTCCTGCATAGCTCCCATCATCATCTCCATCTCATCTCTGATGACGAAAACTGAGGCCTGATTCGCTTCTGAGGAAGCCTCCTGACTCCCTTCGTGCTGACTCTTTCTGCTCTTTGTCTCCTTGTTGATTACTTTTTCATGGTTCTTTTAGATCTGATCCTTTAGCTTTTCAAATCTGAACTCCAAATCTGGTATAGCGGGTGCTAGTCCTTCTCAGTGAAAGCACCAAAGTGTTTGCGCCAAAATTGGTCATAAACCCTAAAAAACCGTGAAAGCATCAACGTCCGCACACAGATCCACAATATCCAAACACAGATATCAGCCATAGATAAAGTAGAGAATAAAAATGAAGAAATAGAAAAATTAAAATGAGTAAGAAAGCAAAAGAGTACAAGATTTATAGTGGTTCGGCTATCTCTGGCATATGTCCACTTTGAATCAATCCTTTAATTCCTTTTGTATTGAGATTACAATTACAAGCCTTTGAACATCAATGAAAAAAATAGCCGAGTTTTGGCGTAAAGAGTAGAGGAAGATCCCCCTTTTAGTTGCCATAGGACCGCTATTTATAGGTGTAGATCCGAAAATATCCGCCTTAAAACCTGGAAAACCTTTTCTCTTGCGCAGGTGGGCCCGCTAGATCGATCCAGAGTGATTTTGGATCGATCCAAGTACAATTCTTATCGATCCAAAAGTATTCCAATGAAGCCGAAATCGATCATGAACAATCTTGAGTGCATAAGGAAGCTTCCTTGAAAATTTCATAGCATTAGGATTTATGGTTTGAGAGATATGATCAATCCAAGTTCTAGTTTGTAAGTGGGCTGAAAGCTTCGGATCCATCAGTTCGCCACCATCAGTTCATATCCATCTACCCTTCGTATCCCTCGCCTTCGTATCCCATGTTGTTTGTATCCATCATACTCCATTGCCTCATGTTCATCACTTCGTATCCATAAATCCACCCCATGTTCGTATCGATCCCAGATTGCCTTCTTCGTATCCATCCCTGATTGCGTCCTTCGTATCGATCAATAAGTGATCGATACGAAATGCCCATCCAAGTCCCTGAAATCATTGCTTCATTCTTCGTATCCATCCCAACCTTGATCGATACGAAGTGCTTTGACACACTCCGCCATCCAATCGATGTGTGCGCATCGATACGAGCTCTGTATCCATGAACCTATTTCTTTCCATCATATCGATCTAATGCTATTGATACGAACTATCCAAAATGAATGTACAAGAAGGAGTCTGTCACCCATATTCATATCCATCTATATATCGACACAAAAGCACCAATATGAACTCATCGATCCGAAGTACCCATCCATTTTGATCGATCCAAACCAACGGCCACCATGATCGATACGAAGAGATCGATCCAAAACCAATTCTTGCCAATATTGATCCATCCATAACTCGAGCAAACGAACTTCGATTGACCTGAAATTTGAAATGTAGCCTCTCTAAGCCTTGTTCACCATTCACAATCAATCTCACCATGATTAGAGCTTGGTCCATTTTAGACGATATCGATCATAGCCTTGTTTCCCAATCGATCTCCAATCTTGGTATCCATCCTTTTTAGCCAATTTGTTGATATCCCGGCCTTGTCCAAAAGACGGGGTAACAATGAGCATCCGAAAAATAAGTGTGCATTTGATTCTTGAGCATTGCTACAGAATACACAACAGGAGTGATTCAGGATTCCTTTGTAAAATAGGTTATCCATAGCATGATTTGCATTGTTAACTACCTTCCATAGGAGCAAATTTTCCTTTGGCTTTGATTTGGAGGTCCATATTCTAGTGTGCCAAGGGAATATAGGGTAATTAGTGTTTAGCAAGTTGTACACATGTTTGATAGAGTGAGATTTTTCATTCCTTTGAGATGCACTTATGGTAGAGACATGAGAGGCTTGTAGGAAATTCCAAGTCTTTCTGACCAAGTAAGAACTGTAGTAAGGGAGAGAGATGTGATCATCAGTAATATATTTGAAAACTGTGTCCTGTTCCTGAATGCCAATCATTCTTCTTAAGTTGTAATTGATGGTTTCAAAGAGAATCAAGCCTTTCCTAGCCCATGTGGAATGCCAAAACAAAGTAGTATCAGAAACTTCTAATTTGTACATTGGGAGAAACCAGTTTCTTGCACGTAATAAATTCCTCCAAAACCAACTGCAGTTTACAGGGGTAGGGAGAGTCCAGAAGTATTGATTTTTAACTAAGTGTTCTTAAATCCAAACCGAGAGTAGATCATCTTTTCGTTGATGAAGTCTTTCAAGATGTTTAGAAACAGCCGCTCTATTCCACAGTTTCAAATTAAGAATACCAAGGTCACCAAAAATTGTAGGTCTTGCAATCTTTTTATAAGCAATTGGGATTAGCTTCTTTGAGTAAAGGGTTGCCATGCCAAATGAAATGATTGATAGCACCATTTAGCATATTAATTAGTCTAGCAGGGAGGATGTATAACTGGAGTAAAAAGTGGTCATAGAAGTGGCAATTGATTTGGCAACCACAATCCTACCTACAGTAGACAGTTTATTTGCAGGCCAAGAATAAAGTTTCTTGATAATTATTTTCAAACAATGGCATGCATTGAACTGTTGATATTTTAGTGGATGTTAAAGGAACTCCAAGATACATGCTATTGATCTCCATTTAAGGCAAAGCAGCCAGAGCAACTATTTCAGAAATTTTCTCAGGAGAAAGTCCAGCAATCGTGATATCAGATTTGTTATGATTTATTTCTAAGCTAGATACCATGTAGAAAGAGTCAAGGACCTTTTTAATGTTTGATATAGATTTGACATTGGGCTTAGAAAAGATTATTAAGTCATCAGCAAAAAGAAGCGAGACAATCATTGGTTTTTTGCATCACGGATGTAGGTCAATGTCACGAGAAACTGCTTTTAGGGTTAGCATAACTGTTAGGCATTCCATAACCGCAATGAATAGGTACGAAGAGAGCGGATCTCCCTGTCTAATACCCAGTGTAGCCTTGAAATAACCAAAAGTTTTTCCATTGATGGATAAGCTGTGATATGGAGTAGAGATACAAGAATATAACCAAGCAACAAAAGGAAGTGGAAAATTCATTTTCTGTAATATGATAATTATAGTAGACCACTGTATAGTATCAAAAGCATTTTGGAGGTCAAGCTTAAGAGAGCATCTAGGAGATATAATTCTCCTACCATATCCTTTCATAAGCTCATGTGTAAGGATGATATTATCCATTATGCTCCTATCAGGAAGAAAAGCATTTTGGTTTTTTGATATAATTGGGTGCATATCATTTTTCATTCTAGAGGCTATATGATTTTTGCTATACATTTATAGACTACATTGCAGCAAGTTATAGGTCTAAACTGATTAACATTTTCTGGAAATTCAACCTTTGGGATAAGAGCAAGCTTGGTAGAGTTGATACCTTTAGGCATATGATTGTTTCTAAAAAAATTCTTAACAGCAGCAGTTAAATCTTTCTTAACAATATCCCAAGCATACATGTTAACCGGCATCTTGGCCCGGTTACAAAACGACGGTTGAAGAAATTATCATTAGCACTAGACAAGATTCTGATCAAGGAGAGACTGGAGGTGGTAGCAAGTTGTCGGGCCCACAATAAAGCAAGAGCATTCGGCCTGCCTGGCCTGGTGCGCAGATTCACCCACTATGGGCAGAGGCACCTTGTTCCTAAGCCCATGAAGGAAGTCCAACCCATCTTCCTCTATAAATAGAAGGGCAGGGGCACAATGAAATGGATCCTTTTTTGGGAGAGAACACTGGGGAGACTCTGCCATTTTCGAGACTCATCTTCTCTACTTAAACAACTTCATGCAAGCATTTGATTCACGAATTGTATTTGTAGTCAACTATAAAGAAGATCAATAAAGTTTAACCTCAAAGTGGACGTAGGCAATTACGCTGAACCACTATAAATTTGGTGTTCTTACTTTCTGCAGTTAGATTAGCATTGTCTTCTCTGTTTAATTTACTTTCATCACTTATATCTCTACACAATCTTTCTCTACGAGGTTAGTGACCAATTTTGGTGCTAACACTTTGGTGCTTTCACTGAGAATTGAATTCTCAGACCTCAAGGATCTGCTTTGAAGCTACTGGATTGAACAAATCCCCCAAAGAAGATCCGACTCACTGATAGGACATCCGTTGATTCTACTCAGAGTTCATACCAATAACTCTACAATGGCAAGACCACGTACCAGGTCAGCTTCTCACAATGCGGATGCCCACGAGACTGCTAGCGTGCAACAAGCAAGGCCTAGCAATCAACCAGCAATTCCAAATACAGGAGTTGCCACTCAGGACCAAACTCCAGTTGTCACCAGAATAGAGTTCAATGACTTGATGAGAGAGCTCAAGGAAAGTAGGAGACAACTAGGAGAGCAGATGCAAGCCAATGCCAACCTGATGGCACAACTTACTCAACAGCAGCAACAGAATGTTGGGGGCAATCTCGCTGCTTACTCCTCATCTGACAGCTCTACTTCCTCTGATGAACCTCCCAGGCGCAGACGCCGTAAGATTGATGCTGCGCGAGCAGATGTTGCTGTTCGAACAGCTGGAGACCGCGACCAAGCAAGAGCTGGAAACTTCAGGACCGGAGTACAAATGGAGGATGGAGGTCCAGATCATCAAAACGCTAAAGATGTCGGACCTCAGGAAGAACGATTGGCAGGTCGCCAGGAGAGGAGGCACCAACATGGTCAGGCACGTAGAACAGACACTAACCTTCCGCCTTCCATACAGACACCAGATCTGACAGCCATGATCAGGCAGTTGATGAAAGAAAATCAGGGGTTATCGAATGATGATTGGGGAGTGTCAAGAAGTCATACTCCGTTCACAGATGTTGTGTTGCAAGCGGCGTACCCTAGGAAGTTTAGTATGCCTACTATCCTTGTGTATGAAGGGAAGACTGACCCCAAACAGCACGTCATGAGGTATGAATGGATGATGGATTCAGCTAGAGCGAATGATGCCACCAAGTGTAGGTGCTTTCCGATTACTCTATCTGGGATCGCTACTATGTGGTTCACCCAACTTCCTCCACGATCCGTATCAAATTTCGAGGAGTTGGCAAAGAAGTTTATTGAGCAGTTCAGGATACACACTACGCGCCCAAAGGACGTGATGTCTCTGTCAAGTGTAACCCAAAATCCCGGGGAGTCGTTGAAGGAATATTTACAAAGGTTCCACATAGCAGCAACTGAAGTCAGTAATCCCAATGACCATGCAATTCTGATGGCTGTAATGAGAGGTGTGGATCCAGACTCTGAGTTTGGAGACTGGCTAGCAGGAAAACCTCTGGCTACGCTAGAGCGTTTCTACTCTAAGGCACACCAGTTCATAAGAAGAGAGGAAGCTAGGTGGGTACGACGAGATAAGGCGCCAGGGCCTGTCCAGGAGTCAATAAAAAGCAACATTGTTGTGAAGCAGTCTGGAGACAGCTCGGGAAAGGTCCAACTCGGAGTATAAACATCTACTTAACTCCGTACTCCCAGAGTGCGAGACGGAGTATAAACATTAATCAACTCCGTACTCCCAGAGTGCAAGACGGAGTATAAACATTAATCAACTCCGTACTCCCAGAGTGTGAGACGGAGTTTAAACATTCGCTTAACTCCGTACTCCCAGAGTACGAGACGGAGTATAAACATTAATCAACTCCGTATTTCCAGAGTGCGAGACGGAGTATAAACGTCTACTCAACTCCGTACTCCCAGAGTGCGAGACGGAGTATAAACATACATCAACTCCATACTCATCCCCAGAACTGGGGGCAGAACCAAAGCAAAGCATGCTAGTTGAACATTTGTCTAAAAGAAGATTGCAACAAAACGATTGAGAGACGACTGTCAAGCAATCAACTGAATGGAAATATTCAGCATGAAAGACTGCGGTTTTTCAAAGCACGTCATGTTTACACAAGACGTCCTTTGGGGGGCAAATGTTATCCTGCCTTTTGGCAAGGCCGTGACACCAAGAACTTGATTAGAAACCAGTGACAGTTCGTCTTGGAGATCGGTTACACAAAGGCTCACTATGGATATCGATGGATTTTGTCTGAGTCTGGATCGAGCCACGATTAACAAGACATAACAATCAAAGCCAGGGAAGCCAATGTTCCAAGTTTCAAGACGATCCGAGTTCGTATGCTCAACTTATGATCGATTCGAACAACCGACCATCCATCCATCAACCTCCACATTTGACTTGGAGACCTAAACTGCTTGGAATGAATATGACCCGATCATCCACTCCAATCGAGTCATAGAACAAAGTTCGACAAAATACCCCTCATGAAGCTCAGTGATGCCGGGATCCGTCTAAAGTGGACGTGATTTGATCATCTACCGATCAAATCCTACCCTGAACACGAAAGGTTGTTCGAAAGCCCAACTTGAAGTAGCTATGGTAGACTGCATACTCGCTAACCATCGCTGTTAATATATGGACACGACTGCACCTTGGAACATATGCAACTTACTTTGTCTACTCAACAATCTATTATCCTTATTTTCTAGAAGGAGATACGGAGCAAATTGTAAGAGATTTGGCTATCTAACCCAACATGGATGTGATTCAACCATCTGTCATATACCTCCTTTCTTGACTTGATTGGAAGAGCTATAATCACCATGCGGACGAGAATCGATCGTCCATGCAGTACATTTATCAACCCGAGACTGGGAGAAGACGCATGGTCATCCAAAAACTGGCCATGATAGCTCAGTATTAAAACTTATATATAGTGCTTACAGCTACTCAAGGCAACGACCGAAAGGATGCCTAGAGATAGAATCGTTAAATCGATGCCAAAGCTTAGGGGCAACTGACTGTCACTCCAACCCGAAGGGCGAGTGAAGGATCATGAATGCATTGAATAGAAAATGCGTTACTCGAATATACAAGCAAATTCAAACTCATAGCAAGATCCGGCTATGCAGTTGCACGCAACTCGAGGCTGGCCCCTACTCGACATTTCCTTCAACGTGCTTTTAAGCCTGATCTTTGGCCATTTACAGATAATCAATTAGAGCATTCAGAGCCCTTCATTATTTGACTTAACAACTCATGGCAAGACTCTAGGATTCGACCAGAGTAACCATCAACATTGACCGTCCCAACCATATTTCACATTGAATGTTATGCAAAATAGTTACATCTTTACTCAAAGAATCTGGGATGGCACTTGCTAAGCTGACGGTCAACATAGCAGCCAGCCATGGCGACCTTTTCCGGGTGCTGAATATCGGATCACAACTCAGTGTAGTGATGATAAAAGAATTAGTTGGATTTTTCTGAATAAATGATGATATGTTCCCTTGGACCCATTCTGACATGCATATGTGATTTCATTAACTATCGCAAGCCATGCATTGGATATCAACCCGAAGCTACAAAAGCTAGCACAATCTCTATTGATTTCATCATGAAAGATCCACTCTTACTTTTAGGCTCACCCTATCAACGTCTATGCCTACCAGCCGTTGCGATAGGGCACACAATGACCTAAGACGTCTGAAAGACTACTTAAATAGAATATCGAACTAAGCTAATTCAATACCACTTATTTCCCACGAAGGGCTATCCAAGGACGGAAATTAACAGACCTCACACCCAAATTCACTACCTCAGATGACTACTCGAAGAGTAGCAGAGAACCAACCATAAGATGGAAAATGTACGTGGATGGAGCATCCAATGATCAGTGTTATGGCTTGATAATGACTCCTGAGGAACGATCAATCTGCTACGTCCTAAAACTCGATTTACTTGTAACAAACAACGATGCTTAGTATGAAGCCTTGACTGCCAGCCTCAAACTTGCTAGAGGATTTGAAGTGAAAACTTTACATATCTTTTGTGATTCTTGATTGGTAGTATACAAATTTAAGGAAGTTGATCTTGCTAGGGGGCATTGTCTTGCTCCTTATCTCGGCCAAGTCCAAGAGCTACTAACCGACTTCACGTATTACATCATTACACACGTACTCAGCGAACAAAATGAAAAGGTGTCATGGTTGACTCCTATCAAAGACTATCTACAATGAGGAATTCTTACTGAACGGAGGAATGGAAAACGACACATCCTCCTCAAAGCTTCACGCTAGATAATCTAAGAATAAGTCGTGTGTCAAAAGGAGTTTATCCATCCCCTTGCTTCAGCATATCGCCCATGATGATATCTTGAGAAAAGTCTATGAAGAAGAATGCGGTAATAACATCAGGGGGAAAACCATGATAAAGAAGATACTCTGTTATAGGTATTACTGGCCAACTATCAACCCAGATGCGGTTGATCATGCTAGACAATGTGACGAGTGCAAGATGTATGCAAAAAATCTGGGAACCCCGCCGATGGAAATTAGTCAAATGGCTAGTTCATAGCCGTTTGGCACTTGGGGGCACTGAAATCATCTTCTTGTCGATCCTAAAGGTGGTGCGAAATACACCATCATAGCAATTGATTACGTCACCAAATGGGCAGATGAAGAACTCTTAACCACGACCAAGATGAAGAAAATAATAAACTTCTTTATCCGTAACGTCATCTATCCTTATGACCTTCCATGATTCATTATAACTGCAAATGGACAGGTTGAAGCTGTGAACAAAATCATAGAGTCTGTACTGAAGAGAGGTTTGGAAAACTCCTCGAGTGGCTGATTGCAACCCTTATTTCACAGAAAATACAAACAAGGAATCGCGATTGAATTGCAATTAAACTAGACGGAGTTGGTGATGACTTATGAGCATATAAAACGCATCCGAGAGCCAATGGCAAGAACATGTATCCGAACGTGCATGTGGACATCCGAAAAAGTTCAACTTCTTGAAATCAACAGAAATTGAATTCTCACTAAGGGTTATTAAGAGAAGACTAGATCATATAGCCGAAGCTTATTAGCTCTGCAGAATCAGACACGGATGGCCACTAATGAACTACAACCCTGGATTTATAATATTGGGAATCGACCGAGCATCACGATGACCAAAGAAGGATACAACACCTTGGGAGGATAAATTGGAGGATAATGACTATTCAAGAAACATGGTGGATTTCTTTCTGAAGACAAGGAATACTCGCTGATTCAAAGCGTGTTGTGTTGCTTCACACGACACACTTTGGAGGGCAAGTGTTAACCGGCATCTTGGCCCGGTTACAAAACGACGGTTGAAGAAATTATCATTAGCACTAGACAAGATTCTGATCAAGGAGAGACTGGAGGTGGTAGCAAGTTGTCAGGCCCACAATAAAGCAAGAGCATTCGGCCTGCCTGGCCTGGTGCGCAGATTCACCCACTATGGACAGAGGCACCTTGTTCCTAAGCCCATGAAGGAAGTCCAACCCATCTTCCTCTATAAATAGAAGGGCAGGGGCACAATGAAATGGATCCTTTTTTGGGAGAGAACACTGGGGAGACTCTGCCATTTTCGAGACTCATCTTCTCTACTTAAACAACTTCATGCAAGCATTTGATTCACGAATTGTATTTGTAGTCAACTATAAAGAAGATCAATAAAATTTAACCTCAAAGTGGACGTAGGCAATTACGCTGAACCACTATAAATTTGGTGTTCTTACTTTCTGCAGTTAGATTAGCATTGTCTTCTCTGTTTAATTTACTTTCATCACTTATATCTCTACACAATCTTTCTCTACGAGGTTAGTGACCAATTTTGGTGCTAACAATACATATAAAAGTGGGCATTAAAGCCATCAGGGCATGCCAAACTATTAGAATTCATAAGAAAAATTGCAACTTTTATTTCTTCAGATGTAATCTCTTGAATACATTCCTGTTGCAAAGGTATAGAAATACCTACCATAGGAATATCAATAAGGGTATCATAATATGGTTGAAGAGGGGTATGACTTGAGAAGGTTGATGAGAAGTAGTCTAATAAGGCAGCTTTAATTCCAGTAGAGGTGGTAACATCAGTTCCATTTGTGTCATTCAAAGAATGGAGATTTATGTTTGCATTTCTAATTTTTAAAGACTTATGGAAAATAGCAGTATTTCTATCACCTTGAGAGTCCCATAGAGTCTTGTAATTTTTCTTCATCATGTTATGTTCAGTGAGAAGGGCTAGTTCAAGATCTTTTGAAAGCTTTTTTGCAGTGTTAACCAGTTGGCCATTGTGAGGATTGTTTATCATGTCTTGTTGGTAAGCAAGAAGGTCAGATCGAATTACAATTGAAAGCTTCTGTCCATTACCGAATTTTGTAGATGACCAAATCTTTAAAGCCTTTTTAACTTTTAGTAACTTGCCCTGCAAAAAAACATAGGATTACCATAAATATTAGAATTCCATTCAATTTCCAGAATTTTTGCAAACTCTTTATGTTTTGTTCACTCATTGAAAAATGTAAAAGGAGGGTAGCTTCTAATAGGAACCGAACCCCATGAAACAAGAAGAGGAGAATGATCAGAAAGGGAGGGAGCAGGAATATGAGTATGGAGTGAAGGCCATAAGGAAATGGCAGCCATATTATAGAAAGATCTATCAAGATTACAAAGAGTTAATTTTCCAGATCTACTACAATTATTCCATGAATATTTTGAGCTCATAGTAGGTGTTAGAAAGGAATTATCATTTATGATTGGATAATTTAAAGGGGAGGTGTCCCTTAAAGTAAGAGGAGAGCCTCCAGTTTTGTCAGAATGATGGAGCATACAATTCCAATCGCCGAGATAAGGCCAAGGCAAAGTAGAGGAGGATAAGGAAGGGATAATGTCAAGGAGTTGTTGCCTAGCTATAATGGATTTTTCAGCATAAACATTAGTTAATAAGAAGCAGTGGATAAAGAATTGTGTGAAATTTTTGAGTGGATAAACTGTTTGTGAAACAGTAGAGGAGTTAAAGTGTAAATTGTAGGGTCATATAGAAGTAAAATTCGACCATAGTGAGATTGTGCTAGATTATGAATAATTTTCCATGAAGGAGCAATTAATGAAGTGGCTTTGTGAGTAAGCAAATGGTTTAGTTTTGTCTCACAAATACAAAATATATGCAGATTATGAATAGCAATTGAATTTTTGACTTCAAGTTGTTTGGCTTTATTGTGAGGTCCTCTAATGTTCCACATTCTGATTTTATCTAACATTATGGTTCTAATGTTTGTTGGCAGACTGCCTAGTAACAACACCTGAATTTTTACTGTTGCCATTTGCCTGGCTTTGAATTTGTATTTGCTCTATTGAGTAGTGTATGCCATTGTCAAGGTCACATGAGTTGACTTTGCTTGAAGAAATGGAAGAAGAATTTATGTTTGGAGGAGTGATATGGATGTTATGATCAGATTGAGGAGAAGGGATAATTAAATGGTCAGAAGGCTTTAAATTTAAATAAGGTGAAGAAAGAGGGGAGTGCAATTTAGAGAGATTCTGTGTATCAGGAACATGCACAGCAGTGTGCATGTTAGATAACAAGGAGGATTGTGCAGGTAGAGGGAGGATGGGTAGGCTGGGATCTCGAATAGATGCAGTAGGAATTTGACTGGGACAAGAAGTGTTGCAGTGCAAATTTAGTGGAGGAATGATAGTTTCAGAATTAGAACTAGTCTTATATGTGTCAGATAAGGATTTGTCTTGCCTTTTGTCATTGGCTTGTATTATGTCTAAACATTCACCATCTTCTAAAGTGGAGAGAACATTGAATTTATTGTTGCTCATGTTGAACTCATTTTCAACTTGAATACAAACCTCAACAGGAGTATCTACAATCTCTTTTTCATGAGTTGCATTTTCATCTTTTTTATTCACATTTTCTTGCTGGGGAGAAACATTCTCTATGCCGACATCAGATAAAATTTCAAGATTAATACTATCATCTATTAAAGCATATTTTTGAGTTACCTTTTGCCATTTTTGTGAAGATGGCATAATATGTTTGCCAGTTTTACCTCTGTTGTGGAATCCGTGTTTTACATGCACTTTCTCGGAGATTTTATAGGTTTTCTTGGAGACACATTGTTCAAAATTCATATCATAAGTAGCGGCTGCATGACCAAAACATTTCCACACCGTGCATATCAGTGGTCTCCACGAATATTCTAAGTGAACACAGTGTCCATTTTCATCACCCACTCGAATCATTTCAGGGAGTTCTTTGTCCGGGCTTATTTCAACCAAACATTTTGCGTACTCAAATTGCCTCATCTTCTCTGTGTTTTCATCAAAGCATACAAGAGATCAAACATGGTAGGCCAACCAAGTGATGCCCAGTAGAGTCCATGTAAGTATGGGAATGTTGTACATATGAACCCAAACCTATACTAATTTGAGCTTAGATTCAACCGAAACAAAAGTAGGGTTCCACTTAGAAATTATCAGCATTTGACCCCTAATGAAAATAAGGTCTAAACTAAGCACCTTTACTTTGTCCTCCTCACAATTAAGTTTAAAGAAATACTTTTGGCCATCAGATAGTACTCGATAATCTCCTTTTAATTTCCATATCTTTGATAAATGTGAGGTCACTGCCATGTAGTTTACAGCTCCTCCTATGAAAAATCCAACTAAATAGTCTGACCATACTTTTATACCTTCATCAATAACAGACTTTGGAGGAGATAAAGGAGAACCAGTGTAATTAATGTCAAAGTGAACAGGGAGTTACTTACCGGCGTTTAGAGGTTTAGATTTGAAAAGGCTCGACCATGAAAGAGAGTTCGAAGAAGAAGAAGGAGGTGGAAAGGAAGAGGAGGAAGGTGAAGTGATAGGATTAGCAGGAACAGAAGGAAGAAGAATAGGTGAGGAAGTAGAAGGAAGAAGAGGACAGGCAAAGCAGAAGGGTCAGGAGGGAGCGGCGGAATAGGAAGGACGGTAGGGATGGAGCGAGGAGAAAGGGGGAGGTGATGGTTTGATTGGATAATAGGGTGGGAATTGTCAAGGGGAGGGAGCCCATTAAAAAGCTAAAAAATAAAACAAAAGGATCAAATTTTAATTATTAAATATTAATTATTAATAGTAAATATTAATTATTATATATTTAGTATTAATTACTAAAAGTTAATGGTTGATTATTTAATAGTAATAAGTTAACAGTAATTATTAATTATTAAATATATTTATTACAACTTTTGAGAAAAAGTTGTTAAAATATAAGAGTAAGACAATGAAAAACTTGCTATAAATCAATATTTGCAACGTTTCATCGGAAAACTTTGTTAAAGGGAATTATTACTTATTAAATATTATTAAATTTTACTTATTACTTATTAATTAGTAATTATTTAATGTTAATTATTAATTATTTAATAGTAATAATTAATTATTATTTCTTATTTATTAGTGATTAATAATTAATTGTTTATTACTTCTTAATTATAATTGAATATTAATCATTAATTATTTAATATTAATTAAAAAATAGTAATTTTAATATGAATTATTATTAATTATTAATTATATTTACTAATTATTAAATATAATCAATAAATATTTAAGTCCTTGTAAACTACCATTTATAAATTATTAATTATAAACTACCATTTATAAATTATTTAAGTGAGTATTAAATATTTGTTATTAACTATAAATTATTAATTATTATAATATTTTAAGCAATACTAAACAGATTCAAAAAAATTTGATGTAAACCTATGTGAAATTACTTTTAATAAAGTTGTAGTTAATTAATATCTAGTTATAGAAAATAATGTTTTTACAACATTTTAAAACTGTTGTTAAAAGAGCACTACGAAACGTTTACAAAAATTGTTGTAAAAATGTAGTTTTTTACAACGTTTTGGGAGGAAACATTGTAAAAAGTCATGTTTTACAACGTTTTCTATAAAAACCTTGTGAAAAAGACGTTTGTTACAACTTTTTTTCAGAAAACGTTGTAAAAGTGATTTTTTACAATGTTTTAAGCACAAACGTTGTAAAACAAATGTTGTAAAAAGCTGTATTTATTGTAGTGCAACTAGGTCAGAACCCCTTCTTTCAAAACATTCTGTTATAAGTAAGGAACCCAGTCGAAAGCAATTATAAGTTAATGGCAACCCTTTCGAAACCCTTTAGATCCTCTTTCAAAACCTTATGCTTCGACCCTGTCGAAGGCTTAATACAAAACATAGGCAGGCGCTTTTCTTTTAAAAACAAACCAAGGTTTCAACCCCTTCGGAAGCTATGCTTTAGACACCCTACCTTCCGCATGACTCCAATCCACTGTGTACCATCATAGTGATACCTTGTGTATTGGTTTCGGTATAGTTGATTTCGACAAGGATGAAGGCTGAAGCTACTGTGTCGAAAGGCACTTTCCTAAGTAGGTGGAACCACATTTCTGAGCAAAACCAGGTTTAATTCTTGTTTAAGTAAATTTTTCTCTAACTAACCTGCCACGTGTCAACTTCAGATTGGTTGCCTTAACTTTTTCAAATTCTTTTTTTTTCAAAAATAACTGCCGCTAATCCAGATCTAAACCATGGTTAAGTTTATCAAACTAGCCCTTCTAATTTTTTGCAAAGAAGTCCCTCTTCTAAAAAAATTTATTCTGCATAGCAAATCACTTTGGAAAAATCCCCAAAAATTTTAGAAATTTACTTTAATCATGTTATCTAACATATCAAAATTCCAGACCCAAATTCTTAATATATTTTCCAAAATAAATTATAAACCCGAATAACCATATTTTCCTTTGAAAATTCATAATAATATTTCCATAGCTTGGAAAATTCTCAAAATTGAAACCATACTCCAAAATCGTGTTTCTCATAACATAAAATTCTCCCATGGTATATAAACCTCATTTAATCTCAGTTTTGATCTAAAACCGTATAAAACCCTTTTTTAAACGACCTTGTTTAAATCAAATAAATCATGAATCAAGCATATCATCATCCAATATATCATAAAAACGAATATATCCCTTAAATCCAAAAATATATTATTTAAAACCAAAATAGAGTTGGAATTAGTATTCACCTTGCTCTTGATAAGAAGATTGGATTGAGATTGATTTTCCCCTAAGCTTGAATCTCTAGCTTTAATTTGAATTTTCTCTTCCTCTTAATGGTCGGCCGTTCTTTATAATTTTTTTTGCGTTTTAAAATGACATGAATAGGAAGTAAGAAGGTGGGAACGAAATATATATATAAGGGTGGAGGCTAGGGGTGGACTCCCAATATACCCTTATGTGACTTAATTAACCAAAACTCATTCTTAGGCCCATTTGTTAGTTCATTAGGCATGGCCTTAATTAATTATTTCAAATATCAATCCCCTTATCACTTACATATACATTATTCTATTTAATTTGTCTAATTAAATCTCTTGAATGATGTTATCAAAAAATAGGGGTGTTTCAATACTAGAGTGTATGTGACCGGGAGAAGTGTTGGTCAGAGGGGTGTAGAGATTGTTTAGGTAAGTTAATGAAGTATGGTGGTAGTGGTCTGATGATTGATGGCAAGCAGGGTGATAGGATTTGCAGGCAGTAAGTGGCAGTTTGAAGAAGTAAGGTGATGTGGTATGTCAATGAAGTGGAAGTGGTTTGGTGGTCAGGTTTTGATGTAGTAGAACAGTAGTGAATAAGATAGCAGGAGATGGGCATGTGGTGATGGAGTAATTCAGGCAGAGGGGAGGTTGAACTGTTGTTGTTGTAGTGAGTTACAAGAGGATGGTGATAAAAGTGAATGTTGTGCTGTGGGAATTTGTTGATGGTGTCAGGCTGGGTTGTTGTGTTGAGGAGTAGGAAAGTATGAATGGATGGTGGTTGACTGGTGATGGAATGATGATATGCAATTTGGTTAATGTTTGAAGTGGTTGATGATGTGAGGAGTAGTATGGGGCAGTGAGTAAATGTAGTTGTTGTAAGATGATGATTTGACGGTGAGAGGCAGTAAGGCGGCACCGTGGATGGTAGTGGCAGAATTGGATGTTGGAGGTAGGCAGTGGGATGGTCAGGTGCACAGTGATGGTTATGTGCATAGGTGTGTGCACTGTATGTGCACAGTGGCTAGTTTGCATAGCTTTTGTAAAAAAAAAAGAAATTTTTAAAGTCGACATAGAAAATGTAAATGTAATGCAAAACGAAATGGAATACAATAAAAAAATTCTTTTTGAAATGAACTTGTGTATATTTTTTTTAAAAAAAATATGCAAATGCAATTGCAACTAGAAAAAACAACAAACACACAAATCACACAACAAACACTCAACGCAATTTTTTTTTAAATGCACTCAACACACAAAGTGAAACACAATAAAATCAAATAAAAATAATTTGAAGAATAAAACTAAAAACCAAATCTATTCCCCGGCAACAACGCAAAAAACTAGTTTAATGATGAAATTTCCTATTGGTTTAGAAAATCGCTGAAAAATATTGTAAAAATGACCGCAAGCGCATGGCGTACAATTCTAGTACGTGGCTAGTACAGGTCGATCCGTAGGGAATTGAAATGATTTAAAAAAAATTAACTCAATCAAATTAAACCAAACTTGAGATTGTTTTAAGCTAAGAAAAATGTAAAACTAGCTAGAACAAAAGTGATTGAAAACATGAGATTAGAAAACAATTTAGAGGCAAATCCACTCTCATGTTTTTACATAAATCAACACACAAACAATCTATGATCTCTCTACTTTGATCTCAAGTGGAATTAGTGATGTATTTATCATAAGTATGGTCTATTTATGTTATTAACTAACATAACTTAAACCATCAAACTATAATACAACAACTAAAACCACTTATCAATTGTAATGAAAATGAAGTCAAAGCAAAAGCTATTTTAAGAATGATCTATTACTATTTTATTTAGTAACATAGATCATCAAATTTTGGTTCTACTTTTAATTTCATAATCAAAAATTAATTAGTAAAATGATGATGTAAATTGTGTTTATATTTGAGTAAGAATAACCTATTTATGGATACAAAATAGGCTATCAAATTCACTAATAAACTTACATCAATCATCTACATTTTCATGAAGCATAAAAGAGATCATAAATCACAAAATATGTTGAATTTACATAATTTTAGAGAGCTTCATTACCCCTAAATTGAAGGGGTTTAGCTACTCATTTGTGTTATCATTTCAACACACGTAAATTTCAACATAAAATAACCAAAAGAAAATAAGAGCTAATGAAAATAGAAAAGAGAACTAGACTACTTGCATAAACTAAGTGCATAAAAAAGAACGCTAATCTACTAGCATGAAAATGAAGAAGGCATGTAAATAAAAATGAACACAAAATGAAAGAGCATGTAGAAAAAGAAAGAGGCTTAGGAAGCCATTTTATTTCTCGTTTGATTTGAGGCTACAACTTGCATAATAGGATAAGTAGATAAAAATTTAATTACATGAACATAAGGGGGTTATTTATACATGCCTAATACCCTAATCCATATTTTAGTGGACTACCCAAAATATCCCTTAGAAGGTGTGGCCACCAAGTTATCATTAGCATGAACTAATCCTCCATTAAGTCTGCATGTGCTTTTAATCTCCACTAACATGTGCATTAGCCCCTAAATTGAAGATTATGGCAAGTGGGTAGGTGGGGTCCTCCATGATTACATGAATTCATTTATTTCCATCTTCATTTGTCTTCTTCTCTTGTGCATGCATATTTCCATCTTCATTTGCCTTCTTCTCTTGTGCATGCATATTTCCATGAAGACTTCTTTTATTCTCTATCCAACTTTCTACAAAACAACATTAAAATGTGCAAGTAAATTTTTCTCAAATTAAATACATGCACAAAATTACCATTTGACCCTAAATTGCAGATGAATGAGTGAAGATTTGATGACATTTGGATTTTGGTAAAAACATGTAAAAATACCCAAATATGACATTTATTTAAATAAAAGTAGATTAAATATGGAAGTAAAAATATGCACATTTACATGCACATCACTCAGCAAGCACTCTTGGTTTGTTCGATGACATCTAGGCTCTCCTGTCTCTTGGAGAACCACTCGTCCGGATCTTCTCTAATGCATGGCTGGTTCTATAGCGTTCATCTGAGCACTAGCATTCTACTATCATTCTGCCAAACATCATTGTCAATATCCTGCAAATCATCTTTACTTTCAGAAAAATCAAAGGCTTCAAGTAAATGCACTCCGACATCACCTTAATTGTGCTCGGTACCAACCTAATTTATGTTTGTATCAACCATATTGGCGATGGCCAAATTCTGGCCACTCTCTCCTGCACTCTTCTTTGATATCCCAATGGCTTTTCCCTTCATCTTTTGCTAGTCATCTCTCTTACTCTGACCTGATGAAGGCAGTCTATCTTCTTCAGAACTTGAAGGTGGTGAATTCCTATGACTCTTTCTAATCCGTTGTGTCTGTTGGTTTAGAAATGCAAAAATTTCTTCCATCTTATCAAAGAGAGATTTATGCATCCTCTGGTCCATCTCAATCATCATCCTATTGACTTCAAGCCATCTCCTATGGGGCAGATGGTCCTGACAAAGCATTCGATGGCTAATTAGTTCCATCGTTGTGATGAGAAGCTTCATTATCTTCACCGGTGGCTCAAGATATCATGGAAGGTCTCCTAAGGGCCATTTCTTTAGATGTACAACAACTATCCTTCAAATATAACTTTTAGATGCTTTCAATCTATAGCACTAAGATAGATCTACTCCTGAGAAGCTCTGTTCTCAATGAAAGCACCAAAAATGTTTAGCCATACGATGGCACAACACCCTTAATCGAATGAAAATGAGATAGATCAAAGTAATATCATCCAAAACGGTAAAATACATAGATAATTTTATAGTGGTTCAACCGGAGTTCATGCCGACGTCCACTTTAATCTTATTAAATTCGGATTCGTCATAAGTACAAGTGCTTTTCGACTGATTTCGGATCTAAAAAGCAAGAGGACAACCTTAGTGACAAAAATGGAGTGGAGAAGAAGATATGAAGAACATGGAGGTCTAAAAATATCCAAAATTCCTTTCTAAGTTGCCCTAGTGCTTCTATTTATAGCAAAATCATCCATCCCAGTCACCAAATCATGAAAGAACAGGTAAAACTACAGATCTAAGAAAGTACGAAGGGGGAACAAGTCTTCTTAAAGACATAATTCATGTCGATATCGAAGACAAAATTCATGTCGGCTGATCGGACTCGCCATCACCAGCGAAGATCTTTTAGGGAAGATAACGCGACAATTGAGTTTGGTTCCTAAGTTAAGGAGTTAGGTCTTCAACTTATGCAATATCCCCTCAAAGTGTCTACGTTAATCCAACGCGTTCAATTGGTAACACAAGGTTGTGTTTCTTAGTATTTATCCGTTGAGACAAAATTTCAAGGAAAGCACTTTATTAGAATTTGTTTTATAATGATTTTAATTACAAAGTTTCAATATAATGAAAATTTCAAGCAAAATAACGCTGGAGATGGTGCACGTTCCAAGTCTTCTTGAAATGTCTCCATCTACGGTATGAAAGATGAAAGCTCTGTTTCCTAGATCCTTGCGAATGACAAATGGTCCTTCCCAGATTGGATCCAGTTCCCTCGGTCTAGGGAATATTCATTTCAACACCAAAACCCCTTTCTTGAGCGAGTAGTGTTTGACCTTAACATTGTTTGGGCTACTATCCTTCGCTTGTGTGTTTCTGCTTTTAAAGCGGCTTCCTCGCGTCTTTCGTCAATCAAGTCGTGGGACATGTTCAGCTGCTCCTTGTTCTCATTTGGGTCATAGTAAATTCTCCGTTGTGAGGGCACCTTCGTCTCCACTAGCAACATTGCTTTCGATTCATAAGCCAATGAGAAAAGAGTATGACCTGTGGCTGCCTTGGAAAATTTATGGTAGGCCTATAATGCTAAAGTAAGCTCATCCACCCACGCTTCTTTCATTTTCTCTAGTCGCCTCTTAATGAGGGTTTTCAAAACTTTATTAATTGCTTCCACCCACTTAGTAAAGTAGTCAACCGCCATTATGGCATACATAGCTCCGCCTCGAGCCATTGGAAGCTCCCCTATCAGGTCTATCCCTTATACTGCAAATGGCCAAGCACTGACCATGTGAGTTAGTTCGGTTGGAGGTAGCTTGGGAATTTTAGCAAACTGCTGGCACTTACCGCACCTCCTCGTATACTTCACTACATCATGATTCACTGTTCGCCAGATGTATCCATAGCACAACACCTTCTTCGCCAAAGTTTTCCCTTTTATATGGTCTCTACAGCTCCCTTGATGTATATCTCTTAGTACATGTTCAGCCTCCTGCCTAGCGACGCACCTCGGCAGTAGGTTTGAATATCCTCTCTGATATAACAGTCTATCGTGGATAATGAAGTAGAGCACCTTCTGTAGGATCTTCTGAACCTCGTGTTGGCTGTCGGGTAGTATTACTTCACTCAAGTATGTAACCAACAGGGTCATCTAAGTCTCCATGCCTCCAACAGCTGCAACCACATTCATCTTCTCGAACCAGGGTCTATGTGGGGACATAATAAGTACCGATCCAATATAGACTCGTCTCCTAAACTCGCCAACTTTGCCAGCTCGTCTGCATCTTGATTCTTCTCCCGTGGAATGTGCTTAACCATGTAATGCTCTATCCCAGTAAGCAAGTCCTTCACCTTTTCCAAATAAGATTTTAAGCATTCTCCTTTGGGCTGAAATTCCCTAAGCACCTGATTCACCACCAACCGAGAATTGTTATGAATGCACGACCACCCGATCCCTAGCTCCTTTATTAACTCCTGTCCAACTATGAGAGCCTCATACTTTACCTCATTGTTCATTGCTCTGAATCCCAATCTAATCGCATAACTCAACTTCCTTCCTTCCGGGGTCAGAATTACTACCTCGACACCAGAGTCATGATCATGAGATGCTCCATCAACATACACTGGCCACTTGAGGGCTTCCTCCTCCTAGGCTTTACTTCGTCATGGGAATAGTAAATTTAGCAAGAAAGTCCACTAATGCTTACCCCTTGATTGCAGTCTGTGGGTGATAGGTTATCTCATACCGACTCAACTCAATGCTCCATTTAGTAAGTCTTCCTAAAATGTCCGACCTGTGCAGAACCTACCTCAGGGGCTGGTCCGTGAGCGGCCGGATATGGTGTGAATGGAAGTAATTCCTCGGTTTCTTAGATGCAACCATCAAATAGTATGCCAACTTCTCTAGCTTATGGTACCTAGACTCTGGCTCGGTGAAGCATTTTCCTATGTAGTACACAGGACATTGTACCTGACGCTGACCAAAGTTGTGCTCAAAGCTTGATGTTACACCGCTAAGTAGGTGTAAAGATCTCCCCCCTCAACTGGGGGAGACAAGACCGTGGCTTTTGTAAGTGCTCCAATAGATTTAAGAATGCAGCAAGACATTTATCTATCCACATGAACTTGTCCTTTTCCTTTTTGGGTGCTTAAAAGAATGAGACACACTTGTCTATGACTTTGTATATGAACTTGCTCAAAGCTGCTACCTTTCCATTTAAAATCTACATTTCCTTTTGAATTTTGGGAATTTTGATGTCTTGTAGTGCTCAGACCTATTTCGGATTAGCCTCAATCCCCTTTGCATGCATTATAACACCCAAGAACCTTCCAGATACTACATCGAAAGAACATTCCAGTGGGTTTAACTTTATCCTGTACTTCCATAGAATTTGAAACATATCGTCCAAGTGCAATATTTTTGCCCTTTTGACTTCACCAACATGTCGTCTACGTATACCTCTATGTTTATTCCAATCTATTTGGGTGAACATCTTGTTTACCAACTGTTGGTATGTTGCTCCCTCATTTTAAAGTCCAAATGACATAACCTTGTAGTAGTAGAACCCCAGGTCGGTGATGAAGCTGGTGTGCTCCTGGTTTGGGACATGCATGGCGATCTCGTTATACTTTGGGTAAGTAAGTAAGCATCCATGAAGGATAGAAGCTCATGCCCAGCAGTTCCATCTACTAACTGATATACTTGAGAGCAAAAAGCAGTCTTTAGGACATGCATCGTTCAATTTAGAAAATAATACACAAGTCCTCCATTTTCCATTCGACTTTTTAATGAAGACCGGTTTTGCTATTTATTCTGGGTAGAATGATTCTCGAATGAAACTGTTTGCTAGTAAGGTTTTCACTTCTTCGTTTAGTGCCATTGATCGTTCCGGGCCTATAATCCTTTTCTTCTACTTCACAAGAGGTTTCCTTGGGTCGATGTTCAGGGAATGACAAGCAACCGAGGGAGAAATGCCTCAAATGTCTGCATGGGACCAGGCGAACACATCCCGGTTGTCTTGTAGAAAACCAATCAGTTGTATCTTTAGATCCCGCGCCAAACTGGAGCCGATTTTAATAAGTTTCATAGGATCGCTATCATTAAATTCCACAACTCAAAGCCTCTCCGAGCTTGGCTGCAGCCCCTCTCCTCCAGCCCTCGGGTCAAGCTCATTATGAGGATCACTTATAAACTCGAGAGGAGGGGCTTCCTTTAATTGCTCTACGAGGAGATCTTGGCACAAAATTCCACTTCTGCACCCTCTCCCTTCTTTCTTCATTTGTTCTTCCGAAGTTCCACAACTTAACGTTCCCTAGCTATGTCTTAGTTTCCTTCCACCACTTATATCTCGTTGGCTGCTGGGAACTTCATTATCAAACACCATTGGGCTACTACTGAACGAAAATCAGATAAGGCTGGGCATCCTAGGAAGGTGTTGTAAGCTGAAAATCCATCCACCAATATGAAAGTTTGCTTTTGCATGGCTGATCGGGGACGAGTTGTGAGAAATGCGGATTAAGGATCTTAAGGCTAGAATTAACAGTAGATGGGGGGTGAATAGTGTTTTAAGAAATTTGTTAATCTTTTTGAGTTTATCTTAATTTGTTAACAATGTATACACTAATAAGACACAGATATGAACACATAATCAAACACAGATGCAAATATAAAGTAAAAGCAGTAAAGGAAAGAACACACCGGATTTTATACTAGTTCGGAGTTACCCTACATCTAGCCTGCACAACTAAGTACGGATTTCCTTTCAAAAGAAATTCAACAATTACAACCCTCGGTTTCAAGGCTACGAGGTACACCCTCCAGAATAACAATCCTTTGGGTAGAGATACTTGATTTCCGGGGCAACGAGTTCACCCAATTGATTTCCAGGGCTACAATCACAACTTCTCTCGCTCGATTGATTACAAAAAGTCTATAACTCAGATTAGCACTTGAATCTTGTAGAGATAGTGGATAGAATCAAAACCAAAAATTATCTAGTTAGATTCGATATTGATTTCGGTAGAGTAATGGTGTAATTTGTAAATAAGAAAGTGGAGAAGAAGAAGAGAAGTTAAATTAGAGAAAAGTGATTAAAAATTCATTGAAACTGATCCATATTTATAGAAGAGCAACAGCTATGACCATTCATGAAAAGTTATGGCGAATAGACACTTCTTTTGAAATTTGAATTTTGAATTAAAACTGTCACCATGTCGACATAGTGCCTATGGGCATGTCGACATCCCTCAGCCAAAATTGATGTTTTGAATTTCTATAAAAATAATATTTATCTTATATAAAAACTATTTAAAACTTTATAAATATACTTGAATATAGTTGAAATTCATAAGTAAATATAAAGAACAATATATATATTATTTAACTATAATTTAAATCAAAGTATAAATAATTTGAAAGTTAAATATATTATTTGAAAATAGTTTAAAATCAGGAGTAATTTGACTTTGAAATTAAAGATGTTTTTGAGGCTAAAATTATTTAAAATCAGGATAGAGAGTTTTGAATCTTTTAAAAGGAAAGTTTTGAAATCATTCTGAAAACAAGATAATTTTGTAAAATCATTTGAGTTAAAATTAGTGGATACAAAACAATGTCCCACTAGATTTTTGTAGGTTCCATCCTACTTAGGGTTCCATCCCTTTAATGGGCTCAAAGTGGATTCCATTTCACGAATAAATTGGATATTAAGATGCCAGTGCTTTTCTACGAGTTTTAACAAATATTCCTAACTGTATAACTTATCTTGGAAACTTGAACTCTTGATAATCTTGATACTCATGAGTCTTCTATCTCTATATCTTGAATCTCTATACTGTACAGTCTTCATTCTTGATACTTGCAAGGTTAGATCCTGCATATACATATATATCTAAACTTGTAATGTTAGTATTTATATTTTATAATATATTCTAAGGTTGTTGTCATCAAAACCAACTCCTCAGGGACTAACAATCTCCCCCTTTTTGATGATGACAACCTTTGTTTATAAAATATTCCTTCTATCCTAATAACTCCCCCTAAAACTAACAACTCCCCCTTAATCTATGCCTAACTACCCTATTTTATATTTCTCCCCCTTTGTCATCAACAAAAACTTACTCCCCCTTATTCTTGGACTTCGGTACCTGCATTGATAAACTATACAACGGAATATATAATATATAGATTAAGAAATAATGATACTTATAAGCATAATAACTTAATTAAAGACTATATTCATTTTAGTGTATATATATATGTTTTCACACACCAAACTTCAAACCAAATAAAATCAATCCACACAAAGTATTAATTCAAACCAAATTAAATCAAACAAATCAAACAAAGAAAGAAGATTAAACGTTTCGAGGAACATCTACCCATCCATCTTCTCCAAATATAGGGTCTGCTTAATTGCATCCCAATTCTCATTGTCATTGGTGAGAGAGACAGGAGGATGTGCTTCATTATCATCCTTGTGTAGAGAGGAGATCATCCATCGTATTGCATCGAAGTGCCTTTCTTGCTCCTTGATCATCTGCATTTGACTCAACTCCAAGTGACGCTGGTTTCGTAGAATAAAAGAGAGAATATTCTTGAATGAATTGAGTGATTCTTCAAGATTTTTAGATAGATTGTGAATAGGATTGGCCATAATTGAATTAGAGAAAGAAATGAAGGATATAGATAATGAGAAATAAATTTCAATGAAGTTTTCTAGAAGAAAAAGGTATATATAGGTGTAGAAATTCGTTTGAAATGAATAGACATTTGGTAGTTATTCAAATTTCAAATTCAAAATTAATAATCACTTCCAACCAGTACATGTCGACATGGTCTTCTAGGGGATGTCGACATGGGTTAGTGAAAATTTATGACAACTTTAATTTTGTGAATAATTGTGTATATGTATATATTTATATAATATACTAACATTTATTCTAGAGATAAGATAAGATAGATAATAGAAAGGAAATTTCATTTCATTACGATAATACAAAGATTAAGCATAATGAACTACACGAATATTCGAAAAAACGAACTAAGACAAATACAATAAGATACTAAAAGATAAAACTAGTCAGAAGATGAAGATGATGAAGATAGTCCAAGTTCTTGCTGACTTTTGAAAAGAACTTGTTCATCTTCGAAGAAATGTTATCCAACTTCTTACTAACGAATCGTTTTAAAATCCGTTGATTCTCCACAATTATCTTTTGGTTTTTGAGAAGGGTTTTGTTGGATGGATTGGAAGGATATTCGATGCTTTCCGAAGAGGTTTCACCTCCTTCTTCTTCTTCTTCTTCAATTTCCATTTCATCCCCTTCTTCTCTTTCTTCCTCTTCCTCTTCTTCCATTTCCTCATGAGCCAAACGCTCTTCCTTTTCGGTAAGGGTTTCATAAGGTTGAAAAACATATGGGATTTTCATGAGAGAAATGTTTGAGATATTAAAAACTTTTCTTGAAATAAATTCTTCTCCTTTGAAATTTACTCCAAAATAGTTGAAAATCCGAGTAAGGTAAATTCCATGATATAAAGTATTTTCTCCCATTTCAAAATTTTTAGGACGAAGTTCATACAAAATAACTTGCGCCCAATTGATATCATAATTTCCAAAAATAGCAAAAAGTGCTTTGCACACTTTTGAAGTAGGATTGTTAAAATTTCCCGATCTTGGGGTCAAAATATGTTGTAAAAGAAGATTGACAATTCTTGCTTTAGGACGAAAGTTTCGATTCTTAAATTCAAAGTTTTCATCTCCTTCAAAAATATGATGAAATGTCTCACGATCATGTTCATCGATTTGAAAACTAGAAAGATCCATTCTCGTGATTTTGCAATTGAGAATGGTACCCAAAAGGTCATAATTCAAAACAATTTGAATGCCTTTGACACTACTCCAAATTTCATTTTCATTTCCAATATAAAAACCACGGTTTAAATTAGCATAGAAGATTTTGACAAGATTAGGATAGCAAACAAAATCATTTTGAGAAGAGTCAATAAGACTTAAAACACCATTGTTTGCAAAAAGAGAATCAATTTCATAAGAAGAAAAATCTTGAAAAATAGCAAATTTTCCGGGATGGACTTTGGCATAATTAGCATAATTGATGTATGCTTTAATTGCCTCCGGATCATTGAATAATTGCTCTTTGATTTTTCTGGAAATTCTCATGGTTGAGAGGTTGCTTGAAGAAGCCATTAGAGTAGAGAGTAGAGAGCTTGAAGATATGAAGAGAGAGTTTGAATTTGAAAATGAAAGTGAAAAGATATTATAAAAGATAGTGAATAAATAGACTTTCAAAGGACATATTCTCTAGTCAAAAGGTATCTTTTCAGAGAAATAAATGAAGTGAAAAGGTGGAGGGAAAATTCAAACATTTGATTTCAAAATTTAAAATTCAAATTCAGGTAGTCATGTCGACATCATGGTAGGGGCCATGTCGACATGTGGCTTTGAATTTTCATGACATGATTTTTCCTAAGTTATCTAATATACATATATTTAAATATTATTATTAATGTCTATATTTCTGAAATATTATTGTATTTATAATATATTTCAGAATGTGTCAAAAATAATAAAAATAATAATAAAATAATAAAATAATAATAAAAAATAGAAAATAAATTTTAAAATTCAAACAACATATCAATTCAAAATCAATCAATCAATCAATCAATTCAAACATGCAATTTCAGCCAATGTATTGTAAACGTGTACCTTTTTCAGAGTCCGTGTCTTTGGTATAGACTAAATCGAGAATTGCTGTGAAACACAGATTTGAATTATCTTTCTTCTGTTCACGTCGCTGGAGGATGAGTTAGAGTCATCTAGAGTAGCAGTGAATGCACGTTTCCGTTTCTTTGCAGAATCATTGTTTGTAGGAGAGTTTTGCTTATCTGGATGCGGACAGTCTCTTTTGATATGACCTGGTTCGTCACAATTGAAGCATTTGATAAAGTTTGGTACTATAGTCTAATTACCGGAATTCATAAAGTTGTTTCTCATGGAACTATTCAATTTTCTGTACTTCAGGAATTTCCGAAAATTCCTGGTCATAAATGCTGTCTCTTCATCATTATCACTGTTTGAGTCTGATCCGTCGATTAATGCATTGAATGTCATTGATTTCTTTTCAGATGCTTTGCTTTCTCTTCTGCCGATCATTTGAACTTCAAACGACATTAGATTTCCAATCAATTCTTCTATCTTTAAAGTACTGATGTCATTTGCCTCTTCAATTGCAAGTGTCTTTTGATCCCATTCTGGAGTGAGAGAATGTAAAAAATTTCTGACTTGATCTTCTTCCGAAAATTCCTATCCCAAAGATATTAAAGAATGCACAATATCTTGAAATCGACAATACATATCGGAAATAGACTCATTAGTATTCATTTTAAATAACTGAAACTGATTTATGAGCATGGAAATTTTGGTCTGTTTAACTTTGCTTGTTCCTTCGTGAGTTACTTGCAAAGTTATACAGATTTCATATGCAGACTTACAAACTGAGACTCTATTAAATTCATTTCTTTCAAGTGAACAAAACAGAATATTCATTGCTTTAGAATTATTTTGTGCAACAGTCTTTTGCTCAGTGGTCCACTATGAAAAATTAGTTGTGGGTTCAGAATATTCAGTTTGTGTGATATTCCAAGTTTCTAATCCTACAGATTGTAAATATATTTTCATCATACATGCCCAATATGCATAGTTACTGCCATTAAAAAGTGGTGGTCTGGCAGTAGACTGACCTTCTACAAATGAACTAGTGTTGGTGGTAATAGCAGTACTAGTGTTAGTAGCCATTTTGAAATTTTTCAAAATTCAGATAATTAAACTTTTGAAAACAAAGCTTTGATACCAAATGTGAGAAATGCGGATTAAGGATCTTAAGGCTAGAATTAACACTAGAGGGGGGTGAATAGTGTTTTAAGAAATTTGTTAATCTTTTTGAGTTTATCCTAATTTGTTAACAATGTATACACTAATCAGACACAGATATGAACACAGAATAAAACACAGATGCAAATATAAAGTAAAAGCAGTAAAGGAAAGAACACACCAGATTTTATACTGGTTCAGAGTTACCCTACATCCAGTCCCGCACAACTAAGTACGGATTTCCTTTCAAAAGCAATTCAACAATTACAACCCTCGGTTTCAAGGCTACGAGGTACACCCTCCAGAATAACAATCCTCTGGGTAGAGATACTTGATTTCCGGGGCAACAAGTTCATCCAATTGATTTCCAGGACTACAATCACACCTTCTCTCGCTCGATTGATTACAAAAAGTCTATAACTTAGATTAGCACTTGAATCTTGTAGAGATAGTGGAGAGAATCAAAACCAGAAATTATCTAGTTAGATTCGATATTGATTTCGGTAGAGTAATGGTGTAATTTGTAAATAAGAAAGTGGAGAAGAAGAAGAGAAGTTAAATCAGAGAAAAGTGATTAAAAATTTGTTGAAACTAACCCCTATTTATAGAAGAGCAACAGCCATGACCATTCATGAAAAGTTATGGCGAATAGACACTTCTTTTGAAATTTGAATTTTGAATTAAAACTGTCACCATGTCGACATAGTGCTTATGGGCATGTCGACATCCCTCAACCAAAATTGATGTTTTGAATTTCTATAAAAATAATATTTATCTTATATAAAAACTATTTAAAACTTTATAAATATACTTGAATATAGTTGAAATTCATAAGTAAATATAAAGAATAATATATATATTATTTAACTATAATTTAAATCAAAGTATAAATAATTTAAAAGTTAAATATATTATTTGAAAATAGTTTAAAATCAGGAGTAATTTGACTTTGAAATTAAAGATGTTTTTGAGGCTAAAATTATTTAAAATCAGGATAGAGAGTTTTGAATCTTTTAAAAGGAAAGTTTTGAAATCATTTTGAAAACAAGATAATTTTGTAAAATCATTTGAGTTAAAATTAGTGGATACAAAACAATGTCCCACTAGATTTTCGTAGGTTCCATCCTACTTAGGGTTCCATCCCTTTAACGGGCTCGAAGTGGATTCCATTCCACGAATAAATTGGATATTAAGATGCCAGTGCTTTTCTACGAGTTTTAACAAATATTCCTAACTGTATAACTTATCTTGGAAACTCGAACTCTTGATAATCTTGATACTCATGAGTCTTCTATCTCTATATCTTGAATCTCTATACTGTACAGTCTTCATTCTTGATACTTGCAAGGTTAGATCCTGCATATACATATATATCTAAACTTGTAATGTTAGTATTTATATTTTATAATCTATTCTAAGGTTGTTGTCATCAAAAACAACTCCTCAGGGACTAACACGAGTTCCTATGTCAATAAACAAATTCAACCTCCTTAAGGGCATGGTGCCTTCTTCTGTGAAACTACACAAGTGTTGATTGCAGGGCATAACATCTTCCATGGATAATCCCATCTTGTCGAATGCACTTTTGAATAGAATGTTCATTGAACTTCCATTATCTACCAAGAGTCTATGTACTTCTACTGGGCGAAGCATGGTCGTGATCACCATTGGTTCTGTATGCGGGTATAGTTTTTCTCATAATTCATTGTCATCAAAAGCTATCATCTCCTGCTCTCAATGAAGAGCCTTAGCACTCTGTTCCTCGCCTATCGTGCACACATAGAAATATCCATTTTTGAAAGACTTCGCATACCTCTCCATCTCACCCCCAACTCTTGTCTGCCACATGAGGTCCCCCTGTTATGTTATTAATTATTAGTTTCCCGTCTTTCCAAGATTGGCACTAAATCTTTCTCCTCCATTCTCTGGTAGGGGCTGTCTTGGGGCCTGCTTATCAAGAGCGAGAAGTGCCTTTGGGCTCTTGATATACCGCTTTAGCTTCCTCTTCCTGATGTGTTCCTCAATTATGTCCCATAAATAGCGATATTTGCTGGTGTTATGTCCAGAGGACTCATGGAACCTGCAGTATTTCCCAAAGTTTCTCTCAACCTCTGTTTTTTTCATCGAAGCATGCCTATTGTACTTAAGCTCTGCTTGAGTGGCCAAGTAGATGTTCTCTATTGTAACGGCCTATATTTTACGTATCGAAGGATTGTAAATATTTTTATTTTATTCGTATTAGGTAATATGATTTTATAGTTTTAGGATATGACTCTTAAGGACATTTTAGATTTTTCGAATTTATTTATGACCATTTTGACCCTAAAAATATTGTTTGGGCTATAAGTTTCGACAGGAGTTGAATTATGGTCTCAAACCAGTTCCATTACTTCAGGATGATGGTTTCCCATTTTGTAGATTGGCTATCATAGAAAATGGGACTTTCGTTTAAGGAGTTATGCATGTTTTAAGTTTTGAAAACTACTGCTCAAAATTAATGTATGTGAAGCCCATTAATTGGTCCATTAGTCTAATTAGAGAATCACTATAAATAGGGGTTGTAGGAGTCAAATGAAAACTTTCCCTCTCATTCTAAATTAGGTCTAAACCCTAATTAGCCATAAATCCATCTTAATTCATCTAAATTTCTCTCTCAATCCAATTGGATTGCCGATTAGTTATTAGATCATTAACTAGAAGATCGAGATAATCAATTTGATTGATTTGAAGTGCATTCCACTGCTGTCCGGATTGGATCTACATTCATATTGATCGAATTTGGTAATTAGTGAGCGGTTTATACCTTCTTATTATACTACACATGTTTATATGGTAGAATCATAGGATTTAACATGTTTTACATTGATTTTTGGCCATAAAAACCTTCACTAACTTTAATGACATGCTAATCCATGCATATGATATAGATTGGTTAGAAATCACCTTGATTTATGTTCCTATATTAATGCCTATGTAGGTCTATGTTAGAAATTGCCTTTTTTATCTTATTTTGATGGATTGTAAGTTTGATTGGATGAAATTTCTTTTTATTCTATGTTTGAATAATATGATTTGATGTTGTTTGCTAGTGTTGTGATTACATAGAAAGTTAGGTCGGAGAATTAGGCAAATTGAAGGCAAAGTTGGTCAGAATTGGATGAAACTTGGCAGATAGGCTCAGGAGAATGGCAAGGGGCTATATGATAACTCGCAAGTGGGTAGGAGTTAAAGTCATAACTCGACACCGAGTTATGGCTATGACTCGGCATCGAGTTATGGTGCTAACTTTGTGCACTTTTCGACTTCGTGGATGGAAAGAACTTGTCAAGTGGAGGTTGTCTATAGCTTGGTGTAGGAAATTGGGCTATGTGTTGGATGTGATGACGAGTTATCAAGTTAGGTTGGCGATGAGTTATGCCTATAACTCGACACCAATTTATAAGGAAGGAGGCTATGAGTTGATGGTCAGCATGGCTGGATGTGGTGTTCTATGTCAAAGATGCAGAGATTTGGCTAAGGGTTGGGTGTACCTAAACGAGTTATCTCTAGAACTATAAAAAGGAGCTTTAGATTAGGGCCAAGTTATCAAGAAAGGATGAGTCAGGGTATAAAGCACTTTAAGTAGGGTACTAGAGGCATGGATGAAAATTTAGCGTCTAATTAGCTAAGTATATAACTCGGTACCCAGTTATGCCTATAACTTGGTACCAAGTTATCAGGATGGAAAGGTGAAAGGTGGAACTTCTGGGGACTGATGTAGAGTAACTATAGATCATGCTGGAGGCGTTGGCTCATTCATATATGATGATATAACAACATGATGAAATCTATGGTTCGACCTAAGTTTTTATGATTTGTTTCTTATTATCTTGGGTACTCTTAAATGAGTAGACTAGATAACAGGTCTTGGTGATGCAGTAGTTGTTCGGAGGATGAGCTGGATGGAGCTATCTCGTATTATATACATATATGGATTTCTACGCTTTTCCACTAAGCAACGTTGTGGAGCCCGTGACGGTGCTTGCTTATTTCTATTTGTTGAGACAGTTTATTTAAGCTTACTAGTGTTGTATAAATGCTATACCGCATTTGATATATAACCCTGTGGATCTATTGCTCTAATGATGATTTGTTCACATAGTTAATACTATCTCTACTATTATATTTATGATATTATATTTTATACATGCACTGTGAGAATGACAGGAATATGCTATATTGTTTTATTTCAATCTTGATGATCATCCTATATCAGCCGGACATGGATATCATACTATTTATATACTATTGGTGCCAGTGGTATAAGGCGGTCATCACATTTGGTATTAGAGCTTTGATTACATGATTAACTGGAGTTGATACCGTGGTCTAGTAAAGATGGGGAAGGAGTTATTGCCTTAGACTTGACCTTGAGTATGTGTATATATAGGAGAGAGTGCGTACTTGTTATAAGTTTGGTTTTCAAAACTATATAGTAATATATTATATAGTATAAGTCGCATGCACATGAGCGCTATGGACACGGTTTTCTTTATGAGAGACCGATCATTCTTGTTACAAATAAAAATGAGTAGGCATACAAGGAACGTTGTGAGTAATTCTGCTTCAGGAGTAGAGGAAGGAGCATGATTAGGAGCTGCTACGCCTGATGTCCAAGCCCTGTTCAATGTTATGATGGCTAATATGATGAGGAATGCTCCTGGAGTGGTGATAGGTGGAGGTGCTTCTATGCAAATGCCTAGGGCTGATTTTGCCAAGCTGAATAAAGACTATGCTACTCTTAGAGGGAAATCATTCTATGGGATGGAGTCCACCACAGAAGTGAAAGATTGGTTGGATACTTATGAGCACATCTTTGGCGATATGGAGGTGGAAGATGCTATAAAGAGAAAATTGGCTTCGAGACAGCTTCAGAGCTGGGCTATGAATTAGTGGAATGCTATGACTATTGCTACTCCAGAAGACCGGTTTTCTTGGGATCAATTTAAGATGAGGTTTGAGGAGAAGTTTATTTTGGCTGCTCAGAAGTCGGTTATGTTCATAAAATTTGCTGATCTCAAGCACGAAGAGATGACAGTTTCTAAATATGTGGCAAAATTTGATGCTCTGTCTAAGTAGGATGTCGTTCATCAATAGTCCATTGAGGAAGAATGATAAATTAATCATTGGTTTGGATGACTACTTGGGAGAAAAGCTAGTGGCCATATAGATGAGCCATTTGAGAAGCCGGTGGAGAAGGCACTATGCCATAAGAGCTTGTATGCTAAGGGTAACACTGCTATTGTTGTTTCCACTGAGAAAGAGGAACCAAAGCCACAATAAGGCAGTGAAGGCAAAAAGAAGTGGAATGGGAAGAGGAAGCAACCTCAGGGTAAGGATGGCAAGAAGAAGGGTAAATGGAAACCTACTTGCTTCGGATGCAACGAGAAGGGTCATCTAATTAAAGACTACAAGACGAGTGAGAAGAAGAAATGCTATAATTGTGATAAGCTCGGGCATTTGAAGAAGAATTGTCCAGAACTGGTAAAGAATAAGCAAATGGTAAAGGCCTATGCCTTGGATGCAATCCTGACTTCGTCGAGTGCTCCCTCGGCGAAGGAGAACAGAATCATAATTCAAAGTATGCCTTCTATTTGTGATATTCTTATTCTAGTTTGTTTTATACTGATGCTTCACATTCATTCATATGTATTGATCTAGTAGACAGATTGTGATTTGAACCTGAGATAGTAGACTGACCCCTAATTGTGACAAACCCTGTTGGAAGCTCTACTAGTCTTTGCATGGTTTGTCATGGCCTAGTTTTATCAAGTCTTGGATGTTCTTTGGTTTTTGATTATTTTGTTTTGAACTTTTTTGGGTTCAGGATTATCTTCGGTATGGACTGGCTTAGGGAGTATGCGGCCATAGTGGATTGCAAGAACCTTTTGCTGACAATCGAAGATGTAGATGGGTGAACGGTAGTTGTTAGCTACCTACCAAAGGAAGAAGTGATGGTTTGCTTTCTATATTCGCTTAAGGTTCCATAAGAGAGATTGTCGCTAGTGCCTATCGCTAGAGAGTATTTGGATGTCTTTGAGGAAGTGACTGGATTGGCACCGCATAGAAAGATCGAGTTTCGGATAGACTTGGTGAAGAAAACCAGACCGATAGTTATGCTACTGAGACGTATGGCACCCAGAGTGCAGAAGGAATTGGAGGTGTAAGTGAATGACCTATCAAGGAAAGGATTCATTCAAAGAAGCATATCTGAGTTGGGAGCACCTATAGTATTCGCAACGAAGGCAGATGACTCTTTGAGGTTGTGTGTGGATTATCGTGAGCTGAATAAACTGACAAAGAAGAACCAATATCCACTCCCATCCATTAATGACTTGTTTGATCACTTGCACGGTGCGAAGGTGTTCTCCTAAATGGATTCGGTGATAGGATTTCGCTAGTTGAGAGTAGCAAAGGAGAGTGTGCCTATTACTATGTTTCGTAGGCCGTCGAGTTTTTATGAGTTGTTGGTGATGCCATTTGGATTAACCAACGCTCCGGAATACTTTGTGGATCTCATGAATCGGGTTTTCAGAGACCAGCTGAATAAGCTCATGGATGATATTCTAATCTACTCTAGAACTGAAGAGTAGCATAATAAGCACTTGAGGATTGTGTTAGAGATATTGAGGAAGTGAAAGTTGGGAGCAAAGTTCTCTAAGTGTCACTTCTGGAGAGAAGAAGTGAGATTCTTGGGTCAAGTCATTTTGGGATAGGGTATAACAGTAGATCCTACGAAGGTGGCAGTGGTCCAAGATTGGAATCAGCCCAAGAATATTATGGATATGAAAAGTTTTCTAGGATTGGCTGGATACTATAGATGCTTCATAAAGGACTTCACGAAGGTAGCGGCACCATTGACCAATTTGACGAAGAAGAATCGGGCCCTTGTATGGGAAGCGAAGTTTAAGCATGTATTGGTGAGTCTGAAAGAGAGGTTGATGAGTGCACTAGTATTGACCATTCCAAGTGGAAATGAAGAGTTGACAGTATACACTAATACTTGTGGAACTGGATTTGGTGCGGTGTTGATGTAGAAAGGGGAAATTGATGCCTGTGCTAGTTGACTACTAAAACATCACGAAAGGAATTATTCGACTCATGATTTGGAATTAGCGGAAATTGTTTTTGCTTTGAAGATGTGGAGGCACTATTTGTTGGGAGAAAGGTTTGTGTTGTTCACTGATCACAAATCCTTGAAGTACCTTTTCTTTTAGAAGGATCTCAACCTTTGATAGCAACGGTGGTTGAAGTTCTTGGCCTCTTATGATTTCAGTATTTCATACACTTTGGGAAAAGGAAATGCAGTCGTCGATGCATTGAGTTGAAGACATGCTGGGTTGGGGCAATGTTCTTGGAATGGAAGCAGATAGAATATATTGTTGGATTTGATTTTAGGTCTCATTGCGAGCTAGAAACTGAAATGTCGGCAAGCTTATCGATTAGACCTACTATGATTGGAAGGATTAGTACTAGTCAAAAGCGAGATGCTAGGCTAGCAGAGATCATAATGAAGATAGAGGAAGGAGTAGAATCTGAAGATATGAAGGAATATGAACTCGACCGAGAAGGTTGGCTTCATAAAGATGGGAGATTGTTTGTTCTCAATGTTGATGGATTGTGAGATGAAGTGCTAAGAGAGTTCACCATTCCAGGTTGACCATTCATTCTGGTGGTAACAATAGGTACTGAGATATAAAGCAAACCTATTATTGGGAAGGTATGAAAAGGGATGTAGGGGCATTCATCTCGAAATGTATAAACTGTCAGTTGGTGAAGGCAGAGTAGAAAGAAACCTAGTGGATCGTTGCAACCATTAGAGATTCCTAAGTGGAAATGGGAGCAAGTATCGATGGATTTTGTAAATGGACTGCCGAGGACTCAAGTAGGGTATAATGGCATTTGGGTCGTAGTAGATCGGTTGACCACGAGTGCGAGATTTATACCCGCGAGGTTAAGTAGAATGGCATCCAAACTAGAAGAGTTGTATGTAAAGTGGAAAATATGATTTCACGGTGTGCCAAAGTGCATTATGAGCGACCGAGACCCGTTTTTCACTAGTGGTTTTGGAAGAGCTTACAAAAGGCATTAGGGACGAAGCTGCATTATAGACTTTGGTGGATCATGAGATGATCATTTGCATTTGGTGGAGTTTGCATACAACAACAGTTATCAGTTGAGTATTGGTATGGTTCTGTATGAAGCATTGTATGGCTGACCATGTAACGCTCCTTCATTTTGGTGGGAAGCAGGCGAGATACAAATACTTGGGGCAGATATGATTAGGGAGACTTCGGAGAAGATTGAGGTCATTCGACAATGAATGAAAGCTGCTCAGGATCGATAGAAAAACTATGCAAATAAGAAACGAAGAGATTTAAAGTTTTCCGTCGGAGAGATAGTGTTTGTAAAGATTTCTCCTCTAAATAATGTAGTTTAATTCGGTAGAAAGGGGAAGTTGGCACCAAGATTCGTAGGACCTTTTCTAGTAGACGAGAGAATCGGAAAGCTAGCATATATGGTCGACTTACCTCAGAAGATGGCAGGCGTGCACAACATTTTTCATGTCTCTTATCTATAGAAGTTTGTGCATGACTTAGGCATGAAGATTACATAGGATCTGCTAGAAGATGTTGAGGTAGAACTAGAAGTTTCTATATCTTATAGGCCGCTTCAGATTGTTGGGTACAACATGAAACAGCTTAGGAGAAAACGGTGAAGCCAGTTAAGGTACAATGGAGCAGAACTGAGGACGATTGTATGTGGGAGATGGAAGAGAGCATGAGGACTTTTTATTCGGAGCTCTTTGGATGGTAAGAACCATCATTTTTCGTGTTTACTTTCACTATTGTATACTATATTTGATAGGTTAGTATTCTGCAAGTTAGGATAGATTAACTATATTATTGACTGCATGGTTGCTTGTTTGAGATGTGTGATGGTTGCTTATGGTTGGTAGGCGTGTGGGATAACTATGGTTGTTTATACTTTGGCTTGTTCGAGGGTTTCGGGGGCGAAATTCCTAAAAGGGGGAGAATGTAACGATTCATATTTTACGTATCGGAGAATCTTGAAATATTTTTATTTTATTTTGTATTAGGTTGTATGATTCTATAATTTTGGGATATGACTCTTAGGGATATTATACATACCTATGATTTTTTATGAATTTCTATGCAACATTTTTGATCCAAAAAATCTTGTTTGGGCTATAACTTTTGGTCGGAGTTGAATTAGAGTCCTAAAACTAGTTCCATTGCTTCAGGATGATGGTTGCTCATTTCGTAGAGTGATCATAATGGCAAAATGGACTAATGGTTAGGAAGTTATGCCTATTTTAAGTTTTGAAAACTGTTGGTCGGAACTAATGTGTAATTAGTGAAGCCCATTAGTTGGCCCATTAGTCTAATTAGAGAAGCACCATAAATAGGGGCTGTAGGAGTCAAATGAAAACTTTTCTCATTATAAATCAGGTCCAAACCCTAATTAGCCCTAAATCCATCCAAATTCATCCAAATTTCTCTCTAAATCCAATTAGATTGTTGATTAGTGATTAGGTCATCGACTAGAAGATAAAGATCATCAATTTGCTTGATTTAAAGTGCATTCCATTGTTGTCCGGATTGGTTCTACATTCATATTGATTGAATTTGGTAATTGGTGAGTGGTTTATGCCTTCTCACTATACTACACATGTTTATATGGTAATGACATGTTAATCCATGCATGTGATATAGATTGATTTGTAATCACATTGATTTATGTTCGTATATTCATGCACATGTAGATCTATGTCAAAAATTGTCTTGTTTGTCTTATTTTGATGGATTGCAAGTTTGATTGGGTGAAATTGCTTGTTATTTCATGTTTGGATGATATGATTTGATGTTGTTTGCTAGTGTTGTGATTGCATAGAAAGTTAAGTAGGAGTATTAGGCAAATCGAAGGAAAAGTTAGTTGGAATTGGATGAAATTTTGCAGATAGGCTCAGGAGAATGGCAAGGGGCTACATGATAACTTGCAAGTAGGTAGGAGTTAAAGTCATAACCGAGTTATGGTGCTAACTCGTGTGCAGTTCTCGACTTCATGCATGGGAAGAACTTGTCAAGTGGAGGTTGTCTATACTTGGTGTAGGAAATTAGGCTAAGTGTTGGATGTGATGACAAGTTATCAAGTTAGGTTGGCGATGAGTTATGCCTATAACTCAGCACCAAGTTATGGGGAAGGAGGCTATGAGTCGGTGGTCAGCATGGATGGATAGAGCATGGCTAGATGAGGTATTCTATATCAAAGATGCAGAGATTTGGCTAACTATTGGGTGTATCACCGAGTTATCTCTAGAACTATAAGATGGAGCTTTAGATTGGGGCTGAGTTATCAAAGAAGGATGAGTCGGCATCTAAAGCACTTGAAGAAGGGTGCTAGAGGCACGGAATAAAACTTAGCATCTGATTGACTAAGTATATAACTTAGTACCGAGTTATGCCTATAACTTGGTACCAAATTGTCAAGGTGTAAGGGTGAAAGGTGGAACTTCTGGGGACTGACGTAGATGTTTTATAGATCGTGCTGGAGGTGTAGCTCATTTGTATTAGGTTGGATGATCATATAACAGCATAATGAAATGTTATGGTCTTCAGATGTTGGTTCGTGTTGGGAGTAGGTTCCGAAGATGGTGGCTCGTAAAGGAGGGAGCAGTATGATCGGAGAACGTGAAAGGTTTCCTCGTGAATAATGGAAACTGGATTGAGCAAGAAGGGCTCGGTATCTAAATGGAGCAAAGGTTGGCTAAGGTATATGTGCCAAGGAATCGTTGAAGACTCGAAGAGTTTTCAGTTGTACACGAAGCAGGGGTATTGTAAGTGGAGATGCCCATGGGTCAATAGAAGAATCTGTATACCTTGGACCTATTGCTTTGGGTCTAGTGTCCAGCTTTGGGCTATGAGGCATGTATCTAGCTTTGGCTGTGAGATACGAGAGTATAACAGAGAATCGAGATTTCCATTAGTCCTTGGCTTGGGGGTCATACTAGTTATCATATGTTTAGAGCACAAGGTGTGATAGTTAGGATTGTTTGATGGATGAATGGTTGCTTTGATTGCTTTCTTTAGTGGGCTATCACTCATAGGTATTAGGAAAAGTAGGTATTGGAGATGGGAATACTTAGAAGACTGATATCCTTTATTTGGTTTGTGGTATATCTTTATGATATGGTAGAGTAGCATATAGTAGTATTATATGCTAACTCTTTAGTTGCAGGGATGGGTCAGGTATGGTTCATGTATTCTTATTTCTTATTATATTTACCTGTATAGTATTTTAAGATTCATTTACCGCTCATACCAGACTATTGTCCGACCCAAGGTTTTATGCTTTGTTTCTTACTATCTTGGGTACTCTTAAATGAGTAGATTAGATAATAGGTAGAGGTGACGCAGTAGTTGTTTGGAGGACGAGCTGGATGAAGCTATCTTGTATTACATACATATATGGATTTATATACTTTTCCGTTGAGTAACATTGTGGAGCCCATTACAGTGCTTGCTTATTTCTATTTTTTTAGATAGTTTAGTTGAGTTTACTTCTGCTGTATAAACTCTATTACATTTGATGTATAACTTTGTAGATCTATTTCTTTGATGATGATTTATTCACATAGTTTTTATGTCCCTTCTATAATATCTATGATATTATATTTTCTCCATGCACTATGAGATATGATAGGTTATATGCTATATTGGTTCATTTCAATCATGATGATGTCCTATATCGGTCGGGCACGAACAGTGCACTATTTTTATACGATTGGTGCCAGTAGTATAGGGCGGTTGTCACATATATAGTATCATTCAGGTCTCTATAGGTGTCAAATCTCATGTCAAGCTTGAATCTCCTACGATCTATTTTCCTTCCGTTGGAATTGCCAAGGTTAGTGCTTTTTCTTATTCTCCACGTCACTACCTTTATTGTTCTTGACCATAGTGTTCAGGCTATTTGAAGCTTCTGATGGTTTTGCAGCTGTTTTAGTCTACCACCTTGCTACAGCTTCCTCCAATCGCATGTACTTTGCAGCTTCATAGAAGAAGTCCTGAAGAGTAGTCGGCTTCTCCTTAGTCAAACTCCAAGCCATCTTTATGTTTGGGTGAACACCACCGCATAAGGCCATAAGAGTTAATCGTTCTTAGCATTATGGACACTGGCGGCCGCAGTGTCGAAACTAGTCAGGTATTTCCATAGAATCTTGTCCTCCCTTTGTTTCACATCCAACAAAGAATACAGGTCCTTAGGTTGCTCTATATGAACTCGAATTGGCTGATGAACTTTTCCTTCAACATTTCCTATGAGTGGATCGTGTAATGGGGAAGACAATGGAACTACATAGTCGACAAATCCGACAAAAAAGGGGAAATTCTTGTTTATAACTTCTTCCGTTGCCCCGCTCATTAGCATATGTTGTGTATATCGCTGCAAGTGCATTATAGGATTAGTCAAGCCTTAGTTAGGATCCATAGTAGGCATCTTAAAGGTCCTAGGATTTTGAGCAATCTATATCTCTATAGAAAACGGGCTGCCAACTCTTACATCGATTCCATGTTCAATTTGCTCATGGTGGACACATTCCCTGATAAGTCGTGCCATAAGGTCCTTCGGTTCAAGGGATGAGCAGAGCTGGGTTGACCTCCCTTACCAGGGCGAGAGGCTTCTTTCATACCTTCTATGATGGCTCGTCCTACCACCCCAGCTTCATTCCTTGCTTTAGGATCATCCACGGTGATGAGATCGCCTTCCATCAGTGGTTTCTTCCGCCAAGACTGGAGAGCGCTGCCTAGATCAGAGAGGTTCAGTAATGGTTGCCCCTTGTTTGTTACCTCCCTTGTTCGGTTCGGCACCGAAACAATCCTTGGGTGCAGTGCATAGCTGAGTTCCTACTCGACTTATTTCCTCAACGTTCGCTTGTCCAACTCCTCGATTCTCCTGATCTAATCACCGCTAGAGTGTGATCTCTTTGGTCTCATAAACCCCCAAAACTAGGCTCTCCCTTTGGTTTCAGTGTTTATGCCGTTGGTTACGTCTGCCCCAAACGTGTCATGATTTGATCCATAATGGCTTGCTGCTAGGTAGCGAAGAGGGTGTCGAGATTCGCCACAACTCTATCCAAATCACCCCTAGTGATAGCGTCTGGTCCCAATGTACTGGATGATTGGTTGTCTTGGTTAGCTATAACTAGATTGACGTTCCTATTGGCACCGTCAGTCTTGATCATTGATTTAGAAGGCATGTTGATAAATACCTGTTCTCAGTGAAAGGACCAAAAAGGTTTGCACAAAAAATGAGCAAACGCCTCCAACCGATTTTTCACAGTCGACTAAATGAAGAATAAAAAGGAGAAAAGGTAAAGTACACCAGGGTTTATAGCGGTTCAGCCATAATGGGCCTACGTCCATTTTTTGTTTTTAGTCCTTTCTCTTGTACTTTTGATATTACAAGTAAATGATGAAGAATACAATGATTTATAAAAGAAAATTGGGATCCACATGCTCCGCGCAATTGATTCTTTAGCTCGGAGACTTTTAGATCCCTAAAAATGTCATCTCTTGAATCCAAAATGCTTATGTATCTATGGGGATGAAGAAGTGGTGTCATTAATTGGGATATTTCCTTGTATATCTCCCCTAGAGAGAATCTTCCTGGGATTCTAGAATATGCTTGACTATTTTAAAATATATGCATATTTCTTCCATATATACACTACTCGATCCGACAAAGAACTCAGTTCAAAGGGCATTGGTTCAGCCAGGATGGATGTTGACTAGTTGTTGGCCAGGTTCGTATGCTCTCCTAGCTTGCTCGGTGTCCCTTGGTTCGATAGGTCTTACCTAGGTTTGGCTCGATATGGGACTCAATAAGCGCATGGCTTGGTTCGGTATATGCACCCTTCCATGGTTCAATGGATCCATGGCTACCTGGTTCAGTAGACCTACAATTACCAAACAAAAAATCATGTTTAGTGCTTAGAACACCGAACATGATTTCGTACTCGGTACCCTGGATATCGAATAGAAAACTCTATTCGGTACTTGGGCCACTGAATAGAGGGAGGGGAAGCTTATTCTTCCCTTATTCTTTTAAGCTCCTACCATCCCTTTTACCTTGCCTCCTTTATTACCTTCTTCCTAACTACAATCTTATAGGCAAAATTGCCCATAACACAAACAAAAGAGCCTACTTTATCCAAGTATGTAAAATTGTCTAAGGAATTATTAGTTCAGTTCAAACAGTCTAATATAGAGTAGACTTCCAAGGATGTGAATTCTTCAACAGACTCTTTAACCAAGCTTGCAAGAACTAAGGTTGCGCAAGAAATCAAGTAAATTCTGGTAGGACAACTGACCGAACCTAGCATTTCAAAAATAGCTCAAATCTTAGTACTAACGCGAGCCCAGTGTGCAAAGGATCAAACTACAATAAATCAGAGCGAGCCATATATACCCAAAATAATAGAACATTATCGTCCATGCAACAAGATGATTTAAGGTCTTGGGTGACCCTTATCAAGCATTTCTTATTGGAAGGGACTTTAGTGGCAGATAAAAATGCGACACAAAATATTAGATACCAAACTCTTACTTAACATTTTTCGACATAATACTTTATAATAGGGGATACTCAACCCCTACCTTAGATGCATCACCAAAGAGGAGGAAATCAAAGTCACGAGGGAAGTTCATGAGGGATACTGTGGAGATCACTCAAGAGGTACAAAACTGGAAAATTAAATGCTAAGACAAGGCTATTATTGGCCAATCGCACTATGTGATGCACAAGAGTATGTTCGCAAGTGTGACACATGCCAAAGATTCACTAGTATCCTAAGAATTCCATCACATGAACTTGCACCCATGACCAGTCCATAGCTATTTGACATAGGGGGATTGGCTTAATATAACCACTTTCGGTGTCAAAAGGGGAGGTAGTAGGAATAAAATACTTCACTAAGTGGATAGAAGCTAAACCACTAGCGACCGTAACCTCAAAGAAAATAGTTACCTTTGTGTCTAGAAACATCGTCGCCAGATTTGAGATTTCATAAAAAATAATCTTTGACAATGGCATGCAGTTTGAAGGTATGGAATTTGCCGACCTTTCCAAGAAAAATGGCATAGTCAAAAGCTTCTCTTCAATAGCTCACCTGCAAGCGAATGGACAGGTTGAGGTAGCAAATAAAATGATAATGAAACTGCTCAAGAAAAGACTCAAAAAGGTTAAAGGGAAATGTGCAGAAGAGCCTAATTCTATGGGCATATAGAACATCCACTAGGTCGCCTACTAACATACCCCATTCTTTTTAGTGTATGGTTATAAGGCCACACTCCCAGTGAAAGTAGATGTTCCATACATTGGAGTTTGTCATATGTAACAAAAAAAAACTATGCTTTAAGGAAGCTGTGTTAGATTTTAGACTAGAAAGAAGAGATGAAGCAGTAGCTAGATCTTTATTTTATAGGCAGAGAATGACAAAAGGTTATGATTCAAGGCTCAAAGAAAGAAAGTTTCCAAAGGGGACCTTATCCTAAGAAGCATGATGGATAACACGAAGGACCCAACCGATGGTGCACAGGGACCAAATTGGGAAGGGCTTATAGTGGTCGCAAAACACACGCGAACACTACATACCATCTATCCAGGTCAGACGGAAATGTCATCCCAACAACATGGAATTCAGAGCACCTTCGACCATACTTCATTTAATACTTCTTTTGTAGTGCAATGTAAAGAGCAAAGTTGTAATTATGAAAGATCGATAAGATTATAAACTAGACAAAGGGATATTAGACGGCCTAAACCAGTATAAAAATCTGTGTGTCAATGTTACTTGGTTATAAATGAAATTTTGGTTATAAATACATACCTCGGTTTCTAGCTAATTCTGCAGTTGATAAGGGGATGTTAGAATGCTCAAATAGTAGTAAAAATCATGCGCATGAATAACAAAGGGTTGTAAATACATGACCGACTTCTCAAACAAAACACACTAAAAATAATATGCACCACAAACGAAACAGATCATGCTGAGCACATGACAAAGTACAGATGCTGAAAACAAAGTCCGAAAAGCATTGATAGGGTGTAGTGGATATTATACTTAAGGTCAAAACTGCAGAAAAGGGGAAAAAATAGTAATTCACGTAGTACAAGATATAAATAAAGAAGACGTATCAAGAATCTACACAAAGCTCACCAGATGAAAATAAAACTTTAATTTACTTATTTTATTTACATGCTTTAGACACTCATAAAGATATTGCAAGTGAATACCCATGCAAAGTTAACAATCACTACTATATATACTATGATCATGAATCTGATACGGACTCAGAAGAAATGTTAGTTACAACTTTCCTCTTACCTGAGAAGGTTGAGTCATGAATAAAGAATGTGGGGTAGAGGCACCCCCAAGTTGTAAACCAAATGGTGGGTCAATTATCTCTTCAATAATAATGGACGAGTGACAAGAGGTGATACCAAAAGTGACCTTAGGATCGTAGTTAGTACCAGCTCAAGGATCACAAACATCTTGCACTGTAGAAATAAAGTCACCACAATTGTATAAAAAGGCAAGGTCAAGGTTAGGCCAAATATGACTTAAAACATCAATTGCACGCTTCACGAATATGTCTTCCATAACCCATCTAATCCTTTCTTGCAAAGTTCTTCAATCAAAGAATCCCTATCTAAATCACAAAGAGAAGGCACTAAAGACCTTGAAGGCACGGCGACAAGAGCTAAACCTATTGGCTATAGGGAACACTGCAACTCCAGAGTAGAAATTTTAGCTTCAAGAACATTCACGCATTGCATAGCCACTCATCATATATGCCTAATGTCATACAAAAGTTTGATTAATCCTTTTAGTTGATATGGAAAATAGACCAAATAGCTCGTTCGTTGTAGAACTAGCTAGTGAACTGCCACCCTCATAACTCGCTAATTTCTTCTTATAGTAATATTTTAACTTATTAAATTAAGACTCACAATAGATACTTAAATTGTAACGACCCGTAAATTTAACTAGTTTTAACAACGTTATAAATTGAAATTTTTCGAAATTTTAAACGATAAGATTTCAATATAAATTCGATATTTGGAATGCGTCTAGTTAAACATAGAAACTGGTAAATTTTCGTCCGAAAATACGAAAGTTTATTTCGCGCGTAAATTTACTTCAATTTAATCATTTAAAAAACGATGAAAATAAAATGTTTTCGGAACCTAAATATTTTTACATAGAAAAATTCTAAACCATCTTTTGAGCAAGACGTCATTTTTTGTTTTCCGAATTCGGACTTCTTTAGCTCCGTCGATCTTATTTTTCTGAGTTTTTGCTGCATTTTCCGCAAGTAGAAATTCGAATTTTTATAATTCAATCATACCACTGATATCTGTATACTGTTTTGATCATCTCGTCATGCCGATCTCAACAGTGTATTCATTTGTGTGTTTCGAAGTCCAGTATGTCGCAGAAACCGTTAAACAGTCAATCGTATCGGTACCGGTTTTGTGACTTTTAGTTTTCATACCTTTTGAATTCCTTGTCCATTCAACTTTCTCTCGTATAACTCAAGAGCCTTATCATTTATTATTCACTGACTTTTGGGCTCGGAACTTGTGTTGTTTCATTTGGTTACGTGCACATTTTGTTTTTCTTTTTCTTTCTAGCCTTCAATACTTTTCGTCTGCACCTTTTCTCTACCCTTCTCCCTCTTCATTTCCTATTCTCCTTTTATTATTGCTCATAGAGAAAAAGAATAAAACAAATTTATATGGAAGTTGAAGCCTGTTCCTTCATACAGTCAAACAACAGTAGCCTGTCACTCGTCCCCACGTTACACCTCTCATCCTCCTCCATCATACTCAAGCACGGCTTCACCCTGTTAGCCGCAAGCATCTCCTGCTCGTCTCCCTCATTTTTCAGAACCCACCACCGCACGTAAACATCCTCCCCATCTTTTCACGCAACAGCCATGGCCGATCCACACATCTCCGCTTGATTTCTCTACCACCTCAGATCTACGGCAACCCATAGCTCACCGACCTACGAACCTTTGACCTCTGGCCGAAACCACCCGCTTATGCAACTTCCCTGGCCAAGCAGCCGCATCGGTCCCTCTCTCATCCATGTAACCGAGCCATCCCACCACAGACTGATTCTCTGGCCTGGCCATCTATCTCGTCTTCTTCCATTGGCCACGGTGGCCTGATCACTTGCTCTGCCGCCTGAGCCTCTCCACCTCACAGTAGTGCCTTCCTCCCTTTTGTTTTCCTTTGTTCACTTGGGTATGGCAGTTTATATAATGTATAAGTATGTTATATAATTTGTGTTTGTTTATATAAGTTTGTTTGTGTTTTATGATATAATAGTTGATTTTAAATATGCATATATATATATATATATATATATATATATATATAACAGTTTGTTCATATATTAAGGTTTACATATATATACATTTTGTTTTTATCTGTTAGTGTTTGGTTTGAATATATAGACATGGTTTTAAATTCCTAATATGTGTACTTTCTTATATTGTTTATATACACATTAGTGTACACATTTATAAGACATATGTATTTGCATACAGGTCTGCATTTCTTTTTTCCATATATATGATTTGGGTATGGTTTAAATCGTGGAAAAATATACATATATATAAATATTGAGTCTCCATATCTATTTTGTCTACCTGCTTATATATAAAATTTTATATATGTTATGTGCTCAGGTTAATATATAACATGTTTACTGGTATGGATATAGCATACTATAGTACTTATTTAAACTTATGTTAGTACTTTAATATAGATTTTTGTTGGATATTGGTTTTAAAGATATATGTATATACATAAGTTTTATATATATCTATTTATGTAATCTGTTCGTTGTATGTTTCTATTTGGTATGAGTTTATAAATATAGTTTTCTTTTCTTTCAATAGTTTGCAGTTGATAAGGCTTCAGATTTTATATCATCTATTTCAAATTTTTGCTTTTAATTGTTTTCGTATGTGATAACATGAGTTTATATGTATAGTTTTCGAAATAACAGCAGTTAGACTACAAGTTCACGATATCATATCTCACTCATGTTTTATCGGAATGGGTTGATTTTATTTTTAAAAAAGATTCGAAGTTACCTAGTTTATGCCTGTCAAATTTCAGCAAAATCCAACATCGTTTGATTAGTGGTCGAGGATTTGGAAGTTAGACCCAGGCAGCTGTTCTTTTGTACTTAGAAATTATTTTACACTGCTGCAAATATGGCCTGAGTCTATGTTCGTGACATCGTAACTTTTCTCGTCTCTTGTCCAAAACAAGTGAATCTTTTGCAGTTTGAAATACAAGTTTTGATCTTTATTCATACCAAATTTCAGACCATTTCGATCTCGGTAGCACATAGAATTATATTGTTAAACTTTGATGCAGGACATGTTTTTATTTGTTGCTATGTTGAATGTTTTGATTTGATTTCATCGATTTCTGTTATCAGCTTTGATCGTTGAATTCGTGCCGATTTGTTTTGCTTGGATTCGTAACTCAATCTCTATGTCCGTATCAGTGTGCATATCCGGGTCATCTTCTCGTGCATCTCTAGCCTCGAAAGGTGAGCAATCACTCACGATTAATGTTCTATTTATTAAATTTGATTTCAATTGAAACGACAATTGAAATATGCTGCTGTCAGTTATTTACACTGTTATATGAATGTTATTACCTGTATCAGTTCACCTGTGACATCTGACACCATTATTTGTTAATTATACGATGATAATCCTGTTTGATTGATTGTTTGTTGTTTATATTGGATGTTAAATTGGAATGTATAAAGTGATAAATATTATGCAAGTAAATTTGACGTAGGATAATTAAAATTTGAATCGACATATATGTTGAATTTGATTAGTTGAATATGACCTCTTTTAATTGTTAAATTAATTGACATGTAGAATAGTGATAATTACACTTTGAACCATTGAACGTATATTAGATTAATTATTGTAGTGTTAAAATTGAAATCGAATGACAATTGAAGAACCGTATAAATATTAGTGTAATAATCTTTAATCTACATGAAATGATAGTGTAGATTCTAGAAATAGTTATATTAATTCGCACAAACAACAATGCGAATTAATACGATTATTTCGGGATTATTTGATTTGATTATTGGATTGATATTGATTATTGTTATGGCTTGTTTATTTACTTTGACACCATCCCAGTTATCACACTGCAAGTTCCCTTTGCTATGCTTTGATTTTGAATTGAATTGGAATCGGGTTGAAATGATAAATACCCAAAATTACTTGACCTAGGATAGAGAATTAAATAAAACCCGATTGGTCAATAATTTGATTTAAAAATAAAATGAAGATTTTATTTGAATAAATAATATGTTTTGAAACGAAGTTGGAATTTGAATTTTTATGAAAGGAAATGTTAATATTTAATAATCTGAATCAAAATATTAACATAGTAGATGATGAATGAACGTTGTTTTAAAATTTGGAATTATAAATAATTAAGTTTGAAATTATTTAATAATTAAGTTTGAAATTATTTAATAATTAAGCTTTGAAATTATTAAGTAATGAAATAAGATTGAATTATTTAATAATTAAATAAATTGAATTCTTTAATAAGTGGAATTGAACTTCTTGAATAATTGAAATTGAGTTTCTTTATTAATTAAGTTTGGAAAATTATTTAAGTAAGTAAATAAGTGAAATTGAATTTCTTTAACAAGAAATAAAATGTGATTTATTGAAATTAATGTAAGACTTGTAATTGAAAGAATTGATTTGACGAATCTAATTTAATTCAATTTGAAGTTTTGATATAATGTAGTTGAACTTAAGTAATTGATTGTATGAAATGGAAATTAAATAGAAATTGTTTTGAATGATAAATTAACTTAACGAATATTGAATGAAATCGATTAATGAATTTAAATTGATTTGAATGTTAAATTAAATTAATTTAAATGATTTCAAAATGAAACTTATATACGAACTTGAATCAATATTTGAATTGTTTTAAATAAAACTGAAATTGAATTATAAGATTTTGAAATAGTAATTTGGAAGTTGGAAACGTAAATTATGGAAATTGTTTGAAAAGACAAATGAAATGTTGATTTACAAATTCTAATTGAAATTGATTTGGTTTTGAAATTTATTAAACGACCAATCGGTTTAATAATTTTGAAAGTTATTAAAGAGACCGGAATCGGTTAGGGACATACTCACTGTCTAAACCGAAAACCACTTTAATAACTATACGCGGAGTGTGATCCTGAATGAAGTGGTTGGAATGATGTACGTGATGACTGAAGAAAGAGAACGATAATGGATAGCCTTGACACTTGTGTCAAATTGGAAATGACTAAAACAGGAGCCGTGCCGGGCCAAATGGGGGCTAGCTACCTCGAGCGAACACACTTCTTCGAAACTATTCATTACTTGATTGTCGATTGGTGCACCATTGATTTGGGAGTGTTGTTTCGCGGTGTTGCGGTCACTGCGGCGATGCGTTCTCACCAGTCCGGATCAGGCAAACGGTAGTTTCACTACCTTGGGTATTGCCTCATGTGCCTTGTCATACTTGGATCCCGATATACGCGACCACTACGAATTTGTTTTGTGTTATACCTATGGAGTACTCCCTGATAGCCCACTAGTTTACGGTGGAGTTTACAGTGCTGTATATACTATAACGCTTATAAAAATGTGTTAAGGGGGATAATGGTAACGCCTTAACACTATTTTGATACCTTATATTACTGATAGACATTATCTACTTAGCGTACATTACTACCTAGTAGATAGTTTAACGGATCCTTAAAGGACGGTTACTCCAAACATCCTTTGAGTTACTTGTATTTCAGTTGTTATTTCACTTGAGTTGGATTTATTGATATAAGAATGTTAATCCTGACTCGAGTGTCTTGTGTTTTGCTTTACGCTCAGGTCAGACTGAGTGTACCAGTATTCGAGACTCACCTTTGGAGTTGGAGCTTTGCTTGAAGATCCAGCCATCTATTCTGCTTTCAGTATTCGATGATTCCAGTGATGTATTCTGATTTGTATCTGATGTATCGTGTTACTCTTCCGTTGTATCTGGTTTAACTCTGATGTAACTTATATATTTATATAGTAGCTTCATGAACTACTATCTCTTTTATTACCGCTGCATTTATTACTCTGTGTCTGTGATCTGTGATTATTTATTTACTGTATATGTTCAGTTTTGCCAAATTTAAATTAACAACACGGTATTTGAATTATTCAAGTCCGACATGTTCGAATGCGAATGGTCCAAAATATCGGGTCGTTATAGTTGGTATCAGAGCTTTGGTAGCTCTAGGCAAAACTCAACATATAGGGTAAATGTATTTACAGAATCACTCTCATTCGAGTTTCAATCTTTTCCTTTTGACTCGATTCCTTTGAATTTTGGAGCGTTCCCTGCGGTTCCAAAAATAAATTCATTCGTGTCCTTCAATATTCGTCTTCTTTCAAATTCTGGAGCACCCCATAACTCCATTTTGAATGATATCTATAATAAGATCGGCGGTCTCGCCAGACTTCGAATGATTTGTAAAGGGGTGAAAATCCTTTACAATAGGCATTGATTTACTGGAGATTTCTGTATCCTCGGTTTACGATGTTATCTATCTCCTGCTATATCTGAATTTTATTTCTTGAGATCGAATGTCGATTTACCTTGGAATTCCACATCGATCTTATTCTTGAAGTCACGGTCGACCCGGCTATGGTTGCCCGCGATTTATATAAGATTATCTATTTCCTTATTCGGTTAAATAATCATCTTATCTTTCGTTCCAACTTATTCTCATATCAAAATTTTCTTTGATTGAATTAATCAAATTGAATCCCTATCCTTGCTTTGAAATCCATTACTGAATCGTTGAGCGGGGAAGTGTATTTGTAAATTAATATTTTAAAATGTTTTAATATATAGTGTGTTGTTTGAGTTGTTGATGTTGATTTGGGCTTTCGATCGATTCGTCTGATCAACGCTATCGATAGGATCACCAAAACACTTGAGCAGAGCAAACTGACACAATATCGTTTTCAAATTTGGTAAATAAATAAAAGTTTTGTATGATTATATTATATATAAATATAAGTTTTCTGAAATTAAATTGTTAATGAATTTGTTGTCAGAAATAATAATATTTGATTTTCATTTATTGTTTTGTAAACCATTGATTATTGCATAATATAAATAAATGAATTTATGAAACTTGGTTATAATTTGATTTTGGATTTGAAAGGAATTTAAATAAAGAATTTGAGAATTTAATTTCCGATGATTTCGACTTTGATTTGAAAGTTTTAAAGTGTATAGTATTTAAAATATTTTCGAATCTAAATCATTTTCAAAGAATTTTAAAATATTGAAACCAGTGCTCTTCTCTTTGTCGCTGGAAAATAATTTCGGTGATGACGGCCGCATCATCGACATTCATTTTCGAGTTTTGAAGTGGAGAAACCATTTTGTAGCTTTGCTACGGTTTTTGTTTTGGAAAATATTTTAATTTGAATTTCTTAAGTATAATTTGATTTATATATATATATGAGTATCTTATTTTAAAATTTAATTTGATTTGATATAAATATATTATATATCTCTAAATGGTTAAAGTTAATCGAAAATCTAATTCTTAAATTTTGTTAAAGGATGATTTTAATTATAAATAAAACCAAAATTTGGAATAAATATTTAAACTCGAACAATTGAATTGGGAAAATTTTATTGGTATATTGTTCAACTACATTCTAATACAACTTACTTAAATCATTTAGAAGTTGAATATGTAAATTTGATAATATATAATATAAATTGAATTTATAAATAAAATTTGAGTGGTTATAATAAATGTTATACACTTAAATCTTAATTATAAAGATGTTAATAGGGTTAGATAGGATAATAAGTAAAACTCAGTTAATAATGGAATAAATTTGTTTTGAAAGAATTAATAAATTGATATTTGATCAACTTATGAAAATACCTTGAATTTAAAAGCAATTAGTAAATATAAATTAATTTAAATCGAAACTTTTATGGTTTAAATTAATTTATATGGGTTAAATATATGTGATAAAATATATTAAGTAGAATAACTTTAACAATAATTTGGAATAAAGAAGACTTTAAATTGCTGGAAAAAAAATATGATTATAATAAAAGACTATTCAAATTTATGGTTTTAGAAATTGTAAATTGAAGATAATTGGATAATAAGATAATGAATATAGAAATAGTTGGGATTGATTTTAGTGAAATCAAATGGATTAAATCAATTATTGAATATCAATTAATTTAAATTTGAATTTATATGGTTTAAATTAATTGTTATTTTGTATTTCAAATCTGTTTTCTTTCTGGTTGTTTATATTCTCCTACCTCGTTCCTTTTCGAGGACGAAAAGTTTTGAGTGGGGGAGAGTGTAACGACTCGTAAATTTAACTAGTTTTAACAACGTTATAAATTGAAATTTTGCGAAATTTTAAACGATAAGATTTCAATATAAATTCGATATTTGGAATGCGTCTAGTTAAACATAGAAACTGGTAAATTTTCGTCCGAAAATACGAAAGTTTATTTCACGCGTAAATTTACTTCAATTTAATCATTTAAAAAACGATGAAAATAAAATGTTTTCGGAACCTAAATATTTTTACATAGAAAAATTCTAAACCATCTTTTGAGCAAGACGTCATTTTTCGTTTTCCGAATTCGGACTTCTTTAGCTCCGTCGATCTTATTTTTCTGAGTTTTTGCTGTATTTTCCGCTAGCAGAAATTCGAATTTTTATAATTCAATCATACCACTGATATTTGTATACTGTTTTGATCATCTCGTCATGCCGATCTCAACAGTGTATTCATTTGTGTGTTTCGAAGTCCAGTATGTCGTGGAAACCGTTAAACAGTCAATCGTATCGGTACCGGTTTTGTGATTTTAGTTTTCATACCTTTTGAATTCCTTGTCCATTCAACTTTCTCTCGTATAACTCAAGAGCCTTATCATTTATTATTCACTGACTTTTGGGCTCGGAACTTGTGTTGTTTCATTTGGTTACGTGCACATTTTGTTTTTCTTTTTCTTTCTAGCCTTCTATACTTTTCGTCTGCACCTTTTCTCTACCCTTCTCCCTCTTCATTTCCTATTCTCCTTTTATTATTGCTCACAGAGAAAAAGAATAAAACAAATTTATATGGAAGTTGAAGCCTGTTCCTTCATACAGTCAAACAACAGTAGCCTGTCACTCGTCCCCATGTTACACCTCTCATCCTCCTCCATCATACTCAAGCACGGCTTCACCCTGTTAGTCGCAAGCATCTCCTGCTCGTCTCCCTCAATTTTCCGAACCCGCCACCGCACGTAAACATCCTCCCCACCTTTTCACGCAACAGCCATGGTCGATCCACACATCTCCGCTTGATTTCTCTACCACCTCAGATCTACGGCAACCCATAGCTCACCGACCTACTAACCTTTTACCTCTGGCCAAAACCACCCGCTTCTGCAACTTCCCTAGCCAAGCAGCCGCATTGGTCCCTCTCTCATCCATGTAACCGAGCCATCCCACCACAGACTGATTCTCTGGCCTGGCTGTCTATCTCGTCTTCTTCCATTGGCCACGGTGGCCTGATCTCTTGCTCTGCCGCCTGAGCCTCTCCACCTCACAGCAGTGCCTTCCTCCCTTTTGTTTTCGTTTGTTCACTTGGGTATGGCAGTTTATATAATGTATAAGTATGTTATATAATTTGTGTTTGTTTATATAAGTTTGTTTGTGTTTTATGATATAATAGTTGATTTTAAATATGCATAGATATATATATAACAGTTTGTTCATATATTAAGGTTTACATATATATACATTTTGTTTTAATCTGTTAGTGTTTGGTTTGAATATATAGACATGGTTTTAAATTCCTAATATGTGTACTTTCTTATATTGTTTATATACACATTAGTGTATACATTTATAAGACATATGCATTTGCATACAGGTCTGCATTTCTTTTTTCCATATATATGATTTGGGTATGGTTTAAATCGTGGAAAATATACATATATATAAATATTGAGTCTCCATATCTATTTTGTCTACCTGCTTATATATAAAATTTTATATATGTTATGTGCTCAGGTTAATATATAACATGTTTACTGGTATGGATATAGCATACTATAGTACTTATTTAAACTTATGTTAGTACTTTAATATAGATTTTTGTTGGATATTGGTTTTAAAGATATATGTATATACATAAGTTTTATATATATCTATTTATGTAATCTGTTCGTTGTATGTTTCTATTTGGTATGAGTTTATAAATATAGTTTTCTTTTCTTTCAACAGTTTGCAGTTGATAAGGCTTCAGATTTTATATCATCTATTTCAAATTTTTGCTTTTAATTGTTTGCGTATGTGATAACATGAGTTTATATGTATAGTTTTCGAAATAACAGCAGTTAGACTACATGTTCACGATATCATATCTCACTCATGCTTTATCGGAATGGGTTAATTTTATTTTTAAAAAAGAGTCGAAGTTACCTAGTTTATGCCTGTCAAATTTCAGCAAAATCCGACATCGTTTGATTAGTGGTCGAGGATCTGGAAGTTAGACCCAGGCAGTTGTTCTTTTGTACTTGAAATTATTTTACACTGCTGCAAACACGACCTGAGTTCATGTTTGACGCATCGTATCTCTTCCGTCTTACGTCGGAATACAGTGATTCTTTTTTTTGTTGGAAAGATTGAGTTTTCTATTTTATGTTTACGAATTTTCAGCTTCATGCGAGGTCATTTGATCCTCTGTTTCTCATTTGGAAGTTAGACCCAGGCAGCTGTTCCTTTGTACTTAGAAATTATTTTACACTGCTGCAAACATGGCCTGAGTCTATGTTCGTGACATCGTAACTTTTCTCGTCTCTTGTCCAAAACAAGTGAATCTTTTACAGTTTGAAATACAAGTTTTGATCTTTATTCATACCAAATTTCAGACCATTTCGATCTCAGTAGCACATAGAATTATATTGTTAAACTTTGATGCAGGACATGTTTTTATTTGTTGCTATGTTGAATGTTTTGATTTGATTTCATCGATTTTTGTTATCAGCTTTGATCGTTGAATTCTTGCCGATTTGTTTTGCTTGGATTTGTAACTCAATCTCTATGTCTGTATCAGTGTGCGTATCCGGGTCATCTTCTCGTGCATCTCTAGCCTCGAAAGGTGAGCAATCACTCACGATTAATGCTCTTTTATTTATTAAATTTGATTTCAATTGAAACGACAATTGAAATATGCTGCTATTAGTTATTTACACTGTTATATGAATGCTATTACCTGTATCAGTTCACCTGTGACATCTGACACCATTATTTGTTAATTATACGATGATAATCCTATTTGATTGATAATTGATTGATTGTTTGTTGTTTATATTGGATGTTAAATTGGAATGTATAAGTGATAAATATTATGCAAGTAAATTTGACGTAGGATAATTAAAATTTGAATCGACATATATGTTGAATTTGATTAGTTGAATATGACCCCTCTTAATTGTTAAATTAATTGACATGTAGAATAGTGATAATTACACTTTGAACCATTGAACGTATATTGGATTAAAGTTGTAGTGTTAAAATTGAAATCGAATGACAATTGAAGAACCGTATAAATATTAGTGTAATAATCATTAATCTACATGAAATGATAGTGTAGATTCTAGAAATAGTTATATTAATTCGCACAAACAACAATGCGAATTAATACGATTATTTCGGGATTATTTGATTTGATTATTGGATTGATATTGATTGTTGTTATGGCTTGTTTATATACTTTGACACCATCCCAGTTATCACACTGCAAGTTCCCTTTGCTATGCTTTGATTTTGAATTGAATTGGAATCAGGTTGAAATGATAAATACCCAAAATTACTTGACCTAGGATAGAGAATTAAATAAAACCCGATTGGTCAATAATTTGATTTAAAAATAAAATGAAGATTTTATTTGAATAAATAATATGTTTTGAAACGAAGTTGGAATTTGAATTTTTATGAAAGGAAATGTTAATATTTTATAATCTGAATCAAAATATTAACATAGTAGATGATGAATGAACGTTGTTTTAAAATTTGGAATTATAAATAATTAAGTTTGAAATTATTTAATAATTAAGCTTTGAAATTATTAAGTAATGAAATAAGATTGAATTATTTAATAATTAAATAAATTGAATTCTTTAATAAGTGGAATTGAACTTCTTGAATAATTGAAATTGAGTTTCTTTATTAATTAAGTTTGGAAAATTATTTAAGTAAGTAAATAAGTGAAATTGAATTTCTTTAACAAGAAATAAAATGTGATTTATTGAAATTAATGTAAGACTTGTAATTGAAAGAATTGATTTGACGAATCTAATTTAATTCAATTTGAAGTTTTGATATAATGTAGTTGAACTTAAGTAATTGATTGTATGAATTGGAAATTAAATAGAAATTATTTTGAATGATAAATTAACTTAACGAATATTGAATGAAATCGATTAATGAATTTAAATTGATTTGAATGTTAAATTAAATTAATTTAAATGATTTCAAAATGAAACTTATATACGAACTTGAATCAATATTTGAATTGTTTTAAATAAAACTGAAATTGAATTATAAGATTTTGAAATAGTAATTTGGAAGTTGGAAACGTAAATTATGGAAATTGTTTGAAAAGCCAAATGAAATGTTGATTTACAAATTCTAATTGAAATTGATTTGGTTTTGAAATTTATTAAACGACCAATCGATGTAATAATTTCGAAAATTATTAAAGAGACCGGAATTGGTTAGGGACATACTCACTGTCTAAACCGAAAACCACTTTAATAACTATACGCGGAGTGTGATCCAGAATGAAGTGGTTGGAATGATGTACGTGATGACTGAAGAAAGAGAACGATAATGGATAGCCTTGACACTTGTGTCAAATTGGAAATGACTAAAACAGGAGCCGTGTCGGGCCAAATGGGGGCTAGCTACCTCGAGCGAACACACTTCTTCGAAACTATTCATTACTTGATTCTCGATTGGTGCACCCTTGATTTGGGAGTGTTGTTTCGCGGTGTTGCGGTCGCTGCGGCGATGCGTTCTCACCAGTCCGGATCAGGCAAACGGTAGTTTCACTACCTTGGGTATTGCCTCATGTGCCTTGTCATACTTGGATCCCGATATATGCGACCACTATGAATTTGTTTTGTGTTATACCTATGGAGTACTCCCTGATAGCCCACTAGTTTACGGTGGAGTTTACAGTGCTGTATAGACTATAACGCTTATAAAAATGTGTTAATGGGGATAATGGTAATGCCTTAACACTATTTTGATACCTTATATTACTGATAGACATTATCTACTTAGCGTACATTACTACCTAGTAGATAGTTTAATGGATCCTTAAAGGACGGTTATTCCAAACATCCTTTGAGTTACTTGTATTTCAGTTGTTATTTCACTTGAGTTGGATTTATTGGTATAAGAATGTTATTCCTGACTCGAGTGTCTTGTGTTTTGCTCTACGCTCGGGTCAGACTGAGTGTACCGGTATTCGAGACTCACCTTTGGAGTTGGAGCTTTGCTTGAAGATCCAGCCATCTATTCTGCTTTCAGTATTCGATGATTCCAGTGATGTATTCTTATTTGTATCTGATGTTTCGTGTTACTCTTCCGTTGTATCTGGTTTAACTCTGATTTAACTTATATATTTATATAGTAGCTTCATGAACTACTATCTCTTTTATTTCCGCTGCATTTATTACTCTGTGTTTGTGATCTGTGATTATTTATTTACTGTATATGTTCAGTTTTGCCAAATTTAAATTAACAACACGGTATTTGAATTATTCAAGTCCGACATGTGCGGATGCGAATGGTCCAAAATATCGGGTCGTTACATAAATCCTCCTTTCATTAAGAAATAACATCGTGGTCTGCACCTAGTGGAGGCGCTGAAGCGATACATGACCTCGATGATAATAAGGAAGCAGAGCAGCAGAAGAGTCCTCTCTTTTTCAAGCTACTTTGTGACTTGCAAAGATAACTTATCAATAGTACTTTTGAGCCCCCTGATCTCATCTTTGTAAGAAATAGCGTATAACTCATCTGCATCGTTCAACAACCTCTCCAAATCAGTCCCGTGACTCTACGTAGTTTTTAACTCCATTTCTAGCTCCTTTATTTTAATTATCATAAATACTAAGTCAGCTCTTTGTCCGGTGATACAATTATACTACTGGACATTAGCTTGCTTGGACTCATCCAGCTCTTGTTCTTGTTCTTAATATCTAATAGTTAATTCTTCTCGTTATTTATTAGCAATAAGTTCATTTTCTTTAATAAGATCTGCTTTGGCAGCCTCAAGCTTTTTAATCTGAGTTTCATAAGTTTCAAAAACATTGGCTGAACCCTACTCTGTAGAGCAAGAACTACGAAGAACACAAGAAGGACTGCCACGTTTGCACAAGGTGATTGGTGAAGTTCCAACCAGGGAAATAGGAATTGCCTAACATATAAAGTAATAAGTAAGAAATCAATGAGTATTTCATGAAATACACATAGAAAAAAATATAAGTATCTGTATACAATGAAATAAAACTACAATGATGCTTAAGGCAAAAAAATGTTTTATTTGGTCAAAGTTAAAAGTACATGAAAAACGCTATGTTTGCCTATGACTATCTATTTTGAACCATAACAAATTAAGATGCCCTAAAGGAAGTAGTTCATCCTCCAAAGAAGAATCTCACTTGCGAAATATGAAATCATAAAGCGCATCTTACTCAGGGATAACCTATGTAATTTGAACAAGACCCCCTGAGACTCTCTTTTTAGTTTTGCAATCATCTTCTCGAGTTCATTTTCCCTCATGCCTATGAAGGCAGTTCTTGTTGATAATCTACACATGGCTTGCTTTTCTAAATGCTCGACACATCCCCTTAAATGCTGAACTAATCTATCTTCTACGAACGACTTTAATAAAGGAGGTTTATCAACACTTTCAATTCTTATCTAAGAAGTAAAGAGTGTGGTTTTAAAAACACTACTACATACAATAAAAACATCAACAAGTCACAACTATAACAATAAAGCATAATGATAAAACAAAAGCCAAATATATAAAAGCCCAACTTCATTCATTAGTTACAAGGCTATTCAAAAAAAAGGAAGCCAACAACAATAATAGCCAGAGATGTAAAAATATCCAAAATGATTGATACAAGCATCATAAGACCTAGAAAATAGCTAAAATGGAGTTAGAGTTCAAAGGGTTACTTCATTAGAACGGGAAGCCTCAATGATAAGCTCAGACCTATTGTTATGTGCATTGAGAGGTATCCTCTTAATCAAAATTGTCCAACATCGTCTAAATAGATGTCGATGGTGAAGCAACAATCCCATTGTGTTTCATAACCTATGCAGCATGGCAGTGGTCTCGAGCAGACTTAATAAGTCAGGATTATACAAAAAACCTAAAATCACTTCTACCATAGTACCATCAAGGTGCTATTCAAAAATTATCTCTTAACCTACGCATATATCTGGTAGAGAACATTATAAGTAGTAGACTCGGTATCCTTCTTCATTTTGGATAATTTCCTTTCCAACAGTTTCACTCTCCACTCTAACCCTACGTTTTTATCCTTCGTTTCTGTAATTTAGTCTTTGCGCTTGTAGCACATGACTCCTTCTCTTTAAACTTTTTGTTGAACCCCCTAACTACATCTTATAATCTGCCTCTCCCTTAACTTTAGCTTCAATATTGAGAGCAGCAACATTCAATTCTCCCTTCAGCCTCAAAGCCTTTGCTTGAGCACTGACCAATGTAGGGTAGATGTTTTGACTAGATAATGCAGCTCCATGGCCATAGCATATCCCTTAAATATGATATATATATATATATATATATATATATGAAAATTGTATATAATTAATAATAACATTACATGTGAAGCTTCATCATAATTTCAATAATAACGAGTCATATTATTACATGAGACAAACTCTTGTGGAGAACCTGGAAGACATCCGTAGTAGGCGGCCCAAAAACCAGAAGAAGAAGTGGAGGTAGAGAGATAGAGGTGAGAATTGAGACATCGTCAATCATGAGATGTCTCATTTGCTCTGCCAAATTAGAAGCAGCACCACCTTCCAGAAGAGGTAAGAAGCAGTGGGAAGCTGGAAGCATAGTAAGGGTTCGCATGGAAATTACAGTAGTAGCAATAGAAGAAACAGGTGGAGTAGGAGGGTGAGGATCGGTTCAGGGTAACTTACTTCCACTGTCTATCACAGTATGATCATCCCTTTTTCTCTTATCCTTGTTGCCAGGTTTCTTTGGCTTAAAAGCATTAAGAAATTTCGTCATTGTGCATGTAGTGTAAATAATAGCACAATTAAGTAAACCTGAACCCATGTGTTAACCAAATAATAGTGATAACAACAACAATATATATATATATATATATATGTGTGTGTGTGTGTGTGTGTGTGTGTGTAAACTGCGACACATGCATATTTATATGTTTACATAACTAAGAAATATAAATATAGCATTGTTGTATCAAAAGCATAAACAAAGTTGAACATGAAAAATGGTGGTGCTAGCAAAACAAGGATGCTTGCATAGTAAAGACTTGGTAAAAATGTTAGAACCCTTGTGAATATCCTCGGCAAGCTTAAGCGCATTTGCTCTACGCATAGTAAAAAGTACTCGCTCAACGCCGGTGAGCTTAGGGCACTCAACTAAATAAAAAGTATATGTAAGTTACTGTAGGAAAGAGGATAAAAGGAAAGGAGGAGGAAGAATAAAGGTGATACCAACTGCTTGAAAGGAAGGAATAAGACCATCTTGGTTAGACATATAGAAAAACCAATCCGCTCACCTGTGGGTTTTACGAGGACAAGTGGAAATGAGAGACTTTATGGCTTAAATGTAATAAAATCCATCATAGCCCAATGTAATACTTTTATGAACCAAATATAAGAAAATCAACTCTCGGCAAGTAGGTGTAGATAAGTGCTCGACATATAAAATATAAGCACACATTGAAAAAAGTAGGAAATATGGGCCGACTGAATAAGAGACAAACTTACTACGGCTAACCACTCCTTGATGATACGGTGAAGTGAACTGTAAAATCCGCATCTAAGGTGTTCGAAGGTCAAAGAGATGAACCCCAATAGGTGCAGATGAATGCACCCAGAAGGGGTAGGAATCCTAAATGCATAATTACTAACTCCAAAATTGTTCAGTATCCTCTCAGCTCGGCTTCCTTCGTAGATAGTTGAAGTCAATTCAATAAAAGGGACCAAATTCCAGATGGAGATGCTGGAAGGCATAGGAAACTAAAAGAAAGAATGAAATAAAATTGAAAGATGCTTTTAGGGTTAATAGCTAAGAAAGGAAAAACCAACACAAATCCACAAATAAATCAACTTGATTCAATAACGGATCGAAGATGTAATTATTCTGTCAACAAATTTATCGAATAAACTCATGTAAACATTTTGTGAACAACTAGTGGATGCATATGCATATAAGTGTAAAAAAAGAGAAGAGAGAAGAATTCAACTTGCTATTAATGATGAATTAAAATCCAAAGGCAAGAAGTTAGTATGAGAGGAAAAAACAACGCCTAGAATAAGAGTTCCTAAATAAGTAAAACAGAAATAAAACATAGGAGAGAACCATATATGGTTCTGTTAAAAGAATCTAAACCCTAGAATACAAATGGCACAAAAAATTAATAACTGTTGGATACTAATGATGACAACCAATGTTCACTAAAACCAAAGCAGTTTTCTCAGAATACGAAACAACTCGTTTAAAATTGATTATGAAAATTAGAGCATCTTCAACCTTTATGTTATTATAATGTAATGTCATTGCCACGTAGATAATTAAAATTTTTGTTCAACTTTGTATCTCCAATGCAATTGTAAACTAAATGTAAATGATGACGTGTCAAAACATTTACTAGACATTGTGAAAGAGAATGTCTAGTAGTAGACATTCTACTTAACAATGTCAATTGGTAAGCACCACTAATATGATGACACATAAACAAAATTAATCAATGTTAGTTCATTTCACTACAATTGCATTGGAGTAAAAAAAGATGTGAATTTGTATTTTAATATGAAGTCATTTAATATGTTCTTTTTTTTTAAACAAAGAATATATAAACCAAAAAAAGGAGAATAATCGCCATTCTCCGGTGGCTTACAGAAAAAGGCGAAACATATGAAGGGCATATGCCTCCCAAAGACGAAAAAGCAGAGCTACAAAAATGAAAAGCCAGAAGGACAATGACACAGCTCCACCAAAACCTACACAAAAACAGAAAAAAGAAAAAGAAAACCACCAGCAACCGCCAACCCGCCTTTACCAGAAAGTATAGGCCAGACCACCAAGCCAAACCACAACAGCACCACACTGAGATACAGCAATGACTGCGAAACCAGTGAAAGCAGACTCCTAGGGAAGGAGTAAAATCCTTCCGGAATGAGAAGCCAGGACGGAAGAACCACGAGGGGACGCACATAAGCTGCAAAAAACAGTACGGCAAATCTGGAAAAGACTAGAAAATACCGCCGCTGCTTGGAAAACCTTCTAGATTACCAGCAATGCCACCGACCAATGAAAATGGCTACGGTACCTCGGACAGAGCACAGAGATGGAGGAAATAGCCTAAGGTCTACCATCGAAATCCACCACAAGTACACAAGGAGAGGAATGACAGTGGAACAAGACGAAATAATGCCCGATCAAACAGCCCTGGGAAACACCAGAAATAAACCGCCAAACCAGCCCAAACGTAAGCCAAGCAAAGAAAAGACCAAATACTCCTGAAGAGAAGACTAGCATACACATTAAAAATAAAAAAGGGGGGGAGGGGGAAAAAGTGGTGTGTGAAGGACACCACCTCATAACGATGACTCAACCAACTCCTAGTCTAGCGGCTGTTATAGCGCAGGAGATCGATAGGAGTCCCACTAGCCGCCGGGACAGGTCGCTCATGGGTCCCCTGAAGGGTCTTCCCCGATAGGCCAGGAAGACATCATTCCTCACACGCTGGATAATGGATTGCGGATCCATAGGAATGGTGTCGAATATGGCCTTATTCCTCGCGCACCAGACGTGCCAGCATATGAGACACGGGATTAATCTAAACACGCTAGACCGAAGAGATTTTCCCGAGTTCCCAGACCACCAAGAAAAAAGAGGAATAGAAGGGGATCTTGCATTACTACGAACACCAACCAGATTCCCGAAGTAATTCCAGCAAGCTCTGGCAGTGAAGCCACCAAAAAACAAATGGTTCGAAGATTCCGTTTCCCCATTGCCACAACAACGACAACGGGAGACGAAAGGAATGCCGATCTTTTGGAGATTCTCGTCGAGTGGCAACCCATCGTGCAGGATTCGCCACATCAGAAGAGATACCTTGGGAGGAATACGAGAATCCCATATGAACAAAAATTCCGGACGATTAGGGGACAGAGTTCTGATTGAGGACCAGGCTTTCAGGATGGAGAACGAATCGCCATCCCAGCCCGTCAAGCCGCCGTGGGAGTCAGATAAAGCCTTAACCGACTGCATATGCTTTCAGGTCTCACTAGCATAAGACGGAGAGCCCGAGAAATTAGAGCCCGCTAGTCTATGGTATTTAGCTCGGAGGAACGATGCCCAAAGGGAGTCGTTAACCCCAAACCGGTACCACAACTTACACGCAAAGGCCTTGCAAAGGTCAGATGGGTTTCGTAGGCCTAAACCGCCTTCAGATTTTGGGCGACATACCACGTCCCACGACACCCAGTGGTGGCGGCGGCCGTTTACCTTGTTTCCCCAGAAGAACAAAGATGCCAACGACCGGTAAGGCCGGAAGAAGGATGAAGTAGGGGTCATAGCCGCGAAAATATGAGTTCCCATCGAATCCAAAACTGACTTGATAAGAACAAGCCTGCCGGCCTGGGAGAGAAGAGACGCATTCCAGCGTAATATCTTACCCCTCACTTTGTCGGTTAAGGGATCGAAAAGAGCATTAAGCTTCCTACCCCGATAAAGGACAATACCAAGGTAAGGAAGTGGAAGGGAAGTTTCCTTGAAACCGGAGATAGTCTCGATCCAGGAAGCGCTAGATTGAGACAAGTCCTTCGAATGAACGAAGCAACATTTGGAGGGGTTAACGAGCTGACCCGAAGATCTCTCGTATTGATGGATAAAGCTAAGGAGCCTCCAAACAGAGGAACGGCTGCCATTAGAAAAAATGACAATGTCATCTGCGAAGGATAAGGAGGAGATAAGGGGACAACCACACGGGATACCGAATCGTTGGATTTGACCATAAATGGTTAAGGATTGTAGACCGCGAATAAAAGCCTCAGCCGCAATCACAAACAAAGAAGGCGAGAGCGGATCTCCTTGATGCAATCCCCTCCTAGCTTTGAAGTACCCATGGGCTGAGCCGTTAATGAGGACAGAGAACCAAACGTTGGAGATAAGCCTCCACACCATGTCAATCAACGCCTTCGGAAACCCGAATGTCCTTAAGACCTTGATGACGAAAAACTAGGACATGCGATCGTAGGCCTTAGCCATGTCCAGTTTAAAAACTACATTAGAACCCCTAACTTTCCGATCAATTTGAGAGATCAGTTCCTGGGCGAGAAGGACGTTATCAGAGATAAGACGTCCTTTGACAAAACCTGCTTGAGACGGGGAAATGATACGCTCAAGGAAAGGCGCCAGACGGGTGGCCAAAATTTTCGAGATAACCTTGTTCGAAAAGTTGCAGAGGCTTATCGGACGGAAATCCGAACACGACCTTGGGTTGTCGCACTTAGGAATGAGAATCAGGTTGGTGGAAGTCTAACCAGCGGGAAGATTCCCTCCCGAGAAGAAGGATTGAATAGCAAGACAAAAATCAGCCTGGATAATAGACCAGGCAGACCTATAAAAGACACCGTTGAATCCGTCAGGACCACTGGCACTATCCTTGCTCAAAGCAAAAACACAAGCACGAATCTCCTCAGGGGATGGGAGATCCGTGAGCACGGCACTCTCCGTGGAGAGGACCAAAGGAGGGATGAAAGCTAAAAGGGCCGGGTCTGTAACCGAGACAGAAGGGGAGCCCAGAAAGGAATGGAAGTGGGAAAGAATGATATCTTTGACTTCTTCGGGCGAAGAGGCCGATGTGAGATCAGGACGCATAATCTCACCAATCGAGAGAAGGCTATTTTTCTTACGAATAGAAGAATGGAAGAATTTGGAGTTTGCATCACCGTCGACTGCCCACTTGACCCTCGCCTTTTGACAGAGGTAGTCATTCTCGACACGAAGTTCCGAAGAGAAAGAAGCTTGGGCAAGGGCCCATGCCTCCTTGTTGGCAGCGGACGGATGCTCGTCAAATAAAGATTCAGCAACGATAAGCACCTCTTCTGGCCAAACGAACGCGATCGAAAATGTTCTTGAAAACATCAACGTTCCACACCTTAAGGCAAGCCTTGAGACGCGTCAGCTTGCGCCCAAAAGCAGTACAGGGAGATGCAGAAACAGGGTCGCTCCAAGAGCTAGAAACCACTTGAAGGAACAAGTGGTGGGACCTCCACATGCTCTGGAACCGAAAAGAAGAGGGCCCTGAGAGCGATAGTGGAGAACAGCGAACAATCATAGGAGCATGGTCCGAGAAAGACCGATGGAGATGAGCGATAGAGAAGGAGAATGGAAGGCGAAACCAATCCTCCGAACCGAAAACCCGGTCCAGTCTAGAGAGGATACGAGTCGGACCTTCTTGGTTGTTAGACCAGGTGAAAGCAGATCCCACAAAGGGAATCTCCGAGAGGCTAGATGAGACGATGAACGAGTTGAAATCCGCCATTGCCCCTCGGTTAATGGCCGCTCCACCCTGTTTTTCCGCTTGGCATGTGACGATATTGAAGTCACCGCCAATCACAGAAGTAGAGAAGCCAAAAGAATCGAGAGTAAGAATATCAGACCAAAGAGCCAACCTACCCAAATGATCACATTTGGCATAGACTGCCGAGAAGAGAAAAGAGGGAACAAAGGAGAGGGACGAACACACCACGGAAAAAAGTTGAGAGGAATCGAAAGCGGGAAGAACCACAAACGATTTGGACCACAAAATCCAAATCTTGCCCGAGACATTCGCCGAGCCACCGCCAAATCCTAGGGATAATACGATCCGGGAAATATTAGCCGGATCAATCATGGGCTCCAGGAGTGCGACCAACCCAACAGAATGCTTCCTTACAATGCGTTTTAGCCTAGCCAAAGACGCATCGTTGCCAACACCACGAATATTCCAGAAGAGAAAATTCGCCATGAGAAAATAAGGGAAGAGAGCGAGGAGAAAGGGTAGAAAAACAACTCAAACTCAGACCAAATACAGAGAAAACCGAGCCGATCGGTCGATCTGCTCGGACGCCGCTATAGAGCGTGTGTGAATGGTGCGAGGAATAGAAATGGCTCTCCGCGACCTGCGACGAGACGATCGAGGAGGAGGGTCGGACGGCTCAAACATCACCTCACCCCCGTTCCCGTCCAAAGGAGACGAAGAGGAGCTGACCAAAGAGGACGAAGGAGAGGAGTTCCTAGCCAAACAATCTAGCCGCTCATTAAGGAGCGCAATCTCAGCCTTGCTCATCAGGGGAATAGAGATGGAAAGAGGGCACGAAGATGAGGAAAGAGAGCACTCCGAAGAGCAGCGCAGGGGAGAAGGGTCGACACGGACCGGGAAACCATAAGGAATCCGAAAGCAAGACGGGATGCGATCCACTCGCAATCCAGCCTGCCAGATGAGCCAGTCGAAAGAAGGCGCGGCATGCACTACGATGTCGGTTGAAGAACCGACGGAGTAGCCAAAAGCAGAAGCAACCACCGAATATACCGACAAATAAAAGGAGGTGATAGACGAATGATCGGGAAAAGCATTTACAGACGGACGACTAAAAAGTGTAGGATAGCAATCAGGTTGATTCCCAAATTGCTGTGGGAGTCCTACCACTGCCAGACTGTCACTAATCAGACAGCCCCGCGAAGAGGGTAGGAGTCTCGACTCAGCCCAAGTGTATAGATCACCCGAGCAGACCGAAGGTAGCTGGCAAGAACCCAACCTGCCTGTATAGCGGTCATAGACGATCGCTATACGTCCAGAGCTAAGAGAACGCCCACGCCGACCGCACCAGGCCTGAAACATCCATCGACAATACCGAAAGGTAGCCGACCGGGAAGAAGCACAATAAAAGGAAAATGTCACAAATGACACAGTAAAGAACTCGTTATGACAGAATACAAGAATCCAACAAACGGATTCCAATCGGTCGAACCATACTCTAATAAAAGTACGGTCATAACCGATAATGCATTGGGAGGCCTGCACACCATTCAGAAACCAAAGCTTCTGAAGCAAACAGCAGGACAAAACACCACAGCAGGGCAAGGCAAACCGAGGAAAGCAAAAGGGACCTGACCGGGTACCAGATAGTGGCGATGAAACCAAGTCAGGAGAGATGACAGAGAGCACACACAAGCGTGTGACAAAGCTCAGGCAATCAGAATCGGCCTCAATGGCCAACAACCCAACAAGTAAAAGGTAACCATCAAACACAATGAAAAAGAAACTATAAGAAGCAGAAGAACAAACCTGCCTACCTAAGGTGCCACCAACCTGCCGATAAGAGGACGGAGCCCACAGCGGTAAAGAACTAGGGAGTTCCTTATCGATAAAGAACCGATCAGACGACAAACCAACACCAACATACGGAGACGCCAAGGGTGCTACGTCCGAGGTTACAGGCGAGCTACCAAGCAACAACTCACCAGGAGTAAACCCAGATACCAACCTATTAGCTGAAAGCGGAGGAATGGTGGTCAAATCCATTGCCCCACTGCCACCAGCGAATCCGGCAGAGCCAAACGACCCAAAAACACAATCAACCTCACGCAAACACGCCGAATCCACTGCCCCGCGAACAGAGAGACGAGGGGCAAAGCAAGTGGAAATAACTCGCTTTTCACTCGAAGTAAATCCACCACAAACGGAACCAGATCCAGACTCCAGTGAGCCAAAACACGACCCAAAATGGTGCAGCTCCAGGTCTCCCACCGCTTCCCCGAAATGTAGGCACGGTTCAAATCGGGTGATGAATTCCCGATCACTGAAGGCTGCCGATAAGCAAGGGAAGGCGGAAAAATGCTCACGCTCAACAACAGTTCTAGAGAGCGAGATAGGGGTGGACGGGCCATGCACTGAATAAGAGAAACAAGGTAGTAACTCTATAAATCGCCCACCCACAACCAGAAACTGGAATCGGGACAAAGCCGAAGCCGATAATTGGGAAAACACGCAAATCTCAACCGAGCAAGAACTGGTGAAGCAAACCGATAACGGCGGGGCCACAATCGCCAAAAGAGCATCAGCTAAATCAACAAACGAGGGACAGGAATCCACGAAATCGCCTCGAAAATAAAAAAGCCCCAACTCCATATGAAACCCTAGTTACCACAGTGAAAGAGGGAGATGAGCGCGCTCAAAAGATGAGAGCACGCACGAATTTAGGCAGAAGAGATAAACCGGGGATTAAGAAATAGAGATTCACAGCCTAGAGAAATTAGCAGGAAGCCATTGAAAATAAGACCGTTGTCATTTAATATGTTCTTCACAATGTTAAACAAAGCATGCCACATAGTTAATTTGTGACATTACAAAGTAGAAGGGTTGGAGATGCTCTTAGTCATTCATATTGCGATATGCGTAAGGAACATTAAATGCAAGAATGATTGATTAGACTGTTCAAAAAACTGGATGCACAATGACAATATTCCCTAGTAAGCATTAACGCAGACTTGGGAGGGCAAATGGTACAACCATTTTTCTCTCCTACGTAAACTCCTAACGTAGATTCAAGTACAAAATCAATAGACCATCCGATTTTGTAAAGAAACAAGAACAACATCTATCGCATGTGGGAATTGCACACTTCCCCAAATAAAGGTCCAACATTAAGAAGAATAAAAGCTACATAGATCGGAGCATGAATCATACCCTTAATCAAAAATGCATCAATATTCATATATCATACGTAGAAATAAGACAGAACACTTGGAAGCCACGCTGTAACGACCCAGAATTTCAGTCATTTGAATTTAGAATATTTAATTTATTTTAAATATTGAAAAGTTATTTTTATAAGTTAAATAACTTGGATTTCAAATATAACGATTTATTTGATAAATCAAATTGTTGATTTTTATATTTTGAATTGTTTGGATAATTGAATCTTGAAATTAATATGAATGAAAACGATTTCAAAAGATGATCTAAAATCTATTTGGATAAGAAGGAAGATAGTAAACTTTTAAATTGGATTTAAAAGTAATTTAACTAATTTTGGAAATAACTCGTTTTATTTAACGTGTAAAAATAGCTTTTTGGGGCACTGTCTCGGATTTCGACAAAACCAGTTTCATCGGATCCATAATAGTGAATTATTGTATGCTGTCGAATTTCGTGGTGATTGGACTTATCATTTGGTCATGCAGGTTCGAAACGTGTAGAAATTTATTAAAGGAATTTTAATTATAATAATTTGATTTTGAAACGTTATCATCTGAATATGATGGAATTGGCTTCCAATATGTATTCCACTGTGTTCGAAATAGAGGTATAACATATAGAACACCAGGCGGCACGCTTTGTTTGAAGTTTGAAATTTGCATGGATGAATAGTGCTTTGGAAATTGTTTTATATAAGGCCCTACCTTCATTTGCAAACCCTAACCCTAAACTTTTTTCAGCCGCCATTAAAAACATAACCATCGAACGTCCATGGTTGATCGGAGCCTCTAGGGGCCGAATTGGCCTTCGACTTTAACTAGAAAAACGTAGAACACGACGATACAAGGAAAATCAATGAATCGATCGTCGATCGATGAGACGAGGCGGTGGTAGTAGGGCTCCGTTCGAGAGCATTCGAATGAGATTTTAGGGTCGCAATTTCGATTCGCATGCATATGCTCGTGCATTGGCTGTGGCGAAGTGGATGCAGGCGGTGGCGCGATGGTGGATGGTCGACAGTGGACCTTGGGTCGTGATCGAACGATCGAGCAGAAATTCAAAAAAAGAAATGAAGGCGGGCCTAGTTCGAGCATGAAGGAGTAGCAGAAGAAAGGTTTTAAAAATTTTAATTGTTAATTAAATCCAGTTAAGTTATTTTAAATTATATCAAATGTTTATAAATTCGTTACTTTCTCGTAAGAGGTCGGTTTTGAGCGCGACAAGTTGTGTTGCATTCGTATCAACGAGCACTACATTATAGAGTTGGACTAGCTGAATTCAGAGCTAATCGAAATTTTGGGTTAAATTGAACGACCGTTCAATTTTAATTCAAAAGGGGACGATTTGGCGACTATTAAAATCAATGTGAGTTAATCTCACCTTTTTGGTCAATCAAAAAATATTTATAGACAATAAAAATTATTTATTGGATGTGTGAATATTTTATAGTTGATTGTTATTGACTGTTTAGATGAATTACTAGTTTTTATTATTGGTTTGGATATATTCCCGCCTAAACGGTTGATTTATATTTTTATGAATATATATATATATATATATATATGTGTATATATATATATATACTATATGTGATGCAGGGGGCATGTTGGAGGGATCGAACGGGATTCCTCACACTGTTGATTTTGTTTTCATATAAATTGATATATGATATGTTGGATGTTATAGTTGATGACATGGACATGACTCTGCTTATTTAGTGCTTTAGTAGCATCGGGCCTTATATTTTGGTATTTTAAAATACCACAAAACAGTGATTGATTTTAAAAGGGGATTTCAAATTGATTTTGGAAAATTATATATGTTTTAAATAATTTTCTTGAATTATTTGAAGAAGTAATTTAGTTTAAAATCAAAGGTATGATTTTTGTAGAAATTATAATTTAATAGTTTTATAAATAATTTTTAAATACAGTTTTTGAACTGTGAGTAAAGATTTTTAAAATCTTGGAAAATAAGCCCATCTTTTATAGTAAAGGATATGGTTTTAAGAAGAAAATAGAAATATTTTTATGTAAATATTTATTAACCATTTTATATAAAGTAATATATATATATATATATTATTTATAGGTACGTATATTATAATTATTTATAAAGATGAAATTTATAGATATGATAATTTATAAAGGTGATATTTTACAAAGGAAGTAAAGATTTGTAAAATCATGTTTTGTTAATAAAAGTATGGGTTTATAAACAGTGCTTATAAATTTAGGAAATTTTTTATCATTGGATAAATGGGGAAATAAATCATAAAGGGATGGATTTATTATAAGATGTGGAATGTTGTGTTTGAAATAGTTGATTCTATTTTGGAAATCTAAGGTGAGGGTAAATTGGAAAATGTTGAATGATTTTATAAATAAAAAGGGATTTATAAAAGGAATCCATGAATATGGGAGGAACGTTTCAAACGGGTTGAAATTATGTTTTCAAGTGGGATTTCACACATAAGCGAGATTTATAAAGGGGTAGAGTTATACATAAAGCTCTATAAATAAATGAATTTTGTGAAAGGAAGTTTTATAAAATAGATAAATTATCTTGTTTATAAAATATGGGAATGATTATGTGGAAAGTTAAGTATGGACTTTTATAAAGGAAATATAATTATGTTTTAAAAGTTGTTTATTTATATTAATATTGTTTTATAGAGTTTTATCAATATTTTTAATATTTGAAAAGTTTATTTTTAAATTATTGATATGGGTTGATATTAGTTTTAAATTATTTATCACTAAAGTTTTGGAAATTAATTGTTATTATTTCTAATAATGTTGAAGATAAATTATTATTGTTCATTTAAGAATGTTCTGAAAATTTTTAATTATTATTTTAAGATATTTTGAATTTAATATTTATTTATGTATAATGTTATTAGTATATAGTAGTGTTTAAAGGTAAATAATTAGAATTTATTTATAATTGTTTCCAACATTTATAAATGGAGTTTTATAAACAAATGGGGTCTTTATAAGAGGAATCTTATAACATGTTTTGGAAAATGTAAAGCAAGATTGCTTAAAAAGGGTAAAAGCGTTTTATAAATGGTTTTAAATATTTATAAAAGAATTTTAGGAATGGGTTTATGGATTTATAAAAGGAATTTTATAAACGGTTTTATGGATGTATAATGAAGTATATAAATGATATTAGAATTGAATAAAAAAGGAAATCATTCCAATGTTCGGAAGGTAGTTCCATACCTTGTCATAGCATGGAATCCAATCTCCAATACGTGCCTTTACGGTTTTGATTGTAGAACCTAGTATGCTGGAATTTAATAATGTAACAATTTCGACTATGATTAGTAAGTATTTGTATTCTAGACATTATTATAATATCAGAGGATTTTCTATAAAAAAATGGTTTTGTTATCATAAGCTAAAACCCGTCTATGTTTTTGTGCGGCGTGGTCTTACGAGATACTCTTGATTTTCAAAGGTTTTCTAGAACTTTAAAATCTAGTTGGGTGTATTTTTCTCACGCTGGTTTTCCAAACTAACTCGGGCGTAATTTTATTAAAATGCTCGGGTCAGACCGAGCATATTTACAGATTTCTTTGCATGCATTGGAGTTCAGGAGACGAGCTGGGACCTAGAGACGTATTCACGTATATATTTATTTTCTACTGCTTTGTTGTTGAAATCATCAGCATTTATGAGGACAGGTTGTTATAACTATCCAAGTTGATGATTATGATTGTTGTTATACTCTGATGAGTATATGTATATAGCAGTTTCTCCTTTGTAAAGATTATTGATTTTATATTATATGTTGTTCCGCTGCGATTGTGAGATTCTGTGATTGTTTTAGTTTCTTTCTCTTGTTCTTCTCTTTTCTTCTTCTTTCTTCTTCTTTCCCATAATTATTCATCTTTCCTTTCAATTTGGGTTAAACATGTGTGGTTTATTGTCAGCTTGAACTGTACGGAAATCAATCAATCCAAACTACACCACCACTAAGGGAAGTCCTATCGTAAATCAATCAATCCAAACTACACCACCATTAACAATCCAGACTGTGCTGCCATCATCAACCCAGACTGCAGTGCCATCATCAAGCATGACTGGGCCATCAACAATCCAAATTGCATCGTCAATTAAGGATGCACTGCAACATTCAAAGTGGTAATAAGATATGCAGTTAAATCAAATTATTAGGTATTGTGCAAAATTTTGAATGAGCATAGGACGGTTCACAATTCCACACTCCAACTCCACATAACAAATTCAAAATTCCCACCCAAAATCTAATTCAAAGTTACCGCCTACAGCAAAAAAATTCGACGTAAAGAAAAATTTCCCACCCAAAACTACATTAGCAATCTATGCACAATTAATCGAGCTCACAAATGAACATCACATGACAAGATCTAACGTTAAAGGAGGAATGCAAGGTTAAACATTATTAATCCATGTGACATTAGTTTCTTTACTATAAAGGTAAGATATTATGGCAGAAAAGATGATGATATATTTTTTCTAACAATATATACTATAAAAATTGTACTCTCTGCCATTAAAATCCAAAAAAGCTTTTGTTACCTTGTTCTTTACTTTTCAAGATTTATATCCTTAACAGCTGAACCATATATATCTTTATGTTCTTTACTTTTCAAGATTTATTACCTTGTTTTCTATATTAGATTTTGTTCGGATTTGATTGAACTAAAAGTTAAATTGAAATTAACATTTTAACATACAGTTAAATGCACCGAATTAATTGTGTAAGCTTAAGCAACATAATTACTACTTTTAGGGAAAATTTGATATCAATTAAATTTATTAATTCCTTTATTGGAAGCATTCAGCACAACAACATAATTGATTATATCAATTAAATCTCACCAATAGAGTTTATTTGCTTAATTTTAGATGAACCAATTTCATCAAGATTTCGTTTATTATGAACACGACTGCTTAAAATACAACTTGTGTATGTGATTGAATACAGATCAAATATTCATATTCTTATATTGTTTTTGAGTGAATATTCTAGGGCAGATGACCACTTAAGAGATCAAGATGAGAATGTATGTAGTATTTGTATTATTTGGCTCTTGCATGGGTCTTGAAGTGACAAAATGCCAAAGGATTTAATGGTAAGTATATTTTATATTTCTATGTCAATCCTTACTCAGTTCACTGTATATTTTTTGTTGAAAAGCATTTTATCAATTATATAAGTTGCACAAATTTATCAAAGTGAATTATTTTGACTTTGCATAGCTATGTTCTTACAATATTGGAAGAGTTAAATGAAATCATTTCAATTTTCTAATAAGATTTCCACTAAATTTTTATATTTCCCAAAACCCTAAAAGAAATAAAGAAATCTTTCGCTTTAGCTAGTCAGTGTTAGGACTCACTTGCCTTAGGATTCAGACCTTGAATTTGCTTAATAAATCATAAGCCCACAAGGGATGGATAGCTCTTTATTGGTTGTATCATATACACTCCTAACCATGATCATTACCCTAATCTCAACCTCGACCTTGATTTCACTTAACAAATCGCAAGAAATTATTCGCTCATACATATTATTTAATGACGACCTAAGTATAATGTACATACTTTGAGTTCGCTTAACAAATACATACAAGTATCTTACCTCATCTAGGCAATATATTAATAGTACTACACATAACATTCCAGCTTGAGTTTGCTCAACTACTAATAAGTAAGCAAGTAATCTATCAATATATAAATGATAAAGGACAACTTTATATATTAGAAATTCATAATTTTTAATATATATATTAGAGTGACATAGATTTAAGGAATATTGTCTTTCTTTTGAAATGCCTCTGTGATTCAAGTATCGAACACATTTAATTTTGTCAATACACATATAATTATATAAGTTTAATTTTTTATAACTATTACATTTAGTCTAAATTATAGAGTATACATATGTATCTTGTCAATTTAATCATATTTAGTTAATTTAGTTGTTATTAATTAAATTATATTCAATTAATTTTGATTCCTATTGATTAAATCATATTTAATTAATATTGGTCCTTGTTAATTAAATCACATTTAATTAATTTCAATTTTTATTAACTAAATCATATGGAGTTAATTTTTAATTTTTATTAAATAATTTAACTAAATTTTATTATATTTAAATTTTTAGAAAATTTATATTATGCATCTCAATCCATTTAGGATGAATAACCAAAAATTTATAGATTTGTTTATTTACACACATATCACTATATGCATAATCAATAACTTATAATTAATTATTTATTCAATAAATTATTTTCTCTAATTAAACAATTTTAATTAAATACGTTAATTACTTTGAAAATTTTCATTTATTTATCATAACCAATTTTAGGATAAATATACAACTATGATAATTATAGTTGCATACATATATAATGTATATATGTTTCTAGTTAATTTGCTCTTAATTAATTATTTAATCCAATTTAATAAATCATATTAATTAAATATATTAAAATTTCAAAATTATTATTTTTTTTTTCAAAACAATTTTGAAAATTTTAAATTTATTGTATAACTTTTATAAAAATTTGTATTTTAAACTTAACTTTTAAATTTTAAATTTCAATTTGAAAATTACTCCAAGGCGCAAAATCAATTTAGGCCTTACGTTTGAGCCAACCTTTTGGACTTACTCTACCCCGCCATGCTAGTATCCAAGGAGGGGAGAATACTTGATTATTCTAGCCCAAGCCTAGGCACTGCTTTTCTAGACACTCATTAGATAGATAAGTTTAATTAGATGGCCTTAAATGTTGACTATATAGGTTGCATAGACCATTTGGGCTTTGATACCATTAAAGGAACTCGGTCCATGTTGTAGTGGGTGAAAATGGCGTATTTAAAAAAAAATCTCTAGTTGGATCTTAGTGGGCATATGGAATCTAATGTTTGATACTTGATCCAATTTATATGTTTTTAATAAAATCTAATTTTATCAAATTGTCTTATTTTTAATTAGTTAAATCTATATTGATTAAATTTGATATTTGAATAAGTATGAATATATGAAATATATTCATATTTTTAAATGGTGTAACATACATGCGAAACATAGAGTGAATATAATTGTTTGGTGTCTAAAGATGGGAACAAACATGAAACTAGATCCAGATATAATCACATCAAGATCTAAAAAGAAAGTAATAAAGGTAGCATTATTAGTTGAAGCCGTCTTCCTTTTTTGAAAACATTCAATAAATACTACGTTAAATTTCATACAAAATATATATATGATGATGATATGTTTATATGACCACAAACAATAACATAGTTAATATATGTGTGTACATATTGGGATTTATATCTACCACGTATATATTTGCTATTCGTACATACATACCTCAATTTATGGATAAAATTGTTTTCTAAAATACATACCTCAACAATATAATATACAACATGTGCACACACATATATATATACATGTATAATGATTAAGCCCAAACAGTTTTCAACTGATTCAAAATATGCATCCATTTTACATTAAATTGTTCAAAACTATTTTGATAAATGTATGTATGTATGTTTGTATGTATGCATGCATGCATGCATGTGTGTATGTGTATGTGTATATGTATATAAATAAATTTTCAACCCAAAAATAATTTTTTTTTTAAATAATCCAAATATTATAAAACCATAATTGCATACATTAAACTGAATAAGATATCAACTAACTCTGTATTTAGGACTGATTAAAAAATCAAGCAGAAACATTTAAATAATTAAATGCTATAATATGTTTAGAATATTATTATAGATAATATTCTAAATATAAATTCATAACCTAAAATATAGTTGTATGCATATATAAATTTTGATTTTAATTTATTAAGTTAGAACATATCATATCATTTAACAGGTTATTTAAATTGTATTACTAATTCTAAATCAAGGTGAGGTAATAATATGTACATATAAAATTGTGATTAGTATATTACATCTAAGAAAACAAATCAAATTTAGATCATATCTTACAAATTTGAAGCAACACCCAACTTTACTGGAATTGGATAAATCACTTTAATTTATTTTATTTGACATAATTTTTTGTAATTAAGACAAAAAGATTCGATCGTGAAATAGATGGAGGTAGCCATGGATGAGGGAAGGAGGAAAACTTGAATTAAGAAATGAATGAAATGAATTTGTTTTCAGAGAAAGAATGTCAACCATTCTTATTCTTTCTATAAAGACTTCCGCTTTTAATTCTTAATTAATTTTCAACTAACCCAATCCTTCCCCTTCCCTTTGCATTACCGGCCAAGTATTTCTCCTTGCTTGGACTAATTTTCCAAAAATCTCATTAATTAATTAACTATATTTAATACATATTTAAATACATACCAATATCGTGTAACGTAGGGGTGGGCATAAACTGCACCACTATACGGAAACCGCCAGCATCGAACCGCAAAAACGGTGCGGAAACCCGCACCGAATCTTCTAACCAAAGCAAATATCCCAAACCGGACCGACCCGCATCGATACGGTTCGGTTGCGGGTTGGGCGATTGAACCAACCATATTAAACCGGACCGAACCGAATATCTACACCAGTAATCTTATGATAAAAATATAAGCAACTTCAATCTTATTTTTGATTCCAACGACGTATATTCAATTTTTAGCGTATGTTATTATATTAATAATATTCGTTGTCATAAAGGAAGAAGTTATAGTTTTGGTATAATATTTTTCATCTCATTTTTTTTTGGATAAATGTTAATTATAATCTTATTCTAGTCATTTTCTTTAATGATTATGCATTGATTAATGTTGATGTTTGGTTAATCTACCAAAAAACTCTCCCTTGTAGCTAAATGTCAAATTGAAATATTCATACAGTTAAGAACTAATCTTTCATTTCAGTATAATATTGTGTGTTTTAACCTTTAAGTATAAAAGCTTCACACAGTAGCCTTCGTAAATTGATTGTTGATGGAAGTAATTCTCTTATTGCATATGTAATATGGGTTCAAACCAGACCGGGCCGAAACCGAACCGTATTACATTCAAACCAAACCGAAACCGAACCGTTTAAAAGATTAGTATAATGGTCTGTATTTTTGAGTAACCGTTTGATGCGGTGCGGAAGCGGTTTCGACTTCAAACCGCACCAAACCGACCCGCGCCCACCACTAGTATAACGGTATGTGCATATATAACTTTTATATATGCACAAAATTATTGCTAGAAACACCCAAAACATCAAACAAATTAATAATTAATATTTCTTTAATATTAATTAATTTAATTCATTTATAACATTTTATATGCTAATTAAATCATGTGGTTTTTCAAAGAATTCACAAATGCAATTGTGAGACCAGTGGTGTGAATTTAGCCAGTGACTAATATTAAACACTTTGAATATCGATGTTCACATGTCACTTTTGCTAGTTGTGTGGTAGTTTGGCCGAATTCATCACTTACATATCTTTTCGGTAAAATTCAATTTCACATTTTCTTAAGCAGTACCTTTTAGTAACGATATTATATAATCGTTCTCTTCATTAGAACTATATCACTTTAGGATATATAGTACTTGGTGTTGGTGAAATTCCAAAATTATCCATATTTAACTCGAATAGTCCAAAAATAAAGTCCTTGATTCAACAATAACATATATTATTAATGGTAGCACGTATTAAAGTATGACCTAATTCAAATGTCTAATGAGTTTTATGATGGTAAATTACAACTAGAAAGATTAAATTTTGCTAACATATTTCTTCTTCATAAAAAACGGGTGCGACAAAGCATAAGGATTTTAAGTTTATCTCGTTAAAGTTTTGTTTTGTTAAAATGATATCAAAGGGCTTAGTTAATAGTTTAAGCTCTAAAATGAATAACTTGATCGATATAACACAATCTACTTTAATTAAGGGTAAAAATATTACGAATGGGGTCATAGTAGTCCAAAAATTTAGTAATTACTTTTGTGAGAATAACATTACTTGTGTCCTTTTATAGCATGATTTTCCAATGTCTTAGACTTTATTGATTAGTTTTTTTCTTAAGGATATACTTATGGCTAGGGGTTTTGGTTCCAGTTAGGTGGTGTGAGTAATTTCTTCAACCAAATATGCAAGGCAAGTCAAGGCTGGTTTGAATAAGGTCTTAAGTGGCCTTATCCAAGTTTAAGCATATATGCAAGTCCAAGTTCGAGTCCAAATCCAAAGACAAGTCATATTCTTATCCACTGTTCAAATCCAAGTCCAAAGATAAGTCATATGCATGTTCATTGACACAAATAGTCAATTTGGCAAGTATAATAGTAGTATGCTATGCAAAGTTGAATTTACAAGTCTTTATGTGCAAAAGGTTATAAGAGTACAATCGATTGTAAAAACTCCCTAATTTGATTTAGGGTTTTCAACTTTAAAAATGAAGAAATATGAAAAGAATGAGTCGCCCTCCATTTATGTGTCGATATTGGCCTATTTATAGAGATGTCAATTATGAGAAATGATTGACACATGTCATGGTTTTGAATCCAAGGGCTTCGATAACATCCTCTTGATGAAACCTCGACATCTCATTGTTGAGATTCGACATCACTTGCTTACACAAGTTCGACAATATGATCTCCCTTATAGAAACTCGACATCTTCTGCATCTTTAACGTTTCGGCATCCCTTGCTACTTGTAAAAGCACAAAATTCTTTGTTAGTGTTGAAGCTCGGTATCATTTATTAGTAGATGGTCTACAACGGTTACTATTGTAGAGGCTTGATAATAGTTTATGCATCATAGGCTTGTTATTAATAGAAACTCGATATCCTCCACTTGCGGTTAAATGTAGAAGTGTGGCACCTTTCCTTTGCTACATACACGACAATGTTTTGTGTTGTAAAGGCTCAACATATCTTATTCTTCCAAGTTTGTTGTAACTTGACATCTCTAAACATTTACTAGTTCGACATCTTCATCCTCCTATAAGCTCGATACACTTCTTCATTGCTAACATTAGACATCAGTTTCTACTTGTTAAATGCTCAACAACGCTTGCTGTTGTCGAGGCTCGTTACCCCTTAGAGATTCAGCACCTCTTTACCGCTTGTTAACCACTTGACCATTCGATATCCTTAGAAACTTTGCACCTCTTTGTTATTAGATGTCTTATTCCTTCAAAGAGTCGACATCTGTAACAACCCACACTTAATGGCCCAAACTTCAAAAAAAATCGAAACCCAAGTCCATCAAAGCACAGGTCGTGGGTTTGGTACCTGCAAATAAGCATGAGCATTATCAGAGATTGAAAGATCACGGCGGAAACAACAATAGGATAAGAATATTAAATATGACTACTACCTTGGAAATAATGGTATTCCTTGGATAGTTGATTGTCACATCATCATCGAGCATGAGAGAAAGAAGACTTCTCCAATAATAAAGTACATCCAGCTCCAGTGACTTATTCCTTTAAATTATCTCATGTGGGTTGTAATGAGGAGGGGGTCAGAACAACGTTCTGGTGACTAAAAAATATAAATTGTCTATAATATAAACTTATACCGATTGGTTTCCATTTAATAGTTATGTCCGTTAAGGCTAGCAATTCTAATCTAACCTTGCATTGCACACATGATTATTTACTTACCCCTTCCCAAGGTACAAAATACTAGTGAAGCCTTATTAACCACCAAATACTTCCAAACCCATTTTCCACTTAATACTTCTAGATATGAAGTGAGCTTCTATAATACTTTTAAAAAGAGAAATATGCAGACTTTTCCATTTAATACCTTAATTAAGGTAGACCCCGTCATTTATAACCTATTCCCAAGGTGGTTTCGTAACAATGTTGTCAGTGGTCAGTGGGACCTAGCTACAAGACCCCTAACCACTATTTAAGGATTCCGACATTTAATGTCCAACTACTACCGCATCCATCGCCAATAAAATCGTAGCCATATAATAAACAATACCCAAGCCACTTAATACCTACAAGTGGAAAATAGGCAAACTCTAGTCATTTAAGACCTTAACTAAGGTAGACCCCATCATTTAAGACATATCCCCAACGCGTGCTCCTAAATGGTACTATTGTTATTAAGGCCTTAGCAATGTAAGAGACTGTACCCAACCACTTAATACTTCCAAGTGGAAAATAGGTGGACTCTGGTCATTTAAGACCTTAACTAAGGTAGATCCCATCATTTAAGACCTATTTCCAAAAGCATGCTCCTCAATTATACTATTTAGCCATCGTTGGTTGGAAATCTTATTGGGCTACTTAATACTACTTTTATAGGAAAGAGGAGGACCTTACAGTTACTTAAGACCTTAAACCTGAAGCAAACCCTACCAAGATATTCACTCTCGCTCTTTAATTATAAATATGACTTCTCATTTGGTTACTTCTTTCGGTAGGGAGGCGGACCCTTAACCACTTAAGATCTCAACACTGAAGTAAACCGATTTTAGAGACATCCTTGTTTATTTATTTGGAATCTCACTAGGTTACTTAATACTTCCATTTAGGAGAGAGGTGGACACTTCAGCCACTTAAGACATCAAACCAGAAGCGAACCCCTATGGAGATATCACTCACCGCTCCTATTCCAAATTTGGACAAATTAATACTTTCCAATTAAGAAAGCAAGACCAATCTCTCACGTCATCACGGTCGTAGAATTGGTGATATCTCACATTGGTAGTAAGTATACCCGGCCGCTGGTAGCCTCAAAGTGAAGGACAGTCACCCATCGAGTGACTCTACTAACCTTGCATCACTAACCCACCAAGTCAAATTAACCATCCTAAGTCTTTATTTTATTATCTTAAGTAGACATTGGACTTAGCTTACTAGTTTCCTTTTTATTTAAGGCAATAAGATTTACCCTAAATATTTATCTACCCATAAATCCCCGTTTAATGCTCATAAATTTCAGTTTGTCCATAAAATCCTAACGGACATTTCCTAAGACATTTATGTATGATTACTAATATCAAATTAGTAACCTTTTATATCTATTCCATTTTTATCAGTCTCATTAATCCATTTACCATATCAAGTTATTGCAACTCTCATATTTATTATTATTTATTAGAGCTACAACCTTTTAAATTCTTTTACCACTGGTTAATTATCCTAAACGCGAATATTACGTGCAAGCGTCGTTATTAGCTTTTTATTTAATTATTATAAGTGTAGTAAATTACATACAAATATTTACTTTTATCAAATATGTTCTAGTTATATATCTTTAATATAATATTCTTTTCCATGTTAAACTGTTGGAATCATATCTAAAATGATTGTCCACTATAATTTCCATAAATTAGTCCAAAACAAAAGATTTACTTTAAAATATAAAAGATTACATCATTTGAAATTACAAGATTATTTCTTTTATTACTGAAATAAGACAGTGTAAACTACATTGAATTCATACATTACACATCTCTTTCTCTTTCTATTTGCATCTATTCCTTGTTAGATCAAACGTTGTATCTTTCTAAATGGGAAAGAAATCAAACTAATTTATAGATTTTAAACGGATCTAAATTCCAACAATTGCAGACATAGAAAAATTTATATTCCAATAAGAAGGGAATAATCCAAATTTACAACATTATTATACAACCTATTTCAGATCTGGAATAAATTTCATTCAAATCAATATTCTAAATTCATACTTTTGGGACTGATTTCCAGATCAGGTTATATACTATGATAAATCAATTCATAAATAAGAATATGTAGGTGATATTTATTATATTCAGATCATATTCAATTCGTTGCCTACAAATCATATACAATTATCCAATTAGGCATAAAAATCAAATAAACACAAACAGAATAATTTTCATATTATAACAATCTATAAAATTTTCCACTCACCTATTAAAAGCGATCCAAATCTCCAGACCTGAAAGTAAAACCTTTGATTCATCTTCAAATCCTTTTTAATCCAAGAGATATGTATAAAAGGGTATATACATACATTAGAATTTCAGATCTGAGAAGAGATTTAGGATTGGGAGAGAAAATAGTTACAAAAATATACAAATATATATATTACCTCAAGTATGCATATGGTTGATTCTCTTCTCTTTTTATTAGACTTCCACTCTTCTCCGATTTGTATGAATATAGATACAAATATCTTATCCTTATAATTTAGAAAGAAAGTGGAGAAGGAGAAATGACAGAGCTTTGCTAATGCCTCCATAGAAATATGAGAAGAGAAGGGAAGGCTAGGCCTGAATTTATAGGTGCTAGAACCAACCAGAACCGTTAGATCCAAATATATTAAATCCAGGCCGTTGCGACCAAGGTTTATTTGAGCCGTCAGGTCGCCATCAGTCGACCATCTATGGTCAACGGTCGACCACCGGGGGTCGACCGTCCCCAATAACGGGTCGGCCTGTGGGCTCAGATAATTAATACAAAAATGTTAATTTTTTTTATTTAATTTTTTTCGTTTCGAATTCATTTTTCATCCGTAACTTCTTCATTTGGACTATGATCGCGAAACTCCAAATATGAAAGTTGCTCATAATTTCACCACGATTGCAATGGTGCAAGTTTCGTGGTAAAATTCCATCGTTTGTACAAATTCCATTTTCGGAGCCTAATTAATTAACTAACTAACTAATTAAATAACTAACACCAAGTTACAGGTGTTACATTCTTCCCCCTTTAAAAAGAATTTCGTCCCCGAAATTTTCACAAATGACTAAGTCATGGTTTGGCATCTAATTATCCTAATCTACACAACCGATGAGCGTAAAGCCAATTTTGCAACCAAACATGGACAGGTGCATAATGTATTATTATATCATCAAATAGAAAATGTGTATGTAGAATGATGCTAAATCGGATCCTCCTACATTAATGCATTTCTTTTAAGAATATTTTTTAAAATATGATGCAAACGACCTACATATATACTGGCAGTTCTACATGTATGCAGCTTTTGAAAAATCTTTTCAATAAAAACCCCCATACTCCTACAAATAGAAGTATGAAGCAACCAATTTTACATCTATTTCCTACCATCCAATAATCTAACACATCGAAAAATCGCTTCCTAAACTTTACTCCTAGGTCGGAAAAAGGAATTTAGGCAGAGAATTTTACATTCTTACCACACTATAATCTTCGTACTCTTGTAGTACAGTGGAAAGTTCTTTGTTGCCCCAGATTTGCTCCAAATTTTCCATGCACAAAACGAAAAAGGATGCTTATTTTCAAGCTCTAAAATGGAATTAAGTCTAAAAATAGACTTGTGCGCGTCATCATAAGGTATGAAAATAGAAATTCCAAGGCTAAAACAGCTTTTCTCTTGTTATCGCTTGTATTTATCACATCGTTGACCCTAATGCACCGCTAAATTTGCAAATTCTAAGTCTATTTGCCTTCCCTACACCTAACATTTGACCTTCAAAATCAAAGTTTTCACAAAAATCTTTCTCACTTTAAAATTTGTACGTCATTTAGAAAATAAAATCCCAAAATATTCAAACGCACATTTTCCCTTAAAATAAATTTTGAACAAAAACTCTATAAATAATTTAAGACGCAAAAATAACTAAAACATAATATTTTTTTCAAAAGAGAACTTTTCAAACCAATGGAAAAAATTTCAAAATATTTTCCTTCTTAAAATTTTTGATAAATCAAGCCATAATTTCAGTGTAGTCGGAAGTCGATTATGCGCTAAACGCATAAACCAAATTCCAAAATTCTACAAGTAACCTTTACCCAAAAATTTGGCATTTTATTTAAAATGTCAACACGTCCATTATTCAAAAAAATTAGCCTTTAAGGAACATAAGCAATGACCCATGATATCAAAATAACTTTGTCATATCCTTCACTAAAATTTCTAACTATTCTAAACTTTCAGTCTTATACTACTTTTACTGTTAGTTAAGTGTCTTTATGAGATTCCCATATTTATATTGTTTCTCTACCATGCATATATATATATATGAGTGGCTCGCATATCCATAAACAATAACGCAGAAATTGAATAGAAACTCATAATATCGTGCCTTCCTTTTATAAGAGACAACTATCAGTTTTACAATCCAACAACCCAAAAGAAAAGAACAAATGTTGGAGATAAAAAGATGCAACAACCCTAAATAAAACACCGCCTAAGAATTGTGAAAAGGTCTCGCACTGCGGTTGGAGCTCGAGCCATTGCCGCGACCACGTAATGGTATAGCAGGGTGGCTTTGCACCCAATCTCATGCCCATGGCGCTGCTGCTCCATCATAATCTCTCGGAGCTCTGCCTGAACTTGATGGATAGTAACAAGATCAGGAATCATGTATCCCCCGATGCCCTGTGCTGTCCCATGCTGCTGGTGCTGTGGCTCTAATGCTGGTACAGGTGGTGCGACAGGCGGTAAAGGAATATTCATCCTCTTAATGGTGGTTTGGTCGATGGCGGGAGGGACCTTCCTCTCTACTAGCTCTCCACTCAAATTTACCTCGTAATGCCTAAACACTCGAGTGAGCAAGTGGCAATATGGAAAGTGAGTCCTCAAGTACCAATTCTCTGATCGACCATATGGAGCATCAAGACATGAGCCTAATTGATGACTACGCCGCCAATTATAGCATAGGCGGCTCCCCGCACTAAGGTATAGGTCTGGTCAAAGCTCTCCGTCTTCGGAATGATGTTGTGCTGAATTATGCATGCGATGAGATGGGCAACCGGTCGCAAATTGTCGGTCCTCCAATCACCAACATTTCCAGAAAAGATCTACTATAGAATCTTAGGATCAGTCATCTCTGTGTCATCCAAATCTGCACCTATTACAGATATCTCCAAAATCCTAGCGAGATCATCATTTGTCATATCAATCTGAGCTCCCTTCACCTCGGACTCAATGTAGCTGTTGCCATCATCAAAATTCAGTGCCATATACGCATCAAAAGGACGGATACAGCAAGGATAATATTCCTGCTCATAAGTCTCGAAGTGGAGGATCGGTGCAAGTCCTATAGTGACGAAAAACTCTTCAAGCCCAAGAGCGGCAAAATCTCCTAACTTCACTAGTCGCCCGTAAAGGAAATCAAAGTTCGTCGTTCCGAGATAGGTGGCAATATTTCGCTCGCTCCGGTCAAGCCAAGCGGCTTCTTGCAGAGAGAGGCCGAGATGACGAGAAGAAGAACCACCAGTACGTGGTGGTGCCATGGGCTGACAGGTGGTTGGAAAAAGGGAGAAAAGGGTTTAGATCCGAAGTAGTAGTAGGGCAAGACCTGACGTGCAAGGTTTTGGCGTCGGTTGATGGAGGAATAGAGTAGAGAGGCTTTGGTTAATGGAGGAAAGGGACATCGAAATGGGTTCAACTAAAAAAATTTGAAGAGGAGGAAGAGAGTGAGGGTGGGCGGCGATTGAAGGTTTGGACGCGACTTATAGTCGCGTTTTAGGTTCGGGTTTGGCTCAAATCCACTTAGCGGTCGATCGGTATTAGGTCAAGCGGTTAACTGCTACGGTCGAATGCTTGGTCGACCGCTAGCCTAGATTTGGGTGTGGCCTGAACCTGAACCCAATAGGGCCAGTTAGATTAATTAATATTCTAGTGATCATTCCGCACGCCATCTTCTGGTTAACCCATCCAGAAAATTTTTGCCTACCACACGATGGTATCTACCTTACCGTGTAAACCCTTCCTTGGCAAGATTGCGATGGCCTAAGCAAAACTGTTGCGACCAACAACACTTCCAAAATCCCAAAAATATTCCAGGTACTATTTCATGCCTACTTCACATGGAAATATTTCTTCCGATAGCTGGTGTGTAAAAAACACTTTAAACTACATACCCAAAGTTGATGTCATTCCTATTTTGTCTGTTCCTTAAAGAGAGAAAATATAAAACTCTTGATTTTATAAACCGAGAAATCACTAAGCTATGTATATGCTCCTTTGTTTCTAAATAATAGAAACCATTTCATACTAAAACTTCCCTTAAAAGTCAAACTTATATATATAAATATTTCAGGGTTTCCAAAAACATTTTTTTAAAACACAAATTTCCCAAATTGGAAAACTATTTTCTTGCCAAAAATCAATATCAAGCCTTTACTAATATACACATACAAATATTTAAGGATTTAAAGAATTAACCTTTTATAAACCAAAAATTTCTTAACACGACCAACCTACTGGTATATATGTTTCTTTGAAAACTAAAATTTTAAAACTTTCCCAAAACAAAATTTCAAAAATAAATCTTTTGGGAAAAGATATCCTTTGAAAAACCCATTTTTAAAAAATCTAAGGCATTTTCAAAATATACTTTATAAAGTTCTCTCATAGGTTTTAGACTATGGAATTGACATTAATTATTCAAGTAAAATCTGGTTTGCCATCAAAGAGGTGATCAATGAATGTACCTAGCAAAACTTGCTTCCGGACTATTACGACATACAGAATCTAATTTCCCATCCATCTGGAATAATTATGCGTATCCAATTGGAACTCAAATCCAAAACCATAAGGTAGCTAAAATCTCAACCATCAAGTCGAACACCTCCAGTCTCCGGGATTCAGCCATATGTAGTACTCATGCTCTTCATCAACAGCGCTTGTATCACTAGCACTTCATGGGGTACTTCGAAGTCAACGTGAAAACCTTAGCTCTAAAGTATTTCCAATTCGTAGTTGCTTTGCCCATTGCTTCGGAGTGGAACTACAACTACTTCTATAGTCCAAAATCTTAGAATCTAGCGTAAAATTATAATATTACTAGATAGGGAAGTACAAATACGTTCTCTCAATTTATCCCAATCCCTCTTATCTACTAACCCAAGCTTTGATACCAAATGTAACAACCCGCACCTTAATGCTGCTAAATTTCGATAAAAATCGAAACCCAAGTCCATCAAAGCACAAATTGTTGGATTTGGTACCTGAAAATAAGCATGAGCATTATCAAAGATTGAAAGAAATCTAAACTTACAACAGAAACAATAATAGGATAAGAATACTGACTATGACTACTACCTTGGAAATAATGGTATTCCTTGGATAATAAATTGTCACATCAACATCGAGCATGAGAGAAAGAAGACTTCTCTAACAACAAAGTACATCCAGCTCCAGTGAGCTATTCCTTTAAATTCTATCCTGTGGATTGTAATGAGGAAGAGGGTCAGAACAACGTTCTACTGACTAGAAAATATAAACTGTCCATAACATAAACTTATACCGATTGGTTTCCATTTAATTGTTATGCCCATTAAGATTAGCAATTCTAATCTAACCTTGCATTGCACACATGATTACTTACTTATCCCTTCCCAAGGTACAAAATACTAATAAAGCCTTACCCACCACCCAATACTTCCAAACCCATTTGCCACTTAGTACTTTTAAATATAAAGCGAGCTTCTATAATACTTTTAAAAAGAGAAATATGCAGACTCTGCCATTTAAGACCTTAATCAAGGTAGGCCTCGTCATTTAAGAGCTATTCCCAAGGTGGTTTCCTAACAATGTTGTCAGTGGTTGGTAGGTCCTAACTACAAGACCTCTAACCATGATTTAAGGCTTTCGACATTTAGTGTCAAACTATTACCGCATCAATCGCCGATAAAATCATAGCTATGTAATAAAAAACACTACCCAAGCCACTTAATACCTCTAAGTGGAAAATAAGCAGACTCTAGTCATTTAAGACCTTAACTAAGGTAGACCCCATCATTTAAGACTTATCCCCAAGGCGTGCTCCTAAATGGTACTATTGTTATTACGGCCTTAGCAATGTAAGAAACTGTATCTAGGTCACTTAATACTTCCAAGTGAAAAATAGGTGGACTCTGGTCATTTAAGAAATTAACTAAGGTAGACCCCATCATTTTAGACCTATTTCCACAAGTGCGCTCCTCAATGAAACTATCCAGCTGTCATTGCTTGAAAATCTCATTGAGCTACTTAATACTTCTTTTATAGGAAAGAGGAGGACCCTATAGTCACTTAAGACCCCAAACTTGAGGCGAACCCTTCCAAAGATATCCACTCTCAATCTTTAATTATAAATATGGCATCTCATTAGATTACTTCTTTCGGTAGGGATGCGGACCCTTCAGCTTACTAATTCCCTTTTTATTTAAGGAAATAAGACTTACCTTAAATATTTATCTACCCATAACTCCCCGTTTAATGCTCATAAATGTCAATTTGTCCATAAAATCCTAACGTACATTTCTTAAGACATTTATGTATGATTACTAATTTCAAATTAGTAACCTTTTATATCTATTCCATTTTTATCAGTCTCATTATCCATTTACCATATCAAATTATTGCAACTCCCATATTTATTACCATTTATCGGAGTTATAACCTTTTAAATTATTTTCCTATTAGTTAATTGTTCTAAATGCGAATATTATGTGCAAGCTTCATTATTAGCTTTTTATTTAATTATTATAAGCGCGGTAAATTACGTACAAATATTTACTTTTATTAAATATGTTCTAGTTATATATCTTCACTAGAATATTCTTTTCCATGTTAAATAGTTGAAATCATATCTAAAAAGATTATCTGCTATAATTTCCATAAATTAGTCCAAAAAAATATATTTAACTTTAAAATATAAAGATTACATTGTTTGAAATTACAAGGAATAATCAATTTTCTATTACTAAAATAGACACTGTAAACTACAATGAATTCATACTTTACACATCTCTTTCTCTTTGTATCTGCATTTATTCCTTGTTAGATCAAATGTTGTATCTTTCTAAAAGGAAAAGAAATCAAATTAATTTACAAATATTAAACGGATCTAAATTCCAACAATTCCAGACATAGAAAAGTTTATATTCCAATAAGATTAGGGAATAATCCAAATTTATAACATTGTTATACAACCTATTTCAGATCTAGAATAAATTCATTCAGATCAATATTCTAAATTCATACTTTTGGGACTGATTTCCAGATTAGGTTGTATACAATGCCAAATCAATTCATAAACAAGAATATGTAGGCAATATTTATTATATTTAGATCATTTTCAATTCGTTGCCTATAACTCATATACAATTATCCAATTAGGCATAAAAATAAAATAAAAACCAATGAGTTAATTTTCATATTATATCAATCTATAAAATTTCCCACTCACCTTCTAAAAGCGATCCAAATCTCATGATCTGAAGTAGGACCATTGGGTCATCTCCAAGTCATTTATAATCCAAGAGATATGTATAAAATGGTATATACATACATTAGAATTACAGATCTTAGAAGATATTTGTGATTGGAATTTAAAATAGATACATACATATATATATATATATAAATTACCTCAAATACGCATATGGTTGACTCTCTTTTCCTTTTTATCAGACTTCTACTCTTCTCCGATTTGTATGAATATAGATACAAATACCTTATCTTTGTAATTTAGAAAGAAAGTGGGGAAGAAGAAATGGCAGAGCTTCGCTACTGCCTCCATAGAAATATGATAAGAGAAGGGAGGACTAGGCCTGAATTTATAGGCGCTAGAATTAACCAGAGTCATTAGATCAAAATATATTAAATCTAGGCCGTTGCTGCCTAGGTTTATTGGAGCCACCTGGTCGCCACTGGTAGACCGCCTATGGGTCACCGGTCCACCACTAGTGGTTGACCATCCCCAATAAAGGGTCGGCTTGTGGGCATGGGTAATTAGTATAAAAACGTTAATTTTTCTTATTTAATTATTTTCGTTTCGAATTCGTTTTTCGTCTGTAACTACTTTGTTAGACTCCAATCGCAAAACTCCAAATATGAAAGTTGCTCATAATTTCACCATGAATGCAATGGTGCAAGTTTCATGATCAAATTCCATCATTTGCACAAATTCCATTTTTGGAGCCTAATTAATTAACTAACTAACTAATCAAATAACTAAAGCCAAATTATGGGGTTTACGACATCCCTTTGGTTGACAACTTTACTTTCTTTAAGCTTGACATCACTTGTTATCTTCAAATCGACATGTCCTCTTTTGATGCTCGACATACATATTTGTAGTAACATCTACCCCCTTGTGTGGTAGAAGCATATTATACTTTAGTTTAATTCCACTTTTCATATTGATGCCTATTGGCATTCTGAAACCCTTAATCTTGTTCATCCATTCAAATAGGAATCAACATTTCTTGTTTCTTCTCCCTTCTTATATAAATACCTTCCTTTTCTTCTCTCAAAAGCTTTACCTAAAACTTAAAACTCAAATTGCAATTATAATTTTTCTTTTTAACCTTACAATTTCAAAAGGAAGCCTTCAATTTCTACCGTATTCAAACTTGATTTAAGGTTCTATTTCTATTTCAATCGATTTGAATATAGAAAATGGGGGGTTTTTTTATTTTAAAACTAGGGTTTTATGAATTGGGTAATTAAGAATTGCATGGTTTGATTAGCAATTTGAATTTAAATACTCCTATGATTTAAGCATTCTCTTGTTTGAATTCAAAAGTTGTTTGTAATTTTGTGTCCCTAAGGACTAACATAAATTTTATGAGAAATATAGTTATGATAACTATCATAGACCTGAAAATATCCTTGAAATTCGACAATTAATTTGGGTTTTGGTAATTGTTTAAAACTCGACATTTACTTAGAGAATCGATAACCTGCTAGAGGTTTGCTAATTAGTTATAGGCTCGCCAGCTAATTGTAGACAAAACAACTAGCTAGAGACTCGATAACTAGTTAAAGACTTGATAACTAGTTTTGAGCTTGCTAATTAGTTGTAAGTTCAGCAACTAGCCGGTGGCTCGATAACTAGCAATGAATCCAACAATTACTTAATGAATTATTACAAACTCGACAACCTGCTAGAGAATCATTAGCTAGTTTCAAATTCGACAACCCTTTAGAAAGTTATTAACTAGTTAAAAATTTGATAACTACATATAGTATAGTTTGCTACCTACAAATTCGCTATCTTTTATAAATTTGACATCTAGTCATGAAAAAGATTCTTTAACTGGTTAGGAACTCACTAGCTATTTTTGAGTTCGACATCATGTTGTAAACCCAATAAATAGTTACAAGTTTGATATCTTGATATTGGCTCGATAACTAATTATGAATTCGGCATTTTGTTATAAACTTGATCACTAGTTAAGGTGCTCTAGTTACGAACTTATCAACCATAACTGGTTAAAGGATCTATAATTACTTACGAACTCACTAACTATTTATGAGTTCGACATCTAGTGTCCTACTTATTTAGATCTATGCTTAAAGAATTAAATTTTATTTGACATTTTCTTAATTACTTTAGACATGTATAAAATATATGATACTTTCCTAATTTCTACATAATATTGCTTGATAGGAAAATGGCTGGCAAAAAGGGCTCTAAATCCTCTCCTACTTCAAAGAAACGAGACTATAGATTTGTTCAATCTTCTATAACTACTTAGAATGAGGTAAATACTATTCTCCAACAGTTTGGCATTATCAACGTGGAGGCTAGGGTGGCTGGCCTATCTGGAAGGATAGACAATCCTCCTAAAGGATTCTTTGCTTTCACTCTAATCCATATTTGGCATTCAGGCTACTTTCCCTTTCTAGAATTCCTTGTACAATTCTTGGACCACCCTGGAATTACTCCAATACAATTGCTACCCAACTATTATACATATCTAAGCTGCCTTGAGATATTGGCCAAGGAATCTGACCTTCCCTCACTCGATGCTAAAACCCTTTATTCATTAGTAAATCTTGTTAAAGTGGGGAAATAACCAATGGGTACCATATATTGCCTCCTTCCTCATCCAAGGAGCATGATCAATAGAACCAAGGATTAGGAAAACCCATTCTTTTATATTAAGCTTCATACCCCTAGAATCAAGGGGTCCTTCTCTACCCCTAGTAAGTCTTGTTGCTTTCTCTCTATTACTTATACTATATTTTGTTGTTCTCTTCTAATGACTATTCTTTATGAGAACATACTTCTAAGGGAACGAATTCTTCTATCGTTAGTATAATTAGAGCCTTGAGCCTAGCTTCTCAGGCTATTGGGGATAAGGCTTAAACTCCTGATTGAAGTAAACTTTCAAAAGTATTCCTTGATTCTAGAGACTTATAAGGGGCTTGGGGACCCTCCAATGATCAAGAAGGATGCTCATAGGAAACAAGCTTTGGTTGTTGGTAACTAAAACGTATTTTCTCCATAATCTCTCATTCAGCATGATTCTTCCGGTATTTTTTACTACGATTTGATAAAAAAATTATACTGTCATCTTAGGGTTCTTTCTTTGACCTAGATTCAACTCTTATCATCCCAATTACTAAGTCCAAGAAGGTTAAAGCTCTTACATCCTCCTCGACCATGACCACCAAAGATGCTCCTATTGCTGGCTTTATCGCTGACGCCCTTAAGGCTATTGAGAGTCACAAAAGGAAAAAGGATCCTGATAATTTGTCTAGTGTTTCAATTCCTCATCTAGTTAAAAAAGGCCAAACTTGAAGAAGATCGGTTGCTTGCTATTATTGCTGAGGAATCGAATGCAGCTGCGGTCGCAATCCACAAGACTCCAGTTTTATTGATTTACCCTACCAGACTAGAATTCTCAGGACCAAACTGAAGTCGCTCACACCTCGAGCACTATTATAGACATCATGAATCCCTCACTTGCAACTTTTTTTCAATGTTTGTACCAAGAGTAGGGCCCGACTCCTCCTCCTCTTGAATCTCTTCCTTATGAAGCTTCGGCTCAATCCATCCCTTCATATTTCAATGATTTTTTTTACTTAGTTCCCGTCTCCATTTGTGGCTTCTCTAATGCCACTGCAGCCTTCTGCCTTTTCTAGGGACCATCTCCACATCTTCTTTCAACAGCTTCCTGTGGTACGTACAAGTTTTAGCTCCATGTATCTTTATTTATTATATATATTTATAAATGTTAGGTGGCCAAGCATATGTTTTTTCTACAACAGGCATCTCATGAATCTACCGATCTAATTCCAAATTTCAAAGAGCAGATTTCATTGTTGATGGATAAAGTTAGGTTCCTTGGGGGTCAAATCTTTGAAGTCATAATAAAAGGAGACGAGGTTATTACTGAAAAGAATAAACTTGCCTCCGATTTAGATGTAGAGAGAAAAGCTAGGTTAGCAACTAAAGGGAGGGTGAAATCCCTAGAAACAGAGCTTGAGTAGGTCAAAACTAAGAATACTCAAATAGCTGCACAAGTTACAACCTCGAAGGATGGTTTGAAAAGCAAGGAGGTGTTGGATCTTATGTTTTGATTAATGACAAGAAATTCAACCGACACGAAGATTCATGAATCAACGACAAAGAACTACGAAGATCGAACTCAACAATATGAAGTATGGTTCATATATATGTTGTTTAGAAGTCGAAGTCAGTTTTAGCTATGTTAAAATCTATCCTCAAGTAGTTCACAAACAGTGACAAGCACGACAAAATTTATTTTCAAAAATAAGCTTTTATATACATGAAACTTCCAGGTCGGTCGGCTAAATTAACCCACTCAGTCGACTGAACTTGTGTACGTGCATACATATATTTTAAATTACTCTTAGTCGACTAAAAATTCAAAGACCCGACTTTGCAAAATATTCAGTCGACTAAATAAAAATTTCAGTCGACTGAATATGAATATTTTTGCACTATTTTTTCTCTGTTTTAATTCAGTCGACTAACTATGAATATTCAGTCAACTGAATATTTTCTGACTATCATATTTTAAAATTTTCTGAAAAGACACCACTCTTTGCGAAGAGGAATCTCTTCCATGAAGAGTTGCAACGATTACCTTTGATCATAACTCTTAACCAAGAGTTGCAACTCTATATTCTCTATAAATACATTCTCAATTTAAGATCAAAGAACTTAACTTACTTAATTTTCAATTCTCTACTCTCTTGAATTTCAGAATCTCTTATTGCTTTAAGTTTGTGCAATCACACTTTCAATTCTCCATTTCTAAAGCAATATATATCTTCCTTATCTTCATATACACACATTATACTTGAGGAAAAGATTATAGGAGGGTTGCTAGTTTAAATCCAGAAGGAGTCTGGGACTGGACGTAGAACGAGAGTTTGAACCAATATAAAAATATCTAGTGTCACTTTACTTTACGTTAGTGCTATTTTCATTTTATAGTTACTTTTCACACTAGTTAATAAGTTTGGTATATATTCCATATTACACGATCCTATAGCATAGTACCTTTCATTTGGTATCAGAGCCTGGGATTCTAGAGATCGTAACAACATCCTAGAATAAATGGCTATAAAGATATCTAATCAAGGCAATAGGAAGAGGAAGAGCAATAAAGTCAAAGGAGCAAACAAACAAATGCTTCATGGCTAAACTCAGATCACAATTGGTATGCTTAGATTCTTTACATAAAGATCTTTTGTTAGCACATGATGAATTATTAAAAAATTGTTAAACTTTGAATAAAGTTAATAGAATTGCTTTAGCTAAGTTAAAAGATTGTGAGCAAGAAATTTCAAATTTAAAAGAGGAAAATAAATTTTTGGTAAAACAAACTAAATGTTTTGAAAATACCGTAGAAGAACTTGTTTTACAAAAAGATTTCCTACAAAAAGAAAATGAGCAGTTAGAAGATAAAAACAATGATCTTTTGGAGGAAATCAATGTTTTGAAAAATAAAAATACATTTTTGGAAAGTTCTTTAAATAATTCTAGCGCTTTAATTCTGTCTCTTGAAAAAGAGAATGAATCTTTAATTAAAAAGAATTTAGAATTATCTAAAGAATGCGAGATTTTAAAAGATAATAGCAATATTTTGCAAAAAGAAGTTAATAATTCTAAAGCAAATTTTAAAAGATTAAATAAAAAAAACATTAATTTTAACAAAGGTAAAGATATCTTATCTTCCTTAGTTACAAGTTCGAAAGCTCACAATGATAAAAGCGGCTTGGGCTATAAACAAGCTAAAAGTAAAAATAGTACTAGATATGCATTCTTGTATACTAATTTTAGTGCTGGTACTAGTAACCAAGATAGTTTTAAAACAAGTTACAATCATAATAGTACTTTGTCTAGAAATGATAGAAATTATTTTTCAAGTACTAAGCTACTGACTAATTGTATTAAGATATGGATTCCAGCTAATATGATTGATCATGATAAACAACTTTATATTAGCAAGTATCATAAGAATGTGATTTGTAATGAAAACTATATCTATAAAGGTTCAACCACACCCAAATGGGTATGGTTTCCTAAAAATACAAAATTTTAAGAAACTTGGGTATCACATGCTTTAAATGTTACATTTTTTTCTAATACCTTAGATTATAAATAGTAATTATTTTTTAAAAAATTGTTTCATTATTTTTTCTTTTAAAGAGTACAACCACACCTATTTTAGTAAGGTTTTCATCCTATGATTAACCCTTGGACCCTAACATAGTAAAGGGGTACCAAAATTATTATTATTTATTGCAGGTACTTGGAGAAACAAAAGGAAAATGATAGGTTTTGGAATTTTAAAGGATGTTCCATATATTTAATAGAATTATGTCGTCATATAAACTCTCCTTTTTATCAATGACAAAAGGGGAGAAAGATATTGCTCTAACACTATTTGCAGTAGGAATAAAAGCACAGATTCAAGGGGAGAAACTAAAAGATAAGGCTAGCGTATATTCAGGGGGAGATATAGAACTACGGAGCAATATTGTCGAGATTCATTCCTATCACAAATAGAGTTGTCATCATCAAAAAGGGGGAGAATGTTGGATCTTATGTTTTGATTAATGGCAAGAAATTCAACCGACACGAATATTCATGAATCTATGACAAAGAACTATGAAGATCGGACTCAACAATATGAAGTATGGTTCATATATATGTTGTTTAGAAGTCGAAGTCCAGTTTTAGCAATGTTAAAATCTATCCTCAAGTAGTTCACAAACACAGACAAGCACGACAAAATTTATTTTCAGAAATAGGCTTTTAGATATATGAAACTTCCAGGTCAGTCGACTAAATTAACCCACTCAATCGACTGAACCTGTGTATGTGCATGTATATATTTTAAATTAATCTTAGTCGACTAAAAATTCAAAGACCCGACTTTACAAAATATCCAGTCGACTAAATCAAAATTTTAGTCGACTGAATATGAATATTTTTGCACTATTTTTTCTCTGTTTTAATTCAGTCGACTAACTATGAATATTCAGTCGACTAACTATGAATATTCAGTCAACTAAATATTTTCCAACTATTATATTTTAAAATTTTCTGAAAAGACACCACTCTTCGCGAAGAGGAATCTCTTCCATGAAGAGTTGCAACGATTACCTTTGATCATTACTCTTAACCAAGAGTTGCAACTCTATATTCTCTATAAATACATTCTCAATTCAAGATCAAAGAACTTAATTTACTTATTTTTCAATTCTCTACTCTCTTGAATTTCAGAATCTCTTATTACTTTAAGTTTGTGCAATCACGCTTTCAATTCTCCATTTCTAAAGCAATATATATCTTCCTTATCTTCATACACACACAATTATACACATTATACTTGAGGAAAAGATTATAGGAAGGGTGTAATTCAATTGACAAATCTATGTTGTTAACAAGAGCACGCAAAGTCAAGACAATCAATTTCATTTGTATCAAAGTCATGTTCAGTTGCTTAGGTGGGAAAATCCTGTTCGGTTGCTCAGGTGGTCAAAGTCCTGTTTAGTTGCTCAGGCGGTGTAAACCTATTCCTCCAGGTTAAGTGAGGGTTGCTAGTTTAAATCCAGAAGGAGTCCGGAGACTTGTTGTAGAACGGGAGTTCGAACCAGTATAAAAATATCTGGTGTCACTTTACTTTACTGCTAGTTTTATATTATAATTACTTTCCGCACTAGTTAATAAGTTTAGTATATATTCCATATTACACGATCTTATAGCATAGTAACTTTCAGGAGGCTGCTCCTTTTATACAAACAACATCATTAAGGATGCCAATAAGAAGGTTTCTTTCTTTGTAGATCAAGCCCTTCCTCAGATAAAGGAGTAGTGCTTTGAGGAGGCCCTCTTTATCGTGTATTTCGATAATGTAGACCATTATCCATAGTTTGACTTCCCTTCACAGCCAGCGTTAAAATACAAATTCAAGAGGAAGTTCAACCTTAAACTAGGGAGAGCTCTTGGGTCCTTGCAAGATAAATTCTCATAAGAGGAGACCATCAATCCTTAGGAATTACTATCTTTTGATGATCCCCTACCCGATGAAGACAGGGATGATGATGATAGAGGAGACGGTGATAAAGATAACGACGACGACGATGATGATTTGGGAAGAATGGGGGTGATGGTAACAGAAAACCTAAGGCATCAGGAAGTGACAGTAATGGGTCAGGTGGCCATGACATGGACCCATCTGCTCATGATACGAATGTTCCCAATCTTCCCAAGCCTCATAATACTCCTTAGCAAAGGACATACATGCTGCTAGCAAAGAATCGGGAAAAGAGAAAATTCGGATTTCTGCCACATAAGCTCCCGTGGTACAGGTGTAAAATTTACTATCTTTGGATGATTATTATTGTCTGTTAGCCTTAGTTAATAAATCAACTATATTAGCTAAGGAAAAGAAACAAATATCACTTTGAAATTTTAAGTAAGAAGAGCGAGAAGGATGCATTGTGATTAAATGGAGAAATTGAGAAATTGGTCAATGACCGCAATAGCCTATCTAAAAGTATAGGAGCCTTCTTATTTATGCCAAATGATTAAAAGATTTCAAAGAGAAACAAGTAGCCTTGCTCTTAAAAGATCTTACCTTCATCGAGAAAGAGATTTATAGGAAAATGCAGAGTTGACCACACTTTTTTGGATGCTTATTGAAGATAGGGACACTTTAGTGGAATTCCTCTATAAAATCTATACTAGGAATCTTTTTACTGACTTTTCCTTCCTAGGGAAAGAGAGTGGGGGTTTACCTAGGCATCTGCATAATAGCTATGTGAATGATCATAGGACCGATCCTCATCTTGGGAAATGCTAGAATCTTCCTAGGACCGTGACCTTTCCACTTTCCACCAACACCCTTCCTCCTAAGAAGATCGATTTAACAAAGAGAAAATTATTTTTGAATTTTGCAAAGTGTCCATATTATGTGAACCTAAGTGATTTTGTTGTTGTATTATGTAATTCATTCAATCTTTATAAATTTCAACGTTTCTATTTTTGCGGCTTGGTTTTTTTTCTTAAAATACACAGATTAAGGAACCATTTGGTACTTCTATTTCAAAAGAACTCTTAAATAAAATTTTCAAGTTAAAAAGGGATTTTAAGGAGAAAAAGGTAATTCTCAAAACCTCCTGCCAAGAGGTGGGACTATTACCAGTTTTCCTTAGTTAATACTCCTCACGGGTTTAGTGTTCCTTTTCACTCCACTTTCCCTATGTCTGTGGGTTCACTCAAAAAAGCTAAGTTTGTTACTTCCAAAATAATGGACTGAATGTATAAAACTTGAGTTGTTGATGTAATTTGACATGTTTATAATACTTCGTTATTATTAATGAAAGAACATATTTTTCCAAATGTTGAATTTTATTTGCCTATCACTCTTTACTAGGAAAAAAACCGACGATTGCATCCAGCGGCCCTGACCTCTTCTCTCGACTGGAAAAACTCAAAACTAGGTTAACGTTAGATATTGGGAAGCGCCCTTCTAAGGAAGCCTCGGTCATACCATTCCCGGACAACCCGGAAGCATGCAAATGGTATAATAAATATTATAAGTTAAGATCGACATTGAGTAGTATGAATGAAATGTCCTCGAGTTTAGAGGAGAAAATAAAAGAGAAGGATAAAGATATCGAAGAGAAAAGAAAGAATATAGGAGGAGCAGGTCAAACCATATCCCTAGATCAAGGAATGAAAATTGATGCAGAAATTGCTCGCCTATATTATAGAATTGAGAATCTTGAAGTCAATCCACTGAAAAGTCATGTATCGTGCCAATCTTTAGAGCTTATTGCAAGTGGAGCCAAATCCAGCCTTCCCACTGCTACTCCTAAAAGGACAATGAGATCCCAGTCTTCAATTGGTAAGAAGAAAATTTCTTCCTTGGAAAATCTACCACTAGGTTTGGTTGATGGAGAAATCGCCAGATGGTGCCAAGAGTATAAGTATGAATGCACCCAGTTTCTGAAAGAAAAATGGGACGAACAAGTTTTAAATTATCTTAATAGTTATTGAAGTCAGGTTGAGGAGTTAGGACATGAGAAATGAGCTCTTGAGCATAATGTAAATTTTTTGAAAGGGGCTAATAAAATGTTTGATCATGCATTCAAGATTCAAATTGGCTCTGTTGATGACACAAATATTATCTGCAAGAAGGAGAGGAAACTTAAAGGGCTTTTGGATGTAGCAATTTGTCACATTATCAAACCTTCCTCAGTTGTTGAAGTCTTGAAGGGGCAAGTGCAAGACCTTGAGTCTCAACTGAAAATAATTGAGGTGATAGCGCTTGAAACTCCCGATTGGATTCAATTGTAGATTATTTGCTTGAAATAATAATTGCTTTTGGCTTAAAAATTGACTATTCCTTCTTAGGTCCAGAAATGTACCAGAGGTTGAGCAGAGTAGCAGAGGCAGGATACAGACTAATATACGCTTCTTTTTATATGGCGCGCTGCCGATCTCAAGATTATTAGAGGCCCTTCTTTTTTGCTTAGAGATGTCGTCGCTTCAAGTGAAAGTCGTCCATGTCTTCTTGAGGTTGAGGGGAAAGGAAAAGAAAAGGTATACCAACATTACCAGCTCCCTCAACCTCCTCCTCAAGAAGACTAGGATGGCTTTCCTTAATATCTATAGCGTTTTATACTTATATTAGTAAATAAATTTTGTACCTAAATAGTTGACATCTTGAATAGACCTTTTATTTTCTTATTCTTGTCTTTTATTTGAATTCGTCGAGCCGTCCGAGATTTATGACTCACTTCAGGTTTTTAATATGATTCGTGGTCTTTGATTAAGCATCGACTTGTTTGCTCCTTGCTTCCTCACAGAATGCTTTCAGATGGGCCTTTTCAGCTCTCGTTTCTCTTTAAATCCTCTTTTTTGTAGAAGAACATAAAGTAAATGATGATGACTTCCATAATTTCAAGAAATTATTCTTTCTCAAATTGATCATCTTGTTTTGTAAATGCTAAAGAAATTTTGAAGAAGTTTCGTTGTTGAACTTTTAAATTTTGAAAGCCTTGAAAATCACTTCTGGAATGATCGTCGAATCGCCAAAATAAGCCATTCAAAAATGCAGATCGATTCGCCTTCTTATCTTTCTAGGTTGAATTACTTCATAAGGAAATTTTCATTGCTCAAACATTATTACTCTGGCTAGCTTTAAAACATTTTTCCCCTAATTTGGATTTCTTGGACAACTATTCGATGACTTTCCTTTGCCATCTGAGATTATATGAGCATGAATAGTTACTTGTCCATTTCTTTGAAGGTTACTTTTTCATTGTTTTGGTGCAAGATTAATTCATGTCTGACTTCTCTTCCCCTAGAAGATTGCTTTGGCCAATCTCTAAGATGGAATTAGACTTGCCTGACTGATTTCTTTTGCCCTTTCTTAACTTTTAGGTAAGGATTTTGGCTTTAATTGATTTTTTTCCTCTTCTTACCTTTTAGGTGAGGATTTAAGATGGTTGGTGAATTTGGTTAGCGATCTTAGGCCGAACCAAAGTCTTATCCATCCTCCCTTTAAGAGGAGCTCTGGTCAGGCCTTATAGGCAGAATCGAAGGTTGGTCGGTGCTTTGGCCAGGCCATCTTAAGCGGGACCAAAGGCTTACTCTGTCCACCCTTTAGAAGGTGCTCCAATTAGGCCACGTAGGAGGGACTGAAGGCTTGCAGTGCTCTAGCCAGGCCTTATAGGTGGGACCAGAGGCTTACTCTGACCTCCCTCTAGACGGTGCTATAACCAGGCCATGTAAGCAGGACCGAAGGCTTGCGGTGCTCTGGCTAGGCCTTATAGGCAAAACCAAAGGCTTACTCTGACCTTCCTCTAGGAGATGCTTTGACGGGACCTTGTGGCGGGATCAAAGACTTTATTTCATAAATCTTTTTCATGAAGTATTTCTCTCTATTAAGTACATGATCTTTGGTCTTTTGCTCAAATCTTGTTAACAAACTCTTGGAGTTCTCCTTTTCCTTAAAAATTCTCTATCATCCCTTTTGGGGCTCGACACTAATTGGTTTCGTGTCCATTCGTTCAGTGATATTGGAAATAAATACCTCAAAGATTTTTTCATTTCCTTGTCACTTCTTCTTTGAAAGCCAATAGTCAAACCCCTCTTTAGTTAGGAGATAGATGTTTTCATAGGAGGTGGTAAGGGAATGAGCTCTAGCATATCGGGAATTCCTAGAGGATTGGGTCTTTGGTCCCTATTTGGCTTTTTTGTAACATTAGATAGGCTCATTAGTTCTAACAACAAGTTTTCTCTTTAAAAATTCTCGAGTTTTGATTGGTGTGGGAGAGCGATCGATTACTCCCTTCCACTTTGGAAAAACTCATCGAAATCCTTTATTATTTCATTTTTGTAGATAGTTTTTTTAGCTTGAAGTTGTATAGCTATTCTCATTTCCAAGAGTGGGTCATTCCTTTTCTTGTTCTCTTTTCTCAGAGTAGGATAATAATCAAATATTGGGGTATATCTCACATGGAATGGATTTATGCTTTAGTTATCTAGGTCATAAGGAATTACTCACCTATTTTCCATGGGAGTTATCAGTGGCAAGTTTCTTAGTACTTGTTCTTCATGGAATTGAAGATTATGGGTGACTTGATAAGATGGCTTGGCAAAATGAGTCTTAAAGGATCCTTGTTCGAAGATAGTCATTATGTAGTTTAAGAGGTTGTGCAGGATACGGAAAGTCCTCAATAGGAATATGCTGGCTATTGAAAGTCCTTTATAGGGATATGCTAGACATGGAAAGTCCTTTATAGGGACATATTTCAGACATGGAAAGTCCTTTATAGGAATATGCTAGAGGTCAAATGTTTGAGCCCTCCATCTAGCGTCAAAAATGTTAGCAACTTTCTTCGCAAACCAAATATGCAAGTCAAGGCTAGTTTGAATAAGGGTTTAAGTGGCCTTATGCAAGTCCAAGTTCGAGTTCAAATCCAAAGACAAGTCATATGCATATCCATTATTGAAATCCTAGTCCAAAGATAAGTCATATACATGTTCATTGACACAAATAGTCTATTAGCAAGTACAAGAGTAGTATAATATGCAAAATTGAATGTACAAGCCCCTATGTGCAAAAAGTTACAAGAGTACAATCGGTTCTAAAAAATCCCCAATTTGATTTAGAGTTTTCAAAAAATATGGAAAGAATGAATCGCTCCCATTTAGGTGTCGATGGGGGCCTATTCATAGGGATTTCAATCACGCGGGATGGTTGACACATTACACGGTTTTGAATCCAAGGGCTCTAATAGCACCATCTTGATGAAACCTCGGCATCTCATTGTTGAGATTCGATATCACTTTCTTACACAAGTTCGACAACATGATCTCCCTTGTAGAAACTCGACATCTTCTACATCATTAAAGTTTCGGTATCCCTTGCTGCTTGTAAAAGTTCGAAACCCTTTGTTAGTGTTGAAGCTTGATATCATTTATTAGTAGATGGTCTACAATAGTTACTGTTGTAGAGGCTCGATAATAGTTAATGCATCATAGGCTTGTTATTCATAGAAACTTAATATCCTCCACTTGCGGTCAGATGCACAACATCCTTTAGTGGTGCGGCATCTTTCCTTTGCTACATACTCTACAACTCTTTGTGTTGTAAAGGCTCGACATATCTTGTTCTTCTAAGTTTGTTATAACTTGATATCTCTAAAAATTTACATGTTCGACATCTTTATCCTCATACAAGCTCGATACCCTTCTTCATTGCTAATGTTCGAATCACTTTCTACTTGTTAAATGCTTAACAATGCTTGCTGTTGTAGAGGCTTATTACCCCTTAGAGACTCGTCACCTCTTCAATGCTTGTTAACCACTTCATCGTTCAACATCCTTAGAAACTCGGCACCTCTTTATTATTAGATGTTTGATTCCTTTAGAGACTCGACATCCCTTTGGTTGACAAATTTACCTTCTTTTAAGCTCGACATCACTTATTATCTTCAAAATCGACATGTGCTCTTTAGATGCTCAACATACATATTTGTAGTAACATGTAGTTGGATCATGTCTTTACTAAAAACTAGGAAATCAAGAATTATTATTAAAGGTATTTTAGGAAACAGAATTCAATCCAATTGTGTCCTTAGACAGGGCGATCCACTAACACCCCTAATGTTCAACCTAGTTGCAAACGTATTCACTAGGATCATAAATTTATCTATTACAAATGGCATCCTTGGTAGTATATGTAATGATATCACTAATAATAGACTATCGATACTACAATTTGCGAATGACACCATGTATTTATCTCTCATTTACCTCGTCACATTACAACTCTTAAATTTGTTTTATATAATTTTAAAAAACTTTCAAGGCAAAAGATTAACTTTGATAAAAGTTCAGCCTTAGTCTTGACCAACATAGATAATGTTGGAAATATAGTTGCTAATACACTTTATTGTAAAATCATGAAGTTCCATGTCCATTACTTGGGGTTTTTGATCAGACCATCTAAGCTAAAAAAATGAAGATTGGCACATAATAATAGACAAGATTAATAGAAATTATCTCATTAGAACTGTAGATTTTTATCTAGAGCATGAAGTCATTTTAATCAACTCTATTTTACCTGCACTGCAGATTTACTAGATGTCTTTTTTACCTTTTCCCTAAATGTATTAATAGATAAAATTAGAAGAAAATTTCTTTGGGGTGGGAAGAATACTTGTAGTAATATTAACTGTATTGTAAACTGGGAAATGGTTACCAAATCCAAAGAGGATGGGGGGCTAGGAATTATAAACTTATATAATCTTAATATGTCATTACTAAGAAAATAACTTTAGAGATTTAATAATATAATGAAAACATTATTTAGAAAGAAACGATTTAAATTCAACTCCATGATAAAATCTATAACCTCCATAATTTCATCTCTATTCCAACAACATGTCTCACTTTTAGAGATCGATCTTAAGAAACTAATATTTTTAAACTTGGGATTATGTAGTTTATTCAAGCAATAACGCATATTTTTGGCATGGTAGTTGGATTTCCCAATGCGTCTTAGAGTTAAATACAAAGAGCTATTTGATATTTGTAATTTCATAAATGCCTTAACTTCATAGGGTCTTTTATCTCAAACTAGTTTGATTGGAATTTTAATTGCAGTCATGCTTTGAAGGTATTGCTATAATTCAATTTGTTTCACTATGTATCAAATTATAATATTATAACTTAGATGACGAGAGTGATTCTAAAAACCGGTATTAGGATAAAAGTAATACATACTCCTCAAACTTGGTATACAAGTTCCTAAATTTCTCGAGGGTCAAACCTTATATTTTTAGATTTATTTGGAAAGCTAATGCAACCCCCAAAACAAAGCAACACATGTGAGTAATCCTTCATAAGAAATTAAACACGATCGAATTTTCAAAGAAGAAGAATTTTCATTTAGATAAATAAATGTGTTTTTTGCAATGTAGACCCAGAAAACATAAAATGCTTATACTATTATTGTCCACTAACATATTCTATTTTAGCAAACACTTTGAACATTTTTTACTTTAACATAAATAACAATGACATCGGTTGTGAAAACTGCTAGAACTATTTTAGATTTCAGTTTGTTAAAGGCTATAGAATTTTGTTCGATATATTCATCATTAGTTTTTGGTACTTATGGTTTGAAAGAAACCAAAGAATGTTCAATCATGATAATATCCCCTCAAATAATCTGATTTACGCTATTGTGGTTTTCACTTTTAATTGGGTTTCAAACCCTACTTATAAACTAGCTAAAAATGTTCTATTCAAGGAATTTCTAAGAAGAGTAAAAAGTCACATTGATAACTTGAAGGTTGAAATTGTTTATAATAATGTGAGACACAACATGGCATTAAGTAACGGCCTAGATGACCCTTTTAATATAGATAATTCATCGAACATTAACTATTAGTAGACAACCAATTCCTTTTATTTTCTACCATATTTGGGCTTTCTTACACACACACATATATGTATGTATGCACGTATATGTATATGAACATTTAATTATACACACACACATGTGTGTGTGTGTGTGTCGGACTAACATTTCAGTTGAGTTCTATAATTTTAGTGGTTTTGGAAGATTAGACCTCTTATGTCCATGATTATACTCTATGGACTTGCCTACAACCAGGGGATTTTCAAATGCTTAGTTTGCATTGCCTAGCGTCCACTGATCCGCTTCAATTATTCATGTTATGCATTCAGATCCACAATCGCACTTTCTGTCCTTTAGTGGAAGCCATGACTTCTGTAGTGGCTCTTGAATTTTTTGCTTTAATTTCTATCTTCCTTCTGAATCCATGTTCATTTAGGTTTAAATCCATGTTCTAAGTCTTAGAATCTTAGTAGAGGCTAATCCTTAGAGTAGGTTGGGAATTTTTTTTCCTTTTTCTTTGTACGGGGCATTACGTGTGAGGCTTGTTGGTAGCTCTTTTTTAAGTGTAGAATAAAATTACATGAATGCTCACACCTTCTTTAGAAAACCACTTATTTCCCTCGGAAAAATTAACTGTTATACTTTGGCCAGAGATTTTGACTTTTAGTTGACAACATTGATAATGATACTAACCTCATGCAACTGAGAAGAAAAATTCCATATAGAATAGTGCTTAACTTCCAATGCTTCAACTCGGACCCAACTACAGTTGCTTAATGGTTTGTCATGTCATGATTTAACTAGAATCAAAGTGGAGTATTCACATTGATTTCCACAGTATTCTCAAGTCGAGGAAACCATGTAACATTATCATATTGAGATTTCCTGTTTGATCTAGTATTTATCAACCAATAGGAAACTATCGGACGAGTCATTCTATAATTATCTAATAACTATAAGTACATAACCCTTATTTCCTCCAACAGGCATGAATAATACACTACCTAACATTTGGAAGGCGTTACGCACTCTGGTCTTAATGGATGGCTCGATGTCCTTTTCTTGAAACATCTTTACCAGGAATATTTAAAGTAAAATATCATTTATTTTGTGATTAATTAGCCACGATTGCAACTATTTGCAACTAGCGTCGCATAACATTTCATTTAAGGGTTTTCTTATATATACTTTAAATTAGTTAACTATATCCCAATATAACAAAGTATATAAAAAACACTGTTAGTACGAACAAGATTGACTGCAGAGATAGATATATATAACAAATTATATAATTTCCTCTAGAGCATAATTCTAACACTTGCAGTTGTGTTTGTAACTTGTCTAATACTAGAACTAAAAAATATTGTATTAGATAAATATCGAAGTCTGTTTTTTAGAAGAAAAAAAACGAATATCTCTACAACGATCATATACAATACATGTCAAACAGAGTTAAATGTTATATAAGGTCAATAAAATAAAATTATAATAACTACTGAACTTAAAATTAAAATATTTCACAAATAGAGAAGAACCCTTAATCCAATACACTCCTGCTAAATTAACAGATTTAGGAATTAATTTTCTTTGAAGTACTTGATTCCAAATATTATTACCTACCCAACATATGCAAACCTCTCTACAAAACTACATTGCTTGGTAGTAAATATGAAGAAGAAGTAGATACAATCATGTGAAATGTTCGTTCTTTTTAGTATAAGCAGGTATTATTTCTAACTGAGGTTATTCTAACCACTGAGTATGACATTTGGGAGTATATGTATATATTTTGGTAGGTAAATAGCTATACCTTACTGAATCATGTGCTAATGAATATATTAGGATGAAATTTCATATGAGTTTCTCACCGAAACTCTGAACTTTTTGTGCAACAATGAATGGACTTAAGATGATAACATATCGATAATAGCATAAGAATAATAGTTCCTTTTATTGTTTACTAAATGGTGTACCCAATTTTATAGGGAATGATCCACTGTTGACTGAATTATGTGATAACACAATTTCCGTTCAGCTTCTTTTAGTGTGGCCTTATGGTGTTAAAGCTTTGTTCTAACCTTTTAAGTTCAAATATAAAGAAAGTTGTTATTGTAAATTGTTTTACTTTTAGAACACTAGTATTTTAAAACTTTGTTTTAACTTTTAATGCACACAGCTTGTAAGTTGTCTCACTTAACACAAACATATCAGAATTTTCATGCACAAAATACTTTTAATGCACACAACTAGTAAAGTTAAACTTAACAAAAACTTTATTTGAGTTTACAAAATATTATTTGAATTAAAAAAAACATTATTTAGTTCAAAAAACATATATGAGTTTGGAAAACACTTTTCAATTATAATTTAATTTTAAGTTCAAAAAACAATATCTAAGTTAGAAAAACATTATTTAGGTTCAAAAACCATTATACATTGTGTAAGTCTAAAAAACATATTTTTAGTTTAAAAAACATAGTTTGGTTATAAAAGATATTGTCAAAGTGCAAAAACCATTTTATAAGATTAAAAACCATACTTTGAGCTCAAAAATCTTTACTTGAGTTTGAAAAATATTATTTGAGTTAAAAAACATTATTTAGTTCAAAAAACATCATATGAGTTTGGAAAACATTTTCTGGGTTTGAAATTTAATTTTTGAGTTCAAAAAACATAATTTGAGTTAGGAAAACATTTTCTGAGTTTAAATTTTAATTTTTGAGTTCAAAAAACAATATCTAAGTTCAAAAAACATTATTTAAGTTTGAAAACAATTATTTGGTTTAAAATACACTGCGTAAGTTTGAAAAATAAATTTAGTTTGGAAAATATTGTCTTATTTAAAAAAAATTAAAATGTAAGAACCATTTTATAAGGTTAAAAAACATATTTTGAGTTCAAAAAACTTTACTTGAGTTTACAAAATATTATTTGAGTTGAAAAAACATTGTTTAGGTCAAAAACATCGTACGGGTTTGGAAAACATTTTTTGGGTTTAAAATTTAGTCTTTGAGTTCAAAAAACAATGTCTAAGTTCAAAAAATATTATGTAAGTTCAAAAAACATTAGTCGGTTTAACGTAAATTCTGTAAGTTTGAAAAACGTGTTTTTAGTTCAGAAAATATTAATTGATTTAAAAACATTTTTTTGAGTTTACAAAATATTATTGAGTTGACAAAATATTATTCGAGTTTACAATGTTACTTGAGTTAGAAAATATACATGTAAGTTTAAAAAAAATTGAACTTAAAAAAACATTATTTGAGTTAAAAAAAACCTTATTTACCTTACAAAATTTTTTGAGTTACCAAAACATCGAGTAACAATTCTATCTTTTTTGCAATATGATAGGATATTAAAAGATTTGTAGTTAAAACTTCTAGTTTTAATTTTCAACCCATTTAACCCAAATAAAAAACCCAAGTATTTTGTTAAAATTCTAATTTAATTCTCAACAAATCAATATAAATTACATGTATGCAAAATAAATATTTTGATAAAACAAAACATATACCTAGAATCAGAGACGATTGCCCGAAGTTGAGATGGCTTCCAGTGTAGTTTTGTGTCGGATTTGAGATGTTGGAGGTGGAGACGCACAACTGTAGGTGGAGTTAAGCGGTTGCGGAATGCTCGACGTGGAGGAATCGTACAGTTGCAGTTTGAGATGCAGGTCGAGATGGAGGCACAAAGTGATGTCGTGTCGGTCGAAATGGAGGCATGGGTGAGGTCGTGTGGTGGAGATGCAGGTGGAATTGGCTATGGTTTTATTAATTTGTTTTTTTAGTTCGGTCGGGATTTTGTTTGTGTCAAGGAATTATAGACGGGGAGAGAAATATATTAGGGGTTTTTTTAAAATTTCAGTGGTTATAATGATGTCAAATAGGCGATAGGTATTTACCGACGCCGCTTATTTGTCTAGCTGACATAATAACAATGGCGTCCGAAAATATTGACTCAATTTTGACATCATTTTTAAAGTCGGAAAGGCGTCAGAAAATACCAATGTCATTCGACGGCTTATTATAATGGTTGGATTAATAGTTGGTGTCGGGATAACGTTGATATTTCCGTACGTTTTTCCGACGTCAAAATCAACTTTTGCGACTTTCCCACGTCCTGCCTTTATGGTGCCGGATGGCTGTTTTTCATGTTTTTTAGTGGTGATCCGGTTGATATGTGTGATTGTGTGGGCATGGAAATATTTTGCACTTTTCAAACTTGATTATGATATAAATCAATTTTTTTTTTCCCATTCAATTCATTTCACAAAAGCATGTTTGGATATGCATGATCAGAAATTCAATGGAACTTGGTTGTCAACAAAAGTTTTCTTCCATTTTCATGCAAAAACAAAATACAAAAGTTCTAATACTTTTTCAATACATGTTCGGATATATCGCTTCTTAAGATATAGTTGAGAATTTAATTATGTATCAATCATTGACCGTTTCTTTTCTCATTTCAAATAAAAGTCGGTCGGTTTGTTTATTTTCTTATTGATCCATGCATTCATTTAAGCAATATATAGTTTTCGGGGGCCAACATCATTAACTTTAAGACAAATACATCTCACTTGCCATATGCCGTAGATTTATTTGATTTCAGATAGCATGTCCATAAATTCGCCAGCTGCACATGACGAATATCTGTTTATAGTTTACACTCCTGTTTCCTATAAACTATAACATGATTCATTGGAGTAGGACAGAAATATAACATATGCACATGTTGGCCAATTATCAGACTAAAAATCGAGTGTACATATTTACGTACTTTTATTTGGTACATACTTGAATACCACCGTATGCATTTAGACAAAAATATTCTGCTATAAAGTGAAAAAAGAAAAGAAAAAAAAGTTCCATAGATGCCAACTGTTGATAGGCAAAGGTGTAAAGATATTAAGTAATCGACAAAGATATCGATCTCTAAGTGTTGTACCAATAGTAACATAGTCAATAAAACATTTGATGGTTTCATACAATGTTTTGGCCTAAAGGTCAGTATGTTTCAATCATACGGAGGGTCCAAATAAATTATATTATCACCATCACAACTACAAAATTTTCAACTCCTATGGTAGTACAAGTTATCAGAGAGAAGATGTTGATATTACTTATTAGAAGCCACAATATTTGGACAGCTAAAGGAGTAGTTAAGAGTTGCACAGTCCAAATTGATCCAATTTATACTACATCCAAGGTTTGCCTTTTATTGTTTCCCAATTTTTTCAGCAAGTATGAAATGAAAGATAACAACTCACATCATAGAGAGGATGGACATCATTATGATCATATCATAATACAGTTTTCATGTTGAAAATAGTCGCATGAAATGAAACTGAAATTATAGCTTTCAGGTTGAAAAATTCAGAAAACTAAACATATATGCATGGCAAATAAAATTCCGTGACAACGTAAAAAGAAAAATAATAATAAACCTTTAAATGATTCATTCTCAAAACTTTTCAACCACATCATAAAAAACTACCTTTTAAGTCTAAGATAAGAGTAACCAGTACACAAAATTGTTCGGTGAATTCTAACTGCTAGGAGTGTAAATTGACAGGTGTGACATTAGGTTTATTCCTAGGTGTATAAGAAAGAGACCTATAACATTACTTTTTACGTTACTTCCGCACATTGTTGCACTCTCTCATATATTAATTTGAATGACTAAGATAAACGGTGGCCACAGATGACGACCAATTCTTCTTGAATATTTTCAAAATGGTAACGTTTTGTGTTTTATTAATTATATTTGTTACCAAACTTTGGTTATGCTTGGAGAATATCACCTCATATTGCTGTGTTTCTTTCGTATATTATTATTTATTTTGATCCATAAACATTGTATGTTGACACCCGTAATTGATGATGCCCTACAAAGCTGAAGATATTGTTATATATTCATATTTTTAATATGCAAATGATCACATCACACTAGATTGTTATGCAACCTAAGTACCTATAACATGTAGGCGAGCTTATCCATTTGGAAGTAGTAGTTACTACGGCCTAAAATATATATACATACAACATAATACTAGTTCCTAGGTAAAAAGGTTGACATAAACCAATTGAAAAATAAGTAATTGTATAATTGGTTTACACTAGAACCTATTTCAGGAATATGTCACGTCTTCAACGGATCGTAGGCATTAAATTTATTTTATTTTATTTTTATGTTAGTTTTAAGACCCAAAAAAGTGAAGCAAGCTTCACTTTGAGAATATATACGCCGAATCCACGACATATACTTCAAGTAATTCTTAAGAATATGCACTTAATGAAGATTGAATCATCGACGGTAAACTTCGCATGCTTGGGTAATTAAAAACTGAAGTTGGAAATGATGGAAATGCACAAGTTTAATTTTAAAATCTTAATTTATGCTCAAATTAATTATTTTTTTCTTGTCTATTTTGTAAATGCACAATTGATCAATTTATCATCTTTTAAAAAAAAAATCAAATTTTAAGTAAGTTTTACAATCGATTATATTACTACACAGTTATATTATTGCAAGTATAACTGATGTTTCAAACAAATTAACAGCATGGATCACATTGATGTACTTTCAAATTGCACTGATATAAATTTATAGCATAAATTATTGATGTTATTTCATATCCCGTTATGATATAACTATGTTTTTATATAAAGTTGCACTGGCACAATTCAAAGCCGTTATGATACAAACTGTTTGATTAAACGTTAAAGTAAACTGTACAATCGTTTTATATTTTCGTGCAATCGAGGGGTAGTTGTCTTTCACGCGCATTTTGTGCATTTATTATATATCCTCGTTTTAAGGCTAAGTTATCTCATCTTTTGTTACATTATACCATGAAATAAATTTTTACACAAACAATAAGCGAGTTGTTCTCTCTTTAACAAAAATGATCACAAATCACACAAACAAGAGAGCAATTAAATGTGATAAATCAGTTTAATAGTAATTGTTTAATTTAAAGTTGATTGTGATCAAATAAATGGATCTTTAACCATATATAAATTGGTATTCGATAATGCTAGATATAACCAAGATAATTTGGTGGAAATGCACAACTAGAAAATTAATCAGTGGATCTTTAACCATTTATCATTGAAGAAAAGATCTTACAACGTATATATGGCTCATTAATTTCTTTATTTTTTTCCATGTCCGTGAAATTAGAAAGAAAATATAATCCGAAGCAAAAACTATTCCACTTTTAAAAAGGTTACAGAAACTACTGTATTCCAACTCAATAACTACGATATATGGTAATGGTATCCCAACTCTAGAATACTTCGTATAAAACAACAATACACATTGATTGCTTGGTGAAAAGACAACCTCCCCATATGAAAAACATGACTTATCATGCAAAATCACCCCCACATAATATCCCAGATCGGCGCCAAAAAATGAATAAAATCTAAGAGAGAAAAAGGAAATACATGGAAAATGACAGTCAAAATCAAACCCACTCCTACCGTCTCTCATTCTACGTGTCCCAACACGTATCCAACTCTATCATCATACAGGCAGCCTTGTTCTTTTTTCTTTTCGAACAGCTCCTATAAATACTTTTCCTTTCTTCTGTAGTTATTGTATAAAAACAAACATAAATGGAACAGAGATACGAGCCATTAAAAGAATTGGGTGCAGGCAATTTTGGCGTTGCTAGATTGGTCAGAGATAAGAGAACTAAAGAGTTGCTTGCTGTTAAGTATATCGAGAGAGGCAAAAAGGTCCGATTTTTACGATTCTTTCTTGGTTTTGATAAATGGATTTTGTTAAAGTTTTAATTTTGGTTGAGTTGCTTGGAAAAAGATTGCTTTTTTAGTGTTGTTTGTAGAATGTCTGTACTATGAATACAAGATTTTCGATTAAATGCATGCTTCGTTTTGGATTCAGATTGATGAAAATGTAATGAGGGAGATAATCAACCACAGTTGTTTAAGGCATCCTAATATTGTTCGATTTAAGGAGGTAAATGGACATTTGCCAATTTACACATTTATTCTGCTATGCGCAGTTAATATATTTTATTGAAATCTTGTTTGCAGGTTTTATTGACACCGACACATTTAGCTATTGTTATGGAATACGCAGCTGGAGGCGAACTATTTGATAGAATATTAACGGCTGGTAGATTTAGCGAGGATGAGGTATTAAAGAAAATACTTCATACTTAATTATCCATGTTTACATATTGTGGTTATGAACTCATATTCATAAGCAGGATTAATATTTTATGTTTTCGACAGGCAAGGTATTTCTTTCAGCAACTGATATCTGGTGTCAGTTACTGTCATTCAATGGTGAGTTGTTTTATATGCTTTTATGGGTTCAGTAATTTATGTTGCAAGAGAACATAAGAATACATCAATGATATTCATTCAAACATTGTAGGAAATTTGTCACCGTGATCTGAAATTGGAAAACACACTCTTAGATGGAAGTCCAATACCACGTCTTAAGATATGTGATTTTGGTTACTCAAAGGTATATACTATCAGTTTTCATAGTTTGGTCTGAACTTGGTTTAGAATATTGCTAGATTTCTAAGCAGTTAAATATGTTATGAATCTTGCAGTCAGGTTTATTACATTCGATGCCAAAATCTACAGTGGGGACTCCAGCTTACATTGCACCGGAGATTCTTTCACGAAGAGAGTATAATGGCAAGGTATCCTTCCACTTTCTCGTATAGTTATTCGCGTGTTAGATTTAAATGCGAAAACATTCAATGATTATGGATGGAGACTTCATAAATGTTGTCACTTGCATGAGTGTATGAATTACTTGATAATAATTGCACTAAACTTTGGATAAACAGTTCGATTCCATCCAGCTGTATTGATAGAGCCTTTTATAATTTAAAAGTTTGAATTTTTTTCCTAAGCAGAATGCAGATGTTTGGTCATGCGGTGTGACGCTATATGTCATGTTGGTTGGCGCGTACCCTTTCGAGGATCCAGCAGATCCTAGAAATTTTAGGAAAACGATTGGTGTAAGTTAATTATTATCAGTTTCAATCTTTGATTTTAAAGAAATATATGTCAATATCATGATACTCCAGAAGAAGAAAATTCCAAATAATCTTCGGTCATTGCAGAAAATTATGAGTGTTCAGTACTACATCCCTGATTATGTTCGAATATCTCCTGCTTGCAAACACCTTCTCTCTCGGATTTTCGTAGCCAACCCATACAAGGTAATTTTTCATATTTTTTTACAGAAAATTTCAGATTATATATCACTTATAGTACATGAAATAACATTTTTTTTCATCTGTTTAGAGAATCACTATAAGGGAGATAAAGCAACACCCATGGTTCTTAAAGAACATGCCTAGGGACTTAATAGAAGGGGAAAGAACAAGATATGAGCGTAACAAGCCTACTCAAACTGTGGGTGAAATCATGAAAGTAATTGAAGAGGCAAGAAGAGTAGCACCAGTTCATAAGCCAATTCAAAGTTCATCCTTTGCCTCCTCGGTAATCAATGTTGAAGATTCTGATTCAGACTCTGAAATAGAGTATGTTGATGCGGAGGGTAGTGGCGAGTTTCTTGAACTTGATATATGCAAGTATTAATTAGTAGCTAGTATTGATGAGAAATTTGAAGATTAGCGAGTTCTTGTTGTTAAGTATTGTCGTGTATGTAAATAGGCTATTATTTTTGGTTGGTCAACCAAGATGAAAGGGAGTTGGCTTGGATTCGGACCTAATAATGGCTTATGTTTGCAGTTTGTTTTGAATTGTAAATTTTATTTTATAAATTATCTTCACGTATTATGTAAATTTTATTGTATTAACCAAGAGCGCCCAGGCAATAACGGAGGTTTGCTATGGTCGACCTATCTGCTGCTATGGTCTTTTTTTTTTTGGTCCAATTAAACCTGTGGAATCATCCCCGTCTTTGGTAGTTTAAGACTTTACGTTCGCCCCTAATCGGGTACAACTTCATTTTTAGCTATGCCTTCGTAGACGTTGCTTGAATTCTATCTACAAAGGGAAAACCAGTGAAAATCTAAAAACAGGCATGCTAAGGCCAATATGTGTTTCATCAAGATACACCCCTGGGGGGTAGAAATAAGATTAAAATGAAAGAAATAGAGTAGAAAAAAGAGAGAAACGCGCATTTTTCGTAATGTTTCGGTAAATCATTACTATATGTCCATTTTATAACTGTTATTAATTAATTTTACAATTACAACCAAATTACAATACAGTTCCAAGAATACAAATGATTGGTTTCGAACTTTGCGAAGTTAGCAAAAAGATCAAAAATTGAATAGATTTGTCAAAAGTAAATTTCCAAATGAGCAAGTTTGCTATTTATAGCTGAATCCGTACGTTGGTATTGGCAGATCTAGTCTGAATTCGTCGAATAAGAAAACCTAAAAGTTAGGAGGAAGAACGTATTAAAATATCTAAGATTTGTATAATTGCTCGTCGTCAAGTTTTTTGTCTTCTAGGGAAAAATCATACTTTTGATAGATCGATACTAATCCATCCATCATCTTTAAATCTTGTATATTTCCTTAAAATAGCACATAGGTACATAGTACAAGTCCAACGGTAGAGTATTTGACTTTTTAATGATCAGTACCGATCCATTGAATTAACCAAAACTCTATCGTTTTTCTCTTGACACCCCCATAGTTGATCTTCTTCAAGTCGAGGATTAATTCCTTCTTCATTTTGTGGTCCAATCCCATCGAAATGATGCTAGAGTCAAATACTGGATAATGCATGTCCCGCAAAGTATGTTTCTGTTATTATAAAGCATACATTGAATCGAGACAGTGACAAAATCTAGATCTACACAAATGTTTCTGTTGCTCGACATGTTTTTGTGGTTGCATCTTCACTCAGAATCTCGGCACTTCGTTCCAAACAATAATTGAGTTGCATCTTCGACAGATGAAAATGTCGAAGTTCGTTGTCCGGAGACCTCATTCATTACCGAGAGATTTCTAAAAGTCGCACTAGTTCATGATCAGTAGAAGTTCCATATCCATTTTTCCAAAATATTTTTACATTCTTTGATGCATCGGTACCGATCCATTGGATCTGAGTTATATAAGTAACTTTATACTCGAGCATTTTTTTACTTTCCAACCTTGTTTCAATATTCAATATCCATTGGTCCTCTAGCTCTTTGCATCCAATTGCTGTCATCGAGTTCAATAAACTCATATCCCAATCTCGTCGTCGACTCTAGATCCTGATCAATTGTCGACTAGCCGATCCATCCAAGAACAACCCGATCAACCTATTCCTTAAATCGTCGATCAGTTTCTTTCCATTAACTTATGTAGGGTTCCATCCATCGTTGCTTTCGATCCATGCCATCGCTTCCATAACTACACCATTGCGGCCTCCATCTCATCGTCATCACCGTTCATCATCGACCATCTCCAAGTTATCGTCGATCGATCCTACTGACTCGAGATTGGCCATGGCTTCTGGGATAAGCATGGGTTTTTGGTGTGGATAATATTGGAAGGTAAGATGATTCTTCAAATGGCGGTGGCCATGGATTGGCATTGGTTGATCTTTGAGATGACTCGCCGAATTGCCTCAAGAAATACATTATGATTTCCAACGGATCAGAGCGTCAACATGTCCTAGGACGTAATTATAACAGCCCCATTTCGAAATCTAATGATGAAACCACAATGTGCTGCAGTCACCTTGAAATTATCTTTCGGTGATAGAATGAGATAAATATAACATTTTCAACTGTTTAAGCAAATAGAACAACTAAATAAATTTCATTATATAGAATTGCATTTACATATTTCAAATTTCAAATCGTGCCCATGCAAGGGTAAAGTATAAATGATTACATAGTAGCATCAAATGAAGATGCCAAACCCTTGCAGTCTCCTGGACTTAAATAATATATTACACAGCAGAATTTAAGCAACTACAAAAGATAATAATAGTAAGGCATGCTGCCCGTCTTAGTCTTCAACATAGTCTTGGTAAAAGTCCTATCTTTAGATAATAAATGAAATCTGAAAACCTATATACTCAACTTACTTAATTTATCCCTCGTGGGTTTATAAGGGAAAAACAATAAACAAATAGGTCAGACATTACATTTCTCATCCAAGTTTCTCCGCTAATGGGACCATGCCGCTAGAGCATGGAACGAGTGTTTTTCCCACACTAGCCTCAGTTACGCATTCAATTAAGACAATCATAAGTCATAAATCATGGCAATGTATATGTTCACTTAAACATACATAACTTGTCTTAACAAAACTACATCTGGTGCCATCTTAGGTCTAATGTCCTAAAACCATGGTTTTAAATCTGCTTCATCTCACCCAAGATATAAATTTGAGATTTTCTTTGAAATTCGAGATTTGACAGCTTAGTTATCAGAGTTTTAAATCTCCTTCATTTCGACCGATGTATCAGTCCGATATTTTCTCCAAAATCCAAGATTTGAAACCTTGCTCAAAACATAATACTTTACCTGGGAACATATTCAAGTTTCAAAAATACTATATGCGAAACTATCTTATGGTTTCGTCTATTACCATTTCTATACCGAAAGGTACAACCCCTTCCGGTCTTGGTAACCCATTTGCTAGTTTCATACTGCAACATACATTCTTAAGCAGTCTCGGTTAACCTTCAAGTTTTATACTATAAAGGATATCGCTAAGCAGTCCCATTTCGTTATGTTTATACTAAAAAATACAATCCTAAGTAGTCTTGATTCATTATGTTTAATTTACAAAGTACAGCCTTAAGCAATCTCTTTATCTTTTTCTTAAGCCTAACCTCATAAAAGAGTTATAATCACTATTGTGAAAGCGTGCAACCTGCCTCGACGTCCTACATCCCTATGGATGTTGAATGTTGAATCCTACCTCTTAAAGTAGGTGCATTCGAGTGAGAATTCCCAATCCTTGTTAATAGCCCTTCCAAACCCATATTATTTGTAGGTTCTTATTTACTTCTTAGTTATCTTTTACTTTCCAAAGTTCACCTAATTGTTTTTTTATTAGGTTTCGGCTTTAGCTATTTTTTTAGCTTCGCTAGGCTCCCGGTCTATCTTTGTGTATCTTAAGCCTCGGAACTACTTTCACAACACATCATGCTTATAAGTACAACCTTCAGCCATCTCAAGCCTTGGGTTTTGTTATTAGTTTCCCTCTAAAAGCTAATTGGTCTCAGAATTGAATCTTCCTAGAAGTCAATAGGTCTTGGTTGTCGAATCACTACTCTGGGTTTCGTCCTATGGAAGCTTGGATCATTCACTCTCGTTTGGAGCACCTTCAACAATCTTCCTTCGCTTACGTATGGAACCTCCTCGGTCTTCACTTTAGGCTATGCTCTTACTTAGTACATATACTTAGAAATTTTACTTATTTCTTAGTTCATTTTAGGTTTCAGATGCTATACTCTCGACATAACACCTTTAGCTACTCTATATCTTCAGTACACGTAATAAAGCCTGCATAACCAACAGCCCACATTTGCAATTCTAAGTACGTTTGTGCATGTCTATCTATGTGTCACCTCCTTATTCGTTCCTCCCCACTTTTAATTAGTAGAAATGTCCTTTATTTTATTCTTACAGCACTTTTATTGGACTTTGTCCCCTTATTAGTTAGTCATAAAATTTACATGCTTAATTATGTCTTGGTTGCCTTATTTTTAGTTTTGCATTTATATTATCTTTTAGAAATGATTATTTAAGGATGGGAAAACACTTCCAAAGTTTTAGAAATCCACAAACAAGGTTCTTTTGCATATTTTACCATGATTTTCGTTTTTAAATCAATTTCCCTTATTTACTAAGTTTGTGAATTCCTTTAAAATTCATAATTTAATATATTGCCATTGAAAATTCTCACATTTAAAATCTTTCTTTAAAAATTCATTTCCAACTATGTGTTAAATTTTCACTTCATTTTAAAATTATTTGAATGGGGAATCCTAGCTAAACAACCTTGTAAAGCTATTTCAACCAAAATCATTCATTAAATCGAGGTTTATCAATCATAACCACATATTGTATTAACTTTATCATAGAAAATCAAGGTCGTAGTCAACATAGATGAAAATAATATAAAATAAAATGATATTACTCATCTAGGTCTTAGGGTTTTACTTGATCTTTAATCTTCTTAGGTTTCCTTAGTTTTAGCGCCAAATTTGGTCACTAACACCCAAATCTAGATGAAAGCACCAAACCACAGTCACAGATCACAGATAGAATGTATGTAGAGAGTATGAATGTGAAGAACAGTAAAAATTAAAAAGAAAGCAGTAATAACACAGGATTTATAGTGGTTCGGCTGACTCCGGCCTACGTCCACTCTAGAAATTTCCTTTTTATTGATGTGAGAATCAATTACAATTACAGTCCAGAGTTTTTATAGCAACAATGGCAGAACAACCTTAGTATAGAAGAGAAGGGAAATAGAATGAAGATCCCCTTTTCTGAAGCACCTCCTACTGTATTTAGAGGCAAAACCCGAGTTACTGGGATTTTTGAATGGTTCGGGCCCATTGAGACCATAGCCGAACCTACGCCCTTCATCATGACCGACCTTGAGCTTTGTACATGCTGACCTGAAGCATCCTGGGTATTAACCCGAAGTAAGCCTATCCATAACTCGAACCAAAGGAGCAGCCGACCCTATATAATCTTATACCGAACCCGAGCCACTCCAACATGCTGATCCACTCCGTCCTACCGACCCACACCATCCTACCGACCCACACCATCAAGACCGAGCCACTTCAGCATGACCAACCAATCCGTCCTACCGATCAACACCATCCTACCGAGCCATACCATCAAAACCGAGCCACTTCAGCATGACCGAACCAGAACATGACGAACCACCAAGGTCGATCCCATCGAGGCCGAACCACCAATGCCGATCCCATATAACCAGTCCACCAAGGCCGATCCTATATGGCCGAACCAAGGATAACCGACCCCCTACCAAGGGCAGACCCATGCATGAACTCCTCTCCTTGACCGAGCCATGTACGACCGAGCCACCTTGATCGAGCGACCCACACCAAACCATCCATGACTGATCGTTTATCCATCCAGCTGCCTCAAACACATCGTATACTAGTCTTGACAAACGAGCAGTCATTTTTAGTTAAATCCGCCGGTCTACGACCTTGCCAAAAGGCGGGTTAACATTTGCCCCCCAAAACATGCCTTGCTATTGGAAGGTGTGTTTTGAATAGCCTCAAATCCGATATCTGAAGTACATATGTTATCCATAGCCATACCTTCCGATTCATAATCCAATCCATTTTATCCAAGTGCCATGTCGTACCCTCATCCAAATCTACGACTGATCCGAGTCGATATATAATTCCTATCCAGTAACCAAATCCTTATCCCATTCTTCATCCATGCGAACCCGACAACTGAGTTCTAATCCATCCATATCTTATAACCAATAACCGAATCCATGACCTCTCCGGGTCGATATCCAAGTCCGGGACCACTCTGGGTCCATGCCCAAATCCTTAGTTGTTCATAGCCAATATCCAAATCCGTAACCTCTCCGGGTTCTTGCCAAGCGTAATCCACACTCGGCGACCTGTGTTACATAATGTCATGGTGTTCCTAGTTCAGTGTCCCTGAACGCTAAGCAATGTCATAGCTTAAGTCCTAAGCCGAATCCTGGTCGCTCCGGACCCTTGCCGAGCATAGTCCATACTCGACGACCTGAAATAGTAACTGATAGGTATTATGGGGCCTAAGTCCCAGGCCGAATCCTGGTCTCTCCGGACCCTTGCCGAGCATAGTCCATGCTTAAATACCTTATAGCCAAAAACCAGAGGAAAATCCAACCAAAATCCAATCCGAAATCCAAATAAAACCAGAAAACTAGAAATCCACATCAAAAATCAAACCAAAAGACAAACGTCCAAATCGAAATCCAAATCCGAAAACAAACAAAATTAGGAGTTCAAACCAAACTCCAAAACCAAACCAAAAAAAGAAAGTGTCCAAGCCAAAAAGAAAAAATAGATTTCACAAACCAGAGCGTCACGGTTTATCATCATCTCAAAGCATGCCTAGGGCTTGTCTCCATCCCCGTACATGAGTAAGTGACTTAGCCGTCTGCCTAGAGTTTGCTACTTTTTCCATACCGTCACGATTAGTTGATGACCAAGCGACCACCATTCCTGGGCCTTGCGCCATCGTCGTTCAAGGTAGGTGGTGGTTGCTCCTGTTCCACCGCTGCATTTCGAGTTTCGACATATTGCCGCAACTGACCATTCCTTACATGCTCCTCGATTATATCCTTTAGATGCCTGCAGCTGTTAGTATCATGCCTGTCCAGGTCATGAAAGGGATAGTGCCTTCCTGATGCCCTTTCGCGTTCTGAGGGTTCCCTCCTTGCCGGCCTTCGATAAGGAAGGCGATCCCGAGTATCCAAGTATATCCATTCCAATGTCTCATTCAATCCTGTGTAAGTGGAGAATTTTGGTTCTCCCCAGCGCTTCCTCTTCCCTTTATCCTTGTCTTTACCCGAGCATTCACTGGGCGGTCCTCCATCCTTAACCATGTTTACTTCCTTCGACTTCTTATCCAAACATGCATCCTCTTGTCAAAGAAATCTCTCAGCTTCATGAAAGAATTCCCCGAGATCCATTGGTGGGTCCCGTATCAACGATACTTTGAAATCCGAATTGTCCCTGACTCCTGATACTGCAGCCATCAGAACCATTGATGGATCCGGCCGATCCACCGAAGCAACTGCTGCATTAAACCGAGTTAAGAAAGTCCTGAGCGATTCATCCGCCCTCTGTTTAACTGACGTCAGTGTCATTACATTCCTCTGCCTTTTTATGTGAACTCGAAACAGTTTCAAGAACCTATCCACCAGTTCTGTCCAAGTTCCAATAGATCCATCCTCCAGCCGTCTGAACCACATAACAGCTATATCGGTCAAGTACAGGGGGAAACATCGGGCTATAACCTCCTCTGATGCCCCCAGCACTTCCAGATGCCTTGTGTACCTCATCATGTGGTCAGTGGGATCCGTCTTACCGTTGTATACTTCCAAAGTGGGCAGCTTGAAATCGGGTGGATTCCTAGCCATCCTAATGTTACGGGTAAACGGACTTTTGTTTACTCCCTCCAAATCCTTGTTTGTCAGACATCCACGAATAGTTCACCTGATAATGTAGGCTAATCCAGTGTTATCTACCAAGGGTCCCCTTCCACATTTCCTAACTGCCCTCCAAGCCCACGAGGGAATTCTGGCACATACTCCTCGTCACGTACTCCTGTAATCCTATTGACGCCGGGCTGCGCAGCGCCATCTGGTATCCCTCCATGCATTGGTTCAACATTACCTGGTGGTGTGCCCCCGAGTCTAGGTCCGTCCAGATTGACAGTTGTTTGCTGATTGGGGGCTACCCTCTGTTGAACCACTCCATCTGCTTGCCTGTTTAGTCCTTCTGATCCAACTCCATGGATCTGAACTCCTATAGTTCCTGCTTGCCCAAATTGTTTGAAAAGTGTCTGCATCATTTCCTCTTGCCTTTTCATCAACTGCACCTGCATGGAATTCATCATAACCTGCATCTCGTCCCTAGTGATATAGATCAAGGCTTGGTTAGCCCCAAAGGAAGCCTCCTGACTTCCCTCTTGCTGACTCCTCTCTGTCCTTTGTTTCTTGGTTGATTGCTTTGCCATAATCTCCAGAATCCAAGTTCCTAGGCCTTTAAATCCAAAATCCAAGCTTCTGAATCCCTGAGTGCTAGCTTTCTCAGTGAAATCACCAAAATGTTAGCGCCAAATTTGGTCACTAACACCCAAATCCAGATGAAAGCACCAAACCACAATCACAGTTCACAGATAGAATGTATGTAGAGAGTATGAATGTGAAGAACAGTAAAAATTAAAAAGAAAGCAGTAATAACATGGGATTTATAGTGGTTCGGCTGACTCCGGCCTACGTCCACTGTAGAAATTTCCTTTTTATTGATGTCAGAATTAATTACAATTACAGTCCAGAGTTTTTAGAGTAACAATGGCAGAACAGCCTTAGTATAGAAGACGAAGGAAAACAGAATGAAGATCCCCTTTTATGAAGCCCCTCCCGCTGTATTTATAGGCAAAACCCGAGTTACTGGGCTTTTTGAGTGGTCCAGGCCCATGAGACCATAGCCGAACCTACGCCCTTCTTCACAACCGACCTTGAGCTTTGTACATGCCGACCTGAAGCATCCTGGTATTAACCCGAAGTAAGCTTATCCATAACTCGAAGCAAAGGAGCAGCCGACCCTATATAATCCTATACCAAACCTGAGCCTCTCCAACATGCCGATCCACTCCGTCCTACCGACCCACACCATCCTGCCGAGCCACACCATCAAGACCGAGCCACTTTAGCATGACCAACCAATCCGTCCTACCGACCCACACCATCCTGCCAAGCCATACCATCAAGACCGAGCCACTTCAGCATGACCGAACCAGAACATGACGAACCACCAAGGCCGATCACATTGAGGCCGAACCACCAATGTCGATCCCATATAACCAGTCCACCAAGGCCGAACCACCAATGCTGATCCCATATAACCAGTCCACCAAGGCCGAACCACTAATGCCGATCCCATATAACCAGTCCACCAAGGCTGATCCTATATGGACGAACCAAGGATAACCGACCCCCTACCAAGGGCCGACCCATGCATGAACTCCTCTCCTTGACCGAGCCATGTACGACCGAGCCACCTTGATCGAGCAAACCACACCGAACCGTCCATGACTGATTGTCTATCCATCCAGCTGCCTCAAACCCATCGTATACTAGTCTTGACAGACGAGCAGTCATTTTTAGTTAGCCGGTCTACGGCCTTGCAAAAAGGTGGGTTAACACTTAGCGTTTTCTCTTTTTCTTCTTCTTTTATTTTTTATTTTTAGCAATGATGGCTTGTAAGGTTTTACTTTGTTTTAATTTGAAAAGAGAATGAATATGTGAAGATAATGTTATGTTTAGTGACATATATATAGTGAGTGTTTTGATTTGGAAATCCTTCTTTCCCTTATTGATATTAGTTTCTTTCCACTAATACCAAATCTCACTTATTCATGTATTTAAATTGATTCTCATTATACATGGCCAAATTTAATTACCCTTAACATAAGGCCTCTTTTTCCCAAATATTAAATCTTCTCCTTACATATTTACAAACAAATTTAGTTAAATCTCATTTAAATTAAATTTCTTAAATCTTCATTTAATAATTTCCTATTATTTATTTAATATACACAATAAGTATATAAATGTCCTACAAATATTTACCTTGTTTAATTTATTCATTCTCTTATTTAATTCCTTAGTTTAACCAGTTAACCTTCGTTCTTATAATTAATTTAATTAATTAATTATCTATTAGTTTATGGATCGTTATAGGCTTCTCCCCATATAGGATTTCGCCCAAGAAATTCAAATAAGGTACGGTAGTGATTTTCAATCAACATTATGCCTACTCTAGCATAAACACATAAGTTCTCAACCCATGTGTCACACAAAAATGTACCAGTGCATCTACTAATACATATCAGAATCAACCATATTAAAAACATATATATGATCTATAACACACATACCAAACATACACGCTAAGTCTAAACAAACAACTCGGGATTACTCCCTTGGAACTTATCTTCTATTTTCCAAGTACAATCCTCTTGGTACTCACTCCATTGGACCCATACCAGCTTCACTTCCTTATTCTGAAGCTTCTTTACATCTGAGTCTACTATCAGAATAGGTTTTCTAACATAAGTCATGTTTGGTTCAACAACCAAGTCATCCATAGATCTCAGATTCATTAACACCATAGGCTCTCAGATACACTTCCTTAAATGGGATACATGAAACGGATTATGGACCCGGCAAAAGTACTCTGCAACTCAACCCTATAGTCTACCTTTTCGATTCTTTCAAAAATGGACCACCATACCTAGGCTCTAAGTTTCCCACCTTTACGAACCTCATGGTGTCTCTCGTTGGCAAAACTTTCACAAACACATGATCTCCAAGATTAAACTCCAAGTCTTTCCACCTTCTACCGGTGTAGCTCTTCTGCCTTGATTGAGTTTCCTTCATCCTTTGCTAAATTATCTCAATCTTTTTTAAAGTTTATCTTATGAGATCCAACACAAACACGAGCCTGTCTACCATCTCAAACCAACATACAAGCGACTTTCATGGTCTTCCATACGACGCCTCAAAAGGTTTCGTCCTTATATTAGATTGGTAATTATTGTTGTATGCAAATTCCACTAAGGGTAGGTGATCTTCCCAAGCTCCATCGAAGTCTAACACACAAGCTCGCAACAAATTTTCCAGCACTTAGTTGACTCTCTCGGACTGTCCATCTATCTGTGGATGCTATGTTGTGTTCATACATAACTCCGAACCAAATCACTCTTTCGGCTTTGCCAAAACTCACTAGCAAACAACAGATCTCGGACATTAACTATGGTACTTGGAAATTCATGTAGTCCCTCTATAGTCTTCAAGTAAATCCCATCCAACTTTGCTGCCATCCTTCTAGGACTTATTGGGATAGAATGGACGCTCTTAATCAGTCTATTACCAATATACTCTCATTCCCAGCCTATAACTTTGCAAGTCATCTATAAAATCCATAAAAATTGAGTCCTATTTCTACACCTCAACTTCCAAAGGCTGTAGAAGTCCACTTGGCTTTTGATGTTCTGCCATTCTGCCATAACCTATTGGCATGTGAAAAATATTTTCACACACTCTCTAACATTTCTTTTCATTCCACCCTAGAATAAGCTTCTCTTCATGTCTTAGTACATCTTAGCACCACTTGAGTGAATGTCATAATTTGAACGATGGCATTCGTTTAATACTTCTTTTCAAAGGACTCCTATATCTAAAACATACAACCTTTCATTCTTTCGAATTCTACACCTTTTATCTATTTTGAAACCTTTTTGCTCATTTGCTTTAGTTTCAGAATATAGTGTCCCTGAAGCTCTACTTGAACCAGTACTCGACCAAAAATGAATGTTGCAAGCAACTAATGTCTCTAACACATTCCACTCTTCAATCATTGCAAAAACACAGCTCTGTTGCTCCGGCTTAAAGCATCTACAATTTTATTTCCCTTCCCTGGGTATACTCTATCCTAAAACCAAAAGACGCTAAAAATATAACCACTTCTATTGCCTCGTGTTCAAATTCTTCCAAGAGAACAAGAATCCCAAAGATTTATGGCTAATAAATAACTCAAACCATTCCCCTAAAGGAAATGTCTCCAAATTTTCTATGCGAAGGTAACAGCTTCCAACTCCTAGTAATGTGTTGGATATCAAACTTCATGGGGTCGCAACTGCCTAGATACATAAACTATTACTTTGCCTCTTTGCATCAACATTGCTCCTAATCCTAAATCTTAAGCATCAGTATTAACAATCATATCTTCAATTCCCTTAGGTATAACTAAAATTGGAGTATTCGTCAACTGAAGCTTTAACTCTCGGAATGACATCTCATATTCCTCAGTCCATATACACTTCTCATTCTTTTGAGCAAGTCTCGTCATTGACGTTGTTATCCGAGAGAAGTCCTTAATGAATCTTCAGTAGTAGCCTACAAAACCTTAGAAAGTTCGAACTTCTGTAACAGTCTCGGGTCTCTTCCTCCCGTTCACGGCTTCAACCTTCGAAGGGTCTATGGCCAGACCTCTCTTCGAGACTACATGGCTTAAGAACTTAAACTCCTTTCTATAGAAATGATACCTAGAAAATTTTGCAATAAATTATTTTGTCTCATCGTCTCCAACAAAAGCCTTAGGTGAACCTCATGCTCTTTCTCATCTCATGAATATACCAAGACGCGATCTATTAATACCAACACATATAGATCTAACTGGCCTTGGAAGATCTGATTCATTAAGTCCACAAAGAACATGGGTGCATTAGTTAGTACAAATGACATCACTAGCCACTCATATGAACCAAACCACATTCCAAATTAGTCAAAGGAACACTTTCCTCCACAGCCCTCGGTTGATGGAACCCCAAAGCCAAATCTAACTATGAGAATACCTTAGCTCCATTTTGTCGATCAAACAACTCATTAATCTTCAGCAAGGGATATCTATTCTTTACCATTGTCTCATTCAGCTTTCGATGGTTAATACAAAGTCTCAATAAACAATCGAACTTCTTCACAAACAGTCGAAGCTCCCCATGGTGAACTACTTGGCCTTACGAAGCTCTTGATTTCCAGCTCCACCAGTTTTTTCTTTAACTCATTTATCTTCTTCAAAGGCATTCTACTAGGGGGTCAATTAAATGGTTCGGCTTTTGGTATCAACTCAATCTAGAACTCAATAGCACTTAGGTGTGGTAGTCCCGAGACTTGTTCAAACACATCGGGAAAGTCTCTTACTACTCGCACCTCTCCAATGCCTCCTTCCTCCAAAGATAAAACAAACAATACACTTTTACACCTGGGTATAGGCTTTTCTGAAACTACAAGCACTCTATAATTTCAGTCTGGGTGACTCAAGGCTATGATCCTTTCAGTACAGTATATTTTAGTGCCATAATGCTCCAACCAATACATCCTTAAAATAACTCTGAAGCTATGAAGTCAAACACATAGGGATTGCACAAAAACTTATACTTACCTAACTCAATCTATAAGTTAGTGCATCTAAATCCGAGAGTGGCATATCCCCATATCGGTTCACTACGCAAATGGAAGCGACTAAGTAGGTAACCCCTAACCCAAGTTTATCAACTAAATATTTAGCTATAAATGAATGTGTTTCACCGATATAAAATAGTATTCTAACTAAAATACTAGAAATCAAAGTCATATCTTCCAAAACAACATTCTTGCCTTTATCTTCAGTAGATGGTCCTTCAAAAATAAACACCCTAGACTGCAATTCTAGACAGTCTTTCTTCTGATTCCCAACCTTATCGCTATTAAAACAGTTCATCTTCCCATTAGTCCTCAATGCTGGACACTTAGGTGCATAGTTTCATTTCTACCAACCATTAAAACAAGCAACTTTAGAAATAGAAATCTTAACACTCCTTTCTTTCGACATAGCATTCTTTCCCTTCGATGAATAGCGATCTTTTACACTGCCTTGGCTTTGTCTTAACCCTCCTCTTTTCTTGACATTTCATCATACCTCTGGGTCATGTACATCACGAACTCAAAAGTAGATGCCAAGTGTGCCATCAAATTATGATCAAGACCTTGAGGTAAACACTGGATGAACTTTACATTTTTCTTTAATGGGGTATTAATTATCTCTCATCCCTACTTAGCAAAAGAGTTGAACTTCTAGATGTATTATTCCACCAAAAGCTCTTCCTGCTTCAAGTCAATAAATTCTTGCAACAACACACTCCATTGAGACTTGGATATGAACTGAGTCTAAAATCTCTCTTTAAACTGGTTCCAAATGATCTCCTCTTCGGGGGTCTTAGGGTCACCGTTTCCACCAATTCAAAGCATCTTCATGCAATTGTCTCAAAGCCAGCCTTGTCCTTTGTACATCAGTAAATCATATATCTCAGGAGATACGATTGGAAACTCTAAGCCAATTTACACTTCGGCAATGGGCGCTTTCCCCATAAACGTCTTTCTTCCTAATTTTTGATAGTCTTGGTTCGTCTTCGAGAAATCAACTCTTACTACATTCATCATTTCAGCAACCTCCAGCATATTTTCCCTCATCATTAGCACCATAAATTGCCAAAATAACGTGTTTACAACCATTCCCATTACATTATCTGAGGGAGTAGGTTTGGTTTAAACTACTCATGGCGCTTCACCTTCGTTTCTTCCATTGGTCAGGGTTCTTCCGATCACCCTTCTTACATTTTCTCCTCCTACCATTACTCATCCACTTCTCATTTTCATCTTGCTTTCCTACAAAGCGTCTTCATTGGAAATGAAAATAAAAGGAGTGAAACAATAATAGAAGAATAGATATATCCATATATATATATATATATAACAAAATACAAGTACGTTATATATAATAGCGTATACCATTCTCAAGGTGTTCATATTTCTACTAAGTACTTAACTAATTCAAGCACCGTTTTACATAAGTGTCCCCTAACCTAGGCTTTGATACCAACTATAATATCCCCTAGTCTGAAATCCAGAGATACCCTAATATGCTACAGTCGCCTTGGAATTAACTTTCGACGATGAAATAAGATCAGTATAATATATTTTTCAATAATTTAAGCAAACAGAGAAGCTAAACAAATTTCATCATAGATAATCATCTCTACATATTTCAAATCCTTAATCGTGCCTATGTAGTGGTAAAATATAAATTGTTACATAGTAGCATCAATGATCTGACATGTGAAGATGTCGAACCCTTATAGTCTCCTGGATTTAAGTAATATTTACATTACATATCAAAATTTAAGCTACTACAAAAGATAATGATAGTAAAGCCTCCTACCCATCTTTATCTTCAACACAATCTCAGTAAAAATCCTAGCTTCGGCTAATAACTGAAATCTAGAAACCTACGAATTCAACCTACTCAATTGAGTACCATGAATTTATAGGAAAAAATAATAAACACACAGGTCACACATAAGTCTGGTATGAATAATGTCATTTAACAGCTAAGTTCATCCACTAGTGGGACCATCCCGTTAAAGCATGGAATGGATTTTCGCCCACACTTGCCTCGGTTGCCAATCAATAAAAGATAGTCATAAGTCATAAATCATGGCAACTTATATGTTCACTTAAACATACATAACATGTTTTAACAAAACTTGACTCAATGTCGTTATATGTTCACTTAAACATACATAACATGTTTTAACAAAACTTGACTCAATGTCGTTATATGTTCACTTAAACATACATAACATGTTTTAACAAAACTAGACTCAATGTCGTCTTAGGTTTAGGGTCTCAAAATACAATACTTAACCTAGGATCATATTCAAAATTCGGAAGTACTATCTACAAAACTATCTTTTTGGTTTTTTCCATTATAGTTTCTACAACGAAAGGTACAACCCATCTTGGTCCTAGTGACCCAATTGTTAGTTTCATATTGCAAGTATATCCCCAAGCAGCCTCGGTTAGTCTTTAAGTTATAAAGGGCATAATACATCCCTAAGCAGTCTCGGTTCATTAGGTTTATATTGCAAAGTACAACCATAATGGTTCATTATGTTTATACTGAAAATCACAATCCTAGGAAGTCTCGGTTCATTATGTCTAAACTAAAAAGTACAACACTATGTAGTCGCTTTGTCTTTTTCTTAAGATTAAACCCCATAAGAGAGTTATTAACACTCTTAGAAAGCATACAACCCGTATAGACATCCCATGTCCCTCTAGAAGTTTAATTTCGAACACTACCTCTTAAAGTAGGTGCATTTGAGTGATCATCCCCACTCCATGTCAATAGCCCTTCCGAATCCGCGTTATTTGTAGGTTCTTACATATTTACTTCTTATTTACCTTTAACTTTACAAACTTCACATAATTGTTCTTTTATTAGGTTTCGACTTTGGCTATTCCTTTAGCTTCGTTAGGCTTTGAGCCTATCTTTGGCCATCTTAAGCCTTAGAACTATTTTTGCAATGCATCATGCTTCTAAGAACTTCCTTTGGCCATCTTAGGCCTTGGGTTTTGGTGTTAGCTTTCCTCCAAAAGTTAATTGGTCTCAATATTGACTCTTCCTGAAATTCAATAAATTCAAGCTATTGAATCACTACCCTCAGGTTTCATCCAAGGGAAGCTTGGATTATTCACTTTCGTTTGGAGCACCTTCGGCAATCTTCCTCTGCTTATGTCTGGAACCTCCTTCGGCCGTCACTTTTGGCTAAGCTCTTACTTATTTCATTTACTTAGAACTTTCTCTTATTTCTTAATTTATTTTAGTTTTCGGATGTTATACCCCCTATCTAACACCTTCGGCTAGTCTATCACTATAGTACGTGTAATAAAGCTTGCATAACTAATTGCCCATATTTGTAATTCTGAGCACGTCAAGGAATTTCTTTCCATAAGTCGCTTCCTTATTCATTCCGCCTCCACTTTTAGTTAGTAAAAGTGTCCTTTATTTTATTTTTATAGCACTTTTATAGGATCTTATCCCCTTAATGTTTAATCATGAAATTTACGTGCATAATTATGTCTCAATTGCCTTACTATTTAGTTTTGGCATTCATATCTATCTTTCAAAAATGATTATTTAAAGATCGGAAAATACTTATAAAATTCTAAAAATTCACAAACTAGATGTTTTAGCATATTTTACTAGTATTTCCATTTTTAAATCATTTTCCCTTATTTGCTAAGTTTGCGGATTCCTTTAAAAATTCATAACTTAATATTTTGCTGTTGGAAAGTTCTCGCATTTAAAATCCATCTTTAAAAATTCATTTCCAACAACATATTAAATTTTCGTTTTATTTTAAAATCATTTAAATGTGGAACCTTAGCTAAACAACCTAGTAAATTTATTTCAATCCCAAAACATATAAATTGGTGTCTGTCATTCATAGCCACATATTATATGAACTTTATGATAGAAAATCTAGGTTGTAATCAACATAGATGAAACAAACCTAAAATGAAATGATATTACTCACTTAGATCTTAGGGCATTACTTGATCTTTAATCTCCTTAGGTTTCCTTAGCCTTTTCTTGTTTTCTTATTCTTTTCTTCTTTATTTTTTTTATTCTTAGCAATGACGATCGGTAAAGTTTTACTTTGTTTTAATTTGAAGAGAGAATGAATATGCGAGGATAAGTTATGTTTAGTGACGTATCACTAGGACAAAACAAATCATTTGCTTTGATCGTTTAACCCCTATTGCTTTGGTTCAACGACCGATGCAAATGAAGATGATGCGATATTGCTAAAGTTTGTTACTTCGGCTATTGGACTGAAGCAAAAGGTATTATTTGCTTTGTTCATTTCTTGATGACCGAAGCAATTGACACTCTTTTGCTTCGGTCGTTTCATGACGACCGAAGCAAATGACACTCTTTTTCTTTGGTCATTTTATGATAACCAAAGTAAATGTCGACCGGAGCAAAAAAATGACACCGTTTTAGGTTTTAAAACATGAAACAGTATCAAATTGCATTTAAGAAATTTGTAAATGCATTATCACTACAAATTTGTTGAACAAATAGTACAATTATATTATTTATCTACATAGTTCATATTTACCGCATAGACCAAAAAAGAAGCACAATTAGTATACAATTAAATTATGAAAATGCAATATGTTCACTATATATTTGTACGTAAAAAGTAAACTAATAAAGAAAATTAACCTAATAGAAACTGGGCACGTGGTTCTACTATCAAACCAATGAAAACGAATGTTTAATCTACATCAACAAAAGTGCACTCTAGAAAGCATTAAAAATATTAAAATAAGCTACTCAGGTTTGTTTTTAATGTTCTGCACCAATGTTATGGATGCAAGAACATGTTAAGCATGATAGGAAGAAGCATTAACCTGTTGGAATTAGCATGACTGGATGGGTGAGCATTTAGCAATTCACGGCTTGTTGATGTGAGAATGGTTATACATGTAGAACAGGGCGAACAGTTTGAGCATGTAAAGTGGACCATTTAAAACAGTTACTGCTGAGTGGGTTAAATAAACAACTCGAGCATCATAATTAATAGAAAGTGCTTCAGCTCGTGCATTTTCCGAATATAGTGATTTACACAAAAGAACTATTGTTGTAATAAAAATATTTAGCAGCATTAAAATTTATATTTGCATAAATAAGTCAGTTTATATTTGCCATTGTGTTATCAATCTTTGGAAAATAGTTCATGTTTGACACAAAAAGTTGTTATAATAAAATAATTAGTTAAACTTCAAAAAAAAATTGGTTAATGTGTAAAATAAAATTAACCCAGGCAAGTTTATACAATCAATCCACAATATTATATCACCACAAAATTAGGAGGTGAACATAATTTGTTGAATACATTAAACCCAATGGTTCATAATAAGGATAAAAAAGAATCAACTTGCACGTTAGGTATACAATCATATTGTCAATATTTAAGATATTGGTAACACAAGCCAAGTAAGTTCTCATGTTGACAGTGCATTATTGAGTTTATCCTATTACCTTATTCGCATGCTTTACCATAATTTGTTGCATAAGGTGGTGATGGGACAAACGTAGAGTCTATTATATTTCCTCCTTCATGTTGGAATCTTGAAGTGATGGGTTTTCTTTGGAAGGTTGCTAACAATGATTTACATAAAATAGTCCGAACAAACAAAATTTTAATTTTGTTCGAAAGTGAAAATGAGACATAAGTCTACAAGATATAAGAGTCAGATCCCTTGGTCATCGTGTACTTTAGTTTTTGAAGAAAGAAAAAAGAAGAAAAAACAATGAAGTAAAGTAATTTAAGCCCACTTGAACTGCGGAGTATGTAGCAACCTCCCAAAAGTGGAAATCCCAGCATCCAACTTCTTATCAAAAAACCCGACATCATCAGGATTTTAGAGCTTCCTTTTCTTAAAAGCAGCAACCGACACTTGCACTAAGAAAGTCAAAGGACTTCCATCGGGTTTAAACTTAATATAAAGTAGAAATCCAATAACAAATGCAACAAAAGATAAAAACATAGCTATGCTAGGAATCCCGAACCCCCATCCCCACCGAAGGTTATCTTGTACATAAACAACAACTAAATCCAAGAGTAATGACAGTCCTAAAATGAAGTAGTACAAGTTGAAATAGTTCCATTTCCGCTTGTTTTATTTGTGTAGTTCGAACTGGTCTGCACCAAATGCAACTACACATGCACAAAATGCAATTTCACTACATAAGTACAGGTCAATTTCTCTAAGAAAACATGATTGGGTAAATGATATAAACTAAAAAGTCAAAAATATATATTAATGTTGCTTCATATGAATATGCATAGGATAAATTCTAGTGAAACCTTAGCATATGATGTAGCTATAGTATTATATTGCATTTAGCTGACTTTTTAGGTGCAGGTTTCCCAGGTTAAGGTATGGTTTTCAAGCATAAATGTTGTTTTACTAGCTTATTAGTAATATATACTGATATGATGTGTGTCACTCACTAGACATATGTCTGACACCCTCTATCCCTTTCTTTTTTTAGTTATACTCTGGTAGGTCGGTAGAGAGGACTAGTGGTGACTTGAAGGCATGATGGTATGATGAAGGCATACATTTATTCATCTATTAGCTATGTACTATTCTATTCTTAAATATTAGACTATTTCTGTTACCAATACAAAGAGATGTTGTGGTTGGAGTTTATTTTGATATTGTATTATTTTATTTATCTAAGATTGTACTATTGATTAGTTTTATATTTTATTCCTTCTATTGTGAGTTTCAAAAGGTATAGAATACTGTAGATAGCTCTATGATCTGTATTATATATTTCACTTTAAAATGATCCATCATCAACAGCATTCGCGATGCCAATGCCACTTTTAGACATGGGTCGGGACGTCAAAGATGACGGGTTGTTTCATTTGATATTAGAGCTTAGGTTGGGCGATTCATACTAAGTTAAGGCATATGAGAGAGCATATTTGTAATTTTCTATTATTTATATTTATTTATTTATATGTCATACCCTATATATTTTGACTCGTTGAGGTAGTTGTCGACTTATCCCTTATAGAAGTAAACAACTATGTGTTAAATAAATGTAAAGATCAAAAGTAGTGTTAGGATGAAAAATAAATCCATCACATTTATTATTATTGGATCATGGCCAATATGCAGCGGAGTTAAATGAGTGAATTTTAAGAAAAAATTAACTATTTTATATCATATTAGGCCTATGAAGTCTAGACTGATTTAGATATGATCTAAATAAATTTTAAATAAAATCATTATTTTATTTATTTTAAATATAGGTTTATTTTGATATTATATTATATAATATAATATGTACAAGTGTATCATATACACATGTACGTGCACATGCATGTGCACATGAAACATATGTTGTATGCATGGTATAACATGCATGCATCTCAGTGTTGGGATTTACACCTCAACGGACATGTTAGCCTCTCTATATACATATGTGTTGTCTAATGTATATATACTCTCTATATACATATGTGTTGTCTAATGTATATATATTGGTGTAATATATAAAATTATATTCATATTGAAAAATATATGTACATATATTATAAAGTAAGGAAATATTAGTATATGTATATACATAAATCAATATGCAAAATAAATATTAACATTTAATATTTAAATTCAATGTTTAAATTTTAGAATTTAAAACTAGATCTAGATTTAAAATGTCATTAAGTTTAAAATTAAAAATCATTTATGTCATAATATATTTACACACAAAAACAATTCTTTTTAAATATAGTATATACATATATATGTGTGTATGTGTGTGTATTAAAATAGTTAAAGTTGTTTATAATATGAAATGATATTATATATAACCAAATTCGTAAATGAATATATATATATATATATATATATATATTTGTGTGTGTTTTGGCCAAATTATATTTTGACAAATTCAAAAATAGTTTTTTATTATGGTTTAACAATCGGGTTTATTTTAATGTAAATTTCAATACAAAATTATGACCTAAATCATAAATCCATAACATTGATTTCTGTCAAGTCCTTAGCATGTTGGCATATCGACTGTCTTAGCTAGTTCAGCTAGTTCACCATGATCAATTCAAACTTTATAGGCTGTGTAATTCTTTTCTAACTCCAATCAAATTTTAATTGAAAAAATCGATGACTTTTCAATTTAATTTTTTAAATCAAAATCATTGATCTCCAATCTTATTCTTCACAAAACTAGTAAGATTTGAAAACCATAAAATTCTCTGTTAACTTCTATTAATGTTTAAGTTCGATCATCACACCTTTTTTCAAAATAAATTCTATAAATTCTACTTGAACAAATTTTCAAAAAGTTTTACGTTAGATGTTTCATAATAACTCATTTTGTATAAAATTATAAACCAGTTTTTTTCAATTTGACCATTTCATATCTATTCGTAAGTCTCCTCATAAAACAATATGTATAATTTCAGTTTTCAAAGCTAATTTCTTTTCAACAATTTCTAGAAATATCCATATTTAAAAATATTCAACTTCCAAAACTCTTTTTTTGGCTTTACCAAATCAATATTAATTACTCAATATATAATTGAATTTGGAATAACTTCGGTTATTTTTTGATATACTCATATTTCATTTTTACAACAAAATTTCATATAATATGTAACCATTTTATCATATGCATAAGTATATCATATTTTATTAGCCAGTTTCCGATACCTTCAAACAATACATTATGTATATGAATAATTTTTCTTTTGAAATTCATTTTGGCTGCAAACCATATTTGTATTCAATTTCGGAATAATTTCCAAAATGTTAAATTATTTACTAATGCTTATTTTTAAGAGTTTATATCACAAATTCTTCAATTTCCTTTCAAAAATATATACATGTAAAGATCGAAAAATTTCACAAGTTGTAAAATAATAATTTTAAATGTTTTTTTTCAATTTGGATTGTATACAAAATGGTTCAAACTTGACTTGGAAAAATAAACAAGTAAAATGTATCTTTTTTATTTTACTTTATAAATAAGAAATTTTTATAAAAGTGTAAAAAAAGTAATATTTTAATTTGTTTCAAAATGTAACATAAATATTTATAAAATAAAAGACATTCAAAAAGATGTGGTTTACTTATTATTATTATTTTCTTTCAAAGGTTTCTTCATCTAAAGAAAATTACACGTTAGAATAATAATGTGCCTTACATTAAAAAAAATAAAACCCTATAAAAAAGTTATGGAAAATTACTTCTTATTTAATTTTCTCATTTTTGAAACTCACGTTAAGGAGTCTTTATTTTTTGAAACATTAAAGAGACTTCAATTTATTTGTTTATCCCAAAACCGTCAATTACAAATATTTCTAACTTTTCAGGGAAAACATTTCAATTCATTTAACTACTTTAAATAGTGTATATAACATAACTTGCATAATCCCCACTAGGTCATACAATCTAACAATGCTTTAGTACATTCATTACACCTTATCAACAACACAATTATTTTCACTCTTTATATAGTACATCCTTGATAGCAATCTTTAATATCTATCTTCAATTTTCTAACCATTTATATTTTTAACCAAAATAAATTTCAATATATTTTTCAAAATATTATATAAAAGTTTTTCAAAGTTCAAAATGTTTATAAACTGTTCAAACTACTCTGCAAAGTATCAAATTATGTTACAGAATATAGGATTTTCAAAATATTTTAAAACAAATAAGTTTTTTTTGGCAAAGCCAGCCGGTTTTATAGTGGACCGTCCACTTTTTATTACGAACGTAATAAAAATTTGAAGTACAGGAGAAAGGTAAAAGCACCTTAACTACTATGAAAAAGAGAAAGAAAGAAAACAGCACAGGAGTGTGATAGACATATCACAACTACTATAAGAATATCAAAAACAACTACTCCTTCGAAGAGGTAGCAACACCATCATCCACTAAATCCAGAGAAGACTCCATAGGGACATTCCCCAATAGACCAGCAAAAGGGCAGAAATGGGAAGCAAGACAGGGATCATAATCCATAGAATCAAAAGAGTACACAAAGGAACGATCCCAGGATGAATCAGCAAGCAAGATAGAATTCGATCTTGAAAAATAACCGTCCAATACAAGAGCTAATGAGTCACCAGACGGTCTATAATAAAGGCATCTAAGGTCTAAATGATCATCAGAAACAAATCTAAAGAAAGAATCATCCAAGGGGTTAAATCTCATATCAGAAATATGATCAACCCAACACCTCTCATCATCATCCCAAACAATAGAGGGACAAGACAAAGGCAGACCAGGAACAGGGGCAGCACCAGGTGGCTGGACCGGAACAGCCGAAGGGATTACAGGAACGGCAGGGAAGGAAGGCCGAGCAGGCGATAAGGCAGTCCGTTCGTCAACACAAGAAGGCAGAACCGGGACAGAAAAAGGAGCGGCAGGAGGAGGAACCTTAGGAACCCATTTCCTCAGAGGAGGCCGTGGAAGAGGGATCTTAGGAGCTGCCGCAGAAATAACAGAATGAGAGCAGGCGATTGCTAGGTGGCCAAAGGAGTGATAGGAGGAACAAATATCTGGAACCCAACCGTAGCGAACACGGACATCCACTACGTGTCCAACAGCAAGCTGAACAGGGATAGAGGATGGGAGAGGCTTAAATGGGGAAATCTCAATCAGAGCCTTAGCAAACTTCAATTTTTCACGCGCAACCGTATTAGAGTCAAAACATTTCAGTTTACCTACATTACAAGCTAGCCAATTCAAACCAAGCAAGGGTTGCAGAGCAGAGGGAATATGGGAAAGTAAACCCAAACGGGTGTAGAGAGGACTTGCTCACGAGCACTAGCAACTGTCGTAGACCAAGGAGTAATAATAAATGGTTGCCCATCGAAAAAAGAAGGCTCGGCCTCAAGAACACGACAGCGGTCCTCGCTGGAGGAAAACAGAAGGAAATACATGGAATCCACCAGCCTTACATGGAGATCGCCACGACGACGCCAAGGTTTACGACAAACCGATGCCGCATCGTGGAGGCGATGAGATGGGTCTAGAAAGAATCCAACCAAATAATCTGACCAATAGTCCACACCAGCTTGCAGAACAATAGGAGGAGGAATCATCACTCCATTTACCTCAACAATTTCAAATTCGATCGGACTGTAGTCCCCCGCATTACGAGGCAAAGATGAAAAAAGCGAAGTCCAAGGTTTGGAACCGGCCAGGGAAGGAGCAGCAGGGCCGGGATGCACCTCACTAATGGGATTACCAGCAGCGGGTACAACAGAACTCAAAGCATTGAGAATGGGAGCACACTTATCATTGGCATTAAGTCGAACACAAGGTGTGCGACGCGCACAGTTCAAACAATTAGCAGCATGGACTAACAAAGCACGGCCAGGCAAAACATTCACCTCCTCGTCAACACAGGCAACTACACCAACAGCCTCACACGGCGACACGCCACTGCAATCAGCAAGACAAACCTCATCAGGCTTAGGCGAAGCCACCGAAAGAGGGCAAGTGCAAACAACAGAGGCGACGGCATGAGGAACTGAGGGAAGTGGTGGGAAATCAGCGATAGATAGAGAAATGGGCTCTTATCGAAGCATAGCCAAGCCCTTGTAAAACTTCCCAGATCTGGAGGAAGACGGCGAAGGAGACGGGGGAAGAGGTAGGATAGGAGAAGGAGGAGGAGGCATGAAGCGAATTTGCGGAGGGAGGAGGAGGCAGGAGGCCGCTGGAATCAAAAGCAAGCAAGACGAATGGAGTAAGAAGGAACAGAGAACGCCATTAATTAGTGCCAAGAATTTTGGAATAATCTTGTTTTAACTGGGTAAGTTGACATATATGAATAGGGTATGTCGACATTCATGCCGCCAATTGGTTTTTTAAATTTTGAAATAAAGTGTTTATTCATCACCACTCTTCCTGGATGAACACATCTATTCATCTTTCCTATTATATTATTACCGAGAGTTGCATTTCAAGCTCAAACAAGCATCATGGACATTTGCCGAAATGAACAATCGCGTATTTTTCTTCTTATATTTGTTCTAACTTTCCGCTTCTTCCTTATCCTCCAAACCCTACATTTTAACATCCCCATTCCACTTCCTCCTGATGGAAAGCCAAATCATAATGGCCGAACTTCAAGCGCCTCGCTCCGTCGACCGTTCTCCCAAAATTGCAGTGAGTAGGTAATTCTGCCCTCTCCTTTTACGTATTTTCTTTTCTTCGGTTCGATTTCTGTTTCAACCTGCAGTTTGTGATCCAACCGTGTTCTATTCAAATTTACTTATTTTGTTTGTATCGCTCCTCTCAATTTTGCATTTCCCTCTTTTATACGTTTTATTTTAATTTTGTCAGTGCATAATAAATAATATTAGATTAAAAAATCGTTTTACTAGCTAAAATTTTCTTACTGTGATTTTTCTGTTCCCATTTACCAACCCATTCATATCCCATATTCAGCTTTTTGTCCTTCAAGTATTTTTTGTGGGCATGTGTATTAAATATATTGTATATGCTGCTCATTTGACTGTTTGTTTCCATGTGATGTATACTGATTTGTCATGTTCATAATTTCTACTACAATTGTAGTTGTAGCTCATTTGGTAAATCCAGAATAAAATAGAATAATTCTTTCTTCAACTTCATTTTGTCCTCTTCTATTGGCGATTTTGCAGAGGTTTTTTGGTTGTTTTGAATTGTTTCAATGATAATGCCAACTTCAAATTAATGTATGTCCCACTAAACTGAATTAATCTCTAATCAATTGTTTGGAATATAAATTTTTTGTTTACATCTTGGAAATAGGTGAAAAGAAACAAAATGATATCATGATTAGCTTTGCTATTTTCTTCTTAATTTTATTAGTGTTCAATTTCTATTTACATTTGGAGTTGCTTTATTATATTATATGTATTTGTCCTAGGGTTGGCTGCTTTTGAAGCTATCATTATATGGATACTATTTTTAGAAGCTCTAAATTTGGGTACTGTCTTCTTATATAAACATAAGAAAAGGAATTCTTTTGATATACTTTAGTTAATTCCCTATTTAAAACAATATCATTAAAAGCATTATTTGTGAGCAATTTAGTTACTCATACTAGCATAGATTTGAAAAATAAATAAGACTACATATATAAAAAATGTATCAAGTGGTTTTTTAACATTTGAATACAGTCAAGTGATATTATTAATATTGTAACTTTTATTTAATTACCTCATGTTTAGTGTTAATATGAGAAAGCGAAAATAAGAACTTGTGGAATTTACTTTTTGTTTGCACACTGTATTTAGATCGAACGCCATTACTTAGTTACCACCTAAATTGCAGTTATGGATCAGGTACAAATAATTGGTTGATCTACCTAGAAGTTTGTGATTGTTACGGCTTTATTACTTATTTTTTCTATCGTTCACCAAAAAAGTTTTGTTCTTTAGCTGACTTACTAATGGTTAACACTGTTATGTGCAAAACTTATTTACATATTTTATTTGCCAATGGGGTGTTGTCTTCTAACATTACAAATTACATTAATTTTGGTAATTATTTTTTGTACGTGAAAAGCGTTATTAAAGAAGGATAAGTAGTTTCAAAGGACTCCAACTGATTGTCGCTAATGAGTTGGGTAATATTTTTATTTCTAATGTTATAAATTAGGAAATTTTACCATATTAGCCTAGTTTTGAAAAGATATAACATCAATAGCCCAGTTACAAAAGTATTTACACATATAGACCAGTTTTTGTTTAACTGGTCTATAGCGTTGGCGATTTTTCAAAAATCGCCAACGGGCGATTTTTCAAAAATCGCCCAGAGGGAATAACCACAAACAACCTACCTTTGTCTCTCATTTCCACCTTTTCCTCAAAACTGAAACAAACTTTTTTAATGGCAGATCTATTCTGAAATCAATTTTCATTCTCTTTAAAACCTTGGTTCGGTGGTAAATCTGTAGATTGAGTCAACGTTGCTTAGCAAATTTCAGCTAGTTGAAGGTAAATTCACTAAACCCTAGTTTTTTGTCTAATTTCTGTATTTTGTTGAACTTAGTAATTGGTTATTTTAAGGTAAAAAATTGGTTTAATGTGTACATACTGAACGATTTGTATATTGATCTGTAGAATGGCGAGAAATATGATTCCTATGCTTTGCTACTATGACGGCGAACTACTTGTCGATGATCAAAGGAATGGTAAATATGTTGGTGGTATTTGTAAACCAGGAAGAGTGCGAAAAAGTTGCAAATTGACGGAATTAAAATAAGCTGTGTACAAAACGACGAAGATTAATAAAGAAGAATTTGAACTTGAGCTGGTGGTTAACTGGCCTACGGACTCGGGTTCTAAAGCAATAGCATTAGCGGACGATGACGATGTAGAAGTAATGTTCTCTGCTGTTGCAAAATCTATTGAGTTATATGTAGGGCAAGTAGCAAAGCAACAACAAGAACATCAGGCGTCATCTCCCGTTGTGAGTACTGGAATTGGATACTATACACAAATGTTGGAGACTGCGGATCCATCTACTGATTACGTATCTCCTAGCTATAGCAATCCTTTTCCAAATGATGGAATAAACCGTCCTCCATCAATGCAGTACGGATTTATGCCGTACGAAGACCCGCCTAGGGATGCTAATACGACTGCAAGGTAAAAAAAATTTGATGAATTGGTAAATGTACTATTATATAGTTAATTTTTTTAAAGCTATGCCATAATTTAAACAGCTTCCATCAACAAGACATTCAACATGATGAAAGCGATGGACATGTTAATGCAGATTTGTCGCAGTCAATGTATTCTAATCCATGCGAACTATATGATATGAGTCAAAGGTATGTTTACAGATTGGGCTATATTTTCGTCTCATTTGGTCTCTATTGTCGGTTAGTTGACTTCTATATATCAATTAGGTATATGACAGTTGATTCTGGTGCGCAATGGAGTGCTGGACCATCCACCCATTCTCCGTATGCAAATTTTGACAATGATATGGATGTTGGTGGGAATGCAGCCGTGGATAAAGAACGACATGTAGATAGCATGGTCGTTGCTTCTATGAATGTTAACGAAGACTCTTGGATACAAAGAATGCAAGTTAACAACGAGCCGTTGAACTACGACTTCCCTACAGCAGATGACAATGATGCAGATAGTGATGAAGCAGATATGGAAGTGCCTCTAGATGATAATCTTTGCACCGCTCAAATGTTGGCAAGATCTGTTGTTGGTAATCTTTAATTTTCCGGTGAACGATTTTCGACCTCTTGCGTTCAAGCTGGTTTCAGTGTTGGAATGGTTTTTGAGACAAAAGAGAAGTTTCTTCAACAACTAACGGAATGGTCAATTCTGCATGTTGTTTCATACAAACCAATAAAGTCGAACAAAACACAATATACCGCTATATGCACCGTTGAAGGTAATTGTCCTTGGAGAATACATGCTATAGTTTCGAAAAAATCCGAGTCGGGATGGTGGGAAATTCGGAAGTATCCAAGCGAACACACTTGTGTCAACCCAATAGTTAATTCCAACCATTAGCAAGCAACTTCGAAATTTCTTATGACAAAAATAATGTCTTTTGTCAAAGCCGATTTGGATATTTTAGCTGGTACAGTCCAAGTACTTGTGCACGATCAGTTGTTCATCAACATAAGTTACATGAAAGCATGGTGAGCATTAAGCAAAGCAATAGAGAGAATTTATGGTGATTGGGCAGAATCGTACTCGACTTTACCACAGTTCTTTGACGAGATAAAAAGAACGAACCCTGGCTCTATAGGTCACATGACACATGATGAAGTGGGAGTGTTCAATCGCGCTTTTTGGGCATTTGGGCCTTGCATTACAGGTTTTGCGCGTTGTCGACCGTTGTTATGTATTGACAGGACACACTTATACGGTAAATACAAAGGCACATTGCTTGTTGCAACCGCGATAGATGCAGATGATTGTCTTTATCCTTTGGCATACGCAGTAGTTGAATCGGAGTCATGTGATTCTTGGGGTTGGTTTTTTTCTTACATGCTAGAATTCATACATAGTGTTCGCGGTCATTGTATTACTTTCATATCCGATAGGATGAAAGGAATTCCAAAAGCTTTACACGGAAAATGGCGACAACCGCATAAACATCATTATTGTGTAAGACATCTAAAAGCCAACTTTCAAGCAGCAGGATTCAGAGATAAGCGTTTGACAGGATTATTTTATTCGGCAGCGTGCGCGTCTGAAGTAGTCGAGTACATGAAAATTAGAGAAGAGATAAAAGCAACAAGTAGGCGTGCGCATGAGTGGATTGAGCGAAGTCTGGGAAATTTTGAAGAAAATTGGGCTTTGTGCAAAGACGATGGAGGAAGCTTTCATGTAATGACAACTAATGCTTCTGAAAGTTTTAACGGCGTATTGAAAGGAGCTAGATCGCTACCTATAAAGGCTTTGGTTACACGAACATTCTATCGCTCAGTTGAATATTTTTGCAAGCGTCGCCAAATTGCAGATGAACTAGCGACACGCTTGACTCCAAAGTGGGAAGCCAAAATAGCAGAAAGAGCCAGTGAAGCACGTCGCTACAGACTAGTACGATTTAGTCAAACTGAATGGCAGGTAATTCACTACTTTGGTGATGAATACAAAGTTATAATCGACGGCACCAACTGCTCGTGCACATGCAACATTCCGATACTGCAGAAGATACCATGCTCTCATGTAATGGCAGCTTGTTCGGCGCAAGCAGGTGGGGCTAATAGAGCACACCATGACTTAGCGTCAAGCTAGTACTCCATTGACAGCTACAAAGCCGCTTATAAGCCGGAGTTTCATCCCGTGCGTGATAGGAGATTTTGGGGCGCATATAACGGTCCTCAGATATTGCCTCCGACTGTGAGACGACAACCGAGGAGGCCACGGTCTACAAGGATGAAAGGTGTGATGGATGAAGGCCAGTCGTTCAAATCAAACAGGTGTACCAAATGCGGTGTGCTAGGCCATAATCGTAAGCGATGTGTTACTGCTGTGTAGATGTGTTCGTATTATTTAACTTCTATGTAATTTAACTCTACTTTCTACTTAACATGTCCTGTTGTTTGCTGCTGTTCGAAAATTTGTCAAATGCTATATATTGTTTGTTATATATGAAACAGCCTGCTGCTTGATAAATCGCCCATTCACAACATGCTGCTACTAACAAACAACAGCAAGTCCATACCATAAATAATGCACACAAATACCACAGTCATGTCCATACCATAAAAAACATCATTAGTATCGATATCCAATCAGTACAAAAGCATCATTAGTATCCATATCCAATCAGTACACAACACAGTTAAAATTACATAGCTATATCTAATATAATGCACGTATCATCAACGCAAGCGACGAATTTCCATAGGCGTACGACGACGACGACGTTCCGGCTGTTGGGACATGTACTCTTCTTCCTCGATCTCAGTGGTAGGATCAAATGTACATGGTGGTTGAGAAGGTCCATGGGTGAAATCTTCCGGTTGTTGGGACGTCGAAGGGCCTTCTTCGAACGAAGTTCCTTCACCTCTTCTGTGTCGCCACCTGTAAGTAAGTAGGAGCGGCGGTGCCTCCCCTTGAGGTGCAGGTATGTCTGCTGGAGGTGGAGGTATAGGGGGGAAGGACGTCTTGGCCTCTCTAATTTGTTTCTTCCCAAGACTGCGCGTAGAATGTTTTTGATGTTCATGCACATTCCTTTCGACTACGCATCGTGATCTAGACGTTGTTCGAGCTTTTCGGCGGTTTCCAACGCCTTGTAAATGCCATCAGCCTATACAACGCAAAGAGAATTAGTTATCTTTTTTCGAAAATATAGTTAAATTAACGGGTTTCAGTATACTTATAACGTTTCTCTCAAGAGGGGCACGGGGGTGTATGGATGGTGGGGAATAGGCTATACAGGCGCTTGAAGAACATATCTACGCGTGATATGCCAATACCACCGCATATATGTCTCTAGTGGGGTGATCGGCTCTCTCTCAAATTGCGTAAACAAATGGCGCTGATTCCATATCTCCATAGCATTTGCAATTTCCCCGAAATGGTACTCGTCGTTATAAACTGGAGCGTTTTCTGGAATATGCTGCGCCATTGCAAACTGGCGCATTACCCTATCGGGTAAGTGGTGTGCGAAACGAGTAGTGCAAATGAGTGGAAGCCTGGCAGTCCACAGATATCTAGCGGCCGTACATATAGCCGGAAGACCCTCCAATACATCCTGCGTGTATGGAGTCCAGGTCACTGCAACTGGGTCTAGAACGTCTAGCTCGTTGCGGTAAAAGCGTACATTCCGCGGGGGGGGGGGGGTCTGAGATGTCTTTTTTGGACCAACCCATCTGTCAAAAACGAAGAATCAATATTTTAGCGTAAACAAATTTCGAATTAAAAAATTAATTTTCAAATGACATGAAGTTATACCGAGATCCAAGAGGGTGTGTGTGATCGACGACAACATTTCGGACTTGGATCCGTCCGACAGGTAGATATGTCCATGACCAAATCTATAGGGAAAAACAGTTTAGCTACTTAAAACATATTTTGAATTTGGTCGAAGTAGGAAGATAAATTATACGTGTACCTGAACAAGCGTCAAACACCCGCCTATAAGCTTAGTCACCATAAGAGCGAGATTGGAGAGCTCCATATAGGTGTACGCCAAAACAGCACTACCCCATGAGTACTGGGCACACTGATCGAGATCGACTAAATATGGTACCATTTCAAGTCCAAGCGATTTTTGGAATGATCGCACATTAAATGGTATGTAATGATGTGTAGAATAATGGCTCGAGCCCGCTGCTGTATTTGAACCTCTGTAGCATCGGCAGGTATATCATCAGCTACAGCGTGTCGAAACCATTTCACTTCTACCATGTCGTTACCCCCTACTTGTTGCGGAGGAGGAGTAATACCGAGCAAATTGGTGCACAACTGAATATAATCGTGATGGTCCTCACCCGTCAGTGGATTGCCTTCTATAGGCAAACCTAAAAGCACGGCCACATCCCCTAATGTGATCGTCATCTCTCCGACTGGAAGATGGAATGTAGATGTCTCCGGTCTCCATCTATCGACAAGAGCTGTGACCAGATGATGATCTAACTGGAAGTAGCCTAACCGTAGTACTGTCGAAAAGCCTGCCCGATCAATCTCCTATAATACTCTAGGATGATGTGAAGTGACTTTCTTGAGAGAAATAGAGTGATCGATGGTGAAATCTGCTTCTTCGCTCTGTTTAACATTACATGTACATATATTAACATGCACACAATTTGTGAAACGAAAATCATAGGAAAATACCATCATATACGCTTAACTAGACGTGCGGTGTCTAGGCTGTAAGTACAACACGCTCGGGTCTACTGGACCGGGCTCTATCTCGATGTAATCTTGTAACGCCCCACTCTGAGACCCACTGTAACAAAGAGTATTACGGGAGTAATACTGTCTGTTAAAGCGGAGAATATAGTATAGTGGAAGCGACCATTTGTAATCAAGCTATAACTATCTACTGAATACGTCGAAAGGATGGTATCTATATATTTTTTCAAGTGGTTCGACATATTCGGTAAATACTTATAACGAAATTACAAATGGCGAAAGATCTATCAGGACAAAGCACAATAATAAATGATAAAACATCACAGAACAGAATCACATAACAGATATAAAATCCCAGAACAATACATCGTCAATACAGATCCAAATACTATAAGTGGGTACAAAGCCACTGCCCACACATGTGGGTCAAAAAAATGTACATATCAAAGTATGAATAATAACAGAGTAGCGGAATAGTGGACAAATAAAAGCGCTATCTATCAGCATAGCAGATAATGTCCAAGCGGAAGCACAGAAGCTAAGTCCAGAGACCTAACCTGAAACAACTCGGTCTGACCCGAGCGAAAACACTCGGGTCAGGCTAGCTAAACAATCAGTAATAACTGAGATATATAATAATGCAGTACATAAATAAAACAGTACTTTTTCAAAGAGAAGAGTATTATGAACCACATGAATATAATGACGATCCCTAATCATCAATCAACAGTAAAAATCTCCAAAGAGAATATCAACACCAAAGAGTTGAAAAAATAAAATCGCCTCATATCATCGGCATAGCCAAAGCTATATAAAGTTGCCCATAGGCAATAATCCCAAGAGTGACCAGAGTCCGTAATCAATGCCCAAGCAAAGATCGATGCTCCAAAGAGCAATGGGGATATACTGAAAAATCAATGAAATCAAAACACTGAAAAGCAGTGTCCAGAGACACTGTGAATCCACAAGGTAATCGCACTTACATCGTATGGTTCCATAGAACCAACACTGAATGGCGGTACTCGAATGGATATAAAAATCATCAGATAATACAAGTATAGCACGTGCACCGACCGGAGTCGTTATTGCCAAGTACTGTAGAGTTGTGATCGATCACTCGCATAGATGCGGAACGCGCAAGACGGCAAGATCCTTCCCAGAAGGATAAAGGCCCAGAGGCGCATGCCGAAAAATAAACTGCTCCATAGAGCAGAGACGGTTGCCCAGAGGCGTGGTGACCCAGAGGTCCAATACTGGCCGCCCAGAGGCTAATGTGTCACTAACTTCTTGGAGAGGAACCCGTAAAGTGTTAACAATGAGTCCCATACCCCACGTTCGCACTAAACGGTTTACTAACCAATAGCAAGCTCACACTCCAAACAATAAAAAGTCCACCTCGTATCATCGGTAAACTAGACCCAAAGGTCAAAACAATCAATCGAATAGGTCGGGGATTAACCGGAAAGAAAATACACACGGTTCCATAGGCCGGGGATTTCCTAACCGTTTAAGCACCTTTCCACTTCGCTCGACGTGCTAAAAAGTGAGTGTGAGGTTTTTATTATAGAAAATAATGGTGCGAAACGGATTTATAATTTATTTTGAAATCACTTTAAAACGGCTTTTGAAAACTCCCCTATTATGGAGTAATTAATTTAATAATTAAAAATAATATTATATAATAATTTCGAAAGCCATTTAGGAGTGAAAAATCTTTTGAAAATAATTCATAAAACCCGTGTACAAAAATCTAGAGACAAATCTCAAAGAAATCAATAAAACCAGAAAATCACTGAAAAATATTCTAAGTGTTTGTAAACATTCAAAAACAGCTGTAAACCCAAGTTCGGAAAATTATTCGGACCAGCAAACTGAATCCGAATGGCATGAAAATTGGTAGGCATATAGTCCAACATCTCTACTCCAAACTGCAAAAAGAATCGCGAAATTCCGACTTGAAACGAAGAAACGGCGTCGTCTCAAAGTCGGACAAAAATCATAAAACTTTACTGTGTCAAAACAGTGTAAAGGTCCCACTTCGACGACATGGTCGAAGGGTCACATGAACTCAGATCTTGATGAAAATTTGCAGGAGCATAGTAAAGTACTCCTACTTTGATATGCAATAAGAATCGTTCGGTTTCGACTTGAAACGAAGAAACGGCAATGTTTCAAAGTTGGTCCGACGATAACTGAAAATGATCACTATTGTAAAACAGTTTCTGGGTGCTACTTCGGCAATAGAAACGAAGTATCTAATGCACCCAGATCTAAACCAAACTTTGCATGGTTAAAGAACTCGATCTCATGTTTTTAACGAGACCAAAAACAATGAAATCCGACAAAGGACGAGCCCGGGATGGCGTCGCAAAGTCAGGGTTCTACGCTGAAAACAACGGGAGAAAAGAGACTAAGGCCTATAGCTATGCACTAACTGGCCAGAGATGAAAAACCACAATTTTGGCATAGTAAACTTCAAATTCTGGCAAAATGAATAAAATGAAAGTTGTATCTTAGTTTCTAAGCTTTCCGGAATGACCAAGATCGTCAAATTCCGACCAGAGATGAAAATTCTATGAATATAACAATTCTCAGATCTAAATTTTATATTACTGTCGTTGTGCTCTCGGGACAGTGGTAAGAATGCACAGTTCTGACCAAATTAACTTCGAAATTTCATGAAACTCAAAACATGAAAGTTTTAGCTCTAAATCTATGCTTTCCAGAACATCCAAAATTATTAGATTTGGATAAGAAACGAGTAACTTATGGCCAAATCAATTTCAGGTTTTTATTTTATCAACCCTGTAGTTGTTGTCAGGTCAGCGGCAAACAAACGTGATTTCGACCATTCAAACCACAAAATTAGGCAAAGCTCAAAACATAAAAGTTATAGCCTACAGATTATGCTTTCCAGAACATCAAGAAAATCTTAATTCTGATTTAAGATGAATGAGATATGCCTAATTTACTAACAGCAATAAATTAATTATAATTTCAGCTAGCATATATTACCTCAACCAATATAGCAAGCAACTTGTGTGCACACCCAAAATGAAAGCAATGAGGATCAAAGAGCTATGATTCACATGTTACATAATAAAACATGTGTTACTAAATGATTACTGAAATCAAAAGATGATTAAACACATATTAGAAGAGGTTTTTAGCAATATACCTCTTTAGAAAGCAACAAAGACTACTATAGCATCAACCCAAGTTAGCAAAAGATGATTAGGAGGCTATAAGATCAAAAAAACACATAAAACATGTGTTACCAATTAAATTTCAGAAATGAGAAAGATATAAAAATAGATTTGAGGTGGGTATTTGTATTACCTTTGCATAGAATGACTTGCATAAGCTAAAACTAGAAGGAGATGAAGATAGAGGCCATTTTTGTTATGAAAGCTTTAGGAAATGATTAGGGTTTTGATTAGGGATGAATGAATGAGGTTTGAAGAGTTTGAGATAATTTATAGAGGAGGTTTAGGGTGGGTTATTGGGTTAGGTTTAGTAACCCAATAAGAAGAGAGTTATTTACATGTTTCCAAAAATTAGTCTAAGTGTTCATATATGTTTATAAAACTCATTTATCCAAATCCGTTTTAAAATCTCTCCTAAAATATTTAACTTTCCAAAATAACATTTTATCCTCATTTTAAAATCCCATATTTCCCATTTAATTAAAATAGCCTTTTTCAAATAAATTTTGTTATTCCAAATCCTTTTATGCTTCATTAAAATAAATAAAAATCCTAACTTTTATTTATTAATTGGTAATGCAAATCCCGAGTTGTTACAGACTCCCCCCCTTAAGAAAATTGCGTCCCCGCAATTCCTTAAGATAGATGTCGTCTATAACGTCAAATCCACAAAAGAAGTGATAGAGATAAAATAGAGAATTCTCACCCGTAGAAGAAGATGGGAGAAAGCCAGGATAAGAGCGTTCGATAGATTCTCTGGTCTCCCAATTGCAGTCCTTTGGATTCGGTGACCATTGAATCTTCACGAGTGGGACCTCTTTGTTGCGAAGGCGTCTAACCTCCGAATCAAGCACACGAAGAGGTTGCTGCTCCAAAGATAAATCGGGTAAGATCTCTAAATCAGGCACAGCATGCGGCTCAATGATAGAATCAGGATCGCGGACACACATGCGAAGCTGGGAAACATGGAACACGTCGTGCATTCCAGAGAAGTGAGCAGGTAGAGCCACACGATAAGCCACGGGGCCGATGCATTCCGTAATAGGAAATGGTCCAACATAGCGAGGAGCCAACTTCCCTGTAGAGCTGAAACGCACAACCCCATTCATAGGAGATATCCGAATAAAGACATGATCACCAATGGAGAACTCAAGAGGCTTCCTACGGTTGTCCGCGTAGGATTTCTGACGGTTCTGCGCCTCTTTCATTCTCTGACGAATAAGAATAATCTTCTCAGAAGATTCCCGAACCGAATCTGGACCAAGAAGGTGCTTCTCACCAGATTCTAACCAACAAGCAGGAGAGCGACATGGCCTTCCGTAAAGAGCCTCGAAAGGTGCCATGCCGATACTAGACTGAAAGTTGTTGTTGTAGGAGAACTCTACAAGCGTTAAGTGATCCTCCCAACTACCTCCGAAATCCAGAATACAACAGCGCAAAAGATCCTCCAAAATACGATTCACCCTCTCCGTCTGACCGTCGGTCTGAGGATGATAAGCAGTCGAGAAATTCAACTTTGATCCCAAAGCTGACTGTAGGCACTTCCATAAGTGACTAGTAAAGATAGTGTCTCGATCACAGATGATAGAGCTAGGAATGCCATAAAGTCGAACGACTTCCTTCACATATAGCTTGGCAAGATGAGGAGCAGTCCGAGTGGACTTAATAGGAATGAAATGAGCTGATTTGGTCAAGCGATCAACTATGACCCAAATAGAAGTATGGCCTGACCTCGATCGAGGCAGACCGTCAATAAAATCCATGGATATCTGATCCCATTTCCACAATGGAATCTCTAGCGGCAGAAGAAGACCGGATGGACGCTGATGCTCAGCTTTGATCTGTTGACAAGTCATGCAACGACTTACATAACTTGCAACATCACTCTTCATGCCCTCCCAATAAAATAGGCGACACATGTTGGCATACATCTTACTCGACCCGGGATGTATAGTGTACTTAGTGCGATGATACTTGTCTAGAATGTCAAGCCTAAGTGATAAATCAGATGGTACCAAAATACGGTTCTTCCTGCGAAGACATCGATGAGAATAAATAGAATAATCCAACAATGTCTCATCACTGGATCCCGACTCAAGGAGATGAATATATCGCAACAAGTCTGGATCCTGCCGCTGAGCATGGGCAATGAGATCCAATAGAATAGGTCAAGCTTCCAAGCCGAATCGCAAGATCTGAGGATCAGAAGACGGAGCTCGATTTCGAATATCACACATAGAAAGAGTCTCAAGAATATCCCACTCGGCTATCATCATAGAAACTACTGCCGAGTGTTTGCGACTGAGTGCATCAGCCACACGATTACCCTTGCCAGGGGTATACTGAATGTCTAAGTCATATGAGGCGAGAAACTCAAGCCATCGCTGCTGCCTCATATTGAGATCCTTCTGACTGAATAAATACTTCAGCAACTTATGATCGGTGTAAAGAGTGAAGCGTTCGCCTAATAGAAAGTGACGCCATGTCTTCAAAGCAAAGACGATAGCTGCCAACTCAAGATCATGAGTCGGATAGCGAACCTCATTCGGACGTAGCTGCCTAGAAGCATAAGCAACTACCCGATCCTTCTGCAAAAGCACAGCACCGAGGCCGCTACCACAAGCATCGGTGTAAACAACAAGATCCTGGTTACTCTCCGGAACCACAAGGATAGGAGCATGAGTGAGAAGTTCCTTCAATCGCTGGAAAGAAACTTCACACTTATCAGACCAAATAAAGCGAACCCCCTTACGAGTCAGAGTCGTGAGGGGAAGTGCAACACGAGAGAAATCCTTGATAAATCGACGGTAATAACCCGCCAAACCAAGGAAGCTGCGAATATCATGAATGTTCTCGGGCTGCTTCCAATTCTGAATAGCTTCGATCTTGGCAGGATCGACAGAAATACCCTCAGATGATACAATATGGCCCAAGAACTTGACTTTGCTCTCCCAAAAATGGCACTTGGAGAGCTTGGCCTTAAGCTGATGCTGACGAAGAGTATCCAAGACGATCCGCAAATGATGAGCAAACTCTGCCTCAGATCTAGAATAAATAAGAATATCGTCTATGAAAACCAGAACGAATCTATCGATGTATTCCCGGAATACTCGATTCATAAGATCGACTAAGAAAGCCGGTGCATTCGTCAAGCCGAACGGCATGACCAACCACTCAAAAGAACCATAACGAGTGCGAAATGCTGTAAGAGGAATGTTGTCTTCCGCGACTCGTAGCTGATGGAATCCGGTGGCAAGGTCAAGCTGAGAGAAGACCTTCGTACCGCTCAATTGGTCAAACATGTCGTCTATCCGAGGAAGTGGGTAGCGATTTCTGATGGTCAGCTCGTTGAGCTTGCGATAGTCAATGCAAAGCCTAAGAGAGCCATCAGCCTTCTTAACGAAGACCACAGCAGCACCCCATGGCGAAGAACTGGAACGAATGAACTGCTTCGCTTCAAGCTCAACTAACTGCTTCCTGAGTTCCTCATTCTTTTTAGTAGACATTCTCGTAGGAGGACGCCCAACTGGATGAGAGCCTGGAATGAGGTCGATGCGGAACTCAATAGCTCGCTTTGGCGGCAGTCCGGATACTGGCTCGAATACGTCGGGGAAATCCCGAACAACAGGAATACGAGATAAGTTCAAATCCTCATCTCGTGAATCGAGAGAGAATAAAGTAACATCAGAAAGCCCAACATCTTGAAGAACAATAGCTAACGGAGAGGATGAGTCAGGGTGATGAATGAATAATATCCGCTCCGAACAAATAATTTTGGCGTCGTGATGAACAAGCCAATCCATGCCAAGAAACATATCAAAACCCAAATACTCCATAACGTGGAGATTTGCACGGAAATAAAAGCCACAAAGATCGATATCTATATCCTCACAAAGCAAGCTAAGGGTCGTGGATCCACCGATGGGATTCACAATCCTTAGTGAAGAAACCAAACAAGTAACATCCAAAGATAAAATATCAACTAGTTCCTTTGATACGAATGAGTGAGAGGCACCCGTATCAAAGAGAACTCTACAAGATCTACCATGAAATAAAATAAAGCCTTCAAGAACAGAAGGATGTGTACCTTTAGGCTGAGCAGAAGTGGTAGGAGCCTTGGCAGCATTAAGCCTGCCAGGCTTGGCACTAGCTGGAGCAATAGGACAAGTGGAGATCCTGTGTCCCTCCTTCTTGCAGAAGGTGCAATAGAGAGGTTTCGGACACTCTCGAACATATGATCAGTAGATTTAGTTAAGCACGATTCAAAGATAGATAATTCATTAAGGAATATTACGGAATATAATAGATTCCTACACATATTCCTAACTTATTTATCTAAAGGTAGATATGTTCAATTTGGATCGTATTATAACGTATTGTACTATGTGTCTGTTCTGTGTTTGTTATGCTTAATTCTGAACCTTGGCTCTGATACCAAGCTGTAACGCCCCACTCTGAGACCCACTGTAACAAAGAGTATTACGGGAGTAATACTGTCTGTTAAAGCGGAGAATAGAGTATAGTGGAAGCGACCATTTGTAATCAAGCTATAACTATCTACTGAATACGTCGAAAGGATGATATCTATATATTTTTTTCAAGTGGTTCGACATATTTGGTAAATACTTATAACGAAATTACAAATGGCTAAAGATCTATCAGGACAAAGCACAATAATAAATGATAAAACATCACAGAACAGAATCACATAACAGATATAAAATCCCAGAACAATACATCGTCAATACAGATCCAAATACTATAAGTGGGTACAAAGCCATTGCCCACACATGTGGGTCAAAAATATGTACATATCAAAGTATGAATAATAACAGAGTAGCGGAATAGTGGACAAATAAAAGCGCTATCTATCAGCATAGCAGATAATGTCCAAGCGGAAGCACAGAAGCTAAGTCCAGAGACCTAACCTGAAACAACTCGGTCTGACCCGAGCGAAAACACTCGGGTCAGGCTAGCTAAACAATCAGTAATAACTGAGATATATAATAATGCAGTACATAAATAAAACAGTACTTTTCCAAAGAGAAGAGTATTATGAACCACATGAATATAATGACGATCCCTAATCATCAATCAACAAGCATCAATCAACAATCATCAATCATCAATCAACAACCACAGGAAAACAGTTTAGCTACTTAAAACATATTTCGAATTTGGTCGAAGTAGGAAGATAAATTATACGTGTACCTGAACAAGCGTCAAACACCCGCCTATAAGCTTAGTCACCATAAGAGCGAGATTGGAGAGCTCCATATAGGTGTATGCCAAAACAGCACTACCCCATGAGTACTGGGCACACTGATCGAGATCGACTAAATATGGTACCATTTCAAGTCCAAGCGATTTTTGGAATGATCGCACATTAAATGGTACGTAATGATGTGTAGAATAATGGCTCGAGCCCGCTGCTGTATTTGAACCTCTGTAGCATCGGCAGGTATATCATCAGCTACAGCATGTCGAAACCATTTCACTTCTACCATGTCGTTACCCCCTACTTGTTGCGGAGGAGGAGTAATACCGAGCAAATTGGTGCACAACTGAGTATAATCGTGATGGTCCTCACCCGTCAGTGGATTGCCTTCTATAGGCAAACCTAAAAGCACGGCCACATCCCCTAATGTGATCGTCATCTCTCCGACTGGAAGATGGAATGTAGATGTCTCCGGTCTCCATCTATTGACAAGAGTTGTGACCAGATGATGATCTAACTGGAAGTAGCCTAACCGTAGTACTGTCGAAAAGCCCGCCCGATCAATCTCCTCTAATACTCTAGGATGATGTGAAGTGACTTTCTTGAGAGAAATAGAGTGATCGATGGTGAAATCTGCTTCTTCGCTCTGTTTAACATTACTTGTACATATATTAACATTCACACAATTTGTGAAACGAAAATCATAGGAAAATACCATCATATACGCTTCACTAGACGTGCGGTGTCTAGGCTGTAAGTACAACACGCTCGGGTCTACTGGACCGGGCTCTATCTCGATGTAATCTTGTAACGCCCCACTCTGAGACCCACTGTAACAAAGAGTATTACGGGAGTAATACTGTCTGTTAAAGCGGAGAATAGAGTATAGTGGAAGCGACCATTTGTAATCAAGCTATAACTATCTACTGAATACGTCGAAAGGATGGTATCTATATATTTTTTCAAGTGGTTCGACATATTCGGTAAATACTTATAACGAAATTACAAATGGCGAAAGATCTATCAGGACAAAGCACAATAATAAATGATAAAACATCACAGAACAGAATCACATAACAGATATAAAATCCCAGAACAATACATCGTCAATACAGATCCAAATACTATAAGTGGGTACAAAGCCACTGCCCACATATGTGGGTCAAAAATATGTACATATCAAAGTATGAATAATAACAGAGTAGTGGAATAGTGGACATAAAAGCGCTATCTATCAGCATAGCAGATAATGTCCAAGCGGAAGCACAGAAGCTAAGTCCAGAGACCTAACCTGAAACAACTCGGTCTGACCCGAGCGAAAACACTCGGGTCAGACTAGCTAAACAATCAGTAATAACTGAGATATATAATAATGCAGTACATAAATAAAACAGTACTTTTTCAAAGAGAAGAGTATTATGAACCACATGAATATAACGACGATCCCTAATCATCAATCAACAGTAAAAATCTCCAAAGAGAATATCAACACCAAAGAGTTGAAAAAATAAAATCGCCTCATATCATCGGCATAGCCAAAGCTATATAAAGTTGCCCATAGGCAATAATCCCAAGAGTGACCAGAGTCCGTAATCAATGCCCAAGCAAAGATCGATGCTCCAAAGAGCAATGGGGATATACTGAAAAGTCAATGAAATCAAAACACTGAAAAGAAGTGTCCAGAGACACTGTGAATCCACAAGGTAATCGCACTTACATCGTATGGTTCCATAGAACCAACACCGAATGGCGGTACTCGAATGGATATAAAAATCATCAGATAATACAAGTATAGCACGTGCACCGACCGGAGTCGTTATTGCCAAGTACTGTAGAGTTGTGATCGATCACTCGCACAGATGCGGAACGCGCGAGACAGCAAGATCCTTCCCAGAAGGATAAAGGCCCAGAGGCGCATGCCGAAAAATAAACTGCTCCATAGAGCAGAGACGGTTGCCCAGAGGCGTGGTGACCCAGAGGTCTAATATTGGCCGCCCAAAGGCTAATGTGTCACTAACTTCTTGGAGAGGAACCCGTAAAGTGTTAACAATGAGTCCCATACCCCAAGTTCACACTAAACGGTTTACTAACCAATAGCAAGCTCACACTCCAAACAATAAAAAGTCCACCTCGTATCATCGGTAAACTAGACCCAAAGGTCAAAACGATCAATCGAATAGGTCGGGGATTAACCGGAAAGAAAATACACACGGTTCCATAGGCCGGGGATTTCCTAACCGTTTAAGCACCTTTCCACTTCGCTCGACGTGCTAAAAAGTGAGTGTGAGGTTTTTATTATAGAAAATAATGGTGCGAAACGGATTTATAATTTATTTTGAAATCACTTTAAAACGGCTTTTGAAAACTCCCCTATTATGGAGTAATTAATTTAATAATTAAAAATAATATTATATAATAATTTCGAAAGCCATTTAGGAGTGAAAAATCTTTTGAAAATAATTCATAAAACCCGTGTACAAAAATCTAGAGACAAATCTCATATAAATCAATAAAACCAGAAAATCACTGAAAAATATTCTAAGTGTTTGTAAACATTCAAAAACAGCTGCGAACCCAAGTTCGGAAAATTATTCGGACTAGCAAACTAAATCCGAATGCCATGAAAATTGGTAGGCATATAGTCCAACATTCCTGCTCCAAACTGCAAAAAGAATCGGGAAATTCTGACTTGAAACGAAGAAACGGCGTCGTCTCAAAGTCTGACAAAAATCATAAAACTTTACTGTGTCAAAACAGTGTAAAAGGTCCCACTTCGACGACATGGTCGAAGGGTCACATGAACTCAGATCTTGATGAAAATTTGCAGGAGCGTAGTAAATTACTCCTACTTTGATATGCAATAAGAATCGTTCAGTTTCGACTTGAAACGAAGAAACGACAATGTTTCTAAGTTGGCCCGACGATAACTGAAAATGATCACTATTGTAAAACAGTTTCTGGGTGCTACTTCGGCAATAGAAATGAAGTATCTAATGCACCCAAATCTAAACCAAACTTTGCATGGTTAAAGATCTCGATCTCATTTTTTTAACGAGACCAAAAACGATGAAATCCGACAAAGGACGAGTCCGGGATGGCGTCGCAAAGTCGGGGTTCTACGCTGAAAACAACGGGAGAAAAGAGACTAAGGCCTATAGTTATGCACTAACTGGCCAGAGATGAAAAACCACAATTTTGGCATAGTAAACTTCAAATTCTGGCCAAATGAATAAAATTAAAGTTGTAGCTTAGTTTCTTAGCTTTCCGGAATGACCAAGATCATCAAATTCCGACCAGAGATGAAAATTCTATGACTAATACAATTCTCAGATCTAAATTTTATATCACTGTCGTTGTGCTCTCGGGACAGTGGTAAGAATGCACAGTTTTGACCAAATTAACTTCGAAATTTCATGAAACTCAAAACATGAAAGTTTTAGCTCTAAATCTAAGCTTTTCAGAACATCCAAAATTATTAGATTTGGATAAGAAACGAGTAACTTATGGCCAAATCAATTTCAGGTTTTTATTTTATCAACCCTGTAGTTGTTGTCAGGTCAGCGGCAAACAAACGTGATTTCGACCATTCAAACCACAAAATTAGGCAAAGCTCAAAACATAAAAGTTATATCCTACAGAATAAGCTTTCCAGAACATTAAGAAAATCTTAATTCCGATTTAAGATGAATGAGATATGCCTAATTTACTAACAGCAATAAATTAATTATAATTTCAGCAGCATATATTACCTCAACCAATATAGCAAGCAACTTGTGTGCACACCCAAAATGAAAGCAAAGAGGATCAAAGAGCTATGATTCACATGTTACATAATAAAACATGTGTTACTAAATGATTACTGAAATCAAAAGATGATTAAACACATATTAGAAGAGGTTTTTAGCAATATACCTTTCTAGAAAGCAACAAAGACTACTATAGCATCAACCCAAGTTAGCAAAAGATGATTAGAAGGCTATAAGATCAAAAAAACACATAAAACATGTGTTACCAATTAAATTTCAGAAATGAGAAAGATATAAAAATGGATTTGAGGTGTATTTGCATTACCTTTGCATAGAATGACTTGCATAAGCTAAAACTAGAAGGAGATGAAGATAGAGGCCATTTTTGTTATGAAAGCTTTAGGAAATGATTAGGGTTTTGATTAGGGATGAATGAATGAGGTTTGAAGAGTTTGAGATAATTTATAGAGGAGGTTTAGGGTGGGTTATTGGGTTAGGTTTAGTAACCCAATAAGAAGAGAGTTATTTACATGTTTCCAAAAATTAGTCTGAGTGTTCATATATGTTTATAAAACTCATTTTTCTTATCCAAACCCGTTTTAAAATCTCTCCTAAAATATTTAACTTTCCAAAATAACATTTTATCCTCATTTTAAAATCCCATATTTCCCATTTAATTAAAATAGCCTTTTTCAAATAAATTTGGTTATTCCAAATCCTTTTATGCTTCATTAAAATAAATAAAAATCCTAACTTTTATTTATTAATTGGTAATGCAAATCCTGGGTTGTTACAAATCTACAACACAAAGATTAATGCATTCCATCCGTTAACTATCATAAATTTAATTTTCTTCAATCTATAATAAAGTACACGCAATTGAATGATCATTCACTTGCAAATACCTCGTAATGCAATCTACAACATATAGCTTTCACAACTTCTTGCAAAAATTGAAATCTAGAAAACCCTAAAAATGCCCTAAATCAACAAAATGGAGATGAGTGCATTACCAATATCCTCCACTATTCCGGATGTTGAAGCCATCGTCCGAATGAGCTTAGAATTTGATTAAAAAGCAAAGAAAATATTAATTTTTAGGAGGGAGAGAGCTGAAACCCGAAATTGGTTTTTTGAAGCTAGGTTGAATGTTGTAGAGTGAGTGGGAGATGGCTTGGCTGGCTGTCTGTTTTGTAACAGGCGAAACAGTGGGCGATTTTTCAAAAATCGCCCACTGGCGATTTTTGAAAAATCGCCAAGGGCAAAACAGTGGGCTGCCTTTTATGGCAGATATTTGTTTTCACTTAAAAGATAGAAGTGATATAGAGATTCCTCCAAACAACTCTATACGATCATAGAAATTCAACCAACGAGAAATACTTGGATATAACCATCAATTCCAGAGAAAATCAAACATACATTCTACGAATAGGTGAGATTATCCCTCAATTATAGAGTACTAACAACATATAGAACTAATAACACAAAACTAATAACGTACGGTCTACGAAAGGTGAAAATATCGATCGATTACATGAAAATAAATGAAGTACCAAACATATGGTTCATGATTTGAAACCGTTTGTCATAAGTTTCTGTGACATCCCGGATTTTGGGCAGTGTTATTTTAATAAATATTTAATGTGATTAATTAAAATATAACTTATCTTTTAAAAACAAATATATATATATATATGAATATTTAGAAGAAAACTATGATCTGGAGACAATATTAATAATGTAATATCTTTACAAATGGATTTTAAATAAATAGGAATTGTTATTTTAAACTTATGTTTATATATATACACATATTTTGGAAAGCTATGATTGTAAATTTAAAATGAAATAAATCTTATAAAAATTAACATAAGTTTGAAATAATAATAAGTAAATTTAGTATTGATAATTTAAGTCTTAAAATAAAAAGTGAAATAATAATAAGCACTTGTATTAGGAATAAAACTAAATCCATAAGTTAAAAAGTTATAAAAGTATGCATTTATACTTAAGTTAAAACTTTATAAATAAATAACTAATAACTAAGGCAAAGTATAAAAGTATATTTGTACTTGAGATATAAATACAAACCAGACAAAATAAGATGAGAATGAAACCCGTAAAGCTTTGTATGTATATATGTAACAAGTTGTGTAACCAAAGAAAGATAAATATGGTTGTTAAATAAAGTATGCAGGTAAGTATAGAAACAAAACTGGTAAGAAGAAATGCAAAACAAAGTAAAGTAAATATCTACGTAACTAAAGGATGAAAACAAACCAGTCTTGAATATGTATGATGTCTATAGAGTGAATATGCAGGAGATAAGCAAAGTAAGTATAAACAAAGAAATTGTAAAATATCTATGAACATGAAACATAAAATAATCTAAATTGGAGGCATAAGTACTCAAAGCATTTAATGCTTTCAACTCAACAAAGTAAAATAGAGTCAATTCGAATTGTTTAGAAATAACTCAGCCTCCTTTTATAAAAAAATCTCTGATCAATAAGAAAAAAAATGAAATATTTGTACTTGCAAATTGCTTAACCCAGATAACACCTCCCTTTACAAAAACACTTTTATATATATGTCTTCTTATATTTTAGTTCGTCAAAAACATAGCAAACCTGAAACAATAGCAAACACTTCCATTTATACAAACTGAAGCATTACAACAACAAGGCAAGGTGATTCAAAGGAAAATCAAAGAAAACCTTTTCTCAGTTTTTAAAAGTTCAAGGCTGTTGCAAACAATTGTGCTCTGTCCCTCTTCTCAAAGCAATGGTGAGTAACTCTGAGAGTTCTGGTATATTTTGAAGTTGCCCATTATCTTTGAAATATAATGTGAACCATGCTATGCATGATGTTTTAAAATGATTATATGTATATACATTTATATAAGTATGTCGAGTTTGCTAGGGTTGGGGGAAAAGGACGATAGGGGATTGGTGAAGCTTCAGGCGAGACGACTTGTTGTCAGGTGGTCGGAGATGACGGTGAGGGCGAATTGTGGCAATAGGTCCTGAAGCCTTTTTAGTGCATTCGTTCGAATTTGTATTCTCGAGATGGTTCGACGATCTATGTTATGAGGTGACTCGGTTGAGTGTAATCGACATGTCGATGGTCGGAGCTAAGTTCGATGCTGGCTAGGCATCGTGTGCATGTGCACCGTGACTCGCGTGCAGGTGGAAGATAGAATCAGGAAGGAGAAGAAGAAGCAAGTCTGGAGGAAGTTGCTCCAAATAATTCTCGTTTTTTTTGTTATTCTGCTCGAGTGGAACTCCGAGTTATTAATGCGTGGGTGGTTCTAGATTTTAAGTGTAGCGGTTTTAAACTTAAACCCTTAACTAAGTTTTTTTTTAAATAAAAGGGGGGTTTACTTGGGAACAACTCGGTATGGTTGCTGGGTGAAACCGAAGTAGGGGTTTAGCAGTCTTTATTGTATTTTCAAGTAAAGGCCGTTTAAACTTTAGAAAAAAAGAGAAGGCGAAGGCGAATTATTTTCTTTGTATTACAATGTTGTTAATATCAGTTTAAAAAGTTATATAATAGAATTTTCCTAAAATAAATTAATTCTTAAGTTTATTTAAAACTTAATTAAAGTATTAAACTGCGTGTTAACAAAGATTAAGCAATAAATTAAGATACGTGGGTTATCTTTATGGTAATTACATAGTGAAGTAGATAGTGGATATTTACTAGATGTAATTAATTAAAAAAGATTACTTGATGGGGAGTAATTTAAGGATAATTACTTTGGGAAGGAAATTAAGTGATAATTACTCAGAGTAATTAAAAGATATATCAATATAATTAATCAAGGAGTTGGTTTATTTGATGGAGTAATTAAGGTAAGTTAATTTCTGAATTGTGATTGACCAAGGTTGATTAAGTTAAAGGTTAAATATTTAATGAGTTAAGGACAATTAACAAATGGAAGTAATTCGAGAATCATTAATTAATGTAATTATTGGCAATGATCAATCTTGATTATGAATGATTGAATGATGACACGTGCTTTGAATCGGCTGATACTTCTAATATGAATTGCTTTGTGACAGGATATGTTTGGATGAACATATATAATGTGGTTATCTATGATGAATTGCTGTGTAAAAGGGACATCCAGTATTTCAAATTTAAATCACTTGAATAATTTGGGTTAAGATGACATGAGATTCGAAGAGACCGGAGTCGGGTATTAGTTAATACCCGAAACCACTTCGATTTTTATAAATTTTTATGTGAAATCAATAGATTGGAATGAAATGATTTAAGTGAATTGGACAGTTAATCTAAGTTTTGGTACTTAGAAATTGATGTGAGAAATAAGTGATGTCCATATCAAATTGGGAATTTGTAAATTGACACGAGTTACCCCGGGTTTTATATCAGTTTTATGCTGTTGTATTTCATGTTAGATGGGTTTACTCACGCTGGTTTCCAACCTGACCCGGGTGTTACTTTGATGTAATGCTCGGGTCAGACCGAGTATTACAGGTTTCCAGGTAAGGACGTTCTGGAGCTCAGGAGTACGGGATAGCAGGACGTATGGAGTGTTTCCGCTGTGACTATTATTTCTGATTATCTGAGACATATTTGATTTATATATGACCATTGTTGTGTATTGGAATATAACTCTGATGTAAATAAATGTAAATTGACAGATACAGTATTCTTTTGTATAACTGTTATTATTTGATATTATATTTTGATCCGCTGCGAATGTGAGAATCTGTGTTGTGATTTTTGTTTCTTTCTTCTATCTCTTTCTTCTTTACTAACTATCTGGAATTTTCAGGATCGAAAATACCGGGTTGTTACAGTTGGTATCAAAGCTGAAGGTTAAGCGAGAACCTTGGCTCTGGTGGGTTTACTCATTAAGTATAGGGTCGATGGTACCCTAGAATGAGTTGAGTGTATACACATAAGAGAGCGTACTTGTTATTTTCTTATATAAAAGATTTTAAATGATTTTATTAAGGATATATTTTTATATATATAAAGCAATATTTCTTACTAATAAATATTAAGGTAATTGGTTGTTAAATTACTGGAATTAAATAAAATAATGAGGATTAAGTGGTAATGGTAATACAACCAAATTGAAATTGAATGAAGATGAATTTGAAATGGATCCAAACTGGAATTAAAATCCTGAATTTGTGGAAACGTCTCCAGAATAAAGAAAATAATAAATTGATTTACAGATACAATAATCTTGGTTATTATCAGAAATGATTAATAAGGTGAGTATAAATGAGTAAACAAAAATAAAATGTTTGGGAAGTAAAACATTAAGGTAAATATGACTTATAAATTCGAATTAAAGATGATCTAAATTGTGAAGTTTTAAATTTGGGTTCAGAATTTGAAAATTGTTCAAAGTGATGAAGAAATTGTTTTGAAAACCAAAGGTGGTTTAAAATTTAAGGATAACTTGATATGTAGAGGAAATAAATATGTATATTTGGAAATAAAACTCTAAGGGTGAGTTTTAAAATTTTTCCTTGGGATGTGATATGAAAATCCAAAGTGATAAGTTTTTGAACTTATAAAATTTTTAATGTGAAGTTTGAATTTTGAAATAGGAATTCAAAATTGGGTACGGTTGACTGAATTAAGTAAATTGAATTTAACTTTGGAAAAGTTAAATAAGTTGGAATAAACAACCTGAATTGGAAATTTCAAGATGAAATTGAGATTTAACTTAGGAAAGTTAAATGGGTTGATTTGGTAGGGAATTATAAGTGATCTCAAAATGGGTTTGAGATCTGGGAATTGAAAATGGATGTTGTAAATTGGTGTTTGGATAAATTTGGATGTTTATTTATCCTGATATCATTCTATTGTTAAATAAATAATCTATGAAATTGAAACTTGGTTTTGAAGTTAGAAATGGATAATAAATTAGAATCTGAAGATTAAATTGTTTTTGAATTCTTATTTGAACTTTGTAATAAGTAAAATAAAGATAATTTAAAATGGAATTTTGAGAATTTGACTCAGAATGAAATTGTTTAAAGATTGGGATTATTAATTTAAAAATAAAGGTTAATTTGATTTAAGGGGTTAAATCAACATTTAAAAATTTAACTCGAATTTATATAATTCGAGATAGTTTAAAATTGAGATTTAAATTGAATTTGTTCAAACTGAATTTGATTTGAATTAATGGGAATTGTGATTTAAGATGGATAAGTTTAAAATTCAAATGGAAAATTTGAATTGGATTAATTTGAAATAAAATTGAAGATTGAATGAGTTCAAATTCAAAATGGGAATTGGGATTAATTCATATAGAAATGGAAATGATTTTGAATTGAAGAAAATTCAATTTGAAATTAGTCTAAATTAATTTGAATAATTTGAAATTGTAATTAAAGTGAATATGTTTAAAATCAAACGGAATTTTATCTGAATTTGGAAAGATATTGAGGTTAATTCAACTTGAATTGGGACTAGATCAATTTAATGGAAAATTGATTGAAATTGAGATTGGGAAGTTGAACAGTTTGACTCTAGACTATTTTCAAAATAAATTGTTTAATATAAATCTATTTTCCCAACTATTTACTATACAACTTTCCTTTTTAAACCTAAAACTATCTTAAGCTTGTTTTACAATTATTTTTGGAACTATTTAACTATTTCACAACTGTTTTATAAACTAGTTACTATTTTTCTACTACTTTATAATTGATTACTGTTTACAACTATTTTGCATTTATTTTACTATTTTTAATTATTTTACGATTACTTAACTATTTTGTAGTTATTTTACAAATTAATAATTATTTTTCAACTACTTATCTATTTAAAAATTTTCAAGCTATTTTCTAAATATAAACTGGTCGGAGTTTAAACTGTTATTGATTAAATACCCAACTGAGATAAGAATTGAAGTAATAATCCAAATGGGGATTAAGGCAAATGTAAATAAGTGAATAAAATCAAAGTGAGGATGAAAGAAAGGAAATTGATTTAACTGATAATCAATGAAGAAAATACGTAGGATATATGTATATTATTCTAATCGCATAGTTATTTGATCCAGATTCGAGCATAGAATTTCGAGATAGTATTATCGTTCCGAGTTTGGATTTTTCGCTCGATTTTCGACGGCGAACCTGGATATGGATTTTTGATTGGTTCTAGATATTCTCTATCATTGTTGTGACTATGCAAGGAGAATGACGGTTTCTGATCAATAAACCAGATCTGAGTCCGCACTAGAGAGTCGGGTGGACAATACTAGTTTGGAAGTGAAATTGTGTGATCGAGTGAGCGATCAGATTGATATTGCGTACGAATGATATATGGACATCGTGCGGATTTGAATGAAATTGATATTGGAAATTTGTGGATAAGAAATGTGAAATGGTTTTTGAAATGAAAGCTATATTTTGTGAAATATACGATAAAGTAAAATGGAAATTGGATATTTCGATAATAAAATTTACTTTATGGGAGTAAGTCATATGGTAAGTGACTTTGTAAATGAAGTCAAATTTAAATATTTGATTTGGAATAAACAAAGTTATATATCTTTGTTATATATATGATAAAACTCACCTTGTTGAATCTATAGCCAGAAGAAATGGTTTTTGAAGGTATTTGAAGTGTAAAAGGGTTTTATACAAGTTTGAAATGATCCAAAGATTTTTATCAAGGTTATATATATCTATTTATATAAAGGATCATTGAGAATGATTTTGGAGGAAAGGTTTTTTGGAATCTATTGACTTTGGAAAGGCTTTTGATTTTTAGATAAAATCAATATTGGGATTTGAGGAAGCCTGATTTGTGAATTTTCAATTTTGGGAATCGATTTTGTGTAAAAACACTTATATGAAATTCATACTAGGTGTATGATTTGGAAAATACTATATGTGTATAGTATAAAGTGTTTTGAGATTGGCTCTGGGGAAAAAGGCGCTGCCTTGAAATGAACTTCTCAAGAGCGCCACAGGGTGGCACTGCCTTGAGCCTCTAAGGGGGAGGTTCTAAAGTTGATCCTGTGAGGAGTCCGGACAAAACTAGTTCCTGAGGATTATTTGTGTAGCGAAAGTCGAGGGGCTGGTGCCTACAGAGGCATTTGGGTTATGCTGTGACGACAGTGTAACTCGATGTCACTGCGATCTACTGCAGACCATAGCGAAAGTCATGTGTGCCGTTGAGAGCCAATAGTCTACGTTTGATTTTATATCAGTAGACTGCGACACTATGGTAACATAGAGAAAGTCGTGTGTGCCGCTGAGAGCCAACAGTATATGTTTGATTTTACATCGGTAGACTGCGACCTATGTGGGAGTGGAGAAGTTTCATTTTGACAGCGTAATCGAGAGGCCGCAGAGAGCCTACAGTTACATGGACTTTTGCTGTGACGGCAACGTAACCCTGGATGTAACTGCGATCTGTTGTGGGTTCCATGGTGTAATCAGTTACATGGACTTTTGTTGCGATGGCAACGTAACCCAGGATGTAACTGAGACCATGGATGGGTGTGATGATTTCCAGAGCATTCTCACCAAAGATATTTCCTCTATTTTCGAAACTTTTTTCTATATTTTCAATAAAATTATTTTCCAAAGTACTTTCACTGGATGTTGAAAGCGAGTTTACTAAGTACTTATAGATTTTCAGTCCTACGCTTGATCAACGTATGACCGAATTTCTCTGAGAACAAAGATGGACTTGTTGAAACATCGAGTTATAAAAGTAATTTTTATAAAAACTATTTTGGAATAATATTATATAGATATTAAAAAGTGTTTTTAAAAATGATTAAAGAATATTTATCTGATTGTAAATATTTTCATAAATTCTGGCTTCGTTCCTTTTCGAGGACGAAAAGTTTTAAGGGGGAAGGGATGTGACATCCCGGATTTTGGGCAGTGTTATTTTAATAAATATTTAATGTGATTAATTAAAATATAACTTATCTTTTAAAAACAAATATATATATATATATGTATATTTAGAATTCACTACGCCATAGATGACCTTCTGCAACATTTTTGCAAGGTGTTGCCAGCTAAAATGTTGCGATAGATATAAAATTTTGGTCCTACTGCAACGTTGTATTTATGGTGTTACCTTAGCCATAAAAATGTGTTGCTCTAGCTAAAAAGTGTAACACGATGCAACATTTTTATATAGTGTTGCTATAGATGTATTCAGATTAAAAAATTAATAAAATTAGCAATCCGCGTGAATACGATCCAACGGTTTGCATTTAATCCGATTGTTAAACAGGATCACCGCTAAAATTTGCCCCAAATTTTCGTTTTCCCGCTTTACTTTTCATACCATTTTCGTTCTCACCCCAATTTCCAAATCCCTAATTTCGTTTTCCATTACATTTCTATTCAATCTCTAACGGCACCAAAGCCTTTCCCGGCCTAATTCCCGTCTTCCCTTCCCTCACCTTCCCCAATCACTATTCCATCACCACCGGCCTCTACCCCCCTCACCACGGCATCGTCAACAATAAGTTCACTGATCCCAATACGTCCTAAACCTTCGACAAAAGCGACCACGATCCCAAATGATGGCTCGGCGAACCCATCTGGGAGACCATTTGAACCACGAAGTTCCTGCGGTCGTCTACTTTTGGGCAGGTGGCGAAGTCGAAAAATGGCAACTGGACTTGTCCAGATCTGTTTTGCCCTGCGTACAATAAGTTTGTAGCATTTGAGGATAGGGTCTATGTTGTGTTAGGGTATTTCGATTTACCAGTTGACGAGGTTCCGGTTTTTACCGCAGTTTACTTTTTAGACCCGGATAGTCAAGGACATGTGTTTGGACCGGATCATGCGGCCATAACTGAAGCGGTTGCACACTTCGTTTTCTCTTCGCTCTTATGAGTTTAGATTTGGATGCGGTGAGAAGATAGGCAGTGGCGATGTGTCTGGATGCGGTCGGTGAAGTGATGTAGCGGGCTATGGTTGTTCCAGTTAATGGTATGATGCATAGTCGATGCTATCATTGGGTGAATGAAGTAGATCTGAAGCTTGAAATCACCGTTGTATGATGGGTATGAATTGTAATTGAATTGAATTGAATTTATATGAATTGTAATGCTTGAGTAAACGAGTTTTGTTTTTCTTTTGTAGGCTAATGATGGTCCCAATCTGATGAAAGGCGAAGCAGTCTGCTTAGAGTTGATGGTCCAAATCTGTAGATATATAGCTTGCAGTGAGAAGCAATGTTGTTTGCTATCAGCCAAGGGTGGTGCTTGGTTTTGTTGCGAATTTGCAGTGTGAAAGTTTGAAGATGTTTGGGTTGTCGGAATGGGTAATCAGCGATTGTGATTAGGTGATTAGACGATTTGGCAACTGAAATAGTTTGTTGGTGAGGCAATTAGAGGATGGAGGCTGGTGGTTTAGAAGTATGTGTGGTGCATCATTTTACGTCGTTTCAAAGAAGGCTCGATCTTCCGAAATCGGATGAATCGGGCGGTGCCCGGACCCCCGCCGGCGCTGCGCCCGGACCCGCTTTTCGGCTCGCCTTCGGCTCGGCACTCGGCTCGTCATATATTTGTCGGTGTCGCTGTCTGTATAAATTGAAACTGCATATGTAATGAGTGAACTGAGTGATGTAGTGAGGAATATCTATAAATGTGAATATCAGTGTTATATATCATTGAATTGTAAAATAGTGGAGTCAGGAATTTGTACTATTTCAAATGTTGAAATAAAATATTTATTTAAATAAATTACTGTTTAAATATCAAATTCTACGCAATAGCATTTTATTAAATAAATATTTATTTTTATTAAAAAATCAAATATGCTCTACATTGTGGGCCCCACAAATTCAGAAAGTTAATATCTATAGCAACATTTTTGAATGTTGCTACAGATACCTATGGGTGTTGCCATAGACCCAAATAAGGTTCTATTGCAACAATATTACTTATGTTGCCTTAGATAGTCAAAATGTTGCCTTTGAGGTCTAAGGCAACGGCAAAAATTGCATCACCCTAAAAGTGTTGCCATAGACCTATGGCAACATTTTTCGGGCCTGAGTCAACATTTTTTTTGTGTTGCAGAAGGTCATCTATGGCGTAGTGGAAGAAAACTATGATCTGGAGACAATATTAATAATGTAATATCTTTACAAATGGATTTTAAATAAATAGGAATTGTTATTTCAAACTTATGTTTATATATATACACATATTTTGGAAAGCTATGATTGTAAATTTAAAATGAAATAAATCTTATAAAAATTAACATAAGTTTGAAATAATAATAAGTAAATTTAGTATTGATAATTTAAGTCTTAAAATAAAAATTGAAATAATAATAAGCACTTGTATTAGGAATAAAACTAAATTCATAAGTTAAAAAGTTATAAAAGTATGCATTTATACTTAAGTTAAAACTTTATAAATAAATAACTAATAACTAAGGCAAAGTATAAAAGTATATTTGTACTTGAGATATAAATACAAACCAGATAAAATAAGATGAGAATGAAACCCGTAAAGCTTTGTATGTATATATGTAACAAGTTGTGTAACCAAAGCAAGATAAATATGGTTGTTAAATAAAGTATGCAGGTAAGTATAGAAACAAAACTGGTAAAAAGAAATGCAAAACAAAGTAAAGTAAATATCTACGTAACTAAAGGATGAAAACAAACTAGTCTTGAATATGTATGATGTCTGTAGAGTGAATATGCAGGAGATAAGCAAAGTAAGTATAAACAAAGAAATTGTAAAATATCTATGAACATGAAACATAAAATAATCTGAATTGGAGGCATAAGTACTCAAAGCATTTAATGCTTTCAACTCAACAAAGTAAAATAGAGTCAATTCGAATTGTTTAGAAACAACTCAGCCTCCTTTTATAAAAAAATCTCTGATCAATAAGAAAAAAAATGAAATATTTGTACTTGCAAATTGCTTAACCCAGATAACACCTCCCTTTACAAAAACACTTTTATATATATGTCTTCTTATATTTTAGTTTGTCAAAAACATAGCAAACCTGAAACAATAGCAAACACTTCCATTTATACAAACTGAAGCATTACAACAACAAGGCAAGGTGATTCAAAGGAAAATCAAAGAAAACCTTTTCTCAGTTTTTAAAAGTTCAAGGCCGTTGCAAACAATTGTGCTCTGTCCCTCTTCTCAAAGCAATGGTGAGTAACTCTGAGAGTTCTGGTATATTTTGAAGTTGCCCATGATCTTTGAAATATAATGTGAACCATGCTATGCATGATGTTTTAAAATGATTATATGTATATACATTTATATAAGTATGTCTGTTTATAAGCAGAGGAGCCTCTGTTGAATGATAGTAGGCTGAACTAAGTTCAAAATCCAAATTTAATTTTTCTAAACAGTATTAGGCTATGATATTTGGAAGCAAAATGTGAGAATGAATGTGATAGCAAATTTAAAAATAATTTCGAGTATATATCTGAAGAAATATTGACAGAAATGAATATTCATAGTGAGTAAACTTCACCTTGAAACTAAATTTTCTTTATATTCTGATATATATGTATTATGAGTTCGTATATTATGTGTTTCTTCTTATCTATCCAAGACAAACTCTGAATTCAATCTCAGCCATCCATTCCAGCGGACAGGATTTATTTCTTATGATATTTGTGGATTACCAATCTGGGCCTTGGTCCATATTCATTTTGTATAAATACTTGCAATATGTTTTTCTGTTTGTACTGAGAAAATATTGCAATACAACATATTATTTTCTAATATGGTATCAGAGCTGATAAAAAGCCTAACGGCATAATAATTTTCAAGATCATTAATTTCCTGCATCTTTCCTCTCATTACAAAATTGCTCTTTACTCTCTCCTCAGTTAATTTTCATCATAGGAGAGTTATACCCTTCATTGATCCCAGCCCCAATTCACTGTGCCACGCCTAGCAAGAATTCGAATAAACTCAGATTCTTGACTGGCTGCAACAGTTCTTGGTGATTCCCCTCAGATTTGAATCATCATCGAGTTATTTCATCTCCCACTTTTAATTTTTTGAATCTGCAGTGCCTCGCCAATTCTATTTGGCTGCAACACACATTCAAGAAACCAGATTAGTCAATTGCAAAGATGTCAAACAAAGAAACAGGTGATGAAAATTATCAACCACTTCAAGAAATATCAAAATGCAAACAGCCATATCAGACATAGGATTAATCAAACCCAAAAGTCAGATTATCAGGATCCCACTTGACAACTATATCCTCTGGAAATATCAGATCGAAACAGCCTTGAAGGGATATGGTCTTCAAGACCATATCAAAGGAACAATAGCTGTACCACCTGCAATCATAGAAGAAGAAAATGGAGTAACAGTTAGTAACCCAGAATACTCAAGATATCTAAAACAAGATAACTTACTATCATCATGGTTACTATCATCCATCAGCGCAAGTCTATTATCACAAATTGTTGGATGCAACTCCTCGTATGAAATTTGGTCATCAATAGAACAAATATTCAGCTCACAATCAGCAGCAAGAATTATGCATTTTAAAAGACAGTTGCAAAATTCAAGAAAAAATGATGTGCCAATGAGAGAATATCTTGCAAAGATCAAGAACTTATGTGATAGACTTAACACAATTGGTCATAAAATTTCTGAAAGCGAGCAAATCCTCACCATAATCAATGGACTTGATGATGAATATGAATCGGTGGTAACTTTTATAGCTTCACAACAAATTCTACCAAATTTACAATCTGTTCAATCTGCTTTACTTGCTCATGAGGGCAGAATTGAACAAAGAAAGGCTATGCAAAGTGAATTCTCAGTAAACTATGCCAGCAGTTCAAGAAACAAAGTGCAACAGGGCAACACAGCAAATCAAGAAAGCAAACAAAATGAATATGGCCCAAGGCCCAGATTGGTAATCCACAAATATCAAAAGAAATAAATCCTGTCCGCTGGAATGGATGGCTGAGATTGAATTCAGAGTTTGTCTTGGATAGATAAGAAGAAACACATAATATACGAACTCATAATATCCACCCTCAATTCAAGCTAGGGTTCCATTTCTTTCACTCTAACAAAATGGTCAAAGAAATAATCATACACAAAGAGGAAGGGGAAGAGGAAGATGGAGCAACAACAACAATAGAGTGAAATGCCAAATTTGTGAAAAATTTGGTCATATAGCCAGCAAATGCTATTTCAGATTTAATAAAGACTTCACTGCTACACAGCAAACTCAAGGAAACCCCAATATCAACATGACACAACTGGATCAACATCAGAAAAACAAAAACAAAAGTTCCAGGACTCAGCCAATCAATTCAGATGAAGCCAGTCTAGACAACACAAACATGGATGATTGGTACCCAGATTCAGGAGCAACAAATCATGTGACAAGTAATCTTCAAAATCTCAATTTAGGCAACAATAATTACACAGGTATGCAAGCTATACACTTAGGTAATGGTGAAACAACAAGTATATCACATGTTGGCATAGGAACTATTCAAGGTAAACGAGAATTATATTTAAACAATTTATTGAGAGTTCCTGAGATTAAAAAGAATTTAATTAGCGTATCTCAATTTGCTAATGACAACAAAGTATACTTTGAGTTTCACCCAAATTTTTGTTTAGTTAGAGACTTGCTAAGTAAAGATATATTATTGCAGGGTAGTTTGAGTAAGGGACTGTACAAATTTAATGCTGTGAAGAAATCTGAACCTACAGTGAAGGAATATTGGTGCAACAATGTTCACACCAGTGTTCAAAATAAAAGAAATATTTTAGATCATTGGCATTGTAAACTAGGTCATCCTAGTATGAAAATTGTAAAAAGATTTCTGTTGGATAATAAAATTTCTTTCCATAATAATGACATTTATGATATATGCACACACTGTCAATTAGGTAAAAGCCACAAATTGCCTTTCAGTAATTCTGAAACCACATATAAGAATCCTTTTGAATTGATAGCTGCAGATCTATGGGGACCAGCCCCATTGAATTCTACTCAAGGGTACAGGTACTACTTATCTTTTGTTGATGCATATACTAGATACACATGGATATTTTTTCTCAAATCTAAATCTGAAACTCATGATGCCTTAATTCAGTTTATCACATTAGCTGAGAAGCAGTTTAATTATAAGGTAAAAATTATGCAAACTGATGGAGGGTCTGAATTCTACCCACTTAAAAAATATTTTCAAAACAAAGGTATATTGCACAGAGTCACTTGCCCTTACACATCTGAGCAAAATGGGCTTGTTGAAAGAAAACATAGGCACATAGTTGACACAGGCCTAACACTTTTATCACAAGGGTCTTTGCCATTAAAATATTGGCATGAGGCATTCAACACAGCTGTTTATCTTATAAACAGGATGCCAAGTAAAGTGCTAGAACATAAATGTCCACATGAAAAATTATACAGTATTAAACCTGATTATGATGTTCTTAAAACCTTTGGATGTTTATGTTTTCCCTTCCTTAGGCCATACAACAAAAATAAATTAAATTTAAGGTCAAGTCCTTGCACTTTCTTAGGATATGCTACAAACCAAAAGGCATACAAATGTCTTGACAAAAATGGTAGGATCTATATATCAAGGCATGTTATGTTTAATGAAAATAATTTTCCTTTTGCAGATAAAAGACTGGCAGACAACAAAAACACAGCAAATCAATGTACTGATTATGCCAAAGTATGCTTGCCTACTATACCAGAATTAACTATTCAAGAAGAACATAAAAACAATGGAAGACTTGAAAGATCTCAATCTACTGCAGAAACAAAGTCTGACTACAATACAAAAGATACACATGAGTGGCCAGCACAACAACTTGAAGAAAATGATGAAGCACAAATATCTGATAATTCAACATCTAGCCACAACATACCAGCAGTCACAGAGATCACTCAACATACAAAAGAAACTGGGCATCATATGATGACAAGGTCGAAAAGTGGAATTTTTAAGCCTAAAATATACAATGCCAGTACTGAATTCATGGAACCTGTCACATATGAGCAGGCTGTTAAAGATATTGATTGGAGAAATGCCATGAAAGATGAATATGAAACATTAATAAAAAATCAAACATGGGATCTTGTGTCACCACCAAAGGATAAAAACATCGTTGGATGCAAATGGACCTATAAGGTCAAAAAGGATGCTAGTGGAAAAATAGCAAGGTTGAAAGCAAGACTAGTTGCTAAAGGCTACTCCCAACAGTTTGGTTTTGATTTTAATGAAGTTTTTTCTCCTGTTGTTAAACCCACTACCATCAGAATTGTACTCAACATAGCATTAAACAATCAATGGAAAATTAGACAGCTGGATGTACAAAATGCTTTTCTCAATGGAGACTTACAAGAAGAAGTATACATGCATCAACCAAAAGGATACATAACAGAAGGAAATGAAGAAAAGGTCTGCAAATTGCGGAAAGCTATTTATGGGCTCAAACAAGCATCAAGAACTTGGTACGAAAAGCTCAAAATAACATTAGGAAAACTGGGATTCAACCCAACCAAAGCAGACAACTCATTATACATCAAAACCATCAATCATGAAGTCACATACATATTAGTATATGTTGATGACATCCTCATCACTGGAAGTAATGAGAGTGACATCGTTAAAGTCATACAATTACTAGATCAAAACTTTGCAATCAAAGACTTAGGGACACTTGATTATTTTCTCGGAATCAAAATTAGTAGGCCTTCAAAAACAGAAATGTTTTTATCTCAAAGACAGTATGCTTCAGAAATTTTGACTCGTGCTAACATGGATCAGGCTAAACCTCTACCCACACCTATGGTCAGTAATTTACAGTTATCCAAAAGCAAGGGAGAACCCATCGACAATATCAAACAATATCGTAGCATTGTTGGAGCTCTACAGTACCTAACCATCACTAGATCAGATTTATGTTACAGTGTAAATAAGGTTTTCCAGTTTATGCAAAACCCCCAAGATTGTCACTAGAGGGCAGTTAAGCGTATTTTAAGATATGTAAATGGTACTCAAAACTATGGTGTATTGTTGACTCGAAGTAAAGAGGTCAATATACAAGCTTACAGTGATGCTGACTGGGCTAGCGACGTCGATGATAGACGATCAACCTCAGGCTACTGTGTTTATATGGGTGGCAACCCAATCTCTTGGTGCACCAAAAAGCAATCGACCGTATCACGATCGAGCACTGAAGCTGAATACAGATCAGTAGCAAGCACAGCAGCCGAGATTACTTGGTTAGAAACCCTAATTCATGAATTAGGGCTCAAGCTAAAAGGGAAGCCGCTGATTTGGTGTGATAATATGAGCACCATCTCCTTATCTTCCAACCCAATCCAGCACTCGCGAACTAAACACATCGAAATCGACTTATTCTTTGTTCGTGAAAGAACATCCACTGGAAAACTTGAGATCAGACATGTTCCCTCTTTCTATCAGCGCGCCGACATTCTTACAAGCCATTATCTTTCAAAAATTTCACGAGATTAAGAGAGGAAATGAACGTTAATGACGGCAGTAAGTTTCATGGCGGCGAGAGTGAAAGAAATGGAACCCTAGCTTGAATTGAGGGTGGATATTATGAGTTCGTATATTATGTGTTTCTTCTTATCTATCCAAGACAAACTCTAAATTCAATCTCAACCATCCATTCCAACGGACAGGATTTATTTCTTTTGATATTTGTGGATTACCAATCTGGGCCTTGGGCCATATTCATTTTGTATAAATACTTGTAATATGTTATTCTGTTTGTACTGAGAAAATATTGCAATACAACATACTATTTTCTAATAATATGGAAATCATGGAAGTGGTGACAGTGAAATGTTTTGAAAGAATGAATAAATATGATATGCCCAACATATATATAAATATGTATCTGCATGTCTGTATATATGTACGAGTACCTCTGTTCTTAAGTTTGCAAGATCATAAACACATTCAAAACCAAATTTATCCTTATATAAACCGTTTTAGGTGTTGATGTATGAAGAATATATGTTTGGATTAACTTGAATTTATTCTTAGGAATGATTTTAAGGATTAACATCAAATAGTTTTGCAAGGAGGAGGAAGTTTCAGTAAAAATAAATTAAAGACAGAAAATAAAATCTTTCGAATTCCATGTTTCAACTTATAACTTGATTCACATTTGGAAATCATGATTTTTGGAATAGATTTCATAATTTCTAGTATTGAGGTTGTCATGAATGGGCGAGTTGAACCATTTTGGGTTTACGGTCAATATCCGTCGATCGAGCTTGAACTGAGGTTCGAGGCTCTTGTCAAAGGTGGCTCGTGGAGTGAGGATAAGGGGAAAAATGGTCAAGGATTTTCTGAAGCACCGTGGCAATGCAACGGGATCGATGTAGGGTTTCCAATCAAATTTGTATGTTGATGTTCCTGAAGCTCGTTAGGCGACGAGGTGGTGTCGAGTTGGCTAGGGTTGGGGGAAAAGGACGATAGGGGATTGGTGAAGCTTCAGGCGAGACGACTTGTTGTCAGGTGGTCGGAGATGATGGTGAGGGTGAATTGTGGCAATAGGTCCTGAAGCCTTTTTAGTGCGTTCGGTCGAATTTGTATTCTCGAGATGGTTCGACGATCTGTGTTGCGAGGTGACTCAGTTGAGTGTAATCGACATGTCGATGGTTGGAGCTAAGTTCGATGCTGGCTAGGCATCGTGTGCATGTGCACCGTGACTCGCGTGCAGGTGGAAGATAGAATCAGGAAGGAGAAGAAGAAGCAAGTCTGGAGGAAGTTGCTCCAAATAATTCTCGTTTTTTTTGTTATTCTGCTCGAGTGGAACTTCGAGTTATTAATGCGTGGGTGGTTCCAGATTTTAAGTGTAGCGGTTTTAAACTTAAACCCTTAACTAAGTTTTTTTTTAAATAAAAGGGGGGTTTACTTGGGAACAACTCGATATGGTTGCAGGGTGAAACCGAAGTAGGGGTTTAGCAGTCTTTATTGTATTTTCAAGTAAAGGTCGTTTAAACTTTAGAAAAAAAGAGAAGGCGAAGGCGAATTATTTTCTTTGTATTACAATGTTGTTAATATCAGTTTAAAAAGTTATATAATAGAATTTTCCTAAAATAAATTAATTCTTAAGTTTATTTAAAACTTAATTAAAGTATTAAACTGCGTGTTAACAAAGATTAAGCAATAAATTAAGATACGTGGGTTATCTTTATGGTAATTACATAGTGAAGTAGATAGTGGATATTTACTGGATGTAATTAATTAAAAAAGATTACTTGATGGGGAGTAATTTAAGGATAATTACTTTGGGAAGGAAATTAAGTGATAATTACTCTGAGTAATTAAAAGATATATCAATATAATTAATCAAGGAGTTGGTTTATTTGATGGAGTAATTAAGGTAAGTTAATTTCTGAATTGTGATTGACCAAGGTTGATTAAGTTAAAGGTTAAATATTTAATGAGTCAAGGACAATTAACAAATGGAAGTAATTCGAGAATCATTAATTAATGTAATTATTGGCAATGATCAATCTTGATTATGAATGATTGAATGATGACACGTGCTTTGAATCGGCTGATACTTCTAATATGAATTGCTTTGTGACAGGATATGTTTGGATGAACATATATAATGTGGTTATTTATGATGAATTGCTGTGTAAAAGGGACATCCAGTATTTCAAATTTAAATCACTTGAATAATTTGGGTTAAGATGACATGAGATTCGAAGAGACCGGAGTCGGGTATTAGATAATACCCGAAACCACTTCGATTTTTATAAATTTTTATGTGAAATCAATAGATTGGAAAGAAATGATTTAAGTGAATTGGACAGTTAATCTAAGTTTTGGTACATAGAAATTGATGTGAGAAATAAGTGATGTCCATATCAAATTGGGAATTTGTAAATTGACACGAGTTACCCCGGGTTTTATATCAGTTTTATGCTTTTGTATTTCATGTTAGATGGGTTTACTCACGCTGGTTTCCAACCTGACCCGGGTGTTACTTTAATGTAATGCTCGGGTCAGACCGAGTATTACAGGTTTCCAGGTAAGGACGTTCTGGAGCTCAGGAGTACGGGATAGCAGGACGTATGGAGTGTTTCCGCTGTGACTATTATTTCTGATTATCTGAGACATATTTGATTTATATATGACCATTGTTGTGTATTGGAATATAACTCTGATGTAAATAAATGTAAATTGACAGATACAGTATTCTTTTGTATAACTGTTATTATTTGATATTATATTTTGATCCGCTGCGAATGTGAGAATCTGTGTTGTGATTTTTGTTTCTTTCTTCTATCTCTTTCTTCTTTACTAACTATCTGGAATTTTCGGGATCAAAAATACCGGGTTGTTACAATTTCCATTGCGAACATAAGCTAAAGATGACATTTTCTTCTCTATAAACAATTTCTATTCATTTCTTCAACTAATTTTTTCAAACGCCTAACTTCGGCTTGCATTTCAAGGGCGTATTGCACTCCTCGAGCACACAATGGAGGATCGATCCTCTTCATAAAATTATAGCACTCCACTTCGCCAGGATTCATCATGTGACCTTTGTACGAAGCACAACCGTAAAATCTTCGTAAAGCATTGGTTTCAGTTTTGGCTACGACAACCACGCATTCATCGCCACATCGGCAAACTGGATATGCACTGGATGACAACGTAGGACCTACAGGATTACCAGGACTTAGTACTTTACCTTCAATAGAAATTTGCTTGCCCGGTCTTTGGTTCGCTACAACTTCACGTAAGCGAGTGTTGAGAGATAATGTTCCCGAATGGAACTTTTGACGTATCGGCTCAAATTGCGTTTTCGGAACAAATTCAACCTTACTTAGATGCGTAATGTCCCTTCGAGTTTCAAAATCATCGTAACATTTCAATATCGTCTCGTCGTCTATCTCCCAATCATCCATGTTTAGTTCAACTGCGAGTACGTCAACATTGGTTAGAATACACAACAGCTTCGAATTAGGATTTTAGTTAGCGTAAACATATTATAAATCGATATACATTACCTTGTACCGAAGATTACACTTACTTGTTGAGAAGCTTTGATTGTATCTTGTGAAAATCGGACTTTTTGTTGGTTTTCTATGAAGAGGTAGGGTTTGCGAAGTTTCAGAAATTTGATGATGAGTTTAGTAAAGTTGATAGTGAAGAAGAAGGTAGGTTGCTGGTTGGATTTATAGCAGGTTTTCTGGCGATTTTTCAAAAATTGCCCAGAGCAAAAACAAATATGTTATTCTCTCTGGGCGATTTTTGAAAAATCGTCAACTGGTCTATATGTGTAAATACTTTTGTAACTGGGCTATTGATGTTATATCTTTTCAAAACTAGGCTAATATGGTAAAATTTCCTATAAATTAAGTTGGAAGTTATAAATTCTTACATTAACTTTTGCAGTTAACAATTTTTATTACATTCTTAGATGAGTTTGGTTATTTAAGGATTATGGAACTATGAAAATCAAATGAACTAGAATTTGGATTGTTTCTTCTTGAATTCATTTGTTTCAGTAGCTGGATTTAGAAAGACTGAAAAACAATAGAACTTATGGTTAGGGGAATCGATAATTGTATATACAAAGAGGGCTGTTAGAACACTTATTGATTTCATGACAACATGCACAGTTATTTTCACTAATAAATCTAAATATATATGAAGTTCCAAGTACGAATTTGTGGTGGGGTTTCAAGACAATTTCTGGCCTTTTTTGAATTGGGACAGAAAAACCAATATGAAATCATTAGCATTGATTTATTATTTACTTGCTACCGTGCTATTTTCTTTTGGACTGAAAGATATATAATGCAGTAGAGTGGGTCTTTCTGTTTTGCAATACTTAAAACTTTTAAGAAATACATGTAGTATTGAATTTTAAATCTATTAGTTAAAAGCATACTGTCAAAATATTTATTGCATAAACTACCTTTATATTTTGAACTCTATAAGAAAAACATATGCAAATATCATTGATAAAGATAACTGTGCCTACAGAGAAAGATTATGAAGAATGAAATATAGAGTATGGATTTTCCTTTTATTTTGTATTTGACATGAGTGCAGCATGAGCTTTCAGGTGGACAGGAAGAGTTAATGATCATTGTACATGAATTTTTTTTATTCTGGCTTATTCTTCGCTTTATCGAATTATTGATCCATTTTTGAGAGAAATAACTTATCTTTTCCCAATATTAATTTGTTTGAGTGATAATCTAAGGGTGCCCAACACTAATTTGCTGATAAAACGTGAACAAGATAATAAAAGTAGTCATAAACTATACTCTCTAATATCGAGTCTACCGAAAATTATACGTGTAATTAAGGATGATGGAAGCACAACCATTGGCATTGTAATTGCTTATCTATTCTGAAGAGCGAATACCAATTCCATGTACTTATGCTAAGTAGTGGGAAATGTGTACGCTCATGTGCAATTGGGGATGCAACCTGACTGCTCACCATTGTACTTCCATATGTGTTTAACCCAAAGTTTTTAGAAATCGAAACATAACTATTCAAAATAGATTAATAAAAGACTATGATTATAATTTTTTTCACATGTTAGTAGGATATGAAAAAGTGCTGGTAATTAAATTACCCTAGAAATAATTGCTATTATTGTGGCAAGCAGTATTCCATTGATTATACGAGTCTTCAATTTCTGAAACCTGTATTCTCAAAAGATGATGTATTATGTTTGGTTGCTTCTTATATGGTTGCTAATTTCTCTCCATTAATTATATAATTTTTTTTAAAAGATTTTCGCATGTTAATTTTCCATCAACCTACCATTTGATACTCAACTCTTTCACTAATACTTATACTCGACTTTTTCACTAATGCTGATAGAATCCAAAGCTTATCTTATTTGTATGCATTATTACAGTTTCATCACCTTTCTCAAATAATCTTAGGTGCACTGCTCCAAAAGTTGTTTCATAACAATAGAGTGGCTGCCAAATCTCACCTGCTTTGGGTTAATTTCCCAGATGAAGAGCTTGAAAGAAAGCACCTGTAAGGTGTGATGGTCGATTTTTAGTACCCAAGTAAAGAAACTTAAACTATGTTGTACTACTTTCTGAGGTGGTATTCCTGTTTTTGTCATGTCAGGTATTTTTGAAATTTAATAACAAAACTTAACTATTAAAGATTTTTACCCTGCCTATTCTTTCCTTTACTATACAGTGAAGGTAAACTTTGAATGTCCTTTGTGTAAAAGTGATATGCTCTTGAGATTGAATTCCGTTGTCCCCAATTAATTTCGTTGAAACAGGTAAACTTTTGGACATCGCAGTCTTTTATTCTTTATTAAATGCGCATCAGTTTAAAATGGGATGTTTATGTAATGTAATACTTTTTTACTTGCATCAAATGCCTTAAGATGTATATTTTAATTATTTATGAGTTATAGAACATTGATAATATTCACAACAGGTATTTTTGTTATAGTACTCATAAATAGCATGTGTCATGCCATTGACAGGTATTTGATGCTATAATATTTGATAAAAAGGTGGGGCTTTGCACGAAAGGTCCCTATTTCTGATGGTGTTACAAGAAAAGTCCCTGTAGAAATAAGTATGTAAATTTAGTCCCTATTTTTTCTAATCAGAAAACGCAAGTTAGCTTGCGCTTTTTAAAAGTTCAAAATTTTCAAAATCAGAAAGCGCAAACCAGCTTGCGTTTTCCGGATAAAGTTACCTTGCGCTTTTCAAAAATTTCAAAATTTTTAAAATTTTCAAAAAAATTTCAAAATTAAAAAGCGCAAGTTACCTTGCGCTTTTCAAAAATTTCAAAATTAGAAAGCGCAAACTAGCTTGCACTTTCCTGATAGAAAGTGCAAGTTAACTTGCGTTTTTCAAAATTTTCAAATTTTAGAAAATTTCGAAAAATATTTCAAAATTAGAAAAGTGCAAGTTATCTTGCATTTTCTGTCAGAAAAGTGAAAGACGCTTTGCGTTTTTTTTATTTTTTAAAAATAGAGACCAAATTTATAAATTCATTTCTGCAGGGACTTTTTGTATAACAACATCAAAAACAGGGACCTGTGACTCTTATCTTGATTTAGGAGTACACCTGGTATTTATGCCATTTAGTTATAGTAATCATAGTATCTATACCTGTTTAAAATGCCATTTATGAGTACCATGCCATAATTGTTTACGAGTACTCTTAGATATTATGCCATACCTTTTTAAAAGGGGATTTTTAATTCAAGGGCTTATTTGTGCAGGTTAATAAGTTTTAAGGACATTTTACAGAAAAAAGATAAAAGAAATTATCATTTTCAGTTATACAGAAATAATGATAAAAGGATTTATCATTTTTCTGTATAACTTAAAAAGATAAATGAATTTATCATTATGCTGTAAATTGTCCTTAAAACTAATTATTTAGAAGTGATTTTCTTAAAACTTATTACCCTGCAAATAGAAGCCCTTCAACGTAATTTTCACTTTTTAAAATGGCATAAACAGAAATAAGTATTTATGAGTACCTGTTTAAAATGAAACAAACAGGTATTTATGAGTACTCATAAATAGTACTATGCCATACCTATTTATGAGGGTTTATAAATACTATACTATACCTATTTATGAGTACTCATACCTGTTTAAAATACTATGCCATACCTGTTTATGAGTACTTATAAATACCGTTCCATACCTTACTACGCTATACCTATTTAAAATGGCATAAATGACTATTAAAATATTTTGAACACGTATCTATAGGTACTTATAGTATGTAAACAGGTTTTACATAACTCATATGATAAATGGCATAAATCGATACATGCCATTTAATAATATTTATTAGTTATAGAACCTGTATAAACAGGTATTTGATGCTATAGGAAAACTGAGTACTATGTTTTGGAGAAGAATAGAATGACAATAGTTTAACAGGTATTAAATCATAATTTATTATTCTTGAGGTTTTTTTTGGAAATGTTCTAAATTTTGATTTTATTGACGTAGTTGTTAGTTGTTATGGTATATCACATATGGTTTTACTTTATCTAGTTTATGGCATTTCTTTTAAGCACTTGATTTTGGAAAGAGCATAAGTACTACGTGTTATGGAATCTATGATTATGTTGTCCCTTTTTCAATCTTATATGCATAGTATATCTATAATTCATTTTTAACCACTAATTTGCTGATAAAATGTGAACAAGATATGATGAAATAACTTTTGTAGTGTGTAACAGATAAATAAAATAATTAGTCAGTTGGGAATAATGTGGACAGACCTTAGTGCTATGGAAGGTTCGGGTAAGGTTCATATTGTAAATTTGCACATTTTTTTAAAGTCACTATCACACAAGCATGCTATGTTATTATATGCTAATATAACATCCTCTACACTTCATGTGGACTTCAATTGATGGATCACATATCCTTCTCTCGACCTGCACTTTTGATTAAAAAGAGCATTTTCTCAATATCAATGAGCATATTTTAGTTTAGATTTTTTTATACAAAACAAGAACATCTTAACAGGACATGTTACACCTTTTTACGACTAAACCAATGTTACATATGCTTTGATCATTTAAAATATTCTCAATAGTGGCAATATTAAAATCTCTCCTACACAATATGATGGCTCTATACGTAACATGCTACAAGAGTACAAGTTCGGATACTTCAAGAACTAGCCTGCTAACTCATGTATGAGCCATTGATTTGATGTGAAAATAGCTATGCACATCTCTCTGTTTTGTAATTATGATCTTCACTGCAATTTTCCAAAGGCAGGAAACCACCATGATACAGGTTATTTGGACCCTTCCATTGCTTTGTATTCAAACATATTTCCATGTCTAAATGGTGCTTGAATATTACATTTTTCCATTGGTTATTCATATATGAGTGATAACTAAAAAGCATAAAATAAAACTGTACACACTGCGATAAGCAATGATGATCCAACCAATACATGGACATTTTTTATATTGGGTGAAGTCCATGAAAGCATGAGTTCCTTCCTGCGCTTAAACTTAAAGCACAAAACTATTATATATATATATACATATACATATATATATATATATAAAGTTATAAACAAATCCATTTATTTTAGCCTAAAGTCCAAACGCTAAACGGTCGATGAATGAAGGAAATATCCTATAATTTGGTAGTTAACTAAGGTTCCCTTTTTATGAGCTAATAGTGTTTTACGATGAAAGGGTAGAAGGAAAGACAGTAATTATTTCAGTAGTTAAAGGTGAATGTTATAGTTAAAGTTTGACTTTCCTACTTTTAAATGAATATTGTTGAAATATCTGTTTGATGTCCAAAACTAACGATTTTCAGATACATCAATGTTTCGCGACTTCTAGCTAATATTAATTATGTCTTTGTACTATATATTATTGTTTTTTAAAACACTTATATTTTATTTCCAAAAACTTACTTTATATTAAAGAATTTTTTATGTTTGCTGCAAAGGCTCTTAAAAGAAAATCCTTCCTAGGCTCTTAATGGAATATCCCTCGCATGCATGACTCAATCATTTGTGTATTTGCAACTAAACAAAGTACTAAATAAGATTTATATTTCCAATACATTAAATGGAAATAAACTTTCGTAGGCATTAAGCAAATGAAATATCTTTAGCAACAGCTTAGGTAGTAGGCAAACAAAACATCTTTAAGCAATACAGCAATGAAGACATCTTGACTGAAATCCATTGATATGTAGACCATCTTTTATCCATTTTGTAACGCTAACCTGTACTGTAATCCATTTATTTATTTTGTGTATACATGACGACTGATGAAACGTGGACTTAAGTTGGATTGTTACTTTTGGACTTAGCGAATACAAATCATGGGCAGGGTACTATAATAGGGTTCAATGTCATGTTACAATATTACGACCGAACCGATAGTTAAATTATTGTTCTTCAAAATAAAGCGTGTAGTTCTTTGAAAAATACTTTTTAATGCTTTCTTTGAAAAAATACTTCAGTAATTAATATAAGTTACGCCTTTTTTATTCATTCTCATTTTCTCGCTTCCAGAATGTGAATTATTAAATATCATTAACGTGTGCTGTTTTATTTTCTGCTCTTTTATTTTCTGTGACAGATAGAAGCAATCTTGGTGGAAATAAATTGTGTGTATTGCTATGAGATAGTTGAGAACTACTGTCGATGTATTCTTAATCTACTACCAAGCTTACAAAAGCTGAGGTGTTTATCTGAAACTATAACAAACATAGAGTTATCACAGTTATTTTTTTTGTTTAAGTTCATATCATTTTATTATTTAAAAATAAATATATCAATTTGTTAATGCATCTTACTTTTATAATCATTGACTGCATGGTTTTTCAAGTTGTAGTGCAACAAATAAAAAATTATTCTCAAAAAGACTGTAGATATGGAAGATATTCAATCAAAAGTGCAGTGTTAACAGTTTTGAGCAGTTAGTTGAATATGTTATATAGTTTTTTTTAAGTGTAAACGGATACTACTTACACACATTTCCTTACTATTCTATCAGAAAAAAATGTAATACTAATTCAAGCTCCTATAATGTATAAATTGTCTAGGACTGGCTCTTAAACCTTTATATTTTCCTTCTCCGTAAAGTCGCCAATGGTCGTACTGTCAATTTCTTGGATAAGAAATTTAGTAACACTATCTTTTCCAAGTATTTGCAATGAAATTATTTTTGCCACATTCTTAATCTCCTTTCATTCTTTGAAATATAGGAACTGATGGTCCAGTAGAGTGAGGTTAGTTAGTACATCGTCAAACGCTTTCCGTATTTCTTCACCAGCTATATTCAATCTTACTTGGACAGTATCATCTTCATGATCTGTTGAAGAAGTTTGATCTTAAGGTAATAAATATAGTATTAGTTGCTTTGCGCGCTGTCTATTTCAGAAGATTTTGTTGATTCATAAAAATAAAAATATTGGGTTTTCTTACAACTGATTAGTAAAATGGTTTGATAGTTTACATCGAATTAAACTTTAAACATCACAAGAATTAGAAGAGAAGCTTACATAGAGTGTGGTACGTAGATAAATGCAGTTTATAATTGTTTAGTGGTACATAGAATTATGTAGTGGATATAAAATCTATCGATGATATAGCTTCCAATATTGGTGAAGCGAGACATGAGTTTCTTGAAAAGTAGCATAAGAGAAGTTATTATCTGATGCAGAGTTATCTTTATTCTCATAATATTTTTATTCCACTTGCATATATGATGTGGTATGATGAAATAGGTTATGGGAGCCTATGGCTATAACAAAGACTAAATACTAATGGTTGACATTATACCCGATCCTTCTGTGCCTACAACAATGAAGGAGATGAAGGTTTGTGCATTTTCGTTTACATTCAAACATTGAAGAAGATATTGTTTGCGTATTGCAGTCCATTGTTTTACATATCAACCAACATGACATATCCCTGTGTACTCCTCCCTTCTAAGAAGTTCACTGTTATCATCTGATGCATTCTGTTTTATTTTGAATACGGGTAACCGGACGCTATTATCATCTAATGTATTCTTTTTGTTAAGGATGTGCTTCTTCATGTTTGGTTCACGATAATTTATTGGACTTCCTACAATTTTCAAGAAAAAATATAGATAAATTCTATGTACGATGTGTGTAGACACGCAAATATTTTTACAATATTAGTCTTAATTTTAACTATCATAATATTAAACAAAATTGATTAAGATCGAGGATTTTCTTGCTAAGCTAAAAATGTTTAGTAAAATAAGGCTTACACCTTGAATGACTTTTTTTTATTGACTATTGGTATTATTAGAATGTGAACATGGTGAAAATTAGATTATTATTAAAGGAGAAGATGCTATTGAACTGAATATTATTTGTTTATCCAGTTGAAGAGTTTGTAGCACTGGTTAATAATAGTATTAATGGGTGTTAAATAGAATGTTTTTTGTGATATTTTGATATAGATTTAGGTGAGGCACTGTTACTAGAAATCCATTCAAAATTAATTAAAATATAAGCACTGGTGCCACCTAAAAATAAACTTTTAAGTGACTGATAGACCAGGTGAATTTAATTCGATTTCTTTCCCTTTATAACCATGTTTTGCTATTTTTTAATAATGGCATTTGTGATTTTCTTATTTCAGCTAGCATATAGTTTGTTGATTTGGCATTATGAGAGAATTTATTGATGGTTATGTAAGGGATATCGGGATTTTCTAACAATAGTTTATTTTAGTTTTATTATATTAGAAAAACTTATTGACAAAACATATGAAGTAGGCAATACCTTTATATTTTTCTAATAATGTTTGTATACTGTAGTACTTTTAAGGAATAATTGTGATCTAGGAACATGTAGTATGGTTTATGTATAGCATTTTCATGTATATACTTTGTTTTCATATGATGGTAAAGATAAAAGAATTAAATCCTGAAATTAATTTTTTCTGCCTTGAACATGCTAAAGATTGTAAGATGAAAATAAGTGATAAGTTAAAATAGTAACCCATTTTTTCCTTAGAACCGCCATGATTATGTCACTATTTTGGTATCATCAAGGGAATGTATAAGTGGTGCGTATATAATTATTTAAAAGTGAATATTAGGCTCAGATCCCTAATAAGTTTCAAAATACACAAAAACCCCAGTAAAAAAAAGTATGTAAATTAGGTCTCTAGAATTAAGTTACTAAATAATTGCATATAGTTATGCAATTATTCACTGAATAATTGCAGACATTTATGCAATTATATCCAAAAGTTGCATAAATTCATGCAATTTTTTTGGTGAATAATTGCAGAAATTTCCGTAATTTTTCGATGAATAATTGTGGAAATGTCTGCAATTTTTTGATATAATTGCATAAATGGCTGCAATTATTCACTGAATAATTGCATAAGTGTATGTCATTATTCAGTAACTTAATTCTAGAGACCTAATTTACAAACTTTTTTTACTGAGGTTTTTGTGTATTTTGAAACTTATTAGGGACTTGTGTCAAACTGTCCTTATTTAAAAAGTTGAAGATTTGATACAAGGATCAAAGTTGATTAATTATGTGAGAACTGTATAGATGGTCTAAACTAATACATAGATTTGGCAACCTTTAATATTATTATATATAATATATTAAGCTAAATGGATAAGCTTGGATGGATTACGTGCACACATAAATTTTAATTTATTTTAGTTGAAAATATTCATATTTCCAAAGTATTTACTTATCATTTTGTTATTTTTTTGAAGCTGCGGGAAGCATGCATGTTTGGAGAAGTTTAATGCTACACATTACATATGTAGCTTTCGTAAATGATTTAATGTTTACCTAATGTAATAGAATGTGAATCTATAACTTCTAAATGTTGGATTTGTTTTAGTTGAAAATATTTACATAAGAAGCTTGGATGGATTACGTGCACGCATAAAATTTTAATTTATTTTAGTTGAAAATATTCATATTTTCAAAGTATTTACTTATCATTTTGTTATTTTTTTGAAGATGCAGGAAGCACGCAAATTTGGAGAAGTTTAATGTTGCACATTACATATGTGCTTTAGTAAATGATTTAATGTTTACCTAATGCAATAGAAGGTGAATCTATAACTTCTAAATGTTGGATTTAACAGAAACCATGTTACCATCTATATTATTGGCTTTTAGATTTTTGACTGTTGTAGAAATTTTTTAGACAGAAGTATATATACCTCATTGCTAAATTTAAGTTTCAATATTTTGATATGATTTTCCTATCCTATAGCCATAATTTTAATGGATGGACTAAATAAATTCTCAGACAAACTTGAGTTTCCTATCCTAAAATAGTGTTACTGAAAGGATTTAGTTGGAATCAACACTTCTATCTTTGTAATATTGCTTTAAAAGTAACAGTCGAAGATAAAGCCTTAAAAATATTATTAAGGTATTAACACTAAAGGCAAGCTTCTTTATTTGTCAAAGTTTGCTCTACCAAAAAATTATTATGTCCATTTGTTATCATACTACTATCATAAAGGTTGACAACTATATATTGATATGACAACTATAATAGATATATTTATTGATATTTAATTTAGTAAACCCGGTTCTTTGTCAATACTTATCATGTATATCGAGAGTATCATATACTAATTGTTCTGTGTATATGTTATAAAAACAATTAAAAACATGGTTAAGAAAACCAAATATATGTCACGTTTTGCCTGCTGCATTAAAATATCCGTGTGCGAAGCACATGTTCACACTAGTTTACTATATAAAGGGGTAATAAAGGGGAGTGCAAACGAATCTTTTGACAATTAATTACTTACTTTCTTCCATCCTCTTACTCTATTGAAAATTCCATTGAAAAATAAACTTCATTCTCTTCAAAATCACATAGAATCAATTCATACTTCATTGTATTAATTCAATACTAGTTTCTTACTATTTTGAAAACATCTTTCTCTATCTCAATTCAAAGATCAAAATGTTGTCCAAGAGACTGTAGGATCTATTGTGTCCAAAGGTCAAGAAATTGTCTTTGGAAAAACTATCAACTCTATTTATATTTGCTTTGGGTGTGCTTGTAGCCCATTCAAATCAAGTGGGTGTGCTTAGTAGTTGGAAAATATAGTGGATGTGCTTGTAGCCTGGTCAAATCAAGCGATTCTTCTCTAAGCTCGAAAATTTAGAAGGTGTGTCTTGTAGCCTCAAAATCGAAATTGTATTTGGGTTTGCCTTCTACTCGATTAAAGATTAGCATTTGAAAAGAAATCTGTACTAGAAATTGTATGGGATTGGATGTAGGAGAAATCCGAACAATATAAAATCCCTGGTGTCATCTCTTTAACTCTCTACTTTAATTTATTGTTTTTATTTTTATCTATGACTGCATTTATGATTGATTGTTGGTATATTTCTGTGTTGATGATCTGTGATTTAATTTAACCTTGATAGAAATCTAGAAAACAGTATTCACCCCTTCTCTGGTGTTTAATTAGCCTTAAGATCCATAATTTTGCAATCCATATTTGGTAACGGAGTAATAGGTTTACAAAAACTCGTAATTTTATTTTTGAAAAGTTTAAATGGCCAACAACACTGTTAGTACACTTGTTAACACTTTTGTCGAAGGACAGTTTACTGCTAGACCCCCACTTTTTAATGGCAGTAGTTATACTTATTGGTCATGTAGGATGAAGACTTATTTATAGTCTAATGGTTTAGATATTTGGAATATTACACAGAATGAGTACACAGAACCCCAGATTAACTTTGCACGATGGATGTTGACCAAAAGGCACTTACACAAAATAATTCTAAAGCCATGAATATTTTATTTTGCTCACTAGATAAAAATGAATTTAATAGTGTCTCTATTTGTAAGTCTGCATATGAAATTTAGAGAACACTGCAAGTTACACATGAGAGCACTAGTAAAGTTAAATAGACTAAAATTTTCATGTTAACTAATCAGTTTTAGTTATTTAAAATGAATTCAAATGAGTCTATTTCTGACATGTGTTGTAGATTGAAAAATATAATGCATTCTTTAGTAGCATTAGATAAAAACTTTTTTGAAGAGGACCAAGTTAGTAAAATCCTCAATTTACTCTCTTGAGAGTGTGATCAAAAGACACTAGCAATTGAAGAGGCTAATGACATTAGTACTCTAAAAATTGAAGAGTTAATAGGTAATTTAATATCCTATGAAGCACAACTGCATGGCAAAAGAGAAAGCAAGACAACAGAAAAGAAATCCATCACTTTTAATGTAATAACTGATGATTAGGATTCAAATGATGACAATGAGAAGAAATTGCTTTCATGACCAGAAATTTCAGAAAGTTCCTGAAGTACAAACAGATGAATAACTTCTGAAGACCTGAAAACAAGACTCCTGGAACTGGAACTACAATTAGATGTTTCAACCGCGATGAACAGAATCATCTGCAAAGAGGTTGTCCGCATCAGAATAAATCAAAGATCTCGCTAGTTGTTGATTCATCCAAAAAATGAAAGAGGGCTTCTAAAGTAACATTAGATGATTCATACTACTTCAAGTGATAATAAACCAGATACCGATGATGCAAACATGTGTTTCACGGTTATAGTAGATTAATCAGAACAGATCAAAAGAACATTGCAAAAAGTGGTACTTTTTACATTTAATTTTTATTTCATGTTTTTTAGGAATAAAATATAGATTAATAATAATATTGGATGCACACGAGTATATATATATAGAAATATTTTATATTGGTTTTAATTTTGGATTTTTCAGCCCATATGTCGACATACTCATACCAAATATGTCGACATACATGCTAGAATTTTGAAATTTCCTCTCTTTTGCATTAATTCCAAGGACTAAAATAGCATCATTCCAAAACTAAAATGCCAATTATCTATCTATTAATTCATCCTATCTCTATCCATTCATTCACTCACTTTATTTCAAAATTCAAATATCTCTTCGTTCTCTTATCTCTTCAAAAACTCAAAATAACCTCCCCAAGTAAAACTCCTAAAACCATAAGGCCCTCAAAGAGAACAAAAGGATTTCTTTTCAATGAAAAAGAAGCATTGGTACTTACTTGGAGTATGCTATTTCTGGAAATGTTTTTCCCATAAGATTTTCAAAGTTTGATGATTTTCCCTCTTATGATCTTCAAGATCTTTGCTTTCAAAATGAAACTATTAGTTTATTCAACTCTTCTCAAAATGATTTTGCATGTTATCTGGATTTGGTTAAAATGTTTTATACAAACTTGAATGGAAATAAATTTCAAGGAGAAGAGGGACAAATTTGAAGTACTGTAAATGACACTCAAATTGTTTTAAATTGTGAACTTTTGGATCACATACTTGGTTGCAAATCTAGTGGAATTGATCTCTCCACTTTTAAAATTAATCAACAAAATCGTGAAGTTTTTCATGAAATTTTTGAAAGTGATGAAGAATTTGATTTTGAACATAAAAAACTTAGACCAAAATCGAGACTTATGAGTCCCATTTTACAAGTTAATTACAATAACCCTACTCAAAAAGTTTTTAAAGCCCTTTTTGCCATTTATGAAAACTGCGACATCAATTTGGCACAAATCATCTTGAATGACTTTGTTCAAAAGAATATTTCTAGACATGAGAACACACTCTATCATAGTGTGTATCTTACTAGAATTTTCATATATTTTGGTGTTGATTTAAGAGGAGAATCAACTCTATCTTGAAAAGTTTTCGGAAAGGCCGACATTCTCTTATGCATATTCCTCCCTATTTCGAGCCATATGAAACTCTTATTAAAAAATAAGAAAGATTAGCATGGGAAGAGAAGCGAAAAATACAAGAAGAAGAAGAGGAAGAAGGCGACGAAATGGATGTAAAAGAAGGAAATCAAGAAGAAGAGGAGGAGGAAATGGATACTTCTTTAGAAAGCTTCGACAAACCATCTACTCTTCCAACAAAGAGATTCTAAAGAACAAGAAAAGCTTTTTAAAAACCAAAAGAAGCTTGAACGTTCCTTTAGTAAAAAGTTCACTTCCCTCTCCAACAAAGTGGACAAATGCTTTAGGAAAATTATTCATAAGCTTGGTGAAAATTTGTCATCATCTACATCTTTCTAAGTTTATCTAGTCTTTATTTTGATGTATTGTTCTAGTTTAATTCATATAATTTTTATGTATTTCACCTTTATGATATGTATCATCTATTCATATAAATGGAAATTTATTCTTGCTGCTACGTATATTGTTCTTATAGTCTCTGGAAGTCATTAAAATAAAATGGAAATAAATATAAAAAACTATAAACAAAAATTTAAAAATTGCATTGTCAGGTATATATAGTATATGTCGGCATATCCTAGCCATTTGGCAAAAACTTAAATTTTAAAACTAAATAACTAGCATCTTTTTAAACATTCCAAACAAATTTTCACTCCTATTTAAGCCTATTTCTTCCAGAAAATTACATTATTCATTTCATCCTTTTATCCCCTTCATTTTTCAAACTTCCTTCTAAAACATGTCTTCTTCGCATCAAAAATTGTATGAAAACCTTAAAGAAATACTTTATCCTTTAAGAATATTCTCTCCTTTATCTTAAGAAATCGAAGGCATTTAGAATTAAGTCAAATATAAATGATTAAAGAATAAAAAAAGCATTTTGATGCCCTTCGATGGTTGATTTCTTCCTTAATGAAAGATAATCAAATCAACAACCTAAAATGCTCTAAGAACAAGGATAATAAAGATTGAGATGCCATCAAAGCAAATCTAATCTTTGGATTTGACGGTTGGATTGAAGTTCCAAGGAATATCTAATTATTCGGTTTGTTTTTAAATAATAAATATATATAACTCATTATTAATTTATGTAAACTAATATTCTTAGCTTTGGATTTATTTGTTTGATATTTGGATTTGTTTATTTTTGATTTGATAGTACGTATGAATTAATAGTGTGATTTGAACAAATGGATTTGAATTAATTAATATAGTTTGTGTTATAATTATTATATCATATATCTAGTTTTAATCATCAACATATAATCATCATATATCACAATCGTATCATATTGCATCATTATATATGCTTTAATTATTTAGTACCAAACATTATTGATTTTGACTTCATTTTTCTATAAAAGTATTTCATTTAAGGGGAGTTTTATTTTCACCCATTTTTGTTGATGACAAAGGGGGAGAAAAATATAAAATATACACATGCAAATATTCAGGGGGAATTATATTATATTATATACAGGAATATATAATGTTTGTCATCATCAAAAGGGAGAGATTGTTAATATTTCAGTTATTCATTTTGATGATAACAACCTTGATAACAACCTTATACAATCATAAAGTATAGATACTAATGTTTTACTAAGTTATATAGTATGTAGTGCAGAATATTACACAGGTTTGAATCAAAGACTGTACAATATAAAGACTCAAGAGATAGACATGAAGACTCATGAGTTCAAAGACTAAGATACGAAGATTATAATTTAGCGTATAGAGTCATAGCATATATTCTTAAATTCCTTGATAGCAATCTTTGATCTCTATCTCCAATTTTCTAATCTTTTATATTTTCACCAAAATAAATTTTGAAATATTTTATAAAGTTTTTCAAAGTCCAAAATGTTTATAAACTATGTTCAAATTACTTTACAAAGTATCAAATTATTTTACAAAGTATAGGGTTATCAAAACTTTTTAAAACAAATAAGTTTTCAAAGTACACTAGCATATGTCGACGTATAGGAATTGGGTATGTCGATATACATGCCGCCAATTGGTTTTTCAAATTTTGAAATAAATTGTTTATTCGTTGCAACTCTTCATGAATGGACACATCTATTCATTTACCATATAAAAGGAGCGCAAACAAATTTTTTAACAATTAATTACTTACTTTCCTCCTCTTACTCTCTTGAAAATTTCATTAAAAAATACACTCTATTCTCTTCAAAACATATAGAATCAATTCAAATTTCATTGTATTGATTCAATACTACTTTCTTACTATTTTGGAAACATATCTCTCAAGTCAGAGATCAAAGTGTTGTCCAAGAGATTATAGGATCCATTAAATCCAAAGTTCAAGAAATTATCTTTGGAAAAACTATCACTCTATTTGTATTTTCTTTGGGTGTGCTTGTTGCCCATTCAAATCAAGTGGGTGTGCTTAGTAGCCTAGAAATCTAAAGGATGTGGTTGTAGCCTGATCAAATCAAGTGAGTCTACCCTGAGCTTGGAAATTTAGGAGGGTGCATCTCGTAGCCTCAAAATCAAGATTGTATTTCGGTTTGCCTTCTGCCCGATTAAAGATTGGCATTTGAAAAGAAATCTATACAAGAAATTGTATGGGACTGGATGTAGGAGAAATTTGAACCAGTATAAAATCTCTGGTGTCATCTCTCTAACTCTCTACTTTACTTTATTATTTTTATCTGTGATTGCATCTGTGATTGATTGTTGGTATATTTCAGTGTTGATGGTCTGTGATTTAATATTAATTTTGAGAGAAATTTAAAAAGATTTACATAAGTTAGAAAATAATATTCACCCCCTCTAGTGTTTAATTAGCCTTAAGATCCATAATTTCGCAACCTACATTATTGTACAGAGCCTGATGGGACAATACATGTCGATAACCATTGGATGTTATACATTTGCTACACATGGGATATAAACATTCATCCAAGTAAATATAAGAATTTAAAATTACCTTACCATGTGTCAAAAAGGAAATTTTATATAATATGGCAACTTTAGAATATGAATGGCGATTTCATATTTCTGCCTAAGTGACTCCACTCTCCCCCAAAATTTCTTGGCTACCTCAAATCGCCCGCAGATAGTTAGACCTCAGCCTAAGGGACTCCTTTTTCCAACATTTTTCTCTACGTCCTTAAATCATCTGATTTCCATTTACTAACTCTAGGGTTTTTAGCATCACTCTGTGTGTGCATTCCCTGGTTCAAGGCCATATTCCAAGATTGTGTTTGCCAGAGCTCCTTCTCTTTAGGATATTTCTATTTTCCCTCCTCTACCAGTGGCCTCTTTTGGGTCAACTCCTAGAACGGGGTTGCGGTCTCCATGGGTTCACTACAAAAATATGGAGTTTTGATAGCACCAATACATAGTGTATCTGTATCTCCTCGTTCCACCCCCAAGCAATGCTGGGTTTCCAACGCTATGAAGTAAGTAAATACGGTGTACTCAACGCTATTCGATCAAAAAAGGCGGGGAAACAAATTATTTTGTGCAGGAATAAAAAATGGGCCTGTTCACTTCGCTGCCTAGTTCAAAAAACACCATCTTCTTTCCCTTATCACCTCTAGAAAACAATAACTAAATCGATCCCCAAATTGGTTGTCAACAATCGATTGAATCGCGAAACCCTAACCTTTGTCATCAACAGTCGATCAACTTTTGAATCGTGAAACCGAAACCTCTGTCATCAACATTCGATCCCAATTCCTAAACAAAACCACCATTTCAACTGCCTAAAACTCTAAATCAGCGCCTCTCCAATTCGGGGATGGAAAAATAATTCGGGAATAAGTAATGGAAAAATGATCAGTTTCGGATATGATAATGATTTTCATAGCTGGTATCTGATTGGGAAACTGTTAGGTCAAGGGTAGCTTGGGCTTACTTTTATTGCCATTGATAAGGATACTGGAGATCGAGCAGCTGTTAAAAGGATCAACAAAGCCAGGTATTCCTTTTGTTTTATCAAACAATCTATTTAATTATTTATATGGTTTGTGTATAGATTAGAACTAAAATGTAAAATTTTCTGCTTTAAATTGCTGGCTTGGAATACATAAGCATCTGCTCAGTTAAGCCTTGATGGCGCCAACATTCAGGTTTAAGCATTGGTGGGTGTCAATGAGATGCTTTTCGTTGGAGTTCAGGTATTATTTAGTGACGCAGCGGATAATTCAAAACAATGTAGATCGGGGAAAGTAGCAGTCGATGGATTGATGAATGCTGAATTGCCCGAATTCGTTGATCCGAAGATACCGAACTCTAGCTATCTCGAACTCGTTGATCGCGCACGATACCGGGTTCAAAGATCTTCAATTCTTCAAGCGTTGATCAAGCGCACTTGATTCCGCGAATCGGCTTCTACAATCGTTGAATCGAGCGCACTCGATTATCCGAAAGAGGAGATAGGAGATTACACTCAACTACCAATTTGAATGAAAGCACAAAGCAATCAAAAGAGAATTTTATTCAATATTCAACAACCTTTACAAATGACTTCACTTGCCTATTTATAGGCTACAACATACCAACACAGAAAAAGTACAAGTCATAAGTCGGCAGCCGACTTATCACATCTCCGACCTAACATAAGTCGCATACTATTTACAACACAGTTCAGAAAACTTAAAAATATTACAAGTCCTTAGGTCGGTTCCGACTTAACAACAGACGACCTATGAACCCAGACGACCTTCGACTTATAACAGTTTACAACACAGCGACACAACTTAAGTCGGCAGCGACTTAGTACAAAACAGACGACTCACCTTAAGTCGTTTACGACTTATCAACTTACAACACAACACGACTTATGACTTACAGAACATACGACTCAAGACATATGTACAGACGACTTAACAAACAACGGCAGAGCTTAACTCGGCAGCAGAAATCAACGGCAACAAGTCTTCGGCGACTAAGTTGTAACTCGGTTCCGACTTATCGTTGGACTCGTTAAGTCGGTTCCGACCTATTACTTCAACTGTTTGCTTTGTTTTCTTTCTGAGTAACTCGGTAACCCGTACCTCTGTACAAGTTAGGTCGTCCACTCTTCTAAGTCGGTCACGACTTATGTCTTTACTCCTGTTAAGTCGGTAACGACTTAAGTCTCCCATCTGGTTAACTCGATCACGACTTATAACTTTGGTCCTGTTATCTCGCAAGCATCCACTAAGTTGTTGCCGAGTCATACTAAGTCGGTGGTACGACTCATAACCTTTGTTAGGTCGGTTGCGACCTAAAATTTCAATATTCCGCCATTTCTCACCAAATCTTAACTCGTTAGCTTCATTCTTAGGTCGGTCTCGACCTACCATCATGTTGGGTCGTACACGACCTACGACTTCTTCTCTCTGGCCTGCATCATCCTCCCCTGGTTGAAAGAAATTCATCCTCGAATTTGCACTCTCTTCTTCCACAACAAATCCATCCCCATGATACGGTACGAGATGTTTGACATTGAATACGTCCGACGTGTACACATCATTTGGCAGTTTCAATTTATAAGCATTTTCATTGATCTTCTTTAAAATTTCAACTGGACCAATCTTTCGTGCTTTCAATTTATTGTACGTTCCCACCGGAAAACGATCTTTCGTCAACACTGCATAAACCAAATCACCTTCATGAAATTCAACATTCCTTCGTTTCAGATCTGCAGAACGCTTATACTTCTCATTTGCTTTCTCTAATCGTTCTTGAACGATTTTATGACACTCCGTCAGCCCTTCAACAAAATCAGCAGCTTTCTTAATTGTCCCCTTCGAGTGTGGTATTACTGTTAAATCCAACGGTCCTTTCGGTAAGCTCGAATAGACAATCTAGAATGGACTGAACCCAGTACTTCGATTCACAGCATGATTATGGGCAAACTCTGCCTGGCATAACTTCACATCCCAGCTCTTCAGATTATCTTGAACAAGACACCTCAACAAGTTTCCCAATGATCTGTTTACCACCTCAGTCTGTCCATCAGTTTGTGGGTGATAAGCACTACTAAATTTCAGCTTCGTTCCCACCATTTTCCACAAACTTAGCCAAAAATGACTCAAAAAACGAGTATCCCTGTCCGACACAATCGATTCTGGTAATCCATGAAGTCGATAGATCTCTCTGAAAAACAACTGAGCAACATGAACAGCATCTGCCGTTTTCTTACAAGCAATAAAATGTGCCATCTTCGAAAATCTGTCCACCACTACATATATGGAATCGTTACCACGCTGTGTCCTCGGTAATCCCAACACGAAGTCCATACTCACATCAACCCATGGTTTACTTGGTACAGGTAATGGCATATATAAACCAGCATTAGTCGCAGTTCCTTTCGAAACCTGACAAATATGACAACGCTCCACAAACCTCTCCACTTCTTTCCTCATCGATGGCCAAAAGTAGGATTGTGAAATTAATTGTAAGGTACGGTCTCTTCCAACATGCCCTTCTTCGTGTAACTCCTTGATAATCTTCATTCTCAGACTACCCTCCGGTATGCATAATCGACTTCCTTTAAAAAGAAAACCATCTACCATCACAAACTCATCCGTCTTTCCCTCCTTAACTTTATCAACAAACTTCATGAAGTAAGGATCTTCAACAAATAATTCCGGCAACATTTCAAACCCCGTCACTTCAACTTTCAGCGTAGTCAACAAATGACTCCTCCTACTCAAAGCATCAGCCACTCGATTTGTCACCCCTGACTTGTGTTTCACAACAAAAGTAAACTGTTGCAGATATGCAATCCACGATGCATGTCTCGCTGAAATCTTGTCTTGCCCTTGTAAATGCTTCAACGCTTCATGATCAGTATACAGAACAAACTCCTTCTGAAATAGATAGTGTCTCCAGTGTTTAATAGATTGTACAACAGCATAGAATTCCACATCGTATGTACTGTATCTTATCTTCGCTCCTGACAACTTTTCACTGAAATATGCAATTGGACGTCCCTTCTGACTCAACACCCCTCCAATTCCAACCTTGGATGCATCAGTATGTAGTTCAAACACTAACTGAAAATCTGGTAATACTAGAATTGGTGTAGTCGTCAGCAATTCCTTGATCTTCCCAAAAGCAATCCCTGCTTCCTCTGACCATGAAAACTGTTTGTCTTTCATACAATCTGTAACCGGTGCCATCACACTACTAAAGTGTGGAATAAACCTTCGATAAAATGAAGCCAACCCGTGAAAACTACGAACTTCCGTTATCGTCTTGGGCTGCGGCCAATTTCTGATCGCCTCAACTTTACTTTGGTCAACCTGTATTCCTTTCTCTGAAACAACATACCCCAGAAATAAAACGCTGTGCGTCATGAACACGCATTTCTTCGTTGCAGCATAGAATTGTTCTTGTCGCAATACCATCAGCACTTCTCTAAGATGCTTCAAATGTTCCTCTGGACTCCCACTGTAAATAAGAATATCATCGAAATACACTACCACGAATTTCCCAATGAACGGTCGAAAAATCTGATTCATCACCCTCATGAAAGTACTTGGTGCATTCGATAGACCAAACGGCATTACCAGCCATTCATACAATCCTTCCCTCGTCTTGAATGCTGTCTTCCATTCATCCCCTGGTCTAATGCGAATCTGATGATAACCGCTCTTCAAATCAATCTTAGAAAAGATGGTAGCTCCGCTTATTTGATCTAACAAGTCATCCAACCTCGGCATTGGAAATCTATATCTCACGGTAATCTTATTCAATGCTCGACTGTCAGTGCACATCCTCCACGTCCCATCCTTTTTGGGTACCAATAAAGCTGGTACAGCACAAGGACTCAGACTCTCCTGCACTTGCCCCTGCTCAAGCAATTCCTCTACCTGTCTCCGTAATTCTTCATGTTCCTTCGGACTCATTCGATAATGTGGTCGGTGTGGCAATACAGCACCTGGAACAAGATCTATCTGATGTTGTATGTCCCTCAACGGTGGCAACTCCGTTGGTAACTCTTCTGGAAATACATCGTCAAATTCTTTCAAAACTGGTTTAACTTCTTCAGGAATTTCTACTTCTTCACTGCTCTCACGCCCAATCAACAAGAATACTTCTGGTTCTTCCTCAACCTCTTTAACAAACTCTTTTAAAGTCAATAAAGTTTTCAGCTCTTCAATTTCTTCTGACTTACTTTCTTCTTGTGATCTCTTCTTCGGAACTAAGATAATCTTCGTGCCTTTAAACATAAAACTGTAACTATTGGTCCGACCGTCATGTAGTACTGCTCGATCATATTGCCATGGTCTTCCCAATAATAAGTGGCATACATCCATCTCTACTACATCACACCATATTTCATCTTTGTATTTCTTCCCAATAGAGAATGGTACACGAACTCGTCTATCCACTTTCACTTCTCCTCCTTTTCTCAACCATGCTAACTTGTATGGATTCGGATGTTTCTCTGTTTTCAATTTCAACTTTGTCACAGCTTCGGTTGAAATAATATTATCACAGCTTCCTGCGTCGATCACAAACTTACACACCTTCCCCAGAATAGTACATGTTGACTGAAAGATATTACTCCTCAACCAACTAGCTTCTTCCTGCTTCGGTGTTAAACACGATCTCCTCAGCATTAGGTTACAACCTTCGTCTCCTGACGCAATATCCTGCTCATCCTCCTCAGCTGGATTAGAACAATCTCCATCAACATCCTCATCGCCAGCTTCTGCAATCATGGTTCTCTTCTTTGGCTTTGGACACTCACTGCTTTTATGACCCAATTCCTGACAATTGTAACATTTGAAACCATTGTTAACCCTTGTCTTCTCAACCTCCTTCACAACTGGTTTTGCAATAGCTTTTGAAACATTCGAACTCCCACTAACTCCCTTCATCGGATTGTTGGAATTTGTAAACACACCTCCTCCTCGTCTCCCTTGTTTTTCCCAAGCCAACGCTTTCTGATGTGCTTCTGCTACAGATCTTGGATCGAACATATTAACCATATCCTGAATCTGCATTCTCAGTCCTCCAATGAACCTAGATGTCAGCTGCTCTTCTGTTTCCATAATATCATTTCTTGCAATAAGTTGATAGAATTCATCAGCATAGTCATTAACTGTCTTTGTGCCCTGCCTCAAGTTTTGCAAACGTTGATACATCAAAGATTGATAATTGTAAGGTAAGAACGTTGCTTTCATCAACTTCTTCATCTTCTCCCAAGATTCAACTTTTGATTTTCCCATTCGTTCGCGTGTAAGCTTGGTTTGCTGCCACCATGCCAAAGCTCTACCCCTCAGCCTCGTAGCAACCAACTTCACTCTACGATGTTCTGGAACTTCTTTGAAATCAAAAATTTCCTCAACATTAGCCATCCAATCTAGAAACTCTTCTGCTTGCATACCACCCTTGAATTCAGGAATTTCTGTCTTCATCCCCGACTCCCATTTGTGATCATACTCAGAATAGTTTCTTCCTTGACCCCTTCCTTGAATACTACCACCATCACACTCTTCTTCAAAATCAGATGCATAACGATGTCGATTCTGACCACCAACATCTCTACTACCATTGCGCCTTCCACCATCATCCCTTCTATCTACATTCCTCCGCTCTCGATCATTCACGTTTCTCCCTCGCCCTTGATCATTTTCAACACTTCTGTCTCGATTGGAATGTGGCGAGACTCTACTACCCCCATGGTTAGATTCTGGTGAAACCCTTCTCCGATTTTGATTCATCTCTGTCATAAGCCTCTCTAACCGGCCAATTCCTTCGTTAAGCTTTTCACTAAAATTCTCATTGATTCTTTGCTCCATCTCATCAGCCTCTTCTCTTCGATATAAAGCTTCTACGTTTTGGTGGCGATTAGCTCTTCTTGGCGGCATGATTGAATACTTCACAAATTCCAAAACACTTCAAATTCAAACACTTTCCGGATTTTGATCCAAAATGAAACGGATCGAAAACTTCCACTTTGTAGCAAATCACGATGAACACGATGGACAAAGTTTCGGCCTCCAATGCAAATCCGATCAAACAATCTTCGATCAATGATGAATACTTCACTCTTGAGCACGGCTTAACACTCCAAGCTCGGCTTCTCTTCAAACTTCAAATTGAATAGGCTCCAAGTCTCGATCTAGCTATGATTGGCTAGAACAAGCTCTGATACCAAACTGACGCAGCGGATAATTCAAAACAATGTAGATCGGGGAAAGTAGCAGTCGATGGATTGATGAATGCTGAATTGCCCGAATTCGTTGATCCGAAGATACCGAACTCTAGCTATCTCGAACTCGTTGATCGCGCACGATACCGGGTTCAAAGATCTTCAATTCTTCAAGCGTTGATCAAGCGCACTTGATTCCGCGAATCGGCTTCTACAATCGTTGAATCGAGCGCACTCGATTATCCGAAAGAGGAGATAGGAGATTACACTCAACTACCAATTTGAATGAAAGCACAAAGCAATCAAAAGAGAATTTTATTCAATATTCAACAACCTTTACAAATGACTTCACTTGCCTATTTATAGGCTACAACATACCAACACAGAAAAAGTACAAGTCATAAGTCGGCAGCCGACTTATCACATCTCCGACCTAACATAAGTCGCATACTATTTACAACACAGTTCAGAAAACTTAAAAATATTACAAGTCCTTAGGTCGGTTCCGACTTAACAACAGACGACCTATGAACCCAGACGACCTTCGACTTATAACAGTTTACAACACAGCGACACAACTTAAGTCGGCAGCGACTTAGTACAAAACAGACGACTCACCTTAAGTCGTTTACGACTTATCAACTTACAACACAACACGACTTATGACTTACAGAACATACGACTCAAGACATATGTACAGACGACTTAACAAACAACGGCAGAGCTTAACTCGGCAGCAGAAATCAACGGCAACAAGTCTTCGGCGACTAAGTCGTAACTCGGTTCCGACTTATCGTTGGACTCGTTAAGTCGGTTCCGACCTATTACTTCAACTGTTTGCTTTGTTTTCTTTCTGAGTAACTCGGTAACCCGTACCTCTGTACAAGTTAGGTCGTCCACTCTTCTAAGTCGGTCACGACTTATGTCTTTACTCCTGTTAAGTCGGTAACGACTTAAGTCTCCCATCTGGTTAACTCGGTCACGACTTATAACTTTGGTCCTGTTATCTCGCAAGCATCCACTAAGTTGTTGCCGAGTCATACTAAGTCGGTGGTACGACTCATAACCTTTGTTAGGTCGGTTGCGACCTAAAATTTCAATATTCCGCCATTTCTCACCAAATCTTAACTCGTTAGCTTCATTCTTAGGTCGGTCTCGACCTACCATCATGTTGGGTCGTACACGACCTACGACTTCTTCTCTCTGGCCTGCATCATTTAGTGTACAAATTATAATGTTTATGATATACAATAGCTTCAGCTTGTTAATGTAAATGGACTTTTTTTTATTTGTCAATTTAATTACAGGATGGTCAAATTTTAGCTTGGAAGTATAATATGGCAGGGAACTGCTTTGAACCAGCAGCTTCTTTTACAGGCCATAGACTTGCTGTTGTTTCTATAGTCGTGGGAGGATCAAGATTATATTCTGGTTTTATGGATCACATTATAAGGGTAAGATTTCTTCTTTGGTTATTTTTGTATCACATGGATTCTTTTTGTGTGAATTTTGACTATTTCCACCTTGCTATACCCACTTAGTTATGTGTCAACTCATTTAGGAATCTTCGTAGAAGTTTGGGTGTTGACATGTCATTATTCATTTTTTTATTAACTGGTCTTTAATGCAACATAGACATACCACACTAGTCAAATATAAACATCTATCTAGTTACCAAATTAATTGTTATTTATTAACGATTATTTCAGTTCTGTGAAGTCACATATTTGTCTTGCGAATGTTTACTAAATCTATTATATTAACGTAAAGTATAGCCATCTCTATTTACCTACTAATGTTACTCGCCTTTGTTGTATTTTATGTTAGCCTAATCATACAATCCTATCAGGCTATCAGCAAACTGTTGTATTTTTTGGAATTCAAAATTCTGTTGAATGTCAAATATCATATGACTGGTTATTGTTTTAATTAAAGACCAGTGCGTATAAGCATGCACTACGCATAACTACATAAGTAATTGAAATACGAACATTGTTTGTTGGCATTCGTATCAGATTTATGCTTTGTGACCTATCAAGGTGAATATATTTCACTGTATAGAATTTTTTTATATCCATGAACTTTCCATAATCTAAAAACCTTACAATTTTTCTGTTGTTCTTCAGTGAAAAAAGAATGCGTCGGTTGAAGAGTAACAAGTGAAAATAGTTTTTCAGTGTATCATCTTTTCGAAATTAAACTATTTTAAAATGTGCACATATAAACTTAGTGAAAAGATCGTATTACTCAGCGAGCAAGAAACCATTGTTTTCTTTATACTGCGAAGAAAAATTTGTAATATTATTTGATTTTTACATCTTCTTCTATGAACTTTGCCAAATATCTTGCTTTTGCTCTTTCGAATGGATCTTTAGGTGAAAGAGGGCAACTGTCCCATTTGTCATCAGTGTATTACCACCATAAATGAGCACATGAATCTTTTTATATATTAGATTTGACTCAAGTAGTAGAGTACTTTTGTTGTATATTTCCTCCTCGATGTATCATAAGAAATTCCATTTAACTTCAAGGCAAGCTTGACTCTATGACTAAAAGGACTTCCCCGTCTTCCTAACAGCTTTACTTCTTCTGACATTTTCTCTTAAAAATATACATGTATGCGCTGAAAAGCCTTGTTTATAGATATATAATTGACATAACGAGTGGTTAATTAGTTTGTGTTATAAAATAGTGGTTTATTAGTTCGTGAGAAGCCTTGCCTTCCTGAAACTTATGATGCTTTTCATTTGGGTGTTCCAGATGTTCCCAGTTTTATTTCTTTTAGAGAGTTCCAACTTCATTTTTTTCTTTTGTTTTTCTTTTTATATAATATAATTTTCTATTTCCATGTCTTGGTTCATGTCCTTCAATCAACAACATATTCAGTTTTGCAATTGTTTGGTCTTTCGTTGCTTTTGATTATATTGCAAAAAATTAGATTTCATGTTTATACGTTGTGCAATTTGAAAATGATTAATATTAAAAATCAGTATATAACTTTTAAATAACATATTAAGGCACATAGTGAAATGAAACATGGTGATCAATTAAAAACGCAAGCACCTTTCTTGAACAGTCATACTTGCCATCAGTCACTTGATTCATTTTGTTAATTCATATTACTTTACACATGTGTTTGAAAAATACATATTTGGTAGGCACAATAAATTGTTGCATGCTTATTTTATCGACTTATTAATGCTAACAAATAATTTGACTTACATTTGTTGTGTAATGATTTGAATACATTCTTAGTTCAGCTTTTGAGTATATACGTTATGACTGATGAAGACGAAATACGTACCGGGCGTATGAAAACTATACAAGAATATGGGGTAACTGAAAACTTCCCTAATATAATTTTGTCGGTATTTATGTTGTTCCCATCTCTCTTTGTTATTGAAAGCGTTTAACAGGTGCCTATAACTCAAAACTTCCCGAATTATAATTATAACTTTTTTTTCACTTAAAATTTCAAAGAATTTAAAGGCCATGGTTCTTATAACTCCATCCTAAAAATCAAAAAAGCAATCGTTTGATCAGTGTAGAATCAAAAAATGCTGTTATGTTACTGAAGTTGATGCATTGGCACATGCTGCTGAAATGTTTGATACTTGAAGATTAAAATAAATAAAAATCATAGCTTTTGATAATATAAAGCATTGAATTTATGTGAGGACAGTGGAATACATTGGTACACATAGCTAGCATTGCTCCCAAACAGAGGACAGGTGCTCCTATCCATCAGGAGCTTCCTACATATATTGCTTAGAGCCTATAACTATTGGTCTCAACACCAAGGTAAACATCCACTGCCATCTCTATGTCTAGAATGAAGATAATCAACATAAATGGTATAATAAAATAAAAAATTGCAAAAGCTGAATGTGTGTTGTACTTACTGAAGCTAAACATGTGACAGTGCTAACAGATTTGGCCCTAACTACGATGGTGTCTCACTTAATCATATTTTATGCACCATTTCTTTTTACAAAGAATAGATGTGTAATGTTGTTATTTTATACTATTTACAGAAACATCATGTGATAAATATTTCTAACCTTTGGGCGATGAATTTGTGGTAGAGCACTATAGGTTAAAAAATATGTTTGAAAACTATGTGCGTATTTCATTTTATATATTCTTCACTTCTTTTAACTGTTTAGCAACTGAATTGGCTTTGTTGAATACTTGTCCTCCATGGTGAATATTTTATTAGATGAGTTGGTTCAGGACAAAAAGCAATTTATGAACATATAGAGAAAGCACAGTTTGCTTAATTCAAGAGAGAATCCAACAAACATATTTATAATATAAATATATATATAGGTTTTGAAAGGCATAACTATATATTCTAGGAGAGTCTGTAAAATTCTAATAAGATTCGTTTACCGATATTTGGTGACAAGTATTGTCTTTGACCGCTAATGTGTTTGCTATTTGAGAGTTCAATATTCTTATTTATTGTGTTTTTCTTTCAAATTCTAGATTTTCTCAGCGATGACTTAATAATGACTTGATAATGGTATTGGAATTAAGAAAAAGAAAGAAAGAAAAGTTGCCAGTTTGTTGGGCAGTACATTGCCGGGCTAGATGTGTGATCAACCAGTATACCATATAATTCAAAGTAATATATGATTATTATTTTTATAGGTTGAACTTTCTATTCAATTAGAGAACAAGGAAACAAAAAAGGCAGAGAAGTGTACACATTATTGACTAAGTAAGTGTTCTTCTTTATAACTTGTTGATTATGATATGTGAATGCAAGCTGTGTTCATAAATATATATAGTTAGGCAATGCATTATTGCTTGTAGTCCTGTTATTTAAAGTTTTTTTTTATGTTTACCAAATGCCACCAGAAGAGGAGTAGTACCTGATCTAAACTACCATGATTGTTTATAATTAGTTTAGTTTATGTGAAGAATATGAATGTGTTCATTCGCATATATTTTGAGGTGATTAATTTCTGTAGAAAGAATATATTTTGATTTGGTACATAAGATGTAAAACAACATCTACTATTCTAGCATGTATTTGATTTAAACCGCTGAGTTCAAATGAGCAACAAGTAGTATTTATCAAGAGACGAAGCTGAACTTGCAATTAATTTTCTTTTGTCAATATGATGCATAAAAGGTCAATCTGAACTTGTAATTATTTTTCTTTTGTCAATATGATGCATAAAAGGCCAATGGAAATTAGCATTAACGTCAAATGCTTAGTTTTCATTGTAATATTCTATTTATTACACGCAACACGATTGATTACAACGATTGATTAATCTGTGTTCTAGACTGAACAACCTGAATGACAGAAGCTTTTGCATTATACACTAGTATATCAGCATGCATGATGTACACATGTGTATACGCATGTCAAATGTATATAGTTGTAGTGAATGTAGTTTATGATGTTTAAAAGTGTCCTTTTCCCACTTTCATATTTTTCCTTTTTCGCCTTTTTTCGCCTATTTGAATAAAATTCAAAATGGTATTTTTGCAACTTGACGGTTAAAATGACAATGGTTAAAATCGAGAGGCAATCAATATCTTCTATTAATATTACAAAATTTAGGGCAGTCATGGTAACAATCATCACTGCCATTATGGAAAAACTTTACCGCACTGTTTTTATTAGTATTACTGTATATATGTTAATCCGATAAACTGGTATCTGTTACATCAATAATGATAAATTACTACTTTAATTGAAAAATCAAATATTTTGTATGTTTTGTAGTGTAATGGTGTTTTACCATACATTTAGCTGTGTCACTTAGTAGCAGATATCAACAAGAAAGAATAAGAGATGTAATTAACTCCATTGAACTAAAGTTTCAAGCCTAAATCCAGCCCTTATTTTTATAAAAATGTATTAATATATGAAAATAAATATATATAAATGGGTTGGTAAATTCTTTAAGAATGGTAAATTCATCATTACCGCACTGATTGTATTGGTACACCGACTTAGTCCAAAGATGTTAAACAAACGGTCACCAGACAGAGATGATGCTTTGTATGCTTGGATTCACCTTTTTTCTTTAATGGTTGTGGTATGATCATGTCATATAATTTTTCTAAAGGACTCATTTTGTTGATTATGCATTGCAACATGAAATGTATGTTGAAATGTGATCGTGTACTGATTGTCCCAATCTTTTGAAATCTGTGCAAAGTTTCATCATTATCTTTAATATTTGCAGATGGTGGTCCGGTGATCAGTTCATTTAAGGCCTGGTCCAAGTGTTTAAGATTTATTTCTTGTGGATTCACACCTCATGGATATTCCTGGCTTGAAGGTGTGTACATGTATGTAGAACATTTATATTTTAGACTTTTGAATACATTATGCAACTGTCCAATTCTTTTGTTTTTTTCCTCTGTAGTATGATGAAAATACAAATGTATGCAAATTATATAGAGAATCAGAAACACCAAACATGGGTGCATCTCTTTATATAACATGGCTGCTTGAAATCCTTGATCATATAAAGAACTGCTACAAGACTGCATACCTGGACCTCAGCCCCCAAGATGCCTTGAGCTCATTGCAAAGGAACTGACAAGTGGTTAGACTTCATGGGGCAATGAACCACTCCATTTTCAGGACGCTAATTACTTTATAAGGCGGAGTACAAGGGAGTCAAGTTGATGAAGTTATCTTGCCCCAAAAGGGGTCTGATATGTGAATTTAGCATGCATGATCTTCTCCACTGTCTTAGTTACAAAACCTTGTAAGTTATCTATTTATTGAATTTGAACTATACTTAGGTACTATACAAGAAAGCTTGGCATTTCTTATTAAATGATCATGAATGTTTAACTCTAAAGGTAGTTTAAAAAAAAGGGTTAACTATGATTAGTTAAATACAGAGCTGATGTATCCTTAGTTTATCTTCAATGATTTTTGGTTAGACTTTTTCATGCTTCAACTACACTTTTTTTCCTTTCAAAAATTGATAATTGATGTACATGATTTCTGTCCTAATGTGATATGCTGTTTGGTCATGATTTCTGGTGGTGAGGTTGGTTTTGGTTGCAGTAGTGGTTGTAGTAGGAAAAGGTGACGGACAGGGGTACATAAGCTGATGGTGGAGTTTGAGTTGTATGGGAAGTAGAAGTGTGTGTTGATTGGCAGTGAGACGTATGTATGTATGGCAGTTTGTTTATATTGTGGAAGTGCAGTGCAGACGTGTGAAAGATGGTTCTGGTAGTGGATGGTGTATGGCAGTTTGGAGATGGGATGCAGTGTTGTGGCAGTTGGGTAATGAGAAATGGGTGGTTTGTGGTAGAGGATAGTGAAGTGCAGGATGATTGTATGTGTTGCTGGAAGGTAGTATGTGGAGGTGGTTGAAATGAAGTTAGACAATAATAATGATAGATTTTTATATTAGGCCTCCAAGTCATTTACTCCATTGCCTACAAATCATTGTCTACTTTGTCATTTATTGTCTACAAATTTAGTATATTCAACCTGGAACTGTCATTGTCTACTTTGTCATTTATTGCAGGAACTTGGTTAACACTGAAGCAACCTGGAGGAATGTTTAGATCCTTGCAAGAATCTTCTGTAGCAACCATTTCCGTATCATCGTCTCCATAACTGAGTATTTGTGTCCATTTGTTAGACTATTTTGAGCTATTATCATGTGACCATGTCTTGTAGTATTTGTGTTCATTTGTTAGACTATTTTGAACTATTATCATGCGACCAAGTCTTGTAGTATTTGAAATATTAGCAGAATTATTTGAAACTTTTCCACTGGTTTGATTGTGTGTTTCCAAATTAGAATTCACTGCAACGTTATCATTGTTACATATAGTTGTTGTCATCTTCTCGATTTGTTATTTTTGGGATCCACATTTTAATATATATATATATGTAATGTGTATACATATATCTATCTGTGTGCATATGTGTATATATATATATAATATAATATAATAAAAAGAAAATTGAAACAAATGCTGAAAATTAATATTATATAGAATAGCGTTTGAAAAACGCTATTGATTCATCAAACACTATCGCAGCTCTATATGAGATGTAAGATTTATGCATCAAAAACGCTATAATAGAATCAAAAACGCTATAGTAGAAAATAAAAACGCTATACAAGCATGACAAGAAATGCTATCGAAAAACATTGTAACGCTATAACATGGTTTGATGAAACGCTATAAAATGTGCTCGAAAACGCTATAGAAGTTAAATGAAGGATTATATTGCCTATAGCATTTAAGTTTAATAACAGAGAAAAAATGCTATGGTAGGTTGCAAACGCTATGCCCTTTTGTAAACGCTATTAGCTATGATAGTGTTTTCCTTCCTGCTATGTAATGATGCCGGCCTACCATAGCTTGTGGTTCCATGGCGTTCTCTGAAACGCTATGGTAGCCTGTTATAGCGTTTTTCAAACGCTATGAAACCCATAAACTGTTGTAGTGGTAGAAGTCCCCGGGGCTGAAGCACCACATGCTGCTATTATTGATATGGATGTTGTTGGTTCTATGGTGAGTTTCGACGGTGCTATGGTGGATGGTACCATTGATCACAGAATAGCCGAGCCAGTTTCCTCATCAATTGTGCTACAACTAAAGGTAGTCCTTAAACCCGCCTCTTATCCTGTTGTTTCTCTCTCTGCATCGTTAAATGCTGAAAACAATCCTGTCCATAAATATGGTTGAAAAACCAAAACCAGCTAGTTCTTAGTCGTCTCTGTTCAAGAAGAGGCCTGGAAATGCAGGTTCTTTTTCTCCCAAGAAAGATGTTTACTTTACAATAAACCCATTCCTCTAAGGAAATTACTGATGTCGGTATTGCATTCTAGAAAGATTAGCTAGCTGGTTTCTTTTTGGATAAGGCTCCCTCTTACTCTATTGGGAAAAAGCATATTCTTGGTTTATGGCGATTGTGTGGATTGGTAAATGCCAACTGTGATAACAACTTTTTCAAATTTTCTTGCCTTCGGGAGAGATCTTGTATTTTGGAATTAGACCCTATTTTTTTTAAACCTATTGGTTAAGCTTGCCCATGAGCAGGTTTTATCTATTCCCATATGGGAACGTATCTCAACTATCCCTTCAACTTTTCATTCGCTTGAGGGAGTTAATTAGATTGTCAACCATATTGGTCAGCTGATTTGCTTTGACATTTCTACTGAGTGTAGATATCTTCATTGTTTTTCCAAAGCCCTAATTAAGATTACCCATTCTAGGTAGCTATCTACTCATATCCCCATCTAATTTGCCTAGGACAGGGTAGCCAACATCGATGTCTCATACCAGTGGAATCCGCCTATTTGCAACTTTTATCACTCTTTAGGCCATGTTATTCATTCTTGCCGACATTCCAATGCAGATCCTGATAAACCTTCCTATTAAGAATCCCTTCCCAAAGCCCCATCTAGGTACTAGTAAATCAAAGATCCCTGCATCGCCTGATCCGACTCTCCTAATCCGTCATGTCTATCTTCCCCTTCCTTCGACCGTCCTAAGCTATTATCCTCTGACCCTCCAACTGAATCTCCATCCTTTGTGATATCCCCGCCCTCTCATGTTGCCATCCCTCGGGTGTCGCCTCCTCACTCGTCGGACTCGGTTTCCCTACCCTATGACCTAACCTGCCTTGTTCTACCTTCAATCGCTTCTCCTATCACTGATTTAAAGATGAAATTTTTCACTGCTCTCCATTCTGAACCCTCAGCACTGAGCGCATTTCTTGGGAGCTTTCTGATAAGCTGGCCGAAATTACGTGATTGGACTGGTGCAATAAGGCTATAGCTTGGTCACAGAAGGAAATGGTTTGTGCTACCATTCGAGGTGGATGATATTCTAAAATGGGTCCCTGATGATGAGAAAAATGAACTGGAGCTTTACTATAAACTTATGGATGACGAGATTGTCCTCTATAATGATGGAGAATTCGGTGCCAACGATGAGGAGATTTTGGCTGCCATGGATAGGGATCGAAAATTTATATTCTCCCTACACACTCCAGGATTTTGCTTGGAGCTTACTAGTTGGTTCCATGGATGTGATTGTATATAGTGTGATTACTATGTGGTCATTTCCTATATTACTGTTACTTATGTATAGATTTTATGTCTTGGCATCTTTGTTAGTGTCCTTAGGCCAGGCCGGTTCATTTTGCGCCTACTTATCATTATTTTTGCTACCGTCCAAGCATGTTAGCAGTATTATTTTGTATTGTGGGCCTAGTGCCCAGGACTCCTATACCATTATATATCTAGTACGGTTTTATGGTCTTCGGATCATACATCCTTTATATCAAAATCATTACCTTACTGTGCTCATCCTCCAACTTTAAGTATCTAATAGAACCACAGACTTTTACATTATGTCTCTGTCGCGACTTACTCATCGATTCCTCCAGTTGCATCTTCTAGCTCTATGCTGGTTTTTACTTCTGCTCTTGCAGAAACCCATTGACCCCATCGATGTCACATACTTCCACCCGATGTAGCTCTATTTATGATAGTCTACGATCCACACAGCGAAACCACTCCTAACGCTGACCTAACTGGGATCATGGTCTTAAACAATCCTTCAGACTCCTCGACTTCCAAACCTACATCTATTGAACCTCAATGAATCTATACTAGGCACAATATTCCAATGGATAAGTGATGCTGCATGAACCTCATCACCATGCTCATAATCCTTCTATTGGTTCACGACATGTAATCGATACATGTATCTCTCTTTGGAGTTGCCTCCTTTCAATAACTTCCTTGGATACATTCTCCAGTCAATGAGGCTCACCCTCTCTTGACTACACTAGAATACCTATGCCATACTACTTGGTCTTTATATGATCTTCATAAGGCATTTAGAGAGAGATAGCCCTTATTCGGTGAAATCCGCTACTTATATAACTTCAAACACCAATCCGACATCTTTAATTTTCTTTGAAGCCTTCAAGAATTGTAAATTGATGATCTATCTATTTAGAAAGTAGAGTTACTTCAAGGATGAGTACTTCTTTGTCTAATTCTTAATAGGATTCTCATAGAAATGGCTATCTCATGTAAGTAATAAACTGTTTACTCCAAATCTCGCCTTACCTAGATATACTTCATTTAGATAGCTAATCCACCTCTATTTGTAATGTAGTTATCCCTTCAAGAATCGAGGATACCATCTTGAGGTGGATTGTAAGACAACTACAAGCCATCCCCAAGAATGGGTGGAGGATAACTTACTTACTCACTAACCTTCATCTTCATCAATACCACCTCCTACACAATAGCCGAAGAGTACACTTCGTGCCAACTACTTCTGGTGCTCCCCAAGTTGCTCTGCATGTCGTTCCACGGGCTGAGAAACCTCCTTCTACCTTGGCTCATCATGGAGTCATTAATGAAGAGGAGGAACCAATATAGTATAGATATCACTTCAGATGAAAAGGATGAAGAAGAAAGAGAAGAAGAGGAGGAACAAGAAGAAAGAGGATAGGAAGAAGAGGAAGAAGAAAAAGAAGAGGGAAACGAGTCAATTGGGAAGAATATCGAGGTGGAAGGAACTTCTACTCCAGCTCCCCAACTGAAACATCTTAGAAGAGGACCCCTCTCCTCCTTCCCTCGCCTCCCCCACCCCACCCCCTCCCTCGAGCAAGCTCCTGGGCCAAGCCATTGTCAGGTCAAGGAGTCATCTCTGGCTCTAGAATTGATGACATCTTCAGCCCACTGCTGACTTAGGGGCCCATGAATGAGTGGGCCGATGTACCATTCATTCCAACCGAGAGCATAGCTGCACCGCCATCCCCACAAGCCGAGCATGGACCATAGAGTAAATAGGATACATCACCACCGCACTTAGGATTACAACCACATGCACTCTGCTTGTTCTTCCTTTCAAATTCTAATCAATAATCCTATACTTTTCTTCATTTCAGGTACAATAAGAAGATTCGTCCTTTATGGTGATCTAAGCCAAAAAATCATCCAAAATGTCCTAGTATACCAATCTAGCTCTCACTATCGTTGTCATTCCACTATAGAGTCTCAGAGGAAGAGAAATGAGAGATGAGACAAGGAAGAGAATAGAGATAGAGACGAGCGAAGGAGGAGAGACAAGGAAGAATACCAGCTTGAAATGGAGTGCTATGACTGTGAAGAGATGATTGGGAGTGCCAATCACTATGCCACAAAGTAAATCAGAAATAGTTATCACACAACTTGAAATGGAGCGCTATGATTTTGAAAGAGATGATTGGGAGTGCCAATCACTATGCCATAAAGTAAATCAGAAACAGTTATCACACAACCTATGGTAAATTTTCTGCTATCGCACTTTCTCACACAACATATGGAAAAATCATATGTTGTGTGACACAACAGTGATCAGACAATATTTGTTTTCAGATAATATTTATCTGTTATTTGATTGAAGTTATCAAAAAAATTATTTTTGCCTCGATATCAATATTTTGGTTTCCCCCTCAATATTGTTTGAAATATTTCATGGCCACGTGTTCCTTCGATTATTTCCCTCTCTCTTTCTTTCGTAGCTAATAGTAAAAGATAACGCAACTCAAAAAAATCTTCTCCCTCCTCACTACCTTCGCCTATGCCTTCTCCTAGCCATCGCCTGCTACCGACCCTAGCCTTCCCATATCCTGTCGATGTCATGCTTGCCAATCGTCTTCATGTTTTCAGCTTGATTTCCTTTTCTTCTTTGCGATACGAAATCAGGGTTTCCTAATTGAAAGCTACCACCTGAAATTGTGATTCCGAATCGCTCTCCTTCTTCTTTGATGCTTGTAATCATCGATTAGTGGCGATTGGATGTTGCGGTAGCTTTCTTAATCGAGTGTATCTGAGTTTGATTATCCCGTATGATTTTTTCCCTTTTCGGTTTTAGTGTTCTTGACTTATGAAAATGCTGATGATGATTTTGGGTATTATTTATAGGGATTGAACCCATATATTTCTGTTTGAATGCTTCAATTTGAATTTTTCAATTTCTTTTCTTAGCCGTTTGATTTTCTGATGGACAATGGTTTGATTTCTGACTTGTTCTATTCTTATATATATATATATTTGAATTCTCTGATATATATGTTAGATTATATTTTGACTTGGTATTGGTTTTTTTATTTTGGCTTACTTGGTCAATCATTTTTGATCGATGGCTTGATGCTCTTTTGACTTGTTCACTGCTGCAATATATACTTGAACATTCTGATTATTCTTTGAAATATATTTAACTAGCTTGAGATGGATGGTGCTTTGCTTTGGTTTTTGTTTTCTAATTCTATTGCTATGTTGGACCTTGTTTTTCACTATATTTAACTGACTTGTTTTTCACTCTGTTACTCTATTTTGTTGTGATGGTCAGTGATACTCGGGAATTTGTGTACTTCATCACTGATGTATTAGTTTGTGCATGAAACTTGAACATGTTTACAACATTGATACTTGAGATGTTTGTGTACTTCATTACTGCTGACTTGTTGTGGCAGTGATGATTGAATTATTTTGTTGGTGCATGTATGTTCATGTGCATGTCCAAGTTCGTGTCCTCTATCTATGAATTGTTTTGTATTGAACCATTATGCTACACCTTGTATCATCGTGTTGTATTCCTTGTGAGTGTTTGTCTTGAATTTCGTTGATGCACCTGAACCCTTTTGTGTCTTAGTATGTGCACCGATGTCTTTTATCCTTTGTGCACGTCTTCGCCTAGCGGTCTTGAGTTTGTTGTGAGTGCAGACCTGATTGGCTTGGGTTTGTGTGTCACCCATGTTGCCTGGTTATTTGTTGCATTCTCCTGGGTGCATTATATGGTGTTGCACTATTTCATTGCATCTTGTTGCTGACCCTATTGCATGTGTTGTGATTGCATTGTATGCTCGATAATCTAGTTGTTTTCCTTGAAATGAAATGAAATGGGGCACTATTCTCCATGTATATACATGCATACATATGTATGTATGTATATATGTGTGACTATGTAATGCTAAATGCCTTGGCACTAGATGTTCTTGATCCTATGTACACTGCTTGATGCACTTGTGTTGAGACCGAGCTTACTTGGGCTTGACCTCATCCACACTTGCACTATGTTGAGTCTTCGGGCTTGAACTTATCATTTGTCCTTGAAATTTATTAACACAAGTGCATTATGTGTACGACCTTATGGCATGTACAGTGATACACTGTGCATGGCACACGTTGTTCGTGCATTTTGATTCTAGTAATAGAGGCAATATCATATTAAATCATATTCTTACTTTTGCGAATATTAGTTTGTTCCTTTTTGATTTTTACTGCGTTGTTGTTTGTTTGACAGGCTAGGTAGAAGGCTGGAGCAGAAGCAAGAAGATATCATATTCGAGTGTATGAGTGAGAGTAAAAAAAATGTTGTATATGAGAGTGTGAAAATAATGTTATGTATGAAAGTGTGAAATATAGTGGAAGCTTAATGTGTACTATTTGAAATTGAAATAAAATAAAATATTTATTTGAATAAAATATTTATTTGAATAAAATATTTATTGTCATCAAACAAAAATCATAAATCGTTATACTCTATAATATTAGTCAATATTTATATGTTGTCTAATAGGTAACTCATGGAATGATATTATAACATCAGACAACATATGACTTTTTTGTTGTATCAGTGCATGTTAGATGATGGATATCTGTGGTCTGATGTGCAATGAGACGACACCAGATTTAATGACAGATATATATATATGCTTTTAGACAACGGAGCATATATGTCGTCTAATGCATTTTTTGACATGGTGAATATTCACCTAAAGGCTCTAACTCCTAACACTATAAGTGCTAGCCCCATTTGGCCACTCCAAAGGCTCACGCCCCTACTAAAGCCGCTCTCCTTCTAGGCGAACTCTGCCACCACCTCCTTTATCTTGACCCCCGGTAATGAGCCTAGTGCCAATATCTTCTGCCCTTGTCCCCACTTCTTAGGGAAGTCTGCTTCTGCTCCTATCCCAACCTCGCTCTATCAACACCTGAAATCTCATTGTGCCGCTTTAGCATCTTCTCCTACTTCACATGTCCAAAGGGCTAGGAAGGAGAAGCTCACTGTTGCTAAACTTCTAATGGCGCCTTCCCTTATTCCTCCTTTTGCCATGCATAATTGGGATCCACTTTAATTAAATTCTAAATGACGTTCTGAATGTGGATATCGGAAAGAGAATGGCTATTTATAAAGTTGTAGTGGACTACTATAAGTCCTGGAAGAAATTGGCAAAGGCTTGGCTGAGATCGATAGAAAATTGCATCCTCCTTATGACCGCAAAGCAAGAAGCTGGGGACGACAAGAGAATAAGAAATGGTTTGTCCAATCAACCCTTCAAAAATGAAAGTGAAGACCACAAAGCTGCAATGTAAGCACATAACAATAATATCTATATGATTCAAGGGCATGCAGAGTAAGCCCACATCAGGAATAGCGAGCTAGCCAAAGAAATGGAAAGACTCAAGGCTAGCATCGATGCCACTATTCTACAGCTCACACCGCCAATGCAGAGATAACTATGCACTAGCTTGTGATTGAAAAGCAAGAGGCTAAAGCCAAATAAGCTGTCGAAGAGGACGTTGAGCTAAAGGAGAAGAACAAGGCACATGAGGACAAAGTTGCTAACTTGGGATGGATATTGGCCAAGTAATTGAAAAAGAAGAGGCGTGTGGGGAAGAGATTTTGCATACGATCTTCGGATTCTACATTAATATGCTCAAATCTAAGGAATTGAAATGGCTTGGAAACACACACCCCTACATCCTTGATGACGTGTATGATGAGGTGATTAGGGTGGGAAAAGAAAAAATCCAAAGGTAAAGGATAGGAATTCAATGAAGATAACATCATAGATGCCCTTTTTGATGATAAAGACTTTGCAGATCTAAAATTTGGAAAGGAGCAGCGTGCTGCTGAAGATGCGGCATAGACACCAATGGGGATTCCATCAAACCCCTCTCGATGGAGTCAGTTGAAAACACCCTTTCTACCACTACTTAAAAGCCCATGTGGAGATGCCTGCTACTGCGAAGACCGGATCTGAGGATTTCGCTCCTACTACATCTGTGCTACCTGGATTGGTCGCTGCTGCCTCCACTGAAGGTTATAATATATCCCCTACATTTTGCATCTACCCTGATACTTCCATGCTCTTCTAGTTCCTGAAGAGAGGTAGATTGTAACATTCCCCCTTTTGACCGCCTCCAGTCGGTAATTAAACCAACTCGAAACGTTTAAAAAGACGAATTGTTATTTAGTTTATAAAGTTTAAACAGAATCAGCCACAGAAACACAGAATAATAACAATAAATTAAAACAAATGAATCTTTATTTCATTACTATAAATCTTTTTGAATACATCAGAGTTTATACAATTTAATATTGATACAGCGGAATATCTTAAAATACAATTTTCTTCTGAAAACTAAAGTGATTCTTTACTCTCTCTCTAACTTCGCTGCTCGAAAATCTTCAAGCTGTAAAAATACTCGGTCTGACCCGAGTATTATATTCAAAAGAAAATAATACACAGGTCAGTCTAATTCAAACCAGTTTATTAGTGCATAGAGGCAATAATGATTTAAATAGACGACAGTCACAATAATTCCCGTCTATCCAATCCTTTTAACAAAGAAATCGGATAACGAAAATTTAACACTAAACAGTGTTAAACAATAAATCAGCAGATTTAAAACATCAACAGAGATAAATAAACAATTTATCAATCGACTAAGTCAATTCAAAACAATTAAAATTGTCACTTTAAAACCATCAAAGTTTGATTGGCTGCCGTACACGCACGCGTGTACGGCCTCGCCAATACGGTGAAGAAATCATCACAACACCAAATGTAAATCAACAAAACGAAAGTACAGAGGTCAAGTCACAATAATCGCGACTCAACACTACTGCACAGTGAAATAGAGGCAAAGCTTATGTCATACTAGGTTCATAAGACCCAAACATGCAGCTGATTCAAATAATGTCAACAAAAGGATGGTGAAGTAGTGACACATCATAGCATAGTGCAACACAGTGACAAGCTACACAACAGAGGTAACTGGCATCAACATGTATACAAACATGAGTTAGTGACTAATGTACAAGTTCCACAATCAAAACAACATCAATGAAATGAAGTCTGTGTGCCAAAAAAAGGGTTAGCGGTAATGTAAATGCAGACTGCTCATAAATGAAGACCACATGAGCTCAATGCGTCCCAAATACTAAATGAAATAGGCAAATTGAAACAGACTCAAGTGCACATCTAAACCAATATGAATGCAGTAACAACCACCGAGCTAAATGCAACTCAAGTGAAGATACAAACTACACAAAAGTTCAAGTGAATCAAGTTCAGATATGCAACTCAATAAAGCAACACTGGAATATGCAGACAACAGTGAACTCAACTCAAGGCTAAGACCAACATATCAATGCCACAGTATGCTACAGAGAAACTGACCAGAAAATTGAACTGCAGTGCAACTTCAACACCAACTCAAAACAAACCAAATGAACATGAACCAATGCTACTGGAATAAAGAAGACCAACATATCAAAGTAAAACTGCAATGCAACATCACAGTGACCAAGCCAACAAAATCAAGTGCAAATAACTAAATGCACTTGCAACTGAAACTGTCTCGAAGTGAGGAACAAATACAAAGTCTAATGCAGACCCATATAAGTGCACATGTGTATATATTAGAAGTGCTAACAAGTAAACAAGAATCAATTAATCAAATATGCATATGCAGGCAACTGAGGTGAATGGCATATGTAATAAATGACAGTGACAACTACTTCAGTGACACAGACCAATGCAACATATTCAAGTTAAATGAACATGTACAAGTGAAGGGAGTGGCAACTGCAAAAATATGCAATGAAGTCAAAGGAGTGCAACTGGAAAACAAGCAAAGAAATACAACAGACTCAATGAAGACTGCTATGATCGAAGTGCAACCGGATTGAAATGAAGATCACGAAATGTACAAACAAAGACAGAGACCGAGACAGTAGCAACCAAGTGACTCAAAGCAACTACACCAACAGATGACCAAAACAACACTACGACAACTACTAAGTGCAACATACAGTGACGAAGTAAGTATGAAGTCAGAGCCAAGGTGGTCAAGAAAGTTCGAACAATAACAGAGAATACGAAGTCAACTAAAAATCAACATCTTTAGTTAAAGCCGAGTATTTTAAATCAAGTCAAGCCGTGGTAACCACAAAATCAAGACCGAAGTCAATTATAAATTCAATTTCCAGGTATTTGAAACAAGTGAACCAGTAAATCGTTTCACAACAAAACTGTTTTGCAAATCAAAGTGGCAGAGATAAAATCATCTATACTAAAACAAATCGAATGGCCAAAGACAACGAAAACAAGCAAGCAAACGAACCCGAACAGTTCGAATAAGATGTGAGTGAGGAATGTCACTCACCTGTTGTCGACGAATCGGAGCCGAAGTCACCAAAATTGCCAGGAAATCAAAGATCGCCGAAGCCCTAACTTGATTGAAGAACGGGGGACGAACGAAGAGGAAGACGAACGCGATGAAGCCTTTTTCAGCGACGCCACTACGAAGGTCTCGAAGCCCAAATTTGAAGACGAGAACGAGGCCGCTGCTACTAACGTCGAAGCCCTAATTCCCAGTCGCCATTATCTTCTCGAGGAACGAACGAAAGAAGTCGCCGCCATTATTTCGTTCGTTATTTTAGGTTTAGGTTTTGTGAGGAATGAATGAGGTAAAGGGGCGGGCATAGGGTATTAACCAAAATAAGGGGCATTGGGCCGAGATAAATTCAAAGCCCAAAACCCTTTAATTTTTTTTTCTTTTTAATGATGAATTTCTACCAGATAAAATCCCAACACCAATTTTTTTATCAAACAAATTCCAACTCGATCGAAACTCCTAACAGCAAATATTTGTCAACGTTAATCGTTTTTAATGACAATAATTAAATAAATGTGAAACCCCGGGTTGTTACAGAAATTCAAATATGTTCTTCATATTTAACTTGAAAATTTTCAAACACTTCACAGTTTCAAAAGAATTTCAATTCGATCTACAAAAAAAAATCTAACAGGAATTATCACCCGATATTAAATCGTCAATTGACAAAGATTTTTACTGTTACAAAGATTTAAATTATTATTCAATTTTCAATAGATTAAATTCTAGAATTAAATCGCCAATTCATTCTGATAATTCGAAATTCAAGTCAAATCATCGTTCAAATATTTAAAATTAATTAAATATTTTCAATTTAAATTGTTCAAATTCAGGGTCGTTACAAACTCCCCTCCTTAAAAACTTTTCGTCCACGAAAAGGAAAAGTTGTTAGATTTCATTAATATTTACACCCTACACAATTTTTCTAAGCTTGAAACTCAATACAAATAAAGGAATATAGGATTCATTTCATTTGTTTAATCTCATTAGTTTTGTTTATCTTCTCTTTTGTTCATTGATTTTCAAAAATCAAAACCCAAAAGTCTTTTACTAACATTTTTTTTATTTACAACTCAGATTCAAACTTAAAATTCTTCACGTTAGAGATTTATATAATATATCTCTTCCAAAGCTGTGGACTTTCAAAACATTACAAAGATCCTCTTCCTTATTTTATTAGGTAGGAATTTTGAAATTTTAATTTCAAACTATTGATTTGCTATTTACAGTTTGAAAATACTTGCTAACTCGAAATTTAACAAGTCCATCTTCGTTCTCACAGACATTAGGCATACGTTGGCCAGGCGCAGGTCTAAAAATCTCCAAGTACTAAACATACTTGCTTCAATTCCCAGTGAAAATACTTTTAAAAATTCTTTTAAAAATGGATATGGAAAGCACGTTCCCCCATGGATTACAGTTCCACCCGGCGGTTACGCTACTATCCCAGTAGAGTCGCTTGTGGCTGTAGATTTCACATCTATTAAATTTCGCCATGGTTGTCGCCATAGATTGCAGTACACACGGCGCTTACGCTACTATCCCAGTAGAATCGCTCGTGTCTGTAGGCATCACGCCCCTCAAATTTCGCCTGGCATTAGATTGCAGTTTACCCGGCGGTTACGCCACTATCCCAGTGGAATCGCTTGTAACTGTGGGCATCTCGCCCCTCAAATTAGGCTAATCATCAATCAAATCTAATCTCATCACGATGATCTATCGCGAAGGATTTCCGATTCAAATAGTCACTCTGACTAAATGTAAATTCTACGTAGCTACGAATTTCAAATGGACACTCTTCACGAGTTCCAATACCTTCTCTAATAATAAATGGAAGGTACTTTTCCATATCCTCAGTTTAGAAAACATAATATCATATATGTAGTACTTTCATTTCACATTTCGTACATATAACATCTATGTAAACATACATAAGATTTCCATAACAATGTCTTTCTAAACTAACGGTTTCAAATTTACCGCATTCATATATATAAGTTCTAAAAACTTACATATTCCATATTCATAACAAAATAGAGGATTTCAAAATTTTCCTCTAAGTCGATTTGGAAATTAATCTCAAACCTAATTCATATTCATAATTCCATTCATTATCGACTTTCACATTCAATTTGGATTTCACGCTTACATCGTCAATTCTCAACACAGAATTGATGTCTATCAATATATAACCTCTGAGTTCGTACGTCTCAGAGAAGGGTGTTAAGCTAAGAGAATAAATTCTCCGCCACCAACAGATATATATTTAATAGAGATCAATTGCTATGTCATCAATTCACAATGTTAGACATGCAATCCAAATCATCATCTGAAATTCAAAGCTCAACTTATATTGTCTTTGATGTCGAAGTTAAACTCAATTTTAACTCAACGATTCAATCTTTTTGAAAAATTTCAAATTGAACTAATTGTTCAAATTCTCATTTAACTTTTCAACTTCGACTTCAAAAATGAATTTCAAATCATTTATTCCTTACGGAATATATTCACAACATTTCATCTTTGGAAAAACATTTCCATACTTATTTAAAAATAAGTAATTCACAAATCCATTTATTTTCAACATTTGAAAATATTCAATATACTTAAATCAAAATTAAGTATATATTTCATCTTTAAGGAAATCGTTCTTTTTCACATATTCATTTGAGTTAAAACGAATGTTACGTAAAACATCGTTACGACAACTCAAAATCACTAGTATAGGGATTCGAAATTTAGATAGATGTATAAATCTCAATACTATACAAAACATTTCCTTTCGGAAATCATTTACTATAACAACAGTGTTATAGTCCACCATTTCCTTATATTTGAAAACGTCTATTTCAACAATGAATGTTGAAATCTATGGTTTCGATATTCAATGCCTTTGAAAACATCTTTTTAAAACAATTACTTCGTTTTAAAATATCACTTTCCCAAAACATGTCCATTTTATTCAATAATATATTCACGGTCCAAAATTGTGAATATACTACTTTTAACAAACTATAAAGATTTTACTTATCAAAATAAGTCAGTTTCAAATTTATAAACAACGTTTATAAATTCCATTCCTATTTATAAAGACTTCAATTTATAACAAATCGCTTTATTAACCATTCCTTTATAACTCAATTTTATATCAGAATTTAATTTACAAGTAAATTACTTATAAATTCTTTTATTTCGCAACATCGATTCATTTTTATAACTTCACAATCTTAATTCTGTAATTTCCATTCACTTATGAAATCCATTAAATATTTCACTTTTAACACTTATACAATTTCAATATTTTATTAACACTTTTCAAATCTTCAATTTAAGCCGTTTATAATAATTCAAATATTCCAATTTAAACTATTATACAATTTTATCAATTTTCTATTTCTAAAATAATCAACTAGTTCTTTAGTAAATCATTCATCGAATTGATTTCCAATTTAATCGCATTTGATTCATTCACATTGGATTTTACTAACATTCATTCATATTCAATTAGTTCACATTCACTAATTTATATTCAAGTTAGTTTGCTTTCAATTCAAATCAAATTTGGTTCTATTTAGATTTCTTACCTTTCAATTTGAATTCAATATCTTAACTTTCAAATTTCATTAATACTTAATGAATTTTCCATACGATCAACTAGCAACCAATGCACATTCAACTTAACCAAATTTTATTTACTTTGCTTACATTCAATTTGGTTCAACACACTTAATTTCAATTGGTTTATATTCTAATTCAGATTGAATTCTTATACTCACCATATTCACTAATTCACTTTTACAATTAAAGTTGAATTTCCTTTATATAACTCAAATTCATATTCATTAACTTCACTTTATCAATTCATTTTGATATCAAATTCAATTTGATTCAATATTACTTAAGCCATGTTTCATTTTATCTTCACTTTATTATTTTCACTATACAGCTTAAGTTCGCCTCAAATTTATTTGAAATTCTATTTTATTTAACTTTACTAAAGTCAAATTCATATCACATTCAAAATTCAGATTTTGTTTCACTCAACAAAACTGTTCAACATTTAACAACTGGTTTCATTTAAATTTCTCATTTTATAAGTTAAACAACTTATTAATTTAAACTTTCCGATTCATGTTATATAATCACTTATCTTTCAAGTTTAACTTTCCATCTCAATAATTTATCTAATCCAGTTCAATTTATTTAACTTTCCTTTAGTTAAATTTCAAATCCATATATTTATTAATGCTAACTCAATTCAATTTAACTTTTCTTAAGTTAAAGATCTTTATTTCAAAAACAATTTTATTTATCAAAACAAAACTTCTTTAGATTTGAAAAACATTTTCTTTAAAGTGTTTCTAGTAACTATTCATATTAAACATCATAAACTAAGCTTTGTGTAAACCAAAGCTCTGATACCACTCTGTAACATTCCCCCTTTTGACCGCCTCCAGTCGGTAATTAAACCAACTCGAAACGTTCAAAAAGACGAATTGTTATTTAGTTTATAAAGTTTAAACAGAATCAGCCACAGAAACACAGAATAATAACAATAAATTAAAACAAATGAATCTTTATTTCATTACTATAAATCTTTTTGAATACATCAGAGTTTATACAATTTAATACTGATACAGCGGAATATCTTAAAATACAATTTTCTTCTGAAAACTAAAGTGATTCTTTACTCTCTCTCTAACTTCGCTGCTCGAAAATCTTCAAGCTGTAAAAATACTCGGTCTGACCCGAGTATTATATTCAAAAGAAAATAATACACAGGTCAGTCTAATTCAAACCAGTTTATTAGTGCATAGAGGCAATAATGATTTAAATAGACGACAGTCACAATAATTCCCGTCTATCCAATCCTTTTAACAAAGAAATCGGATAACGAAAATTTAACACTAAACAGTGTTAAACAATAAATCAGCAGATTTAAAACATCAACAGAGATAAATAAACAATTTATCAATCGACTAAGTCAATTCAAAACAATTAAAATTGTCACTTTAAAACCATTAAAGTTTGATTGGCTGCCGTACACGCACGCGTGTACGGCCTCGCCAATACGGTGAAGAAATCATCACAACACCAAATGTAAATCAACAAAACGAAAGTACAGAGGTCAAGTCACAATAATCGCGACTCAACACTACTGCACAGTGAAATAGAGGCAAAGCTTATGTCATACTAGGTTCATAAGACCCAAACATGCAGCTGATTCAAATAATGTCAACAAAAGGATGGCGAAGTAGTGACACAGCATAGCATAGTGCAACACAGTGACAAGCTACACAACAGAGGTAACTGGCATCAACATGTATACAAACATGAGTTAGTGACTAATGTACAAGTTCCACAATCAAAACAACATCAATGAAATGAAGTCTGTGTGCCAAAAAAAGGGTTAGCGGTAATGTAAATGCAGACTGCTCATAAATGAAGACCACATGAGCTCAATGCGTCCCAAATACTAAATGAAATAGGCAAATTGAAACAGACTCAAGTGCACATCTAAACCAATATGAATGCAGTAACAACCACCGAGCTAAATGCAACTCAAGTGAAGATACAAACTACACAAAAGTTCAAGTGAATCAAGTTCAGATATGCAACTCAATAAAGCAACACTGGAATATGCAGACAACAGTGAACTCAACTCAAGGCTAAGACCAACATATCAATGCCACAGTATGCTACAGAGAAACTGACCAGAAAATTGAACTGCAGTGCAACTTCAACACCAACTCAAAACAAACCAAATGAACATGAACCAATGCTACTGGAATAAAGAAGACCAACATATCAAAGCAAAACTGCAATGCAACATCACAGTGACCAAGCCAACAAAATCAAGTGCAAATAACTAAATGCACTTGCAACTGAAACTGTCTCGAAGTGAGGAACAAATACAAAGTCTAATGCAGACCCATATAAGTGCACATGTGTATATGTTAGAAGTGCTAACAAGTAAACAAGAATCAATTAATCAAATATGCATATGCAGGCAACTAAGGTGAATGGCATATGTAATAAATGACAGTGACAACTACTTCAGTGACACAGACCAATGCAACATATTCAAGTTAAATGAACATGTACAAGTGAAGGGAGTGGCAACTGCAAAAATATGCAATGAAGTCAAAGGAGTGCAACTGGAAAACAAGCAAAGAAATACAACAGACTCAATGAAGACTGCTATGATCGAAGTGCAACCGGATTGAAATGAATATCACGAAATGTACAAACAAAGACAGAGACCGAGACAGTAGCAACCAAGTGACTCAAAGCAACTACACCAACAGATGACCAAAACAACACTACGGCAACTACTAAGTGCAACATACAGTGACGAAGTAAGTATGAAGTCAGAGCCAAGGTGGTCAAGAAAGTTCGAACAATAACAGAGAATACGAAGTCAACTAAAAATCAACATCTTTAGTTAAAGCCGAGTATTTTAAATCAAGTCAAGCCGTGGTAACCACAAAATCAAGACCGAAGTCAATTATAAATTCAATTTCCAGGTATTTGAAACAAGTGAACCAGTAAATCGTTTCACAACAAAACTGTTTTGCAAATCAAAGTGGCCGAGATAAAATCATCTATACTAAAACAAATCGAATGGCCAAAGACAACGAAAACAAGCAAGCAAACGAACCCGAACAGTTCGAATAAGATGTGAGTGAGGAATGTCACTCACCTGTTGTCGACGAATCGGAGCCGAAGTCACCAAAATTGCCAGGAAATCAAAGATCGCCGAAGCCCTAACTTGATTGAAGAACGGGGGACGAACGAAGAGGAAGACGAACGCGATGAAGCCTTTTTCAGCGACGCCACTACGAAGGTCTCGAAGCCCAAATTTGAAGACGAGAACGAGGCCGCTGCTACTAACGTCGAAGCCCTAATTCCCAGTCGCCATTATCTTCTCGAGGAACGAACGAAAGAAGTCGCCGCCATTATTTCGTTCGTTATTTTAGGTTTAGGTTTTGTGAGGAATGAATGAGGTAAAGGGGCGGGCATAGGGTATTAACCAAAATAAGGGGCATTGGGCCGAGATAAATTCAAAGCCCAAAACCCTTTAATTTTTTTTTCTTTTTAATGATGAATTTCTACCAGATAAAATCCCAACACCAATTTTTTTATCAAACAAATTCCAACTCGATCGAAACTCCTAACAGCAAATATTTGTCAACGTTAATCGTTTTTAATGACAATAATTAAATAAATGTGAAACCCCGGGTTGTTATAGAAATTCAAATATGTTCTTCATATTTAACTTGAAAATTTTCAAACACTTCACAGTTTCAAAAGAATTTCAATTCGATCTACAAAAAAAAAATCTAACAGGAATTATCACCCGATATTAAATCGTCAATTGACGAAGATTTTTACTGTTACAAAGATTTAAATTATTATTCAATTTTCAATAGATTAAATTCTAGAATTTAATCGCCAATTCATTCTGATAATTCGAAATTCAAGTCAAATCATCGTTCAAATATTTAAAATTAATTAAATATTTTCAATTTAAATTGTTCAAATTCAGGGTCGTTACATAGATAGTTCCAGTTTCTACTCAACTTGCTTCTCTATCTAAAGGTATACCACTTAATACTCTAATGTTTGAGAGATGTTAGATGTCTCCTGATCAGATTGCTAATCTATATAAACATGTCTTTCTTATTTGAGTTCAATCTACAATCACACTGCTTCATGCAGTCGTCTATAATTTAGGACCTCCAACGAAGCATCTACTACCATGGCAATGGTCGTTACATCTTCTTTCATCATTGCCACCTCCTCGACCTGGTCCAGTACCAGCCCTAATACCTAAAAGATCGAGGTGTTGAAGGAGACGGATGAACCAAGTGCCTCCATTGATAAGGAGGAAGAAGTCATGTCACCCATACATCTAGCCAGAGTAAAACATTTAATAATAAAAGTATTATGGAACGTAGGACTTCGCGGTTGGACTAAATAGTTGTATATGGATATTGTTGGACTTTTGGCCAATACCAAACTCCAGATACCTTAAAGTGATGTAGTATTTGACGATGTGAACGTGTGTATATTATATCGATGCTTAAATAGTATAGCTTAAGTTAATCTAATAATTTTATTTTACCGAAAAGACCCGTAAGTGATGAATTTAACTAAATTGTCACACCGTCAGTTTAGGTGACGTGTGAACAATAATATTTGATTCAATATTAATTGCTGTCTGAATTCAAACTGTGAGTCACAGAACTATATCCATGAAAATTTTGAAATACCACCTGATTTAATTAGTTTATAATGTGTTATAAATTAACTAAATTAATTTATATTCAAAAAATATCAATTACAAATTTATTTATTTATTGGGCTATATTTAGTCATTCGGTAGCTCTTAGAAATTTTTTGAGTGCCACAAATAATTATTTTGGTATATATATATGTTATATGTGCACATATCGATATACAATATTGATATGTATAAAACATGTTTTAAATATGTACATATAATTAAATGGGATTGAAAACATTGACATATGATATGTCCACATAAGGCTAGCCATATATAGTAAAGGAGGATTTGGAATCAGCTTGAATTGATATGAGGAGATTAAGTAAAATGGGGCAAGAGATTTTCTTTTCTACATAACTCTCTCTATAAATACCAATACAAACACATTCCTCTCCACATGGGTTTTGGAAAACCCTAGCCGCCTACCCTATATCTGCCCTCTTTTACTTCATCCCCTCCAAACTCAACACTCCATTGGTGATACATCATGATTCTTTGCAAGCTCAAATGCTGATTTCATAATCCTAGGAGATTAAAGGTAGATCAACGTGTTGCAAGCGGCTAGATCTTCAAAAGTACATCTATTCTATAAATATAATAAGTAGATCCAATCTCATGATAATACTTTAACTTAATATATAATATTCATGCCTTGTATATAAATTTTTAATTAATGTTTTAGGATTAATAAGTAACTGTTATAAGGTCTTTTGACCAGGAAATATTTGGATGGACTGGACGAGATGAACTTGAAAGCTATCGAGGCAGGAAGTCCGGAGAGATAGCCATAAAGTCTAGAAACCAAGTGAAACCAGAGTCATAAGATTGAATCAAAGCCATCCTAAAAATGCCAAAGCAGGATCCATCTAAGTGATGGATCGATACCGATCAATCCTTATGGATCGGTACCGACCCATAAACTTACACCCAAATGGCCCCATTTTCATTTTATTCTTAAGTGTTAATGTCAGCAACCTATTCTAAGCTTCATAGGATCGATCGCATGTTGTTTTCTATCAAACGCCTCGAGCAACTAAAATCAGCAGCTCCATTCCTATGCTGATCCATCTTATTGGCTTAGAAACAAGCTTATAACGGTGCAACCAAGATGGAAATCATGAAGCTAACAACAAGTTGGCACATCACAATGCATCAGAACTAGTCCATAAGAAGATCATATGGATTGGTACCGATCCATCAATATTGTTGACCTGGCCACATTTCTTCGAAGCTAACTGCTACTGGAACATGGAGATCATGGTAGAGCATTTCTCAGTGGCTTACAACTATAAATGGGAGGCTAGGGGCTCATTTTCGGGGATCTTTTTGCTTCCTCACAACTCTTACACAATTTCCTTGTAATCACCTGTGGATCCCTACTGATCCATAAAAACTGTACTTGTAAAACAGTAATATAAATAATAGAAATCTCAAGCAGATATAGGCAATACTTGACTGAACCACTATAAATGTCTGATGTCTTGTTTTTACTCATTTTCATTTATATTTTTTCATTTACTTATCTTTTAAAATATATTGGGTGTTTGTGCCACTTTTGATACTAATATTTTGGTGCTTTCATTGAGAGCGTGATTCCCAAGCCTTTTGGATCCATCATTTACTATTGAATTGCTTAAATCCAAGAGATAGATCCAAATTTCTTTGTTTTTTTACTCTTTTGAACTACTCAGATATCTAAAAAGTCTACTAGAAGCTATTTAGAATGGCTCCTCGAAGAGATCGGTCCATCTCTTCAAGAGCTGTTGAGGATGTTAAGAATGTCGATTCCTAACATGTTAAGGAGGTTGCATAGCCAACCGCTACTGAGGATCAAAACTAGACAGATGTGATTACTAGGGTCAAGATGGACCGCATGATGAAACATATAAATGATAAGCTATAAGAGAGCCGCAGCGAGTTGAATCGGCAAATGCATTAGAGTTTGAATTTGTTGAATCAACTGAATAACAGCTATAAGAGAAGTGGAAGAAACTTGACACCTTCTGGTTTAGAATCTGACGGGTCCTCATCATCGGAGAAAAGGTAGAAGGATAGAAAGCTGAAGATGGTTAGAAAAGAGGCTGGAACATCGAAATAGAGGTTAGAACTGAACCATGGCAAAGGCTTATGGATCGGTACCGATCCGTCAAGAAGGATCGGTACCAAACCATCAAATGTTAGTTTAGGCGGTTAACTTTCATGTAATGGTATTGGTTTAGCTTTTGGTCATGTTGTGGATGGCCAAATGTTAGAGATCAGGTGGCCATTGTGGATAAATCACGAAGGGACTATGCACACAGAACTACTGAATGAATGGTTCTCCTGGAGTCAGAAGAACCAAAGTATCGTAAAACTAACCGACAGCATTTTTCGAGCCAAACATTCAGGGCGAATCACGATTACCATCGTTCGGTAGATCTAGTAGAGCCGGATTTGGCTGATATGGTATAGAGACTTATGAGTGAGAACCAGCATCGAGGCAATGATGATTTGTGTTCCTCCTCGAGTTGAAATCCATTCACGGAGGAGATCCTATGCGAGGAATACCCGAGGAGGTTTGCGATAGCAACGATGCCGTTATACAGCGGGAAAATGGATTTGAGGCAACATACGATGAAATATGACTAGCAACATCACTATGAAAAGATCCGAAGGGAATTCTGACAATGTGGATGTGAATGTGGAGAATAAGAGTTATGGACAGAGCAGAAGCGATATTGGGGCTAAACAAAAGAAATTAGATTTGAGGAGACATCCCAGAATCCCGAAATATGACAACTATACCCCGTTGAACAACTTGATTGAGAACATATACTTGGCTACTCTGGGTATCGAGCAATACATGAAGCCGACTCCGAGGGAGTCAACTGAGAAAGAGAAGAATTCAGGCAAGTCTTTATCGATTTCATGAAACACATGGTCACAACACGAACAAATGTAGGCATTTGCATGATGTGATCGAGGATTTGATTCAAAAGAAAACGCTGCAGTATTTTGTGAAAGCCTCGCAGGATGGCATGCAATGAACGTCAATTCCCCAGTAGAGGCAAGCTGAGCCTGGTATTGATGAGCCTAGGCATCTTGAGAGACATTTGGTGATTAATACTATCATTGGCGGACCACATCCAGCTGAAAAGAGCTGGAACGATGAGATGGAGAGGTATGTGAATGCATTGAAGCATGCAGTGAAGGAGGGCTGCTTTGCCGTCAAAGACGATGCTCTGGCAAAGCAACTCAAGACTATGACAGATGATATTATATTTAGAAATAGAGATGCTAACAAGATGGAGAACTTGATTATTGATCCGTTGGTGATTTCGACCACGATTGGCCCCGCGATTGTGAGAAAGGTGCTAATTGACTGTGGGAGCTCAATCAACATTTTAGTCAAGAATGCCTACGACTAGATGCTTCTGGAGGGCAAGAACTTAAAGCCATGTAAATCTCGAATCCAGGGATTTAACAGGACTACTAATGAGTCAATGGGATATGTGGATTTGTCGATGGTGCTTGGAGAGGGCGACCGCAAGAGAGTGCGAGTTGTACGTTTTATTGTTCTTGGTATTTACCCAATGCATAATGAATTTTTAGGTCGACCGACCCTTGCTGAAGTTCGAGTGGCCATAGCCCTATGGTGCTTGACGATGAAATTCTCGATAGAGAATGGCATGGGAATTGTACAAGGCGATAAGGGGCTTGGTCAGGAATGTTATGTTGCTGAGCTAAAAGAGGCAAAACAAAGAGATAAAAAAAGGTGCGGAAAGGACTCTCTGAATTAAAGCTTTGGACATGTAACAACCACCGCCCAAGCCCTGGCTCGGACAAGACAGTCGATTCCATAAGGATATGGATCCAAAGAAAGAGCCGAAGGTTGAAATGGTATCTCCTGCGGAGTTGACATTCAACATCCCAGTTAGTCCGAATGATCCTACATGGGTTCTGAAGATCGGATCTCAACTCAGAATAAGGATGATGAAAGATCTGACTGGTTTTCTCTGATCAAACACAGATGTTTTTCATGGATGCATTCCAATATGAATGGAATATCATCGGAGATAGCGTTCCATGCATTAAATGTGAATCCCAAATGCGTTCCTGTGAAACAGAAGCATCGCAGCCTGGGTGTTAAGAGATTTATTGTACTGAGGTGGATAAGACGAAGAACAACAGTTTCATCTACGATGCTCTGTACCTAAAATGGATATCCAATCCATTCCTGGTGAAGAAGTCCAATGGGAAGTGGAGAACGTGCGTTGACTATTCCGATTTGAACAAGGCATGTCTGAAAGGTAGCTTCCTACTCCCAAATATCGATCAGCTGGTAGATTCAACCGCTGGATGCGAACTGCTATTGTTCATGGACACCTACTCTAGCTACAACTAGATTATGATACACGTCCCCCATCAAGAACACACCAGCTTTATAACTGACCTAGGGATGTATATTTTTCTTGTCATGCCTTTCGGTTTGAAAAAATTCCAAAGCAACTTATCAAAGGCTAGTGAATTCAATGTTTAAAGAACAAATTGGGCATTTGATATACGTCGATGATATGCTGGTAAAATCACAATGGTCGACTAACCATGTGGAGGACTTGGCGGAGATGTTCAGTGTACTCTGGAAATATGGATGAATCTCAATTTTTTGAAATGCTCATTTGGAGTTGCATCAAGTAAATTCTTGGGTTTCTTTGTGAACTCAAGAGGAATAAAATTTAATCCGGAGAAGGCCACTACATTGAGAAAATTCAGAGCCCCAAAGTCAATCAAGGATGTCCAGAGTTTGAATGAGAAGGTTGCTGCGTTGAGTCGCTTCGTTTCCAGAGCCACTGATAAGTGCATCCCTTTCTTCGATGTCATCAAGAAAGGGAAAAGGAACTTTGCTTGGACGCAAGAGTGTATAGATGCTTTCAGGCTCTGGTAGATCACTTAGAGAGGCCTCTCATCCTATCAAAGCTGGTGAAAGATGAGTACTTGTTTATTTACCTAGTAGTGTCGGTGCATGCCCTGAGCACCGTACTTGTACAAGAAGAGTACTGAATCCAGAGGCCGGTGTATTACATTAGCAAGCGGTTAACAATGGCAGAAAGAAATTTTCTAAAGTTGGAAAATCTGGCCTACTGCCTATTGATCACTTTAAGGAAACTCTACCCATACTTACAGGCTTATCCAATCAAGGTTCTTACCGACAAGCCTTTGAGACAGGTCTTGCAGCGACCTGAGACATTTGAAAGGTTGTAGAAATTGGATATTGAATTGAGCCAATATGACAAAACGTATCATCCCTAGAGGGCAATCAAAGGCCAGGCATTGGCGTACTTCATAGCCGAGTACACTGCATAAGATGATATTCTAGAGAGTAGGATGTTGGATGGAATATGTTCGCCGATAGTGCATCCAATGAACATTCTTCTAGGTAGGTGTTGTGTTGGTAACCCCCGAAGAATGTTCAATATGTTATGCCTTGAAACTTGATTTCTTGCAATAAACAACGAGGCAGAGTATGAAGCTTTGATTGCAGGACTGAAAATTGTGAAAGAACTAGGAGTCAAAACTTTACACATTGTTGTGATTCCCAACTAGTGGTGTGCAAGGTGAGAATGGAATTTCAGACAAAGGGGGCGAGGTTAGCCACATATCTGAATAGAGCCCTTGAGTTGTTTGACGATATCGAGTATTACACTATAACGCATATTCCCAGAGAGGAGAATGCAAAAGCCGATTCACTAGCCAAGTTGGCTAGTTGGGAGATGCACAACTCATGGGGTTGGTCCTAGTGGAAATATTGTCGGCTTCGAGCATCGACTGGATGGATGTCGATTGGATCTTGAAGGCTGAGTCGAAAAAGAGTCATGGATGACTCTGATCGAGAGCTACTTATAGAAGTGAACCTTTCCTGACAGAAAGAACGAACGACAACGGCTCCTTCATTAAGCTTTAAGATACATTATTCTGGAAGGAATACTAACCAGGAATGGATTCTCGATTCCCCTACTTCGGTGTGTCATTAATGATGAAGCCAAGTGAGTTTTTAAGGAGGTTCATGAGGGGGCTTGCGGTGACCACACTGGGGGACAAACCTTAGCGAATAAAATTCTTTGCTATAGGTACTTCTGGCCAACTGTCAACCGAGATGCAACCAGAAAGTGTGACAAGTGCCATAGGTTTGCCAAGATTCCTAGAGCCCTACCAACGGAGATTACGCAGATGGTCAGCCCTACCAATGGAGATTACGCAGATGGCCTGCAAAGATTCAAGCTAGCAACCATGGATGGAGTCTCACTTCCCCTAGCATGGAATACGAACATCCACGATGCTATTTCACTTGAAATATGACTTTGTAAGTTTTAATCAAGTTAGATGTAACAAGACAGAATATGTCATTTCCCGTGTTTCATAAAGAAAAACGACTTCCCAAATTTGTGACTCTGTCTTTGCATAACTATGATATTGCGAAATGTGATAAACATGAATGAACTTGCATGTTTGCAATGCAGGTATGAAGGTACTTAGAGATAGGTGCTGATTGAGCTTCCAAAGTCCATGATCGGACCCATGAAACATATCCACATTCGATGTCCAGAGATATATACCTGTCAACTCGCTCAACCCACGACTTGGGGGAGGAGTATAAACATTCAAGGGTAGAACAAGACGGTTCACCCCTATAGCTCATGCCCAAAGTTGGCAAAGTATCCACACCTTACTTGGAGAAAGGCAAGATGAAATATCAGTGCCCAAAGAAAGGTGGGATATTATATCCAAGCTTCGATCGATGCCCAGGTTTAGGTGCGATCGAAAGTGAACGTTCTGAATAGGGATGTTTAAACCACCATTTCGAGTGGTTAACTCCGGCCAATGCTTAGAGTTCGATGTGGCCAAAGCATGCATCGTAGAGAAGGATGCCCATATTGCCGTCTAAGATGAATTACTTCGATTGACGCCCAGAGTCTAGCATGATCGCACTCAAACGTCCTCAAAGGGATGCTCAAATCACCTTCCCATGTGATTGGAATTCGACCAGGTTCCAGAGTCAGATATGGTCGCATGCGGGCTCTCGGAGATAGGCACCTCAATAATTGCTTTTCACTCACCGAAACGAGAAGATGTCGATTCTCATATCCAGTCGTATGAGACCAGGCCGGTAAAAAACACGTTGGACTAATAACCTAGTCCAATGACGACGACGACAAATGGTCTTCAAACGCAGGAGCATGATAACAAGCGCATTTCTCAAATCATAAGCAAATTCACACAAGACTTGAACAAAACAAAAGGTCTTTATTATTCAATTCTAAATGATGCTTGAAAAAGATATAAGTTTTGTTAACTCTAAACCGAAAAAAAAGCGGGGGCCGGACCCGCACAAAGCCGGCCTAAAAAAAGCAAGCTCCTATTGTTATATGCAAAAGCAAGCAAACATTTACTTCTTATGCTTTTGCTTCTTTGGCTTCTTTCCATCTTCAGAGGTTGGCCTATTGAAGTCGTCAGCTTTCTTCCTTCCTCCTCCCCAATTCCTTTGCCTTTTGGAGGTGTGTTATGCAATGAAACGACAAGCGCGCTTTGAGTACTTCTGGTCATAGGTAAAGAGACCAGAGCAAAAATGGTCTCACTAGGCAAAGTAATGGATAAAGGAGGAGGGAAGAAGTCAATTGGCTCTTGCTTGATCTCACTAGCCGCTAGAACCTATTTTTCTAGCATCTCCTGCAAGGTAAGCCCTGAAAATGGCTCAGAAGATCCAGTTATAACAACATCCTCCTCTACCTGGGTTCCGAGGAACTCAATAGTGTAGGATCAATTTTACCCTAGGGGGGTGAATAGGGTGATACTAATAATAATAAAAATTAATACCGAAATATGTAAAATAATTGCAGCACAGATAATAGCAGAATAATAAAAGCAGAAATAGAACAACACAGATTTACCCAGCTTCGGCAAAACCCTGCCTATGTGCTGCCCCTAGGGTTTCTACTAGAAATTAAGTAGTCAGACGCTTACACATGTAAACTTGCGACACCCACTATCGACTAACCTAACTCTATGCTCAAAACCCTGCCACAACTCACTCACTGAGTTGCGAATTCTCGAACTACACCGCCGTAGTTCGTCACCTAGTCACACGACTAGAATTTTACAAAAGTTTAAAAGAAAATTACAAAAACAAAATCAAAACCCTTTATATATATTTAAGCCCAAATATCAAATAAAAAGCCGGCCCATAAATATATAAAGATGTCCCCCTTTTTTCCCTTTTATTTTACTTCGGCCGACTATCTTCTTCTTTTGCTTTGTAATTTCTACTTTGTTCCTCTTTGAGAAAATTAGGGCTTTGTGAATTGAAGTCACCGATTGAAATTTTTGCTTCGATTGAAGTATGCATTTGGTTTGGATTGCCTTGTCAATCGAATGCTGCTTCGTTCGCTTATGGCTACTCCAATTTCGTCGAGACCGAACAATGCTTTATACTGGTATGTGAATTGCCTTTTTCGAATTTTGATTATTCTCGACTTGATTCGAATTTTATGTTTGTTCGTGATTTAGCTAGCTCTAGTATTTTTATTGAATTCGAATAACTAACTGCCGATGATGTAACCGGGTTATACAGGGAACGAATCCCTTAATTTTTGTTCGTATATACTATTTGAATTTTTCATCTAATTTTGCTTGGTCGTTCGATTTTGCTATCATTAATTTTGACTGCTTCATATGTTTACACATTACAGATACATTTTCACTTGCTTGAGTCGGTTCCTTCTTTTGCTCCTACGATCATGGAATTTGAATTTTTTGAGACATCGACTTGTTCACGTTACTATGTATATACCTTTGTTTGAAAATGTATGAACCACGGCTTGATCATTTCTTGACTTTCATCGAACTACTACTTCACTATGATTTTCCCTATAATTTATTCAACCTGTTGTTTCATTCTTGTTCTAACTACTATTGTTGGTCTGATTAATTTCACTTGATTTTTGTTCGAACTGTTGCCTTGACTTGGTTATTGTAATTCGAATTTTCGTGAATTGCTTTGGTCGGTTCCTATAGCTTGATGAATGTCTATGTAGTTTCTTGTAGTCTGGCACAACTTTGTTGTTGCCTCTATTTTCATGTGATGTCTCCATACATATATACATACATGTATGTATGTATATATGTGTGTGATTGTCCTTTGGTATTGCAATCTTGTTCATTACTGCATATATGTATAGGATGTTTCCTCTTGGAAACTGCTGCATATTTCGAATGTCCTCATGTTGCATTCACTTGTATGTTGGTGTCTTGTTGTATACACTGGTCTTTGGATTTCTTGGTTCACTGAGAATCTGCTTCCAGTGTGCTTCTGACCATGTGATGTTGAGTTGCTTCATATGTACATCATCTGGCTTTATCCTCTTGAATTCTGGTCTTTTTATGGTTGCTCATCCACTTCAGTGCTTGCATATTCAATTGCGTATTGTGTAGTGCTTGTATCTCAGTGATACATTGCTTTTGTTCCACTGACTTGTCTTTTTGAACTGGTTCATTGAGCTAGCTGCTCCCTTGCTCGAAACTATTTTACTGGGTTAACTTGTTTAGCCTTTACACACCTGAAATGTTAAAACCATGCTGACCTCTATTTCCACATGTTAATACATTTTCCTTTGTTTGGTTTATATGCATATACATTTTGGTTGAGTTTTGTTGCATATGAGAGTTCATGCCATGTTGTAGTTTCGAGTCCGTGCATGCTGTCTGGAGCAGTTCTTCATGTGTACTGAACTTCATGTGTATATCCATTTGCTATGTTTTGTTTGTTCACCACTGTTGACATGTGCATTTTGGAGTCTGGATTATTGTTTTGATTCTTTGAGCTTGTTCGTGTTTTTATGTGGTTGTACATGATCTTGCTGTTGCATACATACTGTCTGGTTTTTGGTTGATTTGGTCGAGACTCTATGCACTTGAGTTGAATCCAGCCTCGGCTCGGGTTTGACCTTGTGCTCACATGTCCCTGCAGTTTTATCAAGTGTATATCGGTGTGCACGTCCTTGTGGCATGTACAGTGATACACTGTGCATGTCACAAGTTGTTCGTGTATGAATGGATTTAAACGAAAATGATGACGAACAACCCAAATAACTGAGGAAAATAACATTTTTCAAAAACACACGTTTTATTTTACACTACAAAAATATTTCTTTTTCAATTTTACTGCGTCAGTGTTTATTTTGCAGATAATTCAGATGTTGGATTCAATCTGGAATAGAGTTGAAGATAAATACGAGTGAATGAGTGATATGTAGTGAGGTGAACATTGTAAATTGAAATTTGTGATGTAATTGAAATTGTAATGTAATTGAAATTGTGTATATATAATGAGAGATCAAATTTGTACTATTCAAAATTATAATAAAATATCCGTTTGAATAAAATATTTGTTTGAATTTAAATTCTGTGTTATTTATTTTATTCAACAAATATTTATTTAATTATGTGCAAAGTAAAATAGTACAACAACAAATACATTTAAATGAATATATATATATATATGTTTATTATCATCAAACAAAAATCATATAGTAGCATATTCAACAATCTCCCCCTTTTGATGATAACAAACATATATTAAGATTTTGAATTTATTAAATGTATTTGCTCTTGATGAATCCCATTTGCTCCCTCTATTTTAATGCTCCCCCTACATCAAAGCTCCCCCTTCATATATGCATAAATAAAAAATATGCAAATGAACCTTGATGGGAATATGAAAATTAAAAAATATGAATTGACTTATTTGCCAAAATCTTAACTTCTCTCTCCCCCTTTTGTTATCAGCAAAAGAGTAATAGTGTTAGAAAAGCAGAGATAAAGTGATAGACATTAATACAACATTAACACCCAATCGAGTATAAATATTAAATTTCAATAAAAAATCAAACAAAAATCAAACATACTCTGTTAGGCACTTATTCCACTTTAGAGTGATAGGGGTGATGTCGGCATATAAAACCATATAGTCGTGTCTATTTGTGGTATATTTATATCAGAAATTTGAATATATACTAACCATGCATACCCGTTAGGACTTTTAAATGAGATTAGTAGTATTCCAATTTATTTTAAAAAAAACGAATTTCAAGCATCTTCTAACCACGCATAACCGTGAGGACTTTTAAATGGGGTTAGAATCAACTTGTCTATTTAATAATCAATTTTGATATGTGTTCCATACATGCATAACCGTGAGGACTTTTAAATGAGCATGAAAGCACATAAACAAATATTCCAAGTAATTCACCCATGCATAACCGTAAGGACTTTTAAATGAGAGCGAATACTTTGGATTTTTTTTAAATAAATAAAATAAAAATGAATAATTTGCCGTTTAAAGTACCACATTTTGATATACCATATTGGATTTTAATGAGTGATGGTCGTTAGAAATATGATAGAAATAGAGATGGTTATGGAATTTTTACCATCAAAAGTTATTATAACTCTTGTTTAAATTTTTAAAGAGATTTACTAAATATACCGTCTCAAGTCATAATATATGATTAATATCAACACTCATCACTTTTTCAATCACTATTTATCTTTTCAATGATCAATAAGAAGTCGGATTAGTTAATGTAGTCTGAGATCAAATCCAAAAATAATTATAAAATCAAATTTTCTAAAATGCCTAATCTGAAACGAAGTCAACAAAAACTATTTTCTAGAAGGGGTTTTCAAAAAAATGTCTACTAATTTAAAATCAGTTGAAATGAAAAATATGCAAATATTTTATTTGAGATTGATGCAACTAATGAATGTCTCAACATAAAACACGTTCCACTAGTACTTTTTCTATCAACTAGATTATCAGTGTAATCTGCATTTGAATTTCCCTTTGACTCAAGGTTATCATTAGATAAATATCATAGACTAAATCGTGAAGTGTGCAATAAATACCTTATAATCATTTTATAGCTTTTAAAATGTGATTCCTTAAGGATTTGATTGAAACCGTGCAAATAAACAAACAATGAACATAGTTTCAAATTTAGAATCAATAAGATAAACAAATATATCCATGTGTATCTTGAGTAATCATCAATCAACACAAAACAACATCTCTTTTCACCTAACTTTGGAATATAGTTAGTCCAAGCAAATCTATATGAAATAGTTCAAAGATGAAACGATGATTAGTCAACATTTTTGCACAAATCAGAATCAAAATCAACATTTATTTCCATATCACATAACTGGCTGAATTAAATCGGATTATGGTGTAGATTTTCACATTTAATATATCGTTTAAGATAAATGTACCGTTACCTATTTTACCTTCACGATAATTTTTCGTTGTTACTCATTGTGATTCTGCCACCTTTGTACTAGGCTGAGGAACTTTGATTTGTTGCCTGTCGTGTGCCTGAAACAGCCAGAATCTAGATAACACTATTGTTGTTCCTTAGCCTGCCATCACACCTACACGAGAAAAGATTTTTGTAACCTATTTATTTTTATAGGTCGATGATTGTTAGTATTTTGAAAATTAAGTTTGTGTAGACCCAAGACAATTTATATTTGATCCTTTTGGCACCCAGATTTGTTTGACTTTAAGGAATTTTACATTTGTGCCTTTGGGAACCCAAATTGGAATGGTTTTCGCGTGTTTGGGTCTATACTAGCAATTGTTATGATTGTGTCCAATTTTTCTACAATTTGTGCACTCGGATTTGACACGATCAATTTTACTTCTAACTCTTTTAGATTGAGTGTACCCAAGTCCTTGTCTAACAGTATTAATAGTTTGTTTCCCTAATAACATATTTAGTGATCTTTCTCCTTTGGAAAATTTTCCTGAAGTTGTAGACAATTGTTGGACTTGTGTTTTGAGAGATTCATTTTCATTCAACAACAAAGTGCACTTTTTAATAGAATTTTCTCTCCAAGTGTTTTTACTTTCTTTCAAAATCAGAATTTCATTTTCAAGTGATTTAATTTTAATTTCTGATTTTTTAATCTCTTCTTCAAATGATGGACACTTATCACACTTAGGGCTCTTATTTCGATAGTTTCTAACCAATTGATCAAGCTTTTTATTTAATTATATCAAACTATCTCTTTGTGATTCAATTTTAGCGTATTTCTCCCTAAGTCTTTCAAAACAGCCATTTACTTCATGAAAATATATAAGTAATTCTGAATGAGTAAGTTTTAATGCGTCGCTTGGCTCGTCGTCATCACTGTCAGTTGTTTCTCCTCGAAGACACAAATTTCCTTTTTCACTCTCACTACCAGCGCTTTTATCGTCTTCATCAATTTCATCCCAAGTAGCTGCAAAACTTCTCATTTTCGATTTCTTTCCTTGGCTGAGTTGATTCTGAGGACAATTTGGCTTAATATGACTGGGTTTATTGCACTTGTGACATATGATCTCCTGCTCTTCTGAGTTGTCTAGTACTTTGACTATTCTGCTTTTCAATTGTTCATTTAGAGTTGGATTTCCGTATTTGTGATTCCACCTTTTGAATTTCTTTATTATCAGCGCCAGTTCTGCTGCACCATCATCATCATCTTCACTTTCGGTTGTTCCTTTGAGAGCTATTGATTTTTTTCGTGTATCACCTCCTTCGCGTTCTTCCTTGAATTTCATTTCTAGCTCATAACTGGTGAGATTTCCGATAAGTTCTTTGACTTTAATTTGTTTCAAATCCTTCGGTTCTTGAATAGTAGTGACTTTGGCTTCAAAATTTCGTGGTAGAATTCTGAGGATTTTTCGGACTATTTCCAATTCTTTGTATGGTTTTCCAAGAGCTTTTGATTTGTATACGAGATTAGAAAGTCGTCCGTACATCTCTTTGACATTTTCATCCTTGGCCATTGTGAAGTTCTCGTATTCACTACTAAGCATCGTAAGGCGAGATTCTTTAACTTGGGAAGTTCCTTCGTAAGTCACTTTAAGTGTGTGCCAAATTTCCTACGCAGTTAGACAATGTAAGACACAATTAAATTCAATTTGATCCAATGAACAAATAATAGAATTCATAGCTTTAGCATTAGCATTCTGTAGTTTATTTTCAAGATATGTCCATTGATCCATCGATTTTTCAATTTCTTGATTATCTACCACTATAGTTGGTGTCCTATATCCTGTCTCAACAATATTCCAAGCATCAATGGTTTTTAGAAAAAAATTCATTCTGTTTTTCCAATCTGCATATTCACCATTGAACATGGGTGGCCTAACTATGGATTGACCCTCAGCGAAAGCATTATTAAAAAAATCCATTTGAAAAATTATTTTTTTTAAAAAAAATTATTTTTGAAAAATCAAATTTTTAAAACAAAAATTGGTTTTTGTTCCTTGCTATGATACCACTTGTAGGATCGATTTCACCCTAGATGGGGGGTGAATAGGGTGATACTAATAATAATAAAAATTAATGCGGAAATATGTAAAATAATTGCAACACAGATAATAGCAGAATAATAAAAGCAGAAATAGAACAACACAGATTTACCCAGCTTCGGCAAAACCCTGCTTATGTGATGCCCCCAAGGTTCTACTAGAAATTAAGTAGAGACGCTTACACACGTAAACTTGCGACACCCGCTATCGACTAACCTAACTCTACGCTCAAAACCCTGCCACAACTCAGCCACTGAGTTGGGAATTCTCGAACTACACAGCCGTAGTTCGTCACCTAGTCACACTACTAGAATTTTACAAAAGTTGAAAAGAAAATTACAAAAACAAAAAAAAACCCTTTATATATATTTAAGCCCAAATATCAAATAAAAACATCCGGCCCATAAAAATATAAAGATGCCTCCCTTTTTTCCCTTTTATTTTACTTTGGCCGACTATCTTCTTTTTTTGCTTTGTAATTTCTGCTTCGTTCCTCTTTGAGAAAATTAGGGCTTTGTGAATTGAAGTCGCCGATTGAAATTTGTGCTTCGATTGAAGTATGTGTTTGCTTTGGATTGCCTAGTCAATCGAATGCTGCTTCGTTCGCTTACGGCAACTCCAATTTCGTCGAGATCGAACAATGCTTTATACTGGTATGTGAATTTCCTTTTTCGAATTTTGATTATTCTCGACTTGATTCAAGTTTTATGTTTGTTCATGATTTAACTAGCTCTGGTATTTGTTTGAACTCGAATACCTAACTGCCGATGATGTAACCGGGTTATATAGGGAACGAATCCTTTAATTTTTGTTCGTATATACTGTTTGAATTCTTCATCTAATTTTGCTTGGTCGTTCGATTTTGCTTAAATGATGATGATTAATTTTGACTGCTTCATATGTTTACACGTTACTGATACATTTTCACTTGCATGAGTCGGTTCCTTCTTTTGCTCCTACGATCATGGAATTTGAATGTTTTGAGACTTCAACTTGTTCACGTTACTGCATATACCTCTGTTTGAAAATGTATGAACCACGGCTTGATCATTTCTTAACTTTCATCGAACTGCTACTTCACTATGATTTTCTATGTAATTTATTCAACATGTTGTTTCATTCTTGTTCGAACTGCTATTGTTGGTCTGATTGATTTCACTTGATTTTTTTCGAACTGTTGCCTTGACTTGGTTATTATAATTCGAATTTTCATGAATTGCTTTGGTCAGTTCCTATAGCTTGATGAATGTCTATGCAGTTTCTTGTAGTCTGGCACAACTTTGTTGGTGCCTCTGTTTTCATGCGATGTCTCCATACGTATATACATACATGTATGTATGTATATATGTGTGTGATTGTCCTTTGGTATTGCAGTCTTGTTCATTACTGCATATATGTATAGGCTGTTTCCTTTTGAAAACTGCTGCATATTTCGAATGTCCTCATGTTGCATTCACTTGGATGTTGGTGTCTTGTTGTACACACTGGTCTTTGGAGTTCTTGGTTCACTGAGAATATGCTTCTAGCGTGCTTTTGACCATGTCATGTTGAGTTGCTTCACATGTACATCATCTGGTTTTGTCCTCTTGAATTCTGGTCTTTTTATGGTTGCTCATCCATTTCAGTGCTTGCATATTCCAGTGCGTATTGTGTAGTGCTTGTATCTCAGTGATGCGTTGCTTTTGTTCCACTGACTTGTCTTTTTGAACTGGTTCATTGAGCTAGCTGCTCCCTTGTTTGAAACTATTTTACTGGGCTACCTTGTTTAGCCTTTACACACCTGAAATGTTGAAACCATGTTGGTCTCTAGTTCCACATCTTAATACATTTTCCTTTGTTTAGTTTATATGCATATACATTTTGGTTGAGTTTTGTTGCATATGAGAGTTCATGCCATGTTGTAGTTTTGAGTCCGTGCATGCTGTCTGGAGCAGTTCTTCATGTGTACTGAACTTCATGTGTATATCCATTTGCTATGTTTTGTTTGTTCACCACTGTTGACATGTGCATTTTGGAGTCTGGATTATTGTTTTGACTCTTTGAGCTTGTTCGTGTTGTTATGTGGTTGTAAATGATCTTGCTGTTACATACATACTGTCTGGTTTTTGGTTGATTTGTTCGAGACTCTATGCACTTGAGTTGAATCTAGCCTCGGCTCGGGTTTGACCTTGTGCTCACCTGTCCCTACAGTTTTATCAAGTGTATATCGGTGTGCATGGCTTTGTGGCATGTACAGTGATACACTGTGCATGTCACAAGTTGTTTGTGTATGAATGGATTCAAACGAAAATGATGAAGAACCACCCAAATAACTGAGGCATATAACATTTTTCAAAAACACACATTTTATTTTACACTGCAAAAATATTTCTTTTTCAATTTTACTGCATCGGTGTTTATTTTGCAGATAATTTGGATGCTAAATTCATTCTAGAATAGAGTTGAAGATAAATACGAGTGAATGAGTGATATGTAGTGAGGTGAACATTGTAAATTAAAATTTATGATGTAATCGAAATGTAATGTAATTGAAATTGTGTATATATAGTGAGAGCTCAAATTTGTACTATTCAAAATTGTAATAAAATATTTGTTTGAATTTAAATTTTGTGTTATTTATTTTATTCAACAAATATTTATTTAATTATGTGCAAAATAAAATAGTACAATAACAAATACATTTAAATGAATATATATATATATATATATATATATATATATATATGTTTATTATCATCAAACAAAAATCATACACTAGCATATTCAACAAATAGTCGTCTCCACTTCCAATGCATGAATTATTTGCACACCCAAGCCTGGGCTGCCACTGATTGCAATGCTTGGGATTGTCCTTGAAATAGTTACGATGTTGACTCGGTCGTTGTTTCTCGTTAACCCGGCTATAAACCTTCCTTTTGAAGGCTTGTGATTGCGGGCTGACCTAAAATTTGAGGGAGATGAAATGAGATTTTAGCCACATCGACCGTTGTCATGTAAGCTCTCTCAAATATGGGTGAGGTCAATGAGATACCTCCGCCAGACTAAAGCTTTGCATGAGAAAGAGTGCCATCTGAATTCCCTTCCAAAATGGGGGATAACATTCTTGTCTTTGGCATCTGTAGTGCATTCGAATTGTACGGAGGGATGGACGGAGTGATAGAGGTTGCCAGAGGCCCATAAGTGAAGCCTATAATGAGATCTTGAGGTGTAGTCTCGGAGCCTCCAATCCAAGGTTTTAAATCTCGCTCATCTCGGCCGAGATCTCGTTTTCAAGCCTGGGCAATTCGAAACAACTAATTTCGTTTGAATCTCCTCTGACCCAAATCTCGGACGAGATTTCGGTATCTCGTCCGGTATCTCGGACGAGATTTAACAGCGAGATATCGGCCGAATTTTTGAATTTTGGAAAAAATCAACTATTTTTCCGTATTGGGCTAGCTCATCCTTTACCTTAATTTAAGCCTTCTTAATTGTACTTTGTTTAACCCTTATTTCTTATATAAATCTCATTTAAGCTTCGTCTCTTATTTAACGGCAGTGACGAGTGTAAGAAGATGATAAAATCTACATCGATTATGGTAAGTATTTCACTTTATGATTTTCATTTAGGTTTCTGATCCAAATTAATTTACATCCGATTTCATTTTTCTTTTTTCGACACTTTCTTGAGTTTTTTTCCTAACCCTATTTTTTTGCGGCTATAAATTTTGGGCTTCACTTATTTAACTTTATGTTCTAAATGGATTCCCAATTTGATTTCATTTAGTCTTTGCTGCTATAATTTTTTTCCTGAAGGCTTATTTTTAAGCAATAAAGGAATTCTCTTTCATCTATTAATTTCATTTGATGATTACATGTTCATTCGTACATCATTTTTTTGCTTTTCTTATAATATTACTAAATGTTTGAAATTGTTTGTACTATGTATGCTATTTTCTACGTTTGTTTGAAATATCTATGCTATTGGTTGCTTAATGAGATTTTGTTTGCTAATAATTAAATACTATAATCAGACATAGAATATCTTAATTCTACTTGTAGACTTTTGTATTTAAAGTTATAAAATTAAGATTTCCCTTGCAGCACTATAAATCATAAAAGGTAGAAATGAGACATTATGTTGTGTAGGAAAGTTAAGTGAATGATCAAACAAAGTAAAGGTGCATATGTTATGGTTTGTTTCTTGTCTACTTTATCTCATATGATATTATATTGAACATTATTCATGAAATCTAGTTATTTGTTTATTTTACATGATACAAGTGATATTTTTCCATACTAAATTACTAATGATAAGCGTGTGATATATTCAAGGTAAGTGCATAGTGTTTTCCTTAAGGTAGTGACTAGTATTATAAATTTAGGTGTATGAAAACTAATTTTCGACATGACATATACTCCGAGATAACTCCGAAATGAATTTTAGAAACCGAGATGTAAATCTGAGATGGACGACCGAGATGCACTCATCTCGTTCGAGATCTCACCCGATACGAGATAAGCTATCTAAATTCTTCGAGACGAGATGTGACCGAAATCCGAGATTTAAAACCTTGCTCCAATCTGATCTTTTTGAACCGTAGTGGCTAGCTCTGGATGCAAAATAAGTTCATCGGCCCTAAGTGCTTCACTATCATCTTGACTTAGAATCTCACTCTCCAGCTCTGCTAGATTCACCTCCTTCCAAATTTAGCTACTCTTCCTGCATGATCTTATCCCATGCCAACTCTAGAGCTTGGAGATAGTCTTTGCCAGGCCATGCCAAATTTTTGAACTTTAGTACATTGGTGTTGTAATTGATGATGAGTGGCTCGAACCTATCTTTGACCCACCTCTCCGCAGTTGCCACCAACTCATCTACATTCTTTGCTTTGGCCAATGCATCGCTCTATATTTACGGGCATTAAGCATCTCTTCACAGTAGCTATAGGCCATTGTAAGGGCTTCGTCCTTCTCTTTCTTCTCCTTGACGAACTGCGCCTTCAGCTCTTCCGTTTCTTTTGTCAGCTCATGGTTCCTGTGGTGAACAACTTCAACTTGTTTTAAATGGTCCTTTCTGTCCTGCTCAACTGTCTCACTCGGTTCCTTGGATTTCTGTTCGGCATCAGTCTATGCCTTTTTTAGCTTAGCAACCTCTGCATCAAGGTGAGCGATAGTCCCATCATTCTAATTTTCTATAAGTCACGGCCTTGCAGCCTCAACCTCCACCCTCTCGGCGTATTCAAAGACCTGCTTGGCCAACCTCTCCTAGATGAAATACTGGTCATATGCATTACTAACATATGCTAACCTATGATCTTTGACCTCCGGAGAAATATTTTTCAAATTGGGAGAAAACTTAATGCCTTTGAAACAGATCTTCAGGAAGCGGCATTGTAGTTCAGCCAGCTGAGGCTTGGACATGACTGGCTGCTCTATTGTGATGACAGACTTTTCAATGGGTATTTTATCAGTTTTATGGTGAGAGGAGTCGGAGCAATGGGCTTTGACGGTCTATCAAAATGCTAAGAAATATGAGATAGCGTTGTTTGCTTGGCAGGAAGGGAAGCTGAAGAAGGACCACGAGAGATGTCATCACAAGAAACGTCATTAGGGATGGCAATGGGGCGGGTCTAGGGTTCAAACCCGGTCGACCCGTCCCTGTTTTGGCCCGTCAAGACCCGCCCCATTGGGTCATTGGGGCGGGTAGACCCGTGACCCGCTCTTGAGTACTTCGGGTCTAGGGTCGGGTTGGGGCTTGGCCGACCCGCCCCAACCCGACCTGCACTACTAACATCTCATAAAACCACTTTATTACTATAATGATTTATTAATCTTTTTAGTTATAAGTGATTCTAGCATGGATATTAAAATGTTCCAATCAATATCTATAGAAAAAATTAGAGTATTAAGTTGCTTCATTGATAATTATACAATAACATATGTATATATTTTCTGAATTGTTATTGTAGACATCATTTTTATTAACTTCCCATAGACACATTGTTATTTGTATTTCATATATTATTTGGTGATAACGAGTATAAACAAATAAATATATGTACGTTGCTATATAATTTTCAATCAATACATAGAGACTCATCGGGTCTTGGGGCGGGTCGGGTCTACCCTGACCCGCACGGGTCCCGGGTACGGGGCAAAATTCCAGACCCGCACCGGGTCTACGGGGCGGGTCTGGAGCGAGGTCTAAAAAATCCGGGGCGGGTATGGGGCACTAAAAACCCGCCCCAACCCGCCCCATTGCCATTCCTAAACGTCATCGAGACGGTTGGAGTGCCTGTCTAAACCCTAGGATTCGGTTGACTTGGATCAGGATCGATGCCTTAAGGATGAGTCATATGACTGATAACCTTTCTCTCGGCCTCCTCTGTCACGGCTTGAACACCGACTAGAACCAAAGTTATGGCTGGTACCGTGGTGGCGCATGCTTAGTTTACGTCTTGGATGATAGGCCATCTGGTCCTCGAGAGATTCGTACATACCACGTCATTCCATTGAACATGCAAATGAGACAAAAATGAATCAGCCATGATAGAATAAAAGCATGACACAAGCTGACTAAAGTGCGGTGCATGTGTGTGTGCGCTTGTAAGTGTCCTAGTGTCCCTCCGACAGATCATGGGTTAGAATTTTGCTGACAGGGGTAATCTCCCCCGCCTAGCCAAAAGGAACATCTTCTTGAAAGTGGATAGGGGATCCAACATCTCCAATGCTTATATTCCCAATGCCAAAAGAGTTGACTTCATTTGGAATCGGCCGAAAATTTGCATAAGGGTCCTCCGAAGGTTGAACGGGTGTCACTTCTGCCATGGTGGTTTGTGGAGTTTGGCTGACATACAGTATAGGGAGAACGTTTATCTTAGGGAATTGCTTCAAAGGCAAATCCTGGTTGTCACTGTTGTCATTATCGAGAGACTTGTGTCCTATATCAACATCATCATGGCCCGCCACGCCACTTTTGCCTTCCTCAACATATTCATGTACTTCTATAGCGTCAACTACTGGACTCTGAACTAGGGGCACTAGCGAATGGTCTCCATTATCTCCAGATGAAGAACCATCCTCATCACTATCAGTGACCTCTAAAGTAGGATCGACACTATGATCTATATCTAACAAGTTATAGGCCTACATATTCTCATCGTCGAGCAATAGCTTAGCCTCCCTTTCTACCTTCAAAATTTCATGAAGTTGTCGGAGAGTCTTGGCCAAGGCTCCATTGCTATGTCATGCGGTACATCTGCAAGGAACGAATAAAAGGACGTTCGGTGATAATAGAACTACGAATAAGGACTTGTATGAAAAGGGTAAGAATAAAACTCACGTCCGAACAACCATCGATGTGCGAATCTAGGAGGACAGCGAACAAAAAAGAATTCATCTTTAAAGTATCTTAGTTTATTCCAGGTACCGATTATAATTCTGCAGCCCCTGGATGGCTCTAAGAAAGTGGGGGAAGGATTTCCCTTGCGATGCTTGAAGCTATATAGGTACTGAATTTCTCGGTTAATGGGAACTTGGTTTAAACAATGAGCGAATATGATGAACATGCTATGTAGAAATGCATAGTTTTTTTGGATGGAGTTGAGCTGGAGCTAGCCTCATAAAATGCAAGACTCGTCGGATAAACTGGTTAAACGATGGAACACATCCTGCCAAGCACATGTACTTATTGCATGCTATATACCAAACTGGTGGATGGTGTGCTCTCTGGTGTTGCGTAGGAACTAACACGTCCTCGAGTGGGATACCATGTTTCTCACAAATTCTTCTGAGTGATCCTTACTCAATCTTTGAAGCAACGGAATCGGCAGGATCATCTTATAGGATGGCATTAAGTGTATCAAGAGCAGCTTCGACTTCTAGGCCTTCTATCGGCCTTATTGAAACTACTGAAGTAGGTTGTTCTGCTTGTGGATTCTCATGCTGAGGTATATAGGCTGCATCGGAGTTTTTCATGCAGATGGAACCATAGTCAAGCTTGACTTGGTGTCAAATTTAGCGTATCTTGGTGATGGTGTGCCTGTATCTAAAGCGAAGAGATGCTCGGAACGTCGTTGTCCCATAACTATCAAAGCTCAACATATAACTGATATCAGAAAGATTAAATGCTATGCTTCAATGCCAGAGTGAAAACCAGTATAGTGTGCTGCAAATTACAATGTTTTGCAGTGTCAATGTCCGATGTTGTGCAACAGTTCAAGAAAAATTTAGATGTTATCCGAAGTGACCGTCATTGTTGACCGTCCCAACGAGCTTCACGTGATTAACCATGTATTGAAAACGCCTTGGAACTCGAGAGATAATGTTTGGCAAGACTTGAATGTTAATGGACTATGCAAATTTCACAAAGGAATTTGTGGCTCTAAACCCACCAAGGTTCGGATCGGTACCAATCTGGATGGATCTTCTCCTCTTTTTCCATAGTGTCCCCCGAGTCCAAGTCCAGCCACCAATATGAAGCTTCAATTCAAGAGGACTAACAGTAACAAGAGGAAAGTGGTGGCGATAATTCAAGAGGTCAAGCAGCATTTCAAGCTTCAATTTAGCAACAAGGAAATGTTAATGGCTAACGAAGGCTTGACTTTGAATAGCAAATAAAGTGAAGAAGGAAATGCTTATGGGTCGGGCATATAACCCCCGAACCAAGAAAATAGGCTATTGACTCGCATATTCTTAAGGGCCGGATCGATACCAATCCTGCGCATGGATTGGTACCGACCATATAAAACAATAACAATACTAGTAATAACAATAATAATAATGAATTAGCGATAAACGTATATGCATGTGTATGTGAATATAATCATTGAACTCCACAAGAATGAGCATGCATATGGAATCAAAGCATGATGGAATATCAAAGCATGTATGCGTGTGCATACTCAAGACTCGACAATTGGAATAAAAGGAAAGCAGATTCAAACTTGCAATATCCAAAAACGGAATCTGTTTGGAACTACCAAACTCGGAGTGATTGGTCATAAGAGCATGCTCTAATTTTATAATGTCAGACGATGGCAAAGCATCACAACGAATAGCTAGAGACATCGCACTTCAACGAAATAATCCAAGGAAGGATAAAAATTATTTGAAGCATGGACTGGAGTCTGATATGGCAATCCCGACTTGTCTCGATTCAAAGCACATCATGTTAGAAACAAGAGGTACTTTGGAGGGCAAGTGTTATCCGACCTTTTGACTAGGCAGTATTTGGATGGACTAGATGAGTCAAACTTGAAAGCTATTAAGGTAGAAAGCTCGGAGAGATAGCCATAAAGTCGAGAAACCAAGTGAAACCGAAGTCAAAGATGGAACCAAAGCCGTCCTAAAAATGCCAAAGCAGAATTCATCTAAGTGACGGATCGGTATCGATCCATCCCTATGGATCAGTACCGACCCATAAACTTATACCCAGATGGCCCCATCTATTCTAGAGTTGATGCCAACAACCTATTCCAAGCTTTATAGGATCGATTGCATGTTGTTTGATATCGAACGCCTCGAGCACCATAAATCAGCAACTCCATTCCTCCACCGATCCATCTTATTGGCTTAGAAACAAGCTTATAATAGTGCAAACAAAATGAAAATCACAAAGCTAACAGCAAGTCACCACATCACAAAGCATCTAAACGGGTCCAAGGAGATCTTATGGATCGGTACCGATCCACCAATATTGCTAACCTAGCCATGTTTCATCGAGGCTAACTACTACTAGAACGTGGAGATCATGGTGGAAGACCTGGTGGAGCATTTCTTGGTGGTCAACAGCTATAAATAGGAGGCTAGGGGCTCATTTCCAGGGATCTTTTTTCTTCCTTGCAACTTTTACACATTTTCCTTTTAATTACGTGTGGATCCCTACCGATCCATAAGAACTGTACTTGCAAAACAACAATATAAGCAATAGAATCTCAAGTGCACATAGGCAATACTTAGCTGAACCACTATAAATGTTTGGTGTCTTATTTTTACTCATTTTTCATTTGTATTTCTTTATACTTCTCTCTTGAAATCTATTGGGTGTTTGTGCCACTTTTTGGTAGTTACAGTAATTGATATGTATTTTATACTAAATTAATATATATTAAACTAGAAAACATTAATAAAATAAAATATTTATTTTTTACCATATAATATAAATCTATTTTATGTTAACTTTTTTTATGTAATGTTATTTTATTTATTATAAACATATTTATTATTTAAAGGATATTATTTTTTGCTTTTAAGGCTATATATATATATACACACGCTTAATTAATTAATGCAAATGTGTGTGTGTGTATTTTTAAACAAAAAACTCTCAACCTGTTTTACAAAAGAAATTTTTTTAGCGAAGAATAATTATAAACATATATTAATTAATATATATTTATTTTATTTATAATGTGAGTGTGTGTGCGTGTGCATATAAATTATATTTATGAAATATTTTCTGGTCGAGAATATATATGTATGTATGTATGTATATGTATGTAAAATTAAAATATCTTAATTAGTAAAAAAACTTAGACCTCTATATTTAAGTATTAAATTTTAAATTAATATGTTTTGAAATTATCAAATTGAGTTAAAATTCTAGTATAAAATATCTTTGGCCCAGTCAATTAATTTTTAATTAAGATATTTTAGTTTTAAATTCCAAATTTTAATTGACATTTTACTCAGTTAAACTAATTATATTTTTAATAAAGTTTTGAATTCTATATATATTTATCTATGTCAGTATGTATAATATATTTAGCAAATTATTTATTTTTATATATGTTTTACAAATTATGATAATATGTGTTTGAACCAAAAATGGTGCAAACACCCAAATGAGTATAATAGAGAATAAAAAGTGAAGAAAAGTAAATTAAAAAAAGCAAGAAAAGAACACACAGTGTTTTATAATGGTTCAGCTAATCGTTGCCAATGTCAACTTAACTTTGTTGACGGTTTATAATGTTGTTTGCAGTTCTATTCTTGTGGATCGGTATAAATCTGTGTGTGAGTACAAGAGAATTATAGATAAGTTGTAGAGAAGCAAAAGGATCCGTAAAAATTAGCCACTGTCCTCCTATTTATATTTGTAGAAAGCCTAAAATCTTGCCCCCATAATATCCATATAGTTTCCCACGTCCAGACTAGTTCTCCTAAGAAATTTAGTGGACACCTCAATGATATGCGTGGATCGGTACCGATCCATGGGCTTGGATCGATACTTATCCATAAGATGGCCAAATAGATCATCTTGAACTCTTTTTCTAAGCTCGATTTATGGTTAGCTTCGTGATTCCAAACTTATTTGCATCATTATTAGCCTGTTTCTGAGTCCAATTGATGGATTGGTGGAAGAATGGAGCTGATGATTCAAGTGCTCGAGGAGATCGATAGAGAACTGCATGGGATTGATGAAATGGAACTTGAAATAGGCTCTTGCCATCATCACTTACAAGTAATAGGAGTTGGGGCAAGTTTTGACAAACGATTGTGGATCGGTACCGATCCAAGTAGTGGATCTGTACCAATCCCCACTTTAGTGGATTTGGTTCCTTATTTCTTGAGGTGGCTTTGCATTTGTCTTATAATCGATATTCTGAGGCTTAAAGAGGATTATTTCTATCATGGCTTGTGAGCATAGGAAGTTGAGGAAAATCGGGTGAAGTGTTCTGGATCGGTACCGATCCAAGAGGTTGGATCGGTACCGGTCCAACACTTTGTTGGATTTTGAAATGTAGACTCATGGAATGGTTTACACTTGTCTCCAGTGACTTTGGTTGTACTTAGTTTTTTGACTCTATAGCTATCTCTCTGGGCTTCCTGTCTTAAAAGCTTTTAAGCTTGAATCGTCAAGTTCTTCTATATATTGTATGGTCAAAAAGCAGGATAACATTTATCCCCCAAAACATGCCTTACGAATGAAAGGTGTGATTTGCTCAAGAAATAATATAGAAGTCAATGGAATATTAGTAATTGAATCTTCTGGTTAATAGCCGATCAAGTCATTGTGAATCATCATGTTCCTTTGGATTCACCTGTAAATCAAATATCATTTCGGACCATGATAGCTAAGAACTCGAGTCCTTGCTTGAGTGTTAATTATAAACAATGATTCTGTGTTCCCTTGGAATTGTTATTTCATTCATTATACCATAAATCAAAATCATTCTGTATTAATTCGGGCGTTATCTGTCCTATGTTGAATTCTCAATCTCTTTGGATCATTAGTGAAATCTGTGGCCCTTCAGGGTCGATAATTAAATTCGCGATCTCTTCGGATTGTTAATTGAATTCGTGGTTGTTTAGGGCCGACAATCAAATCCAAGGTCTCTCTAGACCGTTAATCAAACCCATAGCCATTCAGGGTCGATAATCAAATCCATGGCCATTTGTGCCCTAATCAAATCCATGGCCATTTGTGCCCGATAATCAAATCCATGGTTTCTACGGACCGTTGCTGAGCCCAATTTGCTCGCTCTTGATAAGGGGACTCAATGACAAGCAAGCCCATCCACTCACGATCTCGAGGTGACTTACTTCTTGCACATTAGCCCCTTCTCTTCGGTCGGGACTTAAAGCGATCGGTATCAAAGAAATCTATCGGATCACTCTCCGATAAGGGGACTTGCACCTTGCACTCCAGTCTCGTCTCTTCGAATGGGACTTAAAGCGATCAATATCATACAAATCCATCTGCTCGCTCCCCGACGAGGGGAATTGCACCTTGCACTCTGGTCTCGTCTCTTCGAACGAGACTTAAAGCAATCAATATCGTACAAATCCATCCGCTCGCTCTTCGACGAAGGGACTTGCACCTTGCACTCCGGTCCCATCTCTCCTGATGGGACTTAAAGCGATCAATATCATACAAATCCATCTGCTCACTCTCCGACAAGGGGACTTACACCTTGCACTCCGATCATGCCCCTAAGTTCCTATGGATCGGTACCAATCCATGCTTGTGGATCGGTGCCGATCTATATGACTCGTTCAAGGGTTATTTAATCTGCTCCATTATACTTCCAGTTACATTTGCTTCAGCTTCTGGCCTTTTGTTCTAGTATGCAACGACTCTGATTATTCCTATTTATCCCATTCTATTGAAGAAACTCTATATCATCTCTTCCTGTTGAGCTACCATCCTTTCCTGCATTGTATTCATCATGGTTTCCATCTCATCCCTGGTTATGTAAATGGATGGGGTTTTGGTTCCTGAGTAAGCCTCTTGCCCGCCCCTAGTTGATTTCCTCCAACACTGATCTTCCTAATCGATTGTCTCGTTATTTTGAACTTTTTCAAATCTTAAATCAGGGAATTTAAGTGGTTCTCAGTGAAAACACCAAAATGTTTGAATCGAAAATGACACAAACACCCAAATGAGTATCGTAGAGAATACAAAGTAAAGAAAAGTAAATTAAAAAGAGCAAGAAAAGAACACACAACATTTTATAGTGGTTCAGCTAGTTGTTGCCTATGTCCACTAACTTTTTTGATGGTTTATAGTGTTATTTACACTTTTTCTCTTACAGATCGGTATAAATCTGCGAGTGATTACAAGAGAATTATAGCAAAGTTGTACAAAAGCATAAAAATTCCCTAAAATGAGCCTATGCCCTACTATTTATATCTATATGAAGCCTAAAATTTTGCCTCCCATGATCTCCACATAGTTTTACACGTCGAGACTAGTTCTCCTGATAAATTTAGTGGACACATCATCGATATGCGTGGATCGATATCGATTCATGGGGTCGGATCGGTGCCGATCCATAAGATAGCCAAATAGACCATCTTGAACTCTTTGTATAGGCTCAATTCATGGTTAATTTCGTGATTTTAAACTTATTTGCATCATTGTTGGCATGTTTCTTAGTCCAAATGATGGATTGGTGGAAGAATGGAGTTGATGATTCAAGTGCTCGAGGAGATCTATAAAGAACTGCATGGAATCGATGAAACGGAACTTGAAATAGGCTCTTGGCATCATCACTTATAATTAATAGGAGTGGGGGCATGTTTTCACAACGGATCGTGGATCGATACCGATCCAAGTAGTCGGATCGATACTAATTCACCACTTTAGTGGATGTGGTTCCTTATTTCTTACAGTTGCATTTGTCTTTTAATCGATATTCTTAGGCTTGAAGAGGATTAATGGTATCATGGCTTATGAGCATAGGAAGTTTGAAGCAAATCAGGTGAAGTGTTATGGATCGGTACCGAATCAACCTTTGTTGGATTTCAAACTGTGGATTCTTGAGATGGTTTGTGCTTGTCTCCTATGACTCTGGTTGTACTTGGTTTCTGGACTATATGGCTATCTCTCTAGACTTCCTGCCTTAATAACTTTCAAGCTTGACTCATCAAGTTCGTCCGTGTACTTCCTGGTTAAAAGGCTGGATAACATTTGCTCCCCAAAGCGTGCCTTGGGAATGAAAGGCGTGCTTTTATCAAGAACAAATATCAAAGTCGATGGAATATTAGTAATTGAATCTTCGGGTTAATAGCCAATCAAGCTATTGCTAATCATTTTATTCCTTTGGATTCAACTGTAAATCAAACATCCTTTCGGACTATGATAGCTAAGGACTCTAGTCCTTGCATGAGTGTCAGCCATAAATAATGATTCTGTGTTCTACTGAAATTGTTATTTCATTCATTATACCATAAATCAGAATCATTCCTTGTTCATCTGGGCATTAGCAATCATATTTTTAATTCTCGATCTCTTTGGCTTGTTAGTGACATCAATGGCCATTCAGGGCCGATAGTTAAATCTGCGATCTCTCCAAATCGTTAATTGAATTCACGGCTATTTAGGGTTGATAATCAAATCCATGGTCTCTTCGGACTGTTAATCAAATCCATCGTCATTCAGGGTTGATAATTAAATCCATGGTCTCTCCGGACTATTAATCAAATCCATGGTCGTTCGGAGATGATAATCATATCCATGGTCTCTCCGAATCCTTACTGAGCCTAATCTGCTCCCTTTCTGGTGTGGGGACTCAATAAAAAGCAAGCCCATCTGCTCACACTCTGACAAGGGGACTTACTTCTTGCACTCTGGTCCCTTCTCTCTAGCCGGGATTTAAAGTGATTAATATCATACAAATCCATCCGCATGCTCTCTAACGAGAGGACTTGCACCTTGCACTCAGGTCCTGTCTCTCCAGATGGGACTTAAAGCAATCAATATCATACCAATCCATCCACTCACTCTCCAGCGAGGGACTTGTACCTTGCACTCCGGTCCCATCTCCCTGAATGAGACTTAAAGTGATCAATATCATACATATTCATTCGCTTGCTCTCCAGCAAGGGGACTTGCACCTTGCACTCCAGTCCCGGCTCTTCAAATGGGACTTAAAACGATCAGTATCATACAAATCCATCTGCTCGCTCTCCGGCGAGGGGACTTGCACCTTGCACTACAGTCCATTCTCTCCGGATGGGACTTAAAGCGAACAATATCATACAAATCCGTTCACTCGCTCTCCGGTGAGGTGACTTGCACCTTACACTCTGGTCATGCCCTCAAGTTCTTGTGGATCGGTACCGATCAATGCTTGTGGATCGATATTGATCCGTATGACTCAATCAAGGGTTGGTCCAGTCTGCTTCATTCTACTCCCAAGTACATTTTCTCTAGCTTCTGGCCTTTGGTTCTAGTTTACAGCAACTCTGGCTATTCCTATTTGTCTCATTCTCCTTAAGAAACTCTTTATCGTCTCTTCCTAGCATGCTACCATCCTTTCCTGCATTGTGTTCATCATGGTTTCCATCTCATCTCTAATTATGTAAATGGATGGGTTTTGGCACCTTAGGATGCCTCTTGGCTGCCCTTTTGTTGATTTCCTTCAATAATGATCTTCCTAGTTGATTGTCTTGTCATTTTGAACCTTTTCAAATCTTAAATCAGCAAATTGAAGTGGTTCTCGGTGAAAGCACCAAAATGTTTGAATCAGAAATGGCACAAACACCCAAATGAGTATAGTAAAGAATAAAAAGTGAAGAAAAGTAAATTAAAAAGAGCAAGAAAAAACATACAGTGTTTTATAGTGGTTCGGCTAATCGTTGCCTACATCCATTTAACTTTGCTGATGGTATATAGTGTTGTTTACACTTCTGTTCTTACATATCAGCATATATCCATGAGTGATTACAAGAGAATCATAGAAAAGTTGTAGAGAAGCAAAAATATTCCAAAAAATCACTTTGTCCTCCTATTTATAATTGTAGGAAGCCTAAAATCTCGCCTCCATGATCTCCATATAGTTTTCCATGTCCCGACTAGTTCTTTCGAGAAATTTGGTGGACACCTTGTCGATATCTGTGGACCGATACCGATCCATGGGTTTGGATTGGTACCGATCCATAAGATGGCCAAATAGATCATCTTGAAATCTTTATCTAGGCTCGATTCATGGTTAGCTTCGTGATTCCAAACTTATTTGCATCATTATTATCCTATTTCTGAGTACAAATGATGGATTGATGGAAGAATGGGGTTGCTAACTCAAGTGCTCGAGGAGATCAATAGATAACTGCATGGGATGGATGAAATGGAACTTGGAATAGGCTCTTGACATCATCACTTACAAGAAATAGGAGTCGGGGCAAGTTTTGACAAAGGATCGTGGATCGGTACCGATCCAAGTACTTGGATCAGTACCAATCCACCACTTTAGCGGATTTGGTTCCTTATTCCTTGAGCTGGCTTTGCATTTGTCTTGTAATTGATATTTTGAGACTTGAAGAGGATTACTGGTATCATGGCTTATGAGCATTGGATGTTTGAGGTAAATCAGGTGAAGTGTTGTGGATCGGTACCGATCCAGAACTTTGTTAGATTTCGAACTATGGATTCTTGAGATGGTTTGTGCTTGTCTCTTATGACTTTGGTTGTACTTGGTTTTTGGACTCTATAGCTATCTCTCCGAGCTTCTTGCCTTGACAGCTTTCAAGCTTAACTCGTCAACTTTTTCCGTATACTGCCTGGTCAAAAAGCTGGATAACAATATGGCAATATATATATATATACCTATACTATATATATAATATTAAGAATACGAGTATAGAGAACCATATCCACATATCTTGATAAATTCAAATATATATATATATATATATATATACTTATATTTATATATTATCCCCTTGATATGTATATGAAATTGCTACCTACATATGTAAGTCTATTATATATTTATCTTTATCGACGACTATAGACATTTGTATGTTGATGCTGTCTTTATTTCCCTTAGCCAGCCATGTAGTTAGGTCCGGTGAGTTTGTCATTATCAGAAAACTACTTGGATGTAGATATTTTCTGCAAATTTTAACTTAGTAGATTAGGACATTATTCATAATAGATGTCTTGGAATATTAGTAAGGGTAAACATTACATTTCATTTTACTAATAAGCTCGCATTGATCTTTTATGTTTTTCTAAAACCCTAAGGTGAAACATAAAAGCCTTTTGACTTCACTAGTGGGTGTTAGGACTCGTTTATCTTGGAATTTCGACCTTGAGTTTTCTCAACAAATCGAAAGAGATGATTCACTCATAAATACCGTTTCGCGATGGCCTAAGTATAATATATATACCTTGAGTTTACTCAACAAATATATGTGGCTATCTTACCTCGTTTGTTCTATATATTAATAATACTACACATATCATCTTTAGCTTGAGTTTTCTCTACAGCCAGAGAGTATGCAAGTAACTTATTAATGTATAAATGGCAGAGGGCAACTTATATATTAAAGATTCATAATCTTTGATATATTTAATTGAGTGACATTGACTTATGGAATAATGTATTTTTATGAAATACTTTCGTGATTCAAGTACCAAATACATTGGAAATCGCGGTTACGTACCATACATATGTATTTATTATTCAAATCTAATTAGTGTTTCATAATGTTCAACCTTTTATTATACATTCATATTATATGTAAGTTTTAATTATTATATACCTTTTATAATTTAGTTAACTTATATAATAGTCTTATGTTTAATTTTATATTGATATTATTAATTAAATCTTATTTAATTAATTATCATTTTAATTAATTTTAGGTTATTCAATTAAACATTTTATATTAAATATGTATACTATAACATTTATAGTTATATACATATATCTTTATATGTATATATTATATTATTCATTAATTAACATTTAACTAATTATTTAGTTTCAAAATTTTCATATATACTTACATCACCTTAAACAATCCAAGATAATGTAACATATATATATATCTATACTATAAAGCAAAACCCTGGTCAAAGCGGTCAAAGTGAAGCCTTTTTGGCAGTCCCCATTTTGCCCCTAGTTCAAAATAAAAGGAAACCATTCCACCAGGGCAGTTCTGTCTTTCCCCCACCGCCTCCCACGTTGCCCCCACGTTATTCTTCACACGTTTCTTTACCTACCTCTTCTGTTTCCCTTTCTTTTTCCTTTTCCTTTTCCCCTTTCATCCGCATCCACTTTCGCCTCACCCGAAAAAAATGGCAACTCCCCTCCTCTACTTTCCTAACCGCCACCCTTAAACTGACCTCCCTTCTTTCCCATTCTCCTTCTATTGTATGTCGCTACAGCCGATGCTGCCGCGATTAATCTCTGCCGTCACGGTTGTCCATCAGTGTATAGTCCACTTCCAATTATCAGCACCTGAAATCAATTCACGTCCCTGGATTTTACTATACACATCCTACAGATGGTAGCTGCCCTAGAGCTCTAGATCTGGAGCCGAAATCACCACTTAATAGATCTACTACCACCATTTCCTAAAATTGATGTCATGACCAATCTAGATGCAAAGTAACCGAGCGCCACCCGAAACCTGAAATTTTCATCGCCTTGGGACACGTCGTTGCCACATCATTTGAAGATTATCCATGCCGAGATTAATATGCCGAGCTTTAATGTTCTCTGTCATGCCTAAGATGCTTTGAAAGAGATGGTCGTCGTCGTCGTTGTGATACTGAAGATTTGAAGTGCGTTGCTTGCTGTTGTATGTGGTGATGATGTTGAAATCTGGGCACCTTGGACTGCTGTGATGAGCTTTGTGCTTGAGATCGATCTCAACCTTTCACAAGGTACGATCTCAACCTTTCTCCCTCTATTGATGTTTTGATTTCTTTTGATGTTTTGATTTCATACGAGTTTACGTCCCCTCCCCAATTTCACTTCACTCCGCCTCGAATTCCATTTCCTGCTTTCTCCCCTTCGGCCTCTATGTTCGACTTCACCTACTTTGCCTAACTTCCTCCTCCAACATCACAGTGTCTTCATGCTAACAAAAAAACCGAACCATCTTGACTGATGTTACAACAAATTTGTATTACTTTGTACTACTATTTCTCTTCAAATTGTTATGTTCACTCTGTTTTATTTACTGTTCTTACCATTTAAACGGTTTATAATTTCACCATCATCCCATACTACCGCCAATCCAACGGTTTCTCACATAAAAAATGGATCAGTTGATAAAAATCCCCCTACGGACTGTTACGCTAGCCTCAACGGGTTTCTGGCCGTTAAACCCAGTATTTTAGCCAGATTTACAAAATTGTGACTCCTTCAACATCTTCTATTTCCGCATATGTCAGTTGCAAAAGTATCTACTCCACCAGTCTATATAAATATGCACTTGCCACCACCATCTCACTCCACTTTTTACCTTCACGCCGTACTGATTTCATTTAAAGTTTTACAACAATATTTCTCCACATTACTACAACTGCCGACTGCTGTGTCAAAATTTTTGTATATTAACTGATATTTGCACAACTTTATGGACCAGCAGCAGAGGGAACGGCGATGAGTTACTCAACGTGCAAAGCGTCAACAAGCTAGATAATCTGCCATTGCAAGTAGAAGGACATGCATAGCTGAAAGCCAACATCCGGTAAGTTTCTCCTCCCCTCGTCGTTTGATTCTAAATGTTTGACAGTTTCAGATATATGTTTGATTTTAAAATAGTCTAATTCACATGTATACATTGGTTTATATTGGTTTACTGACTGCCATACATATACTTTCATTGTGCACCATTATCTTTCATATTAGTAACAAAGAATTTTGAGGAAATGGGATTCAAATGCAGTGGTTTTCAAACCTGCCTGTTGATTAGCTCTTAACTGAAACTATCAATTTCAACTGCTTTAACCATACATACTGTCAAATATACGACGGCCGCATATAAGAATGCCGCTTTCAGATTCATACTATTTTACCTACATGAAGCTATAATTATTTAATGACTACATATATACTGTTAAAAATATATGTAAGTTTGTAGAAAAAATATCAGCTTTGCTTACATAGTACGTTCGGTTTTAACCGTGTGACAGTTTCATATATATGTTTAATTTCAAATCAATATAATTCACATGTATACATTAGTTTTGACTTTAAATCTGTTAAGAAGTTTTCTATAGTGCTTTCTTACTGTATACTATTTTGTTGCAAAATTATATGCCCTATAATTTAATTTAGAAACTTTTCTGATTCGCTGTGTACACTGATTTAGTATGGATGTAATTTTAGCCAAAGGTTTTGTGTTTGATCTTTTGTATCACTTACATAACTCAACTAAATTAACTTTACAATACAATTAATTTGATATATTAAGATTTTAGTAACTGGAGTGTTAAACTTTGATAAATTTTCTAATATTTATGATTACCTATTGTTCTTCCAATTTCTTATATGTCTTGCTGATCTTTTTTTAATGGTTTGATTGCGTATGAGTTAACACAGATTAGGTAATATTTCTCTTGAAGTTGCTTTTCTAAATTTAGGTGACATATCATTCATGGATAGTTGTTTTAATTATTGACTGACTGAACTAAGATATTTAACTTTTTTTCCAATATATAAATTAGCAACCTTTTATAGGTTTTAATTTATAAATTGTTAAACCATTTACAAGTTTTGTTTAATTCATTTCTGGCCTATTTCATGTTAACAAATAACCTTCTATATATTTTGCAAATTTTCTGTTTCAAATTATTGTACCATAAGACTAAACATGCTCAATTATTAACTGTCCCAACTGTACATTCATTCTGCCCTAATATATTTTAGTCACACGAATGCCCCTTTCAGATTCATACCATTTTACTTATATGAAGCTTTAATTATGTGTTGATTTCATATACATAAGTCTCAAGCACGGCTTGAATATTGTGGATACATAACTTTTAAACATGACAGTGTCTTGTAAATCAATACCACATGATTCATTTTAAATGTAACTGTATAATGCTTTCGACGTCTGTTTGATTTTAAAACAATATAATTCATTTGCATATATTGGTTTTGGGTTTAAAGCTCTTAAGTAGTTTTGTACAGCTAGCCTTTTGAAAAATATATATTTTGAAGTTGCCAATAACAATTCGCACTGTAAATTTTTACCTCTTACATAATTTTGAACAGTTAACCTTTTGAAAAACATATATTTTTAAGTTACAAATATCATTTTGCAATGTAAAATTTTGATTCAGTATTTACCCTGACTCAAATTCATATACCATGCTTTCGAGAGGCAAAAAGTTTCCAGGGATTCACATCACAACATATATACTACTACAAATATATGTAAGTTTCCAATAAAAAAATAACAACTTTGATTGCATAGTACATGCGGTTTTAACTATGTGATAGTTTTATATATATGTTTAACTTCAAACCAATATAGTTCACACGTGTACATTAGCTTAATTTGAATTTCAAGCTGTTAAGCAGTTTTATGCACTTCGCTTTTTGAAAAATATAAATTTTGAATTTACAAACAACAGGGTGCACTCTAAAAGTTATCTCATTGTTCACTCTTACTAAAATTTATATATCATTGTTTGGAAAGGCAAAAAATTTCCGACGATTCATTTAAAACGTAACTGTACAATGCTTTTGATACATGCTTGATTTTAAACCAATATAATTCATGTGCATACATGAGTTTTGGGTTTAAAGCTCTTAAGCAGTTTTCTACAGCTAGCCTTTTGAAAAATATGTATTTTCAAGTTACCAATAACAATTTGCACTGTAAAATTTTAGCTCTTACGTACTATTGTACAGTTAGCGTTTTGAAAAAAATATATTTTAAAGTTACCAATATCATTTTGCAATGTAAAATTTTGACTCACTATCTACTCTGACTTAAATTTATATACCATACTTTCGAGAGGCAAAAAGTTTATGTGTGTGTATCCAGACTTCATTGAAACTGTTAAAAAAATGTCAGTTTCTGAAAAAAATATCAGCTTTGATTACATAGTATGTACGGTTTTAAATGCGACAGTTTCATATATATGTTTACTTTCAAATCAATATAATTCACACGTATACAGTAGTTTTGGATTTAAAGTTGTTAAGCAGTTTTGTACACTTTGGTTTTTGAAAAATATAATCGTGAAGTTACAAATAACACTCTGAACTGTAAAAGTTTTGACCCATTGTTCACTCTCACTAAAATTTATATATCATGGTTTGGGAAGGCAAATATTTTCATACGGTTCAGACTACGACATGTATGACTCTAAAAATATATGTAAGTTGTGGAAAAAAATATAACCTTTCCATACATATGATTTCGTGGGCATCAGGTCTCAAAAAGTATTAAATTCGAGCATATGTTTCCGCTTCTGGAATCTATGCCTATTTCATATATGTGTACCTCAAATAAATAAATCATTTTGAAAATGAATACAACTGAAAGGTGCAAGGTTTCAAAAGCAAGTTTTTCGAAGTATGCAGTAAATATACCTATTTTTAAGCTTCATATATCTTAATTATGCGTACATATCGGATGATGCATTGTTTTACGAATATATAATAACTTTTCTACAGTGCATACCTTTACACACATATCGGTTTTGGGCCTGTTCATAGTAAAGGTATATATATTGCATTTTTAACTGTCATAATTGTTCATAGTAATGGTTTTTATTACGAACCATTCAACTGTTTTCAAGCACTTCACAGTTCTCTGTTTCATATTTACTACACTTTTACTACTCAAACAAATCGTCATAACTTTGAGAATAGATGATCCCCCTCCCCCTCGATATTAATCAGCAATAATGGAACCTTTCAAATCAATAGCGATTCATTACGGTTCCACCATCCAACTGTCCGACAATTCCACCATGGTACCATATAAAACCACCATTTCAGTAAGAAGACGATTGCGCACCACACTAATCCTTCCTCCTACCTTCTACGCTTTAGCTCCCACTATGGCCCTCATTCTCCTATGTTGGGATGTGAAAACTTTTGACCACTCCGTTAATTTGATGTTAATTTATTTCAAAATCCCTTCAAATTCATTCTAAAACCGCTCCACTACTCCACTTCCATCACTATTTTTGTATAACTTCATTTTTAACCACTTTTAAACAAACTACTTCTTCCTACATCAAACAATGTTTCCTTCGTTCTTCTACTATCATTTCATCAGTAACCATGGAAAAGAATTTATTTTTGTCTGTTTCATAACTGTTTTTAGTTGTGTACTGTTGTTAATATTTCTTCAAAGTGATGCACTGTTAGCTTTATTCTTTTTAAATCACTATATTTTGGTTAATTCCTATTATACTTTTTGACAACGACTTTATAATATGGGAAATACCAATGATAATGGGTTTGTATGGATTGACGTTGACGGTTTTATTTTATTTATTTATATTCTCATCCATATTTTGAAGTTCCCTAACGAATTTTTGTATATTTTTCTCAATGTTATGTTTGTTTTTAATTTTTAGTCCTATTCGTATGCAGTGCACATAAAATGTTTGAAAAATCTTCCAACTAACATTCTATATTTTACTATTAATGTGCTCTTCTATACCACCAATATTAACAATGCATTCTTACTGTATATTATTTTGTTGCAAAATTATGTGCCCTATAATTTAAATTCAAAACTTTTCTGATCCGGTGTGTACATCAATTTAGTATGGATGCAATTTTAGCCACAGGTTTTGCGTTTGATCTTTTGTTTCACTTATACAACTCCACTAAACCAACTTTACAATACAATTAATTTGCTATATTAAGATTTTAGTAACTAGAGTGTTAACCTTTGATAAAATTTCTAATATATTTATGATTACCTTTTCTTCTGTCGATTTCTTATATGTCTTGCTGATCGATTTTTAATGCTTTGATTGTGTATGAGTCGACACAGATAGGTAATATTTTCTCTTGAACTTGCTTTTTTAAATTTAGGAGACATATCAGTCATGGATAGTTGTTTTAATTGTTGACTGACTAAAGTAAGATATTTAATATTTTTTCCAATACATAAATTAGCAACCTTTTACTGGTTTTAATTTATAAATTGTTAAACATTGTATTATATTTTGCTTCTGATTAATTTTCTATGTAATTCAATAGTTTTGTTTAATTCATTTCTGGCCTATTTCAAGTTAATAAATAACCTTCTATATAGTTTGCAAATTTTCTGTTTGAAATTACTGTACCATAAGTAGTAAACATGCTCCTATTGTTCTATTCCAAAATACTGAAATATGCTCTTTTATTTACCAGTTGATCCTTTTTAATAGTTGTTTTAGTATGAACTATTTCATTTTTTATCCACTCTCAATCACAACCTTGCATATCAGCACCTTTCTGGAGTATTCTGATTAGGTTATTGATTGCTTTGGATACGCGTTATTTGATCAGATCCTTCTCTAAAATATCATAATCACTATTATGGCAGTATAATGATGGTTACTAAAGATTTCAAATGGATTTGAAAAATAAAGAATAGTGATTATGATATTTTTACAAAAGGATCTGCTCACATACAAACATTACTATATTACCATTGCTTTTTTAATCTCTTCTATTGCACTTATGATGATGACATCCGTTTAGTAGTGCTAACTTCCCATGTAACTGTACTATCTTTTCTCGAGATACAACCTTCATAACTGCTTTTCTGTTTTTCCCATACTGTTTGCCGTATTTTGACTTCTTACGCACACTCTACCAACGACTTCTTTCATCTTACACGTACCACTCCCCTAATTTTTCTCTTTCATTACCACTGCAGGACATTCCCCTACCAACCCACCAACCATGGCACGCGAAATACTCAACCACCCATCAAGTTCACCGCCAGACGGTTCAGGTATTTTTTCCCTCTACATTCTCCATTTCCATTACATGATCCGACATGCAACGTATAACATTTCCTACTACTACTGAAGCAACATTTACATCCTTTTCCACTACTTAACACCTTTAATATATTGACAGGCTTTAACCTTTTATACTGTTTGGATAGTGACAGGACAAAAAAAGTTAAAGAAGTGTCAGTGTAAAGAAGGCTAAGTAAAGAAAGTAAAACACGAGGAGATATGCTCAAGTTACTGATGCAATTTTAAAATTTCTCAATTTGTCCACTGTTATTAATATTCTCAGCAACTTGGTGTGTAATCAGTATTTGTTGCTTTTTTAGAGTGGATAGAAAAAACAGAGCTCAATTATATCAAAGTTCATGCTTTATTTACTAACACAATAACACTTCTCCATTTAATACATTTTATATTTTAGTACAAATATACTGTAAAGGAAAACAAAGTTCAGATGGACATTATTCACAATACAATATTATCGCATCTTTTTCCTACTCTTCATTGTTTCGTTTTTTAGACTGTAATGGTCATGTTTGCTTTGTTCTTAGTAGATATGCTAATCGATTGATTTGTTTGGAAATGATATATTCTTAAACTGAAATGGACATTGACCGCATGAAATTTTCGTGCAGGTTGAAACAGTAGCAAAATCTGCCACTATCATGTTCTACTACAATAATTTGAAACAGTAGCATTATAACCACAATATTGAAGTAAATTCACCAATGTAATGTATTGACTGCATGACATTATTTCAAATATTCAGCAACACAACTGAATTAACACACACAATATTTTCATGTCTTTGCTTCATATACAAAATTAGTAAACAGCCTTACAAATCTGAACTTCACTATCATGTTCCACCAGATACTCTTTGTATTTTGACATTACTGATGTATCATGTACCGAACAAAAGATTCCGCATACTGTAAAAATTCTACAACTACTACTAAAAATTACGTAGTAGTAAAATTAATATAGTACTGTCAGCCTAAAAAATATGTTAGCAGAGCGTTACTTTGTTTCCTAACATCTTTTTGACTTTCGCTCTGTACTTTCCTTCCCTTCAGCTATGACGTGTTCTGCTCTCAATCAACATTTTCTGCATTTATATAGTCATGCGACAGAGTAAACACTTCACACACATGCCGCATAATACTCTTTCTTACTTGACATCTTCCACTCAAAAACTGCTTACCTAACGTGCTTTATTCCCCCATCATCCACCTCACATCTCCACACAATTATAAATTCTTCCACATTCTTAACCATTACTCCACGCTTCAAACAATCTGCGTCCACAATGAAAAAGATATTTTTTTAATCTTCCGTTTAAACAATGATGAGTTTTACTTTTTGTTTTATAGGTTATAATATGGTAATAGTCTGATCCTGTACAAAATGGTTCTACTGTATTCACATAACTAAATATTGCATGCGTATACCCCAGTACTGTAATGGTCCAAGTACATGATGCTTGGTACAACTCTTAAGATCATCAACTTAAGATCAATGCATGTACAAATAGCGTTCCTCACTGAATCGGACTTGACTATCTGAATTGTCAACTAAAGATCAATGCATGTACAATATAATTCCTTATGAAATCATTTCTTGAAATGCTAGGCTTTTTGGATTATGCTAAATTTTGAATGGCGGAGCCATAACTATTGTATATATCATATAACTCTCCTTTTATATACAAAATACCAACATTAATGTAAAAAAAAAATTTGTGCATATACGCACATAAAAATGCAACATCACATACAATGTCATTTCGTAATGTGACAAAAAAAACTAACAAACAATGTTTCATAATACCAATTCCTCCTGCACACGTACACGTGCATCGCACGTGCCAAAGAACTCCTACAAAGGTGCTTCATCATTATCGGGTTTACCTATCATCTTTCTTACAACACCTTATTTCTGTTTATTTGTCATATCATCTTCCTCTTTTTTCCCGTAATTAACGAAAACATTACTATAATCTCTCACAATATCATAATTGTAACAAAGACAAAATACGTCACTTCCTTCTTTACACACGTCCAACGGACGTGCCACCATTCTTGTATATATCATGTTTATTTTCATATATTGTATTATGACGACAGCTTCCCCCTCCTATTTTCCTTCATCCTTCTCGAAATTTCCCAATCTCTCTTCTACCCAATTCGCTTTCAATTCCTCTTCAAAAATTTTAGATCAATATTTTTATAGAACCCATTATCGCTCATACGCTCAAGTATTGAAATAGTTGAAGGGTTCATCTTCTCGGTTCTTCAATAGGAAATATACATTCAAGAATTGGATTGATACCAGAAATAAGAAACGAATCTGTTATCGATGTGGGGATTACTCCCATTTTGCTAAAGATTGCAGAGACCTAATTAGATGTTTTAATTGTGGTTTATTCGGTCATAAAAGAATTAACCGTTTGAGGAAATTTGATTTGTTTTTAGGTTCAAAGAAGGTTTTATTGATCATTGACCATGGTTTTTTATTTTGTCAAAATGTATGAAATTGAAAAGAATCACGCTCAATCATTTGTGGGTGCAAAGGAATGAAGGAACTGAGCTCCCAGAAAGTTTGTTAAGCATTTCAACATGATAAATGATGTGAACATTGGTCGAAATTTTAAAGGTATGTTTGGTGATCCTGAATGGATTCAAAACGATGATGATCTTGCAGATGAAATTCCAAATTCTAATTTAAAGGGTGTAGTTTTGAATAGTATCTCAAGTGGAAAAGATGTTTATGCTGACGTGGTTGATGCCAATATGGAGATGTGGTGAGAATATTTTGCTGATTTTCTATACTTGGATCTGTTATACGTCTAGTATACCAAAACAGAGAATAATCAAATATAAACTCGTCGCACAAGTTTATAACTCAGATTTTCACTACATTGGAATTCTGTATTAATTATTATAACAATATGAATGTTGTAAATAAATTACAACAACAGCGTTATACTATTTTGAATAAATAGTATAACAAAATGAAAGGATAGAATGTAGAATAATGTATATAAATATACAAATAACTAGAAATCTAACCGTATAGCGTTTGAGGCCTGTCGTAACAATTTCCTTAAGAATTTTATTTTAAAATTCTCCCAAGGTACAACAGACGTAATCTGCACGAGATTGTAATGAGTATGTCAACTCTGTGATATATTGTATAGAGCAGTAGAGAAAGAATGTGATCTCTTCTATTTATAATTTCGTCTGCCTGAAAGGTTGCACCCGTTGTCTTTCATTGCTGCTGTTCGTTTAACGGGGCCTAGCAAAAAGAATGATCATTCCATACCCGGCCCGGTTCGATCGGACGGCGGCAGCGGCGCGTGTGGTGGAGATGCATGATCTCCCTCCTCACAACGAAGCATACATTTGGATGCCCCTAGGCCCCAACACCTTCATTGCAAAGCCATATATATATTGGAATGGCTTTGCAAATTTGGCGATGTGGGACAAGTGTATTTCATTTACACTAGGAATTCCAACAGGATCCACAACTACTAGATCAAGACATTATGAAATTCAGTTTGATTTCTCATCCATAGGAATTTGTTGACTCGGAGGTAGAGACTGTCTGTGTAAATCATTTGCAAAAGGGTGATCAATGTTTTGTTCACTTGAAGAACAGAAAAAAAGGCAAGATCTTGCAAAATGGTGAATTATGATATTGTTATTTAAATCGTTTTGATGGTCCAATGGACTTGGATGATTCAGGCATATATTCCGATCAAGTTCAGGAAACTGTGATGGATTGTATAGTCTTGGAAAGTTATTTGAATGATGATGTGAATGTTGATACTGGTTGTAGTAATGTTGGTTTTCCCGATGTGGGTGTTGAAACCTTGCTGTGTGATACTGCTAATGTGCACAAGAACAGTGATTTAAACGTGCACAGTGATATTTCTTTGGAAGTTATGGTTGTTCATATTTGTTAGGGCTAGTTGCTTGGATGAGTAGATGGTAGTTGAGGCTGATAATGAGATTGTGGTATTTCATGATGGAGCTGTTGGTGAATCGAATTGTGTCTCTATTGCGTGCATATTATCTCATATCAATGTTTACTCGTGTGTCTCCAATATGTATAGAGATGATACCAGGTCAGATATGATGCTGAGTTTCATGAATGAGTATGCATTTTTGGTTGCTTTTGGTTTGGAATGGTCGATGGGCAATCAACTCTCTGGTGAGGGTAGAAATAAGCTTGTCAGAAATGGGGATCCTCGATCTGTCTATCTGGATTATGTTTTCAATATACAAGAAGGTGGGGATATCTGCTGTCTTTTATGTTCGGATATCGATGGTTATTAAGTCAGTGTGGATTCTAAAGCGCAGGTGTTAGGGGGAACTGATTTGCATGAAAGCATGGAGATAAATTTAGGTTCTGGTGTTCAGTTTGTTGATAAGGGTATTGTTTCATGTGGTTTTGTGAGTGGTATTAGTCAGCGGTAGGAAGGTGAAGTTGTTAATGCGGATAATACTGAGTTTAGGAGTGGGGTCAGATGTTGAAGTGGTAACATGGATTTTGTCAACTTTATGAATCGTGATAAGGCAGGTTTAGATGTTGAAAAGGTTAATATAGGTCCAGCTGAGCACGTTAAGGAATTAGTTGTAAGGTCTAATATGCTCATGCATGTAAATGAATTAGTTGAAGAGGATACTGCTTCAGTTGATTATTTGCATGGACTGGATTAATTTCTATTAGAACATTTGAAAAATTTATAAATGTGAATTATGGATCTGGGCATATCACTTTTTATATTGAGCCTATAAAGTTCATTTTGTATTGTTGCCTCGCATCTTTAAGAAGATCAAAAGCTCCTCCAATCCATGCATGTGATTCTACTCATATTTCCAAAAATGAAGTTTTTGGTAAAAGAAAAGGTAGGAATAATTCAAGGGTAATATTAACAGAAATCCTAGTTTGTTAAAAAATAAAGCTTCTATTTGTATGCAATCCTATACATGAGGACTGATGTAACGGGGGTGATATCAAGCTGCAAAGCATCATAAGTCTGAGTTTATGGTGATTTTTATAATGCAGAGTATGCAGTTTGAGTAGATGCAGTGTGTGGACAGTAGATGGTACATGGGATGGTATGGGGCGTTGCTAAGTTTCATATTCTTGTGGCCATCAATTGTTTTGTTTACTTCTTTCCATGCCTTTTAGACTTTTTTTACTTGGTTTTTTATTAGGGAGGGTGTTTTTTCGATTTTATTTGTATAGGGTCATAGCGAAGAGTCACCTTCTAGGTTTGTTGGTAGCTTCTTTTTCAAGCGTAGAATAAAATTACATGGGTGCACTTCTCCCACGAAGGATCACTCATTTCTTTCAAAAATTAGCTAACTATTTAATTAATTTATCTAATTTAATTATTAATTAATTTTCAAAATTAATTTTCAAATTTTCAAAACAATTTTAAAAATCATATTATAACATTTATAATATTTTTCATACATCAAATTTAACTTTTAAATTTAAAATTTTATTAAAATTTCAAAACAAATTTGAAAATTAGTCCAAGACCCAAATTCAAATTGGGCATTTTCTATTAGGGATAACTTTTGGGCTCACTTCACATTTTAGGCCTGGCCGGTAGCCAAGTATGGCAAGGACTTGATTATCCAAACCAAGCCTAGACAATACTTTCCTAGACACCCTACTAAATGAGTAAACTTAATTAGTTGGTCTTGACATGACTAATTTAGATCATATAGGCTATTAGGCTTTGATACCATTGTTGGATCTAGACCAGCACGTAGCGGATTAAATATGTGAATTTCAATTTTTTATCATTTTGGATCTTATTGGGCCTATGAAGTCTAATTTTTTAGATCTAATCTAAATTAATTTTAGATAAAATCATTATTTTATTTTATTTATTGATAACAGAGTTTGATTTAATATTATTAATATAATATATAATGTGTACATGTGTATCAAATACAAATGTACGTGTACGAGCACGTGCAACATATATAATGTCCATGGTTCAACATGTCTTTATCTATATGTTAGGATTTATATTGCAGCAGACATGTTAGGCCTCCCTATACAAATATGATGTCATATATATATATATATACACATACATATACATATATACATACATACCTATATATCTGTGTGCGTGCGTGTGTATGTATGTGTGTATGTATATGTGTGTATGTATGTATATGTGTGTGTGTAGGAGCGTTCAATAGCACCCTAAATAGTGCACCACCCCCATTAGCCCCTTGATTTTCACCACAAGCTCCGAATTAAATAATAAGGGTAGTGGAAAGAGAGAGAGAAATGATTGTTATTAATTCGGTGTTTGTAGTGGAAATTAGAGGGTTAATGAGGTGCTGCACTGTTTGGGTTGTCATTGAACGCTCCTAGCGTGTGTGTGTATCCTATTAATGTGATATAAAAATTATATTTATATTTGATTAAATTATATATTTATATATAATAAGTAGTTGTAATCTTATATATATACATGTACACATATGTACATAAAATAATATTTACAAATATAAATATAAAGCAATTTAAAATTCAAATCTGAAAATTAGATCAAGATTTGAAACTATCTTTTAAGTTTAAATTCAATATTTATGAGTGCTCTCCTCCTCGAACAAACGATCACTCGTTTTTTATTAAAAAAGGTTTAAATTCAATATTTAAATCTTGCTAATAAATTACATATTATTAAAATATATACATGTATGGAAGTTTTTTTAATATATAAACGTGTATATATACTAAATTAATATTTATAATATAAAATGATGTTGCATAATTATATATGTATATATTGTAACATCCTCCACTTAGAGGCCCAAAACTAACGACTACAGATGCTGCAGTCATCCATGGTTATTAATCATCGACGACTAAATACGGTAATATTAGATACATTGATATAACAGAAACACATGGATATGGAAAAATTTTAAAATCATTAAACAACTTTCACATTCCATTTTAAATCATTTCAAGTTCATTACATAATCCCCGATTCAAGAACCACGTTCAGAGAAAATATAATTATTACAACATACGCCAAGAGCGACATATGAAGATGCCTCCTTGGATGATCAGAGTATATATAACTAGGCAATTAAACAACTTTGCCTTTACAACAAAACACAGCGGAATCAAAATAGAAAAGAACTCCTAATAGTTATTCTGCCTCCTGCACGTCTCCGGAAACTTACTCGTCTAAGGAGGTACCTACTCAAACTACTCAAAGTTAATTGAGCACCCGAGAGTTTAAGGGGAAAACATAAACTTCGAGTCAGACATAAAGTCTGGTATGGATAATAATCTACCATCTCAAACCATTTAGATATATAGTGAGACCACGCCGCTTAGTGAAATGGGTTTTCCCCGCACTAGTATCTTATCCAAAAATTTATAATAACCAGAGAAGTACTATTTAACCTTTTTGATAGCTATTTATGATCGAGAAGTACTATTTAACCTTTTTGATAGCTATTTATGATCTGTGCTCCTGCATCCACAATGGTAAAAACATAGCAATTTAAAATATTACGATGATATGCAAACAAGTAAATCATTTTAAATTTTCCATCCCCATTAAATTTGACTATCTGTCTCAGTTATAGTTTCTAGGGTTACGATTAACCTATTAGTTTTCATAGGCTGACTAATAACTAGTTTAAAACTTATGGACTATATGCCCGGTCTCATAGTTTTTATGAGATCACTAAGAACCTATTGGCCCCTAAAAATAACTTCATTTAATTATTTCATGGGTTCTCCCTAAACCTATTGGTATCTCCAATAACTTCCTTCATATCATAGTTTTCATGGGTTGACTATGAACCTATTGACTTCTGTCAATAACTTAATCCGGATATAGTTTTCATGGGTTTACTACAAATCTGTTGGCCCGTGCCAATAACCCTCTTTAAACATAGTTTTCATGGTTTCACTATGAACCTGTCTAAATTGACAACTTCTTAATTAGTCTTTGAGCATCCTATATTCTGGTCTTCCTGACCTCTTGGATGCAATTCTACTCGTTCAAGAGTTAACTCAATTTATATTCACTACCAGGTCAACCTAACTGTTATTCTGCCTTTTCTCCCCAAAATACAGTTATGGGTCTATTTTACATTGAATATGTATACGAGCGTTACGGCACGCGCTTCACGCGTGAACTATAAATTGTATATATTTAACACATCAAAGTAAAATGATTTGCAAAAATATTTAGTCATAATTTTCCGTTAAAATCATGTGTAGTTAGTATAAATTTTAATCTCTACATCCAATTGTTTTGTTAGTTTGAATTTTTCTTTATATTATTAATTAGTAAAAAATATATTTGTTAGATCATATTTTTAAGTGATATTAAAAGTTAATAATATTTATAGAGGAGCGTTTTGTATCAGTAAAAGAGTTTAATGTTAGATCATATTTTTATGTGACATTAAGATTTGTTAAATGTTTAGAGAAGCGTTTTTGGTAGTTCACGATGATGCCAAAAAAACGTGGCACCAAAGTATTACCGCTATTATTAAAGATAATAAATAAATTTGTGAAAAACTTATTTGTTAGATCCTAATTTTAAGTGATATTAAGAGTTGATAATATTATGGAGGGGCGTTTGGAATTTGTAAATAAGTTTAATGTTAGATCCTATGTTTAAGCGATATTAAAATTTGGCAATATATGTAAAGAGGCATTTTTGGTAGTTCACGCTGATAACAAAAAAGTATGACACCAAATGTATTACAACTATTATTAAACGAGCGGATCTTATTCTGGGTGCTTCTCACTCATTCGTATCGAAAAGCACTCTAATATAACGATCATGGTGTAACGACCCAGAATTTTGTGCCATTCGCATCCATTATAAGTGTATAGGTAGACACTCATGCCGGAGTTGAATTGCTCAAAATACCGCGTTGTTAATTTAAATTGGCAAAACTGAACATATACAGTAAATAAAATATCACAGATCACAGACACAGAGTAATAAGTGCAGCGGAAATAAAAGAGATAGTAGTTCATGAAGCTACTATATAAATATATAAGTTACATCAGAGTTAAACCAGATACAACGGAAGAGTAATATGATACATCAGATACAAAGCAGAATACATCACTGGAATCATCGAATATCTGAAAGCTGGATAGATAGCTGGATCTCCAAGCGAAGCTCCAACTCCAAAGGTGAGTCTCGAAAGCTGAACCACTCAGTCTGACCCGAGCGTAAAGCAAAATACAAAACACTCGAGTCAGGATTAACATTCTTATATTAATAAATCCAACTCAAGTGAAATAGCAATTGCAATACAAGTAACTCAAAGGATGTTTGGAATAACCATCCTTTAAGGATCCGTTAAACTATCTACTAGGTAGTAATATACGCTAAGTAGATAATGTCTATCAGTAATAATAAGATATCAAAATAGCGTTAAGTCATGGCCCATTCCACCCTTAACACATTTTTTATTCCCAAAAGCATATACAAGACCGTAGTTTCCCCAAAACCGGAAGTCACCAGAGAGCAATCCATATACTAAAGGTACAAATCAAAATCATAGTGGTCGCGCATAAATGGAATACAAGTATGACAAGGCACATGAGGCAATACCCAAGGTAGTGATACTACCGTTCGCCTGATCCGGACTGGTGAGAACGCAACGCCGCAGCGCCCGCAACACCGTGAAACAACACTCCCAAAATCAAGGGTGCACCAATCGACAACAAGTATAAGTAGTTCGAAGAAGTGTGTCCACTTGAGGTAGCTAATCCTCCATTGGCCCGGCACAGCTCCTGTTTTAGTCATTTCCAATTTGACACAAGTGTAAAGGCTATCCATTATCGTTCTCTTTCTTCAGTCATCACGAACATCATTCCAACTACTTCATTCTGGATCATCACTCCGCGTATAGTTATTAAAGTGGTTTCGGTTCAGATAGAGAGTATATCCATTACCGATCCCGGTCTCTTTAATAACTTTCGTAATTATTACACCGATTGGTCGTTTATATATTTCAAAAACCAAATCAATTTCAATCTCAATTTCAATTCGTAAATCAATATTTCATTCGTCTTTCAAAACCAATTTCCAATAATTTACGTTTCAAAACTTCCAAATTATCATTTCAAGATCTTATAATTCAATTTCAATCTTTATTTAAACAATTCAAATATCAATTTAAATTCGTATATAAGATTCATTCCGAAATCATTTAAATCAATTTAATTTAACATTCAAATCAGTTTAACTTCATTTTCGCTTTTATTCAATATTCGTTAAGTAAATTTATCATTCAAATCAATTCTATTTAATTTCCAATCCATTAAGTCAATTTCTTAAATTCAACTTCATTAAATCAAAACTTACAATTTTGAAATATATTAAATTCGTCAAATCAATTCTTTAAATTTCAAGTCTTACATTAATTCCAAAATATCACATTTTCATTTCTTGTTAAAGAAATTCCATTTCACTTATTTACTTCCTTAAATAATTTTCCAAAACTTAATTAATAAAGAAACTCAATTTCAATTATTTACGAAGTAAAATTCACTTATTCAAAAGTTCAATTTTTCTTATTAAAGAATTTCAATTCAATTTAATCATTTAATAATTCATTATTAAATAATTCAAAACTTAATTATTAAATAATTTCAAAGTTTAATAATTTCAAACTTAATTATAATTTCAAACTTAATTATTAAATCATTTCAAAGTTTAATAATTTCAAACTTAATTATAATTTCAAACTTAATTATTAAATCATTTCTCAATTTAAACAACGTTCTTTCAATCAATTACATTGTTAATATTTTGTTTCAGATTATTAAATATTAACATTTTCCTTTCATTAAAATTCAAATTTCAACTTCATTTCAAAACTATATTCTTTATTCAAGTAAAATCTTCGTTTTATTTTTAAATCAAATTTATTGACCAATCGGGTTTTATTTAATTTTCTATCCTAGGTCAAAGTTCAATTTGGGTATTTATCATTTCAACCCGATTCCAATTCAATTCAAAATCAAAACATAACAAAGGGAACTTGCAGTGTGATAACTGGGATGGTGTCAAAGTAAATAAACAAGCAATAACAACAATCAATAACAATCCAATAATCAATTCAAATAATCCCGAAATAACCGTATTAATTTGCATTGTTATTTGTACGAATTAATATAATTATCTCTAGAATCTACACTATCATTTGATGTAGATTAAAGATTATTACACTAATATTTATACGGTTATCAATTGTCATTCGATTCAAAAATTTAACACTACGACAATTAATCAAATATGCGACGATGGTTCAAAGTGTAATTGTCGCTATTCTATATGTCAATTAATTTAACAAATTAAAAGGGGTCATATTCACTAATCAAATTTAACATATAAATCAGTTTTGAAATTTTTAACTATCCTATATCCATTTCAATTTTGCATACTATTTATCATTTAACACTAACAATTTAACGTCCAATATAAACATCAAAAATCAATCAATTATCAGCCAAACTGCATTATCATCACATAAATAATTAACAGATAATGGTGTCAAATGTCACAGGTGAACTGATACAGGCACTAGCATATATAACAGTGTAATTTACTAACAGCGGCATATTTCAATTGTCGTTTCAATTGAAATCAAATTTAATAAATAAAAGAACGTTAATCGTGAGTGAGTGCTCACCTTTCGAGGCTAGAGAAATTTGAAACAAAACCAGCTACGAATTGGATCACGATCTAGGGAATCGAACCATCCAAACACAGTCTCAAAGTGAAGTAAGCTGGGAGCGAATTTTGACGAACAAAGAAGCTGATAGATAAGAATCGATGAGAAACGAATCAGAATCAATTTGGATATAAACTGAAACGAAATATATATATATATATATATATATATTATTTTATATAAAATTTCTTTAAACCAATATAAATTTTAAAAACACAAAATAAAATCTTTATATACACAGGTATAAAAAAAAACCTATATGCAACTCTCATAAAAACAACTATAACATAGTATGCATATAAAATCATATATAGCTATTTATGAAATCAAATCCTCACTCCAGACACTTTTAAATTTAATTATATAGCTAGCTGAAACCTATATATCTATACTAGCTATGTAAACAAGTATATGCTAGATATATATTATAAAATGGACTCTCACACATATTCTACAGCACACGCAACACAAATAAACAACTATATCTAACAATGTAAAAGGGAGCAAGCTCTGACATCTATAACTAAAGGGACCACTTATGCTAATATATCTACAAAATTACGTTCAAATTTTAACTCATTTTAAAATAATATATACATGCGTTTTTCAAACATCATTATTTTAAATAAAACACAAATTATAAAAAAAATCCAAACATATATACAACACAGTGCGCACGTATACATATCAAAATAGGTAACCAAATACATCATGCTGTATCATTAACACTTGAAACATGAATATAGTATAATTTATATACTTTGAAACAGCTTACGTATGCAAGTAAATGATCACAGAAGTTAGCTCACATATATATATATCAATAACCGTTATATACAACTTGTATATAAAAACAAAATTTATAAACATAGAAATTTTCAAAATGCAAACATATATATCATAAACTATACCAACAGAATATACATCATATAGTATAACTTTTATAAATTTTCATATACTTACATAGGCTAATAAAGGCACAGGTGGGAATGCAACTGCATACACATGAAGCTAAGCTTCACAGACAAGCGGAATAGAAGCAAAAGAAGGGAGAGCTGGAAATCTCGGCAAGCGGCCATGGTGGCAGAGGCCGGTTACTGCTGCTGCTGGGAGAGGCGGAAGGGTGCAGGGGAACACGGACTGTCGCGTTGGAGGACGAAGGCACGGAGCACTGGGTGGACGGGCTTCGGTCAGAGGGGAGGGAAGTGGTACAGTGGCCGTGGTCTCAAAGCGGAGGAGGGTCGGAAGGTGTACGGAGTGGCCGCGGGATTATCTTGAGTCTAAGGGTGCTCGGGGCGAACTGGTGGGGTGGCAACATGGGCGAGGCTGATGGACGGTTCGGGACTTGGAGGCGAGGAAGAGCGGGGTCGCTTGGCGGAGGTTGGTGGCGGTGTCGGCTACTGGTGAAGGAGAGTGGAACGAGGTTGCGGTTGTTTGAGTGTTGTCAGGTCAGGGATTTTAAGGAGTTGATTGATGAAGGCCGAATGGAGATAGTGGCCTTGGGTCTTCGGCCATGGGTAGAGACAGAAGTGAATGGGCAAGGATCGATTCAAAATTTTTTTTTATATATATAAAGTGACAAAGAGAACGAAAAAAAGGAAGCTCAGGAGATAGAAGAAGTAGAGGCAAATATGGAGGAAGCTCTTTGGGTTTCGGCTGGAAAAATGATAGAGGAAATGAAAAGACTAGACAGCAAATGAACCGATAATGGAATAATTATTGGAGTATAGGGAATAGTTAAAGCTCATAATTAAGTTTAGAAAATATTCATAGTCCCGAGGCTATTGGTTGTCACAGATGAGAAATGAATGGTCACCTCGGGAAGTCAAATATACGGAACCGATACGGTAGGCGTTACGCAAAGTGCAACGTACAACAGAACTTCGAATTTGACGATCGAATATACCGTAGAGGTCAGCACGACAAGACGATCAAAACGGTATATAGAAATCAGTGGTACGATTGAATTATAAAAACCCGATTTTTCTAATAGCGGACAATGCAAGAAAAACGCTGAAAAATAAGATCGACGGAGCCAAAGATGTCCGAATTTGGAAAAACGACAAACTGACATTTTGCTCAGAAGATGGTTTAGAATTTTTCTATATAAAAATATTTTGGTTTTGAAAACATTTTATTTTCAACGCTTTTTAACTGATTAAATTGAAGTGAAATTACGCGCGAAATAAACTTTCATATTTTCGGACGAAAATTTACCAGTTGCTATGTTTAACTAGACGTATTCCAAATATCAAATTTATATTTCAAAATTTATCGTTTAAAATTTTACAAAATTTCAACTAATTACGTTATTAAAACAGTTGAAATTTACGGGTCGTTACACATGGAATAAAATAGAACCTTCAAGAATAGATGAGGATGTACCTTTCGGCTGAGAGGCATCACCAGAAGCAGATACTACATGAAGTTGTCCTTGACTAGGTCCTTTCCCCTTCTTGGGGCAAGATGCAACCAAATGTCCCTCTTTCTTGCAATGGATGCAACGCTTTCGCTTATGACACTCTCTGACAGCATGATCAGGGGAACCACAGTTGAAGCAAGCAAAAGACTTGGCTGAAGGAGCAGACTGAGGCTGAGAAGAAGAACCACCAAACTTCTTCTTCTTCTTCAAAGGAAAGGATTTGGGCTTGCCAAAGAAGATCGCACTTCGTGCGTAACTTGTTTTTTTATAAACTGTATAAGTTTAACTCGTTCGAAAAAAATAAAATTTGCACAAATATTTAATCATGTTTTTGCGTTGAAATGATATGCAGTTAGTTTTAATATTTCTTTCTGAATTGTACTATCTAATTTTTTGTTGGTTTGTTAATTACTAAAGAATGAATTTAATTTTTTATTGGTTAAAATTTTTATTTCTGTTATCAATTAGTAAAAAACGACTTTGAAAAAAAGTTTATTCGTTAGATCCTATTTTTAAGCGATAATAAGATAAGTGCGTTTTGAATTGGTAAAAAAAATTAACTGTTAGATCCTATTTTTAAGTAATATTAATATTTAATATATTTGTAGAGGGGCATTTTTGGTAGTTCACGTTGGTACTAAAAAAGTGTGACACCAAAGATATTACAACTATTAATAAAGATTATAAGAAGCAAACATAATAACATAATAACACCAACATTTATGGTTTAATATCCTTGAAATCATTTTTATATGAAACATGGTTAATCCCTTTAACCTATTATTACTTTATCAAGGAAAGCTTCTTTAAAAACTCCATACTTAAAAGCCACTTCAAAACTCCTTTATTTTTGTCATGGTTTTCCTTTAAAAGTGAGATTGGGTTCTTTGTTTTGAAAACTATGGCTTTCGAAACCTTAAACCTTTACTTTCAAAACCATTAAAACATTACTTTCGAAAGCTTTCAGTTCTTCTTTTCAAAACACTCAAAACATATGACTTTCGAAACCTTTCAAAAGCATCAAAACCTTCCTTTCGAAACCATCAAAACAATCCTTTCAAAAGTATTAAAGTATACATAGAAGCATAGCTTCGAAACCATTTAAAAGTACCCCTTTCGAAACCATTGGGTTTATCCTAAAAATATCTTTTGGATCAAAGTGAATATAAACGAAAGTACCCATTTCGAAACCATTAATCTTCATATAAAAAAGTTTGGGGAAAACTGATGGTTTCGAAACCATCCTTTTGAAAGCATTTATCAGTTAAGTAAAATCATTTGGAAGGATAGCTTCGAAACCCCTTTCGAAGCCATTGCCTTCGAAACCATTAGCATAAGTGGCTTCTGGTCGAATGCATTGGGAGGCGGCTTATTACTTTTATTAAACAATAGCTACATTTCGAACTAGTTGATGACTTCAATCTGTTCGAAAGGCATAAGGTCGGCAACATGGTTTCGACCGGGTTCAAACTACCCTTTCGAAAGCTTTGATTTAAAAACAAGGCAACTCATTCAAAAGCTATCTTTTTGAAACAAAAAGGCGGCAACCTCTTCGAAAGCTATTTTAAACCTTTTTGAAAGCATTCTTTTGAAGACAAGGCAAGTGGCATCTTAGAAAGCTATTTAAATGGGTTTCGACCCCTTCGAAAGCTTGGTTTCGACTCCATACCTTCCTCCTTTCACCAATCCACTACATACCAACTTATCGATACCTTGTGTATTGGTTTCGACTTAGTTGGTTTCGACTTGGTTAAGGCGGAAGTATAGGGTCGAAAGGTAGCTACTGAAAGTGGCGGAACCATACTTATGTACAAATACTGTAATATTGCCTTTCAAGTAATTCCTTTTTAACTAACCTGACTATATGTAAAAATTTAATTGGTTGCCATAAACTTTTCAAATTCTTTTCTAAAAACTGCCGCATTCATTTTAGATCTAAATAAAGGTAATTAGCAAAGAAGCCCTTTCCTTAAGCAAAACAATTTAAAACATTTAGATCGTTTATCTAAAATAATTTAATTTCCATAGTAAATTACTTAGGAAAAATCCACAAAAATCATAGAAATTCACTTTTAATATGATATATAACATATAGAAATTTCAGACCCAAATTCTTCCATATAATAGCCGAAATAATTTTAAACCCAAATTATTCATTTCTTCCTTCAAAAATTCATAATAAATTTTCCATAGCTTGGAAATTATAAAAATTAAAACCCATCTCCACAATAATGTTTTACACAACATATAAATTCCTCATGGCATTCGAAATCCAGAAAATACGATTTTTGCCTAAAAACTGAATTAAACATTTATCAAACAATCTTGTTTGAATAAAACATACCATAGAATCCATGCATATCATCATTAAAATCATCACAAAAGGTTTTAAACATAAACCCGAAATCAAATGATCTTTAGAAACAAAAATAGAGATGATTTTGATTATTATTCACCTTGATTTAGATAAGGACTTGAGATTTGATCTTGGATTAATCCCCCTTGCTTGATTGCTTAGCTTTTAATTGATTTTCCCCCTTTTCTTCCCTAAGTAATGGACGGCTTGCTTTTTATGTTGTACGTTTTAGAGTTTTGAGAAATGAACGTGAAGAGAAATGGGAACATGTGTTTTAAGGGTTATGGGATTATGGTGCGGCAATTACCCATTAAGCCCTTATTTTAATTTCTTATTAATTCTCTAATAAATCACTTCCATAAACTCATTCTTTATTTTAAATTAAGTGCGACCTCTAGTTAAGTTTTCAAATCTTAATCCCTTTATCACTCTAATATTTACATTATTCTATTTAATTTATCTAATTAAATCTCTTGAATAATGCTATTAAAAATTAGGGGTGTTACATATATATATATATATATATATATATATATATATATATATAATTTTGGCCTTATTCAATTTTGACAAATTCAACTTTTTTTATTAATAAATCCACGTAAATTTTTTTTTACCTTTTTTTAAAATTAAAAATAAAAAAAGAAAAAAAATCCTTTTTTAATAACATATTTTGCAATATTTGTAAATATGTATATATTAAATTATATGTATATGTACTTGTAATTTATTAAAATCAAATTTAATCCATTATATTATAAAATAATATGCACACACACATTTTGAATTTAGTAAATATTAATATAAATGAATTTGTTTATTTCTGAAGTAATACCATGATTAATCTAACAAGATAATTTACAAGTATTTTATGTATGTTTATATCATTTCAAAATCAAAGTTTTTAATTTATAACACTTTAAATTTTACCTTTTTGAATCTTTTTTATTAAGTTAGATTGAAAGTGAATATATATATATATATATAGTATTTATAAGAACAATATATGCATATAACAACAATATATGTGTGTGTGTATTGAAGAACAATGTACACACACACACACACACACATATATATATATATATATATATATATATTTGAAAATTTATTCCTCTTATTGACGTAAAGAAACCTAGTCGATTCGTCTTCTTAAAAGACCATACTAGAGTATTAGGGAAAAAGAGTACAACATTGTACTAGTCTTATAAGTACATCACCAATTCAACATCAAGTATTACTTTAATATACATAAATAAAGGAAGAAATAAAACATGTGGCAATGAAACCCAACTAATCTTTAACCCGACCTTATATCTCCGAACCCTAAAAATGGATTATTCCAAATACTACGTTGAATTGTATTCCTTGCTAGCTTCTTCTACTTTTAATTTCATGGCATAATCATTCATAATCATTCAGTTGAATGCCCCATCTCATTAAAATCTGTTCATTTCGGCTTGTTCTTTTCGTTTTTGTAGTGGATTTTCTCAACATATAAGTTATCTATGTTTGTATAAGCTTCGATCTCTTTTATTTGTACTTCTATGCTTAAAATCTATTTGTTCCTTTCATCCTAGAGTTGATAGATTGTAGTTATAAGATAGCATGCCGCTAATTAACTGATCTGATCTTTGTAGTGAAAAATAAATCTGATGGTCTGGATCTCACCTTCGATATTCAGGGAAGTATCATTATTTGTAGATATATTTAACTTTAGCTTCATTAGAGTCCATATATACCTCTTGCAAGTACAGTTGAAGAATAAATGGATGATTGTTTCTAGTTGTTCATTACATAGCACACACTGGTCTTCACATTCAATCCTCCATTGTCGTAGTCTGTTTCTTATGTTTTTTTACCCACAACCACACAATAAGCACATTGTAACATCCTACCTTTTTGGACGTTTTAAGCAGGCACACGTGCCGACTCAAACCATACAAAAGGGCGAATTTATTGGGGTGAATAAGAAAAAGCAGAGAAAGAAAAAAAATAGAATCTCGCAGCGGAATGAAAAAATATAATAAACAAATAACAGTTCGTGAAGCTGTATACAAAACATTTGATTATACTTATACAATACAAAATCAGAGTTACACATATCAGAGATAAACAAATAATGCAGCGGAACAGTATGAATGCAGTGGAATAAATATAGTAAATAATAGTAGTACAAATCTTCGTCTTCGTCCTCCAGAAATAAGGTCTTCAAATCCTGAAATGCTCAGGCTGACCCGAGGGAATTGAAAAGATAAAACACTCCAGTCAGAACTAAAAGATCTTATGTGAGTTAAATCACGGTAAATAACTATGAGTGGAACGACGTCAGAGATGTTTACGGGGTTTGACATCTCCTATCCAGTGTCTAACGTGAGTGCAGTAACTTAAGAGATGTTCAGGATTCACATCTCCTAAGGATCCGTTAAACTATCTACTATGTAGTACAATACGCTATTATAATATGTCTACAGTAAGATAAACTATTAAAATAGCGTTAAGGCGTTACCCATTTCCCCCTTAACACATTTTTATATATTCCCATAGTCTATACAGTACCGTAATCCCGTCCGTACTGGACGTCGTCAAAGGGCACTCCATAGGTATGGTACAAAACAAACTCGTAGTGGTCTCGATAGGATAGGTGACATGGCACAACTAGGCAATGCCAAGGTAGATATACCAATTACACTTCTGGACTGGTGGTAACGCATAGCAGCTACTACCGCCCACCTCGAAACACACTCCCAACTCAAAAATCGAGGGTGGCCACCAAATCAATCGCAAAGTCAGAATATAGTATCGAAGGAATGTACCGGATCGGAGGAATGACCTCACTTGGCCCGTCAATTGCTCCTGTTTTAGCCACCTTAAGCTAACTCATGGGAGTTAGGTCCATGTATATACCTCATATAGGATCGTCGCCAACCATCCTACTTCATTTCGGAATCTCCACCGCATACACAGTTGTCAAAGTGGTTTTCGGTATTGGTAGAGAGTATGACAATATCTGATCCCGGTCTCTTTAACAACCAATTGCTTATTACATACCGGATGGTTCTTTTACATTTCAGAAGTCGATTCACAATTTATATCAAAATATCATATTCTCAAAACCATAATACTTTCGAATCATATTCACTTAGAAATCATATTCACCTTTGAAGGTCATATCGTTTCCCAAAATCATTATTTTCCAAAATAGGTTAACTCCTTACTTCAAAATCATCATGTTCAATTAAATACAACATTTAGATCCCAACTGAGGTTATAATATCATTTAACCATATTCACTTAAAATCGAGGATTTCAAATATAACACCTCTACCTTATTTAGTTTGAAATTTAGAAAGATAGTCTTAGATAGTTGAAATTAGTAATAAATAGAAAATGTATTCTAAAATAATTTAATAATAGATTGAAATTAGTTTAACTTGATTTAAGATAATTGATAGATTTAAAATAGATTAAATAGCTTTAAAATAGATTAATTAGATTTAAATTAAATTAAATGGTTAAATTAGTTTAAAATAAATTAACTTGGTTCAAAAATAGGTTAAAATAATTTATATAGTTAATAGAGGCTAAAATAGTTAAAATATAATTTTTTAAAACAGTTTATACTTAAATATGAAATTTGAAATTCATATAAATTTAACTATTTCTTTTATTTCAACATATCTGAACAATTTCACATTTCCAAATCACAAAACCCAATTTCAATATATTTCAAAGTTATATTTCAAATAATTTTAATAACTCAATTCCGGTAAATTTTCATTTATACTTCAAAAATCAACTTTAAAATTTCAGTTAAATTCCTTTAAATAATTCCTTTAAACCAATTTCAATAATAATTCAATTTATATAAAATCAAATCCTTATTTAAAAATATCATTCAATTAACTTCAAAATTTAAGGATTCAAAGATCATTTAATTTAACCAATCCAGTGTCCGTATATAATTCTCTACCATAGGGTCAAAGTGATGCGGATATTTATCATTTCAATCCGCAATTAATATTTTACGGTCATATATCATTTCAAACCACAATCCCGAAAATAAATAACATCCATAAAATCGCTCGAGTCTATCATTTCAACCCATAACGATTTTTCCTTAATCTATAGGTCGTTCGGGTATGTATCATTTCAACCCATAGGGAACTTGCAGAATGATCACAGTATATAAATCAATCATAGCATCCAATCATCCAATAATAAATTCAAACATCCATCACAATCATCATCCAATTCAACCAAATAATATTCAACAATTAACAGATTTTTATATACAGGTGATTAACTGGCAATATAAAATTCAATAATAAATTTAATGACAATTTAATTCAAATATATTCAAATTAACAGGAATAGCAATTTAAAAATACCAAACAGCAGTAAATAAATTTCTAATCACATCTCAAATTTAATTTAACTAACATAAGAAATTTTAAAAGTTGTGAGTGGGTTAAAACATTCACCTTTGAATTTAAATCGAATTTAAACCCAAAATTTGAACGGTCTTAGAATTCGTCCAATCCAGCATCAAAATGTCCGGAATTTCGATACGATCCCGGTAAAACAAACCGCGCATGAATCAGACCTCGTATGTAAAAGTTATGATCATTAGAACGATAAAAATTTAAATTTAAATTAGATTAACAACAACCAAAACATTCACTTTCGCCACGTCATCTCATCGTACACCGAAATCAAAACCCTAACAGCAAATTGCGATTCCATGTTCGAACTACAGCCACCGCACTTCACGCCTTCACCGCGGCCACCACAAGCAACGCCTTCACGATCGGGCGACTCCATCGGCCTGCCCTCGCCATGCCACCCCCGCCACCAGAAACTCGCCACCTCCGGCGTCTCCTGGACGTACGGCCGCTGCTCCCATCCAACGTCTATCACGGCGAATTCCGATGCCTTCGACCCAAACTAACCGCATAGATGTGCTCGACTCGACCCCCTCTACGTTCCAGTACTCCCTGATCGATGATTAGTCGAAGATCCGTCGTTGGATCGAGATTGTGGCCTATGAACGGCCGAGGTTCATCTTGAATTTCTGGACAGACGATGCATCGAATTGCAAAACGAATTGTTGCAGAAGATTACGCTCGTCGAGAGCTTTGAAATGATATATAATTTGATAGGGTTTGAGGAGTTTGGATTTTTGGATTTGGTTTTGAAATTGAATTTGATTTGAGATTGCAATTGGGGATTAGGGTTTTGTCTACCATTGGAAGGAGAGGATAGCTGAATTGTATGTACAAACAAATGAAAATGAGAAGTAGCTAGGGTTTACGATGGACTATTTATAGACAGATCAGAAATATAAGTGAATGGATCAGATTAATTTGGGTTTGAACGATAAACGACCCGAAAAGCCCGTTCTGTCTCCGGAATGAAAATGGGTCATCCCATATATCAAAATAGATGTTTTTTGATGATTTCAAATTCAATGGAACAGGTTTCAAGTCCAAATTCCATCGTATGAAGAAGTTATGTTAAAATTAGCTTATTTCAAATTGATTTCAATTAAATTGATTTCTAGGCGTTTCGAGCCCGTGCGATCAACCGATAAGTCCAATCGACACGAAACTTGAAATCCTATAATAATTCACCGTTACGGATCCGATGAAACTAGTTTTGTCGAAATCCGAGTCAGTGGCCAAAATGGCTATTTTCACATTAATTAATATTAAATTAATAAATCACTTTTCGATTCAATATTTAATAATTTACAATTTCTATCACTCTGGATTACTTAGTGATTTATAGTCCTTTAAAAAAAATTCTATATTAGTTTACTGTGGAATATTTCCCAATTTACCTTGTTTAATCTCAATTTCAAAAATTCAGTACTTAAAATAAGAATTCCAAAATTTCATTTATTTGATTTTCAATCCTGTTATTAAATCAATTATCATCTTATGGATATAATTACCATTGGTTTATATCTTAGTGCATTAATAATTTCCAATTTCATCTTTTTCAATTAACGTAGTATTTAATTTCATTTACTTACAATAAATCCATTTATTATGAATCGAATTCCAATTATTTATAATTAATTCCAATAAATTGATTTGATTCAATTCCAATCTTTTTATTAAGTCCATTATTACTCTATAAACCTAGTTAACCTTTGTTTTACCTTTCATTACCTTAATATACTCCAATTTAACAACTTCTAAACATTGTATTACATTTCACATTAATGTAACATTTATTTACATTTATTTAAAATTGATTTCAATTCAACTAACTGAATAAACATGTAACTTATAATAATAGTCACTATTTACTTTTAGTTACGTTTATAAGTTTATTACTTACAACAAATGTTACCATTTCTTTCATCACACTAATTTTATTCCATTTTCATTCATTACACACTATTTTATCAATAAGTCAACATTTTAAATTATCAATTACCTTTTATATCCCATTATAAATTAATGCACACATTAATACAACAAATATTATAATTCTTTACACAATACTGTTTTTATTCGATTACCATTAATAAATTAAATATTTACATTTGTTTCCTTATATTCAATTTATAACCAAGTATAACATTTTACATTATTTCATTTATTGTAATTTCATTCAATTTATCAATAATTAGCTTTAATTACCATTGTTACATTTCATTTTAGTATTTATTACATTACTAAATCTCCAATTTTTATTTCTTTCAAATTTAATTATCAAAATCTTATTAAATTAACTAATTCAAATTATCGAAATTTACAGGTCGTTACACACATCATGACATATTTTTACTATTAATGTTATTCTAAAAAAAAGCGCAACAACTATATTTTTCATAAGTTTGTTTGCATGCTTGCCATGTTCTTTTAAAAAGAAAACTATTTCCCCCCACACCACTCCCAGTAACTACTATTATTGATGCTTTAATCTATACATGTTGTATTAATGACCCGTTTTCTCTTGTTTCTGTTAATCTTGATGTGTTCCATCGACTATCTTGGAGAACATATGAGACATGGACATTTTTATAATCACTAATATGATATATGTCCCAACCCAAAATGTCTACCAGACTTTTATTATTTATCCATGGTTTTGTCCATAGCAGTGTATCATTACCATTGACCATTGCCTTTTTGATGAACTTCAAACTTTTGTTCTATGTTTGATCATGTTCTTCATTGTACATGTGAATGGGATGTCATAAGTTTGAGTTTCTGCAATACTTATTCTACATCCATTTTGACCAATGTTATTTCTGAACATTAATTGCCATATGAGTTTTAAACATGGGACTTTCTTGAGTTGTTCTTTTGATATTCTTCTTTGGTCTACATAATTTAGTCTATACTATTTTGTGATTCTTGCCTACCCAAAAGAAGTCTGCACATAGACTGTCGAACTTTACGATTGTAGTACTAGGCATATGATATACTAGAAGCCAATATAGAATAGGTGTTATTACAGCATGTCCTACCATTGAAAGTAGTTTACTATCGTAGTTGTTAAATTTATCCACTATTCTTTGAAAAAGACATGCATTCTGAATAATGAAGATAATTACTAGATAAAGGAACCCCTAAATACTTTATTGGTAGTGATTATTCTCTTATTTGTAAAATCCCTAGTAACCGATTCTTGTTTTAGCAGTTGCTACTAAAGTGTACTTTAGATTTATATTGATTGATACTTAAACCTGTATCTCTTCCCAACTTTTGAGGTATATCATAAATGCATTGTGCACTTTTAACATTTGTTGTGACATAAAACATGGCTTCATCAGCATATGATAAATAAGAAATTTGTAGCTGAACAGTAGTAATAGGTGTAATTTGTTTTTTTTATTGCTGCTTCCAGTTTTAGTGACATGTATTCCATAACAATACAAAATAAGTGAGGGGACAATGAGTCCCTTTATCCTATTCCTCTTGTCTAGACAATAAATCCTTGTGGTATTCCATTAATCAAAATAGAGTAATTAGGTGATGCTATGACTTGGAAATCCCATTTTGGCAAGCATGTGACATTTGAATCTTCTATTTGTTCTATCATAGGCTTTTTGAAGATCTACTTTAATGTAGAATTTCTTTATACCTCTCTTATTAAAGTTTTTGATAAACTCATGTGCTAGTAGTGCAATGTTTTTCCTTGAAACATAGGCACGTTGTGATTTAGAGATAAGGAAAGGCAAAAAATCCTTTAGCCCGTTGCATATCACTTTTGAAATGATTTTGTATAGCATGTTACAGTAGACTATTAGTCTATAATTTGATATGCTTTATGGCTTATCCTTTTTTGGACCGAAGTTATGAATGTGTGATTTAAGCCTTTAGGTATATCATATGTGTGGAAACATAATTAACTGCTGAAGTTAACTCATCTTTTATCAGTGGCCAGTGCAGTTTAAAAAATATGGATGAAAAACCATTAGGGTCTGGTGATTTTTCATCTTTAATGGAGAAAATAACATCTTTTACTTCTTTTTCTAATACTAGTTGCAACATGTACCCTTTTCCTATATCATTAAGGACCATTCTACAGTTGATATCTTAAAATTGAGTAGTTGGTGACTAATCATCATTAAATAGCTCTGTGTAAAACTGAATTGCTTGTGCTTGAATTTGTTGTGTATCAAATATTAGGTCTTCATTGCACAGTGATTGTATATTATTTCTGCATTTCCTCATTGATATTTTTGCATATTTTTTTTTGAATTTGTATCTCCTTCATTTAGCCAACCAACTTTTGATTTTTGAACTTCCCCAACTTATTTGGCATGCATTTGCTCTTTTAAATTGTTACTTATATTCATCATTCTTTATATAAATACACATTTTCTGGATTTTTGTTAAATGCTTGCAGTTTTTCATTAAAAACGGTTTTCATTTTTCTCAAATCATCATATTCTTTTTCTCTTGTTTTGTTCCAGAGTTTCAAATTTTGTTTTATTCTCCATAGCTTTATCATAATCTTTCAATGTCATTGCCCTAAGCAAATTCTGATAAAGCAGATACTATATGTTCTTCATAGCCAATTATAGCATGTCAACTATTCATATATCAGAAAGGATTGCCATTTCCTTAAGCACTTTGTGTTGTAGTTTAATGATGATTGGAATGTGGTCACTCGGTGCTGATGTAGTGGCAAAAGTATGGAAGTGTTGTATAAAAGTATCATTAACTAGAACTTTGTCAATGCGTGTGGCTATTCCTTTTCTTCTCCATATAAATGAATATCCTTGTATACTTTCCTCGACAATGCTACATGTGAGTAAGCAGTTTAAGAACCCTCTGAGATGGGAAAATGGCACTAAAAGCCCTCCTTTTTTGTCCTTGGGGTTAAGTACATTATTGAAGTCCCCAATAAGTAGTCGTACTTTATCTACTGCACTTGCAAAATTAGCTAACTATTGCCACGACTACCTGTCTGAAAACAAATTACTTGCACACACAATTGTTAGATACATAATATATCCCTCAATATTTATGGTTGTGCATGTAATATGTTGAGTATTTTAGTGTATTACATTTAATTTCCAGACCGTGGTACCCCATATTATCAAAATTTTGGCTTTTGAACCACACTCAGCATATGTATGAAATCCCTCTTTTGGCATTTTCATCATAAATTTTGATATATTATCAATTAATAGTTTATTTCTAGTAAATCAATAACACTTAGCTTATTTGATTTAAGGAAGGTTAAAACTTGATTCATTTTTAAATCAATATTAGCCCCTCTTACATTCCATGATATAAATGTTATTTACCTGGTTTTCTAGCGCCAGTGGTTCTTTTAGGGGGCTCTTGATTAATTTATCGAGTAGATGCTTTTTCTTTTATTTCCTGTGCATATTCTGGATTTATTGAAACAAAAGATGCATATTTGTTGTCATGTGATGGTTCATCTGCTTGCTCCTCTATATGCTCTGTAATATATACAATAAAGTTAATTTCTCATTCAAAATCATCTTGTGTAGGAATAAACTCTTATTTATCTGGATCAATTTCAGTTTCATGTCCTTCTTCTTCTGAACCGAGGACTTCAAACTGATTGCTTGTTGTTGTGTTTATATCCACTTGTTGTTTGCCTTTTTTTCTGTCGTTGTACGCCTCTTTTTAGAATTTGTGTTCTTTACACAGTCATTTACATTTGAAGTTTCTGGATCATTAGTTGATGTGGTTGACTTTGGTTACCAAGTTTTAGGTTTCTGTGGAACATTTTCATGAACTTTTGTACCTTTTTATTGCCATTATGCATTTCTTATTGGGCAGCAAGCAGTTTGGTGTCCAAATTCATCACAATGCAGACAAGTATAAGGTTTAAATTCATATTCAACCTGAACTTGGAAAGTTTCTCCATTGCTTGTTTTGACATCAACACGAGTGGGACACTTTGTTGTAGTACTTATTTGAATAAGTATTTGAGCATAACTTGTTCTTTTCATTTGTGCAATAACACCATCCGCTCGAATAGGATGACCGATTACACTGCCGATTCTACTCAATGCTTCTTCATCCCAGTGTTCAAGACGAAGGTTTTTCAACATTATCCAGATTGGCATAGTCTAAAGTTTATCTTTAGTCAAGTCCATACCAGGCTGCCAATGCTTCATCACGATAAATCGTAAATCAAAAGTATATGGTCCCTTTTTCATAATGTTAGTTATATCATTTTCAATCGATAAAGGTACTATAAATTGCCTAGAACTTTGTATTGTAATTCATAATCACTTCCTGGTTGCCATACTTTATCAATGTATTTTTTAAATTGAAAGTATGACAGTTTTGGGCCAAAAACATAGAAAATCAGTGTATGTCGCCATTTTTTCCTAGATCGATGCAATATTTCATTTGGGAGTAATGCACATTCTATATCACCTTCTTTTACTGGTTTAAAATAGTTCAATTTCATACCTTTTGTAGTTTCTTGTCCAGTAACTGCTTATTTATAAGTTTTATGCGCAGATGTGTTTGCATTTCCAAAAAAGCATCATTTTCCGATTGATTTCCATGATTGTTGCTCAGATTTGAGTTGTCCTCCTCTTCATTAACCGTTTTGCCATTTTTCAATAAAATTTATATATATATATATATATTCTAGATTGACAATATACATATATAATGATTCGTGATATAAAGCTAATCTAACCAGACATAATAATATAACAAATGAAACACACACACATATAAATGAATGAATATGTAGCAAAGTATTGCCTCTACTATAGCCTAGTAATGACACATTGAATGCTGAATCAATCAAACTCTTAGGATTGGACCCGATCTCTTCCATAAAGCGCTATCATTCAGAGAGATTTACACACATTTCTTTTATTTAATTCGAATTTATGTTTAAATTTAAAAATAATGGAGGAGGGAGGCAATGATGTTTTCGGCCAAGGGTAAGGGGAGGGAGAGAGCAAAAGCATAGTGTAAAAAGTGAGGGGCAATGAGTTTAAATAAGAGAGGAAAAGGAGAGGAAAATGTGGATCTAGATCCACCATTTTCTCTTCCAGAAAGCGCCAACACTTGGAAAACATTACATACTCTAGTCTCAACGGATGTATCAATATCCACTTTCGATATATCTCGATCATGAATATTTAAAACGATATGTTTGTTATATATTATAATATATTGCTCATAATTACAACACACTGTAATAACTATAAAAAAACATACCATTTAGGAATCTTCTATCAATATATTTAAATTAAATAATTAATTAATATAACACATTATAACAAGTATATAATAGAAGAAAAAATATATGTTATTTCGAACGAAATTTTATTACAGAGTTAATAATTTATAATAAATTACAGAATTGCCTCTAGTGCATACCCTTAACTCTATTAGAACAAACTTATTGAATTTTAACAAATATCATCATGTATATTATGAATTTACTTGATCTTTTTTTGCATGTATCGACTACAAATATAATTCCATGGACTATAAGTATATCAAATTTTGTTAAAACATATATGATTTTTGCGTTAAATCTGAAAATTCTCAAGCACGTAATATTTTTGGTTCCATTAGCCAAAATTTCTGCACATCCCAACCGGAGGGGGAGAGGGGGGGGGGTGTGGTGTTCCGAATCATTTTTCCAATTTGATTCGATAGATTTTCTTAGCATGATAATGCGTATATACGATAACCACGCGTAAACAAAACATTTTTGTACTAAAAATACCTTTCGTAGAAACTGCCTAAAAGTAAGTAAATGTTAAAAATTTATGAATGCAAAATTTATATGATAAATCATGGAAATGCCATTGTTAATCATCCCAAATGTGCAAGTTTCATGACACATTTCTTTGGAAAGTTTCAAAAAGAATGATATTTGAAAAATACTTTAAAGGCATTGTTATAAGAACTTCATTTTTGTTATGAGAAGGGTATGAGAAGAAAAATTCGACATAGGCAATCGAACTGCTTTTTTTTACACAACGTTCAACGTATCCTACCGATAAACTCTTTTGAATTTTGTAAGTAAAATTTACAACTTTTACTTATGAATTTGTAAGTAAAATTTATTTATAAGAGACAAATAGGCATATGTAATGCACGCTATTGTAAATAAGAATTATTTGCAAGTTTGTAGGTAATCGTGGAAAAACTCAAATTCAACGGAAAATACCACACTTAATTACTGATAAGTAAAAATGTAAAATTACGTAAGTGGATTCCACATCTACTTATCTTTTGTAAGTCGGATTTACCTAAAAATTTGTAAAAAAAACTCTTACTTGCTAACTTGCAAGTAAAATTTACTTACAAGATAAAAATATAAATAAGCCTCTGAACTCCACAACATGTGTATTCTACACAGCTATTTATTTCTTGTAAGATTTAATCAAAAGCGTGTAATTAAAGTGTAGCAAAACTGAAATTTAACTGCCCAATCAAACTGTCAATGTAATTAACACTTATCTTTAACAAGTAGCCCACTCGCATTGCTAACCGGAATATGAAACCGATACAATAAAATTTCAAGCACGTGCGTTGCCCGTGTTCATATAACCTCTGAAAACCCCAATCCTCCTGCAATAGACATCTCGACTAAATTAAATCAAGAGAAAACAAAGCTAATTCCAATAAAACATGGATCTCGAGCAAGAGCACGAGGTCTATGGCGGTGATATCCCAGACGAAGAAGCAGAAATGGAAGCCGACGACGATATGGCCGCCGCTGACCAGGATCCCCAATCGTCGAAAGAGGTTTCCTTTTCAAAACCCTATCTCTTATTTCAGTTCAGTCGTTTTTATTTGTTAATTTTGGGGGTTTATTGGATGGCTCTATGGTTAGAATTTGGAGGAGATGAAGAAGAGGCTGAAGGAGATTGAAGAAGAAGCTGGTGCGCTTCGTGAGATGCAGGCGAAAGTTGAGAAGGAAATGTCTGCCGTGCAAGGTAGACTCATTTTTTCTAATTAAATGTTTCGTATAACTTAATTATGAGTGCTGGCTTTGTTTTTGAACTTAGGCAGTGTTTGTTTTTAATCAGAAGTTCTGAATCCAATTTCTGATTTGTAAATCAGAACCTTCTATGCTGTTTGTTTTTTTTGTTAATGTTCCGAATTGTTTTTTGTTAATGTTCCGAATAACGCCATTTATTCAGACAAAATTATCCACAACCTTTTTCCTTTTTTTTTTTGAATGCTGATGATGATTTTTTTTCTGAATGTTGAATGCAAACAAACAACTAAGTGGTTATTCAGAATTCAGCATTCAACAATCATCATTGAGACTTCAAACAACCATCATTCAGAATTCAGAGTTCAAACAACCATCATAGTTCTCAACATGACTAGTTTTCTAAATTTCCTAGGCTTGCTAATGTTTTAATTTGAATTCGATGATACTCAGAACACACACTGACTTCTGATTATATAGAATTAGACTTATCAATCATCATAGTGTTAAAAAATGACAAGAGTTAAAGATAGGCCTGTCAATGAGTCGGGTTCGGGTCGGGCCAAGTCGGGTTCGGGTCGGGCCAACTCGGGTGCGGGTTAATTTTTAAACGGGTTGGGTCAACCCGTTTATTAAACGGGCGGGTTTCGGGTTGACCTGATTCTATATCGGGCGGGTTTCGGGTTGACCTGATTCTATATCAGGTGGGTTTCGGGTTGATTCGTGTAACCCCTTAAGAAAAATATTTGTATAAAGAAATGGGAATGAGCATGAAAATGTGGAAAGTTGTTAAATGCGAATGTGTAGGAATAAGTGAATGACAACAATACCCTTCTTTTGCAAGCTAAGATGAGAATTTTAGAGCAAAAGAAGGGTATTGTTGTCATTCTTTTATTGCAAGCTAAGATGAGTATGAAAATTTGGGAAGTTGTTACGTGGGAATGGGCATGAAAACGTGGGAATGGGCATGAAAACGTGGGAAGTTGTTAAGTGTGAATGTGTAGGTATAAGTGAATAACAACAATATCATTCTTGTGCAAGCTAAAATGAGAATTGTACAACAATACCGACCCCATAAATGGGTTAGTCGGGTCAAATTCGGGTTCATGTGTCAACCCTAAACCCACCCGTTTATTAAACGGGTTCTAACGGGTTGACCCAAAAATGACCCGTCCTTTTAAACGTGTCGGGTTAACCTACTAATTTCCGTGCGGGTTTCGGGTCGTGTTTTGGGTCATGCTGGAAATTGACAGCCCTAGTTAAAGACAATCTTTTCATATCCTATTATTCCGATTCAAGTGATTAAGCTCCATGCAACATGTTAATTGTATTATAGTTACCAATTACTCTGTAGCTGATGAATTATATGTCAAATAGAACTTGAAATATCCGTTACAATTTCTTGATATACCATTTCGTATGCAAATTGAGTTATTTACATGATATAACCTGTCCCTTTTGGTGCAAGTTTTGTTTTGTACAATTTCGTAATAAGCTATATCGAAAATTGAGTTTGAGATAATTTAGTTTTATGGTGGTTGAAGTATCGACAAATTCTTCGAGTCAACCGTCATGCTGTTTAAAACTAATGTTGGATTAGTGAATTGATGAATTAATGTATTTGTGTTGAATTGTTGATATGTATAGCTAACTCATTATTCTCCTAAATTTCATATATTTGGGAACATATCCTTCTAATTTACTTACTATCAATTGGATATATAAGAATGAACCAAAACCTACTATTTGGTTATTCAGACTGTTTCTGATTGTTTGTTTGGTGTTTAAGTCAAGTTAACATAATTTCATTATTATAAAATGCTGATGAAATGAACTCTGCCGATGTATAAGTAGTACAAATTGTATATGTTATTTTGTGATTTGTTATACTATCTGAATAAATCTACTCGTGAAATGGCTTGTTTACTCCATTTAGCATCATACTCATACTTATTTACATATTCAAGTTCCTTGCTGATTGGAATACTAATATTGATATTGTGACGATCTTACTTCATTTCTACGAGATCTGTAATGTTATCTTTCTTTTCATGTTTTTAGCAGAAGATTCATCTGGTACTGATGTTTCACAAGCTGAAAAGGAGGAAGTGGATTCCAGATCAATATATGTTGGTAACGTAAGGTTTCTGTCGTTTTTGTGTAGGAATTCAAATTTTCGTGCTTTTAGTATATCACCACAATTGTCTGTAAATTTTGGATTGTTGACTGAAGGGTAATGCACATATAATGATATCATGTTTTTATTATTGATGAGACACACATAGGGAAGAGTTCCACTACGCCCCTCTCTGCTACACCGCATCTACACCCCAACAATATTTCGAGCTGCACTATTCTAAATCGTATTGGCCATTGAATTTCATAAATCAACATGTGAAGTTGATGTTAATAGTCAACTCGCTCTCATAATTTATTGTTTCTGTTTCTTTTACCTCATCATCTAATCCATCCACTAATTTATTAAATCTGATAGACAATATGAAGATGTTACAAATGGACTCTATATATATATATATATATATTAATGTGCTATGATTACTCTGTTTATCTACTGTTATACACACATAACTTTTTCGAACATTTGAACCGTGTTTATGCTTTAAGTTTTCAAAACAGCTCATATTATCTTATTCTCAATACTTAATAACAGCAGAAAATTGGCAGGATTCTCTAGTTACATTGCCAATATTTAAACCCAAGTAATATGTAGCCTGGAAATACTGTTGCTTCATAAAGTTGACACATAGCCTGAAGTCCATTGAGTTGAATGTTTTGTCACTCAGTTTTAATGTTCATTGTCATTCTAATAAACATATTTACATTTTAATACACGTTCAAGATTTTCCTTCTCCTTCAAATTGTACTTAATGTTATCAGCACAAACGATTCAAGTAGTATAGAGATATTCTTTCGTATTGCATATTGTGATGGTCATGCCACTAGTAATTTATCAGGTTATTAACTGCCACCCTCCTTACAGGTTGACTATGCTTGCACACCTGAGGAAGTGCAGCAACATTTTCAGTCCTGTGGGACTGTAAACAGAGTAACGATTTTGACCGATAAATTTGGTCAACCAAAAGGATTTGCGTATGTCGAATTTGTTGAAGTAGAGGCTGTGCAGAATGCTATATTGTTAAATGAGTCAGAACTACATGGCCGCCAATTGAAGGTTTGTATTTTTTTCTCCAACTGTTGTGAAGAAACAGTTGAAATTGAATATCATATTCATCAGCTTCATTTTTTTATGTTCTTCTTAAATTTATATACATGTATAACACACACAAACACATCTCACAGGCAAACTGTTTTCCTTATGGTGCAGGTTTCTGCAAAAAGGACCAATGTACCAGGATTGAAGCAGTTTCGAGGTCGTCGACCTAACCCATATATGCCATTTCGAGCTCGCAGGCCTTACATGCCATCCCCTTTCTTTTCTCCATTTGGATATGGGTATATTTTTTTGTCCATGCTTCAATTGTTATTTCTTCTAGTAAATGATTAATGATACAATTGGTGTATGCATATTAGTCTACACACATTCCTTAACAAGAGGATATTCAGTGTTTCATGTCTACCAACTCATATTTATACACCACATCAAGTTATTAGCCAATGCGAGACGAGGCTAACAATTTGAAATATTAATTTTACTGCTGCACGAAATATCAAATTATAGGGTTACACATTATATTCATGGACATGCACAATGATATTTTTTTAATCTCAATTTTCTGATGTAATTGTACGATAGTTCAGTTGGTTAGGTTATTTGTAATGGATAGCATAGATTAATTAGTATAAGGTGTTGTGTTGGACTCTTATTTGGCTTGTGAAGGTTACAACAAAAAAGCTGTATTACTTGGAACTGGAACTTTCTAATAGTAAACAAAAGGCAAAAGGAGGTCAGAGTATTACACAATTGGTCAAAGTATCAACCCTTTTTGAAGTTTGAGCTTAGTTAAGTTTTGGATTACATTCGCAGTTGACAAACTTTAAGAAGTAAACCTTAATTTTGGGGGGAAGAGGTGAAACAATATGATATTTTTTGCTCAATACATGCAACATTTAAATACTAATAATACCGTTGGAAAATCGACCACTCGAATGCATAATTTTCAAAAAAATAAAATAAAATAATTAGAATTAATTTTAGTTAAACATCATATGGTAATACGATAGAAATTTTTTAGAATTAGAGAGATTAAGGAGACATTAGTGGAGAGAACAAAGTAAATATAATTGAAAAGATTTAAACATACATGTTAAAAACATAATCCTTATTTTTTTGGTTACAAGTAAACTGGTTCCGCAAGCGACAAACATTCTCAATGGCCTGTTTGACTATACCTTTTTTTACTCAATAGTCACTCTTTTACCCCTTGATCGTTGGTTTTTGATGCTAAAACCTTTTCAAAGACCCAGCTTTGTATTTTAATTGTCATTATTTATATTTGATGCTGGTAGCAATTTCGAAACTCATTTCTTCATTTTATGTCTAATGCTGGTAGCAATTTCGAAACTTATTACTTCATTAGAGCATCTCTAACAGCCACATATTAAGGCTTAATATTCAGAAAAATGCAAACATCTCACTCCAACAATGATGAATACACGTAATATTAATGATAATATTCAATGGTCAATTCAGTATTTTGTATTGGCCACGGACGCCTATTTAATAGGCCGTCCAACCCTGGGAGCTTATTTAATAGGCGCACGCATTGAGAGCCTGTTAAATAGATGACCAAAGTTTATTTTAATATTCAGACAAATGTTTAATAGGCTCTGGGCGTCTATTTAATAGACGTCCAATACTTGAAGGACGCTTATTTAATAGGCGTCTAGCATTGGGCGTCTGTGAAATAGGCGCTATTCTGTTGGGCTCTGTCCTGAACTTAAAGGGCTGAAGCTGTTGGAGATGCTCTTATAGACTCGAACTTAGATATAAAGAGACTTAGATAGCAAGGAATAGATGCTTGTTATTTTTGTCCATTTTTTATATTATTAAGCTTAGGAATTTATGCTGTCATATTTATGTGGTGCTTTTAATGATGTTCATCTTTACATACGTATAAAACAGGAAAGCTCCAAGGGGTAGAAGGCCAATGCGGTACAGGCCATACTACTAAAAAGCATCTGCTGCTTTAATCGCCCCCAAGCTATTTTGTTTGGGCGTAGAGAAGGCCTCTTAATCAGAAGTTTCAGCACTTAGACTACTTTTGTTTTTCCCATTTACATTTGTACTATTAAACCGTGAAAAGGTTATGCAATGGAAATCTGCAACAGTTTCTTTGGCCTAACCCTTCATTAGATACGATGTTTGTGTTAAGTTTCGTTTCATTAGAGACGCTTGCTTCCAAATTTGTAATTTATTAGTTGTATTTTTACAAATGAAGTTTTTAAATTACACGTATAAAAGTTGCTGGCTTGTTTGATGTTCTTCCGCTTTACGTGTTTACCTGATTGGTTACATTTATACGCACAGTATCATCTCGATTTATTTATCACTCTTAAATAAATAATCTCTTATATTTCATTTTTGTAACGGACATGGTATAGGAAGTAGTACGTTTGCATGCATTTAAAACATGAGGGGGTGCTGGTTTTGTTAAGCATTGGAGCATGTGTGGGTCTCCATTCACATCATGTTGGTGAGTCATAGTACTTTTCAATAGACGTAAAAAATTATAGTATAAGATCTAGTATGATAGAGCATAACGAATTTTCATAATAAAATTCATACGTTTGATTGGTTACTTCGCTGGTCACAAACTCTTTGCATGTTGATATTACATCAGTAGACAAGAAAACAGGACTAAATGCTGCATCTTCCATCTTATGTTTAATAAAATTGAGTTGTTACCGTCAAATTTTTCGCAGTCAGAGTCAAACCAATAGATTGGACTAAAGGAAAGATGAAAGAATAACTCCAAAGACTTGGAGATTATCAAGGAATACAAGAAGTTTCGTGCAGTTTGGAGCCTACAATTTAGATCAGGTTAGAATTGACAAACCCCGACCTGAATTTGATGCTTGAAATGGAAAGAGGTCAGTGAGAGAAGCTAAGACATGAAGGAAAAAGAAAAAGGCTAGAGACACTCAAATTCAGGTCGGTACAGACCTGAGTTTTTGGTATTGATATGGTTTGACCTAGTTTTCATGTCTGGATTGTCGGATTTGAAAATTGGGACTTGTTCTAACATGAAAGGTGAGATCTATGCTGGAATTCGCCTATAAATAGAAGATTTGGAGCTATCGGAAGGGCACTTTGGAGACTTTGGTTCTTTTCTATCATCTTCTTCCCCAAACACTTCCAAATCCGAAATCTTCTAGATTCTGCTCGGATTTGAGCTATAATCATTGTATTTTGAAGAGAATCAATCAAATAATGATTAAAATGAACATAAGCCGGCGTGTTTGCCGAATCATTATAATAAGTACTTGTATGTTCTTATTTCTTTTGATTATTTTGATAGATTTACACATTTTTGGTGTTTTCACTTGATATCGGGGCATTGTGCCATTTTCCGGTGCAATATTTTTTGTCTTTCACTGAGATGGTATGCCGACAGCAGACGACGCTGGAGCTGGAGATGCAAATCAGAACGCAAATGCATAACCAGAGGAGTATACACCGATCTAACTGAAACTCCAAAGAGGATTTACTTAGATACTAAGGGGCAGATCCCCTACTAGAAGCTAGCTAAGAGGGAACTCACATATCAGGAGAAAATGTCCGGAAGATTTTGCCTTTTCCATGAGATGGATGAGCATGAGGCGAACGAGTGCCGACACCTTCGTAATTTGATAGAAGAGCTAGTTCAAGTAACTAGCTGCAACCATTCGTAAAGAATCAAACTGCAATGGTGCAGCCGGAGCAACCATTGTCTGCAGCAAATCCATCAAGACACGACCGTGGATTTGGGTCAAGATTGGTAATTCCATGATCCGGGTAGACGGGAGTCAGGTTTGGTTTCCATGTTTTGCCTTTTGTTTTGAATAAATAAGAAATAATGACTTTGGGCCGTTTACACGTGTTTGTTTATTTGATGTGTAAGTATATTTGTTTAATGCTTTGATTGGGATATTTGATTTTGAAATTGAACATGATGACTGATATTGATTGAACATTGTAGTCTTGTTCGAAGAGGTGGGGCAATGACCATAAGGTGCAAGTCCCCTTGCCAGAGAGCAAGTGGATTGGACTTGTACGAGTAAGTCCCCTTACCAGAGAGTGAGTGAATGTACTTGCTTGGACATTGAGTCTCCTCATCGGAGAGCGAGCGGATTGCACTTAGCAAGGATCTGGAGAGATCGAACCCTAAATTGGATGTTGAACGGTCCAGAGAGATCGAACTTTAGATTGGATGTTGAACGATCCGGAGAGATCAAACCCTAGATTGGATGTTGAACGATTTGAAGAGATCTGACCCTAGATTAGACGTTGACCCTGTGATCCATAGAGATCCAGACATGAACTTAGATTTGAATGCCTTATCATTTGATAATTATAACTTATTGATTAATGGTTGTTATTGCTCGATTTGGTTGGACTTACTTATAATGGTATGCTAGGCGATACTAGACGATTTACAATTAATGTTCCAATTGGTAGCAATGCACCCCTATAATTAACCTAAAATAAATCCCGAGCGAACATGAAATGGCTTAGATAGTGATATATTTGATATGATAACTCTGAATGAATACAAAATGATTACGATTTACGACTAATAGTTAAGCAAGGGCTAGAGTTCTTAGCTATAATGGTCTAGAACGACCTTTGATTTGTAGGTGAATCCAAAGGAACCGGATGATTCACCACGATTTGAGTTGATGGATAGCCGAAGAACTCGACTACCAATAAGTGATCACTCCTGGAACTCGTTCTTAAGTAAAATACACCTTACATTTATAAGGCGTACTTTGCGGGGGCAAGTGTTATAGCCAAAATTTTCACAGTCTTGGAACAGACTCAAACCGATAAATTGGACTAAAAAATGATGAAAGAATAACTCCAGAGACTTGGAGATTATCAAGGAGAAGAAATGGAATACAAGAAGTTTTGCAGAGTTCGGAGCCTACAATTCAAGTCGATACCAAGCTGAATTGACAACCTTCGACCAGAATTTGATGCTTGAAATGGAAAGAGGTCGGTGAGAGAAGCTAAGACATGAAGGAAAAAACGGCTAGAGACACTCAAATTCAAGTCGGCATCGATCTGAATTCAGGTCAGTACCTACCTGAATTCAGGTCGGTATCGACCTGATTTTCTTCTCGGGACTAATATAGTTTGACCTGGTCTTCATGCTTAGATGTTTGGATCTGGAAATGAGAACTTGTTATAACCTAAAAGGTGAGATCTATGCTGGAATTCGCCTAGAAATAGAGGACTTAGAGCAATTGGAGGGGGACTTTGGTGATTTTGTGTAACACCGTGTAAATATTAATAATAAATAAACAAATTAGATAAATTAATTAAGTAAGACAAGGTTAAAAATGGAAATTCTGCAAAAGTCAAAGTTTGACCATGAAAGTTATGCCGTTGTATTTGTAGCGAAATTATGATCAATTTCCATATATGATACGTTGAAAACAGAGTTCAAACAGAAAAGTTATGGACATTTGAAGTTTTCAGATTCAAAATAATTTAAATGAAATTCAAATTCAAATAATTAAATAAATCTTAAATTTTAAATTTGAAAGTTAATAGTAATTAGACTTGGGGGTTAAGTAATCGTTAAAATTAACGTTAACATTAAAAAGTAATTAAGGAATTGAATAAATTAAACAACAACAACAAATTAACGCTCCAAGAAGAAGAGGACAGTCGATCGCTTATCTAGGACCGATCGACTAATGGGAAGCGGCGATTGACTGGTGAAGGTTGTGGCAGCTAGGGTTTTCTACAACAGCGAACATCCGGATTTTTATCATTTTAAACCGACTTAAATCCGACGGTTCTGATGTGTTTCAACCACCATAAATAAGATCCTAGCCCCTCACTTTTATTCACAAATTATTTTGAGAACCTAGCATAGCTTTGCTAGTTCATCTCTTTCAAGGTTCAAAAAACTTCTTTAGGGTTTCAGGTAAGAAATCATATATGTCTATTTTTATTTATTGTTTATTTTCTAAACCCTTCCTCCTCCAAACCTTTAATTTTCCGAATCTAACGTATATACAAATCCCTTATTGTATATATTAAAAAGAAGAGATCTGAAAGAGATCATTGAAGGCATGTCAATTCCAAAAGTAGGCGATGCTAAGTAACTACTGTGAGCATAAATCTTTGTCTTTCTATTTTAGTAATTGGTTAGTGCAGTTTGGATTTGAAATATGCATTGGGGAGTATTGTTTTACGAAAACATCATAGTGCAAATCCTCAAAATTCCACCAAAGCGAAATGTCAATTCTAGGTTGGAATCTCAATTGATTATATTAAAATAATGGAATTGCGTAGATTTGCAATTTTAGTATTTTTACCTTCTATTTCACTTCTTATTCTTTTTCTTTAGATTTAATTAAGGGTTTTGATTACGAAATTGTGTGTAAGGTACGAATTCTTATTCGTAGTTTGCACTGCTTATTTAGTTTTAATAGAAATTCCCTTTATCTAATTTCATGTAAAAAGATGTTGAATAGAGCGTAAAAATAATTGAAATTGTAACTTTATTGATTTATTCCATTATTTTAATATAATAGGTTGAGTTCAAATTTTAATTGTGATAAGTCTGTTGATTGAATTTTTGGATATTGGATTTATGGTATATTGATAATATGGAAATGAGACTCGTATAATTTTGAAATAGTTGACATTTACACGTTTGTTTTAAGGCGTAAACTTCGCATGCTTAGAAATCCCTAAGGGCGCGTGTATTAGCGTAAATGACTTATAATTATAACATATTAACTGCATACTTAATAGACTACTAATTATTATTAAATTATCCTTAGGAATGTAATTAATGATAGAGGCGAAATAAGAAGGATTTCTTATAAGATTGTAATAATAGATGCAAGATGTGTGATAATATATATAGAGAGTATTATAGATTATGACTAAGTTATAGGGACGCGAGGCCAGTCAAAAGCACACGGAAGTATGCCCAGCTAATCTGGCTACCAGCAATGTGACTTTGGGACTGATGTGAGACATCTCCTATAATAAGTAACTATGTATGACGCGAGGTTAGTCCCAAATTCTGTAGGGTATCTGGCTACCTATAACGACCCGACTTTTCGATCCTCGAATGTCGACACTAAGAAAATCCACGGTATTCGTGTGCCGAAATCCAAGTGCCGAGAAGATAGAAAGTTAGGATAAAAAAAAAGAATAGAACAAGAAAGGGAGAACACAACATCAGAATCTCACAACGGAATGATAATATATAACATTAAAAAAATGGTACAAAGGGTTACTCTGAATATATAAATTTCAGAGTTATAAAATCTAAGTACTATCATCAGCCTGGATAGTTATAACTGCCTGTTCTTGTAATGTTAATATATACAATACAGTAATGCAGTGGAAATAAGAATACTACGGCAGATAATCACCAGCTCTTCTCCATAAGCTCCAAAGCTTCCATAGCTAAATCTAGAAATATACACGGAGCCGACTTTATTATTATAAGAAAATAACATCCGGATCAATCTGGTAAACCAGTGTGAGAAACTCAAGGAATATGCGTGACAAGTAATAGTAACCATTGAGACCATGCGGATTCTCGTAATGGTTTTCCCCTTAAAGAAACCAACTATTTATTAAGTTTATTATAGTGATATGATAGGTAATGTGTAGAATGTAGAATATAAATCATATCAAATAGCTGGAATGGTTACATTGGTTACATTTAACAACATATTAGAGATTGTAATCAAAACCGCTAAGGTACATTCGCATAATGGATTTTCCATGGAGATGCTTCCTAGTAAACCGAAGTGGATCTCCATGGCAAGGATTGGAAAATGCCTTCCGAGCGTCGTATATCTCTAGATAAAATATACCATAAGGTAAACATAACTGGCACATCGCCAAAATATTGTATGAACTGCATGGAACCAAGTACCAACAACCCCCACTAGCATCATCTATAAGCATGTCTAGATAATGGAGTTGATATACCCTTAAAGGTTAGCTAAACCAGAGATTGTACATCTTACTCCGTGTTTAGCCATTCCCGATACCGAGGTCTGGTGTGCACGTAAATGTGCATATTTTTACCACCATATTTAATCTATTTAAATTAAATAAATTATCATATCGGGTATTTTAACTTGTTTAAATCAAAATTCATATTATTTTCAAATCGCCACATATTCATCTTCATCCAAGGGCAAAATGGTCATTTTTATACATATATTAATTTGAGAAAATTTAATTAGAAATTTATATATTATTTTATAGGAATTTGGCTTCATATACAAGTGGTTTCATGAAGATATATGCATGCACAAAGAAGATACAAAGGAATGGAGATGGAAATAATTCAAAGACATGATAATGGAGGACCCCATTTACACACCTACCTTAATGTACACTTAGGAGCTAATGCACATGCTAAAAGGCCATCAAATCTTCATGCACACTTAATGGATGATTAGGGGATGCTAATGATTACTTGGCCACCACACTACCTCAAGAGCAATTTGGGGATTCCCCAAAAATATAAATTAGGGTTTCATACATGTATAAAGACCCCTTATGTTTCATGTAACCCTCTTCTTCTTAGTTCCTCTTAGTTAGTTTTTAGCTTAGAAAATAAATCAAAGCTCTCTTTCTTTTCATGGCTACTTAGCCATTTCTTCTCTTATGTAATTCCTTTTTTTTCTTTATGTAAGTTAATACATGTTCTTTTTCTTTTCTTGTTTATTTCCTTTCATGTTGTAGTGTAGATTTGTTTATTTATGCAAGTAGTGTAGATTTTCTTTTATGCAATTAAATTAGTTCTCTTTTTCATTAGCTTTCATTTTCCTTTCCTTTTGCTTTCATGTTGCTAGCTACATTTGTTAATCAAATGATAAATATGAGAGGCTAAACCCCTTCAATTTAGGGGTAATGAAGCTCTCTAATTATGTAGCTTCAACTATTTGTTAATCCATGCTCTCTTTTTGTGCTTAATAATGATGATAGAAATGGTTTACTAGTTGTTTTTGCTTTGAATTTGATAGCATATATTGTTGACACCAAATAGGCTATGCTTAAACAATCACTAACACTAATTGCCGCTTCATCAAAATATGATTATGGCAAAAAAAAATGATTTGAAATTAAAATTTGATGGTCTATATTTCTAATCAATAGTTAATAGGCCATACTTAAAATAGATTTCATTTTCATTGTCAAGTTTCATTAAAGTTAGTAAGTGGTTTAAGGGGTGTGTTATAGTTTGATGGCTTATGTTGGCTAATCAATAGCACAAATATGCCATACTTATGATAAGCACATCAATTAAAGCACTAATGACCATAAAAGAGAGATCTTAATTTCATACGTGTTGAACTACATGATCTAGAGAGTGGATTTATTCTCTAAATTGTCATTTAACTCTTATATTTGCTTCTCTTTTCTTTTAGTTAGTTAGTTAATTCTCTAGCTTAACTTTCACTTGAAATTGGTATAATTTGATTGAATTGAATTTTTAAAATCATCAATTCCCTGCGGATCGACCCGTATTCGCCACGTACTACAAGTGTACGCCGTGCGCTTGCGGTAAAATTTTATTTCGAAATTTATCGACATTTTTCTAATTGATAGAACATTTGCCGTTAAACAAGTTTTTGGCGCCGTTGCCGAGGAACTTGTTTTGATTTTAATTTTCTATTCTTCGAATTATGTTTGTTTGATTTTTTTTATTGTGTGCTCATTTCTTGTAAAAAAAGAAATTTTTTTGTGTGTTTTTGTGTGAATTTTGTTTTCATTTGTTTGTGTTCATTGTGTGCTTGTTTTCTATTTGCAATTCATATTTAAAAAAAAGAAAATAAAAAATTTCAAAACAAAAACAAAAATATTTTATTTCCATTTCATTTAAACTTTGCATTTCATTTTACAATTTCTGTTCATTGCCAATCTTTTTTTTAAGCTGTTTCAATTTCTGCTGTTGTGTGCCTCTCTATTCATTACTGCTCCCTCGTTACCCCTTCATTAACACCATTGCCTTCATCTTGCCATCCAAACATTCTCCCCTCACCACAATACAACTCCAAGACCACTCCATTTCATTTCTGCCTCTACTCAAAACTGCCACAAAACCATATCATACTTTCCTCTGCCTGCACTTGAGTATCACCTCCAAACCACCATCTCTGATCAACAAAATCACCTTCCACTACTGCCTTGCAACTGCCCTCCTCGAACCACAGCAAACATCCTCATGCTTCATCCCTGAATAGCAACCCAATTCCGTCCTCCTTCCTTCTACTTCCTACATAACACACTGACCATAACTTCACCCCCTTCATCTTGTTGCACGATGATATCTTCCAGCAACCATATCCCTGTCACAACCTCTGCTTCCCTCTGCCATCTCCTGATTCTCCTTCCATCAGCCTCTTCACAAAATCAACTGAAAATACAAATCTTCCTTTCTGCAAACACTGCCGAACTTCTGCCTGCATCACATCATTTCCTTCATATCACCCATTCATACCAAAACACATCAACTCCTCCTCATACATACCCATCCATACTCCCCTAACAATCACCACTGCCTGTACATTGACTTCACTTACTTCAAAACAATTGCAACATCACCCACTTCCAATCATTAATCGTCACTGATCCAATCCCTCTGCTGCAACAGACTATCACCATTCATCACTTTCTCCACCTTACAAACACCAAAATCTGCCATTACTCACCCACACTACTATCTTCTTACCGCTACCCTTCCTACCGCTGACAGTTTACCAAATAACAGTGTCGTACACCAAAGACATCCCACAAACAAAAACTTGCCACTCCATTCCATCGAACACCAGACACTACACCAGTCCTCCCTCAAACAACATCATCTGCATATTCACACTTCAACACTCCCACTACTTGCCTACTGATCACATCCACAACAAAAAAAGCAGTGATATGAACAACTGTCACTGCAGTGTTATGAGCAATATCAACTGACATTTCCACCATCTGCACATTCGACAACTAGTGAAACTACATATCACTGTAGTGCAATATTCATACCATACAATATAGCAACTACATGCAGCAACTTACATAATCAAACAATTGCTCATAACTGTATACATACCTCTGTCGCACATCTACCGTCTCCAGCAAACCCACTATTGTAATCATCTCCAGCAAAACTACTTCATTACAACTACTATACAAACCTCCTTCATCTCTCACATCCCTCCGTAGCAATCATCACAACACTGGAAGAAAAAGTCATGTCTGCCATCACAGTCCATCACCACCCCAATACAACAATTCCCGACCATCACTAAAAACTGCAAAATCCACAGCTTGCAATCGACCAGAACCGAAATTCGAGAATCGACCAGAACCCAAATTCGAAAGCACCTCCAAATCACGAACAAATCAACAGCTATACTCTGCCTACCAACCGCGACATCAACTATCGAATAACCTTCCTCATCTCAACAGCCAACCACCTCAAATTCTTCACCCAATGCAATCGAGACCAGGCCTGCTGCTTCACCCACCTCAAATTCGAACCCGCAAACCGTTTTTCAAAAACAAAAAAAGGGGGGGGGGAGTTGGATTTGCGAAATTCGCTTTAATTTGATGTTTGCGACATTCGAGTTAATCTGCATAGTCTAGGTTGTTTAGTGTGAAGAGAGTTGGAAAGTTGGATTTATTTATTTATTTTGTTTGGGCCGGGTAAATGTTGTTTGGGCTGAGTTCCTTAAAGTTGGTTGCCTTCTTTTGTTTATGTTCTTTTAATCCTTGATTATAAAAAAAACATACAAAATTTTGGTTTCATTGGTTTCATTTATATAGTTTTATTTCCGCTGATTTTTTTACTTGCTTTTTTCTTTCTTCTTTCATTTGTTTTGTTTAGTTTCATTTGATTTCAGTTGTTTGATTTTCTTTTGCTTAGTTTCTTCCTTGATATGTAAAAAGATAAAAAAAAACTGTATATATATCTTGTTTTTATTTTCAGGTTGCCAAAGTAGAAAATCGCAAGGAAAAGAATAACTTGCTGAAACTGTCGCTCTACTTGCCAAATAAATTGCTTGCTTATAAAAAAAATTACACTTTTATCCCTTTTTTATTTGCATTGTTGGTTGGTTGCATTTGCATTTTATTTCAAAAATCCAAAAAAAAAAATTCGAAAACCAAAAACAAAAACAAAAATTCATTCATAGTTGCATTGTTAATACACGTTTAATTTCTGCTTTGCATTTCATCCTAGAATTTTAATTAATACTAACGGTTAGACATCGATGACACTTAATTGTATACTGACAAGTTGTCTTCTTTGAATAATTTAAATTCTTGGTGTCTAGGCTACGGCAGTGCAATAACCATTTATAAATATTACGGTGATTCGTAAATATTATAGTGGTTGTTTCTCTGAAGGTACTTAAACCTTCGGCTGTATTGCTACGGTGATTCGTGGTGCACCGATAAATCATGTCCATTACCTGGCTGAGAACTATCTTGTTGATTTAAAACAGAGTGTGATTATACAATTTTGGGTTAGGATAGATAATCTATAATTAAACCCTTGCATTCATTTAGTTGCATTAGTTCATGCATATTTAAATAAAATTCAAAATCCAAAACTAAAAAAAATTATAAATATTCCTTTTCCTTTGAAATTTTTAAATCCTTTTTCTTTGAAATTTCAAAAATCCAAAAAAAAAATTTAGAAAAACCAAAATCCAAAATAAAATAAAATTATAAAACCTTTTCAAAAACAAAGAAAAAATTTGAAAAACCAAAAAAAACAAAACAAAAATCAATTTCCTTTTTGAAAAATAAATTATATTTGTAAATATTTTTCCTTTATAAAAAAATAAAACAAAAATTAAAATTCTTTGTGAATACTTTTCCTATACACAAAAAAAATTCTTGAAAATGTCCGAATTTCCATATTTGCATGAATTTTACGATAATTGTAAAAATCAATATAATCCATATAATTTCAGTTCAAATTCTTATGGATATTTCAACAACTATTGTTTAAACGATTCAAGTTTTGAACCACAAAATTTTCAAAATGACGAACAATCCTCGAATCTCGAAAATAACATTTCATCTCTACTTGAAATCTCTACACAACAAAATCAAATGATAAATGATTTGTGTGATAACTCAAGTCAAAATTTTCAAAATAACCAAAATTTGAATTCACTTCAAAATTCAAATGACTTCGAGTATAGTCCGTGCCCACTCAATTTCGAACTTCAAAATGAATTTCAAAATCAAAATGAAAGTGGAAACAACTTTTCAAATAATTTTGGCAATGGAAATAATCTTGATTACGATGCGATCGATAATTTTTGTTCTCAACAAATCCAAACCAAAAATTCTCAAGTTAATAACTATAAATTGAATTTTGTTGAACAAATGGACGAAATCTACAATGATCACACTGATTTTTTGTTCGAAACATATATGAAACAATGTGATAAACAAAATCAAATCCCAACGTGTGATGAGTCATGTGATAATCCATCTTTTACCCAATTTGATGATTTTCAAACAACAAATTTTGAAATTGAAAACGACAATCTTAATGAAGTTGTTGAAAATACGGTAATTGAGTTGGATTTCATTTCTTTTGACGGTGTGGAACCAAATTTAAAATTCGATCTTCCTTTTCTCGATTTCGTAAATTTGAATACAACAACTTTAGATTTTGAACTTGAGATACACAATGAAGTTGTTGATAATCCAATAAAGAAAGATGAATTTAACGAACACGATTTCTTTGGACTTTTCGAAAACGAGTTGTCAAATTCTGAAGGGGAATATTTAAATCACCATTTTGATTTTGAAATCAACAATTTTGAAGAAGTTTTCAATGATGAATTTGAATTTGAATTTGGTAAGAATAAAATTGAATTTGGTAAGAATAAAATTGAATTTCAATCAATTATTCTATCAACCCGAAAATTATCGAAAATAAAACAACTCGTATGATTTTTAATAAAATGACATTCATTTTTCCAAATCAACGTTCAATTTGAAATCTTGTACGATTTGGTTTTTCGTGCTTACGTTGTGTATCGCATATTTGACGAGACAAATGAATTGGTTTTTGGAAGACCGTTTCATTTACTTTTTGACGATATACTTTCTGATCTCGTGTAAATACCGTTCATTTTCATGTAAATATAAGTCATCCTTTTATTTTTCTCCTTCCACTTGGGTTGACTGTGGGGACATAGTCAAAATCAGGTGTGGGGGAGTCTCATCTTCTTTTTGATTTTTCATGATTAATTTTTCATTTTTCTTCCAAAACTAAAAATAACATATATATAAATTTTCAAAAACAATTTTTTTAAAGCATTTTTGATTTATTTTTAAAGAAACACTATAGGATAAATATATGGTTTTGGTTTAATAAATTGAAAATTTATTTGTCTTAACAAAAATAAAAATGAAGTTTGATTACAAATGACGATAGTTTAACTAGTATATAGGAAGGTTCATACGTGTTAATTATGAAATATCCTAATTGAAAATCTTTGTTTTAAAAAGTGGTGAATTTAAAGTAAAGGATATAATATTTTTTTGTCTTCTAAGTTAAATGGTGCCAAGATGATTTTGCAAAACTCTCTCTTTAAAAAAAAAACAAAAAAACAAAACAAAAAGGAAAAAAAAAATACAAAATACAAAAAAAAATTCTTGTATATATGTATATTTATTTATAAACACCTAGAGTCATGTGTTCACACTCGTGTGTTCACTCGCCATGCTCTGTACCCTTCTCACGTAAGCTCGAAAGGCAGTGCACGATCGGTATATCTGGTCTTAGTTTATCTGAGTTAGGTGTGCGTATATAAAAATTCTTTTGCTAATAACGCCTACAGTCAATAAGTGCTCACACTTGTGTGTTCACTCGCCACGCTCTGTATTCCCCTCACATCAGTCTGCTAGGCAGTGCATGGTTAATATATCTGGCCTCAGTTTATCTGAGTTAGGCATATGTAAATATTGTTAATATCAATAAAATTTGCAAAAGAAAAAAGAAATGGAGAGAGTAAGCAAATAAAATCCAAGCACTATTTTAACTTATTTGATTTGACTTGTTATTGAAAGGAAATGAAAATACCACTTTGATAAACTTCGATAATCAACTAAGGATTTATTTCATAGTTACACTGTGTTATCAATCGAAACAACGAGTTAAACTATAGTATAATTGCTTTGATAACTTCATTTTTGTTGGAAATTTTGACGAGTAAATGACTTAAATTTTCAAGATAATAACCAAACATATATTTAACTTATTTATGTTAATTTAAAAGTAAATCCTTCATTCGTAAATATTTTCAAAAACTTGCATTCACATCTTTGTAAATAAATCTTGCATTTTGTAAATATTTTCATCTTGCATTTGGATTTTGTGGGTAGTATCCGCTGAAAACCCTCACGAGACAACACTCGTTCTACTGGGGACACCCAGAGGTTTAACGGCTTGTTGCATATGCTCAATGCAATCGTGCTCCCTATGAAAACAGATTTATCTTAGTTTTTAGTTTATTCGAGGACGAATAAAATGATAAGTGTATGGGTATTTGATGTGCACGTAAATGTGCATATTTTACCACTATATTTAATCTATTTAAATTAAATAAATGATCATATCGGGTATTTTAACTTGTTTAAACCAAAATTCATATTATTTTCAAATCATCACATATTCATCTCCATCCAAGGGTAAAATGGTCATTTTTGTGCATATATTAATTTGAGAAAATTTAATTAGAAATTTCTAAATTATTTTATAGGAATTTGGCTTCATATACAAGTGGTTTCATAAAGATATATGCATTCACAAAGAAGATACAAAGGAATGGAGATGGAAATAATTCAAAGGCATGATAATGGAGGACCTCACTTACCTTAATGTACACTTAGGAGCTAATGCACATGCTAAAATGCCATCAAATCTTCATGCACACTTAATGAATGATTAGGGGATGCTAATGATTACTTGGCCACCACACTACCTCAAGGGCAATTTGGGCATTCCCCAAAAATATGAATTAGGGTTTCATACATGTATAAAGACCCCTTATGTTTCATGTAACCCTCTTCTTCTTAGTTCCTCTTAGTTAGTTTTTAACTTAGAAAATAAATCAAAGCTCTCTTTCTTTTCATTGCTACTTATCCATTTCTTCTCTTATGTAATTCCTTTTTTTCTCTTTACGCAAGTTAATACATGTTCCTCTTGTTTATTTCCTTTCATGTTGTAGTGTAGATTTGTTTATTTATGCAAGTAGTGTAGATTTTCTTTTATGCAATTAGATTAGTTCTCTTTTTCATTAGCTTTCATTTTCCTTTCCTTTTGCTTTCATATTTCTAGCTACATTTGTTAATCAAATGACAAATATGAGAGGCTAAACCTCTTCAATTTAGGGGTAATGAAGCTCTCTAATTATGTAGCTTCAACTATTTGTTAATCCATGCTCTCTTTTTGTGCTTAATGATGATGATAGAAATGGTTTACTAGTTGTTTTTTCTTTGAATTTGATAGCCTATATTGTTGACACCAAATATGCTATGCTTAAACAATCACTAACACTAATTGCCTCTTCATCAAAATATGATTATGACAAAAGAAAATGATTTGAAATTAAAATTTGATGGTCTATATTTCTAATCAATAATCAATAGGCCATACTTAAAATAGATTTCATTTTCATTTTCATTGTCAAGTTTCATTAAAGTTAGTAAGTGGTTTAAGGGGTGTGTTATAGTTTGATGGCTTATGTTGGCTAATTTATAGCACAAATATGCCATACTTATGATAAGCACATCAATTAAATCACTAATGACCATAAAAGAGAGATCATGATTTCATACGTGTTGAACTACATGATCTAGAGAGTGGATTTATTCTCTAAATTGTCATTTAAATCTTATATTTGCTTCTCTTTTCTATTAGTTAGTTAGTTAATTCTCTAATTCTCTAGCTTAACTTTCACTTGAAATTGGTATAATTTGATTGAATTGAATTTTTAAAATCATCAATTCCCTGCGGATCGATCCGTATTCGCCACGTACTACAAGTGTACGCCGTGCGTTTGCGGTAAAATTTTATTTCGAAATTTATCAGCATTTTTCTAATCGATAGAACATTGCCGTTAAACAAGGTCACGTTCGGCATCTCTCACACTAGTCTTCATTACTCGAACAAAACACGAATCCCCAAATGGATTCCATCATCTCGAATAGATCACGAATCGCTTTATGGAGTCTAGCATCTTGAACAAATCTTGAATCTCCATATAGATTCCTGCATAAGTCCTTCGACGAATGCTAATGCTGTCATCTCTCTTGGAATACTCCTCAAGATAGATAGTCGCACACTATAACATCATTTGAAATGTTAGTGTAAACTTCTCCCTTAGACTTAACTTTAGAGTAGACAGTTCAACTCTATAACATTTCACTTCTTGACCACTTCCAAAACATAGAACTTGTATACTAGTTTTGAAGTGGTATTCGAAAAGCAAAACACTTACTGATCCCGGTCTCTTCAAAACCAATTCGATGAATTTCTGGTAAACTCAATTTCTGTTCTTGTAGAAGTAAGCGAAAGCTAGAGACGTTTCGTACCAATGCTCCTCCCCGGAGGTTCTCGTTGGTATAAAATCATGAAGCTTTTAGACACTTCCTAAGTTAATATTAGGTCAAGTTTGATAATCTACTAATCGATTATCTAGTCAAAAACAATTGTTTATATAAATCAATGTTCGTATACTTAAGTCATTTCCGACATTCCAACATAAATATTCCTCGTCCAAGAGTGAAGCCATGTAAGTTAGAGCACTGATTGCAAATCAAAGACTTACCTAGACACTTCATTCTTAAATCTCACAAATAGATAACTCTACCACACAACTTTTTGTGTTAAGTATAATATTAATGATTTCCATAAACAAGCAAGTAATTAACACATTTTCGACATTCCTGACTAAACTATTCCTCGGTCAAGAGGAAAGCTGGTAGGTTAGAGCTTTATTGCTCATATCCCTACTCAAACATCAATCTTAACTCTCACAAATAGATAAGCCTACTTTGTCAGCTTTTAATGTTAAGCATAGTTAATTAATTTTCGAACAAGTACTCAAACAATTAACCATTTGACCATTAAGCAATTCCTAACTCCTTTCTAAACCGTTTGTTTATACTTTTAAAACCCTTTTTAAAATTATATATATATGTATGTATGTATGTATACAGTAATTTATTCCTAAAACTAGATATTAAATAAACCATTTTAGAAGATATTTATTACATAAGATATACAATAGCCAACACATTTTCTAAAATCTATATATATATATATATACATACATAAAAATGCTTTTCAAATATACTTTATAATACTTATAATAGGTTTTAAAACAATTACGCAAAATATTATTTGAAAATAACAACTTTATAATTTACTTAAAAACTTGGAAAAACATGTCTTCTATATATTTATAAGTAAAACCTCTTCTTTAAAAATTCACAACCGTTCTCAAAAATTCATAAAAAATATGAAACCACTTTTAAAATACTCTAATAAGAGTTAGTAAACACTTGTAAAAGGATGAAACAAATACTTAAGTTAAAAGTCCTTTTCAAACATTTGAATTTCAAAAATCAAGGCTAAACAAAGCATTTTTGCACAAGTGAAGTTTTGGCCATATTTCGAAATGTTACTTAATTTTTTACTGTCCAATTTTTTTTTGAAAGGAAGCATATATATAGAACACAATATATATGACAATAAACCGCTAAGGATCTCTTTATAAAGTTCCATAGAAATTGCCAAAAAATCAATTCTAAGTGCATCCATGACGACTATTGTTATAAGTACACTTTCAAATTCAAGTCCAATCTAAACCAAAGTCCATCTACAACCTATGTGTTTTGTTTCGAGACCTTTCTATAAGTCATATAGGTCCATTCCAAGTTCATTCAAGTCCGTTCAAGTCCTTTCAAGTCCGTACATATGAATTAGACAAGCCATTTACTTTCATAGCAAGAATCAAAACCAATATTTCAACATATGTCAACATCAATTCAAACAATATATACTCAATCAACACAAGCATATATACTATATATTTTCATTCAAAGTGGTGAGTTAACTCACCTTTAACCAAATAAACAAGCAAGATCCAAGTCCAAACTCACCTTTCAACCGCCTTTCCTTCCTTCTTCCTCCCTTCTTTTGCACTTGCCCAGCCCAAACAACCCAAAATTGCTCACGGCCTATGCTTGTTGGGGGAGATTGGATGCACTTCTTCCAAAAAAAACTAGCTAGGAGTTATTGTAATGTTTTCCCAAGGCTCCACTCCAAATTTGAGTTCATTTGAATAAGTTTTGCAATTATTTTCTTTAGAGATTTTGAGAAGAAGAAGACATGAAATGAGAACTTGTTTTTGCTTTGTGAATTTTTATTTATTATCAAGGGCGTGCCTCTCTTTATATAGGCTTCAACTGTTGCTTCTTAGCCTTGTTCTCACCCTTCTTTTATGTGATGGAAGGCTCACTCCCCACTTGCCCTATCACTTCTCCTTTACATCACTTCCTTTTAGCAAATATCCACTTACTTTTACATTCAAAAATTTCTCTTATCCACTTAGAACATTCTAGAATGTTTTATTTACTTTATAAATAGAAGTGTTAATTAGTTGCTAATGTGTTAATTTGATCATTAAACAAATGCATAAGAGTTCGAACAACTAATATCGATCAAAAATTGTTAATCGATAAACCGATTTTCGGCCAAATTATCGATTTTTTTCGAAGAATATATTTTCATAAACAAATTTCAAAAAGAATTTTCTTATCATTATTCATTAATTAAAGGATGTTTAATAAGGCTATAAAATCTCATTTATAACACTTCACTATATTTCCAAACGTTTCGATATTCGAAGACGAAGTGTTCGAACTTCAGGATCGCTTATTCTCCCCCACTTAGAACATTTCATCCTCGTAATTCAAACAAGAACGATAATCAAATGATATATATGTGTATGAATATAATGTACTGCTGAAACTATATACAAATTAAACTACAAACCAAAATGCATACTAAGCGACTCCACCTCAAGCGGTGAGTAGACTATAAAAGATATAAGATACTAGGATAAGAAGGAATCCTAGTCTATAAGCAACTCTAAATAGAACTCCTTCAAACTGTCTACCGTCTTCCTCGCATAACCCCGAGCACCCTTACTCCACGGGACTTCTAAGCTTAATAAAGGAACAAGCACACAAATACTCAAATAACATTCACAGTTACTAGCAACCAATGGTTATGGTTTGCTCAGGTTCAAAACTCTTCAATTGTCCAAGGACGATAAACAAACTACTAAGCATACCTTATGCTCAACAACCTTACGTTCTTACTTAGACGATTATTCATGCTAAATTATAACAAATCGAAGAGTCATTTCCAAAACTCTTCATAAGTCAACATAACACATCCTACAACTGTACTAAAGTCCATATGATGCACATGAACCATCCATACGCAATATATGATCTGATCACTTACTCGATATCATGAATTTTACTTCCAAACTAGTATAGGTCACTTGATCTCTCTAGCGCGGACCCTGATTTGGTTCCTCGATTAAAAACCCCCGTTCTCCTTGCATAGCTATATACTATGATAGAAAACATAAGGATCGTATCACAAATCCATATCAAGTGTTCGCCATGAAGAATCGAGTAAAAAATCCTTGTATGGACCGGTGTAAACCACCTCGAAAACATGTTCTTGAATACTGGATCAAGAATAGTTAAGCGAACAAAACGATCTACATATAACTAATGTATTTATCCTATTGGTTTCTCAACTACACCAATTCATTTTGAATCACATTTGTTTATCCAAATAGTATGTCATTCAATACTAAAATCGTTTATGAATTATCTCATAAAAACATAACTTTAAGTTTATAAACCTTTTATAACTTAAGTTCATACTCGTATAATACTCTACTACATCCTAAGAGTATATACCAAAATATCAAATTTATTTTTCCTAACAAGTATGTTTAACCATTTAACACTTGTTTTAACTTAGTACCATCTCAATTCAAGTGTTATATGAACTCAACCTTTTTTTTCATAAAAACACTTAGTTTCAAGTTCCATAACAATCTGGAAGTTCCCAACTATCCAAAATCACCTTAAATTCCATATCATTTTAACAAATAAACACTATCAAACAACATATCATACATGATGCACAAACCAAACTATCCTAATGCATATGATACATATATGTCCATAAAATAACCTAACATAGTTTCAATAATTTATTTAATACACTTTACCCAAAAAGGAAAAAACATGTCAAGTTCCAACATTTATCCTAAGCCATGCCATTACCACTTGGGCACCTTATATAGTATACACATAAAACTTTTCTACATTAAAAAGTTCATATCAAATTTCTTTCCAAAGAAAAGCTTTAGAACTAAACACCCGGGTTTTATTTGAAATCAATTGAAATTATATATATATATATATATCATTTGTATAACAAATCATACTTTCATGATAAAATCAAAATTGTTTTGCCAAAACAACTCTGTAGCGTTCCCCAATTAGAAATCCAAAAATGAACGCCGATGATGCTGTAGTCATCACTAGAATTATTTTCAAGCAACAAAAGTGAATTCAGTACATCCAAACCGTACTTTTGGTACTTAACCAAAGTCATTTCAAAGCGGTATCATATATTTCGTATAATAATACTAAGTATCATGATCTCAATTTCCTAAATTAATTTTCCAAATATTTACTTTTAAATAATAATTCCAAAATCTTGAAAAACACTTTCAAAGACATCAGAATTTATGTTCTCAAATTCCCTATTTAAATCCTTTTCGTTTATAAATTATATTTTATAAGCCATTCTTATATAAAATCACTTTCTTGTATAAATCTTTTAACAAATATCTATTTCCAAAATATTATATATTTCCTTTTGATTATAGTAAACATCTTTTCCTAAATTTAACTTCTAATCCAACATTATCATCGAACGCCTTATAGTCAAACCGTGAAAATTAATTCACAAGTTGTTCATTTCAATGTACCTACAATTATTGTCTACCCAATCCATACGGTGTAAAGGTAAAACTGCTTATAAACTGGTCGAGCATGATTTAAACAATCATCAAGGTTATGGGATACAGAACTATGATAAACATTAGAGTCAAACAAACACGAATAGGAAAGCCATAACAGATAGTATACCCTCACGAATCTGCTTCCCCTTCTTAGTTGCAGAAATAGCAAAGACCCTAGACTACTCCTCTTTCTTGAGCATGGGAAAAATATCTAACAAAATGGCCAGGCTGATGGCAACTTCAACAACCTTTTGGTGCAAATTGTGCCTCAAGCTTAGAACCTTTTCAATCGGTGCTTTCACCTACTAAGTTCTAGTCACTTTCCCTCCTTTCCCCGACCTACAACTCTAAGAAAAGTGTCCCTTCTACCTACACCTATGGAAAACTACACTAAAAAAAATCTCTCGGCGGTTGAAATTTCAGCTTGTTGTCCCTAGCTGGTGTAGAAATAAATGGCTTCGGTGCTAAGCTCTCAAACCTTAAGGCCATGTTCACCAAACCAACAAAAGATCCCATGATATGATTAGTCATATCCCGTTGGAACTCAGGGTGCATACCCGCAATGAACACCTCGTTCTTCTTAGGCGACGTGTCAACCAATCCTAACCTGTAACAACCCGGAATTTTAGTCATTTGATTTTGAATATTTAATTAATTTCAATTATTGAAATATCAGTTTAAAAGCTTTAAAACTTGAATTAAATTAGAGATTATTTAAAATCTTTGAATTGTGAATAAATATTTGAATAGTGATTTAAATATTGGGATTTTAAATTGAATATTAATTCTATGGATTAAATGGACTTGTTTAACTCCTTTTAAATTATAAATAGTAATAGTGAATTCAATTTGTAAATTTATTTACAAATCAATAAATGGTTCAAATAATCAATCAGAAAATTTATTTTTATTTTATGAATCGATTTTTATTAACGTATTTTTAATTTAATTTATTTGATTTTTTCATAATTTTTAAATTACAAAATATTGAATTTATTCGTTTGACGATTCATAAGCAAACGAGAGTGTTTTTATGATTTTTGAGAAGTTAATAACCAGTGTATATTATTTTGTCTTGGGGTCGCATCGCTGTTTTGAGGATGACCGTATTTTTCTTTTGTCGTTTGTAGCCCTTACGCGAACGAAAATCCGAACGACGAGATGCCAGTAATTTGAAATTAAATATAACTCACTCCAACATATTTTCCGAGACCCTTCTTTTCATTATCGCCGTTCGTCCCTACTGTTTGAAATCAAAATAAAGAAAAGAAAATAAAAAAAATTCTCTTTTGGAAATTACATCAAATTCAAACAAAAATCTAAAAATTGCAAGCTTGAATCTTTGAGTGATAAGGGTGTAGATCTTCAAGCCTAGGGCGATATGGGAAGGTATGGCACTCTTTGGATGGAGGAACAACAAAGGTCATGAGGAGTTTTGACTAGGGTTTAGGTATGATGCTGATTTAGGGTGATTAAGCTTAGCCATTAAGAAATTTGGATTTATCGGGTGAAGAGCGTCAATTTTCCAGAGTTTGGTTGGTCGCGGCTGTGTATAGGAGTGATCGCCGAGAGATAGGCCAAGATAGAGTTTAGGTTTTAGAGATTTTTGGTCAATGATTTCCAAAACGGAGGTTGGATTTGGATTCGGGGCGTCGAATAGCTATTACGGTCGATTTTTGGCCAAACTTAGCCAGTTTATTTATCGTGCGAATTCTGGAGGGGTTGCTGCTCGATCGTATAGTCGAGTTTCAGTAGGGAGAGTTGGGTCGTGTGTTGGTGGGTGCGATGAGTCAAGGAGTAGAAGGCGAGTTCAATGGTGATCTTGGATTGGCGAGCGATGGAACTTTGGTGTGGTGCACGTGCATAGGTAGTGCACAATTTCATTCCAGAATTTGAAATCGGGAAAGGAGGGAGTTTGGGAAGAAGATGATGAGTGGGAGAGCTAGTGGGTAATTGTAATTAAGAATAGTATTTAAGAATTAAATTATATTTTAAAATTGAATCTTATAAATTGCATATCTTATTCATACAAGGTCCAAATCAAACGTGGCCAGTCGCATTAGATTCATAATGACGATAGCTACGTTTAGGAATGGAGTCATGGAATTTGAAGCTTGTAAAATTTCAAGCTAAAATCGAATGTTGTTCGATTTAGTCGAAATCAGAATGCTTCGGCGATAACTGGAATTTCGATGAGTTAAACTCACCTTTTTGATTAATCAGTAATGATATATAGTAGATAAAAATTATTTGTTGCTTGCTTGGATGTTTTATCCTCAGGTTGTATGGTTTGGATAAATTATCAATTTTGAAAATGGATAACGTATAAAGCGATAAAATAATAAAGATTTAGTATAATTACGTTGTTTAAATAATAACGTAGTTAATTTAAGCATACTGCTTTGGTGTTATCTATTTGGCCAAATATACACCGCCTAATAATAAATGGATGAGTTTATTTTGAATGACAATCATTTAGCAGAACAAATCCTCGTTCTGCTATTATATTATTAAGTTGGATCTTCATTTAAGTGCCAGTTAATTTATACTGGATAAATGATGTTTTAACAATTGATTGTTAATTATGGATTTGGTGTATATATATATATATGTATGCTTATGTAAATACCTATAATTTAACTTGAGAAGTTAAATTGAATTTAAAGTTAACTTGTTTAAGTACCATTGGGGTCGCCGAGATCTTTCTGGATTTGGAAAGTTATGGATTTAAATTAACTTTAAATTTTATAATTTGAAGTAAAACATTTTGTTTAATTATTATTTTACAAAATGTTTCTGTAAAATTATTCTTTAGTAAAGTTAACTATTATTTATATTGTTTTATAATTAATTATTTTTATTAGTGTTAGCTAAAGATGATTAATTGCTTATCAAAGTTGTTTAAAGATATAATTTCTTTATTATTGATTAATTAAAGCTAGTTAATTATTTTATTGGTAATATTGTTTGAAAATTAATTTAATTATATTTTGAAATTTGTTTAAAGTTATTTTGTTTTATTTATTTAAAATGTTTTTTAAAAAAGGTTACTTATTATATTATTTAAAATGTTTTTTAAAGTTTTATTATTATGTTATTAAAAATGTTAAAAGTTTATTTTTATGATGTTAATGTTTTTATTTATTATAATTAAATAATTTTTTTTATAAAAGGATTATTTTTATAAAAAGGATTTATTAAAAGAGTTTTTAGATGATTAGGAATATTTATAAAAGAGTTTTATAAATAACTTGGAGGTTTATTAAGGGTTATAAATGGATTTGGAATTTTAGTAAAGGGGATGTTCATAAATGAAAGAGATTTATTAAAAAGGATTTAATGGAGAAATTTATAAAAGAAATTAAGATGGGATTTTCCCAAATTAACCCTCTTTATTTTGATGGCGCGAACATTCGTTCCATGCTTAACATCTAAGGAATAATGTTTGGGTTTATCCTCGTCTTTGTTTCGTTTTAAACAATATTTGTTTTAATCTTTTTGATATGATTTTGGAATAAGAAATCTTTCTTAATGATTTGTGAGTATACTTATACTATTGTGTATATATAGAAGTATACGGAAAAGTTTTTCCAAGTTTTGAAAGTGAAATGGATTGTGAATGTACCATATCGGGAAGAAAGTATATGAATATTTTAATTAATATTTGAAAGGTGATTTTTAATTTATGAAAGATTAATTTAAGAGGCTCAGTGGTTTCGATGAGAAATGCAATCCCTATTTGAATGTTTGTTTATTTGATAGTTAAATAACCGATTATCAAATCTTGACCTAAATATGTAATCCTTCATAATTTTGGTGGTGCAAAAATATTTCGCTACTTAACACCGAAGGATTTTCACTCTAGAAATATCTAGGAGAAACATGGGGATTATATGGTACAGTTACCGTCGGTGGTGCTATACTGTGCATATAAATTCATTTTGTTCTTCTAGGCCAAATGACGAGGAGATCTGTCCACATAAATGGTTAGAGGGTGATCTTTGCTCTTATGTATTGTCTGATTATTTTCAAAAGAACCGGTATTGAGCATTTTGGAAAATCGATGACTGGTTTTTGGATCGCCTGGTAAGCGGGGGAGTGTACTCGTAAGAGATGACTCATACCGTAATCACTCTGGAAACCATATACGTGTTCTATGGAGGAGTTTCATGATCTATTAAGATGTTGGAATCCACGTATGGCTTCGAGATCTGTTCTGGATGTTGGAATCTATGTGTGACTCCGAGACCCATTGGGGTATGTGAATCCATGTGTGATTTCGAGATCTCCGTTGAGATGTAGGAACCCATGTGTGGTTCCGAGACCTATTGAGGTATGGGAATTCATGTGTGGTTCTGTGATCGGTTCAGTTGGCGTTGCTGAGCTGGAATACTAGCCTCACCAGCGGTAATGACTAAAACTAGAGATAGGATGCAGGGCCAGGGTTTTAGCTAACCTATAAGGGTGTAGTCGTCTCCTTCCTATTGTTACTTACAGTTATTACGCATGCATGGAGCGATGAATTCGGTCTTGCATGGCCAGCAATGTATTTCCTATTGTACATCACTAGGAATGTATTGTTGCCTCAGAAGCATTACTCTGATTCTTGTGCAGGAGGATTGTTCTCGAAGTACCGAGGACACCTCCATGGAATCCTACATAATTAGCAAACACGCCTTAACGGTTTTGATTATATACCTATTATTGTTGTGATGTACACTCATGAGGATCACAACTACTTGATTATTGATATTTTCTCCCTTAGACATTATTATAATATCATTGGATTTTCTAATATAAATGATTTGGTTATTGTAAGGTAAAAACCTGTCTATGTTTATGTGCGGCGTGGTCTTATGAGATACCTTTTATTTTAAAAGATTTATAACATTAAAATCCAATTGAGGTGTGTTTCTCATGCTGGTTTACCAGGCTGATCCTGGTGTTGTTTTATTATAATGCTTAGGTCAGACCAAACATATTTTTAGATTTAGTTTGGATGCTTTGGAGCTTCATAAGATGAGCTGGATGCCTCCAAGACGTATACACATATATTCTATTTTTCGTTGCATTGGTTTTTTATATTTATTTGCAATTATGAGGACATGTTGTTATAACTGTCTAGACTGTTAATTTATTAGTTGACTCTGATTGATATATGTATAACAAAGTCCAGTTTTTCTTTTCTAAAGATCATTGTTATATTATAAATTACTCGTCACGTAGTGAGATTCTGTTCTGTCTTTTCTTTTTCCCTAACAATCTGCCTTTCCGGCACTTGAATATTCGACACGTGAATACCGTGGATGTAATAGTGTCAAATTTTGAGGGTCGAAAAGGCGGGTCATTACACGTTGTATCAGAGCTTTGGTTGAGCAAACACCTGGGCTTTGGTGGGCTTAACTCTTTTGAGATAGGGTCTGCAAGACCCTAGGATGAGTTTGAGTATATTATATATATGAGTGTGTATTTGTTAGTGCTATAAAAATGTTATATATTGTGCTATTTATTGGTTGAGTGGTTTATAAATTCCGGTCGGTACGTGGGACAGCACAGTATTGGTAGGGATTTCTAAACACTCGAACATGGCAAACCGACATAGTATTTTTTTAAAATTGGTAATGAAATAATTTTACCTTGGATTATATTTTATATATAATGCAATAATTTTATAAAACTAAGTAAAGTTATTATTGATGTGTTGTTTGTTAGGGAACGATTATATTTAACTATTATCATTTATTGTTTGATTAATCATGCTCACCTAGTTAGGAGCATTGGCTATTGTTTGTTGATTGAGTAGTTGTGCCGACCAATTTATGGGCATTGACTATTATGGTTGATCAGGGCAGTTTTATCTTTTTGCTGCATGGGTTGGGTAAATAGTAATTGTGGGAACAAAACATTGAAATGAATACCTTGTGAATTCAGTTTCACAATTTGACTATAAGACGTTCGGTGATAATGTGGGTTAAAATTTGACTTAAATAAAAGTTATTTGTTATAAATTGAACAAAGCAACATTTGTGAAATGATAAGGAAGTGGAATTATCTAAGTATTATTTATAAATGTGATTTATTAATAAAAAAGGATTTAAGCTGAGCATTTGAGAATTAAATCCCAATGTTTTTAAAAGGGGTTTTTAGGCTCAAGGAAAAAGTTAGAGAAAAATTTAGTTTCAAAGACAAGAAGTTTGTTTTTTAGGCTGAAGGACATTTTTTAGTGTAAATCACAGAATGATAGTTGTAACTATCATTTTCAGTTTACACTAAAAAGTGTCCTTCAGACTAAAAAACAAACTTGTTGTCCCTGAGACTAAATTTTTTTGCAACTTCTTCCTTGTGTCTATTTTCCTGTTTTTAAAAATGGTTTTTCAAAGTTTGAAGGAAACAGTAATAGTAATATTTGAAAGTATTTTTGAATAGAAATATTTTTAAAGGATTTTGAAGGAGATAGAAAGCACTGAACTCACTTCGGTCGTTGGAAAATAATTTCGGTGATGACTGCAGCATCATCGGTGTTCATATTTAAGTTTCTAAGTGAGGGATTGCTACCACAGAAATTGGGTATAGAGTGTTTTGATAAACAGAAATTGGTTTAAAATCCAAAGGTATGACTTGTCATACAAAAGAAGATATGTATATATATTATTTATTTCAGAATAGAGTTGAAATAAAACTGAGTGTTTAAGTCTGATGTTTTCTATCAATTTATTATATGGATGCATGTACCCTATGCATTAGAGTACTTTTGGCTTTACTTCTCATTTTGATATGTTGTTTGGAAAATTTTCATTTATTGAAATGAAATAGAATTTTCGATGACTGTGGACAATCGGGACTTCCATATTTGTTATTGAAATTGAAAGCTAGTGTTTGGTAGAATTGTAAGAAAATAAGTTTTGTAACTTATAAATTTAAAGAGATAGAAATTTAAAACAAGTTTTAAATTCAATGAATATTCTGGTTAAGTAAAACAAATTTGACATTGTATATATACTCTTAGGATATAGAAGAGTATTATACGAATATAAAACTTAAGTTGGGAAATATTTACCCCCTTAAGCAATGTTTTATGGGACAGTCCAAAATGAATTTAGTATGGATTGGGATTTTATTAAATAGAATGATATAAACTTAAGTGTTAAAGGTGATTGATTTACGTAAGTTGTGTTTCATAAGATGTAATAAACATAAGTAATGGTTTTATGAAATAGTTCAGAAATGATTTTAGTATTAAAGGAAATACTATTGGTGTTATTAATTTTTATTTAAAATGAATGAGAATAAAAAGAATTTGGTATAATTAAGAAACCAATTATAATTAATACGTAAGTTGTACATAGACCATTTTGTTTGTATACCTGTTTTGATCCAGATTCGAGTGCACGATTTTGAGGTAGTTTACACCTGTCCAAACTAGGACTTTTCGCTCGATTCTTGACGGTGAACACTTGATATGGATTTTTGATTTGATTCCAAATTTTTCTATCATGGTTGATTGCTATGTAAGAAGAATAGAGGCTTCAATCAAGGAACCGAATCGAAGTCCGCAGTAGAGTGGTCGAGTGACGATACTAGTTTGGAAGTGAAATTGTGTGATCGAGCGAGTGATCAGATTTGATATTGCATATGGATGGTATATCTACATCGTACGAGATTTAATAAATTATATGTTTGACATTGGAAAATGGAATATTAATAGTTATGAATTATATGGTTCATATTATTGGTAAATAAGATGCAGGTATATGGAAGCAAAGGTTAGTTCGACGCCTTTTGTTTCATGAGCAAAGTTTATTTATGTAACAACCCAAAATTTAACCCGCAATAATTAATTCGTTAATTAACTAAATAATAAGATAACTTTGTGAAATTATCAGAATTGAGCCATGAGAGTTGCACCATTGTGTCCGTGGTAATTTTCTAGCCAATTTCCATATATAGAACGTCAGAATCAGAGCTAAAATGAACGAGATCTGAATTAAACAAAATGAGCATAATATATATATATAGGCCAGGTCGACCGGCCGGTCGACCGCCCGGTCGACCCGCCTGCCCTATTTAGGGCGAACGAACGTTCGTTCGTTTGAATATTTAGCCGACTTTGCACGTATTTTGCATTGTTTAAACTGATATAGTCCTTCCATTCATGCATCCGATGGACCCTATTCAGACCATGATGTGGTTGCATCCTATTCAATCTCCAAATCCAATGGTCTGAGATCCACTTCTACCTTTATAAATAGAACCCTAGGCCTAACACTTTTTCTCATTCTAAGATTTTCTCCAATTGGGTTCACCTATTCAGGAAGGACCCTAAGCAGAATAATTTTTCAAGGAGGAAATCATTTTAAATAAAAATATTTAACAACCCCAGGAGGATCCGTGAAGGCCTAAAGGGAAGAGCTAAGGACCAGAGGTGAGTGATTGTAATTATTTTAAATTTCTTTAAGTAATTTAAAATAATATGGTTTCCAATAGTTGTAGTTTTACTACGATTTTTGGAATAGCCTTTTCAGTAATTTATTTACAGTTTTTAGAATTATATTCAGTCTATTCCTTCTAGCTATTCTTTTCGGTTAATTTTAGTTTATTTCTGTTAATTATAGCCTTTTCATTTAATTACAGTTTATTTACAGTATTTTAGTTTATTTACTGTTATTTATGCGTTATTTACATCTTCTTCTTACGTTTTGGATTTTCTTCTATTTTCAGTTTTCTTTTATTTCTCCTTCTTCTTCTTCATGTATGGATTAGAATAGAATTAATGCGAAATTGGATTAAATTATAAGAAATCTGAAATAATGGAATATGAGATATAAACCACAAAGACTGAAATATGATTGGAATTGGACTGAAATTATGCATAATTATGATATTAATTGGACTAAATTAAGAAGATTGGCCTAGTTATAACTCAGAATTATAACTAAAAAGAATAAAAGAAGAAAGAGGCTTATTTTCATACTTAGACCTTGGGTTAAATAATAAGCATGATTATAACGTAAGTTATAAAATGGTAAACTATAGAAACTATGGTAAACTATGGAAACTATGGCGCTTATTTTAAGACTTAGGATAAATTAATAAGCAATAATAGCAATTGATAAAAATAAAGGCTTATGTAAATAATTTATCTAAGTTAATAAGCAAAGATAAGAATAGGACCTGTACCAAATAGCATTCCCCTAATATTTCTATAGTTACGGTGTTTCACATAATTCTGAAGTGAGACAAGGTGCTTCACATAATTCTGAAATGAGGTGAGGGGTACACTTATATGCTTATAGTGGTAGTAAACGGTCAATCTATGGTAGTTCAAATCAAGGGGGTTTGAACAAGGGGCGCAACTAGATTATTGTTTGATAGGGATCAGTACCGACAGCATTTCCTCTATTTTTCTATGGACACAGTGTTTCACATAACCCTGAAGTGAGACGAGGTGCTTTACATAATCCTGAAGTGAGGCGAGGGGCACGCTTATGCTGTCTAGGGTAAATAAAAGGTCAAAAGAGGGAACAACATGAACACGAGCTTAGTGGTGGTCACACGTGCGGCTTCTAGTGATGGCTTATAAATCATTATGAGTTCTAAGCGCTTAGTAAGTGTGTCTTTTCGTAGACACCAAAGTCTACTATGTAGGGAAACGTCCGGTCCACTGTAGATTCTATGAAGTGCCAGGCCGATCAAAGGGTAGAATTAGGTCTTCAGCCTAATCAAAGCAGATATCAAGGACAAGTGCAAACAATCAAAGTTAAGATGTCTTACTAATTGAGCATTAGTTTATTCGTATTTATTTCCAGTTTATCTCTTTCCTATTTCCTTTGTTTCCTTTTATTTACTAGAACTATTGAAGAGTCTATTACTTTACTTTGCTTAAAGATTTCTAGTAGTTACTATCGCTCACTAGACTTTTAGTCTGACCCACTCCTCTATTTTCTCTTTTTCCCCATAGGCAATCAAGGGAGAGGACAATAGATTGCGGTTACTCGGAGTATTCTTGGAGAATATTTATACCATGTATTTCTCTTATTCTAGCTTTAGCCCTTTCTATGTACTGACTTATTATGAGGGATATTTATACTTTGATTTTTGTTGAGACTACGTGTAACATTCCCGGATTTTAACTAAGTTTAAATTGATAATTAATTTAATTTTTGAATGAAAATGGTGAAATTAATTGGTAAATTGATTTGAGTTCTCCAAATTCAAATAAAATATATGTTAAATCAATTGAATTTAAATCTTGTATATATATATATATATGAATATATATGTATATGTGCATATATGAGTGGATTTGAATTTATATATATACATTGGATTTGAATTTTAAGTTTAAGTATAAAGACAAAATTAAAAGAAAATAAAATACATTCATATATGAAGCATTGTAAAAGTATGAACAATTGTAAAAGGAAACAAAAATATACATAAGTATGTAAACAAGTAAAGGCTTCCAATACAAGCTAAGGTAATTATTGCAGCCCATACAAATATCCATCAGCCACCAAAAGAAGAAAAAAAATTTGATGAATTGTACAACTAAAAAAATCTCTAATCAATTGTACAAACACATTTTTTATCACCCAGTACTAAAACAAATGAACACACTGTAAACTTCATTTCTCTCCATCACCCTCATTTCAAATTCGTTCCACTTCAAGCTGTGAAAAAAAAACTGAAAGAAAATACCAGCTGAAACTCAAACAAGAATTCAACTTAAACATCAAAACAAATCAAATGAAAACCAGAGGATTAGAGGAAAGCTTCAGCAAGCAAAGCTCAAGCCTGGTTTCACATTTCACACTCTGTTCTTCTTCCTGGAAATCAAAGTGAGTAACCTTTCCTTTTAAAATTGTAAACATGATTCTGTGGCAAGTATTTGTGATGAGAATATTTGTATATATGTATGTTTTTCTGGATACACATGAGTGAGGGGTGAATGTATGTGCACAGTTATTCACTGTGATACATTGTTTCTGGTTTCAAGCTCTATTTTCAGCTTCAAAAATCATGTTCTCATGATCAAGGCATGATTTGAATTCAAGATCAAAACAAAACTTGTTTATTTTAGCATAAGCTTTAATCTAAAAATGTATCCAAGCTAAAACAACTTAGCATTTCCTCTGGAAATTGAAAGAACAGAGCAAAGCTTTAAATAAGTCAAAATTCAATCTTCACGATTCATGGATTCAGGCATATGAATCAAATGTTAAAATAAAAACTTGATTTTTGAAACCAAAATCTCTATTTTTAGTTAAGCATTTAGGCTGTAGTTCTGGGATCATCAAAATATGGGTTTTTGATGATCTCTAATAATCTTTTTATGCTGGGAGGTTGGAATCTTCAGTGTTGATGGAGGAGCGATCGAAGATGATGGGAAAAATGTCAGTATGGTAATCTAGGAGTTGTGGTGGCTGCGACGACCAAGTTTTGTTTAGAATCCTAGTTTTAGCTAGGCGTGGTAATTTGATCTCCACAGCTATTTGAGTTGATCGAGTGTAATGGGACTTTGGGTGATGGAAGCATGGTCGTAGATGAGGAGTTGGCTGGAGTTGTAAGAAATATGGTGGTCGGGATTGCTGGAACAAGGCGTTGACAGGTTTGGATGGGTTGTTTCTGGTGTTGTTCCCAGGTTTGAGTTTCGAACTCGATTTCGATTTCGAATAGACGACGTCGTGATGGTGGTTCGGGCTTGATGTTGGAGTTGTTGGACTCATTCTCTTTTAAAGATTGTTTGGAGTTATCACTTCTGTTGTTTCCGTTGTAACATTATTATTTGTCTCTGATGTTGTTGTATCATATTGATATCATTGTTGTATATCATTCTGGATATTGTATTCATTGGAGTTGTATATGATATCATTCGTTTCTTTCTTCCGTTGTGTTGTTATACTTACTATGTTATAAGCTCCGGTGAGCCAGATTTGGCATTTGAATCTGCGGCATTTGAGTACAAGTGAAGTACGGGTGCCGATTTTCGAAGGCCGAGTTCGGGATCATCACACTACGCGTTTTTATTTCATGAGAAATATTGGGTTTTGATACATGTATGTTGTATTTGGTATTTGACTTATTTGGTTTATTAAGCAATTATGAAAATTTTGTTTTGAATAAGTTATTATTTTAGTTTCCATTGTTTTTACCTATTTTTGTCTTGTGAATCTTAGTCTCTGTTAGTTTCAGTTATACCTACAACGCACCACGCCTTTTAATGTGTCCTTTTGGGTATATTAAGGGGTGTGAGGTGTTTCACTTAGTATCAGAGCCTAAGGTTACATGATTCCTAAAAATTTATTTTAAAAGTAAAAGTATTTTTCAAAATAACTTCTTTTAAAAAGTATATTTTTTAAAAAGAACTCTTAGAAATAGTTTTTAAGTATAAAAGAGTTTTTATAAAAATCCCCTCCAAGTCCAGTGCAATCTTCTTTCAATTCCTTCGAGCCTAAATTCTCTTTTCTTTGCACAGAATGGCTGACTAGTTCCGTAGAGCTACGGTACCAGAGGTACAAGGGAAAGTGCCCAATACAACACCAATAGGCGGAAATCCCTTTAATCCACCCACATCAGCCCCCTTTCCAGAGCTATGCAAGGACTTCGCTAGTATAGGAGGCAGAATGTTTTCTGGCACGGAGGATTCCGAGGAGACGCGGGTTAGTTTTGAGAATATGGAGCAAAGGTTTAGGTGGTTAGGTTTGGAGGACCGACAGAGTGTTCAGCCTACATCTTGGTAGTAGAAGAGGGAGCTTGAGAAGGTTCCTACAAGCTCTAAGAAGCAATGGAAGGATAAGGATAAGAGGAAAGAAGGAGGACCTCAGAAGAGGATCAAGAAAAGTGGGAAATGCAATAGCTATGGACTAGTTGGTCATTACACAAGGGACTGTAAGAATAAGATGATGAAGGGAAGGTGTTTCAATTGTGGGCAGCTTGGACACTTTAGTAGGATTTGTCCTCAGAAAAATGGGGCAGGCAGCGAATGCACCTGCAGCACCGATTCAGACTTTGGGTACAACACCTTCCAACAACAGACCAAATCAAGATAGGAAAATTTGATTTTTATTTTTGATTTTCCCATTTGGACTCTTTTCGATTCTAGAGCATTACACTCTTTCATCCCTAATTCTCTAGTAGATTGTTTGCACTTAGACATTTCTTTAGTAGTAGACCCCATCTTTGTTTCAAACCCCATAGGAGGATCGGCACTCTTGGCTATGATTTGTAGGAATTTGAAATTTTTTATCCTAGGCGTTGAATTTGACTGTGACGCCTATGTTTTCTCGAGGTATGGGATGATTTTGGGAATGGATTGGCTATCCACATATGGAGCTATATTAGATTGCGAGAGGAGAGTCGTTAGACTTGAGATATGCATCAGTAGGACTCTCGAGATTTCTTGCGACCCGCAAGAGTCAGTTATGTTGAGCCTCCTTTATTCCCTCGATTCATCTTCATCAGAATTAGATTTGATTCCTATCGTCAGAGATTTTTCAGAAATCTTTGAGGAGGTTAGGGGACTACCCCCCTAAGAGAGAGATTGACTTCAGAATTTATTTTGCTAGCCAGTAGCATTACCCGTAGGGCATATGGCGCCTAGGGAAAGGAAGGGATTGAGCAAGCAGATCTGTGAACTTTGGAGAAAGGTTTCATAAGAAGAAACATATTGGAATAGGGAGCGCTCGTCTTCGCTACCAAAACAGGTCGTTCTCTTCGACTTTGCATTGACTATAGATAATTGAATAAGCTCACAAAGAAGAACCATTATCCACTCTCTAGGATAGATGATATTTTCGACCAGTTAGTTGGCTCTTTAGTATTTTTCCAGCTTGATTTAGCCACTGGATTCCATCTGCTTAGGGTCGCTGATGACAGCATAGATAAGACTGTATTTAGAACACCTGACGGATTCTTTGAGTGGTTAGTCATGACTTTTGGGCTAACCAATGTCCCAGCCTATTCTATAGATTTGATGAACCATGTTTTTATAGATGTCCTAAAATAAATTTCGTGGTGGTATTCGTGGTCATCATTTTGGTGTTTTCCAAGAAGTATGGGACAACATGTTATTCGTCTAAAGAAGGTTCTTTGTATGCTTCGTGTTCGTTAGTTGAGAGCAAAGTTCTTGAAGTATCATTTTTGGCATAAGGAAGCATGTTTCTTGGGGCATAGTGAATGTCTACACATAGAATAAGTTTGATAAACGGTTTTGTACATTTAGGTTCAGGCTGTGGAAATCCAAAGAGAGGTAGGCAAGGATCGATGATGTACAATAGAAAAGAAGAAAAACCACGTGTAGATAATTACAGAAATTATAATTGTTTTATATAAGTGGATTTAACGGTAGTACCTTAGAATAAATCTAACAAAAGACTTTAGTAGGGAAATGAGATTTCCAAGGTTTAAGAAAAGTACTCCTAGGTTAGTAAGGACAAAATCCACTTCATGCCAAGCCCAATAAAATGAATTTTTGAAATTAAAAAAAAAGTGGGAAAAATGTAATTGTTAGAATTGAAAATTTTCATTGTTAATATTTTCTTTTAGAAAATAAACATGGGATTTTTGAAGACTGGTATGAAAATTAATTGGTTTTTATATAATGAAAAATTGGAATTCTTTTTGAAGAATTATAGAGTACATATATAACTCACTAGATTCATTGTAAGTAAACAAAGATTTTAAACATAAAAACCTAGAGTGTATCAAGTATCGAAAACGTAGATTACAACTTTTATTGTTGTAATAAATGATTACGTGAAAAATAAGTGGAGCATAGGCTATAACACTATTGTTATAGTAAGTGACTCTTAAGAGAAATATTTTTACATAGGTATATGAGATTTATTGGTATTTATTTAATTGAATCCATACACTAGTATTTTTTTTTAGGTTGTAGTAACGGTGTTTTACGCAACATCCGTTTTAACCCAAATAAAAATATATTTTAAAAGGTAATTTCTAAGTATAGAAACAAAATGGTTTGTAAAATACACTTATTATTTTTAATAAGTATAAGGAAGTGTTTTTGCAGTTATGGAAATATTAAAACAGTTTTGAAGATGAGTTTTTTGAAAGGAAAATGTGTAAGTTAGATATTAGAAAATATTTATCATGGAAGAATATAAATTAAACATACTTTAATCTATTGGAATGAAAAGAATAACGGTATGATTTTCTATGAAACCAATAAAAAAATTTGTGCAAGTTATAAGGAATACATGAAAGAGATATACAAGGTATGAAAAGCACCATATTTTGTATAGCCTATTTCGAAAAATATAAAATAAGTTCCTTGTAATTTCACATTAACATGAATTCTCTTTTAAAAGGTTCATAAAAGATTTTAGCGTTAATAATTTCTCATAGGAGAAAGTAGTTCCAATACACTAAGGTATGATACCGTTAGGTGTAATAAGAAGATCTTTTGAAAATACATAAGGATATTTTAAAGATATTTTAGAAGGAAATGGTTTGGTGAAAAGGTAAATAAGTTTCTGAAATGAAAAACTTAATAAAAGTAGAATTTGAAAATTCAAATTTTTATAGAAAACTGAAAAGGTCTTTAAAAGAAAACAAGGAATAAGTTTTGGACTTAGAATTTGAAAGTTTTTCCCTCTAAGTTGGAAAATAATGTCAAGTAACCAGGTATTTTTTAATTTAATATAAACTCAAAAATAACACTTTTTAAAGACAAAGATTTTGGGATTTGATGTTTTAAAAATTGAGAAACCTTAAATTTTAAAATGGAACTATAAACACCGAACCAAACTCCTAAATGTGAAGTAGATAGGAACATTTCCTAGGTGTAACGGAAAAGGGGTAAGGCTACAAAGGAGACAAGAGTAATTACTTTTGGAAGTAATAATAGAGTTTCGGTAGAGTGTATAGGACCCTAGTGGGAACCTAGGAATGTTGATTCATGTGAGCAGACTAAAGAAAATAGTAAAATGGAGTTACTAAAATTGTAAGACATGCATGGTTGATAATGGATATTCCTTATTTTGAAAGAACTTGGGTAAAGCATCTTCCTTTAGTGGAATTCGCGTAAGATAGTAGTTCTCAAGCTAGATTGGAATGGCACCTTCTGAAGCTCTTTATGGAAGACCGCGCAAGTCGCTTTCATGTTGGTTAGAGTCTACAGAGAGATTGCTACTTGGTCCCGACATGGTTAGAAAGACTTCCGAGAAGATTGGTTTGATTAGGAGAAAATGCGTATCTCGTATCCTCATCTTTTCGATAATAAGTTTTAGAATTTTCTATTTCCATCTTTAGTTTTGAATAGGTTCTTTCCTTTATTATTCTTTGGGAGGGTAGAACTTAGGATTTAACTTATGGATGGTAGGATTTGATGTAAACATGTTAATAGAACATGTTATGAATGATGTATGCTAGTGATTGCAAGTGTTTGCTAGTGGATGCTAATGGACGCATATAGGTACACTAGGCACTATTGTTCTTTAGGGATCGGCCTAATTAGGACACTAGAACATATGCATATGAATGTGTGTGCATTTTTAATTTATTTCTATGGTTACTATAAATGGATGATTTTCACATGGTTTTTGCATTTGGATGATGTTTGTAGCACGCATATAGAATTATCAATTATCATTAGGAAATTTTCGCATTCATTTGGATACATGGCACGGACATGATTGCATAAAAGGAGATCAACTGAATCAGTGGACCGCCTAATCTTTTGCATTAGTTAAGGACATTTACACTACACTAATTGCATAAGCATCACAAATTGCATTAGAAAAACTTAAGGACAATGGATGAATGGTTGATGATTGAGTAGTTGGTTGTAGAATTGAATGAAAAGATTTAGTACATTCTTTTATCCTTAGAGATTTTGGGGACGAAATCCCTTAAGGATGGGAGAATGTAACAACTTAAAATTTAAGCCGTAATAATTAATTTGTTAATTAACGTTAAGGAGTGGACGATACTAGTTCGGAAGTGAAATTGTATGATCGAGCGAGCGATCAGATTTGTTATTGCATATGGATGGTATATGTACATCGTACGAGATTTAATAAATTATATGTTTGACATTGGAAAATGCAATATTAATAGTTATGAATTATATGGTTCATATTATTGATAAATAAGATGCAAGTACATGGAAGCAAAGGTTAGTTTGACTTCTTTTGTTTCGTGAGCAGAGTTTGTTTGTGTAACAACCCAAAATTTAACCCGTAATAATTAATTCATTAATTAACTAAATAATAAAATAACTTTGTGAAATTATTAGAATTGAGCCACGGGAGTTGCACCATTGTGTCCATGGTAATTTTCTAGTCAATTTCCATATATAGAACGTCAGAATCCAAGCTAAAATGAACGAGATATGAATTAAACAAAATAAGTAGAAATATATATATATACATATACATATATATATATATATATATATATGCCCTTATTCAGCCTATGACGTGGTTGCATCCTATTCAATCCCCAAATCCAACGGTCTGAGATCCACTTCTACCCCAATAAATAGAACCATAGGCCTAACATTTTTTCTCATTCTAAGATTTTCTCCAATTGGGTTCACCTATTCAGGAAGGACCCTAAGCGGAATAATTTTCCAAGGAGGAAATAATTTTAAATAAAAATATTTAACAACCCCAAGTGGATCCGTGAAGGCCTAAAGGGAAGAGCTAAGGATCAGAGGTGAGTGATTGTAATTATTTTAATTTTTTTAAGTAATTTAAAATAATAGGGTTTCCAACAGTTGTAGTTTTACTACGATTTTTGGAATAGCCTTTTCAGTCATTTATTTACAGTTTTTAGAATTATTTCCAGTCTATTTCTTCTAGCTATTTGTTTAGCGACAAAATTTCTATCAGATTAGAAATTTGCCAAAACATTTCAAATTAAATTTTACCGCCAGCGCACGGCGTACAATTTTAGTACGTGGCAAGTACGGGTCAATCCGCATGGAATTTTTAAGATTTTAGAATTTTCAATTCAATCAAATTAGACCAAAGAGAGAGGAAATTGTTAACTACAAAAAGAAGAAGCTAAAGCTAGAATTAAAATTGATTTAAAAACTATTGGACTAGAGAACAATTTAGGGATAAATCCATTCCCATATTTTTGTAAATTAACAATCAATAATTTATGATCTCTAGCTTTGATATTGAGTGAAATAATTATTGTATTTATCATAAGTATGGTTTGTTTATGTTATTAATTAACATAACTCAAACCATCAAACTATAATACAACAAATAAACCACTTATCAATTCTTATGAAAATGAAGCCAAAGCAAAATCTATTTTAAGTATGATCTATTTACTATTGTAATTAGTAATATAGATCATCAAATTTCATTTGTACTTTCATTTCAAAATCAAAAATGGATTAGCAAATGATGATGCAAATTGTGTTTATGTCGAATAAGAATAGCTCATTTGCAAAAACAACATAAGCTATCAAACCCACTTGCATAAATTTGCATCAAAATTCACTCTCATGAAGCATAAACAAAAAGAGATCATAAATCATAGAAATGTTGAAATTACATAATATTTGAGAGCTTCATTACCCCTAAATTGAAGGGGTTAGCTACTCATTTGTGTTATCAAATCAACACATGTAAGTTTCAACATTGAAAATGAAAGAAAGTAGAGAATAAACAAAGAAAAAAAGAAGATTAACTACTAGAAGGAAATGAATAAAACTAGTGCATAAATGTAAATCTAAGCTATGAACATAAAAAGAAAGAGAGCATAGAAATAAACATTAACAATAAAACAAAGAAAAGCATATAGAAAAGAGAGAAGAAAGAGGCTTGGAAGTCATTTTTATTTCATTCAACATAGAGCTTACAACTTACTTTCTCAATTTCCTAACAAATATGAAAGAGTAGAAGATGATTTACATGTACATAAGAAGGCTATTTATACATGCCTAAAACCCTAATTCTATTTTTAGGGTGCTTTCCAAAATGCCCTTTAGGAAGTGTGGCCACCAAGTAACCATTAGCCACTAATTAATCCATCATTTGATGTGCATGAAGCATTAACCTCTATTTAGTGGTACATTAGCTCCTAATTGTACATTTAGGTAAGTGGGTGGGGTCCTCCATGATCTTGAACTTGAATTATTTCCTCTTCATTCCATTGTATTTCCTTGTGCATGCATATATCATCATGAATCTCACTTCCATATGCATCAAAATATCCTATAAAAATCATAAAAATTGTCCAAGTAAAAATTCTTAAAGTGACACATGCACAAAAATGACCATTTTTCCCCTGAATGAAAATGAAAATATGATGATTTGAAAATAATTGAATTTTGGTTCTAACATGTAAAAATGCCCAAATATGATGTTTATTTAAATAAAAAGAGATAAAATATGGATGTAAATATATGCACATTTACGTGCACATCAAATACCCCCACTCTTACTTTTTTATTCGTTCTCGAATAATGGAATACTAAGATAAATCCGTTTTCGTAGGGAGCACGATTGCATTGAGCGTATGCAACAAGCCGTTAAACCTCTGGGTGTTCCCAGTAGGACGAGTATTGTCTCATGAGGGTTTTCAGCGGATACTACCCACAAAATCCAAATGCAAAGTGAAAATATTTACAAAGTGCAAGATTTATTTACAATGGGGTGAATGAAAGTTTTTGAAAATATTTACGAATGAAGGATTCACTTTCAATTCAACACTCATATGTTAAATATAGGTTTTGGTCATTGTCTTGAAAATTTAAGTCATTTACTCGTCAAAACTTCCAACAAAAATCAAGTTATCATAGCAAATAGACAATAGTTTAACTCGTTGTTTCGCTTGATAACAAAGTGTAACTATGAAATAAATCCTTAGTTGATTATCAAAGTTTGTCAAAGTGGTGTTCTCATTTCTTTTCAATAACAAGTTAAATCAAACAAGTTAAATGGTGCTTGGATTTCAATTGCTTACTCTCTCTTACTTGAAAATTTCATTGATATTAACAATATTTACATATACCTAACTCAGGTAAACTGAGGCCAGATATATTACCCGTGCACTGCCTTGCGGACTGATGCGAGGGGAATACAGAGCGTGGCGAGTGAACACACAAGTGTGAACACTTATCGACTGTAGGCGTTATTAAAAAAAATTTTTATATACATACACCTAACTTAGATAAACCGAGGCCAGATATATCGATCATGCACTGCCTTTCGGGCTCACGTGAGAAGGGTACAGAGCATGGCGAGTGAACAGACGAGTGTGAACACATAACTCTAGGTGTTAAAAATATATACATATATACAAATGTTATATATATATATATATATATATATATATATATATATTTTAGAAAGAGAGAGTTTTGCAAAATCATCTTAGTACCATTTAACTTAGAAGAAAAAAATGTTACACTACAACAAAACAGGCTTTTTACAACGGGCAATGCTCGTTGTAATATGTGTTCCACAACGAGCAGCGGACCGTTGTAATAGACGATGTTGTAATAGGTCACCCATATTTTACAACAGGCAGTTAATGTTGTAAAGACCGTTGTAGTAATCTTTTTTACAACGGTCGCCGACCGTTGTAGTAGACTGTAATACAAGCTTCTTTGTCCGTTGCAAAATACTATCATACAAAATGGATAGCATGTTTCACAACATTCTCTGACCGTTGTAAAAAACATTTTGACAACGATTTTCGACCGTTGTTATAGACTTTAATACAACGGTTATTGACCGTTGTAATAGAGTATAATACAACGCGTTTTGACCATTGCAGAAAAAATGCAAATTTTAAAAAAAATTACAACACCATCCATACAATGCATCCATACTAATACTAAATATTATCGTAAAATAATTAAAATCACATACGAAAAGACTAAAAGCTAGAGTCATAGAATTCTAACACTCCAAAAAGTTAGATAAGTTTACATGCCAAATACATAAAGCATTAACACATAACAGTCCGCTACAAATATCATATTCTAAGTACAATCATGCTATACCACAGACTTACAAATATCAAAAGCCCTCTAGCAGCATTGCGGATGCGGCTCAAAGCGTATTGGACCCTCCACAGCTCACGCTACAGCCACCAACCCTGCAATTGCTGCTACCAAAACATCTCCCTATTCTACACCCAGTTCACATCACCTTGCAAAACTGTTCCTCTCAATTACCAGTGCTACCAAACCTCCAGTGCACAACAGTGCACACACTCCTCTGTCAAAATATACTCCACCTCACTTCTACAACACATCAGACCTGCTGCCTTTCCACATACATACCACTTCACAACCCCGCATACATACCACCACTTCAAACATTCAGCCACATACCTTTGCAGTTCATCCACACTGCCTCTGTCTTCCAAATTTGCCGCAGCTCAACCACATACCCCTGTACCACCACACTTGGAATCACTACCATAAACTACAGCCATAAACTCCTACCTTTCATCCCAAACAAAACATTACAACAGTCACCAACCACAACAAACAAACAATGCAACAGTGCTCCACACTTAACAACACCAGTGCACAACTACCCTATCATCACTTCATTTGCTTGCCTCTCTACCTCCAAACCACTACACTGCATCAATTATCAAGCTACAACAAACCATTCCAATCAGCACTCCATCACCATTACAAATTCACGTCACCTGATCACTCCGATGTTAGAAGTATAGTAAACTAAATAAGTATAATGTGAACTTCACAAATATGCAAGAAAACTTTTAGCGTTCGCACCTTATTATTACATTCAAAGAGTGAAGTTAAATAAAAACCAATTCTCAACATAGATGCTTACGCAGAATCAAAGCCCCGATAGCACCTGATACAAGAATCCATGTCACTCCTTTACGACTTCGACTTGCTTCCTTCCAATTCAAAGGTTGAGCGACCTCATTCAATACCTCTTCAAATTGGGCTTTTGTGTCATCTCTGGTTCCTGAATTATCGATAACTATGTCTGCCTTCGTCTTTTTCCAACCCAATGCAGTTTGAGCTGCAATTTTATTCCTCGCAAACTCTGCAGAAATCACATCACGTGCCATTAGCCGTAAGAATCGTGCACGTATGAAATCTAACTAATATACGAATATTTACACACAAACCCATTGAGTCACGAAGCAAAACATCATTACTTATGTTTTAATAAACCCTTTTCTTATATGACCGTCTGTAATAGTTGAGCATCACTAAGGAAAGCACAAATCTATAAGAATCAAAGTATATAATATCATGATATGAAAATGACCTATCCTGGTGAAGCAGAAGACAACTTCGTCTATCAACAATGTTCACGAAATGAAAGAAGAATCTCTACAGAAGTTGCAACTCCTGCAAAATGAACAGCAAATGTTTATTGTGACCTTTATTGTAACACAACTACGGTTAATTCATTATTTACTTGTTTTATCATGTACCAATATAATACGAAGTATACTGTTCAATCACATTGAAAGAGGAAAAAAAAATTATTTGCTTGGTACATCAGAGAGAAGGCAAAACCATAGCATGGTAATGAAGCAGTAGATATTAGTAACGTAAGCAATGAAGTTGTTTCTTAACATTAAACCACGAAAATAGTTAATTCAACTTAACATTGTAGATTTCAGAGGTTAAAACAAGCTAAACTATAAGTCAAAGGCATACAACTAGTAAATGAAAAATTATTTCTAGTTAAAAACAAAAATAAAGGAAGTGATCTGGAAAATTATGTTTACACCCGTTGTGGACATTGAAATTATGTTTCAAGTTAAAAGTAATAATTATACCTTCAGATAGCATATCTGGTTGGGCTAGCTCTTGGCTGCACATACTTAAAAGACAGTTCCTACCATAAAACATTTGTGTTATAGATTTTCCAAGGACTATGCCCTGATATTCTTGTATCAACTACTCGGTATCCATTGGCATCAATTGATTATTGAAAAAAATAGTTTTCATTATATGAAAATCATATGAGCATTTGATATGTTGGGCGTGCAAATGCAAAATATGTATATAGTTCCTAAAATTGCATATGAAATAGGAAATAATGCTTACCTCTATAATGCATAAGTGTATGTTTTCTTGTTTACAACAGTCTCCATATTGCAAATGATACACTGCTGACTATACGTACATATATCCAATAAGAAATGCTGCCTAGTCTTACTGCTGCCTCAGTTTAGATCTTTGTAGTTATTAAAGTCCTTTTTTCCATTCTCCTTGTCCTAATCGAATCTCCACTTAACAATTACATTTCTACTAGTTGATGCTAGTTATTATATAGGGAATTACGATTTTTTATCTGTCTGCAAATTCTTTATGGATGTCTTGTTATATATTATGAGCAACTAAAAGTGAATAATGTTTGCACTTTCCTATGCAAAAAATAACAATATTTGTCTAACTTACAAATTTTTGTTGCAGCAAGTTATGTACTAAATAGCACTCTAGCACCTATATTTGGTCTTCCTCTGAACCCACAAGCAGCGGACGAAGCTGAAAAACTTGTCTTCACCACTCTCCAAAATTGAATCTATTTGACTCAAGGGAAATGCAAATTTCCTACTCGGAAATTCTCTTCATCCATTGCAGATCTTAGCCTCATCTGTGAAATTATGCAACTTGAGGTAAAGCTTAAACTGTAACTCTATTAATAAGTCTATCTTTCTAGTAAAAGCTTATAAGAAAATATATACTACAACACTGCCACAACAATGTAAAAACAAACAGTGATATCATGATTCATGAATAATAATGGCAACAAATTTTAGCACCAAAAGGCGAAAATTATATACCACTTTAGGCCTTTTTAATGTAACACAACTAGCAAACTCATGAATAAGACTGATCCACCAACCCTTATCGTTCTGTTCTCCACCTCAAGCAATAATCTACAGACAGATGTTGCCATTATTGTTCCACTGTCATTAATATCAACTATAAGATTTATGAAGGAATAAATAGTACCTTTCTCATTTCAAGGTCTCCAACACAATCGCAGAAAGATTGAAATGCAGTCAACAATACCCTTCAAACACAATGACAATTAAGCAATCAAACAATAAAAATGATGATTAAACTAGGAATATTATTGTTAACTTATAACAGACTTAGGCAAGTTTATAAACTAACGACAGACATAGTCTGCTTTCTGCTAGCTTGGCAGAAAGTGACCATTTGTACCCTTCGCTATTCAAAACAATTACATTATCCAAAAAAAGACTCATTTTAAAAATAGGCCTCCACAAAGAACTGATTTCAATAATATACTCCATCCAAACTTATTACAAAATAAGCTTTTTTTTTTACATGCCCATTTTAATACGCACATGCACATTTTAATGCGCATGTACAAAATCAAAATTTCTACATGCACATTTTGAAAATGCACATGTACAAAATCAGAAACAAATCATATTTTTGCAATAAAATCCAACAAAGTCTTATTTGTGAAATAAGTTTTGTACTAAAGCTTGTTCTTGTAATTTACTCAAAAGAAAGGAAAAAAAGAATTTCACCAATAGACTACCGTAATTGTTCATTTTGATCCAAATCCAGCGTGTCTGTGACAACTTCCTAATTGAAGAATAAGTGCAGTAAAAACAGAAAAGTAATTTTGATCAACTGCTATCTTTCCAGTTTTACCACCTTCTTTGGGAAAAAGACATCGTTATCTTTATGGAAACAGTTGAGCACGTGCTGTTACTAGGATATGCATGCATTAATGTCATAATGTGTACCTGAACATTGCATTGAGACCAAGTACAGCTGCTTGTAAGAATTTTCTATCATTTGGAGGCTCAAGATTGTGGCTACTATTCTCTCCTTTCTCGGTATTATCTTCAGGTATGTAAATTCGATCCAACACAGATATCAAATGATCCAGAAACAAACTTGAGAGTATTGCATGTTGGGAAAATGCCTGTTACCAAGAACGAAGAAAGAGTGAAAAACATATACTCCACATGAAACATTATTATATGTTTTTTTCCCTGTCGCATATCATATTTTATCTTATATTCTGACATTCATATTCCAAAGCGTTTGACTGGCCCAACATATTGGATATCTATTCAGATTTTATTTCTAACATCATCGACATATTACAATTCACTGACATATATAATGAAGAGTTGGATGTGAATGGATCTCCAGTATGTGAATGGATCTCCAGTATCTAAATACTTGAGTCTATATTAAATGCTATTAAGGAGATGTAGATATCGCAGTATCCAATTAAAAATATTACACAAAAAAGAATCACTAATTAAAACTTAACCGTTCCATTGAGAAGAGAAGAGTACAAAAACTCACATAAAATGCATCATGCATTGGCCCAACCCCCTCTCGACCTGGACATATCCTTTGTGACCATGTCTCATACAAGGTTCGAAGTTCCGGTTTCCGTTTCCGTTTCCGTTCCGGTCATCTTCCTTATACGGGAGACATTTAAATTCTGAACATGAAATCAATTAGGTAAATCCATCAAGATTTTTTCATAATCGTTAATCAAGCAATGTAAAACAGTGAACCTTATTCACATTATTTTGTACAGGATTTATTATTTTGAAGAAAAAACAGCTTAATTAGTGATTGAATATGTCACCTTGGACATGAATTTGAATCCATAAAGGGAGCTGTATCGAGAAATAGGTGAATTCCCACAAGGACTTGATCTCACAAAGTGAAGAAGAGAATACTGCTCATTTGATGCCTTAAGCGAATGAAACCATCCCTTCAGATGAGAACTCAAGGTAAAGGTTTTACTCCTTCAAACAAATGCTCCCAGTTTACCAACTAGCATCTCCTTGTTTTGAATTACCAACTAGCATCTCCTTTGAACAAGTATTAGCCTTTTGCCCATACTCCATGGTGCAAGTTGCCTTTCTACTTGAAAAAAATTCAAATGGCAGCAATTGAAGACCAACAAGAAAACAAAATACACTTATTCATAGCATACCTGACATGGTTCGGAGTTCTGACATGATCCCTATCGAGCTCTCGTATGTGGCCAATGCTAGGAAGCTTGTCGGGCTTGATAACGAATCGGGCTTGCATCCACGACTCGATCGCCAGCAACCTCCAATCCACCGGCTCTGCTGCTATCATGATATCAAATTACGATTAGGAACCAATAACGTGAACCAATGACAAGAGCCTCCTAATCACAAACCGACGACGGGAGGCACGGCGAGTAGCATAGGATTTGAGAACTAGGATTGGGAATGCAAAACCTTTTTTTATTTTGTTTTGAGATTTTGCAGTGGGATTGGGAATTTAGGGTTATGTAAAAAGAGGGAAAATGGGAATTTAGGGTGAAGTAAAAAGAGGGAAACGGGAATGGGATAAGTGGGGAATGAAAATTAATAGAAATATGGGCGGTAACTCAAAAAACATTACAACGGGCTAGTTAGGAACGTTGTAATAGGTATCTATTACAACGGGCTAGTTTGGATCGTTGTATTATGCACTGAAAACTGTCATCTTTTACAACAAACTGGTAGAAACTGTTGTAATATGTACCTATTACAACGGGCTTTTTTGGACCGTTGCAAAAACGCTGTTGTAATAGAGTATTTTTGTTATAGTGTTATATCCTTTACTTTAAATTTACCACTTTTTTAAACAAAGATTTCCAATTAGAACATACTTCATAATTAACACATATGAACCTTCCTATTTACTAGTTAAACCATTGTTATTTGTAATCAAACTTCATTTTTTATTTTTGTTAAGACAAACAAATTTTCAAAAATTTCAATTTATTAACCAAAACTTATACTTATCCTATAGTGTTTATTCAAAAATAAATCAAAATGCTAAAAAGACATGGGAACATGATTCTGGAGTAAAAAACAAGGTGTCTCTACTTATGTTTTTCCAGCAGAAAATGGTGACTTGTGAGATGCCTAAATGGTATCGCTACTTGTTGGAAGCTTTAGCTTGTTCCAAGTAAAAAAAAATCACTTCAGTTAGAGACAGAGTATGAACCTTAATAGAAGTAAGCTCCATATGCAACTAATCTGCTGGAGTCCACATAGCCAACATACTTTCTAAATTCAATACAGATAAAGGAGCAATATTCACTTTGTGTTCCTTCTTAAGCACTATTTGAGTTGACTTTCTCAATTAAAAGTTAATATTAATCAGTGTTGAAAAGTAAAACATGTTACCTTTTACCTTATTAACAAGAAAATTACTCAAAATTGCCTTTGTTTCCGAGTCTGTTACGGTTATTACCATACTAGCCTACTTTCATATGCAAAACGTGGATCATAAAGCGGTTATGTGGGGTGAACGCCAATGAAGTACCTTTTGTTCTCAAGATGTGTGTTTAAATATATGCAGTTTTCAAGAATGGTCTTCTTTGAGGAGATTGGTCATTTGTTAGTAATTTGTTTGAAGCCAACAACCTTTGGGCTCTAGAACTAAATATGTTCTGCCAAAATCGCAATGACCTGGATTCTATCATCAAATATACAGAAGCTTTATTATTAACTTCACTTCCTACAATGTCAAGGAGTAACAAGGTAATCCCCGCTTCATTCACCACTTATTTGCATTGAAATATAAAAAACTAATTTGTATAATCTTCTAAATTGTTATATTCTATAATATTTGACTATATTACGCTTCAAGTTTCCACTATAAATATGCATTTCATAATTTCACAAAAGTTATTAAAAATGCAAGCAGCTGACATTTAGCAAAAAAAAACCTTAAAATGCATGAAATTATTTAATCGCCTTTGAAAGTGCAACCAAGGTTCAAGTTTGGTTGCATTAGTACTATTGATTTAACTATATTAAATAAATTTCAAATTTACTAATATATTAACCCTTTATTTAATTCATATATATTAGACCACTAACCTTTTCAAGTAAAGTTTATCGTACACAATGCCTAAAAGCCTATAATAAACGTAACCTTTAATGTGAAAAAAGAATAAGAAAGATTAAATAATGTATGTTATACAACATAAAACACTTATTAGCCAAGTTGCCATGAGATGTTCAATTTGTTTCAGATCAATACCATTGAATCATATTGTTCAACTGTTGGTTTAATTTCATTCAATCACTATGCTTCGAGTAATTTGATATCATATTTTTTTGTTTTGTTTATTTTTCCTTTCAAAAATTTTCAACTTCAAGTTATTATGTATTCCTGTATATAGTTCTTTATATTACTTAAATGAATACATAAGCATGTTCGTTTTTGTAATATTTAACTCTACTTTTCAATCATTACACTTGCTTAGGTAAGGTACGTGAGTATTTTATTCCACTATTTTGCATGAAAGCTAAAGGATTATCAAATCTATCTCATATGGTTTTTCCTTGCTTTCACGTACAGAAAAATGCGTCCAACTTAGGAAGTAAATCAGATGTATATTTAACTGTTTCACTATATGGAAATAACTTACTACTAAACTTTCTGCTTTCTTTTTGTATTAATCCATGTATGGTAATTGATTGATTCATTTCAATTTGGCATTACAGTGGGGAGTGCATGTGCACATGTCTTAAGTCAGTTATGTATCATATTGCTTCGTCTATTTTTAAGCGACATCCATTCAAAATGTTGTGATTCAGATATGGCTATAGCCATTAGCACCAAATGTCATAATTGAACATATACATGACCATGTTTATAATTACAGATTGTTGGCTTTTGGCCAATATTATAGACGATTTAAGGACAAATTGCTTTTGCTTGCTTAAGAGAGAAAGAATGTGTACACTTTGAATGCAGGAAAATATTTTGCTACATCCTTTCACTAGTTCTAAATAAAAAATCATAAAAATCATTTCATTTTTAATGATGTTTTTATTCAATTCCCATCAGTTTAGGCTTGAAAACTATTTTTTCCTACTAATTTCTTATTTGTATTTTATTTGGTTCACATCTTCAATGATTTGGTTTTAGATTTGGGTATAAAATGCATTAAGAACATGAGATTATGTTATAGTGGATTTGGAGCTAAGGGAGAGGAGGGTGGAGCATAGTTAAGGGAGAGAAAGGTGGTGAATTGGTGTAGGTGCTCCAATCAAGTAGGAGGCTTGGAAACCGATGCTCTTAAGCCAAGGTTTAAGGTACAATTATTTATAATTTCAAGCACAACTTATGTTGGTTTTCAGGCTTTTGCATGTTCTCATTTCTGAATAACAAACAATATAAACCATGCAAGTTTTCTTTCTTAACTTTCAAGAAAAAATATGCATGAGAATTTATGTTCCTTTTTTATTACTTTTGGAACGGTTTAGTTGTTGTTTGTTTCATCTTGCTATGAGTTGTGGTGTAATAGGATATAGTGATATATAGGCAATTATTTAGGAAACTTTTTTTGTTTAAATGTGTTAAATTTATTAACTGAAGCTAAGGGGAAGTTAGGGTGCTGTGGTGCTGTTGCTACATTATCTGGTAGTGGTGCAAGTACATCAACTGACAAAAACAAAATAGGTACAAACTTCAGAATAGGACTATTATAGGAGATGAAGTTGAATAATGAAATAACAGAGAAGAGGAAGGTGGGCTTATGGCCCCTGTATTAAGAAGTATAAGAGGCAAATTTAGTGGTATTTTTAGTTATTGTATTGGGAAACCAAATTTAGTGGTATTTTAGGATGGGTACTCTATGAACAAGAGATTATGTCCTTAAATGTGCATTGGTAGCTTATTTTTTACCCTTTGACGATTTGAAGATCGACCAAAGTGATGTTGTGTTCTTTGTGTGGGGTATTATTTCTACAGGTTTTATAGGCTAAAGGCATTTTGTTTTAGTTTTGGAAACTTTAAATAGTAACCTATTTATTTGTTTTGATTTTGGAAACCTTAATTGGTTGACATATATTATAGGTTTTTGACATCTATTGACATAAATAGGATATTATTTTGATTAGTAACCATAAATAGATTTTGTGTTAGGTTTTATTGGCTGAAGCTATAGGTGCAAGACCCAAGGAATTGCAATCAGTTTAAGGGACAAAATTACTCTCAAACAGAAAGGAAGCAATTAAAGATAAATCTTCCAGTCTATATTCTTATAGCTATGCTACAGTTTAATCAGAGAACACGATTTTTCCTTGTTTCTTACATTGCATGTTCAGTTTCTTTTAACTGATGTGAAGTTATCATGTTTAGATTTCACTATTGTTAAATTTTGTATTATAGTTATTTAATCAAAACAAATAATGTTGTCTATATTTGGGTGTTAAGGATACTTTTTTTGTATTGTTGATATGTATACTTTTACTATATGCTGAGTTAGAAACTTTTTGTATTAATCCATTATGTGAATCTGCAATGAATATTTGAAGCCAAATGCCAGTCTATTGCGACTGTTATTATTAAAAACCATAGCAAAAAATAGGCAATTTGTGCTGGTTGTTTAACCCAACCATAACAAAAGGTCATTCTTTCGAAGTCAAAATAATTGTCTATTACGACGATTGTTATGAAGAACCGTTGCAAAAAATAGGTAATTTGCGACGGTTATTTAACCAAACCGTAGCAAAAGGTCACCTTTTTGAAGCCAAAATGATAGCCTATTGCGACGGTTGTTATGAAGAACCGTCGCAAAAAATAGGTCTATTGCGACGGTTGTCATAAACAACCGTAGCAAAGAAGAGTTTTTTGCAACGGTTTAAAAATTATCACAATAGGTATTTATCTGTTGCGACGTCTGCATTTTCTATGGTTGTTTAACCGTAGCAACATGGGGTAAACAACCGTAGCAAATTGCCTGTTTTGTAGTAGTGCATATAAAAGAACCATCTATATTTTACCACTATAGCTATACCATACATAAAAGTGGTATGTAATTATACATGTCTAAACTTGGTACATTAGACCATTAGTGCACAACTGCATATCCAAGGTTGTACACTAACAATTTCACACCAATTACTAATAATAAATATGTATTATACAATTAAAAGTGGTGGGACCGATGGATTAATTTGTTATATGTTCTATGTATGTATGTGTACAAGTGTGTGTGTGTATGTATATGTGTATGTATTGTGTGTGTGGATGAAGAAAGTGAAGAGAAAAAGTCACTTGTGCTCTGTTACCTTTTTTACGCTGAAAAAACATACATTTTCAGTATATGGATTTTATAGAGCTAGCGCTAATAGTTTATTTTAAGGTTAAGTAAGAAATGGGTACAGAGTCTAACTTCATTAAAACATAGTTTTTGTAATCTACATCATTATTCTACATAGAGAAAGGTAAAATATGGAAGCATTGCCTAATTTTATAAAATTTATGGTAGAAGGTGGCATTTATTCTCATTTTGACAAATAAAAGCTTAAAAAATTATGAAACACTCATTTACATAATTGTACCATTCGGTCTTTAATATTTTCAATAATTTGTAGAAGAAAATACTATCAGATTAGCATTTAAGTCTTTTTATAGGTTTAACTAAAAATATACTCAGTTCGATTATGATGAATAGCTATAAGTTAGAATAGTTGGATTACAATGAGTTAAGCACCATAACTGTCAAAACTACGAATGTATGTTAAACTTAATCCCACGTACCTTACAAGTATATGACTGAATATCAGGCCCAATGTAATAATTCGAATGTTCCCTGAATATCTTGAATACTATAGCAGCTTAAGTCAATGACGATAGAAGATCTCTATGTTGATAGGAATGGATGGTCCATCTATATTTAGGCCAATGGCCCAGTGGTCACTTATGAATGAATAGCACGATTCAAGTGAATGTTCAAATTTATATTGTAGGCTAAATAACATGTGTAGTGATTTGTGCCTGTCAATTTAACATATTTCTTGTTCCCCAATTATTGTTGTTGTAGTATGGGATGTAACATTCGATAGCACGAATTTGTTTTGAAATATCTTGCTGTAAAGCTACGGCCTCCCAAGACTATTAGGTGATAATAAGTTGCATTTTTCAAAGAAAAATTTGAAAACAATTAGAGCGTAAAGAAGCATGGTAGAAAAGTGTAGGTAATCACATCATTTATCTTATTTTGTTGCATTAGTTGTAGCAGTTTTTTCTCCTTGTTTGCACATTGCTCAACTCATGGACATAGTATTTTGGTGGTTGTATTAGAATGGTGCAGTTAATGTATAATTGTTAGGTTTATATATATGGAGTATTATGATGTTTTGAAATCAGTGGAATCATAAGCAATAGGTGTAGGCAATGGTACCTTATATTGGATTATTTGGAATGCCACTCTCTTCTGTAAAAGTAATGCCGTTGCATTCTCGACGTTGTTGTCTACCTGCTTACTAAAGTGTTGGTTGTGAGTTAGTTGCAAAAAATGGAACATTTTAACTAAAAGTGGTATTTCTTAACATATAAATGCACTTATAGGCCCGTATACGTAAACCTTGTCAAAAGTCCTATGTGCTTGCATGTTTTGCACTGTGGTTAGAGATATAATGATATAGACAACCATACCTCAAGCATGTTACAAAATAATATAGGATCTATGGTTTGTATTCAGTATTGTACACGTCATTTAACAATGCACATGTCCATACCATAGCGTTTATGTGCTTCATAGCATGCAATCTTCTGTTTACGATGAAATCCACATAAGTCTTAGACTTTGTTTGATAACATAAGTAGTTCTTTTACTTTTCTACAATTTTTTCGATAGTTGAATCGATGTATACTAAAATTATAAAGCTGGAAATGAGTAAATTATAATTGTAAACAAAAGTAAAAACTTTCCATGCAAGATTAACCATAAAGTCGTTTCTACAATAAACTGTTGTAAGCAATCTGGTGGGAAATGGTGAGATAATAACGTATAATATTGAGCATATAAAATCAAAAAATTACAAAATAGTAGTCATTATGAATGCATAAATTCCCCAAATTAAAATACAAAAGAAAACATGGACACAATAAACCGAATAGGAAACAATTAAGTCTAGTCTATATACGTGTTTGAGTAAATCGGTGGATATTTTGATAAAGAATGAGTATAAAATGCAATAGTATCGTCTTTAAAAATAATAGTAAATTTCTGCATATTACTTTTGTATAATTGGTAAAAAATATTAGCTGTAGTATGTGTTTTTTTCTCGATTATGCCACTACAAACAATCTTATACTCCTTATTTTTTGCTTCACATTTGAAGTAAAGCTTTATATGTGATGCTTGTCAAATGTATATATAAGTTTAAAGGGATTTTTTTCAAGTATAATTTACATTGAGCTCTTCCAATTTAGCCATGTGGATCATTATCATTATCCAAGTTATACTTCTTATACAAATATCAATAAAAAGTAAAGGGATTTATAAAAAGTATTCTCCTTATAAAATTAAATTTTTGCATAGGTATACATTATTTCATCTTTTTAAAAGAGTGATGAATTATTATAAACTGCATCATTATCCTTATGCGATCTTTCTTTTTTATTTGAAGCAAATTTGGCTTTAATTTTTTAGGACATGATTTATGATTTAGAAGTCTTTATTCTTTAAAATTGAAATTTACAATTATATTCCTAAAACTACAGAATAGAAGAAATCAAAAAAGAAAATGCATACTTAAAAACTATTTTAGTAAAATACTATAATTTTAATTTAAAGGTTTGATTGTCATAATATTTTATACATTAATCAAATAATCTGAAAAACTGAGGTTATTGTTGTTGTAATGCAAGTCATTATGGCTTTATTTTCATTATTAATTAAAAATCCTTTATATTCACAATGGAAAGCGTGATAAAATATGATAAGATTGAAATCTAAAATCATTGGTTAGCATAGAAGATGAAATAAATAAAGCTATGAACTTGTAAGGACTTAAAATTCCACATTCCTACTTGGGGAAAAAATCATATGTGCAAAGTTATTGTTTAGAAATAAACATATATACAAAACTATGTAAATACTTTACTATCATATTTGACGGAAGGAATCATATTTGAGAGACCATATTTGAGAGTATAAAGTAGACACAACATTTGAGAAGTATAAAAAAGGAAAAGCAAATTTTAGTCAAAAAATTTCCGTTTTAATAATTGACTCGAAACTTTGAATCCAAGGAGGAAAAAAAATGATATTTTTCAATTTAAAAGCTTCTCAAATTCAGAATATAAATAAAAAATTTGCATAATTTGAAAGATAAAGCTCAAAAATTACATCATTCACAAATTGCAATTTTTATAGATTCGTTATTTTTAAACAAAGAGCGGACTAAATACATACTTCTAAAGACTGGATAGATAATAACTTACCATCCTAATTCCAAGATAAAGTTTAGAAAATACATCTTTTCCATATTGCAATTTCTACAAATTCATTATTTTCAAAGATCAGCAGAATAAGTATGTGCTTCTAAAAACTGAATAAATAATACCTTATCATCCTAATTCGAAATGGGAGAAAAGTTAAAATATGTAGACTTATGGTTGGATAGTTTAAATTTTTTGGAATGTGTTTACATATGAATTGCGAAAACAAAATATTTCAATATCATGACATGAAAAGTAAATAAAATGTAAGCTTTGTAGTTGATAAGTTCATATTTGCTACAAAAATTTATAGGTTAATTCGAAAGGCCCAAACCCATTTTCTAGAAAAAAATTTGAGTTTAGCTTGTAAAAGGTTAATATGTGAAATTCAAATGTTCAAAATTTCAGTTTTTCTAAGAGTTAATCTTATGCAAGCTTTTACATAAACATGTAAAATGTATAATTTAAAACTTAAATTATTGGTAAAGTGTAATTTTTTTAAGATTTACAAACTATAGAAATTTAAAACCTACATCATCACATACATAACCCAATGCATGAAAATTTAATTTTTTAGAAGCAAATTTTCTTCATTGCTATCTTTTATTACCTTCCATGTAGGCATTTAAAATTGGGAGAGTTTGGCTCACATCCTTAATAAGTTTCAAAATAAGCAAAACATCCTTCACATACAAACCCTACATTTCCGATCCCTATTTTCAAATTCGCGCAAGTAAAAATACACAAATACCCTTTACGTTTTTTACAATTCAAACGAGTATAACTTTATGTACAAAAACCGGATCAACAAACCGTTTTCACCAAAAAATCACAAATTTTATGATCTTTGAAATGAGATCCATTGTTGATACCAAAAATTCATATTTGTATTAAAGGTGCAATTATTTCAAATATTTGCAGATAATTCAGCAAATTTTCAACGTTTTTGATTTTTTTGCAAATTTACAAAATTTGTAAATAATTGCAGATACTTCTGCAGCTATATGATATAGTTGCAGAAATGTCTGCAACTATTGGGTATAGTTGCAGAAATTTATGCAACTATACGGTATAGTTGCAGAAATATCTGCAACTATTGCATATAGTTGCAGACATTTCTGCAACTATTGCATATAGTTGCAGAAATGCAACTATTGCAAATAGTTGCAGAAATGTCTGCAACTATTGCACATAGTTGCAGAAATTTCTGCAACTATTGCACATAGTTGCAAACATTTCTGCAACTATTGCATATAGTTGCAGAAATGCAACTATTGCAAATAGTTGCAGAAATGTCTGCAACTATTGCTAATAGTTGCAGAAATGTCTGCAACTATTGCCTATAGTTGCAGAAATTACTGCAACTATTGCTTATAGTTGCAGACATTTCTACAACTATTGCTAATAGTTGCAGAAATGTCTGCAACTATTGCGTATAGTTGCAGAAATTTCTGCAACTATTGCACATATATTTGCAGAAATTTGTTGCGATTATTCATAACTGCAAATATTAAGAATATCATATTTTATAAAAAAAAATTGATTCGTCTTTAATTTAATTGCAGTTTACCATTTAAATCAAAAAATAAGAAGAAGAAGCGAAGCGCAAGGGTAATTTGGAGAAAGAAATGGCGCAAAACAGAAACAGGGATGTAGAAACTATATATTTTATAACAGGGACCCGCTTTGAATTTAAGTTTCGTTTTAAGGATGTGTGGCTAATTTTCACTTTAAAATTTATGTGAAAGCCTCACTTCTTACATGCAAATAACCAAATAAATCACAAAATTAAAATAGCATAATACATGCATTTAAACCTTTGGTAGCAAAATAAACCACAAAATTAAAATAGCATAATACATGCATTTAAAACTTTGGTAGCAAATTTATCTTGCACATGCAAAATACATTGTTCTCCCCATTACTATTACAAAAAAACATACATAATGCATGACTTGACAAATAGAAAATGCATTCATCCAAATATATATGTAATTCAACTTAGACATAATTTATATTATTCAACAAATCATTCATCGAACAAATAAATTGTTGCTTTCCACCTTATTATTGCAGCTGCTAATAACAATATAAACTAAAACTAAAAAAGACCCAAAAAATGAACTTTATAAAATGAAAGAAGGAAAGTCTCACTCGCCCTCTAAGTGGAATAACTTATCAATAGAGCGAATAACAACATACACAAAAGACAAAAAAAAAGTAAACAATGAGTTAAAGTCAACAAAGACCTGAAGAGTAATGCACTACAAGGATAATTCTGTTTAGCGTCGGCCTATAGCCGACTACGGCCGACTCCGGCCGACTCGAGCCGTCGCTAAAGGCCGACGCTAAATAGGTCGTCGCCAAGTGAAATGGTGACGGCAAAGGGGACGGGTCCGTCCTCTAATTTAGCGTCGGCTAGAGTCGACTAGCCGACTCCGGCCGACGCTAAACATAGTCCACGTGTAAAAAAAATAAGTGACCAATAGGCCGACGCTAGTCGACTCTAATCTGGGTAAACTTTTTCTGTATTTCCAGCACCCCTTTTGCCATCCATCCACACAATCATATATATTCCACAAATATACTTCACCAAACAACAATATACATCAAAAATATGTCCAACTAAGAACCACAAAACATCAATATACATCTCCAAACGTTCATCATCACAAATATCCAAAATATTTACAAAATTCAACCAAAAGTTTATCAAAAAACATATATAAAAACATGCTACCACTCACCCCAACCACCATCAGCGCCAGATCCCTGTGATGGCGGCATATTCGTCCCGTGCTCTGCCAAGTAAGCAGTAATCGCCTCGTCTAGTTGCTGCTTCAATCCAGTATGATTAATTAATAAATTCATAGTTATAGTTTATACGTAATATTCAATAAAATTTATAAACTGGTTAATGAATTAATTAAACTCAATAAATATTACCGCTTGATTGCCATATCCATACTGTCTATTTCTGGTCGGTGGGTTGGTAATACGAGCGAATATCCTGTCTGTCTCCTCAATGGTCAACTGCTCCCTGCCAGACTCTGCAAGCACGCGAGCAATCTCCCGATCGCATCTCTCTTGTGTTTAAAAGTATAATTTTGACAAGATGAATATTCAATTTAATGTACTATTAAATAAGAGGAAAAATTTATAGTCTTTATACCCGGATATTCGCGGATTTGGCGTCTTACCATTCATATGTTACGTTGCCATATTCATCTGTATGCTCGACAGCGTGTGTTCGGGTGAAGACGTCCAAATGAGACGGTGCAACACCACCTCTCTCCATCGTTTGAAATTAAATATGATTAAAGAATGTATATAAGTAAATTACAAATAACAATTTTTATATTTACCATTTCTTCTCTATATTGCTGAAAAGACTTGGATCCACCGTGGTGTGTTGCAGGATTCCTAAGCCTGTTTGCGGAGTTCCTCGATGCTACCGCCTGTATAATTTAACTATTATATAAATATTTAAACGAATTATAATTACAGACATATGAAAGTAGAAATTTACCTTCGCGTCTTCGCTTTTCCAATATTGCAGAAACCGCGCATACAGATTTTCACTCATCCAATTTGGCTTTTTACCGGCCTCTTTTATCTTGGAGAGCGTACCTCTATACTTTTTCCTCATCTTCCTCTCCTAGTGCGTCCTGAACGTCCCGAGATCTTCGGGATCCACAATAAAGGACACTTGCATGTTGAAATTTAAATGAATTATATAAATTGCATATTAATTTTCAAAGATCAAATATGTCAATCTCAAATTAATTAGAATTTTATACTTACCTAGAGGTCATCCCATATGGCATCTCTGATATAAAGTGGGATACTATTCTAGTGCTCCCACAAGTCCGTCATCCTACTACGGTAGCTGTTTCGAGACACAACTAGAATGGGCTCGGATGGCTGTAAATCAAAACCCCTGAATACATTTTGATATTGTTAGTTACTAAATCATAAATATACTAGTAGCATGCACTAAATAATATAATGAAGTTGCAGTAAATTAAATACTTACCCTCCATCGGTCTTCGACACTAAGTATGCTCTCTGGCGATTATCGGCCATACCACTACTACCCTCGCCATGATCAGGGCCTCGTGAACCTTGGGACCGCCTGCTGTGTGACATAATATCTGCTAGAAACATGCATATATATATATATCATTTCATATAATGAAAAAAACATATATCATTTCATAATTAGAAAACATGCCTGATTAATAATCACATACACATAGCTCACAGCAGAATAATAAAAGAATAATACAACAAATGATACGAATTTTCATTACATTAACATAGGTTCTAGAATTGGCATAATACAACAAACGATACAAATTTCCATCTTATATACATTACATCATCGCTAATTAATAATCAATCTTTGTCGTTTTCTGATTCTGACTCGGTCTCGCACTCTATATCGTCATTTCCCTCTAAAGTCTCAAATGATTCTATTAGAATATTTGATTCATCTTTCAAAGGCCCTATATCAGCATGATCATCAGTTATTATTAATTCATTATTTGGCTCAAAATCCGCTTGATAAGCTGCTTCGTCTGGAATAGTATTTCCGTCAAGTGTAAATCTTGCCTTTATTTTAAAAATAGCTGACCAGTCTGCTTTATCTCGTTTTAGTGATGGATAGGGAGCAAAATAAATCTGTAATGCTTGTTTGGCTAACATGAAAGGATCATACTTTGAGTAACGTGAGTTATGGTTTATTTCAATAAGTTTATTATAAGGTGTAACGATAATAGGCCAAGACAAATATTTACTACCAAATTGAGAGAATGGTGAAAATCCATCTGTACATAAACCAAGTCTCACATTACGACTCTCTGCGGCAAACGCATGATAAGTCTTATCGAAATGTTTCCATGCTTCTCCGTCCGATGAATGTATCAAAGTCCCCTCTTCATGCGTTCTTACACTGTGCCATCTTATATGTGATGGTGTCGCAGACGACGCATATAACCTTTGAAGTCTGGGAGTGATGGGTAAATAATGCATTCTCTTGTATGGAACTTCCTTTCCTTTTTTTTCTTGGTTTGTATCTTTCCTCATTACATATTCTGCATTTCTTCAGATTAATGTCATCTTTCCAATACAACATACAACCTTTTATACATGTATCTATCTTCTAGTAGGGCAAACCGAAAGCATACATTAGTTTTTTCACTATATAATGACTATCGCACATCAGATTATTGGGTGGCATATGTCATTTTGCAGCTTGTACAACTGCTGTAAATCCAGCTTCTATAAATTGAATTTTGATTTCATAGTAATGTATTCGGCAGTAACTGACAATTCTGTTCCGCTACTACAACCTTCCCACAATGGTCTTTTCGCAGAATCCAGTAAATCATAAATTATTTTCACCCCCTCGATCGGTTCTTCTTCGACATTTACATCATTAACTTGAATAGTAGGGAACATTGACTGTGTTGCATCTTCCACCATATCTACTATTGGATTCGTCGTAACATTATTGTTATTCACCTCAACCTCGGGCACTATAGAATTAGATGCACCAATTTTTTCTCCATGACGATCCTAGAAATAATAGTTTGGCACAAAACCAAATTTACACAAATGTACAATAAATAAATCCGGTTCCCGATAATGCAAATGTCGACATTTACGACACGGACAACGAATTTGTGTGCCGCCTTCTTCATTATTAGCTTTAGCGAATTTAACAAATTCATGTACACCATCCTTAAAATGTTTTTTCGTTGAACCTTTCGTTCCTGTTCGACTTTCATACATCCAGGTCCGGTCGAAAAGATAGTTGAACATTTTTCCTAATTTAAAAACATATATATTAGAAATTTCGACAGCATTTCTTTTCTATTCCTATACGCATATATACTTTGCATCTGAAGTTTTATGTGATTATTATCGTATTTTCTAATCTATCAAAGTCTTTTGGGACTAAAGGCTTTGTTGGTGTCTTATTTTCGTTTAAATTATTTATATTAACTAGAGATAGACTAAAATACCAACACCCAATTATTCCCTATTCACACTTTCACATTTTCAAACTCACACTTTCACACTTTCAAATTTCCAATTCCCAATCCACACTTTGAAATTCTAAATACCTACACCCTAATTATTCCCAATTCACACTTTCAAATTCAACGATTTCATACTAATTAAAAATAACCTAATACACTAAATTAGCAATGCCTACACCTAATTATCATCACAATAATGTACATTTAAACCTAATTAAACAATTTAATTCGAAATTAGGGTTTAGAAAATTACCAAATTCAAGAAGAAGAAGAGATTCCGGCAAGTTCCGACAAGTTCTAGGCTTCTACGGCGACAACGACGGAGGGTGACGGCTGGAGAGGGTCGGAATCGGTGATGGGGAAGAGAAAAAATTGTTTTTTTGGGAGCAAAGAAAGTGAGGAAGAAGGGTTTGGCTGAAACTTGTATACGCGACATGGCGTCGGCTTGCATCGGCCCGAAGGGCGTCGGCTAGCATCGGCCGTATATTTTTTTAATTCTTTTTTTTACAACTATTTCGTTTAAAAAAATAAAAAACACTACTACATTATAAAATAAAATAAAATTAACATTTATTATTATTATTATTGACCCAATGACAGGTCGTGATAGTTTAGATTGGTATTTTCGATGATATATGTTCGTGTAATTCGAAAAGTTATCGTTATTGAAAATCTAACTCGCACGACCAATCGATGCAACTTTTAGTCAATCCGCTATACAAATTCGATGAAGGTGGTTATATGTAACATTTTAAAGAATTAAAATAATTTTTTAAACCGTTGGGTAATCAATTATGAATTTTTAAATGTATTTGGTATAATAAAATTATATAAAATAAATTATGCAGCGTAAAAATAAATTCTTTGGATCTTATGTCGATCTAAGGTATTTTGGAGATGTTTCCAGAATATGGTTAAAAAATAAACGAATCTGGGATGTCGATCTTGAATTTCAAATTTATGACCGGTCGTGGACTTTCGGACAAAAAACCTTCGTTCGACGGCCGAACGACCTTCAAACGAGACCAAATTTGAACCAACGATACTTTGTAGTGTTTTAATCGAATCCGTACGGATGGATTCGCAAAAAATCATCACCTACAAAATTATCCAAGAAATATGTCATTGCGTAGGAGTTAGCTATAACATTTATATTATAAGTGTTATAGCTAACTCCTACGCAATGACATATTTCTTGGATAATTTTGTAGGTGATGATTTTTTGCGAATCCATCCGTACGGATTCGATTAAAACACTATAAAGCATCACTGGTTCAAATTTGGTCTCGTTTGAAGGTCGTTCGGCCTTCGAACGAAGGATTTTTTGTCCGAAAGTCCACGAACGGCCATAAATTTGAAATTCAAGATCGACACCCCAGATTCGTGTATTTATTAACCATATTCTGGAAACATCTCCAAAATACCTTAGATCAACATAAGATCCAAATAATTTATTTTTACGCCGCATTATTTATTTTATATAATTTTATTATACCAAATACATTTAAAAATTCATAATTGATTACCCAACGGTTTAAAAAATTATTTTAATTCTTTAAAATGTTACATATAACCACCTTTATCGAATTTGTATAGCGGATCGACTAAAAGTTGCAACGATTGGTCGTGCGAGTTAGATTTTCAACAACGATAACTTTTCGAATTACACGAACATATATCATCGAAAATACCAATCTAACCTATCACGACCCGTCATTATGTCAATTTTATTTTTTTGGCCATTTTAGTACCGTTTTTCAATTTTTCAAATGAAATAGGTGTATATAAGTAGTAGATTGAGAAATTAATTAAATAGCCGACGCTAGCCGTCTCTATCCGTTACAGGCCGACTCCAGCCGACGCAAAGTTCAATAAAATATTTGTCGTCCCCAGCCGACTTTAAAAAGGAGACGGAGCCGACTCCGGCCAACTCCATGCTCCGTCCCCATTTTAAAGTATTCTAATTGTGATGGTTATACTTAGCATGGATCTTGACTGATTTAAAGTATCGTTTTTGGTACTATTTTTTGAGTTTTAAAAAACATTCTGACTAGTGTACAAAAGTTAAATAGAAAACTTCAATACCATTATATATATACTTCTTATTTAGTTAAACAGAAGGATAAAATACAGTATAGGAGTAAAAAGAGAGGGCATTTTTTCACAGTAAAATGAGAATATTAAGTTGAATCTTCATGCACCCCAATTTACAGTCAAGTTTTTTATGTTAAAAACGACTATTAAGGGATTATAGCATCTTTTGTTAATATTATTTGAGTTACATAAGGAAATAAGAACTTACTATTTTCAATAACATATTTCTTACCCAACTCTACATTAATGGCATGCATATCGTTCAGCTATAAATTTACTCTAATTGTTAACCAATCACTACAAGGGGAAAAGGCTATTCCAACGGCTCCAAGCCGTTGGCGGCCGTTGGGAGTCGTTGGAAATACCGTTGGTAGTGTTCACGCTTTCCAATGGCTTCCAACGGAAGCAACGGGGCTATTCCAACGGCATTTCCAATGGCTACCAACGGCAATTAACCGATGGACGCCGTTGGTAGCCGTTGCAATAAACTGACCAATAAGCCGTTGGTAGCCGTTGCTAATCTGGGTGAATTTTTTTTATAGCAGCAAGCGATTCACCTTCCAGCCACACACAATCAATATATATCAATTTCCATTCCATTTTCACTCCATTTCACATATATATCACATATTCAACACATTATACCACAAACAATATAAACAACCAAAAATCAACATCAAACATTACATATTCAAGTCCAACTCCAACTCCATATTCAAACATTACAACCAAACCCTCACCAACACCAACTCCAACTCCATATTCAAGTCAATATATACAATGAAAACACTTAAACCTCACCACCTCAAAGTCAATACATACACAATAACCATCAAACACAATCCTCACCACCTCAAAGTCAATATATACAATAACCAACCACAAAGACAATAATCATCATACCTCTCAAGCATCATCATCACCTCTGAAAGCACCAGACGATGAAGGGACGGAACCATGCCTCTGCGCGTACTCCGTTAAACGTTGATTCAGCTGCTCCATTTGTATAGCACGAAGACGGTCCTGCTCTTGCAACTGCTCAACCATGGTTCTAAGCTATTTTATTTCAGCTTTGTCACACGCCTTTTGAGCTGCCCGAATCTGCAAATAGAATATGAGATGTTCACATTTGTATTATAATCATTTTCTTAAGCAATGTATATTTTAAAATATAGAAACGTAAATGACGTGATCTTAAGAATGCATATACCACAAATAAATGCATATTTTTAATACAATATATAGGTGTTAAAAGTATTCTTATATATTATTTTTTTTGTTCATCCATTTTTATCACATATCTTTGTATATTTTTCCTTTTTTACTTATCTAATATTTATAAATAACGTATATGTTAGATTTAACTCAACTAGAAATCATCATATGTATAGTGTATCTATAGGTTAATTTATTAAATATAATATTGCAATGTTTATAAGATTACCGCTTGGTTTCCATAGCCATAACGCCTATTCCGCTGCGTCGGATCCATAATAACGTCGAAAATATTATCTTCCTCCTCTACCGTCAACTCATCGCGATCCGATTCTGAAAGCAGCTCTGCCCGTGCCTCCTGAAACTTTGCCTAAAATAAAAAACAATTACAGGTTAAAATTAGTAGAACAGGATTTAAACATATCGATATTAATAAAATAAGTTTTAAAATATGCATACATATGCAGCCGTCGCCTTATCATCACCATCCCACTGATATGTAATATTGCCAGCATTGTTTGCTTGTCTTGATGCGTGGGTGCGGGTAAATACCTCCATCATAGACACGCGACGTCCAACCGATCTTTCCTGCAATAAATAATTTATATATTTTATTTTTTCATAGCTAATTACTGAACTAATTAATATACAAAATGTAATAACGGTTTAGATAAATTTACCAAGTCCTCACGGTGATGCTGGAAAGACTTGGATCCGCCACGATGCGTTACAGGATTCCTACTTCTATTGGCAGAGTTCCTCTCCGACTCCATCTGCAATTTAAATTGAATATTATATTTATACTAATTGCGAAATAATTAACTATATATTTGGTAGATTTACCTTGAACTCGTCGGTCTTCCACCAACTCATCCAAGAATCCCATACGGAAGCGCCCATCCAGTTCGGTTTCTTCCCCGATTTTTTAAGAGCTGGCATTACCTCCCTGTAATTTTTGGCGACCTTCGAATTCCAGTGGCGCTGAACCATGGCGACATCGGCCTCCGCCAAGTCCACTTGCCCCTGTACAAAGAGAAAACATTACTAAGTGTTCATTTATACTTATTCATATAGTAAAGTGGTATAAACTCACCAGAAAATCCTGCCAGATGGCCTCCCTGACATGGTCAGGGATCTTACTCCACTTAGGCCAGCAATCTGTCATCCTGCTCATATATGATTGCTTGGAAATGCCAAGCACAACTCCCAAGGGATCCAAATCAAATCCCCTGTGTTAAATAAAACAAAGCTTTAGACAAGTATATATACGTATGAACAAATTTATATTGTTATCATTTTAATTTTGATACTTACGCTCCATCATCCTTCGGCTGCAAATATACAAGTGGTCGAGCCGGAGGCTCACCACTACTCTCGCCGGCCGAGCGAGAAGAGCTACGACGTCTGGAGCCTGACATAATACCTGTTGAAAGTTTCATTTTTAATTATAGACATAGATAAAATGATGATGATATGTGGTGCATGTAATGATGATGATATATATGTGATGCGTGTGCGTGAATATATAATTGTAAAAATTACCGGATATTACTCAGTCCTCGTCGTTTTCTGATTCAGACTCGATCTTGTGTTCTATATCGTTTTCCTCTACACTCTCAAATGCTTCGACTAATACATTTGTCTCATCATTTAATTGTCCAAAATCAGTTTGATCGTCTGTAATTGTGATTTCAACATTTTCTTCGATATCTGCTTGATAGGCTTGTTCTTCTGGAATATTTTTTCCATCGAATGTAAATCTCGCCTTGGTTTTAAAAACCGCAGACCAATCCGCTTTATCTCTTTTTAGAGACGGATAAGGGGCGTAATAACTTGTAGGGCTTGTTTGGCTAGTACAAACGGATCGTATGGCTGATAACGGGAGGTATGTTTTATTTCTATAAGATTATAATTTGGATGCACGTTAATACCAGAACCTGGAACATTGCTGAACCAGTTGCATCTAAACAAAAAAACTTCCTCTGCTGGTCTTATAAAATATGTCAATTGCAAAATTTGGGTTAACACGCCATAAAAATCATGTATATGATTATTAGGATCATCACTGCCTTTAACAAATACACCGGTATTGTTTGTTAATTTTTCAGCACCGTATTCTTTGGTGTTGAATTTATATCCATTAACGAAAAATATTGGATACGTTTTAACTTTCCTTTTCGGTCCCAACGCCAAATGTTTTAATCCTTCATCAACCACATTATTTGTAGGATCACAAACGTAGTTCAAAAACCAAGTAGCGAAATTTTTGCTTAAATCGCCGTTTGGATTTTGTGATTCATAAACACTGCAAACAAAAACAATATATTGCTTTATTATTAATTTACACATGCAGTATTAAATTAAATTTATCAAAACTTGTAATCTGATAATTACCTAATAAATGGTGCAACTTATGGACAATTAAGAAGAATTTACGTGTGTGCTACATGGTAATCTCTATCATCTAACCATACTTCTACACATATTCCAGCATGTCGACCATGTTGTTTAAAAATAGATAACATTGCTTCAGAAGAAAAATCTTGTTCGACAGCCTCATCATTACGCGCAACACTTTGAAATGATAAATTCATATGATCATTGAAATAATGAGAGAAAAAGAACGATGCTTCTTCTTCGATATATGATTTGCAAATCGAACCTTCAACTCGAGCTTTTTGTCTCACTTTTTTCTTTAAATAATTTAAGTACCTGATAAAAAATATTTCATATCAATATTGATTTTTAATTATAATTAAATTACATACTCAGTATTAACAACATACCTCTCGAATGGATACATCCATCCATATTGCACATGACCTCGAAGACGTGCTTCAAATGGAAGATGAACAGGTAAATGCTCCATTACGTTGAACAAACCTGAAGGAAATATTTTCTCCAGTTTGAAGAGCAGTATAGGGATTTCTACCTCAAGTTTACGAAGACGGTCAACTTTTAACGTAGTTGAACAAAGCTCCTTATAAAATAAACTAAGTTCTGTTATAACCTTCCAAACTTTTACGGGCAACAATTCTTTGAAAGCGACGGGTAACAAATTTTGCATCATTACATGACAATCATGGCTTTTCATCCCACTCAGTCGTCCATTCTTATAGTCGACACATCTACGAAGATTAGATGAACTTCCATCAAGAAATCGTAATCCTTCCACCCATTTTAACAGTACTTTAACTTGGTTGTTATCTAATTCATAACATGCTTTGGGTTTTTTAGTGTCATTTGGCTTCATATGAAGCTCAGGATGATTACATATTTCTTCTATATCACGTCTTGATTTCAGATCGTCCTTAGTCTTTCCCTTAACATTCAAAAGTGTATTAAACACATTATCGAATACGTTTTTCTCGTTATGCATCACGTCAATGTTATGACGGATTAAGAGATTTTTCCAATAAGGCAACTCCCAGAATATACTCTGTTTGCACCAATTATGAAACGTCGATTTACCTTAGATTTCAGTTTGCTGCCCGGTTTCATGTATCTTTGGATAATCTTTTACAAGTTCATATATATCTTCACTTGACCAAATCGTTGGTGGTTGTAAAGTCTCATGTCTATTAGCTATGAAGTTTTTTTTGTCTCTTCTAAAAGTATGATTAATATGGAGAAAACGTCGATGACAATCAAACCATGAAATTTTCTTCCCATGCCGTAAAGAAAATGCTCGTGTTTCTTCCATACAGTAAGGATAAGCAAAACGACCGGCCGTACTCCAACCCGAAAGCATTGCATATGCAGGAAAATCGCTAATAGTCCATAACAGAGAAGCGAACATCCGAAAATTTTTCTTTTTTGATATGTCGTATGTTTCAACTCCTTCATACCACAATGTTTTCAACTCTTCGATTAACAGTTGTAAGTAAACATCGATACCCTGTGTCGGATCATCAGGGCCAGGGACGACAATTGTGAGAAACATATATGGAGTTTTCATACACATCCACGGGGGTAGATTGTAAGGTGTGATTATTATAGGCCAAGATGAATATTTAGAACCAAACTGAGAAAACGGTGAAAATCCATCAGTACACAAACCTAGTCTAACGTTACGGCTCTCCGCTGCGAAATTGGGATATTTCTTATCAAAATACTTCCATGCTTCTCCATCAGATGGGTGTGTTAACGTACCTTCTTCAGGTTTTCTCACACTGTGCCATCTCATATGATGCGCTGTTACAGATGATGCATATAACCTTTGAAATCTAGGAGTGATAGGTAAATAATGCATACGCTTGTATGGAACTTCTTTTCCCTTTATTTTCCTTGGCTTGTATCTTTCTTGATTACATATTTTACAATTCCGAAGACTGACATCATCTTTCCAAAACAACATGCAACCATTTAGACATGTATCAATTTTTTGATACGGCAAACCGAAAGATGACATTAGTTTTTTCACTTCATAATAATTTTCGCACATTAAATTATCTGATGGCATATGGCGTTTAGCAGCTTGTACAACAGCTGTAAATCCGGCTTTTGTGAAGTTGTACTTTGATTTCATCGCAATGTACTCTGCAGTTGCCGATAATTGAGTGCCGCTAGTACATCCATTCCAAAGAGGTTTCTTAGCAGCATCCAATAAATCATATATTTTTTTCGCTCCAACATTTGGTTCCTCTTCGACGTTAACATCTTCGTTATTAAATTCAACAGTAGGGAACATTGATCGTGCTGCATCTTCAACCATATGTTCTATGAGATTCGTCGTACTAACTTCATCACTAATGACCTCTATTGACTGTTCTTTGTTATGTGTTATAATTTCTCCATGACGATCCCACACCAAATAATTGGTTACGAAACCATATTGGCGCAAATGAATCCTAACCATATTCGGTACTAAATGCTTCAACAATTTGCACCTACTACATGGACAACGAATTTCTACGTCGTTTCCAATATTACTTAAAGCAAATTCGACAAACACATTTACCCCGTTAAGAAAATGTGTACTTATTGAGCCTCCCATTTCTCTTCTTTGATACATCCAGCTCCGATCAATAAAATAATTGACCATTTTTCCTACTGTAAAACCTATGATCAATAGTAAAAAAACTATTAATCAAATTCGATAAACACATTTTAGATTTTACTGTTTTTTATAATCCATTTTCGTTTATATACAAAGTTATATTTCTTGCTATTTTGTTTACATTTTTGTACCTTTTGTGATGGTCGGTTATCCTACTTCCCATTACAAACACAATAGTAATTACATTTCTTAAATCATATCATTATAAACGATTTCCCAAAATTTCGGCAGCACTTCCCCCGTGTTCCTTGTATCGTACACAATGCATGTACACAAGGAACAAAAAGGAAATGCCGTTGAAATTTTGTGACCTGTTTATAACGATATGATTTACGAAACGTAATTACTTTATAGTGTTTGTAACTTGTCCAATACAGGGAGAAATCCAACAAATATTGTATCAGATGAATATGAATATCCATTTTGCAATAAAAATGAATATTCATACAACGATCATATACAACACTTGTCAGACGGGGCCAAAAATTCACTAAGGGATTTTAATCATGTTTGCCTAATATTCACTAAGTAAAATATTTGACTAATTCATGTTTGCCTAATATCTTACAAAACATACAAAAAATAATTTAAATCAATTCTAACTAATCTAATGCTAACTCAAATGCGCATTTACACTAAATTATCATCATATGTATATATGTGCATAATATATATACACAAACAATTTGGACATTTGGATGGTAATAATTGTAATTAGCACTTAGTTTGGTATAATAAACAATTAATAGGCTATTAGATACAACTATAACAACAAATTAACACAAAATTTAAAAAACTTAAAATTTTAGGGTTTTAGGCAAACCTAATTTTGGAGATGTATGTGGATGGAGAGAGGCTGCAGGCGGTGATTGATGGCGTCGGAGTGGCTGCCGATTGCGTGGGGTGGCTGCTGGGAGCAAGAGAAGAGGAGGAGTGGATGAGGGTTTTGGTGTTTTTGGGGAGGAAGAGAATAATGATTCAGCTCTCGGCCGTGTTGCAGGTTTACACGAATATTTCCAACGGCCGCAAACGGCTCTTTTTCCAACGGTTACCAATGACTACCAACGGCAAATTAAAAATTAACGAGCCGTTGGTAACCGTTGAAAATTCCCGTTGGCGGCCGTTGGAACCCTGTCGTGGCTATATACTGTATTTCTAAGTAGTGAATCCACACAAAATTTGAAATTCAAGTAAGTTATAAATTTAAATATGGCAATGCATATAATTTGTTATGCAATGGCTCTACATTAATTTAACATGTAGTTACTATAAAAGGCTAGCGCATGACTAATTTTGAATTGTTAAATCAAATTGGTTGCAAAATTTATCATAAATAACATGAAAAATGAAAAACAAAAATATGAAAGATAAGATGAATGTAACATAGAAACTAATTTAATAAATCTCAAGGAAAATGAAGTTCATACCATTCAAATGCATAAGAATGGATTGAATAAAATTAATATTCTTGCAGTGGTAGCATTAGAAAAAATTATACTTATTAATAACTAAAAATGATTGCAAAAACCAAATATCAAAACAAAAATTTATAATCTTAGACTATTGAAGTAAGGAATACATTTTTTTCATACAAATATATTACTGAAACTCTTAAATCTTATTTAAAAGAATCCCAAATAATGAATAAATGACATGCTACATCACCATGCATTGACCACGTGTAGAACGAAATTTACAGCTTGCGAAAGAAAGAAATTTTCCTTTTCTAGCTAATTTGTACTGCAACCTAAACAATGTGAAACAAAGTTTAATTGGGAAAAAATAGAATAAAAAACTTTAAAACTATGCAAAAATACATGGATAAATAAGGTAAAAAAATGAATGAATTGAAACAGGGTGTGGTGTAGAAGGGAGGTGAAAAATACCATAATGAGTTCACCTAGACAGTGTATTTTCTTTTTTCAACAGAGAAATATGGGTTAAAAGTTATAATGTTAACCTAAATAAATCTGATCATTGTATTTCATTAAAAAAGTATTTGATCATAGAATTCGGTAAATTTTAGGACGATAGTGACTGGGTACGTACATAGTAGCCAAAATTAAGCAAGATGAATTGGTGCATATATTGCATGTTATTACGACTACACCCAAGACCACTCGAATACAATCGCAACGCGGAAAAGCCAAATCGTGATAGATAGTGCAAAAAAACCAAACACTAACCAATGACAAATAGCCCAACACAAGATCACAACACCAATACGAGCAATATATGAATGCAATAACAATAAGTAAATCACACACGATTTTATAGTGGTTCCACTAACGTTGAGTTAATGTACATCCACTTGAGAGAGCTTTTATTATATCACCAATAGAAGAGTACAAGAGATTGTTAACAATGATCACAATATTCTAGCAAGAATATAATTTTGTGGAGATTAGAATTGAAGAAATAGGATTTGCCTAAACCCTAGATTTGGAGGATAAAACCCTTGATTAGATGAATGATCAGCCTCTTGCCTTCTAAACCTAAACAAGAGAATATATACTATGGAGAAAACAAAGGCAAAAGACCACTTTGCCCCTCAAACAAATCACTAAGTTCGTATGCAGAAAAACTGAAGGAAGTCGTTCCAGACGTCTGGCCCAAAAATCAGACGTCTGGATTAAGTTACTGGAGTGACCACACTTCAAACCAGACGTCTGGTCTAAGGGTCAGACGTCTGACATAAGTCACTGGAGTGACTGGCTCCAGATCAGACGTCTAACCCACTTGGTCAGACGTCTGAAAAGGTTCTCTGGAACCACTCCAGAAAATTTCAGACGTCTAGAGCTAATTTCAGATGTCTGAAATTAGCTGATGTCTCCAAACAGCCCTCTCCGCCTTTTCTCTTATAACTTCCACCTCCGGACTCCGATTTGCGAACCGTCTTCTCCGACACGAAGCTACATTCCTCCTCTTCAATTCTCCTATATATTGTGTCGCCTAATTTCAACAGTCCACCTCGACACTATATCCATCTCCAACACCAATGGTACCATACCATCAACAACCGATAGCTCCAACTACCAACATTTCTACCTTCAACCAAACATGAATGTTTCCCCAACGGGTTCTGGCAAAGCCGCCCCCCATTGCACTCCATCAACGAGTTCAGGCACAAAGCCCCCACCCGCCAATGAAATGTTGAAAACATCCAACACCGTCTCACCAAAGACAAGAGCACTAGGAGTGTACACTAGCACTACACCAAAAAAGATAGAACGACAATCTCATACCAATACTCTTCCTCATCTACACAAGTATCTCTCTCAACCGTGCCACCCCATGGCACCTAGCACTTCTCCAAGCGAATCAAGTTCGAGCAATGCTCGAACTTCCCAAACGGCAATGTCTTTGTGAACATATCCGCCGCATTATCCTTTGTGTGCACTTTCCGAAGACATACTTGCTTATCCTCATCCATGGCTACCAAGAATGACTCCCTCACTTCAATGTGCTTAGTCCGTGAGCTAAATGCCAAATTCTCCGCCAAGTGAATAGCACTTTGGCTATCACATTGAACATCGATGCTATCGTGTCCAATCCCCAAGTCACACAACAAACGCTTCAAATAGAGTGCCTCCTTAGCCGCCTCCACCGCGGCTATCAACTCCGCTTCCGTAGTGGATAAAGCTACTACGGTTTGCAATCTCGATCTCCAACTTATGGCCGTACCACCTAGTGTGAAGACATATCCGGAAGTTGATTTTCTCCTATCTCTATCACCGGCGTAGTCCGAATCACAATAACCAACTAAGTTGCAACTCCTTTTCCCACTACCACCAAAAACAAGACCATGAGATGACGTACCCCTAAGGTATCTCAATATAAGCTTCACGGCTTCCCAATGCGATTTTCCCGGGTTAGACATAAAACGACTAACCATCCCGACGGCATTTGTTATATCGGGCCTTGTACACACCATAGCATACACCAAACTACCAACCGCACTTGCATATGGCACCTTTGCCATATAAGCCTTGTCTTTCTCCAAGATAGGTGAATCCTTACTCGAAAGCTTCACGTGCAAAGGTAATGGTGTATTTGACACCTTTGCATTCTCCATGCTAAACCGGCAAAGCACCTTCTTTATGTACTCCTTTTGAGTCAATTTCAACTCAAAACGCTTTCGGTCCCTTTCAATCTCCATGCCCAATATCCTCTTTGCTTCTCCAAGGTCTTTCATTTCGAATTCCGACTTTAATTTCAATTTCAACTTGTTGATTTCATTCTTGTCCTTCGAAGCAATGAGCATGTCATCCACATACAAGAGCAAGTACACCCAACAATCATTTCCCAACTTCTTGAAATAAACACAAGCATCTTTGATGCTCCTATCAAAGCCACTTTCAAGCATAAAATGATCAAATCTCTTGTACCATTGCCTAGGTGACTGCTTCAACCCATATAGCGATTTCTTCAACTTTCACACCATATTTGACTTACCATTTACAACAAACCCTTGCGGTTGCTCCATGTAAATCTCTTCATCCAAGTCACCATGCAAGAAGGCGGTCTTCACATCAAGTTGCTCCAACTCCAAGTTGTGAATAGCAACTATGGCAAGTAATATCCGGATAGAAGTATGGCGCACAACCGGTGCGAATATCTCATCATACTCCTTTCCTTTCCTTTGTGCAAACCCCTTAGCCACTAACCTAGCTTTGTATCTTCCATCGTCCTTCACCTTGTAAATCCATTTGCACCCAATAGCACGGTTTCCTTTAGGAAGTGGAACCAAACTCCAAGTTTGATTCTTCATCAATGATTGCATCTCTTCCTCCATGGCACAAATCCACTTCGAGCTATCACTCGAATTCATGACGTCATCAAGGTCCATTGGCTCATCTTGGACTACATGAAGAGCATAGTCCAAATTATCACAAAAGCTCAGATAGTTCCAATCACCATATCTTTCGGGTGGCCTTATAGCACGACGACCAACCCGAGTAGCAATATCATCACCCAAACTCCTTTCGGCTCCACCTTGAACCGATACTTCTCTAGGCTCGTGTACATCACCAACACTACTAGAGGCACCTTATGGACTATGTGATGTATCATCAACCGATTTCTCCTCACAAGCATCTTCAACTAATCTACTCTCTCTACTACTTGGACAAAATGTGGTAATAACTTCCTTCCCCTTAGATTCATCACGAACCAAGACCGGAATATCCGATGAGCTTTCATTCTCCTTGAACATAGCCGACTCATCAAAAGTAACATGACGAGAATTCACTACTTTCTTCGTTTCCGGATTCCAAATCCGATAGCCTTTTACTCCATCCGTATAGCCAAGCAAAACCCCTTTGAAAGCTCTAGGTTCAAGCTTATCATTACCCGGATCATGCACATAAACCGGACTTCCAAAGACACGAAGATAACTCAAGTCAATACTCTTGCCCTTCCACACTTCCTCCGGAATTTTGTTATAAATAGCCGAGCACGGAATTCGATTAATGATATGCACCGCGGTTGACAAAGCTTCGGCCCAAAATCCCTTAGACAAACCCGATGTCAATCTCAAGCATCGAGCTTTCTCTAGTAGAGTACGATTCATCCTCTCCACAACTCCATTTGATTGCGGATCTCCCGGTGTAGTAAAATGTCTCTAAATCCCATGATGCTTGCAAAACTCTAAGAATTCTCCGGAAACATATTCTCCGCCATTGTCGGACCTAAGAACCTTCAAAGACTTACCACTCTCATTCTCAACAAGAGCCTTCCATACTTTGAACTTAGCAAATGCCTCCGACTTAGCCTTCATTACATACACCCAAACTTTACGAGAAAAATCATCAATAAAAGAAATATAATACCTTGCTCCACCTAAAGAAGCAACCGGTGCCGGTCCCCAAACATCCGTATGCACATACTCAAGACGCTTCTTGAATCATGTTTTCCTTCACCGAATGAAACCTTTGTTTGCTTCCCCATGACACACTCTTCGCAAAACTCTAGCTTGTTGAAACTCTCACCACCAATCATCTCCCTTTTACGAAGAATATCCAAACTCCTCTCCGAGACATGTCCTAACCTCAAATGCCACAATCTAGTTGCATCTAAGTCGCGAGAACTATCAACTCCAATGCTAGCTTCACCTTCTATGGTCACACCTTGAAGCAAATATATACCATGAGCCCTAGCACATTTCATAACCACAAGCGCCCCCTTCGAAACCCTCAAGCCATCTCTTTCAATAGTGATCTTGCATCCCAAAGAATCTAATTGCCCCAAAGAGATAAGGGACTTCCTAAGTCCCGGAACATAGCGCACATTAGTGAGAGTACGAACTACTCCGTCAAACATTCTAATTTGCACGGAACCAATGCCCTTCGACTTACAAATAGCACCATTTCCCATAACAATCGAATTTCCCTCTCTAGCTTCGAAAGAAGAAAAACAATTCCTATTCGGCGTCATATGATAAGACGCCCCCGAATCGAGAACCCATTCGCTACCCGAAACATTTGATGCTACCGCCGTCAATACATCCATATCTCCCTTACCAACACCTCTCTCCACCGCGACCGATGAAGATGCTACTTCCTTCTTGGCCTTCTCCTTGTCCGGACACTCATTCTTCCAATGACCGGGCTTCTTACAAATATAGCACTTGCCTTTCTTTTCCATCGACTTTCCTCTCCAACCGGGATTCCTAGATTTGGAACGCCCCCGATTCTCCTTCTTCGCATATCTCTCCTTCTCCACAAACAAAACTTGACCATTTCCGGCACTACTACCACCAACACTCAACTCCTTCATTTGATCTCTCAATTCCTCACTAAGAAGACCCGTCTTGACATTATCTAACGTCAATGTATCCCGGCTATAGATCAAACTATTTGAGAAACCCGTATAACGGTCCGGCAACGAACATAACAATATCATCGCCTTTTGCTCTTCCTCAATCTTCAAATCTACCGCCTTCATCTTCATTAGCAAATCATCAAACACATTCAAGTGTGCCTTAAGCGAACTCCCCTCTTTCATCTTATACGTGAAAAACGTTCGCAACAAGATCAAACGATTAGTTAGAGACTTCTTCATATACAATTCTTCCAACTTGTCCCAAATTCCCTTAGCGGTGGTCTCACCACTAATTTCGGAGATCACATTCTCTCCCATAGCAAGTTGAAGTGTAGTAAATGCCCACTCTTCCATTTCCTCTCTCTCGACATCCGAGATGTCCGCCGGCAACAAATGTGTATTAAACACCACTCGATGTACCCGATTCCTCCTTAGAACCGCTTTCATCTTCCATTGCCATTTTTCAAAATCATTATCGCCATTCCACTTGTCGATAACCAATTGCGATCCCGACGCCACACACGACCCACGTACATACGGCACTATACTACTTGGACCAACCATTGAATTTTCAGAGGTTTCCGTTTCCGGCATTTCAACAACCACCTACCAACTCCAAAGCTCTGATACCAAATGTGATTACGACTACACCCAAGACCACTCGAATACAATCGCAAAGCGCAACGCGGAAAAGCCAAATCGTGATAGATAGTGCAAAACAACCAAACACTAACCAATGACAAATAGCCCAACACAAGATCACAACACCAATACGAGCAATATATGAATGCAATAACAATAAGTAAATCACACACGATTTTATAGTGGTTCCACTAACGTTGTGTTAGTGTACATCCACTTGAGAGAGCTTTTATTATATCACCAATAGAAGAGTACAAGAGATTGTTAACAATGATCACAATATTCTAGCAAGAATATAATTTTGTGGAGATTAGAATTGAAGAAATAGGATTTGCCTAAACCCTAGATTTGGAGGATAAAACCCTTGATTAGATGAATGATCAGCCTCTTGCCTTCCAAAACTTAACAAGAGAATATATACTATGGAGAAAACAAAGGCAAAAGACCACTTTGCCCCTCAAACAAATCACTAAGTTCGTATGCAGAAAAACTGAAGGAAGTCGTTCCAGACGTCTGGCCCAAAAATCAGACGTTTGGATTAAGTTACTGGAGTGACCACGCTTCAAACCAGACGTCTGGTCTAAGGGTCAGACGTCTGACATAAGTCACTGGAGTGACTGGCTCCAGATCAGACGTCTGACCCACTTGGTCAGACGTCTGAAAAGGTTCTCTGGAACCACTCCAGAAAATTTCAGACGTCTGGAGCTAATTTCAGACGTCTGAAATTAGCTGCTGTCTCCAAACAGCCCTCTCCGCCTTTTCTCTTATAACTTCCACCTCCAGACTGCGATTTGCGAACCGTCTTCTCCGACACGAAGCTACATTCCTCCTCTTCAATTCTCCTATATATTGTGTCGCCTAATTTCAACATTGCACCCATTGTCAGAGGTTATGTCTAAATTATAGCATAGTAAATAATTGGAATAGCAATCTATACATTTAGATTGAGAGTGATGTTTTAGCTCTGCAACTACTTGTCAGTCTTTATCGTTGCTTGGGAATAGCCAGGTATATAGCGGAACCTGCGTATAGAACAGAGTATATGAAAATCCAAGCAATATTTGTTGATGTGTGGAGTTGAAAAGAGTACTATTTGGATTAAAAGCTAAATCGTGAAGCACTGTTGTATGTTAGCAAAGAGTTAAAAACATTGCTGGTGAGCATGAAATGCAGTTTTCACCTAACCTTGAGAAATATTGTAGCTTGAGCAAAGAGTTCGTTAGCTGTTATACAACGGCTGGGTAGCAAAGGTTTTAGTTGGATCTTCGGTAAACAAACTAATATGGCAACCTGCTAATGCAAAAAAGGACGCAGTCCTGAAAAAGTGGATGAATGTCAGATTAACAGGTCGCAGTCACATGGCACCCAAGTCAGAGCAAGAGTAAATTTTGCTTGTATTAAGCTTACAATAAGAAGTGATGACTCAAGCACTACATCACCCTTAATAAGAACAACAATGTATATGTTATGGAAGGTGAAGCATTGCAGTCAGAGCCGGCCTGGGGGGAAGCCCACCAAGCCCATGGGCTAGGGCAACCCCCCATGTCTAGGGCAAAAAAAATTATCGTATTAACTCAGCGATCCTCTCAAACTCCTTACCGTGACAAATTTAAGGCTTTGTCGCTTCGACGATTCATCTTTCAAGGCTTCCGCTCAAACTCCTGCTACTCTATTCTAATCTTCGATTCTTTATTTACGGTTGCAGTTTGTTGCTTGCTTGCTCGAATGCTCCCTTCAACTTCCTGGAAATAAGGTAATTTTTTTATTTTTAGTTGTTTTTAAATTAATGAATGAATTTTATTAGGTTTATTTAGTTGTTTTTAGTTTGGGTAAATTTATAATCATGGAATGTATAGATAGGGCTATTAATAGTTTGAATTGGGTGATTTAATCCAAGCGAAGTAAGGTAAAAGAGCTGCAAGGAAAATGAGGCAGTTTGAGAAATCATTGCAATTAAGTCATGTAGCATGTTGTCTGTTGCCTGGATACAATGTTTGATACAAATTGTATCACATGTTCCAGGCACACAATTGTATTACAATGTTTAATACAATGTTTGATACAAATTGTATTGCTTGGATACAATGTTTGATACAAACTGTATTACAATGTCTGTTGCCTGGATACAATGTTTGATACAAATGGTACAATTAAGTCATGACACTCGAACACTCATAATACATGTTCCATGCACACAAACACTTTGAAGTGTGCTAGATTAAATTCCTAGCACACAAACACTCATAATACATGTTTGACACAATGACATTCTCACAGCAAAAAAGTGTTTGTGTGCCTTACTTCATTAGCAAAAGAATAGTTCAATTAATTTATATGTTAATTAGTTTTATTGATAATATTGTTGATTGAAGAATTTGCTATAAAAAATGAAAGAATAAGCATTTTTCTTTGAACTACCTGAAGAAAGTTGGCCATTATTTTGTTTGAAAAGATGATGTTTGGTCTATATTTTTTGAATTGAATATTGTAGCCTACTTCATCATGTAGTGTCTTTTGTATGCAAAGTGGCCGTTTTGTATGTTATGGTCTTTGAGCAATGGACATGTATGAATTATTATTGCATTTTGTTTGATGTGTTTATTTAATGCATGTTTGTTGTTTGATTTATTCAATTATATGTATCGTTTATATGTATGAATATGTATGGATATGTATAGTCTTTCTGAATCTCAAGTATAATTATATGTATCGTTTAGGCATGCTCTTCTTTTTTGAATACCTTATGGATTGTGCAAATTAAACTATTATTTGCTATTTGTTTCTAATAACATATCAAACTATTGAATTTGTATGTGGTTTTTTTTATTTAATTCAATTTGCATAGTGAATCATTCCTTGCTATAATTTAATATTAAATTATCACTGCTAGTGTTGATTATGGGTGGATCATGCCATTTAGGAGTTACAATGCAACATGTATTAATATCTGTAGTTATAAAAATGTACCTTTCAAAACCACATGGAGTCATAAAAATATAAATGTTTTAGATTATACTTTACTGACAGCAGCCAACAGGTACTTTGTGGTGGGATGTAACGGGTGTTCTTTGTGGTAGCTCCAAGGCAGCAGCCAACAGGTACTGATTCAAATACTGATTCTTGAATAATTGGTAAAAAAACAAAGAAAAAAAACCAAAATTTTATATAGGAATGGGCAACAAAATTCAAGGGTGGCTTGGGCAACGGATTCTTTGGGCCGGCCCTAATTGCAGTTGTTGTTGAGTTCGGCACAAAATGTGGTAAAATTTAGAAATAGAAGGAAAGATATGTGCCTTAGAGATAAGTGAGGAAGGGATCAATGAAATAATTTTTGTTGTGCAAAGTGTGGAAACATGAATTTAGGTAAAACAAAAAAGACAGAATTGTGTCATATTGTGCATATATAAACTTTTATGGAGCGAGAGCATGTAGGAACATGCATGAAATGTTTACTAAATTCACAGTGGGAAAAGGTACAACAGATTAAAAACTATTTTTCCAATCTATTTATATATGCAACTGATAAACCATTGAATGTAAAGTAACAAATATATGTGGACGTACCTATGCTAGTAACTTAGTGGTTGTAGACTTGGGTCACCAAAGAACATGTAACACCCTTAATTTTAAATAACATTATTCAGGAGATTTAATTAGATAAACCAAATAGAATAATGTAAATATTGGAGTGATAAGGGGATTGATATTTGAAAATTAAATAGAGGTCGTGCTTAATTAAAATATAAAAGAATGAGTTTATGGAAATGGTTTTATAAGTTAACTAATAAGAGAATAAGGCAAGGGCATTATGGGAAATAGTCGTCCACCATAACCCTTAACCCTTAAACCCTTATTCCCATTTTCATTTCACAAGTTCATAATTCTAAAACATAAACCAAAGAGCTCAAGCCGACCATAACCTAGGGAAAAAGAGGAGAAAAATCAATTAAAAGCTAAGGAATCATGCAAGGAGAATTAAGCAAGATCAAATCTCAAGTTCCTTATCTAAAGAAAGGTGAATAATAATCAAAACCATCTCACTTTTGTTTTAAAAGAGCATTTGATTTCGGGTTTAAGTTTAAAACTTTTATGATGATTTTAATGATGATATGCTTGGATTACATTATATGATTGATTGAAACAAGTATGTTTGATAAATGTTTTATTCGATTTTAAGGTTAAAATCATATATATTAGATTTCGAATGCCATAAGGATTTAAAATGTTATATAAAACATTATTTTGGAGATGGATTTAAATTTTCGTAATTATCCAAGCTATGGATAATTTATTAAGAATTTTTGCAGGGAGAAATAAATAATTGGGTTTAAAATTTATTTCAGCTGTTATATAAAGAATTTTGAATCCAAAATTTATATATGTTAGATAACATAGTAAAAGTGAATTATGATGATTTTTGGGGATTTTTTCTAAGTAATTTACTATGTAAAGTAGACCATTTAAGTTGGAGGACTTAAATGTCTTAATTGTTTTGTTTAAGGGAATGGCTACTTTGTAAATATTTTTAATTAATTCTGGATGAATTCCACGGTCCTTTAGAAAAGATTTTGGTAAAGATTATGACAACCAATTATATTTTTACAAATAGGAAAGTTAGTTGAAAAAAATTTACTTCAAAAGGCAACAAAACCGTTTTGTACAGATTTATTGTTTCACCACTTTCAGTAGCACCCTTTTGACCCCATACTTCCGCCCCTAGCCAAGTCGAAACCAATACAAATGGTATCAATGCTTTGGTACGTAGTGGATTGGAGAAAGGCGGAAGATATAGAGTCAAAACTATACTTTCGAAGGGGTCGAGGCCATTTTAAATAGCTTTCGAATGTCTTTGTTTTGCTTTCAAAAGAGATGTTGCTTGCCTTGCTTTTAATGGATGTTTTCGAAAGGGTTGAATTACTTTTATATAGCTTTGAAAGGGGTTTCTGTCTCTTTGTTTAAAGGGTAGCTTTCGAATGAGTTGTCGTATATTATGTTTTAAAGAGAAGCTTTCGAAAGGGTAGTTTTGAACTAAGTCGAAACCTTGCTGTTGTCTTGTTACCTTTCGAATAAGTTGAAGTTTTCAATGAGTTCGAAAGGTAAGCCTTCGTTTTTATAAATATAAAGCCGCTTCCCAATGCTTTCGAAAGGGCTCCAGTAGCCATTTAAACTAAAGGTTTCGAAGGTAATGGCTTCGAAAGTTGTTTCGAAGCTATCCTTCCAATTGTTTTACTTATAAGATTAAAGCTTTCGAAAGAATGGTTCCGAAGCCATCTGTTTTCCCCCAACTCTTTAACTTGAAGGTTAGTGGTCTCGAAAGGGGTACTTTCGCTTATGTTCACTTTAACCCAAAAGTTATATTCAAGATTAAACCCAATGGTTTCGAAAGAGGTACTTTCAAATGGTTTCGAAGCTATGCTTCTATAAGTTGGAAAGATGTGCTTTAATACTTTCGAAAGGAAAGTTTTGATGCTTTCGAAAAAGATATCTTAAAGTGTTTCGAAAGGCATATGTTTAAGTGTTTTGAAAAGAAGATTTGAATGCTTTTGAAAGATATATTTTAATGGGTTCGAAAGTAAAGGTCTAAGGTTTCGAAAGCCTTAGTTTTCAAAACAAAGAACCTAATCTCTTTTTTAAAGAAAAACCCATGACAATATAAAAGAGCTTTGAAATGGTTTTTAATTTTGGAGTTTTTGAAGAAGCTTTCCTTGATACAAATAATGGGCTATAGGTGTTAACCATGTTTCATGTGGAAATGATTTCAAGGACATTAAACCATAAATGTTGGCATTGTTATGTTATTTTATATGCTTCTTCCATAAATATATTCAATATATAATGGACCCATTACTGTATTTTGGGAAGAAAGGGCAGAATAACCAACTAGGTTGACCCAGTAGTGAATATAAATTGAGTTAACTTCTGAATGAGTAGAGTTACATCTAGGTGGTCAGATAGACCAGAACATAGGATTCCCAAAGACTGATCATGAAGTTGTTAGTTTAGACAGTTTCATAGTAAACCCATGAAAACTATGATTGGAGAGAGTTATTGGCAGTGGCCAATAGGTGTAGTGATCCAATGAAAACTATATCCGGACAAAGTTATTGACAGAGAGCAATAGGTTCATAGTCAACTCATGAAAACCATGATGTACGAGAAGTTATTGGAGATACCAATAGGTTCAGGGAGAACCCATGAAATAATTGGATGAAGTTATTAGCAGGGCCAATAGGTTCTTACTGATCTAATGAAAACTATGAAACCGGACAAATAGTGCATAAGCTTTAAACAGGTCATTAGTCAGCCCATGAAAACTAATAGGTTAATAGTGACCCTAGAAACTATAACTGAGATAGATAGTCAAATGAATGAGGATGGGAAACCCAAGATATTTTGCTTGTTTGCATATCATCGTGATATTTTAGATTGCTATGTTTTTAACCATTATGGATGCAGAAGCACAGTATATGCATGTTATAAATTTTTGGGCAAGATACCAGTGAGAGGAAAACCCGTTTTGCTAAGCGGTGTGCTCTCACTGGATATCTAAATGGTTCGAGATGGTAGGTTATTATTCATACTAGGCTTTTTGTCTGACTCGAAGTTTATGTTTCCCCTTAAACTCTCGGGTGCTCAATTGATTTTTGGTAGTTTGAGAGTTGAGGTTTTCAGGTTCTCCTTTAGACGAATAAGCTTCCGGAGACGTGTATGGGGTAAGCTAGCTATTAGGAGTTCTTTTCTTTTTGATCCGTTGTGTTTTGATGTTAATGCAAATTTGTTTAATTGCCTATGTTTAGACTCTGATCATCCAAGATGGCATCTTCATATGTCGCTTTTGCCGTAGTTTGTAATAATTATATTTTCTCTGAACGTGGTTCCGAATTTGGGATTATGTAATGAATTTGAAATATGAATGAAATGGAATGAGAAATTTTTTAATGGTTTTAAATTTTTTCATATCCATGTGTTTCTGTTAAATCAATGTATCTAACATTATCGCATTTGGTCACCGAGAATTAATAACTATGGATGACTGTAGCATCTGTAGCCGTTAGTTTTGGGCCTCTAAGTGGGAGGATGTTACAGTCCGTTATTGAACTTGTATGAGCTAAGCACGATGAGTAAACTTTCGCTGTCAATGCATACACCACCAATTGAATTGTCTGCTCGTACGGTAACATGTCGAGAAGTAAGAATTTGTTTCAGTATATGCATTATGCAGTATTTTATTCGGTGAAGTTGATTACATTTTTAACGTTGTTCCACAGCTGCTCATCATGCTGTGGTGAGGTTGAAGTGGTGATGTCCTAATAATGTCCATAATTTAAAACATCTAATACCAAGGCATTTTATTTACTAAAATTGAAAGTAAATTCAAAATAATACTTGTTAAAGGGAGTAGATGTATCACACTCATTTTCTTCTATAACATTGTCCCTTTGGTGGATAAATACGTCGTTGTGTTCTCTGGGTCATTCTCCCCTTTCCAAGATTGGTAAACATCATCATGTTGTCCTCTTTTGTACATACATGTGTTAAATATTAAGAAAGAAATTAATTCAAAAAGGAAAAGATAATTGAGAAGAATGTGATGATTTAACACACATGTGGAAAATATTGATTTAAGATGAAGATCAAACCAACTAACTTAAAACTAAGAATATATAACTTAACTTAGAACCATGCTAAAAAAAACTTAGCAGTGAAAATGAATTTTGGAAACCCCAAATGTCTTTCCTTTAATTAGGGGAATGGTCGAAAAGCCCTTGCGAGTAAGTATTACAACTTTCCTTGACATATTTGTCAATGAGGTTGAACAATGATTATAATATTACTCTTTATAAACTTGAATTTAAGAAATAAACTATTGATCATATTTTAATAGTTAGTTGATAAGGATTAATCAAAGTAGGCCGCTCCTTATATCGTCAAAAACTATGGTAAGTAAGCATATGAAAATCATTTATATCATTTAAAAGAATATATTATTTCATGATAAGAATATGATACAATCAAACCTGAGATCCTCCCCGACTACTTTAGCATCCAGAACTATGAACACTATTTATATATTTGTAGTAGAAACAAAGATATTTTCTTGCGTGGCTACGTAGTTGACTCTATCTATTGATATCCCTCAGTTACATAGGTTATAAAATTCGTACATTACGGTTGAATGCATAAGGAACGGGTGCACCAAAACATTCCTAACAGTATTATCACCATTGATCTTAGAATAGAAGTGGCCTCTCTTTGATAGTGAAGTATGGGTTCAATTAGTTATGTTTTCCCTCAAAACATGACACAATTTATTGGCCTGAATTATTTTCCATTTATCTTCACTTACTTGAAATAATAAATTCGTAGAGCTGGTACTGTGATGATTACAAATCTTAATGTTATGTGGTTATATTTTTTCTATCATAAGAATTACATTTTTCATGTATGCTTGTTAGCATAAACTTATTCATTTTTATGAATACTTCTAAAACTTTGTTATGTCAGTTAATCTAGAAGTCAAACTGCATATGACTTCACTGAACAAACTCATCAATAGAGTTTAAATCTACAAAAAGATCATCTTTCATATTTCGAACTAAACTAGGAAGCACCTTGTTACAGTGAGAAACTAATAATATATGAAGGACTATGAAATATTGTCATATATACATAATCCACATATTATAAGATGAAAAATGTAGATTTAGTTTAACCATCGGTTATAGTTAAGAATGCAAAACTCAAATTGCTCGATTTTTTTGACAAAAGATTGAAGTTTCAAATCAACAAAATATATTTTGATCATGAAGGAAAAAATTCATTAAGGATGATTTTTTTCAAAGGTTGAATGATATTTGCTATAAAAGAAAAAAGAATCATTACCAATAAACTTTCTAGAATGCTTTCGGTACTTACAGGTGCTAACATGTTTATAAATAAGGATACAAAATATAAATTACATATCCATGATTCTTCCAAAACTCAGTTAAAATCAAGTTTTGTATGCTTTTCATTTTAGATTTTCCTATATTTGAATTGTTTTAATGCAATAATAATATATAAAAATACACTTTTCTTATCAGTGCATCCTTTCATTTTTTATGATCTTTTAAGACTTCGTTATCATTTGTTTTCAATAATATACTATTTTTGAAAGCTAACATGATATAGTATTCAGATACTAATATTATGAATACAATATTTTCTTAATTGCACTCAAATAACAAAGAGACCTCTTAACTTCGATATCACATAATACGTAGAGCGCAGAAAGTAGATAACCAATTGGTGAAGAAACTAACTGTAACGACCCGCTATTTTGGACCATTCGCATCCGCACATGTCGGACTTGAATAATTCAAAATACCGAATTGTTAATTTAAATTTAGCAAAACTGAACATATACAGTAAATAAATAATCACATATCACAGATACAGAGTAATAAATGCAGCGGAAGCAAAAGATAGTAGTTCATGAAGCTACTATATACATATCAGAGTTAAATAAGGTACAACAGATGTCTCGAATACATAATCAAATACAATATTAGAATACATCACTAGAATCAACTGGATATCTGAAAGCTGGATAGATAGCTGGATCTCCAAGCGAAGCTCCAACTCCAAAGGTGAGACTCGAATACTGGTACACTCAGTCTGACCCGAGCGTAAAGAAAACACAAAACATTCGAGTCAGGATTAACATTCTTATATTTATAAATCCAACTCAAGTGAAATAGCAACTGAAATACAAGTAACTCAAAGGATGTTTGGAATAACCATCCTTTAAGGATCCGTTAAACTATCTACTATGTAGTAGTGTACGATAAGTAGATAATGCCTATCAGTAATATAAAGTATCAAAATAGTGTTAAGGCGTTACCATTATCCCCCTTAACACATTTTATATAAGCGTTATAGTCTATACAGCACTGTAAACTCCATCGTAAACTAGTGGGATATCAGGGAGTACTCCATAGTTATAACACAAAACAAATCGTAGTGGTCGCGTATATGGGGATACAAGTATAACAAGGCACATGAGGCAATACCCAAGGTAGTGAAACTACCGTTTGCCTGATCCGGACTGGTGAAAACGCATCGCCGCAACGATCGCAACACCACGAAACAACACTTCCAAAATCAAGGGTGCACCAATCGACAACAAGTAATGAGTAGTTTTCGAAGAAGTGTGTTCGCTCGAGGTAGCTAACCCCCATTTGGTCCGGCACGGCTCCTGTTTTAGTCATTTCCAATTTGACACAAGTGTCAAGGCTATCCATTATCGTTCTCTTTCTTCAGTCATCACGTACATTATTCCAACCACTTCATTCTGGATCACACTCCGCGTATAGTTATTAAAGTGGTTTTCGGTTTAGACAGTGAGTATGTCCCTAACCGATTCCGGTCTCTTTAATAACTTTCGTAATTATTACACCGATTGGTCGTTTAATAAATTCCAAAACCAAATCAAATTACAATTTCAATTAGAATTTGTAAATCAACATTTCCCTTGTCTTTCTAAACCAATTTCCAAAATTTACGTTTCAAAATTTCCAAATTACCATTTCACAATCTTATAATACAATTTCAATTTTTATTTAAAACCATTCCAATATTCATTTAAATTCGTATATAAGTTTCATTCCAAAATCATTTAAATAAATTTAATTTAACATTCAAATCAATTTAACTTCATTTATCAATTTTATCCAATATTCGTTAAGTAAATTTTCATTTAAAACAATTTCTATTTAATTTCCAATTCATTAAAATAATTATTTAAGTTCAACGCTATTATATCAAAACTTACAAATTTCATTAAATTAAATTCATCAAATCAAATTCTTTACATTTCAAATCTTACATTAATTTCAATAAAACACATTTTATTTCTTATTAGAGAAATTCAATTTCACTTATTAATTTACTTAGTTACAATTTCACAACTCAATTAATAAAGAAACTTAATTTCACTTATTCAAGAAGTTCAATATCACTTAACAAAGAATTCAATTTTATTTAATTATTAAATAATTCAATCTTATTTAATTATTAAATAATTTCAAAACTTAATTATTAACTAATTTCAAAACTTAATTATTAATAATTCCAAATTTAATTATTTAATAATTAATTTTAAAACAACGTTCATTCATCATCTACTATGTTAATATTTTGATTCAGATTATTAAATATTAACATTTCCTTTCATTAAAATTCAAATTCCAACTTCGTTTCAAAACCATATTATTTATTCAAATAAAATCTTCATTTTATTTTTAAATCAAATTATTGACCAATCGGTTTTATTTAATTCTCTATCCTAAGTCAAAGTTTTTATTTTGGGTATTTATCATTTCAACCCGATTCCAATTCAATTCAAAATCAAAACATAGCAAAGAGAACTTGCAGTGTGATAACTGGGATGGTGTCAAAGTAAATAAACAAGCAATAACAACAATCAATATCAATCCAATAATCAATTCAAATAATCCCGAAATAATCGTATAAATTCGCATTGTTGTTTGTGCAAATTAATATAATCATTTCTAGAATCTACACTATCATTTCATGTAGATTAAATATTATTATACAAATTATTCTATGCAATTCTACACTTGACATCAATTATTCAATTTCATACTTCATCAATTAATACAACATAAATTCAAATGGTTCAAGGGTAATTAACTATTTTTCTACGTGTCAAATAATTAAACATTCTAGGGGTCATATTATACAAATTTAACAAATCAAATTCAACACATATGTCGATTCAAAATTTTAACTGTCCTACGTCAAATTCGATTTCATAATATTTACCACTTTATACATTACAATTTAACATCCAATATAAACAACAAATAGTCAATCAATTATCAACCAAATGGGATTATCATCGTATAATTAACAGATGATGGTGTCAGATGTCATAGGTGAACTGATACAGGTAATAACATATATAACAGTGTAAATAACTAACAGCAGCATATTTCAATTGTCGTTTCAATTGAAATCAAATTTAATAAATAAAAGAACATTAATCGTGAGTGATTGCTCACCTTTCGAGGCTAGAGAAGATAAACAATGAAATTGACCTACGAATACCAAAGCAACGCTAGATGGACACGATTCGATGAAGAAAACAGGCACGACGGACAAAGCTGATAAATGGAAGATCGATGATAACAAATTAGAATCAGTTTAAGATATAAACCAAAAATAGATATATTATTATTGTATTATATATATTTAAATCAATACTAAATTTTAAAATACATATTTAAATAACCAATCTATATAAGTATTTTAATTAAAAATCAAAACATATATTGAAAAAAAATATTTTGCTTTGCAGACTAACATATATACGCAGACCCAATATATAATAACACTAAATGTACTATGCAATGTAATATGTATAGCTACAACTAACCCAGACTATATATGCACAATGTATATGCAACAAGCTACAAAAATCATATTGTATATATTACATTTTTAAAACCAATACAAAATATAGTATAGTATACTTTTATATAAACAATATACTGCATAAGATATACCTGGAAATCTGTGTTACATTTATAAACTGTCAAATATATAATTTATACGGGGTAACAACGTATATATAAAAATCTTATACTGTATAATTTTGTATACTAGTATAGAATATACTCACATACTAAAAGCATAAACATAGTACTTGAACTAAATTAATATGCGGAATACATATGTATGAAATCCAATATATAAATTGTAATATGTTCGGGTAATATATATTGATTAAGACATCACAGACTATACCTATATACAATATATATGAAAAAAAGTAAATTGATAAAGTGGTCCCAGCTTCATAATATAATATATATATATAATACTTTACTGCAAACTTCCAGAATCCTAAAAATTTATGTACAAACTTTATATAAAGTAGAATAAGAGAAGCAACATATAACTATTTTTTTTTTACACAACAGATATACATATCTTATAGTATATATAAGTAATAATATAAACAAAGAAATCACTGCTGCAATGGAAAGATGGGCTTGAAAGTGCTGTATACAGATATATATAGATGAATACATAAACCCACATACACTTACCTATAACCAATAAAACTGATACTTATGAATAATAATAATAATAATAATCAAATAACTCGTGCAAAAAAAAAGTTAACTGCAATGTTCAATAAAACAAATATATATCACAATTTACAATATCATATACATAATACTTTAGGTCTATGTACAAAACGTATATACTATATTTTAACGCAATAACCTCATTATAAACTGCAACATGAAAGTACCTTTAAAGTCATATATCCCTGAAAACATTCATTCCCAAAATATGTATATAAGCTACTATAATATATACACTCATATATACTACCTTATTGTAACATGTAATAATATATCTTTACCTTCGTATATATACACCAAAATGAGAAGAGTTGTTGTAGGCAAGGCTTTGATGTTGGGAAGCATGGACCGCTTCAAGTGGACAGGACGCATGGTCCCAGAAAAATGAATGCAACAATTTTTTTTTTATAATAGACAAATGAGAAGACAGAGGCGGTTGGTGATGTGTTCGACGTTGAAGGGGAGGGCAGGTCGAAGGCGGCGGGCCAGCGGTGAGAGGAAGGCGGGTTCGACGTGGGTTTCAAGTGAGTGGAGGCGGTCCGCCTGGAAGTAGGTGGCTGAGGCACTTGATTGCCGAGGTGGAAGAGAGAGGTCTTGGTGGGCTCGGGCCAAGGTGTAGGGGTGCAGTCAGGTGGAGGAGCACGGCCGAACGTGGAAGTGGTGATTTGATTATGGGTTCATGTGAGGCACTGAGGTGGTGATACTAACATGCGTGAGTTTTACGAGGCTGAAGCAACAATATGGTGAAAGGTGAAAAGCAGTGGAGAGGAGATAGCAGTGAACAGCCCAAAATGCAAACGTACCTCTTGCACAAAAAAATTTATATTTTCAAAACGAACCATAAATACATTGAAAACATCTGGCCATTGGTTTGGCAGATAGTAAATACATCTGGCCATTGGTTTGGCAGATAGTAAATGCTAGTGACCGTTGGGTTTGTACGATGGAAATTGAATGGTTACAAAGAGCTAAAAAGACGGACCGTTACGGTTAACCGTTTCATGGATTCCACTGTGTAGCGGACTTCAAAATATAGAATTGAATATACCGCAGAGATCAGCATGACGAGACGATCAAAACGGTATATAGATATCGGTGGTACGATTGAATTATAAAAATTAGAATTTTCTACCAGCGGAAAATGTAGCAAAAATGCAGAAGAATAAGATCGACGGAGCTAAAGAAGCTCAAATTTGGAAAAACGAAAAATGGCATCTTGCTCAGAAGATGGTTTAGAATTTTTCTATGTAAAAATATTTAGGTTCTGAAAAGATTTTATTTTCATCGCTTTTTAACTGATTAAATTGAAGTAAATTTACGCGCGAAATAAACTTTCATATTTTCGGACGAAAATTTAACAGTTGCTATGTTTAACTAGACGCATTCCAAATATCAAATTTATATTTCAAAATTTTATCGTTTAAAATTTCACAAAATTTCAATTAATAACGTTATTAAAACCAGTTAAATTTACGGGTCGTTAAACTAACCAATTGATAGAGCGATTGATAGAGCGCAGAAAGTAGATAACCAATTGGCGAAGAAACTAACCCAGTGATTTAATGAAACTAAGACACGAAAACAAAGCATCTTTGTTATAAAATTTCACAAATAAAAAACCTATTTCGTTTAAAAAACTTCATTTTTTCCCTACTTAGCCTGGATTTATACAAAGCCTCTCTTTGCTTCATAACACGAAAACATGAGTACTCAAAAATTTTGTACAGTGCAACATAAGATATCCGATTAAAAACAGGAATGATTTACTTTTATTCTTGATTTCAGTAATATTATCAAAAAAGAAAAAAAATCTGAGCAAAACTACGAATATCATCCCCGGAACCGTGTAAGAAAATCATACGATCGAGTGATCATTTCAACAAAGTTATCAAGTGGTTACAATTGATAGAGGATATCACTTTTTCACTTCACTTGGTGCTTAATGTTTAAATGATAAAATACCAAAGTAATCCCACTCGACTTCTCATATAATACTATGTAAGATTAACAACCAAGGAATGTACTATTCTTGAATGAATATGACATATTTTGTATAAGTACTGCCTTGGTAGAAAGATTGAATAGGTAGGAACGAAATGACATCACAGGTTAAATGTAGCAATGAAACACGACTACATACAACCCATAAATTTGTGCATGTTAAATGCAAAAAACACAATAATGAACATTAATATTAGTGTGATACAATTAGAATTTATATTGTAAATATATTCAAATACTGTCAACTGAAGGTTCACATACCAATTAGAAAAATAACATGGTCAAACTATTCAATCAAATTTCTAAACAGATAAACGAAATAATACATAATAAAGCATCATATAGAACGATCAAATATAAAAAAATTAGATTAATTTGGAATGTTGCTTTTGAGTAATATTGAAAAATATTTAGTGTTTCCCTATTAATTCACCTCAAAGTAAATAAACTATTTTGTTACTCATCCAATTTTTATGGTGTAAATCTAATTATATCATAATCAAAATTTAATGAACAATTCAAAGTGCAAAATATTGTACAATATGGTATCATTGGAGAATTTCACAATAACGACGTTGTTATTAAAATCATATAAAGTTTGTGTACATACACTTTATTGCCATCTAATGACCATCAGAGAAATTGTAAGCAATAAGCTTCAACCTACATATATTCTAAAACATTAAATTACCATCAGTTTGTAAAACAAATGTGTTAAAAGTACATCTCGTACTTCGTAGAACTAAGCAAGCAACTCATATTATTTTTAACGTCCAAGCTTAAATCAACAATTATATTGAATCAACAATTATATTGAATAATAACATTCACATTTCTTCCATTTTCCCTTTTCTCTCTCCCCCGTTTTTGTTTTTTCCTCCTCTGTTTCTCGAGTACCAATCCAAACGGATTTTCGGATATTTGGGTATTGATCGACCGCCCAATTATGTCTTTCTGTGACCATAAACAAGCACATCATCAATGTAATGACATTATTTTACAGTTTTTGACAGCTTTTGTATATTAGATAAGCTGATTTTTATTTAAATATATTTTATATTTCACAAATTTGCCTTGCAAATGGTCCAATTATTCTGTCTTTCCTCTTGGTGAAATCTTTTGGCTTTTAAAAATCAAAAATTAAACTTGTCATTTGTCAACACATCATTTACAAGTTGAAAAAATAAAGATGACATCAATCAAATCTCCCTTTCGAAGTCCAAAATGAAACAAAAAACAATTGCTTTCAGATATCATCAATTTTTTACCCACCCAAATTAATTTTTCTGCTTCAAATGGCTAAAAAAGATACTTTTATTAAGCCAAGAACCTTTCAGGTTTGGAATAAGAATTCATGAACAGCTGAGTGCAGACTAATATTTAGATTTCTATTGTTCCGTTCAGATCAATGACTGCTTTGCCATCACTAACCCGTTCGCAATAAATGTATTTGCAACCTTGTGAATCCAAAGTATTCAAAATATGGGTGTAATACCTTGTAACGAAAATGGAAAGCTTGAGTTCTTTTTTCTTTCCATTTCACATTATTTGCTGCAGTATTATAAGAACGATAAAAGCACAGCAATAAAAGGATATCAAAGTAAATAGCAGTGTGATGGATAACAAAAGCATACTATCGAAACCAAATCTTCAGCTAACCTATAAGAGCATCTCTAGCTGGTTGGGAAAACCAAGGTAGGAAGCAATTTAAAAGCATGGATTCCTCCCACTTCTTCACAAAAGAAATGTGAGGAATTAGGCTTTTTTATTTTTTCTGAAAAACTACAAACGACTTTCTAAAACTGGTTATATCATAAACGATCTTTGAAAACCGTTCAGAGTATAGACGGTTTTTAGAAAACGGTCCATACCATAAACGATTCTTTGATTATCCTTCAAGGATCGTCGCTTAAAAAAATGGAGGAAATCTCCGCTTTTCTCATTCTCCATGCTCAAATCGACACTTCTGTAGTGTGGAGAATAAAAAACAAGTATGGATTTGCCTTTTCTTTTTCCTTTTTGATTCTGCCTGAGATGCTCTAAGATAGTTGTTCTAAAACAATAGAAATCAAAAAATTACAATATGAACATATGTTATAAGATTGAGTATTCAGAACGAAGAATCATGAAAGTATAAGGTCGCAATAGAATCCCAATTCTAGAACTTATCAAGTTCACTTAATGATACACCTAGATGTTTCTAGGTGAAACACTTTAAGCATAAAAGTTGAATGTATATCAATCAACAACTTGAATCAACAATGATTTGCATAAGAATGAGATAAATTATTGTCAACACGGTCATGCGAAAGAGCAACAATCTAAAATAAGTCTCCAAGTACCTACAAACTCACATATAATCCCCAACCACCTATAAACACAGTCTACTTATACAAATTCCAAAAAAGCAAAAACTAACCAATAAAGCTCAATTTGAAGATTGTTTCATCTTCTTAGCATCACCGCCGACCCCGTTAACAAACGCACTTACAATCCTCCTCTGTGTATCAAGCACCATTTCCGTCCGTTTCAACTCCATCTCCATCCTCGCCCTCTCTATATCCTTCACCATCTCCATCTTCATCTGCTCCATCCTCAAATACCCTTCTCCCAAACCCCTAATTGCCCTTACCAATTCCTTAATTCCATTATCACTATCATCACATTCATCCTCGCTATCATCATATTGGTTCTCCTCTCTCCTCCTCTTCGCATCCAGTCTCCTTCTCATCTCGTCTAACCCCGCTTTCATGCCAGAAGCAAAATTTTGGGGATTCGAGCCTGGATTCAAATTTGGTATCCCCATAGGAATGTTGTCCTTGCTCTTTCCACCAAAATTTGGAATCTTGAACTTTAAACCACTACTGATGCCGCTGCTCCTACCATTGCTGTTATTAACAGCAACATCGGGTCTTTGGTAGAATCTCCTCTCTGAATCATCTTCATTTGGGGTGTAATCGTAACTGAGCGGGATCGCTGTATAATGAGTAGGAGGAGGAGGAGTGGGAGCAGGAGGAGGAGGAGGGCGGTTAGGATTCTCCATTTGATCCATGATCTTGAAGAAGATCCATGGAGAAGAAGGGAGATGAGCGTTTGGGTTGTGATTCAAAGACTTTTGGAGCTCAGAGCGGTACCTTTTCCGAAGCTTCTCGATCTTGTGGCGGCACTGGACGGAGGTCTTGGGGGTGGACGCGGGGAGGTGGGAGGTTCGGTCGGTGACGGCGGTGGCAACCTCATCCCAGTGGGCGGCGCGGAGGTTGCCGCGGTTGAGGGAGTACCACTTTTCCTTGTAGGCGTCGATGAGGGCTACCGTTTCGTCGTTGGTCCAACAAGGAGGAGGGAGACCGCGGCGGATCGGCATAGGGTTGTTGGGGGTTTGTGCGGGGAGAGCAGTAATCGGAGAAGGGGAGGCGATAGTGGGGACAAGAGCGGTCATGAGGCTTGATTCGGGAGGAGAGGACGACATTTCGGGGATTTTTGATGATTTAGGGATTTGAGATTTGGGAGGTGAGGGGAGGAGGAGAGGGTGGGGCGGTTATATAAAGGAGGGGGTAAGGTTACCGTGAGGGTGGGGGCGGTGAGGGGAGGGTATGGGGGTTGGGGACCGTAGGTTTGGAGTGGGTGGCGCCCCCACCGGGTGGTGAGTTGACCGCCTTTGCGTGTAGGGCAGTGGCTGAGTTGTTGATTTCGTTAAGTTGTTTTGGAAGTAGAGGAACCTAATACACTGAAGGTTTGGAAGTAGAGTATTAATTTTAAAATAGGTACTTGTATCCATTATCTATTAATCTATTAAATATTAGTAAAACTTGAAAATTTCTACTGCTTTTATTTATTATAGGAGCTTTTTCTGTTCTTCTCTTCAGATATCTTACTTTTTAATCTTTTAGTTTATCAATTTATATTTATTTTACTATATCTCTCATATTTAGGTTAATTATATAATCCAAAACTTAATCTATATAAATAAATTCAGTTATCTAATTTCCTGTATTTATTAATTTCCTTGATAATAATTTCCTGTATTTATTAATACTTCAAATAAATACTAACAAATGACAATTTCAACATGTATACCATTGTTGTACCAACCGAAATGGTAAAATTAATTTTTTATTCGATTATAACATAAAAATCACATAAAATAATAATAGAAAATTTAGTTTGTAAGTCATTTATCTCAATAAATTTATCATGCATTGTATTGTAAATTTTGACTTTTAATTTCAAATACTCACGTTTAAAACTATCACAATTATTTGCAAAACCCACCCCACTTTTCCACTAATATTTTTTGTTTCCGTCCATGTATTTAAATTAGTAAATATTAGGCACACATCTCTAAAAGCAAACTTAATTCACCAAAACTCCTCCCGCAAAAAAACATACTTTGTAGGTCTCTGTTTTTCATTTTGGCTATTTTCTTCCCCAAAATACCCTTCCGCTTCTTACAGGATAATGACGAGCCCATCTTTCTTGATTTCATTTTTTTCTTCAATGGCAAGCTCGGCTTTCTTGATTTCATCTTCTTCTTCAATGGCGAGCTCATCTTCCTCGATTTCAATAGAAAATTGCAGCTATTTGAAGATGAATCAATATTTTTTTACAAAATATGAATTGTTGTTGATTTTTTAGGAATTGTTGGTGTTGTATTGATGTTTAAATTCATGAATGATAACGAGAAATGATTGCAGTTTGATGTTTAAAGTTATTATGCATTCATACTATGAGCATAAATACTGCAAATATTAAAATATTTGCAGTTTTTTCAGCAATTATTCTCAAAATTTGCAGAAAAATATGCAAATATTGAGAATACTTGCATAAAATACTGCAAATGTTGTCAATATTTGCAGTAAAACATCTAATTGTACAAATAAAAATGTAAGAGTTTTCTCAGCAAATATTTGCTCACTTTTATGCAAAGATTATAAATACCTGCATTTATTGCTGCAATTATTGTTAATAATTGCAAAAGACTCTGCAAATATTGAGAATTTTTGTTTAAATACTGCAAATATGATCAATATTTGCAGTAAAAAATGTAATAATATATGTTGAAGCTGCAAGAGTTTTTTTAATTAAAATAATTGCAGACATACATTGAAGAATATAAATGATTTTAAGTGAACAATTGCTAATAAGTGAAGAATTATTTAGAATAATTGCAGGCATATATTGAAATAAATTTATTTGAATAATCACTGATAAGCAAACAATTATTTAGCATAATTGCTGACATACACGCAATTATTCAGAATAGTTGCATATATTTTTATAATTATTATGAATAACTGCAGAGAAAGATGTATATACTATTCTTAATTAATATAAAACAATTTTTATATTATTTACAGTTATAAATGTCTTTTTTTGAATTGAAATGATTTAGTTGAATAATTGCTGATAAGTAAGGATTTATTCAGAATAATTGCAGATATACATGTCATTATTCATAATAGTTGCATACGTCTCTGCAATTATTATGAATAATTGCAAAAAGAATTGAATATTAATGATTTTAACCGAACAATTGCTAATAAGTAAGCAATTATTCTGAATAATTGCAGACACACATTGAAATGAATTTATTTGAATAATTGCTGACAAGTAAGCAATTATTCAACATAATACTTTATTTTGTTATTTACATAAATGTCTTTTTTTGAATTGAAATGATTTTATATGAATAATTGGTGATAAAAATGCAATTATTTAGAATAATTACAGAAATACATGCAATAAATCATAATAATTGCATATATGTCTGCAGTTATTCTAAGTAATTGCAGAGAAAGATGAATTTAATCCTCATAAGTTCTAAAAAAAATCTTGCAATGTTTGTTTTGGTATATTACACTTTCTACTGTATATATAAACAATATTTGCACTATTTTAAGCAATTATTCACAATAATTGCAGCAAAATCTGCAAGTATTGTTAATAATTGCAAATTTTTCTGTTGATATTTTCAATATCAACAGAAAATTGGAAAAACGATAATTATTTGCTGAAAAACTCTTAAATAACATTTCTCATGATCATTGAAAATTAAAACATCAATACAACAACAACATTGAAAAATACTATGCAATAATTAAGAAAATATGAAGATTTGCGGTTTGACTTTGATGTTCGATTTCGAAATCCAAATGTTGAAATTAAATTTAACGATTCTTCTGTAAATTGATTTGTTAATAATGAAATTGTCGATTTGTTGATAATAAAATTGTTGATGATTTACTGCAAAATCTATGAAGATTGGAAAGAAAACACGCGAGTGAATTTATTTGATGAGGTTGAGGGTAATTTGGGAAGTAAAATAGAGAAATTGAAAAATAGGGATGTAATTTGTAAGTTATTTTTGGGGAGGATGTTTTGTGTATTTTGAAACATATTAGGGATGTGAGCCAAACGCTTCCTTTAAATTAATTATGCAATCTTAAATAAAAACTAATTATATAAATATAATTAAAAGATATGAAATTTCATTTACAGAATTATAAAAATATGAAATTTCAATATGTACATAATATCATCTTAACAAAAATGGTAAAATTACTTTTATTCATTAAAAAAATGGATAAATCACATAACATACAATATATACATAAACAATTGGGAATATTGTAAAAACACGTTCTTTAAGTTTCAAAATAATGTAAACATGTCTTAAAAACACCACTATTTTTTGTTTCATCCAAAGTGCAAATATTTGCACTTTCACAAAAGAAAAGGAATTCAAATATTCGCATTCGAAAAGGTCCTTACTAAAAAACTTTTTGTTTACCTACTTAACATTCCGACGCCATGAGAAGGGGCGTCGGTGGGGCGTCGATAAGTCATGGAGAATAATATATTACCTACACATTATTATCAACGCCTGTATGTAGACGTCAACAGGGCGTCGGTATAGCGTTACCCTTGTCCATAATCCCCCTATCGACGTTTCTCTTCCACATTTCAATCGGAAAAAACCTCGCCGCCTCCTCAACCCCAATTCGCCACCTCCTCCTCCTCCAACCTCCAGCCCTCCCCCTCCCAATGCACGCTTGCCTCCAACCTCCCTCTCGGCCCATCAAGCCCCGGCCTCTCCCTCGTCCACCCATGCCTGCCTCCAACCTTCAGCCTCCCATTCGGCATCCTACTTAGCCACGCAAGCCTCAGCATACCCCTTTTCCATGCAAGCCCCACTTCGAAGCCCCAGTTCCCGTCGACTTCGAACGTCGTCGCCTCCTTCTCGCTCGACGCCGTTGCAAAGCTCAAGCTGCATATCCCCTTCTCTTAGTTGCCGCTCAAGGCTCCGTCGATATGATTTATTGCTTCGATTCAATTTTTATGCGAGACTACGATTTGATTAGCTTCGTATATGATATAGATTCGCTGGTTTATATTCGTTAATATGTAATCGTTCACATAGGTTGTAGTATGATAATTCGTATATGATTTGAGATGTCATTGATATTGTTATGAGATGGTTAGATAAAGTCATTGTTATCGATATGGTATTATTAATGAAACCCTGTAGATGTGTTTAATTTGGCCCTATTTGACAAATACCGTATATGATCATTATATAGATATTCATATTTTATAAAACGAAAATCGATGTTCATGTGATACGTTATTTGTCAGATTTGTTTCAGTTTTGGACAAGTTATAACACAATGGTATTTATGTTTCGTAAATCAATATTTAAAATCGAATGGTTAATGAAATTTCAATGATACTTCCTTCTTTTTCCCCGTGTACGCTCTTTTGCGTATGATATAGGAAATAAGGGGAAGTGCAGCCGAAATCTTGTTAATCGCTCGATTTGAAATGATTTACGAAACATAAATATCATTACGCTTGTAATGGGAAGTAAAATGGTCAACTGTTTAAAAAGGTTTAGATATTTCTAGGTTATATAGCTTTGAAATTGTTTATGAATTCCATTATTTTATAACTAAATTAATAGTGTTATTGAATGTATTAAAAAAATTAACAAAATGACATAATGATAAAATTAATAATGTTATTTAAATTAAGAACAAAATTATTAATGTTATTTAAATTAAGAACAAAATTAATAATGTTATTTAAATTATTCATAAAAATAATAATGTTATTTAAATTAAGAACAAAATACCATCATGCGAAATAAATGTTTATGTGTAGAGTATAGAAGATGAATTATTTAAATGATCGAAGTTAGATGTACAAGAGAGGAAAAAATATTATTTACATTAAGAACAAAATACCATCATGCAAAATAAAATGTTTAAGTGTAGAGTATAGAAGATGAATTATTTAAATGATCGAAGTTGGATGTACATAAGAGGTAAAAATAGAGGAACGAATCAATTGCACTTCAGAAATAGCGTGGGTGCATTCAGGAAAGTGACATTTAGTAATAAAACTAATATGAAAGAAGTCTGATGTCCATGTTCGAAATGTCAAGCTTGAAACTTAGAGAATATTATACTCTAATATTACATTTACACCAATATGATTTTATGCCCGACTGTCTTGTATGGGTATATCATGGGGAAGAATATCACATTGTATAAGACGAGACCGTAAATATGGACGTGGATCGCAATGAACCCCTTATTGAAGAAAATGTTGATATAGAAAATAGAATGACTGAAATGGTTCATGATGCTACTGGCCCGAATATGTGGACCAGAGAACCATACTTGGAGAAGATTTTGAATCGGAAGCAAAGGGTTTTTCGATTTGTTAGAAGCATCAAAACGACCACTCTATAAAGGTTGTAAATAACACACTTGGCAACGACATCTAAGTTAATCATTATAAAATCCAATGTAATGCATCAAAAAACCTAATGAATTAAATTCTTAACTTCTGTAAGGAAATGCTTCCACTTGATAATATACTAGCAAAGAACTGTTACCCCCTTAAAAGAGTGGTCTCTGCCTTATTAAAAAATTGAGATGTGCCTAAGTGCATGCATGATTTATTTGAAGGAAGATAAAGATTTGACGTTGTTTAAATCCTGTAAACAACCTAGATATAAATCGATGAAAACCACTAGTAAAAACGTACGTTTCACCAGAATGCATTATTTTCCTGTTACATCGATATTGCAAAGGTTGCATGCATCTACTGCTACAATGAAACACATGTGATTGCATAGTGAACGACAACGAGATGAAGGTGTTTTATGTCATCCTTCAGACGATGAAGCTTGAAAACATTTCGATAGGACATATCATGATTTTGCTAAAGAATTACATAATGTTAGACTTGGTTTGTGTATGGATGGTTTTGCCCCATTTGCTTCATTCGGTAAGTTATACTCAACATGGCTAGTTATTCTATCATCTTACAATCTCCCTCCTTGGATATGTATGAAGAATCCATACATGTTTCCAACTATAATTGTTTCTAGACCTAAAAATCCAAAACAGGGACAGATGTGTACTTGCGGCCTTTAGTTTAGGAGTTGAAAAGGCTATGGACTGAGGGTATTGTTACATACGACATCTCAAATAAAAATAACTTTAGAATGTTTGCTTCTTTGTTGTGGATGATAAGCAATTTTCCTGCATATGAGATGCTTTCTTGATGGAGTAGTAGTGGCAAATTCACTTGTCCCATTTGCATGGATTGGACATTATCATTTAGACTTACACATGGTGGCAAACACTGGGATTGACATCATCATTTCTTACACATAAACAATCATTTTAGATTTGATAAAAAAATTCAAAAGAAACACAACTACTATTTTAGAGCCACCATCCATTCTGAGTAGCAAGGAAGTGTATAAGCTTGTGCAAGACTATCCCAAAATACAAGAGATATGAAAAGTGCCCAAAACTCTTGGTAAATGAGAGTATCACAATTAGTGTAAACAAAGTATATTTTGGGAATTACCATATCGGAAAAATCATAAGCTTCAACACAATATAGATGTAATGCATAATGAGAAAAATGTGTTAGAGAACATCTTTAACACAATAATGAACATGAAAGTGAAAAAAGATGATATGAAGTCCAAAAAGGATACCGTGTTATACTGTAGTTGTCCACAGCTTAAAATTGATAGTGAACGGCCAAATCTCAAACGTCTTACTTGTTACGAGTTGAAAAATAAGCATTGACAAATACTATTAAAGTGGGTTCAAAATTTGAGATTTTAAGATGGAATTGCTTCTAAATGAGAAGATGTGTTGATATGAAGGATCTTTAACTATTGGGATTGAAGAGTCGGGATTGTAATGTTTTTTAGACTCTTTTCCCAATAGTATTTAAGGAGATTTTTCCGTTGAAGGTGTGGGTGCCTATTACTGAAGTTGGTTTGTTCTACAAAGAGTTATGCTCAACCACACTTAATAAAGTAATTTTATAAAACTGGAAACGGATATACCTAAATTATTGTGTAAATTGGAGAAAATATTTCCTTTTGGAGTATTCAACTGCATGGAACATCTACCCGTACATCTACCAACTGAAACATTAATGCGAGGACCGATGCAATACAGATGGTTGTGTCCTTTTGAGAGGTACGTAAAATACAATTAGGAGTTATATATTCTTTTTCAAAATCAAAATAATAAATGTATAATTGATAACTTCTTGATATGAAGGTACCTGGGTCACCTTAAGAAAAGGTGAAAAAAGCATACGTTGAAGATTCAATATGTCAAGCATACATTGTTGAAGAAGCATTCACATTTTTTAGTTATTATTTTGAAGACCATGTAAAGCTAAATTCTAACATTGGTTCTCCTATTAATGATATGGATGAGTCTTCTGACGTTTCTCTTTCCATTTTTCAAAAACATGGACGTCCTTCGGGTAAGTGGAAGGATGAAAGTTTTCAAACATTTAAAGAGTTGGCATAGCTAGAACAATGGTACTTCTAAATTGTGAAGAATTATCATATAGGTAACAAAATATCTGTTTATTTACTATCAATACTGTGTTATATAGCATAATCGTGTATAACTTAACAATATCTATTGTTTAACAGTTGATTTGAACAACGAAATCCAAGGGTCAAACCTAGTAAAGGATTTGAGGCTTGGTTTTAGAAATATGTAAGCATATGTATGTATGTGTGTATATATATATAATCATTGAATGAACTTAGTATGAAACAGTAACTATTACATATATTGATGTGTATTACTTTAATGCAATAGGTTGTTGATAATGAATTGAGTGATAATTGTTATAAAACTCTTGTGTTTGGTCCAAATATGTAATACAGAAGATGCCCAATCCTATATGCAAATGCATTTGAATTTCACATAAAGGAGTGTGGAGCCAGTAAAACAACTTACAATAGTGGGGTATGTGTGAAAGGTGATGAGCAGGGTGATGATTTACAAGATTGTTATGGAGTGTTATAGGAAATAATTGAACTCACTTATTCTGCAATACCGGAGCTTAAAACATTTTTATTCAAATGTGATTAGTTTAATACTACTTCTGATGTAAGAGTACATCATCTCTATCTCTACTATTAATAATGAGATTTCATTGAATAGGAATCAACCGTGTCTTTTTGAAATACCTAAATTACCCTTTTATTTTCCTTTATCTTTATCCCCTCTCATTCCGCTTCTAGACCAAGTCCATCGCTATGGCAATTCAACACCAACAACACCATCATACCTAATCTGTTGCTATTATGGCTAATTCTTCAACAACCCTATCCGTCTATCTCTCTCTCTTTTCTTCTCTTATTTATAATAAAAAGAATGGCCAATTTGGTATGTACATATTCTCTACAAGCAACCAATCTCCAAATCCGATGATAGTTGATTAAACCACCACCATTACAGTGAATACAATCGAACATACCACCACCATCTAAACTGAATCTATTCATTGCTATATACATGAACGCACACCTGCTAGCACCAAATCAATCAATGGTTCTCATCACCAAATCAATCAACGTACACTTGCAATTGCCAAACTAATCGACGCCTCTCATCACCTAATTAATCGAAACAATGTTATCGCCAAACGAACCAATGTTACTATCCTCACAAAAACAACCAACAATGTTTCCATCACAAATCGAACGCCAAAGACATCACCAAACCATTTAATGTTGACCACCACCATCGAACATATTGCTTTTAGGTATGAATGGAATTAACCCCATGTTGATTTATTCCATATGCTTTGAAGCTGTTATTCACCTTATTGGGAATTATTATTTAGTTTTAAAACTGTTATTAATCTATATGTTTAGGACTAAGGTTAGTATTCAGATTGTTTATGGAATTTTTTAGTTACTATAATCTTTCCAAATTTCTATCAAAATAATGATAATGAAGTTAAGATGTTTGTGGTTATTCCCAATTGAGGCATTTCAGCCAGGATGATTAGGGTATTGACATATGTATGGATAATCCTTATATATACTCTTGATTGGATGTAAACAACAACTTATTTCATTTAACTTAGTTATGCACTCACTTATTTTGATATAAGACATTTACTTACAAATATCGATGCCAATATTGACTTACAACACACATAAAACAACATATTGACAATGATATAATCTGAAACACTAAAACGGTTCTTTTCTTAACTTGCACTTAGTCATGGATGCTCTTCTTATCCTATGCTAACTAGCTTATGCAAGTGTATAAATTCTTGAGTGCTCTAGTTGCCCAAGTCTGGTAATTGATTAGATGAAACTTTAGGTTTCAACTATTAGGTGGACAAATTAACATTAGCATTTTAGTTTTTTATGAGGTATGTTGAGTAAGACAGGAAAAAAGGTCTATTTGTTAGTGCTTTTCTTATTTACCAAACTAAAGTGAGTTGACATATAAATTTCAATTCTACAAGTGTAGTATGACAAATATCGGGATAAGTGCAAAATTTAGTATGTGTACTCTTCAATTGCAGAATAATAATTATTAGGAAAGAGAAAAATTTAGTATGTTTATGAAAAAAGTGGAGTTACCAAATATTATAATTCAGTGTACTTAGTGTAGATTTCACTATAACATTTGGAGAAGTGTTGCCTATGTGCATGAATGCCACCGTTCTTTTGTGTATTTGACCATACTGATTGAAACATTTGAAATTTTAATATAGTATTTTCCAAAAAAATTATCAGTATTGTATATTATTAGCTCACTGACATTTATATGACAATAATTTTTCGATGTAGAAGGGTTTTTCTTCTATGCTATCCTTTATGATTATTGACATAAATCACATAATTAGAAGATTAATGTCATTAGGAGCAGAGCTTGATAGTCCTATTACATACCAAATTCATGGCAAGGTTATAGAACTTGCAGTATATGATTTGAAGTTAGTTTTTCGTATCATTTATGGCTTTGTCAAGAATAAAATTATCATATAGGAGAAAACTGAATAGAAGCACTGTTATATGTAAATTATGTTATATATTGTTCTTATGTAAGACTGGCTGTGTAAGTTGTAGCTTTGAGATGCACTGATGGTCATATGGTGGGTCTCTATGAATCTGCCTAAGAATCACCTTTTTAAGGTCTTTTAGTTACATGAGTAAGATATATTTGTATACATATTGATTTAACAAAAATCTTTTTTAGTTAATATGAAAATCTTGATTTACTGTTAGATTATGTAGGCTTTTAATGTATCACCTAAGATGAATCCATGTTGTTGTGATTTGTGAAAGTTATATTTTAACAAGGGCACATATTTGAGGTTATGTATTTCAAATTATGGTTTTCCCTCTCAAGACCAGTTGTGACATTACATTAGTTTCTCTTTGCATTTCTAACAAAATTTAGTTGATAAGTACACTCCATTTTCAAAATGAATAGTAAGTGGAATACCATACCAACTAATTAGCAGAAAGATGCAATATTTTTTGAAAGCTTGAAGCAAAACGACATTGCTATTTTAATATGTCCATCTCCTTTGTTTTTGAGGGGTCCACTCCTGAGCAACTAGGCGAACTACTTAGAATGTTTACGATCAAGCTATCTCATTTTTCATTTTCTGTAGGAAAATGCGTCATTTCAATCATTTTGACTTTGACTAACCGAAGATGGCAGTTCAATCTCTCAGTATGCACTTGGTAATCTCTTTTTGAAGTAATTTTGCAATAAAAAAGGTTTGTCTTTTTTTGCTGCATGAATGTATGATGACTTCATTTTCTATCATAACAGTTTTGCCATTGAAAATTAAGTTTATTTTCAGTTAAATTATTCTATCTCTTTGTTTTAGATTAAATCTAAAAGTATAGTGCATAAGAATCATAAGGAAAATAAGTGATAATGTTTATGTTACTAAATTTGTAGTTTATGTTAGTAAATATTCATTATAAGTTAATGGTTCAATATGAAATTCATATACGCACTATGAATTATTTTTTTATAAGATACTTATAACTTGTAAATTATTTAAATGCTCACAGATTTCATTGTATTTGAACAGCGGAGGTGCCTCTGTCCCACTAGCTTATAAAATTGGCATATTATATATATGTATGCATGTATGTACGTATGTATGTACGTACGTACGTATGTATGAAATCTAAAACAACCTTAGCTATTTCTCTTTTTTGGAAATTTTAAACATGTAATATTTAAACCTTCTTACCTCACAAGAGCAACATAGTAAGACTCCTTGCTTCTTGCATCTTTATATGGTTGTGGTTTAATGGCATATGTGGGTTCCGACAAGTAATTAATAGTTAGTACTCTCAATCTGTGTTACTTCACACTAAAACTACGATAGAAATATTAACATAAGGCCATATAAACATGATTATTACTAACAATAAACAACTCCTTGAAGCAGGCAATTAGATGGAGATGAACTTTGCATATCCCATGTTTTAGGTAGTCATATGTTCATTTAGTATTGTTTTCCATTAATTTTCTTTAGTAATTTGGCGGTTGTTTGTACAACACCATGCAAACGATTCAAAGTCACGTAGATATATTATAATGCCAATATGGGTGATATTTAATATTGTTGGATTCTGTGGTTTCTATTTCATGATTAGGAAGAAAGCACCCACTATTTTTACTTTAAAATAACTAGGGTAGGGGAATGATAGTATATCTTGATAACAGTTTTGTCTACCTGCATGTAAATAATTTATTCCTACTCAATCCAAGATCAAACACATGCCATTTCTCAAATTTGAGGTACTCACCATGCATAAATAATATGTTATTTTGAAAGATAAGCATGAGGTAAAGAAAAGAAGATATCATATATGAAAACCGCTTTCATGATAGCGTACTACTCTATAAATTGTTGGTTTGGTATTAAACATGATATTTGTTTATTTTATGCATACAAACATAATCAATTTTATGAAAATAATTGCACTTTGCATAACTAAACAACCATTTGTGATATTTCATTGGAAACTTCCATCAATTATGAACTAACACCAATTATCTATATTTGATCATTCAATTGTAAATTTTATCAATATGTTTCTTTACAAAATAAAGTTGCATAGTTGCATTATAAAGTAAGTTTATTTGTTTCAATGAGTAGTTTACATCTTTGTGCTAAAACTAATTGTATATGTTTTCCCATTCAAGTATCTTTCTTAATTAGTGAAAATGTATAACTTTTGTTTGTACTATGTTAAAATCTTCTATGGTGTGTTAACTAGCTATATAATTGTTTAATTTTAATTTCAATTTTTAATAGGAAAGGAGAAAAATATTGGAGTTTAGTCCTACTGGTGAACTTCTGTAGGATAACTCATTAGCATTTTCGAAGGTTGTAATGGGATTATTGTGAAGTTTTAAATACAATGAAGAATCAGATTTATACTTAAGCTATAGAAAAGTTTAGAGTCTTATTATTATGCAGAATTAATCTAGGAAGAAGTATGACTTAGCTTTGACAAGACCACAATGGTAATGCTACTATCCTACCATTAGATGATATCAGGCATGACTAGACAAGTTAAGGTAGAAAAGTCAAATAAAATACACAAGCAAACAAAACACGGGATAGTTCTCTGAAAACTATTCTTAGTAGTTGAACCACTGTGTACTTTTGTAACAAAGTGTTGTTTATGTATGACTATTGTTTGATGATGCATTTGCAGTCTAATTTTGAAATATGTTATACATGAAATTTCAACTTCAAACATTACAGGATCTCAAGTATTATTTCTATTTTGTTAATTTATAATAGAATCTTTTTGCATGGAATTTTTTGTTGGTTTCAAACTATTTTGTGCTATGAGTTCGAGCAAAAACTGTCCGATGAGTAGATGGTAATGACTCATTAGTTATGCCCAGATGAATTGTTCACTGAATATATTAATATTGTTGTATCCTTATCATACACTTTTGATTCTACTATCTATTCATAACTACTTAATCCGTCATGTACTTATTGCTCATTTCTTGGATATTCTTGAATGCCAAGGATGACTTTAGTTTGCAAAAATTGAAGAAGCCATGGACATTGTATTAATGGATGAGTGATCTCTCATTGAATTATAGAATTATCCTCTTTTAATGATTATAATTATTTGATACTCAAAACATTTACTTCTTGTAATGTAGTTTTTGACACTTGCCAATGTAGAATAATTCTTAAATTTATTGTTATATTGGACTACTAATTTCATAACATATTCTTTAGGATAATTCAAAGGCTTATCACGATTAATATAAGAAAAAAATATGTAAAGTATTTTAATTGATTGTCAAGATTATATGTTAAGTAGCTAATAAAAGGTGGACAAATAAATGCTACTCATGGTTTGAGTTTGGGCTAATATTTTTCTCATCTTTCTTCGTGTTTTTAATGTACAATAAATTTTCAAATCGGTCGATTTTTGCATTCTATGATGAGTAACTTTATAGCTTTCAACCAAACAAAAAGTATCTATTTGTATTATCGACACGACTCCATTATGGCAGAGATTACTTTTGACCAAACAAAAAAGTAATAACCTGTGGGTCAATACCAACAAATATAGTAATCATCAAATCGATTGTAATGAAGGGATAGAAACAACGCTGGGAGTGAAAAAGGAATTGGATCATGAGAACTGGGTCCTTTTACTACAAGTCAATTCAATGCGATTTCAAAGCATTCAATTGAGCTACCCCATGCTCATTGGAAATGGTAATATAGATTTTCTGATAGATAAATTCCAAATAATACGATAAATAATGGAGATTTGATCCACGCTGAAGAGAATAGAACTAAGAAAGCAGTAAAAATTAATTACAACAAGGAAGTTTGAGGCAAGAAAATAATTAACATTTGGGCCAATGATGGTAAATATAATAGCCATAAAATAAGCTATAATAAAGGGATAAAGCAACATGCTAATTGAAAATGATAGTACAAATATAGTGATATATAAAGTTCAAATATTCAAGTGACTAAATGCAGGTCCACATGGATGTGCATATATACTCGTATACATAAAGATTATCCTATTATTGAGGTAAATCATAAACGAAAATATAAAGGAAACGATCTGTTTGTGCTAGCAATGCAAACAACACAAGTTTATTATGCATCTTATCACCATAAACAACAACAAGGATGACTGACTGGTGGACCGTCAATTAAACAAAACCTAGATAGTCATTCAAGGAGGATATGATTATAACCGATTGTAACAACCCTGGTTTTTTGATTACCTGTGAAAATAAATTATAACGATGGTTATAATTTAAAATGGAGAAACAAAATAAATTTGGAGATGGGTGTTGAAAATTGTTTATTTTAAATAAACATTGGGTTTTGAATAAATAAAATGGAGTTAAGTTGTTTTGGCTGTGAATTAAATGAGAATAAAAGAATTATGTTGATTTGGTGGTGAATTGATTTAAATAAAAGATAAAAGAATTTAATTCAACTATAATTGTTGAAATAAATACAAAATGTAGGAAATAAAGTTTCAGAAACTTTATTATGTTAGTTTGGGGTAAAAATGAGCATCTAATATTTTTAATTTGTTAAAATGCAATAATTGTGGAAATAATGGTCAAATAGTGCTTTTGTTAATTTAATAACATGTTAAAAATTAAATATGGTTGATATTGAAAAATAAAAATATGAAATATGGATTAAAAACAATATTTGGGTGTAAAAATATTTTTAATATGGTTTGTTATGATTATTTAAACAAGAAAATGAATTTTGTGGAATTTTGCTGTTGAAATGTTAATCCATTCAAATAAATAGTGTAAATTAAAGCATGTAAGAAAAAATAGAATTTTAGTGATGGAAATTGGTTTTTAATAGCTAAAATAACTTTTATATGTTGTTTAACAATTTATTAAACATGAAACATGAAGACATGATAATTATTTGGTTAAATAGTGTGAATTAGTGTGAATATATGGTGAAATATGAATTATGTATTATAGCCTAATTTGTCTAAGTGTTTAACCTGGATAATTGGGGTGGGTTATTGGATTCAAACCCAAACCCAGCTACCCAAAGTGAAAAGGCAGGAGAGGAAGTACTGGTTACAGTACGTTCATTTTTCCTCTTCCTTCTTCTTTCTCTTTTTCCTTTAGCCTGAAAGAAACTAGTAAACTCCTCTCCAAATTGCAAAACCAAAGCTCAAATTCTATTGAGATTTAGAGAAAAATTTGTAGATTAAGGAATTTTAATAGGTAATCATCTCAAAAACGGAAATTTATTCATCCAATTCCTAAATTTGAAATTTCATTTACTGTAACTCTTTCCATTTCCTTTGCATGTCTGTATTTTCATAAGTTACTGGTTCTTGAAGCTTTTGAGAAGCCAAAGTTGCCATCTTGCAATTTTTTTTCTCTACTTTTGCTCAAAGGTGAGTTTTATACTCACTCTTCTAGCTTATAAACTCTGTAAGTTGTTTGGTTAATGAATTTTGTGATTTACTGTATAATCTAAGTGAAGTCAGTTTATACAGTAAATACTTCATATTGTCAGTTTGTGCCCCTCCTTGTTGATGATCACTATACTGAATTCATGTCGGATCTTCTCCAAAATTGTTGTTCATGTGTTATTTATCTTGCTTGTTGAAATTTATGTCTCATCTTGATCTGAAACCATACGAAAAATCGCTGCAAAAATCAATACGAACGTGCTGGGAAAAATATATATACGCCGCGACATTACACTACTTAGGTCGACCTTAAAGGTCAACCTAAGCCATTGAATGATCAACCTTTACGGTTGACCATTCAAGGGAAAAGGTCGACCTTTGGGTCGGCCTTTTCCTGGTGCTCCGGGGCGTGTTCTGGTGTGTCGTTCCGAGCCTGTTTTCTAGTTTTCTAAGCCTGATTTTGCACTGTTTTGAGCTTAGTTTTGAATGCCGTTTCCGGCAAATTTAAATACTGATATTTGATGATGATTTTGTGTTGTAAATCGACAGTTTTGTGTATATTTTGTTGTGCAGATTTTCAGTTGTATTTGCTGTGATTTCAATGATTTCGTGCATGGATTTTATAATCGATTTCAAAGTGAATTTTCGATTTAAAAACCGGATTTGAAATGAATATTTTTCCAAATCGATTTTTATAAGTATGAATTTATTTCCGAGCCTATTTTAAATATTAAATAATATAATTAACTATTTTAAAAGGTATTTTAAAAGGGAATAATTTCCAAATATTTACAGAAAATCGTTTTTAACTCATTTTCTCAAAGTAAATTAATTTCTATAAAATTACACATTTTTGAACTCTTCGAGAGATCGAGGAAGTGACTTAAACGATTTAGTAAAACATGTGGTATGGGACACCTGCGTTTACTGTTTCAATTAATTCCGGGCTTGTTCGATTGAGGTCATACATGAGAATGAAATTAACTACCTTATAGTAAACGGTTAAGTGAGAATGTGTGGTATGGGACGCACGGTTGTCATTGATTTGGTTACTATCTGGAAGTTGGTGACACTTTATATTGGACCTTCGGGTATGTTGATTGCCAGTACTAGACCTTCGGGTCATTTGTTGGGCTTTCAGGCCATTTGTTGGACCTTCAGGTCATTTGTTGGGCTTTCGGGCCATTTGTTGGACCTTCAGGTCATTTATTGGGCGCCAAATTTGTTGTTGATAGTACTTGGCAGGCTTCGACCATATGTTGTTGATGCACGTGCGGCGTTGCGTAGACTCGCCATTGGTTGGGATCCATCTTATGTTGTTGTTTTCTAGATTTCACTATTTTTTATTTCTAGAATTTGTTGATTTTCAAATGTTTTCACCATTTTGTTGGATGTTGGAGTTATACATAGCCTTTGTGCTATTTGATGATAATGACATGGTGATTACATTTTTGTTGTTTTGAACTCCTTAATGAGTTCGATATGTTGAGATTTATGTTGTTTTGGTGACGTGGCTTACACGCCTTATGTTGTTTGATGTTTTGGCATTTACGCCTTATGTTGTTAGTGATTTGGCTCACAATCCTTATGTTGTATGTTGATTTGGCTCGTATGCCTTATGTTGTTACATGATTTGGCTTATATGCCATATGTTGATTTGAGAACATGGAGTTCATCTCCATGGCGAGTTATTATCCTTCTTGTGTATCTTATCTTCACCTATCATGCACTAACCCTCTTGTTTAGGCTAGAATGACCCATGTGTTTATATTTTTATATGATGCTCGGGTCAGACCGAGTCATAACAGGTCAGTAGATTGCAGTTTGACCTCCATCTTGCTTTGCTCCATTGTGATCTTTCCTGTTTATTGCTTAGTGTATGTTTTGATGTAGCCCCTTTTTGTTGTAGTACTATAATGTATATATTCTTTCGTGACTCTGATGTATATTTGGTTCATAAGAACCAAACTCATGTAGCATGTTATGTTGTACTTCTACTGACTCTGTATATGTATATATACGTTTATGTTCCTATTCTGTGATATAAGGTATTTGATGTTATTATATTTGTTCTAAATATGATCCTTAGCCACCGTAGTTTTGTGTTAAACCTGAATCAGATATGTTGATCCACTTAAGAAAGAAAGAAAGGAAAAAATGGACACTCAATTGACGTATTCGATACTCGTTTAAGACAAAGCTCATGGATGGTCCCTCATATCCAGCCATATTCTCTGCACTAGCAGACAGTATTACCTAGTAATGCTCTATGTTAGTGTGTGAATCGAGGTGGGGCGTCACAGCTTGGTGTAGGATTGATATCACCCTAGAGGGGAGTTGAATAGGGTGATGCTATCAATTATAAAAATTTATTGCGGAAGTATATAAAATAATTTCAATACAGATAATAGTCGTGTAACAGCAACACAGATAATAGCAGAATATAAAAAGCAGACAATAGAACACACAGATTTACCCAGCTTCGGCAAAACCCAGCCTATGTGCTACCCCAAGGTTTCTACTAGAAATTAAGTAGTCAGACGCTTACACATGTAAACTCGCGACACCCACTATCGACTAACCTTAACTCTACGCTCAAAACCCTGCCACAACTCAGCCACTGAGTTGCGAATTCTCAAACTACGCCACGTAGTTTGTCCCCTAGTCACACGACTAGAATTTACACAAGTTTAAAAAAATACAATTTTAAAACAATTTAAAGAAAAACAAAACCCTAATTAAATATTAAGCCCAAATATAAATTATAGAAGCCAGCCCAAAAATAAATAAGTGATTAAAAATATGTCCCTCTTTATTTTATTAAGTCGGCTCGCTTTCTTCTTCGTTTGGGAAAAATGGCTGCTTCGTTTCGTTCCTCTTTTGCTTTGAAATTAGGGCTTTGTGAAAAATTGAAGGCGCCGACTTTGTTGATCGTTCAGGTGGATGTTGTCGTGATTGCTTTGACGATCGATTATTTCTTCGTTGCTTTGCACATGGCTGCCCCAATTTTTGATCGAGTTCAACTAAGTGGTATGTGATTTATTCTCTTTGCTTTACTGGTTGATATGCTTAAACATGATTTTGATTCGAGTTGATTGATTATTCTTTGTTGCTTGAACTCGAATAATTTCACGGCCTATGACGATTGGGTTTAAATAGGAATCGAATTCCTATATTCTCGTTCGTTCTAATGATTTGAATTCGTCAATTATTTTATCTCTGGCCGTTCGATGTTGCTTGGATGTTTATGATATCTCCGACTTTGTCACTTCATATACTTTATGTTACTTGATCTTCACGGCTTTGAATTTGACTTGTTTGATTTCTTAACACCCACAGTTTTGATTTTGAACTAGTTCGATTCCTTGATTGCCATGGCTTCGACTTTTTTGTGATGATGTTGATTTACCTTTGTTCCCTTTGACTTCAGCCACATGATTTGAATTGTAAACCTACTTCCAGATGTTGTATTACTCCACGTATATCGGCTCTGGTTGTCTGCACTGTGCACTGCATATATTGTTTACATATTGAGTTGTTTCACTGATGCATCGCTAGTTGTTGCCATTCACTTGAATTCAGTTGCATTGTGGACATGTAAATTTGGTAGAGATTGTGTATGGTTGTTTCAAGTACATGTTCATATGTCTAATATTGGCCATTGGTTCACTTTGAACTTCATGTGTGCTTGAGTCTTCTTGATTCACTTGGGTATTTGCAGTTTTGCTTTGAATGTGCATGGCTTGGTTAAAGTTGTTGGTTCTGTTCGTATGTGCACTGTCTATGTACATTTGGATATTATATCATGTCTTTGAGCTGCACATGTGTGTGTACATACATATGTATGTGTGTACTTCATTTTTGTTGTAGTCGAAACTTTGGGCTGCTTGTTTTTGTATTCACCACTTTGCAATGGTTCATGCTAGCCAAGTTGTCATGTTGCACTGCCTTTTTTGTTTACTGCTACTAGAAGTGGTCTTGGTCGAGTCTGGTGCTGTTTTGGTTTCTGTATACTTTACTGTGCATTACACTTGTACTTGAAAATTTGTATTTCACCTGCGTTGAATCCAGCTTATAGCTCGAGTTTGACCTTGTGCTTGTGTTGTGATTTTATTTGTATTTCACTTGCGTTGAACCCGGCTTTTAATTTGAGTTTGACCTTGTGCTCACATGTCCCTGAAATTTTATCAAGTGTATATCGGTGTGCACGACCTTCTGGCATGTACAGTGATATACTGTGCATGTCACAAGCTATTCTTGTATGATGAATTTAGAATTAAATGATGACGAACATCCCAAATAACTGAAGCAAATAAAATTTTCAAAAACACATTTTATTTTATACTGCAAAAATATTTCCTTTTCAATTTTACTACGTCAATGTGTATTTTTGCAGATTACTCAGATGCTGGATTCAATTTGGAATAGAGTTGAAGATAAATACGAGTGTGAGTGAAATGTAGTGAGGTGCATTTATAGATGAGAATTGTGATGTAGTCAAATTTGCATTATAATTGAAAATTGTATATATATAGTGAGAGCTTGAATTTGTACTATTCAAAATTGTAGTAAATATTTGTTTGAATAAAATATCTGTTTGACTTTAAATTCTGTGTTATTTATTTTATTTAGCAAATATTTATTTAATCTATGAAAATAAAATAGTACATTAACAAATACATTTAAATGAATATATATATATATATATGTTTATTATCATCAACAAAAATCATATAGTCGCATATTCAACAATCTCCCCCTTTTGATGATAACAAACATATATTTAAGATTTTGAATTTATTAAATGTATTTGATTATTCAATTTTCTCCCTCAAATTGAATGCTCCCTCTCTACACAAAGCTCCCCCTTCATATATGCAAAAAAATTCAAATGAGCCTTGATGCACATATAAAATATTTGACCTTTATTTTCCAAAATCTTAACTTTTCTCTCCCCCTTTTGTTATCACCAAAAGAGTAATAGTGTCAGAAAAATAGAGAATAAAGTGATAGACATTAATATAGCATTAAAACTCAATCGAGTATAAATATTAAATTTCAATAAAAAATCAAACAAAAATCATAAATACTTTGTTTCATGCATATTCCACTTTAGAATGATAGGGATAATGTCATCATATAAAACCATATAGTTGTGTCTATTTGTGGTATATTTATATCAGGAATTTGAATATCTACTAACCATGCATAACCATTAGGACTTTTAAATGAGATTAGTAGTATTCCAAATTTTTTTAAAAAATAAATGAATTCAAGTATCTTCTAACCACACATAACCGTGAGGACTTTTAAATGGGATTAGAATCAACTTGTCTATTTAATCAATCAATTTTGATATGCGTTCCATACATGCATAACCGTTAGGACTTTTAAATGAGCATGGAAGCACATAATCAAAAATTCCAAGTAATTCACCCATGCATGATCGTGAGGACTTTAAATGTGAGTGAATACTTTGGATGTTTTTATTTACTAAAAATATAATAAAATGAAAGCTCATAATTTCCCGTTTAAAATACCACATATTGACTTACTATATTGGATTTTGATGAGTGATGGTTGATAGAAATATGATAGAATTAGAGATGGTCATGGAATTTTTACTAACAAAAAGTTTTTATAACTCTTGTTTAAATTTCTAAAGAAATTTACTAATTATACTATATCGAGTTATAATATATGATTAATATCAACACTCATCACTTATTCAATCACTATTTATATTTTCGATAATTAGTAGGGGGTCAGATTAGTTAATGTAGTTATTTAAAATCCATTTCAAAAATAATTGTAAAATCAAATTTTCTGAAATAACTAATCTGAAACAAGGTCAAAAAATGATTTTCTAGAAGGGGTTTTCTAAGAAAAATGTCTGCTAATTTAAAATTATTTGAAATGAAAAATATGCAGATATTTTCTTTGAAAAAAAAATGATGCAGTTACTGAATATCTTAACATAAATCACGTTCCACTAGTAACTTTTCTATCAACTAGATTACCAGTGTAATCTGCATCTGAATTTTTCTTTCACTCGAGATTATCATTAATTGGATGTTATAGACCAGACTATGAAGTATGTACAAAATATCTTAAAATCATTTTTAACAGCTTTTAAATGAAATTCTTTTGGATTTTAATTGAAGCCGTGCCAATGAACAAAAACCGTGAAGATAGAGTCAGATCTAGAAGCCGTAGGATAAACAAATATATTCACGTGTATCATGAGTAATCATCAATCAATAAAACATCATCATTATTCCAAACAATTATATATGAACGAATTCAAAGTCTTTAGAAATACTTATTGTATTCTTGGCATAAAAATGTAATTGGCCATCAATTTTCATAAGTCGGAATCATTATCAACATTCATTTCATTTTCACATTACTGGCTGATTTAATTCAGATTATGGTGCAGATTATCACATTTAATATATTGTTCAAAATAAATACCATTACCTGTTTTACCCTTACGATAATTTTTTGTTGTTGCCCATTGTGATTCTTTCACCTTTATACTAGGCTAAGGAACTTTGATTTGTTGCCCGTAGTGTTCCTAGAACAGCCAGAATCTAGATAACACTATTGTTGTTCCTTAGCCTGCCACCACACCTACACGATAAAATATTTTTGTGACCTATTTGTTTTTATATGTCCATGGTTGTTAGTGGAAAATAATTTTGAAAAATAATTTCGTGGAGACCCAAAACTATTTATATATGTTCCTTTCGGCACCTAGATTTGTTTAATTTTGAGGGATTTTATATTCGTGCCTTTTGGAACTCAAATTGGAATTGTTTTCTCATGTTTGGATCTCACACTTTTCACTTTAACAGTATTATTAGTTGTTTGTCCATATTTTGATACTTTTGCATATCCAAATGCATTCCTTTTATTCTCGAAGAGTTGGTTTTCTAAGAGTATATTAAATGAATTATCTCTAGTGAAATTTTTTTGAGTAACCAACTCAAGTTTATTTCCTTTGGATTTTAAAAGTTTATTTTCATTTATTAGCTTCGAACAACAACTAATGCTATTTTCTCTCTTTTCAAAATTCTTCATTTTCAAGTCCATATTTTCCTTTTGAAGCTCTCTAATTTTATTCTCAATTTCAAGCATCTCAGTTTCAAAGAGTTGGAGTTTTTTAAATTCAATTTTTCCAAAATCCTTGATATTTTCAATCTCCTTTTCAAACTCGTGATTTAATTGAATAATTTCAGATTTGCTCAAAATCACGATTTCTTTTTCAAGGGTTTTGAAATTTTCATTGATCTCATTTAATTTCTTTTCAAAAATCTCACATTTAGAAATTTCTGACTTCTTAAAGCTATCCAACTCTTTTTGCAAAATGTTGTTTTTACAAATCAACTCAGTTTTGTTTTTCTCCTTCATTAAAATTTCGTTTTCTAACCTTTGAAAGTTTTCATGGAGACGGGCAAATTCTTTTTCAAGATTCAAACACCTTTTGCAATTTTTATTTTTAAGCTCATTTTCCAAATCAATATTTTTCTGATGAAGTTTAGTTTGTTCCCTTTTCAAATTATTATTTTCCATCTCAAGAGCTTTATTATTTTCAATTAATTTTCGGCAGAAGAGAACAAAATCATTGATTGGAAAATCCCTTATCTCATCGACTATTGAAACTTCATCATTGCTGCATTTTGCCAGTCCTGTCAAGCACGTTTCTGAGTTGATTGTGGAGAACTTCCCATTGCTGTCGACTTTCGCACCATATATTGCATCAAAAGTATTCCAGATTCCCTATGCATTTTCACAATGAGAAATAAGGTTAACATTATCTTGATTAATATGAGAATATAATATATGCATAGCAAGAGCATTATTCTTCTCATCTATTATATCACACCTATTTTTAATAATATCCCAACATTTAGAATTAACAATTTTAAATAAAATTCCATTTTTAATTTCCAATTCAAAAAATCTGTTCCATCAAAAACAGGAGGGATAATACTGGACCAACCCTCAGCAAAAGCATTATTAAAAGAAGCCATTTTAAAAATTCAAATTTGTAAAAAATTGGTCTTTGAAAAATCAAACTTTTTAAAACAGAAATGGCTTTTGTTCCTAGCTCTGATACCACTTGTAGGATCGATTTCACCCTAAAGGGGGGTTGAATAGGGTGATGCTATCAATTATAAAAATTTATTGCGAAAGCATATAAAATAATTTCAACACAGATAATAGTCGTGTAATAGCAGCACAGATAATAGCAGAATATAAAAAGCAAACAATAGTACACATAGATTTACCCAGCTTCGGCAAAACCCTGCCTACGTGCTGCCCCCAAGGTTTCTACTAGAAATTAAGTAGTCAGACGTTTACACATGTAAACTCGTGACACCCGCTATCGACTAACCTTAACTCTACGCTCAAAACCCTGCCACAACTCAGCCACTGAGTTGCGAATTCTCAAACTACGCCACATAGTTTGTCCCCTAGTCACACGACTAAAATTTACACAAGTTTTTAAAAAAAAATACAATTTTAAAACAATTTAAAGAAAAGCAAAACCCTAATTAAATATTAAGCCCAAATAGAAATTATAGAAGCCGACCCAAAAATAAATAAGTGATTAAAAATATGTCCCTCTTTATTTTATTAAGTCGGCCCGCTTTCTTCTTCGTTTTTGAAAAATGGCCGCTTCGATTCATTCCTCTTTTGCTCTGAAATTAGGGCTTTGTGAAAAATTGAAGGTGCCGACTTTGTTGATCGTTCAGGTGGATGTTGTCGTGATTGCTTTGACGATCGATTATTTCTTCGTTGCTTTGAACACGGTTGCCCTAATTTTTAAGCGAGTTCAACTAAGTGGTATGTGATTTATTCTCTTTGCTTTACTGGTTGATATGCTTGAACTCGATTTTGATTCGAGTTGATTGATTATTCTTTGTTGCTTGAACTCAAATAATTTCACGGCCGATGACGATTGGGTTTAAATAGGAATCGAATTCCTATATTCTCGTTCGTTCTGATGATTTGAATTCGTCAATTATTTTATCTCTGGCCGTTCGATGTTGCTTGGAAGTTTATGATCTCTCTGACGTTTTCACTTCATATATTTTATGTTACTTGATCTTCACGGCTTTGAATTTGACTTATTTGATTTCTTGACACCCACGGTTTTGATTTTGAACTAGTTCGATTTCTTGATTGCCACGGCTTTGACTTTTCTATGATGATGTTGATTTACCTTTGTTCCCTTTGACTTCGGCCACATGATTTGAATTGTAAACCTACTTCCAGATGTTGTATCACTCCACGTATGTGTGCAGTGTTGTTTTGATATCGACACTGGTTGTCTGCACTATGCACTGCATATATTGTTTACATATTGAGTTGTTTCAGTGATGCATCACTAGTTGTTGCCATTCACTTGAATTCAGTTGCATTGTGGACATGTACATTTGGTAGAGATTGTGTATGGTTGTTTCAGGTACATGTTCATATGTCTGATATTGGCCATTGGTTCACTTTGAACTTCATGTGTGCTTGAGTCTTCTTGCTTCACTTGGGTATTTGTAGTTTTGCTTTGCATGTGCACGGCTTGGTTAAAGTTGTTGGTTCTGTTCATATGTGCACTTCCTATGTACATTTGCATATTGTATCCTGTCTTTGAGCTGCACATGTGTGTGTACATACATATGTATGTGTGTACTTCATTTTTGTTGCAGTCGAAACTTTGGGCTGCTTGATTTTGTATTCACCACTTTGCATTGGTTCATGCTAGCCAAGTTGTCCTGTTGCACTGTCTTTTTTATTTACTGCTACTAGAAGTGGTCTTGGTCGAGTCTGGTGCTGTTTTGGTTTTTGTATACTTTACTCTGTATTACACTTGTACTTGACAATTTGTATTTCACCTATGTTGAATCCAGCTTATAGCTCGGGTTTGATCTTGTGCTCATGTTGTGATTTTATTTGTATTTCACTTGCGTTGAACCCGGCTTTTAATTTGGGTTTGACCTTGTGCTCACCTGTCCCTGAAATTTTATCAAGTGTATATCGGTGTGCACGGCCTTGTGGCATGTACAGTGATACACTGTGCATGTCACAAGCTGTTCGTGTATGATGAATTCAGAATTAAATGATGACGAACATCCCAAATAATTGAGGCAAATAAAATTTTCAAAACACATTTTATTTTATACTGCAAAATTATTTCTTTTTCAATTTTACTACGTCATTGTGTATTTTTGCAGATTACTCAAATGCTGGATTCAATCTGGAATAGAGTTGAAGATAAATACGAGTGTGAGTGAAATGTAGTGAGGTGCATTTGTAGATGAGAATTGTGATGTAGTCAAATTTGTATTGTAATTGAAAATTGTATATATATAGTGAGAGCTTGAATTTGTACTATTCAAAATTGTAATAAATATTTGTTTGAATAAAATATCTGTTTGACTTTAAATTCTGTGTTATTTATTTTATTTAGCAAATATTTATTTAATCTATGAAAATAAAATAGTACATTAACAAATACATTTAAATGAATATATATGTGTTTATTATCATCAAACAAAAATCATATAGTCGCATATTCAACACTTGGTATTAGAGCTGAATTTAGAACAAACATGATAAATACTGCGCATAACTAGAATAATACATATGTTATAGAGCATCCGAAGGATAATATTCGTGCCATCCCAATCTTCCCTTGTCATTGTCCTTCAATCTAAGTCTTTGGGGGTAGGTAATAGGTTTGGGAATACGTCTAGGAGTTTATTTTTAATTCCATAGTATTCCATATATTGAATTCTATTATCAATGGTATACCCCTGTGAATAATATTTATCTTATCTTATTACTTTAAGCATTATGGATGGAAGAGGCAGAGCTAGCCGTTCTGGTGCTGGGCGGTCCAGCGGCCCGCATCCAGACGGAGTCTATATGTCTGCTGATCAGTTTATGGAGCTATTTCATAGTACTCAGCCTCCAGCTCATACTCCTACACCTCCACCTCATAAGTCACCATTTGCACGCATGTGCAGCGACTTTTCGCACCTTAAAGGCAAGCCTTTCAAGGGTTCGGAAAGTGTATTGGAGGTTCAGGCTTGGTGTTCGTCGATGGAAATTCTATCGGTTTAGAAAACCGTCGAACGAATTTATAATAAAATTTATACCGCAAGCGCACTACATACTATCATAGTACGTGGCGAGTACGAGTCGATCCGTAGGGAATTGATGATTTTAAAAATTCAATTCAATCAAATTATACCAATTTCAAGTGAAAGTTAAGCTAGAGAATTAACTAACTAACTAAAAGAAAAGAGAAGCAAATATAAGAGTTAAGTAACAATTTAGAGAATAAATCCGCTCTCTAGATCATGTAGTTCAACAAATATGAAATCATGATCTCTCTTTTATGGTCATTAGTGCTTTAATTGATGCGCCTATCATAAGTATGGCATATTTGTGCTATTATTTAGCCAACATAAGCCATCAAACTTTGACACGCCCCTTAAACCACTTACTAACTTTCATGGAACTTGACAATGCAAATGAAATCTATTTTAAGTATGGCCTATTAACTATTGATTAGAAATATAGACCATCAAATTTTAATTTCAAATCACTTTCTTTTGCCATAACCATATTTTGATGAAGAGGCAATTAGTGTTAGTGATTTTTTAAGCATAGCCTATTTGATGTCAACAATATAGGCTATCAAATTCAAAGCAAAAACAACTAGTAAACCATTTCTATCATCATCATTAAGCACAAAAAAGTGCATGAATTAACAAATAGTTGAAGCTACATAATTAGAGAGCTTCATTACCCCTAAATTGAAGGGGTTTAGCCTCTCATATTTGTCATTTGATTAACAAATGTAGCTAACAACATGAAAGCAAAATGAAAGCTTAATGAAAAAGAAAAGCTAATTAACAAGAATTAAAACTAATCTACTTTGCATGAATGTGAATCTACACTACAACATGAAAGGAAATAAACAAGAAAAGAAAAGGAACATGTATTAAATTGCATAAAAGAATTACATAAAAGAAGAAATGGCTAAGTAGTCATGAAAGAAAGAGAGCTTTGATTTATTTTCTAAGCTAAAAACTAACTAAAGAGAGACTAAGGAAGAAGAGGGTTACATGAAACATAAGGGGTACTTATACATGTGTTAAACCCTAATTCATATTTTTGGGGAATGCCCAAAATACCCTTGAGAAAGTGTGGATGCCAAGTAATCATTAGCTTCTACTAATCATCATTTAAGTGTACATGAAGCCATTAATTCCATAAGCATGTGCATTAGCCTCTAATTTGTACATTAAGGTAGGTGGGTAGGTGGGGTCCTCCATTATCATCACTTTGAATTATTTTCATCTTCATTTGTTCTCTTTACTCTTGTGCGTGCATATATTATCATGAAGCCACTTGTAAAATTCACCAAATTTCCTACAAAACAACATAGAAAATTCCAAGTAAATTTTCACAATTTAATAAATGCATAAAAATGACCATTTTACCCCTATATGAAGATGAATATGTGACAATTTGAAAATAATTTGAATTTTGGTTTAAACAAGTTAAAATAACCGATATGATCATATATTTAATTTAAATAGATTAAATATGGTGGTAAAAATATGCACATTTACGTGCACATCACTTGGTTGCGTACTTGTGATCGTATATTTTCCTGTAGGATCAAACTGACCACCATCACGTACTCGTAGCATCTAGTATTTTGCAAGAACATGCTCCGGATTGGTATGAGCTTCTGATTGTGAAAGTTGATGAGTCCTCTCTTTCTTAGGATCAGTTTAAGGAACGATTCGAGTTGAAGTTCGTTCCCAAATCAAAGAAAGCCCTCCTTGCTCAACGTTTCCTTGAGTTGAAGCAATGGAAATCTTCTGTCGCTGAGTATGTTTCCTCTTTTGAAGCCTTATCCAAGTATGGTGTTGAGCATATTAATACACCATATAAGAAGAATCAGAAGTCTATGAATGGTTTGAAGAAGGCCTTAATGCTTCAGCTTAGGGTCACTTTTGAGGAGCTAGACTCGGCACTTCGCCTTGAAGCTGTCGAGAAGGATAAGGATAGTAGTGATGAGATTGGGGTTCATTCGAAGCTTAATAAGAAGAATTGGTTTCCTTTCGATAGGTAGAAATCTTTTCAGCATAGTAAGAAGAAGAAGCAGGTTGGTTCTAGTTTTCATTCCGAGGTAGCACACCTTCAGAAGGGATGCTACAATTGTGGTTCTCATGATCATTTGGTTAGAGAATGTCCCAAGCCTCGCATTTGCCGCTATTGCAAGCAAGAGAGACATTGGTCTTCATCATGCCCTAGAGCTCCCAAGGGTCCTAATTATGGAAAGCTGAATGTTGTTGATGCTTCTGGTGGTTCTTCTTAGACCAGAGGTACTTTTTCTTCTATTTTGGAAGGTTCTATTTTATTCCATGGCCAATCTATTCGAGTTCTTTTCGATACGGGTGCGTCACACTCATTCGTATCGAAGGAACTTGTTGATGTTATTCCTTTGGATGTATCTTGTCTTATGACTTCTTTGAGGATTGCGAATCCTATTGGGGGATCCGCAACACTTAGTCTGTTTTGTCTATATCTCAAGCATCCCGATTCTGTTGATTCTTCGAGATGTTGATAATAGTTCCAAAGCTTCATTGTTTTCTCTTGAATCTCGAGATGATGATGACATATCTTAAATTCTTGTTGTTTGTGAGTTCTCCGATGTTTTTGAGCCTGTTTCGAGTTTGCCACCCAAGCGGGCAATTGAGTTCCACATTGATCTTATTCCTGGTGCTCAGCCTGTCAGTCGTCCTCCCACGAGGATGTCTGGCAAGGAAAACGAGGAACTCAAGAAGCAGTTGTTGGAACTAGAAGCTAAGTAATTTATCCAATCTAGTTCATCTCCTTGGGGCGCCGCAGTTGTGTTCATTAAGAAGTCTGATGGTACTCTTAGACTTTGCATTGGCTTTCGCAAGCTTAACGAGTTGACTATCAAGAATAAGTATCCCTTTGCCTAGGATTGATGATATGTTCGATCAATTATCTGGTGCCAAAGTTTTCTCTTAGTTTGATCCCACTATCGAATTTAATCAGTTCCGAGTTGCGGAGGATAGCATTCCTCTTACCGCATTCCGCACTCATTATGGATTTTATGAGTGGCTCATGATGTCGTTCGGTTTGATGAACGCTCCTACTTATTTTGTTGATCTTTTGAATCGAGTATTCTGAAAATATCTCGATAAGTTCATCTTGGTTTTCATTGATGATATCGTTGTTTATTCCAAATCTGAAGCTGATCATGCCCAATACCTGAGGATTGTCTTAAGTACCCTCCGTCGAAACAACTTAAGGCAAAATTCTCTAAGTGTCATTTCTGGGAGAAGAAGGTGAAGTTTCTTGGCCACGTTGTTTCTTCTGATGGCATCTATGTCGATCCTCCAAAGATCGAAGCTATTCAAAATTGGAAAATGCCTGAGAATGTTTCTGAGATTCGTAGTTTTCTTGGATCGGCGGGTTATTATCGTCGGTTCATTAAAGATTTCTCTTGCATCGTCCTACCTCTTACCAGCCTCACAAGGAAAGGAGTTCGTTTCATTTGGTCTGATAAGTGTGAGTCTTCTTTTCAGAAATTGAAAGAACTTCTTACTCATGTTCCTATCTTAGTGGTTCTCGAAGGGAATCAAGATCTTGTTGTTTATATCGATGCTAGTAGGTATGGTCTCGGTGCTGTGCTTATGAAGAGAGATCAGGTGGTTGCCTACGCTTCTAGGCAATTGAGGCCGAACGAGATTCGGTATGCTACCCACGATTTCGAATTAGCCGCCATAGTCTTTGCCTTAAAGATTTGGCGACATTATCTTTTGGGCGAGCGATTTGTTCTTTTCACTGATCACAAATCTTTGAAATATCTATTCACTCAAAAAGAGCTTAATATACGGCAACAGCGTTAGCTCGAGTTCCTTGCTTCTTATGATTTCAATATCCAGTTACACCTGGAAAGGGGAACCGAGTTGCTGATGCGTTGAGTCGCAAATAGCAAGCTGTCGTTTCTATGATGTTAGCTGAGTGAAATATGTTGGAAGCTTTATCTTCTTACGATATTTGTGATCGTGCATCTACATTTGATTCTCCTATTCTATTATTTTGCATGGAAGCTCGTCCTAGTGTATTGGATCGTATTGCCGATGCTCAGAGGAAAGATCCTAATCTTGTTCATCTTATTCAGCTTTGTAAATCAGAATCCCGTGGTGATAAGTTGAAGGATTTCGATATTGATGCTCGTGGTTGTATTCGTATGAAATGTAGGTTAATTGTGCCTAATGTTCCTGATCTTAGAAAAGACATTCTTGATGAGTGTCACCATTCTAAGTATACTATTCATCCTGGCAGTAGTAAGATGTATGCCGATATGAAACTTCTATACTATTGGGAAGGTATGAAGCGAGATGTGGCAAGTTATGTGAGCAATTGCATGAGCATCAACGTCCTAGTGGTCTTTTGCAGCCTCTTGAAGTCCCATTGTGGAAATGGTATCAGGTCTCAATGGATTTCATTGATGGTTTACCTCGTTCGAGGTCTGGCCATAACAGTGTGTGGGTGATTGTTGATCGTTTGACTAAATCAACCCACTTCATTCTTATTAAGTCCAATCGAACTGCTTCTCATCTAGCTAAGCTCTATATTAAGGAAATCGTGAGACTTCATGGTGTTCCTAGTTCTATTGTTTGTGACAGAGATCCGCTTTTCACTAGTGGATTCTGGCAGATTCTCCAGAAAGCTTTGGGTACAAAGCTTAATTTCAGCACAGCTAATCATCCACAGTCTGACGGACAGACTGAACGGGTGAATCGTATTCTGGAAGATCTCCTTCATGCTTGTATTCTTGATTTTGGTGGTAGTTGGGAAGACCACCTACCTCTTGTTGAGTTCACCTACAGAAATAGTTTTCAGTCTAGTATCGGTATGGCTCCTTCCGAAGCCTTATACGGAAGGCCATGTCGATCACCATCTTGTTGGTTGGAGTCTGGGAGAAGTTGGTTTTAGGCCTCGACTCTATTTGTGATGCTTCTGAGAAGATTGATATCATCCGACAGAGAATGAAAGAGGCTCAGAGCAAGCAGAAATCCTAGGCGGACAACCGTAGGAAACCATCAGAGTTCTTTGTTGGTGATCTTGTGTTCATTCGAGTTTCTCCTTTGAAGGGTGTAATGCGTTTCAGTCGGACTGGGAAATTGGCTCCTCGATATATAGAACCATTTCCTATTACTGAACGCATTGGGCCGGTTGCATATCATGTATCACTTCCAGCTCAGTTTTCTGGTATTCATGATGTATTCCATGTATCTCAACTCCGGAAGTGTCTTCGTGATTCTGATTCAGTTATTGATCCTCATGTATTGCAAGAGCTTGAGATCTCACCCGATTTATCTATTATGCAAAATCCTATTCGTGTACTTACTTCAGAGGTAAGTGCCTTCGAAATAAAGATGTTCCGCTTGTGAAAATTCTATGGTCCGCTAATCCCAAGGATTGTACTTGGAAAACCAGAGAATTTATCGAGCGAACGTATCCTGGTTTTCTTTCTTCTGTTGTTTGAGGGTGAATATTCTTCACTCAAGCTTATCTTATTCCTAATTCTTGATGGAATAAATGTGTTATAGATAACTCTTTTATAGAAATTGCAAGGATGCAATTTTTATAAGGGGGAAGTCTGTAACAACCCTGATTTGTGATTACTTGTGAAAATAAATTATAACGATGGTTATAATTTAAAATGGAGAAATAAAATAAATTTGGAGATGGGAAATTTGTTGAAAATTGTTTATTTTAAATAAACAATGGGTATTGAATAAATAAAATGGAGTTAAGTTGCTTTGGTTGTGAATTAAATGGGAATAAAAGAATTATGTTGATTTGGTGGTGAATTAATTTAAATAAAAGATAAAAGAATTTAATTCAACTATAGTTATTGGAATAAGTACAAAATGTAGGAAATAAAGATTTAGAAACTTTATTATGTTAGTTTAGGGTAAAAACGAGCATCTAATAATTTTAATTTGTTAAAATGCAATAATTGTGGAAATAATGGTCAAATAGTGCTTTTGTTAATTTAATAACATGCTAAAAATTAAATATGGTTGATATTGAAAAATTAAAATATGAAATATTGATTAAAAATAATATTTGGGTGTAAAAGTATTTTTAATATGGTTTGTTATGATTATTTAAAGAAGAAAATGAATTTTGTGGAATTTTGTTGTTAAAATGTTAATCTATTTAAATAAATAGTGTAAATTAAAGCATTTAAGCAAAAATAGAATTTTAGTGACAGAAATTGGTTTTTAATAGCTAAAATAACTTTTATATGTTGTTTAACAATTTATTAAACATGAAGTCATGATAATTATTTGGTTAAATAGTGTGAATTAGTGTAAATATATGGTGAAATATGAGATAAATTTTGTATCATAGCCTAATTTGTCTAAGTGTTTAACTTGGCTAATTGTGTAGGGTTATTGGGATCAAACCTAAACCCAAATACCCAAAGTGAAAAGGCAGGAGAGGAAATACTGGTTACAATACAATCATTTTTCCTCTTCCTCCTTCTTTCTCGTTTTCCTTCAGCCTGAAATATATCGGTAAACTCTTCTCTCCAAATTTCAAAACCAAGGCTCAAATCCAATTGAGATTTAGAGAAAAAATTGTAGATTAAGGAGTTTTAATAGGCAATCATCTCAAAAACGGAAATTTATTCATCCAATTCCTAAATCTGAAATTTCATTTACTGTAACTCTTTCCTTCTCCTTTGCATGTGTGTATTTTCATAAGTTACAGGTTCCTGAAGCTTTTGAGAAGCCAAAGTTTCCATCTTGAAATTGTTTTTCTCTACTTTTGCTCAAAGGTGAGTTTTATACTCACTCTTCTAGCTTAAATAAACTCTGTAAGTTGTTTGGTTAATGAATTTTGTGGTTTACTGTATAATCTAAGTGAAGTCAGTTTATACAGTAAATATCACTTCACACTGTCAGTTTGTACCCCTCTTTGTTGATGATCTCTATACTGAATTCATGCCGGATCTTCTTCGGATTGTTGTTCATGTGTTGTTTATCTTGCATGTTGAAATTTATGTCTTATCTTAATCTGAAACGATACGGAAAATCACTGCAAAAATCAATACGAACGTGCTGGGAAAAAAAATAATATACCGCGACATTACACTACTTAGGACGACCCTAAAGGTCGACCTAAGCCATTGAATGGTTGACCTTTATGGTCAACCATTCAAGGGAAAAGGTCGACCCTTGGGTCGGCCTAAGCCTGGTGCTCTGCGGTGTGTTCTGGTGCGTCGTTCCAAGCCTGTTTTCCAGTTTTCTAAGCCTGATTTTGCACTGTTTTGAGCTCAGTTTTGAATGCCGTTTCCGGCAATTTAAATACCGATATTTGATGATGATTTTGTGTTGTAAATCGGTAGTTTTGTGTAGATTTTTTTGTGCAGATTTTTAGTTGCATTTGCTGTGATTTCGTGCACGGATTTTATAATCGATTTCAAAGTGAATTTTCAATTTAAAAACCGGATTTGAAATAAATATTTTTCCAAATCAATTTTTATAAGTATGAATTTACTTCCGAGCCTATTTTAAAGCTAAATAATATAATTAACTATTTTTAAAGGGATTTTAAAAGGAAATAATTTCCAAATATTTTCAAAAAATCGTTTTTAACTCGTTTTCTCAAAGTAAATTATTTTCTATAAAATTACACGTTTTTGCACTCTTGGAGAGAACAAGGAAGTGACTTAAACGATTTAGTAAAACATGTGGTATAGGGCACATGCATTTACTATTTAAGTTAATTTCGGTATTGTTCGATTGAGGTCATACACGAGAGTGAAATTAATTGTCTTATAGTAAACGGTTAAGTGAGAACGTGTGGTATGAGATGCACTGTTATTATTGATTTGATTACTATATAGAAGTTGGTGACACTTTATGTTGGATCTTTGGGTTTGTTGATTGCCAGTACTAGACGTTCGGGTCATTTATGGGGCCTTCTGGCCATTTGTTGGACTTTGGGTCATTTGTTGGGCTTTTGGGCCATTTGTTGGGCTTTCGGGCCATTCGTTGGACCTTCGGGTCATTTGTTGGGCGCCAAATTTGTTGTTGATAGTATTTGGCAGGCTTCAGCCATATGTTGTTGATGCACGTGCGGCGTAGCTTAGACTCGCCATTTGTTGGGATCCAACTTATTTTTTTGTTTTCTATATTTCATTATTTTTTATTTCTAGAATTTTTTGATTTCAAATGTTTTCACCATTTTGTTGGATGTTGGAGTTATACATAGCTTTTGTGCTATTTGATGATGATGACATGGTGATTACATTTTTGTTGTTTTGAACTCCTTAGTGAGTTCAATATGTTGAGATTTATGCTGTTTTGGTGACATGGCTTATACGCCTTATGTTGTTTGAATTTACGCCTTATGTTGTTTGGTGATTTGGCTCATAAGCCTTATGTTGTATGTTGATTTGACTCATATGCCTTATGTTGTTACATGATTTGGCTTACATGCCATATGTTGATTTGAGAACATGGAGTTCATCTCCATGGCGAGTTATTATCCTCCTTGTGTTTCTTATCTTCACCTATCATGTACTAACCCTCTTGCAGTTTGACTTCCACATTGCTTTGCTCTGCTGTGATCTTTCCTCTTTATTGCTTAGTGTATGTTTTGATGTAACCCCTTTTTGTTGTAGTACTCTGATATATATATTCTTTCGTGACTCTGATGTATATTTGGTTCATAAAAACCAAACTCATGTAGCATGTTATGTTGTACTTCTGCTGACTCTGTATATGTATATATATGTGTATGTTCCTGTTCTGTGATATGAGGTATTTGATGTTATTATATTTGTTCTGAACACGATCCTTAGCCACCGTAGTTTTGTGTCAAACCTAAATCGGATATGTCGATCCACTTAAGGAAGAAAGAAAGGAAAAAAATGAACACTCAATCGACGTATTCGATACTCGTTTAAGACAAAGATCATAGATGGTCGCTTCTATCCAACCCTATTCTCTTCACTAGTAGACAATATTACCTAGTAATGCTCTTTGTTAGTCTGGGTCTCGGGATGGGGCATCACACCGATGTTCAGTCGCACCAAAATGATCCAAAGTATGAAGAAACACTCCAAATAACAGAAGGATAATGTTATAGAACCACTTAATGATGAAGTATTTGACGAAGTTGAATTAGATGAAGATGAACAGGTTGATAATGACGACGATGACGACGTCGAAGTAAATAATCATGAGTATGATAATGATATTGTAAATGATGTTAGCAATTGGTAGCTTATGTACAATTTATTGAAAGGCTATTTTCTCTATTTGTGTTGCCAAATCTATTATATGAAGATGGATTTATTATTCTTTATTATATTGTATACATAAGTAAATGTATTATTATAACTGATATGTCTAGTCGATGCCGACACAACCGTGGTGGCTCATCATCAGGTCATTGTGGCTTCTACTCTTCATAGCATGATGAAGACTATGCACATATGATGTTACCATTTATTTAGACTGTCGACATTCTTGATGCTCCTATGGATGGTACTGGTCCATCCACTCGTGTATCCTAAATGGACTCTTCCACATCCATGTCTTAACTTGATATCTTCCCTAGAGAGCAAGGAAAGGGGCGAGTAATTACATTCACTCACATACACATACATATACATCTACACATACATACATATACACTCACGCACGCATCAGATACATATATATACATACATACACACACACATACATGTACATATACACTCACACACACATACACACATATACAATAGTTTACTAATTAAATAATAATACATTTATATATGTGTACATATACGATTTTAATAGCGGTGCCGCATCTGATGCGATCTGTGATGGCTTGCTTGCACAGATTGCGAGGTTTTGGCCTATATTTATGACATTCCCAATGAATTGAAGAAAGTCATGTTCGAAGAATTTGTGGTAAAATAATTTTGTTACATAACACATTATATAAATATGCATATCATTTTGTGCATAATATATTCACTTTGCATTTGAAGAGGAAATTCTCTTGGAAAGAGGGCGCTCACGAAGAGCTCGTGCATAAAGTTTGGTTAGCGCGGTGTCCAAAAAATAACGTGAGTGGACATATGGTATGCATAGGAGTGACAAGGAGCATCCAGACTTTGCCTAAGAGATATGCGAGCAGTCCTTGCCGCATTGGGAGATAGAAGAATTCAAGAAAATATTGAAACAGAATTCCGAAGGCACAAACAGAAATCCTAAATTGCATACCGGTGGCTCCAAATCATACGCAGATCATCTTAACGATTTGGTACATATTTATTTATTAAATTTATTTAACATTTTGAATAAATTAAAATAGACTTATATGACTGTGTACTTAATTCAAATTTCAGTATAAAGAGCAGCACAACGAGCCTTCATTTTAGCAACTCTTTTACATGACTCATAGAATTGAGTCATCGGATGGGTCTATCACCAATAACTAGGTAGATGATGCTTCCACCGAGTTTGCGATATATATATATACATGTATTTACATAATATTTACATGTATATACATGTATAAAATTCCAATGAATATGTAAAATGCAAAATAGGCGAAATGCCGAGTTAGGATTGAGGAGCTTCAAACTCAAGATGTGGAGATAATTAGAGAAGTGGACAAAGAAGCATTCTACGCACTCACTAGAGTTGTTGCAAAAAGGGCTAATCATAAGCCTAACTACGAAAATATTCTGAGGGTGCATAATAGCTTAAACATTCGTTATATATACATAATATGATAATAAGTATATATGTATACATAACCATATACATATGTACATATATATATATATATATGTATAATATACTATATGTATGTATACATTGGTTTTAAATCCCCAGAATCACATGTATATTATGTATTTTATATGAATGCTTTGTATAACTAAGTCTGAGTTATTTTAAATTCCAAGAACCACAAGTATATTGTATGTATCCCAAAAATCATCATTTTAAAAATAAATCGAGTTTGAGTTAAAATATATAAGTAAAGTTACTGAATAAATTATATATATATATATAACTAGGTTAAATTATAAATTTTGTTTTAATAAATTAACAGGATGTAGATTTTTTTAAAGCACATAATAGAATAAACAAATATATAAGCTAAATCACTCAATTAATTAAACAAATGTATATATAATTGAGTTAACATAAATTTTGACTCAATAAATTAAACAAGAGTATGTTTGTATAAGTTGAATAACTCAATAAACTATATATATAATTAGGTTAAATTATAAATTTTATTTCAATAAATTATACAAGAGTTCATTGAGTTAAATTATAGAAATTTTTAAATAACATAATAAACTAAACTAATATATAATCAATTAATTAAACAAATATATATATATATATATTTGAATTAAGTTATATAAAAAAATTAATAAATTAAACAAGAGTTATATTATTTTTTCAATCAGACAATAAATTAAATAAATATGTAAGTTAAATCGGTTAATTAATTTGTAATATCCTGAAATTTTCAACCATTAGCATCCATACATGTCGGATTTGAATTGCTCAAAATATCATATTGTTAATTTAAAATTTGGCAAAACTCAGCATATACAGTAAATAAATAATCACAGAATCACAGACACAGAGTAATATAACAATAATGCAGCGGAAACAGAAGAATAGTAGTTCATGAAACTACTATATATATAATAGGGTTAAATCAAGATACAACAGAAGTCACGAATACATAGAAGTCTCAATACAATAATCAAATACAAGATCTGAATACATCACTGGGATCAACTGAATGACTGAAAGCAGAATCAATAGATGGATCTCCAATCGAAGCTGCAACTCTAAAGGTGAGTCTCGAATGCTGAATCACTCAGTCTGACCCGAGCGTAAAGCAAAACACAAAACACTCGAGTCAGGATTAACATTCTTATATCAATAAATCCAACTCAAGTGAAATATCAACTGAAATACAAGTAACTTAAAGGATGTTTGGGATAACCATCCTCTAAGGACCCGTTAAACTATCTACTATGTAGTAATATACGCTATTATAATAATGTCGACAGTAAAGTATACTATTTAAAACTAGCGTTAAGGCTTTACATTTTCCACCTTAACACATTTTTAGGTGTGCCAACAGTCTATACAGTACCGTAATACCCCGTAAACTGGGGCTACCAAAGGATACTCCATAGTTACGACACAAATCAAACTCGTATTAAAGCACGCTAGGGTAGGTGACACGGCACAAATAGGCAATGCTAGGGTAGATATACCAATTACACTTCCGGGCCGGTGGTAACGTAGAGCCGCAGCAATCGCCCACCTCGAGCCACACTCCCGAATCAAGGGTGCGCACCAAATCAATCACAAGTAATAGGATGGCATACGATGGAGTGTGTCCGATCAGAGGTGCTACCTCATTAGCCCGTCGATTGCTCCTGTTTTAGCCACCTTATGCCAACTCACGGGAGTCGGGTCCACGTATATACCTCATATAGGATCGTCGCCACCATCCTACTTCATTCTGGAATCTCCACCGCGTACACAGTTGTTAAAGTGGTTTTCGGTATCGACAGAGAGTATGCCCATATCTGATCCCGGTCTCTTTAACAACCAATCGTTATTATAACACCGTGGTCATTTCAAAATAGTTTATACTTCAAAACCAAAATATCATTTCCATTTCAAAAACCATATCAATACGATATCATTTCCATTTCAAATATATTCTCTTCCAAAATCATAATAGTTTCAAAGATATAATGATTTCGAAACCAAAACAATTTGAAATAATAATACTTTGGAAATCATAATACTTTGGAAATCATAATACTTTGAAATTCATAACTTTGGAAATCATAACACTTTGAAATCATAACACTTCCCTTCAAATAGTTTAGATATTAGTAATAGTATATAAAATAAAATAGTTTATAAAATAAAATAATTTATATAAAATAGTTATAAGTTAAAACAATTTATATTAAAATAATTAGTATATTTAAAATAGTTTATATTAAAAATAGTTATATTAAAAATAGTTTATATTAAAAATAGTTTACAAAATAATATAAAATAGTTTTAAATATAATTTAAATTACTTTGTATAATAAAATAGTTTCCACAAATTTCACAAATCGATTCAACTCAACTCGAATTCCAAAATTCAAATTTAATCCAATCTCAAATCCTCAAATTTCAATTCAGTTTCTCAATAAACCATTTCTAATCATCGATTTCAAATACATATTTGAACCATAAAATAAGCCATTTCAATTTCAATATATTTAAATCTTTAAATATTCAATAACATCTAAATACAACTTCAATTTACAAATTTAAATAAACAAAATATCCCATTTCAATTTTATGTAAATTTGAAATATTCATTTAAGTCACTTTTAATCAAATTCAAGTTATAAAACATATCTTTAAAATTTCAAATTTAAATAAATTTCAAATCAAACTTATTTAAGTAAAATTCTTAAATAAATATAATTTCAAATCAATTTTAAATTTATCTTTCCAACTTGAATCATTATAAACTCTATATTTGAAAATATATACATTAAGTAAATACTTAAACATATTATATATCAACTTATTAAATCAACTTTAATAAATCTTTAAAATCAATATTTATTAAAACCATATATTTCTTTTCAAAACCATAGAAATCATTTTAAATATATTTATACATAGACCAACGGTGTCTGTATATAATTTTCTATCCTATGGTCAAGTGATACAGATATTTATCATTTCAATCCACAATTTAAAATATATACGGGTATATATCTTTTCAACCCGCAATCCCAAATTCAATTCAATGAAAATCGCTTGGGTTTATCATTTCAACCCATAACGATTTCCTCCTATTCTACAGATCGTTCGGGTATGTATCATTTCAACCCATAGTGAATTCTATACTAACAGGGAACTTGCAGAGTGATAACAGTAACGATAATAACATAACAATCAGTAACAGGCATATATCATCAGTGATAAATAACAGATAATGGTGTCAGATGTCATAGGTGAACAGATACAGATAATGGCATATATATAGCAATGTAAATATCTAACAACAGCATATTTCAATTTTCGTTTCAATTGAAATCAAATTTAATAAATATAAGAACGTTAATCGTGAGTGAATGCTCACCTTTCGAGGCTAGAGAATACAGAAGATGACACTGATATGCACACTGATACAAACACCAAAATTGAATTACGAATCCAAGCAAAGCAAAATCGACACGAATTCAACGATCAAAGCTGATAGATAGGAATCGATGAAATAATTAGAATCAGCCTGATAGAGATAGAAATTATATATATATGTTATTAATGTTATTATTTTATAAAATCAATACGACAAATATTAAAATAAGATATATATATATATATGATTCAACCCATTACATTTAAAACCAATTTTAAACCCATAGTTCACAAAACAAATTATAGATGTGTGTACGCATTTCAAAAATACCACATAAATATTATATACATATATATCAAATTCCAAAAATGTAAACATGATAATAATTAAAATACACTGCGTCCGCATAAGCAAAGTTACAAAACACACACACATATATATATATATAATCGAGTAGATTTCAATAAACTTACATAAAATATAATATATATATATATATATTATAACTTATAGTATAATACATAGGCTTATTTATGCAGCACACGGTTTTACACAACAACCTAAATATACACAAACAACTTATAAAACTTATAAGCAGTAGCCTTATATACTGTCACCTATCTATAGAGCTGTAACTTATGTATATAAAATAGCCTTAAAGAAAAATATAATATAACATATATCTATACAACAACCTATAAAATATAATACAGCTTATAGATATATATAACCAGCATAAAGTAAGCAACCTATACAACTTTCATGAATATACAAAACCTATATATACACGAAATTCAAAGTTATAGGACTAATATAATTGTTATATATATTATATAATAAAACTGCTGTCTCATATATATTAATAGAAGACTATATTAATAGAAGGCTGGAATTGTAATGACCCGGAATTTTGGTCGTTAGATTTTGAACATTTAATTCGTTTTAAATGTTAAATGTGAATTATAATTTGATTTTGAAATACAAAGATCTGATTGAATCGATAAATTTAGTCATAATTTCAAATATGACAATTCAATTGGATTTGAATAATAATAATTAAATAATTGGAATTGGGAAAATTTGTGAATCTAGGTGTATATGGATATAAAAATGGTTTCTAAGGTTTATTTTAAGTTTAGTTTGATTTGAATTTTAATATTGGACTTTTGGATGGAATCAAAATTCGATAAGTTAAATTTGGAATTTTAATATTAATTTAGTAATGGAATTTAATATTATAATAATGTAAACAATCAGATTTTGATTCGGGATGAATCAGAATGATGTCTAATGTGAATGTAAGTTTTATATGATTTATAATTGAGTTAGTAAAATTTTAAAAGTTAGATTTTAAATGATTTCTACGATTTTGAAAATCGTTCGAATAAATCGACGAGTTAAAATGGCCTTCCATGGCACAGTCTCGGAATTCGACGAAACCAGTTCCATTGGATCCGTAGTAGTTAGTTATTATCGGATTTCAAATTTCGTAGCGTTTGGAGTTACCGTTTGTCCGTACGGGTGAGAAACGCGTTGAAATTAAAATCGATAATTTAATATTTAAAATCGATTCAAAAAGCTATCTTCCACATATGATTGAATTGGCCCCCGAAACACATTCCATTGTGTTCGGAATGCGGGTAAAACCTTAGAAACGCCAGGTGGCACGTGTGATTTGGAGTTCGTTTGTAAATGTTCGTTATAATTGAATTTAATATTAAATTAATATGTATAAACGTATATATATACACGTTTAAGGGGCCGAAACCCTAGTTTTGCTCGGCCGCCGCTTGTTATTTTCAATGGCCGAAGCACCCTCCTTTCCTTCTCCAATTTTCTCTTCATCCACGCAGTATTTCACGAAACTTTCTAAACGAAGATTGTAGAGCATTCCGAGCTCTACATTTTGTACGGTGGTGATGGGTCGTAGCATTGCGTAGGGGGAGTAGGGAGGTTGCGTTCATTTTCGTTTCAATTGAGTCTCGTGCGACGTGGGGATGACCGAGCTCGCCCATCTTTCGGCCGTAGGTGGAGTTCTCTTAGGGCTATGCAACGGTGGTCGTTGATCGTCGTCACGTGGTCGGGGATGGAGGAATGCCGTGGTCAAAGGTTGGTGAGGATGGGTTCGATCTTTACTGGAGTCGTATGCGAGAGGGAAGAAGGTAGGGACGGTCGTGATTTCGAGTTGGTATGTGCGGCTGTGATTTGTTTGGTAAATAAAAGAAATTGTTTTTACAAATTTTATTTACAACCTTTGGAAATGAATATCTCTTACATATATTATCAGAATTCAACGAAACAAGAAGCGCCGAAATCGCAGCGACACGATCTACGCTGTGGTGCAGATTTGGAGACAATCGGAGATAGCGAAATTTTTGGGCTAAATCGATCACAGTCGATTTAATTCAGGAATTAAATGCTCATCGAACTTAAGGTGAGTTAATCTCACTCACATCTGGAATGCTAGTTAATTTAATTAGATAATATTTTAATGATTAGTTGATTGGTTGAATGTGATGATTATTATCAGATTGGATCGATATTATTTATGTACTAACATCTGTGGATGCAGGGAAACAGGTTGGAGATATTCGTTGATTTGAGATTTCTGGTTATCGTTTTTGATAATTAGATATTTGTTGATTATGTTGAATTGCTGTTTCCTATCTATCACTGTTGATAGTTAGAGTTCGTTGATTATGGAGTTTGTGTTTTCCAGCTATTCGTTGGATAACTAGATATTTGCGGTTTTGCGATTTGTAATTTGTGTTTTCTAATTATCTTTGTTGATAATTAGATTTTGCTGTTTTCTGATTATCTTATCGATAATTTGATATTGCTGTTTTGTGATTTCTATATTTCTGATTATCTGATTGATAATTGAATGTTGTTGATAATTGTGTTTATTCAGTTCTGCTATTTTCTGATTATCTATTTGATAATTAGACTTTGTTGAGAATTTGTGAATTTCTTTTATGGAATTAAAAGATTTCTTGGCGTTTGTGTTCTTGACCTTATTTTTCTAGCTTAACCAGTTTAAGTTAGAAGAATAATTGTTATTGACAACTTTAATTATGAAAATTACGGGGACGCAATTTTTATAAGGAGGGGAGTCATACCAACTATGACGCCCCACCTCTATGCTCACAATAACAAAGAGTATTAAAAGAAATACTGTCTGTTATTACGAAGAATAAGGCTGGATAGGAGCGGCCATCCGTAGTTGGGCCTTACACTAGTATTAGTTATCTCGATAGGAGTGGTCTATATTTTTTTTTCATCTCTTATTTATTTACTCCCATCGACATACCCAATTCCAGTATAAAACGAACTACGATGGTTCATAATAGTTTAGGACAATATATATAATAATAACATAGATACAAAAAAATGCGGAACAAAGATAACAAAAGTCTCATATATATATATATATAACTGATGTCAGTTACAATACATTTGACACGATACATATGATACAACTACAACTGTGACTCTGGAAGTTATATATACAAGTACATTATCGACTAATATACATGAATACATATCAACCTATACTATGACACGACTACTCCAAAATGATGAAGACTACTTCAGAAGATATGAAAAGACTTCATAGCTCAAGCAGCAACCCAAAGTAGGAAATCTACAACCTGAAATAACTCGGGTCTGACCCGAGTATTAAATTCAAAAGAAAATAATACACGGGTCAGTCTAATTCAAACTCAGTTATTAATGCACAGAAGCAATAATAATCAAATAACAAATCGCGGCAGTCACAGAAATATCGTATAGCCGACTCCTCGATAAGAGAATCGGATAACGGCAGATATAACACTAAACAGTGTTAAACAACATATCAGCAGATCCAAATCATCAATAAAGATAGATAAAAAGATTATCAATGAAGATAATTTTAGAAAACAACAGAATTGTCTAAACGACAATTAACACAAAATCCAATTATTAAATAATAATTAGAAACTCAGAATCTAATTATCCAATAGATAATTAGACAAATCTCAAAATGATCAAATCAAATCAAAACTCTGTGTGGCTGCAGTACACACACGCGTGCACTGCCTCGCCACTACAGTACGTCGAAACTGCAAGGTCAATATAAATGAACCAAAACAACTAGTACTAACTCGAATCAAAATGACGAATTACACACGAATTCACAATGAAAGTTTACATCCGAGTACAAGGTCAAACCCGAGTTTTTGAAACTAGATTCAACTCAAGTACAATTTCAAAAATCAATCCAAATACAATAAAATAGTCGGGAACAACATATCATAGATAGCCCACATGCACAGATTCAAGCCAACATGAAAATATCAAGTCCAGCAACAAAATGTGTACAGATGCAATCATGCACAACAACTAGTAGAGCAGGCTCGTATGGCCAAAGACAACAAGGTATACTACAACACAAATGCAACAAGAGACAGTGCAAACTTCAATAGAAATAGTGGACGGTACAAAAGGCACCAAACCATAAACAAAATGCAAAAGTTCAAGTCATTGACTCAACACAAATGCCTCAAGTGGTACAAACTTCAACAACCCAGGGGATCCAGTACAAACCAATCCCAGCTAAACAACTACGAGCATCAAGTTGAGTCACAAGACTCTACAGTGGAGTTGAAACAATGCTAACCAAGCAATCAGAAAATCACATGTACAAAGTCCGGGCAATAAGGATTCTTAGTCAAATATAGAAGTCCCAGGTTTCAATTGCAACACTACACAAAACAGAACTGTACAAGCCTGGAACTTAACAAAATTAAATGCCTCAATGTAAAATCTGGATATACAATCCAATATAAGGCACGGCCTGTGCAAAAGCAACATGGAGCAACATAACAACAATGCCAGAAACTAAACATATGCAAGTGCAGACTACACATAAGTGAAGACCACATGGGCTTAATACAGCCAGACCCCACAATGCTACATGTACGCAAGTGTACAGCTACAACATGAAACCAAAGACAATTGCCCAGCATACATATGAACTAAGTTCATACATACAACAAACACAAGGCTAACATCAATACAAAGACATCACAAGTATGACAAGGATGTGCAGATGTAAGCAAAGAAATGACACATGTATGTGCATATGCATAGCATCATCAATGGAACCGAACAGCACGCAAAGAAAATGGTCAGACAAATGAGCTCCAAAGAATGCAACAGGTATGCATCAATGAACTGGACAATGAACCCAATTACTACATGAAATAGGTATGCAAACTGTCTCAATGTCAAGACAGTCTCATAGACAGTGACAATGAGTATAAAAGTGCAGACCACAAAGACAAACACACATGTCAACAGCACTCGAAAGCAACAAAGAACACAAATCTAGAGACAATGAATTCAGTGCCAAAATACATGAATCGAGATGCTACAGAGAGCAGTAAACAACCAGACAACATCAAGTATACATGAAAATAATATGATCAAGGGTCTGGCATCAACAAAAACTCGAGTACTACCAGAGCACAATCTAATACAGTGATCAAGAGCAAGTGAAACTAACAAATCCAAATAAACAGGACTAGCAAAGACCAGAGTACAAGCAAAGTGCTAACTGATCTGAGAAATAGCATATTCGAACAAAACAAAAATCCAATAGCAAGTTTCAAGAATGACCGTAGTCAAATAGCAGTTTTATCAAAACCGAACTCAAATTATTTTATCAAAATCAAGCTTTCAAACAAAGTCCAAAAACACTGCAGTAAAAACCATGGCATGTTCGAAATACAAATCAAAGCTAGATGTGAATGCACATGTCAACAAGTCCAGTCAAAGCCAGAAATTCACAAAATCAAATCCGTGGTCATGCCGAAGTCAACAAGGAAGACAAGGCAAAAATCAGAGCCATGGTCAGATATCATCAACAAAGTCAAGGCCGGAGTAAAATGAAACCAAGTCAGAAATTAAACAAGCCTTGACAGCCAAGAAAATCGAACAAGTTCATATTTTCACAAAGTCAAAGTCAAGCTCGAAGTCACCAGAAATTCACGAAACCAAACTGTGAAACCCAAAATCACGAAAATAAAAGAATTCAAACCCTAATTACATGAGATTAAACTAGATGTGAGTAATTAAGATTACTCACCTTAGAACGAAGAGCCCAGATCGAAGAAATCGAAGCATCTGCAATTAATTCGAAGTAGCGGCGCCTTTGATTTTCGCGAGCCCTAATATCAGAGCGAACGAAAGAAGATAACGAGGCCGCCATTAAATTTCGTATTATTTTGTTTTAGGGTTTTGAACTAAAATGAGGGGATCGGTATAACTTTATCACGGTACCAATATCAAAAGTGGGCCGAGATTAATTTTTAAACCCCAAACTACACTTAAAAAATTTTAAATGAATTTCGATCAACTCAAAACTGCAATAGCGATTAACAAACGATTAAATCATCATTTTTTGACGATAAATAATTGTTGTGAAACTCCGGGTTGTTACAGGGATCCAACTGGATTCCTCACAATATAGAAATTATATTCATAATCTATGATATAATTCACTGATATCCTGTGATAAATTGATTTGGAATTTTGTTATGCTGTGTTATGGTTGGATAATATAATTTGGTATTTTAAAATATCATTAAAATGAAATGGGGATGTAAAAAGGGAAATGAAAAAGGATTTTTGAGATATGAATTTAAGGAAATTAAATTCAAGAAATTGGATTGGAAATTGAAGTGTTTTGAAATGGTGTTTTAAAAAGGAAATGAGGAATGGAAATTTATAAACGGGATTTATAATGGAATGGAATATTTATTGGGGAATAAATTTTGAAAGATAGATTTCCGGTGGGAATTTCTATAAGAGGGGCAAATTATTTTAAAAATAATAGTGAGATTATTTTTAAAAAGGATGGAAAGTGTATTTTTACTGGGAAATGAAGTATGTTTCGAAAGAGGACTTTCAAAGTATAAACTGGAAAGTCTAAAAATGTGTTTTTAGAATATTTTAGAAAAATTATTATCTTTAATTTCCTTTAAGTGAAAAATAAGTATTTATTAACTAATTATGGTATTTACTTATTTTATAGATAAATTGGTATTATGTTTTCTAAGGGAAATTTTATTATAAGTATTGATATAATAACTTTATGTTAAAAAGAAATTTTTGATTTAAGTTATGCAGGAAACTTTTATAGATTTCAAATTTTTTTTTGAATGGAGAATTTGGTAACTGATTTTAAACAATTCAAGTATATATTTTGGAAGTGATTTTCCAGGAATGGAAAATGTGTTAAAAATAAAAGGTGTTTATTTTAAAGTTTTGGAAGAAATTTACGGGATTTAAACATAAATTTGAATTGAGATAAATCAAGCAGGATTTATAAGGAGAATTCTTTGGTTTATTCTAAAATGGGAGTGAATTTCCTGAAAAGCCAAGTACGTTTTAAAGCAGATTTTTGAGCAGAAGTTAGAAGTTTTGAAATTGTTTTTTAAAGAATGTTTTAAGAAATTATTTGAGTTGTGAAAATTTTAAAAGTAAATATTTACTAAATTAGTTATAATAGTAATTATTTAAAGGGTTAATTGGTATTATGTTTAAAAAAGAATATTATTAATATTGATATTTTATAAAATGGATTTATTTAAAGATAGTTTGGTTAAAGTTTATTTGAAACTTATATAGAAGTTTGTAACTCTTATTTTAAAATTTAGTTTGGCTTAACTTTTATTTTAAAATTAGTTTTATATTTTATAAAATAGTTTTACCTTAAATATTCTTAAAATATATTTTGAATAAAGTGTTTAAGTAGTTTAATTTAAATATTTAAGGTATAAATTAGAACAAAGTGATTTAAATTATTTTAAAATCTAAAGTATTTGGACTTGGTTATTCAGTGGGGAATAGAAAATTGATTGGGAATTTATTCCGTAAAAGGAAGATGGTTTGGAACTGTTTCAAAGGGTTGAAATGGAAATATATCTTGCGAAGATATTTTGAGAAAATAAATAATTTGGAAAATTATTTATTGTTTGATGGATGTTTGTGAATGTTATTTGATAGTTAAATAACCGACTATCAATATTGGCCAATGCGTTGATCATTTCGAAGAGACCGGGATCGGGATTAATTTCTCGAAAACCACTTCGATCCGGTTTGTACGTTTTCGTGTGGAAAACAAGAGTTGGAATCGAAGATGGAGCAGTGAAGTGAAAGGGCTAGTCGCTACTAATCCTGAGGGTGATTCCAAAATGGATGTAGTAGGAGTAGTGCCTTCGGTTCCGTTCGAACCCGGAACAGACTTGTATGGATGAATGCTTTCAGAACAACGTCAGGTGGACGATGAGCATTCTTAGTGATATGTTCTAAAAAGGTAACGCTTAGCCTCAAGCCTCATCAACCGAGAATGAATGAAAATCAGGGGTTATGCAGCAAGGCTAAGAGGGTAGCACCCATTAGGGTGAGGTCATCCCTGTCTAGATGTTCCTTTTATTTCGGTTGTGTGGTGCGGTTGCTGATCCCAACCGCGGGGTGATCTTACTCAGAATTATCCAGTAAGGGGTAGTTCCGGCCTTGTGTTGCACGGGATCGGGCGTGGTCCTCGGTACGTTGATCTAGACCAGGTACTGTGACAGGTGGTACCCCAGTGCCTAGTCATTAGTTGGAAATCCATTCTCCCTACGTGCCTTTACGGTTTTTTTTGTATACCTATTAGCTGGAATTTAATAGATGTAAGAATTTCGGCTATTTGAATAAGTATTTGTGTATAGACACTATTATAATATCAGAGGATTTTGATAAAAAGTGTTTTGGCTATCGTAAGGTAAAAACCCGACACGTTTGTTTATGACGTGGTCTTACGAGATGCTTTTGATTTTCAAAGGATTTTTGAAACTTTAATAATCAGTTTGGATGTATTTCTCTCGCGCTGGTATTCTAGACTGACTCGAGTGTTATTTATTATAATGCTCGGGGTCAGACCGAGTATTATAGATTACAGGATAGGATGCTGTGGAGCTCAGGTGTGGAGCTAGAGTCCGAGACGTATTATTCGTACTTGTTTATTTGGCTGCTATGGTTGTTTGAAATTGCCAGCAAGTTGTGAGGCAGGCTGATATAACTGCCAGGCTCGTAATTGTTCTTTACTAGTGATATACTCTGATGATGTATTGTATATAACAGATATGGTTTCATTTTATGTAAAGATCTGTTATTATTTATTATATTTTGTTCCGCTGTGATTGTGAGATTCTGATGTTGTTTAGTTCCTTCTTTCTTCTATCTTCTTTCTTTTTCCTCAACAATTTGTCTTTTCTGGCACTCGATCGTCGGCATATTATACTGTGGTGAATTTTGTGTCGATTTTCGAGAGTCGAGAAGGGCGGGTCATCTCAGGATTGGGAAAAAAAAACCAACCAAAATAGTAGCCGTTATACCTAACTAATATACATTATATATATGCAACCGATTGTATATATTAAATTTTTTCTTATAAACACACACACATATATATTATATTTAGAATTAATATTTATTATACAACTCAAAATAAAATTACTTCACTATAAACTCAACAGATCCTTCATAAACTCATATACAAAACGTGTGATATATACACTTAGCAAAATAGTATATTAAAACTTAGTTGGATCTTATATATATAAGCAGATTTCATATAAACAAATATATGTACAATATATGAAAATCATACTAGGAACAGTTTTATGCGGCTTGTATACAGATATAGGCATGTGGCACAATGCAGCTTGATATATATATTAACATAGATTTAAACAAATCCTTAACTCAGTACCCGCATAGCTTATAAACTTATATATATATAATAACATAAAATGTGGTTTGTAAAACTTATATATATGTGTGTGTCGACAGACCATTATATACATATATAATATATGTTTCAATGAAGTAAGAAAAATTTATATATGCAGGACTTTGATGTTGGAGCAAACTAGCCAAAATCAAATCTGAAAGTATATTCAAAAATACTGTAAAATATATGATATATATACATACTATAGAATAAAATAAATATAAACTCAAATATATACTCCGACTAATAGTAAATAAACTTATATATAATATATAAATATACTTACACAAAGCGAGGCTGAGTTGGAGTTTAGGTCTGACTGGTCGAGCAAACGGAGGAGGGGGACACAGCAATGTATGGCGGCTGCAGCCATGATGGCTTCGATGGCGTGACTAGGGTAGCGAAGTAAAAAAAATGAGGCCGGCACAGATGGCAGTGAGGTGTTTCGGCTACGACAGCGGTTGAGGGAAAAAAATGGTGTGGTTGCTTGATTTCTGTGAGGTGGCGAAACAGGGAATAGCAATTGATATGGAGAAGGAACGACAAATGAAAAAAAACAAGTAGAAGAAGAAAATGTCAAGTTGCAGAATAATATATATATAAATTGATATTAGTTGTGTATTCTCAAAGCAAACCGAAAGGAAAAGAAACGAACAGACAATCACAGTGGAAAGGTGGAATAGCAAAAGCTTTGACATCAATATCTAGGAGTATTAAAAGGTAGGGTTGTGATTAACACGATGGAGAATAGAAAAGGCACCGGAACCCAAAAGGCTTTAGAAACGTACCGATATGATTGTCCGTTTCACGGTATCGCCAAGTACCAAAAATCCAAAATACAGAAGTGAATATATTGCAGAGATCAGCGCGACGAGATGATCAAAACGGTATACAGATATTAGTGGTACGATCATCCTATCAAAAGTCAATAATCGGTACCGAAAAAATGCTGCTAAAACGCCGGAATTAGGATAAACGGAGCAATAGCAGTCCAAATTTGGAGAAACGAAATATGACGTCTCACTCAGAATATGATTTACAAATTTATTATGTAAAAATTCAGGTTTGGAAAACATTTTATTATCATCAATTTTTAACCGATTTAAATTTGAATAAAATTACACAAGAAAATAAACTTCCATATTATCAGATGAAAATTTACCAGTTGCTATGTTTAAACAGACGTATTCCAAATATTAAATTTTTATTTCAAAATATTATTATTTAAAATTTCACAAAATTTCAATTAATTAAATAAATAAAACCACTAAAATTTACGGGTCGTTACATTCTCCCCCACTCAAAACTTTTCGTCCCCGAATAGGAAGGAGGTAGGAGAATAGAAACAACCAGAAGAAAATAGATTGAAAAACAAAATAAAACAATTAATATAAACCATATAAATTTCAATTTAAATCAATTAATATTTAACAATTTGGTTTTATCGATTTGATTTCACTTAAGTTAAATCAATCTAACTATTTCTAAATTCATTATCTTATTATCTAATTATCCTAAATCAACAATTTCTAAAATCATAAATTTGTACAGTACTTTATTATACTCATATTTTAGTCAACAAATTAATTCTTCTTTATTCCAAATATTATTAACTTTATTCCACTTAATATACCTTAACACATATATTAAATATATTTACACTTGTTATAACCACTCAAATTATTTATAAATTCCTTTGATATCATTTTATATTGTATAATATTCAATTACAAGTTAACTTCTGAATAATTTAGGTAAGTTATATATAGAATGCAATTGAGTATTATACAAATAAAATTTTACAATTCAGTTATTTCAAGTTAAGTATTTATTCAAAATTTTTGGCTTCATTTATAATTGAAAATCATCTTTTAACAAAAATTTAAGAATTAATTTCCGATTAACTTCAAACCACTTTATATATACACACACACACACACACACACTATATATATCAAATCAAATCATACCCAGAGCTTCAAATCAAATTCAATTTTCAAAACAAAAGTGTAGCAAAGCTACCGAGTGGCCTCTCCACTTTGAAACTCGAAAATGAATATCGATAATGCGGCCGCCATCACCGAAATTATTTTCCAGCGACAAAGAGAAGAGTACTGCTTTAAAAAAATTTAAAATTCCTTTGGAAACGATTTCTATTCGGAAATACTTTAAATAATATGCATTTTAAAACTTTAAAACCAAAGTTTGAAATCACCGGAATTTAAATTCTCAAATTCTTAATTTAAATTCTCAAATTCTTAATTTAAATTCATTTAAATTCCAAATCAATTTATAAACCATGTTTATAAATTCATTTATAGAACAATAAATGATAATCAAATATTACCATTTAACAACCAATTCAGTTAACTATTTGATTTCAGAAAAATTATACTTATATATAATATAATCATACAAAATTTATTTTACTAACCAAATTTTGAAAACAATATTGTGTCAGTTTGCTCTGTTCAAGTGTTTTGGAATTTCTGTCGATAGCGTTGATCAGACGAATCGATCGAAAACCCAAATCAACATCAACAACTCAAACAACACACTATAAAACATTTTAATATTAATACAAATACAATCCCTTACTCGATGCTTCTAGAATGGATTTCAAAACAAAGATAGAGATCCAAATACAGAGGATCCTAACCAAAAGAATTCAACTAGAAGATAGGCTCGATAGGGGGATAAATGGATTTCAAAGAGAGAAAAGAATTTATAGACTTATATAAATCATGGGCATCCTTAACCGGGTCAACCATGACTTCAAAATAAGATCGAGGTAGCATTCTGGAGCAAATCGACATTCGATCGCCAGAGATAGAATTCAGGTATAGCAAAAGATAGCAGCATCTAAACCGAGGATACCGAAATCTTCGGTGAATCAATGCTGTTGTAAAGTAGTTCACCCCTTTACAATCATTCAGTGGAGCTATGGGATGCTCCAGAATCAGAAACACGAATAGGGGAGACAAGGATGGATTATGGAACCGAGGGGAACGTTCCAAAATTCAAAGGAAACCGAGTCAAAGAGGAAGAGATTCAAGCTCGAACAAAAGTGATTTTGTAATTAAATTTACTACATATGCTAAGTTTTTCCTAAAACAAGAGCTCTAATACCAACTGTAACGGGCCGCGCCAGTGGGGTAACGCCCACCGTAGCATACAGTCGTACCTGTGTTCTGATTTTACGGCCAGCCTCTCGACTGCACCAACCCCGTAGGGACATGTAGGAGTAAGAGTCATCCGCTCGCTACCAAACACAAATGCGAGAACCCCCTATCATGCTGCACCCTCCAAGTGCATAGGCAGACACACATGTCGGATTTGAATTGCTCAAAATATCAGATTGTTAATTTAAAATTTGGCAAAACTCAGCATATACAGTAAATAAATAAACACAGAATCACAGACACAGAGTAATATAACAATAATGCAACGGAAACAGAAGAATAGTAGTTCATGAAACTACTATATATATAACAAGGTTAAATCAAGATACAATAGAAGTCACGAATACATAGATGTCTCAATACAATAATCAAATACAATATCTGAATACATCACTGGGATCAACTGAACGACTGAAAGCAGAATCAATAGATGGATCTCCAATCGAAGCTCCAACCCCAAAGGTGAGTCTCGAATGCTGAATACTCAGTCTGACCCAAGCGTAAAGAAAAACACAAAACACTCGTGTCAGGATTAACATTCTTATATCAATAAATCCAACTCAAGTGAAATATCAACTGAAATACAAGTAACTTAAAGGATGTTTGGGATAACCATCCTCTAAGGATTTGTTAAACTATCTACTATGTAGTAATATATGCTATTATAATAATGTCTACAGTAAAGTATACTATTTAAAAATAGCGCTAAGGCTTTACATTTTCCACCTTAACACATTTTTAGGTGTGCCAATAGTCTATACAATACCGTAATACCCCGAAACTGGGGCTACCAGAGGATACTCCATAGGTACGACACAAATCAAACTCGTAGTAAAGCACGCTAGGGTAGGTGACACAGCACAACTAGGCAATGCCAGGGTAGATATACCAATTACACTTCCGGGCCGGTGGTAACGCAGAGCCGCAGCAATCGCCCACCTCGAGCCACACTCCCGAATCAAGGGTGCGCACCAAATCAATCACAAGTAATAGAATGGCATACGATGGAGTGTGTCTGATCAAAGGTGATACCTCATTAGCCCATCGATTGCTCCTTTTTTAGCCACCTTATGCCAACTCACGGGAGTCGGGTCCACGTATATACCTCATATAGGATCGTCGCCACCATCCTACTTCATTCTGGAATCTCCATCGCGTACACAGTTATTAAAGTGGTTTTCGGTATCGACAGAAAGTATGCCCATATCCGATCCCAGTCTCTTTAACAACCAATCGTTATTATAACACCGTGGTCATTTCAAAATAGTTTATACTTCAAAACCAAAATATCATTTCCATTTCAAAAACCATATCGATACGTATCATTTCCATTTCAAATATATTCTCTTCCAAAATCATAGTACTTTCAAAGATATAATACTTTCGAAACCAAAACAATTTGAAATAATAATACTTTGGAAATCATAATACTTTGAAATTCATAACTTTGGAAATCATAACACTTTGAAATCATAACACTTCCCTTCAAACAGTTTAGATATTAGTAATAGTATATAAAATAAAATAGTTTATAAAATAAAATAATTTATATAAAATAGTTATAAGTTAAAACAATTTATATTAAAATAATTAGTATATTTAAAATAGTTTATATTAAAAATAGTTTATTTTAAAAATAGTTTATAAAATAATATAAAATAGTTTTAAATATAATTTAAATTACTTTATATAATAAAATAGTTTCCTCAAATTTCATAAATCGATTCAACTCAACTCGAATTCCAAAATTCAAATTTCATCTAATCTCAAATCCTTAAATTTCAATTCAATTCAGTTTCTCAATAAACCATTTCAAATCATCGATTTTATATACATATTTGAACCATAAAATAAGCCATTTCAATTTCAATATATTTAATCTTTAAATATTCAATAACATCTAAATACAACTTCAATTTACAAATTTAAATAAACAAAATATGACATTTCAATTTTATGTAAATTTGAAATATTCATTTAAGTCACTTTTAATCAAATTCAAGTTATAAAACATATCTTTAAAATTTCAAATTTAAATAAATTTCAAATCAAACTTATTTAAGTAAAATTCTTAAGTAAATATAATTTCAAATCAATTTCAAATTTATCTTTCCAACCCGAATCATTATAAACTCTATATTTGAAAATATGTACATTAAATAAATACTTAAACATATTATATATTAACTTTATTAAATCAACTTTAATAAATCTTTAAAATCAATATTATTAAAACCATATATTTCTTTTTAAAACCATAGAAATCATTTTAAAAATATTTATATATAGACCAACGGTGTCTGTATATAATTTTATATCCTATGGTCAAGTGATACGGATATTAATCATTTCAATCCACAATTTAAAATATATACGGATATATATCTTTTTAACCCGCAATCCCAAATTCAATTCAATGAAAATCACTTGGGTTTATCATTTCAACCCATAACGATTTCCTTCTATTCTAAGATCGTTCGGGTATGTATCATTTCAACCCATAGTGAATTCTATACTAACAGGGAACTTGCAGAGTGATAACAGTAATGATAATAATATAACAATCAATAACATGCATATATCATCAGTGATAAATAACAGATAATGGTGTCAGATTTCATAGGTGAACAGATATGTAAATATCTAACAGCAACATATTTCAATTGTCGTTTCAATTGAAATCAAATTTAATAAATATAAGAATGTTAGTGGTGAGTGAATGCTCACCTTTCGAGGCTAGAGAATGCAGAAGATGACACTGATACGCACACTGATACAAACACTGAAATTGAATTACGAATCCAAGCAAAGCAAAATCGGCATGAATTCAACGATCAAAGCTGATAGATAGGAATCGATGAAATAATTAGAATCAGCCTGATAGAGACATAAATTATATATCTATATGTTATTAATGTTATTATTTTATAAAATCAATACGACAAATATTAAAATAAGATATATATATGATTCAACCCATTACATTTAAAACCAATTTAAAACTGATAGTTCACAAAACAAATTATAGATGTGTGTACGCATTCAAAAATACCACATAAATATTATATACATATATATATATATCAATTTCCAAAAATGTAAACATGATAATAATTAAAATACACTGCGTCTGCATAAGCAAAGTTACAGAACATATATATATATATAATCGAGTAGATTTTCAATAAACTTACATAAAATATAATATAATATATATATTGTAACTTATAGTATAATACATAGGCTTATTTATGCAGCACACGGTTTTACACAACAACCTAAATATACACAAACAACTTATAAAACGTATAAGCAGTAGCCTTATATACTGTCACCTATATATAGAGCTGTAACTTATGTATATAAAATAGCCTTAAAGAAAAATATAATATAACATATATCTATACAGCAACCTATAAAATATAATACAGCTTATAGATATATATAACCAGCATAAAGTAAGCAACCTATACAACTTTCATGAATATACAAAACCTATATATACACGAAATTCAAAGTTATAGGACTAATATAATTGTCATATATTATATAATAAAACTGTTATCTCATATATATTAATAGAAGACTATATTAATAGAAGGCTGGAATGGGAAAAAAACCAACCAAAACAGCAGCCGTTATACCTAACTAATATACATTATATATATGCAACCGATTGTATGTATTAAATTTTTTATAAACACACACACATATATTATATTTAGAATTAATATTTATTTTACAACTCAAAATAAAATTACTTCACTATAAACTTAACAGATCCTTCATAAACTCATATACAAAACGTGTGATATATACACTTAGCAAAATAGTATATACAAACTTAGTTGGATCTTATATATATATAAACAGATTTCATATAAACAAATATATGTACAATATATGCAAATCATACTAAGAACAGTTTTATGCAGCTTGTATACAGATATAGGAATGTGACACAATGCAGCTTGATATATATATTAACATAGATTTAAACAAATCCTTAACTCAGTACCCATATAGCTTATAAACATATATATATATATAATAACATAAAATGTGGTTTGTAAAACTTATATATATGTGTGTGCCGACAGACCATTATATACATATATAATATATGTTTCAATGAAGTAAGAAAAATTTATATATGCAGGACTTTGATGTTGCAGCAAACTAGCCAAAATCAAATCTGAAAGTATATTCAAAAATACTGTAAAATATATGATATATATACATACTATAGAATAAAATAAATATAAACTCAAATATATACTCCGACTAATAGTAAATAAACTTATATATAATATATAAATATACTTACACGAAGCGAGGCTGAGTTGGAGTTTAGGTCTGACTGGTCGAGCAAACGGAGGAGGGGGACACAGCAGTGTATGGCGGCTGCAGCCATGATGGCTTCGATGGCGTGACTAGGGCAGAGGAGTAAAAAAAACGAGGTCGACACAGGTGGCAGTGGGGTGTTTCGGCTACGGCAGCGGCTGAGGGAAAACAATGATGTGGTTGCTTGATTTCTGTGAGGTGGCGAAACAGGGAATAGCAACTGATATGGAGAAGGAACGACAAATGAAAAAAAACAAGTAGAAGAAGAAAATGTCAAGTTGTAGAATAAAAAATATATATAAATTGATATTACTTGTGTATTCTCAAAGCAAATCGAAAGAAAAAGAAACGAACAGACAATCATAGTGGAAAGGTGGAATAGCAAAAGGTTTGACATCAATTTCTAGGAATATTTAAAGGTAGGGTTGTGATTAACATGGTGGAGAATAGAAAAGGCACCGGAACCCAAAAGGCTTTAGAAACGTACCGATACGATTGTCCATTTCATGGTATCGCCAAGTATCGAAAATCCGAAATACAGAAGTGAATATATTGCAGAGATCAGCGCGATGAGATGATCAAAACGGTATACAGATATCAGTGTCACGATAATCCTATCAAAAGTTAATAATCGGTACCGAAAAAATGCTGCTAAAACGCCGGAATTAAGATAAACGGAGCAATAACGGTCCAAATTTGAAGAAACAAAATATGACGTCTCACTCAAAATATGATTTACAAATTTATTGTGTAAAATATTCTGGTTTGGAAAACATTTTATTATCATCAATTTTTAACTGATTTAAATTTGAATAAAATTACACAAGAAAATAAACTTCCATATTATCAGATGAAAATTTACCAGTTGCTATGTTTAAACAGACGTATTCCAAATATTAAATTTTTATTTCAAAATATTATTATTTAAAATTTCATAAAATTTTAATTAATTAAATAAATAAAACCACTAAAATTTACGGGTCGTTACATAATTAAACAAATATATGATAAATGTAAATCTAAATTTTTTGTTTCAATAAATACAATAGTGTAAATAAAATATTGCTCGTTTGTAGCCAAACAAAGTTGGTTAAATTGTACATATCATCATAGATAGAGCTGCTGCAATTAGTAATGCTGTAGAAGAAGAAAACCGACGATTGAAGTCACATATGGGTGAGTTAGAGAAGAAGCTCGGATTGCTTACGGATGCATTATTGCCATGCTTTACGGACAAGGACATTTCTGGTGATAATGGGCATGGTTCGAGGCGTAGGCAGTGTTTGTGTTGTTAGTGTTTGGATGTCTGATTTGTATATATTGTGATGATACTGCTTGGGTATTTGGTTCGTACTTTGATTGGATATTATGTTTGGATGTTTGGTTGGATATTTTGTTTGTATAGTGATGATATTGTTTGGATATTATGATGTTGGATAGTGTTTATGATATTATTAGGCAAGGTTTTAAATCTCCTCGAGATCAGCCGAGATGAAAATCCGAGATATTAGCCAAAATCCGAGATTTGGCAGCTTGGTTAGTTATAAGTCTTTTAAATATCGCCCGAGACAGCCGAGATATTTGCCCGAGATATTGGCCAAAATCCGAGATTTGAAACCTTGTTATTAGGTTAGGTAATATGTATTGTATTGTAATGGTATCGAGATGATATTGTAATGATATTTAGTTGTCATTGTGATGATAGTGAGATGAATATATATTCTCTTTATTTGAATGTGTGATTGAGGTTAGAAATGCAAAAAAAGTTCTATAAATATATTTCAATTGGGGAATCGATAAGACGTCGATAGGGCATTGGTAAATTTGAATTTAACAATTTAAAAAGGCATCAATATGGCGTCGGTAAGACAACGGAAAATCCAAGTTACACAATTTCAATTGTAATCGGCAGGGTGCGATAAAGGCGTTGGAAACATGGTGTCGATAAGACGTCAAAAAAGGTGTCAGTAAAGTGTCGATAGTAAGACGTTAACATGACATCGAAAAAAAAATTTCCGACCTTAAACTTACCTACGCCCTATATGGCAACGACGTGGCTTCGATAAGTCCTTTACCGACCCCCACCAATGCTGTTTCGGTGTCGGTAAAGTACTATGTTTTTGTAATGTTGGTCATACAGACACACGAATAACTTCAAATTTGATTTTCAAAAGAAACAAAAGTAAATTTCTTAAAAATATTGTATGGGGTATAATTTAAACATGTTTTTTTTATAAGGGTCTTTCGTTTATTAAGTTAAAATTCAGTGGTTGATCTTAATTTCCACCAAACAATAATAGCAAATTCAATAATTTCAACAAATTAATCTTGAAGCGCATTACAAAAGTATGTTTTTTTTACTTCAAATACCTTCGTTTAAAATTTCTATAACCTTTATTGAACTTCTCCGTTTCCTTTCAATATTTTACATTTAACACCATATATTAGAATTAGCCTTCAAGCTTTTAAATAAATACATCAAACTAATATTTGTTGATTTGTCAAATAAATCATAAGAATAAAGATTTCAATATTTATATCATATTCAAATTAATAAAAACGGGACAAAATTCATTTGGATATATAAATACATCAATCGCATAACATAATTATATATATAAGTAATAATTACAAATTTAATATATAATTCATTAATATCAATATACTAATGCATTGCAAATATTATAATGCCAAGTACCTACATTTTGAAATTTCTACAGTTGTTTACAAAACCTTCCTTAATATCACCTAACATTACACATTTAAAATCAATATTCTTTTTAACTAATTATGTAATCTTGAATTCAAACTATTCGAACAAATTATGTTAACAAATATTCGTTACTTCATCTAATAAATCATAAAATATGATGGTTTCACTATGTTAATCATATTCATGATAACATAAGTTGTAAACTTGTTTTCTTATTCAAATATAAAGATATATAAATCACATAATATAAACAATATTAAAAACTTAATTTATTATTCATTTATATCGATAAATTTATCATATGGTAAATTGTAAAAATTTTGTTTTAGATTCAAATACTAACATTTTAACATTTCTACAACTATTTACAGCCCCCACCTTCAATTGTTTCCTAATATTTTATATTTAAATCTATGTATTTAAATTACTTATAAAATCTCAAATTTAAATACTTGAATAATCCCAGTAAACAGATAATTTATTCTTCTAATAAATCCTAAAAATATATGTTAATTTTAATATATATATATATATTAACAAAAACGAGAAAAGTATTTTTCCATTCAACCATAAAGATATATAGATCACATACATTAAATTATATACATATAAAATAATGACAAAATAAATTTATAAATCGATAAAAATCATTTATCTTAAAGAGGTTTTGATACACTACATTATAAAATTTTGCTTTTAACTTAAAATAACTCTGCATTAAGATTTTTATATTGTTTTACAAAATTCTTCTCAATTCTTTCATACTATTTATCTTTAAGCCTATATATTTAAACTAATTATGTAATTTTTAGTTTAACATGTTTAAAAAAATTCCGTTAAATAATATTTGTTAATCCATATAAATCATTGAAATATGTCAGTTTCAACATGTATACCATATTCATACTAACAAAAATGATAAAATTATTTTTTATTCCATTATAAAAATATACAGGATACATAATATAAATTATAAATAAACAATAATAACAACTTTAATTTATAGTTTGTTTATTTCACTAAATTCATGATAAATTGCATAAAAGAGTTTCAATTTTAATATTAAAAGTATAAACACTATATTTTACAATATTACTATGTGCAATGCATGGATTACACACTAGTTTACTAGTAAGTAGAAAGGTTTCTAGTTCTCTTACCGATTTTAAGAGTTTTCACTCTTCTCCTTAATTCTCTCTTGAAATTTTATTTTCAAATATTTTAGATTACAAATTTATACTTATTTTACTAAATCTCTTCCATCATTTTACATTTCGCCACATACGTGTAAAAATTTATAATTTTTTTTACAAATAATTCATCAATTATCTCCTAACATTTTATTTTCAAATCCATATATCTAGGTTAATTACATAATCAAGAATTTAATATGTTTTTAAATAAATTCAGTTAACTAATATTTATTAATATCTTTAATAAATACTAAATAATTTCAACATGTGTACAACTATTGTATCAACCAAATGGTAAAACTAATTTTTAATTCGATTATGGTATATAATTTATATAAAATGATAGTTCAACTTTAATTTATAATTATTTATCTCGATAAATTTGTTATACATTGCATTATAAAATTTAAATTTTAACTTCAAATACCTACATCTAAAAATACCACAATTATTTACAAAACCGGCCTTAATATTCTCCTTATAGTTTATGTTTCATTTACTATATTTAGATTAATTATGCAATCTTAAATTTAAACTAATTATATAAATACAATTAAATGATATTCGTTAGTTCGTCTATCAAATTTTGAATTAAAATATAAAAATACAATATGTACACCATACTCATATTAACAAAACAGGAAAATAGTAAGAAGAACAAAATTTCTATAATTTTTATACGTCAAGACATGCGCTTCTTTTTTGTGCATGAAGGACAAAATTTGTTTCATAATAGAGTTGAATGATAAAGTTTTTAGGCATAAGGACACGTTAATCTAGGTTTATGTTTTTTTCACATGGTAGAGCCTGGACGAGGCTATGGTGGCAGACTCAAGCTCGTAGATGGTGCAGTAGCTCTCGATGGTGGCAGACTCGAGCTTGGCAATGACAATGATGGAGAGAAGCACGATGAGTTTGACGATGATGGAAGGAGGAGATTGTGATGTAAATCGACATGAAGATGGTCTGAAAATTAATGTATTGTAGCGGTAATAAGTGATGTTTTATGTGATTAGAGTCGGAGGTAAAGGAGAACCGACATGGAATTGGGGAAGAAGAAGATAACAGTGGATAATGATACTAAGTAGTATCATTTTTTTGAAAGAAAATAGCTATTTATGTCCACGGATCTAGTGCAATTGGCAAGGGTTTTTAGCTTCCCAGTAGGTAAAGGGTTTGAGCCTTAGTAGTCCCACTTTACCTGTTTGATATTTGCAGATGTATGTATAATCCCTTAAATGAGTTAAAATCTTAGGATCGAAAAGTGCCTCTATGAGGGCTTGAGCTAAAAGGGGTGGAGTAGTGGGGGACCTTCCTACATTCATGGCCTACGCAAGTAGGTTTTTCAAAAAAAATAACTATTTATTTTTTGTCTCCTAATGCTATTTTGTAGTAGCATTTTTTTATAAAAAATGTATATTTTATAGTATCATTTCATCATTTTGCAATACCATTTTGTAGTATCTTTTTAAATATATGTAGTAATGCTACTATGTAGTAATATTGTTTTTTTCTTTTAAATAAATTAAATTATATATATTTCTTTTCGTAATGCAATTTAGTAGTAGTATTTTATGAATTGTGTGGTAGTTTCTGAATTATGGTAGCTTTTTTAAAATTGTAGTAGCAGTTTATATTGTAGTTTCTTTTTAGATGTGTATAATAATGATACTATATAGTGCCATTTTTTATTTCTTTAAATAACTATAGTTATGTATATTTTTGTTTATAATGTTATGTTATAATAGTATTTTACGAATTGTAGTAAAAGTTTTTGAATCGTAGTAACTTTTTTAAAGTTGTAGTATAGTTTTAGATGTGTATAGTAATGATACTGTATAGTAACATTTTTTATTTATTTTTTAAATAAATATATTTATGTTTATTTTTGTTTATAATGCCACTTTATAGTAGCATTTTATGGACTATAGTACTAGTTTCCGAGTTGTGCTAGTTTTTTTTTAAAATTGCAGTAGCGATTTATAAACAATTGTAGTTTCTTTTTAGATGATGTCTATATTATATCCCACAAAATTATTTTGTATTAGTTTATAAAGTATATTAATGTAACACCCCATAGTTTTACCAGATTAAATAATTAAACTAAAAGGGTAAAATCATAATTCTAACATAAAGAGAAAAATAGTGAATTTCTATAGAAGTTGGAATTAGGTTTTGAGATCTATTCCATTGCATTCAAAATGTCAATTACAGTCAGAAAACATATATAATTTGCTGAATTTGGTTAAACGGGCCAGTTAGAAGAAATCAAACCAATTGACATTTTCGTATTATATTAAATCCGAGATTTTGGCCTAGAAATTATATTTTTCAACATATAAATAGATCTCCAACCTATTCTTTTGCTCTAATAAATCTTACCTCCACTTCTGAAACCTTATTCCCCAAAATCAAATATAAATTCTCAAAATCAATTTCTAATACACCAAATCAAATCCAAATTAAACAAATTAATATATGAAATTGATTACTACAAAGACAGTTAAACAAATAAATGAAAGCTATGGAGAAATTTGCAGTTTTGAAGGCATGGAAATTCTAAATAATGAATAAGAGGAAGGATCTACATCAAATTAGGTAGAGATGCATAGTTAATCGGTAAGTGAAATTTTATTATATTTGTTTATATATTAATAAGACATAGTAATTCACCCTTTATGATCTTAAATCAAGTATAAACAACGTAACTAGAAATTAAATAGTGGTTTTTTACATATATATCTGATTAAGATGTAGTACGCCATAGCTAGATAACTAAAAATTTAATTTCAGTCGATTGTAATTAACAAAAGTTTATCTCCTCCTAATTAAAAAAGTGTGAAATATACAAATGTTCCAAACCAGATATATTATATATCAAAATTATAGTTCTCGATGACACGAATTCATTAGTGGTGTTCATTCGTCGATGAGGTGTATGGATTGATCAAAAATGCGATGGACGAACGTTGGCTATCCATTTTCAATCCCATGGTTAAACAGCGAATATTGGACAACCAGGATTTGGGCTTGCAAAGAGGACGATGGGCTGAGGGCGACGGTCATGTTGGATTGGTTATACATGGTCAGAAATCGGCGGGATTAGCTGAAATAGATGAACGATGTCGAAATGGGTGGGGGTGGCCAGAGGGAACCATGCCAACAGCGATGGAAGCAACTTAGCATGGAAAAGGAAGCAACATGGTCGGATTGGAAGATTTATGACTAAGGAGGTGGTAGTGAGTGAAAAAAGCGGATTTTCTGTGGTGTTGAAGACTATGTCGAGGCTTCTCGAGTAATCTACAAACGAGAAATAATAGTAATAATTAAGTTATTAAAATAAATAATTTCGATAATGCCCCTTAATTTAAAAGGCTGATAACTCTCACATACAATCCCTATTTCATGCGTGGTTAGTTGCATAAGGATCGTGGAGAGACGAGGAATGTTTTGGTATATCATGTTACACCCCATAGTTTTTACAACAGTTGATTAGAAAGAAATTAAATAATAGGTACTAACACCAAAAATAGAATTTTTCACAATGTCATACTTTAATTACGAAACTTGCACCAGGGGGTTCGTGGTGATTTTCTGATCAAGTTTCATATATAAAGTTTTCAGATCGAAATTCAAACGAAAAAGCTGTTAACGTTTGAATATTTCAAGTTGGAAATAATTATATATGTAATTAAGGAATAAAATGTAATTAACATTAATAAATTAACGTTAATTGTTGCTTAGGGTTTACGAAAAGTTAATGCAGAAATAAATTATCTCGGTGAGGTGCCAAAGGAAAGAAACCAACAAGATAAAACATGCGTTATTAATTAACTTAGTTAACTATGATCGATCAACCCCTACTTAGGCCGGTAGATCACTACCGATCGACCGGTAGGGGCGTGGCGGTCGAATTGTTGAGACATCAAATGTAGGATTATAATGTGGTCGAACGATCTGGATTTAAAATAATTAATCGAATAGTCGGCATTGATTTGAACTCCTATAAATACAGACCTAAACCATCACTTTCTTCTCACATTTTCTGCAGCGATGACAGAGCTATGCCATTTTCTCTTCTTCACTAAAATTCTTAATTTTAAAAATTGTAATAGTTATATATGTATATACAAGTGGAGAATAGCGAAGGATAATTGAGAAGAAGAATAGGGTCGAATTAAATCACCTAAGATAAGGTATATTATAAATTTAGATCTAAATCTAAATTAAATCTAAATCTCTTCTTTGATCTGGATTTCTGATAGATATATGTATGCTTGTGCTATATGAATTCAAATAGCGAGAGAAAGGGAGTAAAACTGAATAATAGGGACTAGATCTGGAGATTTGGATATCTAAAAAGGTGAGTGGGAAATTATATTTTTATATAATAATGGATTTATATCATTGTGAATATATTCTTGTATGCCTAAATGTAAACTTGGAGTTATAAGCTAAAATTGTATATGTGTAATGAATTTATAACTCCTACCTACATATTATGTGCTTGATGTTATCCGACCTTTTGGCCTTGCTATATTCAGACTGACTGGAAAAGTCTGACTCCACAATTACCAAGGCAATCAACCTGAAAAAAATCATCCTAGGGTCCAATGGCACGGAACAGACAAGAATACAATATAACGGTCAAGCAGACTCAAGCAAATTGCCTCCTAGAATTGACTAAGTATGGATTAGTGCCTCCCCTAGGCAGAGGATCAGTACCTATCCTTTTCCTATAGGCAGTTTAAACCAGTAGTTTAACTCATCAAAGATCCATCGATATCTCCAAAAAATACCTAGGCGACTATGCAAAAAAAACTTTAGAATTATGAAATAGACATCAAGGCAAGCTATAGAAGGGACCGCATCCCTATGGGGCCCCCTATAGGGATCAGTACCGATCCCTCCACTTAGGGATCGGTACCTATCTCCAACCCTAGGGAATCTGGGGTCGATATTTTCTGGAAGACTTCTTGTATGCGGCGAGGTTCTGTAGGCGGGATTTGAGGAAGATATTTTGTCTTTCGCCCCTATAAATACATCGGGCAACCTTCATTTGGGAGAGCTTCTCTTTTTTGGCTAATTCCTCCCTAGACAGCCATTAAAATTCATTGTAATCAAGGATCAAAACGGATTCCAATCACTTGTAACCAAAAATTTTGGAAAACTAACAGAGAACCTTCAAGTGAACGTAAGCCTAAATTACTGAACCACTATAAAAATTCTGTGTGTGATCTTTACTAACTTTTTCTTGCTTTTCCATTCACTTTCTTACATTAACTTTCTACAGCCTTTTCCTCTTGGGTGTTTGTGTCAAATTTTGTTCAAATAATTGATAACTTAATTTTAATATTGCATGTATGAAAATCTAGAAGGTATTGTTGAGTGTAGTCCTTGAACTTTATGAATTATGTAGTCGTTCCATATTTGTAGATTTAAATGTCTTATGCAAGTAAAATGTAAATTAGAGTTATCATAATAAATTATATGGATTTAGATAGTATTTTAATTCATTGGAATGTAGTGTGTCGCAGTGTAAATTTCTATAGATTATCACGTTCAGATTCATAAACAAAAATGTATCGTTTAAAATAACAAGGAATACACCTAAAAGAAAGAGATGTATAAAATAAGGATATTTTACCATATTTAGTATTATCTATTTCAATAACTACAAAATGTAATTCATTGTAATTATAAACGTAGCACAAATTCCCTTTCTGGATAAGATATAGAGATTTACAGTATTATTTCCTTTTGAGGGAGATGTAATTCCAATGCATTAAAATGCAGAAATCCCTAAGTATAAATTAAAGAATTGAAGTTGTGACAATAATAATGGTCAAATTATAATATATATATATATATATGTATGTATGTATGTATGTATGTATGTATGTATGTATGTATGTATGTATGTATCTGTGTGTATGCAATAGAGAGAAGATGGAAACCAAATAGTAAACGATAACAAAGTAGGCAAGTTATAAAATGAATAAAGGCAAAAAGTATATATAATATATGATTATGGAAAGTTCACTAAATAAGGGAGAGTGGTAAAAGTTAAAGAGAAATAGAAATAAAAATTCAATAATAAGAAAGGAAATTAAACTAGAAAAGGTATTTTGATATTTTAATGAAAGCGGTAAATGACATTAAACTGATATTAAAACGGTAAGGAATAAATGCATGAAAAGGTAAAAAAACATTATAAACCATTGAACATAAAGAGGCATAATAACTAAAAAATTATGAATACACACACACACACAAACATATATGTGTGTGTACACATAGCCTCAAGTATGCACTTATGATGAGGTATGAATTATTAAAGTTGGCTAATAACTTAGATAGATAAGAATGACATAGTCATTATAATGGGTTGGAATGCGAGGTCAATAGTGTTACACAATAGAATTCTGCCCATCGCAAGGGGCTACCAGTGGTTGTGTGTATATTATACTATTATGGGACATATCCTACTATTGGACCCGTGGAATTATATACGCTCGCATAGGCAATCTAAATGGTATGGGGAGCAAGACTCGATGCTATGTCAGTGTGTTTGGTACCATATTAGGGAGCAGGAGTTGTACATAGGTTGAGAAAGTCATCGATCCTCAGCTGTTAGAGGAAAGACGAGGGTTACACCTAAACGGGCTATACCTCTTACTAGTGTAGGTCACGTTTAACTCATGCACCGCACAGTTGTTTTCTAGTTTGTTTGTTAGTAGATAAGGCTAGATAACCTTAAGTGAAGTCTTTCAAAATGAGTGGGGTAGTCTTAGGAGCCGAGTCCTTCATAGTCCATGGAGGCGAGTCCATAAAAAGAAGCAGACAAGTAAGTAAATCCCCAAGGCGAGATAGAATATAGCTAAACTATTATGATGCTGTTATTAGACACTATGGGAGTTTCTTGGTATGCACGACTACGAGGACGTGATACTGTGTTGATGATGAATCTTGACGAGGTGCTGGGTTATGGGTACTAGCGGGATATTATCTTGGTCCAAAGGGGGACTGTTGAACTTATATAGTTATATATAAACGTATGTAGTTATGTTCTACTTCGGGTCGGTGGAGCATATCGTACACGTACATGGAGTCGAGATGACTGAGTAAAATAAAAGGACATAACATGTGATAGAAGGCAATAGACACAAACTAGTGTTATGTATAAAGTGTATAATTTATTGGTCACTAGAACATTGTTCTGACCGCCTCCTCATTATAATCCACGGAATAGCTTTAAAGGAACATGTACTGATGCAAGGAAGGAATAATGGAATGACAGTTTCCTGATACATGCTTGGCACTGACGACACTGGATATTGGAAGTGTCAATCTTAGTCAATAACTATATGATTTATTATACTTTACTATTATACTGTGAGTTATATCGATAAGGCTCCGATATGCATTTATTTATTTGCAGGATAGCAAACCAACGATCCATACTTTGGTAGACTTGGGTTTTCAATTTAGCAAAAATTCAGGCCCATTGGGGTGCGGGTTGTCATATATTATTTAATATTGTTTGAGATAGTTTAGAAAATGATCTTCGTTAGGCAAGATCACTGTACACGGTTTGTATTTGGCGACACATATAGTTCGAGAAGCTGAGTCCTCAACATATAATAGTACGAGGAGTTGAGTCCTCAACATAAGATAATCCGAGAAGTTGAGTCCTTAATATATGATAGTCTGAGGACTTGACTCCTCAATATATGGTAGTCCGAGGGGCTGAATCCTCAATATACGATAGTCTAAGGAGCCGAGTCCTTAGCATTCGATTTGGCAGCACAACACAGGAGCCAAGTCCTTTGTATACGATTTGACAATAGCAGGATAAGAATTTTAGGCCAAATCGTGGGCATGATTACGCATCTAGCTAGATTTTAGAACGACCTTAGCATATGATGTCACTATAGTATTATATTATGTTTTGCGGATTTGTTGGGTGCAAGTGACATAAGTTAAGGTATGGTTTTCAAGCATAAGCGTTGTTTAACTAGTGTATTAGTATTATACACTTATAAGATGCATTTCACTCACTGCCCCTCTTTCATTTTCTTCTTAGTTACTCTGATATATCGATAGAGAGGAGTGATGGTGACTTAGAGATGCGACGGTGCGATGGAGACACATATTCATTCATTAGATATATACTATTTGTATTTTATTTATTCCGAGACATTATATTATATCCATTTCCAATATAGAGAAAGATGTCGTACTTGGAATTTATTTGATTATGTATTGTTATATTTGTTCGGAGTTGTATTATTGATTACTATTATATTTTTCCCTTCCATTTGAGTTTCAAAAAATGTAGAATATTGTAGATAGCTATGTAATTTGTTTTATGATTTATTTTAAAACGATCCACTGTTTACAAGGTCTATAATGCTAGTTCCACTTTTAGACGTGGGTCGGGACGTCGTAGATGGGGGATTGTTACATGTGGTATCAGAACTAAGGTTAGGTGATTCCAACTAAATTAGGGCGTATGAGAGAGCATATTTGTAATTTTTATTATTTTTGTATTATATATATAAATTATTATTATAGCACACCCCATATATTTTGACTTGTAGAGGTAGTTTTTGGCTTATCCCATATTGAAGTAAACCACTTCGAGTTAAATAAAATTTTATATTTAAATAGTTTGGGGTGATGGATAAATCCATCACATTTGTTTTGATTTACTCCATAAAATATTGCTAAAAGAGGGTTTATATGCTAAGTAGAAATGGAGTAAATTATGGGACTAGGGATAAATAAGAAGGATAGCAGTATCCTTAAGTCCATAGGATATAATGTGATGTTTATATGGTGTAATATGGGAACTTAACCATTTTTTTATTGTAGTTGGGCTTGTGTAAGTTATGATATACTCAAATTTAAGTATTTAAATTAATTAAAATATTTTCCTTAACAAGTTAGAAATAACAATGTTTGAGATTTTTAGGAAAATAGAGAACATGTAGTCTATTTAAAATGTTGAAATAATAACCCCTTATTTTAAGTTTTAAACATGAGAAAATTTAATAAAGGATAGTTTCAATAAATATATTAAAGCTTTTTATTATTCAATAAAATCGCGTAAAGTCACATATTTCTAAATATCTTGCATATTATAAATATTTTTGTTACACTTCGAAAAAAATTTAAAATATTACACTTCTATGGAAATTTCTAACATATAAGGTTTAGAAAGATGTGATTTATTAGTTTATTTTTCTAAGTCAAATTTAAACAATTTTGGATAGACTCTAAAATGAAAAAAAGGAATTTAAAATTATTAATTTGTGGAAATTTTCAATTGTAATATGTATGTATTTTTGAATGGAAATTGAAGGGTCTATGATATAAATTTCTGAAAACATGCATTAATAAATGATTTAAAGATTTTGGAAATTATTTCCGAATCCGATATGAATATAGTTAGTAAAAAAAATGAATTTCAATGATATATTTTTTATGTGTATATATATAATGTATAAGTTAAAAAGTGTTGAGAATTGACTAAGCATAAAATAAAACAAGTTTAAAAATATAATTTTTGCATAGACATTAGTTATTGTTTAATGATGATTGAAATTGACTAGTTATTAAACAAAATGATTTGTACTTATATATATACATGATAAAACGGTTTTAAATTATATGAAATGATGTTGGAAAGAAAAAAATGAGAACGAAGTATGAGTACTACAAAAAATAACCGAAGCTATTTCAAATGAAATTATATTCTTACTAATTAATATTGAACTGGTAAAACTGTAACATCCCGCCTTTTTGTACGTATTAAGCGGACACACATGCTGACTCAAACCATACAGAAGGGCGGATTGTTATTGGGGGTGAATAAGAAAAAGCAGAGAAAGAAAAAAAAAACAGAATCTCGTAGCAGAATGACAAAAATATAATAATCAAATAACAGTTCATGAAGCTGTATACAAAACATTTGATTATACTGATACAATACAAAATCAAAGCGACACATATCCGAGGTAAATAAATGATAATGTAGCGGAACATTATGATGCAATGGAATAATATAGTAAATAATAATATAATCTTCGTCTCCGTCCTCCAGAAACAAGTCTTCGAATCCTGAAATGCTCAAGCTGACCCGAGCGAATTGAAAAGACAAAACACTCGAGTCAGAACTAAAAGATCTTATGTGAGTTAAATCAAAGGTAAATAACTATGAGTGGAACGGCGTTAGAGATGTTTATGGGGTTTGGCATCTCCTATCCAGTGTCTAACGTGAGTGTAGTAACTTAAGAGATGTTCGGGATTCACATCTCCTAAGGATCCGTTAAACTATTTACTATGTAGTATAATACGCAATTATAATATGTCTACAGTAAAATAAACTATTAAAATAGCATTAAGGCGTTACCCATTTCCCCCTTAACACGTTTTTATATATTCCCATAGTCTATACAGTACTGTAATCCCCGTCCGTACTGGACGTCGTCAGAGGGCACTCCATATGTATGGTACAAAACAAACTCGTAGTGCTCTCGATAGGGTAGGTGACACAGAACAACTAGGCAATGCTAGGGTAGATATACCAATTACACTTCCGGACTGGTGGTAACGCATAGCAGCTACTACCGCCCACCTCAGAACACACTCCCAAATCAAAAATCGAGGGTGGCCACCAAATCAATCGCAAAGTCAGAATATAGTATCGAAGGAGTGTACCTGATCAGAGGAATGACCTCACTTGGCCCGTCAATTGCTCCTGCTTTAGCCACCTTAAGCTAACTCATGGGAGTCAGGTCCACGTATATACCTTATATAGGATCGTCGCCTACCATCCTACTTCATTTTGGAATCTCCACCGCGTACACAATTGTCAAAGTGGTTTTCGGTATTGGCAAAGAGTATGACAATATCTGATCCCGGTCTCTTTAGCCACCAATCGCTTATTACACACCGGATGGTTCTTTTACATTTCCAAAATCATTTTGTAATTGATATCAAAATATCTTATTCAATTCAAATCATATTATTTTCGAAATCATTACTTACTTCCGAAATCATATTCACCTTTGAAATCATATCACATTTGAAATCATAGTTCGAAATTATATTTCCTTTCAAAAGTCATATTTCCAAAATAGGCCAAACTCTCACTTCAAAATATCATATTAAACCAAATATGTTATTTAAATCCCAACTTAGGTTATAACATCATTAACCATATTCAATTAAAAATCGAGAATTTGAATATAAACCCATCCATTTTACTTAGTTTGGAATTTAGAAGAAAATAGTTTTAAATAGTTATAATTAGTTAATATAGATTTAAAATAGATTAAATATAATTAAAATAGATTAAATAGCTTTAAAATAGATTAATTAGATTTAACATAAGTTAAAACAGGTTAATTAGTTTAAATAAATTAAATGGTTTAAAATAGGTTAAAATGATTTAATATAATTAATATAGGTTAAAACATTTTAATACTTTGAAATCTTAATAATTAGAAATTTTGAAATAATATATTTTTAAAACCGTTTATATTAAAACATGAATTTGGAATTTATATCAAATTAAACTATTCATTTCATTTCAACGCATTTGGACCATTTTCAATTTCCAAGTCAACAAACCAAATTCCAAACCTTTCAATTTAAAATTTCAATCAACTATTGAATTTCATATCATTTCAATCCATGTTCAAATATCAATTCGGATTACTCCAATTTCAAAATATTTCAAAGTTATTTTCAAACAACTTCAATAACTTAATTTTGATAGAATTTCATTTATACTTAAAAGTTTAACTTTAAACTTCCAATTTAATTTCTTAAAGCAATTCCTTTTAAACCAATTCACATTTCAACACAAAACTTGATGTTCCAATAATACTTCAATTTATATACATCAATTTTTTTTCAAGATATTATTTTTATTAATTCAAAAATTTAGAAGTTCAGAATCATTAATTTAACCAATCCGGTGTCCGTATATAATTTTCTACCCTAGGGTCAAGTGATACAAATATTTATCATTTCAATCCGTACCGAATTAATAATAAAATCCATAAAATCGCTCGAGTTTATCATTTCAACCCATAACGATTTTTCCTTAATCTATTGATCATTCGAGTATGTATCATTTCAACCCATAGTGAACTTGCAGTTTATAACGATATAAAATACAACATCCATTCATCCAATATCAACCATCAACATCCATTACAAACATCATCCAAATCAATCAATAAATATCAATATAGAACTGATAATCAATAACAAGTATTTAACTGGCAATTTATATTCAATAATAAATTAAATAACGATTTAATTCAAATAAATTCAAATTAACCGAGATGATGATTTAAAATATACCAAACAGTCATAAATAAATTTCTAATCACATCATAAATTTAATTTAACAAACATAAGAAATTTTAGAAGTTGTGAGTGGGTTAAAACACTCACCTTTTGAATTCAAATTGATCTGAAATTCAAAATAGGGCCCAAATTCAAGCAGACTCAGAATTCATCCAAACCAGCGTCGAAATGTCCGGAATTTAAATACGATCCCAGTGGAACAAATCGCGTGTGAATTGGATATCGTATGGAAAAGTTACATGGATTAGAACATTTTAAAGTCGAAATTTAAATAAATAAATAAACAAATAAATAAAATTACCCAGACATTATCGTCCATGTCAACATCCTTCGCATCATCATCATTCAGGACCCAAAATTCATGCAATCATGACCGCACAGCTGCCTTCCCACGCGACTCCCCCTAGCAGCCGCTGGCCGCCGTGGCCAAGTGCCGGCCTGCCGCCGCCTCCCCAAGACCTCTCGACCCCACGCGACTCCTCCTCGAGCGCAATAAACACTGCAAAACCCAACCGCCGCCTAAAACTTAAAACCCTAATCGAATATTACTCGTCGATCTGCCCGTCATCTCGATAAACAAACTACACCGATGCACTGTGTGCGACAAACACCATGACCCGGTACCTTCGATTCGTCGATCGAAAAAGTTGATCGCGACACTACGGACGGCCTAGAATAAATCACCCAATTTCGGTCACACAGAAACCCAGATAAAAAAAACAACTAATTTGACTTGCGCTCCTCGAGAGCTTCAAATCGATATATAATTCGATATAGTTTGAGGAGATTTGATTTTGAAGTTGAGATTTGATTTGAAATTGAATTGGGAATTTGGTTTTGGTTTGACTGCCATTGGAATGAGGAGTTGAGAAGGAAATATACGTATAGACAAATGAAAATAAGAAGTGTCTAGGGTTTATAACGGGCTATGTATAGGTAGATCAGAAATAGAAATGAACGGATAAGATTTGATTTCAATTTTGAATGATAAACAACCCGAAAGCCCGTTCTGTCATCGGAGCGAAAATGGGTCATCCCATATATCAAAATAGATGTTTTCAAAACTTTTAAATTCAATGGAACAGGTTTCAAATCCTAATTCAATCGTATGAAGAAGTTATGATAAAATCAGCTTATTTCGAATTGATTTCAATTAAATTAATTTCTAGGCGTTTCGAGTCTGTACGATCAAACGACAAGTCCGATCGTTACGAAACTTGAAATCTTACAATAATTCACTATTACGGACCCGATGAAACTGGTTTCGTCGAAATCCAAGACAGTTGCCAAAATGGCTATATTCACGTTAATTAAATAAATTAATAATTAATTAATTAAATCACTTTTTTAAATTTTGATTTAAATTTTTTTACAACTTATACCATTTTTGATTTCTTAATCATCTACAATAATTTAACACATTTAGATGTCAATTTGAAGTTATAAATTTACAAATTTTTCAGTATTTAATTTCAATTTCAGTAAATTCAGAAATTATAAATTAGAATTCCAAAATCCATTGATTAAATTTTCAAACCTTGTTAATCAAGTCTTTTATTACAATAAGGATATAACTAACATTGGTTTATATCTTAGTACATTAAAAATTTCCAATTCATCTAATTTCAATTAAAGTAGTTTTTTTTAATCTCATTAAATTGCAAAATTTGATTTCCAATTTCAATTCGACTAACTAAATAAACAGGTAACTTTAATAATTATCACTATTTACTTTTAGTTGCAATTATAAGTTTATTACTTATAGCAAATGTTACCATTTCCTTCATCACACTAATTTTATTCCATTTCCATTCATTACACACTATTTTATCAATAAGTCAACATTTTAAATTATAAATTACCTTTTATATCCCATTATAAATTAATGCACTTATTAATACAACAATTATTATAATTATTTACACAATACTGGTTTTATTCAATTACCATTTATTATACCATTTCATTACACAATTAAACATTTACATTGGTTTTCTCATGTTAAGCTTATAACCAAGTTATAACATTTACATAAATTCAATTGGTTGGAATCCCATTCAGGTTATTAATAATTAACCTACATTTGTTTTCATATATTCCATTTATAGCCAAATATAACATTTGCATTATTCATTTATTGGGGTTTCATTCAAATTGTTAATAGTCAACTTATATTAACATTAATACCTTTAATTCTAATTATTATTTCATTCTTAAACCACCAATTTTATTTCTTTCAATATTATATTACCAAAATCTCATTATATTAACAAATTTAAATCATCAAAAATTACGAGTCGTCACACTCTCCCCCACTCAAAACTTTTCGTCCCCGAAAAGGAAAAGGAAGGGAAAAAGGAAGCTAGCAATCAATATATCTTATTCAAAATATTAAATTTATAAACAACTAATTTACAAAATTAATAAATTTAAATAAAATGTATCAATTTATAACAATTAAATTCTTTTATACTCAAATTAATAAAGTCTGGAAAACATTTCTCAAAATTTATGAAAAATTTCGGCAGAGTCTCCTTTGTATGGAGAGGTCTGGGGAAAATAGTAATATCAATAAAAAAATATATATCATAGATTTCAAAACTAATACATCCCAACAGCGGGAAACAATATAATATCGCAAGAAAACCGTAATCCGAGAACGTACCTATTTGTCGGGCAAATAACACTTATTTTTTTTATGAAACCAAAAGCAGTTGCAATTGCTTCCATAACATGTATTTCACTTATATAATCCAAAGAAGTTAATAATTATATAGGAGAAATATTTATATTGCTTCAAATTTATAACAAACAAATCATAACAACATTCACTTGCGAACAACATACAATAAGCACTTGCAACCCAAAAGCATGCAATCATCTTATGAAACCAATGTAATCAATCATACATCCATATCGACAAACAAATGGTTCGTTCGGGTTTAGAAATTTTTAATCGCATAAAATGACAAATAAACTACTATGTATACCATTTACTCAATAGTCTTAGATAAAACTCAATAGATTATTCATACATCCTAAGCAATTAAAAGTATCTTTTCCCAAACAAACATAAACCAAAACAGACAACAATTTCCAAATATAGTTCAAGTTTATTCTTATTAATTTTCTTTTCTCAATGGTCATTTCTTTAGTTTACATTTATTTCTTACAAAAATCCAATTTCCATTCATTCATTCATTTATTACATAATCTCATTTATTTACATTCATTTACGTACAATTCGTTTTTTCTTTATTTATTCATATAATGAAAATTCTTTTCATTTCTTTATATTCATTTCTTTACATAAGTTATTTCCATTCAATTTATTATAAAATCAATGAATTTATTATCCAAGTATTACATATATTTTATTGCAGTTTAGTTCATATTTACTAATTTATATATCTGGTTTCCATTAGATATTAATATTCATTTGCATAAGTTCATACTTAGGTTTCTTACTTTAAATTTTACATTCATTCTTTTCTTATGTAATGTCATTGGATATTAAATCCATTTTCCAAATTATTTCACTTTTCTAAAGTTATAACCATTTAATTTAATATAGTATTCATCTTAATTATAAGTAGCTCCAACTACTAACTTAAGTTTATGATTGTTTATTTATAGTATCCATGTTCAATTCAATTGCTAAATATATCAATTCATTAACTTAAGTTTGTAATTGTTTACTTACAATACTTACTTTCTATCACAATTTATTATAGTAACATTTCAATTATAACTTAAGTTTATAATAACTATAACATCAAATTCTTATTTATAAAAGTAATTCATTGAACACTTCCTTACATAAGTTTTACTTGTAAAATTTCCATTACATATTCTGTTAACATTTCCACTTTTATAATTGGTAAGTTATATATATGTCTTTAAGAATGCAATTGAAAGTTACACAAGTTTGACTTACTTATTCTAATTAACTTAAGGTTCAATAGTTATCATTTCTTATTTTCATATTCTTTTCGTTTACAGGTTACAAATTTCAGACTCCTTGTATATTTCAGTTATAACTTAGCATATAATTTCTTATTTTCATTTAGAAGTTTCAATTATTAAATAGTTAAAAATTTATCCCATTACAATAGTTGAAATCTCTAATTTATAGAAACTTAAGAACTAAATGCCGGGTTCTATTTCAATTATTCAAAATAATAATATCTATATAATCATATCTTATATATATATATCAAATCACAATTAGAATTCGAAATTAAGCTTAATTTATCAAAACAATTGTGCAGTAAACTACTACAACGGTCTTCCCACTTTGAAACTTGAAAATGAAAGTCGATGATGCGTGCACTCATCACCGAAATTATTTTCCAGCGTTAGAGTGGGGAGTACAAAACTTATCTCTTTCCAAAATTTCTTTAAAACAATTCTTCCAAATATATTGAAATATTTATATCAGAAAATACTTCTAAATAATATTATTATTATATTCCAAAATAATTCGAACGAAATTTTCAAAAATCTCGGAATTTAAGTTCTAAATTTTCCAATTAATATTTATTTATTTACAAATTTTTACTTTCAACCAATATTTATAAATTTCACTACCTAACAAAAAAATATATTACAACCAAATATATCATTTATAAATCATTATTTTATATATAAAAATATACAATAGGCAAAATTATTTCATTTACCTATATTTCAAAACAATATTGTGACGGTCTGTCTTATTAGGTGTTTAGAAATCCCTATCGATGTCATAGCGTCCTATGCACCAAATAGAATTTATAAATACAAAATGGAACAAATCAACATAATATAAAAACATTTTTATAACACTAACAAATATGCTCTCTCATATATATACTCTCAATGACTCATTCTAGGGTATTACTACCCTATGTTTAAAGAGTCAGACCCCATAAAGATAAGGTTTTCGCTAAACCAAAGCTCTGATACCAACTGTAACATCCCGCCTTTTTGTATAAGCAGACACACGTGCCGACTCAAACCATACAGAAGGGCGGATTGTTATTGGGGTGAATAAGAAAAAGCAGAGAAAGAAAAAAAAAACAGAATCTTGCAACGGAATGAAAAAATATAATAATCAAATAACAGTTCATGAAGTTGTATACAAAACATTTGATTATATTGATACAATACAAAATCAGAGTTACACATATCCGAGGTAAATAATTGATAATGCAGTAGAACAGTATGATGCAGTGGAATAATATAGTAAATAATAATACAATCTTCGTCTTCGTCCTCCAGAAACAAGTCTTCGAATCTTGAAATGCTCAGGCTGACCCGAGCGAATTGAAAAGACAAAACACTCGAGTCAGAACTAAAAGATCTTATGTGAGTTAAATCAACGGTAAATAACTATGAATGGAACGGCGTCAGAGATGTTTACGGGGTTTGACATCTCCTATCCAGTGTCTAACGTGAGTGCAGTAACTTAAGAGATGTTCGGGATTCACATCTCCTAAGGATCCGTTAAACTATCTACTATGTAGTACTACACGCTATTATAATATGTCTACAGTAAGATAAACTATTAAACTAGCATTAAGGTGTTACCCATTTCCCCCTTAACACATTTTTATATATTCCCATAGTCTATACAGTACTGTAATCCCCGTCCGTACTGGACGTCGTCAGAGGGCACTCCATATGTATGGTACAAAACAAACTCGTAGTGCTCTCGATAGGGTAGGTGACACAGAACAACTAGGCAATGCTAGGGTAGATATACCAATTACACTTCCGGACTGGTGGTAACGCATAGCAGCTACTACCGCCCACCTCAGAACACACTCCCAAATCAAAAATCGAGGGTGGCCACCAAATCAATCGCAAAGTCAGAATATAGTATCGAAGGAGTGTACCTGATCAGAGGAATGACCTCACTTGGCCCGTCAATTGCTCCTGCTTTAGCCACCTTAAGCTAACTCATGGGAGTCAGGTCCACGTATATACCTTATATAGGATCGTCGCCTACCATCCTACTTCATTTTGGAATCTCCACCGCGTACACAATTGTCAAAGTGGTTTTCGGTATTGGCAAAGAGTATGACAATATCTGATCCCGGTCTCTTTAGCCACCAATCGCTTATTACACACCGGATGGTTCTTTTACATTTCCAAAATCATTTCATAATTGATATCAAAATATCATATTCAATTCAAATCATATCATTTTCGAAATCATTACATACTTCCGAAATCATATTCACCTTTGAAATCATATCACGTTTGAAATCATAGTTCAAAATTATATTTCCTTTCAAAAGTCATATTTCCAAAATAGGCCAAACTCTCACTTCAAAATATCATATTAAACTAAATATGTTATTTAAATCCCAACTTAGGTTATAACATAATTAACCATATTCACTTAAAAAATCAAAAATTTGAATATAAACCCATTCATTTTACTTAGTTTGGAATTTAGAAGAAAATAGTTTTAAATAGTTATAAATAGTTAATATAGATTTAAAATAGATTAAATATAATTAAAATAGATTAAATAGCTTTAAAATAGATTAATTAGATTTAAAATAAGTTAAAACAGGTTAATTAATTTAAATAAATTAAATGGTTTAAAATAGGTTAAAATGATTTAATATAATTAATACAGGTTAAAATAGTTTAATACTTTGAAATCTTAATAATTAGAAATTTCGAAATAATATATATTTAAAACAGTTTATATTAAAACATGAATTTGGAATTTATATCAGATTAAACTATTCATTTCATTTCAATGCATTTGGACCATTTTCAATTTCCAAGTCAATAAACCAAATTCCAAACCTTTCAATTTAACATTTCAATAAACTATTGAATTTCATATCGTTTCAATCCATGTTCAAATATCAATTCGGATTACTCCAATTTCAAAATATTTCAAAGTTATTTTCAAACAACTTCAATAACTTAATTTCGATAGAATTTCATTTATACTTAAAAGTTTAACTTTAAACTTCCAATTTAATTTCTTAAAGCAATTCCTTTTAAACCAATTCACATTTCAACACAAAACTTGATTTTCTAATAATACTTCAATTTATATACATCAAATTTTTTTCAAGATATTATTTTTGTTAATTCAAAATTTTAGAAGTTCAAAATCATTAATTTAACCAATCCGGTGTCCGTATAAAATTTTCTACCCTAGGGTCAAGTGATACGGATATTTATCATTTCAATCCGCAATTTAAAATGTTACGGTTATATATATCATTTCAAACCGCAATCTCGAATTAATAATAAAATCCATAAAATTGCTTGAGTCTATCATTTCAACACATAACGATTTTTCCTTAATCTATTGATCATTCGGGTATGTATCATTTCAACCCATAGTGAACTTACAGTTTATAACGATATAAAATACAACATCCATTCATCCAATATCAACCATCAACATCCATTACAAACATCAACCAAATCAATCAATAAATATCAATATAGAACTGATAATCAATAACAGGTATTTAAATGGCAATTTATATTCAATAATAAATTAAATAACAATTTAATTCAAATAAATTCAAATTAACCGAGATGATGATTTAAAATATACCAAACAGTCATAAATAAATTTCTAATCATATCATAAATTTAATTTAACAAACATAAGAAATTTTAAAAGTTGTGAGTGGGTTAAAACACTCACCTTTTGAATTCAAATTGATTTGAAATTCAAAATAGGGCCCAAATTCAAACAGACTCAGAATTCGTCCAAACCAACGTCGAAATGTCCAGAATTTAAATACGATCTCAGTGGAATGAACCGCGCATGAATAGGATCTCGTATGGAAAATTATGTGGATTAGAACATTTTGAAATCAAAATTTAAGTAAATAAGTAAATAAATATAAAAAATTACGCAGACATTATCGTCCACGTCAACATCCTTCGCATCATCATCGTTTAGGACCCAAAATTCACGCAATCACGACCGCACAGTCGCCTTCCCACGCGACTCTCCCTAGCCGCCGTTGGCCGCCGTGGCCAAGTGCCAGCCTGCCGCTGCCTCCCCAAGACCTCTCGACCCCACACGACTCCTCCTCGAGCACCGTGAATGCTTCAAAACCCAGCCGCCACCTAAAACTTAAAACCCTAATCGAATATTACTCGTCGATTCGCCCGTCATCTCGATAAACAAACTACACCGATGCACTGCGTGCGACAATCTCCACGACCCGGTACCTTCGATTCGTCGATCAGACAAAGTTGATCGCGACACTACGGACGACCGAGAATAAATCACCCAATTCTGGTCACACAGCAACCCAGATCGAAAAACAAATAGCTGATTTGACTTGCGCATCTCGAGAGCTTCAAATCGATATATAATTCGATATAGTTTGAGGAGATTTGATTTTGAAGTTGAGATTTGATTTGAAATTGAATTGGGAATTTGGTTTTTGTTTGTCTGCCATTGGAATGAGGAGTTGAGAAGGAAATGTACGTACAGAAAAATGAAAATAAGAAGTGGCTAGGGTTTATAACGGGTTATTTATAGGTAGATCAGAAATAGAAATGAACGGATAAGATTTGATTTGGATTTCGAACGATAAACAACCCGAAAGCCCGTTCTGTCACCGGAGCGAAAATGGGTCATCCCTTATATCAAAATAGATGTTTTCAAAAAAAATTAATTCAATGGAACATGTTTCAAATCCTAATTCAATCGTATGAAGAAGTTATGATAAAATCAGCTTATTTCAAATTGATTTCAATTAAATTAATTTCTAGGCGTTTCGAGTCTATACGATCAAACGACAAGTCTGATCGTTACGAAACTTGAAATCTTACAATAATTCACTGTTACGGACCCGATGAAACTGGTTTCATCGAAATCCGAGATAGTTGCCAAAATGGCCATATTCACGCTAATTAAATAAATTAATAATCTATTAAATAAATCACTTTTTTAAATTTTGATTTAAATTTTTTTACAACTTATACCATTTTTGATTTCTTAATCATCTACAATAATTTAACAAATTTAGATGTCAATTTAAAGTTGATAAATTTACAAATTTTTCAGTGTTTAATTTCAATTTCAGTAAATTCAGAAATTATAAATTAGAATTCCAAAATCTATTTATTAAATTTTTAAACCTTGTTATTCAAGTCTTTTATTACAATAAGGATATAACTAACATTGGTTTATATCTTAGTACATTAAAAATTTCCAATTCATCTAATTTCAATTAACGTAGTTTTTTTTAATCTCATTAAATTGCAAAATTTGATTTCCAATTTCAATTCAACTAACTAAATAAATATGTAACTTATAATAATTGTCACTATTTACTTTTAATTGCATTTATAAGTTTATTACTTACAGCAAATGTTACCATTTCCTTCATCACAATAATTTTATTCCATTTCCATTCATTACACACTATTTTATCAATAAGTCAACATTTTAAATTATAAATTACCTTTTATATCCCATTATAAATTAATGCACCCATTAATACAACAATTATTATAATTCTTTACACAATACTGGTTTTATTCAATTACCATTTAGTATACCATTTCATTACACAATTAAACATTTACATTGGTTTTCTCATGTTAAGCTTATAACCAAGTTATAACATTTACATAAATTCAATTGGTTGGAATCTCATTCAGGTTATTAATAATTAACTTACATTTGTTTTCATATATTCAGTTTATAGCGAAGTATAACATTTGCATTATTTCATTTATTGGGGTTTCATTCAAATTGTTAATAGTCAACTTATATTAACATTAATACCTTTAATTCTAATTATTATTTCATTCTTAAACCACCAATTTTATTTCTTTTAATATTATATTACCAAAATCTCATTATATTAACAAATTTAAATCGTTGAAAATTACGGGTCATCATAAAAACTATAAGAATTGAATTTTCAAAGTTAAATGTTTTCAGGTAAAAATTTAGCTTTGGAAATTGTAAGTAAATAATGGTTTATTTAAGGACATATGAATATATATGTAGTGATTAAGTTGAAATAAATATGAGTTATGATTTCTTAGCAAAAGATTTAATATGAAACATTAAAAAAAATTTGGAAATTTTTTGATGTAGAATTTGAGGCATTTATTCTAAAAGAAAAAATGCAATGATTGAAATTAATGTTAGTTAAAGTCAGTGAATTTCATGGTTTTCAAATCCCACTAGTTTTGAAGAAAAAAATTAATATCGGCAATTTTGATTAAAAACTGAATTGAAAAGTTACTGATATTTTCAATTGAAAATTTGATTAGACCTGGAGAAGAATTACACGGCCTATAGAGTTTGAATTGATTAAGGTGTGCTGGAACTGGGCTAGCTCGAAGCGGAACTAAATGGTAAATTTCAAAAAAAATTCCTTTATTGGATCTTTAATGGGCTTATGAAGTTTAAATTCATTTAGAACTTTTTTTAGTTTTAAAAAAAAAATCAAAATTTTATTTTATTTCATAAGTAAAAGAAGTTTTAAATTTAATCTAAGTTCAAATATATAACAATGAACGTATCAAATACATTTATGTGTTTATAGTGCAACATATAGTAGTGTACACAATTAATATGTATTTATATGTTTGCACCAAAAATTGGCACAAACACCCAATAGAGATTTTGTAGAGAAATGAATGAAGAATAATAAATGAAAATATAGGAAACAAATAAGTAGATAACTGAATATAAGCAATAACGAGAAGACAACGATTTATAGTGGTTCGGCATTGAAAGCTTACGTCCACTTAAAGAAATAACTTTTCAAACACTTGACTATTGAGTACAAAAGGATGGATCGTAGTAGAACTCCCAGTTACAAAAGAGTGCAAAGCAACAAACAGCATAAAGATCCTGAAAATGAACAATCAAGTCTATATTTATAGGGGAAGACGGCGAAATATCTTCCTGAAATTTCAACAATGGAGTCTCCAGACCAAAACGAAGTCATGGTATCGATTGCGGGTCCCACATCCTTCACAATAACGATTGGTATCGAGCATTCTATGGGCTCGTTTTGGCATGCGATCGATGTTGTGGGCTCTACTCTTCAATATATTGATGTTCCTAAAGTTTCATGTGTTTTTGACTTGTAGATTTCGAGATACCGATCGTTTTCCATTGAGTTGAAGTGTAATATCGGTACGGTACGATCCATAATCGGTGAATATGGATCATATCCAATCCTTTTTAGTAAATGGTATATTTTTGAACTTTTACCATTATATTAAGTCCGTCTTCTATTTTCACTTTTCCACTGCTTCATATTATCATCTGTGTTTGATCTCTGGGCTTCGTTATTGTTAATCTGACTTGTCGATCCTTATGACAGTCGAGTCTAACTTGTCTAATCTGTTCAAATATAGCCAAGCCAAAAGGCTGGATAACACTTGCCCCCCAAAGTATGTCTTGTTTTAACATGACGTGCTTTGAATCGATGCAAGTTAGAGTCTTCGGAAAGGAATCCTTTTAGCTTTATGAAAAGTTATCATCCCTTCGATGTATTGCTTTCCTTGAAGAGTCGTATCTCTTTCGGTTTGACATGATGATTGAATGATTTCCAATAGTATAAATTTTGAATCATAATTTTGCCAACTAATATCTGTGCCCAGTCCTATTGAGCTACCAAGCCTCGGTTATCTGATCCGGTTCTTTCTTTGATAACTCCATGTGATATTTTAATTTCTATTGATTTTAAGAAATAGAATTTTTGGGATGCACATGTACACATTCTTGTTATTGGCTTCTGGATGCATTCGTATGCTCATAGGTCGTTAACAATTTGGTGGAGTGCAATTCAATCATTTGCATTTTTTTATAAAAAAGATGGATCGGCATAAACCCATTAGGTAAATGGATCGTACTTGATCCATTTTTAATATGGATCAGGTCAAATTCGTTTGAGATTGGATCATGTCCAATCGTTCTCCCCCCTCTCTCTTTCTCATTTTTTTAAGCCCGAGAAAGAAGATGATGGATCGTGCCAAAGCCATTAGTTTTGGACCATAAATGATCCAAGTATATGTTGCACGAACCAATTGCACTGCATATTAAAGAGAAGGATCGACATATATCCATCACAGAACGATCGCGCTTAATCATTTCTTGATTTGGCCATTTGATTGAACTGTAGGTTAAGAAAAATGGATCAGCTTAAGGCCATCATAAAACGATTGTACCAGATCATTTATCGGCTGGGCTTCCATTGAAGTACAAACTTTGTTAGTTTGTATCGCATTCTTCATATATATACTTGGATACTTAGATCATTTTCTTCATCTCGTTTTCATTTTCTATCATCGTTACCTGAACCAAAAATGAAAAACACCATCCTCATCTTCTCCTCCACCGAGCCTTTCGATCCAACTCTATACTTATCTCGCAACCATCATCATAGGTCAGTCTGACTCCTTGCTACACCAACCATCGCTGCCGCCATCTCCTACGGATCTTGCTTCACAATCGAGTTCAAATCGGCTTCCCATTTCAATTTTTATACATATGTAGGTTCGATTTTCTTCTTACTTGTTAGAATTTATTGATAAGATGATGGGATCTCGTTCTAGTTTGCATGATTCAAGTCACGGCGATTTGATCGGTTGGAGTGGAGGTGGAGATGACGATGTGGTGTTGAGATTGGATGGAATGCGCTAGTTTGAGGCTGCCGCTAATCATTTCTAATGAAGTGGATGCCTTGAAGTTGTTAGCGTAGGGGAATGAAACGGCGTTCGACGAATCATTATGATGGACTGTTATTTGAAAATATGAAGAGAACTTGGACCAATCATTTTCTGTTAGAGTTTTTGGCCAATCATTTTTTGGATCGGTGTTTTGAGTCTTGAATTAGAGTGAAGTATGAAACCCGAGTCAAAGGTTGGAGAACGATTGGTTAAAGAATGATCGGGTGTGAAATGATCATGCAGAAACGATCGGTCATGCGCATTAAGATCAATCGGTCGTAATATTATTTTGGATCAGTTGTTTGTTTAACTTGGATAAACATATTAAAAACCCCCAAATTTTAATTTTAATTAGTACTTTGTGATGAGCTACGGCCTCAAATGCTTGAATGGTCACACATGACTTGCATATGAAATGGACTACATATTAGACATATATGACAATCGAACCGTGGAATGAACTTGACTAATTTCCTACATATTTATGTTTGTTACCAATGCTTTCGAAATTTTTTTGAAGCTCATCCACTTCTAAACGCACAATTTGAACTTTGATATGCCAACAATTGATCCCAATGATTAGACTTAACCCTTTTCCATTGACGTAGAGAATCGGTTGAGATGGTTAGCAATGACGGTCACTCCGATTGAACCCTGGAGACTCGTCACAATCATTGTCTTTAATTCTGAACTATTTTTATTTCACTGCATGCCACTGCACTAGTTCACACTTTGCATGGGGGAAAATAGGTTATTTTTTCTAATGATGATTATTTATTGAGTTTAGCAGTCATGGGTTCCAAACGCTTAGGGCGTTTAGCGCCATGTCTTCTGAACAGATTTCACAGCACAATAGTACGAGTGATGAATAGAGCTCTGCAACTGCTTCTGATGAATTCTCCCCCGGACATCAAGTAGAACAATTGAAAAGTTCCCCACCATCATTTTACCTTTTCTTTGTCGTTCTTGTTCTTCCAGAAGAAGTGATAGACCCTGCTCCCGACACTCTAGAAGACGCTATATTTTTGGAAGATCCGGAGGATTCTATGGATTTGAAAATTTAGTAAAGTCTCTCTTTGTAGAATTTGTGCTAAACATGGGGACGTGGGATTCCCGAATCGGGATAGAAGAGCTCATATGCCCCCTGAATGGTTTACTGCATGCAACAAGTTCATGTGTTGGGCAGGATGCATCCCACCCTTCAATTCATTTATCCAAGAGATGCTACTTCATATGAGATTAGCACAGGCACAACTACATCCAAACGGCTGTGCCTTGCTCAACTGTAACTACATGGCATTCATGGAGTTTCCATTTCGTCTTCCAACTCTTGGAAACATTCGATTTATTTTCACCATCAAGCGATGAAAGGGAAGCCTTTGGTTCACATTTCTCGAATCAGCCAAGAAGTGTCAGATACTGATTAGTACTTGAAACAAGTTGAACACTTCCAAAAGCGAGTGGTTCTATATCCGCTGCCCAACCGGCTTCGCCAGACGGTGGCTAAAAGGATGTAAGTGTTACTCCTTGGTTAATTTCTTGAGTGCTTGTATCCAAGTCGTATCTCGAATTAAGCAACTTCTTACGGTTTGTGCAGGCTCTTATCCACGACCCGATGGAAAATAATATACAGACGCGGTCTTGGCGATTAAAAGGGTTCCATCATAAAATAGAGACATTGAGAATCTCCTTACCGATGAACGTCTCATTACCCACCTCCTGATGGAAGAGGGTGGTAGCATAGGGCTACCTGTCACTTTTGGAGTTATAGTGACTAAGCAGCGAGATATGGATGATAATGAAGGCCACTAAGCTGATCCTGTCATGCCCCCAGTTAAGGGGGCTCGAGAAGCTACTGATAAAGATGAAGTGGGAGATAAGGGTGACAAACTCGGTGGCGATGACGCAGGTTCTAGTTTCGGGGCTACGGCTGGACCTTCACAAACCTCACAGCCCCCGCGTTCTAGAAAAATGAAAAAGAAAGAAGCTCGTTTGCAGGTTCCCTAAGAGCGGCCTCTTCAAAACAACCTAAGCTATCCATCAACCCTCAGGTTATTCCGGATCAGTCCGCTTCTCAACCTTCAGAACACTTAGACGGAACATTTAAGGCATTATCTGATCTTTCGATACTGGATGACGTTAATGCCTTTCATTTTACTGACATGAGCATCAGTGGATCAGAATCTCCTTCTAGAGCTGGGGATGGAATCCCTCCTACCACTTGTGGAGAGGTTACTCCTGCCAGTAAAGCCTCATAACTGGTCTGTTGGGGGACACAAGGATACACACATTTGCACACACTTCATAGTATTGCATTTCACTTATTTTGAGTCCTTCAATACTTAGAGCCGATTCATTTTTTATCTTTCTTTGTAGAAACAATGATGACGAAGAAGCATATGTTTCAGTCTCTACAGGAAATATCACGCCAGAATCCTGGTTTTAGTTCGGGCTCATATCGCCAAAGTATTGGTCATAAATATGACCCTAGCTATCGCTCTAGCCGTGATTGAGATTATCATAATGGACGCGATAGAGATAGGTCTTCCCATGATAAACATTGGTCCAAATCTAGATCTCCTTCCCCTAATCTGAAAGGCAACAAGATTGTCATGACGACGTTCCTTATATTGACACCTCTCATGGTCCCCCTTCCACTTCAGTTTCTTCATAGTCCGTTGTTCCATCTAATCCTCAGTGACCCAACAATCGTCGACGTCATAATGTTCACAACAAAGGTCGGGCAAAGAAAGCGCCGACACCCAAGTTGTAACTGATGCTCAATAAGCCGATGCCGCCGCTCGCATGACCTAACTTAAGTCAGATTTTCCAAATGTATGTCTTGATGGATTTTTCTTTGTACCTAATCTTTAGAAAGTTTGTGAAAAAGTTCAACAAATGATTATGGATTGCATGAATGATATCCACAAGCAGTATAACGAGTATATGAGAGCAGCGTAGAGGATTTCTAAAGTATCTTGGGAGAGTGCGATAGAGATTGAGAAGTTGAAACGCCAAGAAGCTCAGGATAAGCAAATCATCGAAACCTAACCAACGAGTTAGAATCTTCAAGGACCTCACAGGCAGAAGGCGAGATAAAAGCAGAAACAACCATCAAGGCACTCGGGAATGAGAAGGCCATGCACTTGGCCAAGGTTGAAGCACTTCATCATTGGAATCATAAACTGGTGCTAGAAAGGGATGCGGCCCAAAGAAGCGCAGTTATGTATAAAACTAAGTTTGAGCTCGAATCCAAGATAAAGAGGAGGCGAAAAAAATCAGTTAGGATACCTGTAAGGAATTGGTTATCGTTAGGCTTGAAAGAGACGCGGTTGTCGAAAAGGCCAAATACATTGATGCACTCATTAAACGAGAAGTGGAAGCCATGGGAGAAAAGATCAGTGAGGAGGTTATGGAGGAATTAAATCCACTACTCATTCTTTATAATGCCAACGTCCTAAAGTACAGAAACTTAGAGTGGCTCCGGGGTGACTGCACTTACAATATTGTACATGCTTGGGAGCATCTTGTTTAGGAGGAGAAGGAGGCCGTCGGCACTGAAAAAATCAATTTGATGAGGCTGGAAGCCGAAATTCTATTGGGTGATGAACCCAAAGTTCTACATGAAACCCAGCTTATACTCCAAAAAGAGCACGCCACAACCTCTCAACGTGAAGCTGGTGAAGGTTCTGGATCTATGTCATATAATGTCGCAGATGACCAAAATCCGGTGACCCAAGCTTTTCCCATCACCACTGTGGATTCTTCTATCGAGCCTGGTTATGATCCGAAGAAGCCGCATATTGCTACATCTACCGTGGCACTTCGGCTAACGTGGGGAATCAATATGGAGAAGTTATTTCATTAAACTCACCTGTCCTTCAGAAAGCTGGAGTGTCCCCGATAATTATATCTAATCTTTTTAGTTATGTTTCCTCAGCTTTAGATCTATTGGCTGCAGTTCCACCTCTTCCTAAGAATCTCAATAAGGACCTCAAGTGCCAATGACGAAGTCTGTTATTGTCATGGCTTCTGCAACAATCCAAGATGTCTCAGAAGAGGAAGCTTTTATGATCGACGAGCACCCAGTGGACGCTTTGTTGAGAGAAGAAAGCGATCCGTGCCAAGAGATTCCTGCCGATGATGATGTTGTGATTATTGGAGCTTCTTAATCCTTGTCAGGCCCCTCTATGCAAGAAATGACATAGAAAATTGAAGTGGACATTGCCCTTGAGGAAAAAGTCAAGCAAGAGAAATTGGAGATCATTCCCCCTCCCATCTCCATTGTTTTGCCTGGAGAAACTGTGGATGCCTCCGCTCCTCAGCCAGAACCTTCTCAAGATGCACCTACTAGGTCAACCCATTCAACTCCAGCTAAAGGTCAAGGAAGCAGGAATAAAGTGGAGAAGAGGAGTGGAGAAAGTTTCCGTGAAATCTCTCCTGATTCCAAGAAGAAGAAAAGGAAGCCGTAGAGGAAGTGATTCATTGTGTGCACTCATGCTCCTAAGTCTTTTGGGTTTTGTTGGCCGAATTTGTATGGGATCGGCCCCCATTTTTGATTCTCTTACTGGGAATACTTGTACTTTACTTCCAAGCTTATGCAAATAAAGTTCTTTTACTTTCATCAAACTCTTCTGTGAATTTACTTAAGTAGTTAAGCTATTACATTTTACATTCAATGTACTTGTAATTCGTTGCTCATTAATTCGGATAATCGTCGTTAATCTTTCTTAAGGCCTCCAAGTGGTCGTGGCCTCAAGTTGTACCAAACACTGGGCTCGAGCCCTAGTGTTACATAGTCGGATTCAGCGGTTCAACTGATTATACTCCTGCCCCCAGTCTTGGGTTAGCAGATTTAAATAGTGGATGGTCGAACTCCATTATTAGCGAGTTTATACTCCTCTTGTCAGTTTCAGGTCAGAGTTTATAGAATAGTGAGTGGTCAAACCGCATTCATCTATTTGTTTATACTCACATCCGCACTCTGGGGGTAAGGGTTAGTTGGCTGGTGATCGGTTCGCATCCTACTTGTGTTTATACTCTTGTCCACGCTCTAGGGACTCAGAGTTATTTTGAAAAATAGTCGCATCATTCTTTTCTTAATTGACTGGTTTACCCTCAAGTCCTAGGTTTGGCTTAGTGAGCAATCGGTCATGTCCCGATTTCTTTTGATTCATGTCATCCCCATTACTTGGTGGGATTAATTTGATTATTTGATGGTCAAGACATATCCATTTCTCGTTAGGTACTCCCTCTATCGGGTTATGAGTGAGAATCATTGAAGGAACGATCAGACCATATTCATTTTATTTAGTTCAGTCATGAACTTGTGTAATAGGCTGGCTCCAAACTCTGAGAACCTGTTCGGACATGTAAGTATTAGTTAGTCGGGTATCACAACTAATATACGGTGCTAAAGTTATCGCAGACATGAAGGAAATTTCAAATTTTTATTTGCCAAATGGAAAGATATGACATAACATGTCTTATTACATATTTGGAAAATCAAATGCTAAAGCAAATTTAGAAATTAAATTCAACTGAATGAAAAAAGAATAAACTAAGTGAAATAGCGTCGTAAATGCTCGCTATTCCACGCCCTTGGGAGTGTGACGCCATCAACAGCCGCAAGCTTAAAATTTCCTTCTCCAAGCCTTTGTTTGATGATGTACGGTCCTTTCTAGGTAGGATTCATGTGTGATAGGACAGGAAAAATAAATTTCAAAAGGAGATTACCGATTTCAAAGGTTTGGGTCGGACTTTAGTATTGTAGTATCGGGCGATTCGATACCAATGTGTAGCTGCCCTCAAATCATCTTCTTCTCGTTTCTTATCTACTAAGTCTAGAGATTCTAAGAGGAGATCTCTATTCATTCTAGGGTTATAGTAGGTTACTCGATGAGAAAGAACTTCAAGGTCAAAAAGAATGAAGCTTCGAAACCGTAAGCAAGAGCGAATGAGGTCTGGCAGTCGCGGACTTGTGGGTGGTTCTGTAAGCCCATAATGCTATTGGAAGTTCATCCACCCACTTGACTCTATCCTTTTCCAAACGTTTCTTCAGAATGGACTTTATGATTTTGTTCATAGTTTCCACTTGTCCATTTGCTTGAGGGTGAGCAACTGCCGCAAATCTCTTTTCAATATAACGTCGATGGTAGAAGTCTTTAAATTTAATGTTGTCGAATTGAGTTTCGTTATCAATCACTATGGTTCGTGGAAGGCCAAAATTATAGATGATATTCCGGACAATGTAGTATATTACTTTCTTCGCTGTGATCATGGCTAAAGGTTCTGCTTATGCCCATTTGATGAAGTAATCAACTTCTATGATGGCATACTTTGCACCACCTTTAAAGATCGGTAAGGAACCAATAATATCCATACCCCATGTGGCAAACGTCCATGAAATGACCATTTGCATAATTTTCGTTGATGGAGCTCTCAGAACTTTTGCATACATATGGCACTTATTGCATCGCTTAGCGTAATTAGCAGCATCCCGGTCGACGCTGGCTAGTAATACCTATATCGAAGTATTTTCTTTGTTAGGATTTGTCCTCCAGTGTGATCGCCACATTTCCCTTCATGAACTTCCCTTAGGACTCGTTTTATTTCATCATGTGTGATACACCAGAGCAAGGGAACGGAAAAACCCTTTCTATACATGACTCCTTCCTAAATGATATATCGTGAAGCTTCACGAAGGATTTGTCATCTTTCATTCAGGATGGTCTCTCTATAGCAAATAATCTTTAAATGAATTCATCAACGAATCCATTCAGGCTCCGTCTCTAGTATCCAATCGATTTCCATCTGGTGTATGCTCGGAGCGTCTAATACTTTGACTAGAACCAAACCCATTTGTTATTCATCCCTAGTGCTAGCAAACTTTACCAATGAGTTGGCTTCTTTGTTTTGATCCCATGGAATGTGCCTGATGTCATAATACTCAAATTTAGTTAATAGCTCTTGAACACGGATAGGGTTCGGAGCGAGTCATTATCCTTTAGCCTGGTAATCTTCCTTGACTTGGTATACCACCAACTGAGGATCACAAAAGATTTCAATAAATTTTATTCTCAGTTCTCTGGCAAGTTTGAGCTAGCAATCAGAGCTTCATATTCAAGTTCGTTGTTCATTGTAGGGAAGTCGGGCTTCAAAGCGTAGCAGACTGATCGATTTTCTAGAGAACAACGATCATTGGATGCTCCATCTGTATACATTTTCCATCGAAGGATATTGAACATCTATGCTAAGTCTCTAATATGGTCACTTGATCGTCGTGACTTCACGATCATATCATCTACATATACCTTCGTCGTCTTCCCAGTCCAATCTTCAAACATTCAGTTGACCAGGCATTGATAAGTTGCTCCAGCATTATTCAATCCAAATAGCATTACCACATAGTAATACAATCCCACGTGGTAATAAAGCTGGTGTGCTCCCGATTGGGGATGTGCATCAGGATTTGATTATATCCGGAGTACACATCTACTAAAGATAGCAACTTGTGCCCTGCAGTTGAGTCCACCAGCCGGTCGATCCTTAGAATGGGAAAACTGTCTTTCGGACGCGCCTTGTTTAAGTCTGAATAGTCAATGCATGTTCTCCACTTTCCATTCGCCTATCTCACAAGTACATGATTAGATACCCATTGCTTTTGAGCCTATTCACCTCCTCTTTAAGGGTGGCATATCTCTCTGGATCCACGCCATGCCTTTTCTGTTTCACTGGGACATGCCTCAGGTTGATATTTTATGCGTGCTCCCAATGGCAGGCGAGATCCCACACATGTCATAGTGAGTCCAAGCGAACACGTCAAGATTCACTCAAAGAAAACCAACAAGTTCTTTCGTCATCGTGGGGCTGAGCTATGATCCGATCTTTAGGACCCACGACGGGTTGTCATGGCTGACCGTGATATCGATTGTCAGCTCAGCCGGTGCAGCCTTTGTCTCTTTGGGCTCCTCCTTGTCTTCCCTCAGATTTATGTCTTTATAGAACCGATAGTAGCACCCGAGCCAAGGCCCAGGCACTGGTTGTCAATCTTCAGTGGCTTGGATGCGGAGAGACTTGTCTACACCCTTACATGTCTCCTTTCATTGAGCGTCTCTCAATTCAGCCATGTAGCAGGCGCATCCGATCACCAAATCACCATGCACAACTCCAACACCGTTATCAGTTAGGAACTTTAAAGTTAAATACCAAGGTGCAAGAGCAGCCTGGAATTCGGTTATGGCTGGTCGGCCCAGAAAAGCATTGTAAGGAGATTTAACATCCAAGACAACAAATGGTAACATCCACACTCTCCTGCGGTCATCTTCTCCCAACTCTACAGGAAATTCGACATAACCCATAGCTTTGGTCACAACACCGTTAGAGGCGTGAATGCGGGCTTTATACGGTTTCAAGTCCTTGGCTTCCATCCTCATCTGATCGTTAGCCTTTTTGAAAATTATATTCATGGAACTTCCAGAGTCAACCAAGATTCTCCTCACTAAGGTGGGGCCAATCATGGCCGAAATGACCATTAGGTCGATCGTTGGTGCCTTTACCTTGTATGCATCTCTATTTCTAAATACAATGTCATCTGCTAATGTATGATGTTGTTTCGCTGGAGCCCCATCTTTTATACACGAACAACACTCAAAATTCATATGCTTGATTGCGCTAGCATAGCACTCCATCTCGTTCCAGCTCTTATTAGCTGGATGTGGTCCTCCGACTATTGTATACATGACTAATCTCTCACCTGTCTGCACAGGCTCCTCAGCCCTATGCGGTGCTTGTCCTTGGTTGGGGTCGGATGTTCCCTTCCCGCCATCCTACTGGGCTTTAACAAAATGATGCAGTTTTCTTTCCCGAATCAGTTTCTCTATAACATCCTGGATATGCCTACACCCATTCGTGTTATAACTATAGGATTCGTGGAATCGACAATATTTTCCAGTCTGCTTCTGCTTCTGTTCTCCATCGATTCTTTCGAAGGTGGATTCCTATACTGCATGTTATTGCATGTAGACGTTCTCTAAAGATGTATTATGTGGTATGTAGGAATCATACATTGCAATCCTTGACTTTCCTCTTCTAGAATCTCTTTGGCTCACGGTTCCTATCACCGCCTTTCTTTTGCTGATTCGGATTATTTTGGACATTTACTTGAACTTTTCCAGAACTCTCCCCGGACTGTTTCACCGCAATGTTACTCTACACTCCTTCTCCACTTGGTCTGACAACATTCTTCTTCCTAGAGCATCTAGCTTCCTCTTTCTTTAAATATTGAGCTATTTTTGCATAAAAATGCTCCAACATTGTGGGTTCTTTGCTAGCTAACCAATCGCCGAAGTCAGATTCTGGGTCAATCCCTCTTATTACCTCCATCAATATTGAATGGTCTTTCAGATTACTGACTTCTGTGATGGCTGTATGAAATCTCTCCAATAATCTTTCAGCAATTCTCCCAGAGCCTGGACCATGCTTGATATGGACATTACATCTTTGGACAAGTTGCATGCATATGGAACTGCTCCACAAATTTTGTTTCCAAATCGTCAAATTTAGAGATTGACCATGGGAGTGATCTCATAAAGTACATTGTTGCTATGCCAGAGAGAGTAAAAGGAAAACATCTGCATTTTGTGGCATCATTAGCTCATGCGGAATCCATCTGCCATTCATAACTCATGATGCGCTGTCTGGGGTCATTTTTTCCCTTATAGGCAAGCATCGACGACATGCTAAACCTCCTTGGATACTCTACATGCAGAATATTGTCAGTGAACAGGTTCTGGCTTCTCAAGATCCCTCAATCATCATTGGTGAAGCCTGGTGTAACGACCCACTTATCCGTATAATTCAAGCTGACAATAAACCACACATGTCCAACTCAAATTGAACGGAAAGATGGATAGTTAAGGGAAAGAAAGAAGAAGAAAGAAACTAAAACAACACAGAATCTCACAATCGCAACGGAACAATATACAATATAATCTTCAATGATCTTTACAAAAGAGAAACAGTTATATACATACATCAACCAGAGTACAACAATAAATCACAATCAACAACTTGGACAGTTATAACAACATGTCCTCACAATTGCAGATAATTTCAACAACAAAGCAACAGAAAATAAACATATACGTGTATACGCCTTGAAGACCTCCAACTCGCCTATTGAGCTCCAATGCATCTAATGCAATCTATAAATATGCTTGGTCTAACCTGAGTATTATAATAAAATAACACTAAGTTAGTCTGGAAAACCAGTGTGAGAAAATACACCCAATTGGATTTTAAAGTTATAAAAAAACCCTTAAAAATCAAAAGTATCTCGTAAGACCACGCCGCATAAACATGGACGGGTTTTCATCTTACGATAACCAAAATATTTCACAAGAAATCCTCTGATGTTATAATATCGTCAAATACTTATTTATCATAGCCGAAATTGTTACATTAATTAAATTCCAGCATATTAGGTTTTACAACCAAAACCGAAGGCTTGTATTGGATAATGAATTCCAACTATGAAAGGGTAAGGGTCTACCCACCGAGTCCATACACCTCTAGATTAAGTGTACGGGAGGCTACAACGCGTTGCACCTCTGCTACTTAGGACCGTCAAAGCCCCCTTCTCAAGTAGCATCGAATATGATCACCCTCGGTTGCAATCGACAACCACACAATGAGATCCCAAAGCATACATGAATATCGCTCTAGATTTAGGATGATCATACCCTACTTGGGTGCGACCCACTTAGTCTTGCCGCATGTCCCTGCTTTATTCATTTCCCGGGTGTGAGGCTTGAAGAGGCCATGCTCTTACCATTTATATAGCACTTCCCACTTGGAATGTTAACACTGCCCTCCAGGAAACAATGCAATATCAACATTCATCCATACAAGTTCGTTCTAGGACAGAACGAAATGATTGAGAGCTCCATCTTCAATTCCATCATCTTCAAGATGTCTTCACTTTGAACGCTTAAGTTGGATCGAAGTGGTTTCAGATAATATATCTGATCTCGATTTCTACGAAACAACATTCGATAATTCCCGGTAAACTCAACCTCGGTTCTTTAGGAAATAAACAATCAAAGATAAGATCGGAGATCACCTCCTAACCGTTAGTGGACGGATTTCCTTATCATTGTACTAAGAGAATGAAACAAGATTTACATGCACAGTACAACATCATCGGAGAAGACTGTGCCACATAACTCACGTGTGTCTCCTAGATATTTCCAAAGTTACTTTTGGGTTCAAATTCTGATAGTCGTTTATTTAACTATCAAATAACAAACATTCAATCAGGGATTTAATTCCATAGGGAAAACCAACATATGGTTATGCACCAAGCAACGCCAGGCCTCCTTAATTAATATTTTCATTAATTAAAACCATCTTGTAAATGCTTGTATCAAAATACTTTTACAGAGATATATTCACAACCCTTATATTTTCAATACTAAGAAAATATCCATATGCTTATCTCAACGGTATAATTATATTTACCAAATACCGAGGAAGATCTCTCTTTTACCAAATTCTAAAATCATTTATAAAATCCATTATAAAATTTTAAAACCATTTATAAATCATTTCTATATTATTTCTCAAGTCATTTCTAAACCCCAATAAAAACCATGCAATTATTTATAAATTCCTTTTTTTATATCTATAAACCCATTTCTAAAATTCGTTTGTAAATATCCATCGATTTATAAACCCTCTTTACCTTGTAAATAATCTCCCTTTAAATCTTCAAACCATTTTATAAGTTACTCTTATAAAAACCCAAGTCCGTTTACAAAACTCTATTCATGAATCTCGAAATCATCATAAAAGTCCTAATCACTTTCTTTAAAACACTTTTATATAATAGTAATTATTCATAATAAACATCATAAATAAATAATAATAATTAACTTTCAACCTCTTTAAAAATAATAATTAATAATTCAAAACATCATGAATAAAACAATCGTTAATCTTTACCATACAAATAATAATGATAAATTACCAAAATATTATTAATAACCATTATTATTAATTTCAAACCATATTAGCGATTTAAATAATTAACTTTTCAAAATTATTTAAATATTTATAAACAACTTCGAGCAATATTAACATGAATAAACCACTTTAATACATAATATATTTCCTTGGTAAAAATCCATTCTTAAATCTTCAACCTAGTCATTTCCATATTTATAGAACTTCCTTTCATAAAACCCATTTATTTATGAACTCCATTATAACCCTATTTCTTTTATGAATCTTACTCATTCATAAATCTTATTTTAAACATCAATCACCATCTATTTTAATGTTACTTCCATATGAACAAATTCCTTTTATAAATTCCTTTCTATTTATAAAATATCGTTTAACATTCCAATTTACCCTCGCCTTCAATTTCCAAAATAAGTTAACTATTTCTAAATTATCAGTCCGTATCTTATAATAAATCCACTGTTTGATTTATTATCCAATTTATTAAATGGTAATAGTTACCTTTAATTTATAAAACCCAATTATAAATCCATATATTATCAAAATACGATTTTACAAATCTTCACTCATTTGTAAAATATTTCTTTTATAAATTATCACACTTACAAAATCCCACATTTGTAATTAATCTTCCATATATGTACACACACACACATATATATATATATTACTTCCTATAAAATGGTTAATAAATATTAATATCAAAATGCTTATTTTCCTTTAAACATATCCCTTTATTATAAAAGGCGGACTTATTTTAAGATTTTAAAAATCTTTATTTATAGTTTGGAAATCTCTATTTAATAGTATTTTATGAAACTATTAACTTATGATATCCAAAAATCATACCTTTGATTTTTAGAATAAATTAATCCTTCAAATAATTCAAGACTAATTATTTAAGCATATAAAGTATTCAAAATCGCTTTGAAACCCCTTTTTAAATCAAATCACTATTTTATAGTATTTTAAAATACCAAAAATGAGGCTCGGTGCTACTATAGAACTAATTAAGCAAATCATATCAATGTCATCGATATGGCATTCAACAAATCATATATCACCATATATATGAAAATAAAATCAATTGTGTGAGGAATCCTGTTGGATCCCACCAACCTGTCCCGTTACATCACATACAATATATAATCAAAAATATAAATCAACCGCTTCGAAGCGAGATTCGTATACAAAGGGTCATCCGCTCTTACACGGGAATGTACTAGGGTCTCATCCGCTCTAATAAGCGAGATTATATTCAATCCAACTAATGATAATTAGTAAATTATCCAAACAGTCAATAATTATTAATAATAAATATCCAAACATCCAATAGATAATTTTTATCCACTAAAAATATTCCTAGTTAACCAAAAATGTAAAATTAAAATTGAACGGACGTTCAATTTTAACCCAATATTCCAATTAGCTCCGAATTCATCCAATCCAGCTCCATAGCGTAGTGCTCATTGATACGAATGCAATGCAACTTGTCGCGCTCGAAACGGACCTCGTACGAACAAGTTAAGAATTAATGGACATTCAATATAATTAAAATTACAATTAACTTAGTTAAAATAATTATTACACTTAAACCTTCTTCCATCTCGTTCTCTACCTCCAGGCACACACGTGCATCATCTACAAGTCGCTTTTTTTTTAAATTCGAAATCGATCGTGTCACCTTTGAATGCCACCGCCGCAGCCCCCACCTCCGACCATCGCGCTCTGCCGCACTCGTCCACGCCTCGCGCATGCTGCCCCAAACCAGCGAACCCACAACTGCCTCGAACGCAGCCAAATAATGGCCACCACAAAGCAAAATTTTGATGATCCCTCCGTTGAATCCCTTCGTTGAGTCGAGCTCTACAATTCTCTAGTTGGTAGCGTGGCCTGAAAATGCACGGATCAGTCCCGGTGATTGTGGTCCGTTGGATGAGGCTATGATGGTTTGAAAATATTGGCCAACCCCCTTTCATTTTGCTGCCATGACTTTTATAGTGGAAAGATGGTTATGGGTTGACATGGTGAAGGCATGGCTGAAGTATGGAGTGAATAGGGTGAAGTATGGGTTGAGAGTATGGTTGATATATAATATATACATATTATTTAAATTTAAATTATCTAGTTATAAAACGTCTGAAAATCTCAAACTCCAAATGAGATGTGTCGCTAAACGTCCTATATCTTATACCCCTATTTTGAATGTAATTGAACTAGCCTTGAGACCTAATTCGATCATATACAGAAGATAGCTTTTCAAACCCAATTATTATATAAATTCCTTTAATTAATCTCTACGCGTTTCGAACTCGCACAACCAAACGATACATCCGATCGTCACGAAATTCGATGGCATATAATAATTCACTATTGCGGATCCAATAAAACTGGTTTCGTCAAAATCCGAGACAGTGCCTTCAAAAGGCTATATTTACACGTTAATTAAAATGAATAATTTCAAAGATCAATTAAATCACTTTTAAATCAAATTAAAAGTTTACTATCTTTATTATTATACAAATAGAATTTAAATCAACTTTCGAAATCGTTTCATTCATATTAAATCCAAGATTCAATTATTTAAACAATTCAAAATAATAAATTAAACAATTTAATTATCCAATAAATCACTATATTTGAAATTCAAGTTATTTAACCTATAAAATTAACTTTTTATTATTTAAGACCAATTAAATATTCCAAATTTGAATGACTGAAATTCTGAGTCGTTACATTCTCCCCCACCTTAAAGAATTTCATCCATGATATGAAAAATGCCCAAACCCGTTAACTTTTCAAACAATTAGTTGAAATAGATTTTCAAAATCTTCTAGGTCTTTAACTTCATTCATATATTCCAACTAATTTCCGTCCCTTCAATCATTTCAGTTTATAACTCAAACCAAACTTTAGTTATCAAAAATATTTCCAAAATTCTCAAAAAATTTATAACGCATTAAACTTTCAAAAAATTTCACCAACGTCTCCTTTGCACGGCTCGATCGTAAAAATTTACAATATATATAATAACAAATATACATCTCATCTTCGAGGATGAGGCATCCCATAGGGAAAAATATAAAAATACGATATGTAATCCGAGATATGTACCTTATTTTAGTATTAGCAAGCATATACAACCAATATAATGCGAAAGCAAGCTCCAAATGCGAAGCATACGCCATCCGCACCTACTAATCACTTAACAACCAATGAGAACAAGTATATAGAAAGCAGTATCAATATATAACATAGATAATACAATAACTATATGCAAATGTAGCAAATGCAATAAGAGAAACCAATCAAACAATTAATATTCATCCAATTAATTCATAACTATATCAGTTTGCATTTTCTACTATCAATATTTAATTGCTAAAGCCTATACGATATACATATATCATCCGTACGCAAAACTATCCTGATCGCTCGCTTGATCACACAATTTCACTTCCAAACTAGTATCATTCACACGACCACTCTAGTGCAGACTCAGATCCGGCTTCTTGATTAAAAACCACTATTCCCCTTGGATAGCCATATACTATGATAGAGAATATCAGAATCAATAAAAAATCCATATCCAGGGTTCGCCATCAAGAAATCGAGTGAGAAACCCTAACTCGGATCGGTGTAAATCACCACAAAATCGTATATTCGAATCTGGATCAATCAGTTATGCGAATAAAATAATATACGTATGTTATCCCGCCTTTTGGCAAGGCCGTGATACAAGGAACTCAACTGGAAACGAAGGACAGTCCGTCCCGAAGATCAGTTATATGCAGGTTTGCTATGGATATCGATAAATTTTGTCCGAGTCCAGATCAAGCTACAATTGACAAGAGATGACAAGCAAAGCTGTGAAAGCCAACGTTCCAAGTTTCAAGTCAGTTGGAGTGAGTATGCTCGAGATATGATCGGTACATGTCAAGAAAGCAAACTGTTCGAGTCCATCGATAGCCACCTTGTTCGTATCCATAAAGCAACCAGGGAACATCTGACTTCGTATCGATCTTATTCGAATCGATTAGAGGCACGCGATTTCGTATTGATTAGGAAAACCGAAAGGCTCTCTTCGTATCCATACAGCATCGACTTTTCGTATCCATCCATCGATATCATCTCACATCCATCTGTTCGTATCCATCATATTATCAGTTGTTCGTATCCATCAAGTTGGAACAACTTCGATCAATACGAACAAGACCGCACAATCGATACGAGCCGTGCAATTTGGATCGATACGAATAGAGTCACGGTGCTCGATACGAACTGAGCCACTTCCATCGATACGAATTGAGCCACTTCCATCGATACGAACTGAGCCACTTCCGTCGATACGAACTGAGCTGCTTCCACCGATACGAACAAGGCAACGGTCTTCGATACGAACAAGGCGAAAACCTTGGGATGACTCGGTTAACTCGGCATCAAAAGTGGAGCGATCCAAAAATCAAGCGCCACGTCAACTCGCAGGCACGTCCTCAACATTGAGTCGAAATGATCGATACGAACACTATCGATACGAAGGGGACCGAGACCGAAAAACTCTAATTCGCATCGATCATAACTTGCAATCTATAAGTCCAAATGCTATGAAATTTTCACAGGAGCTTACGTACGACCTAAGGAATGTTCATGCCAAGTTTCGACTCGATTGGATCAAATCTTGATCGATACGAAATTCGTTCGTATCGATCACGGATCAAGTCAAAATCGCATGGGATCGATCGCGTGGGCCCACCCACGTGTCAGAAGAGGTCTCCCGAGATCTGAGTGAGATATTTGCATCCTACGCCTATAAATAGTACCCTAGAGCCTACAGAAAAGGGATCTTTTTGCTCTCTGACGTCCAGACTCCGCCGAAAACATTTCTGCACTACAAGGCTGTTGTTGTACTCGAATTTCATCACTGTAATCCGCTGTAATCAGTTGTAATCAACAAGAAAACATCAATAAAATCATCAATTTCATAGTGGACGTAGGCAACACACCGAAGCACTCTAAATTTATGTGTTTCTGCGTACTTTCTTATTTGTTTTTGAAGTGTTTGTTAGTTAATCCTCTTTTTCCATTTAATTTCTTCATTTTATCTCTTCAAACCCTTTCGAAGAGCGTAGTGCCCAATTTTGGTACAAACACTTTGGTGCTTTCATTGAGAAAAAACCTAGTTTTGTCCTTCTGCTCATTGGATCTACTGCCGATATCGGATTGCAAACATCCAAGGAGAAGATCCAGATCTCAATTTCAGAAGTTCTTCCATCCTATTCAGATTTGCTACAAGTCTAGGAGAGAGCTTCATCATCCATCATGGTTAACACAAGGACTACTTCCACAGCTGCAGACCTTGAAGGACGGGACAGACAGAATCCTGTGCAACTGCCTCCAGCCGATCAGAATGCTACCGGACCATCAGATCTGCAAGGCCCTGTCACCAGGGAATAATTTCAGATGTTGATGCAAAAATTGACTCACAGCTGCCAACAGCTCACTCAACAGCTCTATGCTTATGCGGAACTAGCCAACCAACTGAACCGTCAGCGACGAAGGAGATCCAGGAGGGATCAGGCTTCCCATTCCTCCACCGAGAGTTCAGCCTCTTCTGATTATAATCACAGATCTACACGCCCACGGCTAGGAGGAAGCTACACACAGACCACTGGGCATCAACACACATTGAATGTTGGGCAACTGAGAGTTGGCCCGTCAACCAGCCATCAGACTGGACCCTCCTTCCGAGGAGGTGCTACCCCACACCATATTACTGATAACCGTACCACGACAGCTACTGATTTGGGCGTTGAGACCCAAAATCGGACAGATCCGAACCATCACCAGCGTGATTACCATCCTGAGCCTTATGTCCCCGAAGACATAGAACCAAGGAGGCAAGACATGGACTGTCGATAGCGTCCAGCCCCTCCTCGCATTGTGGAACCCGACCACACCTTGGCACAACCCGCTCAAAATGTCCAGATGCCCGACCTGCCAGCAATGACTCGTCAAATGATCCATGAAAGTCAGGGTCTTAGCAATGATGACTAGGGAATCTCCCGAAGTCATACCCCTTTTACTGATGCGATACTCTATGCTGAACCACCTCGGCGATTCAGGATGCCGACTTTACCCGTTTATGAAAGAAACTCTGATCCTAATCAGCATATCCTGAAGTATGAATGGTTGATGAATGTTGCACGAGCTGATGATGCAGTCAAGTGCCGAAGCTTCCCGATCTCACTAGGGGGCATAGCGACTATGTGGTTTACCGACTGCCATCTCGATCTATCTCATGCTTTGATCAGTTAGCAGCGAAATTTATTGAGCAATTTCGTATGAATGTCGCGAGACCAAAGGATGTTAATACTTTATCTAGTGTCACTCAAGCTCATGGAGAGACACTCGGGCGTTATTTGGAGAGATTTCATGCTGCATGTGCTGAGATCAGCAACCCAAATGATAACTCTATTCTTATGGCACTGACTAAGGGGATTGAGCCCTATCCTGAATTCGGCAACTGGCTGGCCGGAAAACCTCCTACATCATTGGACTGTTTCTATTTAAAAGCAGCTCAATTCTTAAGAAGGGAGGATGCAAAACAGTCTAGGAAGAAGGATGATGTGGGGCCTAGTGTGGAAGGAATTCAGAGTAATATTACTGTTAAACAATCCTGGGAGAGTTCCGGAAAAGTACAATTGAACATTCAGAATAAGCAAGATCAGCAAAAAGGCAATGGTAACCAAAATAGAAAACGGGATCAGAACCGTGGTCCACGACGTAGAGATCCTATGTTTGATAATTATACTCCTCTGAATACGTCGCTGGAGAACGTATATCCACAAACCTGCAATACCATTCAGTACAAGAAGCCTGCTCCGAAACAGTCATCGGAGAAGCAAATTCAAACGGGAAAATTTTGTAGATTCCACGAAAGCTACGGCCATAACACAAATGAATGCCATCACTTGCAGGATCTCATCGAAAAGCTGATAAGAGAGAGGAAGTTAGAACAGTTTGTGCGGGCGTCGCAATTTGGAGGTGCAAGCCCATCGAATCAAAATCATGTACCAAATTCGGCTAGACAGGAGGAACCCGCTCGTACTGGCGGGAGGTTGGTGATAAACACTATTAGTGGTGGTCCTCATCCAGCAGACCGAAGTTGGAAGGAAATGGAGTCGTATGCCAGCTCTATCAGGCATGCGAACTTTGAATGTTGTAGTAATTTTGAAGATGGGGCTCCGGCCAAACAGCAAAGAACAATGGCGGATGACATCATATTTCGAGGTCGGGATGCCGACAGGGTCGAAGCCCCCACTATTGATCCACTTGTCATATTAGCTCAAGTAGGTCCTGCTTGGATGAAGAGGATCTTGGTAGACAACGGAAGCTCTGTGAACATCTTGTTAAAATGAGCTTATGACCAGATGAGAATGGAGACTAAAGACTTGAAGCCATGTCAGTCTCGCATTCATGGTTTCAACGGAAGTGCAACTATACCCACTGGAGTGGTGGAAATGCCAGTGGAGTTAGGAATTGGTGAATGCCGGAGAGTCCGGATACTGCAGTTTGTTGTTTTGGATATAAAATCCCCATATAATGCTTTCTTGGGCCGACCAGCCCTAGCTGAATTTAGGGCTGCCATCGCCCCATGGTGTTTGACTTTGAAATTCCCTACCGACAATGGTGTCGGAGTTGTTCAAGGGGATCAGGCCGCATGGCGAGCCTGCTACGTTGCTGAGTTGCGCGAGGCGCAGCGGAAAGAAAAAGGAAAGGGCGTAGAGGAATCTCTCTGCGTCCGCTTTACTGATAATTGACAATTAGCGCTTGGGCTCGGGCCTGGACACCCCAACCAATTCCAAAGAGATCTTAACCCGAGAGATACCGAAAGTGAAGATGAAGGTAAAGACAGTCAAGCTTCTCCTGCCGAATTGACGATCGATGGTCCAATCGACGATAATGATGACTCGAAAATGATAAAGATTGGATCTCAGCTAAGCCAACAAATGCAAGGGGAATTGGTTGAATTTCTCTGGGTAAAACTTGATGTGTTTGCCTGGACGCACTCTGATATGTATGGGATCTTGCAGGACATCACGAGCCACACACTGAATATTGACCCACGGTACGTCCCGGTCAAGCAAAAAAGGTGTGGTATGAATCCAGAGAGATCTGCCGCCCTTAAAGAAGAGGTAGATAAGCTTAAGACGAATGGGTTCATTCGAGATGCGTTATACCCGGAATGGGTGTCCAATCCTATACTTGTCCGAAAGCCAAATAGGAAATGGAGAACATGTGTTGACTACTCAGACTTGAATAAAGCTTGCCCCAAAGACAGTTTTGCAGTTCCACGAATTGATCAACTTGTAGACTCAACGGCTGAGCATGAACTCTTATCCTTCATGGATGCGTACTCTGGCTATAATCAAATACCCATGCACTTGCCCGACCATGAGCATACCGGCTTCATAACCAATATGGGACTCTATTTCTATAAAGTTATGGCTTTTGGACTCAAAAATGCTGGGGCAACTTATCAACGGTTAGTTAATCGAATGTTCGCTAACCAGATTGGAAAAACCATGGAGGTGTATATGGACGACATGTTATTCAAGTCGCGATTTTCCACCGATCACATCAGAGATCTGGAGTCAATGTTTAATATCCTCTGAGAATACAGAATGAAGCTCAACCTATTGAAATGTCATTTTGAGGTAGCATCCGGAAAATTCCTTGGGTTTATCGTCAACGCTCGAGGAATTAAAGCCAATCCCGAAAAGATCTGGGTAATCAGAAATCTTGAAACTCCGAAAACTATAAAGTAGGTCCAGAGTCTCAACGGGAAAGTAGCAACACTGAGCAGGATCATTCAAAGTCGACTGACAAATGCATTCCCTTCTTCGATCTGATCCGAAAAGGAAAACGAAACTTTGAATGGACTATGGAATGTGAGGGCGCATTCTGAGCACTAATTCAACATCTCTCCACACCGCCAATTTTATCAAAGCCCATCGATCACGATAAATTGTACATTTACTTGGCGGTATCAAAAAACACAATCAGTGATGCCTTAGTTCGGGAGGAAGGCCGAATACAAAAGCCGGTCTACTACATAAGCAAGCAGCTGACCAGAGCTGAGAGAAAATATCCGAAGCTATAGAAATTGGCTTATTGTCTTGTTATTGCCTCGAGGAAGCTCCGCCCGTATTTCCAGGCTCATCCAATCACCGTTTACACCAACCATCCATTACAACAGGTCCTTACACGGCCTGAGATGTCTGGTAGGTTACTCAAATGGAATATCGAGTTAAGTCAGTTTGACCTTACTTACACTCCAAGGCGAGCCATTCAAGGATAAGTCCTAGCAGATTTCATTGCTGAATTTACCATCCCAGAGGACTTTCCCGAAACCAGTGAATCTCCCAAGTATATCTGGAAGCTGCATATAGATGGTGCATCAAATGACCGTTGCTCAGGTGCAGGGGTTGTACTTGAAACTCCTGAAGGTCGATCTATATGTTATGCTCTAAAGTTCAACTTCAGTGCAACTAATAACGAAGTTGAGTATGAAGCCCCACTGGCTGGATTGAAACTTGCCAGAGATTTAAGAATCATTACGGTGGAAATTTACTATGATTCGCAATTGGTCGTGTGTCAAGTTCGAGGGGAGTACCAAGCCAGAGATCGAAGATTGGCCGCTTACCTTGCTCAGGTTCAGGAGACATTGAATCAGTTTGACTAATATGCTATTTATTACATACCGCGAGAACACAACCAGAAAGCTGATTCGTTGGCAAGTTAGCTAGTACAGGTGAAGCACAACAAATGGGACTTGTTCCCATAGAGACATTATCTTCGCCGAGCATCGATCAGATGGAAACCGATTGGATATTTGATGTCGTTTCCGAGAGGGAATCGTGGATGACTCCATTCAGAAATTATCTCGAGCACGGGACCTTGCCAGAGCGTAGGAGTGAAAAGAGACAAATTCTTCGAAAAGATTCACGGTTCACTATTCAAAACGGAGTTATGTATAGAAGAGGATACTTTGTTCCTTTACTCTGGTGTATCGCTCACGATGAAATCAAACGAGTATTGCATGATGTACATGAAGGAGAATGTGGCGATCACACCGGGGGGCAAGCTCTCGCTAAGAAAGTACTCCGGTATGGATACTATTGGCCAAGTGTAAACCGTGATGCAGCAGATTACGCCAAGAAATGTGATAAGTGTCAGAAGCATGCTCGAATTCCTAGAGTCCCGCCAACTAAGATAACACAAATGGTCAGCCCATGGCCATTCGCGGTATGGGGCATCAATATTATTGGCTCTTTACCTCTAGCCAAAGGTGGTGCGAAGTACGCCATCGTAGCAGTTGATTACTTTACCAAGTGGGCGGAAGCTGAGCCCCTTGCTACGATCACAACGAAGAAGGTGATCAACTTTGTAGTGCGCAACATCATCTGCCGATTTGGTCTCCCACGTACTATCATCACTGAAAACGGAACCCAATTCGACTGTGCCAAATTTAAGGATTTCTGTCCACGATTGCACACCCTCAAGCGAGTGGACAGGTTGAAGCTGTTAATAAAGTTATAAAATCCATTCTGAAGAAACGACTGGAAAAAGCCGGGGGCAAATGGGTCGATGAACTTCCTATGGCCTTATGGGCCTACCATACAACCCACAAGTCCACGACCGGTCACACTCTATTCTCTCTCTTATGGTTCAGAAGCTGTTATTTTGGTCGAATTAGAAGTACCTTCTCATCGTGTGACATACTATGATCCAAAGACAAATGCCATATTACTTGCTGAATCTCTCGATTTATTGGATGAGAAACGTGAAGAGGCTGATTTGAGGGCAGCCGCATACCGAAGTCGAGCCGCCCGATTATACAATGCCAAGGTCCGACCCCGAATCTTTGAACTTGGTGATCTCGTACTCAAAAGAATTTATCTGGTCCCTTCACATATGAAGCCAACTTGGGAAGGACCATATGTTATTGAACGAAAGCTCGGAGATGGCACATTCAAATTATCGATCGTTGACGGTCTCACTCTTCCGAGAGCCTGGAACAGCGAGAGTCTTTGTCGCTACTATACATAACAGGCTCTGTTTATTTATTCAGTCTATTTTTCATTTGCAATTTGTTTTTGCATTTCGAAATTTGAATTTGTAATAAGGAAACTGATTTTGCCATATTCTTATTTCAACAACAAAATCCAATCTCTTCGAGCCAGAGCTGTGATTTACTTGAAATACTTCATATGACCATCACTATGCACGGAGTGCTAAGTTCCATCATACGGTGGAATTTATTCAAATAGGGAGTGACTGTGATACGACCGGTCACTCACTAAGTGAAACCCGAGCTCGGGGACAAGTCATCATAATAAAGTCAAAAAGGATTGATACACGACAATCCTTTACATAACTTCGGATTCCCAGAGTGCGAATTGGAGTATAAACTTACAAATACTGTTTCGAAGAGGGTGGATCCGTGCACCTAACGACTTCGCCCGTATTCGAACCAAGTCTGAGGAGGATGGACCCGTCCATCTAACGACCTCACTTGTTAACTCAGAGTGGATGTGATCCGACCATCCACGACCCTGATACATCTTTCATTCCCGGAGTGTGAACAAAATTCAAAAACTCATAACAGATGTGATTGACCGTCTGTTTACCAACTCCAGATTCCCAGAGTGCAAACCGGAGTATAAACATCAACTAACTCTAAGTTTCTAGAGTGCGAGCTGGAGTATAAACATCACTTAACTCTGGATTCCCAGAGTGTGAACCGGAGTATCAACATAAACACCAACTCCAAATTCCCAAAGTGCGAATTGGAGTATAAACGTTAACTCAAAATCCCTGGAGAGTGGATTGAAGTTTAGACATGAGCCGGATCGGGATCGACCGTTTGTAATATAACTTAAGTCCCTAGAGCGTGGACGCATCCTTAAAACCCAAGCAGGCGTGATCAAACACCGACGCACAAGTGCAATCCCTGAAGCGTGGATACAATCACCAATAAAAGAGCGAGTGTGATTCAACCACTCGAATTCCCCTTGTTTCAACATCAATTCAACGATGCTAAGCACACTGCATTGAAGGTGAAATACGATCGCTATTCGATATTTTCAACTCATCCCTAAAACTGGGGGCAGAACCTAAGTGTCAATCACTGACCGGAGCAGTACAACATCGGAGTTCAACTTAATATCCAGTCATGACTTGCGGCTGTGATTTCAGAGCTTGACGGATAAACTCAAACGAGATTCAAAAGTTGAAACTTCATAAGTGTACTGAACAAGGAATTCAAATGCTGGAACACTTAAGCAAATAAACACACATCAAGTTCAAAACAAAATGAAGTTTCATTTCAACTATCCGTGAAAAGAAATTACGTACAAGTCGATTCCAAAGTTCCTACTAGCGGGGGTCGAACCTGCATCTATACACGGCCTACGAAAGAAAATCGAAGATAGATTCCTATCTATCTACCAAAAATAAACCGAAAAAGCACGCCTACTCTCTCTTCTTTTTCAGCTTCTTCTTCGGTGTGGACCCACTGGAGCTGCCATTTATTTTTCTTTTTGAGCATTTGCCTTTCGGCGGCTGATCTCCAAGAGGGGGCATGATATCAACTTCCTAATCCGAGCTCAAGTGAACGGGAATACTCCCTGAAGGTGGAGTCGGAGGAACTGGATCGATTATAGGAGGCGGGATAGGCACACTGGTATCAATAACTGTACCACCAGGTGATATCATCCTTAACGAGGCTGGACCAGGTGTCGCCATCCCACCTCCAAAACTACCACCACGAGCCGTTGCCTCCATTTCAGCGTCGATTTCGGCCAATGTTTCTTCTTCATGAAATACTTGGGCCTCGCTGGAAGCATCAGTGGTTGGCATTGAAGATCCAGTAGTAGGTGCACTTCCACCCATAACAAATGGTAGGTCCGCAAAAGGGTCACTATGATGACCGAGGAGTTCCTCCATCATCTGCTCGTCAAAAATAAGCACGCTCTCCTGCGTTCCATCAATTGATGCAGTTGTAGTTATGGTGGTCGCTTTAGTGATGATAGCCTCCTGCGCTTGATGTGATTCTTGAGTTGCAGGAGGCACGATCGGTGTAACTCCAGTCACTGGATAGAGAAAAAAAGGAAAACTGTTAGTAACTACTTCGAATGACAATTCCGATTTCGGATAAGCATAGAGAATGTTCAGAGTACCTTCCTCAGTTTGACTCGTGGACAGCTGAACGGCTTCAGAAACTTGTTCTCTAACCGGAGACAACTGAGGCTGATCCAGATTGTAAGCAGGAACTGAACGGGAATCAACCACTGGTGCAGATTCAGGCTGGGTTAGCACAGGAACTTCAGCACTTACATCGTGGTGGTCAACACCTGAACCTTCTCCGGCCTCCGAGTGTTGGGTGCCGAGCCATTCTTTTTCATGCGAAATCATCGACTCGTGGAGAATCTTTGGTTCATCTTCATTCAGCATACGATTCTCAAGCTCAAACTCATCGATTGATTCACCCAGATGCACCGCCTTCTCCTCCTAAACCAATCAGCCCCAGGCATTGTACAAATGTTTCGGGTAGTTGTCGAGCCAGGCTAGATTTCTGTGCCTCGGTACGTTAGCATTGTAAGTTATCAAGAGATCTTCTATATCTGTCTCTAGCCTGGACTCAACCGATTTAATTTTCTCCTCAACCTCAGTCTCCACCACACAGACCTTAGCTGTTGCTGCGTCCCATTCGCCCCGAAGCACAATGGCTTGTTCACAAGCCTCTTGGGCAGCTCTATTTGCATCATCTTTTTCTTTGATGATTTCGGAAAATTTAGCTTTAAGCTCAGCAAGTTCTTTCAGAGCAGCGTCCCATACAGCGGTGACCGTGGTGTTTCGGTGGCCCATCTGCTCCACCAAGGCAAAGTGTGTCTGCCTCATCCTCTCTATGAACGTAGCATCAGGTAGTTCGTCCAGAGCAGGGTCTATGACTTCGGCTGTGATGGCTGGCAATTCTATTATTGAAAGAGACAGACTTTGACTTTCCTGTTGCTGTGAACTTGTGGACTCCATAACTAATCAACTTATTAAAACCCATCGTTAGACGATAGTAAGCCCGTGTTCCCCAGTGTGAATGTGTTGTGCAGTGCAGTGCTACATGTTACTTAGGAAATTCTACAGAATTAAAGGAAACATTCAAATAACGAGACTTCGAAATTCAACTGGGGTGACCGTCACGACCGTGCCATCCAGACTTTGGTGATCGATCCAAGTCAAAGTTCGTTAAGATTTTGTTGAGTTACAGTTTCATCGACGAGCTTCAAAAGATAGTCAGATATGCAGTTCAATGGTCAAGTCCAATTATGTAAAGATGAAGCTCGTCGGAGTCAAATATTCGAATTTGCATGAAGTTCGTATCCATCGAGGTCAAAAATAGGATCATTCGTTACAAAGGCTTTTGCTTCGTATCGATCCAAAAATGTTTGTTTCGTATCGATCAAAGCCGAGGACTTCGAACCGATCGAAAATGACTATTTCGTATCGATAGAAAAGACCTCCATTTCGTATCGATCATTCAACTTCCATCTCGTATTGATCATCTAACATCCATATCGTACCAATCGAATGTTATCAACTTCCATTTCGTATCGATACGTGGATGAGTCATTTGATCGATACGAAGTCTAAGGCAGGATAACGATACGAGATTTCCGATTGAGGCCGATACGAAACAAGACGCCTTCTTCCTCAATTGATGCGAGGTTAAGATCAAACAACTGCCCACTAACTCCTTCGTATCCATCCTCGCCTCTCCTTCTCCAACCAATACAGATGTCATTAACCCATCCTTGACCTCGCTTCGACCTAACTTCGGCAATAATATTATCGGAAGCCAGGAATACGAGGGGAGTGGCACAAGAATTCGAGTCTCGTCATTTGGAGTGGTTCCTAATTGATTAATTACCTAAATTGAAGTAAAGATTCGAGGGATTAAGGGATTATTTAGGTTTGGACGAAGGCAGTTTCTTTTTCTCAATTTCTCGATCGATACGAAGCAATGCAGAAGGAATAAAATGCAGGCGAAAAATTTTCAAAGTACGAAAGCAGTATTTATATGGGCCCAAGGGAAGAAGAAAAACGATTCGTCTCCCAGTCATCGCGACCGATTCCATCCGGTTCCACCCCTGATCGATACGAATTGGCTATTCGTATCCAACAGCTCGAGCTTCATCGATATGAAATGTGCAACGAAGATTTTTCTAAAACATTGGATTCCATCGATACGAAGAACTTATTCGTATCCACTATTTTCGACTCCATTCGGGACGCATCGATACGAATTGCACTGTTCGTATCCATCGACACACGACCCATAAAGACTCGTATTCATCGATACGAATAATGCCCGGAGAACCAACTGCTTTATTCGTATCCCTCATAAGTCCATCGATACAAGAACAATCCTTCGACCTTTTACATCGACCTAGGAGAGGACCGATACGAAGGGGCAATCCAAAACAACCATCAAGCGTGGTTACAACTCGAATTTCATGACGATTTAGGAGAGGATCGATACGGAATTCGATACGAGAATACTGACAATGACTTGTGAACGTGCGAACGTCAACAAGAGTCAGGTTAACGTATATGCTTGTACGTCGGACTAATTTTCAATTTTAAAATTTCACAGGTCGAATTCCCACCTGATAAACAATTTCAACTACAAACAGCTAATCAATATCATACAACAATCAGTTGCAACAACACACAGTACAACAATTGGCAGTCTACAGTTCATAATTTATGTCTCTATGGGTCAATCAAAGATTACAACTTCCAACGAGGAGATGATAACTGTTTAACAAGTTAGATGGAACTATTCAGAGTGAAGATTGCAGCTTTTCAAAGCACGTCGTGTTCTCACAAGATGTACTTTGGGGGGCAAATGTTATCCCGCCTTTTGGCAAGGTCGTGATACTAGGAACTCAACTAGAAACCAAGGACAGTCCGTCCCGAAGGTTGGTTATACGCAGGTTTGCTATGGATATCGATAAATTTTGTCCGAGTCTGGATCAAGCTATAATTGACAAGACATGACAAGCAAAGCTGTGAAAGCCAACGTTCCAAGTTTCAAGTCAGTTGGAGTGCGTATGCTCGAGATATGATCGGTACAAGTTAAGAAAGCAAACTGTTCGAGTCCATCGATAGCCACCTTGTTCGTATCCATAAAGCAACCATGGAACATCTGACTTTGTATCGATCTTATTCGAATCGATCAGAGGCGCGCAATTTCGTATCGATCATGAAAACCGAAAGGCTCTCTTCGTATCCATACATTATCGACTTTTCATATCCATCCATCGATATCATCTCACATCCATCTGTTCGTATCCATCATATTATCAGTTGTTCGTATCCATCAAGTTGGAACAACTTCGATCGATACGAACAAGACCACACAATCGATACGAGTCGTGCAATTTGGATCGATCCGAATAGAGCCACGGTGCTCGATATGAACTGAGCCACTTCCATCGATACGAACTGAGCCACTTCCATCGATACGAACCGAGCCACTTCCATCGATACGAACTGAGCTGCTTCCACCGATACGAACAAGGCAATGGTCTTCGATACGAACAAGGCGAAAACCTTGGGATGACTTGGTCAACTCGGCATCAAAAGTGGAGCGATCCAAAAATCAAGCGCCACGTCAACTCGCAGGCACGTGCTCAACATCGAGTCGAAATCATCGATATGAATAGTATCGATACGAAGGGGACCGAGACCGAAAAAATCTAATTCGCATCGATCATAACTTGAAATCCACAAGTCCAAACGCTATGAAATTATCACAGGAGCTCACGTACGACCTAAGGAATGTTCATGCCAAGTTTCGACTCAATTGGGTCAAATCTTGATCGATACGAAATTCGTTCGTATCGATCACGGATCGAGTCAAAGTCGCGTGGGATCGATCGCGTGGGCCCATCCACGTGCCTGAAGAGGTCTCCCGAGATCTGAGAGAGATATTTGCATCGTACGCCTATAAATAGCACCCTAGAGTCTACAAAAAAGGGATCTTTTTGCTCTCTAACGTCCAGACTCTACCGAAAACATTTCTGCACTACAAGGCTGTTGTTGTACTCGAATTTCATCACTGTAATCCGCTGTAATCAGTAAGAAAACATCATAAAATCATCAATTTCATAGTGGACGTAGGCAACGCGCCGAACCCTCTAAATTTATGTGTTTCTGCGTACTTTCTTATTTGTTTTTGAAGTGTTTGTTAGATAATCCTCTTTTTCCATTTAATTTCTTCATTTTATCTCTTCAACCCTTCCGAAGAGTGTTGTGCCCAATTTTGGTACAAACAATGTACCACTTACGTATTTATTCCAATTGGTTTATTATACCTTATTCTTTATTTCTCGATTCTTTTATTTACATTCAATTCTTTTTTACATTCATTTGATTCACGCTCGATCCATTTACATTCATTGGTTTGCATCCAATTATTCACATAATGTTTGACAACATTCCATTCCATATTTTATTCATTTATGGATCATTTCATATAATCATCTTATTTTAACTTTCCTAAGTTAAATCCTATTTCATTATCATTTAGTATTTTCCTTTCAATGTTAATATTATTTAAGAATCATTCCATGAAATTTTTACTTAAGTTCATCATAAACATTTTCTTATATAACACTTCTAATGTTTAATTTTACTTCATAACTTAAGTTCATATTCAATTCTATTAATCAACATTCCAACCATATTTAATTCATTTTGTAACTCAAATTCATATCCATTCCACAACCTAAGTTGTATTTTATTCTAGAACTCAAGTTCATATTTCATTAGTTCATTGCAAATCAAATTCAATTTCATTTAATTCATTCCGTTATCCCACTTGTGTTAAATTTCATTTCAAAAATCATCTTATATAACTTAACTTAAGTTAAATTTAATTACCTATCTTAATTTATGATTTTCATTCCTTACATTCATATTCAACAAAATTAAAATTTGTTTTTAGCTTAATATATCTCGAATCTATAAGTTATACAAACTTATTTACTTAATATTTCATGAAATTTATTCGACTAAAGTTTATTCTCATACTATATCTACGGTTCAGGGTTATATAATCACTTTACGACTTAAGTGTATATTTATTTCATTATTTTATATAATCCATTTCAAATTCCATTTCAATTTTATTTAACTTAACCAAAGTTAAAATTTTAATTTCTTATCTCGATACCAAATTTCTTTTCTTATCTATACTATTTTCAAATTATAAGTTCAAAAACTTATTATCTTAGGTTTTCTCAAAACATTTAGATACAATTTCAGGTTTTTAACACCCACTTTTATTTTCGAATCATTTTGAAATCATATATATATATATATACATAACTCCTATATATATCAAATTACATCTATGTAATCTAAAGCAATTTGTTTTATCAAAACAACTTCAATGGTAGCAATCCCCCACTTAGAAACTCAAAAATGAATACTGATGATGCTGCAGTCATCATCGAAATTATTTTCTAGCGACTGAAGTGATGGCAGTGCTTTCTATCTCTTTATTTTAAATATTTCTAACCCAAAATATTTTAAAAATAATACTATTATTATTTTTCTAAAACCTTTTGAAACACAATTTCCAAAATCAATGAGATTTAAATTCTCAAACTTCTTGTTTTAAATCCAATTTTATTAACAAATCATATTTGTAAATATACTTAGGCAATTCCATTTCCTTTCCATTTATAAATCACGTTTACAAATCAAATTTATAAAATATCACTTCTTATGTAATATTATCTTACAAATGTTGATTATTTTAAGTATAATCAATTCTCTATAATTCATATTCCCGCATGTATATCTTTGTTAAAATTATGATAATAGTAACTTTTATTAAAACAACAAACAACAAATGAAAATAATCAAATATTATCATTCTCTAAAACCAAACACTCCATATATAACTATAATAATTTCTAAAAAATTATTCTTTATATATAAAGTATAATTTTTGGTAAAATTATTCACTTACCCAGTTTTCAAAACAATACTGTGGTGGTTTGCCTTGTTTAAGCGTTTGGAAACCCCCATCGATATTATGGCTTCCCATGTACCGACCAGAATTCATAAGTCACTCAATAGATAAATTAACACAATATAAAACATTTTTATAATCACTAACAAATACACGCTCATATATGTACACTCAAACTCATCCTAGGGTCTTGCTTACCCAATCTCAAATGAGTAAATTCCCACCAAACCCTAGGTGTTCGCTCAACCTAAGCTCTAAAACCACGTGTAATGACCCGCTTATCCGTACAATTCAAGCTAACAATAAACCACACATGGCTAACCCAAATCAAATGGAAAGACAAATAGCTAAAGGAAAGAAAGAAGAAGAAGAAGAAGAAAGAAACTAAAACAACACATAATCTCACAATCGCAGCGGAACAATATATAATATAATATTCGATAATTTTTACAAAAGAGAATGTAACGACCCAGAATTTTGGGTAATTTGAATTTTTTTATTTAATTAATTTTAAATATTGGAAAGTAAAATTTTATCAATTTAGTAGACTGAATTTCAAATATAATGATTTATTGATAATTTAATTGTTGAATTAAATAATTGAAATTGTGAAAATAATTTAAATCTTGGATTTTTATTTAGAAAAAAATAAAAGTTTAGAGGCTTATTAAATTTATATTCATAAGAATAAAGGTAATAGACATTTTAATTGAATTTAAAAGTGATTTACTCGATTTTAAAAATAACTCGTTTAGATTAGCATATAAAAATAGCGATCCGGGGTACCACCTCGGAATTCAACGAAACCAGTTCCATTGGATCCGTAATAGTGTATTATTATCGTATTTCATATTTCGTAACGTGTGGAGTCATCGTTTGGTCGTACGGGATAGAAACACGTTGAATTTAATATCGAAATTTAATATTTTAATTGGATTCAAAAAGCTATCTTCTTTATATGGTCGAATTGGGACTCGAAACTTGTTCCATTGCGTTTGGAATGAGGGTATCACATTATGAACACCTGGAGGCACGCCTCAATAGGGATCTAAAATTTTCAGCTTGATATTTTGAAATTTTAAATAATTTATTTTCATTGATTGGACTAGGCTGTCACTTTCTTTCACTCGGCCACCCTATCACCTACATCAACTACCCTACATGCTTAAGGACTCCTACAATCCTTCGCAATATGGCCCTTCCGCTTACAATTATTACAAGTGTAATCCATAAAGCGGTTTTCTTGAGATCCTTCCTTAGGTTTTCCTTGCCATGGCTTGTTGCCATTTTTATTGAACTTCATCTTTTTCTAGTTGTTGGTGTTGTTGTTGGCCTGAGCTACCACAGGATTCTTATTATCCAATTTTTCATAACGATATCCCAAATCCACCAAGTCTACAAATGATCCTTTTACGTGAGTAGTCATCTTGACCTGATACTTCTCCTTCATCCCGGCAATATACATCTCATTTTTCTTTATAGGTGTGTCTATCAAACCTAGCCCAAAACGAGACAGTTCATTGAACTTACATGCATACTCCTCAACAGTCATTTCTCCCTATTTGAGATCCATAAAGCTTCTGTAAAGACGAGATTTCCCGACTGCTGGCATATACTGTTCTTCAAACACTTCCTTAAACCTTTCCCATGAGAAATTATCCTCTGATTCATTGAGGGTAATGGACTCCCACCGAGCCACGGCCCCTTCTTAAACTCCCCAAGAGGCCAGAAACCTTTTCTACTCATCATTGATATTTAATCCCTTAAAGATTCTTTCGCATGATCTGATCCAAGCATGTACTTCAATGATAGTTTCTATGCCCTTGAATGGTTTCCCCCTAAGCTGGTATAATTTTTCACAGGGTGGCAAAGTTAACCTGGGGTCGTATGGGAGCTACTTCTTCTATCACAGCAGTGGTTGAAGCTCAACCATTAGTTGTTGTGGTGCTGCCATTTCCCCATCCTCGTCCTCTACGAGTACTGATGTCTTACTACCTGAATATAATAAGATAGCATTAGAATACAAAGACGAAATTATCTTGGGGAATGGGTATTTAAGCATAGCACAACTTGAGTTCATACAGATAAGGATTTTAAATGCACACTCTTATAGATTAAACTCATTCTAGCGTATTACTAAACCTATCTCTAATAAGTCATACCCCACCAAAGCCAAGGTTCTTTCTTAACCTTCAGCTCTGATACCAAATGTGACGACCATAACCATTTCAACCTTCTTATAGTGACGATTGGTAGGCTTTTCAACCATCCCAGCACCACTGTGGCATACATTGGTACCTCGAATCTGATTTTCTGACCAGCCTTGCGACTAACAACCAACCTTTTCCTTAGGGACATGTAGGGGTAAGAGTCTCTTGCTCTTCACCAAACAAAAATTGAGAACCCCCTATAATGCTACACACTCCAACACGAGGAGCATACCCCAACACGAGGGGTAAGTGCCAGATCAGATCTGATCCATGTCTCTTCGAATCCATTTATCGAGAAAAACGATGTTAAGTTTGGGTGATAAGTAAACAACAATTTCACTCAGCAATACCTTTATATATATATATATATATAAATTCATTTCAACATGTATAGATTTCCTAAACCTCTCTTTAAATCATTTTCTTTTATTTCTTGGAAAATATTTTTAAAGGGTATCTTTTATTTTTTGAAAAACTTAAATAGGATCTTTTTAGAGCATCCGGCTTTTCCTTCGATCTAATCCACACCTCACCAAGAAAGAGAAAACAGAGGCCATGTAAGTTCAGGGCACTAGTTGCTCCATCCCTAACCTTAGTTGCACACCTTGTTTTATCTTTCTAGATCTCACAAGTGGGACAAATGTACTAGTCATTTTCGCATACTCCTTTCAATATTAACAATTCATTTCAAGAAAAGTTTGGAAAGAAAACAAAGTTTTAAAAATCATTTTTCAAAATTCGTTGATAGATATGGAGGAATAGTGATTTTGGAGCCCTGAAGCTCAAATTTTACTTTCTACATCTTTTAGGTCACATTTATTATTTAAAACTCTTTTAATAATTTAATATAAATTTTAGGATTTTATTCCCTATTTTTAAGAATTTAAAAACAACCATTTAAAAGATTTTACCACTTTGGTCGTTTAACTGTCAAAGTGCGATTTTTTGGAAAAATTAATTTGAACACAATTTAAATTATTTTTAATGAAATCTTGATTTTTATTTTAAGTTTGAAAACTATAGTGGGAAGAGTCTGAAAAATTCTTATTTTAAAGAATTCCAATTCCATATCCATTATATAAATGGATTTAACTTTTATGTCGCGAAATCACGAACTACCATTATGTGACGCGCCTAATTTTTAGTTGATTTTCAACTCTTTTCAAATATTTGCTAAAATCATGTCAAATACTTTTAAAACATTTCTAAGTTAGTTAAAGTCATTTTCTCATGTTTTTAAAAGAGGTTGACAAGTCGTATACACTTTTGAATTCAAATAAGGAAGTGATTCCTTTGGTGATTTTTCGACGTGTAATTTATCATGACTTGTTATGACATCAAACCAAAAATTATTCAAAATTCATATAACATTCAAACATGACACCAAGTATAACGACCCACTATTTTGGACCATTCAAATCGACAATAAATCCACACATGTCGGACTTGAATAATTCAAAACAATATATTGTTAATTTAAATTGGCAAAACTCAACATATACAGTAAATAAAATAATCAAAGATCACAGACACAGACACAGAGTAATATAACAATAATGCAGCGGAAACAAAAGAATAGTAGTTCATGAAGCTACTATATATATAACAGAGTTAAACAAGATACAACATAAATCTCGAATACAATAGTCAAATACAATATCAGAATACATCACTGGAATCAACTGAATATCTGAAAGCTGGATAGATAGCTGGATCTCCAAGCGAAGCTCCAACTCCAAAGGTGAGTCTCGAATACTAGTACACTCAGTCTGATCCGAGCATAAAGAAAACACAAAACACTCGAGTCAGGATTAACATTCTTATATCAATAAATCCAACTCAAGTGAAATAACGACTGAAATACAAGTGACTCAAAGGATGTTTGGGAAAACCATCCTCTAAGGATCCATTAAACTATCTATATATACAGTAGAATACGCTAAGTAGATAATGTCTAATCAGTAAAGTACGATATCAAAATAGCGTTAAGTCATGGCCCATTCCACCCTTAACACATTTTTATTCCCAAGAGCATATACAAGACCGTAGTTTCCCCAAAACCGGAAGTCACCAGAGGGCAATCCATATACTAAAGGTACAAACCAAAATCGTAGTGGTCGCGAATAGGATAATCAGTATGACAAGGTACATGAGGCAATACCAACTAGGATACTAGTAGTTGCGTGATCCGGACTGATGTTGAGCATAGCAGCTACTACCTCAACACCGCGAACAACACTCCCAAAATCGAGGGGTGCACCCAAATCGAATCACATAAGTAATAGATAAGGTATCGAAGAAGTGTGTCCGCTAGAGATGGCGATCCTCAATGGCCAGGCGCGGCTCCTATTTTAGTCATGTCAAGGGTCATCCAAAATCGTTCTCTTTCTTCAGTCAACGCGTTCACCAAACCATCCACTTCATTCTGGATCAACACTCCGCGTATATTAGTTATTAAAGTGGTTTTCGGTATCGAAAGAGAGTATGTCCATATCCGATCCCGGTCTCTTTAATAACTACGTATTATTACACCAATGGTCATTTAATAAACTTTCAAAATAGTTATATTTCAAAACCGACATATCATTGCCATTTCAAAAATATTCACCTCCAAAATCATAGTACTTTTCCAAAGTTATAACACTTTCGAAATCATAGTCTTTTAAAAATCAAAACACTTTGGAAATCACAGCTTTGAAATCATAGCATTTTGGAAATCATAACTCTTTTCTTTTAAATGGATTTGATATTAAAATTAGTATATATAATAAAATAGTTTATAAATAAGAGAGTTTATATAAATAGTTATAAGTTAAAATAGTAAAATAATTTATATTAAAAATGATTTATATTAAAATAGTTTATATTAAAATAATTTATAAAGTAAAATATCAATAATTTTAAATATAATTTAAAATTACTTTATAAAATAAAATAGTTTCCTCAAATTTCACAAATCGATTCACATAAACTCGAATTCCAAAATTTAAAATTTAATTAAATCTCAAATCATCAATTTCAATTCAATTTAGTTTCTCAATAAACCCTTTTAAATTATCGATTTCAAATGCCTATTTGAACCATAATTAAACCATTTCAATTTCAATATATTTCAAAGTTTAAATATTCGACATTTCAAAACTAAATTCGATAATTCAATTTATGTCCCAATTTAATTTCATTACATTTAGTTTCTGAAATATTTCTTTAATCATTTCAATACATCAAAATACAACTTCAATTTACAAATTTATATAGACAAAATATCCCGTTTAAATTTATATAAGTTTGAAATATTCATTTAAGCCACTTCTTAATTAATTCAAGTTATAAAACATATCTTAAAATTTCAAATTTAATAGATTTCAAATCAACTTATTTAAGTATAATTCTTAAATAATTAAGAATTCCAAATCAATTCAAATTTATCTTTCAACCTGAACATTATAAATTCTATATTAAAAATATAAATTTTACATAAATACTTAAACATATTTCATATTGATTCAAATCAACTTATTAAATCAACTTTAATAAATCTTTAAAATCATTATTTATTAAAACCATATATTTCTTTCAAAACCGTAGAAATCTTTTTCAAAAACATTTATATATAGACCAACGGTGTCTGTATATAATTTTCTATCCTATGGTCAAGTGATACAGATACTTATCATTTCAATCCGCAATTTAAAATATATTCGGGTATATATCTTTTCAACCCGAAATCCTAAATTTAATTTAATTTGAAAATCGCTTGGGTTTATCATTTCAACCCATAACGATTTTTCCTATTCTAAAGTCCGTTCGGGTATGTATCATTTCAACCCATAGTGATTCTATACTAACAGGGAACTTGCAGAGTGATAACAGATATGATAATAATATAACAACGGTAACAGGCATATATCATCAGTATAAATAACAGATAAGGGTGTCAGATGTCACAGGTGAACAGATACAGATGATGGCATAAATATAGCAATATAAATAACAGATAATGATGTCAGATGTCACAGGTGAACAGATACAGATGATGGCATAGATATAGCAATATAAATAACTAACATCAGTATATTTCAATTGTCGTTTCAATTGAAATCAGATTTAATAAATATAAGATCATTAATCGTGAGTGATTGCTCACCTTTCGAGGCTAGAGAGAACAAATAATGAATTCGAGTTACGAATCCAAAGCAAAGCTAGATGGGCACAAATTCGACGGATAGAGCTGATAAATAGAAATAGACGAATTCAAATCAGAACTGGGTCGATGAATATAATTGGTATAAGTGAACACATATATATAATTAAATAAAACAATATATATAAATAAAATATATATGTATTTAAAATTTATTGTTTTTAAATCAAACACAAATATTAAACTCAATATATACATAATATATATGAAACAACAACGTTTATAATATACGCAACCCAAAATATATATATATAGTAAGTTTCTATATAAATTCAAACAACTACCTGTATGTGTACCGATGCAAGATATAAAAGCTTCTGGAAAAGTTTTTTTTTAAATAAGCTTCAGAAAATATATATATGAACAGCCAAAACTAAATTTATACAACAGCTAAGTATATAAATGTGTACTCACGTAACCTATGGATTACTGTTTTAAACAAATAAAACCATTATATACATTAAACTAAATATACTAAATAACATAAAACTTTTATATTCGAAACTAAATATATAAACTACACTATCACACTTATACACCCTGTTATATATAGTTTGAACAACTTAATTCATAGACAACTCATTTTATAACCTGTTCCAACTTTATATATATAACAACAGTGCTTACCCTATATGAATCTATATATATAAATAGACCCATTAACAATTAAACTATGCAGACTACAAGTAAGATATGCAGCCAGTTATAAAAGTATGTAACCATATAGCTTATATCTTAAAATGAACTCAGACAAAAATTTATAAACTTGTATAGTTTATACCTAATGACAATAGAACTCAGCAATAGTGTAAATATATAAATACCTCAATATACTATCTGCGGACATGCATCACACCTTAATATATATAAAAGAAGATGTATTATAAAACTTAAATAAGAACAACAGACCAAACTTTAAAATAAAATATATGTATATATAAAATACTCTTTCAAAAGTTCTATATACTATGTAGCCAGCTATATACGTGGATCTATAAAATAAAACCATATATTATATTAATAAACAAATTTACTTAACTCTTATAAACTAAGAATATATACAAACTCACCTACATGAGAGGTCACGTGGAAGTGAAGCACGGCTCAAAGACGTGCGTGAGCCGAGGAGATATGGGGATGGACGGCGGAGGTTGGAGGGTTAGCGAATGGTGGCGTGGTGACTAGGCTCGGCGAGGTAGATTTGGCCACTTGGGAAGGTTGGATGAGCGGAAGGGAAAGGCAGGCCGATGTGGAGGCTATAAGGTGAATGGTCGGGGTCGGGTCGGAGGGGAGAGCGCGTGAGCTTGAAGTTGCATAGGTGGCTCACGGCAGGTAGCTTCGCGTGGTGGAGGATTTGCTTGAACGCATGGAAACAGAGAGAGGGAGTAAAGAAAGGTAGAGAAGAAATGGAAGGTGACAGCACACAGGAAACTGAATGGAAACCAAGCGAAGCAAAATTTTAAGAGCAAAGTAAATAAAGTGAACCGTAAATTATAAATTGCACATTGGGAACTGGAAAGGTTAAAAGCTGAAAATAATAATTACTGATGACTATTGGTTGTCTCGAGAAGCAACGAAAAGGCATAGTCCAAATACAGAACCGATACGCTTGGCAATTCGCAGATTGCACCGCTCACCGGATTCCGAATTTGACAATCGAATATATCGTAGAGATCAGCACGACGAGACGATCAAAATGGTATACAGATATCAGTGGCACGATCGAATTATAAAAATTCGAATTTTCTAATAGCGGAAAATGCAAGAAAAACGCTGAAAAATAAGATCGACGGAGCCAAAGATGTCCGAATTTGGAAAAACGACAAACTGACATTTTGCTCAGAAGATGGTTTAGAATTTTTCTATGTAAAAATATTTAGGTTTTGGAAACATTTTATTTTCATCGCTTATAACTAATTAAATTGAAGTAAATTTACGCGCAAAATAAACTTTCATATTTTCGGACGAAAATTTACCAGTTGCTATGTTTAACTAAACGCATTCCAAATATCAAATTTTTAATTAAAAATTTTATCGTTTAAAATTTCAACTAATTACGTTATTAAAACCGGTTAAATTTACGGGTCGTTACATTCTCCCCCACTCAAAACTTATCGTCCCCGAAAAGGAAGGAGGTAGGAGAATAGAAACAACCAGAAAGAAATAGATTGGAATACAAGTAAAACAATTAATTCAAACCATATAAATTTCAATTTAAATTAATTAATATTTAACAATTTGGTTAAACCCTTTTAGTTCACTTAAGTTAAATTAATCTATCTATTTCTAAATTCATTATCTTATTATCTAGTCATCTTCAATTAACAATTTCTAAATCATCAATTTGTATAATCATTTATTATTCTCATATTTTATTCAACAAACTTAATTCTTTTATCCCAAATCATTATTGAGTTTATTCCACTCAATATATCTTATTACATATATCTAAACTATATAAATTAATTTAAACCCTATAAATTTCAATTTAAATTAATTTATATTCAATAATTGGTTTAAATTTTAAGGTATTTTCCCCAAGTTGATCTAATTTCAATTTGTTAATTCTTTCAGAACAAAATTTATTATATTCATCTCATTCAATTAACTTATTATTCTATCATCTTTATTAGCATTTTTTATTTATTTATTTATAATTAAAATCTAAGTGTATAACATTTATTATAAACACTCAATTTTTATTTATAAAATCATTTTATATTGTATGTCATCCAATTACATTTTAACTTCTGAACAATTTAGGTAAGTTATATTGAAATGCAATTTGGTACTATACAAATAAAATTTTCAAATTCAATTACTTCAAGTTTAATATTTGCCCAAAATTTAGCTTTATTTATAATTGAAAACATCCTTTAACATAAATTTAAGAATCAAATTTCCGTTTAATTTCAAACCCTTTAGAGATAATTATGTATATACTATATATATTAAATCAAATTAAATTTAAAATAATATACCCATATATATTCTTAAATCAAGTCATACTTAAGAAATTCAAATTAAATATTTTCCGAACAAAACCGTAGCAAAGCTACAGAATGGTTTCTCCACTTCGAAACTCGAAAATGAATGTCGATGATGCGGCCGCCATCACCGAAATTATTTTCCAGCGACAAAGAGAAGAGCACCGATTTCAACATTTTGAAATTCTTTGAAAACGGTTTCTATTTGAAAATACCTTCAATAATATACATTAAAATTCTTTGGAAACAAATTATAGTCAAAATACCTTTAAATGATGTGCATTTTAAACCTTTAAAACCATAGTGTGAAATCATTGGAAATTAAATTCTCAAATTCTTAATTTTAATTTCATTTCAAACTCTAAATCAGTTTATAAACCAAGTTTATAAATTCATTTATCGAACAATAGATGATAATCAAATATTTTATAATATAATCATACAAACTTATTTCATTTACCAAATTTGAAAACAACATTGTGTCAGCTTGCTCTGCTCAAGTGTTTTGGAAATCCTATCGATAGCGTTGATCAGACGAATCGATCGGAAATCCAAATCAACATCAACAACTCAAACAACACAGCAGATATTAAAACATTTTAATATTAATTACAAATACACTCCCTCACTCAAATATCCTCGAATGGATTTCAAAACAAAGATAGAGATTCAGATTAGAGAAACTCTAACTAAAAGAATTCAACTAAACGGTAGACCCGATAGGGAGATAAGATAATTGAGTTTTCAAACAGAAGATGGACAAACTTATATAAATCGCGGGTAACCTTAACCGGGTCAACCGTGATTCCAAGAATAAATTCGATGTAGAATTTTACGACAAATTGACATTCGATCGCCCAAGATAGAATTCGGGTATAACAAAAGATAACAGCATCGTAAACCGAGGATATAGAAATCTTCGGTGAATCAATGCTGGTTGTACATGAATTTCACTCTTTTACAAATTATTCAGATATTGGCGAGACCACCGATTTATTATAGAGATCATTCGGAGTGGAGTTATGGGATACTCCAGAATTAAAAAGACACGAATAGGGGAGACACGAATGGACTTTGGAACCGAAGGGAACGTTCCAAAATTCAAAGAAACCGAGTCAAAGAAGAAGGAATTCAAGCTCGAAAGAACGTGATTCTGTAATTGAATTTACTCTATATGCTGAGTTTTGCCTAAAACCAGAGCTCTGATACCAACTATAACAACCCACTATTTTGGACCATTCAAATCGACAATAAATCCACACATGTCGGACTTGAATAATTCAAAACAATAGATTGTTAATTTAAATTGGCAAAACTCAACATATACAGTAAATAAAATAATCACAGACACAGACACAGAGTAATATAACAATAATGCAGCGGAAACAAAAGAATAGTAGGTCATGAAGCTACTATATATATAACAGAGTTAAACAAGATACAATAGAAATCTCGAATACAATAGTCAAATATAATATCAGAATACATCACTGGAATCAACTGAATATCTGAAAGCTGGATAGATAGCTGGATCTCCAAGCGAAGCTCCAACTCCAAAGGTGAGTCTCGAATACTGGTACACTCAGTCTGACCCGAGCGTAAAGAAAACACAAAACACTTGAGTCAGGATTAACATTCTTATATCAATAAATCCAACTCAAGTGAAATAACGACTGAAATACAAGTGACTCAAAGGATGTTTGGGATAACCATCCTCTAAGAATCCATTAAACTATCTATATATACGGTAGAATACGCTAAGTAGATAATGTCTAATCAGTAAAGTACGATATCAAAATAGCATTAAGTCATGGCCCATTCCACCCTTAACACATTTTTATTCCCAAGAGCATATACAATACCGTAGTTTCCCCAAAACCGGAAGTCACTAGAGGGCAATCCATATACTAAAGGTACAAACCAAAATCGTAGTGGTCGCGAATAGGATAATCAGTATGACAAGGTACATGAGGCAATACCAACTAAGATACTAGTAGTTGCGTGATCCGGACTGATGTTGAGCATAGCAGCTACTACCTCAACACCGCGAACAACACTCCCAAAATTGAGGGGTGCACCCAAATCGAATCACATAAGTAATAGATAAGGAATCGAAGAAGTGTGTCCGCTAGAGATGGCGATCCTCAATGGCCCGGCGCGGCTCCTGTTTTAGTCATGTCAAGGGTCATCCAAAATCGTTCTCTTTCTTCAGTCAACGCGTTCACCAAACCATCCACTTCATTCTGGATCAACAATCCGCGTATATTAGTTATTAAAGTGGTTTTCGGTATCGACAGAGAGTATGTCCATATCCGATCCCGGTCTCTTTAATAACTACGTATTATTACACCAATGGTCATTTAATAAACTTTCAAAATATTTATATTTCAAAACCGACATATCATTGCCATTTCAAAAGTATTCACCTCCAAAATCATAGTACTTTTCCAAAGTTATAACACTTTCGAAATCATAGTCTTTTAAAAATCAAAACACTTTGGAAATCACAGCTTTGAAATCATAGCATTTTGGAAATCATAACTCTTTTCTTTTAAACGGATTTGATATTAAAATTAGTATATATAATAAAATAGTTTATAAATAAGAGAGTTTATATAAATAGTTATAAGTTAAAATAGTAAAATAATTTATATTAAAAATGATTTATATTAAAATAGTTTATATTAAAATAATTTATAAAGTAAAATATCAATAATTTTAAATATAATTTAAAATTACTTTATAAAATAAAATAGTTTCCTCAAATTTCACAAATCGATTCACATAAACTCGAATTCCAAAATTTAAAATTTAATTAAATCTCAAATCATCAATTTCAATTCAATTTAGTTTCTCAATAAACCCTTTTAAATTATCGATTTCAAATGCCTATTTGAACCATAATTAAACCATTTCAATTTCAATATATTTCAAAGTTTAAATATTCGACATTTCAAAACTAAATTCGATAATTCAATTTATGTCCCAATTTAATTTCATTACATTTAGTTTCTGAAATATTTCTTTAATCATTTCAATACATCAAAATACAACTTCAATTTACAAATTTATATAGACAAAATATCCCGTTTAAATTTATATAAGTTTGAAATATTCATTTAAGCCACTTCTTAATTAATTCAAGTTATAAAACATATCTTAAAATTTCAAATTTAATAGATTTCAAATCAACTTATTTAAGTATAATTCTTAAATAATTAAGAATTCCAAATCAATTCAAATTTATCTTTCAACCTGAACATTATAAATTCTATATTAAAAATATAAATTTTACATAAATACTTAAACATATTTCATATTGATTCAAATCAACTTATTAAATCAACTTTAATAAATCTTTAAAATCATTATTTATTAAAACCATATATTTCTTTCAAAACCGTAGAAATCTTTTTCAAAAACATTTATATATAGACCAATGGTGTCTGTATATAATTTTCTATCCTATGGTCAAGTGATACAGATATTTATCATTTCAATCCGCAATTTAAAATATATTCGCGTATATATCTTTTCAACCCGAAATCCTAAATTTAATTTAATTTGAAAATCGCTTGGGTTTATCATTTCAACCCATAACGATTTTTCCTATTCTAAAGTCCGTTCGGGTATGTATCATTTCAACCCATAGTGATTCTATACTAACAGGGAACTTGCAGAGTGATAACAGATATGATAATAATATAACAACGGTAACAGGCATATATCATCAGTATAAATAACAGATAAGGGTGTCAGATGTCACAGGTGAACAGATACAGATGATGGCATAGATATAGCAATATAAATAACAGATAATGATGTCAGATGTCACAGGTGAACAGATACAGATGATGGCATAGATATAGCAATATAAATAACTAACAGCAGTATATTTCAATTGTCGTTTCAATTGAAATCAGATTTAATAAATATAAGAACATTAATCGTGAGTGATTGCTCACCTTTCGAGGCTAGAGAGAACAAATAATGAATTCGAGTTACGAATCCAAAGCAAAGCTAGATGGGCACAAATTCGATGGATAGAGCTGATAAATAGAAATAGACGATTCAAATCAGAACTGGGTCGATGAATATAATTGGTATAAGTGAACACATATATATAATTAAATAAAACAATATATATAAATAAAATATATATGTATTTAAAAATCAAACACAAATATTAAACTCAATATATACATAATATATATGAAATAACAACTTTTATAATATACGCAACCCAAAATATATATGCAATAAGTTTCTATATAAATTCAAACAACTACCTGTATGTGTACCGATGCAAGATATAAAAGCTTCTGGAAAAGTTTTTTTTTAAATAAGCTTCAGACAATATATATATATGAACAGCCAAAACTAAATTTATACAACAGCTAAGTATATAAATGTATACTCACGTAACCTATGGATTACTGTTTTAAACAAATAAAACCTTTATATACATTAAACTAAATATACTAAATAACATAAAACTTTTATATTCGAAACTAAATATATAAACTACACTGTCACACTTATACACCCTGTTATATATAGTTTGAACAACTTAATTCATAGACAACTCATTTTATAACCTGTTCCAACTTTATATATATAACAACGTGCTTACCCTATATGAATCTATATATATAAATAGACCTATTAACTATTAAACTATGCAGACTACAAGTAAGATATGCAGCCAGTTATAAAAGTACGTAACCATATAGCTTATATCTTAAAATGAACTCAGACAAAAATTTATAAACTTGTATAGTTTATACCTAATGACAATAGAACTCAACAATAGTGTAAATATATAAATACCTCAATATACTATATGCGGACATGCATCACACCTTAATATATATAAAAGAAGATGTATTATAAAACTTAAATAAGAACAACAGACCAAACTTTAAAATAAAATATATGTATATATAAAATACTCTTTCAAAAGTTCTATATACTATGTAGCCAGCTATATACGTGGATCTATAAAATAAAACTATATATTATATTAATGAACAGATTTACTTAACTCTTATAAACTAAGAATATATACAAACTCACCTACATGAGAGGTCACGTGGAAGTGAAGCACGGCTCAGAGACGTGCGTGAGCCGAAGAGATATGGGGATGGACGGCGGAGGTTGGAGGGTTAGCGAATGGTGGCGTGGTGACTAGGCTCGGCGAGGTATATTCGGCCACTTGGGAAGGTTGGATGAGCGGAAGGGAAAGGCAGGCCGATGTGGAGGCTATAAGGTGAATGGTCGGGGTCGGGTCGGAGGGGAGAGCGCGTGAGCTTGGAGTTGCATAGGTGGCTCACGGCAGGTAGCTTCGAGTGGTGGAGGATTTGCTTGAACGCATGGAAACAGAGAGAGGGAGTAAAGAAAGGGAGAGAAGAAATGGAAGGTGACATCACACAGGAAACTGAATGGAAACCAAGCGAAGCAAAATTTTAAGAGCAAAGTAAATAAAGTGAACCGTAAATTATAAATTGCACATTGGGAACTGGAAATGTTAAAAGCTGAAAATAATAATTACTGATGACTATTGGTTGTCTTGAGAAGCAACGGAAATGCATAGTCCAAATACGGAACCGATACGCTTGGCATTTCGCAGATTGCACCGCTCACCGGATTCTGAATTTGACAATCGAATATATCGTAGAGATCAGCACGACGAGACGATCAAAATGATATACAGATATCAGTGGCACGATCGAATTATAAAAATTCGAATTTTCTAATAGCGGAAAATGCAAGAAAAACGCTGAAAAATAAGATCGACGGAGCCAAAGATGTCCGAATTTGGAAAAACGACAAACTGTCATTTTGCTCAGAAGATGTTTTAGAATTTTTCTATGTAAAAATATTTAGGTTTCGAAAATATTTTATTTTCATCGCTTTTTAACTGATTAAATTGAAGTAAATTTACGCGCGAAATAAACTTTCATATTTTCGGACGAAAATTTACCAGTTGCTATGTTTAACTAAACGCATTCCAAATATCAAATTTTTAATTAAATTTTTTATCGTTTAAAATTTCAACTAATAACGTTATTAAAACCGGTTAAATTTACGGGTCGTTACACCAAGCAACATAATAAGTACAAAAGCATGTCATAACATAAGAGTAGAGAAGAGGTAGAGTTTTCTTACAATTTTGCTAACTTTATCATTATGGATTTGACTATAGATTCGCTGCTACTTCCCGAAACTTCTTGAAATCCGACTATAGCTCCGTTATCCTAGAAGTTGAGATGAAAAGAGGTGAGATAGCTTCTAGGTGGGCATGGCCTTGGGTGGAGGGATGGATGGAGCTTACTAACTTGAACTTGACTTAATTGGTATACTTTTGTTAACTATTTTGCCATAACTTTGTCACCCTTTTGGAATTTTTTTACAGAGGAATAGAATCCATTAAAACTCTAAGAAATAAGAAGGAGAAAGCTTAGAAAAGAATGGAATGAAGTGTGAATAAATGAGAAGGAAGCTTGGGTATATATTTAATTCCCTTAACACTTAAGCATTGTTCTTTTACTTTTTTACCCCTCCCCATCACACCATTACACATGGCCCAAGGCATGTCCATATGCTTGCATCACTTCATGTCCTCTTTGCTTACTTCCTTAGCTCTTAAGGGATGTATTCGGATGGAATCTTGGCTTAAGGAAAAGATCTGCATTAGTTTTGGTGAGATTTTGTTGACTTTTACCAAAATATCTTACTTTTCTTACTTTAAAATTTGTTAAAATAAATATTAGTTTATATATGTTATATATATATATATGTATTACAAAGTTTTTTAGTATGTTTTAATTTCCAAGTTGCGATATTTGAATACAACTTTTGACCGTTAAGCCGTTTTGAATCCGAAATCCGATTTCTGGTCACATTTTTACGTTTTTATTAAACTATTTATAGTTGTAGATAAAACTTGAAAATAAATTTGTATATTGTTATTTAATTATAAAAAGGCCTTATTAAAAAATTAAAATAATTTATTTAATCATTAAAACTTAATTTTACTAAAAACTGATTTTTGTCACTTTTACCGGTATAAGCAAAAGTTTCTATTTTTATGTCTCAATATACTTCAAAATCTTACATAATATTATTTGTGTTATAAAAACTTATATCTGGATATTAAAATTTTATTAGATATTATATCTTAGTGTGATCGAATCTTGGGTCGTTACAAAATTTTCTCAAATTCTAACCAGAATCAATTCAATCTTCATTGTACTAATTCTCTATTATTTACTCTATAATTTCAATCATCTCTCTCACTCAGTCAAAGATTAAAGTACTGTCCAAAGGGCTATAGGATCAACTGTATTCAAACATCAAACAATGTCTTTGGAAAAACCATTACAACTCTAGTTATAGTTGATTGGGTATGATTGTGTCCCGATTCAAATAAATTGGGTGTGCTTAGTGTCCCGTAAATCCAAGTGGGTTTGTTGTATCCTGAGTCAAATCAAGTGAGGTACCTAGAGCTTGTAAAATCTGGAGGGTTTGTTTCGTAGCCTTGAAATTGAGATTGTATTGGGTTAGCCTTTTTCCAGTTGAAAGATTGGCATTTGAAAAGAAATCTGTACAAGCAATTGTACGGGACTGGATGTAAGGTAACTCCAAACCAGTATAAAATCCCTTGTGTGATCTCTTCGATTCTCTACTTTTACTTTACTTTCATCTATGTTTCAATCTGTGATTGTTTATTCTATGTTAATTAAGTAAAATCTTAAAAGAATAAAAAAAAACATTAAAGTTAGAAAACATTATTCACTCCCCCTCCAGTGTTTAGTTAAGCCTTAAGATCCATAATTCCGCCATTAATATTTGTTATCAAAGCATTAGGTTTTTTAAAATTCGTAATTTGATTTTTAAAAAGTTTAAATGGCTAGTAATACTTTTAACAATTTTGCAAAAAAACAATGTTATGAAACTAATATGTTTTTAGAAACCAATTGTTTTGAAAAGTCAATTGATTTTTTGGAAAGATGTGTTTTTGAATTAAAAGAACAAATTTGTTATATGGCTGATTGTGAATAGACACTTGAGAGTCAAATGTGACAAATCGAGAAAGATAAGTGGATATTAGATAGTGGATGTTCGAGACACATGACTGAAAATCCAAAGATCTTGAAAGATATAGTCTATAAAGATGGTGGATCGGTAAACTTTGGAGACAACTCAAAAGGATATGTGATTGGCATCGGCAATGTTAGTAACTCTAAAAGCTCCTACTATTGCTAATGTTTTGCTAGTTAGGAATTTGAAACATAATTTGCTTAGCATCAGTCAATTGTGTGATTAAGGTTTTAAAATTAAGTTTGAAAAAGATAACTATTGTATCAAAGATAACGAGTCAAACATTATCTCTGAAGGTATTAAGAAACATAACATCTATATTTTAAGTATGAAAGTGTCTAATGACAACTCATATCTTTTGGTTGAATCTAATGACCCTTGGATTTGGCACAAAAGATTTGGACATTTGAATTCTAAAAATCTTTCTAAAGTTGCTAGATATGAACCTTTTAAGGGTCTTCGTAAAATAATTTTAGTGTTGATAATTTATGTGATGCCTCTCAATTAAGCAAATTTTGTAAAAGTTTCTTTAGATCTAAAGATATGATTTCTACTTCTCATCCTCTTGAACTTCTTCATTTAGATCTTTTCGGACCATCACAAATACAATTAATAAATCACAATAGATATGTCTTTGTAATAATAGATGATTTTTCTAGATTTACATGGACAATCTTCTTAAAACATAAAAGTGATGCTTTTGAAATGTTTAAAATTTTTGCTAAAAGAATTCAAAACCAAATGTCAACTAAAATTAAAAAGATCTGGAGTGAACATAGAGGAATATTCGAAAATGGTAATTTTGTAAACTTTTGTAATAAGAAAGGAATAACACATAACTTTTCATTTCCAAGAACATCACAACAAAATGGAGTAGTAGAACGTAAAAATAGAACTATACAAGAATGTGCTAGAACAATGTTAAAGGATAGTGAATTACCTAAAAGTTTTTGGGCTGAAGCAGTTTCTACAGCATGTTATATTTTAAATAGAATTCTAATTAGACCTTTGACAAAAAAACTCAAAAGTTGTAGATCAAAATCTATATAGAGGTATCATAGGATCATTACTTTATATTACCGCTAGTAGACCTGATGCAATGCATAGTGTTCGTCTCTGTGCACAATATCAATCTCAACCTAAGGAAATTCATATAAAATTCGTAAAATGAATATTAAGATAGGTAAATAACACACGAGACTATTGACTTTTCTACCCAAAAGAAGATTTTTTGATTTAATTTCATTTAGTGATGCTGACTATGCTGGATGCAAATCAAACCGAAAAAGTACAAGTGGATCTTGTCACTTTTTAGGACACTCTCTGGTTTCCTGGTTTAGTGAAAATCAAAATTCTGTAACTCTGTCCACAACAAAAGTAGAATATATTTTAGCCGCATTGGCTATTCATAAGCAATTTATATGCTTAAAAGACTTTGGTTTAAATTTCACTAAATCACCAATATACCATGATAATACTCGTGCAACAAATCTATCTAAAAATCCAAAACATCATGCTAGAACCAAACATATAGATGCAAGACATCATTTTCTGAGGGATAATATAAATAAAGAAGTAATTTCACTCGAATTTATAAATACTAAAAATTGAATAGCCGATATTTTAACAGAACCATTACCTCAAGCATCTTTTATTAAGCTTAGAAGAGAATTAGGAATATGTTCGTTCTCTGAGATATAGATATAATAGTATAAAAATTAAAGAATTAAAAGAAAAATAAAATTGTCAAAATTATACTACATATGTTGACATACCATTTCCTATGTGTCCACATATACTGGAAAATTCTGAAAACAAATTTCCCTCCAAAATTAAAAATTCGAAAACCACTTATATAACCACCAAATTTCAAAATTAATTCCAGTTTTATGTCTTTCTTCTTCTCTAATTTCTAAAATAAAATAAACCCATAGCCTCCTCGAATTCCAAATGCCCAAGAGAAATTAATCCACCTGTTTCTTTTCCAACACCCATGCAAATCCCTCTCCAGAACATCACCATGGCCAAAGTAACAAAAATAGAGGATGATATGAAGCATGTACCGCATATGCATACTGAAATAGAAGTTGTTCAACTTCTTCTCTTAAAGGAACAAGAGAAACAAGGCCGGATTCTGCGGAATCTTCAGAAATAACTTTTGGATAATCCAGCAAATCTAATAGTAATTGAAGAAGATATTCCTAATTAAGAAACTTGGAATCCTATGAATGAAGAAGAGGAAGAAGAAGAAGAGGAAGGAGTGGAAGAAAAGGAAGATGATGGAAATAATAAAGATGACAATGAAGTCAATTGCGTTGGAGAAGTACGTTTCAATCGAGATGGAAATCTCGTTGAACAAAAAGGAAACTTTTTTCCTCACTACCCTTTCTGTCCTGTCCACAAGTCCCCCATAATTAGGAGAAAACTAGAGATAATAGTTATAATTCATAATAAGTTTAGTTTGCTAGATTTAATTTGGCTTTATACGCTTTTTAAGTTTTTAGGATTTGGGTGTTTTAGTTTTGTTTTGTATGACTATTGGATTTGTTGTTTGATTAGTTTGGATTGTTAGTTTGACTTGTACATAAATGAATTTATATAGAGATCGAATTATATAAACAAAAATTCACTTTATTTCATACATTGTTCACCATATAATCATATGTCATTATGTTTATTAGTACAATTTATTGCATAATTACTTTTACTAAGATTATTGATTTTGAATTAAGTATATCATCATATATCATTATGTCCTTTATTTAAAGGGAGTAATTGTTTGTTTTTTACCCATTTTTTTAATGACAAAATGGGAGTTACATATTCACATATTAAGGGGGAGTTATCTAAATCAAGGGGAGTTATATCATATTTTATATATACAAAATAATAATGGTTGTCATCATCAAGAAGGGGGAGATTGTAAGTACCTTAGATATTGATATTAATGATAGTAACTTGGTAACAAGTAAACATTCATATAAAATATGGAAACTAATGATTTTTCCAAGTTATATGGTATATAGTGCAAGATATTATACATGTTTTGAATTGAAGACTGTACAGTATAAAGACTCAGGATCTGGACATGAAGACTCATGAGTATAATGATCAAGATATGAAAATTTTAAGACTATGTAATAGTGTATGGAGTCATAATATTGTTAAAGTCCCTGGTAGCAATCTTTGATCTCAATTTCACTTTTTCTTATCATTTATTTTTGAATCAAAATATATTTTTAAAATATATTTAAAAATATTTTATAAAAGTTTTCTAAGGTTTAAAATGTTTATAAACTATGTTTAAAATATTTTACAAAGTATCAAAATATTTTACAAAGCATTAGATTTTCAAAACATTTTAAAATAAACAAGTTTTCAAAATATGTTAGGATATGTTGACATATAGGTAGATTGTATGTTGACATACATGTCGCAGTTTTCAAAATTCAAATTTGAAATGAAGTGTCTATTCGTCGTAACTCTTCACGAATGGATATCCTTTTGTTCCTATATATAGGGGATTTCCAAATCAATTTTTAACAACTACTTTCTTATTATCTTCTCTCCTCTTACTCTGTAAATTTTTTTATTGAAAATATATTTAAATTTTCTCAAATTCAAACCAGAATCAATCCAATCTTCGTTGTATTGATTCTCTACTATTTGCTCTTTGGTTTCAATCATCTCTCTCACTTAATCAAACATCAAATTGCTACCCAAGAGGCTATAGGATCAATTGTATCCAAAGATCAAACATTGTCTTTGGAAGAACCATCAACACTTTAGTTATAGTTAATTGGGTGTGACTGTGTTCTGATTCAAATCAATTGGGTGTGCTTGGTGTCCTGGAAATCCAAGTGGGTGTACGTGTGTCTCGAGTCAAATCAAGTGAGTGTACCTAGAGCTCGAAAAATCTGAAGGGTGTGTCTTGTAGCCTTGATATCGAGATTGTATTGGGTTTGCTTTCTGCCCGTTGAAAGAATGGCATTTGAAAAGAAATCCATACAAGCAATTGTACGGGACTAGATGCAAGGTAACTCGGAACCAGTATGAAATCCCTGGTGTGATCTTCTGATTTTATATTTTACTCTACTGCATTTATATTCATCTATGCTTGAATCGGTGATTGTTTATCATGTGTTAATTAAGTATAATTTTAAAAGAACCAAGAAGAAATTCATTAAAGTTAGAAAATGCTATTCATGCCCTCTAGTGTTTAGTTATGCCTTAAGATCCATTATTCCTTCACTAACACCTAATTACTACAGGTGCAAGGAGAAAAGTCACTAGATTAAGGATTGCAAAGCAAGTGATAAGAAGAAATGCTACAAATGCGATAAGCCAAGGCATTTGAAAAAAAGATTGTCCAGAACCAGTAAGGGATAAGAAGATAGTGAAGGCATATGCTTTGGATACGGTTTCGACTTCGTTGAGTGCTCCCTCGGCGAAGGAGAAGGAAAAGGAAGTCATCATTCAACATCTACTTTCTATTGGTAATGTTCTTATTCAAGTTTTGTTTGGTACCTGTGCTTCATATCCATTCATATGCAGTAATCCAGTAGATAGATTGGGTTTGAGACCTGAGATAGTAAACCAACCCTTGATCGTGACAAACCCTGTTTGAGGATCGACTAGCCTTTGCATGGTTTATAGTGGTTTAGTCTTATCGAGTCATGGATGCTCTTTTGTTTGTGATTACTTTGTTTTGAATTTCATCGGGTTCGAGATTATCTTGGGAATGGATTGGATAAGGAAGTATGCGACTATGGTGGATTGCGAGAAGCTATTGGTGACAATCGGAGATGTGGATGGGCGAACTCTAGTGATTAGCTGCTTATAGAGGATGAGGTGAGGTTAGCTTTCTATATTCGCTTGAGGTTCCATGACTGGGGTTGTCATCTATGCTGATCGCTAGAGAGTATTCAGATGTCTTTAAGGAAGTGACTGGATTGTCGCCGCATAAAGAGATTGAGTTTCGAATAGACTTGGTAAAGGAAGACAAACCGATTATTATGCATTTGAGGTGTATGGCACCCAAAGAGCAGAATGAATTGGATGTGCAAGTAAATGACCTATTGAGGAAAGGGTTCATTTGGAGAAGCATATCTGAGTGGGGTGCACCTATTTCATTCGCAACTAGGGTGGATGGCTCTTTGAGATTGTGTGTGGATTATCATGAGCTAAATAAAGTGATGAAGAACAAGTATCCATTCCCATGCATTGATGACTTGTTCGATCAGGTGCATGGTGCGAAGGTGTTGTCTCAAACGGATTTGGCAATAGGATTTCACTAGCTAAGAGTAGCGGAGGAGACTGTGCATATTACTGCATTTCGTATGCTAATGGGTTTTTATGAGTTGTTGGTGATGCCATTTGGGTTGAAAATGCTCTGACATTCTTTGTGGATCTCATGAATCAGGTTTTCAAAGACAACTGAATAAGTTTGTGCTTATGTTCGTAGATAATATTCTTATCTACTCCAAAACTGAAGAGGAGCACAAGTGAAATTGAGGATTGTACTATAGATATTGAGAAGCACAATTTGAGTGCGAAGTTCTCTAAGTGTCACTTCTAGAGAGAAGAATTGAGATTCTTGGGTCATGTCATTTCGAGACAGGGTATAGTGATGGATCCTGCGAAGGTGGTAGCGGTCCAAGATTGGAATCGACCAAAGAATGCTACGATTGTGAGGATCCTAGGACTAACATGATATTATAGATGCTTCATCAATGACTTCTCGAGGATAGCAACATCGTTGACCAATTTGACAAAGAAGAATCAGGCTTTTGTTTGGGACGCAAAGTGAGAGCATGCATTTGTGAGTCTGAAAGAGAGGTTGACGAGTGCACTAGTGTTGACCATTCTAAGTGGAAATGAAGAGTTAATAGTATACACCGATGCATGTGGTACTGGATGGGATGCAGTGTTAATGCAAAAGGGAACGGTTGTCGCTAATTCCAGTCGACAACTAAAATACACGAAAGGAATTATCCAACTCATGATTTGGAGTTGGCGACAATTGTTTTTTTTTTCAAAAATGTGGAGGCACTATTTATCAAGAGAGTGGTTTGAGCTGCTTACATACTACAAATCCTTGAAGTACTTTTTCTCTCAGAAGGATCTTAATCTTTGTCGACAACGGTGGTTGGAGTTTTGACCTCTTATGATTTAGGTATTTCCTATACACCAGGAAAACCAAGAAAAAGCTATGCTGTCGTTGATGCATTAGGTAGAAGACATGCAAATTTGAGATCAATGTCCTTGGAATGGAAGCAGATAGAGTACATTGTTGGATATGATTTCAGACCTCATTACGAGCTGGAACCAGAGATGTTGAGTTTGTCAGTCATACCTATTCTTGTTGAAAGGGTCGGTGCTCGTCAAAAGCGAGATACTAAGCTAGCAGATATCGGAGAAAAGATAGTAGAAGGAGTAGAATCTAAAGACATGAAGCAATACAAACTCGACCGAGAGGGTTGGCTACGTAAGATGGAAGACTATTTGTTCCCGATGTTGATGGGTTACGAGATGAAGTGTTATGAGAGTGTCACCATTCCAGGTTGACCATTCATCCTGGTGGTAATAAGATATACCGAGATATGAAGCGAACCTATTATTAGGAATGTATGAAGAGGGTGTTGGGGCTTTCATCTCGAAGTGTATGAACTGCCAATTGGTAAATGAAGAGCAAAAGAAACCTAATGGACTTTTGTAATCGATAGAACTTCCTATGTGGAAATGGGAACAAGTATCGATGGATTTTATAAATGGACTACCAAGGACTCGAGTAGGGTATGATGGAATTTGGGTCATACTAGATTAGTTGACAAAGAGTGCAAGGTTTATGCCCATGAAGTCAAGTAGAACGGCATCCAAGCTGGCGAAGTTGTATATAAAGTGGATATTACGATTTTACGGTGTGTCGAAGAGCATTGTGGGCGATCGAGACATGCTGTTCATATTAAGTTTTGAAAGAGATTATAAGAGGCATTAGGGATGTAACTGCATTTTAGTACATCTTATCACCCGCAAATGATTGGGAAAACCAAGAGAGTAAATCATATATTGGAAGATCTCTTGTGAGCATGCATTATAGACTTTGGTGGATCAGAGGATGATCGTTTGAATTTGGTGGAGTTTTCATACAACAACGATTATCATTCAAGTATTGGAATGGCTCCATATGAAGCATTGTATGGAAAACCATGTAATGCTTCTTCATGTTGGTAGGAAGCGGGCGAGAAATCGATACTTGGACTATATATGATTAGAGAGACATCGGAGAAGATTGATATCATTCAACAATGAATGAAAACTGCTTAGGATCGACAGAAAAGCTATGCTGATAAGAGACAAAGGGATTTAGAGTTTCCTATCTGAGACATGGTGTTCGTAAAGGTTTCTCCTCTAAAAAATGTAGTTTGATTTGATAGAAAGGGAAGTTGGCACCGAGATTCGTAGGTTTTTTTTCAAATAATAATAAGGATAATACACTAAGTGTACTATGACACTTGCCTAGGCAAGTACCATATCGCCACTTAGAAGGTTATCCAAATCGTCACAAAACTAGTCAAGGAGTTCCTTCTCAAACTATCATAAGTTATCCTAAAAATACCATACCAAACATTTTTACAATGAATAAAGATCATCCTAAATGATATACGATGCCCAATCAAACCCTTTGTTTCCTCGCGAGGTCTCTTTGTTAAACTAGGGTCGGCCACCTGACTCCTCTCATGTGAAATCCAATCCGGTTCCTTTGTCCGACTACCAAAATTTGCTTGCTCGACCAGAGCCGTGCTTTAGAAATTTCCTAGTCATCTCAAGAATTCGACTCAAGCGCTCGCCTTTAAGAATCGAGTGAAAAACGCTTGTCCAACTAGTGGAAATCACTTAGAGACCTTGCGCTCAAACTAGGGATTAAGAAGTGGTATGTGAATGGACCAATCTTTAGAAAATACCTCTTCAGCATATGGGATTACCCCTCTCGCCTAAGGTTTACTAATGTAAGGAAAACTCTTCTAACATGAATAGCTCTATGCATAACATATAAGTCACCAATTGGGTCTTTGCTCGATTCTGGGTAATCACCGGATCCTAATTGGATACATAATCCAAGTTATGGTCTACTAGACAATCTCTTCTACTATGATTCCCAAAGGGCTACACCATGTTCAAAACTTACCGCAGCTGTCGGGACGTTCCCTTGTGGCTGAACATCTCATGTTGTAATCTACGAACTAAACAAGCATCTCGGACTGCTTATTTGTAGTCACTCTTGTATTCCGTCCGCTAATACTGATAGCCTGAATGACTATACCTTAGCAACTAATGATTGAAATAAATCTAAGTCTAGTGGACAAGTGTTGTATGAAATATTATATAGTAGAAAACACAAGTATGCTCTCTCAATGTATCTTACCAGTTTACTTAACTCAAACCAGTATATATCGTCCTGAGTGTTGAGCCTACGCTTTGATACCATGTATAACAACCCACCCTTTCGTAATATCCTAAATCAACGTTGAGTGACGACGTCCGACTCTAGAATACCATAAATGATAGTCAATTGGGGTAAAATTAAATAAAATAAAAACTAAACATCATAAAGGCACAATGGTAGAATTTCATAGTAGAATGATAGTATATAATATACTGAATATAAATGAGCAATATGATAAACAATATTGGAAAGGCTGCTGATGAAAATAACTGATAAATGGATATCAAAGCAGGAAGTCAGAATACAATATTGATACTACAAGTCTCGAATATAAGTAGCCTATTTGTCACGTATTACTACAACATTAAGAATATATATCCAAAGTATCATCTTTGCCTCCAAAGTGCTCCAGTTGTCCTTAAAGTGTATCCTCAAAAGCACCTAACTCTCAACCTACTCAATTGAGTACCCGAGAGTAGTCATGGCATATGAAAATAACGACAAAACACAAGTTAGACATAAAGCCTGGTGTGAGGGTAACAATCTCAAAGTATTATATATCAAATCCATATACAAATATATAGAGTATTAGTGTAGTGCACCCGGTCCTCTCTATAAACGTGGCTCAGCGATAACCTGGATTGGTCTTAAACAAGTAAAGTAAACCCAACTCAAAAGTAGGGTTTCATACCGTAACCTGCTCTTCTCTTATAACCAATGAGCCAGCACAATGAATATAATATAACTAAAACATAATAACATTCTATGATAGAGTTAACTTAATATACAACCGCACGAGTAATATAAACATCCCTATTTAAGTCTAACAACCAATGTTCAATAATGGAAATCAACTAACCAATATAACATGCACAACTATAATAATAGTCGATGCCCAAAGAATAAGATGGTACCCATCATTACTGGTGGGTGGGATCCGCTACAGACACCAATCGATCCAACAATCCCCATAAAAGCATCTGAAATGAAAAACAAATATGGATATATAACAATGCTACTAACATAGCATCTCCATACCCAAAAACCAAAATACGAATATCCATAATTGATACCTACCCCAAACTTTCATTAGCTACCAGTGAGACCTATCGAGGGCCACGACAAAAATGGTGACTCCTCTAAAAACCAATACCTCAAAAGAAGTTGGCCTGCAGGTCCCGTCGTAGCCTCCAAGAGTACTACGTAGTAGTATATGACCTACTTTAGACTAGCGTTCTAGTCTCTCTCCGCCACCACTCTGAGATCACGTCTGCAGGCCGTGTTGCCTTAATGGTACAATGGATTCCCATGCTAGCGCCTTTTATTCTCGGTTGTCAATACCGACATACCCTAAATGCTAAACTTATGTACATTCTTTACACCCATTCTTTTCACATGGGTACACAATGCCAAAGTACTGTCACTCCCGTGTGGGTCGATAAATCATCCTGAATTTCCATTAGCTAACTTTGAGGCCTATCGAGAGCAACAACTATATTGTGGACTCCCCTGAAAACCAACACCTCAAAAAGAAGTTGGCCTGTAGGTCCCATTGTAGCCTCCGAGAGTATTATGCAACATTATATGACCTACTCTAGACTGGTGTCCCAGTCTCTCCCACCCCTACTCCGGAACCATGTATGCAGGTCATGTTGCCCAAGGTACAATGGATTCCCTTGCACCAATCGGTAGTCCTAAGTCAGACATACCGAAACTATATATAAGCGCTTTAAATCGCATATCATGAACACAAATAATATATTCCATGCCTACTTCGAGTAACCCAAGTTGGACATTCCAGAACTATGCCTACTTCGAGTAGCCCCAAGTTGGACATGCCAGAACTACATACATATGCCTTAAACCGCATATCAAAGTATATATACAAAATATTCCATACCTCATTCCAGTAGTCCCAAGTTGAACATACTAGAACTATATACATATGCCTGAAACCGCATATCAATGAATATCTATAAAATATTCCATATCCCTTCCAGTAGTCCCAAGTCGGACAGACTAGAATTATATATAAATATAGACGTATATAACCCACATAAACTATATGTAGGTAAATATACAACCAGTCCACCTAGATGGAACTAATCCATACATCTCGTTATCATTTATCTATACAAAGGCAATACACAACCAAAACAATTATTCACCATCTTAAAGTCAAACCAATCAACAAATCAAACAATCTACTTATCTAACTTTCAATTCTAATCTACAATCAATTTAGTCAATTCCATGAATTCAACCAATTAAAAACAATGACATGAAACTATGCATTTCAACCATTAATCAACTCGTTATACCCTATGGTAATATAGGAGATGATCTATCTATAAATATATTATTTCTAAGCATAATATATTATTTATAAAACAATCATACGCATATAAATCATTTAAAAACTTAATATTACTTAATTATACAATTATAATTAAATATACACCTTCATACTATTTTTATAAAATCGTAACCATTTTATATAAAAATATATCCTTATACACTTTAAACCGAGTTAAGTAATATATCTCACCTTGTGATATTTTATAAATACATATGTCCTTTTATAAAATATTTTATTCACTTCAAAACCCATTTAAGCCACAATATACTTAATTTATCAAACTAAATCAAATAGGTCTCAATCACACTATTTTTATACAATCATATAAGCATTTTCATAAAAATATCTCATTTACTCAAAAGTAATTTTTAAGTAATTATAACACTTAATTCATCAAATTAAATTAAGCGTAAATCCATCTACCAAATCAACGAAATCATTCAATTATTTTTATATCTTCATACTTATCATAAAATTCATATTTATAAATCTCGATTAGTAATAAAATATGTTATTTCTATCACTAATTTAAACAATAAATTGGGGTTAAATTAATTTACAACCGCGTTATAAATTGATATCAACCCCCTCCAACTCTATTCAATATGTATAGATCTCCATATATATATATATATTGGGGATCTAAATCAATCATCTCGAATATCTACTCAAACTAATCCAATCAAATAGGGAAATTATTAAATAAATATCACAACTGTCGTCGACATTTACCTAGGATCTCAGCAACTATTCTATGTCGATAATGATCCATCCAAACATCATTTATCAATGAACCACATTACTCTACATCATTCTAATCATATAAACTGGTATACAAAATACTGGGATTTGTATGATAATTAATTGTAGAGTTATCGTTCTGCTCACCTGAACCATAAATTCTCAAATGCTCGAATCAAGCCCAAGCCCATACTATATCGTAGATAATCTCCCTATCAAATCACAATAGTGGGGCTCCATTCACCGTAGCTAGGTGTCGCATTCGCCTAGGTAGGGTTGGGGCTTCATCCGTTAGTGCCCGTTGGTGCACATCGCCGAGAGGAGTTCAATGATACTTTCCATTCCATCCATCACCTCCTCTATCATAGACTAACATCAACCCTAGTTCACACCACCATAGGTCGACTACGACCACCATCGTTCGTGATAAAGTTGACATGGATTTAGAGCTCATCTCACCCCGAGTCTAACAGACCCGGTCTTGCGATTTTTCGATGATCTTAGCTCCCTAAATTAATTGGAGGCAAAGATGATCGGAATTTGATGAAACTTGAAAGGAAGGGTCTGGTGTAACGATTATAATTTTTCGTCGCTCGAAAATCGACATTAATACATTCACTGTATCAACTGCTGAGCAATCGAATGCTGGAAAACCGAATTGTTATGGAGAAAAAGAAGAGGTAGAAGAAAACAGAAGAAAAAGAAAGAAGAAATAACAGGAGAACACAGAACAATATCAGAATCTCACATTCGCAGCGGAACAACATATAATAGATAAATGAATAATCTTTAAATCAAAGAACTATATCATTTTATACATTACATCATCATCAGAGTTTACAGCAACAATATACAACACAACTGGACAGTTATATGAACTTGTCCATATACATAATACACAGCGGAATAATACTATCATATACAAGTGGTACGTCTCGCCATCCAGCTCGCCACTGAGCCCCACAGCATCTCCTGAATCCAGGATAACCTAATAACCTAACTCTAGACTGCCCGTGTGGAAAATGATGGACACCCAGAGTTTAGGAAGGAAACAATAAACTCCAAGTCAGTCATGGTGACTGGTGTGAGAACTTAAAACAGTTATCTTTAAAACAATAACAGGATAAATTTAAAGTAAATTTCGCAATGCTTTTGGAAAATGAAACTACCATAAGACCTCCCGCCACACACAATGCAAATGCAGAATTGGAGGAGATTTCTTCTTATGATAGTCAAATATGCTTACTACGCAAATCATTGGATTATTATTATTAGTGCATAGTGCAGAAAACATTTCGAAAGTATAATATTAATCTTAGCCAGCATAGGTACCATTATACTATGCCTACTATAACTGCTATGTTAAATAGCAGGTTCTACAATTAAAACCGCACAAGGTTCGTATTGGAAGATGGATTTTCCAACAAATGGTCAGGCTAAGGAACTTCCTATGCCACGTAGGAAACGCCTCTGGCTGGACTCTCCGAGAGACAAACCGCTCTCTGCCAACAAAGCCGGGTTACCCCTGTAACTAGGTAACTCACGAATATGTCATCCCCTGGTCCTTTGGGACCTTTATCCGAGCGCTCGGTAACAACATCACACATAATAATTAAGGTGTGTCCACATGAGTAAGTATTTGGGCTCCATACCATGATACCACCCCTTTCCAGAAGGAAATGACATACCCTAAAGGGCGCGACCCTCATAACCTTGCCGCAACATTCCTGTTTCGACCATTTCCAGGTTGTTGAGGCCCTGACGAAGTCTCGTCCACAAAGCTACACTTTATACAAAAGCTATGCTTTGGGTCAAACAAATGATCAAAGTAATGATCACAAAGATAAATGATCAAACAAATGATCATATCACAAATGATCAAACAATGATCATTTCACAGCAACACTCAGCATGTCACATTACCAAATTGGGAATATATCGCTGATAACCTTCAACTACATAACCTCTGAGCTCGTACGTCTCAAAGAAGGGTGTTAAGCTAAGAGAATAAATTCTCCGCCACCAATAGAAATGTATTTGAAAAAAATCAGCTTTACATCTCAAAACGTAATGTCAGACATGTAACCATACAAGTCTGTTCCGGGTTCGAACAGAACCGAAGGCATTTCCAAAGAAGCCCTTGCAATCCGGATATTCACAATCCCGATAAAACTTCCCATCACAAAGGAAATCTCTATACCGTAGCTAACGGTGCAGAGACAATCGATAGGTCATCCTATCGTTTTCACAAATACCCGGTCTTCACCACCGGTCTTCAATACGATCCATATCGTCGTATCACAAATTCGGAATGGGTTATACGACACAAAGGTCCTTTCCCGGCTAACCCGAATAGTGAGCGCTTATTCAAAAATAAGTGTGGCATTCAATTTCAAGCAAATCACAACAAATACCCATTCAAGGTAATTATTGATAGTCGGTTATTTAACTATCAATAGGTCTGCACAGCATCATCAGATTCCAAATAATTTTCCAAATTATTTATCTTCCAAAAATATCTTTACAAGATATATAATGTCCACATTTCAACTATTTGAAAACAATTTCAAATCAATTTCCACATTTCAATTTATCTTTGAAGATAAAATCTCAAAATATTTCACTTCATATTGGAAAAACATTTCCATACCTATTTAATAATAGGTAATTCACAAATCCATTTATTTTCAACATTTGAAAATATTTAATATACTTAAATCAAAATTAAGTATATATTTCATTCTTTAAGGAAATCATTCTCTTTCACAAATTTTATTTGAGTCAAAATGAATGTTACGTAAAACATCGTTACGACAACTCAAATCACTAGTATAAGGATTCAAAATTAAGATAGATATATAAATCCCAATACTATATAAAACATTTCCTTTCGGAAACCATTTACTATGACAACAGTGTTATAGTCCACCATTTCCTTATTCCTCGAAACGTCTATTTCAACAATAAATGTTGAAATCTATGTTTTCGATACTTAACACGTTTTAAAACATCTTTTTAAAACCATTACTTCATTTCGTAATATCATTTTTTCAAAACATCTCCATTTTATCTAATAATATATTCACTGTCCAAAATCGTGAATATAATTCGTTAACACATTTAACGTTTCTACACATTTTACTTAAAAGATTATCCACTGTCCAAAATCATGGATAAAATTCCCAATCGAACTCTTATTATTACAACATTTAACTTAAAGGATAATTCGCTGTCCAAAATCACGAATATTTCTCCTTTATTAAACTTCTATGTTTAATTTATCAAATTCAATTATATTGGTTTCGGATTTATAAAACAATGTTTATAAATTCACATCTATATTTATAAAAGCTTCGATTATAAAATCCCTTTTTTATAAATCAATTCAATTTATAACTCAACTTTATACCTAAAATCCGATTTATAAGTTAATTATTTATAAATCCATTATTTTACAAAATTTATTCATTTCATAACTTCACAATTTATAAATCTATAAATTTTATTCACTTGTGAAATCCATTTATACTCTATTCTAATACTTATAAAACTCATTTTATAATTCCAATATCTTTAATTTATAAATATCAACTTTATAAATCTTTTATATAAATCGTTTATAATTTTTTTCAAGAATCCCAATTTAAAATCAAAATCGTTATTTTTAAACTTCAAAAATGGATCCGATGATGCAACAACACCAATCATTAATCACATCATCCAAACATCATATATCATCATATGATAACAGAATATACAACAATATCTGTAAATAAATCACTACGGTGAGGAATCCAGTCGGATCCCTCCAACCTGTTTCTCTGCATCCACAAATGTTAGCACAATACCAATTTCACTTCACAGTGAAATTATCGCGGTATATGGGATTTATAAATATTATCCGCTATTATGCGGCGCAATAGGGTCTCATCCGCTATACAATGCGGGAAATAAACTCCAATATATACATATTCCAATATATATATATATATATATTGCTATATACATATATAATACCAATTCCACTTCAATGTGAAATTATCGTGGTATATGTTTTTAATAAATAACCTCCGCTTAATAACGGCGTATAATGTCTATTTATCACAATAAATAGCAATTTAACATCCAATCACACAATCAACAATTTTAAATCTAACTATTTAAAATTTAAATCGAAACAAAACATTCGATTGAGTGAGGAGTTCTCACCTTGATTTCAATTCCGTTCCAGCTTTTATTTCGAATAAAATTAAACGTGCGTTTAATTTTACCCGAAATTTTCACTGACTCCAATTGCTTCCAAATCAGCTCCAATACGAAGAGCTCGACAAAATGATTCCAATGCAACTGGTTTCTTCCAAAACAGACCTCGTATGTAAGAGATATCACGTTACAAAGATTACATAAATTTGAATAAAATTAATTTATAAATCCTATTTTTATTTTTCAACCTAAATTAAATCTGAGCCCTTGATTATTCAACTGCAGATCCGGCCCGTGTTTACCATCATCTCCCTCACGCAAAACACTCCAGGTCTTCACGTTCAAGCCTACCCATTGCCGCCTCCATATTTTTGAATTTACTCGCCCAAAACAAACGCCGTGGCAATGATCGAGCACTATCATTCAAAAGCTCATCGCGAGCTCTACCTCTGGTATGCACGAAGTGAAGCTCGGCCCCCTTTTTTGTTCGAAAACCGTGCACCAAAAATGCACGAACGTGGCCACAATTTGCATCAAAATGATGATGTTAACTAAAACCGACCGTTGGATATGAGGATCTCTCAACGCTCTACAACATTCGTTTAGAAAGTTTTGCAAATTGGTTAGTGGATTGCAAGAAATTTGAGGAAATAGACGAACGATTTCTGGCCTTTCATTTTGATGGTGGCGGCTGACCTAGGTTGCTAGGGTTTCTGATGCAGCCCAGAAAGAAGAAGTCATAGGTCGTGTACAACCTAACATGTTGGTAAGTTGGGTACGACCTAAGGAGGAGGCTAATGGCTAGATTTTGGTAAAGAGTCACGAGAAGTTGTAGTTCTAGGTCGTATGCGACCTACCAGTTTCAAAGATCACATGCTACGACCTAACAGGCTAGGAGGAAATGAGCTACGACTTAAGGGAAGTGCTGAGCTACGACCTAAGGGAAGTGCTAGGTCACGACCTAAAGCTACAGGAGCAACACGGGTTGAAAAATGCGAAGGCTTAAGTCGGCAACGACTTAAGGGAAGAGTTTTGGTTAGTGTACGACTTAACGGAACAGATGATAAGTCGATGACGAGGTACGACTTAGTTAAGTCGTCTAACCGACCTAACGAGTCAGGAGTTAAGTCGCAAGGACTTAGGTCGCAAGGCTTAGGTCGTGAAGTTTCTGATGCCGCTTTTGTTTTAGGTCGCAAAGCTCTGGATACCGTTGATTCTTAGACCGAGATAATCTCTGCCGCTGATGGAAGCTGAATTTATTGATAAGTCGTGTACGACTTATACTAAGTCGTAGGTCGCAACTTTTATAAGTCGTGAGTAGTTTGTACTACATATATGTTGAGTCGCTTCTGTTATAAGTCGTAAGTCGTCTGTTTTCATATGTCGTCTGTTGTAAGTCGTATGGTGTCTGTATTCTGTTGAGTCGTAAGTCGTGTACGACTTATGTTGAGTCGGAGACTTTGTTAAGTCGGAAACGACTTAGGAGTTAATGAAATTTCTGTTGTAAAGTTGTTCACCTATAAATAGGCCGTGAGTCTCATTTGTAAAGGTTGTTGATTTTTGAATAAAATTCTCTTTTGTTAGCTTTGTGCTTTCATTCAAATTGGTAGTTGAGTGTAATCTCCTATCTCCTCCTTCGACATTCGAGTGCGCTCGAATCTTCGTTTGTTGAAGCCGATTCACGGTTACTTGTGCGCAAGATCAACGTTGAAGAATCGTAGATCTCTTTCCCGGTATCTTCGGATCAACGAGTCATAGATAGCTAGAATTCGGTATCTCCGGATCAACGAATTCAGGCATCGTAGTATTCATCAATCCACCGACTGCTACTTTCATCGATCTACATTGTTTTGAGTAATCCGCTGCGTCAGTTTGGTATCAGAGCTTGTTTTAGCCAATCATAGCTAGATCGAGACTTGGAACCAATCAATTGAAGAAATTTGAAGAAGTTTGAGATGACCGAGCTAGTTGAGGGAATTTGCATTCATTTTTGAAGCTTGGAGGATCGGATTTGTGTTAGAGACCGAGAATTGTATTCGTCGAGTTCATCATCGAGTAGCAACACAAGGGGGAGTTTTGATCCATTCTATTTTGGGTCTAAGTTCGAGAATTGTTTGAATTTGGGCCGTGAAGCTTGCGCGCGCCAAAGGAGAGATTTGAATTGTTGAAGTTTGTACAATTTACAATCATGCCACCGAGAAGAGCAAATCGTCACCAAAACGTAGAAGCTTTGTATCGAAGAGAAGAAGCTGATGAGATGGAACAAAGAATCAATGAAAACTTTAGTGAAAAGCTTAATGAAGGAATTGGCCGGTTAGAGAAGCTTATGACGGAGATGAATCAAAATCGGAGAAGGGTTTCACCTGAATCTAACCATGGGGGTAGTAGAGTCTCGCCACATTCCAATCGAGACAGAAGTGTTGAAAATGATCAAGGGCGTGGGAGGAACGTGAATGGTCGTGAACGGAGGAATGTAGATAGAAGGGATGATGGTGGTAGACGTGAAGGTAGTAGAGATGTGGGTGGACGAGATAGACAACGATATACATCTGATTTTGAAGAGGAGTATGATGGTGGTAGTGTTCTAGGACAAGGACGAGGACAAGGAAGAAATCACTCTGAGTATGATCACAAGTGGGAGTCGGGGATGAAGACTGAAATTCCTGAATTCAAAGGTGGTATGCAAGCGGAGGAGTTTCTAGATTGGGTAGCTAATGTTGAGGAGATTTTTGACTTCAAAGAAGTTCCAGAACTTCGTAGAGTGAAGTTGGTTGCTACGAGGTTGAGGGGTAGAGCTTTGGCATGGTGGCAGCAAACCAAACTTACACGTGAACGAATGGGGAAGTCAAAAGTTGAATCTTGGGAAAAGATGAAGAAATTAATGAAAGCAACGTTCTTACCTTACAATTATCAATCTTTGATGTATCAACATTTGCAGAACTTGAGGCAGGGCACGAAGACTGTTAATGATTACGCGGATGAGTTTTACCAGCTTATTGCGAGGAATGACATTATGGAAACGGAAGAGCAGCTGACATCTAGATTCATTGGGGGATTGAAAATGCAGATTCAGGATGTGGTTAATATGTTCGATCCAAGATCTGTGGCGGAAGCACATCAGAAAGCGTTGGCTTGGGAGAAGCAGGGACGACGAGGAGGTGGTGTGTTTACGAATTCCAATAATCAAGTGAAGGGTGTTAGTGGAAGTTCTAATGTTTCTAAACCTGTCAGTAAACCAGTGGTGAAGGAGGTTGAGAAGGCAAAGGTTAACAATGGTTTCAAATGTTACAATTGTCAGGAGTTGGGTCATAAAAGCAATGAGTGTCCAAAGCCAAAGAAGAGAGCAATGATTGCTGAGGTTGAGGATGAGGATGAGGAGGCTGAAGATACTAATCAATTACCAGTTGAGGAGGAAGAATTGTTGTCTGGAGATGATGGTTATACGTTAATGATGAGGAGAAGTTGTTTAACACCGAAGCAAGAGGAGGAAAGTAGTTGGTTGAGGAACAATATCTTCAATCTACCTGCACTATTCTGGGGAGAGTTTGTAAATTTGTTATTGATGCTGGGAGTTGTGATAATATTATCTCTATAGAAGCGGTGAAGAAGTTGGAGTTGAAAACCGAGAAACATCCTAAACCGTACAAGTTAGCTTGGTTGAGGAAGGGTGGTGAAGTGAAAGTTGGACGTAGAGCTTGTGTGAAGTTTTCAATTGGGAAGAAATATAAAGATGAAATTTGGTGTGATGTGGTAGATATGGATGTCTGTCATTTGTTGCTGGGGAGACCGTGGCAATATGATAGGGCGGTGCAACATGATGGGCGAACCAACAGTTACAGTTTCATGTTTGAAGGCACAAAGATTACTCTAGTTCCAAAGAAGCGACAACAGGAGGAAAACAAGTTGGAGGAGATTGAAGAGCTTAAAACTTTGTTATCTTTGAAGGAGTTTGTGAAGGAAGTAGAGGAGGAGCCTGAAGTGTTTTTGTTGATTGGGCGAGAGAGCAGTGAAGAGGTTGAAATTCCGGAGGAAGCGAAGTCAGTTTTGAAAGAATTTGATGATGTATTTCCAGAGGAGTTACCAACGGAGTTACCACCGTTGAGGGATATACAACATCAGATAGATCTTGTTCCAGGTGCTGTATTGCCACACAGACCACATTATCGAATGAGTCCAAAGGAACATGAAGAATTGAGGAGGCAAGTGGAAGAATTGCTTGAACAGGGGCGTGTGCAGGAGAGTTTAAGTCCTTGTGCTGTACCAGCTTTATTGGTACCCAAAAAGGATGGAACGTGGAGGATGTGCACTGACAGTCGAGCCTTGAATAAGATTACTGTGAGATATAGATTTCCAATGCCAAGGTTGGATGACTTGTTAGATCAAATAAGCGGAGCTACTATATTTTCGAAGATTGATTTGAAGAGCGGATATCATCAAATTCGTATCAGACCAGGAGATGAGTGGAAGACTGCTTTTAAAACCAGGGAGGGTCTATATGAATGGTTGGTAATGCCATTTGGCTTATCAAATGCGCCAAGTACTTTCATGAGGGTGATGAATCAAATTTTTAGACCATTCATTGGGAAGTTTGTGGTGGTGTATTTCGATGATATTCTGATATATAGTGGAAGTCCAGAGGAACATTTGAATCATCTGAGAGAAGTGCTGATGATACTGCGACAAGAACAGTTTTATGCTGCAACGAAGAAATGCGTGTTCATGACGCATAGTGTTTTATTTCTGGGGTACGTTGTGTCGGAGGAAGGAATACAGGTTGACCAAAGTAAAGTTGAAGCAATTAGAGATTGGCCACAACCCAAGACGATAACGGAAGTTCGTAGTTTTCACGGGTTGGCTTCATTTTATCGAAGGTTTATTCCACACTTTAGTAGTGTGATGGCGCCTGTGACTGATTGTATGAAGGGTAAACAGTTTACATGGACGGAGGAAGCAGGAGTTGCTTTTGAACGAATCAAGGAGTTGTTGACGATAGCACCAATCCTAGCATTACCTGATTTTCAGTTGTTGTTTGAATTACATACTGATGCGTCAAAGGTTGGGATAGGAGGAGTGTTAAGTCAAAGGGGTCGTCCTATTGCATATTTCAGTGAGAAGTTGTCAGGAGCGAAGATGCGATACAGTACATATGATGTGGAATTCTATGCTGTTGTACAAGCTATTAAACACTGGAGACATTATCTATTTCAGAAAGAGTTTGTTCTGTATACTGATCATGAAGCATTGAAGTATTTGCAAGGGCAAGACAAGATTTCAGCGAGACATGCATCGTGGATTGCATATCTGCAACAGTTTACTTTCGTTGTTAAACACAAGTCAGGGGTGACGAATCGAGTGGCTGATGCTTTAAGTAGGAGGAGTCATTTGTTGACGACAATGAAAGTAGAGGTGACTGATTTTGAATTATTGCCGGAGCAGATTGCAGAAGACTCTTATTTTAAGAAATTTGTTGAAAGGGACAATGAAGGGAAGACTGATGAGTTCATGATGGTTGATGGTTTTCTTTTTAAAGGAAATCGATTGTGCATACCGGAGGGTAGTCTGAGAATGAAGATTATCAAGGAGTTACACGAAGAGGGACATGTTGGGAGAGACCGTACCTTACAGTTGATTTCACAGTCTTACATTTGGCCATCAATGAGGAAAGAGGTAGAGAAGTTTGTGGAGCGTTGTCATATTTGTCAGGTTTCGAAAGGAACTGCGACTAATGCTGGTTTATATATGCCGTTACCCGTGCCTGTAAAACCATGGGTGGATATCAGTATGGATTTTGTTTTGGGTTTGCCTAGAACTCAAAGGGGAAATGATTCTATATTCGTTGTGGTGGACAGATTTTCAAAGATGGCACATTTTATTGCTTGTAAGAAGACGGCAGATGCTGTTCATGTTGCTCAGTTGTTTTTCAAAGAGATATATCGACTTCATGGATTGCCAGAATCGATTGTGTCGGATAGGGATACTCGTTTTCTGAGTCATTTTTGGTTGAGTTTGTGGAAAATGGTGGGAATGAAGCTGAAATTTAGTAGTGCTTATCATCCGCAGACGAATGGACAGACCGAGGTTGTGAACAGATCGTTGGGAAACTTGTTGAGGTGTCTTGTGCAAGATAATCTAAAGAGTTGGGATGTGAAATTATGCCAGGCAGAGTTTGCTCATAATCATGCTGTGAATCGAAGTACTGGGTTCAGTCCATTTCAGATAGTATATTCAAGCTTACCGAAAGGGCCGTTGGATTTAACGGTAATACCACACTCAAAAGGGACAATTAAAAAAGCTGCTGATTTTGTTGAAGGGCTGACGGAATGTCATAAAATCGTTCAGGAACGATTGGGGAAAGCAAATGAGAAATACAAACGATCTGCAGATCTGAAGCGAAGGAGTGTTGAATTTAATGAAGGTGATTGGGTTTATGCCGTGTTAACGAAGGATCGTTTTCCAGTAGGCGCGTATAACAAATTGAAAGCCAGAAAAATTGGTCCGGTAGAAGTCGTGAAACGAATTAATTAAAATGCTTATAAATTGAAGCTGCCAGATGATGTGTATACGTCTGACGTATTCAATGTTAAGCATCTCGTACCATATCACGGGGATGAGTTTGTTGTGAACATAGAAATTACAAATTCGAGGACGAATTTTTCTCAACCTGGGGAGGATGATGCAGCCCAGAAAGAAGAAGTCATAGGTCGTGTACAACCTAACATGTTGGTAAGTTGGGTACGACCTAAGGAGGAGGCTAATGGACTAGATTTTGGTAAAGAGTCACGAGAAGTTGTAGTTCTAGGTCGTATGCGACCTACCAGTTTCAAAGATCACATGCTACGACCTAACAGGCTAGGAGGAAATGAGCTACGACTTAAGGGAAGTGCTGAGCTATGACCTAAGGGAAGTGCTGGGTCACGACCTAAAGCTACAGGAGCAACACGGGTTGAAAAATGCGAAGGCTTAAGTCGGCAACGACTTAAGGGAAGAGTTTTGGTTAGTGTACGACTTAACGGAACAGATGATAAGTCGATGATGAGGTACGACTTAGTTAAGTCGTCTAACCGACCTAACGAGTCAGGAGTTAAGTCGCAAGGACTTAGGTCGCAAGGCTTAGGTCGTGAAGTTTCTGATGCCGCTTTTGTTTTAGGTCGCAAAGCTCTGGATACCGTTGATTCTTAGACCGAGATAATCTCTGCCGCTGATGGAAGCTGAATCTATTGATAAGTCGTGTACGACTTATACTAAGTCGTAGGTCGCAACTTTTATAAGTCGTGAGTAGTTTGTACTACATATATGTTGAGTCGCTTCTGTTATAAGTCGTAAGTAGTCTGTTTTCATATGTCGTCTGTTGTAAGTCGTATGGTGTCTGTATTCTGTTGATTCGTAAGTCGTGTACGACTTATGTTGAGTCGGAGACTTTGTTAAGTCGGAAACGACTTAGGAGTTAATGAAATTTCTGTTGTAAAGTTGTTCGCCTATAAATAGGCCGTGAGTCTCATTTGTAAAGATTGTTGATTTTTGAATAAAATTCTCTTTTGTTAGCTTTGTGCTTTCATTCAAATTGGTAGTTGAGTGTAATCTCCTATCTCCACCTTCGACATTCGAGTGCGCTCGAATCTTCGTTTGTTGAAGCCGATTCTCGGTATCTTGTGCGCAAGATCAACGTTGAAGAATCGTAGATCTCTTTCCCGGTATCTTCGGATCAACGAGTCAGAGATAGCTAGAATTCGGTATCTCCGGATCAACGAATTCAGGCATCGCAGTATTCATCAATCCACCGACTGCTACTTTCATCGATCTACATTGTTTTGAGTAATCCGCTGCGTCAGTTTCACAATGAAGAAAAGGGGGGTCCTTATATAAAAATAAACGAAAAACACTACTCACTTCGGATTTTTTTCGAACTCCGATTTACGTGCGGTGACCGGCATTTCTAGGGTTTATCCCGCGTTTCGGACACAATGGAATAGGGTTCGGAAGCTAATTCAATCATTTGTGCGAGTTATGGAATTAAACGGTCGAATTTAAATTAAACCGATTTAAATCGATTTCGAGGCGTTTTGGCTTGCCCCGGACAAACCGTACATCCAATTGACATGAAATTTGAAACCATACAATAATATCACTTTACGAATCCGATGAAACTAGTTTCGTCGAAATCCGAGACTTTTTGAAAAATGACTATTTTAACTCGCCAAATTAATATTAAAACAATTTCGATGCGTTTCGAGCTGCCACGGTCAAACGACAACTCCGATTGCTATGAAAATTGAAATCCGATAATAACAAACTATTACGGATCCAATGGAACTAGTTTCGTCCAATTCTGAGACTGTCCCAAAAATGGCTAATTTCACTAGTCGATTAAATATTAAAATATTCAATTTTCACAATTCAACTTTAAATTCAATTTTAAAAGTTCCATAACATCACTATAACTTCAATATGATTTAATATAACTTTATAAATTATTTTCAATCACATTAAATCCAGATTTCAATTATTTCTGGAATTTCAACTATTAAATTATCGATTTAATTATCCAATTAAATCCAGATATTCGAATTTTAAATTATTCGACTTATTAATTCCACTTGTTAATATTTAAAATCAATTAAATATTCAAATTTCAAATGTCAGAAATTCTGGGTCGTTACAAACTCCCCCCCTTAAAAGAATTTCGTCCTCGAAATTACCAAGTAAGAAAAATTCACAAAATCCATTAACTTTTCAGAAATCCATTTTGTGAAAATTTTATATCCACCTTTTTCAAAACCTTTAACTTCAACCAAAACAATGGTTTCCATTTTCTAGTTCAATTCGTATATTTTCATTACAATTTAGAAATCAACTTTTCATTAACAAAAATTTCCAAATTTTCCCGAAAATTTTCTAACGCCTTAAATTTTCAAAAAAATTTGCCAGCGTCTCCTTTGCGCGGTTCGATCGTAGTAGGATCACAATAGACATAAATATATATACATCGACCCACCTGGTCGGAAAAGCAGAAAAACAGTTCATATTTCCTATTTTTATTGCGTAGGTGTACCTTTTTAGCATTTTTAAGCAAAGCAGTTATTAATTTAGCATTTTAGCGCAACTCAATCAACCGAACGGCAGCCACTGCACCTGTACTTACTCAATTTAAACACGTAAGTGACATATATATAAAATCTATTCACATTTCACTTGTTTTCAATAATAACAAGTAGTTTTCATAAGCAATACATGTGATATTCATTCATAAGCACATATTCAAGGTTTTAACACTAGTTTCATTTGTTTGCAACCAAATTACATACCATTCCATTCAATCCGAATAGTTTCAACTCAATTTCTTACATTCAATTCATTTTCAATTAGTTTACATTCAGTAATTTAAATTCAAATTGGTTCACTTTCAATTCAAATCCAATTTCTATTTAAATTTACTTCACCTTCCATTTAAATCAAATTACATAGCTTCCAATTCCATTTATTCAATTTCATTAACACTAATGAATTATACTACAATCAACCAACAATCATATAACATCCAATGTATATTCTACACAACCAAATTATTAAATTTTACATTCAATTTGGTTCAACACATTAAATTTTCCAATTGGTTTATATTAAATTGAATTCCATTCAATTTATTTTTATTCCCAATTCATTAGCTTTAATGAATTAACACTTACATCCATTGTTTCATATCAATTTATTCTCATTAGATTGATTACATTCAATCCATTTATTAATTCAATTGCTACTTCATTTAACAAATAAAGTTGAATTTCATTTATATAACTCAAGTTCACATTCATTTAATAAATTCACTTTATTAATTTACTTTGATATCAAAATCAAATTCATTCAACATTACTTAAGTTATATTCCATTTCAAACATCATTTGTTCAAATTGACTTAAGTTTCCACTTATAAATCCAATTTAGATTCAAATTCTATTTAACTTTTACCAAAGTCAAATTTATTATCTCATATTATAAGTTCAAAACTTGATTAGTTATATTCAACAATTACAACTTGGATTTTAATTGATTCACTTATACTTACTTTAATTTAACTCCATCGTTTAAGTTAAATTTATTCTATCAAAAATTCAAATTATATAAGTTATCAACTCCTTTATCATTCCCATAAATATTTTAAATAGGATTCCAGAGTCTTTTCAACCTTTCAAAACCATTTTGAAATCAATTCAATTTATCTTTTGAATTTCTAAACCAAATCCAAATTTTCCAACCAACTTTCATTTAAAATAATCTGGCAGCAAGTCCTCTTTTGGAAATCCGAAAATGAACACCAATGATGTCGCGATCATCATCGGAATTATTCTCCAGCGACCGAAAAGAGTTTAGAGCTTTCATCTCTCCAAAACAATTTTCCAAAGTATCAAATCCTTTCAAAACACTTCTCTAGAATTTTATTTTAGATTATAATTCACATTTACAAATCTTTTACTTATAAAATTTCACTTCTTATATATAAGATTATTTTACAATTGTAAATCATTTTAATTATAATTTCATACATTATAATTCATTTGCTTATACAATTTACTCTTTTACAATTGTTGTTTTATTTAACTTATTCAAACAAATTTTATCAACTTATATATATTTACATTTTCAACAACCAAACAATCAATTATATATACTTTAATAATTTCCGAAAATTATTTCTTTATATACTAAATATAATCGAGATAAAATTATTTCATTTACCCAATTTTAAACAATATCGTGTCGAATTGTTCTGAACAAGTGTTTAGAGATCCCTATCGATAGAGTTGTACAGACTATACCGACCAGAATCCATATACCACTCAACAAACCAATCATCACAATATAAAACAATTTTATATTCACTAACAAATACGTGCTCGTATCTATTATTACACTCAAACTCATTCTAGAGTACTACTGACTCTATCTCTAATGAGTAACACCCAACAGAGCCATGGTTGTCGCTTAACCATATGCTCTGATACCAAATGTAACGATTACGATTTTTCGTCGCTCGAAAATCGACATTAATATATTCATTGTATCAACTACCGAGCAATCGAATGCCGGAAAACCGAATTGTTATGGAAAAAAGAAGAGGTATAAGAAAACAGAAGAAAAAGAAAGAAGAAATAACAGGAGAACACAGAACAATATCAGAATCTCACATTCGCAGCGGAACAACATATAATAGATAAATGAATAATCTTTAAATCAAAGAACTGTATCATTTTATACATTACATCATCATCAGAGTTTACAGCAACAATATACAACACAACTGGACAGTTATATGAAATTGTCCATATACAGAATACACAGCGGAATATATAATACTATCATATACAAGTGGTACGTCTCGCCATCCAGCTCGCCACTGAGCCCCACAGCATCTCCTGAATCCAGGATAACCTAATAACCTAACTCTAGACTGCCCGTGTGGAAAATGATGGGCACCCAGAGTTTAGGAAGGAAACAATAAACCCCAGGTCGGTCATGGTGACTAGTGTGAGAACTTAAAACAGTTATCTTTAAAACAATAACATGATAAATTTAAAGTCAATTTCGCAATGCTTTTGGAAAATGAAACTACCATAAGACCTCCAGCCACAGACACAATGCAAACGCAGAATTGGAGGAGATTTCTTCTTATGATAGTCAAATATGCTTACTACGCAAATCATTAGATTATTATTATTAGTGCATAGTGCAGAAAACATTTTGAAAGTATAATATTAATCTTAGCCAGCATAGGTACCATTATACTATGCCTACTATAACTGCTATGTTAAATAGCAGGTTCTACAATTAAAATCATACAAGGTTCGTATTGGAAGATGGATTTTCCAACAAATGGTCAGGCTAAGGAACTTCCTATGCCACGTAGGAAACGCCTCTGGCTGGACGCTCCGAGAGACAAACTGCTCTCTGCCAACAAAGCCGGGTTACCCCTGTAACTAGGTAACTCACGAATATGTCATCCCCTGGTCCTTTGGGACCTTTATCCGAGCGCTCGGTAACAACATCACACATAATAATTAAGGTGTGTCCACATGAGTAAGTATCTGGGCTCCATACCATGATACCACCCCTTTCCAGAAGGAAATGACATACCCAAAAGGGTGCGACCCTCATAACCTTTCCGCAACATTCCTGTTTCGACCATTTCCGGGTTGTTGAGGCCCTGACGAAGTCTCGTCCACAAAGCTACACTTTATACAAAAGCTATGCTTTGGGTCAAACTAATGATCAAAGTAATGATCACAAAGATAAATGATCAAACAAATGATCATATCACAAATGATCAAACAATGATCATTTCACAGCAACACTCAGCATGTCACATTACCAAATTGAGAATATATCGCTGATAACCTTCAACTACATAACCTCTGAGCTCGTACGTCTCAGAGAAGGGTGTTAAGCTAAGAGAATAAATTCTCCGCCACCAACAGAAATGTATTTGAAAGAAATCAGCTTTACATCTCAAAACGTAATGTTAGACATGTAACCATACAAGTCTGTTCCGGGTTCGAACAGAACCGAAGGCACTTCCAAAGAAGCCCTTGCAATCCGGATATTCACAATCCCGATAAAACTTCCCATCACAAAGGAAATCTCTATACCGTAGCTAACGGTGCAGAGACAATCGATAGGTCATCCTATCATTTTCACAAATACCCGGTCTTCACCACCGGTCTTCAATACGATCCATATCGTCGTATCACAAATTCGGAATGGGTTATACGACACAAAGGTCCTTTCCCGGCTAATCCGAATAGTGAGCGCTTATTCAAAAATAAGTGTGGCATTCAATTTCAAGCAAATCACAACAAATACCCATTCAAGGTAATTATTGATAGTCGGTTATTTAACTATCAATAGGTCTGCACAGCATCATCAGATTCCAAATAATTTTCCAAATTATTTATCTTCCAAAAATATCTTTACAAGATATATAATGTCCACATTTCAACTATTTGAAAACAATTTCAAATCAATTTCCACATTTCAATTTATCTTTGAAGATAAAATCTCAAAACATTTCACTTCATATTGGAAAAACATTTCCATACCTATTTAATAATAGGTAATTCACAAATCCATTTATTTTCAACATTTGAAAATATTTAATATACTTAAATCAAAATTAAGTATATATTTCATTCTTTAAGGAAATCATTCTCTTTCACAAATTTTATTTGAGTCAAAATGAATGTTACGTAAAACATCGTTACGACAACTCAAATCACTAGTATAAGTATTCAAAATTAAGATAGATATATAAATCCCAATACTATATAAAACATTTCTTTTCGGAAACCATTTACTATAACAACAGTGTTATAGTCCACCATTTCCTTATTCCTCGAAATGTCTATTTCAACAATAAATGTTGAAATCTATGTTTTCGATACTTAACACGTTTTAAAACATCTTTTTAAAACCATTACTTCATTTCGTAATATCATTTTTTCAAAACATCTCCATTTTATCTAATAATATATTCACTATCCAAAATTGTGAATATAATTCGTTAACACATTTAACGTTTCTACACATTTTACTTAAAAGATTATCCACTGTCCAAAATCGTGGATAAAATTCCCAATCAAACTCTTATTATTACAACATTTAACTTAAAGGATAATTCGCTGTCCAAAATCACGAATATTTCTCCTTTATTAAACTTCTATGTTTAATTTATCAAATTCAATTGGTTTCGGATTTATAAAACAATGTTTATAAATTCACATCTATATTTATAAAAGCTTCGATTATAAAATCCCTTTTTTATAAATCAATTCAATTTATAACTCAACTTTATACCCAAAATCCGATTTATAAGTTAATTATTTATAAATCCTTTATTTTACAAAATTTATTCATTTCATAACTTCACAATTTATAAATCTATAAATTTTATTCACTTGTGAAATCCATTTATACTTCATTCTAATACTTATAAAACTCATTTTATAATTCCAATATATTTAATTTATAAATATCAACTTTATAAATCTTTTATATAAATCGTTTATAATTTTTTTCAAGAATCCCAATTTAAAATCAAAATCGTTATTTTTAAACTTCAAAAATGGATCCGATGATGCAACAGCACCAATCATTAATCACATCATCCAAACATCATATATCATCATATGATAACAGAATATACAACAATATCTGTAAATAAATCACTACAGTGAGGAATCCAGTCGGATCCCTCCAACCTGTTTCCCTGCATCCACAGATGTTAGCACAATACCAATTTCACTTCACAGTGAAATTATCGCGGTATATGGGATTTATAAATATTATCCGCTATTATGCGGCGCAATAGGGTCTCATCCGCTATACAATGCGGGAAATAAACTCCAATATATACATATTCCAATATATATATATATATATTGCTATATACATATATAATACCAATTCCACTTCAATGTGAAATTATCGTGGTATATGTTTTTAATAAATAACCTCCGCTTAATAACGGCGTATATTGTCTATTTATCACAATAAATAGCAATTTAACATCCAATCACACAATCAACAATTTTAAATCTAACTATTTAAAATTTAAATCGAAACAAAACATTCGATTGAGTGAGGAGTTCTCACCTTGATTTCAATTCCGTTCCAGCTTTTTTTAATAAAATTAAACGTGCGTTTAATTTTACCTGAAATTTTCACTGACTCCAATTGCTTCCAAATTAGCTCCATTACGAAGAGCTCGACAAAACGATTCCAACGCAACTGGTTTCGTCCAAAACGGACCTCGTATGTAAGAGATATCACGTTACAAAGATTACATAAATTTGAATAAAATTAATTTATAAATCCTATTTTTATTTTTCAACCTAAATTAAATCTGAGCCCTTGATTATTCAACTGCAGATCCGGCCCGTGTTTACCATCATCTCCCTCACGCAAAACACTCCAGGTCTTCACGTTCAAGCCTACCCATTGCCGCCTCCATATTTTTGAATTTACTCGCCCAAAACAAACGCCGTGGCAATGATCGAGCACTATCATTCAAAAGCTCATCGCGAGCTCTACCTCTGGTATGCACGAAGTGAAGCTCGGCCCCCCTTTTTGTTCGAAAATCATGCACCAAAAACACACGAACGCGGCCACAATTTGCATCAAAACGACGATGTTAACTAAAACCGACCGTTGGATGTGAGGATCTCTCAACGCTCTACAACATTCGTTTAGAAAGTTTTGCGAATTGGTTAGTGGATTGCAAGAAATTTGAGGAAATAGACGAACGATTTCTGGCCTTTCATTTTGATGGTGGCGGCTGACCTAGGTTGCTAGGGTTTCACAATGAAGAAAAGGGGGGTCCTTATATAAGAAATAAACGAAAAACACTATTCACTTCGGATTTTTTTCGAACTCCGATTTACGCACGGTGACCGGCGTTTCTAGGGTTTATCCCGCGTTCCGGACACAATGGAATAGGGTTCGGAAGCTAATTCGATCATTTGTGCGAGTTATGGAATTAAACGGTCGAATTTAAATTAAACCGATTTAAATCGATTTCGAGGCGTTTTGGCTTGCCCCGGACAAACGGTACATCCAATTGACACGAAATTTGAAACCATATAATAATATCACATTACGGATCCGATGAAACTAGTTTCGTAGAAATCCGAGACTTTTTGAAAAATGACTATTTTAACTCGCCAAATTAATATTAAAACAATTTCGATGCGTTTCGAGCTGCCACGGTCAAACGACAACTCCGATTGCTACGAAAATTGAAATCCGATAATAACAAACTATTACGGATCCAATGGAACTAGTTTCGTCCAATTCTGAGACTGTCCCAAAAATGGCTAATTTCACTAGTCGATTAAATATTAAAATATTCAATTTTCACAATTCAACTTTAAATTCAATTTTAGAAGTTCCATAACATCACTATAACTTCAATATGATTTAATATAACTTTATAAATCATTTTCAATCACATTAAATCCAGATTTCAATTATTTTTGGAATTTCAACTATTAAATTATCGATTTAATTATCCAATTAAATCGAGATATTCGAATTTTAAATTATTCGACTTATTAATTCCACTTGTTAATATTTAAAATCAATTAAATATTCAAATTTCAAATGTCATAAATTCTAGGTCGTTACATCTGGAGTATGGAGAGAGCTGGTAGTTCAAGTCACGCCTTCAAATTCTTTATGTGGATGTGTCGGCACCGACATGTTTAGATCGGTCCTATGGGTTGGTGACTTTGGTGAGGCCAAGAGAAAGGTTAGTAGAGTTTTCACAAGGTGATGGGTTGGTGATTGTCTAAGTGTTGGAGGCTATGACGACCTATTTCTAGAACGTGGAGTTGTGTGCTTTGAAGAGAAGACATGTTCCCATGATGACTTATTTATGGTTGATAGGTCGAGGTCAAAGCATTTAGGCATGGAGTACTAGAATCAAGGAAGGAGTGGAAGAAAACAAGGCCACTATTTAGCTAAGTAGAGAGATTAGAACCGACATGAGAGAGGTCAGTACCAACTTGACAGGTTAAGTCAGATGATGGTGGAACTTTTGGGGACTAGAGTAGAGGTTCTGTAGATCATGCTAGAGGTGTTAGCTCATTCGCATAAGGGTTGGATGGTGATGTAATAGCATGATGAAAAGCTAGAATCTTCAGATGTTGTATTGGGAGTAGGTTCCGAAGATAGCGGCTCGGTAATATAGGGAGCCATAGGATCAGGGAATGTGGAAGGGTTCCTCATGAATAATGGAAAATGGATTGAGCAAGAAGGCTTCGGCGTCCATAAGGAGTGAAGGAGGGCTCGGATAAGCACGTGCTAAGGAATCGTTGATACTCGAAGTGTTTTATTCTATACTAGAAGCAGGGGTATTATAAGTGGGGACGCCGATGAATTGGTAGCGATGATTCGATTACCCTAGACCATTGGCTTTGGGTCAAGTGTCTAGCTTTGGGCTATGAGACATGTGTCGAGCTTTGGGCTGCATGATACGAGAGTACATAGAGAACCAGGATTTCCATTATTTCCTAGCAGTAAGGAGGCCAAACGAGTTATCATTTGTTCAGAGCATAGGGATAAATGATAGCGAGTCTTGTTTGATGGATGCTGTGATTGCTTTTGGTTGTTTTCCTTTAGTCGACTATCACTCGGGGATATCATTGGGAGTAGGTACTGGAGATAGGGATATTTGGACATGCACTATGGTATTTAGTTGTGTACCTTTATGATATAGTAGTGAAGCATATTATACTGTTATGTGCAAAAAAATTGGTTGCATGGATAGGTTAGGTATGGTTCGTGTACTATTGTTCCTTACCATATTTACCTGTATAATATTTTGAGATTCATCTACCGCTTACACCAGACTATTGTCTGACTTGAGGTTTTATGCTTTGCTTCTTATTATCTTAGGTACTCTTAAATGAGCAGAGTAGATAATAGGTCTAGGTGAACCAGTAGTTGTTTGAAGGACGAGCTGGACGGAGCTATCTCGTATTATATACTTATATAGAGTCTACGCATATTCTGCTATGCAGCACTGGGGAGCCTTAGAAGTAACTACTTATGTTTGTATTTGAGACAGTTATTGAGTTTGTTTCAATCGTATACACTCTATGACATTTGATATATAATTCTATAGATTTGTGACTCTGATGATGATTTGTTCACATAGTTATTAAATTCTCCTCTGTTATATCTGTGATGTTATATTTTATCCATTACTGTGAGATATGACTGGACATATGCTGTGTTTGTTATTACTCATCTAGATGATCATCCTATATCGACCGTGCATGACTACAGCACATTATTTAGTTATTATCTGTGCCGTTGGTAAAGGGTGATCGTCACGTGTTAGCGCCATAAGTTGTTAGGCGTCTTCCGATTGTACAGGTAGTAGGGAAGTCAACATGTTGAGTGGACTTCTTGAAAAGATTGGCGGGTGTTCACATGTTTTCTATTTAACCCATTTGTGAACGTGTGTTGACGAGTTAGCGGTTGTGGTGTAGGCTAGTAGGCTTATAAGATGAATCTAAAGATGGAGTTTATAATACTTCATAGGTGTATCCACACCTTAGGACTTGATATGCTATGGAATAAAAATGATGAAATGAACTTTGTCCAAGTATGGCGGGAAATAGGTTTGGATAGGAGTGTGATGAAGCTCGAGGAGACAATATGAGTTTCCCATCATGAGTTAAGTTTATTTTATAGCTAGTTTGTTGGTTATTTTGCTCATCAGATCATCGTTTGTTTTCATGGTTGCTTTAGCTAGCTAGTTGACATAGGCATAGATGTATGGGTGTTAGGGCTGGTTGCATGCATATCCTTATAACGTGTTTTGGTTGCTATGGTTGCTACGGTTGCTTTGTTTGAGTTATACTAGTTTAGTTTATACCATGTTAGCTTGTATGTATATACATTGCAACTTAGGATAGATACCCATAGTTAAGTGTTTTAATTTTAGTTAGATAATTTTATATATGCAATTCCTATATACATACATATACACATGTACAACATTCATATATATATATATATATATATATATATAGACACACACACACTCATACATGTTTACTAATTTTGTTTATGGACATGCTGTTTACTTGCACTTTGATATGGATGTATGGATGTATGGATGCATATAGGAATGTATATATTTGCATATATTAGGATTTTTCCATACATATTGGTCGCACTGCATTTGCATTTATATAAGAGAGCGATTTAGTTGTATTTGCACTCATCTCATATAATATCGTCAAATTTTATCTATCGTACGCATATTATATGCTTGGTTGTGTTTTTGTTTGAGTTGTATAATGGATGCTAGATAGATGTAGCTATGTTTATTTTATATGTTTGTACACTCTAAAGCGATTTGCATTGTCCATCTTTTGGAATTTCGGGGATGAAATTCTTTTATGTGGAAGAGAATGTAATACACCGTAATTTCATGAAATTAAATAATTAAATTAAAAGGATAAAATCGTAATTTTACGAAATTAAATAATTAAACTAAAAGGATAAAATCGTAATTTTAACATAAAGGGAAAAATAGTAAATTTCTATAAGAGTTGGAATTAAGCTTTGGACCTATTCCATTGCTTTTAGAAAGTTGTTTATAATTAGGAAACATATATAATTTGCTGAATTTGGTTAAATGGGCTAGGAATTAGAATAAGCCAAACCCAATGACATTTTCGTAATATATTAAATTCAAGATTTTAGCCTAGGTATTATATTTATCAGACTATAAATAGATCTCCAACCTATTCTTTTTTCTCTAATAAATCTTGCCACCACTTCTGAAACTCTAGTCCCCAAAATCAATTATAAATTCTCCAAATCAATTTCTAATCTACTAAATCAAACCCAAATTAAACGAATTAATATATGAAATCAATCACCGCGAAGAGAGATATGCAGGCGTGAAAATTCTAGACAATGAAGGAAAGGAAGGATCTACATGAAACCGGAGAAGATGCACAGCTAATCGGTGAGTGGGATTTATCATGTTTGCTTATATATTAATAAGACGTAGTAATTCAGACTTTATGATCTTGAGCCAAGTATGAACAATGTTACAGTGGTATTTTTATATATCTGATTAGGATGTAGTATGACATAACGAGATAACTAAAAATCTAATTTTGTCGATTGTATAACGAAAGTTAATTTCCTTATAATTAAAAAAGTGCGAAATATATAAGTGTTCCAAACCAGACATATTATGTACCAAAATTGTAGTTCTTGATGACACGAATCCATTGGTGGTGTTTACCAGAAAACGTGATTGAAGTTCAATGAATGTGGAATGTCTTTTTCGATCCAACGTTTAAATGGAGATGATAGGACGATCAGGAACCGGGTTTGCGAAGAGGACGATGGGAAATGGGCTGTGGTCATGTTAGAATGGTTATACCTGGTCAGAATTCGTCGGGATTGGCTGAAATAGGGGAGCAACATCAAAATCACCAGGGGTGGCCGGAGGGAACCACGTCGGGGGCGAAGAGGGAAACTTGGCATGGAAAAGGCGATAGCTTGGTCAAATTGTAGGATTGGCGACTGAGGAGGCGACGGTGAGTGAAAAGCACGGATTTGCTGTGGTGTTGAAGATGATGTCGAGGCTTCTTGAGTACTGTAAAATAATAGTAATAAGTAAGTTAGTATAATAAATAATTACCATAATGCCCCTTAACTTAAAATGCTTATAACTCTCACATACCACCTCAGTTTCACGCGCGGTTCATTGCATCAAGATCGTGGTGAGCCAAGAATGTTTTATTTTGTTGTTTTATGTCGTTTGAGATAGTTTTTAAAATGATCTTAGTTGGGCAAATTCATTATACACGATGTTCGAGGAGCCAAGTCCTCAACATACGATAGTCCGAGGAGCTGAGTCCTCAGTATACGTTAGTCCAAGGAGTTGAGTCCTCAACATATGATAGTCCAAGAAGTTCATTCCTCAATATATGAAAGTCCAAGGATCCGAGTCATCAATATATGACAGACTGAGGAGATGAGTTCTCAATATACGATAGTTTGAGGAGCCGAGTCCTTGGTATTCAATTTGGCAGCATGACACATTTAGAGGAGCCGAGATCTTAGTATATTATTTGACGATAGATGACTGAGACTTTGGGGCCAAATCGTGGGCATGTGATTAGGCATGAGCTAGATTTTAGTGGGACCTTAGCTTGATGTCACTATAGTATTATATTATGTGTTACTAACTTGTTGGGTGCAGGTGCACATGTTAAGGTATGGTTTTCGACCATAAGTGTGGTTTAATAAACTTTTTAGCATTATACACTTATATGACGTGTTTCACTCATTAGACGTATGTCTGACCCTCTCTATCATTTTCTTCTTAGTTACACTTCGTCGATAAAGAGGACTGATGGTGACTTGGAGGCACGACGGTGCGATGGAGACACATATTCATTCATTAGCTATCTACTGTTTTTATTTCATTTATTCCAAGACATTATATTATTTCCATTAACAGTATAGAGAGATGTTGGGAATTTATGTTATTTTCCATTGTTATATTTGTCTGGGGTTGTATTATTGATTACTATTATATATTTTTTCCTTTCCGTTGTGAGTTTCAGAAAGTTGAGAATATTATAAATAACTTATGATCTGTTTTATAATTTATTTAAAACCGATCCAATGTCTACTGGGTCATTGATGTCAGTTCCACTTTTAGATGTGGGTCGAGATGTCGTAGATGGGAGTTGTTACTATTAACATTTTCTTGGTTTGCATAATGATTTGTGAATTGTAGTATCATTTTTGAATTTGTATTTTTGAATTTCACTTTTTAGTATCATTTTATGATAATCTGATATCATTTTTATTTTATTTTTGAAAGTTTGTAATGCTGTTTTCCTAATCTACATAGCTTTGTAAAGGTGGTATCTTTTTTATTTAACTTTTGAATATTCATCGTGCTATTTTTCATAAATTATTTTATAATGCTACCGTGTAATATTGTTTTTGTGTTTACCGAACTAAAAAAGAATACAACAATTATATTTTAATTTTATCGTGTAATAGTAAACCTTACCTTGTGTTATCATTTTTTCATTAAATGATACGACTCAGTAGCATTTTGTAACTTTTGTATTTATTTTTACATCATTTTCTTATATAATGATAGTACAGTATCATTTTTTTTCCTGTTGCTATTTTTGCATTAATTAATGACTGGTAAACAAGATGAGGTGAGCAACGATGTTGTTATGAGCTGGATGGTGTAGGGGGCACGACAAGTGGCAAAAAAGGCGTTATTTTGTTTTTAGGGTTAGACTTTTAGGAGGCAGCGGGTAGGGATGTGACAGCTACAAAAGGCGGTGGCTATTAGCAGTGCTGGAGCGCGGTGTAAGGTAGTTTATGGGGATGCGGTGGCATGGGGTGTAGCAGTGTGAGGTGCGTTCATTCTGGCATGCACGTAAAGTAGATGTCCATGTGGCTAATTTTTATGTGTGTTGTCCTAGAAGGCAAAAAACTTTGCCTGTTTGTCCTTCAAACTGAATTACCCTTAACAAAACTGTTAAAATTACTTTTTCATTAAATTAAGATACATAAATCACATGTAGTACATACATAAAAAATATAATAAATTCAATTTATAATTCATTTATCTCAATATATTCTAAATTATAGTGCATTACAAAATTATGTTTTTACTTCAAATACCTTCATTATAAAATTTCTATAACCATTTACAACCCCCTTCCCCAAACCTCAGTTCCCTTCTAATACTTCAAATTTAATACCATCTATTAGCATTAATCACGTACCCTCAAAACTATTTAAATAATTAGGTAAATTATTATTTGTTGATTTGCCAAATAAATCAAAAAAACATGAAATTTTAATATTTATATCATGTTAATATTAACAAAATGGGTATAAAATTCAGTTAGATATATAAATATGTCAATCTAATAACATAATTATTTACAAAAATAATAATTTAGATATATAAAATACTAATATACTTTAGTGCAAAAGGCCACGGGTTCAAAACTTGCGTAGCGTGATTTGAATATATATTGACATGTAATATGCTGTAGACTACCTAAGACTTGTAGTGCTAATAGGTACTACTATCTAAATACCCAATTTCAAATAAAAATTATGTTTATTTATATCAATATATTTACCATGTGTTGCATTATAAATTTTTTTTAACATCCAGTACCTACATCTTTAAACTTCTGCATTTGTTTATAAAACTCACCTCAATATTGCCTAATATTGTACATTTAAACCAGTACATTTTTATTAATTATACAATCTTAATTCAAACTATTTGAATAAATTCAATTAGCAGATATTTGCTAATTTATCTAAAAATCTTAAAATATGATCGTTTCAATATGTAAACAATATTCATATAAACAAAAGTGGCAAAATTATTTTTTCATGCAAATATAAAGATAACATAAATAATGTACATAAAAAACGTCAGCAAATATAATTTATTATTTGTTTATATCAATAAATTTATCATACATTGCATTGTAAATTTCTATTTTTAGTTTTAAATACTTACATTTCAACATTTCTACAATTATTTACATCCCTCTCATTCCTAATATTTTATATTCAAATTCTTATATTTAAATTACGTGCGAAATCTCAAATTCAGACTATTTAAATAATCTTAGTCAATAGTTACCCTATTATTCTAATAAATTGTAAGAATATATGTTAAATTTAGTATATACATACATACATACGTGCATACATACATACATATATATATATATATATATTAATGAAAAAGGTAAAATTATTTTTCTATTTAGCTATAAAGATGTATACATTACATACATTAAATTATCTACATAAACAATAATGACAAAGTGAATTTGTGAATCAATTATAATCATTTAGCTCGAAATTTAATCGTATGTTATATTACAAAGTTATTTTTAGACTTCAAATCCACGTAAAGATCCTACAATTTTTTCCAAAATCCATCTTAATTCTTTCATATTATTTACCTTTAAATCAATATAATGAAATTAATTATGTAATTTTAAATTTAACATACGTAAAAGAATTCGATTAAATAATATTTGTTAATTCATTTAATAAATCATTAAAATTATCAATTTCGATTTGTACACCATATTCATACGACAAAAGTGATAAAATTATTTTGTTCAATCAAATATAAAGATATATAAGCTACATAACATAAATATACATAAAAGCTAATAACCGTTTTAATTTATAATTCATTCATTTCTCTGAATTTATTATACATTACATAATAAAGTTCTAATTTTAAGTATAAATACTATATTTTACAATATTACTGCATGCAACGTACGGGTTACATACTAGTTATAGTTATAGCATGTTTGTGAATCATATATCCTACAAGAGCATCTCCAGCAACCCCTTCCTCGGTTTTTTTGTAGAACCGCTAGCTTTTGATTGAAAATATACGTAATAGTCATTCGTGGACAGCTAAATAGGTTGTATTTTCCAAATTAAATGAGTTTCCAACATTGCTAAATTACGTTGCAACAAAAGAGGGTTTTCAAAAAATCGTCATATTCAACCGTTTTATATTTTGGCAAACAACTTCTCCTTATTTTATAATTCGGTAAACAACTTGTCCTTTATAACGTCTCACACTTCAAATGTCATGCAAACACAATCATCTCGGACAATGTAAGAGAATAAATCAAAACTTCATTCCATAGTAACATGGCTAATTTTATTCATATAGTAATAATTGTTTTACATACACAAAAAATACAATAAAAAAAGCAAACACCAAAAACTACTTTACATACACCATTCTTTTTACAAAATTACCCTTTTCTCATCTTCCATGTTTTCCCTCTTTCAAACTTAAACTCATTTACACAAAACTAATAATTCCAAACAATTAATTAAGTTAAAATTAAACAAAGTGAACTTTAATTTTTGGTATTAATGTTGTAACTTCTTTATTTTTTTTAATTTTCGATTTCAACAAAGTTAACTCTTGTTTTAGAAAGATAAATAATTTCTAATTATAGCAAGTAGCTGTAAAAGTTTTTTCTAATTGATATTTAGCTTTCATGATAATAAATTTCATTAATTTCTTTGTACAGATGTACATATTTGGTCAAATTTCATTAATTTTAAGCTTTTAATTTGATGGAATATAAGAGACTTATAAAAAAGGAAATTAGGAAAAATGGTATTTTAGTAACAAATTATTTTAGGAAAAAATAATGGTGTATGTTAAAATAATTTTCAGTTAGCCTACTTCCAATTTATTCGAACCAACCATCCATCTTATGATCGACTATCCAACCCGATGAGTTTTAAGTTGCAAATTAGCAACTTCCTTGTCTCAGGCCTTAAGAAGATTTATTTAGGTGCAGCTCCTTCATCCGGCAATCGCGACATCAACAGGAAGTAGCTAACGGTTCGGCTAGGCCACAATAATCAACTCTGTGCATTCCATTCTCAAGTGATGCATTCAAATTGTAGCACAAACCGGAATTCGAGAAAACTACATCGCTCTCGAGAGATTACAGTATCGCAATATAGGGTACATGAAGTATTCACCCAATCAAGCACCAAAATTTGATTCAATCGACAATAACCCATTAATCAAGAGGGAATGAGGTTTTTAGAAGGTTTTATCGTTAAATTAAATAAACAAATTTGGGGAAGGACAACAACCGGGGATTTAACATTGTTGCTGGGTTAAAGCATGCAGTGACTGTTTTTGTAAAAATATTGCGCCCATTACTATTCACTACTGCATTTTACTTGCCTCTCCCCTCTCCAAAATTTAAGCAAACTACTAGTTTGCGATGAAACTTAGGGAGATGTTATAAAAAATTGAAAATATAAAGATTACAAACATGATTTCATAATTGGATAATTTATGGTTTCTATAGTAAACTACAGCTAAAAGACCCTATTACAATTGTAATTTTACAATGGTCACAAAATTGCCAGTTGTAATATACGTTTTTTAACGTTTTTTTTCTTCAAAGAGTTGTAATAAACTTATTTTCAACAATTCTTTTATTCTACCAACTGTAATAGATGCCTATTGCAACCATTCATTTTTTCCAGTTGTAATAGATGCATATTTTTAACAATACTTCTTTTTTGTCAGTTGTAATAGATGTCTATTGCAACCATTCTTTTTTGCCAGTTGTAATAAATGTCTATTTTTTACCATTCCTTTTTTTTACCAATTGTAATAAATGTCCATTAAAACATTTTTCGTTTGCCCGTTATAATAATTAATTAATAATTATAATCAAATAATAATATTTAATAAATAATAATTAAATAATTATCAAAAAACTAAAAATAAATAATAATTACTATTAAATAATAATAGTTAATAATTAATTTGAAATATGTAATAATTACTATTAATAATTAATATTAACAAGAAAAGAGTCGCAGGTCCCTGTTTTTGATGTTGTTATAAAAAACGTCCATGTAGATATGAATATGTAAATTTTGTTCCTATTTTTCGAAAAATAGAAAACGCAAGGTGTTTTGCATTTTTCTGACAGAAAATGCAAGCTAAATTGCAACCTTTTGAATATGAATTTTATTTTGAAAATTTTAAAACTTTTGAATTTTTGAAAAGCGCAAGTTAACCTGCGCTTTCTATCAAGAAAACATGTTGTAGCCGTTTCGACCGGAGAGACGTGGTGTTAATCGTAAGGTGTGAGTTCCTCCGTCAGAGAACGACGGGATGGACTCCTACGTCATGGATTAAGCCCTCGACTGGAGAGTCGAGGCCGAAGAAAGGAAGTCAGTATGGAATGGATCACTTTATGTCTCTGACCGGAGAGTCGGGGACTGGAGTATAAGAAGTGAGTCGCTTTGTCGGAGAGCGACAGAATCGACCTACTTATCGTTGTTCGCCCATTCGTTGGAGAGTGACTGGATATGGTCCAGCAAGGGTTCGGAGAGACCATGATTGGCCTAGGAAGGCTAAGACACCGCTTTATGTTCAGGGACACTAAACCGTAGTGCAGGAAATAATGCCACTTCGTCGGAGGGCGACAGAATCGACTTACTTATCACTGTTCCCCTTGCACCGGAGCGTGACATGATGAGGTCCAACAAGAGCTCGGATAGGCTATGATCGGTCAAGAAGGATCAATATGTCGCTATATGCCCCCCAAAAGGGCCAAAGTGCAGGGAGTTAGTAGCTTCGTCGGAGAGCAACAAGATTGACTCAATCATCGTTAAGTCCCCTCGCTAGAGCGCAAATGGATTAGGCTTAGCAAGGGTTCGGAGAGACCATTAACTTAGATAACAATCCGAAGAGATCGTGTATTGGCTTACTAACTTCTAGGATTTCAACGGTTATGGATTTTGATATCAACCCAGCGAGGTTGCGAACTTGGATATCGACCCGAAGAGGTCACAAATTTGGATAATGATCTGGTGAGATTAACGCTTTGGATTTGGCAAACAATCCCGTGAGATCGTGGATTTGGTTAACCGTTTTAGATGGATATGGATTCAGCTAAGGATTTGGATGGTTTTGGAATTGGATATCGATTCAGAACAGTTGCAGACTATGGCAATTTGGTTTGGCACAGAATTGGATTCTAGGTTAGAAATTTGGCTATCGACAGATTATGGACTTTGGATTGATGGCATTTCAAAACACACCTTCCTTTCACAAGGCATGTTTTGGAGGGAAAATGTTATCCCGCCTTTTTAGCAAGGCCGTGATACCATGGAGTTGGCTAAATGGATTTGCGATCATCAAGGTAGGAAGCCCGGAGAGATGATTATCAGGTTTAGAGATCAGTTATAAGCAAGGCTATGGATGATACTCAAGCGGATTCAAGCAAGTAGTATTCAAGAAATGGCTAAGTATGGATTTGCACTTCCCCTAGGCAGAGGATCAGATCAGATCAATATGGTTAGGAACAGATCGGATCGGGTCATTTTAGCTATGGATCACTTAAATTCGTAGTTCAACTCAACGATGATTGCTCAATAACTCAAAAAATATCTGGGGAATCAAGCAAACAACTATGGAAACACGGAGAAGAGACAGAGGGGGACCCATGTAGGCGATCGCCGTGTCCCACAAGGCACGCATGACCGATCGGTGCCAATCCCTACCCATAGAGATCCATGCTGATCGCTCATATGGCCCTAGATAGGCCTTATTTTTTTTGGATCAGTGCGTCTTGGCTTCGGTTTTCTGTACAAGAATTTTCAGCAGGATATTTGTCCGTCTTCTCCTATAAATATCAGATCATTGGCTTAAGGAAAGGGATCTTCTTTCTGGTTGTTTTCTTCATCTCTCTTGGCTGAACTCTTCCATTTTTATTCTTGAATTTCACGGATTGTAACTGTAATCAATAGTATAAATAAAAGAAAAACTTTTTTGGAGTAGATGTAAGCCGAAGTCAACCGAATCACTATAAATTCTCTTGTGTTCATTTTCTTACTGTTTTAATTTTTTTTCTTCGTATTTTGTTCTCTACTTCATGTTGTTTGGATTTGGATATTGAATCTGCGTGTTATCATATTAGTTGAGTGTTTGTGGCCTATTTTTGTGCAAACAGATATATTAATTAAGTCATTGACTTAAGTATATTAATATAGAAATCCTTAAATGATATGTTATTTGATAATTATAAGGAGTTGAAATCATAAAAAAATTATCACAATATTATTTAAATATGCTTCGTCAAGATGATTCGAGGAAGGATATATATACATTCGTTGAGACCAGAGTGATATCGCTATCTAAATATTAGGCAGTGTATTACTCATGGCTGCTAAGGACACCAAGGGGTTACATACTCATAGTTATTATAAAACTATAGAAAGACTTATCCGAGAGTTTCCTGTTGGTTAATAAAACCTAAGTCAAACAAGAAACCTTAAGGTGACAATGTTACTAGTTCCTTCGACTTGAGAACACTATGTAACTTCAATTTGAACAGTCCACTTTGATCATACTTAAATCGTCGCATAGAGATCCGTCAAGTGATTATAATTGGATTTGAGTTGAAGCATTGAAAGTGCTATTCAATAGAGAATTTGTTCCGTTAGTTGTATGAGGTTAGCAATTATGGATTTGGGTCGGTTAACAGCAGGTAAATTGGGGAAGTTTCAAAGAAAATTATACACACACACACACACACACACACACACATATATATATATATATCTTTATTAGGCTTATGAAGTGTAAATTTATTATCAGACCCGATCTAGTATACTCAAATAAAAACTATATTTATTTAGCTTTTCTAATTTGTTCAAATGATAAACTTGACCAAATTTGTATTTGGTATATTTGTGAGTATATCTAAATATACTCAAGTGTATGTAGTGCAAGTGTAATTTTTCATTGTGTACATAATTAATGTATCTTGTATAGTGCTAGGATTTGCATCGCAATGGACATATTCACTTTTTATAGATGCATTAGCTGTTGGAAACATTGTTTGAAAATACATTATGTATGTATGTACGCGTGTGTGTATGTGCACGCACGTATATATTTCAATTTTTTTATAATTCCTTAATAAATCTAAGTTGATTTTGACCAAAGCAATGAATATAAAATAAAAAATTTATTTCCAAAACATCAAGTTATTTAATAAGGTTAGATAATAAAAATGTAACAACCTGGAATATTATCATTTTAATTTTGGAAATTTAATTAATTTTAAATATTTAAATAATTGATTTTTAAATCTTAACAGTTGTTTTCAATTAATAATTAATATTGGTAAATTTGTTATAGAAAAATAAGTACAAAAATAAAAAGTTTGAATAAATATCGATAATGAGATCAAAAATCGTTTTATCGATAAACTATCTCGAAACGCATGAAATTATCATTCCAAGGCACTGTCTTGGATTTTGATGAAACTAGTGCCATAGGGAACGGAATAATATAGCGATGTACCCGTTGAGTTTCGTGGTGATCAGACGTGCTGTATGGTCGGGTGAGCTCGAAATGCATAACGTTTAATTTGAGAATTAAATAATAACATAATGTTATTATATATACATCACCACCCCTACTTTTCCTCCTCACCTTTTCTTTTCCTCTTTTTTTTCATTTTCCCCAATTAGTAAACATAAAAAATGGCCTCTACCTTTAAAGAATTAAAATTGAGAGCTATGCTCGACAATAATTATGCCACCGGATCCGTTGAACCATGGCGTGATGAGCTTTGAATCCATGTGAGTGTTTTCGAGTGTGGTGATGGTTGGGGTGATGGACGTAGCCAAGGCAAAACTAGAGTTAGCAATCGACGGAGATTTAGGCGACGTTTGGCCTTGACGATGGTGGCGTTGGTCTTCTTGTGCGAAGGGGAGTCGGTGGAGGCAATTTGCGATAGTGTGGTTGTGTTTTGGAAGTCACAATATGTCAAGTTGAGGGGAGCAAGGCAGCAGGTCGTAGTTATCCATGGCCAATCAAGTTTGAAGTTTGGGGGTTTGTCACGAAGCTTGTAGGAAGTGGAGTTTATCGAAGGTGGTTTAACGCGATTTCGTCGAGCGTGAAGGATGAAATCGTTGGTGGAAGGGTTCGGCCTGGGTAGGTTCATGTATGCATGCACATTTGTGTACAGGGAAGGAGATTTGTATGTTTGGGGAAGATGTTTAGAAGGTGATTAGTGGATTAATTTATTTAATTAATCCAAAACTTATAAAATTCATATCTCACTCATACAAGATCCAATCGAGACGTGGTCTTTTGCGTTGCACCTGTAGGAGTGTTATCTACGCACTAAAATTGGTTTTTTCAAGTTTAAAGAAAGTGAAATTTTGAGCTAAAATCGAACGCCATTCGATTTTAGATCGAATCAGAATGCTCAAGCCTCAGTTGAAATTTTGGTGAGTTAACTCACCTTTGGATGAATACTATATGATATATATAGTAAATATAAATTATTGTTTGCATGCTTGAATGATTTATTTATTTGGTTTGTTGAATTCCCACTTTGGAAAACTATTTGCATTTAAAATGAAATACAAGGAATTTTATAAAGGAATCATTATTCCTCACCATTGTTGATTTTCATTTAAGTTATATACTTATTATATAAATTGTTGAATATCAAATTTTGGAAGTTTGGCCATATTGGATGTGATATTGATATGTTTTAAAGTTGAACCCTTTTAGTCATAGATATATGAAAACACTTGTTACGTGCTATGGTAGCTTTAGGCCTCGTTGCGGTATTTTTAAATATTATGGTTAGCTATTCTAATTTGAAATTATTTTTGATTCAAAGAATGATTTTAAATGTGGTTTATGGGAATTTTAAAGGCATTTATAAAAAAATGGTTTTTGAACTTCTTTATTTCATTTCAACCTTTTTATTTGTCTTTTCTAACATATATGGAAATATCTAAAAAGTATTTTGAGAAGTATTTCTTTTACAAAAAAGTTGATATAATGTAATTATCAAGGAAAAAGGGGAATTTATTTTTTATAAATTAGTGATTCTGTTTTAAATGAAGATAGAAATATTTTGGAATAAATACTAGTGAAATGTTTTATATAAATTGCTGTATAGAAAGATGGATTTATAAATGGTATTTTATAAATAAATGCATAGATTTATAAATGGGATTTTATAAATGGTAAATGATATCATTTTGATAAATTTGAAAATAAATCACATTTGTGAATTATAGTGATTCATGGAATGATCATTTTATGGAAAGTATTTATTCTAATATTGGGAACCGAAGATTTGTGATAAGTACACGGGACTTAAATTTAGAGATTTATAAAAGAAGTTTTATAAAAAAATTTGGAGATTTATAAAAGAAGTGTATAAATAAATTTAGAGATTTATAAAAGAAGTTTTATAAATATAAAAGGGGTTTATAAAAGAAGTTTATAAATATAAAGGAGATTTATAAAATGGAGTTTTATAGAAGGAATGAGATTTGATTTCCATAAATGATCAGTTTAAATTATGGTGGTATGGAAAGTATTTTTTCATACTTAACACCAAATTCCATGATATGGAAACCCGTCTCTATCTGTGAGAGTTTAAGAATGTACGTCGAGGCAAGAATAGTACACTAACTTATCTGACTTCATTGTTAATCGAGGGATAACAAAAGTTTGAAATCGGAAAGTGGTGGTAAGTATATTTGGTCAAATTTACATATGATCCATTTAGTTACACCAAAAGGAAAGTGCTTTGGGTTTATTGTTATCTATGTTTTAAATGACATTTGTTTAACCCAAATAAGTATGGTTTTAATAGTGAAATGGTTTGTGAATATACTTATACTGTTGAGATAAGTATATAAATACTTTTCTAAGTATTGAAAAGAGTATAAAGGGTTTGTGGATATATCTTTGTAAAAGTATTTTGATACAATCATTTAAAAAGTGGTTTTAATTAATGAAAGGATAAATTAAAGAGGCTTAGTGGTTGCTTATGTGGTTAATCATGCTTGGTTTCCATATGAAGTTAAATATTTGATTTGATTATTTGATAGTTAAATAGCCGACTATCAAACCTTGATCAATTTTGAAACTATCGATTGTTAGTTCAAAGAGATTGGGATTGGATATGTTATCTGAAAACCACTTCGAACTAGCATAAACGTTTGAATTTAAGACATCTTGAAGATGATGGAATTGAAAACAAAGTTCTTTGAAGTGCTATGGTTAATTGTTACTAATCCTGAGGAGGTAGTAGAAGTAGTGCCTTTGGTTTGTTCATGTCCTGAACAACTTATATGGATGAATGACGGCATTGCATTGTTGCCTAGAGGACAGTGTTAACATTTCAAGTAGGATTTGCTTAAAAGATAAAATGTAAACTCAAGCCTCACACCCGATAATGACTAAAATAGGGGATATGCCGCATGGCTATGTGGTTCGCTACCATTAGGGTATGATCATCCCTGATCTAGATCAATATTATTTTTCGGATGTATGATTCGGGACCCAGTATGGTGGGATGATCATATTCGGTACTGTCCAGGAAGGTGTAGGTCGGTCTTTCCATGTAGTGCTTGCAAAGTTTGCAACCTCTTTACATTTTATCTAGAGATCCGCTGTGATGGACGGTACCCCAGTAGCTCTGTCATTGATGGAATCCATTTTCCAATACATGCTTTATGGACTTAGTTGTATATTAAATATGCTAGAATGTAAGTAATGTAACCATTTCGGCTATGTTAAACATTTATTTTATACGCTAGACATTATTATAATATATCTAGATTTTCTAATAAAAATGGTTTGGATATCCTAAGGTAAAACCCGTCCGTGTTTATATGCGGCGCGGTCTTATAAGGTACTTTTATTTTGAAAGGTTTTATAACTGAAAAATCCATATAATTTGAGTTTCTCATGCTAGTTCACCATACTGATCCGGGCGTTATTTTCTTATAATGCTCAGGTCAGCCCGACTATATTTCCAGATTTAGTTATCGATGCTTTGGAGCATCAGGAGATGAGCTGGATGCCTCTAAGATGTATCCATGTATCTTTTATTTCCATTGTATTTCTTGTCTTGTAATAATCAGCATTTGTAAGGATAGGCGATTATAACTGTCCAAACTAATGATAGGTTAGTTTACTCTGGTTGATGTATGTATATTACAGTTTTCTTTTATAAAGATTGTATGTATATAATATATTACTCATCACGGTGTGAGATTCTGTTTTGTCTTTTCTTTTCTTTCACTGCAACAACCTGTCTTTTCGGCACTTTAATGCTCGACATGTGAATATAATGGATGTACTAGAGTAGACTTTTGAGGATCGAAAAGGTAGGTCCTTACAAAAACTAGATCTAGACCTAGAAATTTAAGCACTTATCGATATCGTATATCGATTAGTACATATGTAAGTTTTATAAACGCATCCAATTAATTACTAATGCCTTTGAGAAAATACTAGTAGCACCCAATGTGTCAAATAAATAAACAATCAATATTTCATAAATATTATTTAATTTAATTGATTTATAATAATTTATAAATCAATCTATCATGTGGTGTTTCGAAGAATCTATAAATATGGGTGCATGATTCGCATGTGTAAATTCAGTCAGCTATTAATATCAAACAATTTGAATATTGATGTTCATACTTCACCTTATCTAGTGGTGGAACAATTTGACCGAATTTATCACTTTTACATCTTTTTTATAGTTTTAAGTTGTACCTTTTAGTAATGATTATTTACACTAATTCTCTTCGTCAATGCCATATCACTTTAGGACTTATGGATTTGATTTTGATCAAAATTCCAACATCGTCTATATTTAACTTGGTCAGTCCATGAACAAAGTCCTTAGGTCAATAATAATATTTATTATTAATCATATCACTTTGGCCAGAGACTTTGACTTTGAGTTGACTATGGTTGATTGTGATACTAACTTAATTTAACTAAAATAAATTCTTTAATGCATAGCGTTTCACTTCCAATGCTTCCACTCAAACCCAACTATAGTCGTTCAGTGTATGCCTTGCCACGATTTAACTATAATTAAAATCGAGTACTTACATTGAAGTTCAACAATATTCTCAAGCCGAAAGAACCATGTAACATCGTCACTTCGAGATTTCCTATTGACATTGGTTATTATTAACCAATAGGAAACTCTCGAGTAAGTCATTCCATAATTATCTAATAACTATTAGTACATAACCCCTTGGTGCACTCAATAGTTATAAGTAATACACTGGCCAACTTTTAGATAGCACCACATACTATGGTCTCAACAGATATATCGATATCCTTTCTTGAAACATCTTGACTAGCAATATTAAAAATAATTTGTAAATTAATATTGTGATAATTTTCTCATGATCACAAGGCCTTATAATTATTATAACATAACATATCTGTTGACTGATAAATTGGCTAACCTCGGAATTGGATTATGCATTTGTGAAAGCAAAATTTACTTTCTAACACTAGGCTTAAAAATATAAAATGTGGAGAAAACAAGCAAATTAAAATAAATGACAAAAAGATGTAGAGCGATTCGGTCGAACCGGCCTACATCTACTATGAAGATCTTTTTTAACTGGGTTTTAAACCCAACAGAATTCAAAAGGAGTTAGAACTTTCAGATTAAGCCAGAATGACTCGAAACTTGACCGGAAGGCTTAAAATTACAAGACAAAGGAACCTTGGAAGTTTGACCCAAAAATACACCAACACTTTGGATCAGTACCGATCCGATCCAATTGGATCAGGTACGATTCAAAATATTGGCTTATGATTCCTCCAAACCATTTGCATTATGTTTCTACCTCTCCACTAAGCCTGTGTACTAAGTTTGGTAAAAATCCAAGCATCCAAGTTCGAGAAGTAAAGACTTATCGGATTCAAACTACAGTTCAGTCAAACCCATTGGTGAACCATCATCAAAACAAGTCAACAAGCTATGAAATTACATGGAGATCCTCACAAGCAAGTAGGGAAGATAACTGGATAGAAGTTGTGCAAAAATTGCACAACTCTTTGGATCGGTATCGATCCGATCCAATTGGATTGGTACCGATCCAAATAGTTAGCTCAGAATCACTCCAAACTTTTTGTGCTTCTTCCTATGGACGACTACTAGCTTCTAGTGCAATAGTTCGGACCCAAGTGCTCTCTAAAGCCTATAAATACCATCGTATCTTCAACAAAACAGGAGTTGCTAACTTGATCTCTGCTGAAGCTCTACTATTTTTCTTAACTCCTCTTCTCCCACACAATAGCCATTAAGAGACAATTGAGATCCTCCCTTTGTTTCTAATGATGGTGGCTTGATCTAACTTAATTGTAATCCAAACTCTCTTGTAATTTCAGTTGATCAATAAAAGCTATAAAGTGGACGTAGGCTTCATTAACAGCCGAACCACTATAAAAATCTCTCGTCTCTTTACTTTTTCTGCAATTTACTATTGCCTTTTCTATTTTATTTTCCTTGATAGAGAGTGCTGGTGCTTTCACGCTCAATCCATGGTGTTGATCCATTTTTTGGGTTAACTTTTTGGTGCTTTCACTGAGAACCCAACTTAGGCTCAGATCTAGCTATCTACTTTGGATCAGACAGGTTCAAAAGTTAGATCCTCAATCTTTATTTAGAAGATTTGCCGCTAAAAATCAATTGCACCAGGGAGAAAGAGAACCGCTTTCAGAAGATTCATGGGAGCTGTAATAGCGGGAGAAGAAACTAATCCTCAACAAGTTGAGGTCAACGGCTCCAACAATCCATTGATCAGAGCAAATTTAGGAGCCAACACGAAAGTTCAGGTGCCGGGATCTTCTATCCAGCATGAAGTTATAACTAGAAGCGAAATAAATAAGATGGTTAATGAAATCAATCAAAAGATGGAAAACAACCAAAAAGCTCTTATGGACAAATTAAATGCTATCCTGACCTTGCATTCACTTTCCATTCCAACAACCATGCCAGAGCCCACGGCTGCCATAAAGCAGGAAAATTCTTCTGTTTCTGGCCTAAACAGGAGAAACAGAAGACAACAGCAAAATGGAGTAGTGGGTGGAGCTGCAAGAATCACTATTGAAGGAAATGCAAGCACTGCACCAACTGCAAAACAACCCACTACTAACTCGAATTTAGGGGTGAAAACCCCATGGGAAGATATAGCAGAGGATCTCTTCGACTTAGAAGATGGTGAGCAACTTGACGACGACAAGTTGGAAAAAATGCTAATGCACTAAATAGAGGCAAGGAGGTCTGAACTGCCACTACTCGACCAACCGCAAGCCAATAGAACTCTAATGGAGTAGCTCTCGCGAAGACAGGAGAGCCTAGGCTTTAGCTCACTTACCAAGATCGTTTGCAAAATCAAACACTTGGTATAGTCACTGACAGCCAACCCACGGACTACCGGACTTCTGAGGCGCATATCACAGACATGATCAAGCACCTAATAGATGAAAGTAAGGATAGAAGAGATGATGAATGAGGATCCGCTTCAAGCTGGACTCCCTTCACTGATGACATTTTGAATGAACGGTACCCTGAAAAGTTCACTATGCCAACTATTCTGTCGTACGATGGATCTAGAGATCAGAAACCCCACTTGTACAAGTACAGTTTGGTACATGGATGGAGCAAATGCTTTGAATGTTGTTCGATGTAGATGTTTTCCAATCTTCCTGGAGGGAGTCGCTTCTATGTGGTTCACAAGGCTCTCACCAAAATCCATCTCTACCTTCAACGAATTAGCAATGAAGTTTCTTGATCGATATAGGCTTCACATGGCACAACTAAAAGACGTGGTGTCCTTATCTGGCCTATTCCAAGGGCGAAATAAATCTTTGAAATCCTTCATGAGTCGGTTAATTACCATGGTGACTGAAGTAAGTAACCTAAATGAAGATATGGTCTTCATAGCCTTGGTCCGTGCTATCCATCCTGACATTGAATTTGGAAAATGGATCAAAATGAAACAACCTACCACTAGGATGGACTTTAACCAAAAGGCAAGCCAGTAATTGAGATTGGAAGAGGCAGAGGTGCTAGAAGGAAAACCTGCTAACCTACAACCAACTGATGTTGGGCAGAATGGTATGGCGGCGAACCAAGACGCAAATACCTCCAGGACTACTGTGGAAACGCGGAGAAGGATAGGAATCAGAAAAGGAAGAACTAGAATTCCAATAAGAGAAATGGAAGTAACAAGCGAATTTAATGGCTTAAGGCACAAAGACTGCACCCCGCTCAATGATACTCTAGAGAACATCTACCTTGCGACACAAGGGATGGAGGAGTACAAGAAGCCGCCTAAAAAAGAAACGACTGGACAAAAAAAGAGTTTCGGAAAGTACTACCACTTCCATGAAACACATGGTCACAACACCAATTAGTGCTGTCACTTGAAGAACTGATTTGGGAAAACAAGCTTCAGCAGTAGGTGAGGAAACCACAAAATCTTGACCAGCCTATAGCACCCCAAGCTCCTAGAGTCGAGGAAACCAAGCTGGAACCAGCAAAGAGGGATCTAGATAGACCGACTAAAGACTCATCATAGGAACAATATCCAAAGGACCTCATCCCGCACAGAAGAGTAGGGGTGAAATGAAGCGATATGCAAGCTCACTAAGACATGCTCCGAAAGATTCATGCTTCACTATCAAATATGGAACTCCTGCCATGTAGCAAAGAACCTTGAACAATGACATAGTATTACGAAGTTGATACACTGAAGGAATAGAAGCCCAAACCCTTGACCTCATGGTCATGACGGTAGGAATCAAACCAGCCATGGTCCGATGAGTATTGGTGGACAACGGCATCTTTGTGAATATCCTGTTCAAACACACATTTGATCGAATAAAGATCAGTATGAAGGACGTATCCACTTGTCGAACAAAGATCCAGGGATTCACTGGTGAACCAAGGTAACCTGTAGGAACAAGAATGCTTTCTTGGGACGAACTGCTTTGGAGATTTCAGGATTTCCTTAGCTCAGTGGTGTCTAACTATAAAATTTTCGATAGAGAATGGAGTTAGGGTGATCAAAGGAGACCAAAGTGCCACTAGTGAATGCTATATCGTCGAACTATACGAGTCTAGAAGAAAAGAAAAAGGGAAGAATGTGGGGAAAACTCTCCACGTTCGTGAACCTAGTGAATAGCAATTATAAAGCTGCCCCTAGCTTGGGGACCATAGTCGATTCGACAAGGCTTTGGACCCTAGAAAGAAGAGTCCATGGAAGGATCGGGTAGCATCAGCAGAATTGGTAGTGTCTGTCCCAGTCGATATGGATGACCCAACTGGGGTACTGAAAATTGGATCACATCTTGGAAACAAGATGCGACTGGAACTCATCAAATTTCTTTGCACCAACTTGGATGTATTCGCTTGGACACATTTCAATATGTGTGGGGATTCACCGAAGATTGCATGCCACACACTTAACATTGATCCCAAGTATACACCAGTGAAGCAGAAGAGGCGCAACCTGGGACCCAAGAGGTCGAAAGCGCTAAGAGAAGAAGTGGATAAGATGATGGTGAATGATTTTATCCGTGATGCAACCTACCCTGAACGGGTATCTTACCTGGTCTTGGTTAAGAAGTCCAATGGGAAATGGTGAACTTGTATTGACTACTCGAACCTAAACAATGCTTGCCTAAAAGATAGCTTTCCTCTACCTAGAATCGATCATCTTATGTATGGGATAGCTGGACATGAATTTCTATCACTTATGGACGCTTACTCGAGATACAACCAGATCATAATGCATGAACATGACTAGGAAAAAACCAGTTTCATTACTGACCCAGGATTATATTACTACAAGTGATGCCATTCGGCTTAAAGAATGCTGGGGCCAACTACCAACGACTAGTGAACACCATGTTCAAGCATCAGATCGGGAAAACAATGGAAGTCTATGTAGATGATATATTGGTTAAATCATGCATACTCGCAGATCACTTGGACAACCTTGCCGAAATGTTTGGAATACTCTACAAATATGTATTGAAACTCAATTCACTTAAATGTCACTTTAGGGTAACTTCTGGAAAGTTCTTGGGATTCATTGTAAGCACCAGAGGCATCAAAGTAAATCTCGAGCAAATTACTACTTTACAGGAAGTCAAGGCCCTAAGAAATAAGAAGGAGTTATAAAGCTTGAAAGGAAAAGTTACAGTAGTAAGCCGGCTCATCTCAAAAGCAACCGACAAATGTATACCGTTTTTTAACGCGCTAAAGATGGAAAAGAAAAACTTCGAATGGAATCAAGCTTGTCAAACTGCGTTCGAAGAGTTGCTGCGACATATAGAAACCCCGCCAATCCTATCCAAACCAGTAGACATAGAAGATTTGTACATCTACTTAGCAGTCTCGCCCCATGCATTAAGTACTACGCTCATACGAAAAGAAGCTAAGGTCCAGACACCCGTATATTATATCAGTAAACGATTTACAAGAGCCGAGAAGAACTATCCGAAATTGGAAAAACTAGCATATTGCCTCTTGATCACATCTAGAAAGCTATGGCCATACTTTCAAGCACACCCGATCAAAGTACTAACAGATTAACCCTTTAAGCAAGTGTTGTACCACCTTGAGACCTCGAGATGGCTTATCAAATGGAACATCGAATTGAGTTAATATGAAATCACTTACCACCCTTGAAGGGCGATAAACATGCAGGCGCTGGCAGACTTCATTTCCGAGTTTACGATATGTGATAACGAAGAAGTGATTACTCCCTTGCTTAGTTGTGTGACCAACGACGAAGGTAGAAGAATCCTCAGGGAAGTTCATAAAGGCGATAGTGGAGATCACACTAGGGGGCAAACCCTTGCAAAAAAAGTTCTCTGATATGGGTATTTTTTGCTAATAGTAAACCTCGATGCAGCAAATTATGCCAAATCGTGTGACCAATGCCAAAGATTCGGCAAGATCAAAAGAACTCCTTCGACAGAGTTGACACAGATGGTCAGCCCATGGCCATTCGTGATCTGGGGAATTGATTTGATTGGAGTATTACCAATGGCCAAAGGAGGAGCCAAATATGCTCCCATTGCTGTTGACTATTTCACCAAATGGACCGAAGTGAAACCGCTGGCCACTATTACCACAAAGAAAGTTATTAATTTTGTCACTAAAAACATTATTTGCAGGTTCGGAGTGGCACAAAAAATCATCATAGATAACGAGACCCAATTCGAAAGAACTAAGTTCAAAGACTTTTGCAAACACTTTTGAATCAAGAAAAGCTTTTCCGCTATTGCACAACCATAGGAAAATGGGCAAGTGGAAGTAATGAATAAGATCGTCAAGTCCACCATCAAAAAGTGGCTAACTAAAGCTAATGGAAATTGGGTTGATGAGCTTCCTGTTTCGATATGGGCTTACAGGACAACGCACAAATCTGCAACCGAGCACTCTTCTTTCGCCCTACCATATAGTTCAGAACCAATGATCCTAGTCAAGCTAGAAGTCCCCTTTAATCGAAGGCAAAACTTCAATCAAAGGATAAACAAGCAGTTCCTACTCGAGTCGCTCGATATGGTTGATAAGAAGAGGAAAGCGGCCGAGTTAAGGACTGCTGCTCACCAGAAAAGGGTCGCACGATATTTCAATTCCAAAGTCTGTAGCTGTACTTTCAAAGTGGGAGATCTTGTCCTCAAACAGGTCTACCCTATACCAGGAACATTCGGACCAAACTGGGAAGGGCCCTATATGATCAGCCAGAAGATAGGGGATGGCAAGTTAAGGGATGGCACATTCAAGCTAACAACCGTTTATGGAACCCAAATTCCACGAGCTTGGAACAGCGAATCGCTGTGTCGTTACTTTATCTAAGACTATTTTATGTATTTCCTATTTCCTACAAATAAGCCATCCCTGAATATCGGAGGCATTGTAAATAGGCAGAACTTGCCCAACTTTTATTAATAAAATTGCTTTTCTTTCTGAACCAATAAAACTGTGTTCACAAAAGTAAATTGTTGAGTCGACGATGTTAAATCGACTCAAAACCATCCAATTGTTGTTTGAGATAGTGGAACCATACTCAAGTATGCCCCATCTACCCGCCGAGTCAATGGAAGCAAATTGACTCAAACCATTGGATCGATAGAACTCGATCCTGGCCTTTTAAGAACCGATGTTGCTCCGGCGACACCGGGAAGGCCAAAATCAAAGCCATGCATTTAGTAAGCCACACATTTTGTAATCCGCGCACCACCTCTTGGATTGTGGAATTATATCCAAGCAAGCACAATTACCTAAGCCGCACATCTCGTAAGCTGTACATTGCTTCCAGGTTCGCAAAACTACGACCAAGCAAGCCTTGATCCCACTGCGCGCATTTCTTAAGCCACACACTACTACTTGGATCAACAAAATTGCATCCAAGGACGAGGAACTCTCATATTGCAAAAAATCACATACCACCCCCAGAGCCAAAAAAATAGCACTCCAAGGAGCGATATGTATGCACGATAGCCTGAATGTCAGCATCACAACGAAATGACTTAACTAATAATCAAGAATTGGTATTACTCCGGCATCGTCGATCAATTAAGTATGTAAATCACTTGAGTGCGTAAAATACTCGCCATGAGGCCGCTAAAGTGCTTCACAAATATATCAAGCGAGAAACCCCCAAAGATAAGAGGTGCAGTGTAGTCCTAACTTTGACCATCCGAAAGACTACCATGGGCACCTAGTCTCCTACCAAGTGTTCGGAGTGAACAGTCCCATGAACTAGGGGCACACACACCAGCACTCAACCAAAATAGCAAATACTTCACAGTTCTGTTACTCCAAACAAAGAATTTTGGCAATAATTACGGGACTAAATAAAATAGTGATGAATAAAAAAGAGTGGCATAAGTGCATGAATCATGAAACATAGATAAGTAGACGAGTGAAGTTGCAATCAAAATCTCAATAGTTTTATTACTTATAATGTTTTTCATGTACAATAACAAATAGAAGGGGCCATGCCCACATAATAGCGGTTAAGAAAAGGAAAGAAGGAAAACACAAACACCACTATTACAACAACAAAAAGAAGTGCTAAGTGCAGACGCTGCACTTATATAAAGAGCAACCAAAAAGCAAAAAGAAAATCAGAACTTCTTGTCATCGTTTCCCATGTTGCATTTTCCACCTCTGATTGGCAACTTCTCAGGCTTCTCTTCTCCAAGGGTGATCTTGCTCTCCGAAACAAGGCCACTGGCTAACCCTCCTTTGCTTTTGTGCTTGCGGGATCTGACAGAACTCTTTGACGACTTTTTCCGCTCTTCAACCTTCTCCTTCTTTACTGCTATCATCTATTGCTCGGTCACCGGCTGCTCAGCCTCTGCTATGTCTTGTTGGCTAGCTTGATCCGCTTGCTCCCATATATCAGCAGCTGCCAATCCTTCCTCTTGAGATACGAAGCGGTCATCCAAGCCATGCAGCGCTGCAATTTACTCGGAGTGTGAACCAGGCTATGAGCCGGATGCGGAGGCGACAGTTGATGCGTTCAAAATGGCAGTAGATCCAGCATTATGACGAGGAGGTAACTTAAAAGAAAGAGAGAGCTGATCAATAATATCATAATAAACGGCAGTTATCTCGACAATTTCATCAGGCGTAATTAGAAGTCTTCAAGTACATGAGAGATACTACTACCGAGGTCTGCTCATGCGCCAAAACTTTGAAGCCTTCGCTGTTACCCTCCTTTGATGGCTGCACAATTACAGGAGAAGTAGGAACGACCTCCTCATCAGCTCGAAGATGCGAAGACGGCTCACCAGGGCCTGAAGGAAAATGCTTGGTTACAACTTTAGCGGTGGCCGTGACATCGATGGCTTCTCGTTCCCTCTCTAGTCTTAATATTTCCTAGCCCTCTACTAAAGCTTGGCGGGATTCTTCGTTCAGGTATGCTTGAACCAACTCCTCTTTAGTGTAACCACCACCTATGTCTTGGATTTGGGCTAGAATCTCCTCCCAGACTACAACAAGCGTACGTGGGAACAACGGACCTAAGTAACTAAGACTCCCTTGATGCATCATGGAGTTAACATAAAGCCTAAAATGGTAGCATGCAAGCCTTCCTTCTTTGCGAAGGTATCTTTATGCTTTGAAAAGCTGGCTTTCATGCTGGCCTTTTTCACTACTGACTGCTTTTTCTCAGCATCAAAAGTTGAAACTTGCTCACGAAGAGAGGCAACTTCTTAAGCTTGTTCGGCCATGGCTTTCTTCTGTGTTTCAACCATCATCTCACTTATCCTCAGCTTTTCTTTTAAGGCCGCCTCATCGGTGTGGCATTTCTTTATTTCATCTCTGAATATGAGCACGGCCCGGTCGATGAATTCTTTTAGCTCTTTCAACAAAGAAGCACTTTTTCTCTCTCGAGAGAGAGAGCATCATCCCTCTCTCTCTCTTCAGCCTCTCAATCTCTGCTTCATGGTCTGCGAGCTGCTTCTCGTGCTCATCCTTTTAAGACTCAAATGAGAGAATTTCTTGGTATTTATTTCGATTGACAATGGACAGCTGCATGCATAGTTTTTCACACCCCTCGGCTTACACCAAACCGCTCTAAATTGCATGGAGATGGGGTGAATAAGATTTGGCATGAACTGACTTTGAGTTGGGCTTATTGAAAATGACTCCTTTTAAGAAAAGTTGGGGAATGCATCTTGCAGGTGCAGGGACCGGTAGGGAGAATGTAAGGAGCACAACTAGAAATTAGGAGAGATGCAGTCGTAGCAGCATGAATGGAAGAGGTCTCGACATCGGAAATAGGAACGGTTATCCTAGTTGAAGTAGGAAGTTGTGAAGTGGGTTCCTACCCATAGTCTCTTTTCGATGGATCTTCCCGCTCAATCGGGCTCCTCCTCTTCTCATAGTCGCTTCCTCTATCACGGCCTTGATCTCAGCACGACGACGTTCTTCCGTCTCCTTATCCTTCCACCTCTTCCTCTCTTTATCGGTATCCCGAGGAGCAAGTACTTGGAGGAGTGTCTCTGCGAACGCTGAGACTCCAGTACTCGATCAAGATCAATGTAAAATCCATGGGACATGATTCCTCCAGCAAATGATAAAACGACTTTAGGAAAAAGGCATTCGATGAACTAAAATAACTAGAAACCAACAATAATATAAAGTGTGTGATCCTAGTGAAGTATGTGCTGCAGTTTGATGACCCCAATAGAGTAAACAAACCAGATCGCCACCGACTAATGTCAGGACACTGATTCTTGTAGGGATGATTTGAGTAAGCTGGGAACGCAACCCTTCCAAAGTGAAGTCATCCATCAAGTCACCCATATTCACAAAAATGTCGCTCGTGTCTCCCAAGTCAACATCGGCACCTTCTGGCAAGGAGCTAGCAGCAAGTTTATTCTTGGGAGAAGCTTCTTCAATATGTTCTTTCAAAGGAGTTGAGGGAGTATGTTCGGGGCTCAACTCCAAGGCCTTAACGCCTAAGTGGACATCACCCTCATCGATGTCAGTATCCTAATCGATTTCTTCTTCATTTAGTGGGTGAACCTCTCTGATCTCTCCTTCCTCCTTTCCTTCAATCAACGAACCCTTGCCCATCCGTTAAACAAACTCTTCGTCTTTCTCCTCCGAGATCGATGGCATTTTGAGTGGACCGTCGACCCCGACTTGAACGTGGATCTCTTCAGAAGTCTTCTCTGACCCATCGGATGGGTCACTTTCTTCATTGTCATCATCATCATCTTCACCAAAATCATGTGAAGAGGAAACAGAATGGGTTCGGACTTTGGAGTGGGAAGGAGCGCTTAAAAATCCAACAGACCTCCCAGGGTGTAAAAGCCCACATCGGTGGAGATATTCGTCTATGAGCAAGAACCTGTTTGTGCCCTAAGAACAGTGCCAACTGCCGAATCCTTGTTAATTTGCAGAAGACATGTGAAGAATATGCGATCGTTCAGAAGACTTTTAGCAATTAAAGGAAGTTCCAAGCGTGGTGAAAGAGACTTACCCCCCGAGGTCCATAGACGGGTGAATCCCTTTGGACATTTAGCGAAAAAGAACTGATTCTTGAATGAGAAAACCTTGTTGGAAAGATCAAGTATAAGTTTTCAATGCGCCTTAATATAAACGAGTGACGGGTTAGCCTCTCTCTTTTTGAATATTAATAGCTATTACAACTCGATGAAGCTCGAGGCACAATTTAGCGCCCGCATGAACAGAACATATAAGCACGTCAGCATGGCGTACCCATTTGGAAGAATTTAGAATGGGGCCAACCTTATATTCTGAAGTGTTGCCATTAAGGAATGATTGAACGGGGGCACTGCACCGTACATATACATTTATCGGTGGCAAGCCACGTATCTAGAAGGTGGCTTATGAGAAAATTCCCCTCTTGATGGCAGAGCACGTCATCCTCCTGGATATCATATTGCGAGAAAATTCTTCGCAACATCCTGTATGTAAGGATTGAAGAGGCTTTCTCCAGAGCATCAAGCAAGACTATGAAATTAGGAGGAGTGCGAACGACGATGGGGCCAACTGGAATTAGATGACCATATTGACCCGAAGTTATGGAAGCAGTAGACCCAGCTGGGATCGACGAAGACTTTGCTTAGAAATAAGTGAGCTTTCCTCAACTGACTTGCGCCGAGAAGATTTGCATGTCAATCTATATAAGAAAGCTTGTGCTCAAAACAGCTAAGTGTACCAAATCCCTAAACTATAGACCCTAGCGTAGTTGATACTTGAAATTTGGAAGATAATTGACGTGTACCATCTATCCATCGAATTCCAAGTATTAACTGTAAGTGTGTGTGATTTTTAATCTAAGTGAGAATGGGTTCGGTGTCATGAACGCTGTGAACAAACCATTCCGTGTAGACGATTCACTCACACCGGATAGAGCGATCCATATCACCCGTTAATTTCTTTTCTTCTATACTTACTCGTTATCGATCAACGATTGATAACATATCCGCTGTCTAAAGCAGCACGGAAAGCCCTTCCTATTCTAGTTACCCCAACTGTGCAATGATAGGATCAATCCAAAGTGAGAAACTATAGATCGATGGCTCCGAATCGAGCAGAGAATTCTTAGCATAAGTCGATTTTAGTTCTCTGAAAAGTGATAATAGCATGAGCTACATATAAGATGCTACCTTAAGCTATTATCACATCCCAGAAAAACCAAAGTCAATCCGCAAGACACCGTGACAGGATTGACTGTGTAACTTGGTGCAAGTTAATTTCTGACTCTATGGATGAAGATAGCAAAACATGTCAAGCTCCGGGGCAAAACTATAGCTTCAATTTGTGAGGAGTTCAAGACTTGATTTACTATCTTCTTCCACAAAGTCACAATTAGCTTGAATCTTCAACTACATCCATCACCAACGCAACTTCATCACCAATCACTGATAATGCACCAAAATCCAAATCATTGATCTTCAAAATGGAGAAGAGTGATCTGATCTTTGATGCTAGGGAATCCAAACCAAGGTATTGATGGGTCGGACCAGTGACACCTCAAATAAGAGGAAATCACGGCAATAGAGCAGCGTCGGCAGCTTCTGGGGGCGGCGGATGATGTGTTGGAGCCAAAGGTCGACGACGGCGGCTCTGGGGTGGACAAAGCGGTCGAAATGGTATGCTAGGGTATGGACGGGATCAGATCGGCTGAAAGGCAAATAATTGGATCGAGTAGAAATGTTATGAATTGGGGAGTGGGGTCGGATTGTGTAAAAAGGAAGAAAGAAGGTCGCAAAAATTATCAAGTACTGGGATCGGTACCGATCCGATCTAATTGGATTGGTATCGATCCAAAATATTGGCTAGTGTTCCTCCAAACCACTTGCATTATGTTTCTACCTCTCTACAAAGCCTATCTAACAAGTTTTGAAACAATCCAAGTATCCAATTTCGAGAAGTAAAGACTTAACAGATTCAGACTACAGTTCGTTCAAACCCATGGATGAACCATCATCAAACCAAGTCAACAAGCTATGAAATTACATGGAGAGGCTCACAAGCAAGTAAGGAAGCCAAATGGATAGATGTTGTGCAAAAACCATTGAATATGCAAGTATATGATTTTTGTTTGATGATAATAAACATATATATTTATATATATATATATATAAATATATATATATTCATTTAAATGTATTTGTTATTGTACTATTTTATTTTTCACATAATTAAATAAATATTTGCTGAATAAAATAAATAACACAGAATTTAAATTCAAACATATATTTTATTCAAACAAATTTTTATTACAATTTTGAATAGTACAAATTTGAGCTCTCACTATATACAATTACAATACATTTCAATTACAATACAAATTCGATTACATTATAATTTTCAATATACATTTGCACCTCACTACATATCACTCACACTCGTATTTATCTTCAACTCTATTCTAGATTGAATCCAACATCTGAAAGATCTGCAAAATTAACACTGAAGCAGTAAAATTGAAAAAGAATTATTTTTGCAGTGTAAAATAAAATGTAATTTTGAAAATATTATTTGCCTCAGTTATTTGGGTTGTTCGTCATCATTTAATTCTGAATTCATCAAACACGAACAACTTGTGACATGCACAGTGTATCACTGAACATGCCACATGGCCGTGCACACCGATATACACTTGATAAAATTACAGGGACAGGTGAGCACAAGGTCAAACCCAATTAAAAGCCGGGTTCAACTCAAGTGCGATACAAATAAAATCACGACATGAACATAAGGTCAAACCCGAGCTATAAGCTGGATTCAACACAGGTGCAATCCAAATGTACAAGTCCAATAAAATGGTCAAAACCAGACTTCAATGATTATGTACAAAATGTATACAAAGACTCCAAGCCTGCAAGCATTTCAGACTCGAGTAAATTACAACCAATGGCAAACAGACCAGATACAAGAATACAGTTTTAAACTCAACACAAGGCTAGACAGTCCAACCAGACTAGAGTACTCGTGAAGGCATAAAGGCTACAACCCAGAGCTCATATGCAACTCAGACTTGAAGTGACAAGAATGAAGCAACTGGATCTGGCAACCAAACAGAAACAAAGACTGCAAATACCAAAGTAAATCCACCAGACTACATAAAGTCTAATAATGACCAATGGAATCAGACTCAAGGAAATGTACATAGAGGTGAATACAACACAAACCATATGCAAGCAAGGCCACAATCCAGACCATGCAAACAAGTGCACAGTGCATATATAAGCTCGAATGAGCAAGTGCACCAGGACAGCGGCACTACACATAAGACTACACAGTCAATGGTTCAAATCACAAACAAATAGAGACAATATCAAACCAAAACTACAACCATACATGATTACCATAGCATGAATGTCCAAGCAGTTGATAATAATGATACAAATGCACAACTGGAAACATGAATACAGACTTCAAGTCTAACAGGCAGTGGCAACAACAACCATGAAGTATACAAGTGACAACAGAAATTGATCAATCCGAGACAAGTCAATGCTAACATGAAGTGCAACAAACTCAAGTCTGCAACATATAACTGATTATATACATGCGTGAACATATATATATATATACATGTGCAATTATAACAAAGTCAAGGCCGAAGTCAAAAACGGAATCAAATCTCTAGCAAATTCAAAGCCGTGGAGACCAAAACAAGAATTGATCAAAATCAAGTCAGAGTCGTGATGACCATGGAAGTCAAACAAGTCAGAAATCAAAGCCGTAAGAATCAAGCAACAAAATATATGAATTTGAACAAATCAGAAACATCACGAACATCCATACAAAATCGAGTGGCCGAGCTTAAAATTATTAGACGAATTCGTACAAAATATACGAATGAAATTTAGGGAAATAAACCCTATATAAACCCTAAGATATCATTGGCAAAAATCCATTCGAGATCAAGCAACAACTGAAACGAACAATCATTCAACTCGAATCAAAGTCGAGTACAGTATAAATCGAAAAAGGAACAAACATACCAATTCACGCAACAGCCGACCGAACTCGACTCGATTGAAGTAGCCGCAAGGAATGACCAGCAAAGGGATAAATTGATAAGCCAAAACAAAGAGTATTCGTCACTACAATCAAACAATATCGAGTGGCGCCTCAATTTAGCAAAGCCCTAATTTTTGAACGAGAAACAATTGAGCTCGAGCAAAAGGAAACAAGGAAGAGGATAAAGGTTGATGACATACAAGAAGATAAAAAGGAAGAAGAAAAGGGGATTCTCCTTTAGTTGTTTATTGGGCCGGTTTCCACTATATTATTACTTATCATAATTTGGGCTTAAAAAGTATATATGGCTTTGTATTTTTAAATTGCTTTTTTTTATATTTTAGAACGTTTGTAATTGTTCTAGTCGTGTGACCAAGAGACGAACTATGATGGTGTAGTTTGAGAATTCGCAACTCAGTGGCTGAGTTATGGCAGGGTTTTGAGCGTAGAGTTAGGTTAGTCGATAGCGGGTGTCGCGAGTTTACGTGTGTAAGCGTCTGACTACTTAATTTCTAGTAGAAACCTTGGGGCAGCACATAGGCAGGGTTTTGCCGAAGCTGGGTAAATCTGTGTTGTTCTATTTCTGCATTTTTATATTATGGTATTATCTATGTTGAAATTATTTTATATACTTTCGCATTAAATTTTTATAATTAATAGTATCACCCACCCCCCTCTAGGGTGAATTCGATCCTACAAAAACTGCAAACTCTTTGGATCGGTACCCATCCGATCCAATTGGATCGGTACCGATCCAAATGGTTAGTTCAAAATCACTCCAAACTTTTTATGCTTCTTCCTATGGACGACTATAGGCTTCTGGTGCAACGGTTCCAACCCAAGTGCTCTCTAAATCCTATAATACCATCGTATCTTCAACAGAAAATGGGTTGCTAACCTGATCTTTGCTGAAGCTCTGTTATTTTTTCTTCACTCTTCTCCTACACAAAATCCATTAAGAGACAATTGAGATCCTTCCTTTGTTTCCAACGATGGTGGCTTGATCTAACTTAAAGAAGAAGAATCACATTGAAATCCAAACTCTTTTGTAACATCAGTTGATCAATAAAAGCTATAAAGTGGACGTAGGTTTCATTAACAGCCGAACCACTATAAAAGTTTGCTTTTTCTATGATTTACTATTGCTTTTTCTATTTTATTTTCCTTGATAAACAGGGATGGTGCTTTCACGCTCAATTTAGAGTGTTGATCCATTTTTCAGGTTAACAATATCTTATTATGTTTTTCTCTTACAATTAAAAGGAATTACAAGAGAATAATAAGAAATTACACACTTAAGTCTAAAAGGTTGCTAATCTTTAGTGCTTTAAGAGGATTTGCTTGCCGAAATGTTATTTTGAGCATATGAATCAATCTTCAACCCCTTTTATGTTGTATGCCATGGGGTATTTATAATTGCTAGATGGATAATGGATGGTTGAGATTATGCAGAAAAACAAGTGGGAGTGTGCCTTGCTGTCTATTTGGTCGCACGGGCTGATGAGAGATAGCTATAAAGGTTGTAACAACTCGGCTTTTTGTGGCTGTAAATCACCAAAGAATGAAAGACCCGATTGTTTAGACAATTTCAATAGTATACGGAGAGCAGAACTAACTAACTATATCTTTCAGAACCCATAGTGGGACGGATCAAAATACAATATAATAAATAAATAAGTCCCACCTACATACAACACAAGTCATTCATAGTATTCATACATACACACTTTGTCACACCATATATACAATATATACATACAAATGGATAACATACGTAAACATCTTCGTGGTCTTCATTTTCGAACACCATACACTCCAATGTTAATCAATCAACCTATAGTGTTTGAGGAGGGGGGTCAGACACATATGTCTGGTCAGTAAAAATATTACCAAGTATATACTGCTAAGGTGATCTCATAAACATCATATGAGAACAAATATTTACCATACCTGAATCTCGTCTCACCTGCATCTATAGAGTTAATCCATTATAGTAAACATAGTATGAGGATCACAATCATATATATAAAAGCATTAAACGTACGGTAGAGTTAGATAAACATAGACTAATTCATCAATATACAAAAGAGGGGGAAAGAGAATTAGTTAAACATATACTCATCTCACGGCCAACATAGGATTTTGTTAGACAAAGACTAACCCCAGAATATAATTAAACATAAACTATTCCCATAAATGTAAACATGAACGTAAGTTAGGTAAGCATAGACGAACTTGCATATATACAAAGGTATAGGGAAACATAACCTAACCCGCTAACGAACGGTTTGACATCAACATACCTCCGTACACAAATTACCCATATACTTTCCTACACATCAAACACTTCCAAATGTTGTAGAGAAACCCACATGTGACATCCCACAAAATCAACCATAACAAATAAATTGGATAAATAAATTAAAATAATATAGTACTATGCAGGCATTTCCTCAAGTGTGAAACATAAAAGATATCATGTACTCCCGCTAGCTTGGCTGGAAGTTCTACTCGATACACAAGTTTTTCCATCCTTTCCAAAATCGGGAAAGGCCCAATAAACCTTGGTGCCAACTTCCCCATCATACCAAACCTCATAACCTTCCTAAGAGGGAAAACCTTAACAAATACCATGTCTTCGACCAAAAACTCCAATTCCTTTCTTCACCTGTCAACATAGGACTTTTGATGGTCATGTGCGGCCTTCATTCGCTGTATAATCATCTTTATCTTTTCCAAGGTATCGCGAATTAAACCTAGTCCAAGTAGAATTTTATCGTTGGTTTCCCACTAACAATTTGGCGATTTGCATGGCCTCCTGTATAATGCTTCAAAAGGTGCAATGTCAATTGTCGCTTGGTAACTATTATTGTATGTGACCACTACTAAGGGTAAGTGTTGCTCCCAATGTCCTCCAAAATCCACGATGTAAGCTCTTAACAAATCTTCCAAAACCCTGTTCTTTTTGGTTTGACTATCTGTCTACAGGTGGTTAGTGGTGTTATGATTCAACGTCATCCCTAGGGCTGACTGCAAACTCCTCTAGAACTCACTAGTGAACAAGGGGTCTCTGTCACTAATACTGATCGGAACTCTATGCAATCGTACCACCTCCCTATTATAAATTTTTGCTAGGGATGCTATATTCCTATTATTTCTTACAGGAATAAAATGAGGGCTTTTAGTAAGTCTATCCATTATGACCCAAATAGCTTCATTGCTGCTTTGACTCCTAGACAACTCATCTAGGAAGTCCATCGATATATGCTTCCATTTGCAAGTTAGCACCTCTAACAGCAACAGTAGTCCTTTGGGCTTTCCTTGTTCCGCCATTAAAAATAAATTTTTAATGATTTATTAATATAGTTATTGAATATGAACTAGAATAAAATTTTGAAATAAACTAATTTCGAAAATTTGGCGATAACGAGTATTGAAATGAAATTCTATATTTCAACTGGGTATATAATCAATAACTGAAGTTGAATAATAATTAGGAATTATTTAGATAGAAATAAAATGACGTTGATAACTAAAATTTATTTGGAACTTAATGATTTATTTATATTAATGTATAGGATGATTAAATTGGTAAATTTAATATTGGAAATTGTTTAAATAATTGAATCTTGAATTAATGTGAATGAAAATGATATCAAAAATTGATTTAAGTTTTATTTAAATGCGAATAAAGATTGTTAACATTTGAAATTGGATTTAAAAGTGAATAATTAAAAATTAAAATTTTCATATTATAATTGATGAGTAAAAATAGCCTTCCGGGGCACAGTCTCGGAATTCGATGAAACCAATTCCATTGGATCTGTAATAGTGTATTGTTACCTGATTTCAAATTCCATAGCGTTTGGAGTTATCGTTTTGTCATGAGAGATAGAAACGCGCTGAATTTAGTATTGAAAATTTAATATTTTAATTTGATTGAAAAAGCTATCTTTCGCATACGATCGAATTAGGCTTCGAGACCTGTTTCATTGTGTTCGGAATAGGGGTAAAACATTATAAATGCCAGTCGGCATGCTTCATTTGGAGATCGGAAAAATTCAAGTGTGAACGCGGTTTTAAAATAGTAAATTGTATAATATATATATGCAAAACAGCAAACCCTAGCCTAAGGAATGAACGTAGCCGCCAGTGTATATTTCAATGGTCGAAAATTGATTGTCTTCCACCTCAAATCTCTAACAGTCCATCGACTTTTAGCAAATATTCCCAACTGCAAAATCGGAGAGCTCAACAAGCTCTATTAATCCATACGGTCGTGATCGAAATTAGGGGAGTGTCGAGGCCGGAATCAAGCCACTTAGGGCTTCCGTTCATGCACGTTTTCCAAGAGATGAGGAGGGCCGAGTTCAACGTGGTTTCGGTTGGGGGTGGAGCTCTCCTTGGGACACGTAGGGAGGGTGATGGATCGTTGTCTCGACGAAGGGGGAGGCCGTGGTGATAAGTTGAGCGGTTGCGTGGTGGGTTTCATGCATGTGAAGTCAACCTGGACAAACGAAGAAGAGGAAAAAAAAAGTGTGGCCTTGTTTTTTTTTCTGATGCAAATTTGAACGGCCCGATTTACCTAAGGTTAAGAAAAATAATAGAAGAAAGTTTATTTATATAAATTTTATTCACATAAACTTTAAAAATGTGTATCTTATTCATACCAGGTTGAAATTGGACGAAACAAACGACGATGGAATCATGGCGATGAGCATTACATTCTGGAACTGATTTAGAGACGATTGGAGCTTACTAAAATTTTAGGTTAAATCGAACGTAGTTCGATTTGATTTAAAATTGAAAACTTAAGGTGAGTGTTTTATAACGCTCCAAGGACTAGAATATTTTTATGCTAGTTAAATTTGAAAGTATGAAGTGAAATAAATTTATTGATCGTTGTTTGATAAATTTAATTGTCATCTAAATTGTCATTGAATTAACTGCTAAAAAAATTAAAATTGATATTTAAATTTGAAATTGGAATTTAATTGCCAGTAAAATACTGATGTTAATAACAATGAAATTATTGTTAATTATATTGACTGTTTAGATGATAAATTGCGATGAACTGTTTATTTGATTATTATATTCTATCGTTTCGCTGTGAGATTCTGTATTTGTTTTCTTCTTCTTTTCTTATTTTTCTTAATCAACCTCATTGATTATCTATGTTCCGGATTGTTTAAGTCGGACTTGTGTGGATTATTGTCGATTTAAACCTTCCAAAATGTAGGTCGTCACAAAATACCCTCGTGATTCTGATTTCGGACATATATGAAATCGCGACATGCGTTCAGCACATATGTACTTGTTCCTTAAACCTAAGTTGGCTTTCTTACAGTTCCACTTACGTTTATACATAAATAATTATATATATGTTTTAATTTATTTATAACTTTTATAATTTAATTATTTATATTATATATATATATATATCTTATTAATTAATTCATATTTAATTAATTTTAATTCTTATTAATTAAATCATATTTAGTAAAAATAGTACTACACGTATCATCCCCAGCATGAGAAGATCAAAAAACTAAAGAGTTTGCGAGTAATATATTAGCATAAAAATAGTAGAGACAACTAAAATATTAAGGATTCATAATCTTTGATACACACACACACACATTGAGTGTAATCGATTTAGGGAACAATGTATTTCATAAGAAATACCCTCATGATTATGGTGTCTGACACATTTGAAATCACGGAATATGTTCAGCACGTATGTACTTGTTCCTTATACCTAAGTTGGATTTCTTACCGTTCCACTTATTTTTATGCGTATATAATTATATAAGTTTAATTTATTTATAACTTTTATATTTTATTTATTTATATTATATATATCTTATTAATTAAGTCATATTTAATTAATTTAATTCTTATTAATTTAATCATATTTAATTAATTTAATATATACAATTTTGAAAATTTATATTATTCACCTTAAACTATTAAGATATATATATATATAATCAACTATAACATTTGTAGTTTGTTAATATATACATATCAATATATATATATATATATTTAATTAATTAACTTTTAGTTACTTTTATTTGATCAATTCTTTTATTTAATTACTTAATTAAATTAAATATAAATTTAGTTCTATTTATCTTAAACAAGTTTAAGATAAATATATGATTATAACAATTATAGTTACATGCATATATCACTAAATATACATGTTTGTATTAGTTAATGTTTAATTAATTTATTTATCAAATAAATTATATATTTAGTTAAATATCTTTTTTTAAGGTAAACGAGTTTTTATACTGGACTCTACCAGATCAGATTAATAGAAAATAATTACAAAATTAGGAAACAAACATAAGAAGAAAAGTAGATGACAACCATCAGAAAATGAATTGAATTAATTAAAATAGGATTAGGGCCCATAATAGCCCAAATACCATTTTAATTAATGCACCTCGAAATTTATAAGCCCAGCAGATTTTAGCCATCTCGTGCGTTTGATAAAAGCACCATTCATCTCAGCAATCAACTCCCGCCTGGATTTCATTTTTTTCTCAAAAATGCGAGTGTTCCTCTCACGCCAGATAGCAGAGACGAAACACCTGAGAACAACAAGCATACGGTCCCCTCTCTCGTTTCGCCATCTAGATCGTTGAAAAATCTCGAACCATTGTTGCTCGCGCCGCGCATTAGAGTAATATATGTCAGCAGCAAGCAGAACAGCCTTCCATAGTCGATATGTCACCATGCACTGAAAAAAGATGTGATCCTTGCTCTCGGGTTGATTATTGCAGAAAACACATGTATTAGACATAATGAATCCCCTCTCCAGTAGTTTATCTCTAGTAAGCAACGAATTTTGTATAGTTTTCCAGAGGAAAAAATTGTCTTTTTCCGAGCCGAGTCTATTCCATATGCGGCGATACCAAGGATTATTACAAGCATTATTATTCGGAAGAATGGCTTTGTATATAGTTGCAATGGTGTGAGGAGAGTGTTTGTCAGTCCATTGTATAGAGTGCGCAGTGTTATTGTGTTTAGCCTGAGTTATCTTCATCCAGAGGTTTTGAACCACAGTAGATGCAGCAGTAGGTAATTGTATCATACCATGGTTGATGTAATGCCTAACATTTGCCCGGTCAGGAATGCCAGTGGATATCTTTTCCATATTTGTTAGCACGTCATTGAGGATGATACCGGGAGCAGACCAAGGTGAGTGCCAGAATGATATGTGTTGATCGGAGAAAATATTGTATTTAATATGCGGAAGAATGATATCACGAATGCTAATAATGTTCCTCCAAAAATAGCTTGAAGTGGCAGTGGGACATATATTCTAGAATTGCTTATCAAATAGGTAGTTCTTTCTTATCCAGCATATCCATAAATTTTTCTTGTCAGATATGATATCGTTGATGTGTTTGGAGGCCGCTGCAATATTCCAGTATCGTAAATTTATAATACCCAATCCCCCTTTTTTCCTCGGTCTGCATATTTTTGAGAAGGCAATGGGAATAGGTTTGCGAGAGTTGCAATCACCATGCCATAAGAAATGGTTCATGGCCGCATTTATCGTGGATATTAATTTTTTTGGTAATATAAATATACGAGACCAGTATGATGTAATGCCAAAGATAATTGATTTTATGATAGAAATTCTATCTGCCTGCGAGAGAAGATGAGAGGGCCAATATCGAAGTTTGGCAATGATCCTCTCGTACATAGGGATGCATTGAGTAGTATTAATCCTAGCCTTAGTGAGAGGAATACCCAAGTAAACAGCGTTATTAGGCATGGGCAAAAGACCAAATAGATTTGTGATACGGCTGTTATCATTCTCACTAAGACCCGTAATAAGAATATGAGACTTATTCTTAATAATTTGCAGCCCAGTCATGTCGCGTAGATGAATAAGAGTGTCATTGATGGCAGTAATGGTACCAGTGTCCGGCTTAGCAAATACGATAATGTCGTCGGCGAACATGAGCGAGGTAATAAGAGGGTTTTTGCACTTCGGGTGGGTCTTAATAGTCTTATTTATAGCATGGGTAGTGAAGATAGAATTAAGTAGCTCCATCACCAAGATAAATAAGTATGGGGAGATAGGGTCACCTTGACGAATCCCTCTAGATGATTTGAAATACCCCGCAGAATGGCCATTAATCTTAACAGTGTACGTGGCGGTGGATAAGCAGTTGTATATCCAGGCGATGAAAGATTCCGGAATACCCATTCTAGACATAACAGCTACAATCGAAATCCATTCAACAGAGTCGAACGCCTTCTGAATATCGAGCTTCATCATACATCGTGGGGATATATGCTTTTGGTTGTATCCTCTAAGTAATTCATGGGTGAGAAGGATATTATCAGTGCTATTTCTACCGTGTAGAAAAGCAGTTTGATTTGGCGATATGATTTTATTCAAAATAGGCTTTAGTCTGTTCGCAAGGATTTTAGTGATGCATCTGTATATCACATTACAGCATGATATCGGTCTAAAATGTGTGACAGAAATCGGCGAATCAATTTTTGGAATTAAAGCAATGTTTGTGGCATTGATCCCCCCGAGTAAAATATTGGTGGAGAAAAAGTATTTAATCGCCTTGACAAAAGTGACATCGATGGTAGCCCACATAGATATAAAAAAATTTGTATTGAAACCATCAGGTCCCCCCACACTGTTAGGATTAAGATCAAATAAGGCCATCTTGATATCATCATATGTAACCGATTTGATGAGGCGAATAGCATCATCATCGGCTATCTTCGGAATATTGGTATTAGTAATGTCTGCAAGGTTTAGAAAATTGTTAGTTTCAGAAAAGCAATCGAAGAAGTAGTTAATGAATGCTTCATCAATATGATTATTGTCAGTTTGTATCTCGCCGTCCATGTCAACAATAGATGTGATTTTTTGAACTGATCTTTTGATGCTGAGAGCTTGATGGAAGAAAGAGGAGTTTTTGTCGCCATGGAAAAAGTTGTCCTTATCAAGCATTTCTTTTTTCATATTAAGTTCATAGATAAGAGCTTGCTGCATTTGCTTATTTATGTCTTCCTCTATATCAGATAGTGCAATATTTCCAGGGGATGCAAGCAAATCGTGTTGAGCTTTATTAAGTTTGATGCGTAGCTGGTCAGATTTTGTTGTTCCCTTGCCGAAAGTGGAAAGAGCCCATTTTCTCAAACATTGTTTTACATTCTTAAGTTTAGCCTGTAGAATATACATAGGGTTGCCATATGTATGAGTGTTCCATCCCTGCAAAAAAATGTCATAAAATTGTGCATGTTTAGTCCAGAAATTAAAAAATTTAAAAGAGGCACGGTATTTCATTGTTTTCGATCCCCATGATAGAATAAGAGGGCTATGGTCTGAGATTCTTGGTTGTAGGATATTGGATACAAGATTAGGCCAGGTTGTAAGGGCATGAATATTGAAGAGAGAATGGTCAAGGGTGCAGAAAGTACGCCTACTACTACGTTGATTGTTCCAGGTAAAGGTAGGGCCGATGGATGGAATTTTGTGCAACGCCATTAGCTGCATAGTTTGGGAGAGCGGCATAATGTCTTGAAATGACAGGGGATTACCACCATATTTCTGATTTGAAGCATACATGCAGTTGAAATCGCCAATGAGAATCCATGGGTCGTTGATATTATTCTGAGATTGGATGAAGTTGTGGAGATGTGTTCTGGTATCTTTGCTACAGGAGGCATATATGAAAGTCATATTGAAACATGTGGATGTTGGTATGTGGGTAACGTACAGGTGGATGTATTGATCTGAAGCTGAAATAGTGACTGTGTTGTATGAGAGAGGGTTCCATAACACCACCACACGACCGTATTCAGCATGTTCTAAATTGTGCGTGAATTTCCATTGGGGGTTGATATAATTACACATTTTCAGCGTTTGAGCTTGGTTGAGTTTTGTTTCCAAAATTCTGATCATATGCAGATTGTTGTTTCTAATCAAATTTTTTGCTTCCTGTTGCTTTAAAGGGAGGTGTGCTCCCCTTAAATTCCATGCACCTATGTTGTCAAGCATTAGATACATTTCGTTTCTTCTTCCTACCTGATTTCCTCAGTCCTATGAGATTTGTCTGTTTTATTTGTATTTCATTTTCATCTGAACTGGAATTTTTACTCAATATATCTTCGATTTGATATATATGCCCTTCATCATTATCCTCAATTTCAACGCTGTCTTTGGTTACTTTCTTTTTGTAGTTTTTCTTGTTTTTCTTTTTCCTATTTTGTGTTGGGTATGATGATAGATTTGCAGTGGGTGATATGGATGTGGAAGCCTGGTTGTTGGAGTGAACTTTATAATTGGCAGTGTTAGGGGAATCCTGATGGAATAGAAGTTTGAGGCCCGTATTTTGATCTTGAAAAGTATCATGCTGAATGATGTTATGTTCAACAAGCATCTTGTTTATGTCAGGGGGTAAGTGGATGTGTTCGTATGGAAGAGGATGTATTTCTTCAGATTGCAGTTTTTCTGCAGAAACAGGAGGAGGTGGAGTGTGAATTGTTGGTGGAGGCATGGTGCAGTTTGAAATGTGGCCAGGAGGGGCAGCAATAGGAATGGAAGATATTTCAATGTCAGGAATGTTACATGTATCACTAAGTAAGTCAAAACAGTTTGATAAGGGAATTTTAGGGGAAGGTTGGATAAGTTCAATTGGTTTGGTGGCCGGAAAAGGGTGTAAGTCAGAGGATAAAGTGTCAGGTAGCATGGTATCGGTAGGTTTAGAGGATACATTAGAATTTTTTTGTTTGTTTTGAGCATTCGACTGTACCTGTATATCACTGACATGACATCCATTTTTTGTTTTGTTAAATATCTTTAATAGTTTGAAATATTAATTTATAATTTATCTTAAAATATTCATGATAAATATATATACATATATCATTATATATGTTCATTCAATTAATTAACTTTTAATCATTTATTTATAGGATTAATCCAACTAATTAAATATTAAACAAAAATTTAGAAGTATTAAATATATTTTCAACACAATTTTGAAAAATTCAAAAGTTTAACTTTATAACCTTCATATAATTTATTTTATATTTAAATGATACTTAAATTTAAAATATATTTTAAATTTTCAAACAGAATTTGAAAATAAGTCCAAGGCCCAAATCAATTTAGACCTTCCATTTAGGTCAACCTTTTGGGCTTATTATATCAATTGGGCCAGACTAATAGCCAGGGTGGGCATAATACTTGGTTATTTAAAACCAAGCCTTGATATTACATTTCTAAAACACTCATTGGGCAAGTAGACTTAATTAGTTGTAATAACCGTCCCTCTTAAACTATAATACCTAGAATCAATGACTGACTCCCGAGTACCACAAAAGACAATTTGTCAGGGTAAAATTAAAATAAAACACCATACCAAGGCATCGATAGAATCTCACAGTGGAATGGTAACATATAATATACTGAATATACATGAATAAAATATGATGTACAATATATAAGAGACTGCACTGGCGGAAGTAACTGATAAATAAATATCAATATAGAAAATCAAAATACATCAACCCAATAAAAATGGAGTCCTAAATAGAATATCTGATACTAGAAGTCTCATATATAAATGACATATATGTCGTGTACTACAATAATATCAAGTATACATAACAAAGGTATCGACACCATGCCTCCAAAGCTCCAACTGCGCCACTCTGATAGCGTATCCCTAAAAGCACCTGACTCCTAAACTACTCAATCGAGTACCCTAGAGTTGTCATGACATAAACACACAAAGATAAATCATGGGTCAGACTTAAAGCCTTGTGTGAGAGGAACTATCTCTTAATACTATATATTATAACCATGTACAAATAAACATGAAACTACTAAAGCATGATCGATCCTCTCCACAAATGTTGCTCAGGGATAATCCGGACTACATATAAACATGTAAAGTATAGCCATCTCAAAGATAGGGAATTATAGCATAACTTGCTGTTCTCCTATAATCAACGAGTTAGTAAGCCTCATATAATGTGACTCATATGTACAATATATACAATAAAGGTAACCCTATATTAGGACACACAAAATAACATCAACCATCTAATATAATAAGTGCACAAACATAATAATGAATGCCAATCAGAGAATATCTACTATCATGCCATATAGAACGAAATATCAATAGAGGAACTAGACCTTATGTGATTTTTGGATTTATATACATTCTTACCCTTTGAGAGTCCGTGAATGGAACTGAGCATCCTCATATGACCTATTTTCTGCATAGGTGCCCTCGTACGGACCTAGACCGCTCTTTTGACACTAATGAAAATCCTTACCAATGTCGTCTTCCTAGCATCTGTATCTATGTGATCGCTGTTGGATACAAGTATCCCTTAAGCGCTACTCCAGACCCTCCCAAAGGCTAGGCCTGAAACCAAACGAACGTATAAGCGAAGCACTGGAACCATGCCACGACCTGAATCTAGTCGCATACTCCATGACTCTCTTGCCATGCACTTGCTTCAACTCCAATGGATCTCTCAAGCACAATAGTGCTTCGAACCATAGAATCTATACCAACCATCTATCTACACATCTAATTGATCTCGCACCATTCACTGCCGTCATGTGTTTGCACATCTTCCTGAATCTGTTACCGATTCCTTACCATTATGTGCTCCTTCCAATCATATGCACTCATCGTATGTGACCATACAACCAATCACCATATCAATCTAGTGTCTGATTGTTCCTCAATCGCTATCTTGATCTTTTACTATTCTCGTGTAGGAATATCCCATGCCTTGCATCCCTTGCCTCGATCGCTTCCCCGATAGCATGCTCGAACACCTTATTGGTCGTTACAGATCACATATACATTACTTTATTCCCACATCTAAATCCCATGCTTCGCCTTGCAATCCACTTTTCTGAGTAGCCCAATGCCTTCCCAAAATCACAAACCAAAGCCTCACGTCGAATCACATCTTGAACCGAGGAAAAAACCTCGTATTTTTCACTCTTCCTAAGCTTACTGCCAAAGTCTACACCCTATTAGTGCACTGGTGGTATGGCCATCGTGGTAGCCTATCCAGGAAGTAAGCGTTGGCAGATACCTTCCATGCCACATCGATCGTCGATTCGATCCTCGTTTACTCCATAGCTTTAATAATAAGTGTAGAGCCCAAAACTCACTTAATTAGCTTACTAACTCCATACAAAATATTCCATAATTATAAAACAATTTCTTATCTTAGATAATATTTATAAAGACTAATTAAGATTCATTAATCCCCTACTACTTTTATAATAAGTGTAGAGTCCAAAAATCACTTAATTAGCTTACTACTATTTAAAACTCATTGAAATAGTTTAATCAATACTAATTAATGATATGCACATAATCATATCACTTAATTAACCTCAATCAATAATAACATCAAACAACATTATTTAATTAACCCTTAATCTATTTCTAAGCTTACAAACTTCTTCAAAAATAGCGATTATGGTTTCTAACAAATAATGAATTAGTATAAACATGTTTACCACACAACCATAAGCCTAAATCATTACATAGCATTCTCTAAATCATTCCGTACAACTTCATAATCATTAATAAATAAATCTCTGAAGTAAAACAAGTAAATATAGTTAGAGAATCATCCCAGTCACCTTCTTCTTTACTAAATCAAGCTCTAATCACCAAAACCCATTCCTTAGCTCCCTTGAAATTTGAGATGGAGCTCCAAAAACGACTTCAAGACAATACATTGATGAGTGTTTTTAGGAATAGGAAGAAGAAGAATTGCAGTGATTTTATCAGGATTTTTAGGAATTTATTTAAACATGGATTAAGGGATTTAGGGCTTAGGCTTAAGGAGTGATTAGGAAAAAGATCAAGGAAGAGGAATGAAAAGTAACATGGAATGAGAAATAAATGAAGAGTAAGCTAACTTATAAGCTAGCTTATAGGCATAAGTCTCAAATTCATCTCATTCACAAAAAATCGCTATTCACCTCAAAAAAATATCGATGCCAAACGAAGCCGGGCGATACTCATTTTTCTCATGATGGAAGTGCAGTCTCAACAGCGGATGTCTTTAGTCGCAATTCATCCGTCTCTCAAAAAAGAGTATAATAGGCATTCTATCAATTAAAGGTTAAATATTTGAATTAATCAATTAAGTATCTTATTGTTGAAATTATGGGTTGTTATATCAATTGTCCCACATGTTGACTAATTTAGGCTGCATAAGTTATTGGATTCTGATACCATTGATGAATCTATGCCGGTTGGTAGCATGTAAATTATATAAATTTCAAAAATATTCCCTATATAGATCTTTATTGCCTTATGAAGTCTAAATTTATTATTAGATCTAATCTAATATGTTCAAACAAAAACTGGTTTTATCTAACTTTTTTAATTTTTTAAACGATAGATTTGACTAAATTTGTATTAGTTATGTTTACGAGTATCTAAATATACTCAAGTGTACATAGTGCAAGTGCAACTTTTCATATATGAACATAGTAAATGTGTACACATATAGGTACTGGATTTACACTGCAATAGACACATTCACCCTTTTATACACATCGCATTTGCTGTCCAAAACATTATTTGCAAATATACAAATATGTATATTTCACAAGTTTTTTCATCACTTAATAAATCTATGTTGATTTTGACAAAATCTATGTTGATTTTGACAAAATCAACAAATCTGAAATCAAAATTTCGCTTCTAAACAATCAAGTAATTTTATTTGGTATGACAATAAAGACAAATCTAAATCAACAAATTCAAACATGTATCTGTTTGCACCAAAAATGGGTACAAAAACTCAAGAATAGGATAGTAGAGATTAAATGATGAGTAAATGAAAACAGAGTAGAGAAATAAATGAACACACGAATTTTTATAGTGGTTCGGCAATCTTTGCCTACGTCCATCTCATATTTTTATTGATCTTGCGCTTGATTATGATTACAAGAATGTTTGGATCAGTTGGGATACATTAGTACAAGAGTGAACAATAAAAATGGAAGAGCCTCGGTAGCAGAAAGAAAGATCCTCTTTATGGATAATGGTCGATGTATTTATAAGGGAAGATGTGCATTGATAAGGCTAAAAATTCGCCAGAAGACTCTCTAGATCCATAGGGGCCCACATGAACGATCGCAGGTCCCATCTAGACTGTTTGAACGGTTGGTAGTGATCATTCATTTGTGCTCCACATGCGATCATTTGTATGAGTTCCCTCATGCCTCTAGTCCTTGCTCCCAAAGTTTGGTGTCATTCCGACTTCGTGTTAGTGAGATATGAACCAATCTTCATTGAGTTGAATCATTTTGGCTGAAACGATCCGATCAATCATCAACGATGTATGCCGATCATTAATTTTTAATCATCTAAGCAAGCAAACGATTTTGGTCTTTAATATATTGATGTTCCCAAAGTTTCATGTGTAATGGATTTGTAGATTATGAGATATCGATCGATCATCGTTGAGTTAAGCTGTGGAATCGATACGATCGATCCATAGTAATTAATATGGATTGTCCCTGATTCGTCTTCATAGTGTAGTGAGTTTTCATACTTTGAGTGTTCTATTGGGTTCGCCTTCAGCTTCCGCTTTTCCACTGTTTCATATTATCATCTGTGCCTGATTTTTGGGCTTCGTGATCGTTAATCTGATGCATCGGTCTAGATGACCATTGAGTCTATCTTGTTTGATCAGTCCAAATATAGCCGGGCCAAAAGGCTGGATGACAATATAGATATCGTACACCGATTAATACACATATTGCTTTTATATACGTACCCAACTAATTACTAATGGCTCCTAGAAAATACCAGTGGCACACGGTACATTAAAGAAATAAATAATTACCATTTCATCAATATTAGTTAATTTAATTCATTTATAAAAATTTATAAATCAATTAAATTTATGGTATTTCAGAGAATCCATTGATGTGTTTGTGTGACTTGTATATGTAAATTCGGTCCGCGATTAATATTTGGCTAAAGTAGTACGGTTAATAATAAATGGTATTATTGAACCAAGGATGTAGTTTATGGACTAGCTCCGCTGAATAAGGATTATATTGAAATTTTGGCCAAAACCAAATTAAATAAATCCAAAACTGATATATTGTTGATGAAGAGAATGTGTGTAAATTATTGTTACTAAATTGTATTGCTTAAGATAATATAAAATATGATTTTTTGAAAGGCCTATAAGCAATGAATTTGGCCAAGCTGTCACACTACTAGCTAAGGTGACGTGTGAATATTAATATTTGAATTATTCAATATTAATTATTGACCGATTCCATACCTCCGAGTCACACAACCACATTTTGAATTATCCAAAAACCACACAAGTTAATTACTTCGTAAAATGTTATAAATTAATTAATATTTGAGAAATATTAACTATTATCTAATTTATTTGATGTCTAGAGGCTATTTGCAATTATTTGAATGCATATATAAAAGTTATATTTGCGCGCGTCGATATACAATATTAGCGTAACTTTAATTGCTTTAAATGAAAGATAACTGCAAGAAGAGGTTTATGGAAAATTTTGTTCCATTAGATGGCATTATAGGGCCGACCACATACTGAAAGGGGAAAGAGGTCAAAAGAGATAAAATTAAAGGGATTAATTAGGGAAGTTTTAATTGAAAGAATGGAGAAGGTTTTATTCTTTCAAATAAAGCATATTCACTAATTTTATTCTCATTCATATTTTTCTCTCCTCTGTCCAAGCCATAGTCCAAATTATCATGTTCCATCCCAAACAAAATCAAATCCAAATCAAATGAAAACGTCAAATAAAATAAAATCTTAGGTGGTTCATCATTCCCTTGCAAAGTTTGGTGTGGATTCATTTAGAGATCTAAGGAGAAGTCACATGTATATGTATATTCATTGCAACTTTTGTATCTATTTTGAAATTCTCCTATATATTATCAATTTACTGCAAAATCAATCTTATGTATGTTTTTTGTTTTGAGTATTTATATTTTTCTGATTAGATCTAAAATCATTACTTCATATAGTTTTGATTTGCTATAAAACATACCTTTGTTTTCACAAATTTTGTCAATTATTATTTTTTAAAACAAGGTTGTGTTCTAAAACTAATTTCCTTATTTGTTGGATATGAGATTATGAGTTATGTAGATCTAATTTATTGTAATAAAATATACCTTTGTTATTACAATTTAATTCACTTATAATCATGCACTTAATATTTATTGAATTGAATTGTGTATATACATTGAAATATATTTATATGCTTCATCCTCAGGTTTTCATAATTGAGCATCAACATCAAGTTAAACTTTTAGTTAGATTAATTTGTTTTGAATTAATACATTCAAGTTCATTACTTAGTCAAACATATGTTTTAAAATCAAATCTTAATTTAGTATGCGCACATTTGTGTATATGTATATGTGTAATATTTTAGAATTAATTGTGTCATTGGAGCGCTACATTAAATTATGAAAATACATTTAGTTTTTCATGTTGAATTTTTATTTTTAGATTTTTAATTTTAAAGTTTGGATATTTGGTTATGGTTAAACATGAAATTGTACATGGTATTGAATCTATTACTAGTTAGTGTTTGTAAAGAAGAAAATCTAAAATATTACTTTATTCTATTTCCTTTTCTAGTTTAGATTTGATTAGATCCAGATCTAGTGTAAAAAAATTTCCATCTTCACTTCCAATCAAACAATCTCTTATTTTGAAATATCTAATTTTATTATGTAAATATGTTCTCATAACTTTATAGATGTACATATATTAAATATATAACTATGTGTGTAACAACCCTCTCCAGAACTGGCTTAATTCTTGACCAAATAAAAGCCCACTGAACCTTATGTCCATTTTGAAGCTGGTTGTTGATGGTAAAATAGATAAAATGGACAATATATAGAGCTATCCATCTATGCTTTTAGAATTTCATAATGGAAGGGATAAAATATAATAACAAAATAAGTACAATTTTATAAAAACTAAGTTTCAGAAACACAACATCTCAAATATTTATAATACAATATCTCAAAATAAAACATCAACATGTCTAAAATCTAAGTTCATTCGAATACATTAAAAACATAGACAAATAACTAAACTGCCACAAATATTCATCGTCGACTTCATCTTATTCATCAACACCGTTCCTGCTAACATGTGGGTTATAATGAGGAGGGAGTCAGAACAATAATGTATGGTGAATGAAAATCTCAAGTCATACAATAATATTATTTGAGCAGTATCATTTGGATAAGTATTATGTCTTACGCATCCTATACTTTAACATACTAAGTGTGCCTCAAACTGTAAGCCAAGGGCTCTTCTAGTCCAGCTCCATAACATACCTCTAACTATAGGCCAAGGGCTCTTTCTAGTCCAACTTTATGTCTTTAACGTGGATGCAACACAACTATAGGGTCTAATGACCCATCTTCATCAATCATGCCCTAATGATGCGAGAGAAAGCATCTAAGCCACTTAATACCTCTTTAAGGGGAAGCGGGAAGACTTTAATTATTTAATACCTATACCCTAGGCAGATCCCCATCATTTAGTACCTAGACCCAAGGAGGACCCATCATTAGTACTTCCTATCTGACATTGTAAGAAATTCCATAAGGCCACTTAATACTTATTTTATCGGAAAGAGGCAGACCATACAATAGCCACTTAATATTTCAACCCCGAAGTGGACCACCCTCTAGAGATTTTTCACTACGCACCTAAAAGATAATCCTAACCATTTAATAATTCTTAAGTGGGAAGGAGGTGGACCCAACAACTGCCACTTAATACCTCAAACCAAGAAGCATGCCCGTGCTGGGACATCCATCTTATGACCCGTAACCCAAACCATGACGTCTCACATTAGTCCGACTATTCGTAGGTGCTGGTAGCCATATTAGCTAGGTAGGCTTACCCTACATAATTGGGACTAACCTCGCATCCACCGTGTGTACTTATTATAGGGGATGTCTTACATCAGTCAAAAGTCACACTACTAGTAGCCAGAATAGCTAGAAAGACTTTTATGTACTTTGGACTAATCTTGCATCCTTATAACTTAGTCATTTTTCCGCTCTTCAACATTATAATATATATAATATACCTTACCCGCATTTGCACATTAAGTCCATATAATGGAACTCCTTATTTCCTCTTTAATTATGGATTTTCCATAATTATCCTCAACTTCCTTTCTATAGGGTTTGGTGCTATCTGATAATCTATTTATTTGATAGGTTTATGACTTCAGCATTACTAATATATTTATGCCTAATGTAAATATTAGACTAATTTTCATTAACATGCATAAAATTACATTACACTAAGGTTCGCTACCTATACTAATTGTTAAAATGTTAAAAGTTCTGTATTCATTCAAGTCTCAATACCATACGATAATTTACAAAATAGTTAATATCTTTAGCTAGACAAAATCGACTTGCATATATATATATACATATATATATTCAAAAATAGAATCAAAATACCAAACTTATTTTACATTAACATAGTAGAATCAAAGCCTTTATTTCAAGGAAACAAAACTTAACTATTTAAACCATTTACATTATATTCAACTTTTACATATACAAGCTTGTAGTGGAAAAGGGGATTCATATTTTCCTAAATTACAAAAATAGGAGGTGCAAACTATTAATAGGAGAATCCATACTTTGCACACAATTTCCCGAAAAATTGTTTTTGAACCCTTCATCACAACAATAGAAGTTAGAAGTGAAAATTGAATAGAACATAACTTATTCAAATTGTAGGAATAACAAATTAAATTCTACTCTATTAGCATAAAACAATTGAGGTTTCAACTAATCCAAGAATTGACATTTTATTGGGGGAATTTTTGGGTTTTAAGTCTAAGGTTTTTGTACACAAAATTCCCCATAAAACAATCCAACCTTTTACTACATAATTATTATAAGGAGAAAAACTAAGATGTCCACTCACAGATAGTTTTCGCTGATTTCCTTTCATCCAATTTCATGCCTTTGCCTAGTTCCTCCTTTGGTTATCTTCTTTTGGAATATGCAACAATTCAATTATGTATAAATTAGATTTAGAATTCAAAAATTAGGGAAAATAGAAATAGAAAAACACACACACACACACACACACACATATATATATATATATATATATATATTATAACTAAAACTATTACCTAAAACACGATTGATTTCTTCCCTAAAAATTGAATCTTGAATCTAAAAAGCTTACGTAGAAGGAAGAGAACCGATAATGTTTCTCTAGCGTTGATAATTTTCTTGTGAATAAAAGTGAAGGGGCTAGCCTCTTATTTATAGTAGTTAGGATGCACCTTGACCATAGGATTTGAGTCAATTTCAAATAATAAAATCCGAGCCATTGTTGGCCTAAGCAAACCCTTACTATCATGCTTTAACCATTCAACCGCTTCACCTTGGGCAGTAGACCACTAGCTTTCGATCGGCCCAGTGGAGTGGGTCGACCGACCTCCTGCTATTGGTCATGAATTAATTGTTGCCATTTGTTTTTTAATTTGTTTCTCCTTTTAACTAATGGTAATATTTGCTTAAATGTTAAGTTTCCCTTAACGTTAAAATATTTTATTGCCCTCTTTCAATTCAACGTTAACGTTATATAAATTTAAATTTGAATTCATTTGAAGTATTTTAATTCAAAAACTTTAAATGCCAATGACTTTTCTGTTTGAGCTTCGATCGGAAAACGTTATATAATAAAATCGCTGGGAAAATTATCATCAATGCAATGGTGTAACTTTCATGGCCAAATTCCAACGTTTATAAATTTCCATTTTTAGCCTTATTATTAATTAATTAGTTTCTTATTAATTTCTACAGGGTGTTACATTCTCCCCCCTTAAAAAGGATCCCATCCCCGAAGTGCCTAAAGGACAGATAATTTAACATGTACTCTCCAATCATGTTATACAGCCAAGTTATTTACACAACCATCTATTCAACCAAAAAAGCAACGTGATTATGTATGAAATATACTATAGGTGAACTCAAACCTAGCGTGAATACAAAATTGTGACATGTAGGCATGTATGCAAACATCCTAAATATGCATAAGATTCCGTATGAGTGCAAAAATAACTGTAAAAAGTGTGGCAACCATCACCCACCATCCAATCCAGCAACCACGATGCAACCAAAACCTAAATTTTAGAGGAAGAAAATTTTGCAGAGAAAAGCTCAAGATGAGAAGCCTTTATCTTCTCTTCTATCTTCAATGTACTTTCTACTGGATTATCTCCCCATTGCACTTGGATCGGCCTAATTGTTTTTGTTACGAAGCTTCCTGACTCCGTGCCCTACTATGCACCTAGTGGAACAAGGTGTTATCGGCTTCATTTCTACATCTGCAAATGATCATGCTCTACTATAGTGGCGGTGTCGTGTAGACATTTCCTTAAATGTTCTACATGGAAAACATCATGGACTCTAGCATACTTATTTGAAAGCTCTACTTGAGATGCAAGTTTCCCCACCCTTTCCAAAATCAAGAAACGTCCAACAAATCTCCATGCTAACTCCCTCGATGTCCTAAACCTCATAACTTTCCTAAGAGGGGAAACCTTAACAAATACCATATCTCCAACTGAAAAGTCCAACTCTTTTCTTTGCCTATTAGCATAAGAATTCTGTTGGCCCTGAGTGGCCATTATTCGCCACCTAATCACCTCAACTGTTCCATAATCTCACAAAACAAATCTGGTCCAAAGAGAATTTTGTTGGTAGTTTTCCACCAACAATTAGGCGACTTGCATAGCCTCCCATATAAGGCTTTAAATGGTGCCATGCCAATCGTCGCTTGATAACTATTATTGTACATGGACTACTACGGGTAGATGCAGCTCCCAATATCCTCCAAAATCCATGATGTAAGCCCACATTAAATCCTCCAAAATTATGTTCTCCCTTTTTATCTCTTCATCGGTCTATGGGTGTTAAGCGGTGCGGAGATTCAATGTTGTTCCTAAGGCTGGTTGCAAACTCCTCTAAAATTCACTAGTGAATAAGGCGTCCCTATCACTAACAATGCTGACCGGAACTCAATGCAACTGTACCACTTCTTTGATATAAACTTGCATGATAGGTGTTTCTGTCCTATTACACTTTGCTAGAAAAAAGTGGGCACTCTTAGTGAGTCTATGTAACGCCCCACCTCTATACTCACACTAGCCATTGGCACTAAGGGGTAATGCTGTCGACTAGCATGAAGAATAAGGCTGTTGAGGAGCGACCATCTGTGTAATTGCTTTGTGTGAGTACCGATATGTCAGATAATATAACTTGCATTTCGTTTCAAGAGGAAATCCAACATATCAAATACAAACTCAAAGCTACCACACAGTGGCTAAGTGGCCTTCGGAAACAAATATAGAAATAAACATAACACAAATCAGTCATAGACATTCATATCACAAAGGCGGAAACAGATATGAATATAACACATAGAAGTGTACATCAAAGTAGTGGTCAAACTAGATCCACTACATCACAAAAGAATAGATACAAGTGCTAGACAAAAGAATAATTATACATTAAGGAGTCTATATCTAAAATGTATAATAATAAAAACTACTAATCTAAAGTAGTTAGCCAAAAATCAGATGATAATCCCTGATAAGAAGTCAAGCAGGAGCACCTAAAATACTTCGGTCTGACCCGAGTATTATTTAAGAAGAAAATAATAAACGGATCAGTCTAGCTATAAATATCAGATAAAATGAGATAGGATAAGAGATATGACAAAAACGTATGATAACAATAATGCCATACTGTGACAAGTATACATCAAATAACGACAAAAATCATACAATATCTCAAATCATCTCAAAACACCAAAAAAAATCGCATTCTTTAAATTATTCACCAAAACACAAATATTGACAAAACATATCAATGCCAATCCACGAAAATGGTGAAACACAAATTCTAGAAATCATCAACCAAAAATCCAGAAATCACAAAGGGGGAGGCCTATCACAAACGGGAGCATGAAAACTCACCAGCACGTGTATCACAAACGGAACGCTATTCCATGGTCGCTAACCATCAATTTTGAGCCAAAGCTCCACAAATGGCCCGAAGACCATGGGTCGCTACCCCACCAAATTGAACCAAAGTTCCATAAACGGGGTTTTTAGTCCCCACACAAACAAATAGACATCGCATATCGCTAGTCTAAATCACAAAATGATCATCATCGATCAATAAAAAGTGTGAACCACACTAAGCTAGTAAATAAATGAGTTTAGCTTCATGTCCCATAACCACTGGCTTAACTTAAATATTTACGAACAAATTGTAGATTTCAATTCGAAAATTGTCACAAGAGTTCAATTGAACAAGTCCAAGAATTAACCGACGAAGTAAACGAAAACGTTTCATACCACTTGTTTTACTAAGCCGTTTAATTAGATTTCTCATACGAATGATGTAAAGGTTTACATATACTAATAGATTGGAAAACGGTATTAAAAGAGAGCTTTATATTTAAAATAGTGTCGAAATCGCTTTAATGAAAGAGTTTGAGTATTTACTACTAGTATAGAAACCTTTGTATTTAGAAGTGACAAATCACAAAAAATGATTGTAGAAATAATCAATCACCAAAGATTCACATTCGAAGACGTGAATCAAAACCAAAGAAATCGATATCAAATCCATCAAATGGATATTCCCAAAAATCCAAAGAAAGAAGTCATCAAAGTCGATAATAAGTGATGACAACTATCCGGATTAACAGTAATCGATTAAAAATAGGTAATCCACTCAAAATAGCCTAAATAGGCAAAAATGAACATTTCCAGACGTCTTGTTTGGAATCCAGACGTCTGGATTTGTTTTCTGGAAATAGTTCAGAAAGCCACCCAGATGTCTGGAATACCGAAGCAGACGTCTGAGCCATGACCAGACGTCTGGTTTAGAATCTAGACGTTTGGATTTGTTTTCTGGAAATAATCCAGAGAACCCTCAGACGTTTGAAACTTCAAGTCAGACGTCTGAGACCAATCCAGACGTCTGATCTTAGATGTCAGACGTCTGGAATTATTTTCTGGCTTTTTTTTATATTCTACGTGCATACATTATTGCTCTAGGTCCAAACAAAACATCTGGACTTGGTCACCAGACGTCTAGTCACTTGGTCTGGGCAACAATTTTCCTAGGCCAAAGTGGACAAAACGTATCGGGAGCGATCGGACGAGCAACGACGACTAAGGATTTACGCCAAGCGACAACCCAGCCTTAAAGGCTCTTCGATACACCCCAAATATCAATGTCCAAACATCCATAGAAGTATTTTCATAAAATTGGACCAAAACACCAAAATTTGGAAAATTCACCAAATCAATTCAAATCAAAAGCAAATGAATATGCACAAATGTTAGAAATTCATACCTAACAATAATGATAGCTATAGACGTAGATGTGAGTTAAAGAACTCACCTTTAAACCCAAAAACAATGAATGAGAAGCTCTAAAGCAAAGGAAAGATCAACTACTCTTCAACTTCAACTCTAGAAGCTCCTATCTAAGATCAAAAGCAATATTTCCTAAGTTAGGTTATAGGAAATTTCTGAAATTGGAGAGAGATTGAGATGGAGAAGAAGAATAGGATGCTTACCTTAGCTTCTCTTTGATGTTGGAGCTAGAATTTGTATTTCCTAACTAAACTAGGGTTTGGAATTCTAATTTCCTATTCTTTCCCCCATTTTTCTCTTAAGCTTGAGAGTGTTAGGAAATGAGAATGAATGAAGAAAGTTGAGTGGAGTATAGGGTATTAGATGAGTAATGAGCTGAAACCCAAACCCAAAGTCCAATAGAAAAATAGCAAAAATTCACCCAACACCAAACATATCGATGTTTATACTCAAAAAAGTTGTAAACGCCATTTTGGACTCAATGGAAGTGGTCTCGACTCCCAATTCGACTGTTTACAAAAAGTAGCTTTTCGGACTTTCAATCTGATTAACGATGCTATATTTAAATAAAACATTTAAATATACAATCGTAAAATATGCGGGTTGTTACAGACTCCCCTCCTTAAAGAAATTGGATCCTCGTAATAGTTAAGAAAAAGAAATAAAAAGTAACAACCATACGAAGGCATAACAACACAAAAAAAGAAATTTTTAAATGAGAAGTTCACCTTTAAAGAGCATGAGAGAGTAAGTCCGGATGTGTTAGTTCGATGAATTCTCTGGATTCCCAAGAGAAATCCTTAGTATTTGAGGACCATTGAACTTTCACAAGAGGAACATCTTTATTTCGAAGGCGTTTAACTTCCAAAGCAATGATTCGAATAAGATGGTGCTCATAAGTCAAATTAGGCGAAACTTCAATTTCTTCAATAACACCGGGCTCAAGAATAGGATCGGAATCTCGAAGGCATTTTCGAAATTGAGAGACGTGGAATACATCATGAATAGCAGAAAACTGAGCCGGTAATAAAAGGCGATAAGCCACGGAACCAATGCGTTCGGTGATGGGAAATGGACCAATATATCGAGGAGCTAATTTTCCCGATCGACTGAAACGCACAACACCCTTCATAGGTGAAACACGAATAAATACAAAATCTCCCACAGAAAATTCTAATCTCCTTCTTCGGTTATCGGCATAGGATTTTTGTCTACTTTGAGCTTCTTTCATCCTATGACGAATAAGGTCAATCTTTTCTATGGAATCACGAATAAAATTTGGACCTAAAACCACCTTCTCACTGGCTTCAAGCCAACACGAAGGAGATCGGCATGGCCTTCCGTATAGTGCCTCGAAAGGAGCCATACCAATACTAGATTGGAAGCTATTATTATAGGAAAACTCAACAAGAGAAATATGATCTTCCCAACTTCCACCAAAATCAAGAACACATGCACGAAGAAGATCTTCTAGAGTTTCATTCACACGCTCGATTTGTCCATCGGACTGAGGATGATAAGCAGTGCTAAAATTAAGCTTCGTTCCCAAAGCTTTTTGAAGACCTTTCCAAAATCCACTAGTAAACAATGGATCACGATCGCTAACAATAGAAGTAGGAAGTCTATGCATTTTAACAATTTCCTTGACAAAGAGTTTAGCCAAAATAAGTACGGTCCTGTTGGACCGAATGGTAAGAAAATGTGCGGATTTTGTAAGTCTATCTACTATCACCCATAGGCTATCATGGCCCGAACGAGAATGGGGAAGACTGTCAATAAAGTCCATGGAGACTTGATCCCGCTTCCAAACGGGAATGTCCAAAGGTTGCAATAACCCACCGGGCCTTTGACGTTCGGCCTTAACGAGTTGGCAAGTCATGCAACGCTTAATAAAGTTAGCAATATCAGATTTCATTCCATCCCAATAATAAAGCCGCTTCATGTCTGCGTACATTTTACTACTCCTGGGATGAATGGTAAATTTAAAAGGATGAGAATCTTCTAAAATGTATTTACGAAGATCAATAATATTTGGCACAATAATTCTACGAAATTTTCGAATACCGCCACGAACATCAATGTCAAAGCTTTTCAAACCTTCAATATCAATTTTATCCCTACAACTTTGGCTAAGAAGAACCAATTCGGGATCATGCTTTTGAGCTTCAAGAATGCGGTCTAAAAGAGAAGGGTGAGCCTCAAGGCTACACAAAACAAGAGATGAACATGAATTGGATTCACGATCTCGAATCTCACAAGTGGATAAAGTCTCGAGATCATTCCATTCAAATATCATCATGGAAACAACCGCTTGTCGCTTACGACTAAGGTCATCGACAACACGATACCCTTTCCGGGAGTATAGAGAATATCAAGATCATAAGATGCAAGGAACTCAAGCCAACGTTGTTGATGCAAATTAAGTTCCTTTTGAGAAAATAAATACTTCAAAGATTTATGATCGGTGTAGAGAACAAATTTCTCTCCCAAAAGATAATGATGCCAAATTCTAAAGGCGAAAACAATAGCTGCGAGCTCTAAATCATGAGTGGCATATCTAGTCTCGGCAGGCTTTAATTTCCTAGAAGCATAAGCAATAGCACGTTCCCTTTGCATGAGAATGGCACCCAAACCAACGCGACTAGCATCGGTATAAACAATAAAGTCTTGGTTCCCTTCGGGAATCACAAGAATATGAGCATCGGAAAGGAGTTCTTTTAATTTTTTGAAAAGCAGCTTCGCATTTGTTAAACCAAATGTACTTAACTCCCTTCTTTGTCAAATTAGTAAGAGGTACGGAAATTTTAGAATAGTCTCTTATGAACCGACGGTAATAGCCCACCAATCCGAGAAAGCTACGAATTTCCGTCACACTCTCTAGTCTCTTCCAATTTTGAATCGCTTCAATCTTTGAAGGATCCACGGAAATTCCGGATTCAGAAATAATATGCCCCAAAAATTTCACACGAGATTGCCAAAAGTGGCATTTAGAAAATTTTGCTTTCAATTGATTGCTTAAAGGGTTTCCAACACAATCCGAAGATGTTTTTCATGCTCTTCCTCGGTTTGAGAATAAACAAGAATATCATCGATAAAGATGAGAACAAATCGATCGAGGAAGTCTTTGAAAACTCGATTCATAAGGTCAACGAAATAAGCTGGTGCATTCATCAAACCAAATGGCATAACAAGCCATTCATAAGATCCATAACGAGTACAGAACGATGTCAAAGGAATGTTATCCTCTGCAATACGGAGCCTATGAAAACCGATTGCTAAGTCTAAATGTGAAAAGACTCTAGCACCACTAAGTTGATCGAATAAATCATCAATTCGAGGTAAATGATATTTATTCTTGATGGTGAGATCATTAAGCTTAGTCAACGCAAAGCCTAAGTGTACCATCGGATTTCTTCACAAAAATAGCTGAAGCTCCCCAAGGAGAGGAACTAGAACGAATAAACTCTTTGGCTTCCAATTCGGATAATTGTTTGCGATTCTCCTTATTTTCCTTATTGGACATACGATATGGAGGACGAGTAATAGGTTGAGCTCCAGGGATTAGATTAATTCTGAACTCAATTGCTTGCTTAGGTGGTAACCCTAATACGGGCTCAAATATATCGGGAAATTCACAAATAATGTGAATGAGAGAAATAACATCTTCCTCATCATCATCATCATCATCACGATGATTTAGAGAATACAAGGACGCTTTCGAATTGGAATCTGAATCTTTAAGAACAAGAGAAATCTGCTTAACAGATTGAAGATGTCGAAGGTATATAGTCTGCTCGGGACATAGGATATGGGCTTCATATCGGTTAAGCCAATCCATCCCCAAAATCATTCTGAAACCAAGGTAACGCATAACATGCAAATCGGCATGGAAAGAGTAATCACATAAAATAATCTTGACATCTTTACATAGTAAACTGAGTGTTGCAGATCCACCAACCGGATTCGCAATTCTCAATGAAGTCATCAAGCCAATAACATTCAAAGACAAAGCATCAACAAGTTCTTCTGATATAAAAGAGTGAGATGCACCCGTATAAAAAAGAACTCGAATAGGAAGATCATGAAATATAATAATGCCATCAAGGATAGAATGAGAAATACCTTGACCACGAGAAGTGCTAGTAGGGGCTTGTAAAACATTTAGCTTGCCTTCCTTCTTGCTTTGAAGTTTGGGACACAAAGATATAGTATGACCCGAACTCTTGCAATAGCGGCAAGTAAGAGACTTCAGACACTTGTTTGCGTAAAGGTCCTTAGAACCACAATTGTAACATTCTCCACGAATAGAGGTAGGAGTCTTTGCTACTGAAGTTGCTTGCTTCTCTTTCTTGTTGGGATTAGGCTGGAATTTAAAAGGCCTCTTCTTATTGATGTTTTGTTTGGCTTCAACATCACTTTCTTTATCGGCCTCTTCGAGTCGAAGAGCGATAACAACAAGCTGATCGAAAGAAACTTCTAATTTCAGAAGTAATGGCTTTTTTGAGGTTCTTATTTAACCCATAGACAAATCTTTGATTTTTCTTCAATGGGTATTAATATATTCGACCCCATATTTAGATAGAGATTCGAAAGATGCGACGTAATCCGTCATAGAAGATTCACCTTGAACAAGGTCGATAAAGCGTCGGGCTAAAGATACTTTTTCAGCTTCCGGCATAAATTTTAATTCGAAGCTTTCCCGAAATTGCTCCCAAGTAAGGTCCGCTTCAATAATTTCAGAGATCAAAATCTCATACCAGTCTAATGCTCTTTCTTGGAGCATGCTAGAAGCCACTTGGACTCGATGTAGGTCAATAAGATTCATGCGGGAAAAGATGTGATCGCATGTTCTAAGCCAAGTCTGGACTTCTATAACGCTTTCAGAACCCTTGAAAGGCTTTCCACCCAAGTTGGTGTAATCACTGCACAAGCGTGCAAACCCAGATTTAGGATGAGTGGGCTCTGGAACAGGTCCGATAGCTTGAGCATTCTTCACAAGATCTAAAAGTTGTTAGGGAGACATAAATACTCCATCCTGAGGAGTAGCACTTGATTGACCGGCACCGGGACGGCCTGGTCTAACCATTTATTTTCTTTAAGAAAGAAAGAAAGAAGAGGAAAAAGGTTATTCTCAAAATGAATATCAAACAAACTTGATTGATAAAACAAGGCATCTTAAAAAGAAATAGGATAGAACGGTACGAAGACTCGAATTAAATCCTATGGCACGATTCCTAAGAAAGACTTAGGACAATGATCCTTGCTAGATTATTCTACATTGTTCCGAAGTTTGGCTCTAATACCAAACTGTGACGCCCCACCTTTATACTCACACTAGCCAAGGACACTACGGGGTAATGCCGTCGACTAGCACGAAGAATAAGGCTGTTGAGGAGCGACCATCTATGTAATTGCTTTGTGCGAGTACCGATATGTCAGATAATATAACTTACATTTCATTTCAAGAGGAAATCCGACATATCAAATACAAACTCAAAGCTATCACACAGTGGCTAAGTGGCCTTCGGAAACAAATATAGAAATAAACATAACACAAATCAGTCACAGACATTCATATCACAAAGGCGGAAACATATATGAATATAACACATAGAAGTGTACATCAAAGTAGTGGTCAAACTAGATCTACTACATCACAAAAGAATAGATACAAGTGCTAGGCAAAAGAATAGTTATACATCAAGGAGTCTATATCTCAAATGTATAATAATAAAAACTACTAATCTAAAGTAGTTAGCCAAAAATCAGATGATAATCCCTGATAAGAAGTCAAGCAGGAGCACCTAAAATACCTCAGTCTGATCCGAGTATTATTTAAGAAGAAAATAATAAATGGATCAGTCTAGCTATAAATATCAGATAAAATGAGATAGGATAAGAGATACGACAAAAACGTATGATAACAATAATGCCATACCGTGACAAGTATACATCAAATAACGACAAAAATCATACAATATCTCAAATCATCTCAAAACACCAAAAAGAATCGCATTCTTTAAATTATTCACCAAAACACAAATATTGACAAAACATATCAATGCCAACCATGAAAATGGTGAAACACAAATTCTAGAAATCATCAATTAGAAATCCAGAAATCACAAAGGGGGAGGCCTATCACAAACGGGAGCATGAAAACACACCAGCACGTGTATCACAAACGGAACACTATTCCATGGTTGCTAACCATCAATTTTGAGCCGAAGCTCCACAAACGGCCCGAAGACCATGGGTCGCTACCCCACCAAATTGAACCGAAATTCCACAAACGGGGTTTTTAGTCCCCACACAAACAAATAGACATCGCAAATCGCTAGTCTAAATCACAAAATGATCACCATCGATCAATTAAAAGTGTGAACTACACTAAGCTAGTAAATAAATGAGTTTAGCTTCATGTCCCATAACCAATGGCTTAACTTAAATATTTACGAAAAAATTGTAGATTTCCACTCGAAAATTGTCACAAGAGTTCAATCGAACAAGTCCAAGAATTAACCGACGAAGTACACGCAAGCGTTTCATACCACTTGTTTAACTAAGCCGTTTAATTAGATTTCTCATACAAATGAGGTAAAGGTTTATATATACTAATAGATTGGAAAAAGGTATTAAAAGAGAGCTTTATATTTAAAATAGTGTCGAAATTGCTTTGTTAAAAGAGTTTAAGTATTTACTACTAGTATAGAAACCTTTGTATTTAGAAGTGACAAATCACAAAAAATGATTGTAGAAACAATCAATCACCAAAGATTAACATTCGAAGACGTGAATCAAAACCAAAGAAATCGATATCAAATCCATCAAATGGATATTCCCAAAAATCCAAAGAAAGAAGTCATCAAAGTCGATAATAAGTGATGACAACTATCCGGATCAACAGCAATCGATTAAAAATAGGTAATCCACTCAAAATAGCCTAAATAGGCAAAAATGAACATTTCCAGACGTTTTGTTTGGAATCCAGATGTCTGGATTTGTTTTCTGGAAATAGTTCAGAAATCCACCCAGACGTCTGGAATACCAAAGCAGACGTCTAAGCCATGACCAGACGTCTGGTTTAGAATCCAGACGTCTGGTTTAGAATCCAGACGTCTAGATTTGTTCTTTGGAAATAATCCAGAGAACCCCCAAACGTCTGAAACTTCAAGTTAGACGTCTGAGACCCATCCAGACGTCTGATCTTAGATTTCAGACGTCTGGAATTAGTTTCTGGCTTTTTTTTATATTCTACGTTCATACATTTTTGCTCTAGGTCCAAACCAGACGTCTAGACTTGGTCACCAGACGTCTGGTCACCTGGTCAGGGCAATAATTTGCCTAGGCCAAAGTGGCCAAAACATATCGGGAGCGATCGGACGAGCAATAACGGCTAAGGATTTACGCCAAACGACAACCCAGCCTTAAAGGCTCTTCGATACACCCCAAATATCAATGTCCAAACATCCATAGAAGCATTTTCATAAAATTGGACCAAAACACCAAAATTTGAAAAATTCACCAAATCAATTCAAATCAAAAGCAAATGAATATGCACAAATGTTAGGAATTCATACCTAACAACAATGATAGCTATAGACGTAGATGTGAGTTAAAGAACTCACCTTTAAACCCAAAAACAATGAACGAGAAGCTCTAAAGCAAAGGAATGATCAACTACTCTTCAACTTCAACTCTAGAAGCTCCAATCTAAGATCAAAAGCAATATTTCCTAAGTTAGGTTATAGGAAATTTCTGAAATTGGAGAGGGATTGAGATGGAGAAGAAGAAGAGGATGCTTACCTTAGCTTCTCTTTGATGTTGGAGCTAGAATTTGTATTTCCTAATTAAACTAGGGTTTGGAATTCTAATTTCCTATTCTTTCCCCCATTTTTCTCTTAAGCTTGAGAGTGTTAGGAAATGAGAATGAATGAAGGAAGTTGAGTGGAGTATAGGGTATTAAATGAGTAATGAGCTGAAACCCAAACCCAAAGCCTAATAGAAAAATAGCAAAAATTCACCCAACTCCAAACATATCGATGTTTATACTCAAAAAAGTTGTAAACGCCATTTTGGACTCAATGGAAATGGTCTCGACTCTCAATTCGACTGTTTACAAAAAGTAGCTTTTCGGACTTTCAATCCGATTAACGATGCTATATTTAAATAAAACGTTTAAATATACAATCGTAAAATATGCGGGATGTCACAGTCTATCTACTATAACCCATATAGCTTCAATGCCTCGTTGACTTCTAGGCAACCCATCTATAAAGTCCATCGATATATGCTGCAATTTCCAAGTCGGTACCTCTAAAGGAAACAACAAACTTCTGGGCTTCCCTTGTTCCACCTTTATCCTTTGGCAAGTCAAACACTTAGTGATATATTCCACTACTCGCCTCTTCATTCCCGACCAATAGAAAATCTACTTCATATCCCTATATATCTTATCCTCTCAAGAATAAATAATCATCTTAAAACGGTGACACTCAACTAGAACTTCCTCTAGAACATCCTCCACTACTGGAACGCATAGTTGTATGTCTCTCCTATGCCACCCTCTTTCGTTGATCGAATACCTACGGATGTGGAAGAAATGCTCTCCTTTACCTAACTTATCCAAAATTTCTACTATTGTCGCATCTCTTCTATGTTCGTGACCGATGCGGTCCATTAATGCTAACCTCACTTCTATAGCTACAAGATAACCAGGAGTGGAATTTGATACTGGTTGGAAATTGAAATTCGTGAGGAACTCTAACTACCTCCACTCAAATATAGCACCAAGAGTAGCATGCCTTCGGCTTAGGGTATCGACCACAACATTCCCTTTACCGGGTATATAAGGGATTTGTGGCTAGTGAATAAATCAAACCTTTCCCTCAAAAGATAATGCCTCCACGTCTTCAAAGCGAATACGATAGTTTCTAACCCTAAGTCGTGAGCGGGATACCTCTTCTCATGGTCCTTTAACTACTTGCTTGCAATGGCTATCACTTTTCCTTCTTACATTAGAACAGATCCTAACCCCATACAACGTGCATCAGTTTAAACGGTGAAAAGCTTCGACCCATCCAAAATAGTTAGCACTGGTGCACTGGCCAACAATTCCTTCAACTTCTCAATAGATTTTGTGCATTGGTCATTCAAAATTTAGCTAATTTCATGAACTCATTGATATACCCCTTCACCGTGGAGTCTTCCTGCCTTAGTTGGACAAACTTCTCCAATTATAGACTTACTTCAGCTTTGGACATGAATCTTGACACAAAGCGAGCCCTGAATTCAACCCAAGTACTTCCTTCCTCTTCATTCTCTTGAATGACTATAGTCTACCAATCAAGTGCTTCTCCCTTTAGGTGCCATGGAACTATCCTCCTCTTAATCTAATCTTCCAATCATAACTCCTAGAATATACGGTTACAATCATTAATCAATGCCTTGGTTGCTATAAAATCTTCTACCACATGAAAATGGTTATCCTTCTATATTTTGAAAATCTTTACATGTTTTTGGAATGTCTAGTGGGTGGGAAACTAGTTCAAGGGCCGGAGTAACTGGTGCCATTGGTGCAACTTGTTGAGGAATAGGAACTTGCCACACAAGCCTTGGATATTGTAAAAACCATGACGACATACCTAAAATGGTGGTTATCACTTGAGTGGGGTTGTTTTTAGAATTTTGAGGTGTTATTCTCAGCCATTATCAACTATCTATAAGTTCAAAATTTTGAATTAATTCGGATTACTTATGATAGTAGTACTAGTTGAATCAAAAGTTTACCTGGGGTGTTTGCATATGTTCATACATGTATACATATAATAGGATTTTGAAAATATTTGCAAAGAAAAAAAGTATGTGCTCTAGCATAAACCTATTCCCTTTTATCAGGAAACCTAAGCTCATATACCAAATGTAATAACCCTCCACAGAACGGGGCTAATTTTTAACCCAATAAAAGCCTATCGAATCTTCGGTCCATTCTAAAGTTATCCGTTGATTGGTAAAATTGATACAATGAACAATATAAAGAGCTATTTATCAATGCTTTCAAGATCTCGTAGCAGAAGGAATAAAATATAATAACAAAAATAAGTACCTATTTTATAAAAGCAAAGCCTTGGAAACATAACATCCAAAAATATCCATAATACAATATCTCAAAATAAACATCAACATGTTTGAAATCTAGGTACATTCGAATACATCAAAAACATAGATAAATAATTACATTACCACAAATCTTTAATATATCCATTATCTTCTTCATCAGCATCGTTCCTCCTAACCTATGGGTTGTAATGAGGAGGGACACAGAGCAACAATGTCTGATAAATGAAAATCTCAAGTCTTACCATAATAATATTTGGGTAGTATCATTTAGATAAGTTTTATGTCTTACGCATCATATGCTTACTAAGTATACTTCCAACTGTACGCCCAAGGTTCTTCTAGCCCAAACTCCATAACATACCTTTAACTATAAGCCAAGGGCCCTTTCTATTCAAACCTTTTGTCTTTAACGCGGGTGTAATGCAACTATGGGGTCTAATGATCTATCTCTATCAATCATGCCCTAACGATGCGAGAGAAAGCACCTGAGCTACTTCATACCTCTTTAATAGGAAGTAGGCAGACTTTGATCATTTAATACCTATACCCTAGGCAAATCCCCGTCATCTAATATCTAGACCCAAGGCAGACCTTTCTCTGTTACTTCCTAGCTGACATCGTAAGAAATCCTGTAAGGCCACTTAATACTTCTTTTATGGGAAAGAGGCAGACCCTACAATAGCCACTTAGTACCTCCAACCCAATAGCAGGACCGCACTGGGATATACGTCTTATGACTCATAATTCAAACCACGATGTCGCACATTACTCCGACTATTAGTAGGTGTTGGTAGACAGAATAGCTGTGCAGGCATACCCTACAGAATTTAGACTAACCTCGTGTCTATCGTAGGTATTTATTATAGCGATGTCCCACATTAGTCCCAATGTCGCACTACTGGTAGCCAGATTAGCTGGGCAGACTTCAATATACTGTTGATTGACCATGCATCCTTATGACTTAGTCATATTTCCGCTCTCCAACATTACAATATATATATTATCTATAATATACCTCACCCGCATTTACGCATTAAGACCATATATGGGAACTCCTTATTTCACCTTTAATTATGGACTAATTTCCATAATTATCCTAAAGTTCCTTCCAATAGGGTTTAGTGCTATTGACTTACATAAAATATTAGACTAACTATTTTTTATGAAATATTCCTAAGCGTGCGCAAAATTACTTCTATACTAAGGTTTTGCTTCCTATACTAATTGTTAAAATGTTAAAACTTCCATTACAAGTCTTAGTTCTATATAACAACTTACAAAATAGCTATTTCCCTTAGTTAGACAAAACATACTTGCATATATATTAAAAAATGGGATCAAAATACAAATCTTATTTTACATTAACATGATAGAATCAATGCCTCTATTTCAAGGAAATAAAACATTACAATTTAAACCCTTTATATTATATTCAACTTTTACATATACAATCTTGAAGTGGAAAAAGGAATTCATATTTGACTAAATTACGAAAATAGGCGGTGCAAACTGCGAATATGAGAATCCAAACTTTGCACACTATTTCTTTAAAACAAAATTAAAACCCTACATCACAACAACAGAAATTAGAAGTGAAAGTTGAATAGAATATAAATTATTCACATTGTAACAACAAGAAATTAAATTATACTATATTAGCATAAAACAGTCAAGATTCCAACTAATCCAAGAATTGACATTTTGTTGGGGAATTTTAGGATTTTAGGTTTAAGGTTTCGTATATAAAATTCCATAAGGCATAAAACAAATCCAAACTTCTACTTAATTACTATAAAGAGAAAAACTAAGATTTCATCCCATAGGCAGTTTTCCCTGATTTCTTTTGGATCCGATTTCACGCCTTCGCCTAATTCCTCCTTTGATTATCTTCTTTTGGATTATACAAAAATCCAATTGTGCATAAATTAGATTCAGAATTCAGAGATTAGGGAATAATAGAAATAGAAAAACATGTGTCTATGCGCGCGTGCACGCACACACACACACACACACACACACACACATATATATATATATATAATTGAAACTTATTACCTTAAATCCGATTGATTTCTTCTCTAAAAATAAAATCTTGAATCTAAAAAGCTGATGGAGAAGGAACAGTACTGACAGAGTTTCGCTAGCATTGTTACTTTTCTTGTGAACAAAAGTGAGTAGGCTAGCTCCTTATGTATAGTGGTTACGATGGTCTTGGACCATACGATTTAGTCGGTTTAAAATAATAAAATTTAGTCTGTTGTTGACCTAAGAAAACCCTAGCTATCATGCTTTAACCGATCAATCGCTCCTTTAAATTTGAATTTGAATTTTAACATTAAAGTTATTTAAATAATAAAAACTAGGCCGTGGCCCTTTGACATCTTTAATTTCAACATTAACGTTATTTAAATTTAAATTTGAATTCATTTAAAATATTTTAAATTCAAAAATTTCAAACTTCAATAACTTCTTCGTTTGAGTTCCGATCGTAAAACTTAATATATGAAAGTTACTTAGAAAATCATCACGAATACAATGGTGTAACTTTCATGGCAAAATTTTAACATTTGTAAAATTTATATTTTTAGCCTTATTATTAGTTAATCAATTTCTTATTAATTTTACAAGGTGTTATAATATTTCTATATACCTACTTGTTTATATTCCTAATATGCATGTGAATTTATTACATGTATATGTAAATATAATATATATGTATTTAAAATATATATATACCCCAATATATGTATGTGTATATATAGTTATACACATATTTATACTACGTTATGTTATGTTGTATCAATGAATGTATATATGGTACATTAAATATTAAACATTTAGTTGAATTAATTAATATTATAAATCAAAAAATAAAAATAAAGTTAAATAAAATATAATTTTACTTAATAACTATATTAGATCTAGTGAAACCCATTAGACTTAATAGGTCCATCATGATCTAAATAGGAAAACTTTTGAAATCTACCCATTTCACTTGTTGTAGACCGGCCCGGTTCCTTTGATGGTATCAGAGCCCAAATGGTTTATGTGGTTTATTTAGGCACTTTAGGGCCAACTAATCAAACCCACCTATTTGATGGGTGCCTAGAAAAGTTGTGTGTAGGCTTATTGTTGAATAATTTAGTATTCTTTCATCCTTGGCTATCGGCCTAACTCAATTGATGTAAGTCCAAAATATTGGCCCAATAGTAAAGGTCCAAATATATTTGGTCGTTTGTCTAATTTTCAAATCGTCTAATTCTCAAACTAAGATTTGAAAATTTAAAAAATATTTTAAATTGAATGTTAAGTTTAAAATATAAAAGGATATTTTATAAATATTATAAAATAAATCTAAAATTTTCAAAATTGCTTTGAGAAATTAATTTAATATTTTTCAAATTTTATAAATATTTAATTTATTTGATTAAGTAAATAAGTAATTAATTAAAACTTAATTAATTAACATTTACATATATGCAACGATATATATGACACTTTATCTGAAATTGTCTAGGGTAAATTAAATAATTTTTTTGAAATTCATTAAATTATTTAATTAAAATGTTTAATCAAATAAAAAAATTAATTTGATAAACAATTAATTAAATATATATGTTGATATATGTGTACATAAAATTATAAAGGTTATAGTTCAATAACTTAAAATGTTTTATTTTTCCTAAATATGTTTTGAGAAATTAAACTAAATAATTTTTTGAAATTAGTTACATATTTAAAATTATAATGTTCAATTAAATAATTCATTATTTAATTATAATGCTCCAAATACGGCATCTCCTAGCTTGATCCGCCCATTCTCCAGCCATCTTTTTTTATTTTTTCGCGCTTTTTTGCTTGTGAGCTTCTCGTCGATCTGCTTTAGTTTGGTGGTTTTTTGGATTTCCACTTGGGTTGTTAGTGTTTTATTGTAGCTTGTCTAAGTCTAGATCTAAGGTTACTTGGTTCCAGCTTCTGGTCCGATCTTCCCATTCTTTTCATCATGCCATCTCATTACTCGGTGATTGCTTGCAACGGAAGTTTCGTTTTTGGCTATGTTTGTTGTGCTTCAGTTCCGGGTTTGGTTGTTCATTCGTTGGTCCTCTCGTCCTTGTGGCAGTTCTTTTACTTAGCTACGACTGCTTCTTGTATCTTTTTTCATTACCAGTGCTATTTGGTGCTTGTATTTGTGTACCCTAGTCTGAAGAATATTCTTCTCATTTGGGGCTTCGCAGCAGTGTGTGTTGTCATTTGTTGGGTAATTTTTGGTTTCCTTTTGGCAACTTGGGCTGCAATTCTTCCTGATTTGTGGTCAATGATACGTTTGGCTTGGTTATGTAATTGTCAATTCATAGTTTGCAAACGGTTGCTGTTACGGCGAATGCTCTGTCATTGTGTTATGTTCAGTCATATTATATATGGTCTGTTTGGTTTGGAATCCGTTCTTCGCGTGTATAAGCTCAGTTAAGTCTGTTTGTAATGTTAGTCCTTTGGATATTTTTCATGTATTTGTTTGGTTGCTTTAGTGCTTCTTGTAACTTGTATTCACCCTGCGTGGTGTTAGGACTGCCTAGTGCAGCATGTAGTCGTTGCACTCTGCGTGGTGATGTTTTGTAGCATAGGCTATCTGTCTATCTCCAGGTCTATAAGCTAGTCTAGTTTCTATTAGTTGCTGAGGATCTTGCCTCACACCTATAATTTATTTGTAAAGTGGTATGGCCACTATAAAACCAGCTTGCCGGTACAAAATAATAATACTTTATTTTGTCTGCAAAAAAAATTCATTAATTAACATATATATTTTATATATATTTGATATGTGCGTGTGTATATATATGAAACTATAATGGTTAGAGTTGAATATTATACTTAAATAGTTTAAGACAGATAAATTAAATTCTAAATTTTTAAATAAAATTTAATAAATATGGTTAAATAGATAAAATAATTAAATTAATTATATATATTTAACAAGTTTAAAGTTAATTAAATATGATTTAATAAGTTTGAAGTTAATCAAATATGATTAACTAATAATATACACATAGTTTTATATAAGTTAATTAAATTATAAATGGTTATAAAGAAATTGCTTGCCAACCGATTCATACCTATTCGAGCACAACCAACCTATATTCGAACCCACTTAACTAGTAGGAATACATATTGGATCTGACAATTATGTTATGGTAGAAGTTTCACTCACGACGATTTGGTCAAATTAGGGGAAGCAGTAAGTATTATTTTGGAGCAATTAATTGGGGAATCAAGATGTAACGACCCGATATTTTTGACAATTCGCATCTGCACATGTCGAACTTGAATGATTTAAAATACCGCGTTGTTAATTTAAATTTGGCAAAACTGAACATATACAGTAAATAAATAGAACACAGATCACAGACACAGAGTAATAATTGCAGCGGAAATAAAAGATAGTAGTTCATGAAGCTACTATATACATATCAGAGTTAAATAAGGTACAACCGATGTCTCGAATACAATAGTCAAATACAAGAATCAGAATACAATCACTGGAATCAACTGGATATCTGGAAGCTGGATAGATAGCTGGATCTCCAAGCGAAGCTCCAACTCCAAAGGTGAGTCTCGAATACTGGTACACTCAGTTTGACCCGAGCGTAAAGCAAAACACAAAACACTCGAGTCAGGATTAACATTCTTATATCAATAAATCCAACTCAAGTGAAATAGCAATTGAAATACAAGTAACTCAAAGGATGTTTGTGTAACGATACGGATTTTTCCCGCTCGAAAATCGACATCCATACTTTACATCGTACTCGAATGCCGCAGATTCGATCGTTCAAATCCGAGTCGCCGGAGCTTATAACAACATTAAGTAAATAACACAGCGGAATAAAAGAATAATACATTGATATACAACATCTGATACAATATCCAGATAAAATGATGATACAATGAATATCTATATACATCAGAGATATGATACAACAAATAACAGCGGAAAAGAAAATGATAACATCAGCAGCGGATAATCTTCATCTTCAAAGCACCAAACTAGAAATAGCTCGAACTCCCAATAACGAGGCACAAAGATAAGCAAGTGCAGTCCATATCCAAAGACTGAACTAGTTCCAAATAATCTACTGAACCTGACTATCTGAAAAACCCAACTCTAGACTGCTCGTGTAGAAAATTATGAGCACCCAGAGTTTAGGAAATGAACAATAAACTCCGAATCAGTCATGGGACTGGTGTGAGCAACAAAAACAGTTTATCTTTAAAACAAATAGCAAAGAATTTTAAAAGTCAATTCGCAATGCTTTTGGAAAATGAAACTACCATAAGACCTCCCACCACACACACAATGCAAACGCAGACTTGGAGGAGATTTCTTCTTATGTTAGTCAAAGATGCTTACTACGCAAAATCAAATCATTTTGATATTATTACTAGTGCATAGTGGAAAACATTTCGAAAGTAGAATATAAATCTTAGCCAGCATAGGTACCATTATATTATGCCTGCTATAGCTGCCTCCTGAGGAGACAGGTTATACAATTGAAATCGTAAAGGCTCGTATTGTTTCTTTGGATTTCCAACAAATGGTCAGGCTAAGGAACTTCCTATGCCACGATGGGTACGTCCCTGGAATAGACGACCCGAGAACCTAACCGGATCTCTGCCAACACAAGGCCGGGTTACCTCTGCAAAAATAGGTAACTACTGACACGCGTATGCCATCCCCCGATCGTCACCGATCTTCCCGAGGATCCCCGATTCGCAACAAACCACATAATAATAATAATGCAGTAACCACAGAGGTTAAGTATCTGGGCTCCATACCATGATACCACCTTTATCCAGAAGGAATGACATACACTAAGGGGCGCTACTCCCTAGAACCTTGCCGCATCCTTCCTGTTTTGACCATTTCCGGGGTGTGAGGCTCGACGAAGTCTCGTCCACAAAGCTACGCTTTCTACAAAGCCATGCTTCGGGTCAAACAAATGATCAACCTATGATCACAAAGATATAAGATCAAACAAATGATCATATCGCAAATGATCAAACACTGATCATCACACAGCAACACTCAGCATGTCACATTACCAAACTGGGAACATATTGCTGATAAATTTCAACTACATAACCTCTAAGCTCGTACGTCTCAGAGAAGGGTGTTAAGCTAAGAGAATAAATTCTCCGCCACCAAACAGATATGTATTTGAAAGAAATCGGCTTTATATCTCAAAGTGTAATGTCAGACATGTAACCATACATGTCTGTTCCGGGTTCGAACAGAACCGAAGGCACTTCTTACGAAGCCCTTGCAATTCCGGGTATTCACAATCCCGTCCGGACTTCCCATCACAAAGGGTGATAAAATCTCTATACCGGGGACCAGTCGGTGCAGAGACATTCGACGAGTTGTTCTTTCGTTTTCGTAAATATCCGGTCTTCAACACCGGTCTTCAAATGCTATCCATATACGACGTTTCACTATTCGGAATGGGTTATATGACACAAATGTCTTTTCCCGGCTAACCCGAATAACGAGCGCAATATTCAAAATCAAATGGATAATGGGATTTCAATTAAGTCACAACTTATTACCCAAAACCTTTCTTTTCAAATGGTTTAACAAATTACCATTTTAACCCTTTTTAAACAAAAAGATTAAATTCACAGAGTTCACTTAATTTTCACAAAGATTCATTCATAGGTTTCAAAACAATTTCCGTTTCAATTGGATTAACTCGTTAAATCTTTGAAATAAAGATTCAACTTATAGCTTTCAAAACAATTTCATTTCGAATGTTTTAAACGAATCATCATTTTAAATCTGTTAAAAATAAACAGATTCAATTCATAACTTTCAAAAAGAATTCATTCATAGGCTTTTAAAACATTTCAATTTCAATTTAATTTTGAAACTTTCCAACACAAATCCGAAGTTCACTTCTTATATGAAAGCTGTTATTATTTGAAAACAAATAGTTTTCGTTTCAAAAAAATCCAATTATATTTGCTCGAGTTAAAGCCTTTGAATTTAATTCACATTCCAAAATCAATACTTTTAAAATGGTTTAATCCTTATATAACTGGTATAACATCTTTAATCTCTAGTTTCAAATCATAGAATTCAGTTTCAAATATTGAATTTAAATTTAAATCAAATTATTTAAATTTCCAAAACTTGATTAAGTTATTCAAAAATAAGTCTTATCTTTGAAACTCCATTTCAAAAGCTTTTCACATTTAAACCCAAATTTCTAATTTTCAAAATCAATTGAAATTAAAATTTCAATTTCAAAATCATCAAATTTAAATTATCTATGACTTAACTGATTTCCACGTGAAATCCATATTTGTGTGTGTATGGTGTAGTCCAGGGGTTTTACACACAATAGTGCAACATCAATCATCACAGATCAAAATACAGAAATATAGTTGATAAGCGATATAAACTATAACGCTTATCGTACAGATCACAGATATATATCACAGATAATAAATTACAGATCACAACAAAATCAGGGTATAACACAAAGCATCATATATCAGGGATATCAAACAATTCAATCATTCAATCAATCTAATTATCCATAAGTAAAATCAGTTAATTTGTCTGATTAATTCAATTCAACTAAATTTCTTATGAATTTCTAATCCTGGTTAATTAATTACAACCCATTTTAATTAATTATCCTTTATCATCTATTAATTAACCTTTAATCATTAATAAATCAATCTTAATTAATAAATCAATCTTTTAATCATTAAATAATTTTCCTTTAATTGTTGAATTATCTTTTAATTCATTAATTGATTTACCCTTAATTTATTAACGTTTGATTAATTATCCTTTCTTATAAATTAATTAGCTTTAAATTTATAATTGATTGATCTTTAGTTAATTATTAAACCAATATAAATTAACTTAATTTTTAAGTTAACCTATTAAAATATTAAATCAACTCTTAATTTCTTAATTGAGTTTTATTTAAAATAAGCCCCCTTTTAATATAAGTTTAAACCATTTTAAATTTCTTAATTAACTTTAGAAATATTATTATTTCCAAAACCTTTCAAAACAAATTGATATTTATACTTAACAATAATTATTTTAAGAAAAATAAGTTTACAAATTAAAATGATTTAAATTTGTTCAAATTTTAAAATTTGGAAATATACAACCCAGGCCTGCTTCGAGTCATACCCGAGCCAAACTAGACTCTGCTTCGTGTCTTCCTTGCGTTTTACCCGAGTATCTCACGAGAACAATACCCACGCACCACTTGACAGTTCGAACTGAAGCAATACGAGCACTCACCATTACTCTACTCGAATCTCCTTCGTTCCTGCTTCGAGGTTTTACACCCATAAACCCGAGTCGCTCGTGCAAAAGTCTCGAGTACTTCTCAAGAAAATACGACAGCCTCCACACATATGCACGTGCACCGTGCCGCCTTCGCCTCCGATCACCTGCCAATCATCGAGGCAAGACGAAAATTCCTTTACGAACCCACCTTCGATCCCCAGCAACTCATTCTGACGCAAATTCGAATTCGAGTACGAATTCGAAAAACTAGGACCAGAACTCCCTCATCACCAACCTGGAAACTCGCGTCGTACTCCCACTTCCGACCACCAGAAACATCACTGCCACCGGCCACGCCTTCGCCTACTCCCCCTCTACGCATTCCCAAGCACCGGTTGAACTCGATGCTCTGTATCATTCGAACGAGATCAATTTGTGATTATGGCAAAAACTAGGTTTACAAACAGAATTCCATCGCCGTTGCCCCCACGGCGAACTTCAGCGCCTTCCTCTATTTTTCCTGGCCTCTCCGTTCACTACTCCATCACCACAGGAATTGCCAAACATTCCAGTCTAATTGATCACCCAAAATCGACGAAAAACTCATTTTTGTTCTACCTCAAACTGCACCTTAAATACTATCCTAAAAATGGTGATGTTTGTTTTAAAAATCATGTTACAGTGTAGAGATTCAATCTGTGATCCTAAAACAACAATTTAAAAGGTTTGAATTTGCTCACTATTTAAGTTTGCCTGTTGTTTATAAGATTCTAGTGATATTTAAATTGTATTTCAGCTTAAATAAACTTTTAAAAACTACACTATGATAAAACAAACAAGTTTTGTTTAAACATTACACCCTATCACAATCTAAATCGAGAGATATGGGTTTTTAAATCAAAACTGGAAATTTGAAAACAGACTGAGGAGCTACAGATATAATCATGTACACACATACATACACTCAGGTAATCACATAAACATAACTATGCCAGATGTAAACATGTAACCATCTTATACTTAAGTAGTTTTTAACAAAATTGTTACTCACAAGCATCAAGTCATATAACAAATTCGAGGTTAAAAAAAAAGGTTGCTCACCTTGATGTTTAGGAAGAAGAACAGAACTTTTCTGTTGAACCAGGCTTTGAATTTCTAGCTAAAACTTGCCTCCCTACTATCTGGCTTGTTTTGATCAATTTGTATTGTTTAAAGTTGAAGTTTGAAATTGTTGATCATCTTTTAGTTTTCAAAATGATGTTTGCTTTTTATTTTCTCAACTCGAATGAATAAAACTGAGATGGAGAGGCTTGGTGTATAAGAATGAAATGTACAGCAGTTTTTTTCTTTTTTTTTTCTTTGATTACTAGTTTGGCCATGCTTGCATTTAATGTTTTGTACAATCAACACTTATACTATTTAGCATCGTACAAATTCATTTTTTTTCTCTTTGATTTCGGCTGAGAGGATTTTTGTTATGGTGGGGAAAGATATTGACATTAAATGCCTTGGTACCTTATGTTTCTACTTAATCTTGTATCTTTTTATTTGGGCTGATATGTATGTATTATATTTGTACTTGTTTTACTTTGTAGTTTATTTTGGGTGGCTGCACTTATTATGTTGGCCTTGTTTTATATTTTATTTTAAATCTACATACTTTGTTTACTTGTATTGAATTTATATTTATTTCTCATTTATTTTAACTTAATTTATTTATTTTACTTTTCTTCAAGTTGTATTTGTTATTTTATTTATTATAGTTATATATTTTTATACTTCATTTATGCTTTACAATAGAAATAACATTTTATTTTATTTGTTAATGCATCAACTTATAATTTACAAAGTTTATTAACATGTGTTTACCAATTATTATTGATAAATTCTAATCCAAATTCTATTTTATTTATTTGCTTAACTTAACATTTATTGTCTTGTATTTCTAGTTTAAATTTTTATTAAACCATCAATAATAAATTAAAAATTATTTATTATTATTTATATTTTAAAACATCTATCTAAGATTCAAATCACCTATATATGTAATATTTACAACTAAATGATTTAACAAATTTTAATTTGGATCCGGGGAAACTCGCTCTAATTTTCTAATTAAATTAACAAATATTTATCCAAAAATTTATTTAATTACTCAATTTAATCCAAAAATTCAATAAAATATTAATTTAAATTAAATTAAAATATGGGGTCGTTACAGTTTGAATAACCATCCTTTAAGGATCCATTAAACTATCTACTATGTAGTAGTGTACGATAAGTAGATAATGCCTATCAGTAATATAAGATATCAAAATAGTGTTAAGGCGTTACCATTATCCCCCTTAACACATTTTATATAAGCGTTATAGTCTATACAGCACTGTAAACTCCACCGTAAACTAGTGGGCTATCAGGGAGTAGTCCATAGGTATAACACAAAACAAATTCGTAGTGGTCGCGTATAAATGGATACAAGTATGACAAGGCACATGAGGCAATACCCAAGGTAGTGAAACTACCGTTTCCCTGATCCGGACTGGTGAGAACGCATCGCCGCAGCGACCGCAACACTACGAAACAACACTCTCAAAATCAAGGGTGCACCAATCGACAACAAGTAATGAGTAGTTTTCGAAGAAGTGTGTTCGCTTGAGGTAGTTGACCTCCATTTGGCCCGACACGGCTCCTGTTTTAGTCATTTCCAATTTGACACAAGTGTCAAGGCTATCCATTATCGTTCTCTTTCTTCAGTCATCACGTACATCATTCCAACCACTTCATTCTGGATCATCACTCCGCGTATAGTTATTAAAGTGGTTTTCGGTTTAGACAGAGAGTATGTCCATAACCGATTCCGGTTTCTTTAATAACTTTCGTAATTATTACACCGATTGGTCGTTTATATATTTCAAAACCAAATCAATTTCAATTCCAATTAGAATTTATAAATCAACATTTCATTTGCCGTTATAAATCAATTTCTAAAATTTATGTTTCAAAACTTCCAATTTACCATTTCAAAATCTTATAATTCAATTTCAATTTTATTTAAACAATTCAAATCTTGATTCAAGTTCATATATAAGTTTATTCCGAAATCATTTAAATTAATTTAATTTAACATTCAAATCAATTTAAATTCATTAATCGATTTCATTCAATATTTGTTAAGTAAATTTGTCATTCAAAACAATCTCTATTTAATTTCTAATTCATTTAATCAATTACTTAAGTTCAACTTCATTTATCAAAACTTAAAATTTAAATTAAATTAAATTCGTCAAATCAAGTTCTTTAAATTACAAGTCTTACATTAATTCCAATAAATCACATTTTTATTTCTTGTTAAAGAAATTAAATCTCACTTATTTACTTACTTAAATAATTTTCCAAAACTAAATTAATAAAGAAACTCAATTTCAGTTATTTACGAAATAAAATTCACTTATTCAAAAGTTCACTTTCACTTATTAAAGAATTCAATTCAATCTAAACATTTAATAATTCAATCTTATTTAATTATTAAATGATTCAAAACTTAATTATTAAATAATTTCACAGTTTAATAATTTCAAACTTAATTATAATTTCAAACTTAATTATTAAATCATTTCAAACTTAATTCAATCATTTCTCAAATTAAACAACGTTCTTTCATCAATTACATTGTAAATATTTTGTTTCAGATTATTAAATATTCACATTTAAATTTCATCAAAATTCAATTTCCAACTTCGTTTCAAAACCATATTATTTATTCAAATAAAATCTTCATTTGATTTTTAAATCAAATTATTGACCAATCGGGTTTTTATTTAATTCTCTATCCTAGGTCAAAGTTCAATTTGGATATTTATCATTTCAACCCAATTCCATTCCAATTCAAAAATCAAAGCATAACAAAGGAAACTTGCAGTGTGATAACTGGGATGGTGTCAAAGTAAATTAACAAGCAATAACAACAATCTATAACAATACGATAATCAATTCAAATAATCCCGAAATAATCGTATTAATTTACATTGTCGTTTGTGTAAATTAATATAATTATTTCTAGAATCTACACTAACATTTCATGTAGATTAAAGATTATTACATAAATATTTATACGGTTCTTCACTTTATAAATATTATTCAATTTCATACTACATCGATTTAAATAACATACATTTAAATGGTTCAAGGTGTAATTTACCATATTTCTACATATCAAATAATTTAAACATTTAAAGGGGTCATATTATACAAATGTCATCAAATCAAATTTTATCACATATATCAAATCTAACTATCCTACGTCAATTTCAATTTTAATTTTTTTTCCAATTACAACATACACAATTTAACGTCCAATGTCAACATCAAACAATTAATCATTTAGCAACCAAACTGGATTATCACTGTATATAACAGATAATGGTGTCAGATGTCATAGGTGAACTGATATAGGTAATAACATATGTAACAGTGTAGATAACTAACAGCAGCATATTTCAATTGTCGTTTCAATTGAAATCAAATTTAATAAATAAAAGAACATTAATCGTGAGTGATTGCTCACCTTTCGAGGCTAGAGATTCGCGAGAAGATGGCACAGATACGCACACTGATATGGCATGGAAATTGAGTTACGAGTCCAAGCAAAGCAAATCGGCACGAGTACAGTGGTCAAAGCTGATAACAGAAATCGATTGAATACATCAGAATGAGATCGATGAAGAGATTTCGTATAAGTGATCATATAACTATATATAAAAATCATATTTTATATTCAAACACATTTTAATATTAAATATATAAAATTTCAAAAATCATTGGCTACACTAAAACACATATACACTATCCGGTAGCAAAAGTACACGGGTGACTATACAACATCAAAAGTGATAGACGCAATTTATAAAACTTTTATACCCACAAGTATACAAACTGTAACCTTAAAAAAATGTATACTAAGTATAAAGATAAACCAAATAAATCTATAACTTTATATACATAAGTCTTCCCATGGATTATGCAGGTCGACATATCCATTCAATACAATAATAAACTATAATATAATATATAACAAGCTGTAAAATCTTTATAAACTAATGTATATATATACACGTATAAAACAACATTCAACACAACTAGTTTATAGACTGCAGCATGCACCTATATCTATACTCAACCGACTATAACCAGGTTTGTACCTTGTAAATAGCCACCTATACTCATACATGATTTATATACATGCTTATAAACAAATATATATGTTTAGAAACCAGTTTTATAAAAGTACTTAATTTAAACCCAGACTCATGCATGCATGCCGACTGAAATACAATGCTATCAAACATATATAAATTAATATATAACTCGTACATCGGAACTTCATACATGCGTGTAGACTTCACTATATGCAGACCTCTAAATGAATACAAGGTTCACCCATATATCTAAACTGCAATATAAAGTTCTGTTATAACTCAAAGTGAACATATATAGATAACCTTATGAACTTATATGCATAAATCTGCATATTATACTGCACCACTTAACTTGTATATAATGTACTATAGTCTTACAAAAATAACTTTTACGCAATATATATAAAGTACTGTATGCAATATATAAAATATATGGTTATATAACTCACATATATAACACAGCAAATGTATATATCCAATGTTAAAGTATAAAGAAAGGGATAGAAATGTATACAGCTTATACTAATATAAACTCCAGTTATACAAAATATAGCTTATACAAAACTGCTTATACCTCATACAATCGGCTATGGATGTTTGTTCAAGTGGCAGGGGAGGTCGGCTTGAGCCAACAAGTGAGGCGAGTTGCTGGTCGCAGGCAGTACTTGGTCGAAGGAGAGGACTGCATTGTTGAGGCCGAAGATGGGTAAGAGAGAAGAGGGGATCAGAAGGGAATGGCCTCGAAATTTGCAACGACAAGTCGGCTCAGCTGGTCAGGGTGCATGCTCGGGTTGCTCGGGTCATAGTTTTGTGGTCGTCGCATGGCCAGAGGATGGAGGCCGATTTCTTTGGATAAGGAAGGGTAGGACAGGCCGAGGAGGCAGGGTAGGCGCGGTGGAGGTCGGGTGTTTGGTTGATGGAAGAAAAATCGGAGCTAGATGCTCATGTGTCAGGGACCACGCGGCGGAGGAGAGAGAGGGAAGGTGATGATTTGCTGCGTGAGTGTTTGCGTGCTTGAGAGGAAATGACGAACAGGGGAGAGTGAGGAGGTGCGTCATCTTGGCTGTGAAAAGTGGTGAGGAGGGGGAGGCAAGATGTGGTGGCCGAATTTCATGTGGAGGCTTCAAAGTGACAATCTGGTATGGAACAAGGGGAGACAATATTTTTTTCAAAGAAGAAAATAGAAAAGGCAGAGGAAGGAACAAGGTTCTAGGGAAGAGGAAGGAGCAGAGAACTAATGAACTGATTGAGATATTGAACCAGTGGAAACCAAAAGTCAAGCACGAGAATCTAGTAAATATTGATGCAAACAGCTGGAATAATTAAAGGCAATGGATATAGTGTTATCCTGATGAGCAAATGAATGGTCACGAGAAGTTTGAAAGCAAAAATTTTGGAACCGATACGGTTGACCGTTTTGCGGTTTCCGCGACGTACTGGACCCCGAAACTCTCAAACAAATAGACTATGAAGATAAGTACGACGAGAAGATCAAAACGGTATACAGATACTAGTGGTATGATTGAATTATAAAAATTCGAATTTTTCTACTAGCGGAAAATGCAAGAAAAACGCAAGAAAATAAGACCGACGGAGCCAAAGATGTCCGAATTTGGAAAAACGATAAACTGACATCTTGCTCAGAAGATGGTTTAGAATTTTCCTATGTAAAAATATTTTGGTTTTGAAAACATTTTATTTTCATCGCTTTTTAACTGATTAAATTGAAGTAAATTTACGCGCGAAATAAACTTTCATATTTTCGGACGAAAATTTATCAGTTGCTATGTTTAACTAGACGTATTCCAAATATTAAATTTTTATTTCAAAATTTTATCGTTTAAAATTTCACAAAATTTCAACTAATTACGTTATTAAAACAGTTGAAATTTACAGGTCGTTACACTTTCTCCCACTCAAAACTTTTCGTCCCCGAAAAGGAACGAGGTAGGAGAATAGAAACAACCAGAAAGAAAAACAGATTTGAAATACAAAATAACAATTAATTTAAACCATATAAATTCAAATTTAAATTAATTGATATTCAATAATTGACTTAATCAATTTGATTTCACTAAGATCAATCTCAACTATTTCTAAATTCATTATCTTATTATCCAATTATCCTCAATTTACAATTTCTAAAACCATAAATTTGAATAATCTTTTATTATAATCATATTTTATTTTCAACAGATTAAATTCTTTAATTCCAAATTATTATAAATTTTATTTCACTTAATATATCTTATCACATATATTTAACCCATATAAATTAATTTAAACCATAAAAGTTTCGATTTAAATTAATTTATATTCACTAATTGCTTTTAAATTCAAGGTATTTTCATAAGTTGATCAAATTCCAATTTATTAATTCTTTCAAAAAATTTATTTCATTATTAACTGAGTTTTACTTATTATCCTATCTAACTCTATTAACATCTTATAATCAAAATTTAGTGTATAACATTTATTATAAACACTCAAATTTTATTTATAAAGACATTTTTATTGTACATTATCCAATTACATTTTAACTTTAAATAATTTAGGTAAGTTATTTTGAGATGCAATTTAGTACTATACAAATAAAATTTTCAAATTCAATTATTTCAAGTTAAAATACTTATTCAAAATTTAGCTTTATTTATAATTGAAACATCCCTTAACATAATTTTAAGAATTAAATTTCCGTTTAATTTCAAACCCTTTAGAGATAATTATGTATATACTATATATATTAAATCAAATTAAATTTAAAATATTATTCCTATATATATAAATCCAGTCATATTTAAGAAATTCAAATCAAAATATTTTTTCCCAAAACAAAACCGTAGCAAAGCTACATAATGGTTTCTCCACTTCGAAACTCGAAAATGAAAGTCGATGATGCGACCGCCATCACCGAAATTATTTTCCAGCGACAAAGAGAAGAGCACTGATTTCAACATTTTAAAATTCTTTGAAAACGGTTTCTATTTGAAAATACTTTAAATAATATACATTTTAAAATTTAAACCCAAAGTTTGAAAACACCGAAAATTAAATTCTCACATTCCTGATTTAAATTCATTCCAAATTTCAAATCAAATTATAACCAAGTTTATAAATTCATTTATTTATATTGCAATAGTCAATGGTTTACAAAATAATAAATGAAAATCAATTATTATCATCTCTGACGACAAATTCATTAACAATTTAATTTGGAAAAATTTACACTTATATATAATATAATCATATAAAAATTTATTTCATTTACTAAATTTGAAAACAATATTGTGTCAGTTTGCTCTGTTAAAGTGTTTTAGAAATCCTATCGATAGCGTTGATCAGACGAATCGATCGGAAACCCAAATCAACATCAACAACTCAAACAACACAATATATTTTAAAACATTTTAAATATAATTTTATAAATACAATTCCTCGCTCGACGATACAAGAACAGATTTCAAAACATGTATAGAGATTCAAATTTGATGGAAATCAAATCAAAGAGAATTTTGATTCGAAAAATAAGTTTGAAACAGAAGATAAGATAATTCAATTACCACAATCGGGAGATGGATGAGTTTATTTAATTCACGGGCAACCTTAGCCGGGTCGTCCGTAACTTCAAGAATAAGATCGATGCTGAATTCCGAGGTAAATCAACACTCGATCTCAAGAGATGGAATTCAGATATAGCAGGGAATAGATAGCATCGTAAACCGAGGATACAGAAATCTCCGGTAAATCGATGCCTATTATAAAGGAGTTTTGCTCCTTTACGAATCATTCGAAGATTGGCTAGACCGCCGATCTATTAGGTATCATTCAAAATGGAGTTATGGGGTGCTCCAGATTGAAAGAAGACGAATAGTGAAGGACACGAATGAATTTCGGAACCGAGGGGAACGTTCCAAAATTCAAAGGAATTGAGTCAAAGGAAGAGATTGAAACTCGAATGAGAGTGATTCTGTAAATACATTTACCCTATATGCTAAGTTTTGCCTAGAGCTACCAAAGCTCTGATACCAACTGTAACGACCCGATATTTTGGACCATTCGCATCCGCACATGTCGAACTTGAATGATTTAAAATACCGCGTTGTTAATTTAAACTTGGCAAAACTGAACATATACAGTAAATAAATAGAACACAGATCACAGACACAGAGTAATAATTGCAGCAGAAATAAAAGATAGTAGTTCATGAAGCTACTATATACATATCAGAGTTAAATAAGGTACAACCGATGTCTCGAATACAATAGTCAAATACAAGAATCAGAATACAATCACTGGAATCAACTGGATATCTAGAAGCTGGATAGATAGCTGGATCTCCAAGCGAAGCTCCAACTCCAAAGGTGAGTCTCGAATACTGGTACACTCAGTCTGACCCGAGCGTAAAGCAAAACACAAAACACTCGAGTCAGGATTAACATTCTTATATCAATAAATCCAACTAAAGTGAAATAGCAATTGAAATACAAGTAACTCAAAGGATGTTTGGAATAACCATCCTTTAAGGATCCGTTAAACTATCTACTATGTAGTAGTGTACGATAAGTAGATAATGCTATCAGTAATATAAGATATCAAAATAGTGTTAAGGCGTTACCATTATCCCCCTTAACACATTTTATATAAGCGTTATAGTCTATACAGCACTGTAAACTCCACCGTAAACTAGTGGGCTATCAGGGAGTACTCCATAGGTATAACACAAAACAAATTCGTAGTGGTCGCGTATAAAGGGATACAAGTATGACAAGGCACATGAGGCAATACCCAAGGTAGTGAAACTACCGTTTGCCTGATCCGGACTGGTGAGAACGCATCGCTGCAGCGACCGCAACACCGCGAAACAACACTCCCAAAATCAAGGGTGCACCAATCGACAACAAGTAATGAGTAGTTTTTGAAGAAGTGTGTTCGCTTGAGGTAGCTGACCTCCATTTGGCCCGGCACGGCTCCTGTTTTAGTCATTTCCAATTTGACACAAGTGTCAAGGCTATCCATTATCGTTCTCTTTCTTCAGTCATCACGTACATAATTCCAACCACTTCATTCTAGATCATCACTCCGCGTATAGTTATTAAAGTGGTTTTCGGTTTAGACAGAGAGTATGTCCATAACCGATTCCGGTTTCTTTAATAACTTTCGTAATTATTACACCGATTGGTCGTTTATATATTTCAAAACCAAATCAATTTCAATTCCAATTAGAATTTATAAATCAACATTTCATTTGCCGTTATAAATCAATTTCTAAAATTTATGTTTTGAAACTTCCAATTTACCATTTCAAAATCTTATAATTCAATTTCAATTTTATTTAAACAATTCAAATCTTGATTCAAGTTCATATATAAGTTTATTCCAAAATCATTTAAATTAATTTAATTTAACATTCAAATCAATTTAAATTCATTAATCGATTTCATTCAATATTTGTTAAGTAAATTTGTCATTCAAAACAATCTCTATTTAATTTCTAATTCATTTAATCAATTACTTAAGTTCAACTTCATTTATCAAAACTTAAAATTTAAATTAAATTAAATTCGTCAAATCAAGTTCTTTAAATTACAAGTCTTACATTAATTCCAATAAATCACATTTTTATTTCTTGTTAAAGAAATTAAATCTCACTTATTTACTTACTTAAATAATTTTCCAAAACTAAATTAATAAAGAAACTCAATTTCAATTATTTATGAAATAAAATTCACTTATTCAAAAGTTCACTTTCACTTATTAAAGAATTCAATTCAATCTAAACATTTAATAATTCAATCTTATTTAATTATTAAATGATTCAAAACTTAATTATTAAATAATTTCACAGTTTAATAATTTCAAACTTAATTATAATTTCAAACTTAATTATTAAATCATTTCAAACTTAATTCAATCATTTCTCAAATTAAACAACGTTCTTTCATCAATTACATTGTAAATATTTTGTTTCAGATTATTAAATATTCACATTTAAATTTCATCAAAATTCAATTTCCAACTTCGTTTCAAAACCATATTATTTATTCAAATAAAATCTTCATTTTATTTTTAAATCAAATTTTTGACCAATCGGGGTTTTATTTAATTCTCTATCCTAGGTCAAAGTTCAATTTGGGTATTTATCATTTCAACCCGATTCCATTCCAATTCAAAAATCAAAGCATAACAAAGGAAACTTGCAGTGTGATAACTGGGATGGTGTCAAAGTAAATTAACAAGCAATAACAACAATCTATAACAATACGATAATCAATTCAAATAATCCCGAAATAATCGTATTAATTTACATTGTTGTTTGTGTAAATTAATATAATTATTTCTAGAATCTACACTAACATTTCATGTAGATTAAAGATTATTACATAAATATTTATACGGTTCTTCACTTTATAAATATTATTCAATTTCATACTACATCGATTTAAATAACATACATTTAAATGGTTCAAGGTGTAATTTACCATATTTCTACATATCAAATAATTTAAACATTTAAAGGGGTCATATTATACAAATGTCATCAAATCAAATTTTATCACATATATCAAATCTAACTATCCTACGTCAATTTCAATTTTAATTTTTTTTCCAATTACAACATACACAATTTAACGTCCAATGTCAACATCAAACAATTAATCATTTAGCAACCAAACTGGATTATCACTGTATATAACAGATAATGGTGTCAGATGTCATAGGTGAACTGATATAGGTAATAACATATGTAACAGTGTAGATAACTAACAGCAGCATATTTCAATTGTCGTTTCAATTGAAATCAAATTTAATAAATAAAAGAACATTAATCGTGAGTGATTGCTCACCTTTCGAGGCTAGAGATTCGCGAGAAGATGGCACAGATACGCACACTGATATGGCATGGAAATTGAGTTACGAGTCCAAGCAAAGCAAATCGGCATGAGTACAGTGGTCAAAGCTGATAACAGAAATCGATTGAATACATCAGAATGAGATCGATGAAGAGATTTCGTATAAGTGATCATATAACTATATATAAAAATCATATTTTATATTCAAACACATTTTAATATTAAATATATAAAATTTCAAAAATCATTGGTTACACTAAAACACATATACACTATCCGGTAGCAAAAGTACACGGGTGACTATACAACATCAAAAGTGACAGACGCAATATATAAAACTTTTATACCCACAAGTATACAAACTGTAACCTTTCAAAAATGTATACTAAGTATAAAGATAAACCAAATAAATCTATAACTTTATATACATAAGTCTTCCCGTGGATTATGCAGGTCGGCATATCCATTCAATACAACAATAAACTATAATATAATATATAACAAGCTGTAAAATCTTTATAAACTCATGTATATATATACACGTATAAAACAACATTCAACACAACTAGTTTATAGACTGCAACATGCACCTATACCTATACTCAACCGACTATAACCAAGTTTGTACCTTGTAAATAGCCACCTATACTCATACATGATTTATATACATGCTTATAAACAAATATATATGTTTAGAAACCAGTTTTATAAAAGTACTTAATTTAAACCCAGACTCATGCATGCATGCCGACTGAAATACAATGCTATCAAACATATATAAATTAATATATAACTCGTACATCGGAACTTCATACATGCGTGTAGACTTCACTATATGCAGACCTTTAAATGAATACAAGGTTCACCCATATATCTAAACTGCAATATAAAGTTCTGTTATAACTCAAAGTGAACATATATAGATAACCTTATGAACATATATGCATAAATCTGCATATTATACTGCACCACTTAACTTGTATATAATGTACTATAGTCTTACAAAAATAACTTTTACGCAATATATATAAAGTACTGTATGCAATATATAAAATATATGGTTATATAACTCACATATATAACACAGCAAATATATATATCCAATGTTAAAGTATAAAGCAAGGGATAGAAATGTATACAGCTTATACTAATATAAACTCCAGTTATACAAAATATAGCTTATACAAAACTGCTTATACCTCATACAATCGGCTATGGATGTTTGTTCAAGTGGCAGGGGAGGTCGGCTTGAGCCAACAAGCGAGGCGAGTTGCTGGTCGCAGGCAGTACTTGGTCGAAGGAGATGACTGCATTGTTGAGGCCGAAGATGGGTAAGAGAGAAGAGGGGATCAGAAGGGAATGGCCTCGAAATTTGCAACGACAAGTCGGCTCAGCTAGTCAGGGCGCATGCTCGGGTTGCTCGGGTCATAGTTTTGTGGTCGCCGCATGGCCAGAGGATGGAGGCCGATTTCTTTGGATAAGGAAGGGTAGGACATGCCGAGGAGGCAGGGTAGGCGCGGTGGAGGTCGGGTGTTTGGTTGATGGAAGAAAAATCGGAGCTAGATGCTCATGTGTTAGGGACCACGCGATGGAGGAGAGAGAGGGAAGGTGATGATTTGCTGCGTGAGTGTTTGCGTGCTTGAGAGGAAATGACGAACAAGGGAGAGTGAGGAGGTGCGTCATCTTGGCTGTGAAAAGTGGTGAGGAGGGGGAGGCAAGATGTGGTGGCCGAATTTCATGTGGAGGCTTCAAAGTGACAATCTGGTATGGAACAAGGGGAGACAGTATTTTTTTCAAAGAAGAAAATAGAAAAGGCAGAGGAAGGAACAGGGTTCTAGGGAAGAGGAAGGAGCAGAGAACTATTGAACTGATTGAGATATTGAACCAGTGGAAACCAAAAGTCAAGCACGAGAATCTAGGAAATATAGATGCAAACAGCTGGAATAATTAAAGGCAATGGCTATAGTGTTATCCTGATGAGCAAATGAATGGTCACGAGAAGTTTGAAAGCAAAAACTTCGGAACCGATACGGTTGACCGTTTCGCGGTTTCCGCGACGTACTAGACCCCGAAACTCTCAAACAAATAGACTATGAAGATCAGTACGACGAGAAGATCAAAACGGTATACAGATACTAGTGGTATGATTGAATTATAAAAATTCGAATTCTTCTACTAGCGGAAAATGCAAGAAAAACGCAAGAAAATAAGACCGACGGAGCCAAAGATGTCCGAATTTGGAAAAACGATAAACTGACATCTTGCTCAGAAGATGCTTTAGAATTTTCCTATGTAAAAATATTTTGGTTTTGAAAACATTTTATTTTCATCGCTTTTTAACTGATTAAATTGAAGTAAATTTACGCGCGAAATAAACTTTCATATTTTCGGACGAAAATTTATCAGTTGCTATGTTTGACTAGACGTATTCCAAATATTAAATTTTTATTTCAAAATTTTATCGTTTAAAATTTCACAAAATTTCAACTAATTACGTTATTAAAACAGTTGAAATTTACGGGTCGTTATACAAGAACTCAACAAACAGTAAGAACTATTCATAGATTTGTATCTAAAAGAGGTCGATAATAAGTTCTTTCAAAATTGATTATTTGTTCCTTTCTTAGAAATGTTGCAGAAATGTCTTGATCGAGTAAATAGCTCTACGAACGACCAGATCGGATCGAATTGGAAAATGGAAAGATCTGTACAATATAACTATATATGTAAAAATATAATGAAGGTTAAATTGAAATAAACCCAAAATGAATTTTCGGAATAAGTACATACGTAAATACGTATACCATGTTTTCAGATGCAACGACACTTGAATCACGATGGTATATCATAAGAATGCACCATTTCTTTAATCGATGTCACTCTAATGTTTATACTAAAGATATGAACATCTAATATATAAATTGTCCTTTGTTACTTATATATTGATAGACTACTTACATACTCGTGTTGAGCAAGCTCAAGCTAGGGAGTTATTGATAGGGTTATGGGTATGCCCTACAGGCGTTCTATAATTTACTTTAAATTATTAACTCCGTAATAAAATCTTGTTCGAAACAAAAAGTATTTTTCTTCCTATTTTATACTTATTATAACGTGTTATGTTATTTATTTATTTATTTATTTTAAGTATATTTAACGGATAATCCACAAATGATATTTTTGGGATAGTAGTTACAATATGTTGTAATCATGAGAATTTTATCACAATGAAAATAAACATACCGTTTTAAATATTCCTAGTCAAGATGTATTGAGACTGGATACCGGTACATCCGTTAAGACTAGAGTATGTAACACTTTCAAATGTTAGCAATGTATTTCTCATGGCTTCTAGGTGCACTAAGGGGTTATGTACTGATAGTTATTGGATAACTATGGAATGACTCACTCGATAGTTTTCTGTTGGTTAATAAAACAAAGGTCAAATAGAGAATATCATAATGATAATATTACACAGTTCTCTTGACTTGAGAGTATTACTAAAACTCGGTATGGAAACTCCACTTCGATTATAGTCAAATCATGTCTTGGCATCCATCGAACGACTGTAGTGGGGTCTGAGTTGAAGCATTGTTAGTGAAACACTATTCAATAGAGAATTTGTCTTCTTGGTTATATGGGCTTAATATCATCGTCAACTTTAATCAACTCAAAGTTAAAGTCTCTAACCAAAGTTGTTCGGTTAATTATTGAACCAAGGACTTTGTGTTTGGATTACATAAGTTGAATGTGGACAGTATTGGGATTTTAACTAAAACCTAATTACTTGAGTCAAAATGTGATATAGTTTTGACGAAGAGAATTGGTGTAAATAATCATTACTGTCAGGACCACTTAAAATTGTAAAATCGGATTTTATTGAAATTGTGTCAATAATAAATTTGTCCAAACTATCACATCAATGGCTAAGGTGATGCATGAATGGTAATATTCAAATTGTTTGATATTAATCGTTGATTGAATTTATACTTATGAGTCGCACAACCGCATTGTTGAATACTCCAAATCACCACATGATTTAATTAAATTATAAATGTTATAAATTAACTAAACTAATTAATATTTGTGAAATATTAATTGTAAATTTTTATTTGATTTATTTGAATCAATATTTAATAATGTATATATATAATAGTTATATATGTACGTATCCATATACGATATCGATGAACATTTAAATTTGATTTAAAATGTATTAATATTGATTAAATTTGGAAATGCATACATGCCCATAAACCTATGAGTGTGGCCTGCTATGATGTGGATGGGAGTGGGTGTGATATTTTGTTCGAAATAGGAGTTTGAATTAGTAGAAAGATAAAGAAAAAGGGATATCTAAATCCCCTCTATTCTCTCCTTTAAAATCACCTTCCCGTTCATTTTTTTGCCTCGTACCCCATACTCCCTTAGCCGAAAATTAAAGAGCCATCCACCCTTCATTTCCAATTAAAAATCAAATATATTAAATATAATACAATGGTGTGGTGATCTCTTTAGTTAGGAGCTTTTTTGGAAGGGAACGAATTCAATTCGACGAGTTTTCTGATTCAACATTCGAGGTGCAGTACCAAGGCCATAATATAGGTAACGTTTGATCAATATTTACGTATTTATATGTTCATTTATGTCACTACATGTGTATAGATTAGAATTATATATTATCATGAATTGATACACTTAGTTGCTTTCAAATTTTCATACGTGTATATTCATACAAGTAAAATAAAAAAAAATTATTGTTTATGTGAGTTTTTATTTTCAGCCATTCAAATAAAAAAATTATGAAAGCAAAATTATTTTCAAAATGATCTTAAATTTAAATTTGAATTTTTAAATTGTTGTTACATACACACTTTATATAAATTTATTTATTAAATTTACAGAAATCTGTTTTTGTGCGTTTATGTGTATTTAATTTTCTTATATTTATACATAAACCGAAATTAAAACAATATATATATATATATTTATTTATTTAAAAAATACAAATTATATTGTATTAATATGTATATATATACATATATTTAAAAATTAAACTATATTTGTAATTTATAGTTTAAATAATACATACATACATATATATATATATATATATAATTTGTAATCCGTTCGGATTTAAAAAATAGTTACTAATCTCCATGGATTATAAAAAATAAAAAATAACTTGGTTTTGTTAAAAAGTATTTCGACCGAAAATGGAATTTTTTTTATATGTTTACATATATAATGTTATTTATATATTTGTATTTACAAATTAGTATATTGGAAATATTATAATATATATCGTTTAATATTTTATTGTATAAAAAATATTTAAAACAAATATATATATATATATTAAATATAGTATTATTTAAATTTGAATTTCAAATGAGATGTTATTTTGGATCTAGATTTGTCTACTTATCCTAAGCTATTTTAAATATTAGATTTGAATTAATTGAGTTGGTTTATATAATTTAAATTTAACTTTATACATAATTGTTTTGTGTATGTGTATGCATATATATATAAGTATACTTTATATTATATTAATATTAAAATAATAATTTTGAGAGCAAATACTTATATGAAATGGCAAATGTGTCTGTTGCAGTGTAAATCTTAGCACTTTTATATAGGCACATTAAACCATGTGTACATTTATATGTTGTACTTGCCCTTACATATATATGTGTACTTGATACACACATACATTTTATATATTGCGTATATATACAAATTAAATATTTATATTAATTAATAAACTAAAATAAAAGATTTAGTTAAAACTATTCAAATTAGATCTAAATTAATTTTGACTTCATAGGCCCAATAAGATTTAAAATGGTATAAAAAATTCACCTATTTAACCCAGTGTTTGCTGGCCTAGTTCAAAAGTGGTATTAGAGCCTAATAGCCTATGCGATTGAAATTAGCAATATTAGGGCTAACTCATTAAAGTCTATGCATTTAGTAGAGTGTCTATAAAAGAAGCATTAAAGGTTAGGCTTCGGTAATCAAGTACTCTATCGTACTTGGCTACTGACATGGCCTGAAAAGTGTAGTTAGTCCAAAGGTTATCCCTAGTATAAAGGTCAATATTGATTCGAGCCTTACGCTAATCTTTAAAATATGTTTTGAACTTAAAAATAATATTTTAAACTTAAAAGTTAAATTTGAAATAAGTAAATATTTTATAAATGTTATAAAATGATTTTCAAAGTGGTTTTGAAAAATAAATAATTATTTTTGAATATTACTAACAATTAAGTTGGTTAATTAGATAATTAATTAATTAAAAGTTAACTAATTAAAATTAAATAATATATACATTGATATATGTAACATTATCTTAATATGTCAAGGTAATATATGTATGTGTATATATATAATTTAGGAAACTAATTATAATTAATTAAAATTGTCTTAATTAAATAAATAAATTAAATGTTAATAACATATAATATAATACATATATCTAGATATATGTGTATAACTATAATTGTTATAGTGTACATATTCAATTTACAATGAATAAAATAAAATATTTAAAATGTTAATTAATTAATAAACTTAATTAAATAAGATTTAATTAATAAAATTAATGTAAGATTGCACATAAGACTATTATAAGTTAATTTAAATTATAAAATATCATATAATAATTAAACTTATATATTATGAATGTATAATAAATGGTGGAACTTAATAAACCCAAATTAGATTTAAGGAATAAATACATATGTATAATACATATACTATGATCTCAGACGTTTTTTACAATTGATCACGAGGGTATTTATAAGAAATATATTAGTCCATAAGTTGATATCACTTAAGTAAAAGGATTATGAATCCTTAATATAAGGTTGTCCTCTACCATTTATATATTAAAAAATTAATTGCATACTCATTAGTTGTTAAGCTCCTCTACCATTTATATATTAATAAATTACTGGCAAACCCATTAGATGTTGAGCTTTCCTCAAGCTAGAGATGTTATGCGAAGTATCTATTACTTAAATAGGAAAAGAGAAACCACATCATTTATATAATGCCACCTGTCCTCTTTTAAATTTGGTTGTTATCTGCACTATACCCTTTTTAATCGGTAATCAACTCCTTCTCCCCACCCGTCAGTTTTATTACCAGATTATTCCAAGAAAGCTATCGCTTTTTCTTCTCCCCTCCACAATTCTTCTCCCTCCGACTGCTCTTACCCAAACCTGTCCACAACGGTACAATGAATAAAATAAAATATTTAAAATGTTAATTAATTAATAAACTTAATTAAATAAGATTTAATTAATAAAATTAATATAAGATTGCACATAAGACTATTATAAGTTAATTTAAATTATAAAATATCATATAATAATTAAACTTATATATTATGAATGTATAATAAATGGTGGAACTTAATAAACCCAAATTAGATTTAAGGAATAAATACATATGTATAATACATATACTATGATCTCAGACGTGTTTTACAATTGATCACGAGGGTATTTATAAGAAATATATTAGTCCATAAGTTGATATCACTTAAGTAAAAGGATTATGAATCCTTAATATAAGGTTGTCCTCTACCATTTATATATTAAAAAATTAATTGCATACTCATTAGTTGTTAAGCTCCTCTACCATTTATATATTAATAAATTACTGGCAAACCCATTAGATGTTGAGCTTTCCTCAAGCTAGAGATGTTATGCGAAGTATCTATTACTTAAATAGGAAAAGAGAAACCACATCATTTATATGATGCCACCTGTCCTCTTTTAAATTTGGTTGTTATCTGCACTATACCCTTTTTAATCGGTAATCAACTCCTTCTCCCCACCCGTCAGTTTTATTACCAGATTATTCCAAGAAAGCTATCGCTTTTTCTTCTCCCCTCCACAATTCTTCTCCCTCCGACTGCTCTTACCCAAACCTGTCCACAACGGTAATGCTCTACGGTTGCTTCAGTCCCGTAGTCGATTTGGGGATTTAAGTGCAAATAGGTCAGTACTTTGTTACTTTTTTTTACTCTAATTAGGGATTTCAAATTCAGTCGAACGCAGTTGCCAGGATATGGGGTAGAACAATATTTGATTCTTTATATTCCATAACGACTACATAAATGTTCATCAGAACTTCTTTTCTTCCATTTTATGGCTGTACTCACTGTAGTTGAACTGGATTTTCGTTTACGTGGAAAGTTGAACGCAGTTGATAGAATATGGGGTAGAACTGTATTTGATTCATTATATTCCTAAAAAAGCCTAAATTTTCATCGGAACTTCTTTTCTTCCAGTTTATGGGTGTACTGACAATTTTATTTACTGCTATGTTTCCAGGGTAAGAAGTATGTTGTACATGCTACTTTGACGAAAATTAGGACATCAGCTGGATAGAGTTATCTCTCCTGCCCGCTTTGTAGGAAGACTGTAACAAAGGAAGCAACCTGTTTTACATCCCCAAAATGCAACAATACTATTGCCAAGCCAGTTAATAGCTCTTCCTACTCCAATGTGATGTATACTTTACACTCACTTACTAGCAACTTGAGGCGAACAAGTATTAGTTAGCAATGGAAGTTTTTTTACTATACTGGTTCTCCCACTATAGTAGTTTTGATAGAGAGACTGCTTGCTTTGTTAAATGGAGCGTAGACAAGGTAAATAAGACTATTACTGTCAGTTTTTTCCCTCGAGTCTACTTAATCACCACTGTTGAAGTCCATGAGATCGGTGAAATTCTTCTTCGTGGTTATGTTTCATGTATCTGATTTTCACAATCGTGAAGGTCAAGGTTGATGCCCAACACATCGATGAGGAAACAAAAACAAACGTTTTGGCAAAGAGAGACTGATTTAAAATGGTAATTCATTTTCATGAACCCTAATCTTTTTACAAACCCTTTTAATAACAGATTGATTTGCAATTCATTAGCTTATTATTTGAAATCTATCCTTTTGATCTAAGTAATTATATTCTGTTAAATTTCACTAGTCATTATGATTTGGTAAGGTTATAATACTGTTTTGCTAAGAAGCAATAACTTTATCTGAATTTCTTTATGGACTAGAGATATGAACAATGGATTAGAAAAAGAACACCATTTCGTTTATTTTCTATTTTCATTTTTCTCCTAGAATCAGTTTATCCAAGTTTATAACCTTAAAAATAATACGTTTTTTAAGGAGAAGGTAATGGAAAGGATAACAGACTACAAATCGGTATCCATTTACTAATTAATATTATGGTACGATAGAAATACTATTGGGTAACTTTGGTTTTGCAGCAACATAGTTTTATTTTATGTATGTTTTGTATACTCCTACAACAACCTAGAGTTATGTTGTCACTACATGAAAAGGTGCATGTAAGAGCATAAATCACTAAAATTTTGGAAAATAGGCACATATAATTGTAATGCTGGCACTATGGTACCAAAATTAGTGTTAAGTTAAAGAGTAGTAGTTTTTATATCTAAATGTAGGACTAAGGCAGTGTTCTAGAATTTGAAAATATAGACTATTAGTACGGTGGCATAATTTCTGTTCTCACATACTTAATTGTTATTTTATCCTACCTAGAGTAAATTATATAACATGCTCGCATATAACGTATCTGCGTATGAACCACTGAATTCGCAATTCATAACTAGTTACTTTTTAAACTAACGTGTAGTGTCATGTTTTGCTTAATTTAGCATGGTTTGATATATTTATAATGATTGGATACTTAGATTTTATCATTTCATGTAGCTATGGAAATCATTTTCAGTCTCACCTCACAATGTTAAAGACGCAAAGAGAGGTTGCGAGCTTTTTTGCCATAATTTGTTTGATGAAGTAAAATGCTTAAATACAAGTATCTACTATGATATTTCTTGATAAATCCGATGCTTTTAAAATAAATATGGTGGAAAGAGTGCACAAGACACACTAAGAAATGAAAATTGATGAAATTATCAGGAAAATGAATGTGAAATTTGAATTTATGTACATAAGTTGTATTAGTGACTTTTGTCATCCTATTCAAATTTAAGAGTCATATTGTAGTAAATGAAAATTGTTTATTTAATGCTAAATTTAAGGTAAAAGATTTGATACTTATTTTGTGGTTGATTAAGAAAAAAATCAAGCCGGAGGCTTAATCATAAAGCATATTGTTTGCCACAACAGACATCCAATGATTTCTAACCGACCATTTGTCTACAGATCAATGCGTCAGTGTGATGCAATGGTCATCATTTTTTCGCCCACTGCATATTGTTTTATCGACCAGTTTATCTCCCCCTGGACATCATTTATTTTCCACTGAACCGCGTACTGACATAAGAAAGAGGAAAATAAATAGACTATAAGCTGATACTTACATCCCAGTTTCCAACTGTCAGCGCTAGGATTTTGGTTACCAATAGTTGTTGCATTCTTTGTTAATGCTCCCGTTAGACAACGAACTGAGCTTGATTTCTGATTGCTGATATGTTTGGTTACGACATTTACCTTTCCCTCTTATCTTTTAGTCAAAGTGCAATAAGACTTTATGGATTGTTTAGGAAATCTTCTATGAGATCCTCCAATGTAGCAAAGACAAGAATTTTGTTAAGTGGGTGTTTTTTCTTTCCTTTTTTTTGTTGTTTTATGTGTAATCGTATCAATAACACGACAATTACGGTTAAAAATATTACATGATACCCTTATTTTGCTTGATCTTTAGTTCCACGTTATCCTCATATTTGATAAGTATCTACTAATTCTTTATAGCTGGTAGACTCAAGTCATGGTTTTGTGCAACATGATATAGTATTCACTTGCCCTCTGTGAAATTGCTGATAATGAGCATAAACTTAAAATATCATTAAATTAAGTGGATCCTGAAAGATGGTAGAATTTACGATATTTCTTTAGTTTCCATGTTTCTTTACTTCTGGTTAACAATATGCGCAGTACAATCAGATGAAGTGTTGATGTTGGTTTCTCAATCAATACAGTACAAAAAATACTCTATTTCATTGACTTCTCATTTACTGCTTTGGTCTTCAAGCACATGATTGCTACTCCTATAAATGTCCTTTGACTGTGTGGTAGTTAATAATGAATCATATAAACCTGTCATATAAATGGTTATTTCCTGCCCTTCGACACTCTTGATTTAATTTTTTTCTAATCAACATATGTTTGTTCCACGCAGTTAATTTTAAGTTTTCTACACATCGGTTAAAGTAATTCGATTTGATCCTCGCCCTGAAAAACCCAATCTTTTGAAGCATGATTACAACTTTACATAATTCTTCGACTTCTAATTCTTTTTTAAAATGGTCTACTCATACCTGATTTACCAAATGAATTGATTTTGATCGGTTTCCTTTTATTTGGTACTTATGTTAATACTTGACAAGTTAGAGAAGATGGTGATTTGGAAAAATGACAAAAAAATTAAGGTAACTTACTCAGTTCTACCATTCTCATTTTGTATGGGATCTGACCCTGTATGATATATTTGATATTTCACCCTTTGGAACGTTTGTCAGAATTAGCTTATTGTCTGTGGATAGGACAAGAAATATCTAACCTTCCCTGTTGTTTCAGTAATACATAATCTGGCCTAATGCAACCTTTGCACTAAAATAAAATGGTATGAAGCATAACAGGACAGTGCAAATTGAAGTACAATTTCAAATACTAATTTCTACTTCAAATGGGATTCACATGCTTCCTTAAATTTTTCATAAGCTTTCCAATTATTTTACAAATTTGAATTGTTCTACTTCATTTTATTTTAAGGATTTTCCATACTACAATTGCTTGGGTTAACAATATGTTTGTTTTTGATGAAATTGATCAGGTGCTTAAAACAACAATTTTGCCGTACCAAAAAGCTTTTTATTCTCATCCTACAAGACATGTAATCTAATTGTTTTCTGCTATTTGCTTTACACTAATAAAAAAATATGATTTATTTTCTTTTCTGTTTTTCAACTGTTATTTGAATATTAACCTAATTTAATTCGACTTGCTAGAAATAAGCTTAGTAATAAAAGCATGTAACCGTTGCCGTCTTCTACTCTAGCTAATTCTGAAGTTAATGTCTTTTAACTGAAACATTTTTAAATTATTATTACTATTATTATCGTTGTAATTATTTTTATTATTTGATTTTTAATATCAGATTGTAGTGTGATAATGTACAGATTGATTGGATGTTAGAAGCTTAGGTGAGATACTTTGGTCGGTATGTGTTATATTTTTATGCTTTTATGGTTATGTTCTGTCTGTCTGTTTGATAAACTATTAAGCTAGGTTATAAGCTTTAACAAAATAACATGCTCACTAAACACATATGTTAAGCTTTAAAAATGAAGAGTGTTACAGGATGTTGGAGATGCATATACTATTGCAAAGTTTTACTCATCTGATTGGTTCATACGAGTCTAATTTCAACTTTTTTATTCAAATGTTATGTAACGACCCGTAAATTTAACTGGTTTTAATAACGTTATTAATTGAAATTTTGCGAAATTTTAAACGATAAAATTTTGAAATATAAATTTGATATTTGTAATGCGTCAGTTAAACATAGCAACTGGTAAATTTTCGTCCGGAAATATGAAAGTTTATTTCGCGCGTAAATTTACTTCAATTTAATCAGTTAAAAAGCGATGAAAATAAAATGTTTTCGGAACCTAAATATTTTTACATAGAAAAATTCTAAATCATTTTCTGAGCAAGACGACATTTTTCGTTATTCAAAATTCGGACTTCTTTGGCTCCATCGATCTTATTTTTTACGTTTTTCTTGCATTTTCCGCCGGTAGAATTTTCGAATTTTTATAATTCAATCATACCACTGATATCCATATACCGTTTTGATCGTCTCGTCGTGCTGATCTCTACGGTATATTCGATTGTCAAATTCGGAGTCTGGTTTGCATTGCACTTCACGAAACGATTTCGTATTGGTAACGGTTTTAAAATCTTTTTGGTTTATTACCCTTGCATTCCTACTGTGCAAACTAATAGCTGTCAACCATTAATTTCTTCAGTTTTTTTTCTATTCCCCATAAATTTAATATTGACCATTGCTTTTCCTAGATTGCTTCTAACCTTTTTCCATTCCCACCGGTTCAAAATTCACTTTCGTTTGTCTACCTCTGTTGATTAGGAAGATATGCTGTAATACATAATTCATTTCTATTCAATTGCCTTTTTCTTTGCTCTTCCCAGTTCTCTCTCACTTCATCCCTCGGAAAAGAAAAAAAATCACAAATATAAGAATGGCTGCCATCTAAGCCATGCTCTCTCCTATCTCCCCTCCACGCCTTCCATCTCTCCGCCGTATCACCTTGCTCAGCCTCCTCCAGACCAATGGCCAAACCACTCCTCCGCCCTTTCTATCCTCCACCTTGTTCCGCTCCGACACAACAACCGGCCACCCTCCAAAGCCACGCAGCCGCCATGCACCAACTCCAACTCACCACCACTCGACGCCGTAGTCGACTACCACAACTTTCGACCCCATCCACTTCCACCCTTTTCCTCCGCGCAACATACCCAGATCTTAAATCTGGCCTCACGCTTTGCTCCGCCACACTTTCAAGCAACGACGAGATCGACCTCCCCTCCTCCCGAAGCTCGACCATCGTCCACCCGTGCCTCCGACGTATGTTTCTTTTCTTTAGCCGAGCTACCTATCTTTGATTCTAAGGTATATAATATATTATGCTTTGGTATTATATGTATATTTTGTAAATTGGGTTGCTGTTGCTTATGTATAAGTCTTATATAATTGTAATATGTACTTGTATGCCTGTATGTTTATATACAAGTTATAATCTATTTTAAAATATATATGTTTAGATATCAAATCTGTATATATAAGTGGTTTAAAAGCCTGGAGGTTATGTATGATATATCTGTCTCATATAGGTATAGTATTATTATATTAGTTTTCATAGTTTTTATTTATTAGTTATATATGTTGGATCTATTAGTATATACATAGGTTTATATTAGTTTATATTAGTTATATATGCTAGAGTGTATATATATCTCTTGTGGTTTTTCACATTAATATGTACACCGTTTTTATCTATCACATTTATGCATAGGCTTGTATGTATATTTGTTCATATACATAGTTTTATAGAAGTAATATATTTTGTAAATTAAAAATGTATGAGTTTGGGAGTTGTCCGCACTTATATGTGTTAATGTACGGTCTGCATATAGTAGGCTGCATGTTATATTATTTACACATATATAATCGATATTTTGTTTTAAATAAGTATGTTTTTTTGTTATAGAGGTGTTTATATATGATATTTGTATAAAGGAATTCATAGAGACAATACCGACTTATTTGTAATATATATTTCCAATATTATGTTTCGCACAAAAATAGTGGAGTTTTGGTGTTTTTTTTTGTACTGATTTTCGAAATATAGCTTATAGGATGTGTTTGTATCGTATATGTTATATTATATTACATCTCATTAGATTATAAAATATAGTGTCAGCCTACACGTTTTCACACAGAAGCTATATTTGTTGCTGTTTGTAAGTTGTACGAGTTATTATAATCTATGCTTGTACAGTTACACTTTGACTATATGTTATACTAATATGTATATATATAATGAGTTTAATACTGGTGTTTTAATTTTAAAAAAACAATGATTTTGACGTATATATAATAATTTTAAAATGTGTTTAAATCAATAATGGTTTGAAATTTAATATATATTCGGTTTCTATCTAAATGATTCTGATTGATTTCGGAAATCCCTATCTACCAGCTTCTCTGTCAAACCCGTATCCAATCTAGCTTTTATTTGGGGTTCGTGCTTGGATAATTCAGTATTCGTATCAATATGCGTATCTGTGTCATCGCCTGTTCTCTCTAGCCTCTAAAGGTGAGCAATCACTCACGATTAATATTCTTTTATTTATTAAATTTGATTTCAATTGAAACGACAATTGAAATATGCTGCTATAGTGATTTACACTGTTATATATGTTATTACCTGTATCAGTTTACTTGTGACATCTGACACCATTATCTGTTAATTATTTATGCGATAATAATCCAGTTTGGTAGATATTTGATTGATTGATGATGTTATATTGGACGTTAAATTGTTAATGTTAAAGTGATAAATAATATGCAATCGAATTGATATAGGATAGTCAACAATTTAAATTGGATCTATATGTTGAATTTGATTTGTTAAATTTGTATAATATGACCCCCTTTAAATGTTTAATTACTCGACACGTAGTAATAGTGTTAACCACACCTTGAACCATTGAATGTATGTTGTATAAAATTGATGTGGTATGAAATTGAATAATTGATATCAAATGAAGAACCGTATTAATATTAGTGTAATAATCTTTAATCTACATGAAATGATAGTGTAGATTCTAGAAATAATTATATTAATTCGCACAAACAATAATGTGAATTAATACAATTATTTCAGGATTATTTGAATTGATTATTGGATTGATATTGATTGTTGTTATTGCTTGTTTATTTACTTTGACACTATCCCAGTTATCACACTACAAGTTCCCTTTGCTATGTTTTGATTTTTAATTGAATTGGAATCGGGTTGAAATGATAAATACCCAAATTGAACTTTGACCTTGGATAGAGAATTAAATAAAACCCGATTGGTCAATAATTTGATTTAAAAATAAAATGAAGATTTTATTTGAATAAATAATATGGTTTTGAAACGAAGTTGGAAATTGAATTTTAATGAAATTTAAATGTGAATATTTAATAATCTGAAATGAAATATTAATAAAGAAACTGATGAAAGAATGTTTTTTAATTTAAGAAATGATTGAATTAAGTTTTGAAATTATTTAATAATTTAATGAGATTGAATTATTTAATAATAAATTAAATTGAATCCTTTGATAATTAAAATTGAACTTTTAATTAGTGAATTTTATTTCTTATTTAATTGAGCTTTGAAATTGTAACTAAGTAAATAAATATGTGAAATTGAATTTCTTTATCAAGAAATAGAATGTGATTTATTAAAATTAATGTAAGACTTGTAATTGAAAGAATTGATTTGATGAATTTAATTTAATTAAAATTTGTAAGTTTTGATACAATGAAGTTGACTTAAGTAATTGATTTAGTGAATTGAAAATTAAGTAAAAATTGTTTTGAATGATAAATTTACTTAAGGAATATTGAATGAAATCGATAAATGAAGTTAAATTGATTTGAATGTTAAATTAAATTAATTTAAATGATTTCGGAATGAAACTTATATACGAATTTAAATCAATATTTGAATTGTTTTATAATAAAGATTGAAATTGAATTATAAGATTTTGAAATGGTAATTTGGAAGTTTTGAAACGTAAATTATGGAAATTGTATAGAAAGACAAATGAAATGTTGATTTACAAATTCTAATTGAAAATGAAATTGATTTGGTTTTGAAATTTATTAAACGACCAATCGGTGTAATAATCACGAAAGTTATTAAAGAAACCGGAATCGGTTATGGACATACTCTCTGTTTAAACCGAAACCACTTTAATAACTATACGCGGAGTGTGATCCAGAATGAAGTGGTTGGAATGATGTACGTGATGACTGAAGAAAGAGAACGATAATGGATAGCCTTGACACTTGTGTCAAATTGGAAATGACTAAAACAGGAGCCGTGCTGGGCCAAATGGGGGCTAGCTACCTCGAGCGAACACACTTCTTCGAAAACTACTCATTACTTGTTGTCGATTGGTGCACCCTTGATTTTGGGAGTGTTGTTTCGCGGTGTTGTGATCGCTGCGGCGATGCGTTTTCACCAGTCCAGATCAGGCAAACGGTAGTTTCACTACCTTGGGTATTGCCTCATGTGCCTTGTCATACTTGTATCCCTTTATACGCGACACTACGATTTGTTTTTTGTTATACCTATGGAGTACTCCCTGATAGCCCACTAGTTTACGGTGGAGTTTACAGTGCTGTATAGACTATAACGCTTATGTAAAATGTGTTAAGGGGGATAATGGTAACGCCTTAACAATAGTTTGATATTTTATATTACTGATAGACATTATCTACTTATCGTACACTACTACATAGTAGATAGTTTAACGGATCCTTAGAGGATGGTGATTCCAACATCCTTTGAGTTACTTGTATTTCAGTTGCTATTTCACTTGAGTTGGATTTATTGATATAAGAATGTTAATCCTGACTCGAGTGTTTTGTGTTTTGCTTTACGCTCGGGTCAGACTGAGTGTACCAGTATTCGAGACTCACCTTTGGAGTTGGAGCTTCGCTTGGAGATCCAGCTATCTATCCAGCTTTCAGATATTCAGTTGATTCCAGTGATGTATTCTGATATTGTATTTGACTATTGTATTTGAGACTTCCGCTGTACTTTATTTAACTCTGATATGTATATAGTAGCTTCATGAACTACTATCTTTTGCTTCCGCTGCTTTTATTACTCTGTGTCTGTGATTATTTATTTACTGTATATGTTCAGTTTTGCCAAATTAAATTAACAAAGCGGTATTTTGAATTATTCAAGTCCAACATGTGCGGATGCGAATAGTCCAAAATACCGGGTCGTTACAGTTGGTATCAGAGCTTTGGTAGCTCTAGGCAAAACTTAGCATATAGGGTAAATGTATTTACAGAATCACTCACATTCGAGTTTCAATCTCTTCCTTGTGACTCGATTCCTTTGAATTTTGGAACGTTCCCTGCGGTTCCAAATTTCATTCGTGTCCCTCACTATTCGCCTTCTTTCAATTATGGAGCATCCCATAACTCTACTTCGAATGATATTTATAGTGAATTGGCGGTCTCGCCAAACTTCGAATGATTTGAAAGGGGTGAAACTCCTTTACAATAGACGTCGATTTACCGGAGATTTCTGTATCCTCGGTTTACGATGTTATCTATCTCCTGTTATACCCGAATTCTATCTTTTCAGAACGAATGTTGATTTACCTCGGAATTCAGCATCGATCTTATTCTTGAAGTTACGGTCGACCCTGTTAAGGTTGCCCGTGAATTTAATAAGCTTATCCGTCTCCCGATTCTGTTGATTGAATCATCTTATCTTTTCTTTTGAACTTGTATTCAAATCAGAATTCTCTTTAATTTGAGTCCATCAAATTTGAATCTCTATATTCTTTCTTTGAAACCCATGCTTGTATCGTCGAACGAAGAAGTGTAATTGTGAATTAACATTTAAAAATGTTTTATATATATTGTGTTGTTTGAGTTGTTGATGTTGATTTGGGTTTTCGATCGATTCGTCTGATCAACGTTATCTATAGGATTTCCAAAACACTTGAACAGAGCAAACTGACACAATATTGTTTTCAAATTTGGTAAACAAAATAGTTTTGAATGATTATATTATATATGAGTATAAATTTTTCAGAAATTAAATTGTTAATGAAATTGTTGTCAAAAATGATAATATTTGATTTTCATTTAATGTTTTGTAAACCATAGACTATTCCAAATAAATGAAAGTATAGAACATAGTTTAAATTTTTAATTAGGAATTGAAATGGATTTAAACTAGAATTCGAGAATTAATTTCTGGTGATTTCAAACTTTGATTAGAAAGTTTTAAAGTGTATAGTATTTAAAATATTTTCAAATAGAAATCATTTCCAAAGATTTTAAATGTTTAAATCAGTGCTCTCCTATTTTGTCGCTGGGAAATAATTTCGGTGATGACGGCCGCATCATCGACATTCATTTTCGAGTTTCGAAGTGGAGAGACTATTCTGTAGCTTTGCTACGGTTTGTTTTGAAAATAAATCGAGTTGAATTTCTTAAAAAATGATTTGATTTGTAATATATATGGATGTATGTTTTAAAATTTGATTTGATATATAATATTTATTTATTTATCTTTAAATAAATTTAAAGTTACTCGAAAATTTAATTTTTAAATTTATGATTAAAGATGATTTCAAATTGTAAATTGAAGCAAAGACCTTGAGTAAATATTTAACTTGAAATAATAAAATTGTAAAATTTTATTTGTATAATACTCAAATTGAATTATATATATAACTTACCTAAATTTTCAAGGGTTAACTATGTAATTGGATATTATACAATATAAATAATATCAAAGGAATTTTTAAATAAATTTGAGTAGTTATAATTAATGTAAATATACTTAATATATATTTGATAGGATATATTAAGTGGAATAAACTTAATAAAAAATTTCGAAAATTGATAATTTCGAAAATTTTGAATAAAGAAGAATAAAATTGGTTGAATAAAATATAATTTAATAAAATAACTATTCAATTGATAATTTTAGAAATTATTAATTAAAGATAATTGGATAATAAGATAATTAATTCAGCAATAGTTAAGATTGATTTAACTTAAGTGAAATTAAATGGGTTAAAAAATCAACTGTTGAATATAAATTAGTTTAAATTTGAAATTATATGGTTTAAATTAATTGTTTTATTTTGTTTTCAAATCTATTATCTTTCTAGTTATTTCTATTCTCCTACCTCCTTCCTTTTCGAGGACGAAAAGTTTGGAGTGGGGGAGAGTGTAACGACCCGTAAATTTAACTGGTTTTAATAACGTTATTGATTGAAATTTTGCGAAATTTTAAACGATAAAATTTTGAAATATAAATTTGATATTTGTAATGCGTCTAGTTAAACATAGCAACTAGTAAATTTTCATCCGGAAATATGAAAGTTTGTTTCGTGCGTAAATTTACTTCAATTTAATCAGTTAAAAAGCGATGAAAATAAAATGTTTTCGGAACCTAAATATTTTTACATAGAAAAATTCTAAATCATTTTCTGAGCAAGACGACATTTTTCGTTTTTCAAAATTCGGACTTCTTTGGCTCCATCGATCTTATTTTCTACGTTTTCTTGCATTTTCCGCCAGTAGAAATTTCGAATTTTTATAATTCAATCTTACCACTGATATCCATATACCATTTTGATCGTCTCGTCGTGCTGATCTCTACGGTATATTCGATTGTCAAATTCGGAGTCTGGTTTGCGTTGCACTTCACGAAACGATTTCGTATCGGTAACGGTTTTAAAATCTTTTTGGTTTACTACCCTTGCATTCCTACTGTGCAAACTAATAGCTGTCAACCATTAATTTCTTCAGTTTTTTTTCTATTCCCCATAAATTTAATATTGACCATTGCTTTTCCTAGATTGCTTCTAACCTTTTTCCATTCCCACCGGTTCAAAATTCACTTTCGTTTGTCTGCCTCTGTTGATTAGGAAGATATGCTGTAATACATAATTCATTTCTATTCAATTGCCTTTTTCTTTGCTCTTCCCAGTTCTCTCTCACTTCATCCCTCGGAAAAGAAAAAAAACACAAATATAAGAATGGCTGCCATCTGAGCCATGCTCTCTCCTATCTCCCCTCCACGCCTTCCATCTCTCCGCCGTATCACCTTGCTCAGCCTCCTCCAGACCAATGGCCGAACCACTCCTCCGCCCTTTCTATCCTCCACCTTGTTCCGCTCCGACACAACAACCGGCCACCCTCCAAAGCCACGCAGCCGCCACGCACCAACTCCAACTCACCACCACTCGACGCCGTAGCCGACTACCACAACTTTCGACCCCATCCACTTCCACCCTTTTCCTCCGCGCAACATACCCAGATCTTAAATCTGGCCTCACGCTTTGCTCCGCCACACTTTCAAGCAACAGCGAGATCGACCTCCCCTCCTCCCGAAGCTAGACCGTTGTCCACCCGTGCCTCCGACGTATGTTTCTTTTCTTTAGCCGAGCTACCTACCTTTGATTCTAAGGTATATAATATATTATGCTTTGGTATTATATGTATATTTTGTAAATTGGGTTGCTGTTGCTTATGTATAAGTCTTATATAATTGTAATATGTACTTGTATGCCTGTATGTTTATATACAAGTTATAATCTATTTTAAAATATATATGTTTAGATATCAAATCTGTATATATAAGTGGTTTAAAAGCCTGGAGGTTATGTATGATATATCTGTCTCATATAGGTATATTATTATTATATTAGTTTTCGTAGTTTTTATTTATTAGTTATATATGTTGGATCTATTGGATCTGTTAGTATATACATAGGTTTATATTAGTTTATATTAGTCATATATGCTAGAGTGTATATATATCTCTTGTGGTTTGTCACATTAATATGTACACCGTTTTTATCTATCACATTTATGTATAGGCTTGTCTGCATATTTGTTCATATACATAGTTTTATAGAAGTAATATATTTTGTAAATTAAAAATGTATGAGTTTGGGAGTTGTCTGCACTTATATGTGTTAATGTACGGTCTGCATATAGTGGGCTGCATGTTATATTATTTACACATATATAATCGATATTTTATTTTAAATAAGTATGTTTTTTTGTTATAGAGTTGTTTATATATGATATTTGTATAAAGGAATTCATGGAGACAATACCGACTTATTTGTAATATATATTTCCAATATTATGTTTCGCACAAAAATAGTGGAGTTTTGATGTTTTTTTGTACTGATTTTCGAAATATAGCTTATAGGATGTGTTTGTATCGTATATGTTATATTATATTACATCTTATTAGATTATAAAATATAGTGTCAGCCTACACGTTTTCACACAGAAGCTATATTTGTTGTTGTTTGTAAGTTGTACGAGTTATTATAATCTGTGCTTGTACAGTTACACTTTGACTATATGTTATACTAATATGTATATATATAATGAGTTTAATACTGGTGTTTTAATTTTAAAAAAACAATGATTTTGACGTATATATAATAATTTTAATATGTGTTTAAATCAATAATGGTTTGAAATTTAATATATATTCGGTTTCTATCTAAATGATTCTGATTGATTTCGGAAATCCCTATCTACCAGCTTCTCTGTCAAACCCGTATCCAATCTAGCTTTTGTTTGGGGTTCGTGCTTGGATAATTCAGTATTCGTATCAGTATGCGTATCTGTGTCATCGCATGTTCTCTCTAGCCTCGAAAAGTGAGAAATCACTCACGATTAATATTCTTTTATTTATTAAATTTGATTTCAATTGAAATGACAATTGAAATATGCTGCTATAGTGATTTACACTGTTATATATGTTATTACCTGTATCAGTTTACTTGTGACATCTGACACCATTATCTGTTAATTATTTATGCGATAATAATCCAGTTTGGTAGATATTTGATTGATTGATGATGTTATATTGGACGTTAAATTGTTAATGTTAAAGTGATAAATAATATGCAATCAAATTGATATAGGATAGTCAACAATTTAAATTGGATCTATATGTTGAATTTGATTTGTTAAATTTGTATAATATGACCCCCTTTAAATGTTTAATTACTCGACACGTAGTAATAGTGTTAACCACACCTTGAACCATTAAATGTATGTTGTATAAAATTGATGTTGTATGAAATTGAATAATTGATATCAAATGAAGAACCGTATTAATATTAGTGCAATAATCTTTAATCTACATGAAATGATAGTGTAGATTCTAGAAATAATTATATTAATTCGCACAAACAACAATGTGAATTAATACAATTATTTCGGGATTATTTGAATTGATATTTGGATTGATATTGATTGTTGTTATTGCTTGTTTATTTACTTTGACACTATCCCAGTTATCACACTGCAAGTTCCCTTTGCTATGTTTTGATTTTTAATTGAATTGGAATCGGGTTGAAATGATAAATACCCAAATTGAACTTTGACCTTGGATAGAGAATTAAATAAAACCCGATTGGTCAATAATTTGATTTAAAAATAAAATGAAGATTTTATTTGAATAAATAATATGGTTTTGAAACGAAGTTGGAAATTGAATTTTAATGAAATTTAAATGTGAATATTTAATAATCTGAAATGAAATATTAATAAAGAAACTGATGAAAGAATGTTGTTTAATTTAAGAAATGATTGAATTAAGTTTTGAAATTATTTAATAATTTAATGAGATTGAATTATTTAATAATAAATTAAATTGAATCCTTTGATAATTAAAATTGAACTTTTAATTAGTGAATTTTATTTCTTATTTAATTGAGCTTTGAAATTGTAACTAAGTAAATAAATATGTGAAATTGAATTTCTTTATCAAGAAATAGAATGTGATTTATTGAAATTAATGTAAGACTTGTAATTGAAAGAATTGATTTGATGAATTTAATTTAATTCAAATTTGTAAGTTTTGATACAATGAAGTTGACTTAAGTAATTGATTTAGTGAATTGAAAATTAAGTAAAAATTGTTTTGAATGATAAATTTACTTAAGGAATATTGAATGAAATCGATAAATGAAGTTAAATTGATTTGAATGTTAAATTAAATTAAATGATTTCGGAATGAAACTTATATACGAATTTAAATTAATATTTGAATTGTTTTAAAATAAAGATTGAAATTGAATTATAAGATTTTGAAATGGTAATTTGGAAGTTTTGAAACGTAAATTATGGAAATTGTATAGAAAGACAAATGAAATGTTGATTTACAAATTCTAATTGAAAATGAAATTGATTTGGTTTTGAAATTTATTAAACGACCAATCGGTGTAATAATCACGAAAGTTATTAAAGAAACCGGAATCGGTTATGGACATACTCTCTGTTTAAACCGAAACCACTTTAATAACTATACGCGGAGTGTGATCCAGAATGAAGTGGTTGGAATGATGTACGTGATGACTGAAGAAAGAGAATGATAATGGATAGCCTTGACACTTGTGTCAAATTGGAAATGACTAAAACAGGAGCCGTGCCGGGCCAAATGGGGGCTAGCTACCACGAGCGAACACACTTCTTCGAAAACTACTCATTACTTGTTGTCGATTGGTGCACCCTTGATTTTGGGAGTGTTGTTTCGTGGTGTTGCGATCGCTGCGGCGATGCGTTTTCACCAGTCCGGATCAGGCAAACGGTAGTTTCACTACCTTGGGTATTGCCTCATGTGCCTTGTCATACTTGTATCCCTTTATACGCGACACTACGATTTGTTTTTTATAATACCTATGGAGTACTCCCTGATAGCCCACTAGTTTACGGTGGAGTTTACAGTGCTGTATAGACTATAACGCTTATGTAAAATGTGTTAAGGGGGATAATGGTAACGCCTTAACAATAGTTTGATATTTTATATTACTGATAGACATTATCTACTTATCGTACACTACTACATAGTAGATTGTTTAACGGATCCTTAGAGGATGGTGATTCCAACATCCTTTGAGTTACTTGTATTTCAGTTGCTATTTCACTTGAGTTGGATTTATTGATATAAGAATGTTAATCCTGACTCGAGTGTTTTGTGTTTTGCTTTACGCTCGGGTCAGACTGAGTGTACCAGTATTCGAGACTCACCTTTGGAGTTGGAGCTTCGCTTGGAGATCCAGCTATCTATCCAGCTTTCAGATATTCAGTTGATTCCAGTGATGTATTCTGATATTGTATTTGACTAATGTATTTGAGACTTCCGTTGTACTTTATTTAACTTTGATATGTATATAGTAGCTTCATGAACTACTATCTTTTACTTCCGCTGCATTTATTACTCTGTGTCTGTGATCTGTGATTATTTATTTACTGTATATGTTCAGTTTTGCCAAATTAAATTAACAACGCGTTATTTTGAATTATTCAAGTCCGACATGTGCGGATGCGAATAGTCCAAAATACCGGGTCGTTACATGTTACCTCAGGCTATTTTCAATAAATCGTAATGACTGGAGATGCCCTAAAAAGAAAGTAATATGTTTTTGTAAGTCTAATAGTGTTATTATATTATGCAAGATGATCAATTAATTTCAAACGGATTTTTTTGTCTTTGTAAATAAATTGTTTTCCTCGATATATTATATCTAGATGGTTATGTATATATTGATTTAACTATCTGTTGTTAGGTACCTGATGCAAATGTTGGAATTTTCTGTGACATCTGCAAGTTCTATTGTCAAATATATCAGTGTTTGCCATTGTTTGGCTATTTGTTAACATGGCTGTTAATAAAGATGTTAAAGGACTTGAAATTTATTTTTATGAAGTTTAGTATGTATACTTGACTATGCCTTTTATGTTGTTTGTTTAATGGTCTTATTATTTTTATTGTGAGAGAGAAAAAATTAACGTTGTCTATCTAAGTATTAGTAAGATAACCAAAACATATATATTATGTCTGTAATGTAATTCATAATTAAATATATTATGTTTTGTTAACTATGATTATTTTTTTACCTGATAAAAACAAGTAGGAGAAAGTATTGACAGCAATAAACTACGACTAGAAAGTTGCACTGAAAAATAAAAGAGCAGAAAAATGCTTCCACGGTCAAAGGGAAACGTATTAAGTATATTGATTCTGTTGCCTTAACATAACTAAAATAATTCTGGTTATGATAGTATAAGTTTGGAATTTTGATACTGTAGTTTAAAAGGTACAACATTAGTAATTACATTTACCCTTTTCGTTTCTAATCATGGCTTATCAATATTATAAGTAAAATTATCTCCTTATGTGCCAAATCAAATAATAAGCGTTCATGTTCTGTTTTTGATAGTTCAAACTGGTTGGTTTCATTGCAATATGTTTAACTATATGTTTTAACTATACCTGTAATATTAAGATCTAATACTGCAATAAATATGCACCAAAGTTAATTATAAGGAAAAATAAATATTGGTTCGTCTTATATGTATTTGCTTTTTGTGCATGTTACTTTTCAATTTGCATACAAGTATTGTACCCATGTCCCCATGGGTTTGAGTTGTTTGGCAAATTTAAAAAAAAGGTATTTGTTGTTTCTGTAAAAGGTTGTATTTGTACTAACTGTGACATAACGATGCCAATATGCTGTTTGCAGATCACAAGCTGAGTTGGGGTACTAATAACAGTTTTACCCAACCCGTCGGCATGATAGAAGGTAAATTTACAGTTAATGCACTATATTTCTGTGTAAGGTATACTAAATTATTACATGGTTCATTACCGTCTAAAAGACTATTTGGTATGTGCTGTTTACTGTCGTACACGACGTGTACAGGTAACAGTTGGCACAGTACCAACAGTTTAGACCCGTAATTGACATACTTGGAAAAGTTGCACTAAAAATAAAATACACCCTGTTTGCTCACATTTACTACTATTGAATTATATTATAACTATCTTTTTAAATCCATTTACTATGTACGAATAGGTGTTTCTGTACATTAGTTAATGTTACCGTCTTCGCTCTCTAATAGGTTGCCATTGATCGGAAGCATATAGGCGGATATATGTAACTTTTTTGTGCACCGAAAATTACACTCTCTGCAACGAACACCATATGGTCACTATTTGAAAATGCTATCCTGCTGTGACTTTTTACTTTACATATAACAAACCATACATGTACATATTTTTCTAATAAATCATCTTATTCCATTTTAGCATTTCTGACAGTCAACATTCTGCACATATTATGTTTGCTCCCCTACAATTTTAGCTATCCAAGTTTATCAGTCATAAGTACAAATTATTTTCTTCTACCTAAAAATTTATATTTCTGTATAGTCTATGATTCAATATTAGCTTCTACTCTTAATTTCCCCTTTTGTAGTTCATTCGAGTAGTCTTTATGTGGAAAACTGTAGCCGAGGCTGAACGAATGCTCTCAATATCTTTAATTAGATCTGGAGTGAAATATTTTGTCCATTACCGATTGCATTGTTTGCCCTAATACATGATAGTAATTTGATTTAACATTTCTCTTCTCAACTTGCATGTCCTATGTCCTATCATTCTATTTATATTTTATACAAATACAAAATTAATATTTTTGTTGAAGGCTATCAGTTCATGTACGTGTGTTGTAGATGTAAACTGGATAAGTATTTATTTTTAGTACCGTTGTATTTATTCATTTGTGGTCACTACTAAACTACACGAATATACTATAACCATGACATGGGTGAATATTAAGAATTTTTTCCCTCACCGTTGTTTTCCACATTACATGGTAATTTTTTTTTCAAATTCAAAAAATAAATACTAATCAGTTTTATTGCTTTTTAATCCACCAGGACTCATATCTCCTACTAGTATTCATCATTACGTATGTCATAGCTCATATAACTAATGGATCTATTTACCTTTATTTTCCAAAATACGCTTTTCAAACTGTTTGTATTTAAGATTGACATTCACATCACTACCAAATAGGGGAAAGCATTTGAATAAACTATGTTCAATGACATAATGGAAAACATTTGCATAAACTTTTTTCACTACCATATTCACCTGACTTACAACAATTTACGGAGCACATTTGTATAACCATTGCTTAATTACTACTGTATGATCAATAAAATATGATGATAACCTGGCATTCTTTTTTTAATTGCATCATGGCATTGAACAATTCTCATTTTTCTACGGCCAGAGTCATCTTTAATCACTTGCTGTCTATGTTATTTAGATCTATTAACCTAATTCACTATCACGGTCTTCATGTCACTTAATTTAGGCATTTTAATTATGTTATAATTTTTTCCCCTTCTGAAATAAATTTGTCAACATTTGTTCTCACTTTATCTACGCCATCAAACCACCGTCCCCTATTCAGTAAGGAGGGTACCGTAATTTTCGTTCATTGTTCTGCCTTTTTCCTGTTTAAAATAAAGTTGTAAGAATTTGTTCTCCCTTCATTTGAGCACTCCAACTATCTTTACTTCCTGCATCTCATAACTGAGAGGGGAGGCACCGGTATTTTTCACCCACACGATATAACAACCACATTCATATCTCAGTCTGATTTTGGAACAAATTTCGTAGCATTACCTGTGTTATTATTAAGACCGAGTTTAATAAATATGGTACTTCAAACATGAAAATGATCGCTTATCTTTCTGATTTACAGCTGTACATAATATTCTCATAATTCAATTTTTATCATTTATTATATGAGCTATAAACTAAAAAGGTTTACTTGCTAATACTTATTTTACTGATAGAATGGACAAATAGACATTTGACCAAAATTTCAATACTGTTCTAATTCTAAACCATTTAGTATGTCCTGCAATACATATGATGTCATATTTCATCTGTCGTGGTTTGTTTTAGGCTTTACAGTTTGAAATATAAAATAAGTGCACGTCAATTTGTTTGTACATTATGACTATCTACAGTTTTCTGTCCAACTATGAATTTAAATTCCTTAAATACTCCTACATCTTTTAATACCATGCATACAGTAATTTAACTTCAGTTTGTTTTATTCTTCGATTGTTTTACCGTTCTGTATTGGTATAGTACGTTATGATTTGCAAACAAGTCCAGAGCTGTATGTCCACCTTTTCCTTTCCATATCCTGTTAATATTGTGCATGATTTCTTCCCCACCTTATATTATGTGATAACAGGGAACATAGAGTAATGCAATGCTATTATTTTATGATGGAAAACATTCAACAAGTAAACCATTATTTTAGTTAAAACATGAAATCAAGGATGTTTGCGGCTGTTTATGTCTGGTAACACACTCAGTTAGGTGTTTATATTCCTTATTTATGCCCAGGAATTCATATGAGAGAATGCAAGTTATATTTGTGTTATGCTATGTTAACCAATCAGTTGCTTGTTGATTTTATTTCTCTAAATAAACAAATCCAACTTTCCTACACAGCATTTGTGTTTGTCAGTATTTGCTGGCAACAAGTATGAAACAGATAGAGTGACAAAATAGGCATGTAAATCACCCTGTAAACTTTTGTTCTTGCTTTTCTTCTATTTTTTTACAGGCCTATTTTGTCACTCTATCTGTTTCATATGGTAGAAGGCATCCCACTATCTGTTCCAGTGGATGCAAGATCACCAATTAAATTATATAGGAACTACTACACGAACATTCAACTAATCAGGTTTTGTTGCTGTCAAATCTTGTGCTTGGTTCAACTGTAACAACAACGTGACAAGTGAAAGATAATGCATTTATCCAACTGCTTTGGAGCAGTTTGTTTTCTGTGACAGTGGTAAAAATGGGTTACACTGAGCTACTCACTTCCACTGATGGAGAGATTAGGAAAACCTTCACAACTGTTGATTGATTAGTGCGTTCAATTTGTGTACTCGGTTGTTATTGTGAAATGATATTGCCATTTCATATACATATATAGCGTTTTGCCTTAATATTCTTCGTTTGTAATTTCTTTTTTGATAAGCTCGATATGTTTCTGACATTGGATAATTTACCAGTGTATTATTAAAGTTTGATGCATGTACTTTCCACAGTAGTTAACAGTGGATGCAACTCATTCGACAGATTGCATCATTCTCTTTCACCAACCTATATATGATAAAAGGAGAACAGTACCATCCTCTATTATTTGGTGCAATTTGTGTGGGCCTACCTTTTTCATCTTCATTATTTCAGACATCTACATTTTTGTCGTATGTAATTGATGGTCTACAAATATGCATATAACTGATTCATGTACTTCAGTCCATTTCCAAGTGCAGTGCCTGCAAATAAAAAGATTAATATTGGAACTTGGTGTACCCTTGCTTTGACATTATTTGATTATATTTTCCAACATGGCAATCAAATTTGATTTCTTTGAACATCATAAATATTGATCAAAATTTATGGTTTTCGTATTTTCAATCTATACAATTCTACATGCATATTATAATTCCTTAAACTGTGGTTTTAAAGTAAAAATTGAAGATGTCAATTTACATAAAAAATTCACTATATTAAAAAAACCTATACACACACATGTATATATGAAAAATGTTCAACCGCACTCCAAACAGTGCATCACCTCTAAAGCTCTCAGATACTCACCCCATGTCTCTGTTTCTCTTTTTTCCTACTGACTCTTTCTCCACTCTTTCATTTATTTAAACAAAAACTTATGGTTGAAATCGAGGTGCAATTTGGAAGCTCCCAAACAGGGGTGTCATGGAGCGCTCACACACATATATATACATACACACCCATACATACATACATACATTGTAACGACCCTGAAATTTAAATTTATTTAAATTAATAATTAAATGAATTTTTGAATTTAATTGAGTCATTAAATAAATTTTTGATAAAAATTTGTAAATTTAATTAGGAAAATTTGAGCGAGTTTCCCCGAGTTCCAATTTTATTTGAACGATCATTTAAATTTAATGTTTGTATATATTGGATTTAAAATTGAATCTTTGATAAATGGTTTAATAAATAATTTAAGTTAAAATAGAAGTAAATGTTTGAAATAGAATAAACCTTATAAATATTAAAGCATAAGTATAAAATAAAATTTAACAACATGTTAAATATAAGAGTTTACTCATCTTATAACAATTGAGATAAGGCAAAATAAAATCTAATAACATTTTAAAGTGATGAAATATTTACAAACAAAAGCATAGCAAATAAAAATCTATGTACATACATAACAAAATAAAGTATGCAAACCATCTCATATTCTATCAGCCGAGCTAAAATAAAGCAAAAAAGAAAATTTGTTCAGGCAAGGAGAAGTATAAAAGAAATTCAATAATAAACAAATCAAGTAAAGTGATTCATGTACTTACCAATATCTTCACAGCCGAAAGCAAAGGACCATGGTGATAAATGCAACATACTTCTAGCATTTAATGCAAGTATATCAGCCATACCCTTAGTACAACAAAGGATATCACCTTGTACACATCCCCTGTATATCAGCCTTCCCCTCTCCTTTGGTTCGTTCAAACAAAAGTAAAAAAAAGAGAAACAAACATCACCATTTGTTTACCAATTCGAATTCAGTCTATACAACAAAACAGAAAAGAAGATAAGAAAGAAACTAAGAAAAAGAAGTCATTCAAAACTCAAGCAAAACAATACAAACTAGAGATCAAAATTTAAAAAGGCTTCAGCAAGCAAAGAACAGAGCTGGTCTCTGTCTTCAACAATTTCAAGTGAGCAACCCTTTTTAAATCTGATATGTTTCTTGTTGTTTGATCTTGTATTGAAGTTATGATTATGCTTGTATGATATAGCTGCCTAGGTGTGTATATATATACATAAGGATTAACAGATGTATGTACAGGCATATATATCCCTGTTTTAATGTTTACAGGCTAAACAAAAAAGGAAAATACAAATCTCTTAAATCATTCACTGATAGGCTTTGTTATTTAAACAAAAAAAAATGTTTGAATTAACAAGACCAAAGTTTTAAAAATACTTCTAAGTAATAAATATATATGGATTTACTGGAAAGGGTAAAAATACAGTAAAAACAAAATCTTGTGATAAATTCAAGTGTCTTAAAACATTGATTTGATTACCTAAATTGAATAATCATACCAAGTTATGATTTTTAAAAACAATATGAAGATTTTTACTTAAGTAGTCTAAGAGCAGTTTGAATATGAAGAAAAATTGCATTATTGCCAAATTCAGTTGGTACGATAAATTTTGATTTTTGAAATTTCGTATAAAGCAAGATTGAAGATGATTTATAACAGGAAAAATGCCTAAAATTTTTTCGAATGCATAGATTTTTCGGTGGAGGTAAAAGTAGGGTTTAACGTTAAGTTTGGTGGTGGTCTGTAAACATGACGATTTCATCATCACGAGTTGACCGAGTTGCACGTGGTTCAAGGGGAAGGTAGAGGGGACTACGGCGAAGGTTCTGGTAGGGGGACGTGGTCGCTGGTGGCCTGAGATGGTGAGACGAGGGGTTTTCTGGTGGCTCAGTTGTGTTCCAGTTCTAGGTGAAATGCTCGATCTTGAGTTTTGTTCGAATTCGTCGAACTGGGTGGTGGATGGGGATGGGTCGATCAGCGTCGACATGGGGAGGAAGGCGGCGTCGATCGCCGAGGCTCCGGCGCCTCGTGCAAGTGCACGCGTGCACGATATGTCACGAGTGTCAATGTTGGGTTAGTTCTGGTTTTGGGGAAGAAGCAACGCGACTCGAAGTCGTACACGAGAAAATGAAGCTCGAACTCGAAGTTGAACTCGAGTTATTTTTGGCATGATACCGGGTCAATTTTTAACACTTAAACAAAAATTTGAAATTTATAAGGCTCGGGTAAGTTTGGGGAAAGACTCGAAGTCGTCTTCGGGTAGAACGAGGTTTGGCTCGAAGCAGGGCCCGGGTAGTATAAAAACAGTTTTCAAAATTTTTAAAGCAAAAATTCAAGTTTTAAACAATTTTAACTTATTCTTTTAAATAATTGTTTTATTTAAGTATGGGATCGGTTTAAGGTTTAAAAGTATAATGTGATTAATTCAAAATGGTAATTAATTTGAGATTAATTGATTAAAGGTTAAATTTAATTTAATGAAGTTGATTAAGGAATGATAATTAATCAAGGAAAAATTAATTAAAGTAATTAATTGAAGATAATTAATTAAATGGTGAATTAGATAATTAAAGATTAATTGTTAAAGGTTGATAATTAAAGGTTAATTAATTTATTATTAATGGATAATTAATAAAAGATTAAAGAATAATTAATCAAAATGATTTGTAAATTATCAATGTTGATTTAACCAGGATTTATAATTCATAAGAAATTAATTTGATTTAAATTAATCAGATAATTAACTGATCTTACTTACGGATGTTTGGATTCTATTGGATGACTTGATTGTTTGATATTTTCCGATATATGATGCTTTGTGATACACCCTGACTTGTATTGTGATAAATTATCTGTGATGTAATCTATTATCTGTGATATATATCTGTGATCTATACGATAAGCGATATAGTTTATATCGTTTATCAACTATATTCTGTATTTTAATCTGTGATGATTGATTGATGTTGCACTACTGTGTATAACCCCTGGACTACACCATACACACACAAATATGGATTTCACGTGGAAATCGGTTAAGTCACAGATAAATTTAAATTTGATGTTTTTGAAATTGAAAATTTTAATTTCAATTGATTTTGAAATTGGAATTTTGGGTTTAAAGTGAAAATCTTTTGAAATAGAATTTCAAAGATAAAAGTTATTTTGAATAACTTAAACAAGTTTTGAAAAATTTAAATAATTTGAAATTGAATCCTATGATTGAAACTAGGGACTAAAGATGATATAAAATGTGTTTGTATGAATTTAACCATTTTAAAAGTATAAGCTGGGAATTTGAATTTAAACCAAGGATTTCCACTCGTATGGATGAATCAGATTTTCTGAAATGAAACTATTTGTTTTCAAAAGATAAAAGCTTTCATATAAGAAATGAAATTCCAGTTTAATTAAAGGAATTTCAAGTTTGAATCGAAAAATGGATTTTTCTAAGTTATGAATGAAATTTGTTTTTAAAAGCTATGAATTTAATCTGTTTATTTTTAACAGATTTAGAATGATGTTTGTTTAACCCATTTGAAATGGAATTGTTTTGAAAGCTATTAGTTAAATCTTTGATTTAAAGATTTAACGAATTAATTAAACTGAAATGGAAATCGATTTGGAAAATCTGTGAATGAATCTTTGTGAAATTTAGTGAACTTTGTGAAGTAAATCTTTTTGTTTAAAAAGATTAAAATGGTAACTTGTTTAAACCATTTGAAGAAAGATTTTTGGGTAATAAGTTGTGACTTAATTGAAATCCCAATATCCATATGTTTTAAATATTGCGCTCACTATTCGGGTTAGCCGGGAAAAGACCTTTGAGTCATATAACCTATTTCGAACAGTGATACGTCGTATATGGATGGCATTTGAAGACCGGTGTTGAAGACCGGATATTTTTCGAAAATGAAAGGACAACCTGTCGAATGTCTCTGCACTGAGTTGCTCCGGTATAGAGATTTATATCACTCTTTTTGTGACAGGAAGTCCGGACGTGATTGGAAATTACCCGGAATTGCAAGGGCTTCGTAAGAAGTGCCTTCGGTTCTGTTCGATCCCGGAACAGACTTGTATGGTTACATGTCTGACATTACACTTTGAGATATAAAGCCGATTTCTTTCAAATACATTTCTGTTGGTGGCGGAGAATTTATTCTCTTAGCTTAACACCCTTCTCTGAGACGTACGAGCTCAGAGGTTATGTAGTTGAAATTTATCAGCGATATATCCCAATTTGGTAATGTGACATGCTGAGTGTTGCTGTGTGATGATCAGTGTTTGATCATTTGCGATATGATCATTTATTTGATTTTATATCTTTGTGATCATAGGTTGATCATTTGTTTGACCCGAAGCATGGCTTTGTGACAAAGCGTAGCTTTGTGGACGAGACTTCGTCGAGCCTCACACCCCGGAAATGGTCGAAACAGGAAGGATGCAGCAAGGTTCTAGGGAGTAGCGCCCCTTAGTGTATGTCATTCCTTCTGGATAAAGGTGGTATCATGGTATGGAGCCCAGATACTTAACCTCTGTGGTTACTGCATTATTATTATTATGTGGTTGTTGGAAATCGAGGATCCTCGGGAAGATCGGTGACGATCGGGGGATGGCATACGCGTGTCAGTAGTTACCTATTTTTGCAGAGGTAACCCGGCCTTGTGTTGGCAGAGATCCGGTTAGCTTCTCGGGTCGTCTATTCCAGGGACGTACCCATCGTGGCATAGGAAGTTCCTTAGCCTGACCATTTGTTGGAAATCCAAAGAAACAATACGAGCCTTGTACGGTTTTAGTTGTAGAACCTGCCATTTAATATGGTAGCTATAGTAGGCATACTATAATGGTACCTATGTCGGCTAAGATTAATATTCTACTTTCGAAATGTTTTCTACACTATGCACTAATAATAATATCAAAAAGAATTTGATTTTTGCGTAGTAAGCATCTTTGACTATCATAAGAAGAAATCTCCTCCAAGTCTGCGTTTGCATTGTGTGTGTGGCGGGAGGTCTTATGGTAGTTTCATTTTCCAAAAGCATTGCGAATTTACTTTAAAATTCTCTACTATTTGTTTTTAAAGATAAACTGTTTTTGTTGCTCACACCAGTCCCATGACTGATCCGGAGTTTATTGTTTCTTTCCTAAACTCTGGATGCTCAAAATTTTTTCTACACGAGCAGTCTAGAGTTTGGTTTTTCAGATATTCAGATTCAGTAGGTTATCTGGAGCTAGTTCAGTCTTTGGATCAGACTGCACTTGCTTATCATTGTGCCTCGTTATTGGGAGTTCGAGCTATATCTGGCTTAGTGCTTTGAAGATGGAGATTATCCGCTGCTGATGTTATCGTTTTCTTTCTGCTGCTATTTGTTGTATCATATCTCTGATGTATATTGATATTCATTGTATCACTCTGTTGTATCAAATATCGTATCCGATATTGTATGTCAATGTATTATTCATTTATTCCGCTGTGTTATTTACTTAATGTTGTTATAAGCTCCCGAGAACCAGATTCGGCATTTGAATCTACGGCATTTTGAGTACAAGTGAAGTACGGGTGCCGATTTTCGAAGGTCGACTTTTGGGTCTTGACATTTGGTATCAGAGCTAAGGTTGAACTTTAGCTCAGGAGTGTAACACATTAAGTAGCTCATTAGAGATAGGGTGAAGTATACCCTAGAATGAGTAATCCTTAAGATATCTGTCCGTACGCCTCAGTAAATTCTCTTACTATCCACTGATAGTAGATATGAGTGCAAGAAGAGGACGAGATAGGGGACAGGGGAGTACGACTATAAATGGTCAATACCCTGCAACAGTGGAAACAACTTTCTCTATCAATTTCCTTTGATTCGTTTCCAGAATTCTTTTGATTTCTTTGTATCAGCTACAAGAAGTAGTTTCGGTGTGATGGTGGCTCTACGAATCGTTGTAGAAGATTTTACTTCGTATTTCATCGGTTTCTTATCAGCTTTTTGATTTAAACCTTAATGAATTTGAAATTGGAAATTTTAAATTGAGGTAAATTGATAAATAGAATATGAAGTATAATTTGAATTGAATCGATAAAACGATTTCGTTTGAAACCAAATTTGAAATTCTATTCTAAATTCTTTTGAATACCAAAGTCCGAAGAGGAACAAATTGGTATGTATTCTGAGATATTCCGACCTGAGTTTGAAATTCATATCGTAAGTTTGAGGAATTATAGGAGATTGAATCTGTCTATCTCTGTGTTGTTTTTGTGCCTGCGAATTTCGAGGACGAAATTCTTTTAAGGGGGGAAGTTTGTAACGACCCTGAAATTTAAATTTATTTAAATTAATAATTAAATGAATTTTTGAATTTAATTGAGTCATTAAATAAATTTTTGATAAAAATTTGTAAATTTAATTAGGAAAATTTGAGCGAGTTTCCCCGAGTTCCAATTTTATTTGAACGATCATTTAAATTTAATGTTTGTATATATTGGATTTAAAATTGAATCTTTGATAAATGGTTTAATAAATAATTTAAGTTAAAATAGAAGTAAATGTTTGAAATAGAATAAACCTTATAAATATTAAAGCATAAGTATAAAATAAAATTTAACAACATGTTAAATATAGGAGTTTACTCATCTTATAACAATTGAGATAAGGCAAAATAAAATCTAATAACATTTTAAAGTGATGAAATATTTACAACCAAAAGCATAGCAAATAAAAATCTATGTACATACATAACAAAATAAAGTATGCAAACCATCTCATATTCTATCAGCCGAGCTAAAATAAACCAAAAAAGAAAATTTGTTCAGGCAAGGAGAAGTATAAAAGAAATTCAATAATAAACAAATCAAGTAAAGTGATTCATGTACTTACCAATATCTTCACAGCCGAAAGCAAAGGACCATGGTGATAAATGCAACATACTTCTAGCATTTAATGCAAGTATATCAGCCATACCCTTAGTACAACAAAGGATATCACCTTGTACACATCCCCTGTATATCAGCCTTCCCCTCTCCTTTGGTTCGTTCAAACAAAAGAAAAAAAAAAGAGAAACAAACATCACCATTTGTTTACCAATTCGAATTCAGTCTATACAACAAAACAGAAAAGAAGATAAGAAAGAAACTGGGAAAAAGAAGTCATTCAAAACTCAAGCAAAACAATACAAACTAGAGATCAAAATTTAAAAAGGCTTCAGCAAGCAAAGAACAGAGCTGGTCTCTGTCTTCAACAATTTCAAGTGAGCAACCCTTTTTAAATCTGATATGTTTCTTGTTGTTTGATCTTGTATTGAAGTTATGATTATGCTTGTATGATATAGCTGCCTAGGTGTGTATATATATACATAAGGATTAACAGATGTATGTACAGGTATATATATCCCTGTTTTAATGTTTACAGGCTAAACAAAAAAGGAAAATACAAATCTCTTAAATCATTCACTGATAGGCTTTGTTATTTAAAAAAAAAATGTTTGAATTAACAAGACCAAAGTTTTAAAAATACTTCTAAGTAATAAATATATATGGATTTACTGGAAAGGGTAAAAATACAGTAAAAACAAAATCTTGTGATAAATTCAAGTGTCTTAAAACATTGATTTGATTACCTAAATTGAATAATCATACCAAGTTATGATTTTTAAAAGCAATATGAAGATTTTTACTTAAGTAGTCTAAGAGCAGTTTGAATATGAAGAAAATTGCATTGTTGCCAAATTCAGTTGGTACGATAAATTTTGATTTTTGAAATTTCGTATAAAGCAAGATTGAAGATGATTTATAACAGGAAAAATGCCTAAATTTTTTTCGAATGCATAGATTTTTCGGTGGAGGTAAAAGTAGGGTTTAACGTTAAGTTTGGTGGTGGTCTGTAAACATGACGATTTCATCATCACGAGTTCACCGAGTTGCACGTGGTTCAAGGGGAAGGTAGAGGGGACTACGGCGAAGGTTCTGGTAGGGGGACGTGGTCGCTGGTGGCCTGAGATGGTGAGACGAGGGGTTTTCTGGTGGCTCAGTTGTGTTCCAGTTCTAGGTGAAATGCTCGATCTCGAGTTTTGTTCGAATTCGTCGAACTGGGTGGTGGATGGGGATGGGTCGATCAGCGTCGACATGGGGAGGAAGGCGGCGTCGATCGCCGAGGCTCCGGCGCCTCGTGCAAGTGCACGCGTGCACGATATGTCACGAGTGTCAATGTTGGGTTAGTTCTGGTTTTGGGGAAGAAGCAACGCGACTCGAAGTCGTACACGAGAAAATGAAGCTCGAACTCGAAGTTGAACTCGAGTTATTTTTGGCATGATACTGGGTCAATTTTTAACACTTAAACAAAAATTTGAAATTTATAAGGCTCGGGTAAGTTTGGGGAAAGACTCGAAGTCGTCTTCGGGTAGAACGAGGTTTGGCTCGAAGCAGGGCCCGGGTAGTATAAAAACAGTTTTCAAAATTTTTAAAACAAAAATTCAAGTTTTAAACAATTTTAACTTATTCTTTTAAATAATTGTTTTATTTAAGTATGGGATCGGTTTAAGGTTTAAAAGTATAATGTGATTAATTCAAAATGGTAATTAATTTGAGATTAATTGATTAAAGGTTAAATTTAATTTAATGAAGTTGATTAAGGAATGATAATTAATCAAGGAAAAATTAATTAAAGTAATTAATTGAAGATAATTAATTAAATGGTGAATTAGATAATTAAAGATTAATTGTTAAAGGTTGATAATTAAAGGTTAATTAATTTATTATTAATGGATAATTAATAAAAGATTAAAGAATAATTAATCAAAATGATTTGTAAATTATCAATGTTGATTTAACCAGGATTTATAATTCATAAGAAATTAATTTGATTTAAATTAATCAGATAATTAACTGATCTTACTTACGGATGTTTGGATTCTATTGGATGACTTGATTGTTTGATATTTTCCGATATATGATGCTTTGTGATACACCCTGACTTGTATTGTGATAAATTATCTATGATGTAATCTATTATCTGTGATATATATCTGTGATCTATACGATAAGCGATATAGTTTATATCGTTTATCAACTATATTCTGTATTTTAATCTGTGATGATTGATTGATGTTGCACTACTGTGTATAACCCCTGGACTACACCATACACACACAAATATGGATTTTACGTGGAAATCGGTTAAGTCACAGATAAATTTAAATTTGATGTTTTTGAAATTGAAAATTTTAATTTCAATTGATTTTGAAATTGGAAATTTGGGTTTAAAGTGAAAATCTTTTGAAATAGAATTTCAAAGATAAAAGTTATTTTGAATAACTTAAACGAGTTATGAAAAATTTAAATAATTTGAAATTGAATCCTATGATTGAAACTAGGGACTAAAGATGATATAAAATGTGTTTGTATGAATTTAACCATTTTAAAAGTATAAGCTGGGAATTTGAATTTAAACCAAGGATTTCCACTCGTATGGATGAATCAGATTTTCTGAAATGAAACTATTTGTTTTCAAAAGATAAAAGCTTTCATATAAGAAATGAAATTCCAGTTTAATTAAAGGAATTTCAAGTTTGAATCGAAAAATGGATTTTTCTAAGTTATGAATGAAATTTGTTTTTAAAAGCTATGAATTTAATCTGTTTATTTTTAACAGATTTAGAATGATGTTTGTTTAACCCATTTGAAATGGTATTGTTTTGAAAGCTATTAGTTAAATCTTTGATTTAAAGATTTAACGAATTAATTAAACTGAAATGGAAATCGATTTGGAAAATCTGTGAATGAATCTTTGTGAAATTTAGTGAACTTTGTGAAGTAAATCTTTTTGTTTAAAAAGATTAAAATGGTAACTTGTTTAAACCATTTGAAGAAAGATTTTTGGGTAATAAGTTGTGACTTAATTGAAATCCCAATATCCATATGTTTTAAATATTGCGCTCACTATTCGGGTTAGCCGGGAAAAGACCTTTGAGTCATATAACCCATTTCGAACAGTGATACGTCGTATATGGATGGCATTTGAAGACCGGATATTTTTCGAAAATGAAAGGACAACCTGTCGAATGTCTCTGCACTGAGTTGCTCCGGTATAGAGATTTATATCACTCTTTTTGTGACGGGAAGTCCGGACGTGATTGGAAATTACCCGGAATTGCAAGGGCTTCGTAAGAAGTGCCTTCGGTTCTGTTCGATCCCGGAACAGACTTGTATGGTTACATGTCTGACATTACACTTTGAGATATAAAGACGATTTCTTTCAAATACATTTCTGTTGGTGGCGGAGAATTTATTCTCTTAGCTTAACACCCTTCTCTGAGACGTACGAGCTCAGAGGTTATGTAGTTGAAATTTATCAGCGATATATCCCAATTTGGTAATGTGACATGCTGAGTGTTGCTGTGTGATGATCAGTGTTTGATCATTTGCGATATGATCATTTATTTGATTTTATATCTTTGTGATCATAGGTTGATCATTTGTTTGACCCAAAGCATGGCTTTGTGACAAAGCGTAGCTTTGTGGACGAGACTTCGTCGAGCCTCACACCCCGGAAATGGTCGAAACAGGAAGGATGCAGCAAGGTTCTAGGGAGTAGCGCCCCTTAGTGTATGTCATTCCTTCTGGATAAAGGTGGTATCATGGTATGGAGCCCAGATACTTAACCTCTGTGGTTACTGCATTATTATTATTATGTGGTTGTTGGAAATCGAGGATCCTCGGGAAGATCGGTGACGATCGGGGGATGGCATACGCGTGTCAGTAGTTACCTATTTTTGCAGAGGTAACCCGGCCTTGTGTTGGCAGAGATCCGGTTAGGTTCTCGGGTCGTCTATTCCAGGGACGTACCCATCGTGGCATAGGAAGTTCCTTAGCCTGACCATTTGTTGGAAATCCAAAGAAACAATACGAGCCTTGTACGGTTTTAGTTGTAGAACCTGCCATTTAATATGGTAGCTATAGTAGGCATACTATAATGGTACCTATGTCGGCTAAGATTAATATTCTACTTTCGAAATGTTTTCTACACTATGCACTAATAATAATATCAAAAAGAATTTGATTTTTACGTAGTAAGCATCTTTGACTATCATAAGAAGAAATCTCCTCCAAGTCTGCGTTTGCATTGTGTGTGTGGCGGGAGGTCTTATGGTAGTTTCATTTTCCAAAAGCATTGCGAATTTACTTTAAAATTCTCTACTATTTGTTTTTAAAGATAAACTGTTTTTGTTGCTCACACCAGTCCCATGACTGATCCGGAGTTTATTGTTTCTTTCCTAAACTCTGGATGCTCAAAATTTTTTCTACACGAGCAGTCTAGAGTTTGGTTTTTCAGATATTCAGATTCAGTAGGTTATCTGGAGCTAGTTCAGTCTTTGGATCAGACTGCACTTGCTTATCTTTGTGCCTCGTTATTGGGAGTTCGAGCTATATCTGGCTTAGTGCTTTGAAGATGGAGATTATCCGCTGCTGATGTTATCGTTTTCTTTCCGCTGCTATTTGTTGTATCATATCTCTGATGTATATTGATATTCATTGTATCACTCTGTTGTATCAGATATCGTATCCGATATTGTATGTCAATGTATTATTCATTTATTCCGCTGTGTTATTTACTTAATGTTGTTATAAGCTCCGGCGACTCGGATTTGAACGGTCGAATCTACGGCATTCGAATACGATGTAAAGTATGGATGTTGATTTTCGAGCGCGAAAATCAGAATCGTTACATACATACATACATACAGATACATACATATATACATACATATACATACGTACATATATGTATACACACACACGTACATACATATATACATACGTACATACATATATACATATAGACACACACATATAGATATACATACATAGATATACATACATAGATATATATATATACATATATACATATATATATATATATAAGAGATAAGCGAGGCAATAGAAGTCTCGCTTCTCTTAATGTCGCTTAAGCACCGCTTACGCATCACCTAAGCGCTGCTTAATTTCTTAGCATAAATTATTCGTATCACTATAAATTTATGTAAAGAGATTATATTACGTGCATCATATGTGTCTTCACAAATTGATCACAAAAAAGTAAAGTTTAACTTACAAATTCATAAATTGCAAAAGCTAGATTTGACTTTCATTTTTCGTTATAGTACGTATACTTGAGTTAAGTACAAACCATTCACAGTTGGAAAATAATATAATCATAGCTTAACACCAAAAACCACTCACCATCCATCGGCCCATATGATAGAAAATGAGCAAATTTTGTAAGGAAATATGGCTATATTGCTATAAACCAATTTCTTTCTATTTTAAAATAATATCTTTTTGCCTAATAGTACTAAATCATTGCTTAAATTTAAGCCAAGCACAGATAAACGCCAATTAAGAATGCTTAAGCGCTCATCATTTCATTCTACCTCTCTTTCAAAAAATTAAGCTTTGTACAAGCCTTCAGCGCTTAAGCGCACTTTTCATCATATATATATATATATATATATATATATATCTGCATATTACATTTAAACATATACATCAAAATATACTAGAAATCTACATTCCTCTCCTATATAAAATCCCTTTACGTTAATACATTATATTCTAAAATAACTTTTAATACATTATAAATGGTTATAAAGAAATTGCTTGCCAACCGATTCATAACTATTCGAGCACAACCAACCTATATTCGAACCCACTTAACTAGTAGGAATATATATTGGATCTAACAATTATCTTATGGTATAAGTTTCACTCACGACGATTTGGTCAAATTAGGGGAAGCTGTAAGTATTATTTTGGAGCAATTAATTGGGGAATCAAGAACTCAACAAACAGTAAGAACTTTTCATAGATTTGTATCTAAAAGAGGTCGATAATAAGTTCTTTCAAAATTGATTATTTGTTCCTTTCTTAGAAATGTTGTAGAAATGTCTTGATCGAGTAAATAGCTCTACGAACGACCAGATCGGATCGAATTGGAAAATGGAAAGATCTGTACAATATAACTATATATGTAAAAATATAATGAAGGTTAAATTGAAATAAACCCAAAATGAATTTTCGGAATAAGTACATACGTAAATACGTATACCATGTTTTCAGATGCAACGACACTTGAATCACGATGGTATATCATAAGAAATGCACCATTTCTTTAATCGATGTCACTCTAATGTTTATACTAAAGATATGAACATCTAATATATAAAATTGTCCTTTGTTACTTATATATTGATAGACTACTTACGTACTCGTGTTGAGCAAGCTCAAGCTAGGGAGTTTGTAACGACCTGATATTTTCAACCATTCGCATCCATTATAAGTGTATAGGTAGACACTCATGCCAGAGTTGAATTGCTCAAAATACCGCGTTGTAATTTAAAATTTGGCAAAATCTCAGAATATACAGTAAATAAATATAATCACAGATCACAGACACAGAGTAAAATAATGCAGCGGAAGTAAAAGAAATAGTAGTTCATGAAGCTACTATCTAAATATGTCAGAGTTACATAAGATACAACAAAAGAAATAGAGTACAACAAAAGTCTCAATAAAATAACCAAGTACAAGCTGAGTAGAACAACGGAACTGAAATAGATAGGACAAGACAAGCAGATAATCTCCAGCGATTCTAATCTCCAAGCGAGTGGAAATCCAAATCTGTGAATAACTCAGGCTGACCCGAGCGTAAAGCAAAACACAAAACACTCGAGTCAGGACAATATATACTTATATAATGTAAACCAACTCAAGCGAACTGTAATAAGGGTACAAGTAACTTAGAAGATGCTTGGGACCGCCCATCCTCTAAGGATCCGTTAAAATATCTACTATGTAGTAATATTCGCTATTATAATAGTGTCTAAATAAGTAAAGTATAATCATATAGAAGATAGCGTTAAGGGGATGGAGAACCTTAACGCGGTCGGATCTTAAAATCATAATCGTAGTAAAGCTCGATATGGTAGGTGGCACGGCACAACTACGCAATGCCAGGGTAGATATACCAATTATGCACACGGACTGATGGATACGCATAGCAGCCACTACCGTTCCACCTCGGAGGATGGCCATCTAATCAATCACAAGTAAGAGTATAATATCGAAGAAATGTGTCCGAGAAGAGGTGCTACCTCACTGGTCCGAGATCGCTCCTGTTTTAGCCACCTTATGCCAACTCACGGGAGTTGGGTCCACGTAACATACCTTAAGAACATCGCCACCATCCTACTTCATTCTGGAATCTCCACCGCGTACACGGTTGTCAAAGTGGTTTTCGGTATCGACAGAGAGTATGTCCATATCTGATCCCGGTCTCTTTGCCAACCAATCGTTATTATAACCCGTGGTTATAACTTTTTAAAAACAATACTTTACTTCAAAATAAATTATCATTTCAAACCATATCTTTATCAAAATAAAGATTAAATCAATTCCAAACCATTTCCATATATTTAAATTTTCATATCATTTCAAAACTTCATTTCAAATCATTTTAATAAAATATCATATCCTTACAAAACTTCATTTCAAATCATTTTAATAAAAATAAAATATCCTATCAGTTCAAATCCAAATATTCAACTTTAAATACCTTTTAAATTCAAAGATATCGTTCATTTATTATCATTTCAAATCACCTTTAAATAGTTTATATTCCAATCAAAATAATTCATTTAAACCTTTTAAAAGTGTAATTATTATATTTTCAAATCAAGTATTCAATTTCCAAAGTTTCAAACCATTCTGAGTTCGTTTACTAAGTCAAAACCCTAATTATTAAAATTTCAGCATTTCACAGCATTTAAAAACAACTGCTATAAGTTATATTTGAAAACATTTTTAATTCAGCAAAGACAGCACTTAAAAATGCTGTTAAAACTCAGTTTTAGTTGAATTATAGTTCAAAACAGAAAAGACAGCATTTCAGAAGTGCTGCGGTAGTTCAGATTTCAAAACAAGGGTTAAATTTGGTTTCAGCAAAGACTGCAGACCATTATAGCATTTCCAGAGAATGCTATAATAGGCCTGAGTTCAATATTAGCCTATAAGTTCAACTACAGCAACTACAGCATTTCAGAAATGCTGTAATAGCTCTTTTTACACAATTTTAGTTCAAAACAGAATCTATAGCATTTCTGAATGCTATTAAAAGTAGATTTCAGGTGTTAGTGTATTTCCAGCAATTAAATAACTTCAATTTAAAACACATAAACATTTTAAAAATCATATTTTAACGTAAAATGTTCATTTACATATCATTTAACATATATCTTTTTCACAATAAATTTCTTATAATTTAATCCAATTTTCAACAATTTACTTAATAAGTTTAAGTGTAAAAGTTCAAATTCTTCATATTTCAACAAATAGACTTAACACTTCAAATTTAAATTACCATTTCACAATTTAACAAAATTTCCAATTTTATTTAATTAACTTAAACCTTTAATTAAAACCAAATTTCACATTTCCTAGTCAAGTTATATTTTAAAAGATCACTTTTAAACATTCATTTATTTAACCACTTAAATTCATAGAAAAATCAATAATACTTTAATAAATCACTTAAATTCAAATTTAATCAAATTATCATATTTACCATTTCTAAATAAAATTTAATATCCATTTTATTTATATAACTTAAATATCATTTTTAACCAAAATTCCAAATTTCCAACTTAAGTTATATTTCAAAAATCCAGTTAAACCATTCATTAATTACATTTTTAACACATAGAAAAAAATCATAATTTCTTTATTTTAAAACATTTCAAAATCTATTTAAATCAAATTTCATAAATTTATAATTTTTAAAATACTTAAAAATATCCAAAACACTTTATAAAATAACCACGGGCCTGTATATAATTTTCTAACCTAGGTCAAGTGATACAGATATGTATCATTTCAATCCGCAGTTTAAAAAGAAAAATCCGGGTTCTATCATTTCAAACCTGCAATCCCAAGTTAAAATAAATTAAATAAAAACCATTCAGGCCTATCATTTCAGCCCATAATGATTTTTCCCTATTCTAAAGTCCGTTCGGGTATGTATCATTTCAACCCATAGTGATTCTAGTCTACAGGGAACTTGCAATGGTGATAACAGATATAAATAACAGAATAACATTAAATAACAGTAACATATGATATAACAGGTGTAATAACAGGTGTGAACATCATATGATAATAATATAAGCATATATAACATGATAATATATTTCTACAGATTCGCAGGGTGTCAATTTACTAGTTATATAGGTACATATTGTCTGGAGAATAACTCACCTGTTTGTGCTGGAGATATCAAAACCAATGACACAATGGAAACAAAAGCACGATGAAAAGACTACGGACTTGAGTGCAGAGCGAATCCAATCTACAACTCTTGTGTACAACCCAAAACAAACAATCAAAACAGCAAAATTCAATACGACTTTAAAAATGCAATAACATTGAAATAAAAGGAGATAGGACTACGCAGTCTTTTGCTTTGCCTTCTCTATTGTTTGGTATGGCTTTGGGCTCTGATGTGGTTCAGATGTGGTCAAGTTTTGGGTCAGGTTTGGGCTAACATAGCTCGGGTTCAAGGCAAGACAAGGTGGGGTTTGTACATGAGGAAGTGATGTGATTTTTGAAGGCAATTAGGTGATTTTTGTGCCAAAACAAGGTTTGGCCTTGGGAATTGTGCTCGGCCTGGGGTGAGTTATGACTGGACAGAGTTGGGGAGGGGTGTGTTGTGGTCAGGTCAGGGAGGTGGTGGTGGCTATGGTGGTGGTTTGGGTGGTGGTTGAGGTGGGTGAGCATGTAGAGGTCAATAAACATGGGTTTTAGGCATCTAGGTTGAAATTTGGGGGGTTTTACCATCAAAATGGTTCGGCTATGGTCAGATCTAGTGGAGTGGGGGTTGGTGGTGGTCGGGAAGAGATGGAAGGAGGTGGTGGTAGTGGAATAGGGGTAGAGGCCGATCTCAATCAGGGAAGAAGGCAAGCAAAATAGCATAGAAAAAGAAGAAAAGTAGGAAGAAAGAGATGGAGGCCATTACCTAATTTTCTCTAGCCGTGAGAAACAATTGAAGATGGGATATTTTTTCACGTGAATGCCAAATGAGATGACGGCTACACTAGGGTTTTACATGGCTAGGCAATTAATTTTGAGGAGTTAAATGAATTAAAGGATTTGGTAAATAAAAGGGCTTCCGTTTCAAAGCGTTACACAACCTTTCACATTTCTTTCCTTATAAATCTTTATATAAACAAAATATTTCAGAAAAATACTATACAAACCGAAACTAAGTAAAGATATAAGAAAATAAATAATAAAATTAAAAGAAATTAGAAAAAATAATAAAAGAAATTGCTTAAAATACAAAACAGTGTCCAGAAATTACAAATAAATCACCATTGACTTTGGAAAATTATTAACTTTATTTTAAAAATATTCTAAAACAAAATTTGAAATAAAAATGAATTTTAAAACATTTTCAAAGTGAAATATTTAATTAAATTTTAATTAAATAGAATTTAAAATAAGAAAATAACTTAAAAATGCAAACTAGGCTTTAAAAATTAGAAATAAATTCAATACACTTTGGAAAAATCTTATTATCACTTTAAAAATATTTAAAAGACAAAATATATATAATATGGCATATGTATACAAATTAGAATAAGATATGACCAATAAAATATTATCTATATAGGTTAAAATAAACAATATTGTTAAATAAATCAATATACACACAATATTGTAAAAAGTATAACTTTCACAATTTAAATCCAATTTCAACGAAACGAAAAGCAGTATTCATGATATTTAATCTATTTTCATAATAAAAGATAAAATTTAAATTTTCAAATATTTAAAATTTAAATTTAAAAGTCAAGGTTTGACTATATTGACAAAATTCATATTTTCTGGAAATAATCAATTTATTTATGTTTGGAATTCTAATTGACATCAAAATTCAAATTTATATTTAAAATAACAAAATTTATTCTTTTTCATAAATAAAGCTTTTAAATCTGGAAATATCAATTTAAAAATAATTGTAAAATACAGGGTTGTTACACTCTCCACCACTCAAAACTTTTCGTCCCCGAAAAGGAATGAGGTACGGGAAAGCACAGAAAAGATAGAGTGAATAGAATTAAGACAAGATGATAAGAAGATTGGAATTATACCTGATAACTATTGTTATAGGTAAGTTTAACAAAATGGAGGTGATCAAATCAAGAACACAAACACGAAAAAGATCCTCTAGAGTCTGAATCACCCCTTTTACTTGACCGACGGTCTAGGAATGGAAAAACAGTGTTCCGATCCAGATGAGTAACAAAGATTTATCAAAGATTACAGAAAGATTTCTAAACCGAAAGATTATAGAAAGATGCTTATACCAGTTTGTAGCAAGATGAGGGAAAATAAGGACAACCAAAAGATGGTTTGAAAAACTAAATAAGATAATAATTTGAAACCATAATGCTTTTAAATCATAACAATTTAGGGATGTTTATCATTTGGAAATCATACTACTAAAATCATAACACTTTGGAAATGTTATTCTAAAAAAAAACATAATACTTAGAAAATCATAACACATTTTAAAATAATCTTCATTTAAAATATTTTAATTCAAGGTCAAATAATATTCATTTTAAAGTTGTAACATTTCTAAGTTCATTCAATTATAAAATTTCCAAAACATTGTATTTTCAAACGGCAGCACTTATAAAATGCTACAGTAGATATATTAGTATTTCAAATCAGTTTTATTCCAGAAATATTCATTTGGATATCTTTTAACTTAAGACTTATTAAAACATACTTTTATGAATGGAATATCCCATTTCATAAATAGATATTCCTTTAATAAGTTACACTTAAAATTTCATTTGAAAACCAAATTCTCAATTATCAAGGTTTAGTGATGTTAAAATACATTTTAACTATTTAAATCATAATTATTCATTTTTCAAGACATATCTATTTCATAAATAAAATATTTATATAGCAAATATAACAATCAAATTTCTTTACACATTTATTCATTTAGACATTAATTAAACTATGAATTCAAGTTAAATAAACTTTATTACAAAATGTCCAATTCAAATGTATTTTATTTTATCTATTCAAAGATACATTATTTATTATACAACATATTCATTTCAGGAAATAACCTTTATTAAATTCCTAGGTTAGACTTAAGGTTCCATATTAAATCAAATTTGATTATTAAGTTATTTAAATAAAATCTCTTTAAATTCCCTTTTCACTATTTACCTCTGTTAATCTTTTATAACTAAAATTTAAGTGTATAACATTTATTATAACCACTCAAATTTTATTTATAAAATCCTTTCTATATTGTATATTATCCAATTTCATATTCAACTTCTGTGTAATTTAGGTAAGTTATATTGGAATGAAATTGTGTGTTATACAAATAAAACTTTCCAATTTAATTATCTCAAGTTTGAATCATTTATCCAAATTTTTGAATTTTTTTTTCTTTTAACTGAAATTATACTTTAAAATAAAATTTAAGAATTAAACTTCCGATTCCTTTCAAACCATTTAGCGATATGTAATTATACATACATAATATGTCAAATCAAATTTTAAATCATATATCTATATATTATAAATTCAGTCATATTTTAGAGATTCAAATCAATTAAATTTCCCAAAACAAAGCTATAGCAAGACTACAGAACAGTCTCTTCACTTCGAAACTCTAAAATGAACGTCGATGATGCTGCAGTCATCACCGAAATTATTTTCCAGCGACAAAGAGAAGAGCACAAAATTTTTAAACTTAAAAATCCTTTAGAAACAAATTTCTACTTGGTAATACTTTAAATAATATATCCTTTTAAAACTTTAAACACAAGGTTTGAAATCCATCGGAAATTAAATTCTTAAATTTCTTGTTTTAAATTCATTTCAGTTCCCAAATAAATTTATAAACAACTATTTATAAATTCATTTATAGAACAATAAATGATAAATCAAGTATTATCATTTCAAATAATCAATTTATTAAGTTCCATAAAATTATATATCCAAATTTATTTTATTAACCAAAATTTTAAAATAATATTGTGTCAGTTTGTTCTGTCAAAGTGTTTTAGAAATCCTATCGATAGCGTTGATCAGACGAATCGATCGGAAGCCCAAATCAACATCAACAACTCAAACAACACAATATATAAAACAAACTTAGATTTACAAGTACAATTCAAAATGTTTGGGGATATTTTGGAAACAAAATAAGATGATTAATTAACAAAATATGAAGATGGATAAGCTTAGATAAATCGCGAGCAACCTTAACCGGGTCAATCGTGACTTAATGAATAAGATCAAATGTGGATGTTTCTAGGGTAAATCTACATCCGATCTCAAGAGATAGAGTTTGGAATAACAAAAGATATTAGCATCTAAACCAAGGATAGATATAAATCTCTGGTGAATTGATGCAAATTTGTAAAGGAGTTTCCCCCTTTACCAGAAATTTAGAATATTAGCGAGACAGCCAATTCACTATAAAGATCATTCGAAGTGGAGTTATGTGATACTCCAAAATCAAAAGAAGATGAATAGTGAGGGACAAGAATGAATTTTGGAACCGTAGGGAAAGTTCCAAAAATTCAAAGGAAATTCGAATCAAGAGGAAAAGATTCAAACACGAACGAAAGTGATTCTGTAAATAAATTTACCATACATTCTAAGTTTTGCCTCAAAGCCAAAGCTTTGATACCAACTGTAACGACCCGATATTTTCAACCATTCGCATCCATTATAAGTGTATAGGTAGACACTCATGCCGGAGTTGAATTGCTCAAAATACCGCGTTGTAATTTAAAATTTGGCAAAATCTCAGAATATACAGTAAATAAATATAATCACAAATCACAGACACAGAGTAAAATAATGCAGCGGAAGTAAAAGAAATAGTAGTTCATGAAGCTACTATCTAAATATGTCAGAGTTACATAAGATACAACAAAAGAAATAGAGTACAATAAAAGTCTCAATAAAATAACCAAGTACAAGCTGAGTAGAACAACGGAACTGAAATAGATAGGACAAGACAAGCAGATAATCTCCAGCGATTCAAATCTCCAAGCGAGTGGAAATCCAAATCTGTGAATAACTCAGGCTGGCCCGAGCGTAAAGCAAAACACAAAACACTCGAGTCAGGACAATATATACTTATATAATGTAAACCAACTCAAGCGAACTGTAATAAGGGTACAAGTAACTTAGAAGATGCTTGGGACCGCCCATCCTCTAAGGATCTGTTAAAATATCTACTATGTAGTAATATTCGCTATTATAATAGTGTCTAAATAAGTAAAGTATAATCATATAGAAGATAGCGTTAAGGGGATGGAGAACCTTAACGCGGTCGGATCTTAAAATCATAATCGTAGTAAAGCTCGATATGGTAGGTGGCACGGCACAACTAGGCAATGCCAGGGTAGATATACCAATTATGCACACGGACTGATGGATACGCATAGCAGCCACTACCATTCCACCTCGGAGGATGGCCATCTAATCAATCACAAGTAAGAGTATAATATCGAAGAAATGTGTCCGAGAAGAGGTGCTACCTCACTGGTCCGAGATCGCTCCTGTTTTAGCCACCTTATGCCAACTCACGGGAGTTGGGTCCACGTAACATACCTTAAGAACGTCGCCACCATCCTACTTCATTCTGGAATCTCCACCGCGTACACGGTTGTCAAAGTGGCTTTCGGTATCGACAGAGAGTATGTCCATATCCGATCCCGGTCTCTTTGCCAACCAATCGTTATTATAACCCGTGGTTATAACTTTTTAAAAACAATACTTTACTTCAAAATAAATTATCATTTCAAACCATATCTTTATCAAAATAAAGATTAAATCAATTCCAAACCATTTCCATATATTTAAATTTTCATATCATTTCAAAACTTCATTTCAAATCATTTTAATAAAATATCATATCCTTACAAAACTTCATTTCAAATCATTTTAATAAAAATAAAATATCCTATCAGTTCAAATCCAAATATTCAACTTTAAATACCTTTTAAATTCAAAGATATCGTTCATTTATTATCATTTCAAATCACCTTTAAATAGTTTATATTCCAATCAAAATAATTCATTTAAACCTTTTAAAAGTGTAATTATTATATTTTCAAATTAAGTATTCAATTTCCAAAGTTTCAAACCATTCTGAGTTCGTTTACTAAGTCAAAAACCCTAATTATTAAAATTTCAGCATTTCACAGCATTTAAAAACAACTGCTATAAGTTATATTTGAAAACATTTTTAATTCAGCAAAGACAGCACTTAAAAATGCTGTTAAAACTCAGGTTTAGTTGAATTATAGTTCAAAACAGAAAAGACAACATTTCAGAAGTGCTGCGGTAGTTCAGATTTCAAAACAAGGGTTAAATTTGGTTTCAGCAAAGACTGCAGACCATTATAGCATTTCCAGAGAATGCTATAATAGGCCTGAGTTCAATATTAGCCTATAAGTTCCACTACAACATTTCAGAAATGCTGTAATAGCTCTTTTTACACAATTTTAGTTCAAAACAGAATCTATAGCATTTCTGAATGCTATTAAAAGTAGATTTCAGGTGTTAGTGTATTTCCAGCAATTAAATAACTTCAATTTTAAACACATAAACATTTTAAAAATCATATTTTAACGTTTAAAATGTTCATTTACATATCATTTAACATATATCTTTTTCACAATAAATTTCTTATAATTTAATCCAATTTTCAACAATTTACTTAATAAGTTTAAGTGTAAAAGTTCCAATTCTTCACATTTCAACAAATAGACTTAACACTTCAAATTTAAATTACCATTTCACAATTTAACAAAATTTCCAATTTTATTTAATTAACTTAAACCTTTAATTAAAACCAAATTTCACATTTCCTAGTCAAGTTATATTTTAAAAGATCACTTTTAAACATTCATTTATTTAACCACTTAAATTCATAGAAAAATCAATAATACTTTAATAAATCACTTAAATTCAAATTTAATCAAATTATCATATTTACCATTTCTAAATAAAATTTAATATCCATTTTATTTATATAACTTAAATATCATTTTTAACCAAAATTCCAAATTTCCAACTTAAGTTATATTTCAAAAATCCAGTTAAACCATTCATTAATTACATTTTTAACACATAGAAAAAAAATCATAATTTCTTTATTTTAAAACATTTCAAAATCTATTTAAATCAAATTTCATAAATTTATAATTTTTAAAATACTTAAAAATATCCAAAACACTTTATAAAATAACCACGGGCCTGTATACAATTTTGTAACCTAGGTCAAGTGATACGGATATGTATCATTTCAATCCGCAGTTTAAAAAGAAAAATCCGGGTTCTATCATTTCAAACCCGCAATCCCAAGTTAAAATAAATTAAATAAAAACCATTCAGGCCTATCATTTCAGCCCATAATGATTTTTCCCTATTTTAAATTCCGTTCGGGTATGTATCATTTCAACCCATAGTGATTCTAGTCTACAGGGAACTTGCAATGGTGATAACAGATATAAATAACAGAATAACATTAAATAACAGTAACATATGATATAACAGGTGTAATAACAGGTGTGAACATCATATGATAATAATATAAGCATATATAACATGATAATATATTTCTACAGATTCGCAGGGTGTCAATTTACTAGTTATATAGGTACATATTGTCTGGTGAGAATAACTCACCTGTTTGTGCTGGAGATATCAAAACCAATGACACATAGGAAACAAAAGCACGATGAAAAGACTACGGACTTGAGTGGAGAGCGAATCCAATCTACAACTCTTGTGTACAACCCAAAACAAACAATCAAAACAGCAAAATTCAATACGACTTTAAAAATGCAATAACATTGAAATAAAAGGAGATAGGACTACGCAGTCTTTTGCTTTGCCTTCTCTATTGTTTGGTATGGCTTTGGGCTCTGATGTGGTTCAGATGTGGTCAAGTTTTGGGTCAGGTTTGGGCTAACATAGCTCGGGTTCAAGGCAAGACAAGGTGGGGTTTGTACATGAGGAAGTGATGTGATTTTTGAAGGCAATTAGGTGATTTTTGTGCCAAAACAAGGTTTGGCCTTGGGAATTGTGCTCGGCCTGGGGTGAGTTATGACTGGACAGAGGTGGGGAGGGGTGTGTTGTGGTCAGGTCAGGGAGGTGGTGGTGGCTATGGTGGTGGTTTGGGTGGTGGTTGAGGTGGGTGAGCATGTAGAGGTCAATAAACATGGGTTTTAGGCATCTAGGTTGAAATTTGGGGGGTTTTACCATCAAAATGGTTCGGCTATGGTCAGATCTAGTGGAGTGGGGGTTGGTGGTGGTCGGGAAGAGATGGAAGGAGGTGGTGGCAGTGGAATAGGGGTAGAGGCCGATCTCAATCAGGGAAGAAGGCAAGCAAAATAGCATAGAAAAAGAAGAAAAGTAGGAAGAAAGAGATGGAGGCCATTACCTAATTTTCTCTAGCCGCGAGAAACAATTGAAGATGGGATATTTTTTCACGTGAATGCCAAATGAGATGACGGCTACACTAGGGTTTTACATGGCTAGGCAATTAATTTTGAGGAGTTAAAGGAATTAAAGGATTTGGTAAATAAAAGGGCTTCCGTTTCAAAGCGTCACACAACCTTTCACATTTCTTTCCTTATAAATCTTTATATAAACAAAATATTTCAGAAAAATACTATACAAACCGAAACTAAGTAAAGATATAAGAAAATAAATAATAAAATTTAAAGAAATTAGAAAAAATAATAAAAGAAATTGCTTAAAATACAAAACAGTGTCCAGAAATTACAAATAAATCACCATTGACTTTGGAAAATTATTAACTTTATTTTAAAAATATTCTAAAAAAAATTTGAAATAAAAATGACTTTTAAAACATTTTCAAAGTGATATAAATAATTAAATTTTAATTAAATAGAATTTAAAATAAGAAAATAACTTAAAAATGCAAACTAGGCTTTAAAAATTAGAAATAAATTCAATACACTTTGGAAAAATCTTATTATCACTTTAAAAATATTTAAAAGACAAAATATATATAATATGGCATATGTATACAAATTAGAATAAGATATGACCAATAAAATATTATCTATATAGGTTAAAATAAACAATATTGTTAAATAAATCAGTATACACACAATATTGTAAAAAGTATAACTTTCACAATTTAAATCCAATTTCAACGAAACGAAAAGCAGTATTCATGATATTTAATATATTTTCATAATAAAAGATAAAATTTAAATTTTAAAATATTTAAAATTTAAATTTAAAAGTCAAGGTTTGACTATATTGACAAAATTCATATTTTCTGGAAATAATCAATTTATTTATGTTTGGAATTCTAATTGACATCAAAATTCAAATTTATATTTAAAATAACAAAATTTATTCTTTTTCATAAATAAAGCTTTTAAATCTGGAAATATCAATTTAAAAATAATTGTAAAATACAAGGTTGTTACAGAGTTATTGATAGGGTTATGGGTATGCCCTACAGTCGTTCTATAATTTACTTTAAATTATTAACTCCGTAATAAAATCTTGTTCGAAACAAAAAGTATTTTTCTTCCTATTTTATACTTATTATAACGTGTTATGTTATGTTATTTATTTATTTATTTTAAGTATATTTAACGGATAATCCACAAATGATATGTTTTGAGATAGTAGTTACAATATGTTGTAATCATGAGAATTTTATCACAATGAAAATAAACATACCGTTTTAAATATTCCTTGTCAAGATGTATTGAGACTGGATACCGGTACATCCGTTAAGACTAGAGTATGTAACGCTCTCAAATGTTAGCAATGTATTTCTCATGGCTTCTAGGTGCACTAAGGGGTTATATACTGATAGTTAGTGGATAACTATGGAATGACTCACTCGATAGTTTTCTATTGGTTAATAAAACTAAGGTCAAATAGAGAATATCATAATGATAATATTACACAGTTCTCTTGACTTGAGAGTATTATTAAAACTCGGTATGGAAACTCCACTTCGATCATAGTCAAATCATGTCTTGGCATCCATCGAACGACTGTAGTGGGGTCTGAGTTGAAGCATTGTTAGTGAAACACTATTCAATAGAGAATTTGTCTTCTTGGTTATATGGGGTTAATATCACCGTCAACTTTAATCAACTCAAAGTTAAAGTCTCTAACCAAAGTTGTTCGGTTAATTATTGAACTAAGGACTTTGTGTTTGGATTACATAAGTTGAATGTGGACAGTATTGGGATTTTAACCAAAACCTAATTACTTGAGTCAAAATGTGATATAGTTTTGACGAAAAGAATTGGTGTAAATAATCATTACTGTCAGGACCACTTAAAATTGTAAAATCGGATTTTACTGAAATTGTGTCAATAATAAATTTGGCCAAACTATCACATCAATGGCTAAGGTGATGCATGAATGGTAATATTCAAATTGTTTGATATTAATCGTTGATTGAATTTATACTTATGAGTCGCACAACCGCATTGTTGAATACTCCAAATTACCACATGATTTAATTAAATTATAATGTTATAAATTAACTAAACTAATTAATATTTGTGAAATATTAATTGTAAACTTTTATTTGATTTATTTGAGTCAATATTTAATAATGTATATATATAATAGTTATATATGTACGTCGATATCGATGAACATTTAAATTTGATTTAAAATGTGTTAATATTGATTAAATTTGGAAATGCATACAGGCCCATAAACCTATGAGTAAGGCCTGCTATGATGTGGATGGGAGGGGGTGTGATATTTTGTTCGAAATAGGAGTTTGAATTAGTAGAAAGATAAGGAAAAAGGGATATCTAAATCCCCTTTATTCTCTCCTTTAAAATCACCTTCCCATTCATTTTTTTGCCTCGTACCCCATACTCCCTTAGCCGAAAATTAAAGAGCCATCAACCCTTCATTTCCAATTCAAAATCAAATATATTAAATATAATACAATGGTGTGGTGATCTCTTTAGTTAGGAGCTTTTTTGGAAGGGAACGAACTCAATTCGACGAGTTTTCTGATTAAACATTCGAGGTGCAGTACCAAGGCCATAATATAGGTAACGTTTGATCAATATTTACATCTTTATATGTTCATTTATGTCACTACATGTGTATATATTAGAATTATACATTATCATGAATTGATACACTTAGTTGCTTTCAAATTTTCATACGTGTATATTCATACAAGTAAAATAAAAAATAATAATTATTGTTTATGTGAGTTTTTATTTTCAGCCATTCAAATAAAAAAATTATGAAAGCAAAATTATTTTCAACATGATCTTAAATTTAAATTTGAATTTTTAAATTGTTGTTACATACACACTTTATATAAATGTATTTATTAAATTTACAAAAATCTGTTTTTGTGTGTTTATGTGTATTTAATTTTTATATATTTATACATAAAACCGAAATTAAAACAATATATATATATATATATTTATTTAAAAAATACAAATTATATTGTATTAATATGTATATATATATATACATATATTTAAAAATTAAACTATATTTGTAATTTATAGTTTAAATAATACATATACATATATATATATAATTTGTAATCCGTTCAGATTTATAAAATAGTTACTAATTTCCACGGATTATAAAAAATAAAAAATAACTTGGTTTTGTTAAAAAGTATTTCGACCGAAAATGGAATTTTTTTTATATGTTTACATATATAATGTTATTTATATATTTGTATTTACAAATTAGTATATTGGAAATATTATAATATATATCGTTTAATATTTTATTGTATAAAAAAATATTTAAAACAAATATATATATATTAAATATAGTATTATTTAAATTTGAATTTCAAATGAGATGTTATTTTGGATCTAGATTTGTCTACTTATCCTAAGCTATTTTAAATATTAGATTTGAATTAATTGAGTTGGTTTATATAATTTAAATTTAAATTTATACATAATTGTTTTGTGTATGTGTATGCATATATATATATATATATATATATAAGTATACTTTATATTATATTAATATTAAAATAATAATTTTGAGAGCAAATACTTATATGAAATGGCAAATGTGTCTGTTGCAGTGTAAATCTTAGCACTTTTATATAGGCACATTAAACCATGTGTACATTTATATGTTGTACTTGCCCTTACATATATATGTGTACTTGATACACACATACATTTTATATATTGCGTATATATACAAATTAAATCTTTATATTAATTAATAAACTAAAATAAAAGATTTAGTTAAAACTATTCAAATTAGATCTAAATTAATTTAGACTTCATAGGCCCAATAAGATTTAAAATGGTATAAAAAATTCACCTATTTAACCCAGTGTTTGCTGGCCTAGTTCAAAAGTGGTATTAGAGCCTAATAGCCTATGCGATTGAAATTAGCAATATTAGGGCTAACTCATTAAAGTCTATGCATTTAGTAGAATGTCTATAAAAGAAGCATTAAAGGTTAGGCTTCGGTAATCAAGTACTCTATCGTACTTGGCTACTGACATGGCCCGAATAGTGTAGTTAGCCCAAAGGTTATCCCTAGTATAAAGGTCAATATTGATTCGAGCCTTAGGCTAATCTTTAAAATATGTTTTGAACTTAAAAATAATATTTTAAACTTAAAAGTTAAATTTAAAATAAGTAAATATTTTATAAATGTTATAAAATGATTTTCAAAGTGGTTTTGAAAAATAAATAATTATTTTTGAATATTACTAACAATTAAGTTGGTTAATTAGATAATTAATTAACTAAAAGTTAACTAATTAAAATTAAATAATATATACATTGATATATGTAACATTATCTTAATATGTCAAGGTAATATATGTATGTGTATATATATAATTTAGGAAACTAATTATAATTAATTAAAATGGTCTTAATTAAATAAATAAATTAAATGTTAATAACATATAATATAATACATATATCTAGATATATGTGTATAACTATAATTGTTATAGTGTACATATTCAATTTACAATGAATAAAATAAAATATTTAAAATGTTAATTAATTAATAAACTTAATTAAACAAGATTTAATTAATAAAATTAATATAAGATTGTACATAAGACTATTATAAGTTAATTTAAATTATAAAATATCATATAATAAATAAACTTATATATTATGAATGTATAATAAATGGTGGAACTTAATAAACCCAAACTAGATTTAAGGAATAAATACATATGTATAATACATATACTATGATCTCAGACGTGTTTTACAATTGATCACGAGGGTATTTATAAGAAATATATTAGTCCATAAGTTGATATCACTTAAGTAAAAGGATTATGAATCCTTAATATAAGGTTGTCCTCTACCATTTATATATTAAAAAATTAATTGCATACTCATTAGTTGTTAAGCTCCTCTACCATTTATATATTAATAAATTACTGGCAAACCCATTAGATGTTGAGCTTTCCTCAAGCTAGAGATGTTATGCGAAGTATTATTAATATATAGAATAAACGAGGTATGATATATGCAATATTTATCAAGCTTTGCTCAAAGTATGTGCATTATATTTAGGCCATCGTAAAATGATTGGTACGAGTGAACAATCACTCTTTATTTGTTATGCTTATGAGATTAAGACAAACATCATAAAGTTTGGAGTTGTATATGATACAACCCATAAGGCATTATCCACCACATGCAGGCCTACGACATGTTGAGCTTTCCTCAAGGTTAGAATCCCAAGGTATATGAGTCCTAACACACACTAGAGAATCAAAAGATTTATATGTTTCCTCTTAGGGTTTTAGGTAGCATAAAAGTCTAGTGGGAGCTTATTAGTAAAATAAAATGTAATGTTTAGCCTTACTAATATTATAATAACATTTATTATGAATCTCATATCCTAATTGACCTAATTAAATTTGCAGAAAAATGTCTACACTAAAGTTTTTCTTCTTCTGAAAATGGAAAATTCACTGGACGTAACTACATAGACTGGCTATGATTAGGATAACACTCACATTCGAATGCTTAGGGTCATAGATAATTGAATTTACAAGGTTAGACCCATTGAAGATGTGGATCTCAAACTAATAATAGCTTATAACAAATGGGTTGCGAATCTAAAAATTGCCTAAGTTTACGTGTTGTCTACATTAGACAAACTGTTCTAGAGACAGCCCGAAAACATGTCTATCCATCAAATCTTTGATAGACTCAAAGTGTTGTTTGGGGAGAAATCTTGTCCCGTAAGGTACAATGTCCCATTGGAAAATGATTATAGCAAGCGCAAACCCCATTATACTTAGGCCTTAATTTAGTCAATGAGACTTCGATGAGTAGAGGTATATGTTTGGTTAGTCAAACACAAGATTACTAAGAAGTTGTTAAACACAAAGATGTTAAAGGATAAAAAGTGGATGATTATGTCTTAATTATGAAAGGCTATATTGATAGACTTGCTCAACAAAACGTGACAATAAGCAATGAGCTGCAAGGGGACTTGATCCTAGGGTCTATTACTCCTGTGTTTGGGCTATTCATATGAAACTACAATATGAACTAGTTAAATGTAAGCCTTGTGGAGTTACTCGATAGTTGAGATTAGCCAAGTCTTCATCCAAGGATTGAGGCATGATGCTCATGGTAAAATGGAAAGTATCACCTTCGAATGGTTTGGAGGAAAAGGGTTAACAAGAAGAATAAGATGACTGCTCCAAATGACAAGGGTGAATGTCCACACTACCACAAGAAGGGAAATTGGATACGGAACTGTCTGTATTACCTAAAGATTGTCGAAGAGAAGAAACATAATTATTCTACCGCTCATACATGTAAATTTATGATTTAACCTTGTTTTGCAATCAATAGATTATTTTTGGTTTTAGATACTAGATTTGGAACTCTTATCCATAATATGTTACAGGGACTTAGGAATAGGTGTTATGTGGCAAAGGGTGAGATGAGACTTCAAGTTGCTGATGGATCTCTAGTATAACAACCATGGTTGGAGACTATCACTTGGCTTTGCCTAATGAATTATTTTTAATTTTGAATAATTTCAATTATATCAAAATCTTTATTTGTGGAATAATTGCAGTATCTAGATTGTCTGAGATTAGATGCATTTTTCATTATGTTGGTAATGTTATGAACATTATGTTGAATGGAAAGAAAATATGCAATGGTGTTTTGGGTAATGGTATTTATTTTATTAATTCTAATTATGTCCGTGCCATGAATAATTCTTGTAATGTTGACATTAGTGTCTATGGAATTGTAGGCTAGGTCATACGAGTGAGAAACAACTACACGAACTGAAAACCAAAGGTTTTCTACCATCATTTGATTCAAACTATTTTGATATGTGTGAGTCGTGCCATAAAGGAAAAATTACCAAGCAACCTTTTATTAGGAGCAATGAAAGAGTTAATGAACTCTTGGATCTCGTACATACTAATGTATGTGACCCAATGCCAATAATTACCAAAGATAATATTCTTATTTTGTAACCTTTACCATTGATTTCTCAAGACTAGGATATGTGTATCTTATGAAGAAAAAGTCTGATGTCTATGAGAAATTTATAGAGTATAAGCATAAGGTCGAAAATCGAACGAATCATAAGATTCTTTGATCGGGTCCAAGAGGTGATTACATTGGACAAGACCTCCAATAATACTTAAAAGAGAATGAGATTATCTCTCAGGTTACTCCACCTTATACTCCGCAACACAATCGTATTTAGGAGTGATGGAATTGAACCCTATTAGATATCGTATGTTCCATGATGACTAATGTTGAGTTACCTCGAGGATAAGCACTAGAAACTACAACACATATATTGAATATGATACCTATGAAATATGTGCCCAAGATGCTATATGAGACGTGGTTTGGAAAGAAACCCCACCTTAATTATCTAAACATGTGGGGTTTTCCAGCCGAAGTGAAGAACGTTGGCCCTAACAAACTTGAGGCAAGAAAAGCCTTATGTAAGTTTATAGGATATCCCAAGAACTCTAGGGGAAATATTTTCTACAACACTGAGGAACAAAAGGTTATTGTTTCCAAATATGTTGTGTATTTAGTAAAGGAATTTCTATCGAAAGAAATTAATAGCTATGTTATAGATCTGGTTGAGATCCAAGAAACTAACATGAAGGCTTAACCAGTGAGAGAACCAAATTCACTATCACGTACCGAAATTTTCGACTTTCGAAAATTCGACATCGATACTCACTTTATCGACTGCCGAGCAATCGAGTGCCGGAAACTCCAATAGTGAGGGTTTAAGAAAGAAGAAAAAGGCAGAAGAAGGAGAAGATAGAAGAAGAAGAGAAGAAGAACAACAAAACAACAACAGATACAGAACAGAGACAATATCAGAATCTCACATATCGCAGCGGAACAATATATAATAGATAAATGAATAATCTTTAAAACAAAGAATTTTATCAGTTTATACATACATCAGTCATCAGAGTCAATATACAACTCAATACAACAATGGACAGTTATATAACTTGTCCTCATACAGAATACACAGCGGAATAAATACTATCAGATACAAATACTACGTCTCGTCATCCAGCTTATCTCCAAGCTCCAGAATATCCTGATAATCTAACTCTAGACTGCCCGTGTGGAAATTGGTGGGCACCCAGAGTTTAGAAGGGAAACAATAAACTCCGAGTCAGTCATGGTGACTGGTGTGAGATCGTAAAACAGTTATTCTTTAAAATAAACAACAGGAAAATTTTAAAGTCAATTCGAAATGCTTTTGGAAAATGAAACTACCATAAGACCTCCCACCACACACACAATGCAAACGCAGAATTGGAGGAGATTTCTTCTTATGATAGTCAAAGATGCTTACTACGCAAAATCAAATCATTTTGATATTATTATTAGTGCATAGTGTAGAAATCATTTTGAAAGTATAATATTAATCTTAGCCAGCATAGGCATTCCGCACTTATGCCTACTATAGCTATTATGTTCAATAGCAGGTTACCGCCACATTCCATAGCAGGTAATACAACTAAAACCGTACACGTCGCGTATTGTTTCTTTGGATTTCCAACAAATGGTCAGGCTAAGGAACTTCCTATCCACGATGGGTACGTCCCTGGAATAGATGACCCGAGAACCTAACCGGATCTCTGCCAACACAAGGCCGGGTTACCTCTGCAAAGATAGGTAACTACTGACACGCGTATGCCATCCCCCGATCGTCACCGATCTTCCCGAGGATCCCCGATTCGCAACAAACCACATAGAAAAAATAATGCAGTAACCACAGAGGTTAAGTATCTGGGCTCCATACCATGATACCACCTTTATCCAGAAGGAATGACATACACTAAGGGGCGCTACTCCCTAGAACCTTGCTGCATCCTTCCTGTTTCGACCATTTCCGGGGTGTGAGGCTCGACGAAGTCTCGTCCACAAAGCTACGCTTTCTCAAAAAGCCCTGCTTCGGGTCAAACAAAATGATCAACCTATGATCACAAAGATATAAGATCAAACAAATGATCATATCACAAATGATCAAACACTGGTCATTTCACAGCAACACTCAGTATGCCACGTTACCAAATTGGGATATATCGCTGATAAATTTCAACTACATAACCTCTGAGCTCGTACGTCTCAGAGAAGGATGTTAAGCTAAGAGAATAAATTCTCCGCCACCAACAGAAATGCATTTGAAAGAAATCAGCTTTATATCTCAAATTGTAACGTCAGACACACAATCCATACAAGTCTGTTCCGGGATCGAACAGAACCGAAGGCACTTCTCACGAAGCCCTTGCATTTCCGGATAAATTCAATCACGTCAGGACTTCCCGTCACTAAGGGTGATAAAACCTCTAAATCGGAGATCAGCCGATGTAGAGTAACTCGACGGTAATCCTTCCGTTTTCAAAAATATCCGGTCTTCAACACCGGTCTTCAAATGCGATTCATAACGACGTATCACATATTCGGAATGGGTTATACGACCCCATGGTCCTTTCCCGGCTAATCCGAATAGTGAGCGCTTATTTAAAAATAAGTGTGGCATTCAAATTCATCCAATTCACAACAAATACCATATTCAAGGTAATTATTGATAGTCGGTTATTTAACTATCAATAAAGATGCGCAACATCATCAGATTCCAAATAATTTTCCAAATTTTTGTATCTTCAAAAATATCTTTATTAGATATATTATTTCCACACTTCAAAAATAAATCAACGTTTATTTTTAAACAACTTCCCTTTCTTTTATAAATTCCATAGTGAATTTATATTTTCAAAATATCTACAGATATACGATTTTCAAATCGTTTTCAATATTCAATCTCGATTTATCTTTAAGAAGATAAAATCTCAAAAACAGTTCATTTCATATTGGAAAAGCATTTCCATACCTATTTAATAATAAGTAATTCACAAATCTATTTATTTTCAACATTTGAAAATATTCGATATACTTAAATCAAATTAAGTATATATTTCATTCTTTAAGGAAATCATTTACTATAACAACATTTATTTGAGTCAAAACGAATGTTACGTAAAACATCGTTACGACGACTCAAAATCACTAGTATAGGGATTCGGATTTAGATAGATATATAAATCCCAATACTACATTAAAAACATTTCCTTTCGGAAATCATTTACTATAACAACAGTGTTATAGTCCACCATTTCCTTATATTTCTCGAAAACGTCTATTTCAACAATAAATGTTGAAATCTATGATTTCGATAGTTCACACGTTTTAAAACATCTTTTAAAACAATTAACTTCATTTATAATATCGCTTTTCCAAAACCATATTCATTTTACTTAAAGATATATTCACTGTCCAAATCGTGAATATACTTCACTAACCACATTTCAATCTTTTCTACACATTTATTTCAAAAATTATCCACTGTCCAAGATCGTGGATAAAATTCCCTTAATAATCTCTATATTTAAATTCATCAAATTTGATTGATTTCGAATTTATAAAACAACATTTATAAATTCACCTTTATATTTTCTAACAACTTTGATTTATAAAATTCTCCTTTTATTAACTTCTAAAATTACTTATCAAAATAAGTGATTTTGGATTTATAAAACAATGTTTATAAATCACTTTTATACTTCATAACAATTTCAACTTATGAAATCATTTCATTTAGAAATTTCTATTTATATCCCATCTCAGTGCAAAAATCTAATTTATAAGTAAATTACTTATAAAGCGTTTATTCTACAACATCTATTCACTTTATAACTTCACGTTATAATTTATTAATTTCATTCACTTATGAAATCCTTTTATACTTCTTTTTAACACTTATAAAAACTTGTTTTATAAGTCCAATATTTTGATTTATAAAATATCAATTTGATAAATCTTTTTATACAAATCGTTTATAGTTATTTAAAAATCTCGACTTAAACCCTTTTATAAATAAATCAACTATTTATTTCAAAAACGACCCTTTGGTTTTATTTCACTAAACATTATAACTTTTATAACTTTAAAATTTTAACGTTTATAAATCAATTCAAAAATTCCATAAAACGTTCACTTTCAAAAATCACTTTAAAGTAAAAGTTGTTATTTTTAAATTCCAAAACTGAATCCGATGATGCAACAGCACCAATCAGTCCATCACAACAGTCAATATCATATATCAATATGATAACAGAATATATATCAATATCTGTAAATAAGTAAATACAGTTGAGGAATCCAGTTGGATCCCTCCAACCTGTTTCCCTGCATCCAAAGACGTTAGCACAATACCAATTCCGCTCCAGTACGGAATTATCGCGGTATATAGGTTTTTATAAATCCGCTTACTAACGGCGCAATAGGGTCTCATCCGCTATACGAGGCGGGAATCAATCAATCCAATATATACATATGCCAATATGTATATACTGCTATATATATAGATATATCCTATCATATCTAATAGCACATCAAATAACAATCATCAATCAATAATAACTGTAAATTCAAATTTCCTTCGAGTGAGAAAATCTCACCTTAGCTTTTAATTTGCCATCCATTTCCATCTTGACTCGATTATCTTGAATTTTTAACCTTGTATAAATAATTATACAATTTATCAATATTTGAATTAAATCGAACAGTTAAGGTTTTAATTTGAATTTTTTTATTACACAATGATTTAATTTTAAACCAATTTAATTATCGATGATTTATTTTAAACAACCAATATAAATTTAAAATGATCCTTTTTTTTTAAAATAAATCTATTTAACTACGATAAAATCCAAAACTAAACTTCCTTTTTCAATAAAATATTTTGACTAAGTGAAAAATCACTTACCATTTACTAACTTAATGAACTAAGGCTTTCGTTTCAACGTTTACTTTCAGAACTAAATTAACTAAAATAACCTCTTGTAAAATTTTAAATAAGTTTCATTAAATAAACTATCTTTAAAATATATATGATCTGCAATTTAAAACCTTTACTATTGTAAAAACTCCTATACATACATATTGAGTTAGAACTGAATTATTCTGCACCTTCTTGCTAATTTGATTATGTAATAATACTTAGGGTTGAATAAATTATCAGAAACAAGAAATCAAACCTAAATACGACAGCACCATCCATTTCCCTGCTCGAGATACTGACACTCGATTTCCCTCATTGTGTACGCGACCTTGCCTCGACATCGAACTGCCAACTCCCCGAGAAATCGCGATGCCGATGCAGCCTAAGACACCGCCGCCTTCGAGACACCCCAAACCCCTAGTAGTCGTCGCTGCCACTAATCCTTCGACAAACTCCCCCTACCAGCAAGACGCGATCGCCCCCAAATTTCGAACGCCACGAATCGCTGCCACCAGCGACGCTTGCCGTTGCCCTCGTTGACTTCGGCCTTCACGCGATTCGCCAAACTTCGACCGCCTCGTCCACACGCCTCACGCCCGCCACCGCGAGATCGCGACTATAAGAATTCGTCGAAGTTGCCTCCGTATCTCCTTCCCTGCCAAAGACGTGCTCGATGACGAACCTATGCTCCCTCTCCTTGCGATGCTTCGATCGAGCCATGCGCGCTTCGACTTTCACGTGAAACCCCTCACGCTCGCCATCCTGATTTCATTTTTATTTTTCTTTGAACTGGGGATGAGAAAATGGAAGGGGATGGAGTAATTCGCGTGGATTTGAATTGAAAGAGGGAACAAGATTTCGTTCGATTTGCGAATGAAAAAGGTACGAGGTCGTGAATGATTAAAAAGAGAGGGGGAAGACAGGATTTCGTGATTCTCAGCATGATTTTGGGGCTGAAACAAAGGGAGAGGGATGGGTTGCGTAATCTTCTGCGTGGTTCAAGGAAATAATGTACCAAGGTTGACCAAATTTAAATTTAAATTAAAGTTCGAATTCAATTTAAATTTCAATGCCTTTAAGTGTCGTACGTTCACATAACAGCTCCGATAAATACGAAATTTGAAATCCGGTAATAATAAAATATTACGGACCCAATGGGACTGGTTTCGTCGAATTCCGAGACCGTTTGAAAATTGACTATTTTTAAATATCGGTTAAACGATTTAATTTCAAAACTGAACGAAACACTTTGAAATTAGATTCTGAAGCTTCTGTTATCTTCAGTGTTATCAATATAAATTTTACAAGTGTTTGAAATATTTTTCTTTAGCTTTAAATTGAAGATACAAATTTTTTTTTTATTCAACTTCAATCGATTAAATTTTATAATTTAATCGCCGATTTTCAAAGTTATATTCGGGATACAAATTAAATCATCTTTTAAATATTTAAAATTAATTAAATATTCTCAATTTAATTTGTTCAAAATTCTGGGTCGTTACAGACTTCCCTCCTTAAAAGAATTTCGTCCTCGAAATTACAAGTTAGGAAAAAAATGTCCTTAACTCGTCTACTATTTTTCAACATCTAATAGTTTTATCAAATTTCAAAACAAATCTCTCTACTAAAGATTCGTTATCAATTCAATTAACTTTCTAAACCTGTCATAGTTTACACAACATTGTTTTACTTCACAATTCAAATTTTAATTCAAATTTCAAATTTAAATTTTCCAAATTTTCTCAAAAATTTTCTAACGCCCTAAATTTTCGAAAAATTTCGCCAGCGTCTCCTTTGCGCAGCTAATACGGCACGACTACAAAATGTCCCTACGGACTCTCAGATTTCAAAAAGAAAAAGAAAAAGCCAAACGGCTAGAGAGAAATCATCAAAAACTCATATAGAAATTAAAATACGTACCTTTTTCGAGCAATTCAAATTTATCTTTGAAATCAAAATTCCAATTCCTTTATATCTGTATATCTACTAGCCATGATATCTAGTTATAGCATTCAATCATTTTGCAAACTCGATTACAAATTTTCAATATATACTTCTTATATTCTCTTTAAATTCGCTATTGAAGTTACATATTCAATTCCGTTCAAATTTTATTTCACACAATTCAAATTCGTTTCAATATTCAGTTTTAACTCCAGTTTTATTTACTGACAAATTCAAAATGAATTTTAACATTCAACTTCATTTTCTTGTACTTGCAATTGCAAATTTATTTATTCATTCTCAAATTCTTTCATTTTCAATTGAATCTCATCTCTATCAAATTTGCAAATATTTATAAGTTATCAACTTATTTACATTTCGATTTATAATCACTTATATATTCATATTACAAATTCATTTCATTAATGAATTTTAATTTTTTCCAATATCTATCTGGAATTCCATTTTCATTTATAAATCACATTTACACTTCATATTTACCATTTTATTTATATATGAATTCGTTTCCTTATACTTTCAATTCACATTTATAGATTTCACTTGTTAATGAACTTTAATTCCAATCACAATTTCATATTTCACATTAACAATTTCTATTCGTATAAGTTATCAATTCAATAATATTCCGTAAATATTCTTTATAGTATTCCAGAGTCTTTTTCAACCTTTTCAAAACCATTTTGAAAACAAGTCAAATCATCCTTTGAACTTTCAAAACAAAACCCCAAATTTTTCAAACACTTTCCATTTAAACAATTTGGCAGCAATTCCTCTTTTGGAAACCCGAAAATGAACACCGGTGATGTCGCGATCATCATCGGAATTATTTTCCAGCGACCTAAAAGAGTTTAGAGCTTTCAACTCTCCAAAATATTTTTCAAAACCTTCGAAATTCATTTTCAACTCCAAAAATGATTTAACTTTCCAAATCTCCAAAATTTTCAAGTTCCTTTCAAAACATTTCCAAAAACTTCTCTGGAATTCCGTTTTAAATTACAATTCACATTTATAATTTACATTCTTAAATTTCAGTTGTATGTGAATTAATTTCTTAACTTTGGAGTTACGATTTTTAATTTCTTATTCAATTTCAATGATAATAGATTAATATTATCACTTCAAACAACCATGCAACCATATACTATAGTAATTCATAGAAAACATTTCTTTTCTATACAAAATAGTTTTGGGTAAAATTATTTCATTTACCCGTTTTAAAATCAATACTGTGTCGGTTTATCTTGTTTAAGAGTTTAGAAAGCCCTATCGATTACAGTTAGCTAGACTGCACCGACCAGAATCCATAAACAATCAACCGATAAGTCAACACAATACAAAACAATTTCATATTCACTAACAAATACGCACTCGTATCTATTATTACACTCAACTCATTCTAGAGTACTACTGACTCTATCTCTAATGAGTAACACCCAACAGAGCAGGGTTGTCGCTTAACCATATGCTCTGATACCACGCTGTCACGTACCGAAATTTTCGACTTTCGAAAATTCGACATCGATACTCACTTTATCGACTGCCGAGCAATCGAGTGCCGGAAACTCCAATAGTGAGGGTTTAAGAAAGAAGAAAAAGGCAGAAGAAGGAGAAGATAGAAGAAGAAGAGAAGAAGAACAACAAAACAACAACAGATACAGAACAGAGACAATATCAGAATCTCACATATCGCAGCGGAACAATATATAATAGATAAATGAATAATCTTTAAAACAAAGAATTTTATCAGTTTATACATACATCAGTCATCAGAGTCAATATACAACTCAATACAACAATGGACAGTTATATAACTTGTCCTCATACAGAATACACAGCGGAATAAATACTATCAGATACAAATACTACGTCTCGTCATCCAACTTATCTCCAAGCTCCAGAATATCCAGAATATCCTGATAATCTAACTCTAGACTGCCCGTGTGGAAATTGGTGGGCACCCAGAGTTTAGAAGGGAAACAATAAACTCCGAGTCAGTCATGGTGACTGGTGTGAGATCGTAAAACAGTTATTCTTTAAAATAAACAACAGGAAAATTTTAAAGTCAATTCGAAATGCTTTTGGAAAATGAAACTACCATAAGACCTCCCACCACACACACAATGCAAACGCAGAATTGGAGGAGATTTCTTCTTATGATAGTCAAAGATGCTTACTACGCAAAATCAAATCATTTTGATATTATTATTAGTGCATAGTGTAGAAATCATTTCGAAAGTATAATATTAATCTTAGCCAGCATAGGCATTCCGCACTTATGCCTACTATAGCTACTATGTTCAATAGCAGGTTACCGCCACATTCCATAGCAGGTAATACAACTAAAACCGTACACGTCGCGTATTGTTTCTTTGGATTTCCAACAAATGGTCAGGCTAAGGAACTTCCTATCCACGATGGGTACGTCCCTGGAATAGACGACCCGAGAACCTAACCGGATCTCTGCCAACACAAGGCCGGGTTACCTCTGCAAAAATAGGTAACTACTGACACGCGTATGCCATCCCCCGATCGTCACCGATCTTCCCGAGGATCCCCGATTCGCAACAAACCACATAGAAAAAATAATGCAGTAACCACAGAGGTTAAGTATCTGGGCTCCATACCATGATACCACCTTTATCCAGAAGGAATGACATACACTAAGGGGCGCTACTCCCTAGAACCTTGCTGCATCCTTCCTGTTTCGACCATTTCCGGGGTGTGAGGCTCGACGAAGTCTCGTCCACAAAGCTACGCTTTCTCAAAAAGCCCTGCTTCGGGTCAAACAAAATGATCAACCTATGATCACAAAGATATAAGATCAAACAAATGATCATATCACAAATGATCAAACACTGGTCATTTCACAGCAACACTCAGTATGCCACGTTACCAAATTGGGATATATCGCTGATAAATTTCAACTACATAACCTCTGAGCTCGTACGTCTCAGAGAAGGGTGTTAAGCTAAGAGAATAAATTCTCCGCCACCAACAGAAATGCATTTGAAAGAAATCAGCTTTATATCTCAAATTGTAACGTCAGACACACAATCCATACAAGTCTGTTCCGGGATCGAACAGAACCGAAGGCACTTCTCACGAAGCCCTTGCATTTCCGGATAAATTCAATCACGTCAGGACTTCCCGTCACTAAGGGTGATAAAACCTCTAAATCGGAGATCAGCCGATGTAGAGTAACTCGACGGTAATCCTTCCGTTTTCAAAAATATCCGGTCTTCAACACCGGTCTTCAAATGCGATTCATAACGACGTATCACATATTCGGAATGGGTTATACGACCCCATGGTCCTTTCCCGGCTAATCCGAATAGTGAGCGCTTATTTAAAAATAAGTGTGGCATTCAAATTCATCCAATTCACAACAAATACCATATTCAAGGTAATTATTGATAGTCGGTTATTTAACTATCAATAAAGATGCGCAACATCATCAGATTCCAAATAATTTTCCAAATTTTTGTATCTTCAAAAATATCTTTATTAGATATATTATTTCCACACTTCAAAAATAAATCAACGTTTATTTTTAAACAACTTCCCTTTCTTTTATAAATTCCATAGTGAATTTATATTTTCAAAATATCTACAGATATACGATTTTCAAATCGTTTTCAATATTCAATCTCGATTTATCTTTAAGAAGATAAAATCTCAAAAACAGTTCATTTCATATTGGAAAAGCATTTCCATACCTATTTAATAATAAGTAATTCACAAATCTATTTATTTTCAACATTTGAAAATATTCGATATACTTAAATCAAATTAAGTATATATTTCATTCTTTAAGGAAATCATTTACTATAACAACATTTATTTGAGTCAAAACGAATGTTACGTAAAACATCGTTACGACGACTCAAAATCACTAGTATAGGGATTCGGATTTAGATAGATATATAAATCCCAATACTACATTAAAAACATTTCCTTTCGGAAATCATTTACTATAACAACAGTGTTATAGTCCACCATTTCCTTATATTTCTCGAAAACGTCTATTTCAACAATAAATGTTGAAATCTATGATTTCGATAGTTCACACGTTTTAAAACATCTTTTAAAACAATTAACTTCATTTATAATATCGCTTTTCCAAAACCATATTCATTTTACTTAAAGATATATTCACTGTCCAAATCGTGAATATACTTCACTAACCACATTTCAATCTTTTCTACACATTTATTTCAAAAATTATCCACTGTCCAAGATCGTGGATAAAATTCCCTTAATAATCTCTATATTTAAATTCATCAAATTTGATTGATTTCGAATTTATAAAACAACATTTATAAATTCACCTTTATATTTTCTAACAACTTTGATTTATAAAATTCTCCTTTTATTAACTTCTAAAATTACTTATCAAAATAAGTGATTTTGGATTTATAAAACAATGTTTATAAATCACTTTTATACTTCATAACAATTTCAACTTATGAAATCATTTCATTTAGAAATTTCTATTTATATCCCATCTCAGTGCAAAAATCTAATTTATAAGTAAATTACTTATAAAGCGTTTATTCTACAACATCTATTCACTTTATAACTTCACGTTATAATTTATTAATTTCATTCACTTATGAAATCCTTTTATACTTCTTTTTAACACTTATAAAAACTCGTTTTATAAGTCCAATATTTTGATTTATAAAATATCAATTTGATAAATCTTTTTATACAAATCGTTTATAGTTATTTAAAAATCTCGACTTAAACCCTTTTATAAATAAATCAACTATTTATTTCAAAAACGACCCTTTGGTTTTATTTCACTAAACATTATAACTTTTATAACTTTAAAATTTTAACGTTTATAAATCAATTCAAAAATTCCATAAAACGTTCACTTTCAAAAATCACTTTAAAGTAAAAGTTGTTATTTTAAAATTCCAAAACTGAATCCGATGATGCAACAGCACCAATCAGTCCATCACAACAGTCAATATCATATATCAATATGATAACAGAATATATATCAATATCTGTAAATAAGTAAATACAGTTGAGGAATCCAGTTGGATCCCTCCAACCTGTTTCCCTGCATCCAAAGACGTTAGCACAATACCAATTCCGCTCCAGTACGGAATTATCGCGGTATATAGGTTTTTATAAATCCGCTTACTAACGGCGCAATAGGGTCTCATCCGCTATACGAGGCGGGAATCAATCAATCCAATATATACATATGCCAATATGTATATACTACTATATATATAGATATATCCTATCATATCTAATAGCACATCCAATAACAATCATCAATCAATAATAACTGTAAATTCAAATTTCCTTCGAGTGAGAAAATCTCACCTTAGCTTTTAATTTGCCATCCATTTCCATCTTGACTCGATTATCTTGAATTTTTAACCTTGTATAAATAATTATACAATTTATCAATATTTGAATTAAATCGAACAGTTAAGGTTTTAATTTGAATTTTTTTATTACACAATGATTTAATTTTAAACCAATTTAATTATCGATGATTTATTTTAAACAACCAATATAAATTTAAAATGATCCTTTTTTTTTTAAATAAATCTATTTAACTACGATAAAATCCAAAACTAAACTTCCTTTTTCAATAAAATATTTTGACTAAGTGAAAAATCACTTACCATTTACTAACTTAATGAACTAAGGCTTTCGTTTCAACGTTTACTTTCAGAACTAAATTAACTAAAATAACCTCTTGTAAAATTTTAAATAAGTTTCATTAAATAAACTATCTTTAAAATATATATGATCTGCAATTTAAAACCTTTACTATTGTAAAAACTCCTATACATACATATTGAGTTAGAACTGAATTATTCTGCACCTTCTTGCTAATTTGATTATGTAATAATACTTAGGGTTGAATAAATTATCAGAAACAAGAAATCAAACCTAAATACGACAGCACCATCCATTTCCCTGCTCGAGATACTGACACTCGATTTCCCTCATTGTGTACGCGACCTTGCCTCGACATCGAACTGCCAACTCCCCGAGAAATCGCGATGCCGATGCAGCCTAAGACACCGCCGCCTTCGAGACACCCCAAACCCCTAGTAGTCGTCGCTGCCACTAATCCTTCGACAAACTCCCCCTACCAGCAAGACGCGATCGCCCCCAAATTTCGAACGCCACGAATCGCTGCCACCAGCGACGCTTGCCGTTGCCCTCGTTGACTTCGGCCTTCACGCGATTCGCCAGACTTCGACCGCCTCGTCCACACGCCTCACGCCCGCCACCGCGAGATCGCGACTATAAGAATTCATCGAAGTTGCCGCCGTATCTCCTTCCCTGCCAAAGACGTGCTCGACGACGAACCTATGCTCCCTCTCCTTGCGATGCTTCGATCGAGCCATGCGCGCTTCGACTTTCACGTGAAACCCCTCACGCTCGCCATCCTGATTTCATTTTTATTTTTCTTTGAACTGGGGACGAGAAAATGGAAGGGGATGGAGTAATTCGCGTGGATTTGAATTGAAAGAGGGAACAAGATTTCGTTCGATTTGCGAATGAAAAAGGTACGAGGTCGTGAATGATTAAAAAGAGAGGGGGAAGACAGGATTTCGTGATTCTCGGCATGATTTTGGGGCTGAAACAAAGGGAGAGGGATGGGTTGCGTAATCTTCTGCGTGGTTCAAGGAAATAATGTACCAAGGTTGACCAAATTTAAATTTAAATTAAAGTTCGAATTCAATTTAAATTTCAATGCCTTTAAGTGTCGTACGTTCACATAACAGCTCCGATAAATACGAAATTTGAAATCCGGTAATAATAAAATATTACGGACCCAATGGGACTGGTTTCGTCGAATTCCGAGACCGTTTGAAAATTGACTATTTTTAAATATCGGTTAAACGATTTAATTTCAAAACTGAACGAAACACTTTGAAATTAGATTCTGAAGCTTCTGTTATCTTCAGTGTTATCAATATAAATTTTACAAGTGTTTGAAATATTTTTCTTTAGCTTTAAATTGAAGATACAAATTTTTTTTTTATTCAACTTCAATCGATTAAATTTTATAATTTAATCGCCGATTTTCAAAGTTATATTCGGGATACAAATTAAATCATCTTTTAAATATTTAAAATTAATTAAATATTCTCAATTTAATTTGTTCAAAATTCTGGGTCGTTACATTCACTAGCATACGATAACACGCAACTTGTTAGATGGTCTAATAGGAATTCTCATGCACCAGAGAGATACCATAGTTTTCTCGTAGATTGTGAGAAAGACAATCATGTCCTAGAAGATGACACTCCTCTCTCATTCCAACATGTACCACAGAGTATAGACTCTGCACTATGACTTGGAGCTATGAATTCCAAAATGGATTCCATGTATGAAAACAAAGTGTGTACTTTAATTGACTTACCGAAGGGATAAAGCCCATCGGCTGCAAAATGATTTTTAAGAAAAAGCTATGGACAAATGGAGACTTATAAAGAAAGACTAGCTGTGAAAGGATTTCATCAAATTCAAGGTGTTGATTATGACAAAATGTTTTCGCCCATGGAAATGCTTAAGTCAATTTGGATAATGCTAGCTATTGCTACATTCTATGACTACCAAGGTGGTGGTGCGGTTTGAGGGTTCAACTTCAGGTTTGAGGGTGCTCTACTCAAGGTATGCTTTGGGTGTAGCATTGGGAAGTCCCGGACAGCCAATGATGTCCAGTAGTGCTGTGGTTCGAGGCTCGGGCAAAGGATTTGGTTTGGGATAGTGGTGGTGCGGTGCTTTAGGTCTGGCTTTGGGACAATGGGGGTCTAGCTCCGGTCAGGTGATGAGTTTTACCCGGACAAGAAATGGAGTAGTGGAGTTTTTTGAGTGGGTTCGGGATAGCTCGAGGGGGACTTCAGGTTTGCTTCGGGTGTGCTTTGGGCACATCCTAGTGCCACTTCGAGTCCCTCCTAGGGCCACTTTAGGATTGTTCTGAGGGCAAGTTTATACAACTCCAAGATGACTCAAGGAAACTTTAGGGTTTTTGTGGCGACTAATGAAGCGTTGGCATGACGCTTGACATGATGACTTTTGAACTTTAGTACAATGGCTTCAGACTTGCGATGGGTATCTAAAGGTGTTTCGATAATGACAACTCAACAATGTGTGTTGTGATGGTGAGCCATAAGGACAAGTTCGACGGTAAGGACTTGTGAATAGAATTTGCGACTATGTTCTACTATGGAGATAACCGAAATGGAATAATGATTGTTTCTGCTCTGGAGACACATGCGAAGGGATCATTGATAACTTGGACGTTTCTAGTATGATCATATAGAAGGGGTACTTAGGGATATGCATTTGGATTTTTGACCATATCCAGATCTTACGACTATGGATTACCCTAGACTTTTGTGATTGTGGGTTGGGTTCTCAGCCTTATGAAGTGGCATGGATTCAGGCACTAAGAAATTGGGATTTTGTATGGGTCCTTGGCTTGTGATTGTGCCATACAAGCTATCACACACACACACACACACACACACAGATATATATATATGTATGTATGTATGTATGTATGTATGTATGTATATGTATAATGCACATGAGTGATGGTGAGGATTGTTTGATGGATGTTTTGTTCTCCATGGTTGTTTATCACTCTAGGGTGTTACAGGACATACGTACTTTTTACCATATGCCTAAACAATTAATATTGTACTTTGATTGTAGTGCACTTATATGACATGATACTAGATTATCATATATAGATTGTATATGCTAACTCTTTGGATGCAGGGACGGGTTAGGTATGGATCTATATACCCCATGTCCTTATTAATATAAATGATTTTTTATTGTATTTTTAGATGATGTATCACTCACACCAGACTATTACATGGCCCAAGGTTTTATGTTTTGCCTCTTATTATCTCGAGTACTCTTAAATGAGTATATTAGGGATAATAGGTTTGTATAGCGCATAGAGCTGTACGGAGTACGAGTAGGAGGCTATGCTATTATATATCTGTACTTTTGGAGCTTACTATCGCTTATATTTCATTGTGCAGTATAATGGAGCTATATCAGTACTTGTATTTTTTAGAGATAGTTATATAGTTTGTTTTGGAGATTTGGATGATAAACTCTTTTACTTCTAGTTTTATATAATCTATGAACCTTTTGCACTCCGATTTGCATATTTATGATTCATTTGATTATATTACTCTTGTTTACATCTATTTAATTATTATGTTTTGTCTATACATTGTGAGATGTTCTATAGGTTTTATGTTTTGATTTTTGTTACTTTGCACCCTTGACTATTGACCTGCATCGGTTGGGTACCATCACAATGCACTCTATAGTATTACTAGATACCAGAGGTGTAGGACGGTCATCACAGTATTACTCATGGATGCTGGGGGTTCCAAGAGGTTACGTACCGATACTTATTGGATAACTATGAAATGACTCAGTTAATATTTTTCTGTTGGTTAATATAGCTAAGGTCAAATGGAAAATATCAAAATGACAATATTACACTATTCTCTCAACTTGAGAATATTGTTAAGCTTCAATATGTAAACTCCACTCTGATTATATTTAAATCATGGAACGATAACTATCAAACTGCTACAATTGGGTCTGATGAACCATTGAAAGTGAAACACTATTCAATAGAGAATTTGTCTTCTCAATTATATGGTGTTAGTATCATAGTCAACCGCAGTTAACTTAAAGTGAAAGACTATAGCTAGAGTAGTTTGATTAATTATTGAGCCATTGACTTTGTGTTTGGATTATACAATTTGAATGTGGATGATATTAGGATTTTGACGGAAAAAAAATTCCATAAGTCCTAATGTGATATAGTATTGACAAAGAAAAAATTGGGGTAAATAATCGTCCCTCCCGAGGACCGCTTAAAATAGTAAAAATGGATTTTACCGAAATTGTATAAGCGATAAATTTGGCTAAACTGCCCACTATCAGCTAAGGTGGCGTGTGAACATTAATATTTGAATTGTTTGATATTAGTCGCTGATTAAATTTACATATATGAGTCGCATAGCCGCAATGTTGAATACCCCGAATTATCGTATGATTTAATTAAATTATAATTGTTATAAATTAATTAAATTAATTAGTAGTTCTGAAATATTGATTATAAAATTTTGTCTAATTTATTTGGATCAGTATTCAATAATGTATGTATATTATAGCTATATATGTATGTATCGATATACGATATTGATAAACATTTAAATTGGATTTAAAATGTATTAATATCAATTAAATTTTGAAATACATTTAGTCTCATAAACCCATGGGTAGAGCTGTAAATTTTGTACGATTGTCTGATGTTTGGTTCGATCTGAGGCTGTAAGGTGTCTGGTCTATGTCCATATGATTCTCATTAAGACATGAATTAGGATAAGAAGAAATGTATGAAAATATGTCCATCCAATTTTTTTTCGATGTTTTCTATTGTCCGAACATTGTCCATCCGTTGTCCGACTCGTATAAATAATGTCCGAACTTAAACCTTGTCAGTTCAGTGACCATTCGAATCACTCATAGGACATGACATGGACACAACTCTATCCAGTCCAATCCGACCTGTTTACACCCTTTCCCATAGCTATGGCTGCCCATGATATGGAGGGGAGAGGGTGTGATATTTTGCTTGAAATATGAGGTTGAATTAGTAGAATGAAAAGGTAAAATTGGAAATCAAGGTCCCTTTTCTCTCTCATTTATTTTCTTATTTAAACCCACAATCTCTTTCATTTTTTTACTTTTTGCCTCCTACCTCATACCTCCATGGCCGAAAATTGAAGAGCACTCCCTTATTCATTTTCAATCTAAAATTAAATCGAATCAAATACAGTATGAAGGTGTAGTGATCTTTTTAGTTAGTAGATTTTTAGAAGAGAATTAATTCGATTCGAGGAGTTTTCTGATTCAATATATTCAAGGTGCAACATTCAACATTCAACATTCAACATCGTAAATTAAAATTGTTGAAATTAATGTAACATATTCATCATTTAACGTGCTTAAGTGAACTAAGATTAATTTGCAAAATTATCTCCTAATATGATTTTGAATTTTGGTACATCATTTTTGAAACATAACTTCCAAATAATGATTTAGAATAGACCATTTCATTTGCACATGAACCAAAATGTCATGATGTTAGTGAGAGCGATAATTAAGTTTGTAAGTGTTGGATAAGATATAAGAACTAATACGACCGCCAAGTATTAGAACTACATAGAAATTTTGATAGAGAAAGCAAATAGTTTGTTTATCAGTCAAAATGCGGAGAAAGCGTGTGTCTGTAAGAAAGAATATTAAAGAAGTCCTAAAATATTTCTAAAACTACAACTAAGGATGTTGGGAATGTCCCGAATGATACACATTGGCGCCATACTAAAATGTTTAATGCGGAGGATATGAGATGGATTCATTATGCATAAGCAATAGGATTTATCATATATGCTATGTTATCTATTATATCGCTATTCACTTATGTAATTGATGCATTGAGCGAGTACCAAATCCGAATTAATATCACCAAATGGTAGTTTTGAGCATTCGTGAGTATTTACAAAATACTAAAGAATTGTTTATGGAAACAACGAACTCCTTATCAAAGAGTATTCAGACTCAAACTTTATATGTGATATAGAATGTAGTGTGTCAATCCTATATTCATACTTAATCTTAGTTAAGGAGCTTTGAGTTGGAAATATTCTGAGTAAGTAGTGGTGACTGATTCAACCAAAATCTAAGTTCGTCGTCTTGAAAGAAGTATAAATATCAATGCACAAATTGGTAAGTGAGCCTGGGGTGATTCCTAATGTGGAGATTCTCATGAGTTTATTTTGTGAAAACAATGTCGCGATAAGGATTGTGAAAGAATCTAGAGCTCACGAGAAGTTGAGAAATAGACTTCAGAAAAATTCCACTTGATGAAGGCATTTTATCAGCGTCGGAGAGATTTGATTGATAGAACAAATAATTAAGTCATTATAGCATATCCGTTCACCAAGGGATTAGCTCTAAGTTTTTGAGAAATCTAACTGAAGGAATGGGAATGAGATTCCATAACCGACCACAAGTGCAAGTGGGAGATTGAGAGAGTTAGTGGTATGCCCAACAGGTAATTATGTAATTTTTTTACATATATATAACTTTATAATCAATCTTATTCGTAATAAAAGTTTTTAATTTTTTGTTATGTATTGATTCAGATTCGGATTCGGATGACATTGCATTGATCGCAAAGAATTTCAAAAAGTTCTTAAAATTTAGAAAGAACAAGAAGTTTAAAAATGGCGTATGAATGGAAGAATTATTGCGATCAAGAATATGGCAAGCGATTTAATTCTTCTCCTTTCAATAATCATTCTGATCACAAATTTTCATCTTCTTCAAACCGACACGAGAATTCCATCTTTAACTCTTATTCGTACAAAGGAGCAGACATGTTTTCTCATCCACAATCTCAATTTCAAAAAACTCGCAAATCGAACTGGAAAAGGGTTTTCATTGTTATCGATATGGTGATAAAAATCATAAGATCAAAGAATGTTCTTATTCAATTCGTTGTTTTAATTGTGGAGTGTTAGGTCATAAGAGAGTGTCGTGCCCCTTGAATTTTAATCCTTTCCTTAATCCAGAGCCTGTCTTTTCTTACTCCGATCCTTTTTTCTCTAAACCTTTGAGTCTTAAAGATCATCATTTCTATTTTGTTCTTGACTTCTTGAGATTGAGAGGTCTGTTCATGGATTGTTGTGTAGGAAATAAAGATGAATGTAGCTATCTGTTCAACAAAGTTTTTTGGCATTTCGACTGCTTAACTGCTGATAATATCGGTAAGTATTCAAATACTGATAACTGGAATTGGTTTCAATATGAAGATTTATCCAATAGTAATAATGTTGTTCAAGATTATGTAGATTTGCAATGGATGGATATGGATCAGTTTAATGTAAATGATTCGAATAAGGTGTTTCATTCTGACATATTTTTATGGGACCCTGATGTCAAAGTCTGTTGGCATCATAATACTGAGTTGGTGGATAGATTTTCAAGTGGTTTTCCTGTATCAGAGTTCTTGGTTTAATCTGGTATTGAAGGTAGCAGGGATATAGCAAATCCAGTTTCAGTGGAAAGATTATATAAAGGGGATTGTGTTTTGGGTGTTAATAGTGTTCCAACAATAAGCTCTTGCACCGAGTCTAGTGTGGATCATCATAAGTTTTCTGATGATCGGATAAATGATGTAGATGTTCGCTTTAATCAATATAATCTCGAAACTGATGGAGATTTTCTTTTATCTGATTGTGTTGATGAAGATTATAAGAGCAATAGTTTCGGTTTAGATGTATTCCTTTGTATTGATTCTGGGTTAGAAGTTTCATTTTCATCTGTGATGAATGATTTTTCTGGTATTAAAGTAAATGGTGGATCCATTATCGATGATGACAATTCGACTGATAGGGCTTTTGCTGAGAACATAGATAAAGATTCTCATGGAAAGTCATTTGGTGGATATGATCTACTAAAGTTAGTTAACTCAGTTGGAAACAAAGATGCAGACATTTCTAATCTTTCACTCAAGTTAGCTGTGGATCATTGTGCACATTCTTCAAAAAAAGTGCTGCCACTCAGAGATGAAATGTTGAACGTAAGCACTCAAGATGTTTCGAAAGTTTCAGAAACTAGAGGGGTTGCTGTTAGTTCTTTTGATGGTTTTTTCTTTCCTGAGAAGAAGATAAGCGGTTCTGTTTTACTCAGGGATCGTCTTGTGATTATAGAGGATATTGGGAGTTTTATTTTTGATTTTTCTTGTTTTCTTCTGCCTCATTTTGATATTCCTTTAGATGTTATTGCTATTAAGTTTGGTATTCCACTGTGTGTCAGTGGATTGGAACCCACATTGGAAAATATTATTGTGAATTTGAATAAGTCTGTTGTCTGTAGAAAAAAGAAAGGAACAGAGGGTGATTATTCTGTAGTTCAAGATGCAAGTGATTCAGAAAGCATTGTTAGTGTTAGCAATGTGAGTGTAGTTTCAGAGAGTTCCAAATTGCAGCAATCTGATCAAGATGTTTATTATTGGACCGAGGGTTTCAGATTTGTTATGTACTGCTATCTTGTGGCTATAGGTAAATTTCCTCGTTCTCCTGCTCATGCTAGAGAAATAATTCGTGCAGCCAAACTAAGGAGAAGAAATAGTAAGAGATATTCAACTGATTGTATTAGGAGAAGTCCTCGCTTAAATCGTAAAGTTTTTTAGTCTTTCGAGTGAGGGTTGTTGTTTTTTTTGAGATTTATTGTGATTTTCATTGTTTTGGAGTTCATTAGTGGTTTGTACCGTTGTTGTATTTTGTGACGTTTCAGATTGGTTGTTGAGGTTGCAGTTGCAGATGCATATGTTTTTTAGTTGGTTGCTGCTCTTTTGGTGTCGCTTCAGGCCTTGGTATCTGGAAGATATTGTCTCTCTAGGGTTGGTTTTTAGTTTCTTAGGAGTTCGAGAGGGTTTGATTTTTCTTTTTGTATAGGGGGGTCTTTAGCTACCTGCCAGGCTTGTTGGCAACTCCTTTACTTTTGTAGTTATATATATATGCATGTGTGCTCTCCTCTCCTGTAGAGGACCACACATTTTTCTCAAAAAAAAATTGTTATATACTTGTTATATTGTGATATATTATTTAAGTAATTAATTTAGGTGTATTAAAATATAAAATACAAATGATATGTTATGTGATTATAACTGCAAGGAGTTATAATCATGAGAAAATTGCCACAACGTAAAATAACAAATTATTTTAAATATTCCTAGTCATTTTGTTTCGAGAAAGTATATCGACATATCCGGTAAGACCAGAGTGTGTAACGCTCCCAAATGTTGGGCAATTAATTATTCATGGATGTTTGGAGCACCAAGGGGTTATGTACTCGTAGTTATTGAATAACTATGGAAGGACTCGTTTTGGGGTTTCCTTTTAGTTAATAACAACTATGCCAAATTGGAAATTTCAAGGTGACAATATCACATAGTTCCCTCTACTTGAGAACACTGTAGAACTTCAATGTGAATACTCAATTTTGATTATAGTTAAATTATGGCATTGCGATTCTTCAAGCGATTATAGTTGGGTCTAAGTTAGAGCATTGGAACTCAAGCACTATTTAATAGAGAATTTGTCTCCTCAATTGTATGAGGTTAGTATCGTAGTCAACTGTAGTCAACTTAAAGTCAAATATCAAGACAGAGCAGTACGGTTAATAACAAATGTTCTTACTGAACCAAGTACGTTGTTTGTGGTTTATGGAATAACTGAGTTGAAAAAGGATGATATTGAAATTTTGACAGAAACCAAATCCTACAAATCCTAAAGTGATATATTGTTGACAAAAAGAATGTGTGTAAATTACAGTTACTAAGTGATACCGCTTAAGATAATAAAAAATATTGTTTTTTCTTAAAAGGCTTGTAAGAGACGAATTCACCAAACTATCACACCACTAGCTAAGGTGATATATGAACGTTAACATTTGAATTGTGCAATATAAATTGCTGACTGAATTCACACCTCTAAGTCACATAACCACATTTGTGAATTCTCTGAAAACCCACATGGTTTAATTAATTTGTAAAGTGTTATTAATTAATTAATATTTGAGAAATATTAATTATTTAATTAATTTGATGTTCAGGTGTTGTTTGGAGTTATTTGAATGCATATATAAAGCTATATTTGCGTGCATCAATATACGATATCAATGTAACTTCAAAAAGGTTTAAATGAAAGATAATGGCCTGAAGGTGTTTATGCAATTTTTTTGCCATTAGATGGCATCATAGGGCCATCCACATATTGAGAAAGGAAAGAGGTGGAGTGAGATAAAACTAAAGGGATCAATTAAGGAAGTTTTATTTGAAGGAAAGGGAAAGGTTTCATTATTTCAAATAAAACAAATCCACTTATTTTATTCTCATTCTTTCTTTCCTTCACTCATTTTTTTCTCTACTCCTTCCAAGCCATAGCCAAAATTATCATGTTTCATTCCAAAACAAAATAAACTCCAAATCAAATGAAAACATCAAATTAAATAAAGTCTTAGGTGGTTCATTCTTCTCTTGCAAAATTGGGTATGGATTCATTTGGAAATCTAAGGAGAAGTCACAGGTCGAGGTGTTACAAAGGGCAAGGCTTTTCAGTTTTGATTTCCTCTTTTTGAATCCATTCATGACGTTTAAACCTGATCTAGTTCACATATATGTATATCCATTTCTACTTGTGAATCGATTTTAAAATTCTCTTGTGTGTTGTTAATTAAATGCAAAAATCAATCTTATGTATGTTATATTTTTAGTATGATATTGTTCCAATTAGATCTGAAATCATTAGTTGACATAGTTTTAGTTTGTTGTAAAACTTACTTTTTTTTATCACAAATTAATGGATTTATTAGTAAGTTAAAACCAATTTGTGTTCTAAAACTAATTTCTTTTATTTGTTGGATATGAGATTATGAGTTTATGTAGATCTGATTTGTTGTTATAAAATTTACTTTAGTTATTACAATTTAATTCTCTTATGATCATGGAATTAATATTTACTGAATTATATACATATGTTTATATATATTTATATTTATACGCTTCATCTTCATGTTTTCAGAATTGTAAACCAACATCAAATTAAACTTTTAGTCAGGTTAATTTTTTTTAATTAATATATTCAAGTCCATTGCTTAGTCAAGTGTATGTTTTGAAATCAAATATTAGTTTATTGTATACCATTGTGTATATGTGTATGTGTAATGTTTTAGAATTAATTGTGTCATTAGAGCAATACAACAAATTATGACAGTTGTTTTAATTTTTCATGTTGAACGTTTATTTTTAGGGTTGTAATTTTTATGTTAGGATATTTTGTTGTGATTAAACATGCAATTTTATATAGTATTGAACCTATTACTAATTGATGTTGGTAAAGGAGGAAATCTAAAACATTACTTTATTATGTTTCCCTTTTTAGTTCTGATTTGATCAGATCTAGACTAATGTAAAAGTTTATTCCATCTTCACTTTTAATCAATCATTTTCTTGTTTTGAAATATCTAGTTTTATTATATAGGTTTTTTCCCATAACTTTATAGATATGTATGAGTATATATATTAATTTATATAAGTGGTAATAAAATATCATATATATGTCCAAACTTTATATGCATGCATGCATACACACACACACACACACATATATATATATACGGTACTATCAATATATGTATACAAACCATATACATATAGTGTAGTATATTAAAACATTTGTATATACTTAGGAATTTATATTCCTTATATGCACATGAATTTATTACATGTATATGTATATATAACACATATGTATATAAATAGCTATAAACCCCAATATCTGTATGTGTAATGACCCATCTTTTTGAACCCTAGAAGTCGACACTAATAAATCTACGATATTCACATGCTGAGTAACTAAGTGCTAGAAAGCCAGATTGTTAGGGGAAAGAAAGGAGATAGAATATAAGAAGAAACTAAACCATCACAGAATCACACAACACAACGGAATAACATATATTAATCAACATAATTTTTTACAAAGTCATTTCCAAAATGATACATCAGAGTTGTACAAATACAATTCTACCATTGGACAGTTATAACAGCCTGTCCCCACCTAACTGATACAAGATACATATAGCAAAAATATGATAATAACTAGCTATCGATAAAGCCTCCTGCTCCAAGCTCTTCGAAAATGCATCCGTAGGAAAACCTGAACTACTCGGCTGCCTATAAAAATTAGTGCATCCAAGAGTTTTAGGAAAGACAATAAAACTCCAAGTCAGACATGGGTTTGGTGTGAGTAAACTCAAACAACTGAATTATTATGGATAAAACCCTTTTAAAATCAAAGGTATCTCGTAAGACCTCGCCGCACATAAACACGGACGGGTTTCTAACTTACTATAACCAAAACAATTTTTATAGAAATCCAGTGATATTATGATAATGTCTAAAGGTTCAAAGTAAATATATAAAATAGTTGAAATGCTTGGATCTCACATTCCAACATATTAGAGCAGAACTAAAAATGTACAACACTTATAAGAGAATGTATTCCATACAATGACTGGGCTACTGGGGTACCGCCCATCATAGGGTATCTCTAGATAAAATAACACTGAGGACCTCGCTGGGATCCCTGTCAACATAAGACGGGCCTACCCCTGAACTTGGATAGTACCGAACATGATCACCCTCCGTTAATGGGCCCCGAAGCATACAACTTAGAGATAATATTGACTATAGATAGGGATGATCATACCCTAATGAGAGCGACCCACTTAGCCCTGCAGCATATCCCTTGTTTTAGTCATTTTCGGCTGATGATGCTTGATGCTACGTTTTACCTTTTATATCGCACTTCCCACTTAGAATGCTACACTGCCTCCAGGCATCAATGCAATGCTAGCATTCATCCATACAAGTTCATTCTAGGTCTGAACGAATCCGAAGGCACTAACTCCACTACACCTATTTTGGAATCATTCTCAAGGTTAGTAGCAAACATCCCTTGCACTTCAAAACTCCATCTTCGATTCCATACTCTTCAAGATGTCTTCAGTTCGAAATGCTTGAGTTGGATTGAAGTAGTTTTTGGATAACATATCTGATCCCAGTCTCCTCGAAGCAACTTTCGATAATTTCCGATAAACTCAACCTCGGTTCTTTAGGAAATAAACAGACAAAGATAAGAACGGAGATCACCTTCTAACCATTAGTGGACGGATTTCCTTATCATTTATCCTAAAAGAACAAAATGAAGTTATATACGTACAGTATAGCACCATCGACGGTAACTGTACCATATAATTTCCGTGTTTCTCTTAGATATTTCCAAAGTTACGTTTTGGTCCAAGTTTGATAGTTGGTTATTTAACTATCAAATAAACAAGCATTCAAACATGGATTTAATTCCATAAGGGATGTACCAAGCATTTATTGATTAATCTTCAATTAATTAAAACACTTTGCAAAATTTGATCAAAAGATCTTTTTAAAACAATATTCCCAAAACCCTTACATTTCTTTTATACTTGAAATAAAACATTTATATACTTATCTCAACGGTATAAGTATATTTACCAAACTTTACCAAAGATTCCTTCTTTTCAAATTCCATATTAAATGGCTAAGAAATTACCATTTCAAAACATCACCTAGTATAAAACAATTCACTTTATAAAACCTATAACGACCCAGTTTTTCAGTCGTTTGAATTTAGAATATTTTATTAGATTTAAATATTTAAAAATGAATATTATAAGTTAAATCAGTTAATTAATTGAATATTGAATCTAATATGAATAAAAATGATTTCTAAAGTTGATTTAGATTCTATTTGAATTAGGATGAAGTTAGTGAAGTTTTAAATTTGATTTAAAAGTGATTTAATAGAAATTTGAAATTTTAATATTTAATTAACGTGTAAAAATAGTCATTTTTGACACTGTCTTGGATTTCGACGAAACAAGTTTCATTGGATTCGTAAGAGTGAATTATTATAGGATTTCAAATTTCATGTCAAATGAATTTACGGTTTGGTCGTGCGAAGCTGAAACGCCTAGAAATTTATTTAAGTAAATTTAATTAAAATAATTCGATTCGAAAACCTATCTTCCAAATACGACGGAATTAGCCTTTGATATAAATTCCATTGTGTTCGGGATAGAGGTAAAACGTTGTAAATGCCAAGCGGCACGCTTCGTTTGGAGTTCGGAAATTTTTCGGGTGAATAGTGATTTATATTGCCTGTAAATATAGGACCGTACCCTTCATTTTTGAGACAAAACCCTAACCCTAACTATTCCAGCTGCCACCTTTAATTTCAATGGCCAGGATTGTTCGATTCTTCCTCCTCAATTTCCTCTCAATTCGTAAAGAATTAGCCTTCGAGTTCTAAAGCAAAATCATAGAGCATCGCGAGCTCTACATATACAACGGTGGATTCAAGCTATCGTCGTCGTTTGGAGGCATATCTGGGCAGCGTTCGTCTGCCATTCATGCACATAATTCGAGGCGATGATGGGGCCGAGTTCTTTGGGATTGAGGGCGGAGGTGCAGCATGGAGAGGGCTTTCAATTGGTAATGGTCGATCATGCTCTAGTGGGCTGACATGGCAGCATCAAGGAGAGAGAACGGCGGCTTATTAGGTTTGTTGGTTACAGGAAGTGTTCGAACAGAACGAAGGAGAGGGGAGAAAGGATCATGCGGCCCAGATCTCATTTCAAAATCAACGGCCCAGATGAAGGTTTAAAATAAAATAAAAAAGAAAATTTATTTATATAAGTTGTATGCAATGTATATCTTCTTCATACGAGGTCGAAATTGGACGAAACGAGTTGCGTTGGGTTCGTTACGGAAAATACTACTTAATGGAGTTGGAATAGGATTTATTTGAGCTATTGAAAATTTTGGTTAAAATTAAACGCACGTTAAATTTTAAACGAAATAAATCCCTGCAATGACGACTACAACCAAAGTAAGTAAAACTCACTCATTCTGACCCGCTTATATTTTTATATAAGTGGGAATAAATTTGTTTTTATGTTGTTTTGATGAAGGTTGGATGAAATATATATATATATATGTGTGTGTGTAATATATTAGATGTTTGGATGTTATGCAATAGTAGTTAGTAGTTGAATATATTCCTCCCGATTAGAGCAGATGAGACCCTATACGTTCCCGTGTATGAGCGGATGACCCTTTGTACGCGCGTCTACCTCGAAGCAGACATTGTACATATTTTCTCATATGTATATTTGTTGCAGGTGACATGTTGGAGGGATCCAATAGGATTCCTCACTATGGTTGATGTATATTTACACATATTGTTATATATGCTGTATTATGTGATGTTTGATGTGATGAATGCCATGTTTGCTATTATTGATATGAATTCCCTTATTTAGCGCTTTTGCAGCATTGGGCTATATTTTTTAAAATTTAAAATACTAAAAATGATGTTTTCAAACGTCAAAAGGATTTCAAAGTGATTTTTGAAAATATGTATGTGTTAATAAATTTTGAATTGTTAAAGAAATGAACTTATTTTAAATGAATAAAAAGTTATAATTTTTATGTTATAAAATTTATGGATTTATGAAATATACTTAAATATGATTTTTGAAATATGAAGTGAACTATTTTGCAATAAGTTAAATTGAAAATTTTGAACTTATTATAAATGGTTTATATATAAGATTTATAAAATTGATATTTTATAAATAAAAGTAATGGAATTATAAATAAGTTTTATAAGTGTTAAATGAAAGTTTATAAAGGAATGATATTAACAAATAGATTTAATGAAATAAATTTTATAAACGGTGTTTTATAAATATTAGAAATAGAATTGTAATCAAATTTGTAAATGGATTTGCAATTAAAATTTAGAAATGAATTTATAATGGACTTTATAAATAATGAGATTACAAAATAAAAATTTGTAAATAAAGAGATTTATAAGTAAATAAACTTATAATGGGATTTTGACATATAAATGAGATAAACGGGAAATTGGTCGATAATGGAATTTTATAAATGGAAGTTTTTATAAAATAGTAATGTAAATTATAAACACTGTTTATAAATGTGAAATCAATTTAATTTGATAAGCTAAATATGGATTTTTATAAAAGGAATTAATAAAATCAGGCCCAGTGACTACTTATATGCTAGATTTTATTTGTTCCTTTGATAGTTAAATAACCGACTATCAAATTTGGCCATTTTAGTTTCTCAACTTGATGTAGAAACTAATTAGTCATACACTTAGTACGTTACTGACTGTGTAGGCTTGATTATCGTTTGTGTTGAGAATGTTGATTCGTGTAGTGTAGAGTGATTACTCCAATTTATCGAGTTTCCTTCTTGGCCGAAGGATAGCAAGTTGAAAGTTGGAGACGTGATAAGTCAATGAGACTTGGTTTATGTATGAGTTTAAGAAACACTTTTGTGTTGTTGGTGCGAAGAGACCGGGATCAGATTTATCTAAAAACCACTTCGGACCAACATATATGCGACGATTGTGCAAGTTGGTCGATGATATTGATATTTAGGATTTTCATAGTGAAGGACTGCTTGTTGATCATTTGGGGCTAGAATCCCAATATAAAGATAGTATCAGTAGTCTCTTCATTATGAAATATCCATTGCAAGGGATGTCGCTACTAATCCTATAGGATGTGGTAGGAGAGTACCTTCGATTTGTCCTGTTCTTGGACAACTTGTATGGATGAGTGTCTAGCATTGCATTTCTAAGATTACGTACATTGGTTTTTACAAACGTACATCATGTGGTGGCGGAGAAGGCAACTTCTCTTAGCTTAACACCCTCCTTGAGACATACGAGCTCAAGGGTTGTATTTTTGTGGAAGGCAATTAGTAGTCAACAGAAATGGCAATGTGGCATTCAAAGATGATGTGATATGTGAAAGGTAATCGATGCCTCTTTTGGCCTCACTCCCCGGAAAATGACTGAAACAGGGATAAAAGCAGCAAGGCTAAGTGGGTCTCTCCCATCAGGAGATGTCATCACTCTTCTAGATATATCTTCACACACTATGACGTCGTGTATCTGACTATTGCTGATGTATGCTCATGGCCACGAATTAAGGTCGGTAACGATCGGAGAGGTGACATATTCGGTACTATCCAGGAATGGGTAGGCCGGTCTTGTGTTTGTTTAGGCGGGCAGTATCTGCTCCCTAGGTACATCCCTCTAGAGGTGTACCGAGTTTGGTTCGGAAAGGTAGTCCCTTCACCTAGTCATTTGTATGGAAATCCAAAATACAATACGTGCCTGCCATTTTCTATTGTAGAAAGCCTTGTATACAAGGTGTATGCTGGAATTTTATACTGTAAAAATTTCAGCTATTTTAATATTATTTCTATAATAGACACTATTATAATATAAGAAAAATTTGATATGAAATGTTTTGGTTATCGTAAGGTAAAAACCTTTTCGGTATGTATTTGCGACATGGACTTACGAGATACCCTTTTGTTTTGATAAAGAAAAGCTTTGGTAATCTTAAAACTTTAAAATTCAGTTGAGGTGTGTTTTTCTCACGCTGGTTTACCAGACTGATCCGAGCGTTCTTCCATTTCAGTGCTCGGGCCAGACTGAGTATATTTACAAGTTTAGATTTGGTGCTTTTGAAGCTTCAGTAGGCGAGCTGGAGATCTTCATGTCGTATACACGTATTTGTTTATTTTTCCGCTGCTTTGCATTGTTGTTGTTGTAAATTATCAGCATTTGTTAGGACAGGTTATTATAAATGTCCAAGCCGATGATTACTTATTGTGTACTCTGATATTTATTTATGTATATTGCAGTTTCTCTTTGTAAAGATTATTGATCTATATTATATGTTATTCCACTGTGATGTGAGATTTTATATTGTTTTGGTTCTGCTTCTCTCTCTTCTTCTTCTCTTCTCTTCTTCTTTCTTCTCTCTTTCTTCTCACCCTCTCTTTTCTTTCTCATGATCATCTGCAATTCTGTTCGCTCTAGGTCGGACATGCGTGGTTTGGTGTCGGATTCAGAAGGTGCCGAGTGCGGGTCGTCACAGGTGGCATCAGAGCTTAGGTTTAGTATACTCCTAGACTTTGATGTGTACTCGGTATAGATAGGCTCAGTAGCGCCCTAGATTGAGTTTGAGTGTGTGTATGTGTGTGTATATATATATTAGCGTGTATTTTTTAGTTATATAAAAATGTTTTGTATTGTGTTGTTTGATCTGTTGAGTGTTTTATAAATTCTGGTCGGTATGTGGGACGCCACAGTATCGATAAGGGTTTCTAAACACTTGAACAAGGCATATCGACATAGTATTGTTTTAAAATTGGGTAAATGAAATAATTTTACCTCGACTATATTATATATATATATTGATTGTTGGTTGTTAATGAATGGTAATATTTAATTATTATCATTTGTTATTTGTTGTGTTTAAATAATAAAAATTGTTATTATTATAAATCTAAACAAAGATAAATAAAAAAATTGAAATGGTCTTATATAAGATAAAAGTGAAATAAGAGAAATTATATAAGTACAAATTTATAAATGTGATTTATAAATAAAGGAACTTAAAAGAAATAAAAAGCATGGAATTCACTACCGTGGCTGGAAAATAATAAGGATGACGACGACCGCATCATCAGTATCATTTTCGAGTTTCTATGTGATGGATTTGCTACCTTTGTAATTTACTAATGAAGTTTTGTTCTAATAAAACAAGTTGAAATCCAAAATAGGATTTGATAAATATGAGAAAATGATTTTTTGAACTTATAAATTGAAAATGGTATAGTTAAGAAAAGAAAATGTGAAATCGAGATATGAAATTAAAATTTTAACTTAAGTAAAAGTTAAATAAAATTGAGTTTGTAAAATGAAATATATGATTTAAAGTTTAACTAAAGAAAAGTTAAATAAATCTAATGGAATTTGAAATGAATAAGATAGATATTTGAAATGAATCAAATAAAAATAAATATACATTTAAGCTGTAAAGTGATTATATAACTATGAATTGAAATGGTAAGTATGTAAATAAACTTAAGTAAATATTCATGAATTTTAAGTAAATAAGTGTATAACTTATAAAATGAGAAAATGTAAAGCAAAACCAAATATTAAATTGATTAAACAATTTTCTTAAGCAAAACAAAATCTGAATTTGAATAGTGATATGAAATTTGACTTATGTAAAAGTTAAATGACTTTAGAAATTGAAATTTAAGTTATGATAAATAAAATGAATTTTGAAAAGGAATCTAACTTAAGTAATATTGAATGAAGTTGGAATTGATATCAAAATGAATTAATTAAGTGAATTAATAAAATGAAGCTAATGGAATGAATATGAACTTGAGTTATAAAATGAAATTCAGCTTTGGTTGTAAAGTGAATTAATTAATTGAATTAATGTGATGAATAGAATTGAACTAATGAAATAAATTAGTGAATGAAATATGAGCTGTAATGTTATTTATTAGAATTGAATATAACTTAAGTTAAGAAGTTATGATAAAATTAGCATTGGAAGTGCTGTATAAAAAATGTGAATATAGTGGATACTAGAATTCAATCTGAATTGAATATTAAACAAACTGAAATTAAATGTGTTAAACCACATTGAATGTATAGGAATTGAATGAAAACCAAATCAAGTGAATGTAAATAAATTTTAATTGGAATGAAAATTAATGTGAATACAATGATTGTTAACCAATTGAATGACTAATGAAATGAATATTAATAAATGCATGTTAAGAAATTGGAAGCTATAGAATTGGATCTAAAATTGTAGAATGTAAACTAATTGGATATTTGTAAACAAATTGAAGTGATGAATGTAAGTGAATGCAAATCAATTAAATGTAATATGAAATGGAAGTGAATTAAACTAATTTGATGAGAATCAAATGAAAGCAAAATGAGAATGAATGTAATAAAATGATTGTTAGTTAACTTGGATGTGAATTAGTTTGATGAAAACTAAACATTAAAAAAATGAATTGATTTGTTGGATGTTAGTTGTTTGAGGGCTGCATATGATTGCATGTGTTTCATTTGCATATAGTTGTTATCTTAGTATATGTTATATATTGATATTATATGCTATATACATGTTTCTCATTGTTGTTGAGTGTTTAGTAGTTGCGGATGGCATTGCTTTGCATTTGGAGCTCACTTTCGTGCTATATTAGCCGTATATGCTCGCTAATAATATATAATGTACATATCTCGGATTACATATCGTACTTTTATATTTTTTTCCCTACGAGATGCCTCATCACTGAGATTAGATGTATATTTGTGATATATATATTGTGATTTTTTTGGATCGAACCGTGCAAAGGAGACTGTGGCGAAATTTTCCATAAATTTAAGCGTTAGAAATTTTTTGGGAAAATTAGAAAATTTTTGATAAGTAAAAGTTTTGATTTTTGAGTTATAAATTGAAATGATATTATTTGATTTTTTGAAATGGTATTAGTTAATAACTATAAATGAATTTAAAATCTTAGAAAAGTTTTTATAAAAAGTTGCAACTAAATGATTTTGGAAAAGCTAAACATTTAAGAGAATTTGGTAATCTATTTCAACTAATTGGTTTTGAAAGTTAATGGAGTTGTAGTATTTTTCTTACGTTGTAATTCTGGGACAAATTCTTTTAAGGGGGAAGAATGTAACGACCTAGTTTTTCAGTCGTTTGAATTTAGAATTTTTTATTTGATTTAAATATTTAAAAATGAATATTATAAATTAAATCAGTTAATTAATTGAATATTAAATCTAATATGAATAAAAATGATTTCTAAAGTTGATTTAAATTCTATTTGAAATAGAATGAAGTAAGTGAAGTTTTAAATTTGATTTAAAACCGATTTAATAGAAATTTGAAATTTTAATATTTAATTGACGTGTAAAAATAGTCATTTTGACACTATCTTGGATTTCGACGAAACCAGTTTCATTGGATCCATAATAGTGAATTATTATAGGATTTTAAATTTTGTGTCAATCAGACTTACGGTTTGGTCGTGCGAAGCTGAAATGCCTAGAAATTTATTTAAGTAAATTTTTGCTAAATAATTCGATTCGAAAACCTATCTTCCAAATGCGAGGGAATTAGCCTTCGATATATATTCCATTGTGTTCGAAATAGGAGTAAAGCATTATAAGCGCCAGGCGGCACGCTTCGTTTGGAGTTCGGAAATTTTTCGGGTGAATTGTGATTTATACTACCTATAAATATAGGACCATACCCTTCATTTTTGATGCAAAACCCAAGCCCTAACTATTCCAGCCGCCACCTTTAATTTCAACGGCCAGAATTGTTCGATTCTTCCACCTCAATTTCCTCTCAATCCATAAAGAATTAGCCTTTGAGTTCTAAAGAAAAATCGTAGAGCATCGCGAGCTCTACATATCTAATAGTGGATTCGAGCTATCATCATCGTTTGGAGGCAGATCTGGGCCGCGTTCGTCTGTCATTTGTGCATGTATTTTGAGGCCATGGTGGGGCCAAGTTCTTCGGGGTTGTGGGTAAAGGTGCTGAATGGAGAGGGATTTCGATAGGTGATGGTGGATCATGCTCTGGTGGGCTGACATGGCAGTGGCGAGGAGAGAGAACGATGGCGTGTTGGGTTCGTTGGTTACAGGAAGCGTTCAAACAGAACGAAGGAGAGGTTAGAAATGAGCATGCGGCCCAGATCTCATTTCAAAAGCAATGGCCCAGATGAAGGTTTAAAATAAAATAAAAAAGAAAATTTATTTATATAAATTGTACTCAAATCTTTAAAAATGTATATCTTCTTCATACGAGGTTGAAATTGGACAAAACAAGTTGCGTTAAGTTCGTTATGGAAAATACAACGCAATGGAGCCGGATTAGGATTTATTTGAGCTATTGAAAATTTTGGTTAAAATTAAACAATCGTTTAATTTTGATCGAAATAAATCGCTGCACCGATGACTGCAACCAAAGTGAGTAAAACTTACTCATTCTGACCCGCTTATATTATTATATAAGTGGGAATAAAATTATTTTATGTTGTTTTGATGACTGTTGGATGTTATATATATATATATATGTGTGTGTGTGTGTGTGTATTGGATGTTTGGATATTATGCTATAGTAGTTAGTAGTTGGATATATTCCTGCTGATTGGAAGAGATGAGACCCTATACATTCCCGTGTATGAGCAGATGACCCTTTGTATGCGCGTCTGCCTAGAAGCAGACATTGTACATATTTTCTCATATGTATATTTGTTGCAGGTGACAGATTGGAGGGATCCAATAGGATTCCTCACTATGGTTGATGATATTTACACATATTGTTATATATGCTGTATTATGTGATGTTTGATGTGATGGATGTCATGTTTGCTATTATTGATGTGAATTCCCTTATTTAGCGCTTTTGTAGCATTGGGCCATATTTTTGAAAATTTAAAATATTAAAATGATGATTTCAAATTTGAAAATTATTTCAAAGTGATTTTTGAAAATATGTATGTTTTAATAAATTTTGAATTGTTAAAGAAATGAATTTATTTTAAATGAATAAAAAGTTATAATTTTTATGTTATAAAATATTTGGCTTCGTGAAATATACTTAAATATGATTTTTGAAATATGAAGTTAACTATTTTGTAAAATAAGTTAAATTGAGAATTTTGAACTTACTATAAATGGTTTATATATAAGATTTATAAAATTGATATTTTATAAATAAAAGTAATGGAATTATAAACGAGTTTTATAAGTGTTGAAACGAAAGTTTATAAAGGAATGTTATTAGTAAATAGATTTAATGAAATAAATTTTATAAACGGTGTTTTATAAATATTAGAAATAGAATTGTAATCAAATTTGAAAATGGATTTGCAATTGAAATTTAGAAATGAATTTATAATGGACTTTATAAATAATGAGATTACAAAAGAATGAATTTGTAAATAAAGAGATTTATAAGTAAATAAACTTATAATGGGATTTTGACATATAAATTAGATAAATGAGAAATTGGTCGATAATGGAATTTTATAAATGGAAGTTTTTATAAAATAGAAATGTGAATTCTAAACACTATTTATAAATGTGAAATCAATTTGATTTGATAAGCTAAAAATGGATTTTTATAAAAAGAAATATATTCATGTTTTAAAAGAGAAAAATTCTTTAAATGAATGTTTTGGAAAGTGATATTATAAAATAGGGTTTAAATGGTTTGAAATAAAATGATTTGTAAATTTACTTATTATTAAAATAAGTATATGAAAATGTTTTCCAAATGTCCAATAAGTGAAATGGTTTTGAATATTCTTTTTTAAGATATTTTGAAGTGAATAATTGGAAAGTGACTTGATTTATAAATGATTAATAAAATCAGGCCTAGTGACTACTTATGTGCAAGATTTTGTTTATTGCTTTGATAGTTAAATAACCGACTATCAAATTTGGTCATTTTAGTTTCTCGACTTGATATAGAAACTAATTAGTCGTACATTTAGTATATAACTGATTGTGTAGGCTTGATTATCGTTTATGTTGAGAATGTTGATTCGTGTAGTGCGGAGTGATTACTCCAATCTATCGAGCTTCCTTCTTGGCCGAAGGATAGCAAGTTGAAAGTTGGAGACGTGATAAATCTACGAGACTTGGTTTCTGTATGAGGTTGAGAAACACTTTTGCGTTGTTGGTGTGAAGAGACCGGGATCAGATTTATCTGAAAACCACTTTGGACCAACATATATGCGACGATTGTGCAGGTTGGTCGATGATATTGATATTTGAGATTTTCGTAGTGAAGGATTGCTTATTGATCATTTGGGGTTAAAATCCCAATATACATATAGTAGCAATAGTCTCTTCGTTATGAAATATCCATTACAAGGGCGGTCGCTACTAATCCTATAGGATGTGGTAGGATAGTACCTTCGGTTTGTCCTGTTCCTGGATAACTTGTATGGATGAGTGTTTGACATTGCATTTCTAAGATTACGTACATTGGTTTTTACAAACGTACATCATGTGGTGACGGAGAAGGCAACTTCTCTTAGCTTTAACACCTTCCTTGAGACGTACGAGCTCAAGGGTTGTATTTTGTGGAGGGCAATTAGTAGTCAACGGAAATGGCAATGTGGGATTCAAAGATGATGTGACATGTGATATGGAAAGGTAATCGATACCACTTTTGGCATCACTCCCCAGAAAATGACTGAAATAGGGATAGAAGCAGCAAGGCTAAGTGGGTCGCTCCCGGCCATGAATTAAGGTCAGCAACGACCGGAGTGACGACATATTCGGTACTATCAGGAAGAGGTAGGCCGGTCTTGTGTGGGTTTAGGCGGGCAGTATCTGCTCCCTAGGTACATCCCTCTAGAGGTGTACCGAGTTTTGTTCGGAAAGGTAGTCCCGTCACCTAGTCATTTGTATGGAAATCCAAAATCCAATACGTGCCTGCCATTTTCTATTGTAGAAAGTCTTGTATTACAAGGTGTATGCTGGAATTTAATAATGTAACAATTTCAGCTATTTTAATATTATTTGTATAGTAGACACTATTATAATATAAGAGAATTTGATATGAAATGTTCTGGTTATCGTAAGGTAAAAACCTTGTCAGTATTTATTTGCGACGTGGTCTTACGAGATACCCTTTTGTTTTGATAAAGAAAAGTTTTGGTAATCTTAAAACTTTAAAATTCAGTTGAGGTGTGTTTTTCTCACGCTGGTTGACCAAACTGATCCGGACGTTCTTCCCTTTCAATGCTCGGGTCAGACCGAGTGTATTTATAGGTTTAGATTTGGTGCTTTTGGAGCTTCAGCAGGCGAGCTGGAGATCTTCATGTCGTATACACGTATCTGTTTTTTTCGCTGCTTTGCGTTGTTGTTGTAAATTATTGTCATCTGTGAGGACAGGTTATTATAACTGTCTATTGTGTACTCTGAAATTGATTTATGTATATTACAGTTTCTCTTTGTAAAGATTATTGATCTATATCATATGTTATTCTGTTGCGATGTGGGATTCTGTATTGTTTTAGTTCTGCTTCTCTCTCTTCTTCTTCTCTTCTCTTCTTCTTTCTTCTCTCTTTCTTCTCACCCTCTCTTTTATTTCTCATGATCATCTGCAATTCTGTTTGCTCTGGGTCAGACACGCGTGGTTTGGCATCGGATTTAGAGGGTGCCGAGTGCGGGTCATCACAAAACCCATTCACTTATCCCTTATAAAAATTATTTTTATAAGTTTACTTCATATTTCAAACCTCCTTATAAATCTTCAAACTATATTTAAACTTCTTTTTAAAAGCTCTAAAATGATTTATAAAATATCTTTCCATGTATAAAACTCTTTATAATTTTTTTTAATAAAATATCTTTGACATTACAAAATCTCGTTTACAAAATCTCATTTTAAATCACTTAAAAAAACCTTTTTATTTAGTTAAACCCTTTTTATAAACAAGTTATTTGTTAACCCAACTTTTGGCAAGGCAGCGTACAAGCGGATTTAACCCAATCGACTGCTCAGTTGTCGAGGTTGGAATACTATGGGCTCGACTTGATTGGATGGATAGACGATCAATCATGGATGATAAACATGATTATGAAGCTGGGATTCAACATAGTTGATGGACAAAAGTCACATAATAAATGAAGTTCGAGTTTCGACAAAAGTCGACGTGATTCAGGATGTTTGGAGTTTTGCTTCGAGTTGCTTATGGGTCGGCATCGGGTTTTGAAATAGTTTGCTTCGGGTCATTTGGATAGCCACTTCGAGTCATAGTGGATCCGTAGGATTTTTGGGGGTCGATGTAACTCCGGGTCGGCGAGGAATTTTACTCGGGTCGGCACCGAGCCTTTGAGTCATGAATGGATTAGCCTTTGAGTGGATCGGCATCACGAGTGGGTCGGCAGCATGAGTGGGTTGGCATCGCGAGTCGATCGGCATTTGCTTTTGGTTGGCTTCGAGATGGATTCGGGTCGGTATAGGGAAATCTTCGGGTCGGCAGTACATGTTTTTCGGGTCGGCTAAGGGAAATGGGTCGGTGTTATGAAGGAGTAGGGTCGGTACAATCTCGCTTCGAGTTCTAGAACCAACTACTTCGGGTCAGTAGGAAGAAGGCTCCGGGTCGGCTAAAAGGGGTCGGTGCTTTCGAGGAGGAGGATCGGCACTTATTTGCTTCGGGTCCAAACATGTTTTGCTTTGAGTCATGGATGATCATGCTTCGGGCCAATGTTGTGTTCACTTCGGGTCGGTAAAACTCCAACAGCGGATCGGTCCTAGTGATGGATTTTGGATCGGCTATGGTGTTAGTGGGCCCGGACCGCTCAGGAATCCCAGTAACTCGGGTTTTGCCTATAAATACGACAGGCGGGGCTTCAGAAAAGGGGATCTTCATTCTGTTTCCCTTCATCTTCTCTACTAAGGCTACTCCACCATTATTGTTTTAAAAACTCTGGATTGTAATTGTAATTGATTCTGATATCAATAAAAAGGAAATTATTGGAGTGGACATAGGCCAGAGTCAGCCGAACCACTATAAATCCTCTGTTATTGTTGCTTTCTTTTTAATTTTGATTATTCTTCATATTTAAACTCTCTATATACATTCTATCTATGATCTATGACTGCAATTTGGTGCTTTCAACGGCGTTTGGGTGTTAGTGACCAATTTTGGTCCTAACATTTTGGTGCTTCACTGAGAAAGCTAGCACTCAGGGACTCTGAAGCCTGGATTTTGGATTTAAAGGCTTAGGAATTCGGACTCTTGGGAAACTATGGCAAAGCAATCAACGAGGAGACAGAGGGTAAGGACAATATGGAAACAATAGGATGCTAAGGAAGAAGGAGGATATCCAGGATCAGAACCGGGAAAAGAAGCAAGCAGGATGCTGGATGAAGCTATGGATTTTGGTATGGAACAGAACTTGGATGCACGTTTGGAAGAGGATAATCTGGAATTCCCTCGTGGACTCAGGGGTAGGATGGAAATGATGATCGTGGATTACTTATGGATGCTGGAATAGATAGAATTTGGAACGCAAGACTTGGAACAGAGATTAGCTGGCTTGGACATAGATTGGAACGACCGGGGGCAAGCCCCCAACAAAGGAAAACGAATCGATACTAATCATTCTCATGGATGGGCACTACTCTCCCTATGGAACTGGAGGCATGGATCTTGTTGTCTTTTCTAGGAATTGGACAACAATGACGGAACAGGAGCAGCCATCACCCACAACAAACTGGAGCGAGCCCGGCTTAAAGGCACAGGTCATCAACTAATCGGGATGGTATGGAATAAGTAGCAAACTCTAGGCAAATGGTTAAGTCACTTACTCATGTACGGGGACAGAGATAGCCCCTAGGCATGCTCTAAGATGATGATAAACCATGATGTTCTAGTTTGTGAAATATGCCTTTTCTTTCTGATTTGGATATTTGCTTTTTCTGGTTTGGTTTTGGAGTTTGGTTTAAACTCTTGGTTTTGTTGGTTTTTTGGTTTGGATGCTTGATTTTTGGTTTCAATTTTTGATATGGATTTCTGATTTTCTGGTTTAACCTGGATTTTAGATTGGATTTTGATTTGATTTTCCTCTGGGTTTTGGTAAAAGGTCATCGAGTATGGACTATACTAGGTAAGGGTCCGGGGAGACCAGGATTCGACCTAGGACTTAGGTCCCATATTATCTATCGGCTACTATTTCAGGTCGTCGAGTATGAACTATGCTCGGCAAGGGTCCGGAGCGACCAGAATTCGGCTTAGGACTTAAGCCACGGAATTACTCAGCATTCAGGGACACTGAACCAGGAACACCATGGCATTACTTAACATAGGTCACCGAGTATGAATTATGCTTGGCAAGAACCCGGAGAGGTTACGGATTTGGATATTGGTGAACAACTAAGGATTTGGGTATGGACCTGGAGCGGTTCCAGATTTGGGTATCGACCTGAAGAGGTCATGGATTCGGTTATTGATTATCAGATATGGATTATAGGACGCGGCGAGGTCCCCGCTTTGGGTAAGGACCCGGCAAGGTCCCAGATATGGATTATAGGACCCAGCGAGGTCCCGGCTTTGGATAAGGACCCAACGAGGTCCCGGATATAGAATATAGGACCCGGCGAGGTCTCGGATATGGATAATAAGACCCGGCGAGGTCCCGGCTTTGGATTTGGACCCGACGAGGTCCTTGATTTGGATTACAGGAACCGGAGAGGTCCTGGACTCAAATAAAATGATCCGGAGAGATCGTGGATTCGATTAACGGATTTCTGATGAATTCGGAATTGGATATCGACTCAGAATAGTCGTGGATTTTGTTAATGATCCGGAGAGATCGAGGAATCGGTTTGGAAATGGATTGGATTCAAGGCTGAATATGGCGATCAGTGTATTATGGACTTCGGATTTCAGACCTATGGAAATACAAAACACGCCTTCCGATCGCAAGGCATGTTTTGGGGGGCAAAGTGTTAACCCACTTTTTGGCAAGGCATCGTACATGCGGATTTAACACAATCGACTACACGGTTGTCGAGGTTGAAATACTATGGGTTCGACTCGACTAGATGGATAGATGATCAATCACGGATGATAACATGATTATGAACCCGGGATTCGGCATAGTCGATGGAAAAAAGTCACGGAATACTCGAAATTCGAGTTTCAGCAAAAGTCGAGGTGATTCGAGATGTTTGGAGTTTTGCTTCGAGTTGCTTATGGATCGACTTCGGGTTTTGAAGCAGTTTTCTTCGGGTCATTTGGATAGCCACTTCGAGTCATAGTGGATCGGTAGGATTTTTGGGGGTCGTTGTAACTCTGGGTCGGCGAGGACTTTTACCCGGGTCGGCACCGAGCCTTTGAGTCATGAATGGATCGGCCTTTGAGTGGATCGGCATCATGAGTGGGTCATCAGCATGAATGGGTCGGCATCGTGAGTGGATCGACAATTGGTTTTGGTTGGCTTCGAGATGGACTCGGGTCGGTATAGGAAAATCTCCGGGTTAGCAGTACATGTTATTCGGGTCAGCAAAGGGAAGTGGGTCGGTGTTATGAAGGCGTAGGGTCGGTACAACCTTGCTTCAAGATCTAGAACCAACTACTTTGGGTCGGTAGGACGAAGGCTCCGTGTCGGCTAAAGGGGGTCGGTGCTTTCGAGGAGGAGGATCGACACTTGGTTGCTCTGTGTCCAAACTCGTTTTGCTTCGAGTCATGGACGATCATGCTTTAGCCAATGCTGTGTTCACTTCGGGTCGGCAAAACTCTAGTAGGGGATCAGTCATAGTGATGGATTTTGGATCGGCTATGGGGATGATGGACCCGGACCACTCAGGAAGCCCAGTAACTCGGGTTTTGCCTATAAATACGGCAGGCGGGGCTTTAGAAAAAGGGATCTTCATTATGTTTCCCTTCATCTTCTCCACTAAGGCTACTCCGCCATTATTGTTTTAAAAACTCCGGATTATAACTGTAATTGATTCCGATATAAATAAAAAGGAAATTTCTGGAGTGGACGTAGGCCAGAGTCAGCCGAACCACTATAAATCCTCTATTATTGCTGCTTTCTTTTTAATTTTGATTGTTCTTCATATTTAAACTCTCTACATACATTTTATCTGTGATCTGTGACTGTAATTTGGTGCTTTCAACGGCGTTTGGGTGTTAGTGACCAATTTTGACCCTAACATTATTATCTGTAAAATAATTATATAACTTGAAAATCATTTATAAACTTTAAAACCCCAAACTGATTAAAGACAGAGCTAATTTAAATCCATACTTTATAATTTCAAAAAGAGGCTTAACAAAACCAATGGTAGTAATTTAAGTTACCAATTAACATCAATTTGACTTTAAAGTCACTTAACCATTTATTTACATAAGTCAACGTATATGTAAATACACTTCATATCCAAATCTGGGAATAACATCTCAATACAACTCAACTAGCATATACATGTACAAATAATATAATAGCAGGATGGTGATTTGTCCTACTAAATAGATGTCCAAACAATCAAACAATTAACTTATAGTAGAATGGGAATTTATTCTGCTGATATATGTCCACACAATCAATAATCAATCTATAGCAGAACAAGGATTTATTCTGCTAATATATGTCCACACACTCAACAATCAATTACGTCATAGCAGAACGAGAATTTATTCTGCTAATAGATGTCCACACAATCAAGTAATCAATTTATAGCAGAATGAAGTTTTATTCTGCTATCAAATGTCCACAAAATCAAACAATCAATCATAACTCATTCACGGGCATTTGTCTACTTAATATTACCCACATTTGAATTTCTTGACCTCAAAACCATCTCTGAAAAAGAAGTACCTTTAAAATAATTTGATTCTTGGAGACAAAGGATTTAAAACTTAAAACACCCTTTAAAATGATTAATTACAAGATAAACTCTTATTAAATCATAATTAATCTTTATTAAATTTGGACTTAATTTAATTATAAATTATTAATTAATTAAACCTTTAGTAAATAATTTATTTATAAATTAAAACCTTAACTCATCCTTTATTAATTATTAAAAAATAATTTAAAACCTTTATTAATAATTAACAAATAATTAATCTCAATTAATTAATTAATTAATTAATCTTTAATTAAAACTTAAATAAAAAATTAAACCTTAAATAAATAATTTATTTTAAATTAAAACCTTAATTAACTTATAATTAAACACTTGACTAATAATTTATTCAATAATTAACCTTATACTTAATTGATTAAAAATAAATCCGATACTTAATTCATAACTAATTAAAAATTAATCTTGCCTAATTAAAAATTAATTAAAATTAATCTTACTTTTATAACATAATTAACTAGTAGTTAATCTTTACTTAATTATAATTAATAAACCATGTTTAATACTTAATTAATTATTAATTATCAAAACTTACATAATTAAAATTTTATTATTAAATTATTAATTATCAAAACTTAATTAATTAAAAATTTATTATTAAATTATTAATTAACATTCTATAACACCATTATTAAGTTTATAAAACATTTTCAAAATACTTTTAAGTATGAAAGCTAAATATTCAAAAATCCGATTTTTTTATCGAAACTACATCCATAGCGACTATCGCTACGAATGCAGTAACTTGAGTTTGTTTTTCCAAGTTACTAACTTTCCAATTCTCCACTTCTAACTTTGTTTCATTTTAAACCATAGGGAAAAGTTTAGAAACTAAAACAAAGTTTAATTTTAAAATTTTAAAAACTTAGGAGTGTTTGGTTTGTTGTTTTTAGTTTTTGTCCATACAAAAATTCACATGACGCATGTATATTACCGAAAATGACTAATTTAAAAAACGAAGTTAACATACAAAATAGAAAAAAAAAATTATTTTCTGTATTTCGGAAAATAACACAAGCACGTGAAACAATCCATTCTTCTGTCGTCCCTCTATCCCCTTCGTCCTCTCATCCGTCTTTCTTTCATCCCCTTCGTTGTCCCTCCATTCTTCTCATATTTGACATACATATTGAAAACCGAAAACGCAATATTCGCTTTTAAACCAAACACTACCTTAAATACTTTAAAACCATTTTCTTCCAAAGAATCTCAAATCTCCTTTTAACATCTCAATGTTAACTTATAAATATACCACATCATAACCAAGTTTACATTCATGTCATTTTTAAACTTACAACGAACATCAAATCCAAAGTTTATAAACTATATCATAACCAAAGTTTACAAATGTGAAGACCCAAATTATTGAGATTAGAAAAAAAAAGTAAACTTTCAAAAAAAAAAACCAAATATATATATGTAGTCTGGAAATAAATATTGAGAATGAGTTAAAAGTAATAATAGTTGAATTGAGTGAGTCTTATATTCACATGTATACATATACATATATGTATCTTGAATATAAACAGTAATAAGAAATAGAATTTCAGAGAGAAGAGGATATATAACTGAGTGTATATATATGGACATATGTCACCATATGTTGTATTTATATATATATATATGTGTATATATATATCCAGAAAGAATAAACATAAGATAAGTAAAGAAAGAACACCAGAGTAATTGATAATATGTATACATTTACATATCCAAAGAAAACATATGGTTTGAGATATTAACTAGAGGTTAATTGATAAAGAGGATATACATGTATATAAGACAGTTTAACATAAGGAAAATAAAAATAATTCTGTAAAGAGAAGATTGTTTTCAACAATTAGGTAAGGAAAAAGATGATATATTCTTTGATAAATTATAATGCTTTAAAAACCAGTTTTATATTGGTTATACATAAGTAAAAATTTTGAAAGACAAGCCACATGAAAATAAGGTACAAATGAAACATGCAAATTGCATGCACACAAGGGAAAAGCAGTGGATAACTGCTTTTACCAGAAATAGAAACTAGGGGGAAATGGCACATTTAGCCATAACAGCACACACATAATTCTTGAGTGATGTGAGGATAAAATGGGTTTTTCCCTTCAGTAAAACCCTAGTGAAAATGATTTAAATCAAGAAAATAAGCAGAGGTTTTTCTCTTTGAGGAAAAACAGAAACATATTAAAAGAAAAAAAAAAGAAGAAGAACATACACTGTTTGCAAACTTAGGCAATCTCGGGGAAAAAGAAGGGAAAGGTGAGTGATTAATCATTCTCATGAGGCTAAGGCATTAAGACCCAAGTTAAGGGCAGCCATTTTATTTCTTTTGTGCTTGATCAACTTGTTTTACTTTCTCTGAAATTAATGAATGCTGAGCATGGTTGGTGTATTGATAGATTTTTGGTGGATGCTTTGATATGCTTCATTTGATTGTTTGAAAATAGTAATGCCATGATCTCTGGGATGGATCCAGTATCATAAACTATCAGTTTGTATTTATGATGGTAAGATAAATACAATTTTATTATGAAGTAGGGTATAATTGAAAGATAAGCTAGGCAGTGTGAACAAAGGAGGTTCATGCTTATGTCTAGTTTGTTTTAAATTAGAAATGAACAATGCAATAAATTATTTATGTGCTGATTTGTTCAGATCTAAGGCTAAAAATATTTTTGGGGTTTTTCTCTAAAAACCTTACCCTATGTTCACAATAGAATTAAGCATAAGAATTTTTAATGAAATTCTACTGGATTTGTTAAGAGATCATGACATTCTGGAAGATAGAAGTATACAAGTGATAAAACAAGTTTTGTATGAGATAACTGGAAAGAAAAATAAAATGAAAACATGATTTTCATGAATGAATGTAGGGACAGTTGAAATCCCTGAGTAAGATTAACTCTCTCTCTGATTTATAGAAAGGAAAGGAAGTAAAAAGCAATCAAGGAGTTAATAAAATCTTTCTGAAATAAGAAATGAGACTGGTCACTAGATTATAAAACTAATCTAGGAGAAAAGCCTTGATCTATTCATCATAAGGAGTATGATGGGTATGTGCATGACTTGTTTAAGTCCTATAGGCCTTTGTGCAGGGGTTAACAGAATTGAGTCCCTTGCAATGCACACATGGTGTTCAATGGCAAAAGAGATATGACCAAATTAAATTAATAAATCAAGTTTTAATGTTGAGTTATGGAAATTAAAATGAGTTAATTCCATAAGAATGGGTGTACATGTATACTGGATGGAATGATTGATTGGTTGCTTGTGTGCATGAATGTGGTAGAAGCTTAGATATAAATATTTATCCAGTTATATCATAAATTCAAATATCTCCAAGTATTTTAATACCCTGCACTGCAATTTAAAAATGACAGAATATTACATTTTGATTTCACTCATACCAGAATTATATTCTGACCCTATTTGTTGCTTTGTAACATCTGGGGTGTCTCATTTCTATGGAGGCAGCTCTAGATGTTGCTGCAGGAAAGGATGCATAGGAAACTTGTGTGCATGGGCAATTGAAGATTACTTGCATTTAGAATGTTTAAGGAGTCTTTGGCAGATATGTTGTAATAATTAGGCCAAGCCAAACATATCATTATGGTTTAAGTATTATCTGGATTGATATGTATTTGTTTTCTGAGAAGTGAACTTGTAGGAATCCTTAAGTATTATTCATATTTGCATATGTGGGTTGTTATTTTAAAAGAGTTAAATCTGCATAGTTCCTGGTGGAGAAAGATTTTGGAGATCATGTCATGTAATTTTGATATGTTCTCATGTCTCCTGTAGAAAATGTTTGATGAATCTAAAAAAAAAATGGTAGAGCAGAAACACCATAGGAAGAAAAGAATAGAGAAAAAAATCAATGAATTCATAAAAATTGAGTTGAATCTAAACTGGCTAACCAGTAGGCTTAACCATGACTTATAATTGATATAGGTCCATGAAAGGCTGAAAGGCATAGCCTGAATCTAGTGGGGCATTTGATTTCCCCGGTGAAAACTTGCATTGCTTGGAGTAATAAGCTCATTTACCTGCTTAGTAATTGTAGACTCTACTGCACCTATGCTTAGCTAATTCCTGCTATTTTGATACTTAATTCAAATCTGGTAGTATTGGGTCATAATCAAAACCTTTGATAAATTGTAAATGCATATGATTTGTTTGTATTGAGCATTTCCACCATTCAATAGAACAGTGACCACAACATTGTTCTCTTCATTAGAAAATATCAAATATCCTCATCATAAGTTCAGCTGGAAGTCTTGCATTATGTCTGATTCTTTTTATTTACTTTGCCTTGAGTATACTGTCTGCACACATGAACTTAGTCTCTGTTAGCATGATAGTTTGAGTTAGCATTTTGAAATGACTGTATTGTTTTCCTCTGCTAGCGTCAAAAATTAACTTGTCATTACAAACACCCACATGATTATTGCAACTAATAAATTAAAATATGGACATTCCCTCTGATATAAAAGCTGTTTGAAATTGAAATGAGTAAAACAAGCTAACCTAACAAACATGAGTTAGGTTGAACACTTTTTACTTAATATAGAACAATATGTATCAAATCACAAAAATCCCAGGATTAAAAAGTATGGCTTGTAAATTCAGGAGTCAATTAATTTGTGAGGTAGAACAAGAAAATAAGAGAACCAGTAATATTTAATCCTAAAGTTAATCAAGCTGGAGTTCTAAAAAGAAATATATATATATATGATAAATAGAAAAGCTATGTGACACCAAATCTCTAATATGAGAATTAAGGTGGGAAAGAGTTTCTTTGCTGTTTAATCACTCTGAAAAGCAAAGAACCATTTATATATCTTCATATATGTAAATGATAGAATTTATTTAAATACTGATATATTTATATTAGTAAAATTCAGGATCTTGGGGAAATTAAATTAAGAGAAGTGATCCATTGTAAAGTATATTTATGTGTATTGTAAAAAAAAAAAAAATTTGTTAACAGAAAATTCTATATAAATATATGATAAGAGAAGTGGGTCACTTCAACAAATTTACAACAATACTAAGGTAGACTTCATTTCAAGTCCACTTTTTTCATCTCGAATCATCCATAACCACAAATAACCAAACATATGACAACTCAAACATATTTCACACATATCATAAAGCAATTTATGCAACATATATCAAGTTAAAAACTTTGAAATTAAAACTAACGCTTACTCAACGAAAGCTTGAAAAACCACACAAAAATCACTTGAAAATAGGTCAACCTCTCACTGATTTTTGATCACGTTACTCTCGAAATTTGGAAAAGTCATAAAAGAAAATTTTTAGGAAATTCTCTTCTCTACAATTTAAAAAAAAAGAATCACTAAATTTTGATTTTATTAAGAGATATATGGTCAAATGAAGGAGTGGTATTTTCGGTCTTGATAATATGGATCCGAAAATGAGTCAGAAAGAAATGAAATTTTGACCCAAAAATATTCAAAATTCGAAAAAATAATTCAAATAAAAGTTGTAGCCACGGGAGTTCTATATGATTTGAAAAAAGATAATCTTGATTTGGAGTAGTATGGAGAAAGTTATGGCCGAATTAATTGTGAGTAAAAATGAAGAAGAAAGAGTTTTAAAACAAGGTTTTAAAACTTTTAAACAAAATAAATTTTTGAATTTAAATCTTATAATTTTAAAATAGAAAGCCATGACTAGGTTTTTCAAAAGCTTTAATGAATAAAGAATTAAAGAAAATGGAAATCGAAATGAATTAAAAATGAAGGAAGTGTTAGAAAAATGTTATATATATTAAGTGCATACGTCAAATTACCAAACTACCCTCGTACTTTGCCTTCCTCTCTCCTTATGCCACCTCACCACCTCCTTCCACCTCACCCAAATCCACCCCCCAGCCACCCTTCCATCAAATCCATGCCAAAGTGCCATTAATGCCTTAGTCGTTTATGTTTTTAAGGAATCTTTATATTTAAATACTTTTTTAATTTTTAGGAAAAATGCCACATCACTACTTATATAAACTTATTTAAATGCACATATATTTATATATATATGCAATTCTTACTAATAAATGTATAAATGTGTGTGAATATATTCTCATTGGAGTTCATAACGTTTGTGACAACTTTTAGCCGATGAAAAATCGAAATTTCGGCAAACGAATTCCGATTGCATTTTCTATTTTTCTTCGAACTATATATTTTTTTAAACCAATTTTGAAAACTATTTCACCATCATTATTGATCATTAAAAAGAGTTTTATTTTCATTATAAAACCTATATACTGAATATTTAAAATTAATTAAATATTCGTAAGTCAAAGCAGTGAAATTCCGGGTCATTACAGTATGTGTGTGTGTGTGTGTTTACAATTACACAGATGTTTATATTTCACCATGTATGTTGTTATATCATTGAATGTGTATGCCATACATTCAAAATTAAACATTTAGTTGAATAAATTAATATGGTTAATCAATAAGTATAAAATAAAGTTAAATAAAATACGATTTTATTTAATAACTAGATTAGATCTAGTGAAATTCATTAAACTTCAAAGGCCCACTATGATCTAAATAGGTTTTTAAAAAATTGAATGTACCCATTTCACTCACTGCATACTATCTCGGTTCCTTCAAATACATCATAAAATGTCAAAAAACTATTATTATAATGAAATTATGGCGTCTTATACTATCGACTCAAACCAAGTGTACAAATAGTTGGGTAAAAAATCCATGTAATTCAAGCGTTTGAGGATTGGTTAAGGATGATGACTTACATCAGCGAGGTTGAGGGTTTGATCCACACCAACTACATTATTCAAATGTTTTTTCTAAAGTATGTATTATGGTACAATACATACTTTATCAAAGTTTACAAGCAAAGCTTTGTTCTTGGTCTTCAAAATAAAAATACTACATACAAACACATTTATCATGACTCAAAAATGATTCATTAAGAGGTGATGATGATTTTTTCAACATTTTTTGGAAGCGAGAGTAGGAACAAAGTTTGGTGAGTGCATTTGCTAGCAAATCACCAAAGAAATCAAGAATAACTCGATAAGAACCTCCATGAACTTGTTCTTAAATGAAGGTATAATAAGCCGCAACATGTTTATTAAGGGATGGAAAATTGTGAATATTGGCGAATAGCTAATATGTTCAACAAATTTCAGCATAGCAACAAGTGCATACTTATGAGTAGATCTTAATTACATTAGTTTATATAAATTAAGGCCTCATATTTAGTTTATTAAATATAGCCCCTGTATTTAAAAATTAGGCTACACAATTAGGAAATTTTCCATTTTTTATATTAAGAAAGACAGTTTTGCCCCTTGTAAATGTAGCCTTTAAAAGGTGAAGAAAATATTGAACTTGCAAAATTTAGGGACGTTTTATAAATCACCCTTCTTTAAGTTTCATAATGCACATCGGCCCCTATCAAAAACGCATTCCGCCAAACACGCCTCTAATTGTTTTTCCATTTTATTCACATTTGGGATCTACACTACAACGACACAAAATCTGAGCAAAGTAAAAAAATCAAATTTTTTTGCAAATATTTACAGTTTAAGCTACTAATATTTGTTGTTTTAAATGCAAATATCTACAGAAACACTGCAAATATTAGTAGTATGAACTACTAATTTTTAGAAAAGATATATATTTTTTGCTTGGAAACTCAGCAAAATAGTGCATATCAAAATTATAAAAAAATGAAGAAGAAATAGTTCTAAAATTTAGCAAGGGGTGCTTGGTAGACTAGGTTTTGAGAGGGGCCACCACTTAATAAATTTGAAAAGAAGGCCGTGTGCCTAATATCCACTAAAATTTATTAGATGGCTAGTTAGGAAGATATTTCCCTATTATTTCTTCATCTTCTTCAGTTAACGCATCACTTGCATAGATTTTTTTCGAATATGACATCCAAGTAATTACTTTTTCTTGATAGATTGTTTTAGCTATTACTTTTCATAATTTTTATTTATTAAAGATAATGAAATGTTTATTGATTTTCACTTAATATTTCTTCACTAGTACATACAGTATTTGGACTAATAAAACAAAATATTTCTCGTTTGTTCTTATTTAGCTTACTAAATTTTCAATATATATAATTTGCAATTTTGACTTAATAAGATGAGCACAACAATTTTAATTCTTTATTATTTACAAACTAATTAAACTCTATTTTAGTAAACAAAATAATCCCAATTATGCATTTTTTTAGTTGTACTTTACTTTTTTTGAAATACCTATGAAAGACGGTTTTGGTTAATGTAAAACCTACATAATTATGCATCCTAATAATTGAATTTTCTAATTTACATCTATTTTATATTATTCTTTTGTTATTTTTATTTTATAAGCATATCGATATAAATATATGTCAGATTTGTTAATGATACATACATACAAACATACTACATATACATACATACATACATACAAACATACATACATACAAACATACATATATATATATATAAGTTTTTAATTTATTTTGATCATTATATTAGTATCTGATTATTAGAAATAAGATTTTTGGCATATGCGACATATAGAAATATTTTTTAATAAGGTATAATATAATCTTAAAAGTTTTACTTTTACTTTTGTATATTACTATAATAAACATAAGCATACTAAACATAAATAAAAGTAACATGAATATTTTTATCTAAGTTTAGATTTGAAATCATGATCTCATTTGTATACCTGCATTTTAAAATGGAAATAAATATTAACTTGTAGTGTTAGTGGAGTTTCAAACTTGTGACCTTACGCACGCACACATTGCGAGCATTTTTGGAACTTCATGATCAAACCAAAAGGTTGTTAACTAGTTTCAATGATTTTTGAATCTTGGTGAGTAATAGAATAATTGAATTTATAAACAACATTACCATTTTCATTATGGTGATTATGATTTATCTATGTCAAACATAAATTCGAGGTGGAAATTTTTTAAGGTTTTATATTTGTACTTTAGTCGTAATAGTATAGGAAATTCAGTAAATGATATTTTCCATTTAAAATGGCATAATTATAAATCTGCTGAAAATATCATTTATTCCTTTCATGTATTTAAGGGCCGTTATGTCTTTATAAAAACCATAGGGCTTAATTTTTACTATAAATTAGGAGAGGCCTAAAAAGTAGTAAGATATTAAATAGACTTATTTGACAAACAATTCCTGGCAACAATTTGATACTCAACCTCGATAGAAGAACAAAGCAATGTCATTTATTTCTTCAAAGTTCATGATTTTGGGTTGCAGTTTATTTAAGTAAGGCAAGAATTAATAATGGCGGATTAACTTGCTTCTATTCCAATTTGATGGACACCTGAGTGCTTATAAGTAAATTGGAAATATTTTACTCAATTGGGACTTATATATAACTTATACCACATTAAATGACGTGGGTGTGTATTTATTTATAGTTTTTAACTACTTTAAAAATATTCATTTAGTAAGTCTCTATTTTGATAAAATTTTTGCATAAAAAAGAATTTTCATAGAAATAAGTTATTCGGTGATTTTGATAGTTCATGTCATAGAGATACAAAAATGAATATTGATATATTGTATGATCCGTTTGGTTAAGTAGCGAAATAGATATACTTAAAGTAAGATAATAGTTATATTTATAATTTGAATAGGATTTGTGGAATTTATAAGTTATTGGGCCACACTCATAATAGGATTAATGAAACCCTGCACTTGAGATCGTAATGCCATGGTTTCATGTTTTATATTTTTGACCACCTTTCACAATCAATTTTTAATTGCTTCTTCAAACAGATAAACCACGTCCTATTGAATAATCTAAAAATAGCCAGCTAAATTTCCAAGAAAAATATTTTAAAGGATAAATTATCCTAATAATTTAAGCATAAGGACACAAGTCTATTTTTTTGCTACAACGATAGGCCTAAAGCCCAGCTATGAAATAAATCGTTCCCTTATCTGAAAACAAACTTTTGTATTTTGTTCCATTCTTGACTCTCCCTTCAATTTCAAATTTTCTTCCATTCGCTCCCAAAATTCAAAATCAATATAAAAATGGCGCCTCAAACCAGAAGCAAATCAGTATCACCAACAAAACCGCAAACTTCAACCATCAGAAATCCATCAACAGCGCCCAATTCAAGACACCGAAAAACATAGGTTAAAATGCCCTAAAATCACAAATGATGAAAATCTATGCTGGAAAGCTAAAGATACCAAAACTACAAATTAAAGAAGAAGCAAAATAGAGGTTAGAAAGAAGAACAAAGAGAAGAAATGAACAACCAACTAGATAATGAAAATCAAGCAAAAATGAAAGATAGAATAAAGTATGACAAGTTAATACAGTCGTATAATAACAACATTGAATTTTGATAGAACAATGAAGAAAATATGAAGCAAAAAACAACTATTGAGAAAGAAATGAAGAACAGCGGCAAATATAGAAAGACGAACAAAGAAAAGAAATGAAAAAATAATTCAAAGGATAGTCAAACAGAAAACCAAAAGATAGTGCAACGGATAAATGATACTATAAAATTACTAAAGGTATATAATCAGTATCAAATTATTATAGTTTTATTCTAATAGTTGTTTGTACCAAAAATGGGCACAACACTCTTCGGAAGTTTTTGAAGAGATAAAAGTGAAGAAAGAAAATTAAAACTGAGGATTATCTAACAAAAACTCCAAATAACAGAAATGTAAAATGCAAAGACAAGCGATTTAGAGTGGTTTGGCGTTTTGTCTACGTCCACTATGAAGTTTGATGATTTTATTGCTCAATACTTGAAGATTACAATTCCTTATAATGTAGTACAACTGATTTTTATTTGCTAAGTCTGAATATAAGGCAGCGGTGGTGATTTGGAGTAAATCTGGCAGAGTCTGGGCGCTCTTTAGCTCTTAAAATTGTCCGACCCCGTTTTTTAATGACCAGGGGCTCTATTTATAGGTGTGGGAGGCTGATATTTCGCCTAAATTTCGGGAGACTACTTCTGGCACGTGAGGGGGCCCACATGCCCGCTTTCAGGAAATCCGGGCCCACTTTGAGATCGATTCGAAATCCATTTGAATCGATCAAGAAAACATCCAATCGAGCTGAAATTTGGTGTGGACATTCTTCAACATGCGTTCAAGCTTCTGTGAAAATTTCATAACATTTGGACTTGTAGATCTCGAGTTATGATCGATTCAAGATTGCATTTCCGGTTGCTATGCTCTGTTCGAATCGATTTCGTTTAAATCGATAGGGTCGAATCGATGGTGTAGCGTGCGAAGGTGTTGACGTGGCGCGCGTTTCTCGCATCGATACGCTTTTCACTCCGAGTCGACTGGGTCGACTCCATCATTTTCGCTACTTTGACTTAGTGGATTCGAGGGATTTCTCCACACATCGATTTGAATGGAAGTCTGTTCGTATCGATCATAGTGAGCTTTGGTCGATCGATACGAAGTTGTTGTAATAGGATGGATTCGAAGTAGAGCAACTTGATGGATTTGAAATACTCCAAGCTGATGGATACGAAGTGGAATGACTCCATGGATTCGAAGCACTTTAAATTGATGGATACGGAGTGGCTTCAGCTGGATGGATACGAAGCGGTACATCCAGACTGATTCGAACGAGTGCTTGCCGATGGTTGCAAACTAGATGGAGTCGAACCAATGGATACGAACAAAGGTTGCTTATGGATTCGAACTTAGGGTCATTTCCTCCAACTTGCATCGATGATATCTTGAGCGTACGAACTCGGATTGACTTGAAACTTGGAACGTTGCTTTTCCTAACCTTGCTTGACGTGTCTTATCAATTGCGGCCCTATCCGGACTCGGGTAAAATTCATCGATATCTGTGGTCATCCAGTAGCTACTTGATGCTGAGGATGTATGATCCATATTCCCCAGTCAGTTCCTTGATATCTCGGCCTTGCCAAAAGGCGAGATAACATTTGCCCCCCAAAGTACGTCTTGTGTAAACATGACGTGCTTTGAAAATCTACAGATTCATGTTGGACAGCTATTGCATGTTTCGTTGAAAGCCGTATTCTGTATTGCCGTAACTGACTGTCGTACAGTAGTGATTAACTGTTTGTCGCTGCAGTCGTTATTGGATGAATGTTCAATTCGAGTTTTTGTTAACTTTCTTGTATTGCATTTCGTATCGATCCTCTCCTGAACCGATGTGAAATTTGAGTTGTAACAATGTCCGTCAGTTGTTTTAGGAAGTTCCTTCGTATCAATCCTCTCCTGAATCAATATAGAAGTTCGAAGGACCGACATCGTACTGGTGAATTTAGAATTCAGTGGATACGAAACGCTTGTTCATATCGATATGCAGTGAGTGGAGTCGAACAAAAGCTTCGAATCGATGGAACTCATTGGTGATGGATTCGAAAGCGTCGTTCGACTCGATGCGATGATGGACCCTGATTCGTATCGATGACAATTGATGGATACGAAGCGATCTTTCGTATCGATAGGCCGCGCACCGTTGTGGGTCGATGAACACCTCGAACTGGTGGAGTCGATGCTCTTTGGGCCTTTCTGACACCGTGCTTCGAATCGTTTTGATGGACTCGAGGGAATGGATTCGAAATGTAAATGCATGCTGGGGTTCGAATCAATTCCAGCGCTCTAGCTTATGGTTTCGAACTCGTTGCTTCGAATCGCTCTGATGTCCTCACCTGTTGCTACCGGTTTTACTCACCGGGATACGAATCGCCACAGAATCCCTATAAATACTGAGGCCTCATTCACTTTTCACTTTTTACTTTTTATCTCCGTCTTCTTGTGTCCTCAAATCCATCTCGATCCTTCAAGAACCAGGTTGAACTATTCTCCTTCCTTCGAGTCGAGGCGATATCCAACTTCTTTCGAATCGATTTATACATTCAGGTAGGCGAAATTTTATGGATTCGAAGATTCAAGAACAAACCATTCCATCGTGTTTTGTTCGTTTCGATCTTGGCTTGCTGGAGAAGAAACACAAATGAATCCTTCGTATCGATCCTTTGCGATCGATTCAAACATCCTGCCTATGCGATCGATACGAACTTTAAGTCTTATATTTGTCTTTTGCTGTTGGGGATCGATTCGATGCCTCTATTGACGATGGATGCAAAGCTTGAGTCGCTGATCGATATGAAGGGTTCCGGTTACCATCGATTCGAATCGTATCGATTCGAACAGAGTCGATTCGAAGTACCGTCTTTTCGGTTGATTCGAACAATTGAAATCTGGTCCAGATCGATTCGAAGCATCGTCTCTTCGATCGATTCGAATACTAGAAATCTGGCCCAGATCGATTCGAAGTGTCGTCTCTTTGATCGATTCGAACACTTATAATCCGGCTCAGATTGATTCGAAGTAACTTTCATATATTTAACGGCATGATTCCAACGAGCTTCATCTCTGCATATTTGGACTGAACTTTTGTTGTGCATACTTGACTATCTTTCATATATTTAACGGCATGATTCCAATGAGCTTCATCTCTGCATATTTGGACTGAACTTTTGTTGTGCATACTTGACTATCTTTCGAAGCTCGTCGATGGAACTGTACTTTGACAAATTAACACAAAATAATCACCATGAATTCTGGACGACACGGTTTAAGACAGTCAGCAATGACCGTCACTTTAACCAACTTCATAATTTTCGAAGTTTTTATCCTGTCTTCGGTTTTGCCGAATTTACTAAGTATTAGCCGTACTGCACTTCACACACTTTACACTGCGGGATGCATGGGTTTATTGTTTGTTTAACACTGATTTGTGATAAGTAGTCAGTTATGGAATCTTCGAGCTCTCAACAGTAGGAGATTCAGAGTTCGCCCCCTCCGGTCCTTGTAATTCCAGATATCCCAGCGGAGGTAGTAGATCCAGCTCCTGACGAGCTAAAAGTGGCTATATTTATTGAGGACCCTATAGATTCTGTTCAGTCCAATATTTCCGGAAACTTGTTGGGGAGGATATGCACGAGACATAATATCTCTCTAGATGATGCACTATTGCCGGGACCTAGTGACAGACCTCACTGTCCGCCCGAAGGGTACACCGCCTTCTATCGACATGCTTGTGCGGTCGGAACACTCCCTCCATTCAATCAATACATTAGGGAGATGTTATCATTCCTTGGAATCTCTCCTTCTCAATTACACCCCAACGGGCACGCGCTACTGAACAGTGCGTTTATTGTATTTATGGAGCACCTCTTCCGTCCTCCAAGGCCGACGGAAATCAGATATCTATTTAACTTCAAGAGCATAGTTGATAGCCCATCTTTTACGTTTTTGGAGGCAGTGAGAAACTGCCAAGTCATTACCGGAGCCTAGACCAGACTTAGTTACTTCAAGAATGAATGGTTTTATGTCCGATGTCCTTCGGGTTTTGCTAGGCGATGGTTGTCTAGACGTAAGTGTCGTAACCCGTCGATGATTTCCTTGACTAAAAGCTTTTTGGCATTGGTATTGACATCTTGTTTTTCCTACAGCCATTATCTCCAGACTCGATGGCGGGTATTACAAGGGCATGGTTCGGAGCCTCCAAGAGATCCCGAGCGATGTGAGACACATCGACTTGGTGTTGACTGATCATAACTTAAGAGCTCTTGGCTTGATTGAAATGAATCAGGGCATAGTCACCGAAGGGATGCTAAGGCCCGTTCCAAAGAAGAAGAAAAAGAATAAAAATAAGAAGAAGAGATCAAAGAAAACGCTCGTAGTTGTGATAACTGAAGTGGGCGATGAAGAAAGAACTCGCACGGACGTAGAACCGATGGCGGATCTTTCGGGAAATTTTGAAGACTTGGGAGAGAGATGGAAAAGCAAGACCGTCATTTCCAAAAAACTTAAATATAAGGGGTGGAAGTTGGTAGATGTGTCTCCTCCCACTTCCGGAGTTATGATTTCTGAGGCCGCCCCTTCTCAATCGAGAGATATTTTCAAAGGTCTTGATGATATTCCCATCCCGGATTATATATCTATTCATCACAATCCCGGGTTGGAAGAATTTCAAGATGTTTTAAATTTGAGCGAGCCCTTTGATTTGAGTGCGGTCAACACTTCCGGTTGGTCTGGGGGTTTACACATTTACACATACCTCCATAGCACTTCATGATTTCCGCATATTGAACATCGCTTTTGTAGGATTCTAAACTGCAGTTCCTTCTTATCGCAAGTGAGATGTCAGGTCGTGGATCTACTCTGGATAGGCTCCGCAATGTACGCCGATCTTCTTCTTATTACGAGTCCCATTGGAGGGAATCGGACAGGGATCACGGGCAAGGCTATACCAGTCAGGAGCGTTATGACAGGGATCGAGATTACTGGCGTGGCCGTTCTGGTCATGAGCGCACTGATAGAGATAGAGGCCACCAGTACCGATTGAGATCTCATTCTCCTCCGCCTCGTAGGGCCCCCGTAGATCTCCCTGAATCTTCGCAGCAGCAACAATCTTCTCAATCTTCAAGGCCCGAAACTCAGCGGCAAAGGGTCGATTCGCAGACAGCTGCCATTGTTGAACAGGCTCCGGTTGAATTGACAAGTGAAGGAGCCATCCAGCTTGCTCAAATGAAAAAGGACTTTCCAGAAATTTGTCTGGATGCATATGTCTTCCCTCCCCATCTCAATAGGATTCCTTCGGATGCCGAAAATATTGCTCATAGCTATATCCGTGACTTTTATGCTCAATACAAGGAGTGGTACAAAGCAGCTGTAAAAGCTTCAAAAGTGGCTTTCGACCGGGCAAAGATTATTGAGCAGCGTGATGCTGACATTGTCAAGAAAGACCGCATCATTCAAGTTCTCCAAACAGAGATCGAGTCATCTCGAAGTGCGGAACTTCAAGCGCTTAAAAAGCATGACGAGGCCGTGGGAAAAATGGCAAGGATGCAGCAGGCACATTGTGCCTTAGTAGAAGGGATGGGCCACCGTTATACCATGGTCGTAGCTGAGCGAGACACCACCGTTACAGAGTTGAATGAGCTTAAAGCTAAATTCGCTGAGGTGGTGAAAGAAAATGATGATGCAAATGCCACCGCTCAGGAGGCATGCGACCAAGCTGTATCACTTCGAGATGAACTTGTTGCGGCGGTGGCCAAGACTAAGTCTGTGGAGGCAGAAATCCAGGAAAAGATTATGGTGAGGCAGTCCAGGATGGAAGCTGATTTTGATGATCTCCTGGTTACATATAACGCCAATGTGCTGGAGCACAGAAATTTATCATGGCTGGGAGATGACTCTATGATTCTGTACAACGCCTGGACTAGGCTGGTGGCGGAGAAGAAAGCAGCGCATCCGGATGAAGCATTGGATGATTTCGAGCTTGAGATGCACTTGCTTTCTGAGGAGGAGATGAAAGTTCTCCACGAGGCGATAATTTACGTGGAGAAAGAGAGGCTTGGAGCTCGACAAATAGAGACTGGTGAGGGCTCGGGGATCGAGCATCATGAAGCAAGTGTTGGAGCTGTAATTCCGACATTGCCCGAAGCCACTAGCACGGTCGATCCTCAGTCTGTCCCTGCTTATAACCCCGATCAGCCGCAACTATCTCATGTTGATCCCTCTGCCTCTACACCTACCCATGCTCCGGGTCAGGCTAAGGAAGTTATTTGAACGCTTCTCGTATACAGTTAGTGTGATGAACCTGAAGCAATACACTTAGCTAACAATCTTCGCTTTTTCGCGTTTCAGTGACCGAAGCCGTTATCTCAGCGCCTCCTGCCTCTCAAGTTTCTTATCAAGCGCCAGGGGATATCTTCACCGAGGCTATTATGACATCTACTACGGTCGGCGAAGAGGGAGAAACGAGCATGTTATCTTTCGATGCTCAGATGATTGAGGAACTCCTTAGTCAACCCAATGATCCCTTCGTAGACCCATCTTTCGCCATGAGTGGAGTTACTCCAGCTACAAGCTCCTTCATGCCAGTCATTAGTACTTCCAGTGCGGTTCAAGTATCTCGTGCGGATGAAATCCTTGTCGAGATCAATGCTGAGATGACATTAGTGACAACAGGCATGAATCCGTCTGGCGAGGCCCCACTAATGATGATATCGCCGGGCGGCACTGTGGTCATTGCAAGTGCCCCTGCTCCACTTCCTGTTACAACTCCTTTGCCTCCAGTTCGATCCTCTAAGAGAATATCTGTTGCCTCAAGCTCCGAGGAAGATGTTGACATTATGTCGCAATCGGAGGGCAAACCGGAGAAGAGCAAAAGATTGAGGAAGAAGTTGGGTAGCTGATCTAGCGGGACTTCCCCGAAAAAGAAACCGAGGAAGAAGAAAGATTGAACTCTTCCTTTAGTTTGCTTGTCATGTTCGGGGGTAGTGTTTAGTTTTGTCTTTTTGGTTTTTTCTATAGCCGTGTATAGATGTGTGCTCGGCTCCCACTAGTAGGAATTTTTTGAACCATCTTGTAACCGGATTCTTTTTGTTGATAATGGAAATGAAAACATATTCTCTTTTGTCTTCAACTCAATATTTGCTTTGGTTCTGCCCCCAGTCTTGGGGGTAAGTATGGAGTTGATGTATGTTTATACTCCGTCTCGCACTCTGGGAGTACGGAGTTAAGTAATGTTTATACTCCGTCTCGCACTCTGGCAGTACGAAGTTAAGTAAATGTTTATACTCCGTCTCACACTCTGGGAGTACGGAGTTAAGTAATGTTTATACTCCGTCTCGTCCTCCGGAAGTACGGAGTTAAGTAATGTTTATACTCCGTCTCGCACTCTAGGAGTACGGAGTTAAATTATGTTTATACTCCGTCTTGCACTCTGGGAGTATGGAGTTGAATAATGTTTATACTCCGTCTCGCACTCTGGGAGTACGGAGTTGGATTAATGTTTATACTCCGTCTCGCACTCTGGGAGTACAGAGTTGGATTAATGTTTATACTCCGTCTCGCACTCTGGGAGTACGGAGTTGAATTAATGTTTATACTCCGTCTTGCACTCTGGGAGTACGGAGTTGGATTAATGTTTATACTCCGTCTCGCACTCTGGGAGTACGGAGTTGAATTATGTTTATACTCTGTCTCGCACTCTGGGAGTACGTTATGTTTATACTCCGTCTCGCACTCTGGGAGTACGGAGTTAAGTGAGGGATTGTTGTGTGTCACCCCATTTTTAGCCTTGATGTGATGGCTTGCCCCCGAGCTTGGGTTTCACTTAGCGAGTGGCCGGTCGTATCGCAGCCACTCCCTACTTGAATAAATTCCATTGCAGGATGGAATTCAGCTCTCCGTGCATCGTGATGTTGTACATTGTATTCAATGAATCACAGCTCTGGCCCGAAGAGATGGCATTTTATTGCTGAAATAAGAAAATATGGCAAAGTCAGTTGCCTTATTACAAGTTCTAATTTCAAAATGGAGAAACAAATTTTAAAATGGAATTTAAACTAAATAGATGAACATAGCCTGTTATTTGCAGCAGCGACGAAGACTTTCGCTACTCCAGGCCCTTGGTAAAGTTAGGCCATCAACGGTCGCTAACTTGAATTTTCCATCCCCGAGCTTTCGCTTAATTTTGTGTGACCCTCTCCACATTGATCTCATGTGTGGGAGTGCTGGATAATCTTTTTAGTGACTAGCTCACCGAGTTCAAAAGTTTTAAGTCGGTCCTTGGCATTGCGTAATCGGGCAACTCGATTTCGGCGTATGATTGTTCTCAAATCAACCTGGTCGCCCTGGACGACCCCAACTCCGTTGACGGTAGGGAACTTTAAAGTTAAACACCACGGGGCAATTATGGCCCTGAATTCAGCAAGGGCAGGTCGACCTAAAAAGGCATTATATGGCGAGTCTACATCCAACACGACGAACTGCAATGTCCGAATCGATCTACGTTCTCCGGCTCCCAACTCAACTGGTAACTCCACCATCCCAACAGGTATGGTAGCACTACCGTTGAATCCATGGAGATGAGTTTGGCAAGGCTTTAGATCCCTGACTTTCATCTTCATTTGATTGTAAGCATGTATAAATAGGATATTCACAGAGCCCTCACTGTCAATCAGGATCCTATTCATCTGCATCAGACCTACTTGAGTCGATATCACAAGTGGGTCAATAGTCGGGCTCCCGACGTTGTCAACATCGCTGTCTCAGAAAATGATGTCGTTAGTCATCGTTCTTTTTTGCTTGGTTGAAGGTTTATCGTCCAAGTTACCATCATACTCGAAGTTTGCACGTCCAACTAAGTTGTTGTATGATTCCATTTCCTCCCAGCTTCGAACCGCCGGATGAGGACCACCACATACAGCATTAATTACCAATCTTCCTCCGACACGACCTGGTTCTTCCTGTCTTTCTTGATTCTATGCATGATTTTGATTTGAGGGGCCTGCACCACAAGACTGCGGCGCCCACACAAACTGATCTAACTTTCTCTCCCTGATCAACTTTTCGATGAGGTCCTGCAAATGTCGACACTCATTGGTATTGTGGCCGTAACTTTCGTGAAATCTACAAAACTTCCCTGTTTGAATCTGCCTCTCCGATGATTGCTTCAGAGCAGGCTTCTTATATTGCACAGTGTTGCAAGTTTGTAGATACACGTTTTCCAATGATGTATTCAACGGCGTGTAATTATCGAACATTGGAGCCCTACGTTGTGGGCCTCGATTCCGATCTCTTTTCTTATCCTGACCACTGTTGCCTCTTGGCTGAGTTTGTTTATTCTGTATATTCAACTGAACTTTTCCGGAACTCTCACCGGACTGCTTAACTACTACATTACTTTGTATTCCTTAAGTTTGGGGTATCGCATCGTCCTGTTTCCTAGACTATTTCGCATCCTCTTGTCATAAGAATTGAGCGGCTTTGGAGTAGAAACGGTCCAACGATGCGGGTGGTTTTCCAGCTAACCAATTTCCAAACTCAGAATCGGGATCGATCCCTTTGGTTAATACCATCAAAATCGAGTTATCGTTGGGATTACTAATCTCCACACATGCCGCATGGAATCTCTCCAAATAACGCCTGAGTGTTTCTCCCTTAGCTTGGGTGATGCTAGATAGGGTGTTAACGTCTTTAGGTCTAGCGACATGCATACGGAACTGTTCGACAAATTTCTTAGCTAGTTGATCGAACGACGAGATAGACCTAGGCGGTAACCTTGTGAACCACATTGTTGCGATTCCTCCCAAAGAGATGGGGAAACTTCGGCACTTCACTGCATCGTCAGCCCTTGCGGCACTCATTGACCACTCATATTTCAAAACGTGTTGATTGGGATCAGAATTTCCTTCGTACATAGGAAGAGTTGGCATTCTGAATCGCCGAGGAGGATCAGCGTATAATATCTCGTCTGTGAAAGAAGTATGACTACGGGAGATTCCCCAGTCATCATTGGTAAGCCCTTGGCTTTCGCGAATCATTTGACGTATCATGGTCGAAATATCGGGCATAGCCACATTCTGTGCATGCTGAGCTAAGGTGTGGTCGGGTTCCACAGTGCGAGTTTGGACCGGACGCTGTCGACGGCCTATGTCTCGCCTCCTTGGCTCGACATCTTCTGGGACGTATGGTTCAGGAGTACGCCCACGTTGCTGATTATTCGGATCTGACAGATTCCAGGTATCAACCCTTGTTTCTACCACGGCGGTTGCAGTGCGATTGTCCATGGTATATTGTGGAACAGCACCTCCTCGTGACGAGGGCCCGGTCTGGAAGCTAGTTGACGGTCCAACCCTCAATTGTCCTACAGTCAAGGCAGGTTGATATCCGGTAGCTTGTGTGTGACTTGCGTCCAATCGGGGACGTGTAGATCTACCGTGATAGTCAGATGAAGCAGAACTTTCAGTGGACGAGTGGGAAGCATCATCTCTCCTGGTCCTCCTGCGCCTTCGGCGGTTTAATTGGTTGGTCAATTCAGCGTTAGCGCATAGCTGTTCAGTTAACTGTTGCCAACTTTGAGTCAGTTCCTGGAGCAACACATGGAACTCTTGTCTGGTGACTCGCCCAGACGGATCTGAGTGAGCAGTGTTGTCTTGACTGGATTGTAGCTGCTGTGTAGGATTCTGTCTATCCCGACCTTCTTGATCAGCAGCCGTAGAGGTAGTTCTTGTACTAACCATCTTAAGTAGTCGGTTCCTTTCCTAGATTTTATGCAAATCTGAATAGAATGGAAGGATTCTGGAGTAGAGATATGGATCTTCCCCTTGGATTTATGCAATCCGGTATCGATGGTAGATCCAAAGAGCAGGAGAAAAACTGGTTTTTCTCAGTGAAAGCACCAAAGTGTTTGTACCAAAAATGGGCACAACACTCTTCGGAAGTTTTTGAAGAGATAAAAGTGAAGAAAGAAAATTAAAACTGAGGATTATCTAACAAAAACTCCAAATAACAGAAATGTAAAATGCAAAGACAAGCGATTTAGAGTGGTTCGGCGTTTTGCCTACGTCCACTATGAAGTTTGATGATTTTATTGCTCGATACTTGAAGATTACAATTCCTTATAATGTAGTACAACTGATTTTTATTTGCTAAGTTTGAATATAAGGCAGCGGTGGTGATTTGGAGTAAATCTGGCAGAGTTTGGGCGCCCTTTAGCTCTTAAAATTGTCCGACCCCTTTTTTGAATGACCAGGGGCTCTATTTATAGGTGTGAGAGGCTGATATTTTGCCTAAATTTCGGGAGACTACTTCTGGAACGGAGGGGGCCCACATGCCCGCTTTCAGGAAATCCGGGCCCACTTTGGGATCGATTCGAAATCCATTCGAATCGATCAAGAAAACATCCAATCGAGCTGAAATTTGGTGTGGACATTCTTCAACATGTGTTCAAGCTTCTGTGAAAATTTCATAGCATTTGGAATTGTAGATATCGAGTTATGATCGATTCAAGATTGCATTTCCGGTTGTTGTGCTCTGTTCGAATCGATTTCGTTCAAATCGATAGGGTCGAGTCGATGGTGTAGCGCGCGAAGGTGTTGACGTGGCACGCGTTTCTCGCATCGATCCGCTTTTCACTCCGAGTCGACTGGGTCGACTCCATCATTTTCGCTACTTTGACTTAGTGGATTCGAGGGATTTCTCCACACATCGATTCGAATGGAAGTCTGTTCGTATCAATCATAGTGAGCTTTGGTCGATCGATACGAAGTTGTTGTAATAGGATGGATTCGAAGTAGAGCAACTTGATGGATTCGAAATACTCCAAGCTGATGGATACGAAGTGGAATGACTCCATGGATTCAAAGCACTTTAACTCGATGGATACGGAGTGGCTTCAGCTGGATGGATACGAAGCGGTACATCCAGACCGATTCGAACGAGTGCTTGCCGATGGTTGCGAACTAGATGGAGTCGAACCAATGGATACGAACAAAGGTTGCTTATGGATTCGAACTTAGGGTCATTTCCTCCAACTTGCATCGATGATATCTTGAGCGTACGAACTCGGATTGACTTGAAACTTGGAACGTTTCTTTTCCTGACCTTGCTTGACGTGTCTTAGCAATTGCGGCCCGATCCGGACTCGGGTAAAATTCATCGATATCTGTGGTCATCCAGTAGCTACTTGATGCTAAGGATGTATGATCCATATTCCCCAGTCAGTTCCTTGATATCTCGGCCTTGCCAAAAGGCGGGATAACAATAGTATCAAAAAATTAAAACAGAAAAAAGTAGAAAAAGAATAGGAAAAAAATTGGAAATGAAGAATCTGAAGAAGAAGAGATAAATTTGATAAAAGTATAAATAGTATTAGTTTATAACATATTATTTATTGCAAAAATGAAATGTCCTATCTGTTTGATTGAAGTTGATGTTTCATAAGTTTAAAAATCATTTTGACTGTCATTTATAACAAAACTGATACTAAAATATTGCAAAAATGATATCTAATATATGTTTGATTGAAGTTGCTGCTTTATAATTTTAAAAATTATTTTAACTATGTCATTTATAACAAAACGGATACCAAAATATTGCAAAAATGATACCTAGTCTCTGTTTGATTGAAGTTGATGCTTTCTAATTTTAGAAATTATTTTGACTGTCATTTATAACATAACTGATACCAAAATACTGCAAAAACGATACCAACTATTTTTTTGTTATAGTTGATGCTTTGTAATTTTAGAAATTATTTTGACTATCATTTATAACAAAATTAATACCAAAATATTGCTAATGATACATGTTGTCTATTTGATTGCAGTTGACTTTTCATAATTTTATAAATTATTTTGATTGTCCTTTATAACAAAACTGATACCAAAATATTGCAAAGATAATACCCAGTGTTTGTTTGATTGAAGTTGATGCTTTGTAATTTTAGAAACCAGTTTCACTTTCAATTATAACAAAACTGATAGCAAAATTTTGCAAAATAATACCTATTGTATGTTTGATTGAAGTTGATGCTTTGTAATTTTAGAAATTATTTTGACTGTCATTTATAACAAAACTAATACCAAAATATTGCAAAAATAATACCTAGGTCTGTTTGATTGAAGTAGATGCTTTGTAATTTTAGAAATTATTTTGACTGCCATTTATAACAAAACCGATACCAAAATACTGCAAAAATGATGCATGGTGTTTGTTTGATTTAAGTTGATGCTTTATAATTTTAGAAATTATTTTGACTACCATTTAAAACAAAATTGATACCAAAACTGCAGAAACAGTACCTACTATCTATTTGATTAGAGTTGATGCTTTTTAACTTTAAAAATTATTTTGACTGTCATTTATAACAAAACTGATACCAAAATATTGCAATAATGATACCTTGTGTCTACTAGATTGAAGTTGATGCTTTATAATTTTAGAAATTATTGTGACTGTCATTTATAACAAACCTGATACCAAAATATTCCAAAAATGACACTAGTGTATGTTTGATTAGAGATGATGCTTTGTAATTTTAGAAATTAATTTGACTATCATTTAAAAAAAATTGATACCAAAACTTCGGAAATGGTACCTGCTATCTATTTGATTAGAGTTGATGCTTTATAACTTTAGAAATTATTTTGACTATCATTTATAACAAAACTGATACCAAAATATTGCAAGAATGATACCTTGTGTCTACTAGATTGAAGTTGATGCTTTATAATTTTAGAAATTATTTTGACTGTCATTTATAACAAACCTGATACCAAAATATTGCAAAATTGACACTAGTGTATATTTGAATAGAGATGATGCTTTGTAATTCAAGAAATTATTTAGACTGTCATTTATAACAAAACAAATATCACAAAAATGATGCCTATTGTTTAGTTGATGCTTTGTAATTTTGGAAATTATTTTTATTGTCAATTATAAAAAACCGATACCAAATATCGTAAAAATGATACCTACTATCCATTTGATTAGAGTTGATGCTTTGTAATTTTAGAGATTATTTTCACTGTAATCTATAACAAAACTGACGCCAAAGCATTACAAAAATGATACCTAGTGTCTGTTTGATTGTTATTTATAACAAAACTATTACCAAAATATACAATACTATTTTAACATGCACTTACTATCAAACCTCTTACAATTAATGCACAATATATTCATTTCATAGTTAATAGCAACCAATATCATGTCTGTTTGATTGTTATTTATAACAAAACTATTACCAAAATATACAATACTATTTTAACATGTACTTACTATCAAACCTCTTACAATTAATGCACAATATATTCATTTCATAGTTAATAGCAACCAATATCATTAAACAAATTAACTGATTTAATACAACAATGTTTTTTCTAATCAACTATATGCCACTTTTTATACAGCAGAATGATGATGATTATGTAAAGACCTAACACAAAAACAAAAAAGTAAATATGCAAAATCTAAGCAAAAGAAATGTGAAGAAAATGAAAGGGATGAAGAAATGAAATTTGATACTGCATATAGATGTGGCTTGCAAGCTACATACAACATTATATAGTTGGTAAAAAAATGGAATTAGAAAAAAACAAATAGACATTTTGAAAGGAACACAATTTTACCAATTCTTTAATATTTATTATAAAGGCAAGATTACAATGAAAGAATGCAAGAAGTATCAAAATAATTTAGATGCATTGTATAGTTATTATTTAACACAACATGAAGTGTTCATATTTCGAGAAGAAAAAAATGAAAGTGGCTGCAAATGATAACAGCTTATTATTTGGTATGCCAAGGGAAGGAAGAAAGATAGAGCCAATATCAAAAATGATAAGCAAAACAATCTCAAAGGAATGTGGAGATTTTGCTATAAGAAATTTTGGAAATTCTTCATTTGTCACTTGGAACTTACTTGAAAGAAGAATTAAACAGTAAATAGATAAAAAGAAATAACAAAATGAGAAAGACTTACCATTACTAATAATAATGGTAATTTTGTTGAAATTCTTTTCTCCTAACAATCAACAAAAGCTAAGATGGGGATTTTTACCATATTTGACTAATATGGAAAAGTTGAAGACAGTCTCTTGGCAAAAAACAATAGAAAAAGTTTCAACAAATTTGTAAAAGAAAATTATTCACAAACCAAGGAACATGTTGGGATGCTCTATACTTCCATTGATAAGGTATGTCATCCAAAACATTATTATTCAAAATATATGTTTTTTTTCAATCAGATCTGGTCGTATTGCATTCATGAAAAAATGAAGCCCATTCAACCAAGGCACCAATACAATGAAAATTTGCAAAGATTTGGAAGATGGGATTTGTGGAAGTTAAAACCCATAATAATTGAGTAATTTTTGGATAATATTAAAGAGGGAAACTAAGCTAAAACTCTATCCTGCCTACATTGCTTGGTGTCATTTTATTTTCTACTTAGTATTAATTATCACACTATATTTCTTATAGTATCATTTTATCTGCTTTTTAGTATCATTTTTAATAATCTGTGTTTCCTAATCTCATTTTTACTTCCACATAAGATAAGTTTTCACACAAAAAGTTTCTAAATATTATTTTTATTTCCACTTATTATTATTAACAAACTATTTTGCCTAGTACCATTTATGCTTCCACAAAAAATTAGTTATAACATATTATGATACTTGGTATCATTTTGGCCTCTACATAGTATTAGTTTCAATACTATATTTTCCATGAAACATATTAGTTTTCACTGAGTACCAATTTTTCAATTGCTCGATATCTTTGTATTAACTGCTTATTGTCATTATTATAGATGCTTAGTATCAAATTCTATTTTTAATCTTAGAATAATTCTAAGTTAGTTCACTTTCTCTTAGGAAAATATTTCCAATTTTCTTACTTAACATTCGCTCTAAATTTCTTCAACTTTTAAGCGGGTCAAAAATAATGTTATTTAAGACATTGTTTACTGTAAACCCAAAAATCAATCTTAGAAAACATAATTGAGTAAATAGGATCATGGAAATCATTCAAATTTTCCTCAATATCAATTTCTGTATTCAACAAGTGCTATGGGCGGAATAACGGTGAAATCACCTTTTAAATTCCACGGATAGGATGAGTTCTCTCTTAGGATTTTAATACTAAGTATAACAAGATCATTTCTATGCAATTCAAGTTGTAATTTATAAATCCAAATCTTCTATACTTAACTTGCTTAATTTCTAGAAAATATAAGTTCACTTTTATTATGAGAAAACTTAATATGATCTCTTTAGAGCATCCAGGCTTTCCTTTCGATCTGTTCCACCCATCATCTAAAAGATAAAGCGAAGGACAGGTAAGTCCAGGGTACTGGTTGCTCTATCCCTAACCTTGGTTGCACACCTTGTTTTATCGTTTTAGCTCTCATATGTGGGACAAATGTACTAGTCGTTTCTGCATACTCAATTATTGATTAAATAATCTTAAAATCCTTTATTATTCATTTAAAAACATTTCTAAATGATTTGGAAAAAATTGCCAAGTTTAGAATCATATTTTTAAAGTTATAGAAAACTGCTGCAAAAGCGTTGCGAAAAGTGCTCCGGTTGGTGTTTTAAAGCTATAAAGACCAAATTGACTTTTCTATCATTCAAAATTCTATTTTTTCGACTTAGATCACCTTTAAAACATTTTAAAAGATTTTTAGAATTTATTTCATATTTTTAAAACATTTAAAATATCAATTTTAAACTTTGGTCACTTTACTGCAAAAGCGCGATTTTTTTGAAAATTTGTTTTGGACATATTTGAAAATATAGATGATGAAATCTTGATTTTCTTGCATCACTTAAAAACTATGGATATAATAGTTTGGAAATTCCTTGTTTCGAAGAAATCCGAGCTATTTTCATTCTATACATTCATTTAAACTTTCCCGCGTGAAATCGCGAACTACCGTTGTGCGACGCGCCTAGTTTCAACTTGATTTTCAAAACTTGAAATAAATTCACCAAATTGAACTTAATTACTTATAAAAACATTATAAATCATTTTAAATCAATATTTTCACTTATTAAAGTATTTAAAGTATATTTCACTATTCTCATATTATTATACTCCCAATATTTTAATATTAAATTTTTTAAAACCAATTTCTATTCAGTTTCGATTCTAACTTCAAATTAAACTTAATTAAAACTTAGATTTCAAATCTAATTTCGATTCTAATTTAAATTTCAACCTTAATCTCAATTTCAATTTTTTTCAAGTCGATTTCAATTTCACTATTCATCTCGATTTTTATTTTAAAATCAATTTCACTTACAATTTCAAATTCGATTTCAAATCCGATTTCAATTCCGACTCCAAATACAATTATACTTCAATTTGAATTTCATTTTCAATTTCAAATTGAATTCCACTATTCAAAAAGAGGCTTAATAATTCCAACACATACCATATTAATAAAATTGGTCGTATTTAACAAAGGGATTACTTAATCCAAAATGAGCATTATTACTTTCAATATTCATCATTAACATAACATCCATTCTCATAGCATAGTGATTATCAATAAGTGAGTATATTATCATACTTAACTATTCAACCAACATATTCAACCATTCATTCAAATGTCCATATTATCAATTGGTGATAATTAACATACATATAAACAGGATAATCATGATTATTATAACATAATAAAACATGATCTAAAAAGCGGTGAGAATTTCTCACCTTCATTTCCACTTCGTCAAACTTTTCTACGAACTAGCGTCTTCGCTTCTTTTCTGAATTCGTTCCTCACCTTCGGAAAGTCGAACACTCTTTTCTTTCCTTTTTTCTTTCTTTTTCTATATGGTCGTGGGTATATGGAGGGGGTGTAGGCTCGACTAGGGGGGTGTGTGGCCTAAGGAGGAGGGTATGACCTTGGGTATAGCAAGTATGGGTGCTAGATGGTCTCGGGTGTGAGGTAGGGAAGTGAGTGTGTGGACTTTAAAGGCTGGTAGGGTGTTTCGGAAGGGGGTGCGTGGGAAGAGCAAGCGGGTATGGATGTGGGGAGGTGTGGCCGTGGGGTTTAGGGGTGTGTGGGGGCATGTAGAGGGTTGGTGCTCTCGGGTTTGTGGTTTGGGTGGTGATGGAGGTTTGGTGCGTGAGTTTAGGATGGTAGGGTGGAGTTTGGCTCGGGTATGGGTGGTGTATGGATGTGGTGATGCTTGGTGAAGATGGTGGATGGGAAATGGAGGAAGAACTTAAGGAAATGAAGAGAATAATTTGTGAAAAATGAAATAAGTGTTGTAGGCTATTTATACTTGAGCTTTAGATGGAAATGACTAAAATGCCCTTGGCTACTTTTTGACTTTGTTTAAGCATGATGTGAAGTGCATTAATAGTGGAAATGAAGTTAAGATGTGATTTGTACTTAAGTAATGATGTTTGCCTCTTTTTCTTAATTTTTAAATTACTTAAAACCCCTTTTGTTCCTTTTTCATACTTGATAAGACTTGAGTATTATTGGTGAGAAGATGTGTTAGGTTTTTTAGAAATGATTATGTTTAGAAGTCTTATTTTATATGAAAAATAGTCAAATCGTGTAATTTTTAATTATTTTTTTACTTTGACTTTTCAAAGTGAATTTGCATTTACATGAAAATCTAAAGTGTGCATAGTTTGTTATAATTTGTAAAGATGAAATATATAGGTTATAAAGTGGATGTGTTTATATAACGTTGCGACGACTTGTTACGGTTGAAAACAACATTGTTATTGACAAATTTTACAGTCAAAATTTAACGTTTTTGTTTAACTATTCATTGATGTAAACCAACTTAGAAATTGACCTTTCTACTACATTTATTAATTAAAAAAAAGTCTATTTAGGTTAAAAATCCATATCGTTAGGGTTAATATCAATTTATTGAATTACGGCGTTTCATTGACAAAATGTGACAAAATTAGAATATTTTTGTAAAACGATTATAAATATATTTTTCAAACCTATATTATACTTCTATTATCTTTATTAAGTGATTTCGATATGGTTTGACTTTTCAAATAAATATTCAAAACTATTTATTTAAGCATTTATTCAATTTTAACAAAACTTAACTTTTTGTTGATTTGTGATAAAAATCCAAATTCTTTATTTTCCATTATCAATCATAATATAAATAATTTCTCCTTACTTATTCATTATTTACAACATATTTACCTGAGTTCAAAACCTTTTTAAATTTAAAATTAATAAAATATCTTATTTTCGAAGTGGCAAAATTCGGGTCGTTACATTCTCCCCTACTCAAAAGGAATTTCGTCCTCGAAATTATATTGAACTTAAACTAAGTAGAGTTTCCCTAATGGATTAATTTCAAACTTAGTTTTGTATGATATATACAGATCATCCATATGTGATATCTAATTCGATCTCTTATTCGAATCCACAACTTTTACTCCCAAACTAGTATCGATCCATCGATCCTCTAGTGCGGATCTGATCAGGCTTCTTGATCACAAAACCATTCATTTCCTTGCATAGCTCTCAACTATGATAGAAAACTCGAGTACATAGGCACAAACCCTCATCAATGTTCATCGTCAAGAATCGAGTGATAAATCCTTTCTCGGACTGGTGTAAACACCTCAAAGTTCTATACTCGAATCTTAGATCAAAATTGGTGTGCTGAAATGATCTTACGTATTTATTTATTTTCACCTAATATATTTTCTTTGATTTTGATCCATTTCATAAATTTTCCTTAAGTTTATAAACACCTATAAATCCAGTTTTTTTATTAATCCACGTTTATTTCACAACCACTTACTTGCTACTAAATCAATTTTTGAATTATCTCTTGCATCATTGCTTAAGTATAGAAATAGTTCATAATTTTAAATCTTTATTTGGATAATATACCTTTACATCCTAAAGGTATAAATTTCCAAACTTCAAACTGTTTTATTTCAATTAAGGTTTTTAGCAAATGTGGAATCTCATTATTATCTCAAATTAATAAGTTATAAGACTTAATCCTTAGTTTTATTTACCTAAGGTCTTAATTTAGCTGACATTATTTATCTTATCCATATATTGATAAGACAACTTTATTAAGTGTACATTCTTCCTTACTAATTCCATGATTATCTACTTAATTTAGAATTTTATGTACCTATCCCTTTTTCCAATCAAATTTCTTAACCTTAAATCTATCAAATTCCTTATAGTCAAATTGTGAACCTTAATTCACATGGTATTTGTTATTTACATATTTTCATCCAATAATCAAACTATTAACCATATTATTCCAAATTTTCCTTTTAAAGACTTTTTTCTAACTTATCAACTTTTAATCTTTTCATTAAAATACTCTTCTATAAGTTTGTGAAATTCTAATCACAAAATGATTACATTTATATTTACTAATCTTGATTCCAATAATTCCTCAACTCTTTTTATGGAACATCTTATAGTCAAATCATGCAATTCTAATCACAAGATGTTCATATTTTACTAATCTATATTCCAAACAATCATTTATTTCTAACTATATAAAAATATTTCTTTTATATAAAATATAAACCTAGGTAAAATTATTTCATTTACTATCTTTATAAAATAAAACCATTTTATAAAATTAACAAATATGCCCACATATATAATACTCTCAACTCATTCTAGGGTGTTACTAGCCTTATCTCTAATGACTTACTCACCCTAGGATTTTACTAATCCTATCTCTAATGAGACTTACCCCTATCAGGCTTCGGTGTTCGCTCAACCAAAAGCTCTTATACCAAATGTGACGGCCCGAAAATCCATACCCTTTGAGTCAACAATAAACCACACATGTCTAACCCAAAGTGAACAGAAAGTCGTATCATCAAGGGTAAAATAAAGAAAATAGAAGAACATAATAGAATCTCACTCGAATGGAATAACATATAATATTGAACAAATATATTTATAGCAAAAAACTTTTAAAATACATATATCAGAGTCTAACCTAAATTTAGCTTGGACGATTATAAACATATGTCCTTACAATTGCTGACAACCATCAATCAAAGCAGATTAGCAGTGGATAATAGAATACGTCCATACGTAGATGAATATCTCTAGCTCCCCTTTGGAAATTCCAACCATCTTCAACTAAACCTGAAACTACTCGGATCTGACCCGAGTATTGAAAATACCCAGATCAGGCTTGATAAACCAGCGTGAGAAAAACTCAAAAATAAATGACACTGTCATATATCAGCCCTTGAATAAAATCCTTTGAAAAGAAAGAGTATCTCAAAAGACCACGTCCACATATAAACACGGAAGGGCTTTTACCTTATGATAACTAAATTGCTTTTATATATCAAAACATTTGATATTATTTCTAATGACATTTCTTGTAACGACCTGCTATTTCGAACCATTCAAATCGACAATAATCCACACATATCAGACTTGAATTGCTCAAAGCAACAGATTGTTAGTTTATATTTGGCAAAACTTAGCATATATAGTAAATAAATCAATCACAGATACAGAGTAATATAACAATAAGCAGTGGAATAGATAAATAGTAGTTCATGAAGTTACTACAGAACATCAGAGCCTAAAGCAAAATACAATAGTAATCCCAAGTACAAAGAAGTCTCCAATACATAATGTAACGACCCAAAATTTTGATTATTTGAAATTGGAATATTTAGTTAATTTTAAATATTTAAAAGTAAATTTTTAACTTGAATTTCAAATATAACGATTTATTGGATGATTTAATTATTGAATTTAATAATTGAAAATTGGTAAAAACATTGAATCTTGAGTTTTAAGCTTGATAAAAATAATTTAAAGGCTTAATAAATTTATATTAATAAGAATGAAGGTAATATAACTTTTATATTTATTTTAAAAGTGATTTGTTCAATTTTAAAAATAGCTCGTTTAAATTAACGAGTAGAAATAGCCTTCCGGGGCACAATCTCGGATTTTGACGAAACTAGTTCCATTGGATCCGTAATAGTGATTATTATCGAATTTCAAATTTTGTAGTGATTGGGATTATTGTTTGATCGTACGAGATAGAAACGCGTTGAATTTAATATCAAAAATTCAATATAATAATTGGGTTCAAAAAGTTATCTTCTCCATACGATCGAATTAGGACTTAAAAACTTTTCCATTGCGTTCGGAATATGGGTATAACATTATAAACGCCTAGCGGCATGCCTCAATAGGGGTTCAAAATTTTGAGTTACTTGAATCGAGATATTTTCGAAATTTAAATAATATACATATATTTATTGACTTGACCATATTCACATCAGCTTCTTTTCTCTCACTTCAAGCTGCTGTAGCCAGCCCCTACATTCAAACATCACGTCTCCTCCATTTTAAATAGTGCACACAACATACATGGTAAAGAGAAAAGAAAAAATATTAGCATTCAAAAATCGATTCCTCCTAATATACTTGATAAAAAAAATCTAAAACCACCTTAAAAATTCATGTTTTCACCCGTGCTTCGATTTAGAGGGCGCTTTGGGAGGTGCGGTTTCGAATGGGGTTAATCGACTGTGAAGTCGAGTGGCACGCTGCAGTTAGGGTTCTAACTGTCGCAAGCTATGTTCGTCATTTGGTAAATTGGAGGATGGAACCGTGTTCGTGGTGGTGAGGCGCTCGTGTGGGCAAGCTTTGATGAGGTGCGGCGTATGTTTAGTCGTTGCGACCTATAGGCAGTCGAAGGCATGAGATACGTGTCGCGTTTTGCTCCGGGGTCGCGGAGGAGAGGACATGATGCTCAACTTGAAGCTCGTCGTTCTTGGAGTGGTTCGGCGATGTTGGATTAAGAAATCATCGAGTGTGGAGGCTTCTAGGGGCGTGCGTGCACGTTCATTTTGGGTCCTCTGGTGACAGTCGTGCACAAGGAAGCATTTGGGGAAGAAAGATCTCGCGAGCTTGGCCTTTGTGGGTTGGAATTTGCTTTGGGTATGAAAATAAGATTTTATTAATTTAAACTAATTTTATTTTGAAAATCTAAGTTTATAATTCCATAACTTGTTTGTTTAGGGTCTGAATCCAATGCGGCCAGTCGCGTTAGGTTTGTATTAATGAGATCTTTGCTATGGCACCAATTTGGTTGGGAATAAAGCTCGTGGAATTTTAAGCAATAGTCGAATGCTATTTGAATTTAATCGGAACCAAAACGCGAAAGCGACAAAAAAATCAAAGCGAGTAAATCTTATTCATTTGGATTGCTGCAATTAATTTTAAATGATTAAAATTAATTTTGGATGATTGGTTTAATTTATAAATTAATATCAGTTGGATGCTATATTATTTATATTGGTATATAGATTAGTAGTTGGATATATTTCCCACCATTGGAGCGGATGAGACCCTATGTGCCCAGCATAATAGCATGTGACCATATATTACCACGATATCCCGCCTCGAAGCAGGATTGGTATTTTTATGTTATCTAACATCCATGGTTGCAGGGAAAACAGGTTGGATGGATCCAACTAGATTCCTCAAAAATGTTGAATTTAATTTCATATATAGCGATATATGACATGTTTGAATAATTTGTGAAAGATTATAGTGTGATTTGAATTTATTTGATGCTAGGGTAGCATTGGTCTAGATGTTGGTATTTTTAAATACCATAAAAATATGTTTTGAATTTGAAAAGAAATTAAAAAGGGATTTTTGAAGTAAAATATTTATATAAAGTTTTGGATTAATTGATTGGACAAAATAATGGTTTTGAATTTGTACTTAACTATTTCGGGATATTGTAAATAGAGATTTTGGAATAATGTATATAAAGGATTTTAAATAATAATTCTTAAGTGATACTTGTTTAAATATAAAAGGTTTTTAAAATCAAGATTTTTAATAGATTGGGAGAATAGAAGGGAATTTTAGAAATATATATAAATTTGGTTATACTGGATCTTAAATAAGATTTCTGAATTATGAAATGGAAGAAGAATCGAGTTTCGGTTGGTTTTGGAATATAGTTGGGTTATTTAAGAAATTGATTTATAAATGGAATTAAATTTAGAAATCGATTTATAATGGTTTTAAGTGATGTGAAACCATTGTAAACTAGAAATGAGACTATGGGATTTATAAACAATGTTTATAAATAAAGTGAAATGATTATCATTTGATAAATTGAAGGTATAAATTCACAATAAGAATTTATAATTAGATGGGTAAATCAGTTTTAAAAGAAAAGATTGATTTTACTTTTGGAAATGTGAGAAAGAGATTTATGAAATTGGGGACGTAAATCGATTAGTGATAAATCGAGAGAGATTTATAAATATTAGATTGGAATTGAAAATTATATTTTTATACTTTTATCTAGAAGTTGAGGTTGTTTTAAAAAGTGGATTTTTAATTATTAAACTAGAAATTTAAAAATATTTTTGCATAAAAATATTTCAAAAAGTTAGTTATTTAAATATGTTTAAATTGTCAAAATGAATTATAAGTTTTATAAATAAGTCTTGTAAATAGATTAAAATTTTATTAATAAATTGGAATTGATTATTGTTGTCAAAGTTATGTAACTATTTAAACTGCCTAAAATTATATTTAATTATTAAATAAAATTTTTGGAAAGTAATGGTATACTTTCATGGCGAAATCTGGAGGCAGAGATTGCCTACAGTTAACTTTGGATTTCTCTGGGATAAAGACTTAATCATTGAGCTGCGAATCCATGATTGATACCGCGTAGTGCTTTCCATATTTATTTTAAAAGGTTTTTCAAATATTTTTAAAGGGAATGGTTTGTGAACATACTTATTCCGATAAGATAAGTATATACCTTTTTGATAAAGAGATTTAATTTATTGAAATTTAAATTAAATAAGGCTTAGGGATTTCAGTGGGAAATGAATCTTTGATTGAATAATTGTTTATTTGATATTTAAATAACCGACTATCAAATCTGGACCAAAAACATAACTTTGGGAATATCTAGGAGAAACATGGGAATTATATGGTACAATACCGTCGAAGGTACTATATTGTACATATAAACTCGTTTCGTTCTTCTAGGACGATGATAAGGAAATTCGTCCACTGAAGTTTAGGATATGATATCCGATCTTATTTGCGTCTGTTTATTTCCTAAAGAACCATGGTTAAGTTTATCGGAAATATCGAACGTTGTTTCGAAAAGACCGGGATCATATTTGCTTGGTGATAGGTTCACATACGCATGATAGGGGGTTCTCGCTTTGTGAACAGTGACGAAGCTTAAACTCTTACCCCTACATGTCCCTGAGAGGTAGTATAAAGCCTTGATAGTTGGTTGCGGATGTCACGAGGCTGGCCGTAAAAGAAAATTCAAGGTATCACTTGTATTCGCCTCTATGTTGAAAAGTAGGAGTACCCCCATGTTGAAAAGAAGAAGGGTAGCGGGATGGTTGAAAAGCCTACCGAGGAGGGTCCGGAGTGGCCCGTTCGTTACATTTAGTATCAGAGCTGAAGGTTAAGCGAGAACCTTGGCTTTGATGGGGTAACTCATTAGAGATAGGGTCAGCAGTACCCTAGAATGAGTTTGAGTGTATTAATCGATATGAGCGCGTATTTGTTTGTGATATAAAAATTGTTTTGTATTGTGTTGATTGATCTATTGAGTGGCTTATGTATTCTGGTCAATACGAGTAATTAATGTTATTGATAAGGATCTCTAAACACTTGAACAGAGCAATTCGACAGGGTATTGTTTGAAATGGATAAATGAAATAATTTTACCCATATTATTTTTATATATGAAAGAATAAAAAATTTCGTAAATTATTATAGTTGAATATGGTGTGCTTGGTTGTTGGGAAATGATAATATTAAACTATTATCATTTGTTGTTGTGGTGATCGAATAAGGGTTGATATTATAGTCAATAGTTAAGAAGTAATTTCATATAACAAAATAGAATTATAGTTTATAAATGTGATTTTTAATATGAAATGAAATGAAATTCCAGAAGTATATTTAAATATGATTTGTTAAAAGGGTTTGAAGGCTGGGAATTTGGGAATTTAATTCCCGTTGGTTTTGAAATGTTTTTCAAAGTCTTGGAAAATAATAGTGATATCATTTGGAGAATATTTTTGAATTGGAAATATTTAAAAGGAATTTTAAAAGAATAAAAGTACTGAACTCACTTCGGTCGTTGGAAAATAATTTCGGTGATGACTGCAGCATCATCGACGTTCATTTTCTAGTTTCCAAGGGAGGAATTGCTACCATTGGAGTTTGTTTGGTAAAACTGGTTTTGGTTTGAAATTCAAAGGAATGATTTGATATACCAAGGGATTTTGGGTATATATGATTTCAAAAATGATTTGAAATACTTAGAACAAAGTGTTTAACTCTGGGATTTTTATTTAAAATGTTTTATGGAATATGAGTAAGTTTGATAACTTATAAAATTCGGAATTTGAACTGTGGAATAAAAATTTAACTTAAGATAAGTTAAAGAGAGTGGAATTTGAAAATTTAGCCTAAGTTAGGTTAAATAAAATAATTATTGGAAATGAATTAAGCAATGAACTAATTGAAGAAGTTAGTGAGTTAAATATGGTTTAGGATATGGTTGATAAAATTCAATATTTAAAATTGAGAGATAAATTGAGTTAAATGAAATTGGAATTGAATTTGAATAGAAATAGATATAAGCTTAAGTGGTGAAGCGGTAATAAACATAAAAAGTTGAATGGAATGTTTATAAACTTAATTAAGGTTTATGAAATGATCCACAAATGAATTAATATGGAGTGGAATGAGTTAACCATAGAATTGGATGGAATAAACTCTTAAGTGAGATTAGTATGAAAAGAAATACTAAGTAATTTGGTGAATATAAATTATAGATGGGAATGATAACTGAATAATTGAATGGAAAGGAAGTAAATGTGGATAAAAAGAATTTGATATAGCTAAGAATCCATTGAAATAAATACGTAAGTTATACGTGTATTATTTTATTCGCATGACGGTTTGATCCAGATTCGAGCACAGAATTTCAAGATGATTTTTATAGATCCGAGTTAGGATTTTTCACTTGATTCTCGACGGCGAACACTGGATATGGTTTTTGATTGATTCTGGAATTCTCTATCATATTATATGGCTATGCAAGGAGAATGACGGTTTCTAATCAAGAAACCAGATCTGAGTCCGCACTAGGGAGTTATGTGAACGATACTAGTTCGGAAGTGAAATTGTGTGATCGAGCAAGCGATCAGATTTGATATTACGTACGGATGATATATATGTACATCGTACAGACTTAAGTAAAGCAAATATTGGAAATTGAAAATGCCTAATAATATGATTTTGAATTATATGATTGGATATCATTGGTAAATAAGATGCACGTATTTAAAATCAAGAAAAAAAATTGGATTGCCGACAAAAAGGTAGATGTTTAAATTGTTGTTTGGATTTAATAATTCTATGATCGAGCCACTTGGCTTTTGTTTTCTTTTGATGATTTGGGCTGGTAGAGGTGATTTGTAGTGTTCGGATCTAGCCGCACAAAGGAGACGCTAGCAAAAAAATTCGAAAATTTAAAGAGTTAGAAAATTTTGAAGAAAAATTTTAATATCTAAAATTTGATTTCAGATTATAACTTGAAATGGTTGAGTAAATAATATTATTTGGAATCTAAGGATGAAGTTGGAAATGAGTAAAAGTGATAATATGGTTTCAATAAATTGATTTTGGAAAGTTGCTTCAGTTGATAGGTTTTGGACCAATCTTCTTACCTTGGAAATTTCGGAGACGAAATTCTTTTCAGAGGGGAGAAATGTAATGACCCATAATTTTGGTTATTTGAAATTGGAATATTTAATTGATTTTAAATATTTAAAAGTAAATTTTTAACTTGAATTTCAAATATGACGATTTATTGGATGATTTAATTATTGAATTTAATAATTGAAAATTAGTTAAAACGTTGAATCTTGAGTTTTAAGCTTTATAAAAATAATTTAAAGGCTTATTAAATTTATATTAATAAGAATGAAGGTAATAGAACTTTTATATTTAATTTAAAAGTGATTTGTTCGATTTTAAAAATAGCTCGTTTAAATTAACGAGTAGAAATAGCCTTCCGGGGCACATTCTCGGATTTCAACGAAATCAGATCCATTGGATCCGTAATAGTGAATTATTATCGGATTTCAAATTTCATAGCGTTTGGGATTATCTTTTGATCGTATGTGATAGAAACACATTGAATTTAATATTGAAAATTCAATATAATAATTGGGTTCAAAAAGCTATCTTCTCCGTACGATCGAATTAGGACTCGGAACCTTTTCCATTGCGTTCGGAATAGGGGTATAACATTATAAATGCCTAGCGCCATGCCTTGATAGGGGTTCAAAATTTTGGGTTACTTGAATCGATATATTTTCAAAAGTTAAATAATATACATATATCTATTGACTTGACCATATTCACATCAGCTTCTTTTCTCTCACTTCAAACTACTGTAGCCAGCCCCCTACATGCAAACATCACGTCTCCTCCATTTTAAAGAGTGCACACAACATACACAGTAAAGAGAAAAGAAAAAAAATGTTAGCATTCAAAAATCGATTCCTCCTAATATACTTGATAAAAAATCTAAAACCACCTTTAGAGTTCTTGTTTTCATCTGAGCTTCGATTTGGAGGACGTTTTGGGAGGTGCGGTTTTGAATGGGGTTGATCGACTGTGAAGTCGAGCGGAACGCTGCTGCTAGGGTTCCAATTGTCGCAAGCTATGTTCGTAATTGGGTAAATTGGAGGATGGAACCATGTTCGTGGTAGTGAGGCGCTCGTGTGGGCGATCTTTGACGAGGTGTGGCGTATGTTTGGTCGTTGCGACCTATAGGCAGTCGAAGGCGTGGACTACGTGTTGTATTTTGCTCCAAGGTCGCGGAGGAGTGGGCATGATGCTCAACTCGAAGCTCGTCGTTCTTGGAGTGGTCCGGCGATTTTGGATTATAAAATCATCGAGTGTGGAGGCTTCTAGGGGAATGCATGCACGTTCGTTTTGGGTCCTCTAGTGACAGTCGTGCACAAGGAAGCATTTGGGGAAGAAAGGTCTCGCGGGCTTGGGCTTTGTGGGCTGGAATTTGCTTTGGGTATGAAAATAAGATTTTATTAATTTAAACTAATTTTATTTTGAAAATCTAAGTTTATAATTCCATAACTTATTCGTTTAGGGTCTGAATCCAACGCGGTCAGTCGCGTTGGCTTCCTATTAATGAGATCTTTGCTATGGCACCAATTTGGTTGCGTGGAATTTTAAGCAAAATTTGAACGCTATTCGAATCGGAACTAGAACGCAAAAGCGACAAAAAAAATCAAAGTGAGTAAATCTCACTCATTTGGATTACTGCATTTAATTTTAAATGAATAAAATTAATTTCGGATGATTGGTTGAATTTATAAATTAATATCAGTTGGATGCTATATTATTTATATTGGTATATAGATTAGTAGTTGGATATATTTCCCACCATTAGAGAGGATGAGACCCTATGCGCCCCACATAATAGCGGATGACCCTATATTACCGCGATATCCCACCTCGAAGCGGGATTGGTATTTTTATATTATCTAACATCTGTGGTTGCAGGGAAAACAAGTTGGAGGGATCCAACTGGATTCCTCAAAAATGTTGAATTTAATTTCATATATAGTGATATATGACATGCTTGAATAATCTATAATAGATTATAGTGTGATTTGAATTTATTTGATGCTATGGTAGCACTGGTCTAGATGTTGGTATTTTTAAATACCATAAAAATATGTTTTGAATTTGAAAAGAATTTAAAAAGGGATTTTTGAAGTAAAATATTTATATAGAGTTTTGGATTAATTGATTGGATAAAATATATGGTTTTGAATTTGTACTTAACTATTTCGGGATATTGTAAATAGAAATTTTGGAATAATGTATATAAAGGATTTTAAATAATAATTCTTAAGCGATACTTGTTTAAATATAAAAGGTTTTTAAAATCGATATTTTTAATAGATTGGGAGAATAGAAGGGAATTTTGGAACTAAATATAAAATTGGTTATACTGGATCTTAAATAAGATTTCTAAATTATGAAATGGAAGAAGAATCGAGTTTTGGTTGGTTTTGGAATATAGTTGGGTTATTTAAGAAATCGATTTATAAATGGAATTAAATTTAGAAATCGATTTATAATCGTTTTAAGTGATGTGAAACTGTTGTAAACTGGAAATGAGACTATGGGATTTATAAAAAATGTTTATAAATATAGTGAAATGATTATCATTTGATAACTTGAAGGTATAATTCACGGTAAGAATTTATAATGAGATGGGTAAATCGGTTTTAAAAGAAACGATAGATTTTACTTTTGGAAATGTAAAATAGAGATTTATCAAATTGGGGACGTAAATTGATTGGTGATAAATCGAGAGATATTTATAAATATTAGATTGGTTATATTGGAATTGAAAAATATATTTTTATCGAGAAGTTGAGTTTGTTTTAAAAAGAGGATTTTTAATTATTAAGCTAGGAAATTTAAAAATGTTTTTGCATAAAAATATTTCAGAAAGTTAGTTATTAAAATATGTTTAAATTGTCAAAATGAATTATAAGTTTTATAAATAAGTCTTGTAAATCGATTAGAATTTTATTAATAAATCAGAATTAATTATTGTTTTCAAAGTTATATAACTATTTAAATTATCTAAAAGTATATTTAATTATTAAATATATTTTTCGGAAAGTAATGGTATACTTTCATGGCAAAATTGGGAGGCATAGATTGCCTACAGTTAAGTTTGGATTTCTTTGGGATAGAGACGTAATCATTGAGCTGCGAATCCATGGTTGATACTGCCTGCTGCTTTCCATATTTATTTTAAAAGGTTTTTCAAATATTTTCGAAGGGAATGGTTTGCGAACTTACTTATTCCGATAAGTATATACCTTTTTGATAAAGTGATTTAATTTATTGAAATTTAAATTAAATAAGGCTTAGGGATTTCAGTGGGAAATGAATCTTTGATTGAATGATTGTTTATTTGATAGTTTAATAACCGACTATAAAATCTGGACCAAAAACATAACTTTGGGAATATCTAGGAGAAACACGGGAATTATATGGTACAGTTACCGTCGAAGGTACTATACTGTACGTATAAACTCATTTCGTTCTTCAAGGAAGATGATAAGAAATCCGTTCACTAATGGTTAGAAGATGATCTCTGATCTTATTTTCGTCTGTTTATTTCCTAAAGAACCGAGGTTAATTTTACCGGAATCGAACATTGTTTTGAAGACACCGGGATCGGATAAGTTATCCGAAAACCACTTCGATCCAATGAATACATTTTCAAAGTGAAGACAAGGGCATGGAATCGAAGTTGGAGCATTAAAGTGCGAGGGCTAATCTCTACTAATCCTGAGGATGATTCCAAAATGGATGTAGTAGGAATAGTGCCTTCGGTTTCGTTCAGACCTAGAACAGACTTGTATGGATGAATGCTTTCAGCACATTGTCATTGGAGGACAATGAGCATTCCAAGTATAAATTCCTTAAAAAGGTAATCGTAGCCTCAAGCCTCATCAACCGAAATGACTGAAAATCAGGGGAGATGCAGCAAGGCTATGTGGGTCGCACCTAATTAGGGTATGTTATCACCTTTCTAGATACCCTCGGATATATTATAAATTATGGATACGGTGGTGCATGGAAAAGAGCTCTCGATAAGGGTTGGAACACCTAGGATGGTAACATATTCGGTACTATCCAGGTTAGGGGTAGAACCGGTCTTGTGTTGTATGGGATCCAACGAGGTCCTCGGTACATTTTTCTAGACGTGTACTGTGATAAGTGGTACCCTAGTGCCTAGTCATTGTATGGAAATCCATTCTCCAATACGAGCCTTTACGGTTTTGGTTATAGAGCCTAGTATGCTGGAATTTAATTAATGTAACAATTTCGGCTATTTGAATAAGTATTTATACTTAGACACTATTATAATATCAGATGATTTTGATATAAAATGTTTTGGTTATCGTAAGGTAAAAACCAGTTGTGTTTATGTGTGGTGTGGTTTTACGAGATACCTTTGTTTTTAAAAGGTTTTTGATAACTTTAATAATTCAAATTGAGTGTGGTTTCTCACGCTGGTTTTTTAGACCGACTCGGGTGTTATTTTATTATAGTACTCGGGTCAGACTGAGTATTAGAGATTCAGGTTAGGATGCTATGGAGCTCAGGAGACAAGCTGGTTGATAGAGACATATTCCACGTACTTGATTATTTTCCGCTGTGTTTGTTAGGCTGTATGGTCAGCACTAGTGAGGACAAGTTGTTATAACTATCCGGTATTGAGTTTTGATTTGTTATACTCTGGTAAATGTATGTATAAATAACAGTTATAGCTTATTTTGTATAAAGACATGTTATTATTTATTATATATTATCCCACTGCATTCATGAGATTCTGTGTTGTTCTACTTTCTTCTACCTCTTTTTTTCTTTTCCCCTAACTATCGGGTTTTTTAGGCATTCGATTGCTCGACATGTAATACAGTGGACGTATTAGTGTCGATTTTCGAGGGTCGAAAATCTCGTTCATTACACATAAAAAAATGACAATTTAGAACATAAAACTGGAAATAACTGAAAGCTAAATAGATATAAGACAGATCTTCAAGCAAAGCTCCAAGCTCCAAAGGTGAGTCTCAAATGTTGTGACACTCAATCTGACCCGAGCATAAAGCAAAACACAAAACACTCGAGTCAGGATTAACATTCTTGTGCTAGTAAATCAAATCAAGTGAAAATTTCCAAGTGAAATGTAATATAACTTAAAGGATGTTTGGGATTCCCATCCTTTAAGGATCCGTGGAACTATCTAGATACATAGTATAATACGCTACATAGATAATGTCTACAATAAAGTAAAATATTAAAATAGCGTTAAGGCATTACCCATATCCCCCTTAACACATTTTTATATATATTCTCGTAGTTTATACAGATACTGTAAGCTCCACCAAACCGGTGGGATACTCAGTGAGCACTCCATAGGTACGGTATAAACCAAACTCGTAGTGGGCCCGATAAGCCATGTGACAAGGCATGCGAGGCAATGCCCAGGGTAGGATACTACCATTTTGTATAACAAGGTTGGTGGTAACGCATATCAGCTACTACCGCCCACCTCGAGACACACTCCCAAAATCAAAGGTGCACCCAACCAAATCACAAAGTAATAGATATGGTATCGAAGAAGCATGCTCGATCGGAGATGCGACCTCACTTGGCCCAGGTATAGCTCCTGTTTTAGTCACATAAAGCTGACTCGCGGGAGTCAGGGCTGCGTTCATACCTCATATAGACGTCGCAAACCATCATACTTCGTTCTAGATTCTACACCACGTGCAAAGTTGTTAAAGTGGTTTTCGGTATTGGCAGAGAGTATGACAATATTCGATCATGATCTCTTTAACAACCAAATGCTTATTTCACACCGTGGTCATTTTCATTTCAAACAGTTCATACTTTATATTAAAATATCATATTCATTTCAAAATCATATCACTTTCGAAATCACAGTCACTTTCAAAATCATTACTCACTTTAAATCATAACAGTTCCAACTTAAACCGTTTGAATACTGAAAGTAGTTTATATATTGGCATAGTTATATATTAACAATAGTTTATATTTAAAAATAGGTTATAGATTAAAATAGTTTATATATTAGAAATAGTTTATATATTAGAGTATGTATATTAAAAATTGTTTCAAGTTAGAATTGTTTCTTTCAATTTCACAAATCAATTAAAATGAACTTATGTTCCAAAATTCAATTTAAATCAATCTTAGTTCAATAATTCAATTAAAAAGGTTAAAGGTTCAATTCAAATTCTCATTAAAACCATTTTTAATTTATATCGATTTCAAATCCAGGTTTACACTACAAATTTGAACCACTTCCAATTCAATAGGTTTCAAATTTTAAATATTCAAACATTTACAATAACTCAATTTGATAAATTTCATTGATATTTCAAAATTCAACTTTATTTTCATTTAAATTTGAAAATATTCATTTAATCATTTTTAATGACATTTAAATAAAATCTCAAATTACCAATTTAAATCAATATCAATAATTAAATATCCAACTTCAAATATATTTAATTCTAAAATATTCATCTAATAACTTTTATAAGCATTTAAATAAAGTCTCAAATTACAATTTAAATCAAAATTAAATATTCAATTTTATTTAAATTTGAAAATATTCATTTAATAACCTTTAATTAAATCAAGTTATAAAATCATACCTTTCAAAATCTCAAAATCAATAAGATTCCAATCAATTCTTATTTATATTCAATTCTCAAACAAATTAAATTACAAATTAACTTAATTTATCGTCCCAAACTTTATTTTATTAAAATTATTACAAAATCTAGTTTCAAAATATTAATATAAAATTTAAATAATATTTTAAATACAATATATATACCTATCCAATTAAATTGTATTAAATTATATTTTATTATATTAAATATTATTAAGTTAAATATGATTTTATTAAATCTATATTATTTTATATTAAATTATATTTTATATATTTAAGAATAATAAAATTATAAGTAAAAACTTAAAAATTACATTTTTCAAAACTTAACTTATAAATTTAAAATTTCCAAACATATAATTTAAAAATCTAAATTTTGCACATATATTAAAATAAAATATCTATATATTACATTCTAAAAATCAATACACATATATTTCTCCTTTTTAAAATCTGGAAATCATTTAAAAATAGACCAACGGTGTCCATATATAATTCTCTATCCTATGGTCAAGTGATACAGATATTTATCATTTTAATCCGCGATAATTTAATATTTACGGGTATATATATCATTTCAACCCGCAATCCCAAAATTCAAATTCAACAAAATCGCTCGAGGTTATCGTTTCAACCCATAACGATTTTTCCTAATCTATAAGATCGTTCGGGTATGTATCATTTCAACCCATAGGGATTTTCTAAACTAACAGGGAACTTGCAGTGTGAGAATAATGGAATAATAATATAAATAACATACATATCAATGACAAGCATATATAATCATTAATAATTAAAATTTAATATATATACTAACAGGTTACGGTGCCATATGTCAATTAACATAAGATAACAAATTTAAATGATAACATAACATATTCTACAATTAAATAACTGACAATTCAAATTTAATAACATATTTCAATCGTCATTTCATGTGGATTAAATTTACTAGATATAAGAATGTTAATCGTGAGTGATTGCTCACTTTTCGTGGCTAGAGAAATTCGACGACTCAACAAGCTACAGATCGATAACAGGATAGCGACAAAGCAAAGCAAAGTGGACTGCAACAAATTTTGGACAGCAACACAAAACAAGCAATGCAACTTGAACTTGATGGAAAATAAAATATATATAAAATATATATTCTCTCCTTCTTCTTTTTTTATAAATATAGAACAGAGAAGGCTCAGACAAAACTACCTATGAACCAAGCTAGCTAAGAGGGAGAGCATGAGTTTGCAAAGATGATGAACATGTTAAAGCTAAACTTTCTCAAACAATTATATATGCTTTACATATATATATATATATATTATAAAAATAGAAAGCTAGGCTGCTGCTCGGGTTGAAGGCGGCTATGGCATGAGATGAGGAGGTGTTTGGCTGAGATATTGGTGATGTGGGTTTTCGGAGTGTGGTGGTTGCTTCACGGCAGTGGCAGGGGATGCACACGGGATGGAGAGGGAAAGTGGAAGAGGAAGCTGCTGTGTTCAGTGGAGAGGGAAAAGAGGTTAAGTGGGGATGGCTATGGTGAACTGGAAGGGGAAAATGGTCGCAGGCTATGGTGATAGGCGGAGTTCGGTGGAATGGAATATGGTGTAGGTGGTGGAGTTCGGATGCGTGCTTCGGTTGTTGATGATTTGGCAAGGTGATGGGCTGTGGGGTGTCGGCTGATGGAGGGAAGATGGGGCTGTGATGTGGGTTGCGGTAGGCTGTGCTCAAGTGGTGGGTTGAACTACTCGGCTGAGGGAGAGTGCGGTAGTGGCTGTGGGAGATTGGCGGAGTAGGAGGGAAGCCGGAAAGGTGGAGGGTGGCGATGGGAGTGAGGCGGACGCCGATCTGAGATGGAGAGAGAAACGTGCAGAGAGAGATCAAATGGTGGTCGGCGGATGAAGGCTGAGGGGCTGTGGCAGTCAGGTAAGGCTTTTGGCAGAGGTAGGGATCGGTTCAGGGAAGATTGGTGGAAAAGGAAGTTGACGAGTTCAGCAAAAATGAAGAAGAATGAGCAATTTACAAATCCAATATATGCAGGTTTGAAATATATAAGAACTTGCTTTCTCTTTTTTTTTAAAGGAGGAGGTGGCCATAGTTTTGGCCATAAAAGTGACGAGCATATATGGGAAGAAAATGAACAGGCTGAACTCAATAATAATATAAGCAACTTATTTATCTTTTGTTATATTTTTCTCTCAAAAGCAATGTCAAAAGGAATAGCAGAGAAAAATGAAAGTGATAGGACGAGCCAACATATAAATTGAAACCAGGGAATATTGAAAGTCAAAATTGAATTTCAGGAAATATTAATTGCTAGTGTCCATTAGTTTCAGCCGACGGACAATTGAATGGACACAAAATACTCTAGAGATTCGAAATGGGTACCGATACGGCTAATCGTTTTGAAGATTTCGCCATGTACCAGACGCTGAATTGCACAAATGAATATACTGCGGAGATCAGCACGATGAGACGAACATAATGGTACATAGATATGAGTGATACAACCCACCTATCAAAACTCGATTTTCGCTGCCAAATATGCTGCTAAAACGCCAGAAATAAGATTAAATAGAGCTAGAGCAGTCCAAATTTGGTGAAACGAAATATGACGTCTCACTCAGAAAATGATTTACATTTTTCTTATATAAAAATATTCAGATTTCAGAAATATTTTATTCTAACAAATTTAACTGATTTTAAATTGAAAATTTCACAACTGAATAAACTTTCATAATTTCAAATGAAAATCTGCCACTTGCTCTGCTTCAATAGACACATACCAAATATCAAATTTTTATTTCTAAAATTTTATTGTTTATTTTCAAGAAAAAATTTTTAGTTAATTACGTTATTTAAATCGTTAAAATTTCCGGGTCATTACACTCTCTCCCACTCAAAATTTTTTGTCCTCGAAAAGGAACGAGATAGGAGAATAGAAGTAACAGAAAGAAAAGATAGATTCGAAATGCATAGTACCAGATATAACAATTTATTCAAAACCATATAAATTTCATTTTTGGACATCATATTACTTACACGTATATTGTATACTATTCAATTACATTCAAACTTTTCCAGGAAAGCTTTAGGAATGTTTCCGAATATAATTGAGTACTATACAAATTTACCTTTTATTTACAACATTTCTATTAAGCAAAATTAGTTTGAACATTTTATTACTTAAAGTTTCTCTTGTATAACCTTCAATTACATATTCACATTAACATTTTAACTTTTTGAATATTCAGGTAAGTTATATATGTTTTAGAATGCAATTGAGTATTATACAAATAAATTTTATCCTAGTTTAAATGTTTCAAGTTGTTTCAATTCCATTTCATATTTAGACACTCCAATTATTCAAAAAATTGCTTCATTTCAATAATAGAAACCATCACTTAATATAGAATTAAGAGTTAAATTTCCGGTTACACTTCAAACCATTTTGAAATAAATATATACATACAAGTATGGTGGCACGTCCGTTGGACGTGTGCAAAGAAGGAAGTGACGTATTTTGTCTTTGTTACAGTTATGATATTGTGAGAGATTATAGTAATGTTTTCGTTAATTACGGGAAAAAAGAGGAAGAGGATATGATAAATAAACATAAATAAGGTGTTGTAAGAAATACGATAGGTAAAGCCGATAATGATGAAGCACCTTTGTAGGAGTTCTTTGGCACGTGCGATGCACATGCACGTGTGCAGGAGGAATTGGTATTATGAAACATTGTTTGTTAGTTTGTTTTGTCACCTTACGAAATGACATTGTATGTGATGTTGCATTTTTATGTGCGTACATGCACAAATCAATTTTTTTATATTAATGTTGGTATTTTGTATATAAAAGGAGAGTTATATGATATATACAATAGTTATGGTTCCGCCATTCAAAATTTAGCATCATCCAAAAAGCCGAGCATTTGAAGAAATGATTTCATAAGGAATTATACTGTACATGCATTGATCTTTAGTTGACAATTCAGATAGTCAAGTCTGATTCAGTGAGGAACACTATTTGTACATGCATTGATCTTAAGTTGATGATTTAAAGCTAGCAGCTTCTTTTGTTGTGGATTGGTCTTCGGAGAACTTTTATTTTTGGATTAGTAAGATCGAGCATTGCGGGTCTTTTATACTGTACTATTGACATGTGGATTTTCAAAATTTGGGAAGTCTACCGCAGTCATTCTGGTTCAGCAAAGTTAAGTGCAAGGTTTAGGTAGGCATGATACTTATAAAGATCAGTATGCCCTACATTGGCTGAATGGTTAAACTTTTTTCTACCCATTAAGTATTGAGAAATTAATCTTGTGACATGTAAGAGTTGTACCAAGCATCATGTACTTGGACCATTATAGTACTAGGGTATGCGCATGCAATATTTAGTTATGTGAATACAATAGAACCATTTTTTATAGGATCAGACTATTATCATATTATAACCTATAAAACAAAAAGTAAAACTCATCATTGTTTAAGATATAAAATGATACCTGGAGACGAAGAAAACTCTTAGCGTCAATGTCCTTCTACTTGCGACGACAGACATATAGCTATTGAAACAGCAAAAAACGAATGCATGCATGTGCCCTTGCTAAACTATCACATTTATTTCTTCTTCTTCTTTCTACTCTTGCGGTTCTCTCGTACTATTTTTTTTAAATCACGTTAGTAAGTAGTACAATCTCAAAGCCTATATGACCCTGCATCACATTTATTAATTTTTTCTTCTTCTTCTTTTATTCTTTTCATTTTTTATATCAAACTTTTTAAACAAAATAAAATTAAAATATATTAATGGACATAAAGTTATATCTGAAATCCATGTATACTCTTCAAATAGAGTAAAAACCAATGATGTTTCTTCTTGTTAACAGTCTTTACATAGAACCATGGCTTCTCCAAAAGTACACCTTCAAAGATGATTTTAAGTTCAAAAGGCTCAAACCTTTGAACATCCATAACTTGAAGTTTTGTTTCCTTTTCAAATCTTTTTTTGGTCCTTCATAGCAGTCATACATAACATAAAATAAGGACAATCCTGACCAAAATTTTTAATGATATATTTAACTTAAAGTTTGGATATAATGGCATATAAAACATGGATCTTAAACATTCAGAACAATAAAGAGTGAGAATAGTTTTAAAAGAAATTATTTGCATGGTAACAAAGACTGTTGGCCTTCCTTAATCACAAATGTGAACCCAATGCAGAGCCTTTTAGTTTAAGTAGGTGCAGTGGCAAGTCAGGCACAAAAGTTATGGCTACAAAACCCTGTTGGATATGAGAAATGCAATCAATCATATTGCATACGAACAGATTTTTTTAATACAATTTCCATTGCATTCAATGGATAATGTAAATGCATTTAATATTTTAAGAAAATGATTGAAAATAGTATGATAAAACTGCTGTTACTGCATAGTATTACCTCAATTCCTGGATGAGCACTCCAATTCTTAAGATTGTCCTTTGCGCCCATAAAGAAGCAATCCATATCTTTATTCTGAAAAGAAACAGTATGTATTATAGCTTTTTTTAATGCAATTTTCCATTCAACTCATAAAAGCTTATCCACATTTCATGTCTTTTTTCTGAAATGAGCCAATATGTGCATGACTAATATTAACGCTACTTCAACATATAGTCTTTCCAATTTAAAATAGAGCCATTCAAGGGTAAAACATAATCTCAATGTTATCAAATGACTGAATCTCAAGTATGTCATAGGATTGCACACCTCTTGTCTACTACATAAGAAATGTACATAACTTTTTTTTTGCTCATATTTAGATAGTTAATACCGTCAATCTTCAACATTTTGAAGTTGTCTATGTATCATACTCTTTGCTTGGTGGGTACTTAAGCAAACATAAAGGATCAAATGCAAGAAGCTTCATGATGAGAAGGCTGAAAATATATATCATAACTTTGTAACAATCGTCAAAAATATGAAATCAAAAACCATAAATATTGATTACTTGCAAGATTAAAAAATTTGAAACAAAATATATAAAAGCATACCCCTTTCTAAAAGGCTGTATGAGGTGTGTGTACAAAAAATTATAACGATGTCATAAAAACTGACTATAAATCACGCTGATTAAAATTGATTGTTTAATTCTTATAAAAAAGAGAAGAAAAAGGTAAAATTAACAGGGCATGTCATCTTCTTTCTTAACTTTTCCATCTCCCTCCCCACCCAATGCACATCAAATAAGATGTTTTTTAAGTAACCAAAATATGATCAGCTTAACCATGCATATAAAAAATATCATGATAATAAAACTCCCAGTTAACTAAATGTTGTCTTTAAGCATCGTCCTTAAAGTTATTTTTCGATAGTGACATCATTCTATAAGGGCATGGAGATGGTGGACAGTTAAATCAACCTAAAAGTCCATATTATAGATAAAGTGGAGGTAATTTCCAATATGGTTGTTTTTGGTAATTAGGAAAAGGATCCACTTTGACTTTTACCTGAATGTTTTGCTTTAGAAAATTGAGAAAATTCATGGATCCTTACACCTTGTATGCAAAATTAATAACCAACTAAGAGTGAAATAAGGTAGAAGTAACCTTTCAGTGGAATAATTAAATCGGTTAGAAAATAATGCAACACTCTAGGCTCTAAACCAATGCACATTGTCTATTCGTCAATTTTTACACGTGTGAATAGTTTATAAGATGATGATTATAAAGAAGCAAGATTTGTTAGTTGTGTAATAAATGATATAAGTTGGAGTTTGTAAATGAGATTACAATTGTCTTGTTTTACTAATTGTCATCGTCATCCTAACATAAAGGAAATATAATCTAAGAAAATAATAAATGTGGCTAGATACATTCCTTATCAGGATTAGTTAAACACGATTAATATATGTGCAGACATAACTGAAACAACCTCATCGAACTATGAGTAAATATGGCAACAATATCATTAAACAAAATTTATTCCATTTTTTGTCACATAAATATGTGAAGCATTAATGTTTAGTTTTATCTTTCTTATAGCTTATTATAGTTGCCTGGTTAGCTAGAGATTATGGGTGCACTATGCTATAAAAAGCAATAAATTACCTACACTACAATTTTTGGGTTTGGTGAACTCCATTTAGACGTAGGTAAACCCAATAAAACAATATTTCCAATGAAAAAGTGGTCCATAACTATTGATTTTTTTAATATGATTGGATTTATATGGTTGATGATTCATCGAAATCAATTATAGTAATAAATTAAGGGCATAAGTCCTGTGAAAAAGCAACTATAATTTGTTATTATCAATGCAATACATTTAGACATGTCCTTAAAAATTGATTTAGCTGACTACCATTTGTGCCTTCACTTCCTAGTTCAGTTTACCCTTACATTTTTAGTTTCTTATTCCTTGTTTTGAATATATTTTTCTTTAGAAATTTCCTTGCCTACTTCGGTAGAATATGAATAACACTTCTAGAAAGCAACTAAAAAAGTAGTAATCTTAATAAGGTAAAAAACCAATGTTTAATCTAATAAATAACATTAATCACTATATAATGTGTATGATGTGTAAGAAAAAAGGAAACATCCTCCAGAAAGAATTAACCATGCATAGGAATAAACCAACCGTAGAAAGTGAAATCAAAATAAAAAAGAAAATAAACTGTAAACTTGTAAGAAGCATATAACAAAATATGTAAACTGGCAAAATGCGGATTGATCTACCGTGTAAGCGCCTTCTTCACAAAAACTAATGAAGAGGAACAGTTCAGTTATGTTTAGAATAACAAACAAAATAAAACTAATTGTTTTTGTTACAGTATAAGTAAAAAATATAACACTTATTGTGATTTAAGCATACCAAATTGTGTTAGCAATCATACTAATAGGGAGTAAATGAGAGATAAAGAACTATCATTTTCACCTCTTCCACAATAGTTTCATTCTAAAGCGCTAATAAGAAGATACAAACATAAATTAGTTATATTATCTTTCAAACTCAAATTAAGCAGAAGAAAGAGAAGTAATTATTTTTACAGCTTTTCTAAATTTAAGAGGATGGATTTTGCCTTTGGATTTGCTTCTAATTCTGAATACAACCAAACTCCACATCAAACTTATCAAACTGCATAAACTTAGAAATGTTAGAATAACTAAAAGATGCCTTAAAAACAAAACACTAAGTTAATGTTCAATAAATTTAAGCTTTGTAAACCACGAATCACAGCTGCATACCTTATTAAACATGGACAATTCGGCTCTTGTGAAAGGAGAGTGTTGACGGTCATTAGATCTTTTGTAATAGTTTAATTCAATTGCCTACAAAAAACATAAAACTCAAATCAAAATAAGAAATGGGCAAACTGGTAAATAATATAAGAATTAGGTCTACCAAGAGTACTTAGTCCGAGATCCTGTAAGCCAAGCAGCCGGAAATTGTTGTAAAATTAAGGAAAATGAATCTATTTTGTTCTTAACATGGAGACAGTGGGAGGGAGGAGGATGAAGTCAGGTAAAGGAGATGAAACATGGAAAGGCGAAAATGGAATTTGAGGCGGACTGAAGTAGAGTTAGGGAGGGGGTGTAAAATATGAGGAAATCAAAAAATCAAAAGTGAGAGAAAGGGCGAGATCTTACCTGGGGAATGAAAGTCGGCCGGTGATGGAAGCTTTGACCAGTAATTAGTCACCGAGTTGGTGGCTCAGTGGTTGAAGGAAGGGAGTGCTCCACTGATGGACGACCGGGACGGCGGGGATTGATGTCGTTGGCACTGGCTGCTAGGGCAGGCGATTGGGGAAGCGAAGGTGGGGAGTTGCCAATTTTTCGCGGTTGAGGTGAAAGTGGAAGGGGATGGGAAAAGAAGATGCAAAGGAGAAGGGGAGAAAGAGGGAAGAGGTAGGTAAGTAGACGTGCGAACTGTAACGGTGGAAAACATGGGATGCGGTCGGGGAAAGACAAAAGTGCCCTGCACGAATTATTTCTTTGTTCTGTCAACTGTGGGCAAGATGGGAAGTCCAAAAAAGGCTTCACTTTGACCCTTTGACCAAGGGTTTTGCATTATAGTATAAGATATACATATATATATATATATATATACATTTATACATAAAATCATACTTAAGAAATTCAAATCAAATCTATTTTCCAAAACAAAGTGTAGCAAGGCTACTAAGTGCTCTCCCCACTTTGAGACTTGAAAATTAATGTCGATGATGCTGCAGTCATCACCGAAATTATTTTCCAACGACATAAGAGGAGAGTACTGACTTACTTCCCTTAAAATTCTTTGGAAACAATTTCCATTTCGAAATCACTTTCAAATAATATATTCTTTTTTCAAAACTTTGAAAACCAAATTTTGAAAAGCACCGAAAATTTAATTCTCAAATCCTTAATTTAGATTCATTTCATTTTCAAAATCAGATTTATAAACCATGTTTTAAAATTTCATCTCCTTATAACATACATCAATAGTTAATGGTTTAGGAATGTTGAAAAAACAATAAATGATAATCTAGTATTATCATTTCTAAAAACCAATTCAATTAACTATATAATTTCAGAAACTATACTTTCAAAAAAAAATCATACATAAAATTATTTCATTTACAAATTTTGAAAACAATATTGTGTCAGTCTGCTCTGTTCAAGTATTTTGGAATTCCTATCGATAGCGTTGGCCAGACGAATCGATCGAAACCCAAAATTCAAACTTAACAATTCAAACAACACAATATACAACATTTTATATCAATTACAAATACGTTCTCTCATAGAATGGTTCAAGAATATATTCTGGAACAAGGATAGAGATTCAAATTTAGAGGGACCCTAATCAAAGAGAATTCTAACTAAGAAGATAGGCTCGAAAGGAAGATAAGATAATTAAATTACAAAAGAGGAGAGATGGATAGACTTATATTAATCGTAGCGACCTTAACTGGGTCAATCGAGACTCCATTTTTAGAAACAATGTGCATAAGGAGGCGAAGGAGGAGGGAAGCCGGAAACGTGGAGGGTGGTGATGCGAGTGAGGCGGATGCAGATCTGAGATGTAGAGGGAGAGGTGAGGAGCAAGATCAAATGGTGGTCGACGGATGAAGGCTGAGGGGCTACGGTAGTCAGGTGAGGCTTTTGGAAGGGGTCGGGATCGGTTCAAGGAAGATTGGTGGAAAAGGAAGGTGACGAGTTCGACAAAAATGAAGAAGAATGAGAAGTTTACAAAGCCAATATATGCAGATTTGAAATATATAAGAACTTGCTTTCTCTTTTGTTTTTAAAGGAGGAGGTGGTCATAGTTTCAACCATGAAAGTGATGAGCAGATCTAGGAAGAAAATGAACGGGCTGAACTCAATAATAATATAACTTATATATCTTTTGTTGTATTTTTCTCTCAAAAGCAATGTCAGAAGGAAGAGCAAAGAAAAATGAAAGTGAAAGGAAGAGCCAACATATAAATTGAAACTGGGGAATATTGAAAGTCAAAACTGAATTTTAGGAAATATTAATTGCTAGTGTCCATTAGTTTCAGCCGATGGACAATTAAATGGACACTAAATACTTTAGAGATTCGAAATGAGTACCGATACGGCTAGTTTTTCAGATTTCGCCATGTACCGGACGCCGAATTGCACAAATCAATATACTGCGGAGATCAGCATGACGAGATGAACAGAATGGTATACAAATATGAGTGATACAACCCACCTATCAAAACTCTATTTTCGCTGCCAAATATGCTGCTAAAACGCCAAAAATAAGATTAAATGGAGCTAGAGCAGTCCAAATTTGGAGAAATAAAATATGACTTCTCACTCCGAAAATGATTTACATTTTTCTTATATAAAAATATTCAGATTTTAGAAATATTTTATTTCTAACAAATTTAACTAATTTTAAATTGAAAATTTCACAACTGAATAAACTTTCATAATTTCAAATGAAAATCTGCCACTTGCTCTACTTTAATGGAAGCATACCAAATATCAAATTTTCATTTCTAAAATTTTATTGTTTATTCTCAACAAAAAAATTTAGTTAATTACGTAATTTAAATCATTAAAATTTCTAGATCGTTACATTTCTTTGAAAACATTTGCAAGTAAACTTATTAATCTTAGCCGAAATTGTTACATAATTAAATTCCAGGATACTAACCACAAGCGTGGGTTCTACAAACAAAACCGCAAGTTCTTATTGGAGAATGGCTTTCCATACAAATGATCAGGTGAAGTGACTACCTTCCGATGGGTACACCTCTAGATGGATGTCCCGTGGACCATAGAACATCTGCTCCCCTGCCAACACAAGACCGGCCTACCACTACATTTAGATAGTACCGAATATGTCATCCCTCGGTCGTTACCGACCTTTATCCGAGCGCTCAATTTCCATACACCACATTAATTAGTACCCGGGCTCCATAATGGGTAAAATTATAACTAGAAGGGGATGATTATACCGTAATAGTTGTGAACCACTTAGCCTTGCCACATCTAACCCTGTTTTTGTCATTTCCCAGTTGATGAGGCTTGAGGTAACGATTACCTTTACATATAGCACATTTCTTTCCACTTTGAATGCCATATTACCATTCTATAGTCACATGACTGATTTTTACAAACGTATAGCTTCCTGAGCTCGAATGTCTCGAGAAAGGGTGTTAAGCTAAGAGAAGGTGTCTTCTCCGCCACCGATTGATATACATTATATAGAGACCACTCATTGGGATTTAGAATGCAAGGTCAGACACTCTTCCATACCAGTTGTCCAGGAATAGGACAAACCGAAGGCACTCTTCTACCACATCATAAGATTGGTAGCGAATAGTCCTTGTGTTTCTGAGATTTTTCATAACAAAGAGACCACCGCTACTATAAGTATTTCGGGAGTTATCCCTAACCAAATCAACAAGCAGTCCTTTGTTACTATTCGTCTCAATACCTTCAGCTTCTGATCTTTTACTTCGAATACGTAGATTGGTTCGAAGTGGTCTTCAGATAGGAATCACCCAAATCCGATCTTGGTTCCTTCAAAATCCAATTATTGTTAAACATTGAATATGAGTACATAGGATTTATTAAGCCTCTTTTCTATTTAATCCTCTCGGTTAGTTATAAAAATCCATTTTTAAACTTAGAGTAATTCTAAGTTAGTTCACTTTCTCTTAGGAAAATATTTCAAATTTTCTTACTTAACATTCGCTCCAAATTTCTTCAACTTTTAAGCGGGTCAAAAACAACGTTATTTAAGACATAGTTTACTGTAAACCCAAAAATCAACCTTAGAAAACATTATTGAGTAAATAGGATCATGGAAATCATTCAAATTTTCCTCAATATCAATTTCCATATTCAACAAGTGTTATGGGCAGAATAACGATAAAATCACCTTTTAAATTCCATGAATAGAACGAGTTCCCTCTTCGGACTTTAATACCAAGTATAACAAGATCATTTCTATGCATTCCAAGTTGTAATTTATAAATCAAAATTTTCTATACTTAACTTGCTTAATTTCTGGAGAATATAAATTCTCTTTTATTATGAGAAAACTTAATATGATCTCTTTAGAGCATCCGGGCTTTCCTTTCAATCTGTTCAACCCCTCATCTAAAAGATAAAGTGAAGGCCAGGTAAGTTCAGGACGTTGGTTGCTCCATCCCTAACCTTGGTACACACCTTGTTTTACCGTTTTAACTCTCACAGGTGGGACAAATGTACTAGTCGTTTTCGTATACTCAATTATTGATTAAATCATATTAAAATTCCTGTATTATTCATTTAAAAACATTTCTAAATAATTCGGGAAAGAATCGCCAAGTTTAGAATCATATTTTCAAAGTTATAGAAAACTGCTGCAAAAGCGTTGCGATTAGTCTTTTAAAGCTATATTGACCAAATTGACTTTTCTACCATTTACAATTCCATTTTTTCGACATTGATCACCTTTAAAACATTTTAAAATATTTTTAGAATTTATTTCATATTTTTTAAAAAATTAAAATATCAATTTTAAACTTTGGTCACTTTACTGCAAAAGCGGGATTTTTTTGAAAATTTGTTTTACACATATTTCAAAATGTACAAGATGAAATCTTGATTTTCTTGCTTCACTTAAAAACTATTAATATAATAGTCTGGAAATTTCTTATTTTGAAGAAATCCGAGCTATTTTTCATTCTGCACATTCATTTAAACTTTCCGACGTGAAATCGCGAACTACCGTTGCGCGACGTGCCTATTTTTAACTTGATTTTCAAAACTTGAAATAAATTCCCCAAACTGAACTTAATTACTTATAAAAACATCATAAATCATTTTAAATCAATACTTTTACTTATTAAAGTATTTAAAGTATATTTCACTATTCTTATATTATAATATTATTATATTTCCAATATTTTAATATTAAATTTTTTAAAACCAATTTCTATTCAATTTCAATTCTAATTTCATATTAAACTTAATTAAATCTTAGATTTCAAATCTAGTTTTGATTCTAATTTAAATTTCAACATTAATCTAAATTTCAAGTTTTTTCAAATCGATTTCAATTTCAGTTTCACTATTCATCTCAATTTTTATTTCAAAATCAATTTCACTTACGATTTCAAATTCGATTTCAAATCCGATTTCAATTTCAAATTCAATTATACTTCAATTTCAATTTGAATTTCATTTTCAATTTCAAATTGAATTCCACTATTCAAAAAGAGGCTTAATAATTCCAACACATACCATATTAATAAAATTGGTCATATTTAACAAAGGGATTACTTAATCCAAAATGAGCATAATTACTTTCAATATTCATCATTAACATAATATCCATTCTCATAGCATAGTGATTATCAATAAGTGAGTATATTATCATACTTAACTATTCAACCAACATATTCAACCATTCATTCAAATGTCCATATTATCAGTTGGTGATAATTAACATAACATATAAATGGGATAATCATGATTATTATAACATAACAAAACATGATTTAAAAAGCGGTGAGAATTTCTCACCTTCATTTCCACTCCATCAAACTTTTCTACGAACTAGCGTCTTCGCTTCTTTTTTGAATTCGTTCCTCGCCTTCGGAAAGCCGGACACTCTTTTCTTTTTTTCTTTTTCTTTTTTTTTATATGGTCGTGGGTATATGGAGGGGGTGTAGGCTCGGCTAGAGGGTTTATGGTCTAGGGAGGAGGGTACGGCTTTGGGTATAGTGGATATGGGTGCTAGATTGTCTCGGGTGTGGGGGTAGGGAAGTGGGTTTGTGGACTTTGAAGGTGGGTAGGGTGTTTTGAAAGGGGGTGTGTGGGAAGAGCAAGCGGTTATGGATGTGGGGAGGTGTGGTCGTGGGTTTAGGTGTGTGTGCGGGCGTGTAGAGGGTTGGTGCTCTCGGGTTTGGGGTTTGGGTGGTGATGGAAGTTGGGTGCGTGGTGAAGATGGTGGAAGAGAAATGAAGGAAGAACTTAAGGAAATGAAGAGAATGATTTGTGAAAAATGAAGCGAAAGTTGTAGGCTATTTATACTTGAGCTTTGGATGGAAAATGACTTATATGCCCTTGACTATTTTTGACTTTGTTTAAGCATTTTGTGAAGTGCATTAATGGTGGAAAGGATGTTAAGATGTGATTTGTACTTAAGTAATGATGTTTGCCTTTTTTTCTTAATTTCTAAATTACTTAAAAACTCTTTTGTTCCTTTTCCATACTTGATAAGACCTGAATATTAATGGTGAGAAGATGTGTTGGGATTTTTTAGAAATGATTATGTTTAGAAATCTTATTTAGTATGAAAAATAGTCAAATCGTGTTACTTTTGAATTATTTGTTTACTTTGAATTTTCAAAGTGAATTTGCATTTACTTGAAAATATAAAGTGTGCATAGTTTGTAAAGATGAAATATATAGTTTATAATGTGAATCTGTTCATATAACGTTGCGACGACTTGTTGTGGTTGAAAACAACATTGTTATTGATAAATTTTACAGTCAAAATTTGACGTTTTTGTTTAACTATTCATTGATGTAAACAAACTTAGAAATTGAACTTCCTACTACATTTAATAAATTAAAACAAGTCTATTTAGGTTAAAAATCCATGTCATTAATGTTAATATCAATTTATTGAATTATGTCGTTGCATTGACAAAATGTGACAAAATTAGAATATTTCTGTAAAACGATTATAAATATATTTTTCAAATCTATATTACACTTCTATTATCTTTATTAAGTGATTTCGATATAGTTTGACTTTTCAAATAAATATTCAAAACTATTTATTTAAGTATTTATTCATTTTTAACAAAACTTAACTTTTTGTTGATTTGTGATAAAAATCCAAATTCTTTATTTTCCATTATTAATCGTAAGGTAAATAATTTCTCCTTACTTATTCATTATTTACAACATATTTACTTGAGTTCTAAACCTTTTTAAATTTAGAATTAATAAAATATCTTATTTTTGAAGTGGCAAAATTATGGGTCGTTACAATCAAAGTACTGCAAATGCATATAAATAATTTGGAAAATGAAGTTAAGATAACAAAGAAGGAATTGAAAAAAGAAAGGAAATAAGGTTACAAGCAGAAAATGATGTTCAAAAATTGAAACATGAAATCAAAGAAATGAAATATAGGGAAGGAAATAATGAAGAAGAGAACGAAGGGACAAATGTAGAGCCCGAAGTAGAAAAATGCACACAACAAATGAAATAAACTATATAATTAATCAAGATACACCTGTAGAGATAGAAAAAGAAAATGCAAACATGATGGACACAACAAATGAAACAAACTATACAATGGATCAAGATACACCCATAGAGAAAACATAGAAAATGCAAACATGATGGACATAACAAACGAAACAACCTATCCAATGAATCAAGATAGAGCTGTAGACATAGAAATAGAAAATGCACAAAAAATGGACACAACAAAGGAACTAGACTATCCAATAGAATAAGATACCATTATTAACAACCAAATCATACCCTACCAAAATTTAGTATTTGATTTCTCTCCTTTGCAACGACCAGTAATTTTGCTACTTCGAAAATGAGAGATTTTGTTTATTTTAAAATTTAAAAGGTTTAAAACTTAAATAAATAAGTTATATATAATAAATAATAATAGAGAAATTATTTATTCTTATAATTAATAATTAAAAAGTATAAAGTTGGATTTTATCACAAATCAACAAAAGTTAAGTTTTGTTAAAAATAAATAAATGCTTAAATAAATATGTTTAAATATTTACTTGAAAAGTTAAATCTTATTAAAATCACTTAATAAAGATAATAGAAGTATATTTAGGATTTAAAAATATGTTTAAAATCTATTTACAAAAATGTTCAGATTTTGTCACATTTTGTCAGTTTTACATACACTGTAAAAATGAAGATTTTGATATTATTTAAATATGATTTTAAAATATGAATAGACATGTTTAAATTTATTTAAGGAAGTAAGAAGTTCATTTTTAAGTTTGGTTTACTTTAATATATGGCTTAACAAAAACGTCAAATTTTGACTGTAAAATTTGTCAATAAAAATGTTGTTTTCAACCGTAACAAGTTGTCGCAACGTTGAATGAACATGTTCACTTTATAACTTATATAATACAACTTTACAAACTATAAAATTAACTAGCAGAGCTCTTGAAGGGGGGAAGTCTAACACACACAGTATTGAAGCTTATCTAAACCATGAGTCCCTCCTGAAGCCCCGACCTTACGCATCACTTTGATTTAAAACACATTTACATTTAGCATATAAAACAAAAATGTTTATATTAGGAAAGTTTATATATATATAAATATAATTAAAAGAACATGATTTGACTAATTAAAATTTAATTAAAACTTTATAAAAACAACATCATTACACTTATATCCATTACCATAAATGCACAAGTCCTTTCTTGCATGGAAAAGAAGCAAAAGGGTATTTATGTAATTTAGAAAGTAAAGAAAAAAGGCAAAATCATTTCATAAGTACATGAATCAAATCCTACCATCATATCCACCATTAATGCACTTCTTATCATGCTTAACCAAAGTCAAAACGTAGAGAAGGGTATTGTTGTCATTTACCATCCAAAGCTCAAGTATAAATAGCACACACATTTCTCACAAAAAATTCACCTCATTCTCAACTTTTATCTTCATTTTCCTTAAGCTCTTCTTCTCCATCTTCTTCTTCCTCCATTTCCATGGCTTACCACCTCTCTATTCTCTTCCACCATCTCCACCAAGCTCTACCACCGCCTAAACCCACATCCACCTCGACCAAACGCACCTCCACCCCACTCTACACGACCGTACACCCCTATACCCTTCACCTCCCCTTACTCCAAGGCAATACCCTCCTTTATAGCTTACGCACCCACTCCTCCAAATATAAAAAAAAGGAAAAGAAAAGGAAAGAAAAGAAGGGGAAGAAAGAAAAGAAGGGGAAGACAGAAAAGAGAGGAATGTGCGTTAGTTCGTTAGCCGTAAGTACGCCAATTCGTCTAAAGATTGACGGAGTGGAAATGAAGGTGAGAAATTCTCATCGCTTTTAAAATTTCGTATTTTGATATTTGTTATAATAATCATCTTATGACATATGCAAATATGCACCCCTTTGAAATGTTGTTATGGATGTTTGGTTATGTTTGCTTTATGTTTGAATAGTAGCAAGTGATTATGTGATGTGATTGGTTGATTTGGATGTTATAGTGGTAATTATAAATAGAGATTATGTTTATTTCACCCAAGTAATCACCTTTGTTAAATAAGACCCAATTTTGGTGATATGAGATACTTTGGAAAAATAAGTCTCTTTTTAAGTGAAATTGAAATTAAAGTTGAGGTAAAATAGAATTTGATTTAAAAGTGAAATTGGATTTGAAATCGAAGTTAAAATTGAAAGTGAAATTGAAAATGAAATTGAAATTGGAATTGGAATTTGAGTTGAAATTAAAGATGGATTTGAAATCAAATTTGAAATCGAAGTTTTAATTGATTTTAATTTGAAGTTTGAATTGAAATTGGATTTTAAAATTTAATACTAAAATAATAGGAATATAATAGTATTATAATATGGAAATTGTGAAAATACACTTTAAATACTTTAAAAAGTGAAAATATTGATTTAAATTGATTTGTAATAATTTTATAAGTAATAAAGCTCAATTTGAATAAATTATTTCAAGTATTGAAAAATAAGTTAAAACCAAGCGCATCGCGCAATGCTAGTTCGCGATTTCGCGCCGAAAAGTTCAAATAGGCATATAGAATAGAATATAGCTCGGAATTCTTCGAGATAAAAAAATTCCAGACAATTATATCCATATCTTCTAAATAAAGAAAGAAAAAAAATCATTAAGTAGATTTGAAATATGTCCAAAACAATTTTCTAGAAAAATCGCGCTTGTGCAATTAAGTGACCATAAGGGAAACCTTTTTAAATGGACGTTTTTAATTATGGAATAATATGGGATAAATTTGATAAACCTATTTAAATAGTTTAGAAGAAATTTGAAGTGGAAAATATGAATTTTTCAAATATTAAAAAATTGTTTAAATCAAATAAGCCATATATAACACTTTCCACGGCACTTTTCTACTGCGAATTCTATAACTTTTGAAATATGAGTTTAAACTTAACGATTTTTCCTATAATCAATTATGAATGTTTTTAAAAGAAAATTTAAGCGTTTAGAAGATAATTTGGAATCTTTATAATCAATTCCAAAAAAATAAAAGCTAATAACTGAGTATGCGGAAACGACTAGTACATTTGTCCCGCCTGTCAGATCTGGGAAGATAAAGCAATGTGTTTAACTAAGTTTAGGGATGGAGCAACCAATGCCCTGAGCTTACCTGATCTATATTTTATCTTCCTAGGCGAGGGGTGGAACAGACCGAAAGGAAAGCCCGTATGCTCTAAAAGATTATATTAAGTTTTCCCAAAATAAAAGAGAATTACTATTTTCCAAAAGTTAAGCAATTTAAGTATAAAAAGATTAATCTCCAAAATGAATAAATTACAACTTGGATTGCATAGAGATAATCTTCTTATACTTGGTGTTAAATTCTGAAGAGGGAACTCATCCTATGCGTGGAATTTAAAAGGTGATCTCACCGTTATTCCGCCCATAGTATTTGTTGAATAAGGAAATTGATATTGGGTAAAATTAGAATGATTTCTATGATCCTATTTACTCAACAATGTTTTCTAAGATAGATTTAGGGTTTACAGTAAACGATGTCTTAAATCACATTGTTATTGACCCAATTAAAGTTAAGAAATTCTGGATCGATGATAATTAAGAAAATAGGAAATGTTTTCCCAAATTAATAAATGAATTAACTTAGAATTACTCTAAGACAAAAAGAAGAGATTTTGTAATCATCCAAAAAGAATTAAAGTAAAAAGAGACTTAATAAATCCTGTATACTCACATTCACTTTTTATCGATAATTGGATTTCGAAGGAACCGGGGTCGAATTTGGGTGATTCCTATCCGAAAACCACTTCGAACCAATTTACGTGTTCGAAAAATGAAGACCTAATAGAGAGAATGAAGATCGGGGATTTTCGGGATGAAAGGACTGCTTGTTGATAATTCTGGTTAGCTCCCAAATACTAAGTAGCAGCGGTCCTTTCGTTTCTAAAATTCTTTGGGTTGCATGGACTTCTTGCTACTAATCCTTAATTCCCGACAGGATGTGGTAGGAGAGTACCTTCGGTTTCGTTCAGTCCTAGAACGAACTTGTATGGATGAATGTATGGTAGTGCATTTTCTAAGATTATGTACATTGGTTTTTACAAACATAAATCTATGGTGGCGGAGAAGGCAACTTCTCTTAGCTTAACACCCTCCTTGAGATGTATGAGCTCAAGGGTTGTATTTTTGTGGAAGGCAATTAGTAGTCAACGGAAATGGCAATGTGGCATTCAAAGATGTGATATGTGCTATGTGAAAAGGTAATCGTTGCCTTAAGCCTCATCAACCGGAAATAATCGAAACAGGGTTAGATGTAGCAAGGCTAAGTGGGCCATTCCCAATTTGGGTATGATCATCCTCTTTTAGACATATTTCTTCTCGCTATGATGTTCGGAGTGTAAATTAATGTGGTGTATGGAAATCGAGCGCTTGGATAAAGGTCGGTAACGACCGGGGATGACATATTCGGTACTATCTAGTTATAGAGGTAGGTCGTTCTTGTGTTGGTAGAGGAGCTTTGTGATGGTTCCTCGAGACATCCTTCTAGAGGTGTATCCATCGGAAGGTAGTCCCTTCACCTGGTCATTTGTATGGAAATCCATTCTCTAAAAAGAACTTGCAGTTTTGTTTGTCTGGCGTAATGAATAGCCCCGAAATGCTATATGGGTAACCATTTCGGCTAAGATTAATTAGTTTATTTGCAAAGGTTTTCAAAGAATGTCATTAGAAATAATATCAAATATTTTGATATAAAAGTGTTTTAGTTATCATAAGGTAAAAACCCGTCTGTGTTTATGTGTGGGCGTGGTCTTATGAGATACTCTTTCTTTTCAATAGGATTTTATTTCCAAGGCTGATATACAGCACTGTCATTTATTATTGAGTTTTTCTCATGCTGGTTTATCAAGCCTGATCCGAGTATTTTCAATACTTGGGTCAGATCCGAGTAGTTTCGGGTTTAGTTGAAGATGGTTGGAGTTTCCAAAGGAGAGCTGGAGATATTCATCTACGTACGGGCGTATTCTATTATCTGTTGCTGTTTGTCTATTTGTTTTTGTTTGATGTTTGTCAGCAATTGTAAGGACAGATGTTTATAACTGTCCAAGCTGAATTTAGGTTAGACTCTGGTATATGCGTTTTAAAAGTTTTACGCTGTAAAGATATCGTTCAATATTATATGTTATTCTATTTATGTGAGATTCTGTTATGTCTATTTTTCTTTATTACCCTTGATAATCCATTCTTCTGTGCATTTTGGGTCGGACATATGTGGTTTATTGTCGGCTTAAAGGGTACAGAATTGTAGGTCATCACATTTGGTATTAGAGCTTTTGGTTGAGCGAACATCGAAGCCTGATAAGGGTAAGTCTCATCAGAGATAGGATTAGTAATATCCTAGGATGAGTAACTCATTAGAGATAGGGTTAGTAACACCCAAGAATGAGTTTTGAGAGTATTATATATACGAGCGTGTATCTGTTAGTTTTGTATAGAAAATGATTGTGATTTGAAAATTGGTAAATGAAATAATTTTACCTTGGGTTTATATTTTAAATATTAAAGGGGATATTATTATTTTTTAGGTTAGAAATTAAGGATTGTTTGTAATTTAGCTTAGTAAAACTAAAATATGAATACCTTGTGATTAGAATTTCATGATTTGACTATAAGATATTCCATATAGAATTAATTAGTTGAAAGCTAGAATTTATAACTTTAATCATATACCTCTAGACATTTTGGTTATAAAGATTTAATGATCATCAAAATTGATGGATTTAAAAGCTAAGCACAAATATCTTATAAAGTAAAAAAAATCATGATTTGACTATAAGTTATTTGATGATAATATTGAAGCTAGAAATTGTAATTAGAGAAAGTAAAAAGAAAATGCACACTTAGAAAAATTCTTATCAACAAGATAGAAGAAAAAGATAAGCCTAAATTGAGACTTTGGGTAAATATAATATAAAAGGGTAAGTTCTATAACTTATAAAGGAGATAAGATAATTTGAAATTTAGACACTTTGATTAGGTTAAAATCAAAGTAAAATTTAGGAATAAGAGATATAGGAAATATCATCCTAATATAAAACTTTTAATGAGTGATACATTTTAGGGTAACATTTGTAATTCAAAATGAAGTAAGATTAGAAGTTGATAGGTTAGAAAAAGTTAAAAAGAAGTTTTGAATATTATGGTTAGTAGGTTGATTGTTGGATTTAAATGTTTAAATAACAAATGCCATGTGAATTAAGTTTCATAATTTGACTATAAAGTATTTAATGGATTTAAGGTTAAGAAATTTGATTTAGAAATGGATAGGTAAATAAGTTAAGTAGATAATCATAGAATTAGTAAGAAAAAAGATGTACACTTAGTAAAGTTGTCTTATTAATATATGGATAAGATAAAGAATATTAGCTAAATTAAGACCTTAGGTAAATAAAACTAAGGATTAAGTTTTATAACTTATTAATTTGATATAATTGTAAAATTCCACATTTGTTAAACACCCTAATTGAAGTAATAACAGTTTGAAGTTTGGGGATATGTATATATACTCTTAGGAAGTAAAGGTATATTATACAAGTTAGGTTGATTGTTGGATTTAAATGTTTAAATAACAAATGCCATGTGAATTAAGTTTCATAATTTGACTATAAAGTATTTAATGGATTTAAGGTTAAGAAATTTGATTTAGAAATGGATAGGTAAATAAGTTAAGTAGATAATCATAGAATTAGTAAGAAAAAAGATGTACACTTAGTAAAGTTGTCTTATTAATATATGGATAAGATAAAGAATATTAGCTAAATTAAGACCTTAGGTAAATAAAACTAAGGATTAAGTTTTATAACTTATTAATTTGATATAATTGTAAAATTCCACATTTGTTAAACACCCTAATTGAAGTAATAACAGTTTGAAGTTTGGGGATATGTATATATACTCTTAGGAAGTAAAGGTATATTATACAAGTTTTAGTCATATTTGTATGCTTAAGTAATAATGGATTTAGTAGAAAGTAAATGGTTGTAAAATGAACTTGGATTAATCGAAATTTTAAAGAAATATATTAGGTAAAAATGAATGTGAATAAATACATAAGTTATACGTAGATCATTTCGGCACATAAATTTTTATCTAAGATTTGAGTACAGAACTTTGAAGTGTTTACACCAATCCCAGAAAGGATTTATCACTCGATTCTTAACAGTGAACATTGATGAGGGTTTATGATTATGTACTCAAGTTTTCTATCGTAGTTGAGAGCTATGCAAGGAAAGCAATGGTTTGTAATCAAGAAGCCTGATCAAAGTCCACACTAGAAAATCGGGGGATCGATACTAGTTCGGAAGTAAAGTTGTGGATTCGAATAATAGATCGAATCAAATATCACATATAGTATGATGTTTTGGGTCTGTCTACATAGTAGTTGGATAGTTATCTTAAATAGTAAGCACTAAGATATAGGGGTTAGACTTATGTTTTGGTATGTATATATGTGTGTATATATATGTATATATTATATATATAGACCTCAGGTGTAGTACATGCTCAGGTCAGGGGATGGGTTATGATTGGATGTATTCATTTATGTTGATATAGTATCAGTGTGATTGTTTTTGGATGTATAGTTTTATTTGGTTATTGTATATATTATCTTAAGTGTGCAGTACGTACTATGATGGGTAGGATAGAAGTCTGACTTGATGTAAGTATATATAACCACAAGTACGTGATAAGTACTCAGGTTAGTATGGGAATCTCTATATGTATGTTTGGTATCATTTGTTTTAGTGTTGTTATGGTATCAACCTTCTTTTTATATATGAATTTTTTCTATCATCGGTATAAATAGGCCAAGATGTTTGAGATACGAGTATGAGATAGATTCCTTTATCTAACTGTCATTTCGAGGATGAAATGTTTTTAAGTAGGGGAGAATGTAACGACCCGTAATTTCGCTACTTCGAAAATGTGAGATTTTTTTATTTTAAAATTTAAAAAGGTTTAAAACTTAAATAAATAAGTTATATATAATAAATAATAATTGAGAAATTATTTATTCTTATAGTTAATAATTAACAAGTATAAAGTTGGATTTTATCAAAAATCAACAAAAGTTAAGTTTTGTTAAAAATAAATAAATGCTTAAATAAATATGTTTAAATATTCATTTGAAAAATCAAATCTTATTAAAATCATTTAATAAAGATAATATAAGTAATTTAAGGATTTAAAAATACGTTTAAAATCATTTTACAAAAATGTTTAGATTTTGTCACATTTTGTCAGTTTTGCATACACTATAAAAATGGAGATTTTGATATTATTTTAATATGGTTTTAAAATATGAACAGACATGTTTAAATTTATTTAAGGAAGTAAGAAGTTCATTTTTAAGTTTGGTTTACTTTAATATATAGCTCAACAAAAACGTCAAATTTTGACTGTAAAATTTGTCAATAAAAATGCCGTTTTTAACCATAACAAGTTGTCGCAACGTTGAATGAACATGTTCACTTTATAACTTATATAATACAACTTTACAAACTATAAAACACATTTACATTTAGCATATAAAACAAAAATGTTTATATTATAAAAGTTTATATATATATATATATATATAATTAAAAGAACATGATTTGACTAATTAAAATTTAATTAAAACTTTGTAAAAACAACATCATTACACTTATATCCATCACCATAAATGCACAAGTCCTTTCTTGCATGGAACAGGAGCAAAAGGGTATTTATGTAATTTAGAAAGTAAAGAAAAAAAGGCAAAATCATTTCATAAGTACATGAATCAAATCCTACCATAATATCCAGCATTAATGCACTTCTTATCATGCTTAACCAAAGTCAAAAAGTAGAGATGGGTATTGTAGTCATTTGCCATCTAAAGCTCAAGTATATATAGCACACACATTTCTCACAAAAAATTCACAACTCATTCCCTACTTTTCTCTTCATTTTCCTTAAGCTCTTCTTCTCCATCTTCTTCTTCCACCATTTCCATGGCTTCCCACCTCTCCATTCTCTTCCACCAAGCTCCACCACCACCTAAACCCACATCCACCTCGACCAAACGCACCCTTGCCTCACCCTACACGGCCGTACACTCCTATACCCTTCACCTCCCCTACTCCAAGACCGTACTCTCCCCTATAGCTCACGCACCCACTCCTCCAAATATAAAAAAAGAAAAAAAGAAAAATAAAATAAAAAAGAAAGAAAATAAAGGGAAGAAAGAAAAGAGAGGAAGGCTACGTTAGTTCATTAACTGTAAGCACGCAAATTTGCCTAAAGATTGACGGAGTGGAAATGAAGGTGAGAAATTCCCATCGCTTTTAAAAGATCGTATTTTGATTTTGTTATAATAATCATCTTTTGACATATGCAAGTATACACCCCTTTAAAGTGTTGTTATGCATGTTTGGTTATGTTTGTGCTATGTTTGAATAGTAGCAAGTGTTTATGGTAGTGATTATGTGATCTGATTGGTTGATTTGGATGTGATAGTGGTAATTATAAATAGTGATTATGTTTATTTCACCCGAGTAATCACCTTTATTAAATAAGACCCAATTTTGGTGAGATATTTTGGAAAAATAAGTCCCTTTTTAAGTGAAATTGAAATTAAAGTTAAGGTAAAATAGAATTTGAATTTAAAAGTGAAATTGGATTTGAAATCGAAAGTGAAATTGAAATTGATTTTGAAATTGAAATTGGAATTGGAATTGAAATTTGAGTTGAAATTAAAGATGGATTTGAAATCAAATTTGAAATTGAAGTTTTAATTGAGTTTAATTTGAAGTTAGAATTGAAATTTAATTGAAATTGGATTTTAAAATTTAATATTAAAATAATAGGAATATAATAATATTATAATATGGAAATAGTGAAAATACACTTTAAATACTTTAAAAAGTGAAAATATTGATTTAAAATGATTTGTAATAATTTTATAAGTAATAAAGCTTAGTTTGAATAAATTATTTCAAGTATTGAAAAATAAGTTAAAACTATGCACATCGTGCAATAGTAGTTCGCGATTTCGCACCGAAAAATTCAAACAGGTATACAGAATAGAATATAGCTCGGAATTCTTCAAGATAAGAAAATTTCGGACTGTTATATCCATATCTTCTAAATGAAGAAAGAAAATAAAGATTTCATTAAGTAGATTTTGAAATATGTTCAAAACAATTTTCTAGAAAAATCGCGCTTGTGCAGTTAAGTGACTATAAGGGAAATCTTTTTAAATGGACATTTTTAATTATGAAAAAATATGGGATAAATCCGATAAATCTATTTAAATAATTTAGAAGAAATTTGAAGTGGAAAATATGAATTTTCAAATACTAAAAAGTTGTTTAAATCAAATAAGCCATATATAGCACTTTCCGCAGCACTTTTCTGTTGCGAATTCTATAACTTTTGAAATATAAGTTTAAACTTAACGATTTTTCCTAGAATCAATTATGAATGTTTTGAAAGGAAAATTAAGCATTTAAAAGATAATTTGGAATCTTTATAATCAACTCCAAAAAAATAAAAGCTAATAATTGAGTATGCGGAAACGACTAGTACATTTGTCCCGCCTGTCAGATCTGGGAAGATAAAGCAAGGTGTTTAACTATGGTTAGGGATGGAGTAAATAGTGCCCTGAACTTACCTAGCCTATATTTTCTGTTCTTAGGCGAGGGGTGGAACGGATCGAAAGGAAAGCCCGGATGCTCTAAAAGATTATATTAAGTTTTTCCAAAGTAAAAGAGAATTACTATTTTCTAGAAGTTAAGCAATTTAAGTATAAAAAGATTAATCTCCAAAATGAATAAATTACAACATGGATTGCATAGAGATATCTTCTTATACTTGGTGTTAATTTCTGAAGAGGGAACTCGTCCTATGCGTGGAATATAAAAGGTGATCTCACCATTATTCCGCTCATAGCATTTGTTGAATACGGGAATTGATATTGGGTAAAATTAGAATGATTTCTATGATCCTATTTACTCAACAATGTTTTCTCAGATAGATTTAGGGTTTACAATAAACGATGTCTTAAATAGCATTGTTTTTGACCCAACTAAAAGTTAATAAATTCTAGTTCGATGATAAGTAATAATATAGGAAATGTTTACCCAAATTAATAAATGAATTAACTTAGAATTACTCTAAGACAAAAAGAAGAGATTTTATAATCATCCAAAAAGAATTAAAGTGAAAAGAGACTTAATAACTCCTGTATACTCACATTCACTTTTTATCGATAATTGGATTTTGAAGGAACCGGGGTTGGATTTGGGTGATTCCTATCCGAAAACCACTTCGAACCAATTTACGTGTTTGAAAAATGAAGACATAATAGAGAGAATGAAGACCGGGATTTTCGGGATGAAAGGGCTGCTTGTTGATAATTCTGGTTAGCTCCCAAATACTAAGTAGCAGCGGTCCTTTCGTTTCTAAAATTCTTTTGGTTGCAAGGACTTCTCGCTACTAATCCTAGGGTTAATTCCTGACAGGATGTGGTAGGAGAGTACCTTCGGTTTCGTTCAATCCCAGAACGAACTTGTATGGATGAATGTATGACAGGGCATTTTCTGAGATTACATACATTGGTTTTTACAAACATACATCTGTGGTGGTGGAGAAGGCAAATTCTCTTAGCTTAACACCCTCCTTGAGACGTACGAGCTCAAGGGTTGTATTTTTATGGAAGGAAATTAGTAGTCAACGGAAATGGCAATGTGGCATTCAGAGATGTGATGTGATATATGCTATGTGAGAAGGTAATCGTTGCCTCAAGCCTCATCAACTGGAAATGGCCGAAACAGGGTTAGATGCAGCAAGGCTTAGTGTGTCATTCCCAATTAGGGTATGAACATCCGCTTTTAGATATATTTCTTCCTATTATGATGTTCGGGATATAAATTAATGTGGTGTATGGAAATCGAGCTCTCGGATAAAGGTCGGTAACGACCTAGGGATGACATATTCGGTACTATCTAGTTATAGAGGAGCTTTGTGATGGTTCCTCGGGACATCCATCTAGAGGTGTACCCATCGGAAGGTAGTCCCTTCACCTGGTCATTTGTATGGAAATCCATTCTCCAATAAGAACTTGCGGTTTTGTTTGTCTAGCGTAATAAATAGCCCCGAAATGCTATATGGGTAACCATTTTGGCTAAGATTAATAAGTTTATTTGCAAAGGTTTTTAAAGAATGTCATTAGAAATAATATCAAATGTTTTGATATAAAAGTGTTTTAGTTATCATAAGGTAAAAACCTGTCCGTGTTTATGTGTGGGCGTGATTTTATGAGATACTCTCTCTCCATTTAAAAGGATTTTATTTCCAAGGTTGATATATGACACTGTCATTTATTATTGAGTTTTTCACATGCTGGTTTATCAAGCCTGATCCGGGTATTTTCAATACTCGGGTCAGATCCAAGTAGTTTCACTTTTAGTTGAAGACGGTTGGAGTTTCCAGAGGAGAGCTGAAGATATTCATCTACGTACGGACGTATTTTATTATCCGCTGTTGTTTGTCTTTTTGTTTTTTTGTTTGATGTTTGTCAGCAATTGCAAGGACAGATGTTTATAACTATCCAAGCTGAATTTAGGTTAGACCCTAATATATTTATTTTAAAAGTTTTCCACTGTAAGATATTGTTCAATATTATATGTTATTTCATTCATGTAAGATTCTGTTCTGTCATTTTTTTTACCCTTGATAATCCATTCTTCCGTGCATTTTGGGTCGGACATGTGTGGTTTATTGTCGGCTTAAAGGGTACGGAATTTTGGATCATCACAACCTCTGTCTTTCAAACTATATGACCTATTTGAAATTAAAAAAATCGAACCAGATTAGGAAATTAAATCAACAAAATCTGCTGGCCGAAGAAGGAAGAAAACGATGAAAAAAGGTACCAAAAAACCAAAAAAGGTTCTTATGTCAAGAGATTAAAATAAAGAACAAGAAAATGAAAAGAGGATGGTTGCTTTGAGTGTGGACAACGAGTGAAAATAACAACGAAAAGACCAAAAGATGAAGAAAAAAACAAAGACGGTAAAGAAGAAACTTCAAAACAATTCATCCCAGAGCCACTAGCAGTAATAGAACTAACTTTTGCAGATTACAACTAGGACGCTGCAAATGCGTAGCATACCTGATTAGAGAAGAGCTGAACATAATAAGAACATTCCTTGCTTTGACAGGAACACATAAGTAAGTGTATAAATATTGATACTAATGTTATATATTAAAATAACTCAAATTGCTTGATTCAAATCTTTTTGTTAAATCAGTGAAGTAGCATGGGATGACAAAACATTATCAAAGGAGGACGCATAATAACAAACGATATGCTCCGACATGTGCTTGAAGGAAACTTCATAGATGGATATGTGTTTATATATATATATATATGTATGTATGTATGTATGTATGTATGTACGTACGTACGTATGTATGTATGTATTTGTTTAATAATAATGATCACTATCAAAATAATTACAAAAATCGATACTGTTGCAAAAACTGATACTAATATTTTCAATATATACTCCTACTATTTAGAATATTGATACTGTTTATTATTTAATATAGCTACACCAATAACAAAAACTTGCAACTTCCTATTGTTAACATAGACAATAGATTTGTATATATGAAAATGTGGACTGGTATAGCACAACTATGCAATGACCACAACAATGACGGTAACAAAAACTTTAATATGCAAGTACATAATAATTGCTACATACACTGAATTATAACTAATTTCCTTATTCAACAGGGACTAGTCTCTAATGTACAAAGTATTAAGACATTTAGTCGTGCCTTTCCTTGAAGAAATTGTAAGGGATAAATATGCTGATGTTATTTATTTCCCTCTACATTGTGAGGACCATTGGACAATGTTAACGTTGACATATCTTGCAAATATAATGGTCTCACATGGATTCTTTGTAGTCGAGAAGATCAAATGAAAGAGCAAACCTAATTCTAAAAGAAGTACAAAAACTAGATAATATTTTTTCGAAAAACGTTACTAATATAATTGAAACAAAGTGAGCATTAACTAATTGTGTATTGTTTTGTCTTTAACAGAGAAAAGAAGTTGAGCAAATATTGCAAGGCCCGTGGAAAACCAATAATATACAAAATATGGAATTGAGGCAATATGACATTCATCATGTTAAATGTGCACAGTGAGGAGAAGACACGTAGGCTATTCTATTTGCTAAAAATGATACCTACTGAAAATAAAATTGATACTAGAACAGAAATTGACAGTACCACTAAAATGATAGTTACTTAATATTAGAACATGTTATGTGTTTGCATTATCGTCTTTTATATACAGTACTATATATTTCTTATATGCCTAGTACACTGAGTTGAATTAGACGGACGCATAAATTATTTTGATAATTTGGTCATGGCAGCAAAAAATTGTTTATTGTATAATTTTTTTTCTTTTATTCACTAAAAGTTTGCTTCGGATCAAAACCAATACCTACAGGCACAAAAACTGATATTACAACTATATATAACTAAAACAGAAACAAAACAATTATCAAATATGTTAAAAATGATACCTACAGGCACTAAAACTACTACAACTGATGTTAATACTAATACTAAAACTGTTAATTATTTCATTTTAAAACATACTATCTGTTTGCACTATTATCTCTTAAATACAATGATATATATTAGTTATATGCATGATACTACAATTAATGCAGACTGATACTAATAATATATTTTGCTTCAATCAGGGTTGAGCGTGGAATAAACGTCATGATATTTATCATATGACTAAACAAAAGCCAAATACAAGTCAAGATAAAACCCGAAATTATGTTGCAAACTAAAGCAAGAATTGTGTTAGATGTATTGATAGACAATAACTACTGTTGGAATTTATCCGATTTCATGTCAAGACTAAAAGAAAATGAAAATATACCGAAGTAAAATTACTGTAAAAACTGCTCTGATGTTCGGTGACAACTAATATACATTTGTGCTGTTGCGTTAGAACTAATTGAAGTTAGCTTTGTTTTACTTTAGATATAAACACTTGCTTTTTGGAAAATTTCAATTTGTTGTAAAAACAACTATGATCTTATTTCTGATGCTGTAAACATTAGCTTTGTTTAACTTTACCTATAATATCATGTGATGCTATGTCATGACTATATTTTATTTGTAGTTATACCTAAAACCGATATTAATAGTATGCAAAAACCGATACTATATTTTGTTATATTTGAACTGATATTAATAGTATTCAAAAACTGATACTATATTTTATTATAGCTGAAACTAATACTAATAGTATGCAAAACTGATACCATATTTTGTTATACCTAAAAGTGATACTAATAGCATGCAAAAAGTGATACCACATTTTGTTATACCTAAAACCGATACTAGTAGTATGCAAAAACTGATACTAGAGAACTAATATTAAATAAACCAAGCAACATCACCACATAATAACTCACCGCTTACCATGCCACCTATATCTTCTAGCTCACAACAACATCATTGATCATCTTATCTTCCTCACCAATCATTAATTAATGCAAAAATAGCAACAGGTAAAAAGTGATACAATACATCAATTAATTGAGTACTTATGGAAACCACTCTGTAACCGAGATAGGTTGGTTAACCGAGCTAACTATTAAATGCAACAGCTAACCGAATGCACAACCTAATTGGGATATAATACCTTATCAAATATGTATGAAAGAAAATCTATAACCGAGATAGATATGTTAACTGAGCTTGCCATTGAATGCAAAAGCTAACCGATGAATACACAACCTAATCAAGATATAAATGGATGTAAATGCTAACCGGATGCTCAACCTAATTGGGTACATATGGATACAAAAGCTAACCGGATGCACTACCTAATCATTTTTTTACGGATGCAAAATCTAATTGGATGCACTTCCTAACCGGTTACATATGGAAACCAATCCATAATCGAGACAGATTGGTTAACCGTGCTAACCATCGAATGCAAAAGCTAACCATATGCACAACCTAATCGAGTACATATGAATGCAAAAGCTAACCAAATGCGCAACTTAATCGGGTACATATCGATGCAAAATCTAACCGAATGTACTACCTAATCGGATACATATTGAAGAAAATTTGTAACCGAAATAGGTTGGTTAATCGTGCTTACCATGGAATACAAAAGCTAACCCTATGCACAACCTAATCGGGTACATATAGATGAAAACGCTAACTGGATGCACAACCTAATCAGGTACATATGTATGCAAAAGTTAACCGGATGCACTACCTAATCTGATACATATGTATGCAAAAGCTAATCGGATGCATTACCTAATCGGGTACGTATGGAAGAAAATCTGTAACCGAGATAGATTGATTAACCAAGATAACTACTGAATGTAGAAGCTAATCGGATGCATAACCTAATCGAGTACAGATGGATACAAAAGATAACCAGATGCACAACCTAATCAAGTACATATGGATGCAAAAGCTAACTGAATGTACTACCAAATTTGGTATGTATGGAAGAAAATTTATAACCGAGACAGATTGGTAAACTGAGCTTACCATCGAATGCAAAAGCTAACCGGATGCACAACGTAAACAGATACATATAGATGCAAAAGCTAACCGAATGCACTACCTAATCGGGTATGTATGAAAACCAATCTATAACCGAGGTAGATTTGTTAACTGAGCTAACCATTGAATGCAAAAGTTAACTATATGCATAGCCTAATCGGGTACATATGGATGCAAAAGCTAACCGAATGCACAACCTAATTGGGTACATATGGATGCAAAAGCTAACTGAATGTACAACCTAATCGAGTACATATGGATGCAAAAGCTAACTGAAAGCACACCTAATTGGGTACATATGGAAGCACAGCCTAATCGGGCACTACAATTCATAACATGCTACTATAAAATAGCATTAAGAGAAAAAATATACATAATAATATTTATTTAGAAAAACAAAAAATGATAGCACACAGTATCATTAATGCACACATATAAAAAGAAGCTATAATAGTTTATAAATTGCCACTACAATTTAAAAAATTACTATAATTTAAAAACTGCTACTATTCTACTATAAAATAGCATTATGAATAGAAATATACATAATTATATTTATTTAAAGAAACAAAAATGATACTATATAGTATGATTACTACACACTTCTAAAAAGAAGCTACAATATAAAATGGTACTACAATTTTACAAAAGCTACAGCAATTCAAAAATTGCCACTACAATTTATAAAATGCTATTATTGAATAACATTACATATGTAAATATACATAAATTAATCTATTTAAAAAACAAACAATGATACTACACACATCTTAAAAAAATACTACAAAATGATAACATAAAATGATCAAATGATACTACAACCTAATTGGATACATATGGATGCAAAAGCTAACCTTATACACTACAAAATGATGAAATGATAGTACAAAAAACTAATACCTGACTTCATCAAGAAGAAATCAACATACAAATATTGAAAGTAATGATTTAGAATAACCTACAAATAAATAAATATTTAAACTGAAACTGAAAATACAAATGATACTATATAACTCGGTTCAAATACAAAGAGTAAATCAAAGTCAAATTAAAAATATAAAATGAATTTACTTTTATAACCAAGTTCAATTAAAAAAAATATCATACAACCAATTGTAAATCTCAACAAATTCATAACAACATGAAAAACAAATCATATCTTCTTAGAAGCTTGACAATTACACTTATTGTGACCAAATTGCTAGCATACACCGCATCTATTTTGCTTATTTTGGAAATATGCAAGTCTTCCTTTGCGTTTGATAGAAGGTCTACCATAACCGCATTTCTCCTTACGTGTTTTAATAACATCTTCAATACTAGCATCAACAATAGGCCTACCAAAATTAAGAATATGATTTATAGCATTAGCATAAGAACAATGATTGTAACGACCCGATATTTTCAACCATTCGCATCCATTATAAGTGTATAGGTAGACACTCATGCCAGAGTTGAATTGCTCAAAATACCGCGTTGTAATTAAAATTTGGCAAATCTCAGAATATACAGTAAATAAATATAATCACATATCACAGACATAGAGTAAAATAATGCAGCGGAAGTAAAAGAAATAGTAGTTCATGAAGCTACTATCTAAATATGTCAGAGTTACATAAGATACAACAGAAGAAATAGAGTACAACAAAAGTCTCAATAAAATAACCAAGTACAAGCTGAGTAGAACAACGGAACTAAAATAGATAGGACAAGATAAGTAGATAATCTCCAGCGATTCAAATCTCCAAGCGAGTGGAAATCCAAATCTGTGAATAACTCAGGCTGACCCGAGCGTAAAGCAAAACACAAAACACTCGAGTCAGGACAATATATACTTATATAATGTAAACCAACTCAAGCGAACTGTAATAAGGGTACAAGTAACTTAGAAGATGCTTGGGACCGCCCATCCTCTAAGGATCCGTTAAAATATCTACTATGTAGTAATATTCGATATTATAATAGTGTCTAAATAAGTAAAGTATAATCATATAGAAAATAGCGTTAAGGGGATGGAGAACCTTAACGCGGTCGGATCTTAAAATCATAATCGTAGTAAAGCTCGATATGGTAGGTGACACGGCACAACTAGGCAATGCCAGGGTAGATATACCAATTACGCACACGGACTGATGGATACGCATAGCAGGCACTACCGTTCCACCTCGAACAACACTCCCAAATCGGAGGATGGCCATCTAATCAATCACAAGTAAGAGTATAATATCGAAGAAATGTGTCCGAGAAGAGGTGCTACCTCACTGGTCCGAGATCGCTCCTGTTTTAGCCACCTTATGCCAACTCACGGGAGTTGGGTCCACGTAACATACCTTAAGAACGTCGCCACCATCCTACTTCATTCTGGAATCTCCACCGCGTACACGGTTGCCAAAGTGGTTTTCGCTAAGACAGAGAGTATGTCCATATCCGATCCCGGTCTCTTTAACAACCCAACGTTATTATAACCCGTGGTTATAAGTTTAAAAACACTTTATACTTCAAAATAGAATATCATTTCAAATCCAAATCTTTATCAAAATAAAGATTAAATCAATTCCAAACCATTTCCATATTTTTAAAATATCATATCATTTCAAAACTTCATTTCAAATCATTTTAATATTCCAAATATCATTTGAGTTCAAATCTAAATATTCAACTTTAAATACCTTTTAAATTTAAAGGTATACTTCAGTTATTATCATTTCAAATCACCTTTTAAATAGTTTATATTCCAATCAAATAATTCATTTAAACCTTTTAAAAGTGTAATTATTATATTTCAAATCAAGTATTCAATTTCCAAAGTTTCAAACCATTCTGAGTTCGTTTACTAAGTCAAAAACCCTAATTATTAAAATTTCAGCATTTCACAGCATTTAAAAACAACTGCTATAGGTTATATTTGAAAACATTTTTAATTCAGCAAAGACAGCACTTAAAACTGCTGTTAAAACTCAGTTTTAGTTGAATTATAGTTCAAAACAGAAAAGACAGCATATCAGAAGTGCTGCGGTAGTTCAGATTTCAAAACAAGGGTTAAATTTGGTTTCAGCAAAGACTACAGACCATTATAGCATTTCCAGAGAATGCTATAATAGACCTGAGTTCAATATTAGCCTATAAGTTCAATTACAGCAACTACAGCATTTCAGAAATGCTGTAATAGCTCTTTTTACACAATTTTAGTTCAATACAGAATCTATAGCATTTCTGAATGCTATTAAAAGTAGATTTCAGGGGTTAGTGTATTTCCAGCAATTAAATAACTTCAATTTAAAACACATAAACATTTTAAAAATCATATTTTAACATTTAAAATATTCATTTACATATCATTTAACATGTATCTTTTTCACAATGAATTTCTTATAATTAAATCCAATTTTCAACAATTTACTTAATAAATTTAAGTGTAAAAGTTTCCAATTCTTCACATTTCAACAAATAACTTAACACTTCAAATTTAAATTACCATTTTACAAATTTAACTAAATTTCCAATTTTATTTAATTAACTAAAACCTTTAATTAAAACCAAATTTCACATTTCCAAGTCAAGTTATATTTTAAAAGATCAGTTTTAAACATTCATTTATTTAACCACTTAAATTCATAGAAAAATCAATAATACTTTAATAAATCACTTAAATTCAAATTTAATCAAATTATCATATTTACCATTTCCAAATAAAATTTAATATCCATTTTATTTTTATATAACTTAAATATCATTTTTAACCAAAATTCCAAATTCCAAACTTATGTTATATTTTAATAATCCAATTTAACCATTCATTAATTACATTTTAACTCATAGAAAAATCATAATTTCTTTATTTTAAAACATTTCAAAATCTATTTAAATCAAATTTCATAAATTTATATTTTTAAAAATACTTAAAAATATCCAAAACACTTTATAAAATAACCACGGGCCTGTATATAATTTTCTAACCTAGGTCAAGTGATACAGATATGTATCATTTCAATCCGCAGTTAAAAAAAGAAAAATCTGGGTTCTATCATTTCAAACTCGCAATCCCAAGTTAAGATAAATTAAATAAAACCATTCAGGCCTATCATTTCAGCCCATAACGATTTTTCCCTATTCTAAAGTCCGTTCGGGTATGTATCATTTCAACCCATAGTGATTCTAGTCTACAGGGAACTTGCAATGGTGATAACAGATATAAATAACATAATAACATTAAATAACAGTAACATATGATATAACAGGTGTAATAACAGGTGTGAACATCATATGATAATAATATAAGCATATATAACATGATAATATATTTCTACAGATTCGTAGGGTGTCAATTTACTAGTTATATAGGTACATATTGTCTGGTGAGAATAACTCACCTGTTTGTGCTGGAGATATCAAAACCAATGACACAATGGAAACAAAAGCACGATGAAAAGACTACTGACTTGAGTGGAGAGCGAATCCAATCTACAACTCTTGTGTACAACCCAAAACAAACAATCAAAACAGCAAAATTCAATACGACTTTAAAAATGCAATAACATTGAAATAAAAGGAGATACGACTACGTAGTCTTTTGCTTTGCCTTCTCTATTGTTTGGTATGGCTTTGGGCTCTGATGTGGTCAAGTTTTGGGTCAGGTTTGGGCTAACATAGCTCGGGTTCAAGGCAAGACAAGGTGGGGTTTGTACATGAGGAAGTGATGTGATTTTTGAAGGCAATTAGGTGATTTTTGTGCCAAAACAAGGTTTGGCCTTGGGAATTGTGCTCGGCCTGGGGTGAGTTATGACTGGACAGAGGTGGGGAGGGGTGTGTTGTGGTCAGGTCAGGGAGGTGGTGGTGGCTATGGTGGTGGTTTGGGTGGTGGTTGAGGTGGGTGAGCATGTAGAGGTCAATAAACATGGTTTTTAGGCATCTAGGTTGAAATTTGGGAGGTTTTACCATCAAAATGGTTCGGCTATGGTTAGATCTGGTGGAGTGGCGGCTGGTGGTGGTCGGGAAGAGATGGAAGGAGGTGGTGGCAGTGGAATAGGGGTAGAGGCCGATCTCAATCAGGGAAGAAGGCAAGCAAAATAGCATAGAAAAAGAAGAAAAGTAGGAAGAAAGAGATGGAGGCCATTACCTAATTTTCTCTAGCCGTGAGAAACAATTGAAGATGGGATATTTTTTCACGTGAATGCCAAATGAGATGACAGCTACACTAGGGTTTTACATGGCTAGGCAATTAATTTTGAGGAGTTAAAGGAATTAAAGGATTTGGTAAATAAAAGGGCTTCCGTTTCAAAGCGTTACACAACCTTTCACATTTCTTTCCTTATAAATCTTTATATAAACAAAATATTTCAGAAAAATACTATACAAACCGAAACTAAGTAAAGATATAAGAAAATAAATAATAAAATTTAAAGAAATTAGAAAAAATAATAAAAGAAATTGCTTAAAATACAAAACAGTGTCCAGAAATTACAAATAAATCACCATTGACTTTGGAAAATTATTAACTTTATTTTAAAAATATTCTAAAACAAAATTTGATATAAAAATGACTTTTAAAACATTTTCAAAGTGAAATAAATAATTAAATTTTAATTAAATAGAATTTAAAATAAGAAAATAACTTAAAAATGCAAACTAGGCTTTAAAAATTAGAAATAAATTCAATACACTTTGGAAAAATCTTATTATCACTTTAAAAATATTTAAAAGACAAAATATATATAATATGGCATATGTATACAAATTAGAATAAGATATGACCAATAAAATATTATCTATATAGGTTAAAATAAACAATATTGTTAAATAAATCAATATACACACAATATTGTAAAAAATATAACTTTCACAATTTAAATCCAATTTCAACGAAACAAAAAGCAGTATTCATGATATTTAATATATTTTCATAATAAAAGATAAAATTTAAATTTTCAAATATTTAAAATTTAAATTTAAAAGTCAAGGTTTGACTATATTGACAAAATTCATATTTTCTGGAAATAATCAATTTATTTATGTTTGGAATTCTAATTGACATCAAAATTCAAATTTATATTTAAAATAACAAAATTTATTCTTTTTCATAAATAAAGCTTTTAAATCTGGAAATATCAATTTAAAAATAATTGTAAAATCATAAACGAACAATTTTTACTTGTTCATACACTTAATACCATGAGCACAAGGAAATTCTATAACTTTCCATTTGTTGCAACTACAAATCTATTCTTTAAGATAAACATGATGAGTGTTTGGCGATTTCACTTTAAAAACATACTTTAAAGACTTTGATGCATCCCATCTAAATTCTTCTTCAATCAATTCACCTAAATGAAACTCAATAGAAGGATAACATTATTATTCCACAAATGACACTCCTCCCTTCTTCTAGCCTTTTGTTCCATAACTTTAACACGAATTCCATCTAAACATGCAGTAATAGGCAAGGCTTGTTCATCCAAGATCCAACTACTAGAATTTTCAACAACATTTGAACTGTATTCACCATATCATTTCCCTGGAAAAAAACAAATCAACCCACTTATCACAAGGCTTATCCTTTAAAAATTTCACGACAACAATACCACCAATTTCATAAAGTTTAGAATTTGCTTCTTCAAATTCATATATATTAGATGCTCTAGAACACATTTTGATCAAATAAACAATAGAAAAATAAGTGTTATTTGCCTTTACTGCTAAAAGAATATTTTGCTCCATGTGAAGATAGCAATAACTATGAAAGGCTAAAGGAAAAACACCATGAACACCTAAAATCAAACCTTGATGGCGATTCGACATAAAAACCAAATCATGATCTTCTTGAAGTATTTGTTTTAAATGATTCAAAAACCATATCCAATTATCAACATTTTCTAGAGAAACTATACTCATAGCTTAAGGGAAAAAACTGGCAAATAAAAAAAAAAAAAACTTTAATCAAATGTTAACATAATTCTGATGCTAGCCAAATATTAAACTCTGATACGACATATGAACTAAATTCTGTTACTATACAGTATAACTTTTTTAATTCTGATACCAACTGTTATTTAAATTCTAATACCAAATATTAACTACAATCTAATATTACATAACACAATTTTTTTTAAAATCTGATACCAACCATAATGTAAAATTTAATACACAGCTGTACCAAAGCTCTGATACCACATATGAACTAAGTTCTAATACAACACAGTATAAATTTTTAAATTTTGATACCAACTATTACCTAAATTCTGATACCAAATATTAAATAAAATCTAATAATACAGAAAATAATTTTTTAAAAATCTGATACCAACCACAAAGTAAAATTTAATACACAGCAGTACCAAAACTTTGATACAACATATGAACTACATTCTGATACTATACAGTATAACTTTTTTAAATTTTGATACAAATTATTATCAGAACTCTGATACCATATATTAACTAAAATCTAATACTACATAACATAATTTTTTAAAATCTGATACCAACCACAAAGTAAAAATTTAGTACACAACAGTACCAATCTGATACTACTTAATATACATTTTTTCAAATCCTGATATCAACTATAAACTGAATTTCATAACACAAAGCAATTAAATTCTGATACCACACAATATAACTATTCTCAATTTCTGATATTGTATACAAGATTCTGATACTAAAGTGTAACAAAATTCAAAGAAGAATGAAGAAGTCTTGAAAAATATGGTTAAAACTAAAAAGTTAAAGCATTGAGATTTCTAATATGGTTTACATATTGTCATTCACCGTATCAAAAAACAAACATTGAGAATGTGATGATATTTATTTGTCAATGTATTTTCTCCAACACATACAATAATGAATAATATTCTTAAAAAATATCGAGTATTTTACTCAAAATATCATAGTGATATACCGAAAAATATTGAGTGATATATCAGTAATGATATTTTAAATGAAATTTTGAAAATAATATCAATTAAGGAGTGATATGTGATATACCGAGGATATTACCTAATATAATTACATAGTTGTCAATATAAATGCTCCCCGAAAATGTTTATAAATACCATAAAATAAGCTTTTAGCGATTTGTTAGATGATATTCTACATTCAATAATAATACGTGCAGAAAAATTTATTAGGGGGAACTTTAATAAACATGTAGGAGCTATGGCATAGAGCAGAGAGAACAAGTTTTAGACTACTAAGTTTTTGGTGGCAGTGGAGCTATTCATGTTTCTCAAGAAGGAATACCTGGTGTAACAACCTGCTTTTCCGACCCTCGGATTCAATGCCCGAACCGATGTTAACACCTTGAGAACTGAAAAGGACGAGTCGTGATACGGTAACAAGAAATAAATACGGTTATAACTAATAACTTTCAAAGTCTCCCTGCAGAAGAAAAAAAGTATAATATGAATAACCATAAACACTGTAATACACCATAATATGTCTATACTGTTAGATACATATGTCCCTATAATACCAATCAAACCCAATTCATATACATGATCAAATCCAAGTCATAACACTATTTATGACATTAAAAATATGTACAATATAGTCCTTCTCTTCCGTACCATCCCGTCTTCAAGCTCCATCAACCTAGAGATATAAATAAAGAGAGCAAGTTGGACAAATGTTTGGTGACTGAGCTAAACTTACTCCACATATACTACAAAGATAATACTATAACATGATATGAGCATAACGTTTCGATCACCTTACACCCTACTAGTCATACCCTACTTAACTTACCGTATACATCCGGTCGTATCACATCGCATCTATGTGGACTCACGTTCCTGGACTTTCCTCTTGTTCTATAAGGTTGCCTCTTATCCACCATAATGTCAATTGCATGTAGGAATCACTTGCCTAGATTAACCTTATGTGCTAAAGGGCTGTATGTTATCCATACCTCGTATACAAACTAGACTTATGTCCTTGCACCATAGGATCGCTCAATATCCATCATCCACAATGGTCCGTTAAAGCACAATATGGGAGTAATGCACTCCTTGTGTCTTGGGCTCGTACCCTGGGTCGTCAACTTGTGTCATAAGCCCGTACACGTTCATGTCAACATCGAACAAATTCCATATAACGATAACATACAAATCCAACATGAATAAACAATCAACATCACATAGTTTATGTGATGCCCCACCTCTATACTCATACTAGCCAAGGACACTACGGGGTAATGCCGTCGACTAGCACGAAGAATAAGGCTGTTGAGGAGCGACCATCTGTGTAATTGCCTTGTGCGAGTACCGATATGTCAAATAATATAACTTACATTTCATTTCAAGAGGAAATCCTACATATCAAATACAAACTCAAAGCTACCACACAGTGGCTATGAGGACTTCAGAAACAAATATAGAAATAAACATAACATAAATCAGTCACAGATATTCATATCACAAAGGCAAAAACAGATATGAATATAACACATAAAAAGTGTTACATCAAAATAGTGGTCAAACTAGATCCACTATATCACAAAAAAATAGATACAAGTACTAGACAAAAGAATAAGTATACAACAAGGAGTCTCCATCTCAAATATATACTAACAAAAACTACTATGCTAAAGTAGTTAGCCAAAAGTCAGGTGATGGACCCTGATAAGAAGTCAAGCAGGAGCACCTGAAATACCTCGGTCCGACCCGAGTATTATTTAAGAAGAAAATAATAAACGGATCAGTCTAGCTATAAATATCAGATAAAATGAGATAGGATAAGAGATATGACCAAAAATGTATGATAACAAAAATGCCATACTGTGACAAGTATACATCAAATAACAACAAAAATCATACAATATCTCAAATCATCTCAAACATCCAAAAAGAATCACATTCTTTAAATTATTCACCAAAACACAAATATTGATAGAGCTCATCAATGTTTATCATCAAAATCGGTGAAACACAAATTCTAGAAATCGTCAAATAGAAATCCATAAATCACAAAAGGGGAGGCCTATCACAAACCAAAGCATGAAAACTCACCTACACGTGTATCACAAATGGGTCGCTATCCCATGGTCGCTAACCATAAAGGCGGTGCAACGACGTAGTACAATAACGGTACGCCCGATGAACCTGATAAGCTAGGACAACGATGTAGTACAATAACGGTACGCCCGATGAACCGAACTCCATAAAACCATAGGTCGCTAGCCTATAAAAAGAATGAGACGAAGCTCTATAAAACGAGGTACAGTCCCCCACGTGGACAAAGAGACATCGCATATCGCTAGTCTAAACAATAAAATGATCACCATCGATCAATGAAAAGTGTGAACCACACTAAGCTAGTATATATAAGAGTTTAGCTTTATGTCCCATAACCACTGGCTTAACTTGAATATTTACGAACAAATTGTAGATTTCCACTCGAAAATTGTCACAAGATTTCAATTGAACAAGTCTAAGAATTAACCGGCGAAGTAAACGCAAGCGTTTCATACCACTTGTTTTACTTAGCCGTTAAATTATATTTCTCATACCAATGAGGTAAAGGTTTGTATATACTAATAGATTGGAAAACGATTTTATAAACGAGCTTTGTATTTAAAAGTAGTGTTGAAATCGTGGTTGTGAAAGAGTTTGAGTATTTACTACTAGTATAGAAACCTTTGTATTTTAAAGTGACAAATCACAGAAATGATTGTAGAAACAATCAATCACCAAAAATTCACATACAAAGACGTGAATCAAATCCATAGAAATCGATACCGAATCCATCAAAATGGGTATTCCCAAAAATCCCGAAAAAGAAGTCATCAAAGTCGATAAAAGGGATAACAACTAATCGGAGCAACTAAAATCGATTAACATTGGAAATTCCCTCAAAAACAGCTTAAACAGACAAAAATGAACAGTTCCAAACGTCTGGGGGTCAATCCAGACGTTTGGATTTAGGTTCTGGAAATTCCAAAAAAACCTCCCAGACGTCTGGTTCGGCAATCCAGACGTCTGAAACCATCCAGACGTCTAAACCCAAAAATCTGACGTCTAGAATTAGTCTTTGTCTTTTTTTAAGTTCTGCGTGCATATATTTTTGCTCCAGGTCCAAACCAGACATCTGGACTTGATCACCAGACATCTGGTCACTTGGTCTGGGCAACAATTTGCCTAGGCCAAAGTGGCCAAAACGTATCGGAAGCGATCGGATGAGCAACGACGACTAAGGATTTACGCCAAGCGACAACCCAGCCTTAAAGGCTCTTCGATACACCTCGAATACCAATGTCCAAATATCCATAGAAGGATTTTCATAAAATTGGACCAAAACACCAAAATTTGGAAAATTCACCAAATCAATTCAAATCAAAAGCAAATGAACAAGCACAAATGTTAGGAATTCATACCTAACAACAAAGAAAGTTATAGACGTAGATGTGAGTTAAAGAACTCACCTTTAAATCCAAAAACAATGAACGAGAAGCTTTTAAAACAAGGCAAGAACAATTCTTCTTCAACACACCTCTAGAATCTTCAATCTATTATCAAAGGTGAAGTTTTCCTAAGTTAAGGTTAGGAATTTCTGAGAATTGAAAAGAGATTGAGATGGAGAAGAAGAAGAGGATGCTTACCTTAGCTTCTCTTCGATGTTGGAGCTAGAATTTGAGTTTCCTAATTAAACTAGGGTTTGGAATTTCTATTTCCCATTCTTTTCCCCTATTTTCTCTTGAGCTTGAATGTTAGGAAAATGAGAATGAAATGAGAAGAGGATCTGAGTATAGGGTATTAAGATGGGTTAGTGGGCTGAAACCCAAACCCAAAGCCCAAATAGAAAAATAGCAAAATTCTACTCAACTCCAAACATATCGATGTTTATACTCAAAAATGTTGTAAACGCCATTTTGGACTCAATGGAAGTGGTCTCGAGTCCCAATTCGACTGTTTACAAAAAGTAGCTTTTCGGACGTTAATCCAATTAACGATGCTATATTTAAATAAAACATTTAAATATACAATCGTAAAATATGCGGGTTGTTACAGACTCCCCTCCTTAAATAAATTGCATCCTCGCAATTCTTAAGAAGAAAACAAAGAGTAACAACCGTAAAAGCATATCAACACAAAAGAAAATTTTAAATTAGAAGTTCACCTTAAGGAGCACGAGAGAGTAAGTCTGGATGTGTTCGCTCGATGAATTCTCTGGATTCCCAAGAGCAATCCTTAGGATTTGTGGACCATTGAACTTTCACAAGAGGAACATCTTTATTTCGAAGGCGTTTAACCTCCATAACAATGATACGAATAGGATGTTGCTCATAAGTTAAATTTGGTGAAACTCCAATTTCTTCAAAATACCGGGCTCAAGAATAGAATCAGAATCTCTAATGCATTTCCGTAGTTGAGAGACGTGGAATACGTCATGAATGGCAGAAAATTGAACCGGTAACAAAAGGCGATAAGCCACCGAACCAATGTGTTCGGTGATGGGAAATGGAATAATATATCGAGGTGCTAATTTTCCCGATCGACTGAAACGCACAACACCCTTCATAGGTGAAACACGAATAAACACAAAATCTCCCATAGAAAATTCTTATTTCCTTCTTCGGTTATCGGCATAGGATTTTTGTCTACTTTGAGCTTCTTTCATCCTATGACGAATAAGGTCAATCTTTTCTGTGGCATCACGAATAAAATCTAGACCTAAAACCAGCTTCTCACCAGCTTCAAGCCAACACGAAGGAGATCGGCATGGCCTTCCATAGAGTTCCTCGAAAGGTGCCATACCAATACTAGATTGGAAGCTATTATTATAGGAAAACTCAACAAGAGAAATATGATCTTCCCAACTTTCACCAAAATCAAGAACACAAGCACGAAGGAGATCTTCAAGAGTTTGATTCACACGCTTCGTTTGTCCATCGGACTGAGGATGATAAGCGGTGCTAAAATTAAGCTTCGTTCCCAAAGCTTTTTGAAGACCCTTCAAAATTCACTAGTAAACAATGGATCACGATCGCTAATAATAGAAGTAGGAACTCCATGCAATTTAACAATTTCCTTGACATAGAGTTTTTCAAAAAGAGGTACGGTCCGATTGGACCGAACGGGAATAAAATGGGCGGATTTTGTAAGTCTATCTACGATTACCCATAAACTGTCATGACCCGAACGAGAACGGGGAAGACCGTCAATAAAGTCCATGGAAACTTGATCCCACTTCCATATTGGAATGTCCAAAGGTTGCAATAACCCACTGGGCCTTTGATGCTCGGCCTTCATGAGTTGGCAAGTCATGCAACGCTTAATAAAGTTAGCAATATCAGATTTCATTCCATCCCAATAGAAAAGTCGCTTCATATCCACGTACATTTTACTACTACCTGGATGAATGATAAATTTAGAACGATGAGAATCTTCTAAAATGTCTTTATGAAGATCAATAACATTTGGCACAATAAGTCTACCAAATTTTCGAATACCGCCACGAGTATCAATATCAAAGTCTTTCAAAGCTTCAATATCAATTTTATCCCTACAACTTTGGCTAAGAAGAGCCAATTCGGGATCATGCCTTTGAGCTTCAAGAATGCAGTAAAAAAGAGAAGGATGGGCCTCAAGGCAACACAAAACAAGAGATGAACATGAATTGGATTCACGATCTCGAATCTCACAAGTGGATAAAGTCTCGAGATCATTCCATTCGGATATCATCATGGAAACAACCGCTTGTTGCTTACGACTAAGGGCATCGACAACAAGATTTCCCTTTCCGGGAGTATAAAGAATATCAAGATCATAAGATGCAAGGAACTCGAGCCAACGTTGTTGACGCAAATTAAGTTCCTTTTGAGAAAATAAATACTTTAAAGATTTATGATCGGTGTAGAGAACAAATTTCTCTCCCAAAAGATAATAACGCCAAATTCTAAGGGCGAAAACAATAGCTGCGAGCTCTAAATCATGAGTGGCATATCTAGTCTTGGCAGGCTTTAATTGCCTAGAAGCATAAGTGATAACACGTTCCCTTTGCATGAGAACGGCACCCAAACCAACAGGACTAGCATCGGTATAAACAATAAAGTCTTGGTTCCCTTCGGGAATCACAAGAATAGGAGCATCAGAAAGGAGTTCTTTTAATTTTTGAAAAGCAGCTTCACATTTGTTAGACCAAATGTACTTAACTCCCTTCTTTGTCAAACTAGTAAGAGGTACGGAAATTTTAGAAAAGTCTTTTATGAACCGACGGTAATAGCCCGCTAATCCGAGAAAGCTACGAATTTCCGTCACACTCTTCGGTCTCTTCCAATTTTGAATCGCTTCAATCTTTGAAGGATCCACGGAAATTCCAGATTCAGAAATAATATGTCCCAAAACTTTCACACGAGATTGCCAAAAGTGACATTTAGAAAATTTTGCTTTCGATTGGTTGCTCCTAAGAGTTTCCAACACAATCCGAAGATGATTTTCATGCTCTTCCTCGATTTTAGAATAAACTAGAATATCATCGATAAAGATGAGAACAAATCGATCAAGGAAGTCTTTGAATACTTGATTCATAAGGTCAACGAAATAAGCTGGAGCATTCGTCAAACATAATGGCATAACAAGCCATTCATAAGATCCATAACGAGTACAGAACGATGTCAAAGGAATGCTATCCTCTGCAACACGGAGTTGATGAAAACTGGTTGCTAAGTCTAATTGTGAAAAGACTCTAGCACCACTAAGTTGATCGAATAAATCATCAATCCGAGGTAAGGGATATTTATTCTTGATGGTGAGATCATTAAGCTTGCGGTATTCAACGCAAATCCTAAGTGTACCACCAGATTTCTTCACAAAAATAGTTGAAGCTCCCCATGGAGAGGAACTAGAACGAATAAACTGTTTTCCTTCCAATTCAGATAATTGTTTACGCATCTCCTCATTTTCCTTATTGGACATACGATAAGGAGGACGAGTAATAGGTAGAGCTCCAGGGATTAGATTAATTCTGAACTCAATTGCTCGCGTAGGTGGTAATCCTAAAACGGGCTCAAATATGTCGGGAAATTCACGAACAATGTGAATGAGGGAAATGACATCTTCCTCATCATCATTATCGTCATCATGAGGATTTAGAGAATACAAGGATGCTTCCAAATTGGAATCTGAGTCTTTAAGAACAAGAGAAATCTTCTTAACAGATTGAGGATGTCGAAGATATATAGTCCGCTCAGGACATAGGATATGGGCTTCATATTGGTTAAGCCAATCCATTTCCAAAATCATTCTGAAACCTAAGTAGCGCATAACATGAAAATCGGCTCGGAAAGAATAATCACATAAAATAATCTCGACATCTTTACAAAGTAAACTGAGTGTTGCGGACACACCAACTGGATTCGCAATTCTTAATGAAGTCATCAAGCCAATAACATTTAAGACAAAGCATCAACTAGTTCTTTTGATATAAAAGAGTGAGATGCACCCGTATCAAAAAGAACTCGAATAGGAAGATCACGAAATATAATAATGCCATCAAGGATAGAATAAGAAATACCTTGACCAAGAGAAGTGTTACTAGGAGCTTCCACAACATTTAGCTTTCCCTCTTTCTTGTTTGGAAGTTTGGGGCATGAAGATAAAAGATGACCCGAACTTTTGCAATAACGACAAAAGGAGGTTTTGGGCACCTATTTGCATAATAGTCCTTAGAACCACAATTGTAGCATTGCCCACGACTAGAGGTAGGAGCCTTTTCTACCGAAGTTGCTTGCTTCCCTTTCTTGTTGGGATTAGGCTTGAACTTGATAGGCCTCTTCTTGTTGCTGTTGAAGTTCTGTTTGGCACCCTCAACTTCAACATCACTTTCCTTATCTGCCTTCAAGCCGAAGAGCGATATCAACAAGCTGATCGAAAGAAACTTCTAATTTCAGAAGTAATGGCTTTTTGAGGTTCTTATTTAACCCATAAACAAATCTCTAATTTTTCTTCAATGGGGTATTAATATACTCGACCCCATATTTAGATAGAGATTCGAAAGATGCGACGTAATCCATCACAGAAGATTCACCTTGAACAAGGTCAATAAAGCATCGAGCTAGAGATACTTTTTCAGCTTCCGGGATAAATTTTAACTCGAATATTTCCCAGAATTGCTCCCAAGTAATATCCGCTTCAATAATTTCAGAAATCAAAAGCTCATACCAATTTATTGCTCTCTCCTGGAGCATGTTAGAAGCCACTTGGACCCGATGTAGATCAATAAGATTCATGCGGGAAAAGATGTGATCGCACGTTCTAAGCTAAGCTTGGACTTCTATAACACTCTCGGAACCCTTGAAAGGCCTTCCACCCAAGTTGGTGTAATCACTGCACAAGCGTGCAAACCCAGATTTAGGATGAGTAGGCTCTGGAATGGGTCCGATAGCTTGAGCATTTTTCACAAGATCTAGAAGTTGCTGAGCAGACATAAATACTCCATCCTGAGGAGTAGCACTGGATTGACCGGCGCTGGGACGGCCTGGTCTAACCATTTCTCTTCCTTTAGAAAGAAAGAAGCGGAAAAAAGGTATTCACGGAATGAATATCAAACAAACTTGATTGATAAAACAAGGCATCATAAAAAGAAATAGGATAGAACGGTACGAAGACTCAAATTAAATCCTATGGCACGATTCCTAAGAAAGACTTAGGACAACGATCCTTCTAAATTATTCTACATTGTTCCGAAGTTTGGTTCTGATACCAAGCTGTGACGCCCCACCTTTATACTCATGCTATCCAAGGACACTATGGGGTAATGCCGTCGACTAGCATGAAGAATAAGGCTGTTTAGGAGCGACCATCTGTGTAATTGCCTTGTGCGAGTACCGATATGTCAGATAATATAACTTACATTTCATTTCAAGAGGAAATCCGACATATCAAATACAAACTCAAAGCTACCACACAATGGCTATGAGGACTTCGAAAACAAATATAGAAATAAACATAACATAAATCAGTCACATATATTCATATCACGAAGGCGGAAACAGATATGAATATAACACATAAAAAGTGTTACATCAAAATAGTGGTCAAACTACATCCAGTATATCACAAAAGAATAGATGCAAGTACTAGACAAAAGAATAAGTATACAACAAGGAGTCTCCATCTCAAATATATACTAACAAAAACTACTATGCTAAAGTAGTTAGCCAAAAGTCAGGTGACGGACCTTGATAAGAAGTCAAGCAGGAGCACCTGAAATACCTCGGTCTGACCCGAGTATTATTTAAGAAGAAAATAATAAACGGATCAGTCTAGCTATAAATATCAGATAAAATGAGATAGGATAAGAGATATGACCAAAAACGTATGATAAAAAAAATGCCATACTGTGACAAGTATACATCAAATAACAACAAAAATCATACAATATCTCAAATCATCTCAAACATCCAAAAAGAAACACATTCTTTAAATTATTCACCAAAACACAAATATTGATAGAGCTCATCAATGTCTATCATCAAAATCGGTGAAACACAAATTCAAGAAATCGTCAAATAGAAATCCAGAAATCACAAAAGGGGAGGCCTATCACAAACGGGAGCATGAAAACTCACCTACATGTGTATCACAAATGGGCCGCTATCCCATGGTCGCTAACCATAAAGCCGGTGCAACGACGTAGTACAATAACGATACACCCAATGAACATGATACTCAAATAATTCGAAACAACGACGTAGTACAATAATTGTACGCCCGATGAACCCGATAAGCTGGGACAACGACGTAGTACAATAACGGTACGCCCGATGAACCGAACTCCATAAAACCATATGTCGCTAGCCTATAAAAAGAATGAGACGAAGCTCCATAAAATGAGATACAGTCCCCCACATGGACAAAGAGACATCGCATATCGCTAGTCTAAACCATAAAATGATCACCATCGATCAATGAAAAGTGTGAACCACACTAAGCTAGTAAATATAAGAGTTTAGCTTCGTGTCCCATAACCACTGGCTTAACTTGAATATTTACGAACAAATTGTAGATTTCCACTCGAAAATTGTCACAAGAGTTCAATCGAACAAGTCCAAGAATTAATCGGCGAAGTAAACATAAGCGTTTCATACCACTTGTTTTACTAAGCCGTTTAATTAGATTTCTCATACGAATGAGGTAAAGGTTTGTATATACTAATAGATTGGAAAACGATTTTACAAACGAGCTTTGTATTTAAAAGTAGTGTTGAAATCGTGGTTGTGAAAGAGTTTGAGTATTTACTACTAGTATAGAAACCTTTATATTTTAAAGTGACAAATCACAGAAATGATTGTAGAAACAATCAATCACCAAAAATTCACATACAAAGACGTGAATCAAATCCATAGAAATCGATACTGAATCCATCAAAATGAGTATTCCAAAAAATCCCGAAAAAGAAGTCATCAAAGTCGATAAAAGTGATAACAACTAATCGGAGCAACTAAAATCGATTAACATTGGAAATTCCCTCAAAAACAGCCTAAACAGGCAAAAATTAACAGTTCTAGACGTCTGGGGGTCAATCCAGACGTCTGGATTTAGGTTTTGGAAATTCCAGAAAAACCTCCCAGACGTCTGGTTCGGCAATCCAGACGTCTGAAACCATCCAGATGTCTGAACCCAAAAATCAAACGTCTGGAATTAGTCTCTGTCTTTTTTTTTAAGTTCTGCTTGCATATATTTTTGCTCCAGGTCCAAACCAGACATCTGGACTTGATCACCAGACGTCTTGTCACCTGGTCTGGGCAACAATTTGCCTAGGCCAAAGTGGCCAAAACGTATCGGAAGCGATCGGACGAGCAACGACCACTAAAGATTTACGCCAAGCGACAACCCGTCCTTAAAGGCTCTTCGATACACCCCGAATATCAATGTCCAAATATCCATAGAAGGATTTTCATAAAATTGGACCAAAACACCAAAATTTGGAAAATTCACCAAATCAATTCAAATCAAAAGCAAATGAACAAGCACAAATGTTAGGAATTCATACCTAACAACAAAGAAAGTTATAGACATAGATGTGAGTTAAAGAACTCACCTTTAAACCCAAAAACAATAAATGAGAAGCTTTTAAAACAAGGCAAGAAAAATTCCTCTTCAACACACCTCTAGAATCTTCAATCTATTATCAAAGGTGAAGTTTTTCCTAAGTTAGGGTTAGTAATTTCTGAGAATTGAAAAGAGATTGAGATGGAGAAGAAGAAGAGGATGCTTACCTTAGCTTCTCTTCGATGTTGGAGCTAGAATTTGAGTTTCCTAATTAAACTAGGGTTTGGAATTTCTATTTCCCATTCTTTTCCCCTATTTTCTCTTGAGCTTGAATGTTAGGAAAATGAGAATGAAATGAGAAGAGGATCTGAGTATAGGGTATTAAGATGGGTTAGTTCACTCTCTCAGCATGTCATCGGTTTGTGGGTGATATAATATGCTCAGATTCAACTCAATCTCTAATGTATCCTATAGACTCCTCCAAAATTCACTTGTGAAAAGTGGATCCCAGTCACTCACTATACTTATTGGAACTCCATGTAGTCAAACCACTTCTTTGATATACTATATCGCTAGTGTTGCTTCTTGTACTCTTTACCAAAATAAAGTGCATGTTGTTCATCAGTTAGTCTACTATAACTCATATGCTTTCATTTCCTCTCCTACTCTGAGGTAATCCATCCATAAGATCCATAGATATGCACTCCCATTTCCACTTAAGTACATTTAATGAAAACAATATCCTACTTGGCTTTTTCTGTTCCGCCTTCATCCATTGGCATGTCATACACTTCGCTTCATATTCCGCTACTGGCCTCTTCATCCCTAGCTAATAGAATACCCTCTTTGGATCTCGATACATCTTATCTCCTCCTGGATGAATAGTTATCCTTGAACGGTGACACTCACCCAAGACTTTCTCTATGAATTCCTTGACCTACAGCACACATAGCCTCTTATATCTCCTCAAGTAGTCCTTTTGTTCTTTAGAGCAACGATCTAAATGGCTCGATCATTCATCCCATCCTAACTATTCCACGATGCTAACTAACGACACATTCTGTCCTTCCCCCAATCCAATATGATCCATCATTGTAGGTCTAACCTCCATCGTTGCTGAAAAACCAGGTGCATACCGTTCGAAAATTAAACTTCAAGATAAACTCCAAATTCTTCCATTCCAGTAGTACAACATTCTCTTCAGTGTGCCTCCTACTCAAGGAATCAACAGCTCATTTCCCTTTCTTAGAGTGTAAGTAATCCCAAAGTCATATGATAATAAGAACTCCATCCACTGTTGTTGTTTTAAATTCAAATCCTTTTGAGAGAATAAGTACTTAAGAGATTTATGGTTTGTAAACAGCTCGAATCTCTTGCCCAATTGACAATGTCTCTCAGACTTTAATGCAAATACCATAGCAGCTTACTTAAGGTCGTGTGTCAGATAATTCCACTCATGATTCTTAACATGTCGACTCGCATACTCTACTACTTTCCCTTCTTGCACAAAGATATCACCCAGACCAGTACTGCATAAGTAGGTATACATGGTGAAAGGCTTGGTTCCATCAGGAATCACCAAAATAGGTGCACTCATAAATAACTCCTTCAATTCAACAAATGTTGCTTACATTCTGAACTCCAAGAATAGGTTACGTTCTTATTAGTCAAACGAGTCAGTGGCACTGATATCTTCGAAAAATCCTTAATAAATTTTGGTAAAATCTAAATCCAAAAAGCTACGAACCTTTGAGAGGTTCTTTGGCATCTTCCAATCTCCAAATATAGCCACCTTCTCTAGGTCTACTAACAATCCATCAATCCACACTACCTGACCTGTCCCTATAACCAAAGAGTTAACATACAACACTATAATATGCTACTCTATAATATTATAAGATATACCATAAACCAAATAAAGGATGTCCATCTTCGAGGTATTTCTATCTCCAATACCTACTTCCCCTGATACGTATGAGTGATAGCCTACTAAAGAGAGCTACCAAAGCAATCGTATATCCATAGCATATGTCAAACAATCCTAACATTCACTCCATGTGTTTTGAATATATGATAACTCGTATGAACCTCGATCCAAGGACTAATGGGAATCCCAGATCTCTATTGTACTCTAGTATCTCACAGCTTAAAGCTAGACACTAGATCCAAAGCTATAGGTCCAGGGTATACGGGTTCCTTCATTGACCCTTAGGCGTCCTTACTTACAATACCCTTGCTTCGAGTACAACTGAAAACTCTCCGAGTCATCAATGATTCTTTAACACATACACCCGAGCTCATCTTTGCTCCATTTGGATACTGAGCCCTTCTTGCTTAATCTAGTTTCCATTATTCATGAGGAACCCGTCCATATTCCCTAATCACATGGTCCATCCCCTTTTCGAGCCACCATCTTTCGAACCTACTCCCAACACAAGCCAACATCCGAAGACCATAACTTTTCATCATGTTGTTATATCATCATCCAACTTAATACGAACGAGCCAACACCTCCAGCATGATCTATAGGACTCTACTTCACTTTCTACAAGTTTCATTCCATTTGGACCTTAACCTATAAGTCGGCACCAACCTCTCAATTCGATCCTAAGCTTTATACATAGCCAACCTATGGCTAATTTTTCTTTCACTCCTTCCTCACTTCTAGTACTCCATGTCCAGATGCTTTGACCCTAACTTCTCTGCACAAATCAAGTCATCATAAAACACGTCCTCTCTTCAAAGCACCATACTCCATATCCTAGAAACAAGTCGTCATAGCCTCCAATACTAGCTAATCACCTTAGGCAACCTCTACTAGCAACATCCTTGCTCTCCCCAAAGTCGCTGACTTATTGGACTAACCCACAGAACTCGGTACCAACTTCTCATGTCGGTGCTGACTTCCATGCTTAGAGAATCTGAATCAACAACTTGAACCCCAAAATCCTCTTGTACTTCAGAGCTTCCCCTCCAAGTTTCGTCCAATTCCAACCAACTTTGCCTCTAATTTGCTCAATTCTCCGACCTAACTTTCTATGCAATCACAACACTAGCAAACAACATCAAATCATATCATCCAATATAGAAAAACAACTAATTTCATTCAATCAAACATGCAATCCATCAAAATGAGGCAAATAAGTCGATTTCTAACATAGATCTACATATAGCATGAATAATGAGCATGAGCAAGGGTGATTTCTAGTCCATCTAGATCATATACATAGTTTAACATGTAATTAAAGTTAGAAAAGGTTTTATTGCCAAAATTCAATTTAAAACATGTTAAATCCTACGATTCTACCATATAAACATGCATAGTATAGTGAGAAGGCATAAACCACCCACCAATCACCAAACTCAACCAATATGAATTGGATGCAATCCGAACAGTAATGGAATGCACTTTAAATCAAGCAAATCTATGATCACTATCTTCTAATTGATCATCTAATCTCTAATCCGCAATCTATTTTGATTTAGAGAGCAATTTAGGTGATTTTAGATGAAATTAGGATGGATCTAGGGTAATTGGAGTTTTGACTTGATTCAGAATAAAAGGAAAACATTTTAACTTGACTCGTCGGCCCTTTAGTTATAGTATTCACTAATTAGACTAATGAGCTCACTAATAGGCTTAATTAATTACATACTAATCCTTGCCAACAGCTTTAAAAACTTAAAATATGCATAACTTTCTTACCGTAGGGTCGTTTTTCTATTATGACCACTTACGAAATTGGAAACCATCATCCTGAAGCAATGGAATTGGTTTGAGACTCTAATTTGACAGCTATCAAAAGGTATAGCACAAACAATATTTCCAGGGTCAAAATAGTCGCATAGAACTTCGAAAATAATCATAGGTGTGTAAAATGTCCCTAAGAGTCATATCCCTGAGTTATAAAATCAAACAACATCATATGAATAAAATAAAATATTTTACGATCCTCTGATACGTAAAATACGGGTCGTTACATTTGCCCCCTCCCCCAACCCAAGAATTTCGCCCCTGAAATCCCCAAACAAGCCAAAGTATAAGCAACCATGGTCGTCATGCATGCCTACCAATCATAAGCAACCATCACACATATCAGACAAGAAGCCATGCAACCAATAATATAGGTAACCTATTCTAGTATGCGGGATACTAAGCTATCAAATATAGTATACAATGGTGAAAGTTAAAACAATAAATGATAGGTCTTACCATTCAAAGAGTTCCGGATAAGAAGTCCTCATGCTCTCTTCCGTCTTCCACGTACAATCGTCCTCACTTCCGCTTCATTGTACCTTAACTAGCTTCACCGTTTTCTCCTAAGCTATTTCATTTCATACCCAACAATACGAAGCGGTGTAGGAGATATAGAGACTGATCCAATGTGTTCTTCATGCCTGAGTCGTGCACAAACATTCTTAGGTAAGAGATATGAAACACGTTGTGCACACCCAACATCTTCTAAGGTAAGTCAACCCTATATGCTAGCTTCCGATTCTCTCGACTATTAGAAAAGGACCTACGAATCTCGATGCCAACTTCCCCTTTCAACCAAATCGAACTACATTCTTTAGAGGAGAAACCTTTATAAACACCATATCTCTGAAATAAAACTCTAACTCCCTTGGTCACTTATCTGCTTAGCTTTTCTGTCGATCCTGAGCAACTTTCATTTGTTGTCAAATGATCTCAATCTTCTCCAAAGTCTCTATAATCATATCTGGCCCAAGTATTAGTTTCTCGCCCGCTTTCCACCAACATGAAGGAGCTTTACATGGTTGGCCATACAATGCTTCATATGGAGCCATACCAATACTCGACTGATAACTGTTGTTGTATGCAAATTCCACCAAATGCAAACGATTAACCCTTGATCCACCAAAGTCTATAACGCATGCTCGCAAGAGATCTTCCAATATATGATTTACTCTTTCGGTCTATCCATCCATTTGCAGGTGATAAGCTGTACTAAGATGCAGCTCCGGCCTTAACGCCTCTTGCAATCTTTTCCAAAACCCACTAGTGAACAATAGGTCTCGGTCGCTCACAATGCTCTTTGGCACACCATGAAATCGTACTATCCATTATACATACAACTCTTCCAGCTTAAATGCCATTCTACTTAACTTGACAGGTATAAACCTTGCACTCTTGGTCAACCGATCTACTATGACCCAAATGCCATCATACCCTGCTCGAGTCCTCGGCGAACCATCAATAAAATCCATTGATACTTGCTTCTATTTCCATTCAGGAATCTCTAATGGTTGCAATAACCCACTAGGTTTCTTGTGCTCTGCCTTTACTAGCTGACAGTTTACACACTTCGAGAAGAATTCCCCAACATCACTCTTTATACCTTTCTAGTGGTAAGTTTGATTTATATCTTGGTACATCTTGTTACCACCTGGATGAATTGTCAATATGGAATGATGACACTCTCTTAGCACTTCATCTCTCACTTCATGATCAACACCGGGAACAAATCATCTTTCATCCTTACGAAGCCAACCTTCTAGGTCGAGTTTGTATTACTTCATGTCTTCAGACTCTACTCCTTCTTCTATCTTTGCTATGATCTCCGCTAGCCTAGCATCCCGCTTCTGACTAGTACGGATCCTTTCAATTAGAGTAGGTATAATCGAAAAACTTACCAAAATTTCAGGTTCTAGCTTGTAGTGAGGCCTGAAATCAAATCCAACAATATACTTTATCTTCATCCATTCTAAGAACATTGCTCCCAACCCAGCATGTCTTCAACTCAATGCATCGGAGTTTGCATTCCCTTTTCCTAGAGCATAGGAAATAATAAAATCACAAGAGGCCAAGAACTCCAACCATCGTTGCTGTCGTAGGTTGATATCCTTCTAAGAGAAAAGGCACTTCAAGGATTTTTGGTCCGAAACAGCTCAAACCTTTCTCCTAACAAATAGTACCTCCACATATTTAAAGCAAAAACAATTGTCGCTCATTCCAAATCATGAGTTGGGTAATTCCTTTCGTGCGGCTTTAGCTATTGACTCGCATAAGTGCCAACCCTTCCTTTTTGAATTAACACTGCACCCAATCCAGTACCACAGACATCGGTGTATACTGTCGATTCTTCGTTTCCACTTAGAATGGTCAATACTGGTGCACTCATCAACCTCTCTTACAGACTTACAAATGTGCTCACACTTTGCATCTCATACAAAGGTTTGATTCATCTTCATCAAATTGGTCAATGATGCCGCTACCCTCGAGAAGTCCTTTATGAAGCATATATAGTATCCCTCCAATCATAGGAAACTTCTCGCATCCATAGTATTCTTGGGCTGATTCCAACCTTGGACTGCTGCCATCTTCGCAGGATCCACTGTTATACCCTGTCCTGAAACGACATGACCCAAGAATCTCACTTCTCTCCAGAAGTGACACTTAGACAACTTCACTCTCAACATGTGCTTCCTCAATATCTCTTGCATAATCCTCAAGTGTGTCATGTGCTCCTCTTCTGTTCTGGAGTAGACCAAAATAACATCCATGAACATAAGCATGAACTCATTCAATTTGTCATTGAAAACCCGGTTCACGAGATCCACAAAGTAGGGTGAAGCATTGGTCAATCCAAATCGCATCACCAGCCACTCATAGAAACTCAATGGTGTACGAAACGCAGTAATAGACACATTCTCCTTTGCTACTCTCAATTGGTAAAATCCTATCGCCAAATCCATTTGGAAGAACACCTTCGCACCGTGCAGCTGATCGAACAAGTCATCAATGCATGGGAGTGGATACTTATACTTCTTCGTCACTTTATTCAGCTCATGGTAATCCACACACAACCTCAAAGAGCCATCCACCTTCATTGCGAAAACTATAGGTATGCCCCACTCAGATATGCTTCTTCGAATGAACCCTTTCCTCAATAGGTCATTCACTTGCACCTCCAATTCATTCTACTCTCGGGGTGCCATACGCCTCAAAGGCATAACTATTGGTCTGGCTTCCTTCACTAAGTCTATCTGAAACTTGATCTCCCTATTCGACAGCAATCCATTCACTTCCTCAAAAACATCTGGATACTCTCTAGTGATAGTCACAAATGACAATCCCTCATGTGGAACCACAAGCGGATATAGAATGAAAGTCTTGTGGATTGTATATTATTTAACTTGTGTATAATATGCAAGTGTATAAGTTAATGCAATAGTAAACAATAAACAGTAAAATATAAAAAGTGTGCAAACCAGAGTTATTATACTGGTTTGGACCTCCCATCCTACGTCCAGTCCCGAAGCTCCCCTTCAGTATTTCCTTTAAACAAATTACCCTCACTGCGCCTGGAGGAATAGACTAATACAAAAGTATCTCTGACAATCTTGTGTTCCAAATAACATAGTTTTTGACTTATAGTACAAACTTCCTATGATCTCCTTTGAGTATATGAATATAATGCTTTGAGTGGTAGGAAGTGATTAACCAAAATTCTATCTTGGTTATAATATATTGAGAGTATGTGAATAATGTATATGCAAGAGAGTGTTTAGAAATCAAGAGAGTAAAGAATAGATCAATTCAAGTTAGATGATTTCTACTTCTCAATCAAAGTGGTATTTAAAGATTCAAAAAGGTGCACATGAAGAGTTTTACAATTTGAGAAAGTCTATTCATTTTAATGGCTGCAACCTTTCGTTGAAAGGTGATTTCCTTTTGTTTCAAAACAGAAGCGTCTCTTTAGAATTGTCAGCCCATGATAGACGTCTGTGGTAAATTCCTCAGACGTCTGTGATAAAATCCTCAGACGTCTATGAATTTTTTAAATTTTAACCCGAGAATTGTCACAAGCGTCTGTGGTTTTATCTCAGACGTCTGTGAGGTGTAAAATAGTTTTTCACCTTAATTTTGATGTACAAGAAATTGTGCATGATCGCGTACGCATATATACTCAATGAGACCTTATTAATATTTTATCTATGACTCTTTTACAATAGAATAACCTTAGTATAGTCAATGAATCTTCGTTTCTCTTTGAGTCTCAATATCTTCGAGCATGTTGTCTTCTTGTAGCATATATATGCAATCTTGATAAGGTCTATATATGATATGATTGTATAGTATTATCATTGAAACATAAATTGGAGGTTCTAACAATCTCCCCCTTTTGATGATGACAACTATATAATCAAAAAATCAATTATACAGTGAAATATTGACTATATGACAAATATCAACTATAGAATGGAATTATTATTATGTTTGTCTCCCCCTATGTATATGTGTCTCCCCTTATGTATTTGCATAGATTTCTCCCCCTTTGTCATTATCAAAATGGAGGGAAACAATATAAGATGCAGAGATATTAAATAGTCATAGTATGTTATCACTTTAGATCATGGAAAACCAAATATTAAAGTTCAACATAAAATTAGAAAAAAAAGTTGTAAATAGGAAAACAAATAAGCGTAAGAGTTGCAAAATAAAAGAAAACAAACTCTAATTGTAACGATTTTGAGAATAAGAAAAGCCTCTGTAGTTCTCGTAATACTCCCAGTAAGAGGATGGATCCTGCTCATATGTATCTAGCCATTGCGTTTGGTCGTTGTACTCCTCATCTTCGTGAACTGAAAGGCCTTGAAATGCCATGTATGATGGTTGTTGAAAATGTAGATTATCAGATACGTACATTTCATCACTGTCATCCTCTTCTTCCCCATGTTGTGCGTGAATAGAAGTCTTCCCTCGATTACCTCTATCATGTGGCATACCTTCGGGCGAGGCTTGAGAGCGATAAACTGGTGTTTGAACTCGAGATGGAGGTGTTGGGGAAGGAAAAGATTGTGAGCATGAGGAAGATCAACCACGTACTTTGCGCATCACTTTGCCTAAAGTGGAGACCACTTTGTCTAAAGTCTTCTCCATCTTTGTCATTCTAGTGGAGAAAGAGTGTTCCGATCCAGTCACCTTCCTGTTTAAAGCTCATTATGGCTGTGATTATTTTTTGGTTTTGATTGCCAAATCATGAAGGGATTCGTTTGGTGTTGGTTCAACGCGAGCTTCTTGTATTTTGGAGTCTAAATAATATTCAGTACCATGACTAGAGGAATGTGGTTGTTGGGAAGGATGAGGGGAGTAGGTTTGCCGAGGAGCGCTAGTAGGAGGAGGACTATGATGTCCTAGTTCTTGTTGTTGTTGAGTCCCTTGGTTGAAGGGGATGATACGTGGTGGGCTTTTGGGAAGATGCATTTGTGATAGATATCGTGGACCACAATCTTTCGTTGGAATTTCTTCATATTTTGATATGTACGAATGTACTCCAAGATTTTGCAAGATGCACATTATATACGGAGCATAAACAATGGAACGACGATGCTGAGACCAGAATCCTTTAATTTGGTCATGAATAAATTTTGCCCAATTAACCGGTAGGCGACCAAATATAGCATACAAAGCTCGATGGTCATTGGGATAAATTTGCTCGTGACTGCCTAGACAAGGACTTATGGTATTAGTTATCATTTGATTTAATAGTCTAGCACGTGGTTGAAGGTAAATGGATTTCAATTGTGGAATTCTATCTTCCCATATTTGATGGGTAACTTCACCCTAGGTAAAATTCTATGATCTGGTTTATCGGTTAAGTCAATCCCCTCATAAAAACATCCTAAAATACAACCAACTGTATATACATCAATTTTAACTTCTTTTCCGTACACACTTGACCACAACCAACCATCATCATTCTTCGAATTCGAAATCTCGTACTACATAGATTGGAGTGGAAAAGGTAAATAGCTAGAGGATCAATGATTACCTTATTTGCATCATAGCTAATTAAGTTGCAACAGCCGACATCCATAGTAATTCCTAGAATTTATATTCCATCACATTGGCAAGGCGATAAAAAGGACCAAAGTGGATCTTCTTTTGGGAAAGCGCCTCGAATCATTTGATTGCATTGGGACTATTGTGGAGCTATTGGTTAATGTGAGCTTGCGCAACCGATGCTTGAGAGGAGGAGGAAGATTGGCCTTGCTTTTGCTTTTTTGAGATGGTAACCTTATTGGAAGCCATTGATTGAAGAATTTGAATGTTTTGAAAGCTACGGTTTCAGAAATTAGGAGTTGAAATGGAGGTAAAGTGAAGAGAGGGGTAAAATTGTTTATATAAGGCTGCTAGAAAGTTGTTGCCAGAGCAGCGACAGACGTCTGTGAGGAAGTCACAGATGTCTGTGGCTTCGGTAAAAAAGAAGTAGGGAGATTCGACGGACGTCTGTGATTGTTCCATGGACATCAGTGACTACAGAAGATTTAAACAGAATGTCTTAACACACGTCTGTGTGGTTTTCACGGACCTCTGTGGCTATAGGGAAAATTTACCCGTAACTGGTGACCGATGTATGTGATATGTTATTTCTGACATATAGAGAAATTTTTTAATATCAATGAAAATTTTATTAAAATTTTAATATAATAAACAATATACACACCAAAAGTTAATAAATAAACATAATTTATATGATGTGTAACATAAGTTTTAATTTTTATCGGAGAATTATTGATTTGTTGTATATGCCACGAATTTGGTTTAACTTTTGTATCGTCAAGTAATGGCTTTAGTGGAGACAACTTGGACGGGCTGGAGTGTCAATCCAAGCTTGGTTTGATGGTCCTGGTTTGCACAAATTTCTCGGAGTAATGTTATGCACTTTTGTAGGAGTTTCTTGTAATTGAGGTGACTTTTGCTAAAATACACTTTTTAAAAAAAATTAGATGAGATCCTTGGCGTCGTTGCTCGTAATACATTTCATGTTGAATGCCAATCATTTCTTGTTGATAGTGATATATCTCATCGACTTTGTCGGTGAGGCATGTTGATTTCAGATCAATTGATCGTTTAGCTTTCTTTCCTTTAAGAGAAAAGCCAGTGTGGTATGTTGGTGATGCAACATTGTTTAGAGAGACTGAACGAGATGATGTCGGTGTGGATTTAATTGGTGATACGTAAGTGCTATCTGATGAGGGGGGCTTATAGTCGATAGTTGAATAGGTGGAGTCATGATCGGAAGACATTGTATTATTTGCTTTAATAATATATTTTTGTTTATTTATTTTTTAAGTAGAATATAACCTGAATTTATAAGTTAAGATTTTGCTGTATTTAGAAAATAAAATGAGGAAAATTAGTTAAGTCATAAGGATACTAGTTTGTTTTCAAATGGTTGCTATTAATTTTTTTTAATGTAATTGTTGTTAATTCTAAGTTATAAAATTAATTGTTCAGTTGAAATTGCCTATAAACTAATACAAGTGAGCAAAATACTATTTCTATAACTTTAGTTAACCAATTCGTTGTACGAAAAAATTCCTATATCCTGTCTTAACTTTATAAAAGTTAGTCCACTTAATGGTTTTGTGAAAATATCAGCTATTTGATTTTTGGTATTGACAAATTCAAGAGTTATCATTTCTTTTTCCATATTATCTCTTAGAAAATGGTGACGAATATCTATATGTTTTGTTCGTGAATGATTAATTGGATTTTTTGGTAAATTTATAGCACTAGTATTATCGTAATATATTGGAGATTTGTTTATTATTTTTCCATAGTCTTTAAGTATTTGTTGCATATATATTACTTGAGCGCAAGCTAAGGCAGCAAAAATATATTCGGCTTCACATCTTTAGTGTTGGTTAAATATCGTAAAATCCGTTTAACTGCCCGATGATGTGATTCTTTAGGTTGTGCTTGAAATCTTGCACATAAACAAACACTCATCATAATATCTGGTCTACTAGCGGTTAAGTATAGTAAGGATCCTATCATGTTTCGATATAGTTTTTGATCGAACTTTTTCCATGTTCATCTTTGTCTAGATGAGCAATCGTACTCATTGGAGTGGGTTTACTTGATGTATTATCCATTCTAAAACGTTTTAGTAATTATTTACAGTATTTTTCTTGATTTATAAAAATTCCATTATTTAATTGTTTTATTTGTAATTCTAAAAAGAAATTCAATTCACCCATATGAGACATTTCAAATTCGTTTGTCAATATTGTAGAAAATTCATTGCATAAATTTTCGTTAGTAGATCCAAAAATAATATCATCAACATAAATTTGAACAATTAATATATCCTTCTATTCTCGTTTAATAAATAATGTTGTATTTATTTTACCAGTTTGAAAACCTGAATTAATTAAATGTGATATTAATCAATCGTACCAAGCTCGAGGTGCTTGTTTTAAACCATATAATGCTTTTTTTTAGTTTAATAATGTGATCTGGATATTTTTCGTGAAGAAATAGCGGTGATTGTTCTACGTAAACATTTTCTTTTATAAAACCATTTAAGAAAGCACTTTTAACATCCATTTGAAATAGCTTAAAGTTATGATGACACGCAAAAGCTAGTAATATTCTTATGGCTTCAAGACGTGCCATAGGTGCAAAAGTTTCTTCATAATCAATTCCTTCTTCTTAATTGTATCCATGTGCCACTAATCTTGCTTACTATGTATAATATTTCCATTTTCGACAGCTTTGTTTTTAAAAACCCATTTTGTTCCAATTACCGATTGATCATTTGGCCTTGGTACTAGTTCCCAAACATTATTTCGGTCAAATTGATTAAGTTCTTCATGCATTGCTAAAATCCAGAAATCATCATTTGATGCTTCCTTGTAATTTTTTGATTCAAAATTAGATACAAATGCTACATTACTCATTTGATTTATTTGTCTTCTAGTCTAAACTTTGTTATCTAAATTTCCAGTTATGATATCAATAGGACGGTCTTTTAAAATACACGGTGGTGGTTTCAAATCTCTGTTATTTTGATTATCATTATTATTTTCGATCATAATTTCAATGGCTTCATTTTGATTAATGTCAAAAAATTCTTGTCGTCTTTATTTATATTTTTAAAGTTTTCATCAAATGAGACATGAAGACTTTCTTCTATAACATTTGTTCGCTTGTTAAAAATTCTGTATGCTTACTGTAATTGGAATATCCAACAAAAATTCCTTCATCGGCTTTTGAATCGAATTTACCAAGATTATCTTTCGTATTTAGAATAAAGCATTTTGATCCAAATATTTGAAAATATGATACTTTTGGTTTCTTTTCGTAGAACATTTCATAACATGTATTTTTAGTCATCGGTTTAAGAGTTACACGATTTAATACGTAACATGCGGTAGCAACTGCTTTGGCCTAAAAATTCTTTAGTAAGCCACTGCCATTTAGGAGAGTTCGAGCACATTCTTACAAGGTGTGATTTTTTCTTTCAACTACTCTGTTTTGTTGTGGTGTTCATGGAAATGAAAAATTATGAGTAAACCCCTTTTTATTACAAAAATTCATAAAAAATTCATTTTCAAATTCTCCACCGTGATGACTTCTTATACTTTTTATTTTTAAATTCATTAGAGTCTTTTCGTTTAGCAAAAAAATTTAAACATTTCGAATGTATCACTTATATGTTTTAAAAATAGCATGCAAGTATACCTTGAAAAATCGTCTACAAATACAAAGACATATTTATTGTGATTTATCCAACGTACTTGAGTTGGACCAAATAAGTCCAAATGAAGTAATTCAAGAGGTTGTTTAGTAGAGATTTCCTTTTTAGATTTAAATGGGCTTTTCTTTAATTTTCCAAGTTGACATGCATCGCATAGATTTTTAACTTTGAAATTTATTTTGGGTAATCCTCTTACCAAATTCTTTTTAGCTAATTTGGTTATATATTTGAAATTTATGTGACAAAATCTTTTATGCCATATCCATGGATCATCATGATTTACGGTTAAGCATACATGATTATTATGATTAATATTCATTTTTAGAATATAAATATTTCAATTTCTTGTTCCTTCAAAAATTAAAGTTATATTTCGATCTAAGATATTGTATTTATCTTTTTCAAATTCGATTCTAAATCCCTTATCGCATAATTGGCTTATACTAAGTAAATTATGTTTTAAGTTTTTAACTAATAAAACATTTGAAATAATAGGAGAAGTATATATACTGACATTGATGACGTTTCCAATTCCGATAACTTATCCTTTGGAATTATCCCCAAAAGGGACCGTTCCACCATCCATGTAAGTGATGTTTGATAGCATGTGCTCATTTCCCGTCATATGTTTGGAGCATCCACTATCGAGTATCCATTTCTCCATATTATTATTTTTGTTTTTGGGTACATGAAAAATAATAATAAAAAATAATTGGTACCCAATTTCTCCGTTAGGGTCTTTATGTGTTAGTAGGAGAAGGTAGCCATACCCATAAGGGTTTGGAACCTTTACAGATGTAATTTTCATCATAAACTATGTCTTTTATATATACATCTATGTGTTTTTGTCTAATAAATTTGTTATTTGTTTTAGAAATCCATATTTTAATCATTTTTTTCCTTATTTTCATATTTAGATTTTGTTTTTCTAAAATTTGTATATAATGTACTTTGCTTCTTAAATCTTTGGTTATTATTAGAAACCAGATTATTTCTAGAATGTTTATAATTTTTTTCATTAAATCTTAATCCCTTCATATTTCCCGATGGTTTTGAAATCTTTATCAGATTATTTAGATTTTGCTTTCCTTTATTAAATTTTGAAACATTGTTAGTAATTTTATCTAATTTATTTTTTAGATCAGAAATTTCTATATTAGCTAGTTATAGATTTTGTTTCAATTCATACTTTTATTTTTCAAGATTATAATTCTTTATTTTGTTTTTCTCTATATCATGTGTTAAAGTAGAATTTTGAGATGATAATTTTCTACATTCCTGTTGTGCTAATTCTAATTCTTCTTCTAAAATAGTTTTCTTGTCTTTTAACAATCCAGTTTCTAATTCAGCTCTATTTAATTTTCCCACATTTTCTTTACTTAGTTTTTTTAATTCTCTATACTTGTCATCTAATTCTATACTAATTTCAAGAATTTCATCATATGTTAATTCAGGACGTACCTCATTTGTGCTAACCATGAAGCAAACATTTGCTTGTTCTGAGTCACTATCGCTATCGGATGATGATGAAGAGTCGGAGTCATCCCAAGTTACTTGAAATGCTTTTCTCTTTTTCCTGAAAATTTCGAATTTGTTTATCTTTTTATCATTGGTAAGTAGTGGACAGTCTTTCTTCATATGGCCAAATTTATCACACCCAAAGCACTTCATTGATGTTTGATTTAAAGAATTTGTGTTGCCGTTGTTTTGAAATTTCACCATCTTTTGAACTTCTTGAACTTGTTGTAATTTTTTGCTGTGAAAACAATATCATCTTCTTTCAAGTCAGAGTTGTCATTACTTGCCCGAAATGCGATTTTTTTCCTTTCTTGATTTTGTTCTTTTCTTGCCTGTAAATTAGCTTCATACGACATCAGATTTCCTATTAAATCTTCGACTTTGAGTTGGGAAAGATCGATAGCTTCTTCGATGGCTAAAACTTTTCTTTCCCACTCGTTTGTCAGAGAGTTCAAAATTCATATGAGTAAATCAAAATCATTGAATTTAAGTCCTTTCCAGAAGATCGAGTTTTATAGTTTGAAATCTAGCATACATGTCAATAATTGACTCATTTTATTTCATTTTAAAAGATGAAAATTGATTTTGTAGAATAGAAATTTTGTTTGCTTAACTTTGTTTGTGCCTTCATAGGTAATTTGTAATGTACGCCATATATCATAAGCAGTAGTGAAAAGCATGACTCATGAAAATTAATTTTTATCGGGTGAGCAAAATAAAACATTCATTGCTTTAGCATTGTTAGATGCCTCTGCTTTTTCTACATCGGTCCATGTGCCAATATTAGTGTCAGGTGCTTATATTTATTTTGAGTTGCTAGCCATATTTCTAATCCATTTGCTTCCATAAAAATTAGCATGGGTGTTAACCAATAAGCATAATTAGAACCAGTAAATAGTAGGGGACGAGCAATTGATTGACCTTCTTGAAATGTACTTTCCATTTTATTGATTTAATTACGTGTTGCTGTAGATTGAAATGACCTGGCTCCGATACCAATTGAAAGTCTTGTGATCGTATGTTATTTAACTTGTGTATAATATGCAAGTGTATAAGCTAATGCAATAGTAGATAATAAATAGTAAAATATAAAAAGCATGCAAACCAGAGTTTTTATACTGGTTCGGACCTCCCGTCCTACGTCCAGTCCTGAAGCTCCCCTTCGGTATTTCTTTTAAACAAATTACCCTCACTTCGCTCGGAGGAATAGGCTAATACAAAAGTATCTCTAACAATCTTGTATTCCAAATAACACGGTTTTTGACTTATAGTACAAATCTTCCTATGATCTCCTTTGAGTATATGAATATGAATGCTTTGAGTTATAGGAAGTGATTTAACCAAAATTCTATTTTGGTTATAATAGATTGAGAGTATGTGAATAATGTATATGCAAGAGAGTGTTTAGAAATCAAGAGAGTAAAGAATAGATTAATTCAAGTTAGATGATTTCTACTTCTCATGATCTCCTTTGAGTATATGAATATGAATGCTTTGAGTTATAGGAAGTGATTTAACCAAAATTCTATTTTGGTTATAATAGATTGAGAGTATGTGAATAATGTATATGCAAGAGAGTGTTTAGAAATCAAGAGAGTAAAGAATAGATTAATTCAAGTTAAATGATTTCTACTTCTCAATCAAAGTGGTATTTATAGATTCAAAAAGGTATAGATGAAGAGTTGTTACTATTTGAGAAAGTCTATTTTTTTTAATGGCTACAACTTTTCGTTGAAAGGTGATTTCCTTTTGTTTCAAAACAGAAGTGTCTTTTCAGAATTGTCAGTTTTTGCCTATGATAGACGTCTATGGTAAAATCCTCACACGTCTGTGACTTGTTTAAAATTTAACCCGAGAATTGTAACAGACGCTTGTGGTTTTATCTTAGACGTCTGTGAGGTGTAAAAACAGTTTTTTACCTTACTTTTGATGTACAAGAAATTGCGTGTGATCGCGTATGCATATATACTCAAGGAGACCTTAACAATATTTTATCTAGGACTCTTTTACAGTAAAATAACCTTAGTATGGTCAATTAATCTTCAATTCTCTTTGAGTCTCAATAACTTCGAGCATGGTGTCTTCTTGTAACATATACCTTCAATCTTGATAAGGTTTATATATGTATATAATTGCATAGTTGTTATCATTGAAACATAAATTGGAGGTTTAACATAGAAAGCTAACCATCACCCCATCCTCTAATAGGCAACCAATCGTTACCGTTCACCCATCCACATCTCCGATTGTTACCAACATCTTCTCACAATCCACTATGGCCGCATACTTCCTAAGCTAGTCCATACCCAAGATGATCTCGAACCCAACAAAGTTCAAAAAAAGCAATCACAAACCAAAGAACATTCATGACTCGATAAAACTTGGCCACAACTAACCATGCAAAGACTAGTAGAGCCTCCAACAAGGTTCATCACGATTAGGGGTCGGTCTGTACCTCAGGTTCCAATCCAAATTTATCTACTAGGTCACTGCAGATGAATGAATGAGAAGCACTAGTATCAAACAAAACTCGAATAGGAACATCACCAATAGAAAGCATAGCTTGAATGATGACTCGCTTCCCTTTCTCCTTCGTCGAGGGAGCACTCGACGAAGTCGGGATTGCGTCCAAAGCATATGCCTTCACTACCTGCTTATCCTTCACCGGTTCTGGACAATTCTTCTTCAAATGCCCAGGCTTGTCACAATTGTAACATTTCCTCTTCTCACTTGTCTTGCAATCTCTAATCAAATGACCCTTTTCATTACATCCAAAGCAAGTAGATTCCCATTTACCCTTTTTCTTACCACCCTTTCCCCGGGACTGCTTTCCTTTTTCGTTCCACTTCTTCTTTCCTTTCCCATCTTGCTACAGCTTTGGCTCTTCTTTCTCAGCAGAAACAACAATACCAGTCTTAGCCTTATGGTACAAGCTCTCATGGCAAAGCGCCTTCTCTATAAGCCTCTCAAACGACTCATTTATATGGTCCACTTGCCTTTCCCCTAAGTAGTCATCCAAACCAATAATGAATTTGTCATTCTTCCTTAAGGGAGTGTCAATTAATGATATATCATACTTAGACAAAGCATTAAATTCTGCCATATATTCAGAAACTGTCATCTCTCCCTGCTTGAGATCGGCAAATTTTTTGAACAGAATCGACTTCTGAACGGTTGGAATAAACTTCTCCTCGAACCTTACCTTAAACTGATCCCTGCTGAACTGATCCTCTATAGTACCAATAGTAACAACATTACACCAATTAATGGCTCGGCCTTGAAGTTGTCTCGAAGCCAACTTTCTCTTCATAGCATCTTCCACCTTCGTATCATCGAAGATGTGCTCACAAGTATCAACCAATCTTGCACTTCTATGGCTGACTCTGTTCCATAAAATGACTTTCCTCCAATATTAGAATAATCTTTGTTCAGCTTGGAAAAATCTGCCCTAGGTGCTTGTACGGGAGCACTTCCACCTATCCTCGCTCCAGGAGCATTCCTCATCATATTAGCCAACATAACATTGAACATAGCTTGGACATCAGGCGTAGTAGCTCCTGATCCCGCTCCTTCCTCTAGTCCTAAAGAAAAATTCCTTATAGCATTCCTTGTATGCCGGCTCATTCTAATATGTCACCAGAATGATTAGTCTCTCATAAAGAAAACTATGTCGATAGTGCTCATGTGAATGTGATTTATGCTATATAGTAATATTACTATATAGTTCTAAAAACCAAACTTATAACAAGTACCATTCTCTCATACATATACATACCCTCGATCCAGTCTAAGGCAATAACACCTTCCTTATCTCTACTGGATCATGTTATCAACTCCGATTAATCGTGTAACCAAAACTCTAATATCAAATGAGACAACCGCCATATACCACCGGCACCAATAGTATATAACTAATGTGATGTCTATGCCCGGCAGATATAGGACGATCGTCAAGGTTGAAATAAACCAATATAGTATATAACCTATCATATCTCACATCGCATGAATAAAATATAATATCATTGATATAACAGAAGTGACAGTAATAACAATGTGAACAAATCCTCATCAGAGCAATAGATCCACAAAGTTATACATCAAATGCAGTAGAGTTTATACAACAGAAGTAAACTCAAATAAACTATCTCAACAAATAGTAATAAGCAAACACTGTCATGGGCTCTACATCGTTGCTCAGTAGAATAAGCGTAGACTCCATATATCTTTATAATACGAGATAGCCTCATCCAGCTCTTCCTCCGACCAACTATGGCATCACCTAGACATGTTATCTAGTCTACTCATTTAAAAGTACCCAAGATAAAAAGAGGCAAAGCATAAAACTTTAGGTCGGACAATAATCTGGTGTGAGCGCTAAATGAGTCTCAAAATGCTAAACATGTAAATATGGTAAGGAACAAGAGTACACAAACTATACCGGGCCTGTCTCTGCAACCAAAGATGAGCATACAACACTATAATTTGTTATTCTACAATATCATAAAGATATACCACAAATCAATTAAAGGATATCGGTCTTCAAGGTATTCCTATCTCAAATATCTACTTCCACTAATACCTACAAGTGATAGCCTGCTAAAGAGAGCTACCAAAGAAACCATAGTATCCATAGCATCCATCAAAAAATTCTAACTATCACTCCATGTGCTCTAAATATATGATAACTCGTACAACCCCCAAGCCAGGGACTAATGGAAATCCCAATTCTCTGTTGTACTATAATATCTCGTAGTCTAAAGCTAGATACCTGTCCCACAGCCTAAAGCTGGACACTAGACCCAAAGATACAAGTCCAAGGTATACAGGTCCCTTCATTGACCTATGGGCGTCCCCACTTACAATACCCTTGCTTCGAGTACAACTGAAAATTCTTCGAGTCACCAACGATTCCTTAGCACATACATCCATGCCCATCTTTGCTCAATTTGGATAGCGAGCCTTTCTTACTCAATCTAGTTTCCATTGTTCACGAGGAACCCTTCCATATTCCCCGATCACACGACCCATCTCCTTTATAAGCCACCATCTTCGGAACATACTCCCAACACAAGCCAACATCCGAAGACCACAACTTTTCATCATGTTGTTATATCGTTATCCAACTTGATACAAATGAGCCAACACCTTCAGCACGTTCTACAGGGCCTCTGCTTCACTTCCCAAAATTTTCATCCCATTTGGACCTAACCCTAGAAGTTGGCATCGACCTCTCAACTCGGCCCAAGCTATATACTTAGCCAATATATGGCTAAGTTTTCTCCACTCCTTCCTTGCTTCTAGCACTCCATGTCCTGATGCTTTGACCCCAACTTCTCTGCACAAATCAAGTCGTCATAGAACAAGTCCTCTCTTCAAAGCACCGTACTTCGTATCCTAGAAAAAATTCGTTATAGCCTCTAACATTTAGCTAATCATCGGCCCATCACCTTAGGCAACCTCTACTAGCAACATCCTTGCTCTCCTCAAAGTCGCTGACTTATTGGACCAACCAACATAACTCGGTACCAACCTCTCATGTCTGTGCCAACTTCTGTGCTTAGGAAATCTAAATTTTCAACTTGAACCCCAAGCACCTCTCATACTCCAAAGCTTCCCCTCCAAGTTTCGTTCAATTCCAACAAACTTTGCCTTCGATTTTTCTTAATTCTCCAACCTAATTTTCTATGTAATCGCAACACTAGCAAACAACACAAAATCATATCATCAAAAACAAGACAATAAGCAATTTCATCCAATCAAATATGCAATCCATCAAAATAAGACAAACAAATCAATTTCTAACATAGATCTACATATACAATTGATATATGAGCATGAGCAAGGGTGATTTCTAGTCCATCTTGTTCATATACATAGTTTAACATGCAATTAAAGTTAGAAAAGGTTTTATGGTCAAAAATCAATTTAAACATGTTAAATCCTATGATTCTACCATATAAACATGCAAAGTATAGTGGGAAGGCATAAACCACTCACAAATTACCAAATTCAACCAATATGAATGTAGATCCGATCCGGACAGTAATGGAATGTGCTTCAAATCAAGAAAATCGATGATCTCTATCTTCTAGTTGATGATCTAATATCTAATCCGCAACCTAGTTTGATTTAGAGAGCAGTTTGAGTGATTTTGGATGAAATTAGGATAGATCTGGGGCTAATTAGGATTTTGACCTGAATTAGAATGAAAGGGAAAAGTCTTAACTTGACTCTTAGACCCTCTATTTATAGTGTTCTCTAATTAGACTAATGAGCTCACTAATTGGCTTAATTAATTACACACTAATCCTGGCCAGAAGCTTTAAAACTTTAAAATATGCATAACTTTCTAACCGTAAGTTTGTTTTTCTATTATGACCACTCTACGAAATGGGAAACCATCATCCTGAAGCAATGAAACTTGATTGGGACCCTAATTCAACTCCTATCAAACGTTATCTGCCAAACAAGGTTTCCAAGGTCAAAATGGCCACATAGAAATTCGAAAAAAAATCATAAGTTTGTAAACTGTCCTTAAGAGTCATATCTCATAATTATAGAATCATACAACCTCGTATGAATAAAATAAAAATATTTTACGATCCTCTGAATACGGGTCGTTACAATCTTCGTCCACTCTCAACTGATGAAATCCAGTTGCTAGATCAACCTGAAGGAAGACCTTTGCCTCGACTAATTGATCAAAAAGGTCTACAATGCGAGGCATGGAATAGAAATTTTTCCTCACCAGCTTATTCAACTCTTGATAGTCAACGCATAACCTTAAGAAATTGTTTGTCGTATTCGCAAAAATGACAGGCGCTCCCTGTTCTAAAATACTTCTTTGAATAAATCCTTTCTATGATAGTTTTAAGACTTGCTTATCTAACTCTCTCCTTTTCTTTATAGCCATATGCCTAAGGGACATCACTATCAATCTTGCGCCTTTCTCAAAATCAATCCAAATTTTAAATTTTCTTTGGGAAAGGAGACCGAAAACTTCTTCAAATACATCTAGATAATCCTTCACTATAGGAGCAAACAAGTGCTCTTCTTGTAATATGCTAAGTGAATATAAATTCCACCTCATAACAGAGATATCGGGCTCACAACAAAAAATTAAATCAAGTCCTTCGCCCTTCCTTAATCGAACCAAATTAAACCATCTTCCTGTCATAATCCAATACTATTCTGTAGCGCAACATCCAATCAATTCCCAAAATCAGCTCGTACCCTAAAAAGTTTAGTATGTATGCATCATAAGGGAACTCCATACCATGAATAGCCAACTTTAAGCTACGACATAATATCGATAAATGAGTTGACTTCCCAACAAGACTCGACACCGAAATAGAATCATTGAAAATGTCAAGTTTAAGGGCTAAACTATCAACTAATGTACTTGCTGTGAATGAATGGGATGAATCAGTGTCCAATAAAATACGAACAGGAGAATCAAATAAAGTAACCACACCTTCCATCAAAATCTTTTTCCCCTTCTCCTGAACTGACGGTGGTGCAATACTTGTTGTTGGAATGGCATCCAAAGCATATGCCTTAACCATCTGATCATTATTCGTCAAAGCTGGGCAGTCTCACTTTATATGACGGAACTAGTCAAAAGTTTAGCACTTTACCTTCCGTTGAGTTAGAGAAACCTTACATATCATTCGATAAATGTCCCATATGGTTAAAGGTGTAGCACATACTCTTTGATAGTTTCGTCCTATAGCTTTTTGCAATATGTCCCACCTTCTTACATCTATTACAGGTAATCTTTTTTCTCTTGCCTTGTCCTTCCTATGGTCTAACACCCTTAAGCTTACCTTGTTGCTAGCCCTATCCTTCCTTAACTTGATCCTTAACCATAGTTCCGTTTATAGAATTTAGTAATGTTGCTTCCAGGAGTCCCTCAAACGTAGCCTCATATAGAACCTGATTCAATACAAGATCTCTTAGAGGTGAATTCAAGCCCTTCACAAACATCAATGCCTTCATCTTATGGGTTTTCACCAACTCAAAACCAAATAGGGCCGACTCGTTAAAATGGATCATGTACTCCCCAACTGTCATCTTTCCTTTCTTAAGGTGACTAAACTTTTCTAATAACGGGTCCCTTTCAACCCCAGGAAAGTGCTTTGTCTCAAACGTCATCTAAAACATCCCCAAGTAATAGTATCCTCTTCTACTTCTAGTGCCATTACCTTCCGCCAACATGTTGCCTTACCTTGCAAATTCCAAAATGCCAAATGTCTCCTAGTAATATCACTAAGTCCTAACAAGTTGAAATCTTCTCACAAGCACTAAGACATGCCCAAGTCGTTGAGAGTAGTTCCATCCTGATAAAAGGCTTCCACTGAGGTAGGAAAAATCCCTACACAGGTTAGGAAAGTCGATAGTTGGTGGTGTTTGGACTAGAATCACACCTTGTGTGGTAGTGGTAGTGGTGGCCAAGGGTTAAGTGGGGTTGGCATTAGCTTAGCTCGTTACTTGGATAAAGCAACAGAACCATAATGGAATATTAACTCTAGGGATATCAAATACATCTACTCGGGTGCTAGTCCTGGCTCTAGTCTCTACCCTACAAGTTGATAGAGTTAGGGGTATACCCTAGGGTCGATATGAAACTGTCATATACATCTAACTCGATAACCAATCTTGTTTGAAATAAATTTTCTTTCTATTATATACTTGATATAATATGTTATATTATTTAATTAATTTACTTAAAAGTATATTTAATAGAAAATCCATAAATGGTATGTTTTGTTATAGTAGTTACAATGCACTGTAATCATGAGTGATATATCTAATAAAATAAACATACCATTTTAAATATTCTTGGTTAAGATGTATCAAGACCGTGCTCTACAAATGTTAGATAATGTATTACTCATGGATGTTGGAGGCACCAAGGGGTTATGCATTGATAGTTATTAGATAACTATGGAATGACTCACTCGATAGTTTTCTGTTGGTTAATATAACTAAGGTCAAACAGAAAATATCGATGCGACAGTATAACACAATTCCCTCAACTTGAGAATACTGCCAAGCTTCAATTTAGAAACTCTGTTTTGATTGTGGTTAAATCATGCCACGGCATCCATCAAATGAGTATAGTTGGATTGAGTGGAAGCATTGGAAGTGAGACATTATTCAAGAGAGAATTCATCTCCCCGGTTATATGAGGTTAGTATCATGGTCAAATAAAGTCAAACTCAAACTCAAAGTCTCTGGCTAGAGCAGTTCAGTTAATAATGATTGTTATTATGGAACGGAGGACTTTGTGTTTGGACTGTAAAGTTAAATATGAACGATATTAGAATTTTGACCATTACCAAATTTCAAAAGTCCTAATGAATATGTTTTGACGAAGAGAATTGATGTAAATAATTATCACTACTGGGTATCACCTAAATACATAAAATTGGATTTTACCGAAGCTGTCCAAGCGATAAATTTGGCCATAATATCACACCACCTGGTAAGTGAATGTGAACATTAAATACTCCTGTTACCACCTGATTTAATTAATTATAATTATTATAAATTAATTAATATTTATAAAATATTAATTATAAAATTTTATTTGATTAGTGTTGATCAACATTAAATAATGTATATGGTAGTTTTAAATACATTTATCAATATACGATATCGATACTCATTTAAATTCAATTTAAATATGCTAATTATTAATCCGTCTTGAAGCGACCTAGAGAGCCATAGGAAGGAACGTTATAGCCAGCTATATGGGGAGTATCAAGGCGGGCCAAATGATGGTATATGGAGGTGGAATTGTGAATTGAAAAGGGGAGAATCGTTTAGAGAGAAATGTGGATCTAGATCCTACTTTTCCCCTTGGACTCTCTCTTGTTTAATCACCTCCAACCCTCATAGTTGGACGCTCACTTTTTTGGCTTTCTCTAACCAGAAAGGTCATCCACTCCCCTACTTTATTCTCAAATTTTCAACTGCCAAATACTTAATCAAATATAATATAAGGATCGGTGGTAGCTGCTTCAGGACAGTAGCACTTTCGGGATTATGAAATCGTTTCAAAGAGTTCTGATTCTATGTTTCAAGATGTAATATATAGGCAATAGGTGAAAGGTAAAATTTTCAATTTACAATAATATAATAGTGTATATAATGTTTACTGTATCATATATTTTATGGATAGTAGTGGAATATATCACGAATCTATATAACATTATGTTGTCTTCATTTGATGGAATATATATATATATATATTAGTGTGTATGTGTTTCTATGTGTATCTTTAAAAAAATTATACGCACACAAAAACACACACACACGCACACACACAGATATATATATATATATAAGATGATGCTTATGGCCATACTAAAAAAATTATTATAATTTTCGAATTTAATATTATTTTTAAATTGACTCTAAAGTAAAGTTTAGGTTACCATAATATATAATTACATAAAGCATATATTTTATTTTATTTTAAATTTATATGTGTATATGAAGTTTTAAAAAAAATTAAATCCAAATATATATATATATATATCACTTAATCTGAAATTAAATTTAATTAATTATATATGTATATATAACATATACTTATAAATATCATAAAATATTTTGATACAAAATGAATACATTTAAATGGTTTTCGAAAATTAAAAAACTACCTTTTTTAAAACAGATTTTCGTACGAAAATTAAAGAAACTGTATTTTTAAATAGTTTAAAACCAAAGAAAATAATATCTTTATATGGCCGTAAGCATATACATAATAATTATTATTTTATTAAACATATATTTATATGTATATACATACATATATATATACACAATCTTTAAACATTTTTCTATTACACACACACACACACACACACACACATATATATATATATATATATATGTGTGTGTGTGTCTGTGTGCATGTGTGTGTGTGTGTATATGTAAAAAAAATATTAATTTTGAAATATATATACATATTTTGTACATACCATATTTATTGAAATAATATATTAATTTGAGTTTGAAGTTACTTGATATTTATTTTATAGACCTAGATGTAAATTTAAAATTTGAATTTTAACTTTGATTTTGACTTTCATTTTATTGATAATACATTTTTATAATTATGTTATATTACAACATAGTGTTTGTATATATATATATATATATGTAAATACATTTATATAATTGTTTATATTTACAAACATTATTTTGCAAAAATATAAAACTATATATAAGCGTATATATTAAACAATACACGTGTATATAGAGGGGCTGATATGTTTGTTGCGATGTAAATCCCAACATCTATACAAAAGCATATTAAACCACGTACACCAGTTATGTTGCACGTGCATATACACGTACACACATAAGTATATGAAACACATATTATATTATAAATTATAAATATAACATTAATATAAAAATTTATATTATAAATTAAATTAAATATTCATTTTATTTAAATTAAATTTAAATAAGATATAAATAAATTTGGACTTCATTGACCCAATAAGATCCAAATGGAAGTATTTTTTTGAAATCTACCTATTTACCCTCTTACATGTTAGACTACTTTCGCCAACGGTTCCGGAGATCAATAGCCTATGCGGTCTAAATTAGTCATATTAATGCTAACTTAATAAAGCCTACACATATAATATGGTGTTTCGGAAAGTAGTGTCTAAGATTGGGTTTGGATAATCAAGTACTCTACCATACCTAGCTACTTGCCTGGCCTAAAAGGATGAGGTGAGCCCAAAGATTACCTCTAGTATAAAGCCCAAATTGATTTGGGCCTTAGGCTAATTTTCAAGATCAAATTTCAAAATCAATTATTTTCAAAATCTGTTTTGAAACTAAAATGAAATTTTAAATTTAAAAGGTTAAATTTAAAATAAATAAAAATAATATTTTAAATTTAAAAGGACAATTTAATATAAGTAATGATTTTATAAATGTTATAAAATAATTTTGAAAATAAAATAATTATTTTCGAAAATTATTAATAATTAATTAGATTAATTAAAGGCATAATTAATTAAAAGTTAATTAATTAAATAAAAAACATATATTGATATATGTAACATTACCTTAAAAAGTTAAGGTTATACACACACACATACATATACATATACATATATTTCGAAATTATCTATAATTAATTAAAATTGTTTTAATTAAATATTAATTTCATGTTAATTAATAAATAACATAACACATATATTAGATATATGTGTATAACTATAAATGCTATAGTGCAAATATTCAATTTTAAAATTTTAAAATGAATAAAATAAAATTAATTAAAATGTTAATTAAATATATTAGTTAAATAAGATCTAATTAATAAAATTAATGAAAGATTATAGATAAGACTATTATATAAGTAAAGTAAAATTATAAGAGTTGTATAATAATTAAAATTTATATAATATGAATGTATAAAAAAAGGTGGAACAGTAAGAAACCCAATTAGACTTAAGGAATTAACACGTGCATATAGTACGTATACTGTGATTTCAGATGTGTCCGACACTTGAATCACAAGGGAATTTCATAAGAAATACATTATTCCATGAGGCGATATCACTTAATTAAATATATTAAAAATTATGAATCTTTAATATTAATTTGTCCTCTACCATTTATATATTAATAAATTACTTACATACTTTATGGTCATTGAGCAAACTCAAGCTAGAGATGTTATGTGTAGTTATTAATATATTGAATAAAGGAGGTAAGATAGTAATATGTATTTGTTGAGCAAACTCACGGTACATATACTATACTTAGGCCATTATAAAATGGTAGGTAGAAGTGAATACACTCTTTCAATCTGTTGAGCAAACTCATGGTCAAAATGAGATTTGGATAAAGAACCACGGGTTTGTAGTTGTATATGATACAATCGATAAGGAGTTATCCATTGTTTGTTGAGCTATGACTTGTTGAGCAAACTCAAGGTCAAAATCCCAAGACAGACGAGTCCTAACACCCACCAATGAAGTCGAAGATTTCTTTGTTTCATCTTAGGGTTTTGAGAAACATAAAAGACTTGTAAGAGCCTTATTAAATAAATGAAAGGAACATTTATCCTTTCTAATATGGTAAGAACATCTGATATATACAAACTAAAATCACATACATCGATAAATTTGCGCAACTAATAAAATGTTTATCAATTACAATATACGAAGTAACTGAATAACATATTGACAAAGAAATATTAAATATACTTACCTCAAATCTTTTAACATGCTGTCACTTCAAGACCCATGCAAGAGCCTAACTTTTACACTACTAAATATGTTCGTAACTTGGTCACTTACATATTTACATGCCCAAGGCTGTGTATTATCTTTTGTGAGTTATCGAACTCTAAAAGCAATATAAGAATATGCATATTTGGTCCATATTCGATCACATATAAATGTTGTATGGTGAATAGTCATTATTCGTAATGTATAAAACTTTAATAAAATTAGTTCATTCGAAATAAGCAAGCTAACCATAATGAGATCGTGTATTCAATTTGATTGATTACAATGATGATCTTGTCATGTTAAATGTAACACTAGACTAAAAGCTACATGGTAGGTATAAGAATTCGATCAGTGATATGTCAGTTTGATCAGTTTACATAAAGTGCAACATATTTGATTTCCTTTAATGTTAAGGATAACCAAATGCACTTTTGTAAAGAGTTCTTTGCTATATTGTAGTAAGAGTTTCCTTTGAATGGTTCGACCATTTAAAAAGATAAGTGAATGTACAAGAGTAGGTGTAACATAAAGCACAGTTGGGATAAAGAAATTGAATAGTCACTTCTACTTCATAAAGTGACATTGGAAACTAGAATTGTAAATTGTTAATAGATATTTAACAAGGAATAAGAAATATTATATCTGTTCCAAAAGTATTTTCACATAGAAATTTTTTTCTATGAGATTTATTTCTTTGTTTAAGATACTTTATTTGAAAATTCTCAACTATAAACCGAATACAGTAAATGAAATAAAGAGCCTATATTAAGTAGTTGAATGGAGCTTCATATTTCGTACACTATTATAGTAATGGCAGAAATAGAGGAACATGCCATATAGCACTTATTGTTCACATCAAGTTACGAAAATTGTTTTCATAAAATATACCAAACATTATTTATGAAATAATAACTATTTTTTGGTCTTGACTGAAAATAGGCGTAGTTTTATTTCAATATGAATATTATGAATACTCGTTATAAAATAAAACTATAATAGTGTATTTTTTATGCATTGGAAAATACAAAGGTATCTCAATTTATTTGAAGTTATTTTGGAATTATGGACTAAGCCAAAGTTTGGAGAAATAATTCTTTGATTTTGTGGTTATGAATAATATGGTACTAGTTAACTCTTCAGACTGATACATATAGATGTAGGCAATGATAAGTCTATTAATACTAAAACGGTTCCACTTATTTCATTGTACTCCCTGATGAGTTATCAAAAACATGAACATGCGATGCACTTGTAGTATGTTTATGATAAGCTCACAGAATATAAAACAGAAGTAAATAAAATTACATCTAACAGAAAGTAAAATGATTTGATTTAACCGAATAGGTGAGTATATAGGAAAGTGATCCGAACATACCTAAAAATGAATAAAGAATCAATCTCAAAAGGCACTCCTCACTATGATGCATAATGATGTATCGATAAGGAGTAATCGAACTTTGTTGAACAAAGTACAATAAATGGTGAGTGAAGTTGAGTTAAATTCTCTCTAAAAGGTCATGAATTTAAGAGTAGTATACAAGGTTAAAAATTTATTTGATTAGTGTTGATCAACAATAAATAGTCTATATATAATAGTTATAAGTAGAATTATCGATATACAATATCGATACTCATTTAAATTGGATTTAAAGGCGCTAATTATTGATTGAACTTGAAGCGGCCTGGTGGCTCATAGGAGGGGTTGTTATAGCTAGCTATATAGGGAGTAGTGAGGCCAGCCATAGATGGTATATATAGGAAGGATTTTGAATTACAAAGGGGAATTGGTTAGAGAGAAATGTGGATCTTGATCCTACTTTTACTCCTTCTACTCTCTCATATTTAATCACCTCCAACCCTCACAATTGGATGCTCTCCTTTTTGGCTCTCTCTAACCACCAAAGGTTAGCCACTCCCTTTCTATGGTCTCAAATTTTCAAGTTTCAAACACTTATTCAAATACAATCTAAGGATCGATGGTAGCTACGCTCAGGACGGTGGCACTATGTGAATTCTGAAATCGTTTCAAAGAGCTCTCATTCTACGTTTCAAGGTGTACTTTCTGAGCTATAAGAGAAAGGTAAAATGATCTAGTTACAATAATATATTAATATATATAATGTTTATTATATCATATATGTTATAGATAGTTGTTTAATATATCATGAATATATATAACACTATGATGTCTTCCTTGGATAGAATATATATATATATGTATGTATATGTATGTATGTATATCTTCAAAAAAATTATATATGTATACACTAGTATAAAACGCATGCATGTGCATTTAATAGCTAAAAATATTTACTTTTTATTTAATGAAAAAAATGAGTAAGGGTGTGTGTGTCATAGGTACAAAAGTTTTGGTAGTCACACCACTTTTATTTTAAGTTGTTTTGTTGGTGATGTCGGTAGCAAATTAGTAGTAAAATTCCATTAATGGGTAATCAGGAAAGGGATTATGATGGAGGTTGCAAAACGATGGTGAGATTTCATTGATGGATGATGGTATTTTTGGAATTTCAAAAAGACACCGTAGAATTCCTATTTATTGAATTCTCTTTATTAGTAGTAGAGATATATTGTAGATGACGCTTATGGTCGTGTTAAAAAAATTTACAATTTTTTAATTTACCATTATTTTTAAATTGAATTTATTGTAAAGTTTAAATTGCCACAATATATGATTACATAAAGCATATATTTTATTTTATTAAAATTTATATGTGTATATAAAGTTTTTGATATTTTTTAATCTGAATATATATATATATATATCTTAATTTAAAATTGAATTTATATATATATATATAACATATACTTATAAATATCATAAAATATGCTTGCAAATATTTTGATATAAAACATATACATTTAAATTATTTTAGAAAATTAAAATAAAACAAAAATTTTATTATAAAAACAAATTTATATATGGAAATAAAAAACAATTTTTTAGATAATTTTAATTTTAAATTTGATTTTGACTTTCATTGTTATTTACAATATATTTATATAATTATGTTATATTACAATACTGTGTGTGTGTGTAAAATATATTTATATAAATGCTTATATTTACAAACACTATTTCGCTATAATATAAAACTATATATATATATATATATTTGTATATGCACACATATATTTGACAACACACATGCATATAGAGAGGCTAATATGTCCATTGCAATGTAAATTCAAACATATATACATAGTCATGTTAAACCATGTACACCATTTATGTTGCACGTGCATGTACACATTTATATGTATATGATACACATATTATATTATAAATTACAAATATAAAATTGATATAAAACTTTCTATTATAAATTAAATAAAATATTGATTTTACTTAAATCAAAGTAAGACTAGAAAACTAATATAAAACTTTCTATTATAAAACTTTCTATTATAAAAATTTCTTGAAATTTGACAATGAAAATGAAAATGAAATCTATTTTAAGTATGGCCTATTAACTATTGATTAGAAATATAGACCATCAAAATTTAATTTCAAATCAATTTCTTTTGCCATAATCATATTTTGATGAAGAGGCAATTAGTGTTAGTGATTGTTTAAGCATAGCCTATTTGATGTCAACAATATAGGCTATCAAATTCAAGGCAAAAACAACAATTAAACCACTTCAATCATCATCATTAAGTACAAAAAGAGAGCATGAATTAACAAATGGTTGAAACTACATAATTAGAGAGCTTCATTACCCCTAAATTGAAGGGGTTTAGCCTCTCATATTTGTCATTTGATTAACAAATGTAGCTAGCAACATGAAAGCAAAAAGAAAGGAAAATGAAAGCTAATGAAAAAGAGAACTAATCTAATTGCATAAAATAAAATCTACACTACTTTCGTAAATAAACAAATCTACACTACAACATGAAAGGAAATAAACAAGAAAAGAAAAAGAACATGTATTAAATTGCATAAAGAAAAAAAATTGCATGAAGATAAAAATGGCTAAGTAGCCATGAAAAGAGAAAGAGAAGAGCTTGTTTATTTGTGAGCCTAAACTAAACTAAGAGAGACTAAGGGAGAAGAGGGTTACATGAAACATAAGGGAATTTTATACATGTGTTAAACCCTAATTCATATTTTTGGGAAATGCCCAAAATACCCTCTTAGGAAGTGTGGAGGCCAAGTAATCATTAGCTTCAAATAATCCTCATTTAAGTGTACATGAAGCCATTAATTCCATAAGCATGTGCATTAGCCTCTAATTTGTACATTAAGGTAGGTGGGTATATGGGGTCATCCATTATCTTCACTTTGAATTATTTCCATCTTCATTTGTTCTCTTCACTCTTGTGCATGCATATATCATCATGTAACCACTTGTAAAATTCACCTAATTTCCTACAAAACAACATAGAAAATTCCATGTAAATTTTCACAATTTAATAAATGCATAAAAATGACCATTTTGCCCCTATATGAAGATGAATATGTGACAATTTCAAATAATTTGAATTTTGGTTTAAACAAGTTAAAATACCCAATATGATCATTTATTTAATTTAAATAGATTAAATATGATGGTAAAAATATGCACATTTACGTGCACATCACGTACCATCTCAACTCCATGCTCCATCAACGTAGAAATAAAAATAAAGAGGAAAATAGGACTGGATTAGACATATATCTGGTGACTGAGCCATACTTACTCTACATATACTACAAAGAAAATACTAAAACATGAGATGAGCCTAACGTCTCGATCACCTTGCGCCCTAATAGTCATACCATACTTAACCTGCCGTATACATACGGTCCTATCACATCGCATCTACGTGGACGCACTTCTATAGACTCGCCTCATGCGTTATAGGGCTACATGTTATCCATCGTCATGTCAACTCCATGTAGTACTCACTTCCTAGGACTCGCCTCATGTGTTACAAGGTCATTGTTGTCCATACCTTTTATACAAACTAGACACATGTCTTGGACTTGCCTCTTTCATAACATGATCGCTTAACATCCATCATCCACATTGGTCTATTGAAGCACAACAAGGAAGCAATGCAACACCCAGATCATCTCGTTGTGTCCTGGGCTAATATAGGTCGTAAACTTTTGTTACAGGCCTGTACACATTCATGTCAACGGCGAACAATTTCAATATAACAATAATATACAAATCCAACACAAATAAACAATCAACTTCACATAATTCATCTTGGGCCCTTAAAGTTGACAACCATCTTGTCAATATCCTCCAACCTCCTTTAGAAAATTACAAAAGGAACAGGACTTGATTCATTAAACATCGATATATATTGGCCCATTTGGGTCTAGGAAGTTCAACCTGTGCCCAAAACACGACACTGATGCACCCCACCGGTCGCAGTCGGAACTTGCAATTCTGACCCCAATTTTGATCATTCCTCAATGTCATTTCGTCTCCAACAGCCTTCATTCCGCCTCCAATTGTCTGAGTATGTCCCTAGCATCTTATCATATGTTTGTGTAGTCGTTGTACACTTAAATTCATCAAATTTCATTGTTTATTCATTAAATTCAAAGAAAGAGAGGAAATGAAATTTATATTTCAATATCAAATCCCTCCCAAAGCCATGTTTAAATCTAAAATTAAGCGATTCTAAAGTGTTATCTACTCTACTCTCGACCACAAATCATATTTATAGGATTTTAGTTGCATTACATCAACAGAAAAGCAAGAATCACTCATTGAATCACTTTATATTGTCTCTGCCTTCACTGTCTGGACTGTTGCACCATCAAGCTTTAGAATTTGCCTTTGAGTTGTTATAGATCTGTATTCCTCTTGGAATGCTACGCGATGTCGCTAGTTGCATGCGAATCCATTGAGATTCGAGTGAGATATAATGATTTGAAGTTTAGTAAGAAGGAGAAAGGAATTAGCAGTATTAGTTTCTAAAACGGGAAAACAGTTACGTATGTTGGTATTTATAAATGAAGGGAAAGCAACGGTAAACTTCAAATTCAACTTCAAACTTTGGCACTCATTTAACTAAACAGGAAATTTCCCATAACGAGGAAAACAAATATATCATGCAAATTAAAAAACGAGACAGTCGTAGTGGCACTTGTTTTATCGTCAAATTCCAAAGTTGAAAACTGACAATTTTGCCCCTCCTGATTAAGTATTTATTTTATATGCAAATTAAATCCAATTATTTAATACTATTATATTGTTAATATTTTAATTATAATATATAACAAATTTTCGATGTATTACATCCAGAGAGTTTGCTAGATCATTTGATCCAACTATAACAAATAGCTTCTTTTGAGAAAAGAGACCAACACTTTATTACATCAAGATTGGGTTTAATAAAACATAAGTTAATTATTGTTTATATAAACGAAGTGTAACAACCTGAATATTTTACCCTTTGGTTCGATGTCTGAACCGACATTCAAACCACCAAATTTGAAAACGATGAATCATTAAGAGATGATAACATGAAATAGAGTAATATTTCTAACTATATCTTTCAGCACTCACAATGGAAGGAGCAAATTATTATATCATTAAGTGGTCATGTATTAAAACCACACTAATATTAATTACATCATCCCATAAAGTCTATACAATAGCGACCTCAAATGCACATCACACTATATACTGGTCATATGGTATATTTACAATATGTACAATTTTTACATAAAAAGGTCTTTGTCACCGTGTACTTCACGTCTCTAAGCTCCATCAACCTAAACAATACATATTTAGAGGAGAAATGAGGAGGTCGAACATAAGTCTGAGTTAGTTAAACATGTGTACCCCACATATACTATGAAGATACAGGTATAATATAATCAAAGCCTAACGCATATGCAAAAACTTCATGGACCCACCCATGCACTACAGTTCATGGTACATCCAACTAAAAGTTTCCTAGACCTGCTCTATGAGCTATAGGATCATATACAACCGATTATCCAACATATGTAAACATGTTTTGGACCCATTATATGCACTACAAGATCGCTTTACATCCAACTATCTAATACATGTGCAAATACGTCCTAGACCTAACCTAAGCGCTATTGGATCGCTTTACAACTAACTAAACACTTCTTAGACCTCTCTATGCACTATAGGATCGTATAAAATCAACTCAACACTTTTTGAACCTCCCTGTGCACTATAGGATCATGTATCTTTGATAAAATATCGAATTTTTTCATTGAATCTTATCGCCTAGTAGCCTAAGCTCACTTCATCTACTCGTAGTCACATCGAGTTAATCACTTCAAAACAATTCTAGGGAAGTCAGGAAAATCCCCCTCAAACACTAGTCATATTTGATATAGCCTTGCTAGGGTCGAAGTTCAATCTGGCCCTAACAATAGCCTAAGCTTGCTTCGTCTCCCCGCAGTCACAGTGGGTTAAACATCTCAGATTCGTTAATTTTGTCCATTATTGTTATATTTTAGTATTTTGATTCTTTTATTTTGTTTTATCACTTAATACAGTGCTTTATACTTCATTTATACATTGTAGAATAATTAGTTACGATTTGTAGGGAGAGAATAATTTTATATTAAATTTTGATTCCTAGAAACCCAACTTATAAATTAAATCGATCTAGACCATTCTAATCAATAAATGAATTTTATTTACTAAGTAATCAACATAGATAAACCACTAATTATCATCATAATAGTATAATTGTATTATACGATGAATTGAATGTGATTCGCTCATAAATTGTTGATCAATGCCTTTGAATGAAGAAGAACAAAAGATTTTCTTTGTCATCCTATAATGTAGTGCCTATAAAACTCAACAATCCACTATGAAACTTATACAAATTAGTAGTACCCCTCGAGCCCTTCATTTCGATATCAAGTTCCTCGATTTCGATTAGTAGAATGAAATTTTTTATTTTTAAAGTTGGTGCTTGATTTTAAAAATTTTGGAAGGAAGAAGAAAATAAGTTTCTCAAATGAACGTATGATCTTTTATTGTTTAAGTAGTTTGTGGGAAAAAATAAATGGTAGAAATATATAAACTTAAATTAAAATTGTTGGACCTAAAGCCCTTTACTGCCCTTTTAAATTCGAAACCCACTTCCCCATATCTCCTCCATACAATCTCTGATTTAGACAAGCTTATAATGGAAATCAATCAAAAAAGCATGCTCTATTCAGTGGCACAACTATCATCATCAAACTCCAATGTTTGTAAAAATTACCCTTTTCCCCATATTACTAAATTTAATTAAAATATAAATTTTATTTATTCAAAAATATTTGTTGAATTTACAGGGTACTACATTCTCCCCCCCCCACTTGAAAGAATTTTGTCGTCGAAGTTCCCAAAGGACAGAAAATGCCGTACAATTTCTCACGTATCATCTATCACTCGTATGGAGTACATGACATACATAAGCAACCAAATAAGCATCCATAACATACATGAACTTGGGTAACGCAAATATAATAACACAACAAAATATATAGGCATAATGATGACTATTACTTGCAATATACTATGTAAAAATGAAGAAATAAGACTATTTCACCTTGTATGAATGTAAACGATATGACATATTAGGCATGAATGCACAACATCCTAATATAAGCATATAGGTTCTATATGAATGCAATAGTCATAACACAATAGTGAAACATATACTTAACAATTCTAATCCTAATAGCAACCTATCCTAACAACCTATTCATCCAAAGAAATCAAACCTTACCTTAGGTAAACAAAAGTAAACCAAATAAAGAAAATCAAACATAAGGAACTATTGACCCCAAAAATGGACCAATGCCTTGGTTAGAGTTTGAAAGCACCAACTATGTTCTAACAGAGCAATATCATAGATCACAGATATAGGAAAGAACATTAAAAGAAAGAAGACAGAGAAGTTTTATAGTGGTTCGGCTGTTAATGAAGCCTATGTCCACTTTATAATTCTTCATATAGATTGATTGTTGTTACAAGAGATATTTGATTACAAGGCTTTGATTTTCTTTATCTAGATTGAATCCCCAGAGTTGGAATCCACTGGAGAATCACAGTGAATTCCTTTGGAGATTGTTGTGAGGGAGGTAGGGAGTGAAGAATAATTTCAACAGAGCTTCAGCCACCCGTTCGGAGAAGATCCTCTTTATGTTGCAAGTAGGATGCTGTTTATAGAGATCGGAGAGCTTCTGGGCCAAGCCTATCTTCATCAGCTCCCAGGTAGGTATCAGACGACCTAGAGGGACTTTGGCTCGCAAAACGAGCCAAAACCATGGGTCGCTGACGACCCATGGCCTATGGGTCGCTAGCGACCCACAAACTTGGTTCGTTTTTCAAGACAAGATCTCGCCTCTTTTGTAGTGTTCCACAACTGGTTGGTTTGAAGGTTCGAGGAGAAGCATGGGTCTCTGACGATCTAAGTACTTAGGATTTTCTAGAGTCTAGAATTGGAGATGTTTTCATAGCCTTTTATCGTTATTGTTACGTTTTGATGGCAAGTCGCTAGCTGTTTACATTCAACTACTGATTTGACTGAAGGAATGCTGATCTCTCGGCCTCGTTGATTCCAGTCGTTGTTTTTTTTGTATAGCTTGGCCCTTGTCGATCTCTAGTCCTAGCTTTTCTGGTTAAGTTCTGAACCATCCCGTCTACATGAGGTTGTTCTATTTTCTATTGGATTCTCCTGGGTTAAAAACCTGGATAACATTTGCCACCCAAAGTACGCCTTTTGAATTAAATGTGTTCTTTGCTCTAGAACAAGTCATGGCAACGAGTCTTCGGTTGTTGAGCTTTCCAGTAGCTTTAGTCTTAGTGAATCGTCCAGTTCCTTCGGATTCTCTTGCCAGTCATAAGTCGTTCCAAACCTATTACAGCCTAAGACTCTAGACTCTGCCTAAGTGTAATCTATACATCACAATCATTTCGATTTCATTCGGGGTTGTTACATCACATGTCTCCAATTACATTTCACATCTTTAATCGTCCCGCGTTCATTCAGGATTTACATCACTGTCAATTTTTCTTTTCATTCAAATTTTTTACATCATATATCCAAATCAAATCACATATCAGAATCACATCGTATCACATCATATATTAAAATCACATTATATCTCAAAATCACACCATGTCACAACATATATCAAAATCACATTGTATCACATCGTATATAAAAGTCATCATGTGTTCATCCAGGGTTTATCTGTTTTATTCCACTTATAAGGCATTATGATCCTTTTTTGCAAAACTGAATCTGTTTTAAGGTCCGATCTTTTTGGATCGCTTTAGTTTAATGTGTGACCTCTCCGGATCGTTTAATGTTTAGTTTAATGCATGATCTCTCCGGATCGTTTAATGTTTAGTTTAATGTGCGATCTCCCTAGATCGTATAATGTTTTAAGTTAAGGGGAGATCTTTCCAGATCGTTTGTTTGTTAAGTCAAGGGGGATTAAGTAAACCCATTCGCTCGCTCTCCGGTGAGGGGACTTACTTCTTTCACTCCGGCCCGTGGTGGGACTCTAAGGCGATCAATATCGTACAAGTCCATCCACTCGCTCTCTGGCAAGGGGACTTGCACCTTGCACTCCAGTCCCATGGTGGGATTCTAAGGCGATCGATATCAGTTAGCAAAATTCAAATATTCAAATCAAAACAAATAAACAGAAATTAAACAAGTAGGAGTCCTAAATGTTTATCTCAAGCATCCGGCTCAAAGCGTGCCTAGGGACTGTTCGGGATCCTGTACACGTGTAAGCTGCTTTCGATTGTTATTGTCCTAAGTTCTCTCAGGCATCCGACTCAGAGTGTGCCTAGGGACCGTTCGGGATCTCGAACATGTGTAAGCGGCCTTCGATTATTATCTTCTACATACCAAAAGAAAAGTGCGGGAAAAGAAATAATAAAACAAAGCATTGGAATCGAATCTGACTCCTGTTTACCCCGATCATGGGATAATTTGTCTTGGCACTTGTCCCTGGGCGTTTCTTGATGCATTTGTCACGGATGGTGGTTGTCCCTGCAATTCCACCGCAGTTTTGTTCCTCACATATTGTGGCAGCTGGTTGTTTCGGACCAATTCTTCTATCAGATCACGAAGGTGTCAACACTCGTTCGTCTCATGCCCATTCAACTCATGGAAGATGAAAAACTTTTCAGATCTTTTTTCTCGGTCAGTGGGCTCCCTCCTAGGTGGCCTTCGATAGAGGTTCTGCCCCCTCGTATCCAGGTATATCCTCTCTGGTGTTTCAGTCAGGTCGGTGTATGAAGAGAATCTTGGCTCTTTTCTCCAATTCCAACTCCGGACGGTCCCACACCTTCAACGGCATTTATTTCATCATCCACATCTTCTTCCTCAGCTTCGGCGTCTTCCTGATGCAGGTATCTCTCAGCTTTGTAGTAGAATTCCGCAAGATCGATCGATGGGTCCCTTTTCAATGCGGCTTTGAAATCAGTCTTATTCGCGACTCTAGATACTGTTGCCATTAGGATAAAAGATGGGTCCGGTTTGTATACCGCGGCTGTCGTCGCATTGAATCTTGTTAAATAACTTCTCAAGGATTCTCCAGGCCTTTGCTTTACGTTTGAGAGCGTAAGTACATTCCTTGGTTTTGAGACATGAACCCTGAACTGTCTCAAGAACCTGCTCACTAAGTTAGTCTACGTGCTTATGGACCCATTTTCCAATTGTCTGAACCACAATGTAGTCGAATCTGTTAGGTATAAGGCGAAGCATCGCCCCATTACTTCCTCAGAAGCACCCAGCACCTCCATATATTGGATGTATCGCAACATATGAATCGTTGGGTCTGTCTTCCCGTCGTACATTTCCAATGTCGAAAGCTTGAAATTTGGAGGATTTCTCGCGTTCTGGATATTAGCAGTAAATGGATTTCTATTCACATCTTCCAGACCCTGATCTGGGGGGCCTCCTAAGATGAATCTTCATACCAATTCAGCAATTCTGTTCTCACCATCCGATGAAGGTCTCCGTCCTAAAGCAATACTTTGCCCCTTGCCCCGTTGGGGGTATCCCGGGATGGACTCTTCCGGCAACATACCTATGTTCTGATTTTCAACTCTAGCTTCATTCATTCCTCCGTTCCTTCAAGGAAGTTCTGGTACATATCCTTCTGTCGGCCGCATCCTAGTTTCGGATCAACTCCCGTGCCATCAGTCCCTGGTGTTTCAACAGTCGCTCCGGCATTGGCATTGATTCCCTTGTTGATTCCAGCACTGCCCCCATGTGTCGGTCTGGGCGCAGGCGCAAGGCTCCACCTTGCTCCAATCCAAATCCGGCAATCCTTGCATTGTTCCCTGGAGTTTGATTCCTATTCCCTGCAGATCTAGCCATCCTTTGCTGCTCCATCTTTTGAAAGAATCCGTCCATCATCTCTTGTTGTCTAGCTAAGAGTTCATCATGTATCTCTTTCATCATCCTTTCCATCTCCTCTCTAATCACATAGCTGGGTTGATGAGAATTTGAGGACACTTTCTAGCTGCCCCCAAGCCTCGGTTGACTTGCTCCAATTTTAGATCTGGTGTTAGGCCTCTTCATTTTCTTTGAATTTCGAATTCAAACTTTAATTTTTAAGATCTCGTTCAAGGTTCTCGGTGAAAGCACCAAAATGTTGATCCAAAAAATGGAACAACACCCTGGTTAGAGTTTGAAAGCACCAACCCTGTTCTGACAGAGCAATATTATAGATCAAAGATATAGAAAAGAATAGTAAAAGAAAGAAGGCAGAGAACTTTTATAGTGGTTCGTACGTCCACTTTATAATTCTACTTATAGACTAATTGTTGTTATAAGAGATGTTTGATTATCTTTAGCTAGATTGAATCTCCAGAGTTGGAATCCACTAGAGAATCATAGTGAATTCCTTTGAGATTGTTGTGAGGGAGGTAGGGAGTGAAGAATAATTCCAAGAGAGCTTCAGCCACCAGTTCGGAGAAGATCCTCTTTACGTTGCAAGTAAGATGCTATTTGTAGAGATCAGAGAGCTTCTGGGCCAGGCCTGTCTTCATCAGCTCGCAGGTAGGTATCAGACGACCTAGGAGGACTTTGGCTCGCAAAATGAGCCAAAACCATGGATCGCCGGCGACCCATGGCCTATGGGTCTCTTTTCGGGCCAACGTCTCATCTCTTTTGTAGTATTCCACAGCTGGTTGGTTTGAAGGTTCGAGGAGAAGCAAGGGTCTCTGACGATCTAAATATTTAGGATTTTTCTAGAGTCTAGAATTGAAGATGTTTCCATAGCCTTTTATCATTGTTGTTACATTTTGATGGAAAGTCGCTATCTGTTTACATTCAACTGCTGATTGGATTGAAGGAATGCTGATCTCTCGGCCTCATTGATTCTCGCCGTTGTTTTAGTCGTATAGCTTGGCCTTTGTCGATCTCTTGTCCTAGCTTTTCTAGTTAAGTTTTGAACCATCCCGTCTACACGAGGTTGTTCTTTTTTCTTTTGGATTCTGCTGGGTTAAAAATCCAGATAACAGAAACATAGTGGTAAAGAGTTCAGGTTGGATATCCCTCCTATTCTTTTTAGGCCCCCATGTGCTCTTAACCGGGCCATTCCCACACAATACTCTCATTGGCATTACCACTTTATTCCTAAGTTTCTTCACACTATGTTCGACAATGCATGTTGGACCACAGAATGAACTTGACTTAAGCTCCAACACCACACCCTCCAGTTGACTTGGCTTGACAATAGTGGTTCGATCATGTATACATTTTCACAAATGTGACACATGAAATACACTATGGACTCCTGCCATCTTTTCTAGAAGCTCCACTCTGTACACCAAACTCTCAGTTTGTTCCAATATTGGAAAATGACTAATAAATAGTGGTGCTGACTTTCCCAAATTCCCAAATCTCATCAATCGCTTCAAAGGTGATACATTTACGAATACCAAATTGTTAATCACAATTCTGATTCCCTTCGTCTTTTATTAGCATATGACTTTTGTCACTTCTGTGCGGCTTTCACCCTTTTCTTTATCACACCACCTTCTTCGAAGTATCCTTAATAATATCTAGTCCAAGTATAACTTTATTCGTAGCTTTCCACCAACATGAAAGTGACTTGGATGGTCGACCGTACAATGCTTCGAATGGTGCCATGCCTATGCAAGCCTAGGAAATATTATTATATGCAAAATACACCAATGGTAGGTGATTTTCCCAAGCTCCTCATGTAACATTCATAATTCGTTGCACATAATTCTAGATATTTAATTAAGAAATAATTAAATAAGTAATGTGGGATAATATAAATGTATAAATAGTATGGATAATTGCCATATAAATATGATTTCAATTTCAAACTTTAAACGGAGAATTGGTTTATATGGAAAGAAATAAAAGTGGCCTTAATTATATTGATGAGAAATAAGGAAGTCTAAATTATTTCCCCTAACACACATTTTCCTTCCCTGTATATATTTTAGCCTCATAACATAACCAAAGAAAAGAAAATAAGACCACACAAAACTCCATTAAAAGTTCATCCAATAAAGAAGAACAAAGAGAGGAAAGCTTAAGGGAAGAAATGAAGGCAATTATTTTCACACAAGCAAACTAAGGAGAATAATATTTTCTTCACTTTGTTATATGATTGTTTAATTCTAGGTTTGTGATGAAACTTGATATGATTTGTTGAAGTTTATCATGCATGTGGTTTAGATAATCAATTAGATGTGCAATGGTTATCATTGAAATTTTTTATGAAATATCATTAAGGGATTTTGGTGTAAAAACTAGGTTTTTGATCTCTAAATAAATTGAATTTTTGAAATATATATTAGTCTAAAGATGGTTTTAAATTTCACAGTTTTTGGATGAAGTACGGATTTATTATAAACTATCTAAATGTGAAAATGGGTAATTTAGGATTTAATTATTTAAATAAGAAAATTAATTATTTTGCTCTGAAATTTTTATATATTGTTAAAGAAGTAAATTCTGATTTTTGGGAACTTTTATGGATTTTTCCCTAATAACTGCAATTTAATATAAATTGTATTGTGCAAAACATTTTAATCGTAAAAAGATAATTAATGTCATAGTTAATGAAAAATTAATATTTTGGGAAATAAGGGAAGTTTTCTCTTTGTTTAGCTGCAAATTTCTGAAAAGATTTTGATTAAGCAATAAGAATTTGACAAAGAAATTGATTTGGTATAAAATTATTATATTTAACGAAAAAAATTGGTTTTGCAAAAATTTATAGAAATGTCATTAATCAACTTGTGATAGCCCATATTTGTCAACATGTAATAGCCATATTTTATCAACTTGCGATAGCTATTATTTTATCAACTTGCGATGGCTATTATTTTATCAACTTGCAATAGCACGATTGTATCAACTTGTGATGGCAATCGATCTTATCAATTTGTAATGGCTAATAGGTTTATCAACATATAATAGCCGTTAATTTTCAACTTGCGATGACTATAAGTTTTTAGCTTATGATGGTTATATGGTTTCAACCTACGACAGCTACATGTTTTTGAACTTGCTATAGCGTTATTTCGGTTGACAAATGGTTGGAGATTATGTTTTCATGAAAGTATCACGAATTAAGGGTGTCATACGATTTGGGAAGTCGGGAAAGTTGGCAGCAAGATATGTTGGGTTGTTTCCTATTATAGAGAGGACCAAAAAACTCGCATATCACATCGAGTTACTAAATACTTTGGTAGGAATCATAATTTTTTTCATGCATCCCAAAGAAGTACCGTTATAACCAAGAGACTACTATTGAGCTAAGAGTTCGGAAGATTTTGTATTGCGACCTGATATGACTATCATTAAGCAACCTATGCGTATAATCGGTAAAGGTAAGAAGGAACTTAAAAATAAGACAGTATGGGTAGTAAAGGTTCAGTGGAGTGATGATGAACGAGACTGTACTTGGGAGACTAAGGATAGGATTAGAGAGGCTTATCTTGAGTAATTTTGATTATATATTCTATATTGTTGCATAGACTTTTAACCAACAGTTATGCTAGTATTGTTGTTTATATGTACATGCGACACAAGTTTGTATGTTTGATATGCTTGTTGTTTTCCTTATTGGAATTTCAAAGATGAAATTCTTTGAGGAATGTCATCAATTGAAGTTTACTATTCATCCCGGAGGTATGAAAATGTACTGAGATATAAAGAGGAGTTTCATCTAGGAAGGAATGAAGAGAAATGCAGGCTTATGGGTGAAGGAATGTATGAATTTTCAATAAGCAAAAGCCGAGCATCAAAAGCCCAGTGGATTACTTTAACCATTAGAACTGTTATTGTGGAAATGAGATTCTATATCCATGGATTTTATTGATCGGTTGCCCAAGTCAAATAGGGGAAATGAAAGTATTTGGGTCATAGTCGATAAACTGACCAAGAGTGCACAATTTATCCCTGTTAAGCCGATAAGGACAGCACCAAGTCTGGATAAGTTATTCGTGAAGAATATTGTGAAACTTCATGGAATACCAAGTAGCATAGTAAGCTATGGAGATCCTTTATTTACTAGTGAGTTATTGAAGAGCATACAAGATGTATTGGAAACCAAGATGAACATGAGTACCGCTTATCACCTGCAGACCAATGGACAAATGAAAAGGGTTAATAAGGTACTCAAAGATCTTTTAAGAGCTTGTGTGCTGGGCTTTGTAGGGTAATGGGAAGACCATTTTCACTTAGTAAAGTTTTCCTATAATTATAGTTATCAAACTAGTATAGGAATGGTACCTTTCGAGGCACTATATGAAAGGTCATGCAAATTTCATGCATGTTGATTTGAGACAGGTGATAGACCAATAATTGGTCCGTATTTGTCGAATGAAGTGACAGAAAAGATTGAGTTTATCCAAGGAAGGAGGAAGGAAGCTCAATCAAGATAGAAAAGTTACACAAATAGAAGGTGTAAAAACTTGGAGTTCTCAGTTGGAAATTATGTTTTCATGAAAGTATCACTGATTAAGGTTGTTATACAATTTGAGAAGTCGGAAGAGTTGGAAGCAAGATATGTTAAGCCATTTCCTATTATAGAGAGGATCGAAAAACCCTCATATCGCATCGAGTGACTAAATACTTTGACAGGAATCGTAATGTTTTTCATCAATCCTAGCTAAGGAAATACGTGCGTGCTTCAGAAACACTATTAAGCCAACAATTTTAGAAGATTCAGTGCTGCAGCTTGATATGACTATCATTAGGCAACCTATTCGTATAGTTGGTAAAGATAAGAAGGAGCTTAGAAATAAGACGGTCAAGTTAGTAAAGGTCTAGTGGAGTGACGATGAACAAGATTGTACATAGAAGACCCGAGATAGGATTAGAGAGGCTTATCCTGAGTTATTTTGATTGTATATTCTACATTATTGTATAGATTTTGACTAGTAGTTATGCTAGAATTGTTACTTTATTTGCTTGTGACACAAGTTCGCATGTTTGGTATGCTTGTTGTTTTCCTTATTGGAATTTCAAGGACAAAATTCTTTAAGGAGGGGAATATATAACACCCCTATTTTTGTTGCACATTATTCTCGATGTTTGATTAAGAAATAATTAAATAAATAATGTGGGAGAATATTAATTTATAAATAGTATGGATAATAGCCATATAAATATGATTTGAATTTCAAACTTTAAATGGAGAAATGGTTTATAGGTAAAGAAATAAAAGAGGCCTTAATTATATATGAGAGAAATAAGGAAGCAAGGATAACATGTTAAATTATTTTCCCTAACATACACTCTCCCTACCTCATTATAGTTCAGACTCGTAATCTTAGCAAAGAAAAGAAACCAAGACCGCATAAAATTCCATTAAAAGTTCGTTCAACAAAGAAGAAGAAAATGAGGAAAGCTTAAGAGAAGAAACAAAGGCAATTATATTCACGCAAGATCAAACTAAGGTGAATAATATTTCCATCTCTTTATTGTATGATTGTCTAATTTCAAACTTGGGATGAAACTCAAAATAATTTATCAATGCTTATCATGCATATGATTTAAATAATAATTTGGATGTGTCATATTCATTATTGAATATTTCTATAAAATTTCCTTAAGGTATTTTAGCGTACAAACAATGTTTTTGATCTCTAAATACTTTGAATTTTTTATATGATGTTTGGAATATTATTTTGAAGATGGATTTTAATTTCACAATTTTTAGATGAAGTATGAATTTACTATAAATTTTCTAAATGACAAAATTGGTAATTTTGGATTTTAATTATTTAAAATATGAAAAATAATTATTTTGCTTCGAACTTTATATATGATGTTAGATAAGTAAATTATGATTTCTAAGAATTTTGGGGCATTTTCCCTAGTAACTACAATTTAACATAAATTGTTTTGTGTAGAAGGTTTTAATTGTAAAAGGATAAATAATGACGCAGTTAATGGAAAATTAATATTCTAGGAAATAAGAGAAAAAATTATTTGTTTTGTTGCAAATTTCTAAAAGGATTTTGATTAATCAACAAGAATTTGAAAAAGAAATTGGTTTAGTAAAAAGTTATTAATTTTAAAGGAAATAAACGGGCTTTGCAAATATTTACAGAAATGCCATTAATCAACTTGCGATAGGCCATATTTGATAGTCATGTTTTATCAACTTGAGATAACTATTATTTTATTAACTTACGATAGCATCATTTTATCAGCTTGCGATAACATCATTTTATCATCTTGTAATCACTGTTGATTTATTAATTTGCAGTAGCTATTAGTTTTGTCAACATGCGATAACCGTTGATTTTCAACTTGCGCTGACTACAAGTTTTCAACCTACGTTGGTTATATAATTTAAACCTAGATTGCTAGATATTTTGAAACTAGCGACAACTATAATTTTCAACTTGCGATAGCCTTATTTTGGTTGATATGCGATGGTTATATTTGTCAATATAAGATAGCTATGTGTAGTAAACATGCAATAGCTTATAGTTTAACATGCGATAGCATGAAGTTTGTAACATGCGATAGCACAAGTTTTTGGCTTGCGATAGTCTGTGTTTTCGAAGCTTGATAATTATATGGTTAACATTCGATAACATGAATTTTAAGTTGCGATAACACAAAGTTTTGAGTAATGAGATAGGCTATTATTATGACACTCGATGGATTTTGACTCTATGTTCGACAATATTTTCCATAAATAAATATGTAGCTTTTGTTAAGTATTTTGGCATGGGTTTTCAAAGGGAAGAAAAGATTTTAATGCCTATTTTGAAAGAGTTTTGTGAAGGAATTATTACTTAAATATACGTAATTTTTTTGTATAAGATGGCTATCATATGAACATATTGGTGGTGATGTTGTGTTATATGTTCAATTTTGTATCTTGATAAGTTATTATTGCTTATGTAAAATTACTAACATGCTCAGTTATATGTTATATTCTATCACCCAACATTTAAGTCCATAGGGTTTGGGACATGATGACCATTGAGGGTTGTTCCTGTAGTGGGTATGATTAGACCTAAACTCCTGAGTAAGTAGAATTACATCTAGGAGATTGGGAAGTTCACATTGGGTTTGCATACTTGGACCAGATCAAAAGACATGAATTAAGGATATTCTAAACTATATTTTGGGTGGAGACTGGGGTAGGGTCGTGCCCTATCGTCCAACGGTTAAGCTCCCAGTTGGTCAGGTCCGCCATTCCAATGCATAACACTTTATTGATATTGAGGCTAAATTTTTTGGAGTTACGCATAGAAAGGAACTCGTATCAGAGATGCTCACCATTGCTTTTCATTTATTGAGCAAAAGCTATAGTTATTTACTCTTGTTGGATATGAGATTTGGATTATTTGGTAATATTTTTGGCCCGAGTCAGCCAGATAGGTTTTTAGTTAGCCTTTGAAATATAAGATAGGTTCATATTGATATTGGGAAAAGTATGCTATAGAATATTTTATGGGATTTGGTAAGTAAGGGAAAGTGAAATCCATTAACTCTAGTGAATGATGGACCATTCATTTTGACCTATTATGCATGATAATAAGGATATCAATATTATGATGTTGTTCTAATTATTTTGGTTGTAGATATGTTATGACTGACATATAGATTATAAAGGTATTAGAAAGGGGAAACCCATTCTGTGCTTCAACGGTGTGGTTTTACTAGATACCTAATTATGTTTGAGATGGTATAATATTATTCATACCAAACTTTTTGTTTGAGACGAAGTTTTTTGATTTATCCCTAAACTCTTGGGTATGCAATTTGAATTGGGTAGGTCTGTAGTGTATTTCAGGTTTGGATGAATAAGCTTTTAGAGACGTGCAGGAGACAAGCTACTATTTAGAGTTTATTTTTTCTATGAAGTTTAACTGCTTTTGTTTATTATTGAATGAATGTAATGATGGATATTGTAACTATCTAAGTAGTCAAGATTTTGATCATCTAAGGGAGCATCTTCATATGTCGCTCTAGGATCTATATTTGAAATTATTCTATTTTATTTGGATGATGTTATCATGTGGTTAGGAGATGTAATTAGAACGTAATAAATTTGCAAATTAATGAAAGAAAATTTTAGTTAAAATCTATAAATTCTTTTACTCTTGATGTTATTATACAATAAGTGATTCCATTTTATCATTAGAAAATAATGCTAAGGATAACTACAGTATCTATTTTCGAGCCTCAAAATGGGAGATGTTGCGAATCCAATAGGAGGTTATGCAACTCTTGGAATGAAATGTGACAGTGTACAGTATTATTTGTTAGGTCATATGTTAGCCTATTATTTACATGTATTTGATTATGCAGGTTTTGGGGTAATCTTGGGTATGCATTAATTAAGTCGATGTAATGCTAGGATATGTTGTCGAGATAGTGTAATATTCTTAAGGCACCCTAACTGCCATGATCGAATTATATACTAATTAGAAGAATCAAATTTCAATGTATGTGCATTGTTGGAAGCGATGGAAGGCATGGAGGATGAAATTAATTAGGTTTTCATTATAAGAGAGCAAGTTGATATTTTTTTAGCCAGTTACGGGACTACCATCAAAACATGCCATAGAGTTTTGAATATATGTCGTACCTATAGCTGAAATCGTAAGTAGACCAGCTAGTAGAAAGACGTCTATCGAGATGAAGGAGTTAAAGGTGCAACTAGTGAAAGGAAAATTTTATTAGACCAAGCAGATCGCCTTTAGGAGCTGCAGCAGTATTCATAAAGAAACCAGATGGGTCATTAAGGTTATGTGTCGATATAGAAAGTTAGATGTGAAGACGATAAAGAATCGGTATCTTTTGCCTACAATAAATGATATATTCGATTAATTGAGTGGAGCCAAGGTGTTCTCACGGTTAGACTTAGCAACGAATTTCAATCAATTGGGAGTGGCGGAGGAAATTATATGATCAACGATGTTTTGAACAAGATATGGTTCATATGAATGATTAGTCATGCCTTTTGAATTGACCAACATGGCCGCTTTCATTGTAAACTTTATGAATCGAACCTTTCGAGAGTATTTGGGTAGAATCATGTTGGTGTTTATTGATGACATTTTGACATATTCTAAGAATGGACATGAAGTTCATCTCAAAATAGTGCTAGATGAGCTGAGGTAGCATCAGCTAAAGGCGAAATATCATTTTTGGGAAAGAAAAGTGAAGTTTCCTGCACATGTAGTTTTGGGAAATGGATTGTTTGTGGATCCATTGAAGGTTGGAGCTATTAATAGCTAGAAAACCCCAAGACCATAAATGAAATTAGAAGTTTCTTGGAGTTGGTTGGCTACTACAAGGATTTATTAAATATTTCTCTTGGATAGTAGCACTGATGACTAAGCTAAGAAGAAAGGACGTGGTGTTTGTTTGGATTAATAAATGTGGGGAATCATTTCAAAAACTAAAGCATTTATTGACCAATGCATCCGAGTTTGTTATTCTCGATGGGAATCAAGATTTAGTAGTATATAATGATGCATGTGGAACTGGGTTAGGGGTTGTATTAATGCAAAGAGGTAGAGTCATTGCCTTTGCATCTCGGCAACTTAGACTGCATGAAGTTAGATACCCTACGGTAGTGATCTTTGCATTAAAGATGTGGAGAAACTATCTTTTGGGAAAATGATTCGAGTTGCTCACATATCATAAGTCCTTGAAGTATTTACTCTCTCATAAAGAGTTGAATATGAGGCAACAAAAATGGCTAAGTTTTTAGCAGCGTATGACTTTGTGATTGAGTATAAACTAATGAAAGTAAATAAAGTTGTTAATGCACTTAGTAGAAAACATTAGAATGTGGTGTTGGAGATGTTATCTGAATGGAACAATTTAAAGGTATTGGCTTCTTATAGAGTTAGAATGAGGTCATTTTCCAGTTCTAGTCAGAGTACTGCAATGCTCTCTTGTTTAGAAGTTCGACTGATATTGATTGAAAGAACTGTAACAAGGCAAAAAAGATGATCGAATATTAGCCGATTGGACAAAGAAATTAGAAATGGAAAGTGAGATTGATGATTAGAAAGGTTTTGCAGTTGACCAAAGAGGCTGGTTGTAAAAGAAGGGATGATTGTGTGTTCTGAATGTGGATAATTTGAGAAAGGAAGTTCTTAGAGAATGTCATCAATTGAAGTTTATTGTTCATCCCGGAGGTATGAAAATGTACCAAGTTATAAAAAGGATTTTCGTTTGGGAAAGAATGAAGATAGATGTAGGCTTATGGGTGAAGCAATGTATGAGTTTCCAACAAGAAAAGACCGAGCATCAAAAACCCAGTGGATTATTTCAATCGTTAGAAGTGTCATTGTCGAAACGGGGTTCTATATCCATGGATTTTATCGATGGGTTGCTACGGTCGAATTGCTGAAATGAAAGTATTTAGGTCATAGTCGATAGACTGACTAAGAGAACACATTTTATCCCTGTTAAGTCAACAAGGACGGCACCAAGTTTGGCAAATTTATTGATGAAAAATATTGTGAGACTTTATGAAATACCAAGTAGCATAGTAAGTTATAAAGATCCTTTGTTACTAGTGAGTTATTGAAGAGCTTACAGGATGTATTGGAAACCAAGCTGAAGATGAGTACCGTTTACCATTCGTAGACCGATGGGCAAACGGAAAGGGTTAATAAGGTACTTGAAGATTTATTGTGGGCTTGTGTACTGGGCTTTTGAGGGCCATGAGAAGACCATTTTCACTTAATCGAATTTTCCTACAATAATAGTTGTCAAACTAGTATTGGAATGGCACCTTTCGGCGCACTGTACGAAAGGTTGTGCAAATTTCTTGCATGTTGGTTGGACATGGGCGATAGACCGATAATTGGTCATTATTTGATGAAAGATGTAACCGAAAAGATTGAGTTAATCTAAGGAAGGAGGAAGGAAGCTTAATCAAGATAGAAATATTATACAAATAGAAGGCATAAAGACTTGGAATTCTCGATTAGAGATTATGTTTCATGAAAGTGTCATGGATTAAGGGTGTTATATGATTTGGGAAGTCGGGAAAGTTGGCAGCAAGATATGTTAAGTCGTTTCCTATTATAAAGGGGATAAAAAATCTTGCATATCACATCGAGTTACCAAATACTTTGCAATAATCATAATATTTTTCATCTATCCTAGCTAAGGAAGTATGTGCATGATCCAGAGACTGCTATCGAGGCAATGGTTGTGGAAGATGTAGTAGTGTAGCCTGATATGACTATCATTAGGCAACCTATCTGTATAGTTGGTAAAGATAAGAAAGTGCTTAGAAATAAGACAATTATGTTAGTAAAGGTCCAGTGGAGTGATAAATAAGACTGTACTTGGGAGATCCAGGATAGGATTAGAGAGACTTATCCTGAGTAATTTTGATTATATATTCTATATTATTGTGTAGACTATTAACTAATATTATGCTAGCATTGTTGTTTTTATATGTTTGTGACATAATTTTGCATGTTTGATATGCTTATTTTTTTCCTTATCCAAATTTCAAGGATGAAATTCTTTAAGGAGGGGAATCTGTAACACCATTGATTTTGTTGCACATTCTTCTGGATATTTAATTAAGAAATAATTAAATAAATAATGCGGGAGAATATAAATGTATAAATAGTATGGATAATTTCCTTATATTATGATTTGAATTTCAAACTTTAAATGGAGAAATGGTTTGTAGGGAAAAAAATAAAAGAGGCCTTAATTATATAGGAGAGAAATAAGGAAGTAAAGATAACACGTTAATTTTTTCCCCTAGCATACACTCTCCCTCCCTCATTATATTTCGGCCTCATAATCTAAGCAAAGAAAAAAAACAAGACCGCACAAAACTCAATTAAAAGTTCATTTAACAAAGAAGAAGAAAATGAGGAAAGCTTGAGGGAAGAAACAAAGCAATTATCTTCACACAAGATCAAACTAAGGTGAATAATAGTTTCATCTCTTTATTGTATGATTATCTAGTTTCAGACTGGTGATGAAACCCGAAATTATTTGTTGATTTTTATCATGCATATTGTTTAGTAATAATTTGGGAACATCATATTTAATGTTGAATATTTTTATTAAATTCCCTTAAGGGATATTGGTGTAAAAACAATGTTTTTGATCTCCAAATGCTTTGAATTTTTGATATGTTGTTTGAAATATTATTCTGAAGATGGATTTTAATTTCACAATTATTAGATGAAGTATGAATTTACTATAAATTTTCTAAATTACAACATGGGTAATTTTAGATTTTATCTATTTAAAATATGAAAAATGATTATTTTGCTTCAAACTTTTTATATGATGTTATAGAAGTAAATTCTGATTTTTAGGAATTTTTGGGCATTTTCCCTAGTAACTACGATTTAACATAAATTATTTTGTGTAGAAGGTTTCAATTGCAAAAGGATAATTAATGGCATAATTAATAGAAAATTAATATTTTAGGAAATAAGAGAACAAATTTATTTGTTTTGCTGTAAATTTCTGAAAAGATTTTAGTTAACCAACAAGAATTGGAAAAGGAAATTGGTTTGGTAAAAAGTTATTACTTTTAAAGGAAATAAACCGGCTTCACAAATATTTATAGTAATGTCATTAATGAACTTGCTATAGCCCGTGTTTCTTAACATTGAATTGTCATGTTTTATTAACTTAAGATAACTAGTATTTTATCAACTTATGATAACTATTATTTTATTGGCTTGCGACAGCATCATTTTATCATCTTATGATAGTTGTTGATTTATTAATTTGTAATAACTATTAGTTTTGTCAACATGCGATAGCCATTGATTTTCAACTTGCGCTGACTGTAAGTTTTCAACCTACGATGATTATATAGTTTCTACCTACGATAACTAGATATTTTGAAACTAGCGATAGCTATAAGTTTTTACTTGCGATAGCCTTATTTTGGTTGATATTCGATGGTTATATTTGTCAATATGACATAGCTATGTGTTGTAAACATGTGATAGCTATAGTTCGACATGAATAGCATGAAGTTTGTAACGTGCGATAGCACAAGTTTTTGGCTTGAGAAAGCCTATGTTTTCAAAGCTCGATAGCTATATTTTTAACATGCGATAACATGAATTTTCAAGGTGTGATAACATATAGTTTTGAGAAATCAGATAGCCTATTTTTACGACACTCGACGTCTTTTGACTCTAAGTTGGGCAGTGTTTTCCTTACGCAAAAATGTAGCTTTTATTAAGTATTTTGACAAGGGTTTTAAGGGAAAGAAAATATGTTTATGTCTGCTTTTAAAAGAGTTTTGTGAAGGAAATTATTGCTTAAGTATAAGTAATTTTTGTTTGTGAGATGGCTATATATGAACATATATTTGTGATGGATGATGATGTGTTATATGTTCAATTTTGCATCTTGATCGGTTATTATTGGTTATGTAAAAAAATTTAACATGCTTACATATATGTTATATGCTATCACATAACATTTAAGACCTTGGGGACTGGGAATTGATGACTATTTGGGGTTGTTCCAGTAGTGGATATAGCCAAACTTAAACTCCCTGATTGAGTATAATTGCATCTAAGATATCAAGAAGATCACATTGTGCTAGGATGCACTGAACTGATCAAAAGACATGACTCATGGATATTTAAAACTAGATTTTGGTGGAGATTGGGGTATGATCGTGCCCTATCCACCAACCGTTTAGCCCCCAATTGGTCGGGTCCACGATTCTAATGATATGGCTTTGCTAATATATAAGCCATATTTTTTGGAGTTGTGCATAGAAAGGTACTCGTAGTAGAGAAACTCACATTGTTTTTCTTCTATTGGACAGAAACCAAGGTTATTTACTCTTGTTGGACGAGACATTTAAATTATCTGGTTATATTTTTGGATCGAGTCAGCTCGATAAGTTTTTAGTTGGCCTTTGAAAGCTAAGTTAGATTCGTAGTGACCTTGGAAAAACTATACCATGGACTATTTTATCAGATTGGGTAAGTATGAGAATGTGTAACCCAAGATCCTAGTGAATGACGAACAATTCATTTGGACCCATTATGCATGATAATAATGATATCGATATTATGCCGATGTTCTAATCATTTTGGTTGCGTTATGATTGACATATAGATTATAAAGGTATTAGTGCAGGAAACCCATTTCGTGCTTCAGCAGCGTGGTCTCGCTAGTTACCTAATTAGGTTTAAGATGGTATAATATTATTTACACTAGACTTTTTATTTGACCCGAAGTTTTTTATTTCCCCTTAAACTCTCGAGTACTCAATTTGAATTGAGTAGGATGAGAGTAGGGTATTTCAGGTTTAGACGAATAAACTTTTGAAGTTGTGCAGCAGGCAAGCTACTATTTAGAGTTTATTTCTGTTGTGTAGTTTAACTGCTTTTTTTCATCATTGAATGAAAGTAACAATGGGTACTGTAACCATCTAAGTAGTTAGGACTTCGATTATCGACGAGGGCATTTTCATATGTGCTCTTAGAACTATATTTGTAATTATTATATTTTATCAGAATGATGTAATCATGGGGTTATGAGATGTAAGTAGAATGAATGAATTTTCAAATTAATGAAAGAAAATATTTTTAAAAATTGTAAATTATTTTCTATTGATGTTATTATACAATAACCGATCTCATTTTATCACTGGAAAATAATGATGAGGATGACTGCAGCATCAATAGTATTTATTTTCGAATTTTAAAATTGGGGATTTTACATCTTCAAAATCGAGTATGAACCCTCAAAAAATCTTCTAACACTATGTTCGTCCTTTCGGATTGTCCGTTTGTCTGTTGTCATAAGTTGTACTCAGATTCAGTTCCATTCCTTATGCAACCTGTAGGCTCCTTCGGAACTCACTTGTGAAAAGTGAATCCCTATCACTCACTATACTCATCGAAGCTCCATGAAGTCAAACTAGTTACTTAATACAACGTAGCCTATGTCATCACCGTCCTTGTACTCTTGACTGGAATGAAATACACAGTCCTGTAAGATAATCTACAATAATCTAGATACTTTCATTTCCTCCTCTACTCCTAGGCAATCCATCCATAAAGTCGATAGATATGTTCTCCCATTTCCACTATGGAAACTCTAATGGGAGTAGTAGCCCACTTGGCTTCTTCTATTTTTCCTTAACCTCTAGCATATCAAACACTTTGCTACGTACTTTGCTGTATGCCTCTTCATCCCTGGCTAATATAATACTCTTTTTGTATCTCGGTACATTTTATCTCCACCTATATGGATAGTCATCCTAGAAAGGTGACACTCACCTAGAACTTTCTCAACCTGCTCTTTAATTTATGGTACACACAATCTTCCATATTGCCTTAGGTATCTCTTCTGATCCTTTTAGTAATGATCCAAATGACTCAATCATTCATCTAGTTTCAATTACCTCATGATACCAACCATAGACGCATCTTGCCTTTGATTCAACCTAGTATTATCCATTAATGCATACCTAACCTCTATCACAGCCAACAACCCAAGTGTATATTCCAACGAAGGTTGAAAAGCAAAATCTAACATAAACTCCAACTGCTTCCACTCCACTAACATAGAATTCAACTCAGTGTGCTCTAGACTCAAAGCGTCAGCAACTACATTCCTTTTTCCAAGATTATAAGTAATCCTAAAATCACAAGATAGTAAGAACACCATCCACCGTTGTTGTCTAAGGTACATATCATTTTGGGAGAACATTTACCTAAGGGTCTTATGTTCTGTGAACATTTCAAACCTCTCTCCGGGTAGTGCCTCCAGGACTTCAATTCGATTACAATGCAAGTTATCTCAAGGTCGCTTGTCAGGTAATTTCTCTCATGAATCTTAAGCTAATGGCTCACATATGCTACCACCTTCTCTTCTTGCATGAGAACAGCACCAAGCCCCATACCGCAAGTATCAGTATAAACAAAATTCCACCTCACACTCCGTACTCCCAGTATAAACTAGTGTGCTCATCAATAACTCCTGGAACTTGACAAATTCCACCTCACACTCCGTACTCCTAGTATAAACAAAATTCTTCTTAGTGCGACAACTTCATATAGAATCCAGCCAGTCTCAAAGGCCATAAACTTCCAACACATTCTTCGGTGTCTACCTATCCTTAATAATGGCTACCTTCCCTAGATCTACTGCTAATCCATCTACTGATACAACATGTCAAAAGAAAGGGAACCTCTTTTTTCTAGAAGTGACATTTATAGATTTCTGCCCTAAGTTGGTGATTTCTGCCCTAAGTTTGTTTCTACTCTGAACGTCCAGCACCTCTCGCAAATGAAGCTTGTGCTCCTCACTTTGGAATATATAAGAATTTCATCAAAAAGATTACCATAAACTTATCATATGCTCCTAATAGATGATACTCTTAAAATCAAAAAAAATAAGCTAGAGCATTAGTCAATCCGAATAACATTGCTTCCCACTTGAATAATCCATCTGGTGTACATAATGCAGTCTTCGAGATACTATCTTCAGCCACTCTCAACTGATGAAATTCGATGGTTAGGTCAAGCTGAGGGAAGACCATTGCCCCGACAAGTTGATCGAAGAGGTCGTCAATGCAAGGCAATAGATAGTGGTTTTCATTGTCAGATTATTCAGTACTTGATAATCAACACATATTCTGAGAGAACCGTTTGCCTTAATGGTGAAAACGATAGCTGTTGCCCATTCTAAAATAATCCTCCAGATAAAACCTTTCTGCAAAAACTCTGAAACTTGATTATCTATTTCTCTTCTTTCATTCGAAGCCATATGCCTAAGTAGCATCATTACAAGTCTAGCGTCTTTCACAAGATCAATTCTAAATTCAATTAATGTTTAGGGAGAAAGACCAGAAACTTTGGTGAAATCATCTGGAAACTCCTTTGCTATGTGAATAGATGAAAATTTGTCATAGGACAGGTCGAGCGAATACAAACAGGTCTCCCTGACAGAAATATCAGGCTTGCAACATACAACCAAGTCATGCCTTCCATCTCAACCGACCTACTCTCTCATTACAATCCAATACTAACCCATAGCAAGACATTCTATCCACTCCCAAAATCAATCCATACCCCTAAAAAGCTTAGTATATATGTGTCTCGTAGGAACTCCACACCATATATCACCAAACTTAAATCATGGCATATAATAGGTAGATGGGTCGATCCCCTTATGGGATTCGAAATGGATTCATGCATATGTCAGATTTAAGCAACTTCAACCACTATCTACTTCCCCTTCTCCTGGGTAGACGGTGGTTCAATGCAAGTAGACAAAATGGCATCCATGGTATATGCCTTGACCACTTGACCTTCCTTTTGTAGAGTTGGGAACTACCTCTTCATATGACCAAACTAATCGCAGATATAATACTTCTCTTTATGCAGATTCACCCTATAGTCCTTCGCTATATGACCTATCTGGTTACAGTTGTTACACTTAAACTTCTGATGATTTGCCCTACAGTCTTTCCCAATATAACCCACCTTATAGAATCTCCTAAACATGATCGCCTATTTCTTGCCTTGTCCTTCTTGGGGTCCATTACCCTTATGCTTACCCTACTATCAGTTCTCTGCCATCGTAGACTTCTCCTTTCACTTGATGAAATCCTTTCGCAACTAGCCTTGCATTAAAAGTCTCCACTTATCCATTTGCATTTACCTTTATGTAAATCCATTTGCATCTGATGGGTTTTATCCCTTTGGGTATGTCAGCTAAAGTCCATACATTGTTTTCATACATGGAATCTGTCTCGGATTTTGTAGCTCCAAGCCAATGTGTAGAGTCTTTACTCTGCATCGCTTGTTGGAATGATAGAGGAGTGTTGTCACCTAAGATGCAGCCCTCTTTCTTGGCGTCCATGAGAAAACCATAATATATCTCTGGAGGACAAGATTCCTTATTAGCCTTCTAATAGGTCGCATGTTCTCATGTACGGGTGAATTTTGTTCTTCCACTGGTTCAGCCTTAACTTTAGTTTCTCTGATCTTATCCAAATTTAAAAATTCACTGTTAATTACTTTTGTCAGAAATTCCTTTTCAAAAAGGACAACATGCGTGGAAGTAAAAAAAATTGTTCCTCTGTGTTGTAGAAAATATATCTCGTAGAGTTCTTGGGATATCTTACAAACTTACTCAAGGCAAATCTTGCCTCATGTTTGTTATGGCCAACGTTCTTAATGTATGTTGGATAACTCCACACCTTCAAATAAATAAAGTGGGTTTCTTCCCATGCCACATCTCATATGGCATTTTAGGCACATATTTCGTAGGTAAATTCAATATATGCACTGTGGTTTCTAGTGCATATCCCTAATAAGACAGAGGTAACTTATCCTTATTCATTATGGAACAAACCATAACTAATAAGGTATGGTTCCTTCACTCTGAAACACCATAATGTTGCGAAATATAGGGTGGAATAACCTGAGAGATGATCATATTAGTTTTAAAGTACTATTGGAGCTCTTGTCCAACGTACTCACATCCTTAATTGGATCGAAGTGTATTAATCTTTTGTTTCATTTAATTTTACACCTCATTTCTGTATTCAATAAATTTCTCGCAGACATTGAATTTATTCTTCATAAGATATACATATCCTAGTATTGGGAAATCATTTATAAATGTTACAAAGTAAAAGGAATTATCTTCGGTAATTATAGGCATTGGGCCACACACCTCAGTATGTACGAGGCCCAAGAGTTCGTTAACTCTTTCATTGCTCCCACTAAAGAGGTGCTTGTTCATTTTCCCTTTAAAACATGACTCACACATATCAAATGATTCAGAATCAAATGACGGTAGAAAACCCTTGGTTTTCAATTTGTATAGTTGTTTCTCACTTATATAACCAAGCCTACAATGCCAAAGATAGTTTCTATTTATGTCATTATTCAAAGAATTACTAACAGCATAGATATAATTAGTATTGATCACATAAATACCATTATCTAAAATACCACCATAAACTTTGTTACCATCTAACATAATGTTCATAACATTATTAGTATAGTAAAATATATAACCATTCTCAGACAATCTAGACACAAAAATAATACCACAAATAAAGTCTTTTACATAATAGCAATTATTAACATCAAAACCAATCCATTAGGAAAACTTAAATGAAAACATCCAACTGTCATTTCATCTGCCAGAGATCCGTCAACAACTTGAAGCCTCATCTCTCCATTTCCCAAATGAAGTCTGTTCCTAAGACATTGTAATGAATACAGATGTGAGTTCAAGGTCCAATATCAAAACCCAAGACAATTTACTATTTTCAAAACAATTTTAAATCATAAATATACATGTAGGAAAAACAAAGCTATTATGTTTCTTCTCTTTATCCATCTATAAGTACTTCAGACAGTTCCGTTTGCAGTGACCCCTCTTATGATAGTGATGACATTCACCCTTGTCAGTTGGAGCAATCTATTTGTTCTTATTATTAACCTTTTTCCACTTCTTTAGACCTTTTGAAGATGATGCATTCCCCTTAACCATGATCACCACATTTTGATCCTTAGACGAAGATTCGACTGACCTCAACATATTGAGTAGCTCGATGAAGCATGAGTTCAGCTGGTTCATATTATACTTTAATATGAACAGCTCAAACTGAGGAGTAAGAGACCTTAAGATCAGATCTACTTGTAGCGCTTTGCCTACCATAACATCTAATTGATCAAGCCAATCAACAACCTTTCATCATTATGACATAATCATCCACTTTCATGCCCGTCATCGTCTTCGTATTAAACAGTTTATTCGTAAGTTTGTATCATGCGGAACAAGACTGTCCTATGAACAAAGCTTTGAGTCTATCAAAGGTCTAATGGACATTCATCTCTTCATTATGTCTTTGCAATGGTTTGTCTATTGTAGACAGCACATACACTTTGGCAATCTCTAGGTCCAAGACCCATTTGTTATAAGCTAATCTAAGTTCATGGTCCGCATCATTAGCAGGTCTAACCTAAGAGGTTCAGTTATCGACAACCATAAACGTTCGTATGTTAGCGCTATCTTTATTTCCATTAGCTAGTCTATGTAGTTAGGTCCGGTGAATTTTTCATTTTCTGGAAAACAACTTATTTTAGACATTTTCTGCAAATTTAACTTAGTAGATTAGGACATTATTCATAGTATATGTTCTTAAAATATTAGTAAGGTTAAATATTACATTTAATTTTACTATAAGCACCCATTAGTCTTTTATGTTTCTCCAAACCTTAAGACGAAACATAAAAGTCTTATGACTTTACTAGTAAGTGTTAGGATGTAGTATCCTCCATCTTGAGGCCCAAAGCTAAGTGCTATAGATGTTACAGTTATCCACAGTCCAGTGGCCAAATATGGTAATGTTAATGGTATCCAAAATATCAGAAGCACGTGAATATGAAAAAAATCACAGATTTAAAAAAACAATATTTTTTATTACATTTGCAAAACATGTTCCATATTTAAATTACATAATCCCATAATCGTTTCCCAGGTTTAGATAAAGTATAGTTATTACATAAATATGCCAAGAGCGACATACGACGATGCCCATTGGTTGACTAGAGTACTATATATACAATACAGCGGAATCAATCCAAAATATAACAGCAACTTCTAATTAGCTATCCGTCAGCCACATGCTCGTCACCGGAAGCTAACTGCTAACCCTGGATGACTCGGTCCTACCAGAAAACATAAAAATCTAACATCTGTTAGATACTACTCTTCTGCACGGTCTGTCCTTACTTACTTCTCCAGGTCTAACGGATCCTAATGGTTCTACGGGCTTACCAATAAACTGTCTTTTCTTTTTAGATTCTTTTATGTGTGTAACATTATTTTAGTCTTACTTCTGATAAAGCCCTACATACTAGAATTTTGGACTAAATTAGCTAGGGAAAATAGCTATTGATTATAGGGCGCGACTCTACACCAGTCCCATCTGGTTTTCTAATCTGAGTCATTTTCATAGGGTTAAATACCCTTTAAATTTTTCCTTGAAAACCTTTTCAAAATGATTTAAACCTTTAAATCATACATATACAAGGAAAATATACTCTTTGCTTTAATCTAAGCTATTTGCCATGTTATATACATTTTACCCAAAATAATGTTGATGAAATTATTAAGGATTCCCATCTCTCCAAAATAAGTTAAAACCCTTTTTTACTTAAAAACACTTAGGCTATATTGCTTAAAACAACTCATTCGAAACCTTTGTTTAAAACCTTTAAAAAAAACCTTTCGAAACCAATGAAAGTACCCCTTTCGATATAAGTAAACTACTTTACTTTATAATCTTAGGTCGAAAGTCCAAAACATGCCTTTCAAAATCATACTCTTCAAAACCATTCATATTTATCCTTTCGAAAGCATTGGAAAACATCTCCTTCGAAAGCTTTAAAACCTTAGACATTCTATCTTTAAAACACTTAAACATTGCCTTTCGAAACCATTGCAAAACCATTCCTTTTAGACCTTTTGAAACCATTGGAGAACCACTACTTAGAAACCTCTCTTTAAAACCTTTCGAAAGCATCAAAACGTCAAGCCTTTCAAAAGCATTTGCATTTAATTTATAACATGAGGAAACACCTTTCGAAACCATTAAAACTGTCTCTTTCGAAACCATTTGGGTTCTACTTTTTATAGAGCAAAAGGGTCTTTAAAACATTTAAGTCAAAATCATTCCTTTTGACAGCATTTCCTAAGTAAAGAATCGATGGTGTCGAAACTATCCCTTCGAAAGCATTGGAGAAGCGGCTTGGTTTTAAAAACAAGGTAACCCTTTCAAAACCAATCTGAGTCGAAAGGTAAAAATCGGCAGTCAGGGGCTTCAACCTAGTCGAAAGCAGTTACTTAAAAACAAAGGCGCAACCTCCTAAAACCATTCTTTTAAAATCATTGACCCAGTTGAAAGCAGACCAAGTCGAAAGCTACTCAGTCGAAAGCAAAGTAGGCACATTTTCATTTAAAAGCATAGTAGTGCTTTGACCCCTTCGGAATCCCTGGTTTCGACCCAATACCTTCCGCCTATATCCAATTCACTACATACCAGGTATCTGATGCCATGTGCATTGGTTTTGATGGACTCGAAGGTGGAAGTAAGGAGTCGGAAGCCTGGTGCTGAAAGCATTGAAACAGGAAAAAGCATGTAGATTTGACTTTTTAAACTATTTCTTTGTACCTAACCTGCCTTGTTTGTCAAATTATGATTGGTTGCAAAATTTTCTTTTCTAAAAGTACTGTGAATTTTTAGAAATAAGAATTTGGATTATTTACAAAATACCCCTTCTCGTTTTTATAAATATATAAAAAAATTAAGTCTCGTACCTTAAATAATTTTATATATCCATTAAAACACTTAGAAAATTTTACAAAAATTCTAGAAAAACATTTTTAATATGTTTTCTAACATATAAATTTTAGACCCTAAGCCAATATAATTTGGTCGTAATTAATTTTTAATCCAAAATAGCATTTTCTTCACTAGAAAATTCGTATAAAATCCACATTAATTCATAAAATAATGAAAATTTAAAGCCATTTCTAAATTATTGTTTCTAATCTAAATTTAAATTCGCAAGGCAATTGGATGTCATATAATAGGGTTTTCGTATCAAAAAATATCACAAAATCTATGTGAATTAGCATAAATTATCAACAACGTATAGATATACATTTTATCATCCAAAACATGGCAAAACATTTGCAAATAATTCGGATTTCATATTCAAAACAGAAAACCAATAAAAATTGAGATGTATTCATTATTCACCTTAGCTTTTTGATTAAGGATGTGAGATTTGTTCTTGATTAAGTGATTTGATTCTTCCTCTTGAATTCTTCTTCTTTTCTATTCCTGATGGTGGCCGGTCTTAGTTCTATTTTTATTTGTGAAAATAGAATGAATGTGTAGAATGAATTCCTAAAGGGGTTTAGGGTATAAGGATATGCCTTATTCCTATTTTGCCCTTGCATATTTCCTAACCTTTTATTCTCTATTTATTCTTTAGTTCACTTGTTTAACAGGGAATGGCTATCCCTTATTTAATCACAAATCTCAATCCATTAATCATCTTACATTATTTTATTTTGTTTAACTATTTAAATATCCTAAATAATGTTACTAAAAATATGAGGTGTTACAGACTCTCCTCCTTAAAAACTTTCATCCTCGAAATTACAATAAGGTACACATCAAAACAATCAAACGTAAAACATACCATCAAACAAATCAAGATAAGTATCTCTCATCATGTTCTCAGTCTCCCAAGTACAGTCTATGTCATCGTCGCTCCACTGGACTTTAACTAATCTGACTGTCTTGTTCCTGAGCCTCTTCTCATCTCTTGCGACTATGAAAACTGGCTTTCTAACTATAGCCAAATTCGGCTCTACGACTAAGTTATATAACACAGTCGGTGATATAGTAGTATCCGGATCTCGAATACACTTCCTTAAATGAGAAACATGGAAAACATCGTGGACTCCTGCCAAACTACTCGGTAATTCTACTCCATATGCGAGTTTCCCTATCTTCTCAATAATAGGAAATGGTCCAACGAACCTCTGTGCCAACTTCCCTGATTTTCCAAACCGAATCACACCCTTCATCGGTGACACCTTAATGAAAACATGATCTCCAACAGAAAACTCTAAGTCTTTCCGTCTTTTATCCGCATAACTCTTCTACCTAGATTGAGCTTCCTTCATTTTAGCTCGAAATAACTCAACCTTTTATGCAGCTTCTCTAACCAAATTCGGACCAAGAACCAACCTATCATCGGTCTCTAACCAACAAACTAGAGATTTGCATGGCCTTCCATACAAAGCTTCAAATGGTGTCATCCCTATACTAGTCTGATAACTATTTTTATATGAAAACTCGACTAGATGTAGATGGTCTTTCCATGATCTCCTAAAATCTAGCACACAAGCTCGTAAAAAATCCTCCAAGACTTTGTTAACTCTCTCTGTTTGCCCATCAGTCTGTGAATGGTAAGCGGTACTCATCTTGAGCTTGGTACCTAAGGTATCCTATAGACTCTTCCAGAACTCGCTAGTGAATAAAGAATCTCTATCACTCACTATATACTAGGAATTCCATGCAGTCTAACTACATTCTTCATAAACAACTTCGCTAACACAAGTGTCGTTCTGGTTGACTTAATTGGAATGAAATGGGCACTCTTGGTCAATCTGTCCACAATGACCCATATGCTTTCATTTCCTCTATTAGACCTTGGCAACCCGTCAATAAAATCCATAGAAATAGAATCCCACTTCCACACTGGAATGTCCAAAGGTTGAAGCAATCCAGTTGGCTTCTGATGTTCGGCTTTTACTCGTTGGCAGTTCAAACATTGCTTCACCCATAAGCCTACATCCCTCTTCATACCTTCTCCATGTGCTGATACATCTTATTTTCCTCCCAGATGAATAGTGGACTTCGAACGATGGCAATCCTCCAAAACTTCCTTCCTAATGTCTCCCACATTCGGAACACACAATCTTCCTTTCTTTCTCAACCACCCATTCTGGTCAAGACGAAAATCCTTCAAGTCATCGCTCTTCATTCCATCTCTCAACTTTATGATCCGTTCAGCCAACATTGGATCCTCTAGCTGTATAGAAGGAACCTTTTTGATCATAACTAGTCGAACTTTCAAACATGGTAACAAAGCAGTTTCTGTACTTGAACTACTCTTAGTTCTCCACTATACCCTCCAAGTCGCTAACGCTTCCAAATCTTTCCACTCAGCTATCATCGCTAACACCATATTCTAATGTTTTCTGCTAAACGTATCTGCAACCTTGTTGCCTTTCCCCGGTGTGTACTCAATAATGAAATCATAAGCAGTTATGAACTCTAACCACCTGTACCATCTCATATTCAGCTCCTTCTAAGAGAACAAATACTTCAACGACTTATGATCCGTATACAACTCAAATCTTTCTCCCAAAAGATAATGTCTCCACACCTTCAGCACAAATCTTACCGCACCTAACTCCAAGTCATGGGTTGGGTATCTGACTTCATGCAGTCTAAGATGTCAAGAAGCATAGGCAATCACTTTACCCCTATGCATTAACACAGTTCCTAACCCAGTCCCACATGCATCCGCGTACACCACCAAATCCCGATTCCCCTCTAAAACAACCAACACAGGTGCATTAGTCAATAAGTGTTTTAGCTTCTGGAATGCCTCCTCACACTTATCAGTCCAAACAAACTTCATATATTTTCGAGTTAGCTTAGTCATTGGTGCCGCTATCCGTGAAAAATCCTTAATAAACCTTCGATAGTAACCAACCAACCCCAGAAAACTTCTTATCTCAGTCACCGTTTCTGGTCTCTTCCAACTATTCACGGCCTCAATCTTAGCTAGATCCACTGATAACCCATTCTCTGAAACTACATGGCCAAGAAACTTCACTTCCTTTTCCATAAATGATATTTTGAGAACTTCGCCTTTAGCCGATGCTGCCTCATCATTTCAAGCACTACTCTAGGATGAACTTCATGCTCTCTCTCATCCTTAGAGTACACCAAAATATCATCTATGAAAACCAATACGAACTTATCCAGGTGCTCTAGGAAAATCTGGTTCATCAAATTTACAAAGAAAGCTGGCGCATTAGTCAGTCCAAACGGCATCACTAACTATTTGTACGATCCATATTTGGTTTTAAACGTCGTCAAAAGAATATTATTCTCTACTACTCTAAGCTGATGGAAACTTGTCGCTAAATCCAACTGCGAAAATATCTATGCTCTACTCAACTGATCGAACAAATCGTCAATTCTAGGCAATGGATATCGATTCTTTATCGTTTTCTCATTCAACTTATGATAATCGATACGTAAGCATAACGATCTATCCAGCTTCTTAGCAAACACTACGGCTGCTCCCTAAGGTGAACTACTGGGTTTGATAAAATTCTTTCCTTCTAAATCCACCAACTGCACCTTAAGCTCCCTCATTTCGGTAGGTGTCATCCTGCTTGGCGGTCTACTAAATAGTTTTTATCCAGGCACCAAATCTATCTAAAACTCAATGGCTCATTTCGGTGGTAATCCTACTACGGGTTCAAAAATATCTGTGAATTCTCTAACCACAAAAACTCGATTCAGCTCAACTTCTATCTCCACAACACCCAACAAAGATTCACCTCACAACTAGGGTTTTCTATGATATATACAATCTACTCCCTACAATCTGGGTGTCTAAGCGCTATTTTCCCATCATGGCAAAATATCCTAGCATTATACTTACTTAACCAATCCATACCCAAAATAATTTTGAATCCTACGAAATCAAACAAATGCAAACTGCAAACAAAAGTATGACCTAACAAGTCAAACTTTAGGTGGTCACATCTCATCCCAAGTGTTGCATACCCTCCTATCGGATTTGCAACCCTTAAGGAAGTAACTAGGTATGAGGGTTCTAGGTTAAGTTTATCTACCAAACAACGAGATATAAAAGAATGTGATGCACTAGTATCAAATAGAACACTAACTGCCATACCAAGAATCATAAGTGTACCTCCCAACATTGCTTTCCCTTTTTCTCCTGCCGTGGGTCTCGAGGTGGCTGGCTCCAATGCATATACTTTTCCCTTCCCATCCTTAGTAGGCTCCTTGCATTGGCTCTTATAATGACCCATCTGATCACAGTTGAAGCATTTGATATTCTTCTTCCCAGTCACCTTCTTTGCCTCCCCAAAACGACATTCATTTGCAAAGTGCCATTTCTTATCGCACTTAAAACAGACAACTTCTTACTTTCCTTTCTTCATGGCTCTACCATTCTGGGCTCCTTTCTTAGGAAAGAACTTCCTTTTCTGACTCTATCCTACATGGACCTCCTTCATCTTATTCTTCTCCATGGAAGCAATAATTTCCTCGTGTCTTAGAGCCATCTCTAATACAACATCATAAAGATCCCCGATATGAGGTAATGTAGCCCTTGCCAATTCAAGTTTCAACCCTATAATGAACTTCTCGTTTCTCTTAATCACGGTATCCACAGTGGCATGACAATATCTTGCCAACTCCTCAAACCTTGGAGCATACTCTAACACAGTCATCTCTTCCTGCTCTAACTCGACAAACTTTCTGAGCAAGGTAGACTTTGCCATCACAGACATGAATCCCTCCTCGAACCTCCTCTTAAACTTGGCCCATGTCATCATCCCTTCATCCACTCCAACCGTCACACTATTCCACCAGTATAAAGCTACTCCTTGAAGCTGTCTCGAAGAGAACCTTCTTTTTTGCTCATCACTAAGCCCTAAATCCATGAAAATCCTCTCATAATGTAACAACCAGTTCCCCACTTCAATGGCATCTTCGGTCCCAACGAATGGTCTTCCTCCCAACCTAGCATAGTCCCTACTCAAAGCAACATAATTGTTGACTACTGGAGCTTCCTAGGCTCCTCCCCCAACTACTCCAGTAGCAACCCCTGCTTGCAACATATTCACAAAAAACTGATACATGGCTCCCATGTCAACTTGCAGGACTTCAGCACCAATATTACAGCTTGTGCCTGACTTGGGTACCTTCTAGTATTAGGTCTATCATTTCCATCTACAGTGGTGCCTCCACCTCCAACATTATCTCTTCGAGAATCCATATCTGCATTCGAACCTTCGTGAGATATAGAAAAATAACCTAATAGAGATAGGAGACTAGAGATAAAGCGCATACTTATATATGGAAAATACAAGGATGTTACTTTAGCATTATCCCATACCCCGATCTTATCACTAATTCCTTTGGATTATGTCTCCCAAAATCATCTTCTAGTTAAATTTTTTCATAAACCTATGCTCCGATACCAAGTTGTAACATCCCCTATCTGGAGGTCTGAAGCTAAAAGTTACAGATGCTGCAGTCATCCATAGAATTAACTTCTGGTGACCAAATACAGTAATGTCAATGGTATCCAAAACATCAGAAGCACATGAATATGAAACAAAACCACATATTTTAAAAAAACAATATTTTTTATTAATTTCCAAAACATGTTCCATATTCAAATTACATAATCCCATAATCGTTTCCCAGGTTCAGATAAAGTATAGTTATTACATAAATACGCTAAGAGCGACATATGACGATGCCTCCTTGGTTGACCAAAGTACTATATATAAAATACAGCGGAATCAATCCAAAATATAACAAAAACTCCTAATTAGCTATCCGTCAGCCACCGCTCGTCACCGGATGCTTTATTCGCCAACCTACTAAAAACTGTAAACCTCAACCCTCAGCCTACTTAAATCAATTTTGAGCACCCGAGAGTTTAAGGAAAACAAACTTCGAGTCGAACATAAAGCCTGGTGTGAATAATACTATACATCTCAGTTATCTGATATTAAGTGAGACCATGCCGCTTAGCGGAATAGGTTTCCTCTCACTAATATCCTTTTAAAAACATATCTTTTGCAAATTATAATCATGCAACCAAAACTGGTTAAATCTATAAAGCAATATCATGTATGTGTACATATCAGTTATCATATGGACTATCTGTCCATACACTGTAGTTTTGTTTGGCTAACTATTAACCCTTGGTTGACTCGGGCCTACCAGAAAACATAATAATCTAACAATTGTTACATACTCCTCTTTTGGACGGTTCGTCCTTACTTACTTCTCCAGGCCTAACTGATCCTAATGGTTTTACGGGCTTACCAATAACATGTCTTTCCTTTTTAGATTCCTTTCCATGTGTAACATAATTTTAGTCTTACTTGTAACAAAGCCCTACACACTCGAATTTTGGACTAAATTAGCTAGGGGCTAATAGCTAATGAGTATAGGGCGCGACCCTACACCAGTCCCATCTGGTGTTCTAACCTGAGTCATTTTCTTAGGGTTAACTACCCTTTAAATTTTTCCTTGAAAACCTTTTCAAAATGATTTAAACCTTTAAATCATACATATACGGAAAATATACTCTTTTCTTTACTCTAAGCAATTTGCCATGTTATATGTACTTTACCCAAAATAATGTCGATGAAATTATTAAGGATTTCGCATCCGTCCAAAATAAGTTAAAACCCTTTTTAATTTAAAAATTCTTAGGCTATATTGCCTACAAAAACTCATTCGAAACCTTTGTTTAAAACCTTTAAACAACCCTTTTGAAACCATTGAAAGTGCCCATTTCAATATAAGTAAACTAATTTACTTTATAACCTTAGGCCGAAAGGCCAAAACATACCTTTCGAAATCAAACTCTTTGAAATCATTCATATTTATCCTTTTGAAAGCATTGGAAAACATCTCCTTTGAAAGCTTTAAAACCTTAAACATCCTATCTTTAAAACACTTAAATATTGCCTTTCGAAACCATTGGAAAACCTTTCCTTTTAGACCTTTCGAAACCATTAGGGAACCACGCCTTAGAAACCTTTCTTTAAAACCTTTCGAAAGCATCAAAACATCAAGCCTTTCGAACGCATTGGGGTTCAATTTATAACATGTGGAAACACCATTCGAAACCATTAAAACTATCTCTTTCAAAACCATTTGAGTTCTACTTTTTATAGAGCAAAAGGGTCCTTAAAACATTTAAGTCGAAAGCAACTCTTTCAAAAGCATTTCCTAAGTAAAGAAGTGATGGTGTCGAAACCATCCCTTTGAAAGCATTGGAGAAGCGGCTTGGTTTTAAAAACAAGGTAACCTTTTCGAAATCAATCTGGGTCGAAAGGTAAAAAGCGGCAGTCAGGGGCTTCCACCTAGTCAAAAGCAGTTACCTAAAAACAAAGGCGCAACCTCTTAAAACCGTTCTTTTAAAATCATTAATCCATTCGAAAGTAGACCAAGTCAAAAGCTATTCAGTCAAAAGCAAAGCAGGCACATTTTCATTTAAAAGCATAGTAGTGCTCCGATCCCTTCGGAACCCCTGGTTTCGACCCAATACCTTCCACTTATATCCAATTCACTATGTACGAGGTATCTGATACCCTGTGCATTGGTTTCGATGGAGTTAGAGGCGGAAGTAAGGAGTCAGAAGCCTAGTGCCGAAAGCATTTAAACAGGAAAAAGCAAGTAGATTTGACTGTTTAAACTATTTCTTTGTACGAAACCTGCCTTGTTTGTCAAATTAAGATTGGTTGTAAATTTTTATTTTCTAAAAGTATCACCGAATTTTTAGAAATAAGAATTTGGATTATTTACAAAATACCCCTTCTCCTTTTTATAAATATATAAAACATTTAAGTCTCATACCTTAAATAATTTTATATATCCATTAAAACACTTAGGAAAATTCTACAAAAATTCCAAAAAATCGTTTTAAATATGTTTTCTAACATATATAAATTTTAGACCCTGAGCCAATATAATTTGGCCGTTATTAATTTTTAACCCAAAATAGCATTTTCTTCACTAGAAAATTCGTATAAAATCCACACTAATTCAGAAAATTATGAAAATTGAAACCCATTTCTAAATTATTGCTTCTAATCTAAATTTAAATTCGCAAGGCAAGTAGATATCAGATAATAGGGTTTCGTATCAAAACATATCATAAAATCTATGTGAATTAGCATAAATCATCAACAATATATAGATATACATTTTATCATCCAAAACATGGCAAAACATTTGCAAATAATTCGGATTTCATATTCAAAACCGAAAACCAATAAAAATTGAGATGTAGTCATTATTCATATTAGTTTTTGATTAAGGATGTGAGATTTGTTCTTGATTAAGTGATTTGATTCTTCCTCTTGAATTCTTCTTCTTTGCTCTTCCTAATGGTGGCCGGCCTTAGCTCTATTTGTGTTTGTGAAAATAGAATGAACGTGTAGAATGAATTCCTAAGTGGGTTTAGGGTATAAGAATATACCTTGTTCCTATTTTTCCCTTGCATATTTCCTAACCTTTTATTCTCTTTTTATTCTTTAGTTCACTTGTTTAACATGGCATGACTACCCCTTATTTAATCACAAATCTCAATCTATTAATCATCTTACATTATTTTATTTTATTTAACTAATTAAATATCCTAAATAATGTTACTAAAATATTGGGTGTTACATAAGACTCATATTCCTTTGGATTCTGACCTTGAGGAAAGCTCAACAAATTATAGTCCCGTATACGATGGATAACTCCTTATCGGTTGTATCATATACAAATCCTAAAATTGTTATCTTTATCCTAATCTCATCTTTACTTTGAGGAAAGCTCGACAAATAAAGAGATATTATTTACTCACGCCTACGTTTCGCGATGGCCTAAGTATGATGCACATACCTTGAGGAAAGCTCAAAAAAATACATGCAGTTATCGTACCTCATCTATTCTACATATTAATAGTACTACATATAACATTTGTAGCATGAGGAAAGCTCAACAACTACGTAGTATGCAAGTAATATATTAATATATAAATGTTAGAGGGTAACTTTATATTATATTAAAGATACATAATCTTAAGTATATTTGATTAAGTGATATCAACTTATGGAGTAATGTATTTTATAAAATACCCTCGTGATTCTAGTGTCGAAAAAAATATGAAATCACATTATATGTACTATATATATACGTATATATGTATGTATTTATCCTTTATGCTTGTTTAGGGTTATATATCGTTCCACATTTATTATACATTCATAGTATATAGGGTCCAATTATTATAAAACTTTTATAATTAAATTAACTTATATAATAGTCTTATGTATAACATTATATTAATATTATAAATTAAATCTTTTTTAATTAGTTAACATTGTAATAAATATTATATTATACCATTTATAGTTATATACATATATCTTTATATATGTACTATATAATTAATTAACTTTTATAAATTATATTGTTATCCCATCTTTTGGTCAAAGCTGGAATATCAACAAATTGGCAAGGAACGATGGATACCAGGATTGGGGATCGATTAGGAACAAGGCTGCAATGGATGTCGTCAGAATTTGACCGGGCTCCGATCGAGGCAAAGTCGATTGGAGATGATGATCAATGCTAGAAAAGGCTATGTTTCAAGTTTCGGGTCAATCGGAGGTCGAATACGCAAGATACAGATGGATAAAGGTACGTTAGGCATTGTAACGACCCAGAATTTTTGATAATTAAAATTCGAATATTTAATTAATTTTAAATATTAATAAGTGAAATTAATAAGTCGAATGATTTATTTTTCGAATATTGGATTTAATTTGATAATTAAATCGATAAATTAATGATTGAAATTCCAGAGATAATTGAAAATCGAGTTTAAAATGATTGAAAATGATTTGTAAGATTTTATTTAATCATACTGGAGTTATAGAAAGGTTATAGAACTTTTAAAATTGAATTTGGAGTTAATCTGTGAAAATTGAATATTTTAATATTTAATTATCGACTGTAAAAATAGCCAATTTTCAAACAGTCTCGGATTTCGACGAAACCAGTTTCATCGGATCCGTAATGTGATATTATTATATGGTTTCAAATTTCGTGTCAATCGGATGTACCGTTTGTCCAGGGCAAACCAAAACGCCTCGAAATCGATTTAAATCGGTTTAATTTAAATTGATCGTTTTATTTCATAACTCGCACAGACGATCGAATTAGCTTCCGAAACCTTTTCCATTGTGTCCGGAATGCGGGGTAAACCTTAGAAACGTCAGCCGGCACGCTCGATTTCGAGTTCGAAAAATCCGGATGAATAGTAAATTGGAAAATTTTCTATAAAAGACCCCCTCTATCTTCACTTTGCAAACGACTCACAAACCCTAGGGTTTCTATCAGCAGCCGCCATGTTTATTTTCGATGGCCAGAAAGCTTCGAATTTCTTCCATCAATTACTCCCAATCCACATGCTTTTAGCAAAAATTGTCAACTAGAGATTTGTAGTGCTTCGCGAGATCTATCGATCTATACGGATATGATCATTTTTAAAGCTTCATTGGAGGCGCAGCTGGCCAGGAAAGTCACCGCGTTTGGCTTCGTTGTGCGTGCGCCGGGGCTGGCCGAGCTGGCCATGGTGGTAGGCGGTGGTTCGTGAGGTGATGGCGGTTCCGGTGGTGGTAGGTTGATGGGGTGAAGATCAACGTGGGTGGTGCGGCGTTCGTATGTGGTTGCGTGATGTTGGGTTTTGTCTCGTTCGAATTCCTGAAGGTAGCGCGCGTGAGAGGGAGAAAGGGGCAACGGCCCAGATGCGTTCGAACGTGATCAAGGGCAGATGATAGAAAGCAAGGTTTATATATAAAAGGAAATTGTAAATTAAATTAAATTTAAAACCGTGTAATGTTTAAAATGTTGTATCTTGGTCATACGTTATCAGATTTCGATGAAACAAAATGCGTTGGAATCGTCTCGACGTGTACTTCGCTATGGAACTGAATTGGAGCCATTTGGAGCTAGTTTGAATTTCGGGTAAAATTAAACGCGCGTTTAATTTTATTCGAAATAAACGCTGGAACGGAACTTAAAATCAAGGTGAGATTTTTCTCACTCAAATTGAATGTGGAATTTTTGCAGTTATTGATGATTGCTATTGGATGTGATATTAGATATAGTAGGATATATCTATTATATATAGCAATATATACATATTGGCATATGTATATATTGGATTGATTGATTTCCCGCCTCGTATAGCGGATGAGACCCTATTGCGCCGTTAGTAAGCGGATAATATTTATTAAACCCATATACCGCGATAATTCCGTACTGGAGTGGAATTGGTATTGTGCTAACATCTTTGGATGCAGGGAAACAGGTTGGAGGGATCCAACTGGATTCCTCACCAGTATTTATTTATTTACAGATATTGTGATGTATATTCTGTTATCATATGTTGATATATGATGTTGTTGTTGTGATTGACTAATTGGTGCTGTTGCATCATCGGATTCAGTTTTGAAGTTTAAAAATATCGACTTTTACTTTAAAAGGATTTTTAAAGTGATTTTTGAAAATATACGTTTTATGGAATTTTTGAATTGATTTATAAACGTTAAGATTTTAAAGTTATAAAAGTTAAGATTTGTGAATTATAACCAAAAGGTAATTTCTTTTGAAATAAATAGTTAAGAAATTTATAAAATGGTTTTAATTGGAATTTTTGAATTATTAAAAACGATGTATGTACAAGATTGATATTTATAACTTTAAAATGTTAGGATTATGAAACGAGTTTTTATAAGCGTTAAAATGAATTTGTAAGAATTTATAAGTGAATGAAATTTATAAATTGTGAACTTATAAATGGAAATGATTTTGTAAGATAAAGGAATTATAAGTATTTAACTTATAATATGGATTGTTGGTATAAGATTTAAGTTATGAATCGAATTGTTAATAAAGAAGATTTATAAATTGAAGTTTTTATAAATAGAAATAGAATTTATAAACGTTGTTTTATAAATCCAAAATCAATTGAATCTGATAAATTAAATGTAGAAGATTATCAAAGAAGATATATTCGCGTTTTTGGATAGCGAATTTTTATTGAAATAAAATGTGTAGAAATGATTGAAATTGGGTTAAGTGAATTATATTCACGATTTTGGACAGTGAATATATTATTTAATAAAATGGTTATGTTTTGGGAAGATAATATTATGAAATGAAGAAATTGTTTTAAAAGATGTTTTAAAACGTGTTAAAATATCGAAATCATAGATTTCAACATTTATTGTTGAAATAGACGTTTTCGAAAAATAAGGAAATGATGGATTATAACACTGTTGTTATAGTAAATGATTTCCGAAAGGAAATGTTTTATATAGTATTGGAATTTATATATCTATCTAAATTCCGAATCCCTATACTAGTGATTTCGAGTCGTCGTAACGATGTTTTACGCAACATTCGTTTTGACTCAAATAGATGTTAAAATTAATGATTTCCTTAAAGAATGAAATGTATACTTAATATTGATTTAAGTATATATAATATTTTCAAATGTTGAAAATAAATAGATTTGTGAAATACTTATTTTTAAAAATAAGTATGGAAATGCTTTTCCAATATGAAATGAACTGTTTTGAGATTTTATCTTCAAAGATAAAATGAAATGTGGAAATTGATTTGAAATTGTTTTCAAATGATTAAGTGTGGAAATTTTATATCTAATAAAGATATTTTGGAAGATAAAATAATTTGAGAAAATTATTTGGAATCTGATGATGTTGCACATCTTTATTGATAGTTAAATAACCGACTATCAATAATTACCTTGAATGGTATTTGTTGTGAATTGGATGAATTTGAATGCCACACTTATTTTTGAAAAATCGCTCACTATTCGGGTTAGCCGAGAAAGGACCATGGGGTCGTATAACCCATTCCGAATATGTGATACGTCGTTATGAATTGCATTCGAAGACCGGTGTTGAAGACCGGATATTTTTGAAAACGGAAGGATTACCGTCGAGTTACTCTACATCGGCTGATCTCCGATTTAGAGGTTTTTATCACCCTTAGTGACGGGAAGTCCCGACGTGATTGAAAATTATCCGGATATGCAAGGGCTTCGTGAGAAGTGCCTTCGGTTCTGTTCGATCCCGGAACAGACTTGTATGGATTGTGTGTCTGACGTTACAATTTGAGATATAAAGCTGATTTCTTTCAAATACATTTCTGTTGGTGGCGGAGAATTTATTCTCTTAGCTTAACACCCTTCTCTAAGACGTACGAGCTCAGAGGTTATGTAGTTGAAATTTATCAGCGATATACTCCCAATTTGGTAACGTGGCATACTGAGTGTTGCTGTGAAATGATCAGTGTTTGATCATTTGCGATATGATCATTTGTTTGATCTTATATCTTTGTGATCATAGGTTGATCATTTTTGTTGGACCCGAAGCAGGGCTTTGTAGAAAGCGTAGCTTTGTGGACGAGACTTCGTCGAGCCTCACACCCCGGAAATGGTCGAAACAGGAAGGATGCAGCAAGGTTCTAGGGAGTAGCGCCCCTTAGTGTATGTCATTCCTTCTGGATAGAGGTGGTATCATGGTATGGAGCCCAGATACTTAACCTATGTGGTTGCTGCATTTTTATTATGTGGTTTGTTGGAAATCGAGGATCCTCGGGAAGATCGGTTACGATCGGGGGATGACATACGCGTGTCAGTAGTTACCTATTTTTGCAGAGGTAACCCGGCCTTGTGTTGGCAGAGATCCGGTTAGGTTCTCGGGTCGTCTATTCCAGGGACGTACCCATCGTGGCATAGGAAGTTCCTTGGCCTGACCATTTGTTGGAAATCCAAAGAAACAATACGAACCTTGTACGGTTTTAGTTGTAGAACCTATCATTCACTTATGGTGGCGCCCCACTGTTTGGATGGTAGCTATAGTAGGCATAGTTCGAAATGTCTATGCTGGCTAAGATTAATATTATACTTTCGAACTGTTTTCTACACTATGCACTAATAATAATATCAAAAAGAATTTGATTTTGCGTAGTAAGCATCTTTGACTATCATAAGAAGAAATCTCCTCCAATTCTGCGTTTGCATTGTGTGTGTGGTGGGAGGTCTTATGGTAGTTTCATTTTCCAAAAGCATTGCGAATTTGTTTTATTTTCTTTGTGAAAAATAACTGTTTTACGATCTCACACCAGTCACCATGACTGACTCGGAGTTTATTGTTCCCTTCTAAACTCTGGGTGCCCACCAATTTCCACACGGGCAGCCTAGAGTTAGGTTATCAGGATATTCTGGAGCTTTGGAGATAAGCTGGATGACGAGACGTAGTATTTGTATCTGATAGTATTTATTTCGCTGTGTATTCTGTACGAGGACAAGTTTATATAACTGTCCATTGTTGTATATTGACTCTGATTGATGTATGTATAAACTGATATAGTTCTTTGTTTTAAATGGCTAGTGATTATCTATTATATATTGTTCCGCTGCGATATGTGAGATTCTGATATTGTCTCTGTATCTGATGTTGTTCTGTTCTTTCTTCTCTTCTTTCTCTTCTCTCTTTTCTTCTGGTTTCTTCTTTCTAAAACCCTAAGAATTCGGTTTTCCGGCATTCGTTGCTCGGCAGTTGATACAGTGGACGTATCGATGTCGATTTTCGGAAGTCGAAGAATCGGGTCCTTATAGGCATGGTTCGTATCGATGTGTTTCGCATCGATCGGCAGATGGTGTTTCGAGTCGATACGGTTCGTATCGATCAGGTACAGGGTGTAGTGGTGGACTTCAAATCGACATCGTTTGTATCGATCAGCATGGACTTGGCTCAATGACTTCGTGTCGATCAGGTAAGCAGGCAGGTGGGGCTTTGTTCGTATCCATCAGGTAGAATACTGTTTGCATCCATCGGGTAATGCTTCGTTCGCATCCGCTAGGTAAGGTCTTGTTCGTATCCATCATAAGGGTAGGCTTCGTACCCATCCTCGTCAAAACCACTTCGTATCGATGACTCCTATGGTCGCTTCGTATCGATCAATGTAAGGAATCGATGCAAAGCGTACCCCTGGAATCGATGCAAAAAAGGAACACGAACGTTATGGATATGAACGAGCACAAAAACGGATGCGAGCGAAGAATGCCCACGTCTCCAGGAAAGAAGCGTTCAACGCGGCAAGAAGAGCGGATCCGGCCTTGGAAATAGCGCCACGTAGTCCATGTGCACGTGTTCCTGATCGATGCGAAGAGGATGGATGCGAAGGCATGGATTCGAAGACAGCAGTCAACGGAAAACACGATCTTACATCGATCATATCTCACAAATCACTGATCCAAATGCAATGAAATTTTCACAGGAGCTTACGCACAAGGTAAAGAATGTATCTGCCAAGTTTCAGCTCGATTGGATCATTTTTTAATGGATACGAAATGGTTTCGTATCAATCACAGATCGAGTCGAAACTTGGTGAGGTTGGTCGCGTGGGCCCCCTCACGTGCCAGAAGAAGTCTCCCGAAGTTTGAGCGTGATCTCAGCCTCCTACGCCTATAAATAGCTCCCTGAGGCCTACAGTAAAAGGATCTTTTGGCCATCCAACGTCCAGACTCTGCCGGATTCAATTCTACTTCTTTCCATTGCTATTGGACTCGAAATTCTTCATTGTAACTGCTGTAATCATCTGTAACCAGCAAGGATAATCAATAAAAGATAAAATCTTGGAGTGGACGTAGGCCGGAGATAGCCGAACCACTATAAATTGTGTGTTTCTGTTCATTATTTATGGATTGCTGTTTGTTGTTTGCTTAGATCTGTGATTTTTTTGGAATATTGTTGATCTACATTCATAACTTGGTGCTTTCACGATATTTGGGGTTTGTGACCATTTTTGGCGCAAACATATATCTTTATGAATTAAATCTTATTCAATTAAAGATTTTGTATGGAATACGTATATTATACCATTTATAGTTATACACATATATTTATATATGTATTATATTATTAATTAAATTTTAATTAATTTATTCAATGAAACAATTTTAATTTGTTATTTTTAATTTCGAAAATTATACACATACACACATACACTTACATCATCTAAAATAATTCAAGATAATGTAACATATATCATTATATATGTTATATAATTTAATCAATTAACTATTCAATTCATTTTTTAATTTATTAATCTAATTACTAATTTTAAATTTTCTAAATTTATTTATCATATTTTCTTGATAATTTTGAAATCATATTATAACTTTATAACATTTTTCTTAATTTAAATTTAAATTTAACTTTTGAAATTAAAATGTTATTTCAATTTCAAAACAAATTTTGAAAATTATCCCAAGGCCCAAATTCAAATTGGGCATTTTCTATTAAGGATAATCTTTTGGCTCACTTTACCTTTCGGGCCTGGCCGATAGCTAGGCAGGACTAGGCCTGTCAATGAGTACCCGAAATATCTGAAATCCGTCCACATCCGTATCCGAAAACATGAAAAATATCTGATATCTGAAAAGCGGATACGGATATCCGATATCCGAAACGTATTTCGGATACGGATACGGATATGGCTGTATCCGTATCCGATAAATATCCGTCCGGCTTGAAATTAAATATATATATTAATTTATGTATTACAAGGTTTTTTCATCTTTTTTTCAGTCAAAAAAATGAAATATGCATTATATTGATTAATTTTCGGATATTTTCGGATATATTTTGAGGTTTGGATACGGATATTTTCGGATATCCAAAAGTATCCGTATTCGCTAAGCCGGATACGGATATTTTCGGATATCCGAAAATATTCGCGGATACGGATACGGATAATATTCAACGGGTATTTGCGGATATCGGATACGGATTCGGATACGGATTTTCATTTTCGGATACGGATACAACACTATCCGTATCCGACTGCATCCGTTTACAGGCCTAGGTAGGACTGGCAGGGTACTTGATTACCCAAACCCAGCCTAGACACTACTTTTCTAGATATCCTACTAAATGAGTAAGCTTAACTAGTTGGCCCTAACAAGACTAATTTAGATCGCATAGGCTATTAGGCTCTAATATCGTTGTTGGGTATGGGCCAATACGATATTGGTTAAAGGAGTGAATTTCAAAAAAATTACCATTTTGGATCTTACTAGGCCTATGATGTCTAAATTGATTTAGATATAATCTAAATTAATTTTGAATAAAATCATTATTTTATGTAATATTTTAATAAAAGTTTACTTTCATATTATATTTATATTACATAATGTGTAAATGTGTATCATGTACACAAGTGCGTGCACGTGCATGTGCAACATATACATTTTGCATGTGCTGGGATTTACACCACAACGAACATGTTAGCCCCTCCATATACGTATGTGTTTAACACACACACACACACACACACACATATATATATATATATATATAATCATGTTCGTATTTAAACATGTGTACATTTATATTTTAATGTAAAGGAATATTATTATATATATACACATAAAGTAATATTTAAAAATAAGTATATACGGTTAAATTCAAATTCAAATTTCAAATTAAAATTTTTTAAACCTAGATCTAGATTTAAAATTATCTTTTAATTTCAAATTAAAATTATTTACTTTTTAATATATAAATATACGAAAATATTTTTTATTTTAAAATGTAATATATATATATATATATATATATATATATTAAAATAACGTTTAAAATTGTTTATAATATAAAATGATATTTTATAACTAAGTATGTAAATAAATAATATACATATATTTATATATATATTTTGGACAAATCATTTTTGACAAATTCAAAAAAAAAATTAAATCCTCATGGATTTAACATTTGATTTTTTTTATTTAAAACAAATTTCTATGTGGAAATTATAAAAAAAAATAAAAAAATTTCGAAACTAACTTTTACAACATATATTAATTTTGTATAAACACACACAGATATATATACACGTATATATATATATATATATATATATTATGACTTAATGCATTATAATTGTAATATATGTATATATATATATTCAAATTTTAGTAAATATACATATAGACATTTTTTTTGAATTATTAACATGTATTTAATTTGGTAGCAAGTTTACATATATACATACATATTTATGTAATTTAAAAATCAAATTTTGTTATAACCTTTATAAATCAATTTTAATTTGATATATATATATATATATATTGGCAAAGCCGACGGGGTTGGATGGTCACCTACCATTTTATTGATCCACTTGGGGAAAACACAGAGCAAATACAAAAGACACAAAAACAAAAACAAAGAAGGAGGAAAAGTGGATCAAGGACAAGAAGGAACTAAAGTAAAAAGAAAAAGAAACATAGGAACACAAATAATAGAAAAGCGGCTCAAACAAAACATCTAAACAATAGGTCCAGGTTCAAAGGGGAAATTAGCATCAAGAATGCCTCTTCGAACTTTAGAAATGATAAAATCTTCCATATGCTTACTTGTTTTCCTCTTCAAATCATTGAAAACTCTGGTGTTTCTCTCTAACCAAACCAGACGTACAAACTTTTTGAATAATATACAGTATATCCTGGAAAAATTATCATTTTTTTACTTACTCTGTGCAATATCTCCCATCCATCTAAACCGGACATATCAACAGTATGTATTTCTAAAACAAGCTTAACTTTGTGCCAAAGCCCACGGATAGTATGACTGTCGAAAAAAAGATGTTCTAACATTTTTGGAAGGTCGCCACAGTAGCAGCAACTTATATTCATGTGCATACCTCTACATACAAGTTTCACCTTTGTAAAGAGTGCATTATTAATCACCCTCCATAGCAATAGATTATCAACAGCAGTACTTTCTTTTCTCCATACTATAGTGTGCCATTTGCAGCGCACGTGAGTGTGTAGACCTGACATTAGATTGTAGGCGGTCATAGTGCTGAACTTCTTCTTTGATGCACCCTAAGTTATATTATCATAGATAGACGAATCAAAAACCATCTCTTGAAGTGAGTTCCAGACAGTTTATATGTTTTGGTTAGAGTTTCTAGGGAGGATTAATCTACAATTGATGATGTATGAGTTAACTTTAGCATTCTCCCTAACTCCAGCTTGATTTAACTCATGATGATTAAACTGTCTACTAAGAATGCATACTTGCCTGCACCAAGGGTCTTCCCAGAAACTAACCTTTTTGTGAGGAGAAATGACGTATTGTACATGAGGAAGAACAACCTCCCGAAGCTTGAAAATATTGTGCCAAGTCCAACTAATGTTTTGAGGTGGCTTCATCTTCCATATGTTCCTACCTTTGGTGCCATATTTAAGAGACCACTTAACCCACAGCAGATTATCCTTGTTGTTAATGAAGTCATCGAAGTACTTGGTTATTGCTGCTTTGTTCCACCAAGAGATATTAATAATGCCCAGACCTCCATTCCTCAGGGGTTTTTCAATCTGTGTGGATGATATAGGTGCCATGTGTTGTCCTTGTGTACTTCCCTTCCAGAAGAAACGCATAACTACAGTTTTGACCATTTTAATAAGCTTTTGTGGCATAACAAAAGTCCTAGCCCAATAAACAGTCATAGAAAAGAGAATCGATTTGATTAATGTAAGTCTGGCAGCTTGACTGAGTTTTCTATTGGACCAACACTCCATTCTGTCTGTAATTCTCTCATACAGAGGCGGGCACTGATTTGTAGTTATTCGAGAGGTAGCTAGAGGTACACCAAGGTAGGAGACAGATTCTTCACTTGACTGCAAGCTAGTAAATAATATCTTTTTTAAAATGATCAAGGCCTGCCAACATGATGGCAAATTTTTGCATGTTTACCTTTAGGCCAGTTATCTTATAGAAGAGGTTAAGTCCCTCAAGAACAGCAGAGACGGTTTGAAGGGTAGGTTTGTAGAAGATAACTAGATCATCTGCAAACATAAGTGAGGTGATCAGTGGTTCCTTACACCTAGGGTGGAGTTCAAATAACTTCTTTTCAACGAGATCTTCAAGTATTTTTGTGAGCGATTCCATGATAGTGATAAAGATGTATGCCAACATTGGATCTCCTTGTCTAATGCCACATTTTCTGCTGAAGTAACCAACATTAGAACCATTTAACTTGATAGAAAAGGTCGCAGTAGAAATACATGCATGAATCCAGGTAATGAAGTGCTTGGGGAAGTTCATGTATCCCATTATCCTAACTATGGCATCCCAGTGTAGTGTGTCAAAAGCTTTTCGTATATCAATTTTCAAAAGACCTCTAGGAGAGATAGTTGCAGTGTTATAACCATGAAGAAGGTCGTGGGAGACAAGCACATTGTGGAGAATGCTTCTTTCAGGCATGAAAGAGGTATGATTATGAGAGATTATATTAGGCAGCACAGTTTTCATCCTAGTTGCTATGACTTTAGTAATGCATTTATATATCGTGTTGCAGCAGGAAATGGGGCGAAAATCTTGCACATTGTCAGCACTTCTCGACTTTGGAACTAGGGCAATGTAAGTAGTATTGAAGGAATTCTGCATTTTACCTCTTTTGAAGAAATGGGTTATAGCTTTAAGTACATCATCTTGAACTATATGCCAGCATGTAGTGAAGAAAAATGCATTAAAACCCTCTGGACCACCACTCGAGTATTTATTAAGTGAAAACATAGCCTGCTTGATCTCAACGTCAGTTACTACAAAACTAAGAAACTGAATATCTTCTTGGCTTAGTCTAGGAAGTAGAATTGGGTTAACTGCGTCAGTGTCAGTAAAACTATTCTCAGCATTTCCAAAAAGATTAGAGTAGTATTTAATGAATGTCGTTGCAATATTCTTGGGGTCCTGATGGAGCTTACCATTTTCATCACTAATACTATATATGTTTTCATGTGTTTGCTTAGCTTTCAATGTTGCATGGAAGTAAGATGTGTTTCGATCACCTTCAACCTTCCATCTGAGTTTGGCCTTCTGTTTTATCATTTCATTTTCCTTGAGTAGGGCTTCAGTATACTGCTTTGAGACTTCACATTCAAGTCCAGCCATTGATTCATCATCCACATTATTCTGCATGCTTTCTTGTATGGAAATTAGCCGTGCCTTTAGAGTGTCTATAAGTTTCGTACCAGTTCCAAACTTTGTAGACGACCATAGCTTGAGCATCTCCTTAGTCTCCTTCAGTTTTTTCTGCAATACAAACATAGGGTTGTCATAGTTAATTTTTTTCCAAACATCCTCAATCAATCCTATAAATTCGGGATCATTAACCCATGTATTAAAAAATTTAAAACTTGTTTTTCTATTCGTGACAGAGGCATCCAAATGAAGGATTTGAGGGGAATGGTCGGATAACAAAGGTGAAGGAAGGTGATTGAACATGGTTGTCCAGGTGGATAGTGAGGTTTGGTTGCAAAAAACACAATCAATTTTAGAGAAGGTTCTACAGCCTGATCTTCTTATATTATTCCAAGAAAATCTTGCTCTAGAGGATTTAATTTCGATAAGGTTGGAGAGTTGAGTAGCTTCATTCAATGGTTTAACTTCTTTCAAGGAGAGAGGGTTACCTCCAACTCTATCAGACAGCTTCAGGGAGCAGTTAAAATCACCGCCAATAATCCAGGGGTGGGTTTCTTGACGTAGGAATGGTACATAGTTCAGGAGGACAGATCTAGAATTGACTCAGTTTTGTGCATAGACAAAAGTTAGATATATGGAGGTGGAGGATTTGTTGAAGAGAGCTTTGCAATGGATCATCTGATCTGAGAGGTCAACGATGGCAGGGTTGTAAAGGACTGAAATTCTACCATACATTGCATGTTCATGATTATGAATCAACTTCCAGGTTGGTTTAATGTACTTGGCAGCTTGAATGGAGAGCTCCAAGCTTAATCTGGTATCTAGTAAAGCTATTAAGCATAGATTATACCCTTGAATTATTTCTTTGCAGTGGTCCCACTTAATTTGACTGTGAGCCCCTCCAATATTCCAAAACCCGATGTTGTGTGTCATTGGTTATACTTTATGGGGTTAAGTAGTTCCACTTTCATACCCTTAGTTAGGGTGTTGGGTAACTCATTATAACCAGGTACAATAGTGCTCAGAGGAGAATCAGAGAATAGAGAGTCAGAAATGTTGATATTGCACTATTTGAGAGGAGTGGTGGTATTGGGATGATAGCTTGCAACTTTGGGAGGGGACTAAGAACAAGGGGAAGAAGAGGTAATAGACAAATGATGTTTAGACAGAGTAGAGGGGGATAAATTGTTTGAAGTAGTTGACACAAGGCATGGGGGGTTTTCCATGCTAAAAGGGGTTCTAGAAGAGCATAAGGTAGGTTAGGGCCTCTAAGAGAGAGGTTAGATGACAAGTGCTGGGGTAGAAGAGCAATGGTAGAGATAGGATGGGTCGGAAGGTAAAACTAAAGATCAGAAGATTGAAGTTCACCGTTCGGAGACTTGGAAAACTCATTTTCAGACGAAAGAAGAATTACAGTAGGAGGTAAAGGGTTGAGAGAAGTATAGGATCCAGAGGGGTTGGGAGGAGTGCACTTATTTACGTGCATGTGCATGTGCATGTGCATGTGCATGTGCATGTATGCATCATCAGTTGGAATTTGCTGGTATCCTTTTCTGGGTCTAAAGACTAAGCAGCTGGATGAATGGAATTATGCGAGTCATTATTTTGCAAATCAGAAGGAGAAATGCATTTTTCTTTATCTTTTCTTCTTTTCCTGTTTTGAAGCAAGGTTAGGCTAACCTGTTTCATATGCAATTCCTTCTCTTCGTCTCGTATACCAGTTTTTTCATATGTTTCTTGGAGAGTGCTTCGAGTTTCAACTGTTTTTTGTATTGCTTGGTGCATGTCAGTTTCAATTGTAGGTCTGTGCAGAATACCATGCTTGTTTTTTCCTTCGAGACTTACCAAGGCCATCTCTGATGTTTCTTCGAGTATGCTTGGAGTTGCACATGTGACTAACTCAGAAAGATGCTCAGCAGAGACAGTACCATCTACTTTATTCATGTCATGTGCATCATTTATTATATTGTCTACTGATTCAAACTCACTAATCTCTTGAAGGATATTAAATGGATTCTTGGACTGGAAGTTAACAATCCCTACTTCAGTATTATTACTTGCATGGGCTGTCAATGCTCCTTCAATAGTACTAACTAATTCCTGTGGCTTTTCAATTTCTATATCAGATTGAATAGAGATTTGTTCAACAACCTTACTTTTCTCAACATTTTTAAACAGCTTGGCTATGTTAGAATCTATAGTAACTTCACTTAATACCTCATTCTGCCTTTATGTTGCTTTTCCTACATTTATATAACTATCCTCCATGTTCTTCTCATGACCAGCAAGAACACTATTATCAGTTTGTCTATTTGGGTATGCAGAAGGTCTTTTCCTACCTCTACTTACAAGTTGCCATTTTTGTAGTCTTGTTGACTTTCTAATTCCACCCAGTGCTTGACCCTTCTCCTTTTCTTTTGTTCTACTATCCTCTCTATTTTCTATGTCTACAGTCAATGAATCTTGCTTAACCATTTTTTCACAGTTCAAAGAAGTATGTCCAAATGCTTTGCGCGTATTACATATATCAGGTCGCCACAAATACTTAACTATGATTTTTTGGTTACCTCCTTCAACTAGTTGAACTAGGAAGTTGCCTACTAGAACAGAGTCTGGTTTGACTTCGATTAAACACTTAGCATATTCTATTATATCCCTTCTCTCTGTCATTTCATATAAGCACAACAGTTTTCCCAACCTACATGCCAACCAGTTAATACCAAGGGAAGACCATGCAAGTAAAGGTATGTTATAGAACTGTACCCAAATAGGGACAGAAGGAACAACTCCACATACATTACTAACAGAGGGGTCATAGGATTGTACAATAAACAACTTATTTTTCATAATGATGGGATCTCCTTGAAGAATGCGTTGCCTATCTTCATCACACGAGAGGAGGAATAGGAATATGACACCATCAGATCTCACTTTAATAGACCCTTTGAGTTTCCATATAGCTTTGGGACGATGGATAACCGCTGTGTATGAAAGAGGCTTGTCTAGAAAGAAGCCTACAAGGTATTCCTTCCATACTTGCGAGCCAGCCATTACTATTTCATCGAAGGGTAGCATAGCATCACCATCGAAGGAGGGAGTCATGTTAACCGGTATGTACTTACCCGCATTGCGCGGCTTATGCTTGAAGAGTGAAGTCCATACCGGTTGACTTATAGGAGGAAGAGCAGTAAAACTGACCCGATTAAGTGGAACAACACCAGCCGAGGCTGGAGGAAGAGAGGAGCAAGCAGGAAGGGGGTAGGGTGGCTGCGGCGAAAGGTCAGGTGGGGTAGGGGGTGGTTTAGACGGATGAGAAACTGGAGGTGAGGGGATGGGCAGGAGGCTCGAAGAGAAAGAAGGGACAGGGGGAGTGGACGTGAAGAGAGAAAGGGGTATGGCTGCCTCTGTCATGAACGTACGAGGTCAGTTTTTTGAATTAACTTTTTTTTTTGAAAATGATATGTATATATATTGGCCAAAAGCATATCCATGCATACATGCATATACATACATATACATACATATATGTATATATATATATATATAATGAATCATAATATATTTATAAATTCATTTTCGAGGATGACAACACATATATAAAGATTCGTGATATATACATCTAATCTAACAAAATATGAATATATGATGAATAAATAAATACCAAAATTGGAAAATTACCTTGACTATAGCCTAATAGTAACACCTTGAATGCTAAATCTATAGAACTTCTTTGGATCTAAATCCAATCTCTTCCAAAAAAGCGTTATCCTATATGCATCTTTGCACTGTTTGACTTGAATTTGTGTTTTAAACTTGAAAAATGAATGGAGGAGAGGATCTAGTATTTTCAGCTAGGCGTAGTAAGGGAAGAGCTAAAAGAGAGACCAAAAGCGAGGGGTTAAGGAGTTTAAATATGAGAGAAAAGAAGGAGCTAATTATGGATCCGGATCCACACTTTTCTCTGCTTATTCAAACTCACATATATCAAATATATCCCCTCATCCCCTAGCAATGGCTAGCTATACCTTGTTCCCATGTAGGTCTCCATTTCACTTTAAGCCAGATCAGATAATTCATATTTAAATTAAATTAAATGTATAATGATATCGTATATCGATACGTGTGTATACAACTTTTATATATGCTTTAATTAAATCGGGTGGTAGTTGGAGTATTCAACATTTCGTTTGTATGACTCTTATGTGCAAATTCGGTTAGCGATTAATATCGAACAATTCGAATATTAACATTCACACGTCACCTTAGCTAGCGATGTAACAATATGGCCAAATTTATCGCTTACATAGTTTCAGTAAAAAATCCAATTTTATTTATTTTAAGTGGTCCCCGGTAGTGATAATTATTTACACCAATTCTCTTCATCATAAAACTATATCATATTAGAACTTATGAAATTTGGCAATGAACAAAATTCCAATTTCATCCATATTAAACTAGTATAATCCAAACTCAAAATTCTCGGTTAAATAATAATTATTTTTATTAATCGAACTACTCTGGCCAATGACTTTCACTTTGAGTTTACAAGAGTTGACCATGATACTAATGTCATATAACCAAAGAGATAAATTCATTATTTAATAGTGTTTCACTTCCAATGCTTCAACTTAGATCCAACTATAGTCCTTTGATGGAACTTATGCCACGATTTAACTATGATCAAAGCGGTTTCTCAAATCCAGAGAATTATGTAATATTGTCACATAGATATTTTATGTTTAACCTTAGTTGTATTAACCAATATAAACTATTGAACGGGTAATTCCATGGTAATCCAATAACTATCATTTGGTAACCCCTTGGTGTTTCCATCAGCCATGAGTCATACACTGCCCACTATTTGGATGACATTACGTACTCTAGTCTCAATGGATGTATCGATATCCAGCCTCGATACATCTTGACTAACAATATTTAAAACGATGTGTTTATTATATCTATGATAAATTGCTCATGATAACAACACACTGTGATTACTATCACCAAACACGCCATTTATAGAATTTTTATTAAATATACTTTAATTAATTACTTTTTTATTATTATAAAACCCTACTCCGGAGAGTAGAGCTAGAGAATTCGGCTGGACCGCCATAACCGACCCCCTTTTTAAGTCAGCTCCAACAAGGAGCATCAATCCCACAAGCTATTTTCGCTTATTCGAGGGATAACAGCTCCAAGTCTCAAGGGATGCATAGCGCAACTTGCTAGGACTCGAACTCGTGACCTGAAGGAACTTTGTTCCATGGTCGCTAAGCAGCCTTGACCAACCGAGCTATGCACGCGGACAACTTTAATTAATTAATTAATTAATATAACACATTATAACAGGTATATAATATAAAAAAAGAACTTTTATTTTGAACGAGATTATATTACAAAGTTGATAATCTACAATAAATTATAGAATTGCCCTTAGGGCATACCCTTAATCTATCAAAACAATCATCATATCAAGTCATTAAATCATTCAAACTTTTCTACATATACCTAGCCTGCATATATAAACCTATATCATTCAAACATATGATGTAAACTATTTAAAATTCTTAAAACACATATTAATTCACGTTTTCATACCATTACGGATCAAAAAATATGGTTTTTAACTTGCAAATGGTTCCAAAACACTTTGTAGACATATATGGCATCATTGTACAGTAACAGGATATTATAAATCACTTACATCAAGGAAAAATGATCAAATCAGCCCCAAATCAATGCAAATCGAAAATAGATTACAATAGCAAACGAAAATCCCTCCCAAATGGTTGTTAGTTTGATCTCTAGTGATTTCCTTAAGCGTGATTTCTTTAATCTCTTTATTTTAGCCAAAATAGCAAATTTTAGAGTTGATTTTGGTAGAGATATATTATTAGGATAGTTTTAGGAAGATAAAATAATGTTTTAGCGACTGCTCTAGAACTAGTATAAACACAATTCCTGCACTCACCTATACATGCTTAAAAATGGGCTTTGGGCCTTAACTGCAAAATCTACCTAAACTTAAACGCTCAGTTCTATCAAACGGGTGGATCAAAAGACTATGTGACCACTCTATAGAAAGGTAAACTATCAAATCTTTCATTTGGAACAAGAATAAAGTCCTGATTTTTTTCCTATAAAAAGGCATGACCATTACAAGTTTTATGGGCATAAAACGTCTATATTTTATTCAAAAGTCCAAAAAGGTCAAAAATACCATATTACACAAAGTTCTAGCTCATTTTAAAGCATTTGGTTATGTATTTAATATTTTACTTGGCTATCGTATGTAGAAGTACAGGTCATTACATGAAGGTTGATAAATCAAGACTACTTATCACGACTATCCTTCTCAGCAAACAGCATGGGTAAAGGATCCATGTTGGTATTTAAAGTGCATTTACCGAGATCCCATTGTAATACCTCATATAACACCTGCTTCGATGCACTACACAGTTGATAGCTTGTGGAAGATGAATACATGTATTCGCAATTTAGTATTGCATAAGGCAAATATTAGGTGGAAGATTTGAACAGAATAAATACAATGACAAATTTCTTTATAAGTAGTTGTAACGCCCAACTCTAAGACCCACTGTAACAAAGAGTATTACGGGAGTAATACTGTCTGTTAAAGCGGAGAATAGAGTATAGTGGAAGCGACCATTTGTAATCAAGCTATAACTATCTACTGATTACGTTGAAAGGTGGAATCTATATATATTTTTCAAGTGGTTCGACATATTCGGTAAATACTTATAACGAAATTACAAATGGCTAAAGACCTATCAGGGCAAAGCATAATAACATAATGAAATAGCATCACACAAAAGAATCACATAACATATATAAAATCCCAGGACAATACATCGTCAATACAGATCCAAATAATATAAGTGGGTACAAAGCCACTGCCCACACATGTGAGTCAAAAATATGTACATATCAAAGTATGAATAATAACAGAGTAGCAGAATAGTGGACAAATAAAAGCGCTATCTATCAGCATAGCAGATAATGTCCAAGCGGAAGCACAAAAGCTAAGTCCAGAGACCTAACCTGAAACAACTCGGTCTGACCCGAGCGAAAACACTCGGGGTCAGGCTAGCTAAACAATCAGTAATAACTGAGATATATAATAATGCGGTACATAAATAAAACAGTACTTTTCCTAAGAGAAGAGTATTTTGGACCACATGAATATAATGACGGTCCCTAATCATCAATCAACGGTAAAAATCTCCAAAGAGAATATCAGCACCAAAGTGTTGAATAAATAAAATCGCCTCATATCATCGGCGTAGCCAAAGCTATATAAAGTTGCCCAATGGCAATAATCCCAAGAGTGACCAGAGTCTGTAATCAATGCCCAAGCAAATATCGATGCTCCAAAGAGCAATGGGGATATACTGAAAAATCAATGAAATCAAACACTGAAAAGCAGTGTCCAGAGACACTGTAAATCCACAAGGTAATCACACTTATATCGTATGGTTCCATAGAACCAACACCGAATGGCGGTACTCGAATGGATATAAAAATCATCAGATAATACAAGTATAGCACGTGCACCGACCGGAGTCGTTATTGCCAAGTACTATAGAGTTGTGATCGATCACTCGCACAGATGCGGAACGCGCGAGACGGCGAGATCTTTCCTAGAAGGATAAAGGCCCAGAGACACATGCCGAAAAAGTAACTGCTCCATAGAACAGGTGTCCAGAGACGGTTGCCCAGAGGCGTGGTGACCCAGAGGTCCAGTACTGGCTGCCAGAGGCTAATGTGTCACAAACTTCTTGGAGAGGAACCCGTAAAGTGTTAACAATGAGTCACATACCCCACGTTCGCACTAAACGGTTTACTAACCAATAGCAAGCTCACATTCCAAACAATAAAAAGTCCACCTCGTATCATCGGTAAACTAGACCCAAAGGTCAAAACGATCAATCGAATAGGTCGGGGATTAACCGGAAAGAAAATACACACGGTTCCATAGGCCGGAGATTTCCTAACCGTTTAAGCACCTTTCCACTTCGCTCGACGTGCTAAAAGTGAGTGTGAGATTTTTATTATAGAAAATAATGGTTCGAAATGGATTTATAATTGATTTTGAGAACACTTTAAAACGGCTTTTGAAAACTCTCCTATTATGGAGTAAATAGTTTACTAATTAAAAATAATATTATATAATAATTTTGAAAGCCATTTCGGAGTGAAAAATCCTTTTAAAACCTTTTTATAAGGCCCGTGTATGAAATCCAGAGACAAATCTCAAAGAAATCGATAAAACCAGAAAATCACTGAAAATATTCCAAGTGTTGGAAAATAGTCCAAAACTGACGCGAACCCAAGTTCGGAAAATTATTCGGACCAGCAAACTGAATCCGAATGAAATGAAAATTTTTAGGAACGTAGTCCGACATTCCTACTTCAGAACGCAAAAAGAATTACTCGATTCCGACTTGAAACGAAGAAACGGCGTCGTCTCAAAGTCGGACAAAAATCACAAAACTCTATTGTGTCAAGACAGTGCAAAGGTCCCACTTCGACGACATGGTCGAAGGGTCACCTGAACTCAGATCTTGATAAAAATTTGCAGGAGCGTAGAAAAGTACTCCTACTTTGATATGCAATAAGAATCGTTCGGTTCCGACTTAAAACGAAGAAATGACAATGTTTCGAAGTTGGTCCGACGATAACTGAAAATGATCACTATTGTAAAACAATTTCTGGGTGCTACTTCGGCAATAGAAACAAAGTATCTAATGCACCCAGATCTAAACCAAACTTTGCATGGTTGAAGATCTCGACCTCATATTTTTAACGAGACCAAAAACAATGAAATCCGACAAAGGACGAGCCCGGTATGGCGTCGCAAAGTCGGGGATTAAGCGCTGAAAACAACGGGAGCAAAGAGACTAAGACCTGTAGCTATGCACTAACAGACCAGAGATGAAAAACCACAATTTTGGCATAGTAAACTTCCAATTCTGATAAGATGAATAAAATAAAAGTTGTAGCTTAGTTTCTAAGCTTTCCAGAATGACCAATATCGTCAAATTCCGATCGGGGATGAAAATTCTATAACTAAAACAATTCTCAGATCTAAATTCTATATCATTGTCGTTGTGCTCTCGGGACAGTGGTAAGGATGCACAGTTTTGACGAAATTAAATTCGAAATTTCATGAAACTAAAAACATGAAACTTTTATCCCTAAATCTAAGCTTTCCAGAACATCCAAAATTATTAGATTTGGATAAGAAACGAGTAACTTATGGCCAAATCAATTTCAGGTTTTTATTTTCTCAACCCTGTAGTTTGTTGTCAGGTCAGCGACAAACAAACGTGATTTCGACCATTCAAACCTCAAAATTAGGCAAAGCACAAAACATAAAAGTTATAGGTTATAGAAAAAGCTTTCCATAACATCAAGAAAATCTTAATTCCGATTTAAGATGAATGAGATATGCCTAATTTACTAACAGAAATAAACTAATTATAATTTTAGCTAGCATATATTACAAGCACCTTATGTGCACACCCCAAAATGAAAGCAAAGATGATCAAAGAGCTATGATTCACATGTTACATAATAAAACATGTGTTACTAACTGATTACCGAAATCAAAAGATGATTAAACACATATTAGAAGAGGTTTTAGCAATATACCTCTCTAGAAAGCAACAAAGACCACTATAGTATCAACCCAAGTTAGCAAAAGATGATTAGGAGGCTATAAGATCAAAAAAACACATAAAACATGTGTTACCAAATAAATTTCAGAAATTAGAAAGGTATAAAAACTGATTTGAGGTGGGTATTTGCATTACCTTTGCATAGAATGACTTGCATAAGCTAAAACTAGAAGGAGATGAAGATAGAGCCATTTTTGTTAAGAAGCTTTAGAAAATGATTAGGGTTTTGATTAGGGATGAATGAATGAGGTTAGGAGAGTTTGAGATAATTTATAGAGGAGGTTTAGGGTGGGTTATTGGACTAGGTTTAGTAACCCAATAAGAAGAGAGTTATTTACATGTTTCCAAAAATTAGTCTAAGTGTTCATATATGTTTATAAAACTCATTTTTCTTATCCAAACCCGTTTTAAGATCTCTCCTAAAATATTTAACTTTCCAAAAATAACATTTTATCCTCATTTTAAAATCCTATATTTCCCATTTAATTAAAATAGCCTTTTTCAAATAAATTTTGTTATTCCAGATCCTTTTATGCTTCATTAAAATAAATAAAAATCCTAACCTTTATTTATTAATTGGTAATGCAAATCCCGGGTTGTTACAGACTCCCCCCCCCTTAAGAAAATTGCTTCCCCGCAATTCCTTAAGATAGATGTCGTCTATAACGTCACATCCCCAAAAGAAGTGATAGAGATAAAATAGAGAATTCTCACCCGCAGAAGAAGATGGGAGAAAGCCAGGGTAAGAGCGTTCGATAGATTCTCTGGTCTCCCAAGTGCAGTCCTTAGGATTCGGTGACCATTGAATCTTCACGAGTGGAACCTCTTTGTTGCGAAGGCGTCTAACCTCTGAATCAAGCACACGAAGAGGTTGCTGCTCCAAAGATAAATCAGGTAAGATCTCTAAATCAGGCACAGCATGCGGCTCAATGATAGAATCAGGATCGCGGACACACATGCGAAGCTGGGAAACATGGAACACGTCGTGTATTCCAGAGAAGTGAGCAGGTAGAGCCACACGATAAGCAACGGGGCCAATGCGTTCCGTAATAGGAAATGGTCCAACATAGCGAGGAGCCAACTTCCTAGTAGAGCTGAAACGCACAACCCCCTTCATGGGAGAGACCCGAATAAAGACAGAATCGCCAATGGAGAACTCAAGAGGCTTCCTACGGTTGTCCGCGTAGGATTTCTGGCGGTTCTGCGCCTCTTTCGTTCTCTGACGAATAAGAATAATCTTCTCCGAAGATTCCCGAACTGAATCTGGACCAAGAAGGAGCTTCTCGCCAGATTCTAACCAACACGCAGAAGAACGACATGGCCTTCCGTAAAGAGCCTCGAAAGGAGCCATGCCAATACTAAACTGAAAGCTGTTGTTGTAGGAGAACTCTACAAGCGGTAAGTGATCCTCCCAACTACCTCCGAAATCTAGAATACAACAGCGCAAAAGATCCTCTAAAACACGATTCACCCTCTCCGTCTGACCGTCGGTCTGAGGATGATAAGCAGTCGAGAGATTCAGCTTTGAGCCCAAAGCTGACTGTAAGCACTTCCAGAAGTGACTAGTAAAGATAGTGTCTCGATCACAGACGATAGAGCTAGGAATGCCATGAAGTCGAACGACTTCCTTCACATATAGCTTGGCAAGCTGAGGAGTAGTCCGAGTGGACTTAATAGGAATGAAATGAGCTGATTTGGTCAAGCGATCGACGATGACCCAAATAGAAGTATGGCCAGACCTCGATCTAGGCAGACCGTCAATAAAATCCATGGATATCTGAACCCATTTCCACAATGGAATCTCTAGCGGCTGAAGAAGACCAGATGGACGCTGATACTCAGCTTTGATCTATTGACAAGTCATGCAACGGTTTACATAACTTGCAACATCACTCTTCATGCCCTCCCAATAAAATAGGCAACACATGTCGGCATACATCTTACTCAACCCGGGATGTATAGTGTACTTAGTGCGGTGACACTCATCTAGAATGTCACGCCTAAGTGATAAATCAGATGGTACCAAAATACGGTTCTTCCTGCGAAGACACCGATGAGAATCAATAGAATAATCCGACAATGTCTCATCACTGGATCCCGACTCAAGGAGATGAATATATCGCAACAAGTCTGGATCCTGCCGCTGAGCATGGGCAATGTGATCCAATAGAATAGGTCGAGCTTCCAAGCTGAATAACAATATCTGAGGATCAGAAGACGGAGCTCGATTTCGAATATCACACATAGAAAGAGTCTTAAGAATATCCTACTCGGCTATCATCATAGAAACTACTGCTGAGTGTTTGCGACTGAGTGCATCAGCCACACGATTACCCTTGCCAGGGGTATACTGAATATCTAAGTCATATGAGGCGAGAAACTCGAGCCATCGCTGCTGCCTCATATTGAGATCCTTCTGACTGAATAAATACTTCAGCGACTTGTGATCGGTGTAAAGAGTGAAGCGTTCGCCTAATAGAAAGTGACGCCACGTCTTCAAAGCAAAGACGATAGCTGCCAACTCACGATCATGAGTCGGATAGCGAACCTCATTCGGACGTAGCTGCCTAGAAGCATAAGCAACTACCCGATCCTTCTGCATAAGCACAGCACCGAGGCCGCTACCACAAGCGTCGGTGTAAACAACAAGATCCTGGTTACTCTCAGGAACCACAAGGATAGGAGCATGAGTGAGAAGTTCCTTCAATCGCTGGAAAGAAACTTCACACTTATCAGACCAAATAAAGCGAACCCCCTTACGAGTCAGAGTCGTGAGGGGAAGTGCAACACGAGATAAATCCTTGATAAATCGACGGTAATAACCCGCCAGACCAAGGAAGCTGCGAATATCATGAACGTTCTCAGGCTGCTTCCAATTCTGAATAGCTTCAATCTTGACAGGATCAACAGAAATACCCTCAGAAGAAACAATATGACCCAAGAACTTGACCTTACTCTCCCAGAAATGGCACTTGGAGAGCTTGGCCCTAAGCTGATGCTGACGAAGAGTATCCAAGATGATCCGCAGATGCCGAGCATGCTCTGCCTTGGATCTAGAATAAACTCGTCGATGAAAACCAGAACGAATCTATAGATGAATTCCCGGAATACTCGATTCATGAGATCGACGAAGAAAGCCGGAGCGTTCGTCAAGCCGAACGGCATGGCCAACCACTCAAAAGAACCATAACGAGTGCGAAATGCTGTAAGAGGAATGCTGTCTTCTGCGACTCGTAGCTGATGGAATCCGGTGGCAAGGTCGAGCTGATAGAAGACCTTCGCACCGCTCAACTGGTCAAACATGTCGTCTATCCGAGGAAGTGGGTAGCGATTTCTGATGGTCAACTCATTGAGCTTGCGATAGTCAATGCAAAGCCTAAGAGAGCCATCAGCCTTCTTAACGAAGACCACAGCAGCACCCCATGGCGAAGAACTGGATCGGATGAACTGCTTCGCTTCAAGCTCAACTAACTGCTTCCTGAGTTCCTCATTCTCCTTAGTAGACATCCTCGTGGGAGGACGCCCAACTGGGTGGGAGCCTGGAATGAGATCGATGCGAAACTCAATGGCTCGCTTCGGTGGTAAACTAGATACTGGCTCGAAGATATCGGGGAAATCCCGAACAACTGGAATACGAGATATGTCTACCTCATCATCTCGTGAATCTAGAGAAAATAAAGTAACATCAGAAATCCCAACATCCTGAAGAGCAATAGCTAATGGAGCGGACGAGTCAGGATGACGAAGAAATAATATCCGCTCCGAACAAATGATTTTGGCGTCGTACTGAGCGAGCCAATCCATGCCAAGAATCTTGTCAAAGCCCAAATACTCCATAACGTGCATATTCGCACGGAAAGAAAATCCACAAAGATCAATATCTATATCCTCACAAAGCAAGCTAAGGGTCGTGGATCCGCCAATGGGATTCACAATCCTTAGTGAAGAAACCAAACAAGTAACATCCAAAGATAAAGTATCAACTAGTTCCTTTGATACGAATGAGTGAGAGGCACCCGTATCAAAAAGAACTCTAATAGATCTACCATGAAATAAAATAGAGCCTTCAAGAACGGAAGGATGTGTACCTTTAGGCTGAGCAGAAGTGGTAGGAGCCTTGGCAGCATTAAGCCTGCCAGGCTTGGCACTAGCTGGAGCAATAGGACAAGCGGAGATCCTGTGTCCCTCCTTCTTGCAGAAGGTGCAATAGAGAGGTTTGGGACACTCTATAAACATATGATCGGTAGATTTAGTTAAGCATGATTCAAAGATAGATAATTCATTAAGGAATATTACGGAATATAATAGATTACTACACATATTCCTAACTTATTTATCTAAAGGTGGATATGTTCAATTTGGATCGTATTATAACGTATTGTACTACGTTTCTGTTCTGTGTTTGTTATGCTTAATTCTAAACCTTGGCTCTGATACCAAAACTGTAACGCCCCACTCTGAGACCCACTGTAACAAAGAGTATTACGGGAGTAATACTGTCTGTTAAAGCGGAGAATAGAGTATAGTGGAAGCGACCATTTGTAATCAAGCTATAACTATCTACTGAATACGTCGAAAGGTGGAATCTATATATATTTTTCAAGTGGTTCGACATATTCGGTAAATACTTATAATGAAATTACAAATGGCTAAAGACCTATCAGGACAAAGCATAATAACATAATGAAATAGCATCACACAAAAGAATCACATAACAGATATAAAATCCCAGGACAATACATCGTCAATACAGATCCAAATACTATAAGTGGGTACAAAGCCACTGCCCACACATGTGAGTCAAAAATATGTACATATCAAAGTCTGAATAATAACAGAGTAGCGGAATAGTGGACAAATAAAAGCGCTATCTATCAGCATAGCAGATAATGTCCAAGCGGAAGCACAGAAGCTAAGTCCAGAGACCTAACCTGAAACAACTCGGTCTGACCCGAGCGAAAACACTCGGGTCAGGCTAGCTAAACAATCAGTAATAACTGAGATATATAATAATGCGATACATAAATAAAACAGTACTTTTCCTAAGAGAAGAGTATTTTGGACCACATGAATATAATGACGGTCCCTAATCATCAATCAACGGTAAAAATCTCCAAAGAGAATATCAGCACCAAAGTGTTGAATAAATAAAATCGCCTCATATCATCGGCGTAGCCAAAGCTATATAAAGTTGCCCATAGGCAATAATTCCAAGAGTGACCAGAGTTTGTAATCAATGCCCAAGCAAAGATCGATGCTCCAAAGAGCAATGGGGATATACTGAAAAGTCAATGAAATCAAACACTGAAAAGCAGTGTCCAGAGACACTGTGAATCCACAAGGTAATCGCACTTACATCGTATGGTTCCATAGAACCAACACCGAATGGCGGTACTCGAATGGATATAAAAATCATCAGATAATACAAGTATAGCACGTGCACCGACCGGAGTCGTTATTGCCAAGTACTGTAGAGTTGTGATCGATCACTCGCATAGATGCGGAACACGCGAGACGGCGAGATCCTTCCCAGAAGGATAAAGGCCCAGAGGCACACGCCGAAAAAGTAACTGCTCCATAGAACAGGTTTCCAGAGACGGTTGCCCAGAGGCGTGGTGACCCAGAGGTCCAGTACTGGCTGCCAGAGGCTAATGTGTCACAAACTTCTTGGAGAGGAACCCGTAAAGTGTTAACAATGAGTCCCATACCCCACGTTCGCACTAAACGGTTTACTAACCAATAGCAAGCTCACATTCTAAACAATAAAAAGTCCACCTCGTATCATCGGTAAACTAGACCCAAAGGTCAAAACGATCAATCGAATAGGTCGGGGATTAACCGGAAAGAAAATACACACGGTTCCATAGGCCGGAGATTTCCTAATCGTTTAAGCACCTTTCCACTTCGCTCGACGTGCTAAAAGTGAGTGTGAGATTTTTATTATAGAAAATAATGGTTCGAAATGGATTTATAATTGATTTTGAGAACACTTTAAAACGGCTTTTGAAAACTCTCCTATTATGGAGTAAATAGTTTACTAATTAAAAATAATATTATATAATAATTTCGAAAGCCATTTCGGAGTGAAAAATCCTTTTAAAACCTTTTTATAATGCCCGTGTATGAAATCCAGAGACAAATCTCAAAGAAATCGATAAAACCAGAAAATCACTGAAAATATTCCAAGTGTTGGAAAATAGTCCAAAACTGACGCGAACCCAAGTTCGGAAAATTATTCGGACCAGCAAACTGAATCCGAATGGCATGAATTTTTTAGGAACGTAGTCCGACATTCCTACTTCAGAACGCAAAAAGAATTACTCAATTCCGACTTGAAACAAAGGAACGGCGTCGTTTCAAAGTCGGACAAAAATCACAAAACTCTATTGTGTCAAGACAGTGCAAAGGTCCCACTTCGACGACATGGTCGAAGGGTCACCTGAACTCAGATCTTGATAAAAATTTGCAGGAGCGTAGAAAAGTACTCCTACTTTGATATGCAACAAGAATCTTTCGGTTCCGACTTAAAACGAAGAAATGAAAATGTTTCGAAGTTGGTCCGACGATAACTGAAAATGATCACTATTGTAAAACAATTTCTGGGTGCTACTTCGGCAATAGAAACAAAGTATCTAATGCACCCAGATCTAAACCAAACTTTGCATGGATGAAGATCTCGACCTCATATTTTTAACGAGACCAAAAACAATGAAATCCGACAAAGGACGAGCCCGGTATGGCGTCGCAAAGTCGGGGATTCTGCGCTGAAAACAACGGGAGCAAAGAGACTAAGGCCTGTAGCTATGCACTAACAGACCAGAGATGAAAAACCACAATTTTGGCACAGTAAACTTCTAATTCTGACAAGATGAATAAAATAAAAGTTGTAGCTTAGTTACTGAGCTTTCCGGAATGAAAAAGATCGTCAAATTCCGATCGGGGATGAAAATTCTATGACTAAAACAATTCTCAGATCTAAATTCTATATTACTGTCGTTGTGCTTTCGGGACAGTGGTAAGGATGCACAGTTTTGACGAAATTAACTTCGAAATTTCATGAAACTAAAAACATGAAAATTTTAGCCCTAAATCTAAGCTTTCCAGAACATCCAAAATTATTAGATTTGGATAAGAAACGAGTAACTTATGGCCAAATCAATTTCAGGTTTTTATTTTCTCAACCCTGTAGTTTGTTGTCATGTCAGCGAAAAACAAACGTGATTTCGACCATTCAAACCTCAAAAATAGGCAAACCACAAAACATTAAAGTTATAGGCTATAGAATAAGCTTTCCAGAACATCAAGAAAATCTTAATTCCGATTTAAAATGAATTAGATATGCCTAATTTACTAACAGCAATAAACTAATTATAATTTTAGCTAGCATATATTACAAGCACCTTATGTGCACACCCCAAAATGAAAGCAAAGATGATCAAAGAGCTATGATTCACATGTTACATAATAAAACATGTGTTACTAACTGATTATCGAAATCAAAAGATGATTAAACACATATTAGAAGAGGTTTTTAGCAATATACCTCTCTAGAAAGCAACAAAGACCACTATAGTATCAACCCAAGTTAGCAAAAGATGATTAGGAGGCTATAAGATCAAAAAAACACATAAAACATGTGTTACCAAATAAATTTCAGAAATTAGAAAGATATAAAAACTGATTTGAGGTGGGTTTGCATTACCTTTGCATAGAATGACTTCCATAAGCTAAAACTAGAAGGAGATGAAGATAGAGGCCATTTTTGTTAAGAAACTTTAGGAAATGATTAGGGTTTTGATTAAGGATGAATGAATGAGGTTAGGAGAGTTTGAGATAATTTATAGAGGAGGTTTAGGGTGGGTTATTGGGCTAGGTTTAGTAACCCAATAAGAAGAGTGTCACATACCGAAATTTTCGACTTTCGAAAATTCGACATCGATACTCACTTTATCGACTGCCGAGCAATCGAGTGCCGGAAACTCCAATAGTGAGGGTTTTAAGAAAAAGAAAAAAAAGTAGAAGAAGAAGAAGATAGAAGAAAAAGAGAAGAAAAAGAAAAGAAGAACAACACATCAGAACAGCAACAGAAACAGAACAATATCAGAATCTTACACATCGCAGCGGAACAATATATAATAGATAAATGAATAATCTTTAAAACAAAGAACGATATCATTTTATACATACATCAATCATCAGAGTCAATATACAACAATGGACAGTTATATAACTTGTCCTCATACAGAATACACAGCGGAATAAATACTATCAGATACAAATACTACGTCTCGTCCTCCAGCTTATCTCCAAAGCTCCAGAATATCCAGAATATCCTGATAGTATAACTCTAGGCTGCCCGTGTGGAAATTGGTGGGCACCCAGAGTTTAGAAGGGAAACAATAAACTCCGAGTCAGTCATGGTGACTGGTGTGAGATCGTAAAACAGTTATATCTTTAAAAACAACAAGGGAATATTTTTAAAGTAAATTCGCAATGCTTTTGGAAAATGAAACTACCATAAGACCTCCCACCACACACACAATGCAAACGCAGACTTGGAGGAGATTTCTTCTTATGATAGTCAAAGATGCTTACTACGCAAAATCAAATCCTTTTTGATATTATTATTAGTGCATAGTGGAAAACATTTCGAAAGTACAATATAAATCTTAGCCAGCATAGGTACCATTATATTATGCCTGCTATAGCTGCCTCCTGAGGAGACAGGTTATACAATTGAAATCGTAAAGGCTCGTATTGTTTCTTTGGATTTCCAACAAATGGTCAGGCTAAGGAACTTCCTATCCATGATGGGTACGTCCCTGGAATAGACGACCCGAGAAATAACCTAACATTACGGTTAGATCTCTGCCAACACAAGGCCGGGTTACCTTTGCAAAAGTAGGTAACTACTGACACGCGTATGCCATCCCCCGATCGTAACCGATCTTCCCGAGGATCCTCGATTTCCAACAAACCACATAGAAAATAATAATGCAGTAACCACAGAGGTTAAGTATCTGGGCTCCATACCATGATACCACCTTTATCCAGAAGGAATGACATACACTAAGGGGCGCTACTCCCTAGAACCTTGCTGCATCCTTCCTGTTTCGACCATTTCCGGGGTGTGAGGCTCGACGAAGTCTCGTCCACAAAGCTACGCTTTCTACAAAAAGCCCTGCTTCGGGTCAAACAAAAATGATCAACCTATGATCACAAAGATATAAGATCAAACAAATGATCATATCACAAATGATCAAACACTGATCATTTCACAGCAACACTCAGCATGCCACGTTACCAAATTGGGATATATCGCTGATGAATTTCAACTACATAACCTCTGAGCTCGTACGTCTCAGAGAAGGGTGTTAAGCTAAGAGAATAAATTCTCCGCCACCAACAGAAATGTATTTGAAAGAAATCAGCATTATATCTCAAATTGTAACGTCAGACACACAATCCATACAAGTCTGTTCCGGGATCGAACAGAACCGAAGGCACTTCTCACGAAGCCCTTGCATATCCGGATAATTTTCAATCACTTCAGGACTTCCCGTCACTAAGGGTGATAAAACCTCTAAATCGGAGATCAGCCGATGTAGAGTAACTCGACGGTAATCCTTCCGTTTTCAAAAATATCCGGTCTTCAACACCGGTCTTCGAATGCAATTCATAACGACGTATCACATATTCGGAATGGGTTATACGACCCCATGGTCCTTTCCCGGTTAACCCGAATAGTGAGCGCTTATTCAAAAATAAGTGTGGCATTCAAATTCATCCAATTCACAACAAATACCTACTCAAGGTAATTATTGATAGTCGGTTATTTAACTATCAATAAAGATGCGCAATATCATCAGATTCCAAATAATTTTCCAAATTATTTCATCTTCAAAAATATCTTTACTAGATATAAAATTTCCACACTTAACCATTTGAAAACAATTTCAAATCAACTTCCACATTTCAATTTATCTTTAAAAGATAAAATCTCAAAACAGTTCATTTCATATTGGAAAAGCATTTCCATACTTATTAAATAATAAGTATTTCACAATCATTTATTTTCAACACTTGGAAAATATTCGATATACTTAAATCAAATTAAGTATACATTCATTCTTTAAGGAAATCATTTATTCTAACATCTATTTGAGTCAAAACGAATGTTACGTAAAACATCGTTACGACGACTCGAAATCACTAGTATAGGGATTCGAAATTTTAAGGTAGATATATGAAAATCCCAATACTACATAAAACATTTTCTTTTCGAAAATCATTTACTATAACAACAGTGTTATAGTCCATCATTTCCTTATATTTTCGAAAACGCCTATTTCAACAATGAACGTTGAAATCTATGCTTTCGATTCATAATACGTTTTAAAACGTCTTTAAAATGTTTAACTTCATTTATAATATCGCTTTCCCAAACATAACCATTTTACTTAAAAATATATTCACTGTCCAAAATCGTGAATATACTTCATTTAACCCAATTCCAATTATTTCTACACATTTTCATTTCAATAGAAATTCGCTATCCAAAATCGCGAATATATCTACTTTGATAATCTTCTATATTTAATTTATCAAATTCCATCGCTCTCGAATTTATAAACACGGTTATAAATTCTATTTCTATTTTAATAACAACTTCGACTTATAAATCTTCTTTTTATCAACTTCTATATTTTACTTATCAAAAATAAGTGATTACGGATTTATAACCAACTTTTATAAATTCCAATTCCATTTATTAAAATTTCAATACCAAATCAATTTCAATATTGATTTCTAAATTTATTTTCAACTTTAAATAAAAGATTCCATACTGATTTCTCAAAGTTCTTCTCCAAATACTAAATCAATTACAGATTGATTTCTAATTTTATTTATCACTACTAAATAAATTTCTTATTTTTCTCAAATTACTCAACATCCTATTTTTAAATGGATTCTTTAAATTGAAATCATTTTACATTGATTTCCCAAATCGTTTCAACTTACCAATTAAATTTCTAATTGGATTTCCAACTTATCTCTTTTTAAATAAATTCCTTTCAAAGAAAATATATTTCAATTGTTTCTTTCAGTCTATTTAAAAATCCAAATTCTTAAATTAAATTCTTCAATTTATAATCACTATTTTACGAAATCCATTTATTTAACATTTTCACTTGATTCTGGAATTAATTCGATAAGATTATAAAAAATTAACTTTTTATACTTTAAAATTTTCTTTCTTCAAAATTTATTCAATTCCAAAAATTGATTCACTTAGAAATTTCTACTTTGATTTCAAAAATTCAATTTCGTTTATTTTTGGAATCCAATGATGTCGAAACATCCATTCAGCTAAATTTTAGCTTTTCAAACAATTTCCAAATATCAATTCAATAACAATAATAATCATTCACAGATTATCACATCACAGTAGAAATAAATTCAATCAATGTGAGGGGTCCAGTTGGATCCCTCCAACCTGTTTCCCTGCATCCAAAGATGTTAGCACAATACCAATTCCGCTCCAGTACGGAATTATCGCGGTATATAGGTTTTTATAAATCCGCTTACTAACGGCGCAATAGGGTCTCATCCGCTATACGAGGCGGGAAATCAATCAATCCAATATATACATATGCCAATATGTATATACTGCTATATATATAGATATATCCTATCATATCTAATAGCACATTCAAACAAATCAATCAATAACTACAAATCAAAATTTTCCTTCGAGTGAGAAAATCTCACCTTAGCCTTTTATTTTGCCATCCAATCCAATCCTTCTTTTGTTTTCTCGATTTATAGACCTTGAATAAATAATTTATAAAATCTATTAATATTCGAATTAAGTCGAACAGCTCAATTTTTATTTGATAACTTCAATTCATCGGTGATTACGTTTTAAACAAGTAAATTAAAAATGTACAAAGGTATATTTATTTCCTTTTGAACTACCTACGTATATTTCATTTTAAAAATCTATAGATTTACAAATCTAATTTATATAACTTCCAACATTTAAATCTTTCTGTTATATATATAAAAATGTATATTTTCTTTTCCATTTCATTTAAACGGTAAACATTTATTTTTTTGAAATAAATCTTCCTGTTTTTATATATAAATATATTTTCTTTATTAAACTTTAAATAAGAAATGGAACTTGTTTATATCATCACTTCAATCTTTTTATATTTCATAACAACTTTATTCATATTAACAGTTTCATACCTCTTTTCCAATCGAGTAGCCACCACGCGAGGCCCGACTTCCTAGATTAAAACGCGACCAGACTACCACCACTGCAGTAGAGATACCAACCAGATTCACGCGACCCTAGAATCGAACTGCCGAACCCAAAAATCCACCATCACCGTGCTTGAATGATCGAACTCCACTGTGCTCGCAACTTCGAGCTTCCATGTCGACAAGTCGCGACCACCACGATTGAACGCCTGACCTCCTCTCGCATTCGGCCACGCTCGAGCCACCAACAAAAATCAGATTCGCGACCACCCAGTAATGCTCGAACTCGAGCCATTGACCTGCCGTGCCCTAGCTCGATCGCCTCGCATCGCTGTCGTGCCCTAGTCACGAGCGCCTCCCCCAAAGTCGCCGTGAAACCCAATCGCGAGCCACTGCAATACGCATCCAGCCGCCACCTATATCGCGACCACGCTCCCATCATCGCACGCGTACGTGCCTGCCGCTTGTCTCTTCGAACGCCCCCAGGTCGCAAAACCGCCCTTCGATCACGCGCCCTCCTCCTTCAATCGATTCGAACGAAAAAGAAAAGCAAGGGGAGGCTGCCATTTTTATTTGTTTTGATTTCTGTTTTGGAACGAGGCAGGTTTGATTTCTTTTGGAACAAGGGGGAAAGGAGATCGTGTATTTGCAGAGAGGTATGGTGGTTTAACAGGGAGATATGGGTAATCGTACTGAGTTTGACCAAGTTTAAAGTTTTAAATTTTAAATTCGAATTCAATTTATTTCAATGCGTTTAGCCGCCGTACGGTCATATAACGACTCCGAAAAATACGAAATTTGAAATCCGGTAATAATTCAATATTACGGACCCAATGGAACTGGTTTCGTCGAATTCCGAGACTGTGCCTCGGACGGCTATTTTTAAATTCAATTTAAACAATTAAATTTCAAAATTGAACGAAACACTTTGAAATTAGATTCTGAAGCTTCTGTTATCTTCAGTATCATCAATACGAATTTTAAAAGCTTTTGAAATATTTTTCTTCAACTGTAAATTGAAGATCCAAATTATTATTCAACATTCACTAGATTAAATTTTATACTTTAATCGTCAAATTCAAATTTATATCGGGGATTCAAATTAAATCATCGTTCAAATATTTAAAATAAATTAAATATTCTCAATTTAATTTGTTCGAAATTCTGGGTCGTTACAAACTTCCCTCCTTAAAAGAATTTCGTCCTCGAAATTACAAGTTAGGAAAAATGTCCTTAACTCGTCTATTATTTTTCAACATTCAATAGTTTTATCAATTCTTCAAAACAAATCTTTCTACTAAAGATTCGTTATCATTCAACTAAATTTCCAACTTCAATTATAAGTTTCAAAACAACATTGTTTAACTTCAAAATTCAAATTCGAGTTTAAATTCAAATTTTAACTTCAAAATTTTCTCAAAAATTTTCTAACACCCTAAATTTTCGAAAAATTTCGCCAGTGTCTCCTTTGCGCGGCTAATACGGTACGACTACAAAACGTCCCTACGGACTCTCAGATTTCAAAAAGAAAAAGAAAAAGCCAAGCGGCTAGACAAGAAATCATCAAAACTCATATTAAAACTCAAATATGTACCTTTTTCGAGCAATTCGAATTCTCTTCTAAATTAAAATCCCAATTCCTTTACACCTGTATATCTACTAGCCATTATATCTAGTTACAGCATTCAAACTATTTTGCAAATTCTATTACAAAATTTCAAATATAAACTGTTTACACATTTTTTTTTACTTACTATCGAAGTTACATATCTATTCTCATTCAATTTTACATTTCGATTCACATTCGAATTCAATTCACAATTCCAATCTAATTTGGATTTAGTTTACTTCGTTTTCCACAAATCAAATTCAATTGCAGTTTTATTTACTTACAAATTCAAAATGAATTTTAACATTCAATTTCATTTTCTGGCACTTGCAATCGCAATTTATTCATTCATTCACTAATTCATTCGTTTTTCAATTTGAATTTCATTCTAATCAAATTTCAAATATTCTATAAGTTATCTACTTATTAATATTTCGTAAGTATTTTAAATAGGATTCCAGAGTCGTTTCAATTTTTTTTCAAAACCATTTTTTTGAAAACAATTCAAATCATTCTTTGAATTTCAAAACAAAACCCAAATTTTTTCAAACAACTTCTATTTAAAACAAATTGGCAGCAATTCCTCTTTTGGAAACCCAAGAATGAACACCGATGATGCCGCGGTCATCATCGAAGTTATTTTCCAGCGACCGAAAAGAGTTTAGAGCTTTCATCTCTCTACAATACTTTTCAAACCTTTGAAATTCATTTTCAAATCAAAAATGATTTAAACTTCCAAATTTCCAAAAATTTCTCTGAAATTCCGTTTTAAATTACAATTCACATTTATAATTTACATTCTTTAGTTTCATTTGTATACGAATTCATTTCTTATCTTTGGAGTTTATAATTTCAATTTCTCATTTAATTTCAGTGATGATAATTCACTATTATTACTTCCTAACATCCATGCAACCATATACTATAGTACTTTATAGAAAAACATTTATTTTCTATACAAAAATAGTTTTGGGCAAAATTATCTCATTCACCCTATTTAAAACAATACTGTGCCGAATTGCTCTATATAAGTGTTTAGAGATCCCTATCGATAGAGTTGTACGGACAATACCGACCAGAATCCATATACCACTCAACAAACCAATCATCACAATATAAAACAATTTTATATTCACTAACAAATACGCACTCGTATCTATTATTACACTCAACTCATTCTAGAGTACTGCTGACTCTATCTCTAATGAGTAACACCCAACAGAGCAGGGTTGTCGCTTAACCATATGCTCTGATACCACTTTGTCACATACCGAAATTTTCGACTTTCGAAAATTCGACATCGATACTCACTTTATCGACTGCCGAGCAATCGAGTGCCGGAAACTCCAATAGTGAGGGTTTTAAGAAAAAGAAAAAAAAGTAGAAGAAGAAGAAGATAGAAGAAAAAGAGAAGAAAAAGAAAAGAAGAACAACACATCAGAACAGCAACAGAAACAGAACAATATCAGAATCTTACACATCGCAGCGGAACAATATATAATAGATAAATGAATAATCTTTAAAACAAAGAACGATATCATTTTATACATACATCAATCATCAGAGTCAATATACAACAATGGACAGTTATATAACTTGTCCTCATACAGAATACACAGCGGAATAAATACTATCAGATACAAATACTACGTCTCGTCCTCCAGCTTATCTCCAAAGCTCCAGAATATCCAGAATATCCTGATAGTATAACTCTAGGCTGCCCGTGTGGAAATTGGTGGGCACCCAGAGTTTAGAAGGGAAACAATAAACTCCGAGTCAGTCATGGTGACTGGTGTGAGATCGTAAAACAGTTATATCTTTAAAAACAACAAGGGAATATTTTTAAAGTAAATTCGCAATGCTTTTGGAAAATGAAACTACCATAAGACCTCCCACCACACACACAATGCAAACGCAGACTTGGAGGAGATTTCTTCTTATGATAGTCAAAGATGCTTACTACGCAAAATCAAATCCTTTTTGATATTATTATTAGTGCATAGTGGAAAACATTTCGAAAGTACAATATAAATCTTAGCCAGCATAGGTACCATTATATTATGCCTGCTATAGCTGCCTCCTGAGGAGACAGGTTATACAATTGAAATCGTAAAGGCTCGTATTGTTTCTTTGGATTTCCAACAAATGGTCAGGCTAAGGAACTTCCTATCCATGATGGGTACGTCCCTGGAATAGACGACCCGAGAAATAACCTAACATTACGGTTAGATCTCTGCCAACACAAGGCCGGGTTACCTTTGCAAAAGTAGGTAACTACTGACACGCGTATGCCATCCCCCGATCGTAACCGATCTTCCCGAGGATCCCCGATTTCCAACAAACCACATAGAAAATAATAATGCAGTAACCACAGAGGTTAAGTATCTGGGCTCCATACCATGATACCACCTTTATCCAGAAGGAATGACATACACTAAGGGGCGCTACTCCCTAGAACCTTGCTGCATCCTTCCTGTTTCGACCATTTCCGGGGTATGAGGCTCGACGAAGTCTCGTCCACAAAGCTACGCTTTCTACAAAAAGCCCTGCTTCGGGTCAAACAAAAATGATCAACCTATGATCACAAAGATATAAGATCAAACAAATGATCATATCACAAATGATCAAACACTGATCATTTCACAGCAACACTCAGTATGCCACGTTACCAAATTGGGATATATCGCTGATGAATTTCAACTACATAACCTCTGAGCTCGTACGTCTCAGAGAAGGGTGTTAAGCTAAGAGAATAAATTCTCCGCCACCAACAGAAATGTATTTGAAAGAAATCAGCTTTATATCTCAAATTGTAACGTCAGACACACAATCCATACAAGTCTGTTCCGGGATCGAACAGAACCGAAGGCACTTCTCACGAAGCCCTTGCATATCCGGATAATTTTCAATCACTTCAGGACTTCCCGTCACTAAGGGTGATAAAACCTCTAAATCGGAGATCAGCCGATGTAGAGTAACTCGACGGTAATCCTTCCGTTTTCAAAAATATCCGGTCTTCAACACCGGTCTTCGAATGCAATTCATAACGACGTATCACATATTCGGAATGGGTTATACGACCCCATGGTCCTTTCCCGGTTAACCCGAATAGTGAGCGCTTATTCAAAAATAAGTGTGGCATTCAAATTCATCCAATTCACAACAAATACCTACTCAAGGTAATTATTGATAGTCGGTTATTTAACTATCAATAAAGATGCGCAACATCATCAGATTCCAAATAATTTTCCAAATTATTTCATCTTCAAAAATATCTTTACTAGATATAAAATTTCCACACTTAACCATTTGAAAACAATTTCAAATCAACTTCCACATTTCAATTTATCTTTAAAAGATAAAATCTCAAAACAGTTCATTTCATATTGGAAAAGCATTTCCATACTTATTAAATAATAAGTATTTCACAATCATTTATTTTCAACACTTGGAAAATATTCGATATACTTAAATCAAATTAAGTATACATTCATTCTTTAAGGAAATCATTTATTCTAACATCTATTTGAGTCAAAACGAATGTTACGTAAAACATCGTTACGACGACTCGAAATCACTAGTATAGGGATTCGAAATTTTAAGGTAGATATATGAAAATCCCAATACTACATAAAACATTTTCTTTTCGAAAATCATTTACTATAACAACAGTGTTATAGTCCATCATTTCCTTATATTTTCAAAAACGCCTATTTCAACAATGAACGTTGAAATCTATGCTTTCGATTCATAATACGTTTTAAAACGTCTTTAAAATGTTTAACTTCATTTATAATATCGCTTTCCCAAACATAACCATTTTACTTAAAAATATATTCACTGTCCAAAATCGTGAATATACTTCATTTAACCCAATTCCAATTATTTCTACACATTTTCATTTCAATAGAAATTCGCTATCCAAAATCGCGAATATATCTACTTTGATAATCTTCTATATTTAATTTATCAAATTCCATCGCTCTCGAATTTATAAACACGGTTATAAATTCTATTTCTATTTTAATAACAACTTCGACTTATAAATCTTCTTTTTATCAACTTCTATATTTTACTTATCAAAATAAGTGATTTCGGATTTATAACCAACTTTTATAAATTCCAATTCCATTTATTAAAATTTCAATACCAAATCAATTTCAATATTGATTTCTAAATTTATTTTCAACTTTAAATAAAAGATTCCATACTGATTTCTCAAAGTTCTTCTCCAAATACTAAATCAATTACAGATTGATTTCTAATTTTATTTATCACTACTAAATAAATTTCTTATTTTTCTCAAATTACTCAACATCCTGTTTTTAAATGGATTCTTTAAATTGAAATCATTTTACATTGATTTCCCAAATCGTTTCAACTTACCAATTAAATTTCTAATTGGATTTCCAACTTATCTCTTTTTAAATAAATTCCTTTCAAAGAAAATATATTTCAATTGTTTCTTTCAGTCTATTTAAAAATCCAAATTCTTAAATTAAATTCTTCAATTTATAATCACTATTTTACGAAATCCATTTATTTAACATTTTCACTTGATTCTGGAATTAATTCGATAAGATTATAAAAAATTAACTTTTTATACTTTAAAATTTTCTTTCTTCAAAATTTATTCAATTCCAAAAATTGATTCACTTAGAAATTTCTACTTTGATTTCAAAAATTCAATTTCGTTTATTTTTGGAATCCAATGATGTCGAAACATCCATTCAGCTAAATTTTAGCTTTTCAAACAATTTCCAGATATCAATTCAATAACAATAATAATCATTCACAGATTATCACATCACAGTAGAAATAAATTCAATCAATGTGAGGGGTCCAGTTGGATCCCTCCAACCTGTTTCCCTGCATCCAAAGATGTTAGCACAATACCAATTCCGCTCCAGTACGGAATTATCGCGGTATATAGGTTTTTATAAATCCGCTTACTAACGGCGCAATAGGGTCTCATCCGCTATACGAGGCGGGAAATCAATCAATCCAATATATACATATGCCAATATGTATATACTGCTATATATATAGATATATCCTATCATATCTAATAGCACATTCAAACAAATCAATCAATAACTACAAATCAAAATTTTCCTTCGAGTGAGAAAATCTCACCTTAGCCTTTTATTTTGCCATCCAATCCAATCCTTCTTTTGTTTTCTCGATTTATAGACCTTGAATAAATAATTTATAAAATCTATTAATATTCGAATTAAGTCGAACAGCTCAATTTTTATTTGATAACTTCAATTCATCGGTGATTACGTTTTAAACAAGTAAATTAAAAATGTACAAAGGTATATTTATTTCCTTTTGAACTACCTACGTATATTTCATTTTAAAAATCTATAGATTTACAAATCTAATTTATATAACTTCCAACATTTAAATCTTTCTGTTATATATATAAAAATGTATATTTTCTTTTCCATTTCATTTAAACGGTAAACATTTATTTTTTTGAAATAAATCTTCCTGTTTTTATATATAAATATATTTTCTTTATTAAACTTTAAATAAGAAATGGAACTTGTTTATATCATCACTTCAATCTTTTTATATTTCATAACAACTTTATTCATATTAACAGTTTCATACCTCTTTTCCAATCGAGTAGCCACCACGCGAGGCCCGACTTCCTAGATTAAAACGCGACCAGACTACCACCACTGCAGTAGAGATACCAACCAGATTCACGCGACCCTAGAATCGAACTGCCGAACCCAAAAATCCACCATCACCGTGCTTGAATGATCGAACTCCACTGTGCTCGCAACTTCGAGCTTCCATGTCGACAAGTCGCGACCACCACGATTGAACGCCTGACCTCCTCTCGCATTCGGCCACGCTCGAGCCACCAACAAAAATCAGATTCGCGACCACCCAGTAATGCTCGAACTCGAGCCATTGACCTGCCGTGCCCTAGCTCGATCGCCTCGCATCGCTGTCGTGCCCTAGTCATGAGCGCCTCCCCCAAAGTCGCCGTGAAACCCAATCGCGAGCCACTGCAATACGCATCCAGCCGCCACCTATATCGCGACCACGCTCCCATCATCGCACGCGTACGTGCCTGCCGCTTGTCTCTTCGAACGCCCCCAGGTCGCAAAACCGCCCTTCGATCGCGCGCCCTCCTCCTTCAATCGATTCGAACGAAAAAGAAAAGCAAGGGGAGGCTGTCATTTTTATTTGTTTTGATTTCTGTTTTGGAACGAGGCAGGTTTGATTTCTTTTGGAACAAGGGGGAAAGGAGATCGTGTATTTGCAGAGAGGTATGGTGGTTTAACAGGGAGATATGGGTAATCGTACTGAGTTTGACCAAGTTTAAAGTTTTAAATTTTAAATTCGAATTCAATTTATTTCAATGCGTTTAACCGCCGTACGGTCATATAACGACTCCGAAAAATACGAAATTTGAAATCCGGTAATAATTCAATATTACGGACCCAATGGAACTGGTTTCGTCGAATTCCGAGACTGTGCCTCGGACGGCTATTTTTAAATTCAATTTAAACGATTAAATTTCAAAATTGAACGAAACACTTTGAAATTAGATTCTGAAGCTTCTGTTATCTTCAGTATCATCAATACGAATTTTAAAAGCTTTTGAAATATTTTTCTTCAACTGTAAATTGAAGATCCAAATTATTATTCAACATTCACTAGATTAAATTTTATACTTTAATCGTCAAATTCAAATTTATATCGGGGATTCAAATTAAATCATCGTTCAAATATTTAAAATAAATTAAATATTCTCAATTTAATTTGTTCGAAATTCTGGGTCGTTACAAAGAGAGTTATTTACATGTTTCCAAAAATTAGTTTAAGTGTTCATATATGTTTATAAAACTCATTTTTCTTATCCAAACCCGTTTTAAGATCTCTCCTAATATATTTAACTTTCCAAAAATAACATTTTATCCTCATTTTAAAATCCCATATTTCCCATTTAATTAAAATAGCCGTTTTCAAATAAATTTTGTTATTCCAAATCCTTTTATGCTTCATTAAAATAAATAAAAATCCTAACCTTTATTTATTAATTGGTAATGCAAATCCAGGGTTGTTACAGTAGTGCGCAACAAAAACACTTAATATTGCATTTGTTTACAATATTTTCATTGTCGAAATATAATGACATGTTTTGTAATATTTTTTTATAGTCAAGGACCACTAGCTCAAGTGAGGAGTGACATGACATCCTAAACTAAGATTCTAGAGGTCATGGGTTCGATCTCTCGAGGTACCAAAATGACTACTATGTAGAATAAAGTACCGCTCCTATTCTTAAAATAAATTAGTTTTGCAGACATGGAGATTACAAGAGAGCCGGTATTAGGTTTGAGCAAAAAAGCTATGGATCATTCAAAATCCTGTAAGAAACAGAGATCAGTCTATGAAATTCAAGATGATAGGAAAGGTAAATGATAATGGTGACAATCTAAGGCAATGATTAGGGTAAAGAAGATGATGACGATGACGAAGATGGAGAAGATGATGTATATAGCGAAGGGCTAGTGAGACCCAATAGATGTGGTGTTAAATATGCATCAAGAAAAAATCAAAAAAAAATTAGAGAACGTCTAAGTTTTAAACAACAAAATTTAAAAATTGTTGAAGCTCAAATTTGTTAGGAACTGGAGATAGTGGTTTTGATGACAACAACCTTTGTAACTTATTTTATTATAATTTATATACTAACACTATTGTCTAGATATATATGAATGTTATTATGCAGGATATATATAAAGGAGGTACTGATGATTGAAGACTATACAGTATAAAGATCAAGAATGAAGAAATCAAGTTTGAAGACTCATGAGTATCAAGATCAAGATTTCAAGATAAGTGTCTAGTTTTTGTTAAAACTTCATAATAGCACGGAAATCTTCATTCCAAATTTCATTTGGGATGGAAGCCATTTCTACCTTCTTAGTGGCTTACAAACCCACGACAAGTAGCTTACAAACCTACGACAAGTGGCTTACAAACCCACGAACATCCTAGTTTTGTACAAGTTCTCGAGTCCTGATGTGATGAGATATTCTGCAGGAAGAAGCTTGCAAAACTACTTCAAAATGGTTTTTCAAAATGATTTTCAAACCTGCTTTTCAAAATGTTTTAGCCTTAAAAATTATCTTTTCAAATGATTTTCAAAAAGATGTTTTAGCCTTAAAATATTCTTTGTTTTTGTTTTTAAATAAACTCTTGTTTTAACTTCGTTTGTTTTTAAACTATCTTCTTGTTTTTAAAAATTCTTTTATAATATATATATATATATATACTTGAGATCTAAAATCAAATTTATATATATATTCTAAAAATACATTTTTCTACTCTTCTTTATTTTAAAACATAGGAAAATTAGTTTATTTTACTCCAAAATCATTTCATCTTGTTTTCCTTTCAATACCATTTTCAAAACAAATTTTATAGTATTTTTAACTAAGGGATGTCGACATCATGGGATACCCCATGTCGACATGGTGGCCGTTAATTTCAAAAGTTTTAATTTTCAGAAGAAGTGTCTATTCGTTTAAATCTCTTCACGAATGGTTATGACCGTTACTGGTCTATAAATAGCCTTCACAAACGAATTTTTTAACTAACTATTTTCTTCACTCCTTCTCCACAAATTCATATTCTAAAATTTTCATATTTTAAGATCGTGCTGAAATTCTACCGAATTCTCAAGTGAATCAAATTAGAATCTCATTCTTGTTTGATTCTCTGCCCTCTCTCGAAGATCAAAGTGCTATTCAGAGTTATAGGATCAATTTTTAATCAAAAGTTTATCGAGTCTCTCTATAAGGTGTGGTTGTGCCTGGAAATCAATTGGGTGATCTTGTGTCCCGTAAATCAAGAGAGTTTGCCCCGGACTCGAAGACAGGAGGGTACCTCAAAGCCTTTAGAAATTGAGGATTGTAATATCGACATTGGTATAATAAAAATCTATATGAGGTGTTTGCCTTGGTGCAGGACTGGACGTTGGGTAACTCCAAACTAGTATAAAATTCGGTGTGTTCTTTCCGTTTACTGCTTTTTATTTACTTTCTGCATCTGTGTTTGATTCTGTGATTGTTCTGTGATTAAGTTCTGCGTTTGTTTATATCATAATTTTTAAATTAGTCCATATAAGTCTTAGAATCCATTAAACACTATTCACCCCCCTTCTAGTGTTAAATTAGCCTTAAGATCCTTAATCTGCACTCCCTTTCAATTGGTATCAGAGCATAGGTTTTCATAGTTTTCATAATCTAAAACTTGAAAAGTTAAAAATGGCATTTTAGGAAATTTTGTTAGTAATAGTTTGAGTTTATGCATTTCATCAAAGTATCATAAGTATGCATATAGTTTTTATGAAAAATCAAGTTATCTACCGAATTGGCTTTTTATGCAGGAACAGACATGTTACATGGCTTTTGAAGAATCAACAACCAATGGACAAACTGTGCAAATTGAAAGATAAATGGATACTTGATAGTGGATGTTCAAGGCATATGATTAGAAATCCCGAGATACTCAATGACATTATATATCAAGATGGTGGATTGGTCAACTTTGGAGATAACTCAAAAGGATATGTGATTGGCATCGGTAATGTCGGTAATTCTAAAACTCCTCTTATTTCTGATGTTTTTCTAGTTAGGAATTTAAAACATAATTTGCTTAGTATAAGTCAACTATGTGATAAAGGATTTAAAATTAATTTTGGAAAAGATAAGTGTCACATCGAAGATAATAAGTCAAATGTTATCTTTGAAGGAATTAGGAAGAAAAACATTTACATCCTTAGTATGAAAGTTTCAAATGATAACTTATGTCTTTTGGCTAATACAAGTGACCCTTGGATTTGGCATAAAAGATTTGGTCATTTAAATTTCAAACTCTTATCTAGGTTACCAAAACTTGACTTAGTTAGAGGTCTTCCCAAGTTAAACTTTAAAGTAGATAGTATATGTGATGCTTGTCAATTAGGAAAACTTAAGAAAAGTTCATTTAAATTAAAAGATATGATTTCTACTTCTAAACCTCTAGAATTACTTCATTTAGATTTATTTGGTTCATCTCAAGTTCAATCAATTAATCACAATAAATATGTTTTTGTAATTGTAGATGATTATTCTAGATATACTTGGACAATTTTTCTTAAACATAAAAGTGATGCTTTTGAAATATTTAAGAATTTTGCTAAAAGAATTCAAAATCAACTTTCTTTAAAAATAAAAACTATTCGTAGTGATCACGATGGAGAATTTGAAAATGAAAATTTTGAGAATTTCTGTAATCAAAAAGGAATTACTCATAATTTCTCTTTTCCAAGAACTCCACAACAAAACGGAGTGGTAGAACGCAAGAATAGAACGATTCAAGAGTGTGCTAGAACAATACTTTCTGATAGTAACTTACCTAAAAACTTTTGGGCTGAAGCAGTCGCTACAGCTTGTTATATAATAAATATGATTTTAATTAGACCATTAACTAATAAAACACCATATGAATTACTTTACAGTAAGAAACCCATAGTAGCTTATTTTAAAGTTTTTGGTAGTAAGTGTTTTATTCTTAATACAAAAGATAATTTAGATAAATTTGAACCTAAATCCGACAAAGGTATCTTTATCGGATATTCTAATAGAAGTAAAGCATTTAGAGTTTATAATTTAAAAACTAACACTATTGAAGAAACAATGCATGTATCTTTTGATGAAAATTTTAAAGATACTATACAAATAGAAGATGAAGAAGATTTTGTAACTTTAAATAATGAACCTAATGAAACTAATTGTGAAATCATTCAACCTAATAAAAGAATTAGGCTATTAAAAGATCATCCTATAGAAAATACACTAGGAAATATTGAATCTATAGTTAAAACAAGAAATCAACTAAATAGTATGAGTAATGTAGCTTTTATATCATCTATTGAACCTAAAAATCCAAAGGAAGCATCATCTGATGATTCCTGGATTCTTGCTATGCAAGAGGAATTAAACCAGTTCACCAGAAATGATGTTTGGGAACTTGTTCCTAGACCTGAGGATAAATGTATAATTGGAACAAAATGGGTTTATAAAAATAAAATAAATGAACTTGGTGAGGTCGTGAGAAATAAAGCTCGTTTAGTCGTGCAAGGTTATTGTCAAGAAGAAGGAATTGATTATGACAAAACCTTTGCACCCGTAGCAAGACTAGAAGCTATCAGGATTCTACTTGCTTTCGCAAACTACAATAATTTCAAGTTATATCAAATGGATGTTAAAAGTGATTTTCTAAATGGTTTTGTAAAAGAAGATGTTTATGTTGAACAACCTCCACTTTTTGAAGATAATAAATTTCCAAATCATGTATATAAATTAAAGAAAGGTTTATATGGTCTGAAACAAGCTCCTAAAGCCTGGTATGAAAGATTAAGATCTTATTTACTATAATCTGGTTTTGAAATTGGTAAAATAGATACAACTCTTTTTATTAAAAGAAACAAAAATGATATTCAATTAGTACAAATATATGTAGATGATATAATATTTGGGTCAACTAATAACATAATGAATAAATAATTCTCAGATATAATGACTAAAGAATTTGAAATGAGTCATATGGGAGAACTAGTTTTCTTCTTAGGACTTCAAATTAAACAATTAAATAAAGGAATTTTCAAAAAATATGCTAATGATTTAATTAATAAATTTGGATTGACCACTTCTAGTGGGAAACCAACTTCAATGACAACTAATGTAGCTTTAAGTAAAGAAGATAAATCAAAAGATGTTGATCAAAAATTATATAGGGGAATGATTGGTTCACTACTTTATATAACAGCAAGTCGTCCTGACATCATGCATAGTGTCTGTCTCTGTGCAAGATACCAATCCCAACCTAAAGAAACTCACTTAAAAGCTGTTAAAAGAATTTTAAGATATGTAAAACATACTTTAGATTATGGTTTATTTTACCCTAAAAATGATGTATTTAATTTAATTTCATATTGTGATGCTGATTACGCTGGTTGTAAATCAGAAAAAAAAGTACAAGTGGAACTTGTCACTTTCTAGGACATTCTCTAGTTTCCTGGTTTAGTAAGAAGCAAAACACTGTATCCTTGTCAACAACTGAAGCAGAATATATATCTGCTGCTTTGGCTTGTTCTTAAGTTATATATATGCAACAAACTTTAAAAGATTTTGGATTAACTATAACTAAATCACCAATTTATTGTGATAATACTAGTACAATAAACCTGACTAAAAATCCAACTCATCATGCTAGAACAAAACATATTGATATTAGACATCATTTTCTTGGAGATAATATAAGTAAAGAAGTCATAACTCTTGAATATATTAATACTGAAAAACAAATTGCTGATATATTAACCAAACCATTAAATGAACAAAACTTTACTAAATTTAGAAGAGAATTAGGTATTTGTTCATTAACTGAAATATAAATTATAAATATTACAAGTAAAGTTAATATTAAATATAAATAAAAAAATTTAAAAATTGAAAAAAATCGAACTGTGCATGTCGACATGACCCATCCCCCTATGTCGACATATAGGCCGAGATTTTCAAATTTAAATTTCCCTCTAAAATTAGTTATTTGGTTATATATTTATATATTTCGACTTTTACTCATTTTCTCTGTTCTATTCTCTGTAATAAACTTCTAAAACAGTAAATGAATGGCTTCCTCTTCTAATAATGAACCTTCTTCGCTCACTTCTCCTCATTCTGGCCCTTTTCAACGTTCCACACACGTACGAGTCATCAAATTACAAAAGAAGATGAAAGATTTGCTTCAAACACTACAAGAAAACATGTTATTAATAACGCCATTTAATAACGCATTATTCTAAAGCGTTATTGTTTACCTTTAATTATTTGTCCTTTCGTTTTGTACGGTACATGTGTAACGTTTTGGCCCCAAAATTTGCGTCTCCCTCCAAAAACACTTGACCAATTTGGTCTCCCTCCCAAATAACACTTAACAATTTTCATCTCCCTCCCAAAACGAAATAACCCCAACCGACGTTCTCTTCCAATCTCCATCTCTAGTTACCGAACTTCAGCCGTCCTACTCCATATCCTAAGCTCTGATTCACATTTAATTGCATGTTTTACGATCCCAAATCCCGAATCCCAAATCAACATGTGCTGCTTCTCTACCTTCATCGCGACTTGCTTCTCGGCAGTGGCTCAGCACATGTGCCACTTTTTCAACTTCGTCAACATCAAAACCTGGCGGCTAGCACTCTTCTTCTCACTTGTCTTCCCTACGGCGGCTCAACATCATGGCCAATTTAGTGAGGTATTCTCGTGAGTCGCGACTTTCATTACATCAAGTTTCTTCCTCGTTTCAGAGCGCACTACTGCCTTGGCCAGTAGAACATTCTCTCCGCCACCGCTGATGCCATGGGCAAGCTCGTTTTGTTTTTCGAATTTTGATTCGCTCGCAAACGACTTTGATTGATTGTTAAAATTATAAATAGGTGCGTAAATTATAAAAGCATACCGTCTCTGATTGATTGTTAAACCCCCAAAAGGAGCAAGTGCAAATTATAAATATTCTTGAATCTTAGTTATAATTGATTATTCGGCAACCAAATTAGTTCAATTTTGTTTGATTATTTGTTTTAATTTATTAGATTCAGTTTGATTTCTTACTCACTGCTTAACCATTCAAATCAATCAGCCTCCTAGTATCTGTTGTGTAGCTTCTTTAGTCGGAAAATAGTAATTGTTAATCATATCAGCTTGTTGTTCTATAACTCTTCTATTCACATGATAGGACTACTTGTTCTTGTTTATTATGTCTGAATTAGATCTAAATTAATGCCTTTATAATCTTGTTTTACAACTAAAATCTTAAAATCAAGCAGTTTTCTTGGTTATTTTGGTGAGGTAGTGATGTAGCTGATCAATCACATATGCCAGAAAAAGCACATAACTTGCAAAATATGATATGGTATTATAACATTTTATAACCTACATTAGCCAATATAGCAACTGCTAAGTAATGTTCCAAAAATTGATCAAAAATTAGAAGGTTACAAAATTCGTTAATCAAAATACAATACAATAATCAAGACACAGGTTCTATACAAATGTCATTTTATTGTTAAAGCAAATTCAAAGTAAATCCATCGGAATATAAAATCGTTGCTTTTGCTTACACCCTCCAAACTACTATGACATTTGTGTAGGAATTAATTATGAAATATTTATGTCATTGTTGACTGATGAGAAGTTAATGATTGTAATTTCATTATCTATCCTGACTATCCAAGAAAAGGCAGCAATGATATAATGGGTATAGAACTAGAATATGTCATCTGCTCTCGTTTCTACACTGCTTGGATTCTTCCTTCCTCTATTAGCTTTAAAAATAATTTTTTTCCCTTCCTAAAGCGAACCAGCAATCATTTGCATTTCACTAATGAATATGAATTAAAATAGTTTAAATTTTACAGTGAAAGAGATTAGGCAGGAGAAGGGAGCTGAGCAGGTAGACAACTGAACAGGTATTGTATTAAAGTTTAAATATATACTTATGCGGTTGGTATATTTTGTTTTAGACTTTTCTACTATCCTTCCATCGTTCTTGCCGACCGCTAAATTTAGTAGAAAACTAAAGTCATGACTTGACATCGATTATGCAGGACCCTCTAGTTGAAATGCCCAAGGAAACTATCATTGCAGCACTAAAAGTTTTACTTGGTACCAAAACTGACACAGTAGATAATTAATCTTTCTCTAACTATATACTAATCTAAATTATTCATTCATATGTTAATCTTTATTTCTTTTCCACTTTAGATGTAAGGAATCACCCAGTTCTGATCCACTGCAAAAGAGGGAAGGTAAAGGCCATGTTAATTTGTTTCATATTGTCAAATTATCCATGGATTGTTGCTGCATTCAGCAATATGTCAATGGTTTTTGCACTACAGTATAAGAGTTACAATCTCATTCCTTTTGTACTGTGTAATAAGCACAGCATCGCACTGGTTGCCTTGTTGGTTGTCTAAGAAGGTTCAGAACTGGTGTCTTTCATCGATATTTGAAGAATACACAAGGTTTGCTGCAGAGAAAGTTCGACCTAGATCTTCGATTCATTGAAGGTTTCGATATCTCCGGAATGAATGAGTGCACACTTAGTATCATGTACCGATACCAAGCGTACAACGGTTTCATTCCAAGCGCATCCTGTATAAGAGTGATTTATGACAAAATGTTGTGAATTTGTCAGGGGATGAGACTTATACAGTAAGTACTGTTTGTATCAGAGGTTTTGATCAAGTCAGATTCTAAGATAGGGTAACATTCATGTAAAAAGTTTTACTAATCTCGGTCGCTAAAACTAGGCCAATTTCTCCATGCTTTTGCCTTCAAATACTCTGGGAATTCATCAGGCTATCTGCTGGTTCAGGTGTAATGCTGCGGTAAGGTTTAACTCTATAATTTTAATTTGTATTGCAGTTTAAGTTGTTTTCCTCAAATGTCAATGAAAAGTAGGTATCATCATCTCTAATTTGAATAAAACTTTGGTACAGAAAGATGTACCTCTTATTTATTTGATATGATGTATCAAAACTTTTCTCTGTCATTTGCAATCTAAGCATTACATGAAAAAAAATTGATACAAATGTCTCTGTAAAAATTCTGTTTTATTAACTAATATAAAAAGAAATGTGTTTTGTTTTTAGTACACTTTCACAATTTGGAAGGATTGCATCAAAACTTTGATACAAATATTTGTATCAAAGTATTGCTCGCGTTACTTTATGGACTTATCAAATTCACGGCATCAATAAAACATTTGTTTTTATTGGTTTATTGAGTGAGACTGAAAGGAAGAACAATAATTTAATTTTATATCACTCAATAAACACGATACTAAAATTTTGTTTCTCCTCACTAGTCTCCCAAACATAATCTGCCGAGTGGCTGTCATGGCAATAATTAGATGGGTGAATTGAAATTGGATTTGCAAAACTATAGAGATCAATATTTAAGAAATTAAGCTTCTACTTTTTTATTTGCATATGCAGTTTAGAATTTTGGTATTATAGAATATTGATATTATTGACTGTCAATTTGAGAAATGTCGAACTTGCGCTTGTATTTTCAGTTCGAATGTAAAAGAATCATGTAATCATGTATCTTCTATTATAAATATAAATTTTAGATACTGATATTCGCATGAGAACTATATCTAGACTTATATTTTGAATCTGCAGCGTAAATATAGACGGATGGGTGGAGATGGTTCCTTGCTCATTCATTGTAGGAATAGGGTATGTTCATACCAGTATCATTTATTTATCTATTTCTTTCTTGACTTAGACGAATCTATGAAGTATAACTAATTAGAGATTAAATGGATATCCTTAGGATTGTGTTGTAGTGTGCTTTTTTATTTCAAACTAAAACCTGATTGAATGGAATTCTAACCTAGTTTAGAATATTTATGCAAAAGCTAAAGAAATTGGTATATGTTCTTCTTACGATATAGTGTATATGTGATTTTAACTAGATGATATAGTGTATATGTGATTGTATATTTATGCAGTTGCTAGATGATAGATTGTAAGGGGGAGTAGTGGTGATTGCTTGTGACTATGAAGTGGATGTTTGATTGAAGTGGAGTTGATGTGGGTAGATGATGTGTGATGTTGATAGAACTGGATGATAGGCACTGTTGTTTGTTATCGAGGGAACGATGATATGTGTGATGTTGTGTGGGCAAGTGGATGGTCTAACCGGGTTTGAACAGGGTGGTCAGGAGCTGAATGATATGCGGGTGGCGATGTGTTTATTGAGATTGTGGAGGTTGAATTGTGGGTTATACGCAATTGTTGGTGTTACTGGTGGTAGGAGCACTAGGATGTAAGGCTTGTAGTGGGTTGTTGGTGATGTAGCAGTAGTCGTATTGAGAGGCGGATGGTGATGGAAGAGTTGATGTTGTGGGTATGTGAGTCACAGCAGGTTATGACAGCAATCAGGTAAGGTAGGAAAATTGATGGTGATTTTGACTATACTGGCTGTTGTTGGATGGTTTGTAAGGGAGAGTGGAAGTGAAATGAAATGAAAGTATGGTGGCAGTGGGATGTAAAATGATCGCAGCAGTTAGAGATGATGGAGGCTGGGAGTTTGTTGCAAGGTAGAACAGAGGGAGGATGTGCAATTTGAAGTTGATGAAGGGTGCACTGATATTCGATGTGCACTGGAAGTTGAAGTAGTGTTGGTAGAGGAAGTTTCAGGTGGTTTATAATTTCACTGTTAAAGGTAGTGTTTGTACCAAAAATGGGCACAACACTCTTCGGGAGTTATTTGAAGAGATAAAATGAAGATTATAAATGTAAAATAGAGGTTATCTAACGAAAACTCCAACAAACAGAAATGTAAAATGCACAGACAAGCAATTTAGAGTGGTTCGGCGTATAGCCTACGTCCACTATGAAGTTTTGATGATTTTATTGATTCTCTTTCAATGATTACAAGCGGTTACAGCAATGAACAACGGATTACAGATTATAATTCGAAATTGACAGCAAAAGTAGGATGCAAATCTCAATCCGGCAGAGTCTGGACGCTTCAGAGAAAAAAGATCCTTTTTTTGTTGATTCTGGGGCTCTATTTATAGGCGTAGGAGGCTCAGAGTTCGCTCAAACTCCGGGAGACTTGGTCTGGCACGTGAGGGGGCCCACGCGACCGTTTCCAGAAAGTTTCGAGTTGATCTGCGATCGATACGAAGTCATTTCGTATCGATCAAGATTACCTCCAATTGAGCTCAAATTTGGTGGAGACGTTCCTCGGTATGTGTGCAACCTTCAGTTAAAATTTCATGGTATTTGGATCAGTGGATTGAGAGATATCATCGATACGAGGCGATGTTCTTTGCTAGGCTGTCTGGTTCGAATCCATCTCTCCGATCTGAGGGCTTCGAATCGATGGTGTCACGCGCCACTGTGAAGACGTGGAACGCACACTTCGCCTCGATCCGGTCTTTACTCCGAGTCGACAGCGGCGACTCCATATATCTCGGCGCATTCGCATCGAGGGATGACGTGGTGTGCGCGCTTCGCCTCGATCCGGTATTTGCTCCGTGTTGACTGCTTCGACTCCATGTATCTCGCCTCGTTTCCTTCAAGAGATGACACGTTATCCAAGCTGGTTGACTTGTTAGATACGAGTAAGTCATTGCGCATGGACTCGAAGTAAGGTTCTTTGGTGGATACGAAGAACAGTGCCTCGATGGATACGAAGCAGATATTTTGGCCAATCGACACGGGTCGTCTTAGCCGTTAATGGGTACGGAGTCTATCGATACAAAATCGATGGATACGAGCATTGCCGACCTGATCGATACGAAATCTGAGGGAACTGATGGATGCGAAGCGGGTGATGGACACAGACTGGTTGGATACGAACCGAGATCCACTGATGGACACGAAATCACTGCTGATCTGATGGATGCGAAATCATCCATAGCGATGGATACGAAATCTAGGCCGGGCTGATTGATACGAAGTCCATCGAGACGAATTCGATGGATTCGAAGCATGGTTAACTTCGATCGATACGAACTGCTGCTTCCCGATGGATATGAAAAAGTGCTCTCCCCTTTGACTTGCATCCATCATAACTTGAGCATATGAACCCGGATCGATCTGAAACTTGGAGTGTGGGCTCGCAGTACTTCCCTGGTTGTGTCCTAACGATTGCAGCCTGATCCGGTCCGGGACAAAACCCATCGATATCCACGGCGATCGACGTCCGTCTTCCAATCGATTCCCTGGTATCCTGGCCTTGCCAAAGGGCGGGATAACAGGTAGGACAGTGGAAGGCAACATAGCAGTTTAGTTTGAAGGCAGGCTGCTGTTGTAGATTAGAAAATGGTAGATGAAGAAGATGACAATTATGTGAGTGGCAACAGTTGTATATGACAGAGATGAAGTTGCACAGTGAAAAGAGGATTAAAATGTATGTTCAAATGAAAATGTGAACAATAATGTAAAATATATCACATTTCTTTCTGAGCATGCTCTTGTGTTATATTTGTTGATTATAATCTTTATTCGTTTATGAAGATTTAGTTTGATTGCTATTATTAAAATGTAATATATAGGCATAGCTCTTGAAAAGTGTATCTACGATTTTTATAGCGGCATATATGAGCTGTAAAAGAATTTATCAATACTATAACATGTTGATTTAATAGCGTGAAATGACCGCTATTGAATAAATATTTTATAGCGGCAAAATGGTGTTATAAAGATTTCCAATTCCGTTGAGATTTAGCTGTATTATAGCGGCTATAATGAGCTATTGAATTAACGTACCATAGCGGCGAATTTGCATTATAAAACTAAGCACAACCATAGCGGCATATTTTGTGTTATAAATATTCAACAATTTTTTATAACATGTCGATATACAGCGCTTATCAAACCGCTATGGTTGTGATTAATAGCGGCTATATGCCACTATAAAAGACACTTTTTGTTGTAGTGAAATGATGATGGAAATTCAAGTGAGTCAATTGTGAATGGCTAGAGAACAAGATAGATAACGCAGAATCCTTAGGAATTTACAAAAATTCCTTATGGATAACCATGCCAATCACATTGTCATTGAAGAATCATCACAAGCCATGGATTCTGAAGAAGAAGAGCCTCTAGAAGAACCACAAGAGGATCAAGAAGAAGAACATCCTCTGCCGAATCCGAATGTTCATATGGACGAAGACAATGGCGTGATTTGCGTTGGAGAGGTCCTTTTTGACGCTAATGGAAACTTGGTCGAACAACGTGGAAACTTTTGTCTCCACTATCCAAATTGTTCGGTCCATAAATCACCAATAGTTAAGGGTCTTCGTTAAGCGTTTTTCGTTTTGGTTTTTCTCTTTCTTGATTATATATTGGTTTGTTAATTTGTATATAAAGTGTTAACTTAATTAATATTCTTCTAAAAACAATCTTTGGTGTATAAAATCTTGAATTCCATTTAACTTAAGATACTATATTTCACTCATACATAGTTATTATTCTTATGTCATATGTTTGTTTATCTCATTTTCTATTAAGTTCAAGGTTTATAGGTTATTTTTGTTGATGACAAAGGGGGAGAAGTTATATAAAATAATAACGCTTGGATTAAGGGGGAGTTGTTGGTGTAAGGGGGAGTTATGGTATGATCGAAAGGGTAAGTATATTTTATAAGGTTGTCATCATCAAAAAGGGGGAGATTATTAGGAACTGGAGATAGTGGTTTTGATGACAACAACCTTTGTAACTTATTTTATTATAACTTATATACTAACACTATTGTCTAGATATATATGAATGTTATTATGCAGGATATATATAAGGCATGTACTGATGATTGAAGACTGTACAATATAAAGATCAAGAATGAAGAAATCAAGTTCGAAGACTCATGAGTATTAAGATCAAGATTTCAAGATAAGTGTCTAGTTTTTGTTAAAACTTCATAATAGCATGGAAATCTTCATTTCTAATTTCATTTGGGATGAAACTCATTTCTAACTTCTTAGTGGCTTACAAACCCACGACAAGTAGCTTACAAACCTACGCAAGTGGCTTACAAACCCAAGAACATCCTGGTTTTGTACAAGTTCTCGAGTCCTGATGTGATGAGATATTCTGCAAGAAGAAGGTTGCAAAACTACTTCAAAACGGTTTTTCAAATGATTTTCAAAACTGCTTTCAAAATGTTTTAGCCTTAAAAATTATCTTTTCAAATGATTTTCAAAAAGATGTTTTAGCCTTAAAATATTCTTTGTTTTTGTTTTTGTTTGCACAAAAAATGGACAAACACCTCAAAGTTGTATGATTTAGTAGATCTTATGTTGTTCTTAGTGATTTGGATGACTTATGCAAATATATGAAAAGCAGGGGCTAAACTGTAAAAAGACACACAGATTTATAGTGGTTCGGCCAGAACGTGCCTACGTCCACTTTATATGTTATTTCTCCTTTAGATCTCAGATTACAAGTACAAAGCTTTGGTACAAGTATCTAAAAGCGTTTGAAAGTTCCTTCCGTGCTTGAGCTCTCAAACTTCTCCCTTTTTGTTGTACCCCTGCCCCTCTATTTATAGAGTGAGGTTAGGGGCAGGGGTCTTGGATGTATGTAGCTGCTGGTGGGCCTGGGCTGAAGCAATCTGGCCTGGCAGCGTTCCGGTTCGGCGAAGCTTTGGTTCGGCCGTGCTTGGAGAAGGTTGGGGTTCGATAGGGATGTGGTCCGGTGATAGGTTGGTTCGGCATAGGGATGTGAAGCAGTTGGTTCGGTGTTGTTTGGTTCGGTAGTTGTTGGCGAGGCCCCGGTCCGGTAGGAGATGGAAAATGTGTTGGTTCGGCAGGCAGGGGAGTGCTCTTGGTTCGGCAGGGCTGGTCTTGAGATCTGAATAGCCGAACGAACCTGTACTCTGGGTGCCGAATGAACTTGTACTCTGGTTGCCGAATGAACCTTATACTCTGGTTGCCGAATGAACTTATACTCTTGAATCATGAGTGAAATCCCAGACTTATATACGCTTGCTGGTTGCTTCTTCTTGGTTCAGTTGTGGAGGAAACGCACCCAACACTAATATTCCAGTTTTGACCAAAAATTGGGATAACACTTTGCCCCCCAAAACATGACTTGCGGTAGGAAGACGTGTTTTGTAATGCCATGAGCTGGATGTTCGTATCCTGTTAACAACCTGTAAAGAGCTTGATAGTTTTATATGGCCCCAAATGACGACCGTTCGGGATCGAGCTACTTGGGATGAAGCACGACCGTTCATGGTCAAGCACCTAACTTCAAATGACGACCGTTCGCGATCGAGTCATTTGAGGTGAAGTGCGACCGTTCGCGGTCAAGCGTCTAAATCCATGCGACGATCGTTCGAGACCGAGTCATTTGTGGTGGAATGTGATCGTTCACGGTCAAGCGCTTTACTTCAAATGACGACCGTTCGGGGTCGAGTCATTCGAGGTAAAGTGCGACCGAGCCCGGTCAGAAGGCGGACCTCGAATGGAGACCGTTCGTGATCAAGCCACTTGGGGTGAAATATGACCGTTCGCGGTCAAGCGCCTTACTTCGAATGACGATCGTTCGAGATCGAGCCATTCGTGGTAAGGTGCGACTGTTGGCGGTCAGGGGGTGGACCTCAAATGGCGACCGTTCGCGATCGAGCCACTTGTGGCGAGATGAGTTGTGCCGTTCGAGGCGAGTTTGTGACTGTTCGAAGTCGGGTGCCGTTCGAGGCGAGTTGTGACCGTTCGAGGTCGGGTGCCGTTCGCGGCGAATTGTGACCGTTCGCGGTCGGGGTGCCGTTCGAGGCGAGTTGTGACCGTTCGAGGTCGGGTGCCGTTCGCGGCGAATTGTGACCGTTCGAGGTCGGGTGCCGTTCGAGGCGAGTTGATGTGTGCCCGGGGGGGACTTAATACCATCCAAACCAGATTCACGTTCGGGTGAGTTTCTGGATTGTCTGTTGTGGCGGTTTATCACTATCTCAGAGCATGCCTAGGGATCGTTCGCGATCCCGTACATGTGTAAGTAGCTTAGCCATTTTAGAATTATCAAAACCAAATATCCATTCAACTGATGAAATTTAAAATAGAAATGTTCAGCAAAGTCAAATCCAAATTTAAGAAATAAAGAACAAAAGCAAAGCAGTGACGTCGGAGTGCAAACGCCTATATCGATGTGGTTTATAGTTGTATCAGAGCATGCCTGAGGATCGTTCGTGGTCCTGTACATGTGTAAACAACTTAACCGTATCAGTGTGGAGTTTGCTGCTCGTTCGTCGTTTATCTCGATCAACGGATAATAAGATGACGTCTCGATCCTGAGTCGTCTTCAGTTGGTGCGGGCGGTGGTCGTTCTTGTCCCACCGTTGTGGCCCTCGTTCACTGCCTTCGACCTGCCCCCTGAGTCCGTGGGAGCTTTCAGGTGTATGCCCCTCTGGCGGAGCGTTCATTCTTCTATTGTTACCAGGTTGTTCGGATGCCCCCGTCTCTCTTGTCGGGATTGGATCAACATGTTCTGCGTGTGTGCTCCCTAGCTCTGGTGCTACGCCAGATGGTCCTGCTCCGTTCTGAACTCCAGTTGCGCCTTGGTTCCGTGCTCCAAGTTGCCCAATCTGTTGAAGCAAGTTCTGGATCATCTCTTCTTGTCTTCTCATCATGGCCTCCATCTCATCCCTGGTGATGAAGACTGAAGCTTGGTTTGCTCCTGAGGAAGCCTCTTGACTCCCTTCCTGTTGACTTTGCTCTGGCCTCGGCCTTCTGCTTGATTGTCTTGCCATGATTCTCCCAATCTGAATCTTTAGACTTTCAAATTCAGCTTCAGCTTCCAAGCGGTAGAATCCTTGAGTTCAATTCTCAGTGAAAGCACCAAAAATGTTTGCACAAAAAATGGACAAACACCTCAAAGTTGTATGATTTAGTAGATCTTATGTTGTTCTTAGTGATTTGGATGACTTATGCAAATATATGAAAAGCAGGGGCTAAACTGTAAAAAGACACACAGATTTATAGTGGTTCGGCCAGAACGTGCCTACGTCCACTTTATATGTTATTTCTCCTTTAGATCTCAGATTACAAGTACAAAGCTTTGGTACAAGTATCTAAAAGCGTTTGAAAGTTCCTTCCGTGCTTGAGCTCTCAAACTTCTCCCTTTTTGTTGTACCCCTGCCCCTCTATTTATAGAGTGAGGTTAGGGGCAGGGGTCTTGGATGTATGTAGCTGCTTGTGGGCCTGGGCTGAAGCAATCTGGCCTGGCAGCGTTCCGGTTCGGCGAAGCTTTGGTTCGGCCGTGCTTGGAGAAGGTTGGGGTTCGGTAGGGATGTGGTCCGGTGATAGGTTGGTTCGGCATAGGGATGTGAAGCAGTTGGTTCGATGTTGTTTGGTTCGGTAGTTGTTGGCGAGGCCCCGGTCCGGTAGGAGATGGAAAATGTGTTGGTTCGGCAGGCAGGGGAGTGCTCTTGGTTCGGCAGGGCTGGTCTTGAGATCTGAATAGCCGAACGAACCTGTACTCTGGGTGCCGAATGAACTTGTACTCTAGTTGCCGAATGAACCTTATACTCTGGTTGCCGAATGAACTTATACTCTTGAATCATGAGTGAAATCCCAGACTTATATACGCTTGCTGGTTGCTTCTTCTTGGTTCAGTCGTGGAGGAAACGCACCCAACACTAATATTCCAGTTTTGACCAAAAATTGGGATAACACTTTATAAACTCTTGTTTTAAACTTCTTTTGTTTTTAAACTATCTTTTGATTTTTAAAAATTCTTTTATAATATATATGTATATACTTGAGATTTAAAATCAAATTTATATATACATTCTAAAAATTACATTTTTCTACTCTTCTTATTTTAAAACATAGGAAAATTAGTTTATTTTACTCCAGAATCATTTCATCTTGTTTTCCTTTCAATACCATTTTTAAAACAAATTTTATAGTATTTTTAACTAAGGGATGTCGACATCATGGGATACCCCATGTCGACATGGTGGCCGTTAATTTCAAAAGTTTTAATTTTCAAAAGAAGTGTCTATTCGTTTAAATCTCTTCACGAATGGTTATGACCGTTACTGGTCTATAAATAGCCTTCACAAACGAATTTTTTAACTAACTATTTTCTTCACTCCTTCTTCTCCACAAATTCATATTCTAAAATTTTCATATTTTAAGATCGTGCTGAAATTCTACCGAATTCTCAAGTGAATCAAATTAGAACATTCTTGTTTGATTCTCTGCCCTCTCTCGAAGATCAAAGTGCTATTCAGAGTTATAGGATCAATTTTTAATCAAAAGTTTATCGAGTCTCTCTATAAGGTGTGGTTATGCCTGGAAATCAATTTGGTGATCTTGTGTCCCGTAAATCAAGAGAGTTTTCCCCGGACTCGAAGATAGGAGGGTACCTCAAGGACTTTAGAAATTGAAGATTGTAATCTCGACATTGGTATAATAAAAATCTATACGAGGTGTTTGCCTTGGTGCAGGACTGGACGTAGGGTAACTCCAAACCAGTATAAAATCCGGTGTGTTCTTTCCTTTTACTGCTTTTTATTTACTTTCTGCATCTGTGTTTTATTCTGTGATTGTTCTGTGATTAAGTTCTGTGTTTGTTTATATCATAATTTTTAAATTAGTCCATATAAGCCTTAGAATCCATTAAACACTATTCACCCCCACTCTAGTGTTAAATTAGCCTTAAGATCTTTAATCCACACTCCCTTTCAAAATTCAATTACATGTTGACCTAACAAAAACAATGAGAGCAAGGACCGGATTGAAGAGGGTTCATGAAAGGCGTATAAGGGAAAGGAAGAGAATGATTGTTTTTCACAAGACATATCACATGTATTTTGAAATAATTTGGATTATTTGTTAAGATTAAGACGGAAATTTTGAGGTTTTAACTCCAAGATTGTTGGAAAGTAGAACGAGGTTCTGATCTGTAAGCTTGTGATATACCGCTATGGTATGCTTATATATTTGTTTCTACATATTCGAGTTTCGCCATCAATGTCTGTATCGTAGTTTCTGAATTTCAAGCAATATTCTAGTGTATTCATGTATTAATCTTCAGTAATTTGCTTGGTAGGTATGGTTTTGAAATACAAAATTAATCAAATTACGTGGTTAATTGAGACTATTAGAAAAAATAATCGAGTAAAGTACTTAAATATTGAAAAAAATAAAAACTTATTATATGGTAGAAGTTGGAAAATTAATTCGAAACATAACGGAGAAAATAATTGTTAACCATTTAAAAGTTACATGGTTTCAGATAATCATACTGAAGCATGGTAACACGAATAAAAGTTGGAACCGTCACAATGTTGATCGCATTTCAAACTAATGGAGATGCTCCAAATCAAAATTTTCATATGTCCTTACAATTATTAATAATAGATAATAGACAAACTTTTAAAGTTCATAACTAATTGAACAACTTTATCGAAAACACCAACAACTATCAATATTCAAACTTTTTCATTTCTGTAAGTAGCTAAAAGTGTTGTAATTAATCAAACTAAGGTTTCACCGGTAGACCTTGAGTGGCCAGATTCAGTTGATACGTCTGATGACTCGAACGCATCAGAAATTGAAACTGTTCAATCAAGCCAAATGCGCTGTTTAGCTAAAGCAGTGTGAATTGAACCACTAGGACTTGATGCGTCGGACGTGTAATGTCCGAACAGTTTAATGGCAATTTTTCGACTTGTATAAACCATCACTTTCTCTTCTTCCTCCACCATCTTTAAACTGAACTTTCCAAGCACTTTTCAGTATATTTCAACCTTAAATCAAGGTAATTTATTTTAAAACTATGTTTATTTCACATTTCTTCCACATGACATGTATTTTTATGATTTTTTTTCCATTCTTTTAAATTTCAGAACGTCGACCGCATCTACTGGATCTTCTATTGAAATCGATTGGAATGCTGAGCGAACTTTGATTTTTTATATATTTGCTCAACACTAATAGGCGGTACCTATGCTAGTCAAATTGGCGACTCGTACGATGATATTACACTTGAGTTCAACGAGCGCTCTGGCATTACTTCCATCGACAAGCATATGAAAAACAAATAGAATAATATGGAATGTACTTAGTCGTGCCCTAGAATGCACTACCTTAATTCAATTTGTCTTACTTTGCACTAAATTGGAATACTATAGCTTAGATAACAAGGGCTGAAATCTTATATTGGGATAAAAGTAAAATTTACTCCCCAAACTCAACGTACAAGTTTTTAAACTTATCAAGAACTATGTCGACCGTTTACAAATCCATTGGAAAGTTAACGCTTCGTCCAAATCAATGCTTCACATATGGTTAACCTAGCACAACAAATTAAACATTATTGAACCAAACTGCCCTTTAGCACTTTACTCACGATCAATAAGAAATTTTGTTAAGTTTGGTTCTTACTTTTGTTTCTCTCTCTCACACACACAGATATGGATGCGTGTGTGTGTAAATTTTAAATTATGTACGTATATATGTTCTTACGCACGCCCTTATTAAGTTTTTCATTTCTAGTAGTAGTTATGGACATGGCAGCCTTCATAGATAGCTTGTGGATGTTTGACTGCTAGGTTGTTTGTCGATGCTTATCACATCATGGTCTTCTGATTACTTGTCAGTCGCCATGGACGCTTCTTTTTTGTGTATTTGATTTGATTGCTTGTTTGTTGGATGCCTGGATTGATTTTTTGGATATACATTTAGACGATTTGCTTGTTTGATTGATGTATCTGCATTCATTTTTCATTCTTTTATTCATTTTTCATTCTTTTAGCTCATATGTAGTCTAGCTAAGAATCTAGGTCTTGGAGTTTTTTTTCCTTCATTATACGATGGGGGAGGGGGTGGTTTGCTACCTGTTAGGCTTGTTGGCAGCTCCTTTATTTGGGTGTAGAATAAAATTATATAAATGCTCTCCTTGATCGATCATTTTCCTCAAAATAAAACGTACTTAATCACTATGGAATGATTTTTTATATACACCAAGGAGACCGTTTAAACAAAATTGTGTTCAGGAAGATGGTGGATAGTGGCAGCCAACCGTTGCACGATTTTATCGTCTTTTTAACCATGCTTTCCAAATTCAACAATGGAAGGAGATGTATGACGGTGCGACAAAGGAAGGCATGTGTGTTTATAATATTTATCCATCACCTAATGGAACAGCAAATGACCTACATTTTAGTTCAACCGTTACCATACCTCAGACATTCGATGTCATCGTCCAGGCAATGCAAGTGAGATCTCCTACCCCAAGAGAGGACAATCTGAATTTCAACAAACTCTTGAAAATCGTCTCAAAATTCGATCCCAACTCGACAACTATGAATGTTTGGAGCTTTGCTACTATATATGGACGCAAATTACATGCACGTAGTTTTTTTTCTTCCCTCATTTTATGCATTATTTATGATTTAACATCCATACTTGAAATTTATTCAAAAAATACTCACAATTAATTAAACAAACATACAAATTTATAAAAACAATCATTCCTTTTGGCCCTGCCCGTTCACACCACAAAAAAACATCTCATTTACCTGAAGCTGCAATGCTCTAGTTGAATTGCAGAAGTTGTTTCCAACGGTGTTAGACTCGTTTTTAGTTCCGTTGTTGGAACGTTGAGGGAAGTAACGTTGACATATGACGCGTTCCACGTTTGATCATTTTAATAATGTTAATTAATAAATTTACAATTTCATAAATTTCAAAACTTAATAATTTGTTCAAATGAGATCCGTTTGAAACGTAGTTTCTTGTGTTTCGAATCGAAGTGCATTATGGTTTGAACTGACCCCGAACAATTTAACATTTTACAATTTATTTGAATTTAAAAATGTATTTGTTTATTTTAATAAAAATCCCCATTTTATTTTACCATTTGCAATTATTAAACGTTTACCCAATTAAAAACAAATAATTAAATAATCATAAGTCAATTAAATAAAAAATTATAGCTCAAATACACATTCCCCATTTACTCAAATACACGTCCGTTTTCTTTCGTCACAAAAGCATTATCCTAACATAGTAACATGCATCAAGTTCTTCTTCACAGGCAAAGTGAGTGCATTCTCCAATTATAAAGGCATTTTACCCAATACTTTTGGATGTGGCTGTATCAAGCTCTTTACCAAACATTATTGCAAATATGCTCAAAATTACACAAGCTCCAAACTGCAAAATAAAAACCGGACGAAAGAAAATTGCATCTACAATAAACATGTGATTAAATGAACATCAAGCCATTAGAAGACCTAGGAAAGAGACATACGTAGAAAGCAATGAACTAAAAATTTAAAGTCTGTAAAGATAAAATACTGATCACAGCATTATGTCAAACTAGATAAAATACCGATCACGGCATTCTGTCAAAGTTTATAACAAAACACAACAAACTAAATCCATTATTTACATTGTCTGCCACATGTAAGTTCGGATATATCACAATAAAACGCTATAAGAAACACGAAGAAAAGACCCGGCATTATACTGGCAAAACAGCAAAGAACTTCAAGATCTCTTCTTTCTTTTCTTCTCTTCTTCAGATTTCTGACTTGCATTCTTCAACTGCAAACATATTTCATATCAATCAATAGTTAATATTAATATGCTAAAAAGGGTGGAAAACATGACAAAACTCTCAAACATACCATTATGGCAAGAATGCGGACAAGAACACCAGCAAAATCAACAAAAAGGACCAAAGCATGCATAACATAGTCAAGATCACCAAGGTGCGCCCTCTCTATTATGTACTGGGTGTCAAACACAATGTATCCTAGAAACACAAGTAGCCCGAAGTATAGCTGTAACAAACAAACAAAAAAAATATCAGGTACAGTCTACAGCACTAAACTTGATAATTAGTTGTAGAAAGAAAGTGAAAGTGTTATTTATAATCATACCTCAACATTGAACATGGCAGCAGAGCGGCCAAAGATGGAAGAGGCAAACTGCAACCAGAAGAGGATTGAGATGGCAGAAGACAACAAGCCTCCCAGAAATAGAAACTCTCTTCGCCTGGCTACTAATGCAGCTGCAGAGAAGCACCCAAAGGCTATAGCTGTCCCAACAGCTCCAGTTACTAGTATACTGTTACACATATTTCATCACATTACAATACATCTAGGGCATGAATGTAAGCATTAGAAAGAGCAAGATCAAGAAATTTTTCAAAACCAGAAATTCAAATCAGCATACTCATAAAATAAGTTATTTTATTTAGAAAAGAGTGTGCATAAATGATTCAACTAAACCTAACTAGAGCATAATTACATCATGTTAGTACCTAACTGGCACACTTCATAAGTTCAAATTTAATTACTTTAGGAGCAGCACTCAATACACACTGGTTTAAGTCGAGGCTAAAAGAATTTCTTGCTATGCTTAATGACTACCTCTAAAAACTTGTGCGGAATGACAATTGAAAAGAGAAAATAACTGGAGCACATGAACATACGCAGCAAGCTACTAGACTTCTGGATTGTGGAAAATGAAGATAAACTGAGTCTGCAAACATTACCTTGGGTCAAACTGGATGACATGCTTGATAAATTCACCCACGGTAGCTCCTTGCAAAAGTGCGACGCCCATCACAATACCAAATCTTTTTCTCTGCTCAAAGACGCCAAATTATCAATATACATTTAACAACAATTTACATATGAAAAAAGAATCAACAATGCGCATCTACTCACCTCTTCTCTAGGAGAAACTGATTGTAACCAGAAAATGCCACCAAGGCCTCCAAGTAAAGTCAAAAGGCCACCGATGTTCATCAAAATATGCAGGTATGTGCCAACAGAAAATGATCCGAGGGCGCAACATAGTGTCAAATAAACCTACAAGAGTGAAGAAACATAGAATTAACGATATAGAAATTCCACGTGTTGATCCATAGGCCTAATGACAAAAAATAACGTCTAATTTCAAAGTCGTTTAAACACACCATCTAGATACAGACTGAAAATTATAGCCTGCATATACATTGTATTTCAACTATACCCCATTCCAGCAGAAATCAATCACAATAAAACTTAAATACCCGAAAAACAAGCAATAACCTAATCAACCCCAAATCCACTACTGGAACTCAAAATTTTAAAATTAAACTACAGCAAACCAATTACCCTTTATATTAACGAATTAGGTTTCCAGATGGGAAAAAGAAGTGACTCACCAATCGCAGATGATTCTGAACAATAGGCGTAATCTGCCTAAAATTCTTGAGAGATTCGTAGCTCCATGAGTTTCTAGGAGAAGATTGCGATCCGAAAAATGAATCCATTAGATTTTAGAAAATTCCAAGTCAAACAACAAGATAAATTGGGAATTTTTCAAGACAAAGCAATGAGAATAAAATGTGGGGTGGCGTGTTTATATTAGGCGTAGGAACTGCTATGATGTTCCTGGAATGGGGCTTCGGTTTGATTTATTTACGATTGTGCCCCTCATGGAAGGCGCGTCGAATCTACTGGTTAACGATAGAATTTTCTCGTTAATCGTGACGTTGCAAAGGAGATCAGAACCGTTGGTTTCGAAATTGACGATGGATCTGGTCGAGACTACGTTCGAATGTCTGGAAGTTCTTTAGGCAAAGTATATTCAATGCTTTGGAGTTTCGTTTATACAATGATAAACAATAAGGCTTTTTATGGGTATTGTTTTGACCCTCTAGTTTTCGAGGTGAGAAGGTCATTTTATTTTTTCTAAATATATTCTTTTACCATGAGAGATACTAATGAAAATATTCTTCTCAAAAAATTATATTACAAGTTGATCAATATACCCTTTTATATTTTTACCCTAATTCTTGTAATTCCACTAATCTTTTTATTTAGTCTACAATCCAAATCAATAATCAAATAATCAGTGGAGCAATCAAACTCAAATGAAATTTATCCAACGAGAAAGAATCTAGATTAATTCTCACCAAAGAAAGTATACGTAACGTGGAGTTTGTTCAACAAATCAGTCGGGTATTTTTTTGGAAGTTTTATGCATAGGGTTTAATGCGTTTGATGACATAAGAAAACTTCCCGCACGTTGATATTCGAATTAAAAATCTACGTGTGAGAAGTAGTTTTATAATTTGCCCGTAAGAAGAACATTAAAAGTAAGTTGGAGTAAAAAGAAAGATGGGTAGAATAAAAAATAGTAAATATATTTTATAATGTGTGTATACCCCTCATAGTAGTTTTATTTTTAGTGTGGTGAAAATAAAAAATGACCCCCCCCCCCCGCCCCGCTCATACTCAAAAGTAAAATATCAGTAACAATACCTCTTTTTATATCATTACCGTATAGCAATAATCCACTGACTTATGTTGTTTTATAACAAAATATAGCATTTCCATAAGTGTTTGAATTTTAGTATTTGCTGTTGACATTGCACTGCTTTATCCAAATTCAAAATCTTCTTTTATCTTATTTCACACATTCAAATGATTTATACCTTGTCATCCTACATTTTATTGTAAAAAAATCATATACCAATTTTAGTGTTATTTCAATTTTCTTGCAAAAAAATCTGTTCTGTCCACTAAGCATTCAGCACTCTTGCCTCGTTTCACATTGTCCCGGCATCTTTCGGTTCCGGCCTACCACTTTTGTAAATGCCTCATGTAGCAGTCACTTAATAAGTGCTCTGTTATTATATAAATCCGGACAACGACCCGACTAATTTTCACTATCAATGAAAGGTTTCGAGTGGCATCAACAGCACCGACTCGCCTTATCATCGACGACCTGTTCGCAAAATGAAGGCCTCACCCTGCTCGGTTTTCCAAGCCTCCGATTGTAACATCGTTCATTCTTAAACTCAAAGATGGAACTAGATATAACAGAAATAAACATAAATATAACGCCCAAGACTCCCACTTCATCTTTGGCTTGCATTATTCGACCATCCCAAAAGCGGCCTGCCTAAACCAGTAAAATCAGCCTGCTCGAATGAGCTCATGTGAGTTCATAGAGAAAACAAGAATAACAACACGAGTCGGACTTGTTATGAGCAACATATTACCCAAGATAAAAAATAAAGACACCGCTCCGTTAATATATGGGATGGGTTTCCCACATTTTCAATACCCAAAACAATAACTTATCCAATTTATACACAAATCGAAGTCATAAGTTTATTTAATTCAATATCAAATAAGAACCGTGATGCCACAACCAAAAGCTGTTTCTCGGTTTGTCTCGTAGAAATATCTCGGCAATTCAATATAACCGAATAACTTACACTCGACTACTTTTAAGGTTTTATGTACTTTTGCAGTAGATATATATCATGCCACCAAGGTCTTATGCCTATATAATGTATGTATTATACTGTCTCGAAGCTGCCGCTAAGTCCTTACGTGTCGTCATTTTTGGTTGTCACTTAGACCTTACACCGCCGTTTTCGTATTTCGGCTGCCGCACAAGCCTTACACATACTTTGCTTACGTTCTAGACTGTTGCTTTCATCCTTGCATCCTTTACCCTCCCTTTTAATTATCGCTTAGTTGCCATACACGTACGCTTTCGGTTTTGGTTGCCATACACCTACGCTTTCGGTTTGGGTTGTCACACAGGCCTTACACCTATGCTTTCGGTTTTGGTTGCCATACATGCCTTACACCTACGCTTTAGGCTTTAATTGACACACAGGCCTTACATCTACCGATCATTCTACCTAATCATTTTCTTTTAGGCTTTCAACTTAGTTGTTTACTAAGTTGACATTTCGCAGTCTTTCCATTATTAATATTAATTGTCGTATTATTGTACATGTGACTAATACAAATCTCGAATATCTTAGGCCTTAGCATCCATTACAACCCCTTGAAATCATTAGTCTGATTAACATTCTCCATCGAGAGTTACGTGACTTTTGGCAGTCACTGCCTTCGTTCTTGTCTAAGGAAAGGCTTCCTAAGTTTAACTTTGGTGAGTTATGAATTTTGGTTTTTTTAGATTTCCGAAATCCCTTTATCTTACCATTGTTCCTCCTTTAAGCTCCCTCCCGCTCTCGGTCTGTCTTCAGCCTTCAGGCACCCCTCCGGTCAATGGGCTAAAGTGAATGCCTCATAGCTTTCTTATTTAAGTCTTGTTACTTAGGTTTCGATTTACCACCATCAGTTCGGAACACGTTGGCACCGCCTTCTGCACGTTTGACACTCACTTTACACGCATTGACTCCTGATTCGTTTGACTTAGTTATTTTTGACTGTTAACTGACAGGTTCGGCACAAAATGTGGATCTAGTCCCTTAATCCAATATGTACTACTTGTTTATCTTAATATACCTTTCGACAACAATTGCTTGTCTTCCGGCTTTCCATTATAGCCCTCCAGCCATACACATTTTATTCCAGAAACAACTTAGTTCATCCTTAGATAGTCACAGTAAAATAAATCATGATTTATTTTTGTATAATTACACAGGTTACTCGTTTCTAACCATTTTCTTCCCCATATAGCCTTCTATTAATTCATACTAACTTGTTTACATATGAATAAAATCATATAACCCAAAACCCAACTTTGAGGACATGTTTCTATCATTATATTAAATTATCGGACCTTGAAGATTTCTAAAAGCATAAAAACCATTCGATGAAAAAAAATTGATCAGGGGAGGTTCAAAGAAGAAAGATGAATAAGAGAATATTTTACTCACTTATATTCTTTAGTTCATCGACTCTCTAGTTCACTTAGCTTTAATCTTTTCTTCTTCCTTTTCCTTTTGTTAGGGCGCAATCATTGTTGAAGAGCTCAAGCTTTTTATTTTAAGTTTTAAGTGTAATGCAATGAAAAGGGAGAGGTGGTTATCTTATCTTAAAAGAATAACCGGGCCGCTGACCGACTATCCCATTTCCTTGTAAATTAGTTAGCTTTAAGGTTGCATTTAAATTTCATTATCCTAGATTCTCAACTAGGATTTTTCTAGTATCACTTGATTCGTCCAAGCATAATGAGTAACCAAGCTTCACATGAATATTCACTCATTTCCATTATTTTAATTTTCTTTATTCCCAAAATTAGTTTCTTAATCAACTATTTATTAATTTATGGGGTGTTGCAGGCTTCCCCCTTATAGGTATTTCGCCCTTGAAATTCAAATAAGACACGATAACAAGTTCTAGGCTTTCTTATGCCTACACTAGCTTACACACACATGAGTTCTTCACTCGGGTGTCCCAATCAAAAATGCATTAGTGCATCCAATAATACACTACAAAATCAACCATAATATCACACATACGCACACATGACACAAAATTTAACCTAGCAAGCATACAAGCTAAGCTAAACTAACAACTCATGATAAACCCACTTGGCTTTATCCTCTGTTTCCTAAGTACAATCAACATGGTCGCTGTTAGTACCTAAGGATTTGGTTTTTATGACAACAACTTTAAGAAATTATATAAAATATAAATAGTAATGTTTTATCAAGGTATATAGTATATAGTGTAGAATATTAGATAGGTGTTGATATAAGAAGATTGTACAATATTAAGTAAAGATTGAAGAGTTAAAGATGTTGATATAGAGACTCAAGAATGTAGACTTATGAGTATTCAAGAGTTCAAGATTCCAAAATACTCCAGATAAGTTATATAGTCTAGAATATTTGTTAAAATTCTGATAGCACTTGATCTCTCTCTCGTCTCTCTCTCTCTCTATTTTTTAATAAGTTTTCAAATATTCTTTCCAAAACAACTTTCAAATAGTTTTCAATTTCTTATATGTATCATTTTATTTTTTAATATTTTACCAAGTTATTGTTTTTATTAAATTTTGATTTATATTAGTTTATTTTTCAAAATTCTTATCATATAGTTTTACTTCAGTTTTATTATGATTATAATAATGCATATATATATATATATTATATTTAAACATATTTACAAAGTATAAAATCATTTCACAAAGCAATACATTTTCAAAATTACAAAGTATATGTCGACATACCAGTGAGTTTCAAAAGTCAAATTTCAAAAGAAGTGTCTATTCGTCATATCTCTTCACGAATGGACATGATAATTATTCCTCTATAAATACGTGTCTTCGCAACGAATTTTTTTAATCACTTTTCATTGTTCTTTTCTCCTCCTTCTTCTCTCTCATTTTCTAAAACAAATTATAACCATACTCTACCGAATTTCAACCAGAATCAAACTACATTGCCATTAGTTTGATTCTCTATCATTTGCTCTCTGATTTCTATCATCTTTCTCACTCCAATCAAGATCTAAGTGCTATTCAAGGATTATAGGATCATTTGTAATCAAGATTGAAGTTCTAAGTTTGTAAATCTCTATAAAATCAAACCGATATACTTGTGGGTGTGATTGTAGCCCGTGAAATCAATTGGATGTGCTTAGTAGCCCGTAAATTAGTGGGTGTGCTTATAGCCCGAAAATCAAGCACTCCACCCAAAGGCCAGAATTCTGGAGGGTGTGTCTCGTAACCTTGAAATCGAGATTGTATTTGCATTTACTAGTTGAAAAGAAATCCGTACAAGGAATTATACGAGAATGGATGTAGGGTAACTCCGAACCAGTATAAAATCCTAGTGTGTTCTTCCCTTTTACTTTTACTGTATTTACTATTTATCTGTGTTTTGATTTTGTGATTGTTTCTATGATTGTTAATCTCATTATTCTAAGTATAATTTCAAAAGATTTCAAAAGATTCATATAAATTATAAAACACTATTCACCCTCTCCCTCTAGTGTTAATTTAGCATTAAGATCCATATTCCGCAATCTTACATTTGGTATCAAAGCATTGGTTTTCAAAATATTCATAAATTGATTTTTGAGAAGTTTTAATGGTATTCTTTAATGATATTTTTAACACTATTTCCGCAAGGATAATTTGTAAAATCATCATTACAATGTTTCATAGATTTGCATCTATTTATTATGAAAAGTCACATGATCTATTAAAAAAAGGTATAAATTGTAGGAACAAATGTGTTACATGGCTTTTGATGAATAAACATCTGATAATCAGACACTATAGATCAAAAAAGATAAATGGATATTGGATAGTGGTTGTTCAAGGCACATGACTGGAAATCCAGAGATTTTGGAAGATATAGTTTACAAAAATGGAGGATCAGTCAATTTGGTGATAATTCTAAAGGATATGTGATTGGCATCGGCAATATCAGTAATTCTAAAACCCCTGCTATTTCTAATGTTTTGTTAGTTAGGAATTTAAAACATAATCTATTAAGTATTAGTCAGTTGTGTGATAAAGGTTTTTAAATTGAATTCGCAAAAGATAAATGTCACATCGAAGATAATGAGTCAAACATTATCTTTGAAGGTATTAGAAAATGAAATATTTATATATTAAGTATGAAAATCCCAAATGATAACTTAAGTCTTTTGGATGAAATAACGACCCTTGGATTTGGCATAAAGGATATGGCCATTTGAATTTCAAACTTATTTCTAAAATTGCTAAAACTGATTTAGTTAGAAAATGAACTTCAAAGTTAATAATATATGCGATGCATGTCAATTATTTAAACTTAGAAAAAGTTCATTTAAATCAAAAGTTATGATTTCTACTTCTTATCCCCTTGAACTTCTTCACTTAATCTTTTTGGTCCCTCTCAAATACAATCTATAAATCATAGTAGATATGTATTTATAATCGTAGAAGCCTATTCTAGGTTTAAGTTGATGATTTTCTTAAAACTTAAAAATGATGCTTTTGAAATGTTTAAGATCTTTTTTAAACGAACTCAAATCAAATGTCCAGAAAAATAAAAACTATTCGAAGTGATCACGGTGGAGAATTCGAAAAAATGAAAATTTTGAAAATTTCTGTGATAAGAAAGGTATAACCCATAATTTTTCATTTTCAAGAACACCATAACAAAATGGAGTAGTAGAAAGTAAAAATAGAATGATTCAAGAGTGTGCTAGAACTATGCTAAATGGTAGTAATTTACCTAAGAATTTTTGGTCTGAGGCAGTTGGTACTGCATGTTATATACTAAATAGAATTTTAATAAGACCATTATCTAAGAAAACTCCTTATGAACTATGTCATAATAAGAAACCTAAAGTACCGTATTTCAGAGCTTTTAGTAGTAAATGTTTTATTTTAAATACTAAAGGTAATTTAGATAAATTTGATGCTAAATCAGATAAAGGAAATTTATTGGATATTCAAATAGAAGTAAATCTTATAAAGTTTTTTTAATACTAGAAGTAATACTATTGAAGAGACACTACATGTCTCATTTAATGAAAATTTCAAAATTCATAATCAAAATATTAATGAAGAAGAAAACATTGATAAAATTAAAAGTAATGAGAACACTAAAACTTATACAATAATAATGAAAAAATTTATCTAAATAAAAGATCTAGACACTTAAGAGATCATTCTATAGAAAATATACTTGACAATATTGAATCTGTTGTTAAAACTAGAAATCAATTAAACAAAATGAGTAATGTAGCTTTTATTTCAACTATTGAACCTAAAAATCCAAAGGAAGCATCAACTGATGATTCATGGATTCTTGCTATGTAAGAAGAATTGAATTAATTCACTAGAAATGATGTATGGGAATTAGTCCCAAGACCTGAGGATAAGTCTATTATAGGCACTAAATAGGTATATAGGGATAAAATGAATGAACAAGGAGAGGTCATAAGAAATAAAGCTTGATTAGTTGCAAAAGGTTATTGTCAAGAGGAGGGTATAGACTTTGATGAAACCTTTGCACATGTAGTAATATTAGAGGGTATAAGAATCTTACTTGCTTTCGCTAACCATAATAATTTAAAATTATATCAAATGGATGTTAAAATTGCATTTTTAAATGGATTCATTAAAGAAGACGTATATGTAGAACAACCTCCACTTTTCAAAGATGAAAAATTACCAAATCATGTTTATAAACTAAAGAAAGCTTTATATGGTCTAAAACAGGCTCCCAGAGCTTGGTATGATAAACTTAAATCCTATTTATTACAATCAAATTTTGAGATAAGCAAAGTAGATAATACTCTCTTTATTAAAAGAAATAAAAATGATATCCAATTAATAAAATAATATATAGATGATATTATTTTCGGATCTACTAACGAAAATCTAAATAAAGAATTTACATAATTAATGACTAAGGAATTTGAAATGAGTCATATGGAAGAAATAAATTATTTTCTAGGATTACAAATTAAACAACTAAGTAATGGAATTTTTACTAGTTAAGAAAAATATGCTAAAGACTTGGTTAAATAATTCGGTATGGCAAATACCAGTGGTAAACCAACTCATATGGCAACTAATGAAAAATTAAATAAAGAAGAAAATTCAAAAGACAAATCAAAAACTATACAGGGGAATGATTGGATCACTACTCTATATAACTACTAGTCGACCTGATATAATGCATAGTGTTTGTCTCTGTGCAAGATATCGATCTCAACCTAAAGAAACTCATTTAATATCTATAAAATGAATTTTAGGATATGTTAATAACACATTAGACTATGGACTCATTTATCCAAAAGATGATTCATTTGAATTAATTTCATATAGTGATGTTGATTATGCCGGTTGTAAATCAGACCGAAAAAGTACAAGCGGAACTTGTCACTTTTTGGGACATTCTCTGGTTTCTTGGTTTAGTAAAAAGCAAAATACTATCTCTCTGTTTACAACGGAAGCAGAATATATTTCAGCAACATTAGCCTGTTCACAGTTTATCTATATGCAACAAACTCTAAGGGATTTTGGTTTAAAATTTACTAAATAACAAATATACTACGAAAATACGAGTGCAATTAATCTGTCTAAAAATCCAACTCATCATGCTAGATCTAAACATATTGATGTAAGACATCATTTTCTAAGAGAATTTGACTTTCTTAAAGAAGTTATATCACTTAAATTTATAAACACTAAAAATCAAGTAGCTAATATTTTGACGAAACCATTGAATCAAACATCCTTTACTAAGTTAAGAAGAGAATTAGGTATTTGTTCTCTATCGAAAATTTAAAAGATTATAAAATAAATTTAAATAATTAATAATAAAAATAAAATAAACAAAAATTTTCAATGTATGTCGACATATACGACCACTATATGTCGACATATAACGACAAAATTCATTTTAAAAATTTTTCCTCTAAAATTTAATTTGGTGGTCATATAAACACCAAATTCAACTTTCTTCTTCATTTTCTGCCTTTTCACTATTCTTAATTTCTGAAATAAATAAATAATGGCATCATCTTCAAATCCAAACCATAATTCAACATTTTGCTACCATTCTTCTACCCCCGGACCCTTCCAAAACACCACTATAGTAAAAGCTATCAAATTGGAGGAAGATATGAAGAATGTTTGGAGACATTGACTGAAATTCAAGTCGTACAACTTCATATGTCGAAGGAACAAGGGAAACAAAGTAGGATTCTGCATAATTTTCAAAAATATCTATTGGATAACCCTACGAATCAAATAATTATTGAAAATGATTCTGCGAATTTAGCCATTCATAATTCTCTTCAAAGCAGCAAAGAGGAAGAGAAAGAAGAGGAAGAGGAATAATCTATGGAGGAGGATGAAGAGGTTCATTGCATTGGGGAAGTTTGTTATGACCGAGATGGAAATCTCATCGAATAAAAGGGAAACTTTTGCCTTCTTTATCCGTATCGTCTCCTTTATAAGTCTCCTGTCATTAAGAATTCTCGTTAGAATAGGACTTTTTCTTCGTTTAATTTAAGAATGGTGTGTATTTTAATTTTAATTTGACTTTATTGTATGTATGGATCGATTGGTTTGTAAATATGATAATTGAATGAATATATAGTATGGTTTGGTTACTATTAATGAGTTGTGCTTCACTTATCATTCTTATATACCATTCTTGTCATTTTGCATTTCATGATCATATCACTTATTGTTTCTAAATATATTTATATCATTATAAGTATATAGTGTTTATTTAAAAGGGATTTAGAATTAGTATTAAGAGTTAGGGTCAGAATTATAGTTATAGTTAGTTATTTTTGATTGATGCCATAGGTGGAGAAATATATAAAATACCGAGCATAGATTTATATGGCATAGATTAAAGGGGGGTTATATTATATTTTATATACAAAGTTGTCATCATCAAAAAGGGGGAGATTGTTAGTACCTAAGGATTTGGTTTTGATGGCAACAACTTTAGGAAATCATATAAAATATAAATACTAATGTTTTATCAAGGTATATAGCATATAGTACAGGATATTAGACAGGTGTGGACATAAGAAGACTGTACAGTATCAGGTAAAGATTAGAAAGTTAAAGATGTTGATATGGAGACTCAAGAATGAAGACTCATGAGTATTCAAGAGTTCAAGATTCCAAGATACTCCAAATAATTTATAGGGTCTAGAATATTTGTTAAAATTCTGATAGCACTTGATCTCTCTCTCATCTCTCTCTCTCTCTTTCTTTTTAAATGAGTTTTTAAATATTCATTTCAAAACAACTTTCAAATACTTTTCAATTTCTTATACTTATCATTTTAGTTTTTGATAATTTACCAAGCTATTGATTTTATTAAATTTCGATTTATATTAGTTTATTTTTCAAAATTCTTATCATATAATTTTACTCAAGTTTTATTATGATTATAATGCATATATATATATATATATATATATATATATTATACATAAACATATTTACAAAGTATAAAATTATTTTACAAAGCAATACATTTTCAAAATAATATTTTAAAATGTTTTTCAAAATTACAAAGAGTATGTCGACATACTCTAACCCTATATGTCGACATACTAGCCATGAGTTTCAAAAATCAAATTTCAAAAGAAGTGTCTATTCATCGTATCTCTTCACAAATGGACATGATAGTTATTCCTCTATAAATACCTGTCTTCGCAACGAATTTTTTAATCACTTTTCATTGTTCTTCTCTCCTCCTTCTTCTCTCTCATTTTCTAAAACAAATTATAACCATACTTTGTCAAATTTCAACCCCATTAGTTTGATTCTCTATCATTTGCTCTCTGATTTCTATCATCTCTCATACTCCAATCAAGATTTAAGTGCTATTCAAGGATTACAGGATCATTTGTAATCAAGATTGAAGTTCTAAGTTTGTAAATCTCTATAAAATCAAACTGATATACTTGCGAGTGTGATTGTAGCCCGTGAAATCAATTAGGCGTGCTTAGTAGCCCATAAATCTAATGGGTGTGATTGTTGCCTGTGAAATCAATTGGGTGTGATTAGTAACCCGAAAATCAAGCGGCTCCACCCAAAGGCCAGGATCCTAGAGGGTGTGTCTCGTAGCCTTGAAATCGAGATTATATTTACATTTACTAGTTGAAAAGAAATCCGTACAAGGAATTGTACGGGACTGGATGTAGGGTAACTCTGAACCTGTATAAAATCCTGGTGTGTTCTTTCTTTTTACTTTTATTGCATTTACTGTTTATCTGTGTTTTGATTCTGTGATTATTTATATGATTGTTAATCTCATTAGTCTAAGTATAATTTCAAAAGATTTCAAAAAGATTCATATAAATTAGAAAACACTATTTACCCCCCCCCCCCCTCTAGTGTTAATTTGGCCTTAAGATCCCTATTCTACAATACTACAGTCGCTACGAACCTCATAGCGCCACTCATAGGTGACACCTTTACAAACACATGATCTCTTAGATCAAACCCCAGGTCTCTTCGCCTCTTATAGGCATAAGTCTTTTGCCTGGATTGAGCATTCTTCACCTTTTTCCTAATCAATTTAACCTTCTTTAATGCTTCTCTTACAAGATCCAGACCTAACAAAAATCTCTCTCTCGTTTTGCACCAACTTATTGGTTGTTTATAAGGCTTTCCATACAACGACTCAAAAGGTGACATCCCAATACTGGAATGGTAACTACTGTTGCATGAAAATTACACTAAGTGTAGATGATCATCCAAGATCCATCGAAGTCTAACACACAAGCTCTTCGCAAATCTTCAAACACTTGGTTAACCCTCTTGGTCTAGCCATTAGCCACGAACCCGAATTGCTCTGTAGGCTTTGCCAAAACTCACTGGCAAACAATGGGCCTCGGCCAGTTTCTATGGTATTCGGAGTTCCATGAAGTCTCACTATAGTCCTATTACATATTTCAACTAACCCAACTGTCGTCTTTGTGGACTTTACCATATTGAAATGAACGCTCTTAGTTAATCTATCAATTATAACTCATACACTTTTGTTCCCTGTCCCTGTCCATGGAAAACCATAAACAGAGTCCATCGAAATCGAATCCCATTACCATATAGGAATTCCATAAGTTGTAATAGATTACTTGGCTTTTGATGCTCTATCTTAACTTGTTGGTGTATGAGGCATCTCCCTTACACATTCTTCAATATCTTTATATATTCCTTCCTAGTAGAATCTATGCTTCGTGTCTCGGTACATCTTGGTACTTCCTGGGTGAATACCGAACTTGAAACGATGACATTCGTCCAAGACCAGCTTTTGAAGGTTTCGATTATTCAGGACATACAACCTTCCCTTCTTCTGAAGCTAACACTTCTCATTAATGCCAAAGCCCTTCAGCTCTTCGGTCTTGGCACCACACCTTAAGTCATTGATCCTTTCAGCACACAATAGATCTTCCTTCTATCAATCGACAATCCTCTCTACAAGTACTGGATGAACTTCTAAACAAGACAATATACCTGAATGTCGACTCGAACCAGCTTTCGACCAAAACTGCACATCATAAGAAGCTAGCGTCTCTAAGAATTCCACTCTTTGATCTTAGTCAAAACACCGTTCTACTATTTTTGACTCAAGGCATCTACAACTTTATTTCCCTTTCCAGGAGTACACTATATTCCAAAATCATATGATGTTATGAATTTCAACCACCTTTGTTACCTCATGTTCTGCTCTTTCTGCGAGAATAAACATCGTAAAGAATTATAGTCAATATATAACTCAAATGTTTCCCCTAAAGGTAATGCCTTCAAATTTTTACTACAATGATGACCGCTGCTAACTCTAAATCATGGGTGGATGCCGAACCTCATTGGGTCTTAACTGCCTAGATGCATAAGATGTAACCTTGCCCTACTACATCTATATTGCTCCTAAACCTAAACCTGAAGCATTCATGTACATCACCATGTCCCTATTTCTCCTTCCGACATAACCAACACCGAAGCAATCAGCTGAAGCTTCAACTCTCATAATTTTGCTTCACATTATCTTATCCAAACATACTTTTCATTCTTTCGAGTAAGTCTGGTTAATGTGCTACTTGTAACACTAAAATAAGAAGGAAATTAATTAATTAAAAAGTAATTATTAAAGCCTAAATAGAATTTTTGTAAATGTCATAATTTATCTACAAAGTTTACACCGTTGAGTTCGTGGTGATTTTTCGATCAATTTTCATATATAAAGTTTTACGATTGGAGTTCAAACGAAAACGTTATCAACGTTTGAAGTTTTAGGATCGGAAACAATTCAGAACCAACTAAGGAATTAAATGTTAATAACTTAACATTAAAATGGGCATTAAGTATAAATGTTAATGTTAAATATAAATGTTAATTAAGGACGCTCAATCAAGTTAAATCTAATTAAAAAAGCGTGTAAGTAAATAAACTGGGCATAAAAGTAAATAACTATTAATAAATCAAATTAAATCAGCGTTGAAAATGAAATAAATAAATGAGAATTAATTAACATTAAACAAACGTTAATAAATAGTACATTAACATTGAAGGAAATAAAATCAGAAAATAAATGATTATAAATTAACGTTAATTAATGATAGCGGATATTTAACGTGTAAGCAAGATTAACATTAATAAAACTAAAAAAAATGGTATGAAATAAATGAAAAAGTAAAAGAAATTAAAGAAAAAAACATTAACATTAATATATTAAAAGCAACGATAAATGAAAGAAATCGGGCAACAAATTATAAAGCAAACCGATCGACACCCTAGAACCTACCGTCGACACGTAGAGTTTGACTGGTGGAGGTTGGGCGGTCGACCGGTCAACTGGGGTTAGGCAAGAATAATCCTAGGCCCAACGACCAGGATTTAATAAATTAAAATCTAACAGATGGAATTGGTTCGTGCGCCTATAAATACAGACCTAACCCCTTACTTTTCTTCCTATATTCTCCAAATCAATAAGCGAAGCTTTGCTGGTTTCTTTTCTTCACAAATTCTAGGAAATATAGAAATTATAAATTAGTATATTATATATACACACACACACACACATACATACATACATACATACATACATATATGTGTGTGTGTGGAGGAGGGAGGGATAACAAAAATTAAAAGAGAAGAAGAATAAGGGGTGAATCAATTCTGCGAAGAACAGGTAGAGCTAAATCCAAATCTAAATTAAATCCACATCTCTTCTTAGATCTAAATTTCTAATATGTATGTATATGCTTGTGGTACTTATTCCATTAGGGAAAAAAGGAGTCAAACAGAAATATTAGGATCTGAGGATTCGAAAACATAAAAAGGTGAGTAAGAAAATATTTTTTTATATAATATTGATTTATTTCATTGTAAATTTGTTCCATGTATGCATGGGTATAATTATTTGTAGTTGTAGGCTTAATTATATGCGTGTAATGAAATTGAAACCCATGCCTACATATTCTGTAAATTATTAACTTGAATCTAAAAAGTAAGGATGTAAGTTGTAGTCCCTAAATTAATAAGATTTTATTGATATTTTAGATTTGTAGATTTAAATGGCATATGTTAGTTAATATGAAATAAAGATGATTATAAATTGAACTAGGATTTAAATAGTATTTTGATTCATTGAAATAAAGTATGTTGTAATGTAAATTTCTATAAATTATCTAGTTTTATAAATAAGAATAAAAGTGTATCGTTTGAAATAACAAATAATATACCTAAAGGAATAGATGTATAAAATATGGGTCTTTATCGTATTTTATAATGTCTATTTTAATAAAAACAAAAGGATAATTCCTTGTAATTCCAATTGTAACACAAACCCCTTTCTGATAAGTTCTAGAAGTTTACAGTGTTAACAATTCCTTTTGGGGAAGATGTAATTCCAACGTAGAAATTCTAGGTACAAACTAAAAAACTATAAGTAGTGATAACAACAACAGTCTAAATGTAAAAACTAATATATGCAATAAAAGACAAGTTAGAAATTAAACAATAAGCAATAAAATGTAGGTAAATTATTGAAATGAGTAAGTAATGAAGTTAGTAACCAAAGGAAGACAGTATGAGATAAAAAGGAATAGTAAATATATCTAATAATAAAAAGAAAAAAAATGAATGGTAAAGGATATTTAAATCTTTTAAGTTAAAAGTAAGCGGTAAATGACACTAAATTGACATTGATGAAATAAGAAGTAAACACATGTAAAAGCAAAGGAATATTATCAACAGTTTAACATTGGAGGCATAGTAAATAAATAAGTATGAATATATATGTTGCCTCAAGTATGCGTTTATGATTGGTGTGAATTATTAAAGTTAGTTAATAGCTTGGATCAAATAAGAAATGACTTAGTCATTAAAATGGGTTGGAATGTAAGGTCAGTAGTTTCACATAACAGAAGTCTGTCCACCGCAAGGGGCTACCAATAGTTGTGTATGCATTATACTGATGTGAGACATATCCAACCATAGGACTCATGGAATTATACATTCGCGTAAAGGTGAAGGGAATACCAAGTAGGATAGTTTGCCTTGGTCAATATGTCAAAGGACAAGTAGAGTCTGCTTTAACTTTTAGGGGGTATTAGGTAACAAGTGGGTATTTCCTAGATTGCGTTAGGCAATCATATGGGACGGTGAGCAAGGCTGATGCTATGACAATGAGATTAGTAGCATATACGAGAGTAAGAGTTGTTTTGTAGGTCGAGAATGGCATCTTTCCTGAGCGGTAAGCGAAAAGACGAGGGTTACACCTAAACGGGCTACACCTCCTATTAACGTAGATCACGTTTAGATCGTGCACCACCATAGTTGTCTATTAGTTTGTTTGTAATAAGGCAAGGCTAGATAACCCTTAATTGAGGTCTTTTAAAATGAATAGGATACGGCTAAACTATCGTAACGCCATTATTAGGCACTACGGGAGCTCCTTGGTATGCACATGACGAGGATGTGATACTGTGTTGACGATGGATCATGGATGTTGATGAGGTGTTGAGTTACAGATACTAGCGGGGAAGTATCTTGGTATAAAAGGGGACTATGGTACTTATATACACACATACACACATATGTAGTTATTGTTTACATCGAATAGATAGGGCTTATTGTATGCATATATGGAGTTGAGACGACTAAGTAAAATAAAAGACAACATGTAATGGGAGGCAATAGGCATAAAGTAGTGTTATGTATAAAGTGTGTAATTTGCCAGTCATCAGAATGTTGTTCTAACCCCCTTCCTCATTACAATCTACGTGATAGGTTTAGAGGGACATGTACTAGTGCAAGGCAGAAACGGTGAAAGGATAGATTTCTTTATGCATGCTCAACACTGACAAGGACACTAGATATCATGAGTGTCAGCCTTGGTCGGTAGCTATATTTTTATTATACTTTATTATTCTGGTGTGATTTTATATCGATAGTACTTTGATAGGCATTTGTTTATTTGAAGGATACCAAAACCAACAATCCATACTTTGGTGGACTTGAGTTTTAGATTTAGCGAAAATTCGAACCCATTAAGGTGAAGGTTGTCGTACTACTATCCTACAGCAGTCCTTAATAAACTCTGATAGTATCCATCCAACCCCAATAAACTTCTTATCATGGCAACTATCTCTAATCTCTTCCAATCATTTACAGCTTCGACTTTCGAAGGATATACCGCCATTCCCTCATTCGAAACCACATGGACTAGGAATTTCACTTTTGGTTTCCAAAATGGTACTTGGAAAACTTCGCCTTCAATTGTTCTGTCTCAAGATCTCTAATACCAATCTAAGATGAACTTCACAGTTCCTCTCATCCTTAGAATACACCAAAATATCATCTATAAAGACTAAACAAATATATCCAATTGATCGCGAAAGGCTTGTACATTAGGTGTACATAGAATGCTGGAGCATTAGTTAACCCAAATGGCTTAACCAACCACTTATAGGAACCATACCTCATCCTAAACGCAATTAAAGGAATGCACTCCTCATCAAATCTTAATTGTTGGTACCCAATGGCCAGATCAAATTATGAGAATACCTTGGCTACACTCAACTGATCAAATAGAACATTTATTCTCAGCAATGGGTAATGGTTCTTTACCATCAGCTCATTTAACTTCCTATAGTGGATACACGTCCAAAGTGAACTATCCGACTTCTTCACAAATACCACCGAAGCCCCCATGCGAAACTACTCGGTCTAAAGAAATCTCATGCTTAAGTTTCACTAACCGCTACTTCAAATTCCCAATCTCCTTAGGAGACATTCTGCTAGGTGAACTACTAACAGGCTATGCCCCGGGCACCACATCAATGCAAAACTCGATCGTTTTTTCGGAGGTACGCCCATCATAGGCTCAAAAGCATCAACAAATTCAAACTTTATCCACCTCCTCTTCAAGGCACTTAAAGGCACAATGAAACCTCAAACCTTCTCTTTACCTCATCCAAATATACTAGCACTTGCCTTGTCCTTTTATGTTTCAAAGAGTAATGGTTCTCTCACACAAAAGATTCTGTTATAATTCCACACTAATAAATCCATATCGAAAGTCACTTTATACCGCTTAAAATCAAACACAAAATGGGTATAGAAAAAGAATAGTTCCACAGGACAAATTCTAGGTTAGTACGCCCTAATACGAGAGTGGCTGCAACAACCCGTCCTGAAATGGACCTAAATTCCAACCCAGAAAAGGCCTATCGAAACTTAGACCCATCTCAAAGCGGGCTGTTAGTTAGTAAATAGAACAATACAGAGCTATTTATCTACACATGTAGAATCTCATAGCAGAAGAATAAATATAATGATAACAACAGTACCCATTTTATTCAAATTTCAAAATGTCATTCAAAACCATAACAAAAGATCCAAAACTCAACAATAACCGCAACATATCTATGATACAATATTCCAAAATTACAACATTGTTTTGATTTCATGGGTACATCAGAAGCTGTAGAAAATAAATAGACTACTGCCATAAGTCTCATCAACATCTCCGCCTTCAGTATTGCCAACCTATGTGTGATGAGGAGGGATGTAGAACGGTATATGTCCGATGAATAAAAACCTCGAGCCTTACTATATTAGTACTTGGACCTTATAATTTAAATAGGAATATGTCTTATGTTTTCTATTTACATCATAAGTCTTTTCAAATATAAGCCCGAGGGATTTTTTCAAACTTAAATAAAAGGCTTTTCAATATAAGCCCATACAATTTGCTATCAACCCAATAACTTATCTATCATCCATAATGTCCTATCAATATAAGAGATAGTACTCAAGTCACTTAATATCTTTTAATGGAAATTAGGTAGACGCCGACCATTTAATACATTATTAAAGGTAGGTCCATTTCATTTACTACCTATAATCCTAACGTGGACTCCTCACTAGTAACTATCTAGCTGACATTGCATGGAATCTCTATAGCCACTTAATACTTCCTATTGAAGCGGGCCCTTTCCCGAGATATCCTCTACCGTGCCTGACCTATAATCCCAACCATTTACTATTTCCTACATAGAGAAGAGACAGGTCCTCAAATAACCACTTAATACCTTCAATCTCTGAAGCATGTCCTTCATATTATGGCATGTATCCCACGATGACGTCTCACATTAGTCTGACTATTCGTAAGTACTGGTAGCCAGACTAGTTGGGCACATTTATCTCACAGAATTTGGGACTAACCCCGCATCATCGTAGTTACTTATTATAGGCGAGGTCTAACATCAGTCCCAATACCATACTGCTGGTAGCCATATTAGCTGAACAAACTTCCGTTTGCTTCTCACTAACCTCGCATCCCTATAACTTAGTCATAATCTGTATTACACTTTACATATATTATCACACATCTCACATTTCCATAATCTAGACCTTTTAAGGAATCTTTCTTATTTCGCCTTTAATATTATTTACTTCTCTAAGGGGGATTTAATAAAATTAATAATTTATTTAACTATGCAATTATAATTGTACGTATAACGTTAATTACGCTAATATATATAAAGATAGGCGTCTAGTAATTTCTAAACGTATGGAATTTACACCCGAAACTCGCATTTAGATGTTAACTCTTTAAACAGTTATACAAGTATCATCCCATATTATCAACAATGCCAAAATTCTAATATTAATATCCAAAAATTCCAATCAATAGACTTGTATACAATAAAAATTTAAACTCAACTTATTACATCAAAATAATGGAACATATTGATAATAGAAACTTGCAATTTTAATTTTATGCTCTATTCAGCTTCCTTTTCACATAAAAATAAACAAAAAATTTCCATTTAATTCATGGGAATAAGCGGTGCAAACTACGAATAAAATTCGTACCTTACACATTATTCCTTAGTAAAGACCCTTTTGTAAAATTCAAAGAAAAATAATCAAAAGTAGAATAGAAGGTAAAATTATCAAAACTGCAAATCTACACAATTTCTGTTATTTTGTTATAACAATTGAGATTCCAATATAGAATTGACATTTCGCATTGAAGGAGTTTTGTGGTTTATAATATGATGTTTTCACAAACCAAAACTCCCCAAGGCATATTCAAACCCAAACTATACTAATCAACTACTAAAATAGAAATGCTAAGATTTCCACTCACATTATTTCCTTAGCTTTGCCTCCTTTGAACTTGACATAGCTTTGAAAATCTCTATCAGATCTCTTCTTTGATACATATATATGGGGAAAGGGATTTGTATACATACGTTAGATTCAGAAAATTAGAGAAGAATAGGTTGGGAAAATAAATAGAAAACAAAATAGATATATTGGATTTCTTAACTGAAACTCTAATGGAGTTTTCCCAAATCTATAAAGAGACGAACTGACGGAGCTTCGCTAGAGTTCCAAAATATTTTGTGAATAAAAGCGGGGGGCTAGACTCCTATTTAGAGGTTGGAATGCACCGGAACCATCAGATTTAAGTCAGTTTAATATTATATAATCCGGTACGTTCATTGTACAAAAACTCAAGCCTCTACCGTAGCGGTCGACCGACCTAAGGGGAGCGGTCGATCGGTTCGTTGTATTTTAGGAAGAATTGTTTGCCGTTGGATTTTAATTATTTTATTCCTTAATTACACTTTAACGTTAACGTTAATTTTAACGTTTACTTAACCCCCAAGTCTAATTACCGTCGACTTTTGAATTTTAAATTTCAAAGTAATTATTCATTTGAATTCTATTTAAATTATTTTAAACCCAAAAACTTCAAACGTCCATAACTTTTCTGTTTGACCTCTGTTTTCAACATATTATATATTGAAATTGATCAAAATTTTGACACGAACGCAACGACATAACTTTTGTGGTCAAATTTCAATTTTTGAAAAATATCTATTTTTATTCCTTTCTTATTTAATATAACTTATCCAATTAATTTATGGTTGATTTTACGGGGTGTTACAGTGGTGTACCCACCAATCAGATTAACTACACACAAAGAAATAACTAAGTAGGTAACATCCAGTCCTACTCTATCAACCAGACTCTTAGAAATAGAAGAATGTATAGCCCAAGCATCAAAGAGAACTGTAATAAAAAAATGTGGAATAGAAATCACACCTTTCAACACAACATTCTTGCCTTTTCCCCAATTCTTGGCCCTTCCAAGGCAAACAGTCATGTCTACTTCAGCTCTCGGCAATCCCTCTTCTTATAGCCACTCAATCATAGTGAAAGCATTTAATCTTAGCCACTACAGCTGGTTGCAAATGCTTTGATGAATAATGCATCTTATGTCCACAATTGTAACAAGTAAGTTCCAAAAGGTCTTTTCAACTTCCCCTTTCGGAGTCTTCCACTTTGGTTGCTGCATATTCTTTCCCTTCTGGTAAGGAGTGAACCTCTTCTTTTGTTTTGGCCTGGGCTTTCCTTCCATTCTTCTCTATGCCAAATACATACTATTATATCTCCTAGTCATATCCACCAAAAATTCAAAGGGAGATGCCAGGTATGTCATCACCTAATGATCAGGACCTTTCTTCGAACCCCTAATAAATTCTTCATTCTTCTTGATCGAGGTGTTAATCAACTCTCAGCCATACTTCACTAAGGTGTTAAATCTCTGAACGTACTCTTCAACAGAAAGATCCTCTTACCTAAGATCAATGAACTCTCTTAACAATACTCTTTTGAGATTCCTAAATGAACTGATCCTTAAACCTCTCTCGGAACTGCTTCTAATTTACCTCTTCTTCAAGAACTTCTATAGTCACTATTTCCCACCAACCCAAAACTTCTTCATGCAGCTGTCTAGAAGCCAGCCACCTCTTCTGTGCATCTTCTGCCCCAAGTCCTTGAAAATACGCTCACTGACTTTCAACCAATCCAACATTTCCACATCGGTTCCTTCCCTAAAACATCTGGCCCTCAAGGCTCCTTTAATCTAGACTGGACCTAGAGAAGTCCACTCTAGCCACAGGTCTTGGCTCGGCTACTTCCGGCATAGCCTCTCTCACTATGCAGTTAGCCCCACTAAATTCCCGCTATAGCGCATGGCGCTCTTCGACCACTACGCTATTTTGATTTGACTGTTAAACAGTAGATCTGCTTTAAGCTCCGTTATTTTACGCTACACCCGCTAAATCAAGGCTTCTTAGCACCCATTTTAGCAAAAAATAATATACAAAGGTTAATTTGACTAGTTCTCTTTAAACCAAATTAAAAAAGTTAGCGTAAAGACATAACTTTAGCTGTAAGTGCTCAATATAAGTTAGAAATCTATTATAGTCACCAAATCTAGTATGCATATATCATGTTATTCATCGGTTTTGTTATATAAGAACGAATAATATTTCATTTTCCTATAAAAATGATCTGAGAGTGAGAATAAATTAACTTTAAATATTTGGTTTCTAATGAAGCTTTTTGTACCTCCTCTATTTTCCGCTATATCCCCGCTTTATATCCGCCATAACTTTTTGCACCTCCACAGCTATACAACCGCTAAGCGCTTTAACCGCACAGCTCTCTCATCATCTGCATCACAAAATGTTGGAACAAGACATTCACATCCATCTCCACAATAGGTGGGACTACCTCATTCACTACTGTCGAAGGCACTTCACCGCCATTGCCTTCACGGTCTGAGTGTTATGATTCTCCCTCTAGTATCGACACCTCTAACTCTTCCACTTCTCAAATCCATTTTCTGCTAAGTAACTCTCCGTCAAAAACAGAAGAAAGAAAGATATTTAGCAATATAAAATCTCTATTACACTCATTTATATCTCCATATAGTAAAAATAAAAGTACGTCATATAGTAGTGTAAACCCTCCCTAAGGTGTTGTCATATATTTCCAAAAGTGACTTAACTCCATTTAACTAATGGGTCCGCTAATCTAAGATTTGATATCAACTGTAACATACTTTATTCCAAAATCCAAAGATAGAACCTTAGTGTGTTGTAGTCACCTTGGAATTATATTCAGCAATAGAGATGGGATCAGTTATATTATACAGTCTTAAGTAAATAGAGACGATATACAAAATTAAACATATCATTATAGATTTAGTTTAACCATTATTTTTAAATCATAAAGTCATGCCCATACATGGTCAAATATATAGTACATCAAAGCTATTAGTGTTCCACATATGGCGATGTAGGCACAAGCACTAGATGCAGCAGAAATAAACATAAATATAACACCCAAGCTCATGCTTTGTTTTTGGCTTACATTATTCAACCATCCCAAAAGTGACCTGTCAGAGCCTATAAACTCAGCCTACTCAAATAAGTAACCGTGTGTTTACAGGAAAAACAAATAAAAGACGAGTCAGATATAAAGTCTGGTATGAATAACATATTACCCTAGACAAGAAATAAAGAGACCGCTCTTCTAATATACAGGATGGTTTATGTAACACCCCAGATTTTTGGTGACATTATTTAGGATATTTAATTAGTTTAATTAAATAAAATAATGTGTTGATTAGGGGATTGAGATCTGATTTTTAATTAAGGGTAGCCATGCCATTTAACAATGAACTAAAGAAGAGTTAAAACGAAATAGAGGAGGGGTAAAATAGGAAAGAGTCAATTCCTATAACCTCCAAACCTTGGCCGTGTAAAATTTTACACATTCATTTCATTTTCAAAATTTTAAATTAAGGGGCCGACCACCATTAACAAGGAAGAGAAGAAGAAAAGCTAGGAAGAAGCTAATTCTAATCAAATCTATTCACATCTCATTCTCCATAATCTCTAAAGCTAAGGTGAATAATGTTTACATCTCATTTTTGATTGTGTTTTCGGTTTTAGTATGAATTCTAAATATTTTGCAATGATTTGCCATGTTTTTGAACGATGGAATGAATATAAGTACTTGTTGATGAATTATGGTTATTCATATTGAATTTATGATATGTTTTAAGGTGAAAACCCAATAAAATGACATCTAAATGCCTTGCAATTTTTTTATGAAGATCATAAATATTATTTTGGAGGTAAGTTTCAATTTTTAGATTTTTCTAAACTTTCGTGGAATTAATATGAATTTTCTAGTAAAGAAAAGGGTATTTTGGGTTATAAATTAATTACTGGTAAATAATTAATTATTTGCATCTGAAATTTTTATATGTTAGAAAACATATATAATGTGATTTTTTGGAATTTTTCTAGAATTTTCCTAGGTGTTCTAATGGTTATATAAAATTATTTAAGTTATGTGACTTAAATGTTTTATATAATTAAAAGAGGAGAATGAGCTTTTTGTAAAATGATTTAAATTATTAAATCTGAAAAGTCGGTAGCCCTTTTGACAGAGTGCGGTACTTTTTATTGGTAAAGAAAGAGGCAACCAATCAGAATTAGACACGTAAAACTGGTTAGGTGAAAAGAACTATTTGCTACATGTTTTTCACTGTTTCGAAACCGTCGGCATCGGGTTCCGCTTCCTCATCTTCGCTTCCAACACAGTCGAAACCAATGCACATGGTATCAGTTTACTAGTACGTAGTGAATTGGATGTAGGCGGAAGATAGGGAGTCAAAACCAGGGGTTTCGAAGGGGTTGAGGTAGTCCTATGTATGTTTTAAATTAAAGAAATACGCCTGCTTGCTTTCGACTAAATGGCTTTTGACAAAGTAGCTTTCGACCAAGTCAAACGATTTAAAGGAAATGGTTTTGATTGGGTTGTGCCTTTATTTTTAAGTAATTGATTTCGACTAAGTCGAAACCTTTTTGATGCCGCCTTTTTACCTTTCAACCCAGAAGGTTTCGAAAGGGTTGTTTTGTTTTCTAAAACCTGGCCACCTCTCCAATGCTTTCGAAGGGATAGTTTCGACACCGTCACTTCATTACTTAAGAAATGGTTTCGAAGCAGTTGCTTTTGACTTAAATGATTTTAAGACCTTTTTTCTATAAGTAAAGTAAAACCCAAATGGTTTCGAAAGAGATAGTTTTAAAAGGTTTTGAAACTGATGCTTTCGACTTCAATGGGTTTCTGATTCTTTTGCTCTACTTGAAGGCGGAATCCAAATGGTTTCAAACGAAATATTTTTGAATGGTTTCGAAAGATTTCCACATGTTTTAAATTAAACCCAAAGTGCTTTCGAAAGGATTGAGTTTGACTGTTTCGAAAGGTTTTAATGAATGGTTTCGAAATGGGTGGTTCCTTAGGGTTTCGAAAGGACTGAAAGGAAGGTTTTTCCTATGTTTTCGAAAGGAAGTATTTAAAAGGTTTTAAAGGGGGATGTCTGTTATTTTGAAGCTTTCGGAGAAACGAAAGGAAAGGTTTTTCCAGTATTTTTAAAAGGCAATATTTAATAGTTCGAAAAGGTTTTCCAATGGTTTCGAAGGAGTTACCTTCAATGGTTTCAAAAGGGTTGTTTAATGGTTTTAAACAAATGTTTCGAATGTAATAAATAGGAAATGTAGCCTAAGTATTCCCAAGTTAAAAATGTGTTTTGACTTGTTTTGGAAGGATAGTTAATCCTTATTAAATCCCATCAACATTATTTTGAGTAAAGTATATATAACATGGCAAAATGGCTTAGAGTAAAGCTAAAGATATATTTTCCTTGTATATACATATAATTTGAAGGACTAAATCATTTTGAAAAGGTTTTCGAGGAAATATTTAAAGGTTAGTAATCCCTAAGAAAATAATTCGGACAGTTAGTCCATTTTGCTGGCAGTCGGCCTAGATTTCGGACAGTTAGTCCAGTTTGCGGGCAGTCAGCCTAGTTGTATGGACAGATAGTCCATTTGTAGCATAACGGACCTTGCTATTATATGTGGGTAGATAGATCACATATTACTTGTTTTACAGACAGATAGTCCATTTATTAGCATAAAGGATATTACTATTTTGATATAATCAGTTTGATTAACCAGTTTGGTTGCAGGAAAGGATTGCAAAATATATATGTTATAAAAAGGATATTAGTGAGGGGAAATCCGTTCCGCTAAGCGGCATGGTCTCACTTACTATCGGTAAACCGAGATGTAATAGAATTATTCACACCAGGATTTATGTCTGACTCAAAGTATTTCTTGGGTACTCAAAATTGTTTTGAGTAGGCTGAGGGTTGAGGTTTTCAGGCTAGTCTTTTGGTGAATAAAGCATCCGAAGATGAGCAGGTGGCTAACGGATAGCTAATTAGGATTTTCAGTTTCCTTTTGTTTTGATTCCGCTGTGTATACAAGACAGATGACTATATTACTTTGATCAACCAAGGGGGCATCGCCATATGTCACTCTTGGCGTATTTTTGTAATGATATATTTAATCATTGCCTGGGAAACATTAAGGGATTATGTAACATGGATATGAATTATTATTTTGAAATGTAATTGGCAAAAATGTTGTTTTTGAAATCTGTGATTTTGTTCATATTCATGTGCTTTTGATATTATGGATACCATTATCATTACCGTATTTTGTCATCAGAAGTTAATGCTATGGATGACTGCAGCATCTGTAGCGCTTAGCTTTTGGCCTCCAAATACGGGATGTTACAACTTGGTATCAAAGCATGGTTTATGAAAATTTGTAAACTAAAAATGGTTTTTAAAACATAATCCTAAGGAATTAGAGTAAAATTGGGGTATGGGATAACGCTATAGTAACGTACTTGTATTTGCTATATATAAGTATACACTTTATTTATAGTCTCCTATCTTTGTTAGGACATTTTTTGTATCTCATAAGTTTTGAATACAGATATAGAAGGTAGAAGAGGAAGAGTTAACCAAGGAGGGGAGGGCATTGAAGGGAATGTCAGGCCTAATGTGAGAAGAAGTCAAGGTCAGGCGTAAGTAGAGAATGTAGGTGTTGAAGTCCTGTAGGTTGGAATGGAAGCTATGTATCAGTTTTTTAAGAATATGGTGCAGGTGGGAGTTGCAGCTAGAGTGTTAGGAGGAAATGCTGTAGGAGCAGGGGTTCCGGAGGTTTCGGTAGTTAACCACTATGCTAAGCTGAGTGGAGATTACACCAAGCTTGGAGGGAAGCCGTTTATTGGAACGGAAGATGCCATTGAGGTAGAGATTGGTTGTTGCACTGCGAAAGGATTTTTGCAGATCTGGGACTCAATGATGAGCAGAAGAGGAGGTTGGCATCTAGGCAGCTTCAGGGAGTAGCTCTTTCTGGTGGAATAGTGTGACTGCGGCGGTGGATGAGGAAACTATGACCTGGGAGGATTTCAAGGGAAGGTTCCAGGAGAGGTTTATGCCTGTAATGTCATAGTCAGCTCTGATCAGGAAGTTTGCTGAATTAGAGTAGAGGGAGATGTCAGTTCTGGAGTATGCAAGGAAGTTCGAGGATTTGGCCCGATATGGATATGCTTTAGTGGACATAGTCATGAAGAGGAATGAGAATTTCATCAGGGGTTTGAAGCCTGAGTTGGCCAGGGCTACATTACCTCATATTAAAGATCCTTCTGACTTTGATGTAGAGATAGCCTTAAGACATGAGGAGTTGCTTGATTCTCTAGAGAAGAGTAAGACTAAAGAAGTACAGGTCGGGCAGAATCAGAAGAGGAAGTTCTTTCCAAAGAAAGGTGCTCAAAAGGGTGGAGCAGCTAAGAAGAGGAAGTCTGAGATTGTCTATTTCAAGTGTGATAAGAAGGGGCACTATGCTAATCAGTGTCGTGCCGGGAAGGCTAAGGAAGTGGCTGGGAGGAAGAATGTCAGGTGCTACAACTGTGACCAGATAGGCCACTATAAGAGCCAGTGCAAGGAGCCCACTAAGGATGGAAAGGGCAAGGTGTATGCATTGGAGCATGCTGCTTTTAAGCCAACGACTCAGGAAAAAGGAAAGGCAGTCTTGGGAGGTACGCTTCAGATTCATGGTATGACTGTTAGCATTCTATTTGATACTGGTACATCACATTCTTTTATATCTAAATGTTTGATAAATAAGCTTAACTTAGAACCCACTTATTTAATTACTTCCTTATGGGTTGCAAATCTAATAGGAGGGTATGCAACTCTAGGGATAAGATGTGATCAGTTAAAGTTTGACCTGTTAGGTCATACTTTTGTTTGCAGTTTGCATATGTTTAATTTTGCGGGGTTCGGGATTATTCTTGGGAGGATTGGTTAAGTGAGTACAATGCTAGGATATTTTTCCAAGATAGGAAAATATCGCTTAGACACCCAGATTGTAGTGATCAGATAGTTTATGCCATAGAAGGTTCTTGCGGTGAGATATATTCTCTGTTGGGTGCTATGGAATTGGATGATGAGTTGAGTCGAGTTTCGTGGTTAGAGAATTCGTAGATGTTTTTGAGCCTGTAGTTGGATTGCCGCCGAAACGGGCCATTGAGTTTTGGGTAGATTTGGTTCCAGGAGAAGAACCAGTGAGTAGACCACCGAGCAGGATGACCCCTTCAGAGATGAGGGAGTTAAAGGTGCAGTTGGTGGATATAGAAGGAAAGAATTTTATCGGGCCGAGTAGTTCGCCTTGGGGAGCAGCCGCAGTGTTTGCTAAGAAGCCGGACGGTTCGTTGAGGCTATGTATCGATTATCGTAAGTTGAATGAGAGGACGACAAAAAATCGATATCTATTGCCTAGGATTGACGATTTATTCGACCAGTTGAGTGGAGCCAAGGTATTTTCGCGGTTGGATTTGGTGACAGGTTTCCATCAGCTCAAGGTAGCAGAGGATAGTACACCTTTGACGGCGTTTAGGACCAGATATGGGTCATACGAATGGTTAGTTATGCCGTTCGGACTGACTAATGTGCCAACTTTCTTTGTAGATTTGATGAACCGGGTTTTCCAAGAGCATTTGGATAGGTTCGTATTGGTTTTCATAGATGATATCTTGATTTACTCTAAGAATGAAAGAGAGCATGAAACTAATCTTAGAGTGGTGCTTGAGACGCTGAGGTGGCAATAGCCGAAGGTGAAGTTTTCGAAGTGTCATTTCTGAAAGAAAGAAGTGAAGTTTCTTGGTCATGTAGTCTCAGAGGAAGGGTTGTCAGTAGATCCGACTAAGATTGAAGTAGTAAATAGTTGGAAGAGAACCCAGACAGTGATAGAGATAAAGAGTTTCCTTGGGTTGGCTGGTAATTATCGGAGGTTCATTAAGGATTTTTTGCAGATAGCGGCGCCGATGACCAAGCTGACCAGAAAGGATGTGAAGTTTGTATGGACCGATAAGTGTGAGGAAGCATTCCAGAGTTTGAAACACTTATTGACCCATACACCTGTTTTGATTGTTTCGGAAGGGAATCAAGATTCGGTGGTTTACACCGATGCGTGTGGAACAGGACTAGAAGTTGTGCTGATGCAGAGGGGTAAAGTGATTGCCTATGCTTCTAGACTGCTTAGACCACATGAGGTCAGATATCCGATGCATGATTTAGAATTGGATGTAGTGATTTTTTCTTTGAAGGTATGGAGACATTACCTTTTGGGAGAATGGTTTGAGCTATATACAGATCATAAGTCGTTGAATTTTTTGTTCTCTCAGAAGGAGTTGAACATGAGACAACAGAGGTGGTTAGAGTTCATCACTGCTTATGATTTTGGGATTGAGTACATACTGGGGAAAGGCAACAAGGTTGCAGATGCACTTAGCAGAAAACATCAGAATGCAGTTTTGGCGATGATTGCTGAGTGGAAGGATTTAGAAGCATTAGCAGATTGCAGAGTGCAGTGGAGATCTAAGGCTCGGTCTAGCGAAGATATAGTTGTATTATCTTGTTTGGAAGTTCGACCAGTGGTGATCGAGAGAATTACTTTTAAACAGATAGAGGATCCAATGTTAGCTGAGCAGATTAGGAAGTTAAGAGAAGGAACTGAGAGCGATGACTTAAAGGTTTCAGTCTTGACCAAAATGGGAGATTGAGAAAGAAAGGAAGATTATGTGTTCCGAGTGTAGGAAACATAAGGAAAGAAGTCTTGGAGGAATGCCATCGTTCAAAGTTCTCTATTCACCCAGAAGGTACTAAGATGTATCAGGATATGAAGAGGAGTTTCTTCTGGGAAGGTATAAAGCGGGATATTGGGTTGTGTGTGAAGCGGTGTATGATTTGCTAGCAGGCAAAGGCCGATCACCAGAAACCAAGCGGGTTGCTTCAGCCATTGGATATTTCAGTATGGAAGTGGGATTCTATCTCCATGGATTTTATTGATGGGTTGCCAAGGTCGAACAGAGGAAATGATAGTATATGGGTTATAGTGGACAGTTTGACCAAGAGTGCCCATTTCATTCCAGTTAGGTCAACCGGAACGACACATGTTTTGGCAAGGTTATTCCTGAAGAATGTGGTTAGACTGCACGGAAATCCTTGTAGCATAGTTAGTGATAGAGATCCTTTGTTCACTAGCAAGTTCTGGAAGAGTCTGCAGGGATTTTTGGGAACCAAGCTCAAGATGAGTATTTACCATCTGCGGACAGATGGGCAAACAGAGAGAGTTAACAAGATCTTGGAAGATTTGTTAAGAGCTTGTGTATTAGACTTCGGTGGATCATGGGAAGACCATCTGCATTTAGTCGAGTTTTCGTATAACAACAGTTATCAGACTAGTGTTGGGATGGCACCATTTGAAGCTTTATATGAAAGGCCATGCAAATCTCCCGTTTGTTGGCTAGAGACTGGGGATAGGTTAGTTATTGGTCCAGATTTAGTCCGAGAAGCTGTAGAAAAGATTGAGATCATTCGGACTAGAGTGAAGGAGGCTTAGTCTAGGTAGAAAAGTTATGCAGATAAGATACGGAAAGATCTAGAGTTCTCAGTTGGAGACCAGGTTTTCGTCAAAGTGTTACCAATGAAGGGTGTAATTAGATTTGGGAAATCGGGGAAGTTAGCTCCGAGATTCGTTGGACCTTTTCCTATTGTTGAGAGGATTGGGAACTCGCATATAGAGTGGAGTTACCGAGCAGTTTAGCAGGAGTCCATGATGTTTTTAATGTTTCTCATCACATAAAGTGTGTTAGAGACCCGTAGACTGCTATTGCACCGACAGTGCTAGATGATTTAGTGGTAGAGCCGGATTTGACCATACTGAGGAAGCCAGTTCGCATAGTTGCAAGAGATGAGCAGAGGCTTAGAACCAAGATGGACAGATTAGTCAAAGTCCAGTGAAGCGACGATGATAGGGACTGTACTTGTGAGATTGAGAGCAGAATTAGAGATATTTATCCTGACTTGTTTGATGGTATATTTTACCTTCTTGTTTGATTTGTTGTGTACCTTATCGTAATTTCGAGGACAAAATTCTTTAAGGAGGGAGTCTGTAACACCCCATATTTTTGGTAACATTATTTATGATATTTAATTAGTTGAATTAAATAAAATAATGTGTTGATTAGGGGATTGAGATTTGATTTTTAATTAAGGGTAGCCATGCCATTTAACAATGAACTAAAGAAGAGTTAAAATGAAATAGAGGAGGGGTAAAATAGGAAAAAGTCCATTCCTATAACCTCCAAACCTTGGCCGTGTAAAAATTTACATGTTCATTTCATTTTCAAATTTTTAAATTAAGGGGTTGTCCACCATTAACAAGGAAGAGAAGAAGAAAAGCCGCGAAGAAGCAAATTCAAATCAAATCTATTCACATCTCAATCTCCATAATCTCTAAAGCTAAGGTGAATAATGTTTACATCTCATTTTTTATTTTGTTTTCGGTTTTATTATGAATTCCGAATATTTTGCAATGATTTGCCATGTTTTTGAATGATGGAATGAATATATATACTTGTTGATGAATTATGGTTATTCATACTGAATTTATGATATTTTAAGGTGAAAACCCTATAAAATGACATTAAATGCCTTGCGAATTTTTATGAAGATCATAAATATTATTTTGGAGGTGGGTTTCAATTTTCAGATATTTCTAAATTTTCGTGGAATTAATATGAATTTTCTAGTAAAGAAAAGGGTATTTTGGGTTAAATTAATTACGGGTAAATAATTAATTATTTGGGTTTGAAATTGTTATATGTTAGAAAACATATATAATGTGATTTTAAGGAATTTTTCTAGAATTTTTCTAAGTGTTTTAATAGTTATATAAAATTATTTAAGATATGGGACTTAAATGTTTTATATAATTAAAAGAGGAGAATGAGCTTTTTGTAAAATGATTTAAATTATTAAATCTGAAAAGTCGGCAGCCCTTTTGACAAGTGTAGTACTTTTTATTGGTAAAGGAAGAGGCAACCAATCACAATTAGACACGTAAGGCAGGTCAGGTGAAATGAACTATTTGCTACATGTTTTTCACTGTTTTGACACTGTCGGCACTGGGTTCCGCCTTCTCATCTTCACTTCCGACACAGTTGAAACCAATGCACATAGTATCAGTTTATTGGTACGTAGTGAATTGGATGTAGGCAGAAGGTAGGGAGTCAAAACTAGGAGTTTCGAAGGGATTGAGGTAGTCCTTTGTTTTAAATTAAAGAAATACGCCTGCTTGCTTTTGACTAAATAGCTTTCGACAAAGTAGCTTTCGACCAGGTCAAACGATTTAAAGGAAATGGTTTCGGTTGGGTTGCACCTCTATTTTTAAGTAATTGCTTTCGACTAAGTCGAAACCTTTTGATGCCGCCTTTTTACCTTTCGACCTAGATGGTTTCGAAAGGGTTGTTTTGTTTTCTAAAACCTGGCCACCTCTCCAATGCTTTCGAAGGGATGGTTTCAACACCATCACTTCATTAGTTAGGAAATGGTTTTGAAGAAGTTGCTTTCGACTTAAATGTTTTTATGACCCTTTTTTGATAAGTAAAGTAAAACCCAAATGGTTTCGAAAGAGATAGTTTTAAAAGGTTTCGAAATTGATGCTTTCGACTTAAATGGGTTTCTGATCCTTTTGTTCTACTTGAAGACAAAATCCAAATGGTTTCGACCGAGACATTTTTGAATTGTTTCAAAAGGTTTCCACATGTTTTAAATTGAACCCAAAGTGCTTTCGAAAGGATTGGGTTTGACTGTTTCATAAGGTTTTAATGAATGGTTTCGAAAGGGGCGGTTCACCAGGGTTTCGAAAGGATTGAAAAGAAGGTTTTCCTATGTTTTCGAAAGGCAGTATTTAAAAGGTTCTAAAGGGGGTTGTTTGTTATTTTGAAGCTTTTAGAGAAAAGAAAGGAAAGGTTTTTCTAGTATTTTCGAAAGGCAATATTTAATACTTTCGAAAGGGTTTTCCAATGGCTTCGAAGGGGTTACCTTCAATGGTTTCGAAAGGGTTGTTTAATGGTTTTAAACAAAGGTTTTGAATGTAATAAATAGGCAATGTAGCCAAAGTATTCTCAAGTTAAAAAGGGTTTTGACTTGTTTTGGAGGGATAGTTAATCCTTATTAAATCCCATCAACATTATTTAGAGTAAAGTATATATAACATGGCAAAATAGCTTAGAGTAAAGCTAAAGATTTATTTTCCTTGTATATATATGATTTGAAGGACTAAATCATTTTGAAAAGGTTTTCAAGGAAAAATTTAAAGGGTAGTAATCCCTAAGAAAATAATTCGGACAGTTAGTCCATTTTGCAGGCAGTCGGCCTAGATTTCGGACGGTTAGTCCAGTTTTCGGGCAGTCAGCCCAGTAGTATGGACAGATAGTCCATTTGTAGCATAACGGACTTTGCTATTATATGTGGGCAAATAGTTCACATATTACTTGTTTTACGGACAGATAGCCCATTTATTAGCATAAAGGATATTGCTACTTTGATATAATCAGATTGATTAACCAGTTTGGTTGCAGGAAAGGATTGCAAAATATACATGTTTTGAAAAGGATATTAGTGAGGGGAAACCCGCTCCGCTAAGCGGCGTGGTCTCACTTAATATCATTAAACCGAGATGTATCAGAATTATTCACACCAGGCTTTATGTCTGACTCGAAGTTTTTGTTTCCCCTTAAACTCTCGGGTACTCAAAATAGATTTGAGTAAGCCGGGGGTTGAGGTTTTCAGGTTAGTTTTTTGGCGAATAAAGCATCCTAAGATGAGCAGGTAGCCGACGAATAGATAATTAGGATTTGTTGTTTCTTTTTGTTTTGGTTCCGCTTTGTATATAAGGCAGATGACTGTATTGCTTTGTTCAACAAAGGGGGCATCGTCATATGTCGCTCTTGGCATATTTTTGTATTGATATATTTAATCATTGCCTGAGAAACATTAAGGGATTATGTAACATGGATATGAATTATTGTTTTGAAATGTAATCAGCAAAAATGTTGTTTTTGAAATCTGTGATTTTTTTTCATATTCATGTGCTTCTGATATTATGGATACCATTATCATTACCGTATTTTGTCACCAGAAGTTAATATATGGATGACTGCAACATCTGTAGCGCTTAGCTTTTGGCCTCCAGATACGGGATGTTATAATTTCCCACTTTTTCAATACCCAAAATAATAAAATATCAGATTTGTACATAAACCGAAGTCATAAAATTATTTAATCCAACATCAAAGCAAAACTATGGTGCCACAACCGAAAGCAATCTCGCAGTCCGTCTTATAAAAATATCCTAGCTTTTTATATAACCGAAACACCTTATATTTGACTACTCCTGCGGTTTTACATACTTTTGCAGCAGATATATATCATTAAGGTTCTACCATTAAGCTGCCACCAATGCTTTATGCCTATATACTATATAAATTTACACTGATTCTCGGTTACCACTAAGTCCTTATGCATCATCATTTTAGATTGCTACTTAGTCCTTACACCAGCATTTCCTTATTTCAGTTGGTTCACAGGCCTTACACCTACTTTGCTTACTGTTCTAGACTGCCACTTTCAGCCTTGCGTCTTCTACTATCCCCTTTTGTTGCCGCTCTAGGACTTAGACTAAGGCTTTTGGTTTCAGTTGCCACAACGGCCTTACATGTACGCTTTCAGCTTTGGTTGACACGCATGCCTTACATATATGTTTTCAGTTTTGGTTGACACACATGCCTTATACCTATGCTTTCCGTTTTGGTTGCCACACAGGCCTTTCACATACAAATCCTTCTAACTAATTATTTTCTTTTAGGCTTTCCACTTAGTTGTTTACTAAGTTGACATCTCGCCTACCAGTCTTTCCATTATTAATATTGATTGTCATATTATTCTATATGTGTCTAATACAAATCTCGAGTAACATTCTTTCCACTTAGTTATCAGACTTTCATCTAGTCGTAGCCTAATGGTATCTAAAAATGAAATTCCTTATCGCTCATAGAGTAGGAATGGTCGAAGGAGATCAGGACATTGCTAGGGAATGTTATGTTGCAGAGCTCCGTAAGAATAAGCATCTAAAGAAAGTAAATTATATAGAGACTACTCTCTACGCCTAAAATTGACTGTATAGTAATTAAGGAAGGTCCCTACTCGGGTACACCAGCGATCCTTTCAATGAACTAGACTCGAGGGACGAAGAAGATGGAGCAACAACGGAGCCTGAAGAGGAAATAGAGTTTATGGAGGTAGGCAAAGATGACCCGACTAAGTTAATGAAGATTGGATCTTGATTGGAACATGATTTGAAGATGTTGTTAATAGGCTTCTTTCAAGAAAATAAAGATATATTTGCATGTCCCTATTCTGACATGTGTGGAATTTCTCCTAGTACCACATGTCACACCTTGAATATCGATCCAAGGAATCCCCAGTAAAGCAAAAGAAAAGAAGTACGAGTCTCGAGCGATCATTAGCTTTACATGAGGAGCTCGCGACCTTATCGGAGAACCTTGAAATGGATAGCAAATCCGATATTAGTCAAGAAACCGAATAGGAAGCGGCGGACATGCATCTATTTCTCCAGCCTAAACGATGCTTCTCCTAAGTATTGTTTTTCGCTTTTGAGAATCGATCGGCTGTTAGACAAGACCGTAGGGAATGAGCTCTCATCTTTTATAGACGCTTATTCTAGATACGATCAAACTTCTATGTATGTCCCAAACCAAGACCACACTACTTTCATTACTGATTTTGGCCTGTACTTCAACATGGTCAAGGCCTTTGAATTAAAAGAACTAGAGAAACGTATCAATGTTTGGTCAATATGATGTTTGCTAACCATATTGGAAGAACCATGTAGGCATATGTGGATGATATACTGGCAAAATCCAAAAGGATTACATTGACGACTTAGACAAACTGTTCCAGGTACTCTAGGAATTTGGAATGAAGCTGCATCCATTGAAATGTTCATTTGGGGTTTTCTTTGAATAGCTCCTCGATTTCATCATACATGCCAAGGGAATATAAGCTAACCCGGAACAAATTCAAAAGTTTAAAGACATTAAGATTCTGGAAACTTGAAGGGAAATGCATAGTTTAAATGGAAAGGTAGCAGCATTATGTAGATTCATATCTAAGGCAACCGATAAGTGTGTCCCGTTCTTCGAAACACTTAAGAAAGAGAAAGGCGAGTTTACTTGGACAAATGAATGCTTAATTTCATTTCTCAATTTACTAGAACACCTGCAAAAGCCGCGCTTATCTTTTCCATATCATTAGAAGGGGAAGATCTATACCTATACTTAGCAGTGTTAGCACATGCCTTAAGTGCATCACTTGCATGAGAATAAGATAGAGTGTAGTGTCCAATGCATCATGTGAGAAAGCGTTGCGCTAAGCCAGAATCCAGGTACCCAAAAATGGAAAAACTAGCTTACTGTCTACTGATAGCATCTAAGAAGCTAAGACATTATTTCCAATATTACACCATTAGAGGGTTGATGTATCAGCCACCGAGACAACTCTTGCATTGACTAGAAAATTTGGGTAGATTATTAAAGTGGAGTATGGAGCTAAGCCAATATGAAACACCTATCATCCTCGAATAGCAATCAAGGGACGGGCCTTGGCCGATTTCATTATAGAATTCACTATCAAAGACAATGAGGTAGGAACTCAAAAAAGAAGAAGCTCTTAGATGGCGAATGTTCGTGGATGGAGCCTCAAATGAACACGATTCTAGAGCTGGAGTGGTGTTGGCTACACTTGAATGGTAAATATAGTGTTATGCCTTACCAGGGCCGGTCCAAGGTCATTTTGGGCCCTGGACAAAGTAATAATTTGGGCCCCTACAAATTAGTAAGACTATTTAATACAACTAAAATAAAAAAACATATATGAGAATACAATATTTGCATATATAAATTAATTTTTTTCATAAAGCAATAACTATAATTTTGTTTAAAAGTAGCCAAGTTACAAGATATTGATTACAAAAGATACACAAAACCTCAACAATAAATCTCATTTAAAAATATCTCTCGGTGCATTTTTTGAAGCAAAATCATTAATTATATCATCTTGATCAATATTTTCCAACATGTCATTCTCAATGCATAATATCGCTAGTCCATTCAATCTATCTTGTGACATAGAAGTGCGTAAATATGACTTTAGGAATTTTAATTTAGAAAAACTTCTTTCAGCAGATGCCACAGTAACTGGAATAGTCAATAATATTCTGTAGGCAATCATCACATTTGGAAACATATCCAGTTCTTTCACAAACTCTAAAATCTTAATGGAAGTCCATGACTTATCTACTTTATATGCTTCCTTCGATAACATTACCTGCAACACTTGTAATTCAGAATGTAAATTTTTTCCAATAACATCAAAATGGTCATTTTTTTAAAGCGTTTGCAAGATTCATTCAAGCCATTAATAACTCATGATCATTAAGATTAATTAACTTTTTAGCATCAAACAAGAAACCAAATATGGACTCAAAATATTTCATTTGTTCGAATCAAGACTTCAATTGAGAAAGTGCAATATCAACTATACAAAGGAAGTAATCAATTCTAAATGATTCTTGTGCTGATAATTGTTCTCTTTCATTATCTAATATTTCATCAAATTGCCTTTTTCTACGACTTTGACATTTCATAGGAAATACCGGCTCAATTTCCATATCAAAAGCTAATTGTTTTGCCTCTTCTAATGCTAAATTAAATCCATCTTCTCTATACTTTTCAAAAAAAAACAATAAGTGCATCCAATTGTTTAACAGCAATATCAAGACGCATATCTTCAGATTGTAACTTTTTACTGACTAAGTTTATTTTATTCAAAACATCGTGCCAGATAACTAGAGATAATAAAAATTCAAAGCTTGAAAGTTCACATGTTGCTAAAGTTTGGGCATCCCTACTCAATTTGGCATCTTCAGTAGTTTCAGCTAATTTAAACAAAGCTTCTCTAATTTCAAGAATTTGTGATTTTATTGCTTTAATACTTTCGATATGGCTTTCCCAACGTGTATTTGATAATGATTTTAGTGTTAAACCCTTTATATGCTCAAGTAATATGCTCCATCGTTTTGTTGAGTTAGAAAAAACATTATATATGCATTGGCATGCTGCAAAAAATGATTTTGCTTTATGGTAACAATTTGCCATATTACAAAGAACTAAATTAAGACAATGAGAGCCGCATGGCATGTAAAATGCTATAGGATTTATTTGAAGCAACCTTGTTTGTACTCCTTGATGTCTTCCACTCATATTAGATCCATTATCATACCCTTGTCCCCTTATATCATCAATATCAAGTCCAAGCTTTGTCATTACAACTTGCAGTTCATTAAAAAGGGCCAAACCGGTTGTATCTACAACATTAATGAACTCTAAAAAAAATTCTTCTATTTTTATTGGTGTACTTAACATATCCACGCATCTTACTATTAAAGTCATTTGTTCTTTGTGACTTAAATCAGGAGTGCAATCTAAAATAATAGAAAAATATTTTGCCTCTTTAATTTTTTTAATTATAGCATTTTTGATTTTCAATCCTAAAATCGTTATCAATTCATTTTGAATTTTATGACTAAGATAATGATGATGAATTTGTTTGTTCCTAATGAGTTGAAAGTGGTGTTGCATTACTGGGTCAAACTCGGAAATCATGTCAATTAGACCTAAAAAGTTACCTTTAGCATCATTGTTAATTTTTTCATTAGTTCCACGAAATGCTAAGTTATTTATTGCAAGACGATTTACGATCGCAATAATTCTAATCATGACATTTTTCCAATGTAGAGTATTATTTCTAATTTGCATTTGTAATTCTTTGTCAATAGTTTGATTTTTCTTTAATCTAAATTTTAACATCTTTAATGATTTTAAATTTTGAAGATGTTCGATACTATTTTCATGTTGTTCAAGTGTCTTGCTAAGATGTTTCCAATCTCTAATTCCATCATTTGCTAGTTGACTTCGAGACAACTTAGTTTTGAACAGTTTATAACAAAAGCAGAAAACTTTATCCAACTCTTTTGAGTATACTAACCATTCTCTATCACGACTCTCACCGTTTGGTAAAATTTGAGTATAATGAATTGAGGAAAACTTTCTAGAGTGTTCATCTAAAGGATATTTGATATTAGCTTCTCGTTTTGGGCCATTTTCAACAAGTAAATCTCGCATATTTCTACTAAGATTATCCCAAACTCTAGGGTCATAAATATTTAAATTAAAGCTTGTTTTCCGATATTCAAGATTGTTGATATCATCATCCATATCATTTTCATTTCCTTTTAATTCTTTGCAATTGATTTGTTGTTGAAATTGATTTGATAAAGTTGCATCATTTTCATTGACAATAAATTCATTAGTATGAAGATTATTAGCACCACTTGTTTCTTCAATTACGTCTACATTTTCATCATTTAATTCTTCATTTATTTCATTTTTATTTTCATTTACTTCTTCATAAACGGTTTGTTGCTTAGATTGATCTAATAAATTGGCATCATTTTCATTTTCCTCTAAGTTAATTTGTTGCTCAGATTCAATTGAAAATTTTGATTGCTTATCAAAAAATTTATTAAGTGAAAACTTTAAACATTGAGCAATATTTTCTTGCCTTTGTTTCTTTTTCCTTTTTTGGCTTCCAGAAAGATGTTTCATAATTTCAATCCAACAATTAAAGGAATAAAATCAGCTAATTAATATTCAGTAACAATAGAACCTGATTTGTAGATTGATTTCCTTCTCCAAATACTTCAATTATGGCAAATAGTAAACACTGAATTGTTATGAACAGCCAGCCTGCAAAGACAAGCATTGAATATGCATAAATAAACACAGTATGCCGAACAATAAAACCAATATATTGCTAAAGCTATCCATTAAATTAAAAGCAAGAAACTTCAACTGTTTTTAATCAAATCTAACTGAACCAGTACATCCAACCTGTAAAAGCAAGAGAGGGTGATGCGATTAACCATTAATTTATTTCAAAACACCATTTAAGTGACTAGCTGCAATTCATTAATTATAAGAAAACAATATTAATCCAAATAATCAATTAATATACAATTATCTTAAATGATATTAAAAACATTTTCAAATAAATTTATTTCTAAATCATGTAATTCTGGAATTGAGATATATTACAAGATAAATTTTCTACTTCAGTTCCTGATTCGACAAAATATTGAAATTTGACAAAAACATTGCTGATTTGATCAAAAAACTAGAATACCTCAATTCACCGACCACAGTTTTGCTGTCTTGTTGTTGCTGATTGTTCAAAGCTTGCTTTCAAGAATCAAAATTGATTGATAGTTGAGAAGATGCTGCTGGAATGAAGAGATTTGCTGAGAAGTGAGAAGATGCTGATGGAATAAAGCCAGGTAGAAAGCTATAAAACAGAAGAAAGAAAAAAAAATCGTTGAGAAGAAGGAATCGGCAGAGAAGTCGAGGCGATTTGTGTAAAACGAAGTGATTTCTGAACGTAATTATTTCTGCTTTGTTTCTAGATGGATCTGCAGCTAGGGTTTAGTTGATATAAGCAAAATAATAATTAAATTATAAAAAATATTGGGCCCTCCTGAAAATAGGGCCCTGGGCAGTTGCCTAGTTTGCCCAGTATAAGGGCCGGGCTTGTGCCTTACGATTGGAATTTTGAGTAACAAACAATGAAGCAGAGTATAAGGCAATGACAGCAGGGCATGAGGCATTGACGGTAGGGCTAGAAATAGCAAGGGAGTTGGGATTAAGGTTGTTATGTATTCATAGTGACTCTCAGTTAGTGGTCAACTAAGTGCTTGGGGAATTCTAGGATAAGGGAGAACGTTAGGCACCCTATCTGAAGAAGGTACAAATTTACTTAACGAGCTGGAATATTATGTAATTAGACACATTCCAAGGAAGGAGTATCAAGAGGCAGATGATTTAGCAAAATTGGCAAGCTATGGACACAGACCACTCCTCGGGTTAGTTTAGATAATGACCCTACCGACCTCGAGCTTTAAGGAAGTAACTGTCAGTGTAACAATTGATGGAGAGGTGACTCGAACGAACCCGATAATCGAATACTTAGCTAATGGAATTTCTCCGGTCAATCGAAATGAGGCCTAGAAGGCATTGCATAAGGTCCTTCACTTTACAACACATGATGGCATCTTGTACAGAAGAGGATTCTCCAACCTGAAGTTAAGGTGTGTTACCGAAAGGGAAGCTCAAGAAGTGTTGGATAATGTACATCAAAGCAGTTGCGGTGACCACACTAGGGGCCAAACTTTAGCAAATAAGGTGTTGTGTTATGGATACTTTTGGTCAAAATTAAACCATGATGTGGTGGAATACACAAATAAATGTGACAATGCCAAATGTTCGCAAAAGTCCTTAGGTTACCTTCGACCAAACTGACACACATAGCCAGCCCTTGGTCGTTTGTTGTTTGGGGAATTGATTTGATAGGAGAACTTCCTATGGCCAGGGGTGGAGATAAAAACATAAGTGGAAGTATTCTACTTCACTAAGTGGGTTGAGGCAAAACCTTTACCAAAATGTCTTTGTCGAAGGTCATCAATTTTTTAGTAAAAAATGTCGTATTACGGTATGGAGTTCTGCTTCAGATCATCCCAAACAATGGATTGTAGTTTGATAGATTGAGTTCACCAACTTCTACTGCACAAAATTGAGAAAAAAATTTTTGCAGTGGAACATCCATATGCCAATGGATAAATAGATACAGTCAACAAGGTTCTTAAAACTCTTATAAAAAGAAATTGGAAAAGGCAGAGGGGTATGGGTGAATGAAGTCCCACTAGAACTTTAGGCTTATCGCACTTCTTAAGACTTCAATAGGATATACCCCTTTATCTTTGGCTTATGGGTCAAAAGCCATGCTCCCTGTCGAGACAGTCGTTCCATCTCATAGGCGGATTCACCACAACCTAAATGAAAGTGAGGAGTTAATGAATATGTCTCTGGACCTAGTTGACGAGAAGCATGATGAAGCTACCTTGAAGGCCACAACACACAGATGGAAGATAGTTAAACAATACAATTTCGAGGTCAAGCACCACCCACTTAAAGAAGGAGACTCAGTCTTAAAGTGAATATTCCCTAGATTGGGGGCACTTGACCCTATTTGGGAAGGACCATATGTAATCAACAAAGGTTAAGAAATGGAGCATACATTCTTATTACGATGTATGAGGCCGTTTTCAGAAAAGCATGGAATGCACAAAACCTTCGTCGTTATTTACTTAGATTATACTGTTTTTGTTTATATGATGTTACCCTGTAATAAAAGAAACTTTGAAGTAATTATTAATAAATGTGCATTTCATGAAATATTGTTATGTCGAGTTTTCCTTTTTTCTTACATATGGATTATTTCAATCACAAACAATTGCATCGTCGATCGCATCAACTTCCCCGACATCCGCTAATAGGTTGTAAAACCAAGGTGAGCGATCGGACTTGCCCAATTGTTATAAAATCACCTACCCGTTCTGATTGAGATTTCCACAGCTTTACAGTTAGGATCTATATACACTTAGGGGCATACTACATCGAATAGTCATGAAAGTCACCTCCGAAAACCTTGGTCGGCAATGGTGGACCGGACTTACCCACGGTCATAATAAGACTGTCAACTAGGTATTCCACCATTGACGATCGGCCTGAAAACCTTGGCCACCAATAGTGGATCAAACTTACCCACGATCAGAACAATACCACTGACTGGGTACTCCACCATTGATGATATGCCCAAAACCTTGGTTGATAATGGTGGATCGGACTTTCCCGTGGTCAAGACATGACCACCGACTAGGTAGTTCATAATTGACAATCGGCCCAAAAACCTTCGCTAGCAATGGTGAACATAACTTACCAGTGATTAGAGCAAGACTGCCTACTGGGTAGTCCACCATTGACGATCGACCCAAAAACCTCGACCGATAATGGTGGACCGAGACTTATACACTATCAGACATGACCACCGATTGGGTAGTCCACTATTGTCGATTGGCCTAAAAACCATAGTATGCAATGGTAGATTATACTTACCCACAGTCAGGACATGACTGTCGACTCAGTAGTTCACCATTGATGATCAAACTGTAAACCTAAGTCAGCAATAGTCAACCAAATCTACCCATGCTCAGGACATGACCGCCGATGGGGTAATTCACCATTAATGATCGACCCACAAACTTGGGATAGCAATAGTGAATCAGACCTACCCGCATTCTGAACATGGTTGTTAGGTAGGTAGTTCACTGCTGACAAGCGATCCCTGAAGGATTAGGCCCCAGGAATCATAGAATGGAGAATGCTTGTTCGAGTTCAAAATGCGAAATCTCAATTACCTAACCATTCAACGACTGGTCTTGCATGAGTACCGTGGACATCGCCATGTGATAGAGTCGAAAGAGATAACAAAAACTAGAAGGGTAACATTAAAAGAGCTGCTTGCCAATCCAAGTTTGTTAGTGATCGACCCTAAACAAGCATGTCGGACAATAAGAAAATAATTGTCAACGTGTAGACATGCAAGTGGTGACACAATGTAGGCCAACACGTTACAGCAATAGAACATGGAAAGATACGAAAATCCCACGTGAAACATACATCATATGTATATATATATATATATATTTGTGTGTGTATGTTGAACCTAAAATGGCACAACACCCAAAGAAAATTAAAATAAAAGGTATCTAGGAGAAAACGACAAGTAAATAAAAAAAAACTAGAATTTTTATCGTTATTCGGCAAATCTAGGTCTATGTCCACTATATTGTTATTGATTATAGATTATTAGTCATTAGTATAAGGATTTGTCAAGTTCTAACAGCTAGAACAGCCAAGAGTAGCTTCCTTAGTGACTACAGTTGAGGAGAGATATAAGATAAAGAAAAAAAGGTGCCAAAAGTACTTTTCCAAATGTTATTGTATTTATCGGGAAATCGTCCAGCAGAATCGCCAGATCTCAGTATACTAAGTCTTACTTCAGATCCAAAAAAGCAAGAGGGGAAGATGGAGTCCCTAGAGCAGTAGAAGTAGCTCGACACCAACCAAAATTGGTTGGTACCGACCTGATGTTTAGAGGGGAGTCACTCCTTCTTCCCTTCTCTGGTCTTCTATCTTCGATTCAATGATCTCTAAGCATTTTTCCTTAGAAATCGTAATGATTTTGAGAGGTTCTAATATCACGTGTACTTGTCTATTTTCCTTCAGAACTTTCTTGAAGTTATTCACTTGTTCCTTGAGAAATGGACTTCAAGGAGATCACTCAAGTCATAGTTCCCCAAACCATATCTTCGGGACCCTACAAGGGGCTAAAATAATGTTCGATACCGAGTAGATCAGGTCGGTACTGAGTTCTATCCTTATCTCATATTTTGCTTCGATTTCCTAGGTCCACTCTTATTGTCCTTCTAAGCATGTTCTTAAGTCCATGAATCATTTCGTCTTCATCCTAACATTCAGATTCATTTGAAAGCTGCTTGCTTAAAAAGCTGGATAATAATACATACACATACGTTCGTGTAAACGATTTAGTAGGAAAAAGTATGACATAGTATAATAGCAAAATAAACTATAAAATGTTTCGACATTTTACCATCACAACCCGGCTAAATACCCAAATCATTGGGTCATGGTCATCAGAAATAATATGCACCTGCCTTACAAAAATCAATCAAAATTGGACACATGCCATTGTGATGTTGGTATATATAAAAATATAGAACATAGATTAAGAGAGGAGTAGTTTTCACTTGGACTGAGATAATTGACTTGCTACAAGATTTGGATTTGGATGGCTTCACTTTCTCCTTGTCTTTCTTAGCTTTGGAGTGGACAATAGCATCGAGTTCAACTTATTTCTTCTTTATAAGTATGAGATCCCCACCGTCTGTTGCCTCAATTTTGACTCCAGCAATGTCTTATGGGTACTTGGCCTTTAGCTTGCCTAAGTGTCTCATCATTATCAAAGTCTTCAAACCCCTTATTGTAGGCCACACCTCTACATTTGCATCATCTTCCAAGGTGGCAACCATTTTTGGCTCTACAACTGGTTCAGAAGGATCTGGAAGCACAAGTACAAACTCGAAAGTAGTCAAAGGAGCCACATCTTTGGTTGGATCTATCATGGTCATACCACATACATGAAAATAAGAGGGACTGTCTAATATCTGATAGAGTTAGGGGAAAGCCCTATAGGAAATTATTTAATTATTACATAAATCTAACTTGATAATCAATCTTGTTCGGAATAAAAGGCGTTTTCTATCTATTATATACTTGATAATATATGTTATATTAGCTAATTAATGTAATTAAAAGTTTATTCAATAGAAAATCCATAAATGGTATACTTTGTAATAGTAGTTACAATGTGTTATAATCATGAGTGATTTATCACGATAAAATAAACATGTCGTTTTAAATATTCCTAGTCAAGATGTATCCAGACCGGATATCGATATATCCGTTGAGACTAGAGTATGTAACGCTCTCCAAATGTTGGGCACTGTATTACTTATGGCTGTTGGGGGGCACCAAGTGGTTACATATTGATAGTTATTAGATAACTATGGAATGACTCACTCGATAGACTTTTGTTGGTTAATATAACTAAGGTCACACATAAAACATAGATGCGAAAATTTTGCATAATTCCCTCAACTTGAGAATATTGTCGAGCTTCAATATGGAAACTTTGCTTTAATTATGGTTAAATCGTGGCATGATGTCCATCAAATGACAATAATTGGGTCCAATGGAAGCATTGGAAATAGGACACTAATCAAGAGAGAATTCGTCTCCACAATTGTATAGGGTTAGTATCACGGTCAAATAGAGTCAACTCAGAGTCAAAGTCTTTGGCCAGAGTAGTTCGGTTAATAATAATTGTTATTTTTGAACATAAGAATTTGTTTTTGTACTACAGAGTTGAGTAGGGATGATATTGGAATTTTGACCATTAGCAAATTCCATAAGTCCTAAATTTAATATAACTTTGACGAAAAGAATTAGTGTAAATAATTGTCACACTAGGTAATGCTTAATAATGTAAAATTGGATTTTACCAATGCCTAGCAAGTGATAAATTTGGCTACAATGTCACACCACTTACTAAGTGACTTGTGAAAGTTAATATTCGAATTGTTCGATATTAATCGCTGACCAATTTACACCTAAGAGTCGCATAACTAAAACATTGAGTACTCATGTTACCACCTAATTTAATTAAATTATAATTGTTATAAATTAATTCATATTTATGAAATATTAATTATAAATTTTTATTTGATGTGTATTGAATTATATTAAAAAGTTCTGTTGTTCTGCATGTTCATGGCCCCGGTACTGATGCCGATGTTAGTAATGACAAGGGGGACTAGTGGTCCTTCCTTATGATAGTAGTTTAGATCTGTCTGTCTAACTCCTATACTTTCTTTTGTTGTTGTATTAGCTGATCTGGAGCCTGTTCTGATCACATGTTCTTTAAATATTTTAAGTAATAATAGTGGACGGCACAATTAAAACGCCACTAGCTTTGCTAAAATAATATTAAAAAGTGTGTATATAGTCATAAATACACTTATCGATATATGATTTTGGTACGCATTTAAATTGGATTTAAGTGTGTTAAATATTGTTAGGGCTTGAAGTAATTTTAAGGCCTATGGAGAGCTTTTATTTTCGATAATGAAGGACGCCATGTGATGGCATGGTGAATGGGATTTTGAATTCAAAAGGGAGGAGAAATGGTAAGAGAGAAACAAGGATCATGATCCTCTTTTTACTCCCTAGTCTATCCTTTATTGATCCATTTAACCTCACTTTTGGAGTGACTTTTTGGAGCCTCCATCTCTTCCCATTTCTGGCTGAAATCAAACCCCCTTTCACTTTAAATTTTCAAGCCTAAACTCATCAAAATAAATACAATTCGATTGTTGGTGGTAGATGTGAGAGTTATCAACTTCTGGATTTGGAATTGGATTCAAGGAGCTTGGTTCTTCATTTCAAGGTATGAGTTCTAGGCATAAGGCAAAGGAAATTTTACTTGTTATAATTATATAAATGCTTAACAAACTTATCATATATGCATTAGTTTAGATTGAATCCTTTATCATGAATCTGTATATTTTTGTGTTGTCACATATTGGATGATTATATGTCTGTGTGTGTGAGCATAAAAATCTTGTAGTAGTGCTAGATGCTCACAACCTTGATTAATAAAAAAAATTGAAAATAAATTATACACGTTATTAAATATTTTTAATTAAAACCAGATCCATTAGAAATAATGTTGTATTAAGTATAATTTATATCATAAAATTTATTTATTCATATAAGATTTCAAAAATAAAAACAGTTTTTATATTTAATTTTATAATTTTTTTTATTTAAAAATTAATTTACACATATAATAAATACATATATTTATTTATAAATAATGTAACATGTAAGTACATAATTTTAATACAATACATGCTATCATTTTAATTTCGAAAATTCTATAAAATTTTACTTATTCCGTATGGAATTAAAAAAACATTTTCAATTGTCAAATAAGTTTAAACCGAAATAAAAAACAATTTTTTAGACCAAAAGCATTTATTGTATGTATACATATATTTTATTATTATTATCAGTTGCATTATAATATATTTACAAGTATATTTTTAAATATATATACATTATATATATAATATTTTCATTTTCATTTTATGTATATAAATTTTTTGAATTATATATGTAATATTGTATGTATTTATTCAAAACTACCTTTTGTATTTATATTCAAACATTTTGCAATCTAATTATGTTATATATATAAGTGTATTATATAAATTTTATTTACAAGTAGTATTTTATTATATATACATTTTCTAATATATATATATATAATTTAAATGAATATATATATATATACACACACACACAACACATATGTACATAAATGAGCTAATATGTCCATTGCAGTCTAAATCCAAACATCAATATATCAGCATATCACTTTATTATGTTGCATGTGCACGCAAATGCATATGTGTATATGATACACACATATATATAGTATACGTGATACAAAATTATATAATAATATAAAACTTTATTATAAATTGAATAAAATACTGATTTTATTTAAAATTAATTTAGATCATATCTAAATAAATTTAACTTCATAGACCCTATGAGATCCAAAATGGAATAAATTTTTTGAAATTTATCTATTTACCCCATTGCGTACCGCCCCTGTTCTAATAGTGGCATCAGAGCCAAATAGCTTATGCAATCTAAATTAGTTATGTTAGAGTTAACTGATTAAGCTTACGACCTAGTTAGTAGGGTGTCTAGAAAGATAGTGTCGAAGGTTGGGTTGTTGGTTAATTAAGTACCCTACCTAGCTATCAGCTTGGCCCGAACATTTATGTGAGCCCAAAGATTATGCCTAGTAGAAATGCCTAATTTAAATTAGGCTTTATGCTAATTTCAAAATTGTTTTAAAATTAAAATAAAAGTTTTAAATCTAAAAGTTAAATTTAAAATAAGAAAAGTAGTATAAATGTTATAATATAGATTTTAAAATTATTTTGAAAATTAAAATGAATGTTTTAAATTTAAAAGTCAAAACTTTAAATAAAATACATATTATAAAAGTTATAATAAGATTTAATTAATATAATATTATACATAAGACTATTATATAAGTTAATTAAATTATAAAAGTTATATAAAAATTAAAACTTATACAATCTGAATGTATAAATTAAAGGCGAAACATTAAGAAACCAAATAAGACTTAAGGAATAAACACATATGTATAGTACGTATATCGTGATTTCTAATGTGTTCGACACTTGAATCATGAGGGTATTTCGTAAGAAATACGTTATTCATAAGTCGGTATCACTCGATTTAATATATTAAAGATTATGAATCTTTAGTATAAATGTTGTCCTCTATCATTTATATACTAATAAATTACTTACATACTCTTTTGTTGTTGAGCGAACTCAAGATACATATACTATACTTAGGCCGTCATGAAATGGTAGGTATGAGTGAATAATTTCTTTCGATTTGTTGAGCAAACTCAGGGTCAAATGAGATTAGGACAAGGAATCATAGGTTAGGAGTTGTACATGATACGACCATTAAGAAGTTATCCATTATTTGTGGCATTATGACTTATTGAGCAAACCAATATCAGAATCCCAAGATAAACGAGTCTTAACTCCCACTAGTGAAGTCGAAAGACTCATATGTTTCGTCTTAGGGTTCTGAGAAACATAAAACACTAGTGGAATTCTTATGAGAAAAATGAAATGGTAATATTTAACCTTTCTAATATTGTGAAAAAATCTGTTATATAAAGTTATAATAATCTACATTGATGAATTTATGTAATTAATATAATTGATAAAATGTTTATAAATTAAGATATGCAAAAGAATCAAATTAAAGATTTAATAACAAAAATATAAAATATACTTACTAGTAAATATTATTTGCATGTTATTACTTCAATACCTATGCAAGCACCAAATTTTACAACTACTAAATATACTCGTAATCGGTTACTTACATGTTTATTTGCCCAAGACTGTATATTGTCCTTTATGAGTTTCGAACTCTTGAAACAATACTATAATATGGATGTCTGATCCATACTTGACCACATATAAATGTTATATGGTGAACGACTGTAATTCATAATTTTACAAACCTCGATGAAATTAGTTCGGTTAAAACAAGCAAATAAACTATAATGAAAGATCGTGTATTCAATATGGTTGATTATAATCATGATCTTATTGTGTTAAATGTAACATTAGACCGAGAGCTACAAGATGGCATGGAACTAAGAATTTGATCACTAAAAAGACAGTTTGACAAGTTTAAATAAAATGCAGCTTATTCGATATCCTTAAATGTTAAGGATAACCGAATGCATTTTTGTAAAGAGTTCGCTATTATGGAGTAGTAAGGTGTCCTTTGGATGGTTTGACCATTTAGAAAAGAAAGCGAACGCATGAGAGTAGATATAATCTAAGGCCCGATTTGGATGGATAGAGTGAATTGTCACTTTTGCTTCACAAAGAAACATTGGAAACGAGAATTGTAAAATAATAATTGATACTTAGAATTGAAATGAAAAATATGATTTTTATTCCAAAATGTTTTCACAAAGAAAATTATTTTCTATGAGATTTATTTCTTTGAATTTTAGATACTTGATCTGGATAATCTCAACTGTAAACATGTTACAATAAATGAAATAAATAGCCTATATTAAGTGGTTGAATGGAGCTTCGTATTTCAGATGCTATTATAGTAATGGCGGGTATAGTGGAAGCATGCCACATAGCACTTATTAGTCGCATGAAGTTACGAAAATTATTTTTGTAAAACATACCTAATATTAGTTACGAAATAATAACTGTCTTCTAGTGTTGAATGAAAAATAGACATGGTTTTATTTCAGTATTAATATTATGAATATTCATTATAAAATAAAACTATAATAGTGGTATTTGTGATGCATTGGAAAGTATAGAATTATCTAAATTTATTTGTAATTATTTTGAAACTATGGACTGAGCCAAAGTTTATAGAAATAATTCTTTGATTACATGATTATGAATCATATTATACTGGTGAATTATATTTCAACCAATAAAGGGAAAAGCACCCATTCAGTGGGAGCGACATAAGAGTTGGTAAACTTTTCGGATTGATACATATAGATGTATGTAATCATAAGTCTATCGATACAAAAAAAGTTCCACGTATTTCATCTTATTCACTGATAGGTTATCACAAATATGAATATGTGTATTTGATACACAAGTTATGTAACGACCTGCCTTTTTGACCATCGAAAGTCGACACTGAACACACCACTAAGTTCTAATGTCGCGCATCCAATCAACAAAAGGGTAGATTGTTTGGGTAAATAAAAGAAAAGAACAGAGAACATAGAAAAATAGAATCTCACAACGGAATTGACAACATATGATATAATAAGGACAGTAGAAACTATCACTCTAAAATATAGAGTATATCAGAGTTAAAAACAAACCTTATCAGTTGGACAGTTATAAGATCCTGACCTTACAAATGCTGATAGGGATACTATATAATACAGTGGAAAATAAAAACGGTACGATAGGCGAATCTCCAGCTCCCCTCCAAGATATTCATACACCAAAGCCAACCCGAGAAAATACTCGGTCTGACCCGAGCATTATAATAAATAACACCCGGATCAGTCTGGAAATACTAGCGTGAGATAACTAAAATAATGGGGATCATATAAAAGTTCTGTGAGACCATGCCGCTAACGGGAAATGGGTTTTTACCTCATAAGAATAACATCCATACAGGCAAGAGCAGAAATAATTATTAGGGAACAAATCTAAATAAGAATTGGCATATATAACATTAAAATCAGACTTAGAAGAATGAAAATAATCCGAGCAAAATCCAAACTAGACAGAATGGATAAACCAAGATAACTGTCCAAACTTGATAAAATGGACAAAAAAACTATAATGACTCTTCCCGTTGCAATTACAGAAAAACTGATTCAGAGGTTCGAATCAAATAAAATAATGAATTTATCCAACGTAACTAGGAGGGTGCTCCCCCCTTCCACGAAAGTATACCACTAGATAAAATAAACTTGATAGCACACGCGTCACTCTCGGGAACTTCCATGCTAGACCCCACTTCGCATGAGCATTCGAATATTTCACATCAATGCATGCATGTCGAAACCTCTCTAGATGATGTGAACATACCCTGATGGGTGCGACCCACATGGCTTGGCTTCCACTCGCGCTTTGGTTTTAGTTTTTTCGGTGTTGGATATCAATGCTTAAAATGAGTGATAAATCGTCTTAGAATGACGTAGCACAATAATGACTTGGAGGGTGCGCCCCCCTTTTTTGCGCCTTGGTTTTAGTCATTTTCGATAAAGGATATTAAAGCTCAACGGAGCAATAAATCGTCTTAGAATGATGATAATAAAGTAGCTAAAGTAACCGATAGCAGAGAAACTGACTATCAGAGATATAAAACGATCATGTATGGAAATTAAGTCCTGCATACTTATCACCACCCATTGAATTCAAACTTGTACTATTTCTTGGTTATCAATAATACCGTACAAGTCAAGGTATTGTTACCTCAAAGTCATGTCCAATGATTATTCTTAGCTTTTGAAATAGCGATAAGTTTACTTCTTCGATGTTTAGCGCTAATTATACAAAAAAATTATTTCCACATAAGTGATCCGCTACGGAAATAATTTATTTCCATAAACGAATCAAACTTTTACTTTTAAAAATGAACTGAACTTGTGCTTGATTTCATATTTCCATATTGGTAAAACACTTTTAGAATCAGTTCCTGATTGTTAAAACGTTAAAAGAATAATTTTTTCCAAGTGCGCGACCCCGAAGGCCTAAACCAACATCAGACCGAACACCCGGAAGATTATCCGACTTAACATCCCAATAATTGAGTTCCAATTCCTTTGTATAACTTTAGAACAATATTAATCATCCTGAAAGACAATTAATCACATTTAAAATCTCTTTTAAATAAACAATTCCATTATCTTTAATAAAGTAGATAATTATTTTCCAAACACTTTTATAACATCGGTAAATTAACTTTAAAATCTTTATTAAATCAGTTTATTAGCTTTAAATCAGTTTATTAAAGCAATTTTGTTATATTAGATAATTTACTTAAATCATTTTTATTAAACCGGTTAATTATCTTTAAATATCATTAATTACGAAGATTAATTAAATTCAAATAATCATTAGTTAAGAATGAATAAGTCATCTCAAACATCATTTATTAAAATGATAAGTAATTTTAAATTCCATTAATTAAAACAATTAATTAAGTTCAAATAATCATAAATTAATTGGATTAATTAAATTCAAACCCCATTAGCTAAAATGATTAATTAAAACATCATTTGTTAAAATGATTTATTTAATTATAAAACATCATTAATTAAAATGATTTAACTAAATTCTAAACATCATTAGTTAAAACAACTAATTAAATTTAAAACAATCACTAAATTAAAATGATTAATAAAATTCAAATAACATTACAGAAAATGATTAATTGTTTTTAAATATCATTAACTAAAATGATTATAAATTTCAATTATCATTAACTAAAATAATTAATTAAGTTCAATAAATTAATTAAACACCATTATCATTAATTAAAAGAATTAATTAAACTTTAATAATCATTAGTTAAAATGATTAATTAAGTATAAAACATCATTAGCAAAAATGATTAATTAATTCTAAAGATAAACCAATTTTAAACATCGTTAATTAACTTGGTGAATCAATTTCAAAATCATTAGTTAAAATGATTAATTAATTTAAATTATCATTAATCAAAAATGATTAGTGAATTTTCAATATTCTTTTTAGCGGAAACCCAAGCTCAAGTTCATACGACAGGGTTTGGGGATGAAATTTGTAATGACCCTGTTTTAAAAGCTTTGATAGTAAACTAGTTTAATTAAAATAGAAGTGTTTGAATTTGATTTTTGATAATAATTATTATTGGAATCAAATTATTATAGAATTAAAGTCTAGTTAATAAATTCATTTTTAGATAATATATTAAAAATTCAATTGGAAGGTTTAATAAATATAAAATGTTTTATAGTGCAATAATTTTATATATTGAAATAGACAAAGAGGAATTTTATTTGATGCTTATAGAATTAATAAGACGAATATGGATAAATTTGTGATTTTATAAAAATTGAATGAATGAATAACTGAACGGAGTAAAATGATATTGGAGTGAATAAAATTGTGAAATTATTAAAATACATATATTTTGTAAATGCAATGCAAATCAACTTCAATTAGAATGCAAAATATTTATAAATTGGTTATTTCATTATTAATGATTATTTCTTCAGAGATTTTTAGTACGAATATTCTATATCCTTTATGACTCTGAGGAATTTTGAATTAGTTATCACCATATTTTGAGACGATAGTCTATTGAGACTTGATATGTATTTATGAAATGGTGATTTGTTAAATATGCCTTATTTGAATATTTGTTTTGGGCATATTTTATTTATGACTTATTTGGTTATTGTTAAGTCAGAATTTTGAGATCTATATTTATTGGTTTGATATGCCTTTTTGAATTTTTGGGTATTAGGCATATTTTGAAATGACTTATTCTAGACTTAAGTCATTTATGGATTTATATAATGAATTTAATTAATATGCCTTATTATAATTGCATGTTTGGCATATTTTATATGCCTTGTTATTTTAAGTCATAAAGTTATGATATTAGTATCTCACCTATTGTTTAGATATAGTCTGACCCGTTTATTATTTTAATACTCGGGTCAGGCCGAGACTTTACAGGTACATGGACCCATTGATCTTTGGATTTGGGCTAGCATTGAAGTAGACTATTTTGATAGTTTTAGTTTACTTCATACTTGTATATATTGACAGTTAGGAGTTTATGTCATCTATATTATATAGTAGTGGCTTTGTACCTGATACAAGAATTGGATATGATGTATATATTTATGTGGGTCTAGTACTCATATTTTGTAGACTCACATTCTATTATGTATATGATGCTGTATATTATTCTGCTGTGACATGTGACTCTGATTCTGATTTATCTATATTATATACTGTTTTGAATATTTTTAATCGGTGCGTTTATTACTCTGTATTAATACTGTACACGTTTAAATTTCATTTTAGATCCTCAAAAGGGTAAATAAGACATGTCAGTGTTAGTATAAAGATATATTCACAATCGATCGCCCTTAACCAACCGTATTCTCCGGATTAGCTGACAACATTATTTGTAATGTTCTTTGCTGAGCTGGGTATAGCGGTGGGGTCGTTACATCTTGGTATCAGAGCTATGTTTAGAACATTATAGAATATAAATAGTACAAAGTTGAGATCTAAACCTAAATGACCTAGAGTCTCGTCCCTTGGATGTGTAGTTATTAGTAATTTAATTAACTATTTAGGAATAGGAATATAAATGATTATTGGGAATAATCATTGGGAAGTATTTGAAAAATCTTTTGATAATATTATATAACTTATTGTTATGAAAATATTGGAACTAACTTCTGTAAAGAGTGAGATTTAATGGATATTATAAATTAGTAGATAACTTAGAATTAAATTATTTGTTTGTTTGATTGAAATGTATGTTGTTTGTAGGGCTGTTATGGTAACGGTAAATTTACCATTACCATACCGTTACCGATAAATTAGTTACCGATTACAAAATAAAATGGTATACCAATACATTCGGTACGGTAACGGTAATTTTACTGTTACAAGCGGTAAATTGGTAAAAAAAAATTGAACCGTCGGTATCGGCAATTTACCGACAAATTGATTTGTTTCAAACTTTCTTATATTTTGGTCCGTTGGATTATGGACTTTCAACATCTGTCGCTGCTAAGTGCTAGGGTTTTATCTGTCTAAGAGAGAAAATAACACAGCCTCTCTTTTAATCTTTTTTATCTTCTTCGTTCTTTTTATTTCTCGTCTGCCGATTAGGCGAATCGGCGATTATCGACTTATCGTGGCTGTCGCGACTCAGTCCTCTCCTTTCTCCTTGTTTCAATTGCCGACTAGAGGTTTTTGAGCTTTGACGTGCTTTGATTGAACCAGATCAATTGAAATGGTACGTTTTTAAGTTTCTTAGTTGTTTGCTATGTTTGGCCACTGGTACAAGATATGAAGACTGCTAGTATTATTGATGGCAGAGTTTCACATTCGTTGTTGTTGGAAATTTTGACCAATGAGTGCATTGGGTTGATGATAACTAGATAAGATCCAGGTGAGTTCTCTTGTTAGTGTATTTTCATGATCTATGTAATTGTACTTTTTATCCAGTACATGTACCATTACTAATGGTGGTCATTTCAAAATTGTTATGCAACCTTTACAATTGTTTTATACTTAATGTGTTCATTGTCAAATTGCTGTATTTATAGTTGCACATGATTATGTTATGCATGTTGATTGTTCATGACCCATATATTGATAACTAGGCTTGATGACGTGATATTGTGCAAATAGTTGTAAACATTTGCTTGATTTTGAATATTTTGCCTGTCGGAACCTTTAGTGAAGTCGGATTAATGAAAAGTTAACCCTTGAGAAGCTAATGATTCGGCTTAGAATAATATTATGTACAGAACTTGAGCTTAAAGTAGATTATTTCTCTTTGTTTTTGGATAGGGTCGATGCTGTCAAGATAGGATGTATGTTGTTCCAAATATGATTAGAAACTCCTTTAGTACGTCATAGGGATGAATTCGCTAACTAAGTATGCTTTAACACACATTATGTACAAATTTTAGTTGATTCATGGACATGGTTTTCTGGTTTAAAAATAGTTTATGGTGTTTTCATATGCCCGCTCTCGTGTTTGTCCATCGGGGACTATTAATTTTAGTCCAGCAGAGGCATTCGTGCTTCATAAAATAGTTACCATGGTTCCATTTTACGATAATTAAAGTATGTAATATTTATTTTCATAATCTATACCATATGCAACTTTCTGTTAAAATTAATACAAACAACATTAGTGTGCTCATTATTTACAGTTTATAGTGTGTGTTATGTTGGTGCAAACTAAGTTTTCAGGAACATACATGATTTGTTATAAAAGATTTTGCATTGTACAATATATTATGATGTATTTTATGTATTGTGCTTTAGATATACAGAATGGGTGAGCATTTTTTTATACTTAGCCACTTAGCAGTAAAAGAAATGACATCAACACAGTCAAGTCTAGGTGATAATGTTGAGGGCGTGGAGGAACATACATCAGATTCTATACCTACAAATCAAACTAAATCATCTCGCTCCATCGTTTGTGTAACAGGTAATATATGTTTATCAAAATAATAATGTTTGTAATATTGCTTCATGAACAATAATAAAAACATCATTTCGGCACCTATGTCAGTTTTAGGCACCTATGTGCTATGTCAGTAATAACTAATTTTGTGAAAATTGTATATACACACGCACACTTACTTAGCTTACTTTTTTTTACAAACTTGAACACATATAACCATAAATAATTAAAACACCACTTTAAAATAGATTATGAAATGTTCACTTTCTCAGTTTCAAAGTTTTCATTATTTGTTTAACTTAGGTAAGAAGAAAACTTCCTGGGTATGGAAATATGCTGACAAAGAAATAAGAAAAGATGCAAATGGTAAAGAATACCATGTCGGCATTTGTAGAACATGCAAGAAAGAAGTGAAAGCGGACAGCAAGGCATATGGAACTACCGGACTTGCTAATCTTTTGTCAAAACAATGCCCAAAATGTCCTGCTTTTGGACGTAATGCCAATGCAAAAGGTCAACCTACTTTTTCATTAGATAGCGGCGTGGTGGGGACTTTTGTCCCGCATACTTTTAATCAAAAAATGTGAAGAGAAGTTAATTAGGTATATTATCATGGATGAAATGCCTTTTAGGGTGGTCGAGGGTAAGGGGTTTAGAGAATTATTAAAGGAGTTATGTCCTCGTTTTTTCATACCTTCAAGACAAAAAATTGCGAGTTTAGTATGAGAAATGTATACTTTGGAGAAGGGTATGTTAATGAGTGTGATAGGGGAAAGAAGAGTGAGCATCACTACCGATACTTGGACATCCGTTCAAAACATAAATTATATGGTTGTTACCGCTCATTTCATGGATAGTGAATGGAAGTTGCATAAAAGAATAATTAATTTTACAAAAATAACGAGTCATAATGGCGATGATATAGGAAGATGTTTGGAGATGTACTTGAGAAGTTGGGGAATTGAAAAAATCTTTAGTATTACGGTCGATAATGCATCCGCAAATGATGGGGCTATTGGATACATGAAAAAAAGATTGGGTGATATGAATACTTTATTATTCAATGGTGAATACTTACATATGAGGTGTGCATGTCACATAATTAACTTGATTGTTAAGGATGGTTTGAAAGATCTATATAGCTCAATTGAATGTATAAGGAATTGTGTTAAGTTTATTCATTCATCCCCCGCAAGATTGGACAAGTTTAGGGTATACGCTATTATATTCAAAATGGATCAAATGTCAAACATACCCATGGACGTTCCAACTAGATGGAATTCAACTTATAAAATGCTTGAATGTTCTGTAAAATAAAAGAAGGTGTTTGATAGAATGGCTGACGAAAGTGCTCCTTTTGTAAGTTATTTCAATGAGAAAGATAAAGATGGGTTAAAAAGAGTTGGACCACCAAACGATAATGATTGGGAGTAGTCTAAGGCCTTTGTTCACTTTAAAAAAAATTATGATGCCACTTTATCATTAAGTGCAACTAAATCTTGCACATCTCCTTTATTGTTTGTGGTTGTGTCCGACCTGCTTACTGACATTGAAATGAAAATTAATGATGATGGTAATCCGATTTTGCAAAGTGTTGGGAAATCTATGAAAGTTAAGTGGGATAAATATTGGGGAAATTTTGAGAGTGTGAACAAGATGATTTATGTAGCTCATGTTCTCAATCCAAGATATAAACTTGAATTGCTACAAATTTCCTTTGAAGATATGGGAAAAGATAGTCATGCAATCAAAAACATTGTCCGTGAAATAAAAGAATGTGTTCTAAAGTTATATAATGAATATAAAGGGGTTAATGAACAAGCACGAATATCTATCACAAAGGAAACTACCTCTAAGGATCATGTAAATATTAGTTCTCAATCAAGTGGACTTTATCATGTTGAGATGCGACTCAAGAGAAAGAGAGAACAAATGGAAATTAGAGAAATTAACAATGAAGTAGACAAACACTTATCGGATCCTTGTGAGAAACTCGATGGTGAATCTTTTGATCTTTTGAATCGGTGGAAGGTGAATCAAGCGTGGTATCCAATTCTTTCGTTAGTTGACAAAGATTTATTTTCAATTCCAAGTTCAACCATGGCTAGTGAGAATGCTTTTAGTTTGGGAAGGAGAATTGTTGATCCTTTTAGAGCTTCATTAACTCCAAAGATGGTTGAGGCGTTGGTTTGTACAAATGATTGGCTTAGGGGAGATGAATTCAATTTCTATATGGAGCCGAGCGAAGATGATGTCTCTTTCTACAAGGAACTTGAAGAATTTGAAACAAGTAAGCGTTTGTTAAATTTTATCAAAAAAAATATGGTACAACATCTATTATCTAATAACAACCAAGGTGGTTAAAACTGAAAAGATATCTTAAAACTGTACATTTAGTTCACATTTAGTTCATATTGCAAACTGTACATTCATATTGCCAAATGAATGAATGATGATAAGTAGAGTATTCACTACTTTACCGTTCAAATTATTTTCTACAGTTTAATATTGTGATACTTACAAAAGTTAATTTGAAGCTACGTTACAATAAAAGTTAATTCTTTTCTACAGTTCGTATTACAGTTCAGAATCTAAACTTTGATCGTATAGTTGATTATCCATATCTATGTATGTCTTAGCCTATTACTAAAATTTAAATGCTTGTAGATGCACATGCTAACCTTACTGTTGGTTTTGTAAAGTGGAGCCTAAATTTATGAGTGAACTCATACCATAATATTTAATCTAAGAAATTGATTTCCATCATTCTTTGAAAAATATATTATTTTGCATATGATATGCCTGCATTATTTGGTTAAATGGCAGTGACATTTCCAATCAACGCTTTCTGAAATTGGTGTAATTATCTGAAGGATATCAATTATCATTTTAGAAAAGTAAAAAATTACAAAAATGAGAAGACTATTTCTCTTCTATTTACGTGCTATTCTAAGTACAATCAACTATCGTGTTTTTGCAAGAACAATTTGATTCATCTTAAAAACCCACTTTTACATAGTTTTGTTTATTTTTAAATGGTCATTTACGAAGAACTATTTTTTATAAACATTATTTTTTAGGATAGCAGAATTGACCAAACTAGTAGTGAGAAATGTATACAAGTGTTGTGCTGGAGTATAGTGTTCTTACAACATTTCCATGTTCATAAATTTTGTTTAAAACAGAGGTATGGGTTTGGAGCGGTAGAATACACTGTACAGTTATTTAATGATAAACTAACAGTGAGAAATGTATACAGGTGTTGTGGTGGACTTCAAATTCTTTTCTTCTTCTATACATTACTTACATGATAAAATTTGAACACCTTGAAATCATTTGTGGAATCCATAAAATGTTTTTCATATTTTTACCTTCACAGACTTGAATGATAAAGCTCCACCTTCAGATCGACCATCTTCCTCCAATTCACCTAGTTGACTACACTGTTGGGAGACACATCATATGATCATACAGCAGATGAGAAAACTGGGACATCCATGGTGGCTTATTGGCTTCATTAACTCTATTTAAAACTGGTTTTCTAGTTTTTTTTTGCTACTGAAATGATGTGTAATCCTAAATTTATATACCATATATGTGCTTGTTATTTCACTTGAATTGTTGACAACTTGACATACATGATGTTTTCAACCTATGGAGATTTATTTCGATTTTACATGTGTTTTTATTTCACTTAAACTGTTCATTATTGTTCAAATTGTATGTTTCACTTTGTTGTTTTCGTCAGTGAGATTTAAAACTGATATGAAATAGCATGTATGTGATGTATTTACTATTTAACATGTTTATTGATTTATTCTGCATGATTTGGTACATGTTTGGACCTGATCTGGTACAGCTACAGAAGTATAATATTTACTATTTTCAGGGAACGGTAATTTACCGTTACCGACAAAACGGTTACCGACATAGCGGTATACCGACAAAACGGTTACTGACGTATCTGTAACGGTAACGGTAAGCGTTTTTTATTTACCGAAGAAAATGGTATGGTAACGGTATTTGTATAACGGTAACGGTAACCATTACCATAACAGCCCTAGTTGTTTGCATCAATGGATGTTTGATTGTTTTGAAAATTCTAAATAATTATTGAATTATTATTGAGTAGGAATTTTCATCTGGAAATTTATAACCTGCTCGATATTAATTATTAAACATTAAAGTATCTTCATTTGTGTGGTTACCGCAAAGAAAATTGAAATCTTTGTTTGATATAAAATGAAATTGTAATTATTGGTACAACCGAATAAATACCAAGATGCACAGTGGAAATAAAATTTGTTAAGAATTATTTTATTTAAATTTTGAAATGGATAAAAAGAACTTTTATAAAAGAAAATATTAAATTTGGTATTTGAAAATATACTTAGTGAATGAAATAAGATATAATAAAATTTTACTGATTGATGGATGCTTGGTTGTTTTAAAATTGTAAATGATTGTGAAAAAAAATTAATATTGAGTAGGAATTACTATTGAGAGTTAAAACCTGCTCGATAATAACAATAAGAACTTGTGGTGTCTTTAGTAGTGTAGTTACCGCAAGAAATATTGAAAATTTTAAATTTATATACAATGAAATGTTAATTCATAAGTGGGATTAATTAAATGTTACGATGAATTTGAAAATTTGATGTTTGCTTGAGATATATATTGATGAATGTGTGCGCTATAGAATTGTTGTTAGTAAATAATTATTTTGTGATAACATTAAGTTTGATTGAAAGAATTTTAATAAAAGTAAACATCTATTGAATTAAAATCTTTTGATATTAGATATACATATATATGGGACTTAATTATGTTTATTACAGATAAGCAAATATTTTGTAAAGGCACAAAGTATTAAGAGATATATGTATATCATATAGAAATTTATTATTGTGTTAAATTGCCCGTTGAGTGCTTTAAGGATTCTGGTCGATGCGTCCGATCAACGTTATCGACAAGAATTCCTAAACACTAGTACGAGACATTCGGACATTGTGTTTTGGGCAATAAAATATTTTTAGAAATAATAATTAGTACTATATATATAATATTTTTGAAAAGAAGATATAATTTTGAAATAAGATAAATATTTTACAAAATAAAGTGAATAATTTTGGAAAAGTTGTTTTGGAGATAAAATAATATTTTATAGAAGTATACAAGCTATCATTTGAAAGGAGGTATCCTATGATATTTTTGCAAGTAAAAACAAAATATTTTGAATAAGAGAGTGCATAGGAAAGCTAAAAAGAGGTCAAAAGATTTGAAATGGTGATAGAAGAAGACATGGCATATACCATGTGCTCTTATTCATATGATTTTTGTTAGTATTTAGCCTTTATTAACTGACTCAATTTAAGTTTAACATATTATTGTGTTTTCAAATACTGGTATTATCTTAAATATTTCATCAATGAAACTGTCTTGATTTTTTTTAATGGAATGAGCAATGGTAGGATTACAAATCAAACAAATTTAAAGATGATCATAATAACATAAAATAAAAACTTGATATGTTCGTTATTAAAAAAATGAGACTTTCATGTATAAACGATCCTTAACAGTTTCCATGCCATGTGTATATGGCTCAGGGAGTCATTAACTTATTAAACAATTTTATATGATTACAATATGATGCATCATTTTAATAACATAAACTAAGGATCTGCTGTCCCTTCTTATGAAAACGGCGCCTCTCTGGGACAAAAGCAGATGCAATGGCCATACAGTACTACAACTTAAAAATTGTAAGTCAAACATTTTTACTGTTTAATTTACGTTAAATTTATGAATTGCCTTAAATTTACCATCTATTCTGTACTGTATGAATATCGGTACAATCTCCTCTAGTTTGGCGAATGTGCTCATGTCTGAATATATGCTGAGCTATGGATTTCAGGCACCAATTCAAGTTTCCTGAAGCATATAAATACTGCAAAACATATACATATAAATACAAGATTTACATAAACATATGGGCACGCATTTTCATTGCCTGAACATGTTTTTTTATATATCCACATGACATCACTTTATATCCATATATATGTATAAGGCTATAAGCACTTGACCTTTTTTGTATATTTTATAATATAGCCTAACTTTATATTAAAACTAAAACGTGCATGTACATTTACTAGCTAGCCTATATATTCCTTTTCAATTGAGTTAACTATTACAATTAAAATTAAGTAAAATAAGTATACATGTTTCCCTAGAATTGTTTAGTTCGTCACGTTGCTACTGTTGAGAATGGTTATATATGTGAAAAATCCAATGTCTAGAGTGTTTACTAACAAATTATTTCTACCGCCAACTTTTAGTTGTTTTCATTATTCTAATCATTTTCATTCTAGCTATTTTTCTAAACAAGACAAAAATTGATTTATTGCTATCAAAGAACTAGAATTATATAATGGCTTATGCTAAAAATTAATGGGTTTCGGTCCAACATTAGCAACCTATGTCATTAGGTAAATTTTATTTTTAAGTACAATGGAAAATTTGAGCTTATCAATGATTGAAACATGAATTAAAAATGTTATCATTACAAAAGAAGCACTGTTTAGCGACGGCTAATAGCCGTTGGCGGCCGTTGCTAGCCGTCGCTAATAACCGTTGCAAAATATCTCGTTGCAACTGAAGAAAGCGACGGCCTTAGCGACGGCTCTGTTGTTCATTTTGCAACGGCTTGTAACGGCTAAGTGTCCACGTGGCAGTAACCGTTGGGGTTGTTGGTTTTCCGGGTTGTTGATGCAAACCATTGCAAAGCATTGCAATATAGCCGTTACTAGCCATTGCTATATTTGACCAAATGGTCGTCGCTAGCCGTTGCAAACCTGGAATATATTTTCTGCACATTGCATCACCTTCAACCCTCAATCCCAATCAATCCAAATAATATAATTCCATCATTCCACACATATAATACCATTCCATCATACCATATAATCAATATCAACACAACCAAATCATCAAATATTGCATATTCCAACATATATTAACAAAATCAACATAACCAAATATAAAAATCCACCAAACCAAATCACATCAATCACAACAACCAAAATACCAAATCCACCAAAACACTAAGTATCAATCACAACATCCAAAGTACAAAATGTCAAACCCATCATAATATATATATATATATATATATAAAGTGTACCCATCAAAACAAACCAACTAAGCATCATCATCATCAGCAGCAGCATCTGCACCTCCTTCCCCGGGCATCGATCCATGCTCCTGATAGAAGGCAGCAATACGCTCATCTATCTACGTCGCCAACTGACTCTTCCGCCAATCATTGAGCTCATCCAATTGTGTTTGCATCCGAGCAATCTCTTCCTCATCTATGGATCTCCTATATGCCCTTTGGAAATTAAGAGCCTGTGAAATAATTCAAGTGAATAAGAAATTCATGGCATACAATAACAATAAGAAAATTCAAGTTATTGGTAATAAACTCAAGTGAATAAGAAGTTCATGGCATATAGGTTTCTACTGTGTAAACGTTGAGTATATACCATATTGCCGAAACTGTAACGCCTATTTCGACTTGCCGGTTCAATGATTGAATCCCATATCCGATTAGACTCATCAACCGTAAGCGACTCCCGTCCACTCGCTTGTATCGCTCGTGCATGCTCTGCTTTATATCTCTTCTACAATTACGAACAGATATTTGACACAATTGCTATACAATTTACTTATTTACTGTGAAATAAACAAATATGAAATATTTTCATTACAGAAATAAACATATTTACCATTACAGAAGCAGCCTTGTCGTCCGACCAATCATATGAAACATTCCCATCCTCATCTGTATGCTCCACTGCATGTGTGACTCTGAAAAGCTCAGCCGCTGTAGGCTCCCTTTCATACTTTGCCCACTGAATATATACAAGAATAGATTATATTGATAATTTGCATGAGTATATACAAGAATTGATTATATACAAGAATAGAATATATGGTACAGAGACACTAGTAAATATATACATCAATAACATAAATGTCGGTTAATTTATTTACCAATTCCCTCCTATGTTGTTGGAAGGATTTCGAGCCACCACGATGTAAAGCGGGGTTTTTGTTCCTATTAGCCTTGTTTCTTGCCGATAATTCCTATTAATTTATACACACTATTAAGTAAAATAATTCAACACATTTAAATGTAAAAATATAGTGACAATATAACTTACTTTGAATGCTTCAGATTCCCAATATTGTTGGAATCCAGCCCAAATATCATCCCCCATCCAACTTGGCTTTTTCCCTGAACTCTTAGCCCTTGACAGAGTCTCTCTGTAATTTTTCCGCATCTTTTTATTCCAATGATTTATAAAAACATCCATATCCTGCGGATCCACACGTACAGCTGCCTGCATATTGAATTATCATACGTGTTATGTAAAAGAGATTATATAATTAAAAAACAATCAGCAGAACAGAATACGTAAAACTGATATCATAAGGCAAGATGGCATATTGTTTTTGGTTTCATATAAGGCATAATTATATATTACAAAGTTGTACTTACCATAAGATCAGCCCATATTGCGTTTTTTATATGTGTTGGGATGTTATCCCACTGAGGCCAACACCCGGACATCCTACTCTTGTATGCTTCCTTCGATACTTGTAAAATGAAATCGGACGGCTCCACCTCGAACCCTCTGTAGAAATGTTGACGTATATATTCAATATATTTCATATAATATAATTCAAATAAGTTTGATACATACCCAGCACTTTTCGGAACTATCTCCGCAACTCGACGGAGATCTGGCTCAGAGCTACTCGGACCTGCTCCAAGTGAAGGTGACTGAGATGTCCTACGTCGATTACGTCGCCTATCAGACATATCTGGCACAAACATAAATATAATATCATACACTGCTTAGAAAAGAGTACTGATAACATAAGCATCACATAAGCATCACATAATCATCAATCTATATCACATAATCATTAATCATCGCATAATCATCACATAATTATTAATCAAGTGATAATCATCACATAAGCATACTCTGCACATAATCATCGAAAAAAGCGTACATGAAATGAATAATGCATAACTCAGAATGATACAGATAATATATAGTCATCATTATTATTACATAGCTCAGAATATTACAGAACATAGTCATTATTGTTAATACATAACTCAGAATTACACAACAAGCGATGCCATCTATGATCAGTCTTCGTCATATTCTGATTCAGACTCAGTCTCGTACTCTATATCATTTTCTTCGGTACTTACAAATGCATCTATTAAAACATTCGATTCATCAGTCAACGACCCTACATCAATGTCATCGGTTATCACTATTTCAGTATTTGGCTCGAGATCCGCTTGATACGCTGCTTCATTTGGAATATTATTTCCATCAAATGTATATCTTGCCTTCGTTTTAAAAACAGCCCGTCAGTCTGCTTTATCTTTTTTTAAGGATGGATATGGAGCAAAATAAACTTGTAAAGCTTGCTTAGCTAATACAAAAGGATCATACTTATAGTAATGCGACGTATGCCTTATTTCAATTAGCTTATAATCTTTGTGCACGTTAATTCCAGAGCCAGGAATATTGCTAAACCGGTTGCATTTGAATAAAACAACTTTCTCTACAGGTTGTATATAATATGTCAACTCTAAAACTTGTGTTAAGACGCCGTAAAAATCTTTTATACGCTCCTCTGGATCATCACTTCCTTTGACAAATACACCACTGTTATATGTTAATTTTTCAGCCCCGTAATATTTGGTGTTGAATTTAAATCCATTGACGAAGAATATTGGATAAGTCTTGACATTTCGTTTTGGTCCGATAGCAAGATGTCGTAATCCTTCGTCAACAATACAATTTTCTGTATCATGAACGTAGTTTGAAAACCATCCAGCAAATTGTTTACTAAGATCGCCAGATGGATGTTGTGATTCGTATATGCTGCAAATATGTATTATATTCCTTTATAATTAATATATACATGTATAATTGAATTATATATGAATTCATAATTACCTGACAAATGGTGCAACTTTAGCACAATTTGGAAGAACATATGTGTGTGCCACATGGTAATCTCTATCATCTAACCATATTTCCACACATTTTCCAACAGGTCTTCCATGTTGTCTAAAAATAGATAACATTGTTTGAGAATAATCCTGCTCAATAGTTTCTTCATTACGGGGAACACTTACGAACGATAAGTTCACATCGTTACTAAAGTAATGTGAGAAAAAAAATGAAGCTTCTTCTTCAAGGTACGATTTGCAAATCGAACCTTCTACTCGTGCTTTTTGTCTAATTTTTTTCTTCAAATGATTCAAGTACCTATAACAAAATTAATTAAATTTATATGGTTGTACAAAAACCGAAATTAATTAAATTACCTCTCAAATGGATACATCCATCCATATTGCACAGGACCACGAAGGAGTGCTTCAGATGGAAGATAAACAGGTAAATGCTCCATTACATTAAAAAAACCATGCGGAAATATTTTCTCCAGTTTGCATTAAGGTACAGGGATTTCTGCTTCAAGTTTACGTATACGATCTACCTTTAACGTCGTAAAACAAAGCTGTTTATAAAACATACTTAATTCTGTTATAACACTCCATATTTTTGCAGGCAGCAGTTCTTTGAAAATCACGGGAAAAAAATACTCCATCATAATGTGGCAATCGTGACTTTTCATCCCACTCAATTTGCTGTTTTTAAAGTCAACACATCTACGGAGGTTAGAAGAAATCCCATAAGGACATCTAAGTCCATCCACCCACTTTAGAACGAGTTTTACTTGCTTGTTGTCTAGCTCATAACATGCTTTGGGTTTCTTATTATCGTTGTATAATTGAAGTTCGGGCCGCTTATAGAAGTGTAATATATCACGTCTTGAATTCGCATCGTCCTTGGTTTTCCCCTTCACATTCAAAATTGTATTAAACATGTTGTCAAACACATTTTTTTCGTTGAGCATGACGTCAATGTTATGTCGGAGTAGGAGATTTTTCCAGTACGGTAACTCCCAGAATATACTTTGCTTGCACCAGTTATGAATGTCCGATTTACCTGGAATTTCAACCTGTACCCCAATTTCATGTATCTTTGGGTAGTCTTTTACAATTTCATATACCTCTTCACTTGTCCAAACCTTAGGTGGTAGCATACTCTCTACTCTGTTAGCTTTAAAGTTCCTTTTATCCATTCTAAATTTATGATTGATATGTAGAAAACACCGATGACAGTCAAACCAAGAAATTTTCTTTCCATACTTTAATGAAAATGCTCGTGTTTCGTCCATACAATAAGGACAAGCTAGACGTCCAGATGTGCTCCAACCTGAAAGCATGTCATACGTGGGAAAATCACTAATAGTCCATAATAAAGAAGCAAATATATGAAAATTCCTTTTTCTCGAAATGTCGTACGTTTCAACTCCTTCATGCCACAGTGTTTTCAACTCGTCGATTAGTGGTTGTAGATAAACATCAATTCCTTGTGTCGGATCATCGGGACTGGGGACGACAATCATTAGAAATATATATGGAGTTTTCATACACATCCATGAAGGTAAATTATAAGGAGTAATAATAATGGGCCATGATGAATATTTACTACCAAACTGAGAAAATGGCGAAAATCCATTCGTACATAAGCCAAGCCTAACATTACGACTCTCTACCGCAAATTCAGGATAAGTCTTATCGAAATGTTTCCATGCTTCTCCATCAGATGGATGTATCAAAGTTCCTTCTTCTGGTGTTCTCACACTGTGCCATCGCATATGACATGCTGTAGCAGAAGATGCATATAACCGTTGAAGTCTGGGAGTGATGGGTAAATAATGCATCCTCTTATATGGAACTTCTTTTCCTTTCTTTTTTCTTGGTTTTTATATTTCCTCATTACATATTCTGCACTTAGTAAGATGAGCGTCTTCTTTCCAATACAACATGCAACCTTTTACACATGTATCTATCTTCTGGTACGGCAATCCAAAAGCAGACATAAGTTTTTTTACTTTATAATGACTATCACACATCAAATTATTAGGTGGCATGTGTCGTTTTGCAGTTTGTACAACTGCTGTAAATGCAGCTTCTGTAAGATTAAATTTCGATTTCATAGTGATGTATTCGGCGGTTACAGATAATTCGGTTCCACTTGTACATCCATCCCACAATGGCCTCTTAGCAGAATCCAATAAATCATAAAAAAAATTAGCTTCCGCGGTCGGCTCTTCGTCAACATTTTAGTTCCCATCATCACCTTGGTAAAAGGTAGGAAACATTGATCGTGCAGCATCTTGCACCATGTTTTCTATAGGATTGGTCATAGTATTATCGTCCTTTAACACTACAAGATTAGGTGTAGGTTGAACAAGTTCTCCATGACGATCCCATAGGTAATAATTTGGCACAAAACCAAATTTGTACAAATGTACTTCTACTACATCTGGTTTTCAATGCTTCAGATGTTTGCACTTACTACACGGACAACGAATGTCTACGTTATTTCGATTATTAGGTTGAGCAAATCTAATAAAGACGTGTACACCGTTACAGAAACGTTCTTTTATTGATCCTTTCATACCTTTTCGAGGTTCATACATCCAACTACGATCGAGAAAATAATCGAACATATTTCCTAATTTGTAAAATGTAGGTTAGAAGATTGAATAACACACTTCATATTAAAGTCTTGTAAAAATTCATATATAACCCTTTACTATTTTAACAAATTCAACTAAATACTTCATTCAAATTTTCAATTCTTAAGTTTATTGTTTTTTTACTTTGACGGCCGGTTATCATACTTCCCATTACAAACACAATAACGTAATCATATTTTATAAATCATTTCAGGTTAAATGATTCTAAAAAATTTCGGCAGCACTTCACTTTATTCCCTGTATCGTACACAAATGCATGCACAAAGGGAAAAAAGGAAATGCCATCGAAATTTTCTGAACCGTTTAAACTGAAATGATTTATAAAATATGATTACTTTATTGTGTTTGTGACTTGTCCAAATACTAGGATAAATTCAACAAATGTTGTATCAGATGAATATAGATGTCCGTTCTGTGGAAAAACGAATATCCATATAACGATCATATACAACACTTGTCAGACGGGGCCAAAAATTCTCTAAGGGTTTCACATAAATAAAGCACAAATTAAAAAATATTAATATTGAAGTATTAGTGGTCTATAGTGAAATAATGATCTTAAAATTTTTTTAGTAATGTAGCCAAATAGAATTCGTTTAATTATGAATCAAAATCCATGGGAACTATCAATAACTCGGAAAATATGTCTTATCTCACAAATGGAACTATGAGTTACTATTTTAACAACTACAAAAACTATTTTATAATTCATTTAACTATTTAAATATTTATTAATTAAATCTAAAATTTTAAAACGTATTTTAACTTTTGTTTAACTACATAAATTTTAATTAACGATTTTGTGAACTAAATAAGTAGTTAGCACTTACAACAGTATAACAAACATTCTCGTAAACTTATCAATAAACATATTATTCAATAATCATGGACTATTTTTTAGATTTTAAATTAGCCATAATTTTTAACAACATAGTAAACAATAAATTCACTAATTAATACCACCAAATCAACACTAATTATCATCATCTATTACGCAATAATCACCATTTTCAAACACATAATCAACTAATTTTCTAAATTAGGTTTACCATTATATACCCAATTCAAATAATAAACTATATACCATAAACTAATAATATATATTCATCAATTCCAAACCCCTAAATCATCCAATTCCAAATCAATAAATCATCAACTAATTTAATTTAAACCTAAATTAAACAAAGATAATGGAAAATAGGAGATATCGGCAAGTTTGGAGAGGTTGAAATTAGCGACAGAAGGTTGCGACGGCTCCTGGCGGCGGAGGGCGGCGGCTGGTGGCGGATCTAAGGGGATTTGGGAGCAGATTGGGGAGAGGGAGAATGAAACTGTTTTCTCTCGGCTGCAGGTTATTTACCGCGATAAGCGACGGCTAGCAACGACAGCTTTTTTTAGCCGTTGCTAGCCGTCGCTAGGCTATGTCACTTTCTGAAGCCTTTCTAGTAGTGTGTGTGTCGCTGTCTAGAAAATGAAAACGCCTTAAAACAGCGCTAAACTATTTTAAGCACATCTTTCAAACGCTTTATCAGATTTTATTGATCTTGTACTTTCGGAAAGCTAAAACTATAATGAACAATTTTTGTTTTAAAAGCTAAGAAAAATTTGGATATTTACTATTCAAAAACAGAGTTACAATGAAGTGGACCTGCTAGAAAAATGTGATTTTCTGAGTTGTAATGTTAGGTAAAACATCCATAAATTATGTTGTACTTCACATTTTATAATCCAAAAATTGTTTAGATAAGTTAATGAGTTATGCTACAACTCAACTATTGCAACTATTACAAGATTTTGGGTTTTTAACTGATTGAACTTCTTGGAAAGTTGCTCATGTATATTCTTTGATTGAATAAATGATGTTTTATTAAATTTTATGTGCATGAGACTTATAGTTGTATTTGAGTTAAGTGTAGGTTATGGAAGGCTACATGGATTGGTATGCGGCACAAACGCGCTCTCGCTCGCATAATAATTTAACCAATTGCTTTGAAATGCTAAAATAAAGGTACGCTTTCGGATTAAATACAAAATTGATAAAAAATATTGATATATATTATGTTTTCGACCGTGCGGTCAATGTATATTATATATATTATCTTTGTGAAATTGCAAACGACTCTCCGTACAAAGGAGACTCTGCGTAAATTTTTCAAAAATTTTAACACTTAGAAAATTTTCAATAAATTTTTGTATGCGAAGAAACGGAAATTAATAAAATAATCTATTCAAATTTATAACATACGATAAGTTTGATTCTAATATTAACTGCGTAAGTTTCGATCGAGTTACAACTTAATAGTAAAATTTGAAGAGAGTTAATGTTTGCATGTGTTTTTGACGTCTTCCTATAAGAAATTGCCAGGACGCAATTTTCATAAAGGGGGAGGTTTGTAACAACCATGTTTTAAAAGCTTTAATAGTAAACTAGTTTAATTAAAATAGAAGTATTTGAATTTGATTTTAATTATTATTGGAAATTAATTATTATAGAATTAAAGTCTAGTTAATAAATTCATTTTTAGATAATATATTAAAATTTTAATTGGAAGGTTTAATAAATATAAAATATTTTATAGTGCAATAATTTTATATATTGAAATAGACAAAGAGGAATTTTATTTGATGTTTATAAAATCAATAAGACGAAGCTGGATAAATTTGTTCTTTTATATAAATTGAATGAATGAATAACTGAACGAAGTGATATTGGAGTGAATAAAATTGTGAAATTATTAAAATACATATATTTTGTAATTGCAATGCAAATCAACTTCAATTAGATTGCAAAATATTTATAATTAATAACAAGTATTGATTTCGTTTTTAAATTCAAATGTAAAAGAATTGAAATTAAAGCCAAATGGAAATTTAAAATAATCCTTATCAAATCAAGCCCAAGAGCTAACTAAGCCCATTAAAACTAACACTCAACTAGCCTCTACCCTTTCCATATCCAAACACGTTCTCCTTCAGGATGTCCTAACCCAGAATTCCCCCAATTCGAAAATTATCCAAAAAAAAAGAAATCGCGATGTTGTTTATCGCGAGCAAGGGGAGGAGCCGCCGAGGAGTACTCATCGAGGAGTAATCATCGACGTTGGAGCGAGGTCGCGCAAGCTTGGAAGGGGCAATTGTCGAACCTGGGCTGTTCGATAGGGAGATGGCTGTTGCATGTTCGAGGTGCGATCTGGCGGTGTTCTGGCATGGAGGTGCAGAGCTTGAAGTAACGGAGTTCGATGCGACTTTGGCGATTGAAGTTGGGCTCGACAGGGATGATCGGGTTTTGGGTATTAGCTGAAAAAAAATAGAAAACGTAGGCAAGCTTTGGTTTAAGATGAGTTATTTCAACTCACACTGTTATGTCTAATTATGAATTTGTTCTTGCATGCTTTTCTTCGTTTATGAATTCTAATGATCATGGTTGTGAATGAATGCATTGATTGACATATAGTTACAAGTGGTAATTCATCTTATTCATCGAATGATATAAATTAAATTAGATTGGTTGGAAATAAATTAAATCGATACAGGAATTGGAAGATGTCAAATTGTAAATGAATTAATTCGATTATAAGTTGAATCTACTATGCTTGTATATGTCCTGCATATATTGTTTGTGTAATTGGAGTTGTCAGAAAGCAACTCGGATCAATGAATAGTTTAATATCATGGATTTATACATATTTTTGATAGAACGTTTGAAAGATTGGATTTGAATCAATAGTTAAAAATGACTTAAATGGTTAAAATAAAATTACATATTAAAATATATAATGTTTATTGTAAGTTGGGTTGATGGTTGAAAATACATACATTGTTGTATAATCCGAGTCTACCAGAAAACAACTCAGATTGATAAACAATTATGTGTTATGGAATTATATTTTATAGAGCAATGTTGGCTCAAGATGTTGAATTTTCGCTGGATTTATTGTTTGAATTATTAAATGTTTTTAAATGAATTTCAAAACCGAGAATTTATCCAATTTTATCCTTATTGAAAATTAGTTTATAAAATGTATAGTTAAGCTATATATTATTTTCTTAACTTACTACTTATCACAAAATTTCAAATTAAAACTTTTAAAGATAAGTAATGTGACGCCCCAGCTCTAGTGACCGAAATATTAAAGGGATTTTACCGTCCGATAACTCGGATGAATGGGCACAGAAGGAGCGATCTCTCGTATACACTACTTTGGGTCAACACAGATACGTTTAAAATACCTGTACATCTCTGAAATGATACGTATCTCATCTCGACTCAATGTAGTATACACGAGTTCAAAGAATTTGTATCTAAATCACATATCAAGAACACAAGATGCAATGGTTTCACAAAACATCGGACCAAAAATAGATAAATATACATAGCATAATATTTGTACAACCAGACGTAAGAGTACCATCATATATTTACAACCATCACAAAAATGACGTCCAAACCATACTCAGTCAAATATATACAAACTGCATATCATCAGACTATGCACAAACAACTAACATAACTAATATAACTCAACGGACTCAAGATGTGTTTCTCTAATGTTGTCTCGCCATATAACTCTAACTGTACCCTTGACACTAGTAGCGAATGTGTGTCTATCAAGCTCTAGGTCTACCACTATCTTAAATTTGTACATGGTGTTCCAGTCTCCCTCTATTATAATGTCATAGGAGGTCACTTCAAAATGCGAGAAGGAGATCATCCTGCAACACCTCGGTCTAACCTGAGGAGTTGTCACAAAACAAAACCTCGAGTCAGGCTATAAATCTAGCTATGAGTATAATAGTGTAACAATGGTTCATATAAATGTGCGGAGTCGGGTAATATATGTGATATTAAAAGAAATAGATATGTCACACACTCCATAATCTAAACCTGCCCACATCCCATTAAATTATTTCAGTGTAAATACACGTGTCATGGTACTATTTAAAGTGAATCACAGCTGCAACTCTAATCAACCAGGATATCACATCCTATTTATTTATAACTTGCAATCATTATTCAATAGACTTTTCACTGCTTAAGTTATTCATATACGAGGTCTGGAATTACTAGTGAATCCTATTCATTATTCACTCTTACTACACTCTGTATCGAACCGATATCACAGCCTTTTTCATCAGTCTATCTTTCGATCAGAAATTGTGGGTGCCTCCAAACGATCTATTAGTTGCACTATCTTTTCCTGTTCATCTTTGGCGCTCACCCCGTTGTGTTGTAATATTCATCCTTGTTTCACGACATATCCATCATTAGATTACTCTCGATTCTTCCTCGTTTCCCGTTTGTACTGCGCATGTCACCGTGGTTGTGTCCATGCAACAGATCGTTTGGACAATAAGTGACGAGAGACCAGGTCATCACGATTCAGGGAGTGCCTCGAATCTGTCCGCTAGGATGGATTCTAGTGTCTGGTAGTCTCACCTTGTCTCGTTTACTTCATCAGTTAAATTCATTCAAATTCTTTTGTATTTAACTTCCCAATATACCATTTATCCTCAAAATGGTATTGTGTTCTATTTTATATCACATAGATGTACGTTTCAAATTTAGACTAGATTTTTGATGACGTCATTTTAATTTAATTTATAGAATTTTTCCATAGTTTTAAATTTGGAAAATAAAATATTTTCGGTTGACGTGTTTTGCGGTTGCGCCAAACGCCGGTTCTTTTGAAATTGTACAAGATAAGTTAACCGGTCTATTTTATTGCAGTTTTATTATCGCGTAACGTTGTCATGCACGATTTTATTTTTATTTTGGTTGTTCGCAGTCCATACGCGAACGGAATATTAAGTATCGTCGTATCCTAAAACATTTTTTTTCTTTTTAAAATTTTTTACACGCACATACACCTAAAACCACACCATCTCCCATGCCACCTCATCCTTTCAATTTTCACTATTGTGCATGAATACATGTGCATATTCATGAATAGATGTACATGAATGCAAGCTTACACCTTATTATTCTATTCGCATTGAATTTAAACATTTTTCTTATAAACTACAATTAGTGACTGGTGTTCCATATTCGACAAAGTGTGCCTGCAGGTGTGAAACATTTTTATGTCAAGTTTTACCTTACTCTAACTCATATTGGTCATGGTGGCACCTCCACATGCCTACGACGACCGAATCGAGACCATCATCATGTTCCGCTACGCAATACAGTTTTGGCTGTAACGCTTCCGTTCACCATACGGACGCGGACATAACGGTGTCATTTTCGATCATCACGAGGTCCGTTGGTCAGGCGAAAGCTAGTCGATTTGTTCGTCTCACTTCCCTCTACATATTTCCTTTTGGTTGCATGCTCAAAATCATGATAGATTTTGAGTTATTAATAATTAATGTTTTGAAACAAAAGTTCACATGGATTCTATTATATTATAAAGCATGCACGTTCATTTTTTTCTTTACAAATTTCATTTTTTCGCATGAAAAATAAGAAATAGGGAGCAAACCATTTCCTACTTTTATTTTTTCTTTGTCCAATTTCTTTACAAATGTAGTACATGAGACATTTAATATTTTTGTTCACTGCATGCTTTCCATTTTCCAATTCCCTACATGAAAAACGAATACACAAGGATAACACCTTTTTCCTTCACATTTATGTATATATATTCATGCACGTACACTATCCTTTTATTTTTCGTTCCTTGGCTCCTCACTATGTTTAGCCTATATATGTACCATACACTCGCGCATGAAAGGAATAAGCAAGTTTCTTTTTTTTCATTATTTTATAAACAAAGCATGCACGTCATTTTATGTTCGTTTAAGGGGTATTAATTATCAAAGTTTATAAAATAAAATTTGATTTCCATATTGTGTATATATACATAGGACACGTTACTCTGTATGGTTTGAATTTTGTTAACAACTTATTGTATATGATTTCAAGCAATGAACAATATATTAAAGTGAATTGTATAAGAATGTACTATACGCAACCAAATGCATAGGAGGAAGAATGTATATTCACTAATGGAAATATAAGCCGAGGCAGTGAAGTATATAGCAAGTTATTAGAAGAAGAAAAATGTAAGAAGAATAGAAGATTATACTTACTTTGATTTTGCTGAGGAAACAAAAACTTGATCTATCAGATGAAGTAGGAAGAAGATGAGTACGTTATAGACGTCAGATTTTCAAGAGGAGGAAAAATGAATGGGGCAGTGGTTTATATAGGTTATATCCTGAGACTTTAGGCTTAAGTAATCAAATAGGTTAAAATATAATCATGAAAGAGATAAGAAGGAGGGTGCATAATTATGAAAGAGATAAGTTTGCAGAGCTTAGGTCGAATGAAAATAAAACATATTTATTTTATTTTTCAGTAAATAATTGTATACCCCTCAAATATATTTTCAAACCCTTAACTACGATATAGCCATACCGCAATTTAGTCTCCGATTACAATTCCGCTCGTGCTGTTTTATTTTAAATTTTATTTTATATCCATAATGATTTTTTTAAAACAAAATTTATTATTATACATTAAACAAGTAGCGGGATGTTACACGTAATATTTATTTACAAAATCTTTTTAAAATTTTTATTTATCAGTATATAATTCTGAAGTGCTTTAGAGTCAAAAGATAAGATATGGTCTTATTTTAGAAAAATGGTTATGAAAGTGATATATTCAATTTCAAATAATTTTAGAAAGAGTTTGAAAGCCTTTGGAAAATCATTTCTTTATTTGTATGTGTATATATTTAAATAGATTTTTAAAATAAAGTAAGTTATCAATTATGAAAAGTAAAGCTTTGTTTTAAAATAAATTTAACTAAGATTTAAAGTTTTCAAATAATTTATAGGTTTAAAGTGTTTATGAAGTAATATTATATATATATATATATATATATATATCTAAAATAAAGTGAATTACTAATTATTTAAATATTGTTTTGATTCAAAGAACAAATAAAGGAATTTTATATTAAGACTTGAAACTTACCATTTAAAAGTGAATTACAGGTAAAATATTTTAGAAATCATTTTCTATATATGATTAAATTATATTAATTACTTTAAATTTATAAACTATTGTTAGCTTTTATTTTATTTAGCTTTTGGCTATTTTTATGCCAGTTTGAATTGGATTTCTGATGAATTTCGTGATTTTCTATGAAACAAAGGATTTTAATAAACAATTGAATTATCAAGTGTTATGGGAAACTTTGTACAATTCTTTCGATTATTCTTATAATTTGTTAAATAGAGTTTGAGTGGAAATTACTAGCTTTTAGTAAATAATTGAATTTAATTTCTGGTATGGGACAGTTAGATAAATTCTTGTAATTACTAGAGTGATAGTAATTAACACCTAGAGTTGTATTATCTTAGGGTGTTCGGATTTCAGACCGATAGATCCCTAAGAAAATATAACTCATTTTTCATCGATCTGAGAATCGATACATTTTTAGATTTGGGTAGCCATATCTCTTTCGGAAGATCTGTTATGGTGTAAATACGGCTGTCTCTTTCAAAAGGCAGATTTTTACATACATTGTAGTCTATAGATACTACAACATATCAATTTATTTTGTTTTATACAGTTAGACAATGTTTACCTCTTTCGGAAGGTAAATTTGCATAGGACAGATTAGGTACACGGCTGCTCTTTTATTTGAGCGGTGTCCCTAATCTGCAGTCTCATTCGAAAGGCTTCCTTTCTATGTTGCGGGTCTCTTTCGGTAGATTTTGTGTCATTGTATTAAACTGATAAATGACTACCATTATTATTTCATTACTGGTGATTATTTCTTCGGAGATTTTTAGTATGGATATTCTATATCCTTTATGGCTCTATGGAATTTTGAATTGGTTATCACCATATTTTGAGATGATAGTTTATTGAGACTTGATATATATTTATGAAATGGTGATTTGTTAAATATGCCTTATTTGAATATTTGTTTTGGGCATATTTTATTTATGACTTATTTGGTTATTGTTGAGTCAGAATGTTGAGATCTATATTTATTGGTTTGACATGCCTTTTTGAATTTTTGGGTATTAGGCATATTTTGAAATGACTTATTCTATACTTAAGTCATTTATGGATTTATATATTGAATTTAATTAATATGCCTTATTATAATTGCTTGTTCGGCATATGTTATATGGCTTATTGTTTTAAGTCATAAAGTTATGATATTAGTATCTCACATATTATTTAGATATAGTCTGACCTGTTTATTATTTTAATACCCGGGTCAGGCCAAGACTTTACAGGTACAGGGACCCATTGACCTTTGGATTTGGGCTAGCATTGAAGTAGACTATTTTGATAGTTTTAGTTTACTTCATACTTGTATATATTGACAGTTAGGAGTTTATGTCATCTATATTATATAGTAGTGACTTTGTACCTGATATAAGAATTGGATATGATGTATATATTTATGTGGGTCTAGTACTCATATTTTGTAGACTCACATTCTATTATGTATATGATGATGTATATTATTTCGCTGTGATCTATGACTCTGATTCTGGATTATCTATATTATACACTGTTCTGAATATTTTTAATCGGTATGTTTATTACTTTGTATTAATACTATACAAGTCTAAATTTCAGTTCAGATCCTCAAAAAGGTAAATAAGATGTGTCAGTGTTAGTATAAAAATATATTCACAATCGATCGCCCTTAACCAGCTGTATTCTCCGGATTAGCAGACAACATTATTTGTAATTTTCTTTGCTAAGCTGGGCATAGCGGTGGGGTCGTTACAAAAGTTAATAAATGACGATATAGCGAAATCGCTATAACGACAATTTACAAGTTAAATGGAATATTAGGATTTAGATAACAACATAAAGATGTAAATAATTAATTATAGGCGAGAAACCCCCTTTGGGTCTCTACACAGATTTTCCCTACAAAACAATGGTTATGGATAATATATATTTAATCATATGGGTTTATAACAATCAAATTAATATGTCATCCATTTTCAAAACGGAAATTCAACCAAATAAGCAATCAAACAATTTAACTAACATCCAAACAATCAATAAACATTCATAACATCATTGATATGATATAATAAAATTTAATGTGAGTTAAACTCACTTTGATTTTCATTTTCTTCGAAACGTCCTAATTTTGGACTAAAACCGAACGGTCGTTTGATTTTAGCCTAAATTTTCACTTGCTCTAAATCCAACCAAACCATTTCCATCGTGAAGCTCTCGACGACACGAATCCAACGCAAAAAACGACATTCAAATCTGACCTCGTATGGGTGAGATATGAATTTTATAAGTTATCGGATAATTTAAAATTAAATAACTTATGATAATTACCAAATTGCTCCCCCCCCCACTATAACTTCTTCTTCCTCCTATATTACCTGTACATGCATACACACTGCACGCCCCTTCCTCCAATCCTCTGTCTCCTCCATACTTCCTCGTTTCTCGTTGAAACTTCGAACCGACGAGACCAAAGCTCCTCTCTACGCGAGCTCCTCCCGAACCATCCCACAAATCGAAGCCCGAAACCCCAAGGAAAAATGCGACCTGACCCATCATCCTCTAGGCCGTACGTGTCGCATGCTCCATTTCCATGCGGATCTCCTCCAAAAACGGCAACAAGGTGGCATTCAACAAAACAAAGACCAATCCAACAACCTAAACCCAAATCGATGAATAAATCAACCAAAATCACCAATCCTAGTTTGCTTAGCCTAAGACCATTATTGCCTACGCTCCACAAACCCTGCTGCGAATAATGTAATGGCTATGGATGAGAAGCACAACTCACTACGAGTTCAAGGAATCCGTAGCAATGATATCAGAAGAATATAAATTTAAAATTTGATTTTTAAATGTTGAGAAATCTTTATTTCTCATTTACAGACTATGTTATATAAGAGAAATGGGTATGGTCTTGTTACATGTAGGGGTTATGGCTAGAACAATGAAGGCATGGGCTAGGTATGGCTGCAATGGTGCATAAGTATGTACATATATATTATTTAAAATTTAAATATTCAACAAAATATACCCGAAAATCCCAAATTCCAAACGAGGCGTGTTGTATGTTATATCCCAATTCTGAACGCAATAGAACTTGTTTCGAGACCTAAATCGATCGTATGCATAAGGTAGGTTTTTAGACCCAGTTATTATATTAAATTTCCGATATTAATTTCAACGCGTTTCGATCTTGCACGACCAAACGATATATTCAATCTTTATGAAACTTGATGGCGTAATATAATTCACTATTACAAATCTAATGAAACCGATTTCGTCAAAATCCGAGACTGTGCCCCGACAGGCTATTTTTACAGATTTAAATATTTAATTATCGATATTTATCCGGTCTATTTATATTTGTAAACAAATTTTACAAATCGAATTCTCCAATATTATTTATTAGTTAAATGGAGTTAAATAAAATTATTAAATCCATTTAATTAACATTTAATTCACAATTCAAATATTTAATTACTCCCTGTATTCGAATTATAAGTTATTAAATTCCAAAATTCAATTATTTAAAATTAATTAAACATTTAAAATAAAATGACCAGAATTTTGGGTTGTTACATTCTCCCCCCCCCCCAAATGATTTTCATCCCCGAAATTCCTAAGGAAGAAAATGTTTCCAAACCCTTAAGTTTAAAACTATCGATTTAAAATTAGTTATTAAACTTATTAACTTTTCAAAACAAATTAGCTAGAATAGATTTCAAAATTTTCAAATCTTTTAAATCCATTCACCTACACCAACTAATTCCCTTACATTCATTACAAGATATAACTTGAAAGTCAAGTTTCAGTTATCAAAATTTTCCAAAAATTCTTAAAAAATTTCTAACTCTTAAAATTTCACCAACGTCTTCTTTGCGCGACTCGATCGGTACAACTACAAATGGCCTCTACAGGCTCCAAACCAATATAAGAAAACAAAAGCCAAGCGGCCTCCCATATCCGGGGCATAAAATCATCTACCAATTTAAATTTTCTAAATTTATTACGTACCTTTTTGCGTTTGATTTATATTTTGGCAGGTAATTTATTATCTCTTTGCAAATGCAGGTGCGCAAGAAGTCAATTCGGAATCTCTTGCTTACCTTTACTTACATAATCCAAAAGATAATCATGCTGGAAAAAGTAATGTGATGTAATTCTATGTGCAAAAACTAGTCTGATATAAATCTACATGTAATCAACAACCATAACTCTATCATATGCGACAAAATACAGAAAATATTATGTAATAGATGTTATGCATCCAATTATTTCAAATGATAATTTAGATCTAAATACCCGGGTTTTTCAATTCAAAATTTTATTTTCAAATTTCTCAAACGAGAAAAATCAAGGATCAAAAATCAAAATGACAAGGAGGGAACTCCTTCTAATAAAGTATGGTGAAACTCTAGAATCAAAACAAAATGGAGCATCCAATGGTATTCTGGTTCCTCTAAAAACATCAACTAGAGTGAACAAATATCATTTCTTTCCCAAAATCTTCAAAATTTTAATTTCTCCATAATCACCGGGATTTAGGTCCTAATAACAACAATTTAAAATCCTTTGTCTTCAAATTTAAACTTCATGGACAATGGTATATGCAATCACACAACCAATCAATTCAAATTAAATCAATCGAATAAATCAATCAAATTCCGTGAAGGAATAAACTAACACTAACAGTCAACCAAATTCCATAAGGGAAAACTTATCACTTAACATTGTTTCAAAATGTCAAATGGCTCACAAACAAATTTTAACTTAGGTTCAAAACTTTCTTAATTGTCCAAAAATATAGATAATTATCTAAGCATACCGTTTTGCTCATTAGCATTTGGTTATTGCTTAGAAGATTATCTAGACTCACTCGGACAAAATGGAAAGTTAAACTTTATATTTTATTTGTTTCTTAATTATATTGAATTTTCCCTAAATCACTTGTATTTTTACTTAGTATTTTATTCAAGACTAAAATTATTTATGATTCATTTCATAAATTCTCACCCAAGTTTAAAAAAATATTTTATAAAGTTATTTCTTTATAGAACTTCAAATCATAACTTATTCCACCTTATTTACTTGTATAATATTCTTATATATCCTAAGAGTACATACAAATTTTATTCTGTTTTTTCCAAAGATCTAGATGGAGATCAAATCAAATTATATTTTCTTAAAACCCAATCAACCTATTAACCTTTTTAAAGTGTTAAAACGAATAATATTTATGGGCTCACCCAATCCGCAAATAGTTCATACTACTTAGATGTTTTAAACAACTATATGGTTTTAATAAAAACAATGTTTATCAAAAGTTTCTTATTTAATTTAACCCAGTTTACCTGTATTAATTATCCATATCTTATCTAAGGGAAAAATCTTATTTATTAAAGAAATCTCTTATTGGAAATACTTTTTATTGTTAAACCGATTCCCCTTAAGAGAACTTAAAAGTTAGATACTCAGTTTAAATATCAAAACTCAACTTTGAAAGCATATTGCAAATATTTTTGTATATAATAACTTCAAACAATTTATTTATTAAAACTTACATTGGGTTTATTTGGATTTGAACTCATTTCGATCGCATAATGATAAAGAGAATAATTTACTAAGTACTCCACAACATTCGCTTAAGCGAACATCCGATCGTCACTTAGAAGATTATTCAGGTTACCACAAAACTAATCAAAACGATTTCCTCCTAATTATCCCAAAGTAAATGCATTCCATTTAAAATTCTACTACCCAAAATATTTTTACTTTTAAATACTTTCATAAGTACTACTATTTCATTTTTCAAAAATTCCTTTGAAATTATTTTCAAAAATTACGGGATTTAAATTCATAAATTCTTTTCAAACCATGTTTTATGAACTAAATTTATATAAATTTCCTTTATATAAAAATCATTTCATATTCTAATAATCCTTCTTTATTATAATAGAATTATCTCGAACATTTATTCTTTAAATATCTTATCCCACAATTTAGATTATATTAACAACTTTTTTATTAAAGTTTAATCCTTAATCCACCATTATTAAAAAGTGGAATTTTCAAGTTAACGTATTCTTCGACACCTTATAGTCAAATTGTGAAAATTAATCCACAAAGAGTTTGTTTTAAATTAAAGCGATAAATGCTCCTTAATAAACAAAACACAATTTAGCAATTAACAAACAACAGTCAATGCTTATTATTTAAATTAAGCATAACTATGCAAACAATTATGATAATAAATAAATATTATCACATCTAAACAAACACACTTTATAACTATATAAAGTTTTGAAAATTATTCCTTTATATATATAAAATATAATCCTAGGAATAACATTTAATTTGCCAAATTTTCAAAAATTCAATACCATGTCTGTTGGCCTTGGTCAAGTGTTTAGAAACCCCTATCGATACAGCGACGTCCCATGTCTCAACCAGAATTCATAAAAACTCAATAGACCAATTAACATAATATGTTTTATAACATTAACAAATACGCTCTTATATATATAATACTCTCAAACTCATTCTAGGGTGTCACTTACCCTATCTCTAATGAGCCAAACCCTACCAAAGCCAAGGTTCTCACTTAGCCTCGCGCTCTGATACCATAATGTAACGACCCGCTTTTTTGACCATCGAAAGTCGACACCTAACACTACTACTATGTTCCAAAGTCATGCATCCAATCGACAAAAGGGTAGATTGTTTGGATAAATAAAAGAAAAGAACAGAGAATAGAGAAAAACAGAATCTCACAGCGGAATATACAACATATAATATAACAACGACAGTAGAAACTGTCACTAAAAAATACAGAGTATATCAGAGTTAAAACCAAACCTTATCAACTAGACAGTTATAAGATCCTGACCTTACGAATGATGCTAGGGATACTATATAATACAGCGGAAATTAAAAACAGTACGATAGGCGAATCTCATGCTCTCCTACAAGATCTCCATATCACCATAGCCAACCTGGGAAAATACTCGGTCCGACCTGAGCATTATAATAAATAACACCTGGATCAGTCTGGAAATACCAGCGTGAGATAACCCGAATAATGGAGATCATATAAAAGTTCTGTGAAACCATGCCGCTAACACGGAACGAGTTTTTACCTCACAAGAATAACATCCATACAGGCAAGAGCAGAAATAAATATCAAGAAACAAATCTAAATAAGAATGTGCATATATAATATTAAAATCAGACTTGGAAGAATGAAAATAATCCAAGCAAAATCCAAACTAGACAGAATGGATAAAACAAGATAACTTTACAAACTTGATAGAATGAAAAAAAACTATAATCAAACACCGTGATGAGTGGTTGACTCTTCCCGTTGCAATTATAGAAAAACTAATTCAAGAGTTCGAATCAAATAATGAAATGAATTTATCCAACGTAACTAGGAGGGTGCTCCCTCCTTCCACGAAAGTATACCTCTAGATAAAATATACTTGATAGCACACGCATCACTCTTGGGAACTTCCAAGCTGGACCCCCGCTTCACACGAGCATCGGAATATTTCACATCAATGCATGCATGCCGAAACCTATCTAGATTATGTAAACATACCCTGATAGGTGCGACCCACATGGCTTTGCTCCTACTCGCACCTTGGTTTTAGTTTTTTCGGTGTTGGATATCAATGCTCAAAACGAGCGATGAATCATCTTAGAATGACGAAGCACGATAATGACTTGGAGGGTGCACGTGCACTTGGAAAAAATTATTTTCTTAACGTTTTAACAATCAGGAACTGGTTTTAAAAGTCTTTTACCAACATGGAAATATGGAAATCAAGCACAAGTTCAGTTCATTATTAAAAGTAAAAGTTTGATTCATTTATGGAAATAATTATTTCCATAAAGCGAATCACTTATATGGAAACGATTTATTTGTATAATTAGCACTAAATATCGAAGAAGTAAACTTGTCGCTATTTCAAAAGTTAAGAATAATCATTGGACATGACTTTGAGGCAACACTACCTTGACTTGTCCAGTATTACTGATAACCAAGAAATAGTACTAGTGTGAATTCAATGAGTGGTAATAAGTATACAAGACTTAATTTCCATATACAATCGTTTTATATCTCCGATAGTCAGTTTCTTTGCTATCGGTTACTTCAGCTACTTTATTATCGTCATTCTAAGACGATTTATAGCTCCATCGAGTTTTGTTATCCTTTATCAAAATTGACTAAAACCAAGGTGCAAGGCCTAAACCAACATTAGAACGAACACCCGGAAGATTATCCGACTTAACATCCCAACAATCGAGTTCCAATTCCTTTTTATAACTTTAAAACAATATTAATCAACTTAAAAGATAATTAATCACATTTAAAATCTCTTTTAAATAAACAATTCCATTATCTTTAATAAAGTAGATAATTATGATCCAAACACTTGTATAACATTGGTAAATTGACTTTAAAATCTTTATTAAATCAGTTTATTAGCCTTAAATCAGTTTATTAAAGCAATTTTATTATATTAGATAATTTACTTAAATCATTTTATTAAATTGATTAATTAACTTTAAATACTGTTAATTACAAAGATTAATTAAATTCAAATAATCATTATTAAAAATAAATAAGTCATTTCAAACATCATTTATTAAAACAATAAGTGATTTTAAATTCCATTAATTAAAACAATTAATTAAGTTCAAATAGTCATAAATTAATTGGATTAATAAAATCCAAACTCCACTAGCTAAAACGATTAATTAAAATATCATTTGTTAAAATGATTTATTTAATTATAAAACATCATTAATTAAAATGATTTAACTAAATTCCAAACATCATTACTTAAAACAATTAATTAAATTTAAAACAATCATGAATTAAAATGATTAATAAAATCCAAATATCATTATATAAAATGATTAATTGTTTTTAAATATCATTAAGTAAAATGATTATAAATTTCCATTGTAATTAATTAAAATAATTACTTAAGTTCAATAAATTAATTAAACACCATTATCATTAATTAAAAGCATTAATTAAACTTAAATAATAATTAGTTAAAACGATTAGTTAAGTATAAAACATAATTAGCAAAAATGATTAATTAAATCTAAAGATAAACCAATTTTAAACATTGTTAATTAAATTGGTGAATCCATTTCAAAATCATTAGATAAAATGATTAACTATTTTAAATTATCATTAATCAAAAATGATTAATGAATTTTCAATATTCATTTTAGCGAAAACCCAAGCTCAAATTCATACAAAAGGGTTTGGGGATGAAATTTAATAGATGACGATATAGCGAAATCACTATAACGACAATTTACAAGTTAAATGGAATACTAGGATTTAATTCAATTATACCAGCATAACGATGTAAATAATTAACTTATGGGCGAGAAACCCCCTTTGGGTCTCTCGACAGATTTTCTCTGCAAAACAATGGTTATGGATTATATATATATATATAATCATATGGGTTATCAAATTAATATGTCATCCATTTTCCAAACGGAAAGTCAACCAAACAAGCAATCAAACAATTTAACAAACATCAAAACAATCAATAAACGTTTATAACATCATTAATATGATATAATAAAATTTAATGTGAGTTAAACTCACTTTGATTTTTGTTTTCGCCGAAACGTCCCGATTTTTGGACAAAAACCTAACGATCGTCCCATTTTAGCCTAAATTTTCACTTGCTCCAAATCCAACCAAACCAAATCCATCGCAAAGATCTCGACGATAGGAGTCCAACGCAAAAAACGACGTTCGAATCCAACCTCGTATGAGTGAGATATGAATTTTATAAGTTATCGGATAATTTAAATTTAAAATTAAATAACTTATGATAATTACCAAATTGCCCCTCCACTATAACTTCTTCCTCCTCCTCCTATATCACCTGTACATTCATACACAGTGCACGCCCCTTCCTCTAATCCTCTTTCTCCTCCATACTTCCTTGTTTCTCGACGAAACTTCGTACTGACGAGACCAAAGCTCCTCTCTACGCGAGCTCTTCCCGAACCACCCCACGAATCGAAGCCTGGAACCCCAAGGAAAAACGTGACCTCACCCATCATCCTCCAAGCCGTTTGTGTCGCACGCTCCATTTCCATGCGGATCTCCTCCAAAAACGGCGACAAGGTGGCATTCGATAAAACAAAGACCAATCCAACAATCTAAACCCAAATCGATGAAGAAATCTACCAAAATCTCCAACCCTAGTTTGCTTAGCCTAAGACCATTACTGCCTATGCTCCACAAACCCTACTGTGAATAATGCAATGGCCATGGATGAGAAGCACAACTCAATAAGAGTTCAAGAAATCAACACCCATGATTTTTAGACGAATATAAATTTAAATTTTGATTTTTAAATGTTGAGAAAGCTTTATTTCTCAATAAGAGTTCAAGAAATCAACACCCATGATTTCCAGTTTACCTACATTAAATTATCCCCCATCTTATCTAAGGAAAAAATCTAATTTATCAAAGCAATCTCTTATTGGAAATACTTTTTATTGTTAAACTGATTCCCCTTGAAGGAACTTAAAAGTTAGATACCCGGTTTTAATTTCAAAACTCAACTTTGAAAGCATATTGCATATATTTTTATAATAACTTCAAACAATTTATTTATTAATACTTACATTTGGTTTATTCAGATTTGAACTCATGTCGATCGCATAATGTTAAAGAGAATAATTTACTAATTACTCCACAACATTCGCTTAAGCGAACATCCGATCGTCACTTAGAAGATTATTTAGGTTACCACCAAAATGGTTTCCTCCTAATTATCCCAAAGACAATGCATTCCATTTGCAATTCGACTTCCCAAAATATGTTTATTTTTAAATACTTTCATAAGTACTACTATTTCATTTCTCAAAAATTCTTTTGAAATTATTTTCAAAAATTACGGGATTTAAATTCATAAATTCTTTTTAAAACATGTTTTATGAACTAAATTTATATAAAATTTCCTTTATATAAGAATCATTTCATATTCTAATAATCCTTCTTTATTATAATAGAATTGTCACTATTTAGATTTTATTAACAGCTGTTTTATTAAAGTTTAATCCTTAATCCACTATTAAAAGGTGAAATTTTCAAGTCAACGTATTCTTCAAACACCTTATATTCAATTTGTGCAAAATTAATTCACAAAGGGTTCGTTTTAAATTAAAGCGATAAATGCTCCTAAATAAACAAAGCACATTTAGCAATTAACAAACAACAGTCAATGCTTATTATTTAAATTAAGCATAACCGAGCAAACAATAGTGATAATAAATAAATATTATCACATCTAAACAAACGCACTTTATAACTATATAAAGTTTTGAAAATTATTCTTTTATATATAAAAAATATAATCCTAGGCAAAATATTTAATTTGCCATATTTTCAAAAATTCAATACCATGTCCGTTGGCCTTGGTAAAGTGTTTAGAAACCACTATCGATGCCATGGCGTCCCACGTCTTGACCAGAATTCATAAAAACTCAATAAACCAATTAACAAAATATGTTTTATAACATTAACAAATACGCTCTTATATATATAATACTCTCAAACTCATTCTAGGGTGTCACTTACCCTATCACTAATGAGCCAAACCCTACCAAAGCCAAGGTTCTCGCTTAGCCTCGCGCTCTGATACCATAATGTAACGACCCGCTTTTTTGACCATCGAAAGTCGACACCTAACGCTACCACTATGTTCCAGTGTCGTGCGTCCAATCGACAAAAGGGCAGATTATTTGGATAAATAAAATAAAAGAACAGAGAACGGAGAAAAATAGAATCTCACAGCGGAATTGACAACATATAATATAACAAGGACAGTAGAAACTGCCACTCTAAAATATAGAGTATATCAGAGTTAAAAACAAACCTTATCAGCTAGACAGTTATAAGATCCTGACCTTACAAATGCTGATAGGCATACTATATAATACAGCGAAAAATAAAAACTTTACGACAGGCGAATCTCCAGCTCCCCTCCAAGATCTCCATATCACCAAAGCCAACCTGGAAAAAACTCGGTCTGACCCGAGCATTATAATAAATAACACCCGGATCAGTCTGGAATTACCAACATGAGATAACTCGAATAATGGGGATCATATAAAAGTTCTGTGAGACCACGCCACTAACGCGGAACGGGTTTTTACCTCCCAAGAATAACATCCATACAGGCAAGAGCAGAAATAAATCTCAGGAAACAAATCTAAATAAGAATGGGCATATATAATATTAAAATCATACTTGGAAGAATGAAAATAATCCGAGCAAAATCCAAACTTGACGGAATGGATAAAACAATATAACTGTCCAAACTTGATAGAATGGACAAAAAACTATAATCAAACATCGTGAAGAGTGGTTGACTCTTCCCGTTGCAATTACAGAAAAACTGGTTCGAAGGTTCGAATCAAATAAGGAAATGAATTTATCCAATGTAACTAGGAGGGTGCTCCCCCCTTCCACAAAAGTATACCTCTAGATAAAATATACTTGAGAGCACACACGTCACTCTCGGGAACTTCCAAGCTGGACCCCGCTTCACACGAGCATCCGAATATTTCACATCAATGAATGCATGCCGAAACCTCTCAAGATGATGTGAAGATACCCTAATGGGTGCGATCCACATGGCTTGGCTCCCACTCGCGCTTTGGTTTTAGTTTTTTCGGTGTTGGATGTCAATGCTCAAAACGAGCGATAAATCGTCTTAGAATGACGAAGCACAATAATGATTTGGAGGGTGCGACCCTTATTTTCATGCCTTGCTTTTAGTCATTTTGGATAAAGGATAACAAAGCTAAATAGAGTAATAAATCGTCTTAGAATGACGATGATAAAGTAGCTGAAGTAACCGATAGCAGAGAAACTGATTATCGGAGATATAAAACGATCGTATATGGAAATTAAGTCTTGTATACTTATCACCACTCATTGAATTCAAACTTGTATTATTTCTTGGTTATCAATAATACCAGACAAGTTAAGGTAGTGTTACCTAAAAGTCATGCCCAACGATTATCATTAACTTTTGAAATAGCAACAAGTTTACTTCTTCGACGTTTTATGATAATTATACAAATAAATCGTTTCCATATAAGTGATTCGCTTTATGAAAATAATTTATTTCCATAAATGAATCAAACTTTTACTTTTAAAAACGAACTGAACTTGTGTTTTATTTCCATATTTCCATATTGGTAAAACACTTTAAAATCAGTTCCTGATTGTTAAAACGTTAAGAGAATAATTTTTTCCAAGTGCGCGACCCCGTAGGCTTAAACCAACATCAGACCGAATACCCAGAAGATTATCCAACTTAACATCTCAATAATCGAGTTCCAATTCCTTTTTATAACTTTTAAACAATATTAATCACCCCGAAAGATAATTAATCACATTTAAAATCTCTTTTAAATAAACAATTCCATTATCTTTAATAAAGTAGATAATTATTTTCCAAACACTTTTATAACATTGGTAAATTAACTTTAAAATCTTTATTAAATCAGTTTATTAGCTTTAAATCATTTTATTAAAGCAATTTTTATATTTGATAATTTACTTAAATCATTTTTATTAAATCGGTTAATTAACTTTAAATATCATTAATTACAAAGATTAATTAAATTCAAATAATCATTAGTTAAAAATGAATAAGTCATCTCAAACATCATTTATTAAAATGATAAGTAATTTTAAATTCCATTAATTAAGTTCAAATAAACATAAATTAATTGGATTAATAAAATTCAAACTCCATTAGCTAAAACGATTAATTAAAACATCATTTGCTAAAATGATTTATTTAATTATAAAACATCATTAATTAAAATGATTTAACTAAATTCCAAACATCATTTGCTATAACAGTCATTAATTAAAATGATTAATAAAATTCAAATTTCATTATTTAAAATGATTAATTGTTTTTAAATATCATTAAGTAAAATGATTATAAATTTCAATTATCATTAACTAAAATAATTAATTAAGTTCAATAAATTAATTAAACTCCATTATCATTAATTAAAAGAATTAATTAAACTTAAATAATCATCAGTTAAAATGGTTAATAAATTATAAAACATCATTAGCAAAAATGATTAATTAAATCTAAAGATAAACCAATTTTAAACATCGTTAATTAAATTAGTGAATCAATTTCAAAATCATTAGTTAAAATGATTAATTAATTTAAATTATCATTAATAAAAAATGATTAATGAATTTTCAATATTCTTTTAAGCGGAAACCCAAGCTCGAGTTCATACGACAGAGTTTGGGGATGAAATTTAATAAATGACGATATAGCAAAATTGCTATAACGACAATTTACAAGTTAAATGGAATATCAGGATTTAAGATAACAGCATAAAGATGTAAATAATTAATTTATGGGCGAGAAACCCCCTTTGGGTCTCTCTACAGATTTTTTCTCCAAAACAATGGTTATGGATAATATATATATAATCATATGGGTTTATAACGATCAAATTAATATGTCATCCATTTTCCAAACGGAAATTCAACCAAACAAGCAATCAAACAATTTAACTAACATCCAAACAATCAATAAACGTTTATAACATCATTGATATGATATAATAAAACTTAATGTGAATTAAACTCATTTTGATTTTCGTTTTCGCCGAAACGTCCCCATTTGGACTAAAACCGAACGGTCGTCCGATTTTAGCCTAAAATTTTCACTTGCTCCAAATCTAACAAAACCATGTCCATCACAAAGATCTCGACGACACGAGTCCAATGCAAAAAAGGGCGTTCGAATCCGACCTCGTATGAGTGAGATATGAATTTTATAAGTTATCGGATAATTTTTAATTTAAAATTAAATAACTTATGATAATTACCAAATTTCCCCTCCACTATAGCTTCTTCCTCCTCCTCCTATATCACTTGTACATGCATACACAGTGCACGCCCCTTCCTCCAATCCTCTCTCTCCTCCATACTTCGTTTCTCGACAAAACTTCGAACCGACGAGACCAAAGCTCCTTTGTACACGAGCTCCTCCCGAACCACCCCAAGAATCGAAGCCCGGAACCCTAAGGAAGAACGTGACCTGGCCCATCATCTTCCAGGCCGTACGTGTCGCACACTCCATTTCCATGCGGATCTCCTCCAAAAACGGCGACAAGGTGGCATTTGACAAAGCAAAGACCAATCCAACAACCTAAACCCAAATCGATGACTAAATCAACCAAAATCACCAACCCTAGTTTGCTTTGCCTAAGACCATTACTGCTTAGGCTCCACAAACCCTACTGCGAATAATGCAATGGCTATGGACGAGAAGCACAACTCAATACGAGTTCAAGGAATCCACGCCATGATTTTTAGATGAATATAAATTTAAATTTTGATTTTTAAATGTTGAGAAAGCTTTATTTCTCATTTACAGGCCATGTTATATAAGAGAAAGAGGTATGGTCTTGTTACATGTAGGGGTTATGGCTATAACAGTGAAGCCATGGGCTAGGTATGGCTGCAATGGTGCATAAGTATGTAAATATATATTATATTTATTTTAATATTCAACAAAACATACCCGAAAATCCCGAACTCTAAACGAGGCATGCCGCCAGGCGTTCTATATGTTATACCCCTATTCTAAACACAATGGAACTTGTTTCGAGACCTAATTCGATCGTTTGCAGAAGATAGATTTTTAGACCCAGTTATTATATTAAATTTCCGATATTAATTTTAACGCATTTCGATCTCGCACGACCAAACGATACATCCAATCATTATGAAACTTGACGGTGTAATATAATTCACTATTATGGATCCAATGAAACTAGTCTCGTCGAAATCCGAGACTGTGCCCCGAAAGGCTATTTTCATAGATTTAAATATTTAATTATCTATTTTTATCCCGTCTATTTATATTTGTAAACAAATTTTACAAATCGAATTCTCTAATATTATTTATTGGTTAAATGGAGTTACATAAAATTATTAAATCCATTTAATTAACATTTATTTCATAGTTCAAATATTTAATTATTCCCTATATTTGAATTATAAGTTATTAAATTCCAAAATTTAATTATTTAATTATTTAAAATTAATTAAACATTTGAAATCAAATGACCAAAATTTTGGGTTGTTACATGCTGTATGTCTATGATAAGTTCATAGAATATAAAACGAAAGTAAATAAAATAACGCGTAATAGAAAATAAAATGAGTCGATTTGATTTAATAGATGAATATATTGGAAACGGTTCTGAATGTACCTAAAAATGAATAAAGATTCAATCTCAAAAGTCACTCTTCCCTATGATACGTAATGATGTATTGATAAGGATTAATCGAACTTTTTGAACAAAGTTTGATTAATGGTGAGTGGAGTTGAGTTAATCCTTTCTATAAGGTTATGTACTTAAGAGTAATACACAAGGTTAAAATTAATTTCATTTAAAAGAATAGTTTACAAAATCATACAAGATAAGGGTTTTTAAGAATATCCAACATATCCTAAGCCAAGAAGATGGCAGGTCGTGCGAGTCGAAAGATTATACGTAATATTTGCATGTAGGGGATCGTGTATGAATCACTCCAAAATGGAGTTTGGGAACGATCGTCATTGGATAGCCAATTTATGTTTTGAACATAAGTATTGTATACTAAAGCCAAATCAGTTTTATATATAAAGCAATTCATAAGGTGTTATGAATACATACTCCGTTGCACTGAGAAACAACTGTTATTTCAAGAAATACCAACTTCATAGCTAAGAAATTTCTTTTAGAAACTATTGGTAGTAAAATGGATTTGGATATAATCCAAAGATGAAACTGATTACATGGAATGAAATAAAATTAACCAAACCTAATAGGACAAAACATGTTAGAATGTCTAATAAATACTCTTGCACATTGAAGAGAAACTATGAGTTTCCTATTAATGTCAAGAATAGATAATCCTCAACAGTCAATTAAACCACTAAGAGTATTGACTCTAGATATGGTAAGATGCACACATTTGAAATGGACTTCAAGTACAGTATCAAAATATGATTTAGATAGTTGTACCCAAAGGGATATGATCCATCAGTGGCAAATTAGTCTTCAAGAGCAAGACTAATACAGTTGGAATACAATGAACAATGTTGATAAGAACAACATCGTAAATTTCAAATATTGAAAATAGCGTAATAGATTCGTTACTCAATGTGCTCAAGTTAATTCAAATTTTACTCACAAAATTATCACCTGATATGACTTTGTATTTTGCTACGTATGTGTTGAAACAAAAAAAATTAAATAATGATTCAAAATAGATTGTTTGCACATAATATACTACTAATTGTTCACGACATACTTATGTTAAAATCGGTAATAGTTTAGTTGTTTAATACTTGATATTGGATTTATTAATTATATTTTTTATAATAAGTATAAAGGATGTTGGGAATGTCCCAAATGATATGTGAAGACATGTTATTAAAATGTTTAAATGGAACATGTAAGATGAATTTCTTATGTATTGATAATAGGAATTATTGTACATGTTATATTGTCTACAACATCATATCTTGCATATGTATTTGATGCATGAAGCAAGTATCAAATCGAAATTAAGATCATTAAATGGTAGTTTAGAGTGTTCTCAAGTATTTATGAAATACTATAGAATTGTTTATAGAACAACGAACTTCTTATGAAGGAGTATTCTAACTCGAACTTCATAAGTGCTATCGAGTATAATATGTCAATAATAAATTCATGGTCAAATCTTAATTAAGAAGCTTTAAGTTGAAAATGTTTCAAATGAAACATTATGGCCAATTTAATGAAATAGCTATGTACATCGCCTTGAATAACACCACAATAAAAGCAATGTATATATATAAATGCACAAAATTTATAAACAATCTAAGAGTGATTCCATGTATTGAGAGGACATCATAATTATTATACGATAACAATGTAATGATAAGAGTCACTAGAAGTCGAGAAACATACTCCGACTAGTTTAACATGATAAAGGTAGTTTATTAGATCGGAGAGAGTTGGTTAACAAAGTAGATAATTAAAACAACATAGCTGTAACGACCCGTAATTTTCGATAACTTAAATAATAAAATTTGATAAGATTTTCGAATTCAATATAGTGGAAATCAAAATTTATGATTGACAAATGGGAATTGTTTGAGTATGACTTAATAATATGGTTTGAATGTTAGTAACCACTATATTATTATAACGTTAATAAATTGAATAAATATGAAGTTAATTTGGTTATAATTGGAAATAAGGAATAAATCAAAATATTGGAGTTAATGTTGGAAGTATCTATTGTAAATGAAATTGGTTTTATTTGGAATGTGCAATCTGTTGTGGCAAGTAATTTAAGATTTTGGTTGTAAACAAAAGTTAATAAATGTGAAATATTAATGAATAACAATTATTTATTTATTATCTTATTTAATCCAATTGAAATTAAATTTGGAAATAGTTGATTTTAATTTAGTGAATTAAATATTCAATTAATTTGAGTTAAGATGATAACTATAGGCTATTAGCATAGTGAAATATAAATTTGATGTTAATTGTATTCATAGGGGTTTGGTTGAGTTATAAGGTTATTTGAATTCATTTTATTTGGATAAAACTAATAGGTTGAATTTAATTAAAAATAGAAATTGAGTAAATTGGAAGTTTAATATATTAGTTGTTAAATAATTGAAGTTGTAAATTTATTTGAATATAGGGTTTAATATATAGGAAATTGATTTACTAAGTTAGTCTAAATTTTATTTGGATTAGAATAAAGTTTATGAACTTTTAATATTGAATTAAAAGAGGATATATAAAAATTGAATATTTAATATTTTAATTAATTTGTCAAAATTGAAATTTTGCAAACTGTTTCGGATTTCGACGAAACTAGTTTCATCGGATCCATAATAGTGAATTATTGTAGGATTTCAATTTTCGTAGCAATCAGACTTATCGTTTGGCCGTGCGAGCTTGAAACGCGTAGAAATTTAATTTCGAATTTAATTAAAATAATCGACTTCAAAAGCTATCTTCCACATACGATTGAATTAGGTTTTGGGACTAGTTCCATTGCGTTCGGAATATGGGTAAAACCTTATAAACGCCTGGCGGCACGTCTCGATTGGAGTTCAGACGATTTTGGACCTACCTATATAAATATGCACGCAAACCGAGACAGTTTTATTATTATTTTATTTCAGAAACCCTAATTTCAAACCATGGCCGCCACCTATTCCATGGCCAGAAATTGCCGATCTTCTTTCCTTAATATCTCTCAATCCGTTCAACGAAATCGAAAAATTCCAAAAGCAAAAGTGTAGATCTCGACGAGCTCTTCGAATCCATACGGTTGATTGCTGCTAATACATCACAGATTTTCCAAGATCTGAGATTGAAGGATGCACGTATTTTCTTGGATTGCGTTCAAACGGCGGCGAATGACGCGATGAAACTTGGCGCGTAGATGGCTCTCAAGGTGGCGCACATAGTGGCGGTCGCTGATCAATCTCCGGTGGCTGATCTTTGCGTGCGTGTGGAGGTTGAAAGGATAAGGGTGGGTTCGGCTACGATCGGGGATTGGGAAGAAGAAAGTAACGTAATTTTTTATTATTATTTCATAACAATGTATATCGTATAACTTCTAATTAACATATCTTTTGCATACGAGCTCGGATCGACGCGCGGTTTTCTCCATTGCGTTCGTATCAAAATTCCGGACAACATGGAGCTAGTTTGGCTGCATTCCAAGACTGTTCAAATTTGGGTCTTTATTTGGATTTTAAATCGTCGATAAATCAAAAATGAGTGTTTTAACCACTCACGCTTGACTAAATATGTTATGTTAGTTAATTTGAATTCATTAGTTAATATGAATGTTTCTGTTTGCTAATTAGTAGTTTAAAATGGACGTTTAATTGAAATTTAATCGAATTGGATTAAATTGTTATTTAAATTAATGTTGAATTTAATTGTTAGTTAAATACCCATCTATGATAACTAGTTATTTGTTATGACCCGTTGATTGAATGATGAATTATGATGTTTGTTTGATGGTTGATGTTTGGTACGTAAAAAATGTTATTTCAATTAAATATGACATTCATTGCAGTTAATATCCATTCGATTTAATATTAAATTCCAATTTGCAAGTTTATACCTGTTAATGATAATAAATAGTCTATTGATGTTTATTGATTGATGTTTGAAATGTTTGAATTATTATTTCAGTTAAGTATGACCTTATTTCATTTAATCGTCATTTAATTAGCATGAACTTATAAATTCCCAGTTAATAACCGTTATTGATAATCAATTAAATTATGATATCTATTGTCTGATTTGGATGATGATGTGATGGATGTTTAACTATTGATATTTGGATATTTGAATGTTGTGTTTATTTTATGTTGTTCTAATACTGCAAGTTCCCATAGTGTTTATTTTATTTTATATTTATATTTAATTAAAATAGGATCGGGTTGAAATGATAAATACTCAATTAAACAACTTGGCCTAGGATAGACAATTAAAATAAGAAACCCGATTGGTCAACAAATTATTTCGAAATTAATTAACAACCTTAATGGATTTAACTTGGAACTTATAAATGATTTTACTCGAGTTCAAATGAAATAAATTAATGGATTTGATTTGAATAAACTAATAAATTTATTTGAATTGTAATTGAATAAATAAATGAATTGATTTGAGTTTATATGGAATTGGATTAAGTAAAATTTAAAGTTAAGTAAAAATTTAAGATCTATAGACTTGGTTTTGATTAAACGGATTTGAGACTTGATAATGAAATTTAATTTAAGATTAAATGGAATTTGACATAAGTGGAATTTAAACTAAGTAAAGTTTGCGAATTTGATTAAGTGATAATTTAAATATAAAATGATTTTAAATTGAGTGAATTAGTTCAATTATGATTTTGTAACTTGGTTACGAAGTTAAATTGTTTTGAAACTTGTTGAGAAAAATAAAATTGTGTTAATTAATCAATGAACTAAATAAAGTGAAATAAGATTCTTTAATAGAAATAGAATTTGATTTTGTAAACGGGTTAACTAAAACTATTTTGATTTAAAGGGTATTTAGTTAATGAAATTGATTTAACCGAATTTATAATTATATTTAATGAAGTAATGAATGTAAACATAAATGTGAATGAATCAAATTTTGTTTAAATGATTTTGAATTAAATTAAGAATCAAATTAAATCCATTGAATATGAAATAAATTTAATAAGTGAAATTGGAATCTTATTAAACTGAAATTGAATACTTGAATTGATTTGCTAAATAAATGTTGAACTAAATTTATTTGGAAATATGATTTAACTATTGAAACGAATTGAATTGTGAAATAATCAAATTTGAAAGTAAATTTGAAGTTGACTTTTGATTTGATTTGGTTTGAACTTTAAATATTAAATGACCATCGGTGTAATAATACGTAGTTATTAAAGAGACTGGGATCGGATATGGACATACTCTCTGTCGATACCGAAAACCACTTTAATAACTAATATACGCGGAGTGTTGATCCAGAACGAAGTGGATGGTTTTGGTGAACGCGTTGATTGAATAAAGAGAACGATTTTGGATGACCCCTGACATGACTAAAACAGGAGCTCTGCCGGGCCATTGAGGTTCGCCACCTCTAGCGGACACACTTCTTCGTTACCATATCTATTACTTTTGTGATTCGATTTGGTTGCAACCCTCGATTATGGGAGTGTTGTTTCGCGGTGTTGGGGTAGTAGCTGCTATGCCCAACATCAGTCCAAATGACGCAACTACTAGTATCCTAGTTGGTATCTCCTCATGTACCTTGTCATACTGATTATCCTATTCGCGACTACTACGATTTTGATTTGTGTTATACCTATGGGGTACCCTCTGATAACCACTAGTTTACGGTAGGGCTTACGGTGCTATATAGACTATGACATTTATAAACTGTGCTAAGGGTGGAATGGGCCATGGCTTAACGCTAGGAATGATATTTTACTTTATGATAGACATTATTGTATATACCGTATTCTATTATATAGTAGATAGTTTAATGGATCCTTAGGAGATGGAAATCCCGAACATCTCTTAAGTTAATGCACACACGTTAAACACTGGATAGGAGGTGTCTAAAACCCGTAAACATCTCCGACGCCGTCACACTCATATTTACTTATTCGATTTAACTTACATGAGATATTTTAGTCCTGACTCGAGTGTTGTCTTTTCATTACGCTCGGGTCAGCCTGAGCATTTCAGATAAGGTTGAAGATCTATTCTGGAGGACGAAGACGGAGTTTGGTATTACATCATTTGTATTCTACTACTGTATTATTTTTCCGCTGCATTGTTGTATTATCTCTGATATGTATGTAACTCTGATTTATGATGTATAATAATAATCAAATTTATTTATTTAACAGCTTCATGAACTGTTATTTTATTATTATATCTTGTTCCTTCCGCTGTGAGATTCTGAGTTTGTTTCTGTTCTTTCCTTTCTTTTCTTATTTAACCCCAATAACTATCTGTATTTTGGATTGTTTGAGTCGGCATGTGTATATGTTTTTTCGACTTGAACGGTCAAAAATGTGGGTCGTTACAATAGCAGATCCATTCACAAAGGGACTAGCTCGATCATTGTAATCAAAACGGTCGAAGGGATGAGATTGAGATTCCATAATTGGTCCCAAGTAAGTGGGAGATTGATAGAATTAGGGTTATGTCCTAGGGGAAATTATGTAATTGTTACATAAATCTAACTTGATAATCAATCTTGTTCAAAATAAAAGGCGTTTTCTTTCTATTATATACATGATAATATATGTTATATTAATTAAATAAATAAAAGTATATTTAATAGAATATCCATAAGTTGTATGTTTGTGATTGTAGCTATAATACGTTGTAATCATGAGTGATTTATCGTGATAAAATAACATACCGTTTTTAATATTCCTAGTCAAGATGTATCGTGATTGGATATCGATACATCTGTTAATACTGGGGTATGTAACGCTTTTCAAATATTGGGCATTGTATTAATCATGGCTATTGGGAGTACCAAGGGGTTACATACTGATACTTAGTGGATACATATGGAATGACTCACTTGATAATTTTCTGTTGGCTAATATGACTATGGTCAAACGGAAAATATCAATGTGATAATTTTACACAATTCCCTCGACTTGAGAATGCAGTGAGCTTTTATGTGGAAACTCTACTTTGATTATAGTTAAATCATGGCACGACGTCCATCAAATGACTATAGTTGGATAGAGTGGAAGCATTGGAAGTGAGACATTATTCAAGAGGGAATTCATCTCCTTAGTTATATGGGTTTAATCTTGATCGACTAAAGTCAATCCAAAATCAAAGTCTCTGGCTAGAGCAGTTCGATTAATAATAATTGTCATTATTGAACCAAAGACCTTATGTTTGGATTATAAAGTTTAATATGGACAATATTGGAATTTTGACCATTACCAAATTCCTTAAGTCCTAACTGTGATATAGTTTGATGAAGAGAATTGGTGTAAATAATTATCACTATCGTGTAACGCTTAATAATGTAAAATTGGATTTTACTGATGCCCGGTAAGCGGTAAATTTGGACATAATGTCACACCACATGCTTTAGTGATGTGTGAACGTTATATTCGAATTGTTTGATATTAATCGCTGACCGAATTTACAGCTAAGAGTCACAGAATCGAAACATTGAATACTCCTGTTACCATCCAATTTAATTAAATTATAATTGTTATATATTAATTAAATTAATTAATATTTGGGAAATTTTATTTGATGTGTATTCAATTATATTAAAAAGTGTGTATCTAATAGTTAAAAATACACTTATTGATATACGACACCAATACACATTTAAATTGGATTTAAGTGTGTTAAATATTGTTCGGGCTTGAAGTAATTTTAGGGCCCATTGAAGGCTTGTTATTTTCGACAATGATAGGGATAAGGAGGGCCGGCCATGTGATGGGAGGGTGAAGGGGATTTTGGATTCAAAAAGAAAAAGGAATTGTAAGAGAGAAACAATAATCGTAATCCTCTTTTTACTCTCTAGTCTCTCCTTTATTTGATCCCCTTAACCCTCACTTATGGAGTAACTTTTTAGAGCCTCCATCTCTTCCTATTTCTGGCCGAATCAAATCCCCCTTCATCTCAATTTTTAAGTCAAAACACATCAAATTAAATACAATTCGATTGTCGATGGTAGTTGTATCTGGGAGCTAGCAACTTCTAGATTTGGAATTGGATTCAAGGAGCTTGGTTCTTCGTTTTAAGTTGCGTGTTCTAGGCATAAGGCAAAGATAATTTTACTTGTTACAGTTATATAAATGCTTAATAAATTTATTATATATGTAAAGTTTAGATAAAATCCTTTATCGCGAATCTGTATATTTTTGTGTTGTCACATATTGGATGGTTATATATATATATATATATATATATCTGTGTGTGTGTGTCTAAAAAATTATAATCATGCATAGATGCTCATGACCTTGATTAACAAAAAACTTATTTTCATTGAAAATAAATTATATACATTATTAAATATTTTTAATCAAAATAAAATCCATTAGAAATAATATTATATTATGTATAATATATATTTCATAAAATTTATTCGTTTATATAATATTTCAGAAAAAAATTTATATTTAGTTCGCATTTATAAAAAATATATATTTTTATTGATTTTAAAATTACTTTAAATATATAATAGATACATATATTTATTTGTAAATAACATAACATGTAAGTACATAATTTCAATACCAAACGTGCTGCCATTTTAATTTCGAAAATTAAAGAAATTACTTATTTCGCATGGAATTAAAAATCATTTTCAATTGCTAAGTAAGTACAAACCAAAATTAAAAACAATTTATTTAGGCCGAAAGCATTTATTATATGTGTACATATATTTTATTTTTATTATTTGCATTATAATGTATTTACAAGTATATATTTAAATATATATACATCATATATATATATAATATTATAAATTTCATTTTATATATAAAAAAATTCGAACTATATATAATATTATATATATATATTTATTCAAAACTACTTTGTATATTTATATTCAAAACATTTTGTAATTTAATTATGTTATATATAAATATATTTATATAAGTGTATTATATAAATTTTATTTATAAGTAGTACTGTATAATATAAAAAACTATATATATATATATTTGTATGTATATATATTATTTAAATGAACATATTTTTTATTGAAAAGGGATAAATGAACACACAAACAACACACACGTATCCAGAGAAGCTAATATGTCTGTTGCGGTGTAAATTCCAACATCTATAACGAACATATCAAACTATATACACTTTATTATGTTGCATGTTCACGCATACACATATGTATGTATGATACACATGTATATATAATACAAAATTATATAATAATATAAAGCTTTAATTTAAATGAAATAAAAAACTAGTTTTATTTAAAATTAATTTAGATCGGACCTAAATAAATTTAGATTTCATAGGTCCAATAAGATCCAAAGTGGAATAATTTTTTTAAAGTTTACCCATTTACCCAGCCGTAGTTGGCCCGGTTCCAACAATATGGATTTACCCAAACAGGCTCGTATATGCCGAATAGTGGCCAGTTAGCTATAAAGAAGAATCCTACCACCTGAAGGAGCTGGTGGGGCGCTATCAGAATATTTTCTTCTAGGAGTAATATTTAAAGTAACGTGGTAAACAGTTAATGGAACATCATGCATAGGACAATAGAGGACCGATTTCGAAGTCTGGCCTTAGGGCATAGCGATGGAAGTGGAGCCTCCTATTTTCTTTTCTTTTCCCTCCTCTCGTTCTTTCCTCTCCTCTTCTTCTGCATCAACCTACTTGAGATAAACTTTACAGATAGCCTCTTTCCTTTCTTCTAAGAATCTGGCATCAATTGCATCCAATTTGAAAGGTGGCCCTTGTTCCTGTTCACTCGCCTCCTTGGCTTTTCTCACTAGCCTCTTATGGATACCATAACTTCTGGATATTCGTTCATCCATTTCAAATTCCCCTTCATATACATCCAAATGTATACCTTGTCAAGGAGATCCTCTACTTTGACAAGCTAGCTACCTAGCTCCTCATTCTCTTCTCGAAGGGTTTTCTCAGTGTTTGCCTAAGATTTTTTTCTCTACCACTAAGGCTGCGATCTCAACCTTAAGAGAAACCTTTTCCTGCCTCCACTAATCAGCAACTCGGAAGATCTCGCCTTGATCACCCTTCACTTTCTTAATCTTGGCCCTTATGTCCTTCGCCATTTTGTACTTGGTCATTGTAGTTTTGTAAGCTTCATAAATTTAGATGGTCATGGAGTTATATTTATGCCTCATTTTTAACCTCCTCCAAATGGGTTTGTTTAATTTTTTCCACCTCTGCGGCATGGTCCCTCTCTTAAGCATATATCGCCTCCTTATTATGCTCTTTGTCCTTTTAGTGGATCTCCTTCCTAAGGTCTAATATCTTCACATTCTTGGCTGTTTTTTGCTAGCCAATTTCATCTCTAGCCTTCATCACTTTGGCATGAAAATCAGACGGCTCCCTCACATCACTAAGCCCCTTCCCAAACATAGTAATCACTTTGTCAAATGAAGTGGTAGGAGCACTTGCTAGTAGTCGGGCCAAGGGGTTCCTAGGGTGATAACCGTGTTGAAATTCGTCATAATTTGGATCACTGGGGTCGATGATCACAACCGCTCTCTTCCTTTCCTTCTCCTCTACAAAGACCTTGGCAACCTTGAAGTAGAAGTTTGATGGATTTCTTTGATGCTTCCCCTCTTGTCCATTCTTTCTTGATGCTCAAAAGGCTCAAATCCAGAAAGAGTGAAAGGTGATATCGGGGGGACTTTAAAGGAGGGAGGTGTCCTTATCTTTGATTTTTCCAAAGAACGAGACCTTTTTTGGGAGCTACCCCATATGGTCCGAGTCAACTTGATCTTCGTATGGGCGATATGACATTTTCTGCCTCGTCTTAAGGTCCATATATGGTCGCCTACTTTTTGACTTGGGCCGAAACTTGAAGCTGCCATCTTTATTTTCTTTGGGTCTTCTTCTTGGCTCATTTGCTTAAATTTAATTTTTAGCTTGCTCCTTTTGAAACTTATGTTTCCTGCAAAGAAAATATGGCTGGGGTGTTAGGACAATTTCACTATAAATAAACTTCATCAATGCAACAAATATAAGGTCGTGTGTACGTGTGAAGAGCACATAACATTCAAAAGAACCCTTAGGTTCCTCAAAAATATCCAGCTGCTACTGAATCTTTGCCAAAAATGTTGAATCCATATAATCAATACCTAACTTTGGGTCTTGTAAGTAATCGGTGACCGTGATATCTCCAATGATAAACTCTTCCTCTACTTGTGACCCAAAGGTCTTATTTAATGCTTCCCTAACATCGAGGTTGATCAGTGGATTGAGCCTGATAGCTCAAGGGGAATGATATTTGCCTAGGTCAGAAATGGTTGCCTCATTATCCCTGGGATGCAATTCCTCTTTTCCTATAGCCGTGCTTTCAATACCACCATCCTCCCACTCTCGGAGGGTTTCAACCAGGTTATTTAGTGAGTTCGAGGTGGGGGAACTTAGAATCTTCAACCTTAGTGTCCGCCCCTATTGTAGTATCGGATTAAACTAATATCAAACCAAGATCGAGCACGAAAGAAGGGGTCATAAGCTCCTCACTAGTTTCTCCATCCTTAGAAGTTTTTGTTTTCCCTTTTATCCCCGGCATCTAGACTAGGGGAGCTCTAGCTTTCCAAATCGATTGACCTTCGATCAGCAACCCATACTATCTAAGAGATTTATCAGTCACCAAACGAGGCATCTCCCTCAACTCCAATGGAATCCTTTTTAGATCCTCTAGCATCCCCTTAAGATCGATATCAGCAATAGCTCTCGCAACACCCAAGGAAGTAGTCAAAAGAATAATCAATACATGACCTAAGAGTGAGAGGAATGTCAGCCAATAATCAAAGCATACTTACGTCCTAAGTGCCATTTGTGAGAGCAAGGAGAATCGTCTTGAATGAAAAAAGTACTCCTGGTTGAAAATGTTGTATTTGGACTACAGACCTTTCATAAGCTTAAACTCATTGCCTACTTCAAGATAAAAGAAAGGAGAGCCTTCAGCCTTGCTCTTAATTGAATATAAGAATCTGATCTACCTATGAGTAGGAGGTGCTTGAAATTCCTTCATGAACATAACGTGAAGACTCGTTAGGTTAACATTGCCATTTGGATGGAGTTGGAACTTGAGAAATTTTCAAATATACTGAAATCCTAGTTATCCATTGGTGGAGGGGAGATGGAGCCCTTACCAAGCAGTGGTATCAAGAATAAGCTATATAGTTCTCCAAGGGGCATGAACAGCTCTGATCTGGGGATATAAGAGCATGTTCTCCCTCGGCAATCCATGAGATATGGCAATAGTGTCTAGCTTGCCTAGAAGTCAATGCAGTGGCTACTGACTATATGGGATCCACTAATAGATGAGAGGGACCATAACCAGGGATCAAAGAGCAAGCTAAGAAAAGTTTACTAACCCTAGCCCTATATGATGAAGACTCTATGGCAATAGATAAAGAAGGAGCCTGAGCTCCAATAGCACTCGATGATTGAGTATGACGTTTAGCCGACATGCCTATCTAATATACCAACCCACTAAGTAACTTCCTTACAGAAAATAAGCTACAAAGCTAAGGATAATTGACTATGTACGGTGACTTATGCAATCCCAACCATCAAACAACGGTTAATTTCTCATTTTTTTTGTGGTACTTCCAAGCTTTGGAACCTGATAAAGTTAGGGGTATGCCTAAGGGGCAATTATAAAATTTGTTACATAAATCTAACTCGGTAAGCAATCTTGTTCGAAATAAAAGGTGTTTTATTTCTATTATATACTCGATATAATGTGTTATATAAATTAAATAATTTAATTAAAAGTGTATTGATTAGAAAATCCATAGATGGTATGTTTCGTGATAGTAGTTACAAAATGTTGTAACCATGAACAATTAATCACAATGAAAATAAACATTCCATTTTAAATATTCCCCATCAAGATGTATTGAAACTGGATATCGATGCATCCGTTGAGACTAAAGTACGTAATGCTCTCCAAATTCTGGACAATGTATTACTCGTGAATGCTGGGGGCACTAAGCGGTTATGTACTAATAATTATTGGCTAACTATGGAATGGGTCACTCGATAATTTTCTGTTGGTTAATATAACTAAGGTCAAAAAGAAAATATAGAAGTGACTAACTTACACGGTTCTTTTCACTTAAGAATACTGTTAATCTTCAATATGAAAGCTCCACTTTGATTATAGTTAAATCATGGCAAGACTTCCATCGAACAACTATAGTTGGGTTGAGTGGAAGTATTGGAAGTAAAACACTATTCAATAGAGGATTCATTTCCTCAGTTATATGGGTTTAATTTCATGGTTAAATAAAGCAAACTCAAAGTCAAAATCGCTGGACATAGTAGTTTAGTTAATAATAATTGTTATTATTGAACCAAGGACTTTATGTTTGGACTATAGAGTTGAATATATACGACATTGAAATTTTGACCATAACCAAATTCCATAAGTCCAAAGTGATATAGTTTTGACAAAGATAATTAGTGTAAATAATTGTCTCTACTGGGTAATGCTTAAATAAGTAAAATTAGATTTTACCGAAAAGATGTGTAAACGATAAATTTAGCCAAAATGTCACTCTACTAGCTAAGGTGACGAGTGAACGTTAATATTTGAATATTTTGATATCAAACGCTGACTGAATTTACACCTACGAGTCATACAACCACATTGATAGATTCTATGAAATACCACATGATTTAATTGATTTATAAGTTGTTGTAAATTAACTAGTATTTTTTGGAAAATATTATTTCATTATTTATTTGATGTATGGGATGCCAATGGTATTTTTTAATGTAATTAGCATTTACTTGAGTGTGTATATAAAAGTTGTATATGTACAAATTGATATAAGATATCGATGGGCATTTAAATTTGATTTAAATGTAACTATTTTCTAAGTGTTATCGAACAAATTAAAGGGCCATAAAACCTCTTTCACTACCATCCATATAAAGAAAAGGAGGCTTGAAATCCAATGGTTGGATCTAGAAAATGAATGGAGGAGGTTAAGGAAGGTTACCTATATAAATACATTGCCTTTCATTCACTTGCTTCTCTTAATCATTCTCTTTCAAAACCCTATCCTCCATATTACTTTTCTAACATTCATGGTCGAAAATTCAAGGAAAAATAAAAGAAAAAAATTATTTTAACGGCGTCCAATTAAATCAATCAAATAAAGGGTTGTTCTCCTTCTCTCGTAAAGCTAGGAGACTAATTCAGTTTTGGATCTAGGAGCGTCTATCAATCAAGGTGCATTCAATGGCTACATCTATTAGGTATGATCTATTCTATTTCATATATATTCATCATGATGTTATAGATCTATTTATTTGATTATTTTGATAAATTTGTTGTTGTCCATCTTTAATTTACATATGTATAGATCTGAAAATTTTGAATTGTTGATTTGAATTGGATCTGAAAATAATGACAACGATTTTGATTGTTGATTCTTATTGTTTTTTATGTTAATGTTGGTGTTATTTTAGATCTAAATATAATCACTAATTGATTATTATCTATATATATTTATATTTAGTTTAATGTCAATGGTGATTTCTTTATTTCATAATTATTTTTCTGTTTCAAATACACACACACGGACATATATGTGTGTGTATTATATATATATATATATTTATATATATGTATGTATGTATGTATATGTATTTGTATTAAAATTAATTTGAAAACTATTTTATAATGAATGTTTAAAAAATATATTTACACACACACATACACATCTTGAATAAGTTAAAAGAAGAAAATGAAAGGAAAAGCTTTGAGAACATTATATAGATATGCTCTAATTTTTCTCCCCTTTTGTTTTTTTTTGTTAAACAAAAAATGGATCAAAATTATAAGATAGAGAGTGTATAAATAGTTGTAAAAGCTTTGAGAACATTATATAGATATGTGGACATTAAAATAGATTCAAGTTATCCTAAGTCCAAAAATGAGTATTATTTTTCAGAAATAGCTTAGTATTCTTCAAAAATAAGAGATTAACCCAATGTTAATTATGGAGAAAATAAGTTAGATTTTACTGAATTTTCTGAAGTTCTTATTTCAATGTAAGCACATAATTCCATCAAATGTATGGAACATCCTTAAAATTCAACATCTATCCTTTTCCTTTCATTGTTCCAAGTCCTTACAATAAATAATAATCATTTTTTTGTACCCACTTACTACGTTAGAGTCCAAGGGTTAATCATAGGGTGAAAACCTTACCAAAATAGGTGTCATTGTACCCTTTAAAACAAATAAAAATGATGAAACAATTTTATCAAATAGCAAGTACTTTATAGTGCTTTTTATAGCATAAAGTTTTAATCAAAGTGTTGTAGAGAATCCTACATTTTATAGCATTTCGTAGCAAACTACTATGTTTTAGTGCTATAAGTAGGAATGCCAATCATTAGTAAATAACTACTACATATAAATTAGGGTATCGGTAAAAAAATTAGCATTTAAAGCATGTGATACCCAAGGTTCTTGTAGTTTCCTAAGTTTTAGGAAACCATGCCCGTTTGAGTGTGATTGAACTTTTATAAATATTGTTTTCAATACAAATCACATTTCTATAATAGTTGCTAGTATAATGTTGTTTATCATGATAGGTCATATTAGCAAGAATCCATATTTTAATACTATTAGTCATTAGCTTAGTACTTAAAAAATAGTTTCTATCATTTTTAAACAAAGTACTATTATGACTGTAAGTGGTTTTAGGACTATCTTGGTAACTAGTACTGGCACTAAATTACTATACACGAATGCTACTAACAATTTTATACATGAAAGAACCATATCAATGGTGTTTTGATGATAACAACCAAACAACAATGCTACTAACAATTTTATCATGTAGATTACAAATTTAGTAAGCATTTGATGGACTGGAACGCATCAAAGCCAAAAAGGTGGAGACCGAAGTGCTTAAAGATAAATCATTATAAGGGTTATATACTTGTGTTAGTGTATTAGATAAATATGTACAATCTCCCTTGAGTGATATAAGCTAAAATATTCACATCAAAAAGTTTTTATTTGCTCAAACAAGATTTTAATTAGTTTTAAAATTTTCAGGAATTGAGATGTTTGGAAGCAATATTTAGACGTCTGAGGTCATACCTTTTTTGTCATCTCCAAAAACCAAACGTTTGGGTCAGAAGTCAGACGTTTGGAAACTTGCATTTTTGAACTATTTACTCTCTGGAGTAAAATTTTCAAAAACCAGGACATATGACTGTTTCGTTCAGACTTCAGAGTTCTTCTAATTGCTATTTTTAAAAAGATGCCTCTCTTTTTTACGGGATGAAATTCTGTTTTTAATGGCTTTCTCTGATAAGTTGTACCTCTTAAAAGAGATCTTTTTAACAACTATAAATATGACTATAGCTAGAGTTTTTAGACTAACCTCTAACTTTCTATTTCTTGCCTTCAACATCATCATCAACTATTCTAGATATACTTATATAACTCATGTGCTTTCACTCATTCAACTCAAGTGGAGACTATAGCAAGGTTGTACGTCAAGTAACTTATCCGCGTTGTAAAAGAACATATCAAAGTCAAAGTTGGAGTTGCAGTCCTATTTGGTTGTTCAGGCGGAGTCTATAAACTTGTTCATCCAGCTGAATTGAGGGTGTTGATAGTGAAACTCAATAAAGAGTCTAGGACTGGATGTAAGAGAGGTGCTCCAAATCAATAAAAAATCGACTGTGTGATCACTATATCATTTCCACTACATTTACAATGTTTAATGTTGAATGGCCATCTTCAATCTTGTGCATAGCAACTAACAAGTGGTATTAGAGCTTGATGTTCTACTGATCATAACAACATCCTAGAATAATGGCTAGAAAGAGAAGATCTAGTTAGAACTCAAAGATAGTCGATGTTACTACAAATATTGACATCGAGCTTCTAAAGGAAATGTGATGAGCTTGGTAACGACAAGGGGTGTCAAGCTAGAAGAAAGCCAAGTTAATAGGCAACCAGCTTTTAACAAGAATCCATCAAACCTCTAAAGATGCCGAGCACCAAGTGCTTAACAAATATTAGGGTTGTCGAGCTTGAATAAAGAAAAGAGAAGGTATCAAGCCTCAACAACCATAAAGGTTGTCGAGCTTGTAAGGTGGAAAAGGTGTTGAGTCTCAACAACTATAAGGAATGCCGAGCACATTAATGTCGAACATCAATGACAAATCAAAGTGTCGAGTGTATAAGATAATGGAGTTGCCGTATCAACAAACACTTATTGATATCGAACTTCAATAAAGCAAAGGCTACCGAGTGTAGAGATAACTAGGTTGATAAAGATAAAGGAGAAGGTATCAAACTACTACAATAAGGATACAACAATAAGGAGTATTGTAGAACAAGTAAAAAGGAAGATGCCGAGCCATTAGTCTTAGAATGAAGATGTCAATCTTTTAGAGATAATGAGTCTATGCTACACCAACCATCATCAAGTTACCACCACGATAATCGTTATCGAGTACCGACCATAATAAAGGCTATTGAGTAGCTACCAAAGGAAGATAGTATTACCGAACTTATAAGAGTAAGAAATGTCGAACTTCATCCATGTAGAGAGGATGCCGAATCTCCAAGAGGGAGGGAATATTGAATATCAATAGTTTGAATAGATAACATACATGGACACGTGGCAGCCAACCCACATGCCATTACCTCTATAAATAGGTACCCCTCCGCTACTTTAAAGGGGAATTTATTCCTTTTCTCTTTCTCAAAATTTAGAGCTGTAAACCCTAAACCAGATTGGGGATTTTTAGAGCCAACTATAAATTCTAAACTTTTGCATGTAGGACCTTGGACAATAAACTTTACATGGCGTACTCCTTGTGAATTGCTATGTTTGACTATTATCATAACATGGACATACATGTGACTTCTTTTTCTGAATAGACTTAAACCATGGATACACATGTTAGTAAACTTTGGACTTGGATCCATACTCGAACTAGCAAACTTCTTTTGGACTTGTATAAGGCTACTTAAGCCTTTATTCAGACTGCCCTAGCTCGTCTTGCATAATTATTTAGCGAATAAATTTTCTAACATTTTGGCACTAGAAGGAGGGCTTGAACCTCTGATCTCCTACATATTCCTATAAAGGACCAAGATTTTCTGCATATCCTAATATAAGACTTTAGGGAATTTTCATTTCCTATATCTCCCTTTAAAGGATTTTGACTTACCATATCCAGCATATTCCTATTGAGGACTTTCGATATCCTGCATAAACCTATTCGATTGCATGATGACTATATCTGAACAAGGATACTTCGAGCCTTACTTTCCCAAGTCGACTTATCAAGTGACCCATTGTCTTCAATTCCATGAGGAACAAGTGTTATGAGAATTGGCGCTGATAACTTTAGCTGTAAAGAGACAAGTAATTCCTTATGATCTGGATAACTAGAGTATATCTGTTTCATATGGAATCTACCCCAATCTTTATGGAGTTTCATTATCAACACCTTATGAATTTCGAAAAGAAGATAAGAAAAGAAGATAAGAAAAGGAGAATTTATAGTTATATGAAAAGAAGATAAGAAAAGAAGATAAGAAGATAAGAAGATAAGAAAAGGAGAATATATCTGTTTCATATGGAATCTACCCCAATCTAAGAAAAGAAGATAAGAAAAGGAATGATCCATTCTCGAAAATGAGATAAATTATACAGGTCCAAGCTAAAGAACTATCTTTGAAAATGAAATAACAAAGGATTTCGATAAATTTGCCAAAACTGGAAGGGAGTAAGCGATCGCTTTCCTACATCAATCAAAACTCGAGAATTTTTAAAAGAGAAAATTTTCCATTAAAACAGAAGAGCCTACCCAATGTTACAAAAAGCCAAATGGGGACGAAAGACACAATCCCCTATGAATTTCGATCTACAAGATCCCATTCCTTTACCACCTCCTATGAAAACATTTATCTTCTAACCAAAGAGATGTTGGACTATTGGCTTCAAAGAAGAAGCAATAAGAAAATGAAAGAAATTAGGGGTGTGTATTGCCAATATCACGTAACATATGGACACAAAACTAATCGGTGCTGAGCCCTTAAAAGGATGATTGAGAATTTCTTGGAAAAATGAGAACTCCGAGAATTTGTTAATTTAATTTGAGCAAAAGATCAAATGTAGCTACAAAGATAAAGTGCTTAATAGATGGAAATACTTCATGGAAAGAACTTATAAAATAAATGAAAAGGATTTGATCCCGCCATAAGGGCCTGGTAAAGGCACCTCCTAGAGGGAGGTCAGAGTAAGGCTCTGGTGCCGCCTATAAGGCCTGACCAGAGCACTGCAAGCCTTTGGTCCCACCTACGTGGCCTCGCCGGTGCACCTCCTAGAGGGAGGTCAGAGTAAGTCTTTGGTACCGCCTAAGATGGCATGGCCAAAGCATTGCAAACCTGCGGTCCCATCTACATGGCCTAGCGAAGTGCCTCCTATAGGGAGAACGGAGTAAGCCTTTAGTCCCGTCTAAGATGGCCCAGTCAAAGCACCGACCAGCCTTCGGTTCTGCCTATAAGGCATGACCAGAGAACCTCCTAGAGGGAGGATGGGTAAAACTTTGCTTCTATCTAAGATGACTAACTAAACGCACCGACTAGCCTAAACCATTGCCTATAGGTAATAAGGGGCTCACTTAAAGCCTAAATCATTACCTATAAGGTAATAAGGGGTGAAAGAGATTTAAATCCTAGATCATTTCTTATAAGGTAAAGGGGCAAAAGAAATTCAAAGCCTAAATCATTACCTAAAAAGTAATAAGGGGCAAGAGAGATCAATCGAGCAAGTATAATTTTGTCCTGAGAATGGATCAAAGTAATTTTTTAAGAGGAAGTGTAATTAAACATGACCAATCTGGCTCCAAGCTAAAATAAAAGCAGCCTTCGAAGGAATGGTCAAGAACTATCTATTACCTAAAACCAAGGGTCTCAATATCAAATATGGATATCTGAGAAATTTTAAATCTCCTTATCAAAAAGAAATATTCTGTTAGTTAACGGGAATCTCCTTTATTGGTCGAATTTCCAGTCTTCCATTAGTTGAAATGTGAATCTTGCCAAAAAAATTAGATCTTCTTATCAAATGAATTTCTGGTCTTCTTGCCTGACGAATTTCTGGTTTTTTATCAAGCTGACAAGTGACTTTTCATGCTCTTATAATCTCAAATGACAAGGAAAAGTCATCAAATAATCACTCAAGAAACCCAGACTGAGGGAAGGAAGTTAAAGCCGTAGAGATCCGTTTATGAATTCATTCAACCAAGAAAAACGAGAAAACAAATTGCCCTACTCGTCTAAAGTTTTGCTAATTCAAAAATTATTCCAAAAGATAAATTTTAATACCAAGTTCTCAACGTTTTAGAGATCAACAAGATAACTTTTTCATAAAATTTCTTTGACATTTACAAACAAAATGATTGATTTAAGAAAGAAGTAGTATCTCAAAATTATGGAAATCATAATTATTTACCTTATGTTTTTCCAGAAGAAAAAAAGGAAAGTCTCATCAAGGAAGGTGGCAAATAGGTACTATAACACCCGATAAGCAACTCTACAATCAAAGCCTATCTAAAAGCATTCTTCGGAAAAGCAAAAAGCAAACAAATCTGTCAAAGACCATAAATCATATGGAATCAATGTTACCAATCTCAAACAAGCTTAATGAGTTTGAATGCAAGACCAGAATAAGAAAGGGAAATACAAGGTTTATTCAAAATATTCAACTATTCAGGTATGAAGTTATTTACTAAATTTACATACGAAAGTTACAAAAATCAAGGAAAAACATCCTAATCTTCCCGAGGAGGAGGTTGAGGGAGCGGATAATGTCCGTATACTTTTTTTCTCCTTTCCCCTCAACCCCGAGAAGACGTGGATGATTTTCACTTGAGGCAGGGGCATCTCTAAGCAGAAAAGGAGGGCCTCCAATATTCTTAATTTGGTCAGAACACCCATATAAAAAGAAGTGTTGATAACGTCTATATCATGCCTCAGCTGCTTTACCCAACCTCTGTTTCATTTCTGGACCTAAGAAAGAATAATCGATCTTTAAGCCAAAAGCAACTATTATTTCAAGCAAATAATCTACGAGGGATTCTAGTTGGAAATTTTCAAATGACACCACCTCGGTTATTTCAAATTGAGATTTGAGATCTTGCACTTTTTCCTTTAAAGCTTAGACAGCCAAAGAAGGTTCAAGGATATGACGGATCACTACGTCTGGTAGCTCTTTAAGTTTCTTCTCATTCTTTTGGATAATATTTATACCATTAACAGAGTCAATTTGGATCTTTAATGCATGATTGAGCGTCTTATTGGCCCCCTTAAGAGCCTTAATCTTTTGTTCAAAAGTGAATTTCTCGCATCTCAGCTCTTTAACCCGACTTTAATACTTGTTAAGATGTTTAGAAACTTGTTCATCCCACTTTCCTTTTAGAAACTGGATTCATTCATATTTATACCCTTGGCACCACCTGGAAATTTCTCCATCATCTAAACCCAAAGGCGAGTTTTCCAAAGAGGATATTTTCTTTCTACCAGCCAAGGTTGAGACCGTCCTTGGATGGGTAGGAGTGGGAAGACTGGATTTGCCTCCACTTTCGATAAGTTCTAGTGATTGACACGATACTAGGCATATCAGCAGATCAACTTCAAGATTCTCAGCTTTTTATATAAAACGAGCAATTTCTGCATCAATGTTGATTCCTTGGTCTTGGAGTCTTGATCGACCTATTGCTACATATTATTTCTTAGTTCTTTGATCTCTTTGTCCTTTTCTTTGATTTTCTCCTCTAATCTTGAGGACATTTTGTTTACATTGCATAATGTGGATCTCAACTTGTAGAATTTATTATACCATTTACATGCTTTTGGGTTGTCCGAAAATGGTGTAGCTGAAGCATCTTGAGAGGAGTGCTTCTTAATATCTAATATTAGTTTGGCCTTAGGTCTATCAATCGAGAAGGGAGGTCAGAGTTGTTAGATATAAGCCTGAGTTGACATTCCTAGTAGCAATAAATAAAAGAAAAATCAGCACATAAGGAAACTATATTCTTTTATTAATAACAACAATGCTTACAAGTATGAATAAGTTCAAATTGCATTAACAATTCAAGTTTTATACATTCAATTCTTAAGTTTAGAGGCAACAGTTTGAGCTTTTTTGAGTGAACCGGCGAACATGAGGAAAGTAGAATTAAAGAAGATATTAACTCAAGAGGAGTAATAATTGGGGGAAGCTGATGATAATCCCATCTCTCAACGGGGGGACTAGAATCGCCGCATAACGTCTAGCGTAATTAGACTGGATTTCCTTAAGTGAACTATCTCTTTCATCACCTAAGAAATCAAGACACAAGTTGGGAAGTTGTGTGTAAACTTCTTCAAGGTTCCTAAGAAAATAGTATTTTTCTAGTCGAGAGGTCTTGAGGATTAACGTTTTCTCTTTAAAATCCTTTTTAAGCTTGAAAAATTTACTTAAGATTACTTTTGTGGAAGTGCCCAATGATTCCTTAACCAATTTATTTTAGGAAAACAAACTAAGTTGCAAAGAAATGAGAATTCCAATACTTATAAAAATTGTTTGAATTACATATAACACAACAAAAAAATCATTCGAGTTCATATAATATAGGCCCTTTGTAAAATTCAAAGATAAATTTCTCTTTGTTAAACTTGACTTTTTAAGTAAGGAGAGTGCGTGAGGAGAGTGGAACAACTTCAATCCTGGGAAGATTCCAGCATTTTCTAGGATGAGGATCAAACCCATGATCATTTAAATATCTATTATGTAAACGCCTAAGTAACTCACCCTCTCTTTTCCCAAAAAAGAAAAATCAGTAAAAGGTTCCTAGAATAAATTTTATAAAGGAACTCTGCTAATGTGATCCTATCTTCAACAAGCATCCAAAAGAGTGTAGTCAGTTCCGCATTCTCTTTTATAAATCTTTCCCAATAAAGGTGGGATCTTTTCAAAAGCGGGGCTGTCCGTTTTTCTTTGAAATCCTTTAATCGATTGGTGTAAATAAGAAGATGCCTATATTTTCCAAACAAGCCGTTATGGTCTTCAATCAATTTCTTTATTTCTTTATTTAATCATAGCACCTCTCTTTTACTTTTCTCATGCAAAATCTCAAAATAATATTTGTTTATTTTCCTTAGCTAAAATAGTGAACTAATTAACTAAAGCTAACAAGTAGTTATAAGAATTTAAGGAACGATAAATTTCATACCTGCACTGTGGGAGCATGAGAAATTGAGACTTGAGTTTTCTCTTTTACTTGATGTTAGGGGTGAGGAGCATCTTTCGATGAGATATCTTCCTGAGGAATGTCTTGGGGTTTAGGAAGATCAGGAAAGTCTGTATCATGAGCAGATGAGCCGAGCCTAAGTCACGGCCACCCGATCTGTTACCGCCACTTCTTAGACCTTTTGAACCCTTATTGCCATCACCCCTACCTTCGTCGTCATCATTTTCATCTTCCTCGTTATCCTCCCCTTCATAACTTTTTTCATCTTAGTCAAGCGGAGGATCATCAAAAGATAATAGCACTTAAGGATTAATAGGCTCCTTTTTTAGGAATTTATCTCGAAGTGACCCTGGAACTCTTCCTAGCTTGAGGTCGAATTTCCTTTAAATTTATCATTTAAATTTGGAAGTGAAGGAAAGTCTAACCCTGAACACTTCCTTATGTTATCATAATATGCAATAAAGAGGGCATCCTCATAACATCGTTTCTTAATTTTGGAGAGGGCTTGATTGATAAAGTGGGAATCTTTTCTTTTGGTGTCTTTACCATTATTGTTCGCATAGACAAGGGCAGCGTCTTTGCTTTCCAGTTGAGCAGCCATTTAAGCCCTTTTTTTTCCTTGCTCCGGTTCTATCTCCAGGGTCTTCACCCTCTCTTCAACCGCTAGCCTAGTTTTTCTCTGCTTATCTAAGTATGAGGCAAGTTTATCCTTTCCTGAGATAATATTATTCTTCTCTGGTGCAACATCAAAAAATTGGCCTTCAAGGAACCTAACTTTAGTGGATCCTTGAGAGGCTTGTTGGAGGAAAAACATGTGCTTGGCCACCTGAAAAATGTTAAAAATATACGATAAATAAGAATTTATGAAGCCAAAAGGTTGTATTAGCCAAACACGTAAGTATACATACCACTAGGAGTTTTTGAAAGAGGATATGAAGATGGTCCCTAGAAAAAGTCGATGGCTACATTGGCATTAGGGAAGCCATGGATAGGGATTGGACAACTGAGCGGCAAATGTCATAAAAACCTTAAGGGATGGATTGAACTTGAGCCTCCGAGAGAAGAGATTCAAGGGAAGGGGAGTCAAGCCTAACTCCTGATATAGACATTGAAAAGCAAAAACAGACGTGGGAATCATGATATCTATAGAAGGACTTGGAGGGGAACTAGTCTTTGTCTAGTTATGAGGATCCCGAACTAGCAAATTGGGATCAGCAGGCCTGGATTCTTGGAGGAGTGCAGTCATATCTACATTTGATTTTTCAGCAATGGCGGAAAAAGTTTGGCCTTCTTCGAGATGTAATCTTATAAGAGTAAGCAATCATCAGAATCCTTCTTTCTTTTGTGACTTTCAACATCAATATTCTTGAGGGCATTAGCAATGGAGTTCTCGAGGGGGTCACTTTAGTAGAGGCAGCCAATGAAAAAGCACAAACTTTAGCCTTCTTGGACTTAAAAATTGCGATAATAAGAGCCGAATTTATATCAAAGGGAAAATTCGTAAGATACTGATGTAGAAAACTTTGTTTAAAATTATAATAAGGGCTTACTGAAAGAATCACAGTGAATGGGGGAAGAATTAGAAAAATAAATTTGTTTACCAACAACCAGGGCATGTCTCTCGTGGACATCTTTCTTTACCATGGGGGGCTCCCCAAGCACCTTGTGGTTCTCCAAGCTCAAGGAGTACTTTTCTAAGATTGACCTCGGTTAAGATTTTACGTCCGTCTCCCATAGTTTGAGATGCTATGCTCAAAGAACCAATTGAGATGCTAAGCTCAAAGCACCAATTGTACCAGTTATGTAAGGATTCATCCCCTTAGAAGTAGATTCTAAAAGGAAGTTATTATCATAAGGAAACAAAGAAATATAGTATAAGAAATAAAGGAATAGCGACAAGCCTTACTAAGGATAAAGAAAGTTTCTCTAATTCTAGAAGTATGGCTCTTAACATAGAAGAACTGGTTCTCCCAGGCTTAGATCTGTTGATTAAATTAGTGATCATGTTCTTTTGAGGGAGAAGGCGATATACAGAACATGCTGGCCAATTCCCCACTTTAGCAGAAGTTACTAAAGAGTGAAGGGTGTCAGCATCGAGAGATAGGAGTTGGGCAGCAATTGTCGGGGCAATGTCTAGATGATCCAAGAATCAAACAAAGAAGTTTGAAAGGGAAGGTAGCCCGAGTGCCAAATATGGATCGGGGTGAAAGCAAAAAAACATTTCGGAGGATTGTCTATCCTTCCGGATAAGCCTGCCACCCTAGCCTCTGCATTGATACTTCTAAATTATTGAAGAATGGTGTTGACTTCATCTTAAGTAGTTATCAGGGATGGAACAAGCCTATATCTCCCTTCTCTGAAGCAGGAGAAAACTTAGAACCGTTATCAGCTTTCTTGCAAGCCATTTATCTGCCATTTGATATTACATAAGATTAGGGAAGTATTATAGATTCTATAAAAGTTTAGCGTATTAAAGAAAAATGCTAAGTAAAAGTTAAGTCCTTAAATATAGGCATCAAACCTATAAATAATTAATGAGTTCATAATAAGTCAATAATCGTTTAACTAGTTATCCAGCTCATAATGAAATTCCAAACCCATAAATAGTTATCAAATTTATGATCACTTGGCAATTCACTAAGTAGTTATTAAGCCATTGCTAGATATCGGACCCTAACGAGATGTCGAGTTCATAAATGGTTAGTACATTCATAACCAATTGAAAGTTTATCGATAATTATTAAATTTACAGCTAAGTATCAAGCTTGTAACTAGTTGTTGGGTCATAACAAGGTATCGAGTTCATAAATAGTCAACGAGTTTGAACTTATTTGAAAGTACTTCAACTAATTGTCGAGTTTGTAATAAGGTGTCGAAATTCACAGCTACTCAGAAGCACTATGATTAGTTACCGAGCCTATAGTAAGATGTCGAATTCATACAAGATGTCAAACTTGTAACTAAATGACAACCACTTAAACAGTTGTCAAACCTATAGAAGGTTAGCAACTCGTTAAAAGGATATCGAGTTTATAATTAGATAACGATTCTTCAAACAGTTGTCAGATTCATAACTAATTACTAAGTCTCTATAAGTATTCAAATCGCTAATTGATTGTTGATTTTATAACTAGGTACCGAATCTCTAACTAGTTGTTGAGTTTTAAGGTGGATGATAAATTTGTGGTTAATTAATAAACCAGTAACTAGTTAACAAACCCCTAACAGGCTATCGAGTTTTGAAGTGGATTTTGATTTTTTAACAATTAACGAAACCATCAATTGAATGTCAAATCTCTATATAAATGTCGATCTTTATAATTGTCAAAACTCCAGTAAATTATTAGGGTTGTCGAGTTTATGATAACTATCTAATTATTGAGTTTTTATTAATCAACAAATTAACATATTGCAATCAATGTTCGAATCTGAACACCAAAATTCCCAAAATTATGAGAAGTATACAAACCTAATTGCTAATCGAACCCTAAATGGCTCATAAACGCTTAATTGCCAAAACCATAATTTCAAAATTAAAAACCCCTAATCTTTCACTTAAATCAGTTGGAAACAAAAGTCGCACCTTAACTCGAGATTGAATGCTATGAAAATCGAAAGCTTCTAATTGAATTAAGAAAATTAAAATTGCAGTTTTGAGTTTAGTTCGCAGGAATAGCTTGTAGAAGTAGAAGAAACGTGTATTTATAGAAGAAAGGAACTCGGCATGAAGCATTGATTTTAATTCAAAATGAACGAATGAGATTGAAGCGAAATACCTATAGGCGGCAATGTGGATATCGAAAGGCAGCAATGTTAATATCGAGGCGACAACGTGAAAAGTCAAGATTATACTAAAGTATAATACTTTTCTACACAAGTGGGGTAAATGTTACTACGAATATTGACATTGAGCTTCTAAAGGAAAGGGTGCTGAGCTTGGTAACGACAAGGGATATCAAGCTAGAGGAGGCCAAGTCAATAGGCAACCAACATTTAACAAGAAGGTGTCGAACTTGTAAAGATGCCAAGCTCCAAGTGTTTAACAAATATAAGGGTTGTCGAGCTTGAATAAAGAAAAGAGAAGGTATCGAACCTCAACAACCATAAAGATTGTCGGGCATGTAAGGTGGAAAAGGTGCCGAGTCTCAACAACTATAAGGAATGCCGAGCATAAAACAAACAGAATTAATGTCGAACATCAACAACAAATAAAGGTGTCGAGTTTACAAGATAATGATGGTGTTGAATCAACAAACACTTATAGATATCGAACTTTAATAAAGCAAAGGCTACCGAGCCTAGAGATAACCAGGTTGATAAAGATGAAGAGAAGGTATCGAACTACTACAACAAGGATTGTTGTAGAACATGTAGAAAAGAAGATGTCGAACCTTTAGTCTTAGAATGAAGATGTCAAGCTTTTAGAGATAATGAGTCTATGCTGCACCAACCGTCATCAAGCTACTACCACCGTAACCGTTGTCGAGTACCTACCATAATAAAGGCTATTGAGTAGCTACCAAAGGAAGATAGTATTGCCGAACTTATAAGAGTAAGCGTTGTCGAACTTTATCCATGCAGAGAGGATGCCGAAACTCTAAGAGGGAGGGGATATCGAATATCAATAGTTTGAACATATAACATACATGGACATTTGGTAGCCAACCCGCATGTCACTACCTCTGTAAATAGGCACCCCTCCTCTACTTTAAAAGGGATATTATTCTTTTTCTCTTTCTCAAAATGTAGAGTTGTAAACCCTAAATCAGATTGGGGATTTCTAGATCCGATTGTAAATTCTGAACTTTTGCATATGGGATCTTAGACAATAAACTTTGCATGGTATACTGAATTGACTATGTTTGACTATTATCATGACGTGGATATACATGTGGCTTCTTTTTGTGAATGGACTTAAACCATGGATACGCATGTTAGTAAACTTTGGACTTGGATCCATACTCGAACTAGCACACTTCTTTTGGACTTGCATAAGGCTACTTAAGCCCTTATTCAAACCTGCCTTACTTGTCTTGCACAATTGGTTAGTGAATAAATTTGCTAACAGTCGAGAAAAAACAAACTTCTAGAAGCAAGCAATAATCTATAGAATCAAGATACACGTGCTGTGTGACTAACCTTAGATCAAAATTGATACGCTTAGATTCTTTATATCGTGATCTTTTACAAATGCATGAGAACTTATTAAAAGATTTGAAAGCATCACAAAAAAGGTCAATCCTATTGTATTAGCTAAATTAGAAGATTGTGAGCGAAAAATTAGTATTTTAAAGGAAGAAAATAATTTTTTAATAAAACAAACTGAAGTTTTTGAAAATACATTGGAAGAACTTGTTTTACAAAATGAATTTTTATTAACAGATAATGAGCGTTTAAATGATAAAAATATTGATCTTTTGAAGATAATTGAAGTTTTGCAAAATAAAAATATATTTTTGAAAAATTCTTTAAATGATTCTAATTCTAAAGTTTTTCCTTTTGAAAGAGAGAATAGTGCTTTAAATGATAGAAATCTAGAATTAATTAAAGTATGTGAACTTTTAAAGATAATAATATTATTTTGCGAAAAAAAATTTGTGATTCTAAAGCTGCTTTTGATAATTAAATAAGAAAAACACAAATTTTAATAGAGGAAAAAATGATTTGTCTTCCTTAGTTACGAATACCAAAGCTCACAATGATATAACTGGTTTAGGTTATAAACAAGATAAATGTAAAAATAATACTAGATATGCTTTTATGTATACACATTTTAATACTAGTGCTAAATAATGAGATAGTCCTAAAACCCCTTTATGTCATAAATGTACTCTACCTATAATTATAAACCATTCTTCAAGTACAAAATTAATGACATATGATTTTAAAATATGAGTTCCTCCTAATCTAACCAATCATGATAGTCAATTATATATTAGTAATTATTACAACACTGTGTTTAATAATAAAAACTATATTTTCAAGGAATCAACAACATCCAACTGGATATGGTTTTCTAAGTAGTGAACCCTATATTTTAGAAAAATGAGTATCATTTTTGCATACACTTAACTTATCTATAAATAATTATCACTTTGTGTTAATGTTAAATTATTTGTTACTAATTTATGATACTTATCTCTTTTATAAAGGAGGAGAAAAGTACATGGATTTATTTCTTAAGAGAAATATTATATTTAGAGGGAGTTTATAACATATAATATGTTTTTGCTCTTATCCATTTTTGTTGATGACAAAAGAGGAGAAGAAGACGTGCTTTACATGTTTTATATTGACATTACATAAAGTTGAGGGAAATAAACTTATTGTGTATGTAGCATATATTTAGGGGGAGCAATTAGTTTATATTTTAAAGTTGTGTATTTGTCATCATCAAAACTGGAGAGAATGAAAGAACTTTATCTATGGTGTTTTGATGATAACAACCAAACAACAATGCTACTAATGATTTTATCAAATAGATTACAGATTTAGTAAGCATCTGATGGACTGGAACAAATCAAAGCAAAGAAGGTAAAGCTCGAAGTGCTTAAAGACAAATCATTGTATAAGGGTCATATACTTTTATTAATGTCTTAGATAAATCTGTACATTCTCTCTTGAGTGATATGAGCTACAATATTCACATCAAAAAGTTTTTATTTGCTCAAACAAAATTTTAATTAGGTTTAAGATTCTCAAGAATTAGACATCTGGGAGCAATATTCAGGTGTCTGAGGTCATACCTTTTGAACTAAAAATGCTCTGGTCTGTTATCTCCAAAAACCAGACATCTAGGTAAGAAGTCAGACATTTGGAAACTTGCATTTTTGAACTATTTATTCTCTGGAGTAAATTTTCAAAAACCAGACGTCTGACTATTTCGTTCAGACGTCTTATTTCTTCTAACAGCTACATTTTGAAAAAAAAAACACGTCTCTTCTTCTTCATAGGATGCAACCCTGTTTTCAACGGCTTTCTCTGGTAAGTTGTAACTCTTAAAAGAGATCTTTTTGACAACTATAAATATGACTATAGCTAGAGTTTTAGACTAACTTCCAACTTTCTATTTCTTTCATTTAACATCATCAACAACTATTCTATAGATATACTTCTATAACTCACGTGCTTTCACTCATTCAACTCAAGTGGAGATAATAGCAAGGTTATACGTTAAGTGACTTATCCATGTTGTAAAAGAACACATCAAAGTCAAAGTTGGAAATTATTCCTTTTATAAGTTAAAGTCATGTTCGGTTGTTCAGACGGAGTCTGTAAATCTGTTCTTTCGGGTGAAGTGAGGGTGTTGATAGTGAAATTTCAAAATGAGTCTTGGACTAGATGTAGGAGATGTGCTCCGAACCAGTATAAAATCGACTGGGTGATCTACTATATTATTTTCGCAGCATTTACATTATTTACTACTGATTGGTAATCTTCGATCTTGTGCATAGCGACTAACAAATGGAACTTGCATTTAGGCATGGGTCGATTCAGCTCTTAGCCACACAATTAACTATGTCCTGTAGTCAAACAATCAACAAGATTTTCAATCTGGTAGCTAAACTACCGAACATGATTCTTGTCCGATAGTTAGCTACCAAACAGAGGACTATTGGACCCCAAAGTTAAAGAACAGCCTTTATATGTCGGTCGGACTACTATTGAAACCACTTTGCCGAACTGAACTCGAGCGAATCATACATGAAAATTCTGGATTCAATCTCTTATACATAAAAATTCTGGATTTTACCTTATGTATATGGAAAGAACCGAGCCGGGCAAGATAAATAAGGAAATTGCCTAAGTTTTCGGCCTATTTTTCATACATCTTCACCTCTATAAATACCCAAGTTAGCAACAACAATGGAGGATGATTTTGGAGAGCAAAAAACATTCGAACCGAGCTAGCTGGATAGAATTCCAGGGAGCAATCATTTTAAATCGTTGTGTATTGTATTCCATTCATTGTTTAACTGATCCATAAGAAAAATAATGAAAATGATCAGTGGATGTAGGGACGTTCTGGTCAAACAAGTATAAATTTTTGTGTACTTTACTTCATTACAATTTTTTTCTATTGTAATTTGCTCTCCTAAAAAACTATAAAACCTCATATAAAAGCAATTGTGTCATACATTCGGTATACACGTATACGGTTCTTCAATAAATCGAGCGGAGGTGTGTCCATATTTTGAGCAACCAACACCCCTATTTTTAATTTCAGTGAAAAAAATGGTTTTTTTTAAAATTAAATCTGAATATTAATCATATGTTTGTATAATCAAAGCTATTTATTCATTTAGAATTTTTGTAAAAATTCCACAAATATTCGTAGTGCAGAACCAAGTTTTCCCAAATATCCTCAAATTTAAAAATATAGATTTATTTTTAAATCTGTTTTTGAAAAGGGACGACTACCGCCGTAAATCATTTTGAAAATTAAAAGGCGTTTTATGAAAATTCCAAATAAAATATCATATTCAAAAAATAGTTCGAAATTTTATTCTTTGACCGCCTACATCCAAATTAAAAGGATAGCCGTAAGACCATTGGGGAAACCTATCTATGATATGCATTAGTAAATATTTCCATTCGAATTGAAAAAAAGCTTGTATTTTTGAATTCAGTCTGCATCAATATGACACTAAATCTCAACTGGAAAATGTTTTTTGAAAACATGGGAAACTAACATCGCACTTTAGAGCATCATTGACAGCCAGGTGAACCACAAAAGCAAGTAGATATTATTCTATTCTGTCCATTTAGGTGTCAGTTCAATTCAAAATAGAACAAGCACAGATTGTAACAAGTTATTATAAATTTTATAAAGGAACATCAACACAAGTTACAAAATCAAGGCTTATAGACTCTCCAACCGTTCCATAAAAACGACACAGAATTAACCAAAAATAAAACAAAAGCATACTACACTCATCTATAAACTCAAACATCAAATCGATACTAATAAAACAAAGGTTCTTTCCTTCCACTTCCAAATAAGGAGTTCTATTGTTCTACTGAGTCTTCTGGGTTTTAGGTTTAACAGGCCTTGCGGGTTTAATGATCTTACCAAGGAAAATGACTACAATTGGAACAATGGTGCCAACAAAATACACGCTTTTGTACGAATCCAATGTCTCCTTCATGCTCAAAACCTTCAAAACAGAAAGAAGTTCAATCAGCCAAAATTTTCATGTTTATTTGTGGGATATGACATTTAAATCTAGCATGTTCGAATACAGCTTACCAGGAAGCCAACACATGAATAGTTGAGAACTAGTGTTGTATATGCAAAGTTTGTTAATGTCAGCATTGTTTTGACCAAAGTGTTCTTAGCAACAGCTTGCTGCCATCTGTAAATTACTGTTCAAAGGCAAAAAGAAAACATGCAAGTATATGTTTATAGACGGTAAAGGTGTTAAACTAAATAAGTTAATGCAATAAATTACATGTAATTAATAAGAAGAGAAATACCTCGTGAACCTGCAATCATTAATGCTGATTGAACAAAGAAGATGATGTATCCTGGGTATAATCCCTGCAGTTACCATAAGAAGATGGAGAAGAAAATGTTCAAAAATATGGAAGAACCAGTTCTAAGAAACTTCAAAGCAAACTAAATTTTGAATTTACTTATATATGAAGAGATAAAGCCAGATAACATTAGGTACGATAACTACATTTCACTTATACAACTTTTAGATAAAGCCAGATAAGTGGGCTTCCACAGTGAAATGGAAGTTATGACATGATTTTCACTAAGAGTTGAAAGTCCTTGATGCCTGCATAATATTGGTTCATGATAAATTTACTGTAATTTGTGGAAACTGATGGCTCTTAAATCTTTTTTCTGACAGACGAAAAAATAAACGGTGACATATTTTCACTCCGATTTCTTGCTAGGATGGAGAATACCAGTATCATTCGTGTCCTGTGCATATGACCATGAATAGCGTAGTATTCAAATATAGTAAATATACAAGTGCGGATGTGAGTGAATTTGAATAGAAAGTACTTGTCACTGAATTCATGATTGAAAAAGTTAGTTTGAAATTGCTGGTCATTTTGGCTATGCTTTTTAAGGGGAGAAATGGCTTACTTTCGAAGTTTTTAAAAAATTTCTAATGCATAAAAAAAATGTCAAAGAAGCATTAGAAGAGCCAACATAAACACCCTCTAAAGACAATGATTCAACAGTAAGGAATAAAAAGGCAAGCAACATAGCATTCACAACTATATGAACTATTATGAAAGAAAAAGATGTAAGCTAAAAATGATGTATCCACCATGAAATAATATCTTTTTATTTATATACAGTAAAATGCTTTGGAAAAAAAACATATCTTGCAATTTGCATTAAAGATAAGCATATATGATAGCATGATACAAAAAAGGTCAATATACTCACATGCCAAATAGCACTGATTGTCTGTGTACCCAATAACTGAAGGAATCCCGGCTTCTTTCCATTCTGAATGAGTCTTTCATATACATCTGAAGAACATTACAGGTCTAAATGATCAATACAGTTCAAATCAAATGTTGTGTTAGCAAAGGTAATGACTAAAACAAATTTAATCAAAAGTTGGAATTGGTGAAGCTGTGCATATCCTAACATCACTAATTGGCTCAAATCCCTTCAGCTAACTGATTATTAGAACATAAGGACCCATGTTTGGAATCAATAAACAAGTAGACAGCTGAAAGGTATAAATAAAAATCTGTGTAAACAAGATGTGCTTTTACTTTCCATTAAGCACTTGTCATTTTATTGGTTACTGCATAACATTTAAAGGTTATAATCTATTTACTGAAACAAAATTTCTAAAGCGTGGCCAAATGGCATTCAAGTATCAAAACTATATTGATACCACAACTAAGTCTTGATTTGTGCAGTAGGTTTAAAATTTATTCCAGCTAGTGTCAAACAACAACCAAGTATATATAAAAAAAAATACTAGAAGTGCAAAGAAACTTACAGTATCTTAACCAAGTGCTGACTTGTATATTCCAAACAAGCGGCAGCTGAACTGCACTGGTTGCAAGCTCAACACCTAGTACATCAACATTTTTTGCTCGGTCCCATTGTGGTTTAGAAGAATCAGACCAACCAGTAAAGCCAAAACCAGATATAATGATTGCTGCTTCCGAAATTGACCAAATAAAATAGTACTTCCATCGAGCAGTGAAACCAGACATGTACTGATAGAAAAGTTTGTGCCAGAAACCCAACTCATAGTATGATGGTTCACTAAACCGAGAAAGTGGAAATTGTGGAACTAAATATAAGTATAAGCCCATGCATATAGCTGCTTGAATAATAGCACGCACAGTAGGAAGAAAGGTTGATGGCATTTTTTTGTCATTTGAAGCCGCCCAAACCTAGAAAAGTCGATAAAGGAAGAAAAGTGTGAGAACATCAATGAAATCAAGGCTACATAGAAAGCACTCAATTTTAAAAGCAGAAAACCACATCGTACAAATAATAACATTTTTGCCTCTTTGGTACAAATTAATTTAGGCTTTATTTACAATTTTTCAAACACCATCCAGAAATTTCAAGATGAAAAATACAAGGTACAAAAGTATAGTGAAACGATTTGAAGTACAGAACCACTGATTGCATTATGAGTTTCTTTTCCTGCAAATTTAGCAAATAAAACGAAAATAGACATGCAATATAAAATTTACCCCTTTCTGTTCTGTGTATTCAAGATAATCTTTCATTTCAAATACTGGTCCAGCAAAATGACTGCCACAGCAGAGGCAATAACCGATATATTCAAATATAGAGGGGCAACTAATCAATCGATATTTCTTCTGCGCCTCACGTAATTTTTCTTCTTTCAACATCCCATCATTGTAATTAATCGAGCATGAAATGACTTTTAATACAAGCACCATCAATGCCCCTAAGTTTTGCAAATAATATTGACATCAATATCTAGTAAATATGAAGAAATAAATATCATTCAGTGGAAGATTAGGAAACTTTGAAATTGCTTAACTATGACTTGCAATTTATGATCAAAAAATGCATAACTATAAATGCAGATGACAAATTTAATATTTCTTGATCTTAGATTATGGTGGTATTTACATCAAATATGTATCATTGCCAAGTAATGAATATTTTGGCATCACTGGAAAAAAAAATGAGGTTAGTATATATAGAGTATGCTATCTTCGTTCTATCAACTTTCATATCAAAACCAAGAAATGGCTAGTTTTGCTGCCAGTACGATGCAGCATCTTCTGATTGGCTCATCTAAAAAGAAAAAGAAAAGAAAACAGTTTGTTCCGGCCATGAGATGATAAAGAACGGCTAGACTAAAAGCATACCGTTTTCTGTTCTTATCTCAGTTCAAACTTAATCCCAGCTAAATTTAACAGATGTGATTTACTATACAATTACATTGCTGTTACGAGCATTATAGGTTGACTAAGAAAATTAGATTAATTTGAGGACAGGACAAAGTCTTTCCCCAATAGGAATATGATTCATCGTGTAAAATCAAGCTAAGATTCATGCTAAAAAGAATAAAAATTCATAACATGATTTTATTCAAAATTGCAATGACCACTAGGAAGATTGGAGAAGTTCGAAAGATACTATATATCAAGGTAAATGACTAATGTGATATAATGGTCGAAAAAGAGTGGCTATTTTAGAATGCACGAGACACTGCGGGTATCGGGCATCATACCAAAGAGGCACCATGCTAAGTTCAAACATGTAAAAACTACAGAGGTAAAATATATATTGCTTTTTTTAGTAATACAAAATACAACTATATGTGAAATGCTGGAAACATAAACTGAATTACCAGTTGCATCAATTCCACCTTCCTTCCAAGCATCACCACTCATGTAGTATACATGACTGTAGATAACAAAACAGCACAGAAAAATAAGGAGATGAAATATGGAATTTAAGATCATAATAGTCAATATACACCACTCATGTTTATATTTTCATCAAGAAATTTATAATTGTATTAAAATGCTCAGGAAAAGCTAAGGTTGCTGCAAAGCGGAACAGAAATGAACAGATGATGTAACTGTTGGATCATTAAATTTAGGATTTTTTTTCGATTTGGCCTCGTTTTTAAACTTATTATCACAAATAGCCCACTTTTAAAACTAATATCAAATATAGCCCTGTTTTAAAAAATACACTGGCTCCTTTTCAAAAGTCGCCGGTGTAAATTTAAAAAAAAAAAAAACACTTACACCCAGTGTATTTTTCAAAACAGGGCTATATTTGATTTTAGTTTTAAAACTGGGCTATTTACGATAATAAGTTTAAAAATGAGGCCGAATCAAAAAAAAATCCTTAAATTTAATTGTGTGAGTGAAATGTATGGGCGAACTGAAACTATTAACTTACCCAAAAAAGCAGCTTTCCCATAAAAAGAAGAAAAAAAAGTCGGACAGGAAATCCATAGCACTCAACACTTCAAAACATTCACCATGAAGGTGCACGAGTACAAGATATTATTAAGACCAGGATATAATACACATTTTTGTACTTGATGAACTTAACATGCAAAGTTGAAGTGGTAATAATACTAAGATATTCGATTGTGTACCCAAAGCCCAAAGGTGTTGCATTCAATTCAAAAACTGTAGGCATATTTAATAGTCAAGTTAAAAATAACATGCAAAAGTAACAAAGAACTAAAAAATATCACAACCTGATATTCATTTCCAGTAAGCAACTTTGTAATAATTTGTCAACAGTTAAAAAACAGTATAACTGACTGATTTCTAATGAAGGTAACACAAGTAAAGTACAACAAAATAAGAAATTTAGTGGAAGGGATATTAACTTCCTTAACAATTATGAGCATTATACATTCAGATATTCAATCAAATTTAGTGGAAGGGATATTTTGACGTCTCGCACATGACGCTACATTAAATAGTTCATGGCCCTCAAATTAAAAAACAAATTCTTTCTTTTTAATAACTAAATTGGAATTATTAACAGAGCACCTAAAAAATGCAGCCCATATCTCAAAAGCTAAACAAAATTACAAAGATTCAAAAAATTACCATCCAATTAAGTATCCAAATCCAGCAAAGAAAGTGAAGATCCCACAATACTTCCGACACAAAACCATGGAAGCATATCCCAAAGTCATAGGAATCATAAAATGGAAATTTGAATACAAACCAAACGACAAATACGACAAAACAGAGCCGGAAATCGCCGCGTATAAATGCTTGGTTAGTGTCCCGGGCACCAGTCTCCACACGAAGCTGACCGGAATCGTGGCAACGAAGCAGAGCAAGAATCGGAGCACTGGGATCGAGACTCCAATTGCTGACGCCATGGATTGCATCTCGAGCTCCATGGGCGAAGTCAGAAAAGGAAAAAGGGCGAATGCGTAAATCTTTAGTTTATTGAGGGGTTTGAGTGTGAATGGATAGGTAATTTGATTCGCCCCTTTTTATTGTCGGGAAAAGTGGATGGATGCAACTTGTAAGGGTATATTTGCGGGGAAGTCCCTGTGTTTTGGATTGAGATGCTATTTGCATGAAAAAGAAGCATCAACGCGAATTTGAAAATTTTTAGACCGGAATTGGTAAAACTTGCATTTTCAAGTTAAACGATGAGTTCCAGCCTTCCAGGACGTCAGGTAATAATCATGAAAGGTATTAGTAAAGGGGAAAGGGTTTAAACGAAATTATTTGCGATATTCAATCGTAAGTTGGATGTACAATAAATAGTCAAATATGTAGGTAAGTATTATGATGTAATTCTCGTGCTGCAGTGACATATTATTGATGATATACAATATGCATTGATTAGTGGAGGTCCGACATCGCTCTAGAGGTTAATAATATTGATGGATCTGAGGGGATTTTCACCATAGGAAAATTAGTTGTACGAACAATTTGCAGAAAAATGATAAACGAAATTATAAATTTTAGTTGTACAGAAAAATGATATATGAATTTATCGTGTTCTTATATAACTTAAAATGATAAATGAATCTATCATTTTTTTTTGTAAATTGTTCTTAAAGTGATTATTTAGAATTATTGTCCTTAAAACTTATTACCCTGAAATGAGAAGTCATTCAGCCTAATTTTCACTGGATTTGACAAGTTTTCCAAAAAGTAATATATTATTATAGTAGCATAATTATAAAGAAAATCAGGTCACCTCAAAACACATCAATTTGAAAATTTGAAAATTAAAATCAAAATCAAACTATTTCGTTTTAGACAAACTTATGAACAAAAGTTTTGATAACAGTTTAAAATAAATAACCAATAAAAATCAATCAAAATGGATGAAATAAAAATTCAATTGCAACATGTGTAAATTATACAATTAAATCATTGATTTTATTTTATACCACTTGTTTATAGAATATGTATATATTATCATATCTTAGCGTTAATTTGAAGTTGAGTTGCTCAAACTTGATTGTAGTGTTAACCCCTTGCATTATTAAGGGTAATCCTTAATTTTTTTACAAATGGATGTTTATTACTATTGCTCATCTATTTAGAGTACTTCTAAGACATCACCTACTAACAACAACGACAACTAAGCCATTACTCCCAACCAAGTTGGGGTCGGCTGGAGATGAAATCAAAAACTAAATTACAAAGTCGGTTTAAAAGTTATAATAATAATAATAATAATAATAATAATAATAAAACCATGATGATAATAATAAGAAAAGGTCAAATAAGTAAACAAATAATAATAATAATAATTAAGTAAAATAAAATATAAATATAAATATAAAAAATAAAAATAAAAAACCATGATGATAATAATAACAATACTAATAGTAATAATGGTACTAATAGTAATATTGACCAAAGACCAAACAATACGTCTTAGGCTCATATTCAGTAGTTTTATAATCTAAAACTTATAACACTACCTCTAAACCAATCCTAAGCAAAAAAACTCCTAGCTCATAGTTTTGGTACGTGGATCGCTAACTTCTACGCGCTCTCTTCGTATATATTCCAATCCTTCAAGATCCTTTTTACCACTTCCTTTCATGTCAACCTTGGTCGACCTTTACCTCTCTTTGAGCATTCAACGCGGTCTATAATTCCAACGCGCACATGTGCATCGAGAGGCCTCCGTTGGAGATGTTCAAACCATCTTAAGCGATGTTGGACCAGCTTCTCCTCAATTTGTGCTACTCCAAGTTGTCACGTATATCATCATTTCTAATTCAGTCTCTTCTTGTATGACCGCAACTTCATCGCAACATACGTATCTCTGCTACACTTATCTTCTGGACGTGTTTGCTTTTAGTAGACCAACATTCTACACCATACAACATCACATGCCTGATTGACGTTCTGTAGTGCTTTAAGCTTTTGTGGGACTTTCCTGTCATAGAGAATGTCAGACGCTTGTCGCTATTTCACTTATCCCGTTCGAATTCTAAAACTAACATTTTCATTAATCTCACCATCATACTGCAACATTAATCCTAAATATCAAAAGGATTCCTTCTTCGACACTACTTGTCCGGCCAGAGTGACATCTCCATCCTCTGACCTGACAACACTGAACTTGCACTTCATATACTCTGTTTTAGTTCTGCTAAGCCTAAAACCTCTTGATTCTAAAGTTTGTCTCCACGGCTCTAGTTGTCTATCAACCTCAATTATACTTTCGTCAATTAGCACAACATCATCGGCAAAGAGCATAGACCAAGGAATCTCACAGGTATACCCTTTGTAACCTCATCCATCACTAGGGCAAAAATGTATGGGCTCAAAGCTGACTCTTGAATTAATCATATGTTAATGAAAAAGTCACTAGTTTCACCCTCGCATGCTCTGGCACTAATCACAACATCATCGTATATATCCTTGATAAGGGTAATGAACTTTGTTGGGACTCTCTTCTTTTCTATAGTCCACCACATAACCTTTCTCGGTACTTTACCACAAGCTTTCTCCAAATCGATAAATATCATTTGTAGATCCTTCTTTTGCTCTCTAAACCTCTCCATAAGTTGTCTTATCAAGAAAATCGTCTTTGTGATCGACCTCCTAAGCATGAAATAAATTGGTTTTTTGAAGCGCTTGTCATTGTACATCACCTACTAACACCCTAGAAAATTAAAATTGAGTATAAAAATTGTTTTTTCAATAACAATTTTTAAATTTTTCACTCAACGAGAACCTACAGTTCGATGACAAAGTACCGTCAAATAGTTCAAAGGTCATGTTTAAACTATCGTGCGTGTTGTACAATCGTAACACATTAGTTTATGCGGTAATAAATCACCGATCGATAGAGAAATGTCGTCTTACTTAAAATATCGTATCAAAACAATTCTAGTATTACAGAAGTACATAAGTGAATTTTATAGTATTTTTTATATATATTAACAGAAACTGTAAATCCAAATGCCTTTGGAAGTGCTCTTATTTATGTTATGAAAATATTTATATATTTTTTGTTTGATGGATCTAACTTTTAAATATGTACTTTTTTATGTTATTTCAATCTATTTGTTGAAAATAGAATATTAATCTCAGGTCCCTGTTTCATAATTGAATTGTAAAGAGGGTCCCTTGGTCAATAATTATATAAATTAGGTTCGTGCATCTCTAACATCACACCCGACAGTCGTCAACTCATTTATTTTTAATTTTTAAAATATGATAACTTTATGAAGATTAATCGGATTTAAGAATCGTTTTCACCACTAAATTACAAATTTAATGAACTTTCTAATGATATTAATTACTGATCTCTAAAAAGAAAATTTGTAAAGACATAATTTTACATAACGGTTTTTAAATGCATTTTAGTAATGCAGTTAAAAAACTATATTTTAATGGTGTATTAAAGTCAGATTTTAACCGCATTACTAAATGCAGTTAAAAACTACATTTAATTGGTGCAGCTTTTAACTATATTTTAGAAATGCAGTTAAAAATTGCACCACTAAATTGCAGCTTTTAACTGCATTGCATAAATGTAGTTAAAAGCTGCTGAATTTAGGAAATGCAGTTAAATAATAATAATAAATTTTCTAAAATTCGATTTTGAAAAAAATGAGTTTTGAATTTTTAATGTTTACATATCTATAATACCTATCATTAGAAAGATAATAAAATTTATGTTTTACAGTGAAAATGAATGTTTAATCCAATGTTTCTAAAAAAAAGTTATTGCGTTTTAAAGATTGATATAGCATTATAGCTAATGGGGTGCGAATTTAAATAAGAATGCGAGAATAACAACTACTTATGAAAGAAATAGAAGCGCAGTGACCTAATTTATATAAATCTACTATATAATAGTAAAACAGAAGAATTTGAAGTTCTCACATTAATTCTAGGGATTATCTATATCCTCTTTACTTCTCTTTATTTTGATGTTTTATTTTCAAAATCCTATATTACAATTATTCTACTAAACTTTTCACATTATTTTACATTTATATACCTAATTTTTAAAAGAACCTACAATTATTTACAAATCTTTCACGGCTTGAAATTTTACATTAGTCCACACATTTAAATTAATTATATAATCCAAAATTTAAACTAATTAATCAACCTAGTCGATTAATACTTATTAATAAATCATAAAGATGAAAATTTCAATATATATACTACATTCGCATCAACAAACTGGTAAAAAAATTATTTAGATGCAAATATATATAAATTACATACATAACATAAATTATATACATCAATGACAATAACAAATTTATTTTATAATTTATTCACTAAATAAATTTATATACATTGCACTATAAAATTATAATAACTGCAAATACCTAAAATTTTAAATTTTTTATAGTTACTTAGAAACTTCTCTCAATTATCTTCTAATATTTTACATTCAATATATATTTAACTAATTGTGTGCTCTTAAATTTATACTATTTAAATAAATACGAGTAACTAATATTGATTAATCCATCTAATAAATTCTAAAAATACAAGGATTTCAATATATACAATATTCATGTACATGAGAAAAATAATAAAATTGTTTCTTCTTTATTCCGATATATAAAGATATTCAAATCATATAACATAAAATGTATACATAAATAATAATAACTGTTTTTATTTCTAATTCATTCATCTCAAAAAATTTATCGTATATTACATAATATAATTTCATTTTTAACAATCTTTAAAAGATAAATTTATATTTTGCAATATTACAATATAAACGCACAGATTATACCGATAAAAATTAGATTATATAAACATACTCATTTTCAATTTGTTATCAAACCATATCCAACTCATAACTCAACTAAATGCTACATAACACTATTCGCAATTATCAAGCTATAAGTATGACCTTCCTCAAGAACATAAAATATATAGTTAACTACAAGGATAAAATTATTTAAAAACGAAAACCTAATAATTAATAAAAGTTCACATGTCTGATTCAAAAATAGTTCACATGTAGAGAAGCTAACCATAAGATCTATGCTCTTCTCAATTAGTAATTTGTACAAAACTCTTCTCAATTTTCCTCGGCTTTTTTACGTTTATCTTCTTATATTTAATTAGTTATGTTGATCATTAATTCAAATTATTCAAATAAATTCATTTATTTAATATTCATTAATCCATTTACAAATCATTTAAAAAAGATGACAATTCAATATATATACAATAATCATATTTATTAAAATGGTGAAATTGCTTATTCTCTCATACATATAAAAAATACATATCACATAATCTGAATTATTTACATATATATAGTATTAATAATTTTAATTTACAATTTTTTGAGTTAGGACATTAATTTTTACGGAGATATGTAGTTAGCAAGTATTGAACCATCAACTTTATATTTGAACTTCGCAAGTTATTTTAGTTTATTATTAATATATTACAATAAAATTACCATATATTGCATAATAAAATACATTTGTAGCAATAATTAAAATGTAAATACTATTTTTTAACAATATTACTGTATGCAACGCACGGGTCACATACTAATTATTAGGGATAGACGTTTTGTTTATTTTAATCAATGATGGGGACTTGTCTACAAAGCCCCGATTGAAAAGGATGCTAAGCATGTGAGATAAGTAAAAAAAAATTGATCATTTTTACAGAAACATCCTTAGAATTAAATATTCTAACAACAATAAGATAATATTGTGGAAACTATGCCATATCATTTTTGTAAATACCAACACCCAATATAATTTAAACTTACCCATTGAAAACTAATAACCAATCAAAGATGCTAGAGCTACATCAACCCTCACATCTTTAATAATAGTTGTAATAGCTTCGGTGTCACACTTTTTTGGTATCAACGTGAACTATCAAAAACGCCCCTCTATATATTATCAAATCTTAATTGCTTAAAAATAGAATCTAATATTAAACTTCTTTTACAAATTCAAACGCCCCTAAAAGTAGGATCTAACATTTATACATACTTTACAAATTCAAAGCGCTTGTAAAAATAGGATCTAAAATTAAATTTTCTTTACAAATTCAAAATACTTCTTCACAAATTTACAAATTTTAATATCAATTGGAAATAAAAAATCATTTTTTTGACTGAATTTTAAACACATATAATTTACAAGGAAAAACAATTTAATCGCGAAACGCGTGCCGTAACACTCTTTTCAAAAAATAATAACGAGTGTTACAAGATGTCATGAATTAAGAGGACAAACACAATTTAATTTTTTCAGAAGTTTAATGATCTGTCGGGTTCTCCTAAGCATATTGAAATAAAAATTTGATTAACCAACGTTTGATATGCCATAATTATCTCTTGTTGTTAGATAACTATGCATGCGATAGTAAATGGTAATCTTTATTAATAGTTGGTTTGAAAGCGCAAACTTTGGTCCGACCGCGAACTTGCCAAAATACCCTTTACTCATATATAATTTAATTATTATATATTATTTTTTGCCTATTATTTCTTGGTTGGACTGGAACTATTCAAGCTAAGTTAAAACAGTTAATTTTTTTTTAAAAATTCAAACTATCCCTCTACGCTCAAGAATAGGATCTAACAAATAAATATCATTTAAACAAATAAACTTCATTTACAAATTCGTTATTTAATAATTAATTAGATAAATAAAATTCAAACTAACAAAAAAATTAAATGTTGCAATTTCGAAATAAAAATTTAAATTAACTACGCATTATTTCAACGTAAAAACATGACCAAATATTTTTGCAAATCATTTTCTTTCAAATGTGTTAATCATATATAAATTGTAGAAGAACAATTCACACACAAAACACATGTTATCATCACGCGCGAAGCGCGTGCCGTAATGCTCGTGTAAAAGAAACATAATTTAACTTGGTTTCGATAAACGATATAAGTGGTACTTTTATTTGCTTTCACTATTGTTGACTTTTACAAGAGATGCAAATTAACGTAAAAGATTGATTAAATAACATGGAGGAATTTCTAATGCTGCTATGAAGAGAACCCAAGTCAAAGTCTAAAGAAGTGCATAGTTGAAACTTGAAATCACCAGACGTTCGTTTTATTTGCCACACCTTTATAATAATATTTCGGGTTAATTTAGCGATTTAAATAAATTTTAGTTATTATATATATATGTTAAAATTACTATTAGAAAACATAAGGGTGCCAAATAAGAATAATTCAATCATATATTTATCTTTTATTTTAAATTATAGTGATTATTCCAAACGTAAAATATAAATCATTTTTAGTTTGATTAAATCGGATAATCAACCGTGGTTTGATTTTCATTTTTATTGATTTTAGTTTGATTTAACATGTTTTATAGTTGAATAACCAAATCAATCAATCGCTCATTCCTAGTTTCAACATGTATATGGACGTGGAGCTTCATTGCTTGGAAAAGACTACTTGCTAGCAGAAAATATTGTTGTGCCTGTAAACATACCTACTAGAAAGCAGAAGCATACAGTAATCGTGATAGAAGTAACGTTGTCCGCCAAGGATGCATGAACAATTAAACAAGCCAGCAACACCCATGGCATTAGCATGGGAATTCGCCTCATATGTTAACACGTGTCCATCGTAAGCACGTGAATGCTCTGTACGTTTTTAGGCATTTCCGTTCGTAACGGCCGCACGTCACGTGCTGACTTCGGATATATCGATTGGGTCCCGCCTCTCTTGCTTGATGCAGAAAACTGTTTTCTGGACCTCAGTGGTCCATTATCTGTTTTGAAAGAGGTTCACTGTTGGTTCACCAACAAATATATTAGGTGCAGCAAGGTTGGATTCGCTCGTCTGTTTGTTTCCAATTTAATTATAACGTACCCATTTTCTACGTCGCTGTTACCTGAAAGTAATTAGTAAATTGCTCATGTAAATGGTAAATGCAAGGTTGAAGGAAAGGCCAGGGTGGCTGCGTTTTAAATGTTTGACCTACACTCAACGATTGGAGCATGGGACTATAGCCTAGGCCTATGGAGCCTGTCGCTCCAACTCAACTTTATATTCATTTATACAAAATATTATATAAACTTTGTCGCTTCCTGTTACCTATCAAATAAACTTTTAATTAAAAGAAGATAGCAAATATTATTTTCGTTGAGTTTGCTTGTTTGGGTTCTCATTAGTTGTTTCGACCATACATTGACATTGGTATACCAAACTTAAAATAACTCTAACATTTTATTTGTTTATTCGTTTACAATATTATAATTTTGGTATTTTTATCTAATCTACTGTTAACTTTACAAAACGTCAAACATTTTGTGCATAATTATTTTAAATTGAGATGATGACTTCCTATCTTTTTACTACATAGTTTTTCATACTACTTGGTCTTTATCAAAATATAACAAATATAGAAAATAATGACCAACTTTAATAGCTGTTTTAAGAAATAAAATCATATAAAATTTCCTCAAAATTGAAATTTGCTTTATTTATTTAAAGTTTCAAGTTGACTGTTTGAATTCCATTTATTTGCAGAAATGTTAAGTTATATTATTATGAAGCATAGTAATAATTGAGTTATAATACAAAATTGAGAAACTGATATATGTGTTTCAGGGTTAACATAATTCAAACTTCATTGCATAACAGATTAGAAGACAAATTGATGAATGCATATTTTGTGGTTTCCCAACATTTTTCTCATAAAAAACCATGTTAAATGGTAATATAAACCAAATAATGTCTATCATAGATCATTTAAAAAAATGCTATATGATATTTTATATATGAATACACACATGCATATATAAAATACTTACATCCATCTCCTTAGTAGATTTTCTAACACTAAATATATGCTTGAAAATCAAAATTTTATCTTCCGTCCCTACTGTATCATTTTTCTGCGTACGTCCCTTTCTATGTGGTCATTACTATGTTGCTTTGGGAAGTAAATTACACTTAGGTTACAATATACAAATCTTAGGATTTCTCTTCTTCACTTTTAAGTGTTGAAATTGTAGGATAAATGTTAGTGAGGTTTTTCGTCCCACAACATTCAAAATGATCACAGAGTAATTATGGTGCCGATTACTTCCGCGATTATGAATTAGCAAATTCAAGTAATATCAAATTACCTTTGAAATAGTAATTATGTTGCAATGTGCTCACATAATTATGAAGTATCATTCCAACGTTTTGTTAATATCTCTCTTTCAATTTAACAATTCTTCCCATTAAATTCATTAATCAAATCAAACTTGGAGAATAGAATAGAAGATGCGATAAATAAATAAAGTCATCAAAATTTACGTGGTTCAGATTTCAAGAAATCCTACGTCCATGGAAAATTCCATCTTTTATTCTGTCATTTATCATTTGGCATTTTACATCGCTGCATTGTAGCAGAGAACCTTTTTTACATAGTATGTTTATTTTTGAAATCGGAAAAAAACCCTATGACACTACTACAACGTCCCTTTATTTATAGTTGAGCTTTTAGGGGATTTGATGGAGTTATCCTTCCATGTTTCCCTTGCCCTGTTAGATTTTTACATGTGTCATCCATCTGCTGCTTACTTTAAGCATATGCAGATCATTTTAAGGTGTTGTATATACGATCTGGAACTATTAAAAAAATTATTTTATTAATATATATATATATATATATAAACATATTATAAATATGTTTATGAATAATTTATATATATATTATAAAAAATTATTATTTTGTTGATTTAGATATATATATATATATATATATATATTTATTTAGTTCATAAAAAATATGTATATTTTTTTTTGAAAAGAAAAACCGCCTCATTAAAAACCTGGACCTATAACCAGCATGGATATAGACCAGGGAAAAAAGAGTGCGGCGCTTTATTAACAACTCATTAACAAAGCAAATGGTACAATGTTCAACAAATTACACACAAAGACCATAAAACAGCCAACAACCAAAGCTACTATAAAAAATCACAAAAACAGCTAAACAAAGACAGACAGACGATCTCGAACAAAACCAGCAACCAAAAGCACTATCTTCCCACAAAGACAAGGAGCAGACTTTCCCAATTTAACCTAAATCCAGCAATTCAATACCCCAACGATCAAATATCCTCTTACATCTACTAGAGATAATCCTTTTCCTCTTCACTTTACTCCCCAACAGTTTAAGATCAATCTCAATACGATTCCAGCGATCCATAGTAGATAAAATACGACCATCGTGAAGCCTGCAGTTACGTTCGTGCCAAATGTGGTAAATAATCGTCGAGAAACTAGCAAAAGCTAATCCAGTAGCCTGGTCCGTTGCAGCAAAGTTAGCAAGAAGGAGCTGAACTCCCTCTTCCATTGTCAGAGATCTCGGCTGAGGTAATTCCAATTTTAAACAGTAAGTAGTCCATAAATACGAAGAGAAAGAGCAAGCAAAAAATAAATGGGAATGATTTTCAGGTAGTTGGTTACATAGGAGACATTGAGTATCAGTATTATACCCCCAATCAGTTAATTTATCTCTAGTTGGCAGACGATTATAAATTGCTTTATAAGCAGTTAGAGACATTCTAGGATTATTGCAATTATTCCAAATAATCTTACCCCATTCAACAATAGGATTTTGAGATCTAGCAGCATTCCAAGCAGATTTGAAACAAAAACCTTTTATATCTCTAGTCCATTTCCAGTAATCTGAACTACCAGAACTATCTATTTGGATGTTAGAAATCTGATTGTATAGTTGTCTAGTGAAAGGAACTAATTCCAGATTAAAAGCCCCATCTCTTATGATTGAGGAAACTTTATCATTAAAATGGCCATAAAGATGTAAACTATCCCACCCAAGAATAGAAACCATACATTCACTATTAATCCAAGGATCATGCCATAAAAAAGTATATCTCCCATCAACAATGACTCTAGATATATTATTACGAGCAATCTGTCTGTGTTTGAGAATAGATTTCCAAGTACAAGAGGAATTGTTATCAATCTCCATAGTCCAAAACTGTTTATTATCACAATATCTTTTGCATATCCAGCGAGCCCAAATATTTTTAGAATTAATAAAATGCCAAAGGAGTTTTATACTAGCAGCTTTCCTGAGATCTGTAAAATTCCTCAATCCAACTCCTCCTTCTAGTTTAGGACTGCAGAGAGTATTCCAAGAAATTTTGTGCACTTTACCATTCCAAATAAAATTAGCACATAATTTATTTAATTTATCAATGGTAGCCATAGGAAGTTGATATACCATCATCCAGTACAAAACCATAGGAGTAATAACTGAATGAATTAATTCGATTCTACCAGCCATGGATAAGAGCTTGCAATCCCATCCATTTAATCTATTGTTAATATTATCAAAAAGAGCTCCACAGTCAGAGAAATGCAGATAGTTATGGGATAGAGGAACACCTAAATATTTGACAGGAAGTTTACTTTCTTGCATGTGAAGGATAGACATAATAATATGCTTGTCTTTAGTGCCTTTACTAAAATACAACTTCGAAAAATATGTATATTATGTATGTATATATATTATTTTAATATTTATTATAATAATATCCATATATATATATATAAGTACAAGCATGTGTGTGTATAATTAAATATTTTTATTTACATAAAATTATTTAAACAAAATTACCATATACATACATATAGTATTTATATAAATAATAAGTTTAAATACATACACATATTTGGACAACATACAATACATATCGAATGGGCTACCGCGTCCGTTGTGATATAAATCCCAACATCTATACATGAATATATTATACCTTGCATAGTATATCATGTTGCACCTGCACACACATACATATATGTATATGATACATATGTGTATATTTATATGTATTAATATATAAATTAAATAACACTATATTATTTATAAATTTAAATAAAATAAGAGATTTTATTTAAATAAAATTTAAAAATGTTCTAGATAAATTAGACTCCATATATAGGCTTAACATAGATCCAGTAAGAATTTTTTTTTGAAATTCACCCATTACTTCCTCAATGGGCTGGCCTTGTTCTAACAATGGTATCAAAGACCAATAACCTATGTGGTCTAATTAGTCATGTTAAGGTTAACTAATTAAGCTCACTACCTAGTTAGTAGGGTGTCTAAAAAAGATAGTGTCGCATGATTGAGTTTGGGTAATCAAGTACTCTACCCTACTTGGCTATTGGCCTAGCCTGAAAATATATGTGAACCCAAAAGGTTGTTCATAATAGGAAATGCTTAATTTAAATTGAGCATTGGGCTAATTTTCGAAATTGTTTGAAAACTAAAAATATAAGATTTTAAATTTAAAAATTAAATTTAAAATAAGATATACATATATTATAAAAGTTATAATATAACAAATATTTTTAAAATGTTTGAAAAATAATATAAACTAATTTCGAAATTTTAAACTATTAATAATTTAATTAAAATTGTTTAAGATATCATAAGTATACATGTATGTGTATAGTATGAATTTTTGAAACCAATATAATTTAATTAAAATTGTTTAATTAAATTAATTAATTAAAGGTTAATTAATAAAATAAATTAATAAAAGGTTAATCAATTAAATAAATAAATTAAAAGGTTAAGTAGTTAAATAATATACTCACATATATATGATATACGTGTCATACTATAAAGGTTACGTTATATAATAAATATAAAATGATAAAAAATTAATTAAAATGTTAATTACTTGAATAAGATTTAATTAATATAATGTTATACATAAGAGTATTATATAAGTAATATAAAATATAAAAGTTATATAATATAAAACTTATATAATATGAATGTATAAACTAAAAGTGGAACATCAAAGAAACCCAAACAAAATTAAGGGATAAATCCATACGTATTGTACGTATACCGTAATTTCCAATGCGTTCGACACTTAAATCATGAGGGTATTTCATAAGAAAAACATTATTCCATAAACCGATATCACTCAATATAATATATTGAAGATTATGAATCTTTAATATAATGTTGTCTCTACCATATATATATATATATTAATAAATTACTTGCATACTCCTTTGTTGTTGAGCAAACTCAAGTTAGGGCTGTTATGTATAGTATTATTAATGCATTGAATAGATGAGGTAAGATGACTATTTGTATTTGCTGAGCAAACTCAAGGTACATATACTATACTTAGGCCGTCGCGATATGGTAGGTACGAGTGATTAATTTTTTTTGGTTTGTGGAGCAAACTCAAAGTCGAAGTGTAATTAGGACAAGGTACCAAGGGTTAGGGGTTGTATACGATACAACTGATAAGGAGTTATCCACCGTCCGCGGAGCTATGAGTTATTGAGCAAATTTAAGGTCAGAATTCCAAGATGGACAAGTTCTAACACCTACAAGTGAAGTCGAAGATTTCTATGTAACAACTTAGGGTTTAGTGAAACATAAAAGACTAGTGGGAGCCTTATTAGAAAAATGAAATGATAACATTTAACCTTTCTAATATTATAAGAACATATGCTATATAATGTTATAATAGTAAACATTGATAAATTTAATATGATTGATAAAAAGTTATGAATTAAGATATACAATTGAAATGAATTAAAGGTCAACGAATAGAAATATAACATATACTTACTAACAAATGCTTATTGCAAGTTACGTTTCAACACCCATGCAACCACCTTATTTTACAACTACTATATACATTCGTAATTTGGTCGCTTACACTTTTATTTGGTCGAGACCATATATTGCATTATATGAGTTTCAAACCCTAAACAATACAAGACTATGGATATTTGATCCATATACTATCGCATATAAGTGTTGTATCGGGAATGACCATAGTTCGTAATGTACGATACTTCGATGAAGTTAGTTCATTTGAAATAAGCTAATACACAGTACTGTGAGATCGAGTATTCAATTTGATTGATTACAAAAGGATTGTATTGTGTTAAATGTAACACTAGACCAAAACTACAAGAAAGATCTAAGAATTCAATCACTGAGATGTCAATTTGATCGGTTTACATACGATGCATTATATTTGAGTCCTTAATATTAAGGATGTCCGAGTGTGCTTTTGTAAAGAGTTCGTTATGATGTTGTAGTAAGGGTTTTCTTTTGAATGGTTCGACTATTTAGAAAGCATAACGAGTGTACAATAGTAGATGTAATTCAAGATACAGTTGGGATGAAGAGAGTGAATGGTTACTTCTACTTCATAAAGAAACATCGGAAACAAGATTGTAATAATAATAATTGTTACTTAGAATTGGAATAAGAAATACGATTTCTATTCCAAAATGTATTTTCATATAGAAAATTGTTTTCAATGAAATTTATTTATTTGAGTTCAAGATATTTGACCAAAAACTCTCCGCTGTAAACTAGTTACAGTATATGAAATAAATAACATATATTAAGTGAACGGTGGACATTCAAATTTAGTACGCTATTATAGCAATGGCGGAAATAGTGGGAGCATGCCATATAACACTTATTGATTGCTTCAAGTTATGAAAATTATTTTCGTAAAACATACTGCACATTATATATGAAATAATGGCTATTTTTCAGTGTCGGCTAAAAAATAAACATAGTTATATTTCAATATGAATATTATGAATATTCTTTATGAAATAAACCTATAATATGGTATTTGTTTTCACAAGTAAAGTAACGCGTTGGAAAATACCGAAGTATCTCAAATTATTTTACAATTATTTTGGCATTATAGACTAAGCCATAGTTTTGAGAAATGATTTTTATTATATGATTGTAAACCATATGGTAGTAGTTAATTATATCTCAAACAATTAAGGGCTATGTACCCATTTATTGAGAGCATTATAAGAGTTAATGAACTCTTCGGATTGATACATATTGATGGATGCAATCGCAATTCTATTAATACCAATGAGTTATCATGGACGTGGATATGCGTATTTGATACATATGTATAAGTTTATGATAAGCTCATATAATATAAAACAGAAGTAAATAAAATAATATACGATAGAAATGATTCGATTTGATCGAATGGATGAGTATATTGGAAAGAGTTTCGAATATACCTAAAATGAATAAAAGATTCAACCTCAAAAGTCACTCCTCCCTATAATACACAACGATGCATTGATAAGGAGTAATTGAAATTTATTGGACAAAGCACGATTAATGATGAGTGAAGTTGAGTTAAACTCTTTCTATAAGGTGTGTACTTAAGAGTAGTACACAAGGTTAAAGTTAATATCATTCAAATAATAGTTTACTAAACCATACAAGATAAAGGTTTATAAGAAACGCCTACATATTCTAGACTAAGGAGTTGGCAGGTTGTGCAAGTCGAAAGACTACACTAATAATCGTACGTAAGGGATCTTGTATGAATCATCCCAAGAGAATTTTGGGATCAATAGTTATTAGATGAATAATTTATGTTGTGAACATAAATATATTGTGAACTCATGCAAAATCAGTTTTATATAAGGCAATACATAAATTGTTTATAAATGCTCGTTCCATTGCATTGAGAAACAATTGTTGTTTGGAGAAATATCAACTTCATAGTGAAGGGATTTCTTTAAGAATTGATAGTAAAACGAAATTGGATACGATCCATAGATAAAACTGATTACATGAGATGAAATAAAATTAACTAACCTAAACGAACACATCGCATTAGAGTGTCTAATAAATATTCTTGCATATTGAAGAGAAACTATGAGTTTTTATCAATAACAAAAATATATAATCCTCGGTTGTTTAATTAAACCATTAAGAGTGTTGACTCTATGATATGTACGATGTGCATATCCGAAATAGATTTTAGTACATTATCAAAATATGATTTTGCTAGTGGTACCTAAAGGGATATGATCCATTGACCGCAAAAGTATCTTTAAGAGAAAGAAATATGCATTTAATATTTAGTGAGAACATAATAAGAATAATATCATGAATTTAAATTGTCGAAATTAGTGTAATAGATTAGTTATTCAATGTGCTCAAGTTAATTTGGATTCTACTCACAAAAATATCGCATGTTATGACTTTATGTTTTGGTGTGTTGAAACAGAAAAATCTAAATAATGATTTAGAGTAAACTATTTACACATAATAACCAAAGTGTCTCAAAGTCAATGGGAGCGATATTGAGTTTGTGAGTTTTTTGGATATGATCCAAGAACAGATATGAAAGTATCATTCAGAATAGCATCAAAATTGAACAAATGTTTTGATAGAAATATCGAATAGTTTGATTATCAGTCAAAATGCAGAAAAGCGTGTGTTCATGAGAAAGAACGTTAAAAGGTACATTGATATTTCTAAAACATAAGTAAACAACACACTAGTGATTGTTAACGGTGTACTTGTGTTAAAATCAGTTTTAGTTGTTTTAATACTCAGCATTGGATTTATAAATAATATCTTTTATAGTAAGTATAAAAGATATCGGGAATGTCCTAAAACGATATGCAAGGACACCTAATTAAAATGTTTAATATGGAACATGTATTCCTTATGCATTGACAATATGAATTATCACACATGTTATGTTATATACGATATCGTGATTTGTTTATGTATTTGATATATGAAGCAAATATCAAATCCAAATTGGTATAACTAAATGATAGTTTGGAGTGTGCTCATGTATTTATGAAATACTAGAGAATTGTATGCAGAAACAACAAGGAGTGTTTGAACTCAAACTTTCATAAGTGATATTGAGTATAATATGTCAATAATAAATTCAAGTTAAAAATCTTTAAGTTGGAAAAGTTCTAAATGAAAGACCGTGGTCGATTCAATGAAAAAGGCTAAGTATATCATCTTGAATAGCGCTGCAATAAAAGCAATGTATATAAATATAAATGCACACTGGAAGTCGAGATATAGTTCATAACAGAACTTAGAGCTCACTGGAAGTCGGGAGACATACTCCGAATTGTTCCACATGAAAAAGATAGTTTATCAGCTCTGGAGAGAGTTAATTGATAGAGTATATGATTAAAGCATAAAAGCATACCCGTTTATTGAGGGGTTGACCAAATTAGTTTTGAGGAAACCAATTGGAGAAGTTGGAATAAGATTTCATAATTGATCCTAAGTGCAAGGGGGAGATTGATAGAGTTAAGGGTATGCCCTAAAGAAAATTATGTAATTTGTCACATATATCTAACTCGATAGCCAATTTTATTCGAAATAAAAGATATTTTTTATATTATATACTTGATATATTGTGTTATATTAATTAATTAATTTAATTAAAAGTATATGTAATAGAAAATCCATAAATGGCATGTTATATGATAGTTGTTACAAAGTGTTGTAACCGTGAGTAATTTACCACAATAAAAACAGATATACCATTTTAATTCTTCCTTGTCAAAATGCATCGAGACTGCATATTGATATACCCATTGGGCCTAAAGTATGTAACACTCTCCAAATGTTAGGTAGTGTATCACTCATGACTATTGGGGGCACTTAGGGGTTACGTGCTGATAGTTATTTGACAACTATGGAACGACTCGCTCGATAGTTTTATATTGGCTAATATAACTAAGGTCAAATAGAAAATATCGATGTGACTGATTTACATAGTTCTCTCGACTTGAGAATATCGTGGATCTTCAATATGGAAGCTCCACTTTAATAGTCAACTCATGGCACATCATCCATCGATATTGACTGTAGTTGGGTCAAGTTGAAGTATTGGAACTAAAGCACTATTCCGGAGAGGATTCGTCTCCTTGATTATATAGGGTTAGTATCACGGTCAACTAAAGTCAACTTAAAATCAAAGTCTTTTGGCAGAGCATTTCGGTTAATAATAATTGTTATAATTGAACCAAGAATTTTGTGTTTAGACTATAGAGTTGAATATGGACGATATTAGAATTTTGACCATTATCAAATTCCATAAGTCCAAAATGATATAATTTTGATAAAAAGAATTGATGTAAATAAAAGTCACAACCGGGTAACACTTAACTAAGTAAAATTGGATTTTACCGAAACCAAGTATATGATAAATTTGGCCAAAATGTCACACTACCTGCTAAGTGATGTGTGAACATTAATATTCGAATAGTTCGATATTAATCGCTGACCAAATTTATACCTAACGAGTCATACAGCTGATATGAAGAATTCTCTTGTGAACGTTAATATTTGAATAGTTCGATATTAATCACTGACCAAATTTACACCTAACGAGTCATACAAACGATATGATGAATTCTCTTTTGACCAAACAATTTAATTAACTTACAATTGTTATAAACTAATTAATATTTATGAAATATTAACTAAAAAATTTGATTATGATTTGAGGAACAAATATTATTAAATATATTTATAATAGTTATAAATATATCAATCGATATACAATATCGATAAGCGATTAAATTAGATTTAATAAAATAATATTTTTTATAAGCTTAAATAGGATCTTGACCCATAACGATGGGTATGATTTTTGACCGAAAGAGGGAGATAAGGGGTGGCACGATTAGGTTAGAGTTGTTGGTAATTGGAATGCTCAGATTGAGGGAGAACTGGTATCAGACATGATCCACTATTTTCTCTCTTCCATCCACTATTTAAACACTTCTAACCCTATTTGAAAATAGCCTTTTCCTACCACTCCTTCCTTCCATTACTTGTCGATTTCGTTCCTTAAGTGCCCTATCATATCAAGCTCAAATCAATTCAAAGTCGATTACGAGGTGTGCTTCAAGGCATTGGTTTTAAGTATATTTTTCACTAAATTATAGTTAATGATTTCTGAATAATTTCATTATATACATATATATTATTATTATACTGTTAGTTAGGTGACAATTCTTATATGTATTGATGTTGTCACAAGCCAGATTGGTTGTATGTATTTACATAAAAAAATTATATATATATATAAGTTAGATATATATGGTTGAATATTTTATATATAATAATTATTATATTATATATATATATATTTAATTATACATATATAGTTTATATTTAATTATAATATCATTCCATGGCAATAATTGGTCATATAATTTTATACATGTATATTTATAGCAATATTAGTTTTTGACAACTATAAAATATTTTTTTACAATTATTCGATATTATTTAAATTAATATACTATCTAAATAAATCTTACGAAATAAAATATGTTTCAAAAATTATTATATCATAAGATAAGCTCTAAGCCAGAAAAAAACCAATTTTGCTATTTTTAAAAATTATTATAATAAACGATTGAAAAGACAATAAATTAATAAAAATAAATTTTTACAGTTAAAAATCGCGGAATTGTTTTTCAAACTTCAAAATATCATATAATATTTTTTGGAAATTTAAAATTTGAATAAAATGTTTCAAAAATATTTTTTATTAATATTTTTTCTATTTTGAAGTGAATAATCAATTAATATATGTTTTAAAATAATAAATATCAATAATAGCATTTTAAGGTGTTGTACATACGATTTGGAATATTAAAAAAATATTATTTTGTTAATACACACACACACAAACATATTAAGATATTATAAATATGTTCATGAATATATGTATATGTATATATATGTATGTGTATATATTAAAAAAATTATTATTTTGTGGATTTAGATATATATATATATATATATTTAGTTCGTAAAAATTGTTATTTTAATATTTATTATAATAATATACATACATATATTATTAATATTATATATATATAATTTTAATATATAATATATATATAATTCTTATATATAAATACATATATATATTTATTCAAATATTTTCATATACATAAAATTATTGAAACAAAATTAGCGTACATATATATATAATATTTATATAGGTAACAAGTTTAAATACATGCATATATTTGGATAACATACAATATATATCGAATGAGCTAACGTGTCTATTGCGATGTAAATCTCAACATCTATACATAGGCATGTTATACCTTACACGTGATATGATGTTATACATGCACACACATACATATATGTATATGAAACATATGTGTATATTTATATGTATTAGTATATAAATTAAATAAAACTATATAATTTATAAATTTAAATAAAATAAGAGATTTTACTTAAATAATATTTAAAAATGTTCTAAATAAATTAGATTTCACAGGCCCAACATAGATCTAATAAGGGTTTTTTTTGAAATTCATGCATAACTTCCGCTGCGGGCTGGTCCAGTTTGAATAGTTTGCTGCAAAAGCTGTTTTCCCTCATGATAGTATTTATTTAACTGTATTATACTTATTAAGTAATTAATAAATATATGTTAACTAACTGAAAAACAAAATGATACTTGAATAAGGATCGAAAATACTTGGATCCGTGCGCTTCATATTAGCCTGTATAATTGAATTCAAGCACAAAGATATGTTTAAATATCCAGGATCAATATTAAAAACAAGAAAATATTATCGACTCCCTATTTCCAATGTTACCATAGTAGAAGTACCTTAAAATTTTAATAATATAATGAAATGATATATTTACAAAAATAAAAACTTTCAAATTCTAGCTAAACTTGATTTTCACCCTCAAATCACAAAATTCTAACGTTTTTAATTAAGCATTTTTATAGAAATCTGTATAAAGTTGGGAGTTGCACATATATAGAGACCACCATTATGATCTATGCGATTTTCGAAATTCTGAAATGCATAATATATGCACTTTCCTATTTTAATTTATTTTTGCAATTTTATGCTAAAAAAATTAATATGCAATTATATATATTATACACAATGGTTTTATTTTTTCCGAAGGTGATTTACGTTCTTAACGAATTTTTTATTATTCAATGGAGTGCATAATATCTGCATTTTCAACAAATAATCTTTTTCATTATTATGTTTTCCATGTGTATAAGATATAAATTGATAATCATATTTCAGTTTACAACTGATAATTTATTATTTTGCATGTTTTTATCTTCGAAAATGTGTAAAGGTTATACTTTTTACAAAGTGTCAAGAAGTATTTACTTTTGTAAACTTTTCATTGTAAAATGGCATATAATGGTGATCTTCTTAACTGCTTTTAATCTACATTTTTTTACTCTTTACATACGATTTTAAAACGTGCACATGCCCACGCACCTTTATTTTTCAAAAGTGTATATGTTAAATACTTTTATAAAATAACTTTTTAGTAAATTTTATATATCGCTTTACCATAAAGAATATGGCATCTACATGGTATCAAGTTTTGCATTTTTTTTAAACATTTTTGCACATTTTTTTGTTATAGTTTGCAATTTTCAATAATGTAGGAAGTATGCACTTTTCATTCTCCAAAACTGCATAGAAATCCACGAAAATCTCCTTGTTTGTATGAATTTTGATTTTATAATTTTTTGTATTTTTTATATTCTTTGGAAATGTGTTTTGGTATTTTTTTCATGATATGGTGATATAAAGAGATGGGATATATGTGTCGATGTTTCTGACGTAGAATTTTGAATATAAGGACTTATGGTGGATTATTAAATTATGGAAGTCCTTCCACCTAAGTTCAAATAAAAATGGGGACTGATTTTATAAAACCCATAGTAAAAAAGACATAGAAAATATGATGTAATGTTAGGATTGTGTAGGTCAAAACCCTAATTTTATGAAATATTTTTTTCCAAGATTTTAAAATCACTGAGTTGACGAATAGGTCAAATAATGAGTAAATAGCAATGATGATAATTATATAGGAGAACACGACAATTTGGACTCGACTTTTTATTATTGCTTGATTATCGAGAAGTTACAACAGAGATTACAAGAGATTTCTATGGTTAGAGTCAAAAAATAAAATAGGTACAACTTCATTTGAATAATAGTGTTACTTGAGTAAAATGTATTTACTTGGAGAAGAATAATGATTCTTACCTAAATTCAAAAGGACCAATGCATTAATTTGCATACTACTTCATAGTATATGGTAATCATTTTTGTCCCAACTGATCAGAAAGTAAGTTAGGTTCCTTCCAATGCATCATTTGACCATAACTACCATTCCTTATTCTTCATTAATACATTGATTGAATAAATCAGTTAATTTTCATTACTTCCTTACTTCCTTCTTTCATTCTTTACCTCTCTCCTCATATTTAACTAACAGTTAATTAATAAAATCAATTAATTAATTTTCATTCTTTATATATTTGGTATTACATATATTTGAGCATGCAGTTCTGTCATACCATATTGATCGAAATGTAAAAATCGTTCATTTCTCCATCGATTTCAACTCACCCAAAATAAAGAAAACCTGTTGGATCCACACCCTTAATTGCCATTAGCCGAAGTTATTCAAGAGGGTGTGAATTATTGGTGTGAATTATTGGTCCGGTCACTTAGTTAGTTACTTCTTGAATTCTTCCGGTAACGACCCTACCACTAAACTCATATTGTTAAAGAACGTTATAAATAATGTCGCATAATATTACAGAGAATACGGCTTGTTAAGGGCGACCAAATGTGAATATATCTTTAAACTAACACTGACACATCATACTTACCTTTTTACTTAATATCTGGAACAAATTTTGGCATGTACAGTCTTAGTCTAAAGTAATAAATACACTGGTTTCTCAAAATCAGAACAATATTGCATATAAAACAATAATCATTGATCACAACGGAATAAAATACATCATATACAAATACATACCGTGAGTCTACAAAATATGATACTAGACCCACATAATATACATCCAGGACAAGTCAGTATCTCAAACTATACATCCCATCATATACATATATATAATCCTACATGAGATAAACTGAAAAATCAAAATAATTTATCTCCATGCTAGCACACCTACCTAAAAGCCTGCACGTCCTGTAACCTAAAAAGTCTCAGCCTGACCCGAGTATTATAAAATAATAAACGGGTGAGACTATCTCTAAATATTCAAAATGATGAGAACAAGATATAACAAAGGGTATATGACATTATAAATAAACACCGATGTCATAAATATAAACAAGTCACTGGAATAATTTAACTCGAAATCCATCTCAAGACGTAGGAATATTTAAATCACGAAACACAGAATAAATCACAAAGCCTCAAATTCCAGAATAAATAAAAATATCTCAAAGTATAAGAAAAGCTAATCCATACCGACCACAATGATCGTCCATATTGATCACACCGATCGTCCATACCAATCACAACGATTGTCCATACCATGAAAAAAATGCTAATCCATACCGATCTTATACCAAGGATCATCCATATCGTGAAGAACAAAATCTCAACCGATCTCAAGGATCGTTCATACCGATTATAATAATCATCCATACCGATCACAATGATCGTCCATACCGATCCCAATGATCATAAAAACATAACTTAAAGGCCTTAGAAGATATAACTCATACCGATTAGATGATTGCAAAGAAATCCATGAGTATACCTCTTAAGGATATATCGGCCTGAAATCTGAATGCCAAAAGAGAACACACTCTAAAGTGCTAAATGCTATCACTTTAGTAATCACAAGAGCTTAACCAGAACATCTCATACCGTTTGGTGAAATTCAAGTATTCACTAGAAGCTAGTAAGTCTCACTCATTGCGGATACAACTGGAAAACTTGAACTATATATCTCTTAAGGATCTATCAGCCTGAAATCCGAATACCAAAAGAGAATATAACCATAAAGTGTTAAATACGTTCCCAAAGGCAATCACAAGAATTTAACCAAAGCATCTCATACTATCCGGTGGAATTCAAGTACTCTCTAATGGGTTAGTAAATTCCACTCAAACATTCTATTCAATGAGTTATGCCATATTCGATGAAGCGTTACTTAAGAGCGTTTAAACCAATCAATAATACTAAGTCGATTATTAGTACTTCTCATATTATAGAATTAAGGCTCTCAAAATTTTATCCCAAGGTCTATTCCAGATCCTTAAATAAAAATGAACTATCAGATCCAAGATTTATTAAATAATAAGAAATCGTATTTTTAGAGAATATAAAATAGTTTTGAAGGCAATATATATTCCTACAAGTTTTATTTAAACTTTTAAACTATCACTTCCTTTATAAAAACTTTCATTCTAAAACATACTTGTTTTTAAACCAAATTTAGAGTTATAACTAATCATTTTATTATAAAATACTTTCTTTTCTTTTGAATGCATATAAATATACATTAAAACTCAACTTGATTTTATGAAGAGTATGAAAATCAATTATATTAAACTCAAGGCAAGTCATTTCCTTTGAAAGCATATATATGCAGATTAAAACTCAACTTGATTTCATGAAGAATATGAAAACCAATTATATTAAACTCAAGGCAAGTCATGTCCTTTAAAAGCATATATATTAAAGCTCACTTGATTTCATGAAGATTATGAAAATCAATAATGTCAAACTCAAGGTAATATTCTAGAATCTCAGGTTGAAAGCATATACCACCAATAGAAAGTTACAACAGAAACCACAAATCATCACAAGCCAAGACGATAAACTTGGAGCGAAACAGCTCCAAATTATCACCCAGCAGCCGACTGGTTACTTCCACCAGTAGACTGGTACTAGTCGACTAGTGGAGCTTACCAGTCGACTCCTAGGAGTCATTTCTGAAGCGATCTGCTCCATGACAAACTTCCAGTCATCTTTGGGTCATTTTCGACGAACCCAAGCACTCTAATACAATTTTAACTCGCTCCTATACCCTAGTTAATGACCTGAACAAACTAGAGCTGGCCAAAATCCAAATGGATGACATCTTCTTTGTATTTCAAGCAATTCAAACAATTTAATTCATCACATATTCAATCATATACAATCAAAACAAAAATTGGTTCAACAATTAAAGCATATGCAATCCTATTTAGAGATAGTTGGTGAGGATCACTCACCTTGATATCCTCCTGTAGCTTGCTAGATATTCACCTAAGCCTTGCTAGACCTTTAGCTTTACTAAAATTACCTATAACTTCAGAAACAAAACCAAACCAACAAATAACATGATCAAAAACTAGATCAAAATCAAAGTTTTGGAACCTAGAGGATGTAGAGTGGTTGAGAGTACTTACCAATAATTATTTCGGATTTAATAGGAATTTTTTCTAAATTGATTTGGTTGATCTTTGCTCTGAGTTTTAGGTTTTCTTTCTTAGGTTGAAGAAGAAGATATCGAGAAGGTTGGTTTAGCTGGAAAAAAAAAGATGATCGGACTCTCAATTTTGCTAAGTTCAGAAATGAGATAGGTTCTCAATCTTACCTCAAATGGGCTGAAATTATATTTAACACAAACCCAATATTTAATTAAAAGAATTAACTCCTTTTCATTTTTTCTACACTTATCTTCTCTCTTTTAAACTCTAATTTAAAAATTGATTCTACCTTTAAAATTTCACACAAAAATACTACAATATATTTCAATATATTAACTTTACATTAAAAAGGAAGAAATATATTCTAAACAATTATTTGAACTCCCTTTTTAAATTAAAAAACAAAAAAAATCTCTTATTTTCATTAAATGTAAAATTCATAAGTTAACAACTTTAAATCTAAATTATTCCATTTTACACAAATATAAGCTTTTTCACAATTTTCAATTCCAATTAAAATTCCTAATCAATTTCCCAAATTAACCTTTCATCTTTATATTGAAATCCTATTTAAGAAATGAAACTCAGTTCTTAAATAAATCAAATCAATTATTCCCAATATTAGTTTTAATTACACAATTAAATTTCATAAATCTTTGATAAAATTAATTAACTATAATTAACCTAAATTAATCAGATAATTAAAAACAGGGTTGTTACATACTCCCACCTTAAGAAAATTTCATCCCCTTAATTTCTTTAGTGAAAGAAATCCATAATATAAATTTTCTAATTTTTCTTTTAGCAAAAATTTTCTCTATCACAAACTATCTCAAGGCTCTTTACTAAACCAAGTTTTCAAATTAAAAGAAAACCCTTTTTAAATCTGTCCCCATTCAAACTTTACTTTTTATTTAAGCCTTTATTACATTTTACAAATTTTCCAAATCTTTTATTACTGACAATTTTAAGAATTTCAATCTAATTATACATATTAAATAAAAATGTTGCTCACTCTTATTTATCCTACACTTTATACTACATTTATAAACCTTTTCAAAACCAAATTTTCCTATAAGTCCATAATATAAAAGTTAGCCTTTTAAAATTTTAAGATTTCATTCAAAAAGATTTTCACATTTTAACTCAAACCGCCTTTTCTATTTAAAAGTTCTCATAGTTTTTTTAATGAAAACTCTAAATTTTACCTCAATCTTTTAACTTTAAAATAAAAGAAAGAAACATAATCCAAATAATCATTTTGACCTTTTTTATTACCTACCATTTTCCTTCCATAAACATTTTAAAAAAATTTATAAAATGATTTAACTTATTATTTCAAGAACTCTATATTGTTTAATCAATCAGTTTATCAAATTGAAGATTAAATTATCTCTTCGAACAAATAATATTAAGCCATGAATTATTGTGATCCACTTCGTTACTACAAAGTTGACCGCATAAGCTATCAACATTGTCTTGCTAAGTCTTTCCATTTCGCACAATTATTTTGTACCTAAAATATTATTTCAATTCATTTTTAAACTCAAAAATATTTTCTATAACAATTATTTTCGGATTCTCATTTCAAAATGTCTCTTTCGATGTTTAGGAACTCCTATCGATAACATAGCGTCCTATATATCGATCAGAATCCTTAAACATTTTCTGGACAAGTCAACACAATAAATAATCATAAGTTTTCCTTAGTTATATTTATTTCATCATTAATAGTATCCATGTATTCAATATGAATAAATACAACCGAGCAATCAATTCCTAACAACCAATCAAACAAAACTAAACAGTCGCTTTTAGCGAAACAATTCTATCTCTAAAATTCTATTGCGCAACTCTAATCACTGCTAGATTATTTAAATTTTTAAACTCATATACCCAAATTTTCCAAATTCTCTACTAAAATAAAATTGTTTACTTGAAATCAATTCACTCCAATTTATCTCTTTAAATTTTTTTGAATTAATTTCCTAACCAATTTCCAAACTCTAAAGGATTTTAATACATCACTTTTCAAAATTTTAGTGTCATAAATTCCAAATTATCTAATTAAAATTCTATATCAAAATATGGCTCAAAATGATCATCGTATAATCATTTTATATTCCTATCCCTAAATAGATTAATATAATTATCTACCACACACCCTAGTGGACAGGACTCTAAGTCTCATTAGGTCTAAATCTGTTATATCATAAGCTATCATATTCTGACTCGGCTCTGATACCAACTGTAACGACCCCACCACTAAATCCATATCATTAAAAAACATTATAAATAACGTCGTTTAATAACATAGAGAATAGGGCTTGTTAAGGGTGACCAAATGTGAATATATCTTTAAACTAACACTGACATGTCATCCTTACTGTTTTATGGAATATCTGGAAAAAAAATTGACGTGTATAGTCTCAATCCAAACTGTTTCTCCAAATCAAAACAGTATAGAATTTAAAACAATAATCACTAATCACAGAAGAATAATATACATCATATTCAAATACATACCGTGAGTCTACAAAATATGACACTAGACCCACATAATATACATCCAGGACAAGTCAGTATCTCAAACTATACATCCCATCATATACATTTATATAATCCTACATGAGATAAATTGAAAAGTCAAAATAATTTATCCCCATGCTAGCACACCTCCCCAAACGACTGCACGTCCTATAACGTGAAAAGTCCTGGCCTGACCCGAGTATTATAAAAATAATAAATAGGTTAGGCTTTCTTTAAATATCCAAAAGAGTGGGAATAAGATATAACAAAGGGTATTAGACATTATAAATAAATACAATTATCATAAATACAAACAAGTCACTGGAATAAGTTAACTCGAAATCCATCTCCAGACACATGAATATTTAAATCACGAAACACAGAACAAATCACAAAGCCTCGAATTCCAGAATAAATAAAAATATCTCAAAATCCAAGAAAACCAAATCCATACCGATCACAATGATCATTCATACTGATCACAATGGTCGTCCATAATAATCGCAATGATTGTCCATACCGTGAAAATAAAACAAAATCCTAATCCATTCCGATCTAATACCAAGGATCGTCCATACCGTGAAAAAAAAATCCTAATCGATCTCAAGGATTGTCCTTGCCGATCACAATGATCGTCCATACCGATCACAATGACCGTAGAAAGCACAACTAAAAGACCTTAGAAGATATAACTCATACCGATTAGATGATTGTAAATAAATCCATGAGTATTACCTCTTAAGGATCTATCGCCTTGAAATCCGAACACCAAAAGAGAACGCACTTTAAAGTGCCAAATACTATCACTTTAGTAATCATGAGACCTTAACCAGAACATCTCATACCGTTTGGTGAAATTCTAGTTTTTGCTAGAAGCTACTAAGTCTCACTCATTACGGATACAACTGGAAAACTTGAACTATATATATCTTAAGGATCTATCGGCATGAAATCCGAACACCAAAAGAGAATATAACCATAAAGTGTTAAATACATTCCCAAAGGCAATCACAAGAATTTAACCAATGCATCCCATACTATCTGGTGAAATTCAAGTATTCGCTAATGGGTTAGTAAATTCCACTCAAACATTCTGTACAATGAGTTATACCATATTCGATGAAGCATTACTTGAGAGCATTTAAACCAATCAATTACACTAATTCGATTATTAGTACTTTTCTTATTATGGAATTAAGGCTCTCAAAATTTTATCTTAAGGTCTATTCCAAATCCTAAAATAAAAATGAACTACCAAATCCAAGATTTATAAATAATAAGAAATCATATTTTTAGAGAATTATAAAATAGTTTTGAAAGCAATATATATATATATATATATATATTCCAACCAGTTTTATTTAAAATTTTAAACTATCACTTTCCTTTATTAAACCTTTCATTCTAAAATATACTTATTTTAAAATTAAATTTAGAGTTATAACTAATCACTTTATTGCTTTAAAATAGTTCTTTTTTTGCATGCATATAAGTATATATTAAAACTCAATTTGATTTTATGAAGATTATGAAAATCAATTATATTAAACTCAAGGCAAGTCATTTCCTTTGAAAGCATATATATATATATATTAAAACTCAACTTGATTTCACGAAGATTATGAAAATCAATTATATTAAACTTAAGGCAATTCATTTCCTTTGAAAGCATACATACATACATACATATATATATATAAACTCAACTTGATTTCATGAAGATTATGAAAATCAATTAAATTAAACTCAAGGTAATATTCCAGAGTCTCAAGTTGAAAGCATATTAAAGAAATCAAAACCATCACCAGAAAGTCATAACAGAAACCACAAATCATCACAAGTCAAGATGACAAACCAGGAGCGAAACAGCTCCTGATTATCACCCACCAACCGACTGGTTACTTCCACCAGTCAATTGGTAAAGCTTACCAGTCGACTCCTGGGAGTCGTTTCTGGAGCAATCTTCTCCATCACGAACTTCCAGTCATCACCGGGTCATTTTCGACGACTCCAAGCACTATAATACAGTTTTAACTCGTTCTTATACCCTAGTTAATGACCTGAACAAACTAGAGATGGCCAAAATCCAAATGGACGACATCTCCTTTGTATTTTAAGCAATTCAAACAATTAATTTCATCACATATTCAATCATATACAATCGACCAGAAATCAGTTCAATAAGTAAAGCATATGCAATCCTATTTAGAGATAGTTGGTGAGGATCACTCACCTTTATACCCTCCTATAGCTTGCTAGATCTTCACCTAAGCCTTGATAGACCTTTAGCTTCACCAAAATTGCCTATAACTTCAAAAACAAAACCAAACTAACAAGCAACATGATCAAAAACAAGATCAAAATAAAAGATTTGGAACCGTAGAGGATGTAGAATGGTTGAGAGTACTTATCAATAATTATTTCGAATTTAATATGAACTTTTTCTAAATTGATTTAGTTGATCTTTGCTCTAGGTTTTGAGTTTTCTTTCTTAGGTTTAAGAAGAAGATATTGAGAAGTTTAATTCAAATGAAAAAAAATGATCGCACTCTCTATTTTGCTAAGTTCAGAAATGAGATAGCTTCTCAATTATACCTCAAATGGGCTGAAATTATATTTAGCTCAAACCCAATATTTAATTAAAAGAATTAACTCCTTTTCATTTTTTTCTACACTTATCTTCCCTCTTTTAAACACTAATTTAAAAATTGATTCTACCTTTAAAATTTCATACAAAAATACTACAATATATTTCAATCTCTTAATTTTACATTAAAAAGGAAGAAATATATTTTAAACAATTATTTTAACTCCCTTTTAATATTTAAAAAGAGAAAAAAAATTATTTTCATTAAATGAAAAATTCTAAAGTTAACAACTTTAAATCGAAATAATTCCATTTACATATATATAAGATTTTTCACAATTTTCCAAACTCATAAAAATCCAATTAAAATTCCTAATCAATTTCCCAAATTTACATTTCGTTTTTAAATTAAAACCCTCTTTAAGAAATGAAACTTATTTCTTAAATAAATCAAATCAATTATTCCAAAAATTAGTTTTAATTACACAAGTAAATTTCACAAATCTCTGAAAAATTATTAACCATAATTAACCTTAATTAATAAGGTAATTAACAACAAGGTTGTTACACTTCCCCTCCTTATAAAGATGTTCGTGAACATTGCAAACGTGTCTAGAAATTAAGAGGTGGTTTCCAAGTCCAATATTTCAACACCATGTTCTACTTCAAATTCACAAATAAGGAGGATAGTCTTAGAGCTCTTAGGACTAGCTCGATCGTTATAGTGGGGAAACCTTTTTTTATCACTCCATGGAGCCTTAGGATCGACAAAGCTAGCGAACAAGTTCTCTCTATTCTGGTTTGGGCCACCTTTACTCACATTCCGTCTATCCTACAACCCTTGATTGGTCTCAATTGGCTTGCCATTCTTGTAGGTGAACTCAAGTGTTTTGATACTAGTACGAGGGACCGTATGAGTCTGTTGTGTAGCCTTGATTGAAATCTCTCCTACTAAGCCATTGTTGTTAAACCCGAAAGTTAGATTATTAGACGGTCAGGATGTGGAAGTCGATGTTCAATACAAATGGAAACCAGATATTTGTTCTCCTTAGCATTCTTTTGGTCATACATCAAACAAGTGTATGGCTAGGCCCGTCTTTGATTCCCAACCTCTTCCTTCCAAAATTCCTCTTCTTAGGCTAGTTTTGATATGGGTTCTGGAGATTAGGAATACTTCTTCTACTATGGTAGATCATGTTATTATCATTCCTGAAGTGGATCTTTCCCTTGTTTCCCTGGTCTCTAAAAATTTAGTTGTCTCTCCCTCGTAGGAAGTGGCTATTTGTTGGGACTCTGATGAGTGTGCATGGATTCATCTTGAGACGGAAATGTGGTACAGACTGTCGACTAATAGCTACCTATGTTTGTTGGAGAAGAAGGGGAATCTAGGTGACTCTAATATCATGTGGAGGGGAAGGTTTGGTTCTGTCAACTGATGGTGATGATGGTCTTCACAATAGAAACTTATTCCAGGATGAATCACGGGATATGATATTTTTATACTCCAAGGAATCTATGTATTTTGTCCCTAACCTTGCAACTCTCTTTTCTGATTTTTTGCATGTTATTGGTCTTAGCACTGGCGCTGTTGTCAGTGATGTTAAGAGGGACTAGTGGTATTTCCTTTGGTTAGTAGTTTGGACCTATTTGTCTAACTTATGTGCTTTTATTTTGTTCTATTAGCTATTCTAGAGCCTGTTTTGAATGCATGTTCCTAACTGTTTGAGTAATAATAGTGGATGGCACACTTTAAATTCCAGTTAGCTTTGCTAAAAAGTTTGAGCAAAGCTCAAACTTCCCATCACCTTCTCTTCCTAACATAAAAGATAAATCACAAATAAACATCATGCAAGAATCACCTAACTTGTCACTTTAATTAACATAGGAGACTCAACTCTAGATATAATAAACCAAGAGCTTATTGGTGAACTATGTGGTACGAACATCTCCATCAAATATCAAGAGAGGACATAGCCAATATAACACCTACCACTCATGGTTTCCCTCCCAAGGGTTTTCTCCGACCATCCAAAGTCCGCACCATCAAACTCACCTTTCAGTTCTACTATATTAAGTGCAAATGTTGCCAAGTCACCAACATGATCATGCTCACAACTAAAGCCCACAAAATCATCAAATCATCCATGCTCCTTATATTCTTCAACCCACTTTGACTAAGCCAGACTCTATCTTGAGTTTAAACCTCTACATTATAACTCTCACCAACCATGGTGTCATTGGCTGCACCACTCTCATCAGCGTACGTGAATAAAGTGATGATTCATTTTGTTATGTTTGGTAATTTTTGTCCTTACCTATCATCACTTGATGGAAGCTCCACCTTCAACAAATGCTTCTCATCAATTCACACATGCTTTCTAATCTCAATACGCTTGGTTTCTAAACACCACAACCTATGCCCCTTCACTCCTTCACTACAACGTTACCAAATGTGCTTTCTACTCCTAGGCTGTAACTTATCCTCACTCTTGTCTTCATAAGTTAGATATCCAAACACTTTAAGGAATGAAAAACTTACATGCACTTCCTTTACCATATCTCCTTTGGGACTTGATAAAGTTAAAGGTGTGCCCTTAGGGTAATTATGTAAATTTTTATGTAATTTAACTATTGTAAAAGAAACTCATTTGAAATAAAGTACGCCTTTTGTTTTTTATATGTGTTGTTGTATTGTGATATAAGTAATAATATTAATACATTAAACGTATATAAGTAGAAAATCCATAAGAATGTATTTTATCAATTGTAGTTGTGAATGTGTTTGTAACTATGAGTTTTGAATCGATTATTCAAAATACTTATCCTAAAATAGTCAAGATGCATTGAGAAAAGGATATCGATACATCCATTGAGACTAGTGTATATAAGGCACTCCATACGATGGACAGTGAATTATTCATGACCGTTGGGACACAAAGGGATTACGTACGTATGATTGGAACAACCATAGAACAACTCAACCAGAGTCTCCTATATATTAATAAACTAAGTCAAAATTAAAAATCTCATTGTATCGACGTGCAATAGCCTTCAGATGTAGAGTGTTGTTGAATTTAAGTAGTTAGACCGTACTTTGATTATGGTCAACCACATGACATCATGATCATGTTACAACCATAGTTGTATAGATGTTGAACAACTTAAAATAAAACACTAGCCAAGAGAAGATCCATTTCATTTGTTGTAGAAAGTTAATATCACCGTAATTGGTAGTCAACCTAAAGTCAGCATCTGTAGTCTGAGTAAAACGATTAATTGATAAAAGTTATCGGATTGAATGAAGGACTTTAAAGCAGTCTGCATAATTAAACATAGATATTTTTAGAGTTTTTGACCATTGACCAAGATCTAGAGTTTTTGACCATTGACCAAACTCTAGATATATTAGTGATATAGTGACAACGAAGGGAAAGTGTGCATAAAATATTATTATAAGGTATAGCTTAAAAAATATTAGAAACTATATTATGCATAAATGAAGCAACTAAAGTCGTGTCTGATACTGTACTTTAGCAAAGTCCTACATACTTCAATATTTAAATTATTTAAGTTGACCGTGGACCGATTTTACACCAGGAGTCAACAAAAATGCAATGTTATCTATTTCCAAGTTTGTTATACCCAAATTTTAGCAAAGATCTAAAAATAGAAATTAATAAGGAAGTTTATTAAGGATACGTAATTGTCTCTATAAAGCTATTGTATGGATAAGAAGCTTTTGTCTATATAATGCTACGACATGGATAAGTGTTGTCTTTATAACACCATCGTATGTATAAGAAGCTATCATCTCTATAAAGTTATCATATGGATAAGAAGCCATCGTATGGATGAGAAGCTATCATCTTTCTAAAGCTATCATATGGATAAGAAGTTGTGGTCTTTATAAAGCTATTGTATGGATAAAAAACTATCATCTCAATTAAGCCATCATATAGATAAGAAGTTGTCATGCCTATAAAGTTATCATATGTATAAGAAGCTATTTTTATTATAGAGCTATCACGTGAATATGAAGTTGTCGTCCCTATAAAGCCACCATGTGTATAAAGTATTATCGACTCTACAAAGTTATCATATGTATAAGAAGCTATCATTATCATAGAGCTTCTAAATTATTAGATCGTCCATGTGTCAATGCCTCCACTAGAAAATTCATGCCACACCACCAAGATGAAAGGAGCGACCATGTAATGAAAGAGCCATATATAGTAGTTAATGATTTTTGTTTGATGATAATAAACATATATGTATTTTCAAATGTGTTTGTTGTAGTACTATTACAATATCACAGAATGAAATAAAAAAATTAAAATTTTATTTTAACAAATATTTTATTTCAATACAATTTTAATAGTACACATAAAAGCTTCCATAATGTTCATTCACTATTCAACAACTTCTACTCACTCATACAACACATCTTTTCAAATACGATATTTTTTTTACATACACTATAATTTCTACTTGAATACAATGTTTATCTTCTTGCTCCAGTTTTTGTCAAGAGTTTTGGTTTGCCTGCCAAATAACAATGTAGTAAAAAGAAAAAAAGAAACAAGTTGAAATTGCAAAAATATAAATAAATTTGAACTCGACATTGCTTAAGTTTATTAGTTTTATTATTTCATATTTTAAATAGGTGCTAAAAACAACGAACATGGACCAGTACAATAGGTATATACGAGGACCGGTGCAACATGTTCGTGTGGACCAAAAGGTTTAAACTCAAATCAATAATGTGCACAAACAACCTACAACATGCATAGTGTATCATTGTGCATGCCATAAGGCCAAACACATTAAAAAGGCCGTGCATATGCATATGTGCACAGGTTCACACAAATGAAAATAGCAAGGTCAAGCCTAAAAGTATATTTCAGGCTCAACACAATGCACAAGTCTTAAACATGAAAAGCATAAAACAAGATGAACATGGTGCACAATAGCAAGACAAGAGCTAGCCAGCCAAGTACATGCACAAGCCAGACCAGAAAAATGGACACAAGACATAACACAGACATGCACATGCCAATATAACCAGGCACACAAGACAAGAGCAAGCTAGATCAGGAAAATGAACACAAAGATCAAGTACAACGATACATGTGCAAATAGGAAGCAGACAATTCAGTGTGCATCAATTCAAGTACATAAGGAAGCACACAACATGCAGCAACACAAAGTATAGCATAAGGTCGATTAAAATTGCAAGTGAACATACAGTCAGAAATAGCAAAACAAACAAGCAAAACCAGAGTTCAGCAACAGGCACAAGCAATGTGCACAAAACCAGAAATGCAAGGCATGCTCATAAGTTCAAGTGCAAAATGTCAAAAAACAGAGAATGTGCACGAATTAGAAATACATAGATGCAACAAAGTGCACAAAACTTCAAGTTCAAGCTTAGTTCACCATAGAAAATTGAACAACTCAACATATACATGTACACAAGATAACAGGTACAGTGATGGAAGAGGTTTCATAAATTAATACAGTTGGAGGCATGCCCGAAAGAAGTTTGCAACAACAAAATAAAAATAATAAAAATTAAAATTTTCACAAGTTGAACAATTCAAGCCGAAGCCAACATATCTCAAGAACGAACAAGTCAATATCATAAGCCAAAAATAGTCGACCAAAAAATCAACAGCCACGATTAATATAAAAAAGCGATGGTTGAAATATTCAAAGCAAATATTTCAAAATACATGGAATCAAAAATGATTTTTTTCTTCAAATGATCTTACCCTATATAAACCATTCATCATCGAAAATTTTATTATTAAGTCGATTTCGATACAAAAAAAATCAGAGAATCAAAAATCATACCAAGTTACCAACAGTAGAAAAGCTCGACTGTGATAGCAACAACAATAGTAATCAAGACTTGTTGAAGGAATAAACTGTTAAAGGCATAGAGGAGAAAATTCAACAATCAATTTTCTTTTAATCGGCGACTTTCAGAATTGAAAATAGAAACCCTAGAAGGTAAAAAAGGGATCGATTTTGGAAAGAAAGAGGAGAACAAGGGAAATTAATTTGAAGACCGCACTTTTATTTGGGTATTATTGTTGAATCAATCTATTATAATTTACGGTTTCTATTTTTTAATTATTGTATTTTTCTTTTTAATTTTTAAAATCTATAGCTTGGATTGAACTACATTGTGTAGTTCGGGAAATTCTCAACTCAAGGATAGAGTAGAGGTAGAGTTTCTAGGCTTAGGATTAGAACAATCAGGTTAGCGATAGTTGCAAGTCTATAGGATTTTATAAGCGGTCAATTATTTAGTTTTAGTAGAAATTTTGGTGGCAGTAGTATGCAAGTTTTGATGAAGCTAAGTAAATTTGTGTTTTTCTTTTATTTTCGCATTTACTCTACTATTATTTATGTTGTAATTTTTATTATTCTTATGAATTTATAAAAAACCACATTAACCCTCCTTGCAACACCCCAGATTTTTGGTAACATTATTTAGAATATTTAATTAGTTAAATAAAATAAAATATTATGGGATTGATATTTGATTTTAATTAACGGCAACCGTGCCATTTAAACAATGAATTAAGAAAGAGATATAATTAAATATAGGAGGGGTAAAATAGGAAAGAGGCCAATCCTATATCTAAGGGTGTAAATCGGTCGGACCGGACGAAGGTGTGTTTCGATTTCTGTCCTAAATAAAATCAGACCGAACACGGACCGGATGAGATTTATATTCGTACAATTTTTGTTGTCCTAACTCGTGTCCTAAATGAAATCGAACAGACACGTACATACATTTTTCGGACACGGACTCGAACAGACATTGCTATTTACATCAAATTTTATGTTGTTTGATAGAATTTCCATCAGCTATATTATTTTTATCAATGTGTATTGAAGTATAAGCATTTTATGAATCCTTACTCAATTAACCGACCAAATAGTTGTCATATATGTTTTGAGAAACATAGAGGATATACTGAATTATAAGAAATTTGGACGAATTCGAACGAACACAGACCGGACGTGATTTTTGCTCATACAAATTTTGTTGTCCTAGCTCGTGTCCTAACTGAAAATCGAACGAACTTGGACGGACGTATTTCGGCCACGGACACGAACGGACATAGGACACTCGTATAAAATTAATAGCCTTAACTATATCCTCCAAACCTTGGCCGTGTATTGAATACACGTACATTTCATTTTGGAAATTTTAAAACAAGAAGCCGGCCACCATTAACAAGGAAAAGAGGAAGAAAAGCTAGGAAGAAGCTAATGTAAATCAAATCTATTCATATCTCAATCTCTTTAATTTCTAAAGCTAAGGTGAATAATGTTTACATCTCATTTTTGATTGTATTTTCGGTTTTTAGATGAATGTCGAATTTTTGCATTGATTTGACATGATTTTGAATAATGGAATGATTATATATACATGTTGATGATTTATGCATGTCCATATTGCATTTATAATATGTTTTAAGGTGAAAACCCTATTAAATTACATCCAAACACCTTGCAAATTTTTATGAAGATCATAAATATTATTTTGGAGATGGGTTACAATTTTTGGAATTTTCTGAAATTATGTGGAATTTATATGAATTTTCTAATAAAGAAAAATGCTAATTTGGGTTAATAATTATTTTTGGTCAAATAATAAAAGGCTAGGGTCTGAAATTTTTATCTGTTGGAAAACATATTATAAGAGACTTCTGGAATTTTTGTAGATTTTTCCTAAGTGTTTTAATGGTTATATAAAATTATTTAAGGTATGCGACTTAAATGTTTTATATAATTTAAAGAGTAGAAGGGGCTTTTTGTAAAATTATTTAAATTATGAAATCCGGAAAGTCGGCGGCACTTTTGAAAAGTGCAGCACTTTTTATTGGTAAAGAAAGAGGCAACCAATCACAATTAGACACGTAAGGCAGGATAGGTGAAAAAAGCTATTTGCTACATGTTTTTCACTGTTTCGACATCGTCGGCACCAAGTTCCGCCTCCTCATCTTTGCTTCTGACACTGTTGAAACCAATGCACACAGTATCAGTTTACTGGTACGTAGTGAATTGGATGTAGGCGGAAGGTAGGGAGTCAATACCAGGGGTTCCGAAGGGGTTGAGGTAGTCCTTTTTTTTCTAAATTAAAGAAGCTCACCTGCTTGTTTTCGACTAAATGGCTTCCGACAAAGTAGCTTTTGACCAGGTCAAATGATGTAAAGGAAATGGTTTTTATTAGGTTGCGCCTCTATTTTTAAATAATTGGTTTCGACTAAGTCGAAACCTTTTCCTGCCACCTTTTTACCTTTCGACCCACATGGTTTCGAAAGGGTTGTTTTGTTTTCTAAAAACTTGGCCACCTCACCAATGCTTTCGAAGGGATGGTTTCGACACATCACTACTTTACTTAGGAAATGGTTTCAAAGCAGATGCTTTCGACTTAATTGTTTTAAGACCCTTTTTCTATAAGTAAAGTAAAACCCAAATTGGTTTCGAAAGAGATAGTTTTAAATGGTTTCGAAACAGATGCTTTCGACTTTAATGGGTTTTTGGTCCTTTTGCTCTACATGAAGGCAGAATCCAAATGGTTTCGACCGAGACGTCTTTCAAAGGTTTCGAAAGGCTAAATTTTTGAAGGGTTTCGAAAGGTTTCCACAGGTTTTAAATTGAACCCAAAGTCCTTTCGAAAGGATTGAGTTTTGACTGTTTCGAAAGGCTTTAATGAATGTTTCGAAAGGGGTGGTTCCCCAGGGTTTCAACAGGGTCGAAAGGAAAGGTTTTTCCTATGTTTTCGAAAGGCAATATTTAATAGGTTTTAGAGGAGGATGTCTGATATTTTGATGCTTTCGGAGAAAAGAAAGGAAAGGTTTTTCCAATATTTTCGAAAGGCAATATTTAATGGTTTCAAATGGGTTTTCCAATGGTTTCGAAGGGTTTACCTTCAATGGTTTCGAAAGGGTTGTTTAACGGTTTTAAGCGAAGGTTTCGAATAGATACGCAATGTAGCCTAAGTATTTTTAAGTTAAAAAGGGGTTTGGCTTGTTTTGGAAGGATAGTTAATCCTTATTAAACCTCATCAACACTATTTTGAGTGAAGTATATATATCATGGCAAAATAGCTTAAAGTAAAGCTAAGAATATATTTTCCTTGTATATGTATGATTTGAAGGACTAAATCATTTTGAAAAGGTTTTCAAGGAAAATTGAAAGGGTAGTTAACCCTAAGAAAATAATTCGGACAGCTAGTCCATTTTGATTCGGAAAGTTAGTCCAGTTTGCGGGCAGTCAGCCCAATTGTATGGACATATAGTCCATTTGTAGCATAACGGGCCTTGCTATTATATTATGGGCAGATAGTTCACATATTACTTGTTTTACGGACAGACGGTCCATTTATTAGCATAAAGAATATTGCTATTTTGATATAATCGGTTTGATTAACCAGTTTGGTTGCGAGAAAGGATTTGCAAAATATATGTTTTAAAGAGGATATCAGTGAGGGGAAACCCATTTTGCTAAGTGGCATGGTCTCACTTAATATTAGTAAACTGAGATGTAACAGAATTATTCACACCAGGCTTTATCTCTGACTCGAAGTTTTTGTTTCCCCTTAAACTCTCGGGTACTCAAAATTGATTTGAGTAGGCTGAGGGTTATGGTTTTCAGGTTTTAGTCTTTTGGCGAATAATGCTTCTGGAGACGAGCAGGTGGTTAACGGATAGCTAATTAGGATTTGCAGTTTCATTTTTTTGATTCCTTTGTGTATATTAAGTCATATATGACTATAATACTTTGATTTACCAAGGGGGCATCGTCATATGTCGCTCTTGGCGTATTTTTGTAATAATTATAATTAATCTTTACTAGGAAAACGATATGGGATTATGTGACTTGGATATGAATTTGTTTTGAAATGTAATCATCAAAATGTTGTATTTTGGAAATCCATGATTTTGTTCATATTCAAGTGCTTCTGATATTATGGATACCATTATCGTTACCGTATTTTATCACCAGAAGTTAATACTATGGATGACTGCAGCATCTGTAGCGCTTAGCTTTTGGCCTCCAGATACGGGATGTTACAACTTGGTACCAGAGCATGGTTTATGAAAAACTTTAAACTAAAAATGGTTTTTAAAACATAATCCTAAGGAATTAGAGTAAGATTGGGGTATGAGATAACGCTATAGTAACGTACTTATATTTGTTATATATAAGTATACGCTTAATCTCTAGTCTCCTATCCTTGTTAGGTTATTTTTCTGTATCTCATAAGGTTTGAATACAGATATGGAAGGTAGAGGAGGAAGAGTTAACCCAAGAGGGGAGGGCACCGAAGGAAATGCCAGACCTAGTACAAGGAGGACCCATTGTCTGGAACAAGCAGAGAATGTAGATGTTGGAGTCCAGCAAGTGGACATGGGAGCTATGTATCAGTTTTTTGTGAATATGATGCAAGCTGGAGTTGCAGCTGTAATGGTAGGAGGAGATGTTGTAGGGGCAGGAGTTTCAGAAGTTCCGGTAGTTAACCATTATGCAAAGCTGAGTGGAGATTACACTAAGTTTGGAGGGAAGCCTTTTCTGGGGACGGAGGATGCTATAGAAGTGGAAAATTGGTTGTTGCACTGCGAAGATTTTTGCAGATTTGGGGCTCAATGATGAGCAGAAGAGGAGGTTGGCATCCAAACAACTTCAAGGATCCGCTTTGTTTTGGTGGAATAGTGTGACGGCTGGTGTGAACGAAGAAACTTTTTCATGGGTAGATTTCAAGGGAAGGTTCCAAAAGAGGTTTATGTCTACAATGACACAATCAGCTCTGATCAGGAAGTTTGCTGAGTTAGAGCAGGGGGAGATGTCAGTTCTGGAGTATGCTAGAAAGTTCGAGGAGTTGGCCCGATATGGGTATGCTTCAGTGGATACAGTCATGAAGAGGAACGAGAAGTTTATCAGGGGGTTGAAGCTTGAGTTAGCTAGGGCCACCTTACCTCGTATTAGAGATCCTTCTGACTTTATAGTGGAGATGGCCTTAAGGCATGAGGAGATTCTTGATTCTCTAGAGAAGAGTAAGGCTAAAGAAGTCCAGGTTGGGCAGAATCAGAGGAGGAAGTTCTTTCCTAAGAAAGGTGCTCAAAAGGGTGGAGCAGCTAAGATGGGAAAGTCTAAGATTGTCAATTTCAAGTGCGATAAGAAGGGGCACTTTGCTAATGAGTGTCATATTGGGAAGGCAAAGGAGGTAGCTAGAAAGAAGAGTGTCCGGTGCTTCAACTATGACCAGATTGGCCATTATAAGAGCCAGTGTAAGGAGCCCGCAAAGGATGGAAAGGGCAAGGTGTATGCATTGGAACCTACTGCTTCTAAGCCAACAGCCTAAGAGAAAGGAAAGGCAGTCTTAGGAGGTACGCTTCAGATTCATGGTATGCCTATTACCATTCTATTTGATACTGGTGCATCACATTCTTTTATATCCAGATGTTTGATATATAATCTTAACCTAGAACCCACATATTTAGTAACTTCCTTACAGGCTGCGAATCCAATAGGTGGGTATGCAACTCTAGGTTTGAGATGTGACCAGTTAGAGTTTGACCTGCCAGGTCATACTTTTGTTTGCAGTTTGCATCTGTTTGATTTTGTGGGGTTCGAGATTTTTCTTGGTATGGATTGGTTAAGTGAGTACGATGCTAGGATATTTTTCCAGGATATGAAAATATCGCTTAGACACCCAGATTGTAGTGATCAGATAGTTTATACCATAAAAGGTTCTAGCGGGGAAGTGAATGCTTTGTTGGGTGCTATGGAATCAGAATATAGGTTGAGTCGAGTTTTCGTGGTTAGATAATTCGCAGATGTTTTTGAGCCTGTAGTTGGATTGTTGCTGAAACGAGCCATTGAGTTTCAGATAGATTTGGTTCTGGGAGCAGAACCAGTGAGTAGGCCGCCAAGCAGGATGACCCCTATAGAGATGAGGGAGTTGAAGGTGCATTTGGTGGAATTAGAAGGCAAGAGTTTTATCAGGCCGAGTAGTTCGCCTTGGGGAGCAACCGTGGTGTTTTCTAAGAAGCTAGATGGATCGTTGAGGCTATGTATCGATTATTGTAAGTTGAATGAGAGGACGATAAAGAATCGATATCCATTGCCGAGGATTGATGATTTTCCGACCAGTTGAGTGGAGCCAAGGTATTCTCGCAGTTGGATTTAGCGACAGGTTTCCATAAGCTCAGAGTAGTAGAGGATAGTATACCTTTGACGACATTTAGGACCAGATATGGGTCGTACAAGTGGCTAGTTATGCTGTTCGGACTGACTAATGCGCCAGCTTTCTTTGTGGATTTGATGAACCAGGTTTTTCGAGAGCACTTGGATAGGTTCGTATTGGTTTTCATAGATGATATCTTGATATATCTAAGGATGAAAGAGAGCATGAAGTTCATCTTAGAGTGGTGCTTGAGACGCTGAGACAACATTAGCTAAAGGCGAAGTTCTCGAAGTGTTATTTCTGGAAGAAAGAAGTGAAGTTTCTTGGTCATGTAGTCTTAGAGGAAGGGTTGTCAGTAAATCCGACTAAGATTGAAGCAGTGAATAGTTGGAAGAGACCCGAGACAGTGATGGAGAGAAATAGTTTCCTTAGGTTGGCTGGTTATTATCGGAGGCTCATTAAGGATTTTTCATGGATAGCGGCCCCGATGACCAAGTTGACAAGAAAGAATGTAAAGTTTGTATGGACTGATAAGTGCGAGGAAGCATTCCAGAGTTTGAAACACTTATTAACCCATGCACCTGTTTTGGTTGTTCTGGAAGGGAATTAGGATTTGGTGGTTTATATCGATGCATGTGGAACAGGATTAGGAGCTATATTGATGCAGAGAGGTAAAGTGATTGCCTATGCTTCTAGACAGCTTAGACCGCATGAAGTCAGATATCGGACGCGTGATTTAGAATTTGCTGTAGTTATTTTTGCTTTGAAGGTGTGAAGACATTACCTTTTGGGAGAAAGGTTTGAGCTATATACAGATCATAAGTCATTGAAATACTTGTTCTCTCAGAAGGAGTTGAACATGATATAGCAGAGGTTCTTAGATTTTATTGCCGCTTATGATTTTGGAATTGAGTACACATGAGGGAATGGCAATAAGGTTGCAGATGCACTTAGCACGAAATATTAGAATGTAGTATCGATGATGGTTGTTGAGTGGAAGGATTTGGAAGCATTAGCATATTGCAGGGTGTAGTGGAGATCCGAGGCTGGGTCTAGTGGAGATATAGTTGTATTATCTTGTTTGGAAGTTCGACCAGTGATGATCGATAGGATTGCTTCTAAGCAGGAAGAGGATCCGGTATTAGCTGAACGGATCAGGAAGCTAAAAGATGGAACCAAGAGCGATGGCTTGAAAGGTTTCAGTCTTGACCAGGATGGGAGGTTGAGAAAGAAAGGGAGATTATGTGTTCCGAGTGTGGGGAACATAAGGAAAGAAGTCTTAGAGGAATGCCATAATTCGAAATTCTCTATTCCTCCAGGAGGTACTAAGATGTATCAGGATATGAAGAGGAGTTTCTTCTAGGAAGGTATGAAGCGGGATATTGGGTTGTGTGTGAAGCAGTGCCTGATTTGCCTGCAGGCAAAGGCCGAACACCAGAAACCAAGTGGGTTGCTTCAGCCATTGGATATTCCAGTATGAAAGTGGGATTCTATCTCCATGGATTTTATTGACGGGTTGCCAAGGTCGAACAGGGGAAATGATAGTATATGGGTCATGGTGGAAAGATTGACCAAGAGTGCCCATTTCATTCCAGTTAGGTCAACCAGAACGACACATGTTTTGGCAAAGTTGTTTATGAAGAATGTGGTTAGACTGCATGGAATTCCTAGTAGCATAGTTAGTGATAGATATCCTCTGTTCACTAGTAAGTTCTGGAAGAGTCTGCAGAAAGTTTTGGGAACCAAGCTCAAGATGAGTATCGCTTACCATCCGCAGACAGATGGGCAAACGGAAAGAGTTAACAAAATCTTGGAAGATTTGTTAAGAGCTTGTGCATTAGATTTCGGGGGATCATGGGAAGACCATCTGCATTTAGTGATTTTTCGTATAACAACAGTTATCAGACTAGTATTGGGACGGCACCGTTTGAAGCTTTGTATTGAAGGCCATGCAATTCTCCCGTATGTTGGCTAGAGACTGGGAATAGGTTGGTTCTTGGTCCAGATTTAGTAAGAGAAGCTGCAGAAAAGATTTAGGTCATTCGGGCTAGAATGAAGGAGGCTTAGTCTAGGAAGAAAAGTTATGCAGATAAGAGATGGAAAGATCTAGAGTTCTCAGTTGGGGATCAGGTTTTCGTCAAAGTGTCATGGATGAAGGGTGTGATTAGGTTTGGGAAATCGGAGAAGTTAGCACCGAGATTCGTTGGACCTTTTCTTATTGTTGAGAGGATCGAGAAACTCGCATATAGAGTTGAGTTACCGAGCAGTTTAGCAGGAGTCCATGATGTTTTTCATGTTTCTCATCTCAGAAAGTGCGTTAGAGACCCGGAGACTACTATTGCACCGACTGTAGTAGATGATTTAGTGGTAGAACCGGATTTGACTATAGTAAGAAAGCCAATTTGTATTGTTGCGAGAGATGAGAAGAAGCTTAGAACCAAGACGGTCAGATTAGTCAAAGTCTAGTGGAGAGACGATGACAGGGATTGTACTTGGGAGATTGAGAGCAGGATTAGAGATACTTATCCTTAATTGTTTGATGGTATGTTTTACCTTCTTGTTTGATTTTTTGTGACCTTATCGTAATTCCGAGGACGAAATTCTTTAAGGAGGGAAGTCTGTAACACCTCAGATTTTAGTAACAGTATTTAGAATATTTAATTAGTTAAATAAAATAAAATAATGTGTTGATTAGGGGATTGAGATTTGATTTTAATTAAGGGTAGTCATGCCATTTAAACAATGAATTAAGAAAGAGATATAATGAAATATAGGAGGGGTAAAATAAAAAAGAGGCCATTCCTATATCCTCCAAACCTTGGCTGTGTATTTGAATACACGTTCATTTCATTTTGGAAATTTTAAAACAAGAGGCCGACCACCATTAATAAGGAAAAGAGGAAAAAAAGCTAGTAAGAAGCTAATTCAAATCAAATCTATTCATATCTCAATCTCTTTAATCTCTAAAGCTAAGGTGAATAATGTTTACATCTCATTTTTGATTATATTTTCAGTTTTTAGATGAATGTTGAATATTTTGCATTGATTTTCCATGATTTTGAATGATGGAATGATTATATATACATTTTGATGATTTATGTATGTTCATATTGAATTTTTGATATGTTTTAAGGTAAAACCCTATTAAATGACATCCAAATGCCTTGCGAATTTTTATGAAGGTCATAAATATTATTTTGGAGATGGGTTTCAATTTTTGGAATTTTCTGAAATTATGTGGAATTTATGTGAATTTTCTAGTAAAGAAAATGCTAATTTGGGTTAATAATTATTTTCGGTCAAATAATAAAAGGTTGGGGTTTGAAATTTTTATATGTTGGAAAACATATTAAAATAGATATTCTGGAATTTTTGTAGATTTATCCTAAGTGTTTTAATAGTTATATAAAATTATTTAAGGTATGGGACAAATGTTTTATATAATTTAAAGAGGAGAAGGGGCTTTTTGTAAAATTATTTAAATTATAAAATCTGAAAAGTCGGCAGCACTTTTGAAAAGTGCAGTACTTTTTATTGGTAAAGGAAGAGGCAACCAATCACAATTAGACACGTAAGGCATATTAGGTGAAAATAACTATTTGCTACATGTTTTTCACTGTTTCGACACCGTCGGCACGAAGTTCAACCTCCTCATCTTCATTTCCGACACATTCGAAACCAATGCGCATGATATTAGTTTACTGGTACGTAGTAAATCAGATGTAGGCGAAAGGTAGGGAGTCGAAACTAGGGGTTCTGAAGGGGTTGAGACGGTCCTTTGTTTTTAAATTAAAGAAGTACACCTACTTGCTTTCGACTAAATGACTTTCGACAAAGTAGCTTTCGACCAGGTCAAATGATTTAAAGGAAATGGTTTCGATTGGATTGCACCTCTATTTTTGAATAATTATTTTTCAATTAAGTCGAAACCTTTTGCTGCCGCCTTTTTACCTTTCGACCCAGATGGTTTCGAAAGGGTTTTTTTATTTTCTAAAAACTTGGTCACCTCTCCAATGCTTTTGAAGGGATGGTTTCGACACCATCACTTCTTTACTTAGGAAATGGTTTCGAAGAAGATGCTTTCGACTTATGTGTTTTAAGACCCTTTTTCTATAAGTATAGTAAAACCCAAGTTGGTTTCGAAAGAGATAGTTTTAAACGGTTTCGAAACAGATGCTTTCGACTTTAATGGGTTTCTAATCCTTTTGCTCTACCTGAAGGCAGAAATCCAAATGGTTTCGACCGAGACGTCTTTCAAAGGTTTCGAAAGGGTAAATTTTTGAAGGGTTTCGAAAGGTTTCCACGGGTTTTAAATTGAACCTAAAGTGCTTTCGAAGGGATTGAGTTTTGACTGTTTCAAAAGGTTTTAATGAAAGATTTCGAAAGGGGTGGTTCCCCAGTGTTTCGATAGGGTCGAAAGGAAAGGTTTTTCCTATGTTTTCGAAAGGCAATATTTAATAGGTTTTAAAGGAGGATGTTTGATATTTTGAAGCTTTCGGAGAAAAGAAAGGAAAGGTTTTTCCAATATTTTTGAAAGGCAATATTTAATGGTTTCAAATGGGTTTTCCAATGGTTTCGAAGGGGTTACCTTCAATGGTTTCGAAAGGGTTGTTTAACGGTTTTAAGCGAAGGTTTCGAATGTAATAGATACGCAATGTAGCCTAAGTATTTTCAAGTTAAAAAGGGGTTTGGCTTGTGTTGGAAGGATAGTTATTCCTTATTAAATCTCATAAACACTATTTTGAGTAAAGCATATATATCATGGCAAAATAGCTTAGAGTAAAGCTAAGAATATATTTTCCCTGTATATGTATGATTTGAAGGACTAAATCATTTTGAAAAGGTTATCAAGGAAAATTTAAACGGTATTTAACCATAAGAAAATAATCCGAACAATTAGTCCATTTTGATTCGGACAGTTAGTCCAGTTTGCGGGCAGTCAGCCCAGTTGTATTGACAGATAGTCCATTTGTAGCATAACGGACCTTGCTATTATATTGTGGGCATATAGTTCACATATTACTTGATTTATGGACAGATAGTCCATTTTTTAGCATAAAGGATATTGTTATTTTGATATAATCAGTTTGATTAACCAGTTTGGTTGCAGGAAAGAATTTGCAAAATATATATTTTAAGGAGGATATTAGTGAGGGGAAACCTGTTCTGCTAAGTAGTGTGGTCTCACTTAATATCAGTAAACCAAGATGTAACAGAATTATTCGGACCAGGTTTTATGTCTGACTCGAAGTTTTTATTTCCCCTTAAACTCTCGGGTACTCAAAATTGATTTGAGTAGGCTGAGTGTTAGGATTTTCAGGTTTTAGTCTTTTGGCGAATAAAGCTTCCGGAGACAAGCAAGTGGCTGACTGATAGCTAATTAGGATTTGCAGTTTCATTTTGTTTTGATTCCGCTGTGTATATTAAGTCAGATATGACTATAATACTTTGATCAACCAAGGGGGAATCGTCATATGTCGCTCTTGGCGTATTTTTGTAATGATTATAATTAATCTTTACCTGGGAAACGATATGGGATTATGTAACTTGGATATGAATTTGTTTTGAAATGTAATCTGTAAAATGTTGTTTTTTGGAAATTTTTGATTTTGTTCATATTCAAGTGCTTTTGATATTATGGATACCATTATCATTACCGTATTTTATCACTAGAAGTTAATACTATGGATGACTGCAGCATCTATAGCGCTTAGCTTTTGGCCTCCAAATACGGGATGTTACACTCCTCTAGGGTTGGTTCGATCCTACAAGTGGTATTAGAGCTAGGTTGTCAAATTCACCTTTTTATACTGTGGCTAGCTTTAATAAAGCTTTTACTAAAGGACAATCTATGGCCACACCGCCTATGTTTAACAATACCGATTATTCGTATTGGAAAACTAGGTTGAAATATTTTTTAGATACTATGGATGTGTGGGATATAGTTGAAACTGGTTATAGTCCACCTACGGTAATTATAGATGGTCATGAAGTTCCAAAGCCTAAAGATAATGGGAAGCAAATGAACTTAGTCTCTATCATTCAAATGCAAAAGCTATGAATTCTATTATCTTATCCTTAGATAAAACTGAATACAATCGTGTTTCTCACTGTGTGACTGTGCAGAAAATTTGGCATACTCTTGAAATGACTCTTGAAGGTACATCACAGGTCAAGGAACTCATCTGGCCATGCTCAGTAATGAATACGAGAATTTTGCAATCACGTAAGATGAAAATATAGAGGAGATGTATGGACAATTTTCAAATATAGTATTCAAATCTAAAACTCTAGGAAAGGTTTACATAGAATTGGAGATGGTCCAAAAATTCTGAAAATCCTCTAGAGAAGTTTTGAAGCAAGGGTGACAGTAATATAGAAATCTAAAGACTTGGAACAACTTAAATTTGAGGAACTAATAGGAAATCTCATCACATATGAGTTGGAGCTGAAAGTTGGGGAGGAACGTGAAAGCGGAGTTTTGAAAATTAAATCTATTTTCTTAAAAAGTACAATCGATAATGGGGATGAAGACGACACTGCCACTGAGCTAGCACTATTGATGAAGTAATTCAAAAAGTGGACTATAAAGCATGGAAATCCAGCAATAAGCCAACGAATAAAAACCAACATTGCCAAAGTATTTGATGAGTCTGAGGAAGAAATCATATGTTATAGATGTAAGAAGCCGGGTCACATCAAACCAAACAGTCTGCTGAATCGACTCAATAAAACAAAGAAGAAGAAGAGAAAGAGTTTCATATCCACTTGGGATAAGAGTAAAGAAGAAGAGGAGGAGAGCACTAATAATGAGAAAGAAGAGGCGAATACGTGTCTGATGGTAGAATCAAGTGATAGAGACATTGAACCAAATGAGGAAGCACACTTATCCCATGTTGATTTACTTTTAGTGTATGACAAGTTAAATTCAAACTTCGATAGACTTCAATAAAGATATAATAAACTGGAATCTAAGAAAAATAATCTACTTTGTATAAATAATGAGTTAGAAATGATGATTGAAAACATTAAAAGAAGTTTACTCAGAATGTGAGAAGTATCAGTCTTTAGAAGAAGAAATTATAAGTCTAAGACTAAAATTAAAATGCTTGAAAATGAAATTTTAACTCTGAAAAACAAAGATGAAACAAAAAGAGAAAATTCCATTAAATGGTGTACCACACTTTTGAATGAAAACGATGCTCTTAGATCTAAGGTTCAATAACTTGAATCGACAATAAGAAAATTTTCTAAAGGATAAAATTCACGAAATAGGTTGTTAGGTAGTCAGACTTTAACGCCCTGTAAATTTTACAATAATTAATTAAAAAAATTAATTAATAAATAGTAATGCCAAAAAATAATTTTTTTATAAACATCATAATCTGGCTATGAAACTTGTTACATTGGATTCGTGGTGATTTTTTGATCAATTTTCATATATAAAGATTTCCAATCGGAGTTCAAACGAAAAAGCTACCGGCGTTTGTATATTTCGAGTCAAAAATAATTATACATGTAATTAAGGAAATGAATATAATTAACCAACATTGATTAACGTTAACTATCAGGCTTACTTAACATCTAAGTATATTTATTTCGATCGGCTGATAAAGAATTAAATTTATTAAAAAAACGTCGCATAATTAATTAACTTAATTAAGGCCGACCAGTTGACCCTTAACCTTGGCCGGTCGACAACTAGCGGTCGATCGGTAGGGGTGCGATGGTCAACCAATTGGTACATTGATTGTGAAATTTGACGTTGCCAAATGGCCCGGATTTAAAATAATTTAATCTAAGGGCCGACATTGATTCAAACCCTTATAAATACGGGCCTAGCCCCTCACTTTTCTTCTCGTATTTTCTAACATGATGGCGAATCTCTACCATTTTCTCTCCTCTATAAATTCTTAATTCTAAATAAAATTATAGTTAATATATGCATATACAAGTGGAAGATCGCAGAGGATAATTGAGAAGAAGAATAGGGTTGAATGAAATCGTCAAAGCCAAGGTAAATTATAAATCTAGATCCGAATTTAAATTAAACCCAAATCTCTTCTCAGATCTAGATTTCTTATAGAAATATGTATGTTTGCGGTATATGTATTCAAATAGGGAGAATAAGGGGTGTCAAACTGGAATAACAGGGATTAAATCTGATGATTTGGAAAGCTAAAGAGGTGGACAGGAAAATTATATACTTTTATATAATATTGGATTTATTTAATCATAAATTTGTTTCTTGTATGTCTGGATTTAATTATTTGGAGTTGTAGGCTTAATGTGCGTGTAATGAAATCTAAAACAATGTATACTTATTCTGTGATTGATAACTTAAATTTAATATTGCATGTACTTGAATCTGGAAAGTATTGGGTAGTAGTAGTCTGTGAATTTGATAAATTATATGAAAGTTCTAGATTTGTAAATTAAATTACTTATGCAAGTAAAATGTAAATTTGAAAGTTATCACAATAAATTATAGGGATTTAAGTAGTATTTTAATTCATTGGAATGTTGGCTATTGCAATGTAAATTTCTATAGATTGTACCATCTATTTCAAGGAAAGAGATGTATAAATTAGAGATATTTTCTATATTTTGTACCGTCTATTTCAATAACGATAAAAATATAATCCTTGTAATTTCAAATGTAACACAAATTCCCTTTTTGGATAAGATATAGAGATTTACAGTATTAACCCTTCCTTTTGAGGGAGATGTAATTTTAATGCATTAGAATGCAAAAATCCCTTAGGATGAATTAAAGGATTATAAATGTGATAACACCAACGGTTTAAGTCAAAAATTGATATATATGCAATAGAGATAAGATAGAAGCCAAATTGTAAACGACAAAAAGGTAGGATCTGTGGAGTTATATACGTTTGCGTATAGGTGAGGGATACCAAAGTAGGAAGGTTTTCTTCGGTTGAAGTGTCAAAGGACAAGTATAGTCTGCTTCAACCTTTTAAGGGGTATTAAGTAACAAGTAGGTATTACCTTGATAGTGTTAGGCAATCTAAATTGGACGAGGAGGAAGGCTCAACGCTATGTCAGTTTGTGATTGGTACCATATTAGGGAGTAGGAGCAGTACATAGGTCGAGAATGTCATAAGTTTTGAGTGGTCAGTGGAAAGATAAGGGTTTTGCCTAAATGGCTACACCTCCTACGAGTGGAAATCACATTTAGGTCATGCACCGGCATAGTTGTTTGCTGGATTTTTTTGTTAAGGGCAAGTCTAGATAACCCTTTATGGAGGTCTTTCAAAATGGATAGAATATGTCTAACTATTGTGATGTCATTATTAGGCACTATGGGAGTTCCTTGGTATGCACGACGACAAGAACGTGATACTGCATTGATGTTGGATCCTTATAAGGTGTTGAGTTTCAGATACTAGAGGGGATAGTATCTTGGTCCAAAGGGGGACTATGGTACTTATACACATACACATACACATATATATATATATATGTAGTTATTGTCTACCTAGGGTAGATGGGGCGAATCGAGCGCGTACGTGGAATCGAGATGAGTAAAATAAAAGACATAATATATAATGAAAGGCAATCGGCATAAACTAGTGTTATGTATAAAGCGTTTAATTTATAAGTCATCAGAACATTGTTCTGGCCCCCTCCTCATTACAACCCATAAGATAGCTTAGGTGGACATGTACTGGCACAAGGCAGGAATAGTGGAAGGATGGGTTTCCTTATGCATGCTCGGCACTGACAAGGACACTAAATATTGGAAATGTCAATCCTTGTTAGTAACTATATGTTTTATTATACTTTACTATTCCGCTGTGAGTTTATGTTGATAATGCTCGGATATGCCTTTATTTATTTGCAGGATACCAAAATCAATGATCTGTACTTTGGTGGATTTGAGTTTTTGATTTAGCGAAAATTCAAGCCCATTAGGGTGCGGGTTATTACACAAACTACCACCGAAAATGGAAAAAGACTGGATATGATACAGTTGAACACATTAATAGAAAGAATTGTGATAATGTCGAATATCAAAAAGAATTTTTGAAGTGCTTGGTTTGTGGAAAAATTAGGCATAAACAAAATAAATATTGTAATAGGAACAAATACAAAATCGTTAAAAAAATTTGGATTCGTACAAATGTAACTTTCCTTAAATTTAAACAAGTTTGTGTTTCCAAAGGTACAATTGTAAATACTAACGGTTTGCTATATAAACAAATTTGAATGCCGAAGGTTATAAATAAAATAAAAGTGGTCCTACATCCTTTGTTAGGCCACTCGCTTTTTCTAACATTTAGGTGCAAAACAGGCTAAGGAATGACTACGATAGCGGTAGACTTCGAGTTATTCTATATACAGTTTATGAGCAATAATTCCAATGTTCCTTAGCCTAGATAAATGAAGTGGAGATCTACATACTTTGGATACAACATCAAAGGTAAGTAAACGTATGATCTCTAAACCCTATTTTCTTTTCTTGTTGTTCATTCTGTTTTTGTTGACACTGCTTAATGTAATCGTCATATCTTGAACTCCTTAACTCCAATTTGCAATATTTGAGATGTTCTAAAAAATAGACATAAAATTCTGTAAGTTTTATATTTTGTGTTTTTTTTCTGAATTTGAACTTAAACCGTTAAAAACTGCAAATCATTCCGTATATTATTTGGAATTGTCTTAGAACTTTCTAACACAGCTATAGTAAATCGATCACAACTTGAAAATTGTTATTCCAAAATTTCAAATTCTTGAAGTTTCGGAAAGCTGATTGATAATACAACAACGTTACTGTTTTGAGTTTTAATTGGTTCATTTTGTAAAATCTTCAATATAGCAATCATGTCAGCACATTACTTGAAAAGAGTTTCTAGTTTATGCAAACAAGTTGTAGTATTTCAGACATAACCTTTGGTTGATTCATCATTTTAACTTGAAACCAATTTTGCTGATTATCATTATTGAATATCTAAAACTTTCCAGTTTTGTGCTAAATCAAATTACGAAATTAATGTTTTCAAATATTGGTTTCAAATGGATTGAATTTTCAAAACTACAAGGTTCAACTATTTATGTACGACAATTACCTTCATTGCCTTTAATGACGACTAACAAATCATTGATTGGAGAATTTTTAGTTATGTGTGCTTTTATTCGATGTAAATGACTTTGCCTTTGATGATTTTGCTGAAACTTTTTGAATTTTTAAAACGAATTCAATTGATATTATGGAGTATGCGGTACTTGTTTGATGCTTATATTTCACGCTTAACATTTAATAATGTGCATCGCGCTCGTGGTACCAGACATTTTTACATTCAAGATCTTATTTACATTGAATTTGCTATGGGAAAGATGGTTGTTGACAACTTAGATTTTCACTTCAATTTTCTTTAATAAAAATACTCCTGTTTATTTCAGTAAAGAATTTGCTATGGGAAAGATGGTTGTTGACAACTTGAATCTTGAAATCTATCAAAAATTATTTATAGTGATTGAGAAAGTGATATGTAGTGATCAAATTATACTTCATAACTAGAGGAAGGATATGTTAAAATTTCTTGAAAATTGAACTGGTTTTATAGTATTTTTTAATTAGTATGTATTCCATGATCATCTCTACTACTATCATCTTCTTACAATCCATACACCAAAATTTAATATAGTGCGCAGAAGTTGGCATTTTGAAAAATGAGGAACTATATTTTTAGCATAATTTAAATAATTTATTCTATCCCAAGGTGTCCACTCTTATTTAAAAGTCCTCACAGTTATGCATAGGTGAATAACTTTAATATCTAGATATGTGCTTCCATTCTCATTTAAAATTCCTTATGGTTATGCTTGGATGGAACACTTATACAAGAGAGGGATAAAAATTAAAGTAATTTCTAACCTCAATTAAAAGTCCTACTGCAACGACCCGAAATTTTATCATTTTGATTTTGAATATTTAATTAATTTTAAATATTAAAAAATTAATTTAAAAGCTTAATAATTCCTTTTATTTAATAAATAATAATAGTGTATTTGTTATAGAAAAATATTAACAAAAATAAATGGTTCGGATAAATATTGATAGTGTAACCGAAAATCATTTTATCAATAAACGATCTCGTAAAGCATGAAATTATCATCCTAAGGTACTATTTTAGATTTTGACAAAACAAGTGCCATCAGAATGAGAATAGCGAAGCATTATATGTTTACGAGTTTCGTGGCGATCGAACGTGTTGTGTGATTGTACGAGCTCGAAACGCACAACGATTAAAAAGAGAAATTAAAATAATATATATATTTCATTATATAATAACTCCTACCCCTCTATTAACTTTCATTTTGTTTGTCCCTTTTTCCTTTTTCATTTTTCATCTTCTAGTAAACATTTTAACCTAGCCGCCTCAAATCTGTTGAGTGCGTACGAGTGAAGGCTTCAAACTCACGTAGCCGATGATGGGTGCGGTCGACTTTGGTGGTGATCGATGTTGTCTTGGCCAAGCTATGGTTGGGTTTTTCCAACGATTTAGGCGATGATTGACCAAGGCCAATGTTGCAGCGTGTTTCTCATGCGAAGGAGCATGGGTTGTGGTGATTTGGTGGAGTGCGGTCAAGTTTTAGAAGGTGCGACGTTTGCCTATAGCTGGTTAAGGGGATGGGTTGTGATGGTTTAGGGGGTGTCAAGTTGGAAGACGTCGAGTCCATGGCGTAGCATTTGCGAAGAGGAAATGTTTGGCGAAGTTCGTTCATCGGTTAGTGGTCCAGATCACCGTGTCAGTGTGTATGTGTGCAAGTTTGGAGTGGGTTTGTGTACAGGGAGGTGAACTAGGGATAAGGGGGAAGAAGGATTAAGGTGATAACTATATTTAATTGTTAATTTAGTTGTTTAATTAATCCAAAAACTTATAAAATTCATATCTCCTACGTACGAGGTCTAATCGAGACGTGGTATTTTGCAATGCGCTGTTGGAGCGTAATCTACGCACTGGAGTTGATTTCATCAAGTTTGAAGCAAGTGGAGATTTGAGCTAAAATCGAAGGTCGTTCAATTTTGGATCAAGCAGGAATGTGTAAGCGTCAGCTGAAATTTTGATGAGTTAACTCATTTTTAGATGAACATTATATGATACATGGTATATATAAATTGTTGTTTGCACGCTTGAATTATTTCTTTGGTTGGTTTTTTTGAATTTTCGCTGTGTATAATGGATATGATATGAAATACATGAAACCCGAGGAATTCTGTAGGGGAATTTGGATTCCTCACCACTATTGATGTTAATTTCATTTATATACTTATTGTATAAATTGTTGGATGTCAAAGCTTTGTAGCTTGGCCATATTGGATATGCCTTTAATATGTTGAAAAAGTTGAACTCTTTTAGTTGTAGATCTATGAAAGCATTTCTTAAGTGCTATGATAGCTATAGGCCTCGTTATAGTATTTTGAAATACTATTATTTGCAGTTTTAATTTAAAATTGGTTTTGATTTGGAGAATGATTTTTAAATTTGACTTTTGGAATTTTCTATGGTATTTTGTTTAGAAATGGTTTTTGAACTCCTATTTTTTACTCTAACCTTTTTGTTAGTCTGTTCCAATTATATGAAAATGTTTTAAAAGTATTTCGAAAAGTATTTATTTTACAGGAAAAAACTAATATAATGACAGATGTTCATTATATAGAAAAAAAGATTTCTCTTTTATAATGAAATGATTCTATTTAAAAGAAGATCTGTATATTTTGCGATAAATATTTGTGAAACGCTTTATATAAATTGTTTTATAGAAAGATAGTTTTATAAATGGTATTTTATAAGTAAAAGAATCAATCTGTAAATGATATTTTATAAAGGGAAATTATATCATTTTGGTAATTGGAATAATAAACCACATTTGTGAATTTATAGTAATATATGAAATGATGGTTTTATGGAAAGTATTTAGTTCTATCTTGAAACTGAAGATTTGTAATAAGTATATGAGATTTAAAATTGGGAGATTTATAAAAAGGAGTTTTATAAATAGAAAGAAGATTTATAAAAGAAGCTTTATAAATAGAAAGGAGATTTATAAAAGGAGATTTGTAAATATAAAAGAGATTTATAAAAAGGAATTTTATAATAGGAAATGAGATTTGATTTCTATAAACGATCATTTTATATTATGGTGGTATGGTAAGTATTCTTTTCATACTTAACACCACATTTTGAGGTATGGAAACTGTCTTTATCTGTGAGAGTTTAAGAATGTACGTCGAGGCAGAGATAATGCGCTAACTTGTCCAACTACATTGTAAATTAAGGGATAGTATAAGTTTGACATCAGAAAGTGGTGGTAAGTATACTTGGTCTAATTTCCCTACTATCCATTTACTTTCACCAAAAGTGTTTTGGATTTATAGTTATGTATGTTTTAAATGACCTTTTTTAACCTAAATAAGTATTGTTTTGGAAATGAAGTCTTTCTTAAGATTCTGTGAGTGTACTTATACAGTTGAGATATCTATATGGTTACATTTTCTAAGTATTAAAAGTGTAGTGTTTTTCGAATATACTTATACCATTGAGATAAGTATATGGTTACATTTTCTAATTATTGAAAGTGAGATGGTTTGTGAATATACTTATAACATTAAGATAAGCATATAAATACTTTTCCAAGTATTGAAAAGATGAAGAGGATTTGTGAATATATCTTGTAAATATATTTTGATACGAGCATTTACAAAGTGATTTTAATTAATGAAAGGATTAATTAAAGACACTTAGTAGTTGCTTATGTGCTTAACCATGCTTGGTTTCCATATGAAGTTTATCTCTGATTGTATTGTTTGCTTATTTGGTAGTTAAATAATGGACTATCAAATCTTGCCCAGTTTTAAAACTATCGATTGTTGATTCAATGAGACCGGGATCAGATAAGCATGAGTTATCCGAAAATCATTCGGAAGCGATACAAGCATTCGAAATGGAGACATCTACATGATGATGAAATCAAAAACGGAGTTCTTTGAAGTGCAAGGGCTACTTGCTACTAATCCTTTGGGTGATTTCAAAAAGGATGTAGTATAAGTAGTGCCTTCAGTTTGTTTATATCTTGGACAACTTGTATGGATGAATGCTGGCATTACTTTGTTGCCTGGAGGGCAATGTTAGCATTCCAAGTGGGATTTGCTAAAAAGGTAAAACATAGCCCCAAGCCTCATACCGGTAATGACTAAAGCATGGGATATGCTGCAAGGCTATGTGATTCGCTACCATTAGGGTATGATCATCCCTGATCTAGAGTGATATTATTTTTGGATGTACGTTTCGAGCCCAGTACAGTTGTTTATTCAACCGAGGGATGATCATATTCGTTACTATCCAGGAAGGGGTAGGTCGGTCTTGTCATGCATGGGGTCCATATGAGTCCATAGGTACATTTCTATAGATGTACTGTGAAAAGTGGTACCTAATAGCCTTGTCATTGATGGAATCCATTTTCTAATACATGCCTTATGTACTTAGTTGTATACCAAATATGCTAGAATGTGAGATGCTAGCATTTCAGCTATGTTATATATTTATTTTAAACCCTAGACATTGTTATAATATCACTAGATTTTCTAATGAAAATGGTTTGGTTATCATTAGATAAAAACTCGTCCGTGTTTATATGCAGTGTGGTCTTACGAGATACCTTAATTTTTGAAAGGTTTAATAACATTAAATATCCATATGATTTGAGTTTCTTACGCTGGTTTACCAGTCTGATTCGAACATTATTTTCTTATAATGCCCGGGTCAGCCCGAGTATATTCCAGATTTAGTTATGAATGCTTAAGATCTTTAGGAGATGAGCTGGATGCCTCCAAGGTGTATTCACGTATTTTATTTTACGTTGTATTTCTTGTTTTTTATTTATCAGCATTTGTGAGGACATGCTGTTAGAACTGTCCTGGTCGATGATAGGTTGGTCTACTCTAATTGATGTATGTATATTACAGTTTTCTTTTGTAAATATCATGTGTATATTATATATTATTCATCACGATGTGAGATTCTGTTCTGTCTTTTCTTTTCCTTCACCTTAACAATCCATCTTTCCGATACTTTGATGCTCGGGACATGTATATCGTGGATGTATTAGTGTCGACTTTTGAGGGTCGAAATGGCAGGTTGTTACGCTTGGTATCAGACCCAGGTTAAGCTGACACCTATGCCTTTGTGGGGTAAACTCATTACATATAGAATTAGTTACACCTATAATGAGTTGAGTGTGTGTGTGTATTTATTTAAGAGTGCGTATTTGCTAGTGCTATAAAAATGTTTTGTATTGTGTTGGTTAGTCTGTTGAGTGGTTTATGAATTCTGGTCGATATAGAAGGTACAACTGTATCAATAGGGGTTTCTAAACACTCGGACAAGGCAAATGATACAGTATTGTTTTGAAATTTGGTAAATGAAATAATTTACCTAGGAATATATTTTATATATAAATGACCAACTTCCAAAAATTAATATAGCTTTTTATGATGTGTTTGTTTGTTAGGAAATGATAATATTCAATTAGTATCATTTATTGTTTGATTAGTTATGCTCTGCTAGTTTGTGTGCATCGACTATTGTTTGTTGATTTTTGAATTTTGCTCGGCCAGTTTATGAGCAGTTTTACATTTTCACTACATGGGTTGGGTAGATAGAATTGTGAGAACATTGAAATGAACACCTTGTGAATTATGTTTCACGATTTGACTATAAGGCATTTGATGATAATGTTGGGTTAAAATAATTGTAATAAAAGTTGCTTATTATAATCTAAACAAAGATATACATTTGTGAAATGATTAGATAAGGAAGTAACTTTGTATAAGTATGGTTTATAAATATAAAGGGGTTAGCTAAGAATTTGAGAACTTAAATTCCGGTGTTTTTGAAAGTTATTTTACAAAAGTTTAGGGAAAATAATAATAGTATTATTTGAAAGTATTTATGAATAGAAATATTTTAAAAAGATTTTAAAGGAGAAAGAAAGTACTAAACTCACTTTAGTCGTTGGAAAATAATTCTGGTGATGACTACAGCATCATCGGCGTTCATTTTGAAGTTTCTAGGTGGGAAATGCTACAATAGTAGTTGCTGCAAAGTTGTTTTGGTTAAACGGATTTTGATTTAATTCAAAAGTATGATTTTATATACAAAAGGAAATATGTATATTATTAATTCAAAATGATTTGAAATAAAAACCAATGTTTAGTTCTTAAGTTTTCTGTTAAGTTATTTTACGAATGTGTGTATCCCATGCATTAGGGTAGTTTGGTTTGTACATCTCATTATGATTTATTGTTTGGTAGTCTTCATTTATTGAAAAGAAATGGAATTTTCGATGATTTTGGATAGTCGAAAACTTCTGAATTAGTTGAGAACTTATAGCTAAGTGTTTGTGAAAATATAAAAGTAGAGTTTTGTAACTCTAGAATCTGAAGATGGTAATTAAACAAATTTTAAATTTGTTGAACATCCTGGTTGAGTAAAGTAAATTGATATTGTATAGATACTCTTAGGATGTAGTGGAGTATTATACGAATACGAACTTAAGTCTTTATAGAATGTTTATAAAATAAAGATAATGGTTTATGAAATGCTTCATAAATGAATTCTAGTATTAAATAAGAAACGATATTTGAGAAAAGGAATGTGATTTAAAATGAAAAGAGAAATTGGTGTAGTTAAGAAACCAATGAAATAAATACATAAGTTGTACGTAGACGATTTTATTCATATAACTGTTCTTGATCCAGATTCATGTACATGATTTCGATGTGATTTACAACTATCCAAATAAAGTTTTTTCACTCGATTCTTGATGGCGAACACTTGATACAAATTTTGATATGATTTTAAAGTTTCCTATCATAGCATATGGCTATGTAAGGAGAACAGATGTTTCTAATCAAGGAACCTGATCCATGTCCGCACTAGGGAAGTCGAGCGAGCGAAAATAGTTCGAAAGAGAAGATTACGTGATCAAGCAAGTGATCAAATTTGATATTGCATACAGTTGGCAGGCCCACGTGCATTGTACAGATGGTTTGATGTGGCATGTATATGTGAGATGGTTGCAATATATGATCTAGCAGTCATAGATTCATGATATGATGAATGAGTTGCTGTATTATTTCATTAATCATGTTTAACTCTTTTTCTGGGTTATGTAAGTGGAATACAAGTACGTGGAAGCAAAGGCTTGCTAGTTGCTTTTGGTTTCATTAGTAGTGTTAGCTTGCTCGCAAAATGGTATGTGTTTATGATTAATGTGTGTATTTGCTATGTGACACACACACACTCTATAAGGTATATCATACATATATATTGTTGTTGTGTTGGCCCCAAACATAGGAGCTCTCAGGTATGGGCTTATATTATTGTTGTGATTTTTTCTGGATCTAGCCACGGAAAGGAGGCGTTGCCAAACTTTTCTATAACATAGGGAACTTCATAAGACTAAAGGTGTGAAGACATTTTTCCTCCTTTGAGAATTTCGAGGACAAAATTCTTTTAAGGCAGAAGAATGTAACGACCCATAATTTTATCGTTTTCACTCGAAATATTTAATTAATTTTAAACATTTAAACAATTGATTTTAAAATCTTAATAACTTCTTTTAATAAATAAATAATAATGGTGAACTTGTTACACAAAAATATTAACAAACATAAATGGTTCGGATAAATATCGATAATGTAACTGAAAATCGTTTTATCGATAAATGGTCTCGTTAAGCATGAAATTGTCATCCTGGGGCACTGTATTGGATTTTGATGAAACAAATACCATTAGAACCAGAATAGTGAAGTGATATACATCGACGAGTTTCGAGGCGATCAGACGTGTTGTGTGATCGTACGAGCTCAAAACATGCAGCGATTAAAAAGAAAATTAAAATAATATATATTTTTTATTATATAACAACCCCTACCCCTCCCTTATCTTTCATTTTCTTTTTCCCTTTTTTCTTTTTTCATTTTTCAACTTCCAGTAAACATTTTAACCTAGCCATGCCCTTTAAAAATATAAATCGAGAGCTATAGGCGATGAAATAGAGCGACGTCGGATCCATTAAGTTCATACGAGCGAGGGCTTCAAATCCATGTAGCCGATGATGGGTGCGGTCGACTTTGGTGGTAATCGACGTTGCCTTGGACGAGCTAGGGTTGGGTTTTTCTAACGATGTAGGCGACGATTGGGCAAGGTAAAGGGTTGCAATGTGTTTCTCGTGCGAAGGAGCATGGGTAGTGGAGATATGGTGGAGTGCGGTCTAGTTTTGGAGGTGCGACATTTGCTTGTAGCCGATCGAGGGGATGGGTTATGTTGGCCTACGGGGTGTCGAGCTGGAAGACGTCGGGTCCATGGCGGAGCATTTGCGAAAAGGAAGTCATTGGCAAAGTCTGTTCATCGATTAGTGGTCTAGATCTCCATGTCAGTGTGCATGCGTGTTTAGAGTGGGTTCATATATAGGGAGTTGAATTGGGGATACGAGGGAAGAAGGATTAAGGTGATAATTATGTTATTTAGTTAATTTAATTGTTTAATTTATCCGAAAACTTATAGAATTCATATTTTCTACATACGAGATCCAATCGAAACGCAGTCTTTTACGTTGTGCTCGTAGGAGCGTTATCTACTCGTTGTAGTTGATTTCGTCAAGTTTGGAGCAAGCGGAATTTTGAGTTAAAATCGAACGTCGTTCAATTTTACATCAAGCAGGAACGCGTAAGCATCAGCTAGAATTGGTGAGTTAACTCACCTTTGGATGAACACTATATGATATATGGTAGATATAAATTATTGTTTGCATGCTTGAATTATTCTTTGGTTGGTTTAGTTGAATTTCCACTTTTTGAAAGAATGACATATGAATGAAATACAGGGAAATCAATGAATTTTGTAGGGGAATCCGAATTCCTCGCCGCTATTGATTTTAATTTCATCTATATACTTATTGTATAAATTATTGAATGTCAGAGCTTATAGCTTGGCTATATTGAATATGCCTTTGATATGTTGAAAAGGTTGAACTCTTTTAGTTATGGATCTTTAAAAGCTAGGGATGGTAATGGGGTGGGTCTAGGGTCTAACCTCAGAAGACCTGCCCCTGTTTTAATCCGCTAAAACCCACGCCATTAGGTTATCAGGACGGGTAGACCCATGACCAGCTCTTGGGAGCTGGGGTCTAGGGTCGGTCTATAATGATGATTTGTTAATCCTTTGCACATGAATGGTTATATCATGGATATTATAATGTTCATTCAAAAAGTTATATGATTTTTATAATATTAAGTTTCGTCATTGATAATTATATAATAACATATGCATATTTTTTGAACTATTATTCTACACCTCATTCTTATTATTTTTTCCATTATCATTATAAACATATTGTAATTTATATAATGTATCATTTAGTGACAATCAATCTTAAAAATAAAGTAAATAAATATATGTACATTAATATACAATTCTGAATGAATATAAAGTCTCGCCGGGTCTTAGGGTGAGGCGGGTCTACCCTGACAAGTAAGGTTTCTGAGATTGGGCAAATATCCAGACCCACACAGGGTCTAGGGATGGGTCTGGGTTAGGGTTTGAAAACCCGAGGTGGGTTTGGGGTATAAAAAACCCGCCCCAACCCGCTCCATTACCATCCCTAATGAAAGCTTTTGTTAAGTACTATGGTAGCTCTAGGCCTCATTATAGTATTTTAAAATACTATTATTTGTTGTTTTAATTTGAAATTGGGTTTGATTTAGAGAATGATTTCTAAATGTGACTTTTGGAATAATCTATGGTATTTTGTTTAAAAATGGTTCTTAAACTCCTTTATTTTACTCCAACCTTTTTGTTAGTCTCTTCTATTTTATATGGATGTGTTTTAAAAGTATTTCAAAAAGTATTTATTTTATAGAAAAAATTAATATAATAACAAATGTTTATTATAAAGAAAAAGGGATTTATCTTTTATAATGAAGTGATTCTGTTTAAAAGAAGATCGAAATATTTTGGGATAAATATTTGTGAAACGTTTTATATAAAACGTTTTATAGAAAGATAGGGTTATAAATGGTATTTTATAAGCAAAAGAATAGATTTACAAGTGATATTTTATAAAGGGAAATGATATCATTTTGATAAATTGGAATAATAAATCACATTTGTGAATTTATAGTGATATATGGAATGATCGTTTTATGGAAATTGTTTTGTTCTATCTTTAAATCGAAAATTTGTAATAAGCATATGAGATTTAAAATCAGTAGATTTATAAAAGGAGTTTTATAAATAGAAAGAAGATTTATAAAAGAAGCTTTATAAATAGAAAGGAAATTTATAAAAAGAGTTTTGTAAATATAAAAGAGATTTATAAAAAGGACTTTTTTATAGGAAACGAGATTTGATTTCTATAAACGATAATTTTAAATTATGGTGGTATGGAAAGTATTCTTTTCATACTTAACAACAAATTCTAAGGTATGGAAAACTACCTCTATCTGTGAGAGTTTAAGTATGTACGTCGAGGCAAGGATAGTGTGCTAACTTATCCGACTACACTATAAATCGAAGGATAACATAAGTTTGAAATCAAAAAGTGGTGATGAGTATGCTTGGTTTAATTTACCTACGATCCATTTTGTTTTGGGTTTATTGTAATCAATGTTTTGAATGCATTTGTTTTAACCCAAATAAGTATGGTTTTGGAAGCGAAATTTTTCTCAAGATTTTTGGATATACTTATACCATTCAAATAAGTATATGGTTACATTTTCTAAGTGCTGAAAGCGTAGTGTTTTGCGAATACACTTATGCCATTGAGATAATAATATGTTTACATTTTCTAATTAAAAGCGAAATGGTTTGTGAATATATATATACCATTGAGATTAGTATGTAAATACTTTTCGAAGTACTGAAAAGAGTAAAGAGGATTTGGGAATATAGCTTTGTAATAGTATTTTGATAAAAGTGTTTACAAAGTGATTTAATTAATGAAAGGATTAATTAAAGTGGCTTAGTGATTACTTATGTGCATAACCATGCTTGGTTCCATATGAAGTTAATTTTTTTATTGGATTGTTTGCTTATTTGATAGTTAAATAACCGAATATCATATATTGGCCAGTTTTGAAACTATTAATTGTTGGTTCGAAGAGATCGAGATCAAATAAGCATGAGTTATCTGAAAACCACTTCGAACTGGCATAAGCATTCGAATTGGACACATCTTGATGATGATGGAATCAAAGAAGGAGTTCTTTGAAGTGTAAGGGCTACTTATTACTAATTCTATGGATGATTCCAAAATAGATAAAGTAGAAATGTGAAGATCTGTCTCCTAGACTCTCGGAAATCGACACTATTGCATCTATGGTATTCACGTGCCGTAAATCCAAGTGCCAAGGAGGCAGATTTTCAGGGGTAAAGTAAAGTAAAAGATAGAAATGCAAATTCTCACATTACGTTAGAATAGGTAAATAGTACATACAACTTCCATCATCAGGGTACATCAGAGTTTTGTATGCACAAACCCAGCCAGGAATAGTTATACTTGCCTGCTCCCACACTTGCTGGCATTACTAATTTATACACAGCGGAAAACAAAAATAGATAGATAGGTAGATATCCCCATCGGTTGCTCAAGCTTCATGCTCCAAAAATCTCCTCCAGCATGCTCCTCCCAAAATACTCTAAACAGAATCGTGACTACTTGGCTGCCCGGAAAAATAGGGCACCCATAGTTTAAAGGGAAAACAAAAATAAACTCCGGGTCAGTCATGGGACTGGTGTGAGAACTCAAAATACATGTTTTAAAAACAAAAAGGTATCTCATAAGACCACGCCACACATAAACACAGAACTGGTATTTACCTTTTGATAACCAAAATATTTTACGTCAAAATAATTGATATTATTTTTAATGACATATCTTTAAAAACATTTGCAAGTAAACCTATCAATCTTAGCCGAAATTGTTACATTATTAAATTCCAGCAATACAAGCCACAAACGCGGGTTCTACAAACAAACTGGAAGGCCCTTATTGGAGAATGGATTCCATACAAATGACTAGGTGAAGGGACTACTTTCTGATAGTACATCTCTAGAGGAATGTACCGAGGTCAACATAATATCTGCACCTCTTCCAACACAAGACCGACCTATCTTTCTTTAGATAGTACCGAATATGTCATCACCCCGGTCGTTACCAACCTATCTGAGATGTCTCATAGAATACATCCACAATAAATTACATCCCGAACGTTATAGCGGGAAGAAATACATCTAGAAGGGGATGATCATACCCTAATGGTTGTGAACCACATAGCCTTGCCGCATCCAACCCTGTTTCGGTCATTTCTGGGTGTGAGGCCTGAGGTAATGATTACTTTTTCACATAGCACATTATCTTTCATTGAATTCCACACTACAATTCTATCAATCACTTATCGACTTCCATAAACATACAACCTTCGAGCTCGTACGTCTCAAAGAAGGGTGTTAAGCTAAGAGAAGTTGCCTTCTCTGCCACCAAACAGATGTATGTTTATAAAAGACAACGACGTAAATCTCAAGAATGTAATATCAGACATCCGTCCATACAAGTTCGTTCTGGGATTGAACGAAACCGAAGGCACTGTCCTACCACATCCTGTCGGGAATTAACCCTCTGATTAGTAGCGAGAAGTCCTTGCAACCCAAAGAATTTCAGAAATGAACGGACCACTGCTACTTTATTATTTAGGAGCTAACCAGAATTATCAACAAGCAGTCCTTTCATCCCGAAAATTCCTTGTCTTCATCCTTCATTCTCTCTATCAGGTCTTCATTTTTCGAACGTATACATTGGTTCGAAGTGGTTTTCGGACAGGGATTTCCCTAGATCCGACCCCGGTTCCTTCGAATCCAATCGTCGATAAAAAGATGTTTTGTGAATAGGGAATCATTCTTTAATTGATTTAGTTCTTTTTATCAAAGATCTTCCTTGGAGATATATATTTCTAAAAACATTCTTTCCGGTATATACGGAAATATCAAACCTCTCTTATAAAATCTTTTAATAACTTTTAAACTCTTTTTACTAGGAATCAACTCGAAATTATTTCATTTTTCATTTAGGAAGATATTGATCCGTGTAAAGCAAATTTGCCATTCCCTCCATCGGGCTAGTCTGGATAGCCAGGGAGAGCAGGAAACTGGTTTTCCAAACTCAAGCCTAGACACAATCTCTCTCACACCGATAAGGCGGTCAAGTTATTTGATCGACTCTATATCTTTAAGCATTACAAAACTTCTTTAAATCATCTTTAAAACACTTTATAAATAATTTAAAAACATTTACAAAATATTTGTAAAAGGATTGTTAAGTTTAAAACTAGTTTTCAAAAGTTATAAAACGTGCTTTGAAAAAGTGCTGCGAAAAGTGATTTTTTAAGCTATATTGATCAAAACGACTTTTTATGATTTGAAACTTCACTTTTATTTCTCAAATATCTTTTAAACCATTTAAAAACATTTATAAAATTTATTTCATATTTTTAAACAATTTGAAATCATCATTTTCAAAGAAATCCCGTTTTGGATTCCGAACTGCGAATTCAAGATTTTTCCAAAACTTGTTTTACTCATATTTCAAAATCTACTTGTCGAAATCTCGATTTTCTTTCTTCGTTGGAAACCTATGGATATAATAGTTTGGAAAATTCTTATCTCGAAGAATTCTGAGCTATACTCCACTTTTACACTAGTTTGATTTTTATTGCGCCAAATCGCGACCACCGTTACGCGATGCGCTTATTTTGACCCAAGTTTCTATTTCTTTCCAAACTTCACCAAAACACTTTTGAATGTTTATAAAACATTTCAAATACATTATAAACCATTTTTAAGAAGTTTAACACTTCCATATATGCCATTTGATTAATTCAAGGAAAGTGATTTCCTTTTTGTGCTTATCGACGTGTATAATCGTGACTTGCATATATATTTTCAACATTCATATTTAAACAACCAAACTTGATGATTAAAGCATATTAAACATCCATTTGCAACATCATATCATCATCCAATAAATAGTATAATAAATTAGGAGTTCTCACCTTAGATTTCCAATGATTTACAAAAAAATCGCTATAGCTCCGCTATTCGAGTTCCGAAGCTCACTATCCTTCGGATTTTAGCTCCTACTTGCCTCGACCAAGCTTTTTGGAAGCCAAGGAGGGCACGGCCTAGGTTGTAGCTTGGGTAAGGTTCGGCCTAGGGTGGAATGAAGAGGGGTTGGTGAAGAATAAAGGGAAATGAAGAGCTTTTGGATCGTTTGGAGGTGTTTTACTATATACGACTATAGTTTATGATTTTAGTGTATTTTTGAATTAATTTTTGACATTATTTATTTTAGTTTATAAGCCATTAAATAGGAAGCAAAAGCTTGTGAAATATGAAGAAGAAGATGAATGGAAAAAGAGAGAAGAGGGTATGGTATTTATAGGAAAAATGAAATGTGTAAAGGAAGATACGTAAACTCCACTTTTTCTAAGCTTCTCCAACACACCTCCCCCTTCATTATACACTGCAATAACTCCTCCCCCATGTGCACATCACTTCCATCCACTCATGTATGCATATGTTGACCTGTTTTAGCTTAAGGAGGAAGCTTTACTTAAAATATCTTTGGTTTTTGTCTTATATATGTATTTGTAAGTGTATAAGTATATATGTATGTATACATATGTTCATGTGCATGTTAGTGGATGTATTTGTATGTTACATATGTGTACATGACATATATACAACGTTGCATTGATTCCGAACAATTTTCGTTCCATAAACCGTTGCCGATCGGAGAACCGATTCCCGATCATATTTTCAATTATACTTTAACGTATATATATTTGTAAAAAAAATTCAAAAAAAATTTCTTATCATTTTAAATGAATTAAAATGATCACATTTCATTTATAAAACTATATAAATATATATTATCAATTATTTACAAAAATCGCTATTATACCGATAAAGCGATATCGATTTTTCCTTATATTTTCAAATCAAATATATCTCTTTATAAAACTATTATAAATGATTCATTATCACTTTATAACTATTTAAAATGAATTATTATTTTTAAAATCATTATTTGAATAATTATAATAATTATTTAATCATTAAATCTTAATTTAATTTAAATAAACCTATATTTAAATATGATGCCACTAATCGATAGAAATCTCGAGGAAAATATTCTTGTAAATATTTGTTCAAAATAAGTTTACTATTACTTATTATTACTCAAAACAATATTATTTGTATTATCAACCTTTTATTTAAAATAAATTCAATTTATCAAAGTGATAAATTTGCGGGTCGTTACAGACTCCCCTCCTTAAAAGAATTTCGTCCCCAAAATTAAAATAAGAGAGAATAGCTCAAAAGGAAATATATTTGATATGATGGAACATATACAAAATTATGAATAAGTGGCTACACCACAGGCGGTGAGTACTCTATAATGATACAGGTCATTCTTCAATTCTAAACTCGGGATATGCCTTCTTCATTCTATCCTCTGTTTCCCAAGTGCAATCCTTAGCATCACCACTCCATTGAACTTTAACTAGCCTTACTACCTTCCTTCTTAATCGTTTCTCATCTCGAGCAACGATTCGAATAGGTTGTCTGATAACTGTTAAATTCGGTTCCACCTCCAAGTCTTCCTGAGCAGCTGTTTCTATGATTTGCTCTAGGTCATGCACATGTTTCCTTAAATGAGATACATGAAAAACATTATGCACTCCTACCAACCTTTTTGGAAATTGCACTTGATAAGCTAGTGGGCCAATTCGTTCAAGAATGGGAAATGGTCCAATATAACGAGGTGCTAACTTCCCCGTCCTTCCAAACATCACTACTCCTTTCATCGGAGAGATTTTAAAAAATACCGAATCTCCAGCTGAGAATTCCAAGTTTCTACATCTTTGGTGCGCATAACTTTTATGCCTGCTTTGGACTTCCTTTAGCTTCTTTCTAATCACATCAACCTTTTCTGAAGCTTCTCGTATCATACTGGACCAATTACTAACCGATCTCCGGTTTCGATCCAACATGCTGGTGACCTGCACGGACGACCATATAGAGCTTCATACGGTGCCATGTTGATACTAGCTTGATAACTATTGTTATAAGAGAACTCTACTAAATGCAGATGATTTTCCTAGGAGCCTCCAAAGTCTAGAATACATGCCCCGAGAAGATCTTCTAAAACGCGGTTGATTCTCTTCGTCTGTCCATCAGTTTGGGGGTGATAGGCAGTGCTTATATTCAGCCTTGTTCCTAAAGCTGTCTGTAATGCTTCCCAAAACTGATTAGTAAAGATCGGATCTCGATCACTTACTATACTACTCGGAACTCCATGCAATCTTACAATCTCCTTCATATATATATATCAGCAAGGCTTGCAGCAGTCCTTGTTGGCTTAACTGGAATGAAGTGTGCACTTTTAGTTAATCGATCTATGATAACCCAAATGCCTTTGTTCCCTTTCCCCATTCGAGGTAAGCCATCAATGAAATCCATTGATATTTGATCCCACTTCCAAGTCGGAATCTCTAGACATAAGTAACCCTGCAATTTTCTACTGGTCGTCCTTGACTTGTTAACAATTGGCGCATCTGCTAACATAAATGGATGTCCCTTTTCATGCTTTTCCACCAAAATCTGCGCTTCATATCTTTATACATTTTGGTAACTCCCGGATGAATTTTAAGTTTGGATTTGTGACATTCAGCTAACACTTCATATTTAAGATTTTCCACATCTGGAACACAAATTCGCCCATTCAATCGTAACACTCCGTGGCCAACTATTTCAAAGCTTGAATTCTCCCCTTTGTATTTATTCTTAAAAATATTCTTTAGGAATTGATCTTCATTTTGCTTACTGGAAATTCTTTCTAGAAGAGTTGGAGTTACTACCAAGCAAGAAATAGTAGCATATTTCCTACTTAACGCATTAGCAACTGCGTTGGCTTTCCTAGATGTGTATAAAATATCTAGATCATAAGATGCGAGAAATTCCAACCAATGTTGCTGCCTCATGTTTAAATCCTTCTTAGTGAAAAGATACTTTAAAGATTTATGATCCGTAAAGAGCTCAAACTTTTCACCTAGTTAAAAGAGGAATTTTATTTACTAAGGTCAATTCAAAGTTTAAATCGAAACAAATTATGAAAACTTCTTACCCAGCAAATAGTGCCTCCATATTTTTAATGCGAACACCACGGCTAATAATTCGAAGTCATGCGTTGCTTAATTCTTCTCATGAACCTTCAGTTGTCTACCCGCATAAGCAATCACCTTTCCTTCCTGCATCATAACTGTGCCAACTCCATCTCCACAAGCATCAGTATGAACAGTTAATCTGTTATTTCCATTTATAATTGCTAAGACTGGAGCGGTTGTTAGCCTCTTCTTGAGTTCTTGGAATGCTGCTTCACATTTAGGAGTCCTGATAAATTTAGCATCCTTCATTGTCAATTTTGTTAAGTGATAGGCAATCTTCAGGAAGTCTTGAATGAATCTTCTGTAATATCCCGCCAAACCTAAGAATCTACGAACTACTTTAGGAGTTTGTGGTTACTTCCAGTTTAAACAGCTGCAACTTTTACAGGATCTACTGAAACCCCATCCCTTGACACTATATGTCCAAGGAATCTTACCTCCTTCTCCTAGAAATGGCATTTTGAGAATTTGGCTTTAAGCATATTATTTCTCAATATCTCCAACACAATTTCTAGATGTCTCTTGTGTTCTTCTTCTGTCTTAGAATAGATAAGGATATCATCGATAAAGACTAACATGAATTTATTGAGTACATATCTAAATACTCTATTCATAAGGTCTACAAAATAAGCAGGTGCATTAGTTAGCCCAAAAGGCATAACCAACCACTTGAAGAAAGTGTTTGGACCTTTGAATGCAGTCAGATGGATGCATTCTTCTGCGATTCTCAGCTGATGGAATCTTGTAGCTAGATCCATTTTTGAGAATACCCTAGCACCATGTAACTGATCAAGCAAGTCATCTATTCGAGGAAGAGGATATTTGTTCTTAATCGTTTGTTTATTCAGATCTCGATAATCTACGCATAACCTTAGAGATCCATCTGATTTTGCTACAAAAACCACTGCCGATTCCCAACTTGAACGACTCGGCCTTTTCAACCCTTTCTTTAATAACTCTCGTGTTTGGTTATCTAACTCCTCTCTCTCCTACGGAGCCATCCTTTGGTCTTGTTGTTTAATTGGCTTTGCATCGGAAATCAAATCAATACGAAATTCGATCTCTCGATGTGGGGATAAACTTTTTACTTCCTCAAAAACATTTAAGAATTCTTTAACAACGGGTATGGTTTCTATTCCTTCCTAGGATGAATCTAATGCATAAAGAAAACTTCCCATTCTTGGACTAGGATCTTCGCAAGATATTTCGATAAACTTCCCAAAACTGGTCCATTATCGTCCTACTAACGCAATCGAGAACAGCTTTATACTTAGTCAACCAATCCATACCAAGTAAAATCTCAAACCCAATAAAATCTAGGACAAATAAGTCGAAAGGAAATTTATGGAAAGAGTGGGAAATTTGGACTTTCTCATAATTCATGCAAAGGTTAGTAGTATCACCTATAGGATTTGTCACGTAAATAGAGGTATCAACTAACTTGGGTTCAAGTTTTAAGCCTTCTATAGTTTCCTTAGCAATACAACTATGAGAAGTTCCTGTATCAAACAATACTCTAACTAAAATATCTTCAATAAAAATATTACCTTCCAGAACTTCCTTGCCCTTCACATCCTGAGAAGTTGAAGGCTCATCCTTTATTGCATAGACTCGGGCTTGCTCTCCCTTCCTTATAATCGGACAGTCCTTGATCATGTGCCCTGGTTGATGGCAATTATAACAAAGACTATTTTGGACCATAGGAGAGATGGAATCCCGGACCTTTGGGCTTCTACAATCCTTCGCAATATGGCCCTTCTTCTTGCAATTGTGACAAGTGTATTCCTTAAAATGGTTTCCTTGAGATCCTCCTCTGGGGTTTCCTGACCATGGTTTCTTCCCACTGTTATTGAACTTCCTTTTCTTCCAATTGTTGGCATTGTTGTTGTTGGTCTGAACTACCATGGGACTCTTCTTGTCCAATGTTTCGTAACGGAATCCCATATCCAGCAAATCTATAAATGACCCTTTAACATGGGCAGTCATCCTGCTTTGGTACTTCTCATTCATCCCCGATATAAACTTCTCATTCTTATTTAAAGGCGTGTCAATTAGTCCCGGCCCAAAACAAGATAATTCATTAAACTTATTTGCATACTCCTCAGTAGTCATTTCGCCTTGCTTAAGATCCATAAAGCTTCGGTAAAGATGAGATTTCCCGGATGCTGGCATGTACCGCTCCTCCAAAACCTCCTTAAACGTTTCCCAAGAGAAAGTATCCTCCGATTCACTTAGGGTAACGGGCTCCCACCAAGTTAAAGCCCCTTCCTGTAACTGCCACGAGGCCAAGAACCTCTTTTTCTCATTGCTAATATCCAACGCCTTAAAGATCCTTTCACATGATTTAATCCAAGCTTGTACTTCAATAATAGCTTCTGTACCCTTGAATGGTTTTCCCCTTAAGCTGGTATAATTTGCACAGAGTGGCAAAATTAACCTGGGGTTGTACGGGAGCTATTTCTTCTACAACGGCAGTTGGAGCTCGACCGCTGGTTGTTGTGCTGCTCTTTCCTCATCCTCATCCTCTACGAGTACTCATGTCTTACCACCTGGATTTAGTTAGATAACTATTAAATACAATGACGAAATTATCTTTGGGAAATATATACACCTTTTAGAGATTTCTAAATGCGTACTCTCAAAGATTTAAACTCATTCTAGGGCATTACTAACCCTATCTCTAATGAGTTATACCCCAACAAAGCCAAGGTTCTCGCTTAACCTTCAGCTCCGATACCAAATGTGAAGACCCGCCTCCTCGACTTTCGAAAATCGACACTAATACATCCATGGTATTCACGTGCCGTAAATCCAAGTGCCGGAGAGGTAGATTTTCAGGGGTAAAGTAAAGTAAAAGGTAGAAACACAAATTCTCACATTACGTCGAAATAGGTAAATAGTACATACAACTTCCATCATCAGGGTACATCAGAGTTTTGTATGCACAAACCCAACCAGGAACAGTTATAACTGCTTGCTCCTACACTTGCTGGCATTACTAACTTATACACAACGGAAAACAAAAATAGATAGATAGATAGATATCCCCATCGGGTGCTCCAGCTTCATGCTCCAAAAATCTTCTCTAGCATGCTCCTCCCAAAATACTCTAAACAGAATCCTGACTACTTGGCTGCTCAGGAAAATAGGGCACCCAGAGTTTAAAGAGAAAATAAATAGCATACATCTGAGACGTCTCATAGGTAAATAGAGTACCGAATATGTCATCGCCCTGGTCATTACCGACCTATCTGAGACGTCTCATAGCATACATACACAATAATTTACATCCCAAACGTTAGCAGGAAGAAATACATCTAGAAGGGGATGATCATACACTAATGGTTGTGAACCACATAGCCTTGCCGCATCCAACCCTGTTTCGGTCATTTCCGGGTGTGAGGCCTGAGGTAACGATTACCTTTTCACATAGCACATCATCTTTCTTTGAATGCCATACTACCATTCTATCAATCACTTGTCGACTTCCATAAACATACAACCTCCGAGCTCGTACGTCTCAGAGAAGGGTGTTAAGCTAAGCGAAGTTGTCTTCTCCGCCACCAAATAGATGTACGTTTATAAAAGTCAACAACGTAAATCTCAAGAATGTAATGTCAGACATCTGTCCGTACAAGTTCATTCTGGGATTGAACGAAACCGAAGGCACTCTCCTACCATATCCTGTCGGGAATTAACCCTAGGATTAGTAGCGAGAAGTCCTTGCAACCCAAAGAATTTTAGAAATGAACGGACCACTGCTACTTTATTATTTGGAAGCTACCCAGAATTATCAACAAGCAGTCCTTTCATCCCGAAAATCCCTGGTCTTCATCCTTCATTCTCTCTATCAGGTCTTCATTTTTCAAACGTATACATTGGTTCGAAGTGGTTTTCGGACACGGATTTCCCCAGATCCAACCCTGGTTCCTTCGAATCCAATCATCGATAAAAAGATGTTTTGTGAATAGGGAACCATTCTTTAATTGATTTATTTCTTTTTATCAAAAATCTCCCTCAGAGATATATATTTCTAAAAACATTCTTTCCGGTATATATGGGATTGTCAAACCTCTCTTATAAATTTTTTTAATAACTTTTAAACTCTTTTTTACTAGGAATCAACTCAAAATTATTTCATTTTTCATTTAGGAAGATATTGTTCCGAGTAAAGAAAATTCACCAATCCCTCCATTGGGCCAGTTCAGATAGCCAGGGAGAGCAAGAAACTGGTTTTCCAAACTTAAGCCTAGACACTATCTCTTTGACACCCATAAGGCGGTCAAGTTATTTGATCGACTCTAAATCTTTAATCATTCCAAAACTTCTTTAAATCATCTTTAAAACACTTTATAAATCATTTAAAAACATTTACAAAAGATTTGTAAAAGGATTGTTAAGTTTAAAACTAGTTTTCAAATGTTATAAAAAAGTGCTGCGAAAAGTGCTTTTTAAGCTATATTGATCAAAACGACTTTTTATTATTTGAAACATCACTTTTATTTCTCAAATCTCTTTTAAACCATTTTAAAACATTTATAAAATTTATTTCACATTTTTAAACAATTTTAAACATCATTTTCAAAGAAATCCCGTTTTGGATTCCGAACTGCGAATTCAGGATTTTTCCAAAACTTGTTTTACTCATATTTAAAAATCTACTTGTCGAAATCTCGATTTATTTCTTCGTTGGAAAACTATGGATATTACTTTTGATGTATGTTTTGGGCCTTTATGGTTGTGTATTCAACCGAGGGATGATCATATTCAGTACTACCTAGGAACGGGTAGGTTGGTATTGTCGTATAGGGAATCCATGTGAGGCCCTCACGGTACATTTTTTGGTGATGTACTGTGACAGGTGGTACCCAAATAGCCTTGTCGTTGATGGAGTCCATTATCCAATATATGCCATATGGACTTAGTTGTATACCAAATACGCTGGAATGTGTGATGCAATTATTTCAGCTGTGTTACATATTTATTTTAAACCCTAGACAACCCTAGACATTATTATAATATAACTAGATTTTCTTATGAAAATGGTTGGGTTATCTTAAGGTAAAAACCCGTCTGTGCTTATGCGCGGTGTGGTCTTACAAGATATCTTTATTTTTGAAAGATTTTATTATATTAAAAATCCATATGATTTGAGTTTCTCACGTTGGTATACCAGACTGATCCAGAAGGTTACTTTCTTATAATGTTTGGGTCAGCCCAAGAATATTTTAGATTTAGTTATGAATGCTTTGGAGCTTCAAGAGACGAGCTGGATGCCTCTAAGACGTATTCACCTATTTTATTTTTCCACCGTGTTTCTTGTTTTTTATTATCAACATTTATGAGGACAGACCATTTTAACTGTCCGAGCTGATATTAGGTTAGTTTACTCTTATTGATGGATGTATATTATAGTTTTCTTTTGTAATGATCATGTGTATTTTATATATTATTCATCACGATATGAGATTATGTTTTGTCTTTTATTTTCTTTCAGCTCAACAATTTGTCTTTCCGACACTTGGATGCTCGGCACATGAATACCGTGGATATATTAGTGTCGACTTTTGAGGGTCGAAAAGGCTGCTCATTACACTAACGGATTTGCATGGTTAGAAACTACTTGACATTATTTTTAAGTGACTGATATCCTCATTTAAATATCCTAACTGTTATGCATGGTTAGTAAGTGCTTAACATTCATTGTTTAATTTAAAATTTTAAAATTTTAAAATTTTCCTTTACTAAAAGAAAATACCACACTACTGTCGCTATATAAAATCCCCCCTAAACCATTACCTAATTATCACTCTAAAATGAGACATGTGTCTAATTAATAAAATATTATGATTTTTGTTTGATTGATTGAAATTTTAATGTATTTTTATCTCTATTTTATTTATAGTTTCAATCAAAATCTTTTACTATGTCAATTATTATTATAATTTTGCTAATAACAAAACGGGGAGTGAGGTTTTGAATTTGGCGGTTGAGTAATAACCTTATAGATATTCAAAAATTGGATTTTTTTTCAACTGTTGTTTTATTTTTATAATCATTTTGACCTTAAAGCTTTTTTGGCATTTAGGATGTATATTGCACGCATATGTGAAAGGTGAGTCTAGGTATAATGGGAGTATTTAAATAGGGGGAGCTTGATCACAACACACCAAACACATTTGTTTGTCATAAAATCTTAATATATGTTTGTTGTCATCAAAAGGAGGATATTGTAGAATATAACAGTTAATGATTTTTGTTTGATGGTAACATATATGTATATTCAAATGTGTTTTGTTGTATTACTATTGCAATATCACAGAATGAAATAAACAAATAAAAATTTCATTTCAACTAATATTTTATTTCAATACAATTTTAATAGTACACATTGGAGCTTCCCAATATTCACACTATTCAACCACTTCTACTCACTCATACAATACAGTTTTTCAAATACAATATTTTTTTCCATATGCACTACAGTTTCTACTCGAATACAATGTTTATCTTCTTGCTCCAGTTTTTGTTCAGATATCTGCTTTACCTACTAAATAACAATGCAACAAAAAGAAAAAACAAGTTGAAACTGCAAAAAATAAATATATTTGAACTCGACATTGCCTCAGTTTATTGGTTTTTTCTTTTCGTACTTTAAATAGGCACCAAAAAGAATAAATATGGACCAGTACAACAGGTATATACAAGGACCAATGCAGCATGCTCGTGTGGTACAAACAGTTTAAAATCAAGTCAATAATGTGCATGAATAACCTATGACGTACACAGTGTATCATTGTGCATGGCATAAGGCCAAGCATATTAAAAAGGCTATGCATATGCACATGTGCACAGGTTCACACAAATCAAAATAGCAAGGTTAAGCCCAAAAGTATGCTTCAGGCTCAACACAGTGCACGGGTTTGAAATATGAAGAGCACAAAACAAGATGAACATGCTGCACAATAGCAAGACAAGAGCAAGCTATCCAAGTACATGCACAAGCCAGACTAGGAAAATGCACATAAAGTTTAACATAGACATGCACATGCCGTATAACAAGGCATGCAAGATAAGAGCAAGTCAGACCAGGAAATGGCACATAAGGACCATGTACAAATGATACGTGTGCAAACAGGAAGTAGGCAATGCAATGTGCATCAATTCAAGTACACAAGAATATATACTAATATGGCTGACTTATATATATATATATAAGTGTATGTGCAATATTGAGCTATATAATAAAGGATATCGTAAAGTAGATAAGAAGCAATCACACTAGGATTTTTATACTGGTTCAGACCTTCCCACCCATGTCCAGTCATGAAGCTCCCCTTTAGATTTTCCACTAGCCAAAACACCCACAATAGCTTGGAGAAATAGGCGATATAATAGTTTGCTGACTCAACAATCTTGTGTTCTATCAACACAGAATTTTACTTGTAGTACAAAGCTTCCTACAATCTCCTTAAGTGATTCAAGATGTGTGCATCGGATTAACAAAATTTATCGAGTAATTATTGAGTGAATGAATAATATTGAGTTTGAGAGCAAATAGATTCAAGGTAGCAAAGAATTCAAGGTAGAAGGTTGTTATCTAACTTATAAACTTAGGTTCTATTTATAATAGTCATAGTTACTTTAGAAAAGTTATAATCATTTAGAAAAGCCATTGCTCATCGAAGAGAATCATTGAACGATCACAACTCTTCAAAGTGTTGTTTAAGAAAATAGCCGTTACAGATTATTCAGTCGATTGGTGATGATAGTCGGTCTACTGAATATGAGCACTAAAAATTGCAGAGAGGACGACAAAACTTAGTAGACTGAGATTTAAAATTAGCAGACTGGTTCAGTCGATTGAAAATGGATTCAATCGACCGAACTTATATAAAATAATTTTTATAAATTCAGTCTTGTAAAAACTTGTTTTGTAAATACTTTGACTTTTGTATTTGGAATTCTTGTGTGTCAATGGTATGTTTGTATGCATTTTAATCGTCTAGGAGATTTTACAATTTAAATCTAAGGGCGAGTACATGCTCTTGACTTCGATTTGTGGACGATCACCACTTGCTTTTCTCCTTGTCTTCTTTGAATCATCATCGTCTTCAATGACCTATATAAAATAGTACATGGGATATGTATATAAATATAGTTGTCATCATTGAAGCATTTATACAAATAGAGTTCTAACACAATTCAAGTACACAAGGAAGCACACAACATGCAACACACTAAGTAATGCACAAGGCATATCAACAGTGCAAGTGAACATACAGTTAGAAACAACAAAACATACAAGCATGACCATAGTTCAGCAACAGGCACAAACAATGTGCACAAAACAAGAAAAACAAGGCAGGCACATAAGTTCAAGTGCAAAATGCCACAAACTAGACAATGTGCACGAATTAGAAATACAGAGTTGCAACAAAGTGCACAAAACCTTAAGTTCAAGCTCAGTCCACCATAGAAATTGAACAACTCAACACATACATGTAGACAGGATAACAAGTATAGTAGTGGAAGAGGTTTAAGAAATTAATACGGTTGGAGATGCATGTCCAAAAGAAGTTCGCAACAAAAAAATAAACAAAATTCACAAGTTGAACAATTCAAGCTGAAGCCAACATATCTGAAGAACGAATAAGTCAATACCATAAGCCAAAAAGAATTGATCAAAAAATCAAAAGCCACGACTGGGTTGATATATTTGAAACAAAAATTTTGAAATTTATGGAATAAGAGATGATTTTTTCTTCAAATCTTACCCAACATAAACCATTCATCATCTTCAAATTTATTATTAAGTCGAGTTCGACATCAAAAATCAGAGAATAAAAAATTATACCAAGTTACCAACAGCAGAAGCGCTCGACCGTGAAAGCAACCGAAGCAGCAACTAAGAAATTATTGAAGGAATCAAACGTCAAAGGCAAAGAGGAGAAAATTCAACGATCAATTTTCTTTTGATCGATGGCTTTCAAAATTGAAAACGGAAACACTAGAAGATAAAAAAGGGATTGGCTTTGGAAAGAAAGAGGCGAACAAGGGAAATTAACTTGAAGAAACACTTTTATCCGAGCCGAACTCTTTATTGTTGAATTAATATATTATAATTTAGGGTTTTTATTTTTTAATTATTATATTTACCTTCTTACTTTTTAAAATCTTTAGCTTGGATTGAAATACGGTGTGTAGCATGGGAAATTCTTAACTTGGGGATAGAGGAGAGGCAGGGTTTCTAGGCTTAGATTAGAACAATCAGGTTAGCAATAGTCGCAAGTTTATAGGGTTTTGTAAGCGGTCGATTGTTTAATTTTAGTAGAAATTTTAGAAGCAGTGGTAGGCAAGTTTTGCCAAAACTAGGTAAATTTGTATTTTGCTTTATTTTCACATTTACTCTATTGTTATTTATGCTGCAATTTTTATTATTCTTGTGAATTTATAATAATCCTATTCACTTCCCTCTATGGTTAAATCGATCCTGCATTACCATTTTATTCATATAACTGTTCTTGATCCAGATTCGAGTACATGATTTCGAGGTGATTTACACCGATATGAACAAGAATTTTTCACTCGATTCTTGACGACGAACACTTGTTATGGAATTTTGATATGATTCTAAAGTTTTTTATCATAGTATATGGCTATGTAAGGACTACAGATGTTTCTAATCAAGGAATCTGATCGGAGTCCACACTAGGTAAGTCGAGTGAGCGATACTAGTTCAGAAGGGAAGTTTACGTTATCGAGCAAGTGATCAAATTTGATATTGCATATGAATGGTCCATGTGCATTGTACAGATGGTTTGATATGGCATGTTTATGTGAGATGGTTGTTATATATGATTTAGCATGCTTAGATCCATGATATGATGAATGAGTTGTTGTATTATTTCATTTGTCATGTTTAACTCTCGTTTTGAGTTTGTTAATGGAATGCAGGTATATGGAAGCAAAGGCTTGCTAGTTGCTTTTGGTTTCATTAGTAGAGTTAGCTTGCTCGCAAAATGGTACGTGTTTATGCTTAATGGGTGTATTTGCTATGTGACATACACACCCTATAAGGTATATCATACATATATATTGTCATTGTGTTGGCCCTAGATATGGAAGATCCCAGATATGGGCTTATATTATTGTTGTGATTTTTTGGACCTAGCCATGCAAAGGAGGCACTGTCAAAATTTTCTATAATATATGGAACTTTATAATACTAAGGGTGTGAAGACATTTTTCTTCCATTGAGTATTTTGGGGATGAAATTCTTTTAAGGGAAAGTATGCAATGACCCAGAATTTTATCGTTTTGATTCTGAATAGTTAATTAATTTTAATATTTAAATGATTCATTTTAAAAGCTTAATAACTCCTTTTAAATAATAATGGTGAACTTGATATACAAAAAAATTAACAAAAATAGATGGCTCAGATAAATATCGATAGCGTAACCAAAAATCGTTTTATCGATAAACGGTCTCGTAAAACGTTCAATTATCATCCTAGGGCACTATCTTTGATTTTGAAAAAACTAGTACAATCGGAACTGGAATAGTGAAGTGATGTACGTCGACGAGTTTCATGCGATCGGACGTGTTATGTGATCGTACGAGCTCTAAACGTGCATCGATTAAAAAGAGAAATTAAAATAATATATATTTTTTGTTATATTATAGCCGCTACCCCTCTCTTATCTCTCATTTTCTTTTTCCCTCTTTCCTTTTTCGTTTTGCATCTTCCAGTAAACATTTTAACCTAGTCGCCTCCTTCAAAAATTTAAACTGAGAGTTACTGGCGACAAAATCGAGAGACGTCAAATCCGTTGAGTTCGTACGAGTGAGGGCTTCAAATCCATGTAGCCGTTGATGGGTGCGATCGACTTTGGTGGTAATCGACGTTGTCTTGGCAGAGCTAGGGTTGGGTTTTGCCAGCGATGTAGGCGATGATTGGCCAAAGCGAAGGTTGTAGTGTGTTTCTCGTGCGAAGGAGCATGGGTGGTAGCTATTTAGTGGAGTTCGGTCGTTTTTTGGGGGTGCGATGTTTGCCTGTAGCCGGTCGAGGGGAAGGGTCATGATGGCCTAAGGGCTATCGAGCTGAAAGACGTCGAGTCTATGGTGGAGCATTGGTGAAGTCCGTTTGTCGATTCGTGGTCCAGATCTCCATATTAGTGTGTGCACGTGCATGTTTGGCGTAGGTTCGTGTACATGGAGGTGAATTGCAGATAAGAGGGAAGAAGGATTAAGGTTATAATTATATTAATTAGTTAATTTAATTGTTTAATTAATCTGAAAACTTATAGAATTCATACCTCCTACATACGAGGTCCAATCAAGACACGGACCTTTTGCGTTGTGCTTGTAGAAGCGTTATCTACGCATTGTAGTTAATTTCCTCAAACTTGGAACAAGCAGAATTTTGAGCTAAAATCGAATGTCGTTCAATTTTAAATCAAGCAGGAATGCGTAAGCGTCGTTTGGAATTTTGGTGAGTTAACTCACCATTAAATAAATACTACATAATATATGGTAGATATAAATTATTGTTTGCATGCTCAAACTATTTCATTTGTTGGTTTGGTTGAATTTCCGATGTGTAAAATGAGTGGTATATGAAATGAAATACAGGGAACTCGGAGAATTTTGTAGGGGAATCAGGACTCCTTGCCACTACAAAATACGAGATACCTTTATTTTTGATGGAATACCCCAGTAGCCTTATCATTGATGGAATCCATTTTCCAATACATGCCTTATCGACTTAGGTGTATACTAAATACGCTGGAATATGAGATGCGAGCATTTCAGCTATGTTATATATTTATTTTAAACCCTAGACATTATTATGATATCACTGGATTTTCTAATGAAAATGGTTTGTTAGTGTAAGGTACAAATCCGTTCGTGTTTATGTGCGATGTGGTATTACGAGATACCTTTATTATTGAAAGATTTTATAACATTAAAAATCCATATGACTTAAGTTTCTCACGCTAGTTTACCAAATTGATTCGGATGTTATTTTCTTATAATGCTCGCATCAGACCGAGTATATTTCAGTTTTAGTAACGGATGTTTTGGAGATACCGGAGATGAGCTGGATGCCTCCAAGATGCATTCACACATTTTATTTTCCGCTTCATTTCTTGTTTTGTATTTATCAGCATTTGTGAGGACGGACTATTACTAACCATCTAGACTGATGATATGTTAGTTTACTCTAATTGATGTATGTATATTATAGTTTTCTTTTGTAAAAACCATGTTATATTATATATTACTCCTCAAGATGTGAAATTCTGTTTTGTCTTTTCTTTTCTTTTACCTCAACAATCTGTCTTTCCGCTATCTTGGATGCTCGAAAATGAATACCGTGGATGTATTAGAATCGACTTTTGAGGGTCGAAAATGCGATCGTTACGGTAACGGTTATGCATAGTTAGAAAATGCTTAACATTCTTTTTATGTAACTAGTCTCCTCACTTAAAAGTTTTAACGATTATGCATGGTTAGTAAGTGCTTAACATTCATTGTTTAATTCTAAAAAAAATGAAAAGCTTTAAAATTTTCCTTTACTAAAAAGAAAATACCACACTACTGTGCCTATATAAAATTCCTCCAAAACCATAAGATTTTTGTTTGATTGATTGAAATTTTAATATATTTTTATTTCTATATGATTTATGTTTTCAATCAAAATCTATTACTGTATCAATTATTATTATTATTTTGATGATAACAAAAGGGGGAGAGAGGTTAAGATTTTGGTGGTTGAGTAATAACCTTACAGATATTCAAGGGTTGAGTTTATTTTTCAACTGTTGTTTTACTTTTGCAATCATTTTGAAATCAAATTTTTTTTGGCATTTAGGACTTCGTTTATTGCATGCACATGTGAAGAATGAGTCTAGTTATAGGGGGAATATTTAACTAGGGGAGCTTGATCACAAAACACCAAACACATTTGTTTGTCACAAAATCTTAATGTATGTTTTTTTATCATCAAAAAGGGGAGATTGTAGAATATAATAGTTAATGATTTTTGTTTGATGATAATAAACATATATGGGTTTTAAAATGTGTTTGTTGTAGTACTATTGCAATATCACAGAATGAAATAAACAAATAAAAATTTCATTTCAACAAATATTTTATTTTAATACAATTTTAATAGTACAATAAGAGCTTCCACAATATTCATACACTATTCAACAACTTCTACTCACTAATAAAACACATCTTTTCAAATACAATATTTTTCCATAGACACTACAACATCTACTCGAATCAATGTTTATCTTCGTGCTCCAGTTTCTGTTTAGACATCTGCTTTACCTGTTAAAAAATAATGCAACAAAAAGCAAAAGAAAGCAAGTTGAAACTACAAAAAATAAATATATTTAAACTCGACATTGCCTCAGTTTATTGATTTTGTTCTTTTCATATTTTAAATAGGCACAAAAAGTAACGAATATGGAGCAGTACAACAAGTACATACAAAGATAAGTGCAACAAGTTCGTGTGGAATAAAAAGTTTAAAATCAAGTCAATAATGTGCATGAACAACCTATGACATGCACAATGTATCACTATACACGTCATAAGGCCAAGCACATTGAAAAGGCTATGCATATGCATATGTGCATAGATTCACACAAATAAAAATAGCAAGGTCAAGCCTAAAAGTATACTTTAGGCTCAACATAGTGCACAGGTCTGAAATATGAACAACACAAAACAAGATGAACACGATGCACAATAGCAAGACAAGAGCAAGCTAGCCAAGTACATGCACAAGTCAGACCAAGAAAATGCACACAAGGCTTAACATAGGCATACACGGTATAACAAGGCACGCAAGACAGGAGCAAGTCAGACCAGTAAAATGCACACAATGAGCATGTACAATAATACATGTGCAAACAAGAAGTAGGCAATGCGATGTGCATCAATTCAAGTACACAAGAATCTATACTAATATGGCTAACTTATTTATATATGTGTATGTACAATATCGAGCTATACAATGGAAATTGTAATGTAAGATAAAAAGCAATCTCCTTAGGATTTTTATACTGGTTCAGACCTCCCATCCTACTCCCGATGCCCAAGCTCCCCTTTGGATTTTCCACTAGCCAAAACACCCTCAATAGTGCGGAGGAATAGGCAATACAATAGTTTGCTGACTTGACAATCTTGTGTTCTATCAACACAGATTTCAATGTGTAGTACAAAGCTTCCTACAATCTCCTTTAGATGATTCAAGATGCATGCATCGTGATTAAGGAAGTGTATAACGTAATTCTTTAGTGAATGAATAATATTGAGTTTGAAAGTAAATAGATTCAAGATAGCAAAGAATTCAAGATAGAAAATTGTTACCTAACTTTTAAACTCAGGTTCTATTTATAAGAGTCAAAGTTGCTTTAGAAAAGTTACAATCATTTAGAAATTTGAAGAGAATCATTGTACGATCGGAACACTTCGAAGTGTTATTTAAGAACATAGCCGTTATGGGTTATTCAATCGATGATAGTCAGTCTACTGAATATGAACACCAAACATTGTATAGAAGAAGACAGAACTTAGTAGACTGACATGTAAATTTAGTAGGCTGGTTCAATCAACCGAGTTAATTTTCAATCGACTAAAAATGGATTCAGTCAGCTGAACTTATATAAAATAATTTTTATAATTACAGTCTTGTAAAAACTAGTTTTGTAAATACTTTGACTTTTGTAATTGGAATTATTATGTACCAATGTATGTTTGTATGCATTTGAATTATCTAGGAGATTTTACAATTTAAATCTAAGGACAAATACATACTCTTGACTTCAATTTGTAGAAGACCGCCACTTGCTTTTCTCCTTGTCTTCTTTGGATCATCATCATCTTCAAATACCTATATAAAATAGTATACGAAATATGTATATAGATATAATTGTCATCATCAAAACATTCATGCAAACATGGTTCTAACACGATTCAAGCACACAAGGAAGCACACAACATGCAACAACACAAAAGTAATGCACAAGGAAGATTAAAAGTGCAAGGGAACATGCAGTCAGAAATAGCAAAACATACAAGCATGACTAAAGTTCAGCAAGAGCCACAAACAATGTGCACAAAACCAGAAAAATATGGCAGGCTCACAAGTTCAAGATAAAAATGCCATAAACTAAAGAATGTGCATGAATTAGAAATATAGAGATGCTACAAAGTGCAAAAAAGTCAAGTTCAAGCTCCGTCGACCATAGAAAATTGAACAACTCAATACATACATGTCAGCAGGATAACAAGTCTAGTAGTGGAAGAGGTTTAAGAAGTTAATACGATTGGAGATGCATGCCCAAAAGAAGTTAACAACAACAAAATAAAAGGATTAAAAAAAATTCGCAAGTTGAACAACTCAAACCGAAGCCAACATATCTCAAGAATGAACAAGTCAATACCATAAGCCAAAAAAATCGATCGAAAAGTCAACAACCATGATTAAAATTAAAAGGCAAGGTTTGAAATATTTGAAACAAAATTTTTGAAATTTATGGAATCAGAGAAGATTTTTTCTTCAAATCTTACCCTATATTAACCATTCATCATCTGTGATTTTATTATTAAGTTGAGTTCAATACTAAAAATTAGAGAATTAAAAATCATACCAAGTTACCAACAGCAGAAGCGCTCAACCGTGAAAGCAACCACTGCAGCAACGGAGAAATCATTGAAGAAATCAACCATCAAAGGCATAGAGGAAAAAATTAAATGACTAATTTTCTTTTATTCGGCGGCTTTTAGACTTAAAAAGGGAAACCCTAGAAGATAAAAAAGGGATCGTCTTTGGAAAGAAAGAGGCGAACAAGGGAAATTAATTTGAAGACCGCACTTTTATCTGGGACGATCTCTTTATTGTTGAATTAGTATATTATAATTTAGGGTTTTTATTTTTTTAATTATTGTATTTACCTTTTTAATCTTTAAAATCCCTAGCTTGGATTGAATTATGGTGTGTAGCTTGGGAAATTGTTAACTCCGGGATAGAGAAGAGGCAGGATTTTTAGGCTTAAGATTAAAACAATTAGATTAGCGATAGTCATAAGTTTACAGGATTTCATAAGCGATTGATTGTTTAATCTTAGAAGAAATCTTGAGGGTAGAAGCATGCGAGTTTTGCTAAAGCTGGATAAATTTGTATGTTGCTTTTATTTTCGCATTTACTCTATTATTATCCATACTGCAAATTTTATTATTCTTGTGGATTTATAATAAATCATATTCACCCCCTCTCTATGTTTAAATCGCTCCTACAAGACCATCTCAAAGAAGCCACATAGCACCTTTATAGAATGTCACATCATCATCTAATCATAATCATCCAAAATTGCTGCATGCCATGTGTCAAGCATCCAAAGGCAAAACTATACTATAAATAGGCATGTACCTCCATGTAGAAAGGGTTTTTTCTCAATCATCTTCTTCTTGAATCTCATTTGTAACACAAGAAATTTGTACAAGCCGTGCGAAGAGGTTAATGGCCGATAAATTAGGTTGTAATTGTCAAATTGTAATAAGGACCAATGCTAAATAATATTTGCATATTCAATCATGGTTACCAATTTTGATTATATTTGTTTCTTAACATAATTCTTTAAGTCTTTAAAGTAAGACCGAATTTTTTGGTTTACATTTTGATGATATCACCAAGAAATGAACTCAAGGAATTTTTCAACATCCGTTTTCCTATCTCCATTATACCTTGAACCTTGCCTTCTACTCAACAATGATCATCTTAACCAGAAATGCTTCGATACTTACAAATATTTGATTACTCCTAAAACCCAACTATAGAAAAGCAAGAAGAATACCATCAATTTGATAAATGACAAGTAGGAGACCTTAGGAATCCTTGGATTAAATCTAATTACTTTATATGAAATCGTAGAAGGGAAAGAAACAAAATTGTGAGAAGAGAAAAAATACAGTGAATATAAGAGAAATAAGAAGAAAAAAATTCTTGCATTGAATTGAAAGTGTTGAGAAGAAGGAAGCAAATGTCTACTGAATTGTATAAGAATAATGAATGCAAAGAGTATGGTGAATGGAATTATGGATGTTGTGAAAGGAACTACGTATTAGGATTTTATTCTCAAAATTATGAAAAAAAGGAATAAAAACGTTCCTAAATTGAACTTTTTATACAATGGAATAGATATAATAAATTATATGGGTCCTTTTTATAAAATAGTATCAAGCACATGTTAGTTTTATTTACTATGTGACCTATGTTATTATTGTGCACCAATTCAGATTGGTATTAATAATTATACTAGTTTCAAAGGTTGTCTCAGGCTATATATAGACCCCTTCTTTATTTGGACTGATGATATTCCAAAAATTAAAACGTTCTTATGCCCATTTTGTATTTAAGGGATCATTTCTGAAAAGTTTTTTAAGTCTAATAAGTTTACAAAAGGAAAGAGGAAAAAGAAATGCAATAGGGTCTCCATCATCAGATCTGAGGAAACCATTGAAGATTAGTATTAACGCTTCCACCTAAGGATGTCTTCATTTCGAAACTATAAGATTTAAATTCCTTTGCTATTCTATTTAGGACTTATGCATTCTAGATTGATTGTGTTCTAACTGCAAAAAATATTACGACCTTGTTAAATCTCTTTCAGCACAATAAAGAACAAATTGGATTAAACATAAGTTCTCTACCATTGGGAGATATTCTTGCAGAAATTGACTCGTACTTGTCACACTTCAAGGTTATTATTTACATATTAGAATAGTATGTCATTAATACAAAAGGATACCTAAAGAAATCAAAACATAGATAGAAAGTTCAAATTACATTATACTGAAACATGAAAACTATTTAACATACTTGAGTACTTGAAAATTAAAAGAGGGATGGATTAAAATATAATTAAATAGTGACAAAAAATGCAAAATATCTATTGTATTATATATATATATATATATAAAGTTGAATATATGACTTTTCGTTATCCGCTCTCACATTTCTTCTCAAGCCGTATGCTGGATTCTCCTTTATTTAATGTCCATTTTTCTTTTTCATCCTCTAATTATTTATTTCTCTCTTCAAACATTAAGTCAATGTATTAATGGTTTCCCCTCAACTTACCATTTTCATATCAGCATCCTTTAATATATTTAGTTTTTAAGCTACTCTCATTATACATTAACTCTTCAATTCCATAGCTGAATAATAGTTAAATCCACATTTTCTTGCCATCTCCATTTTCAAGTTTACTTTTAATAATCATTCCTATTATCACCATATTTTATTTTATTTCCCGCTTTATTATTATTATCGATGTAACAAGATAATGGATCTTTAAGAATTCAATTAAGTTCAACTTATTTGTTTTCTTCTTTTCTTTAACTTCATAGGATTTGATTTCTGCTAATTGATTTGCCATTTCAATTTTTTTCAACTGCAACTTTTCACTATTAGGTGTGATGGTTTAATATATCAGATTAAAGTAGCCTGATTCTATTATAAATCAATGATGCAAGTCAATAAATGAGGAATTTAGTATTATTTTTATATGAGGTTTTATTTGATATATTGGCAAACAATTTCATTTTTTTCCTATAATACTTTTTTAGTTAGGCTTATATCTTAATTTGTACAAAACTTTAAATTCAAATTGATGAATGAATTAAAAGACCCTTTGTTGTTTAAAAGTAATTTCCATTTTATGATCTTCTTATCATATTGTCAAATTTTCATCTTTTAAAGCTAATGCATAATCTAAACATGTTTAGTAGTCCATGCTTATGTAGTGCATGTATCATTTTGAATTTAATGACCTACTTTTTTTTGTGTTTCATAGTTCTCAATTCTTTCCTTTTCAATTATAAGAATAACAGTAGTAGTTTAACTCCTAGTTTTATACTTAATTTTGATTTATGCTTCTTTATATCCACATTCTTATTTACTTAATAATGATTAAACATATGTAATCATTACGTTAGAGTGGATCTTGATGAGAATCATATAGTACATTCCAGAGTTGTTTTTATTATCAAGGAAAATGCATATGTTTTTCGGTCTTAGTAAAAGTCATACAATCTAGTTGTCTTCTTAATAATTGTTTCAAGTGGTTTCATTATTTTAATTAATAGGTTTAATTACGATGTTGTAACAATATCACTAATGTTTTTGGGATAAATGCATGGTTCAGGCATAATCTCAGCCTTGCTATTTCATTTTTTTCTTTATAAATATATTTTTTAATCTGAAATGTATTTTAGTAATACCTACATTTCCTGCCGTTTGTTTCAAATGCATCTTAGGGTCACAAAGGCTCCGCAATTTTTGCAATAATGTTCTCTTCTCAAAAAACTTCCCCATAAGTAAGATATACGTTTCACAACTTTTACTCATGAAATTTATTTACATATTAGCAAACTTAGTCATTATTACCATCATACTTTTCCCTTATTCTCCCTAAAAATTCATTATAAGAATGTATCCCTTTTTATATTGAATTACATCTGCTGGGGTGTTCTTTTATTAATCCACAGTGCACTACTAATTTCTTACGAGGTTGGTAAAGAATATGGGCTTTCTTTAGTCTATATATCTGTTATATAAAAGAATATTAGTCTCTTTATATTCATATATCACATTAACTCTCATTCAAAATATTTTTCTCTCATCGATTTAATGGAAAAAACTCTTTCATCCTCATAAAATTAAATATGCTCATTCAGAACCAAACTATTTCTACCTTAACTCAAATATTAGTGATATCATAACTTCATCGCTTTATACACTTATTCATCCTCTCCAAATCTATTCTATTTATTTATCATATATAATGTTGAATATACAACTTTTCATCTCCTCTCTTCCTATTTAATTTCAACCCAAAACTATTATTAGTTAAGTCAATATCTTGTATTTTCCTTTCAATATTTACATCTTAATTAATCATTAATCTATTCATTCTATACCAGATTAAAAATATAAACTATTATGCTTTCACATTTTCACCCAATCGTTTTTTTTTCTCTTTTCAATTCTCACTTACCAAATTAAAATCTAACTTCCATCTGTTTGATTGGAATAAGAGCATGGCAACTCAATGTTTATACCATAGTTCTATTATTCGGAAAGCGTAAATCGAACAAATTCAAATTTCTCTTTTTCAGTAGCATCGATTTTTCGTTTATATATATACAATATATTTTTTTGATTATTTTCTAAATCTATTTTCCTTATTATATCATCAAAATTGCAAAATGGGCGTGGATGGAACGAAGTTGAGATATAATAAACTAATAGCTTAGAAGATGAACGATAATATATTTGGAAAGACATTGAACATTTTAGTGAAAGATATACTTTACACTTTGTAGTTTAAAGCCTTATTTTCATATTGTATTATATTTCTTTGATAAAATTTAACTTCCTTATCAATAGATTAATTATAGGCTTAATATATTTACGATGCATTTTTTTAGGGACATGGAAAGTATTTATAGTTAATATATTAAATAATACCTGTCATTTATTTATTCCAATTTTCCCAATCTATTTTGTTTATTCTATCATATAGAATGTTGAATAGATACCTTTTTATCTTCTCTTTTTTTAATTAATTTCAACCCATGAACTATCCTTAATTTAAGTCAATGTTTTTTAAAGAAATTGTATTTGATTGACCAATTTAATAGTTTTTATTTTATAGTTTATCAATATACAAAAAATAGTTATATTTATAATTGTTAGATGGAGAAATTGACTTTCATCGTAAACTGTATTTTGGAAGCAATTTTTAATGTATTAAACTAGCTGAATTGTAACAATATTATCAACGTTATCTATAATATCAATAGTTTTTTTTTAATCCAAGTCACTCTTTTCATTAATGTTTTTTATATCAATATTATCTTCTCATATACTTAATTCATATTAATCTTTGGGTGATATTTTCATTTAGGTGCTCTTAATAATTTATTCACATAATGCATTAAATTCTATATATTACGCACTACATAAAACATGCCATTTATTTATTTCCCCTTTGCTAATCTATCATGTTTGTTTATCATATATAATGTTGAATATATACTTTTCCGTCTTTCATTTCTCATTTAATTTAAACCAAAATGTTGAATCTCCAAATTTTAAGTCCATATTTGATGTTTTCCACTCGGCATTCACATCTTAATTAAACACTAATCTATTCCATATACACACACTAAAAATGTAAAATATTATCTATTCACATTCTTACTCCACCCAAAATTATCCATCTTTCTTTTCAGTTCTCACTTATCGAAACTTCAAATCCAACAAGCTTTTATGTGATCGATATAAGAGCTTGACAAATTAGTGCTCTTGGTGTAAATCGAACCAATTTCAAAATTCTCTTTTTTGTCGACATTAATTTTTCGTATATCTTTTATAAAATCGTCTTTTATTATTTTTGAACTCTAATTTACTTATTATATCATTGAAATTGCAAAATGATGTGGATGGAACAGAGTTAAGATATAATAAAGTCCTTATAGCTTGGAAAATGAAAAGTGATAAATCCAGAAAGATGGAACATTTCAATAAAAGATATATTTTACACTCTGAAATTCAAAGTCTAATTTTCATGTTGTATTCGTTATTGATATTTCTTTTAATTTTCTCTCTTCTCCTAATCTATTTATTAGTTCCAAATCTATTTGTAGTTTATAGCCTAATTTCCATGTTGTATTCAATATTAATATTTATTTGACAATATTCGGCATCATTTATATTTTGGAAGCTACGTTGATGTATGAAAGTAGCTGAATTGCAACATGATCTCCATGTTATTCTTTTTATCAATGATCTTTTATATCAATATTATCAAATTTTATTCTTAATTCATCTTAATCTTTGGGTAATTTTTGTAATTTAGGTGCTCCTATTTTATTATTCACATAATGCATTAATTTTTATAAATTAATGGATTAAATAACACATGTCTTTACATCTTCAGCTTCAACCCAATTTTCACTTTTGTTTTCTTTTTCCATCTTTCAATTTAATTTTCTCAATTACTTTTCTTATCAAGAAAAGCAAAACAAAGAACTGATTCCAAAAATATTAATCTTTAGTTCACAAGAAATCGGTAGATAAACCACAAATACAAGAATGTTTACATAATAATTTTTGCTAATGTTATCTCTTCAGTAATGCCCAATGCTCACATACATTATGAAATATTAAAAATAGGGTCTTGATTTATTATTTCCAACATATATGTTTTGATTAAATCTTCAAGAAGGGTTGATTAGATTAAATCTCTAATCATATATGATATAACTTTCTATCAACACGAATCATTTCTAACAATTTTTCACTGCATGACTACCATTATGCGTTTTGTAGTCTTAAGTTTACAAATGACTGATGTTGCTAATCTATATGCCAGTAATCATATTTTGATTTCTTGCTATTCCTTGGTTATAATTATGCTTTTTGTATCCTTATGTTGCACTTGATGATCGCACTATGTAAACTATAATGTCAATGGTAAAAAATTTCTCGGAATATCCATAAAAGATATATAGTTCTTACAATATAAATTTTTCAGCAATAAATCCTTTATATAAACCTTTCAGTGGTAATAGAGATTAGAATACTTATAGATCATGCATTTATTTACAAATGAAGAAGAATATTTTAAGGATTAACACTAAATGGAAGTAATTTTTAATAATAAAAGAGAGTTAGTTACAAAGTAAAATTTGTAGAAAAATCGACAATACTAACTATGAAAAATAACTTATTCAAAGAGTAACAAAATATTATTTACCAACCATTCTAATCATTCCTTCATCAACCTATTGATCATTTGATGAAATTTCCTCTATATATAATTTATTCAACATTAAAATTTCGCTAATAATAACGATGAAGTTTTATATTTTAATTGATTGATTTGTACGATTTCTACTATATATGTTTTAGTTATCTAATAATGGTTGTACTTTAGGTGCTTGATTATTTACATATTTGATTTTAACTAATGGTTATTGCTGCAGTTGTTTGGTCTCATTTGAGAAGAAAAAAAATCTTTTTCGTCTTTTTTATTTTAGTTACATAAAATGTATAATACGTGTTTACTTATCTTTTTATTTCTTACGCTGTGAAAAATAGAATATTTTCTCCTTAATTTATGTTATATATTTACATTTTAAACCTTTCAATTAGATAATTTTAATATTGTATCAATTTTTTTCTTAAGTTTAATTTTAATGGAAAAATAGTCGTATTTCACATTATCTTACGAAATTCCCAGTCTCTTACCACTCATCTTTTATTTATTTTAGGAGTAAAATAGTCAAATCACCCTTCATAAAATTAAATTTTATATTGCCTAAAGTTAAATTGTCTCATTCTCTTCTTTTCCTAATACATTTTCCCAAGATTATTCTCATCAACATCCTTTTAATTTATTTCCACTTGATTTATTTTGTTCACTATTTTGCTTCTTAATTATCTTTATAATTCCTTCCTTGATTATCTCATTCATATATTTCCTAACTTTCATTTTAAGCATGAAGATGATGATGGTATTATTTTCAACTCAAGGAAGTTACCATTAATTGTATTTTAATTCCGTGAATTGTTAAACAAAAAATTGATTTAGATCAGGAGAACGAAAAATAATAGGCAAACTATAACAAAAATGATAAAATTTATAAGGAAAATATATGTACATGCTCCTTCTAATATACAAAACTATAATCCATATTGTTACAAGCATCCTCTTATTCTCTCAATCCTCTTTTGAGAGAAACACATACTCATTGATTTATCTCTCATGACTTCTTTCCCATATCATCCTACCAAACTCATTTCTTAATGTTGGTTATCTATTCTTCGCTACTCTTAATTTCACCAACTTCTTCTCAATTCTTAGCCTCATTTACAGCTTGACTAAAAATCTAATCTTCTCTAAACCTCATTCTACTTAAATTTGTATTTTTTAAATTATAATTTGTTAAAATTATGCTTAGAACAAGAAAAATTAAAATATAATAATCATGTTATATGATGCATATATGATTATATATACTTTTTTTCTGAATATGTTATGCTTTATCTTTTATTTAAGTTTCCTGTTTAAATATAATATTTAATATTTAAGAAGCATTAAGTCAAAAGAATAGATTGATGGTAATGATCTACAACAACGAAACATAACTTTTTATACATTACATTTATTTTAATCTATTATTGATTTTTAAATAATGTTGGTGAAATCAATTCACATTAAGGTCCATTCTTTTGGATGCATAACCCAAACTTTGTTTTTTTTCTCTTGCTCTGGTATGCTGTAGAAAGGAATATGGAATCTAGCAGTATTCATCTTGCTCCAATTTAGATGGACTACATGGAAATCATGTTATCAAATGAATTTTATGCACAGAAATATGTATATTGATATTAAATGAATTTTGTATATTCGGAATTTTTGATGCTTTTGTTTTTGTTGAAACATGTTATAAACAATAAGTACATTATCTTATTTCTACATAAATATGTACCCATGCATATTATGTTAACTTTTTATTCAAGAAAAATTTACTCTATATGATTTGGTATATTTTTGTTATAATAAAGACATTACATTTGAACCTAAAAGAATGATAATCATTTTCTTATAGTATGTTGAAAAAGCTTTCTAACGCTATAGAAAAATAACTAACAATTTTGTCTCATATCCATCTTTTAAGTGGTATTGATCAGCAAAAAAAATTCATTATGAAGCTTTATCATATATGAGTATATAATCAATGTTATTGATTAAAAAATTCACATTCAATGTGTTTGCAATATTTATGAATATTGTCTCCATTATTATATATTTATAGGAATTATTACAAAACATGTTTTCAACTTAGCTCTATGAAAGTTAATATTTATTCATTATAAAATATATAATGTACATAGAATTGTTACTGCTGCAAGGTGTACTGTATATTTTTCCCAGAATTAAATTAGAGTTTTACAAATAATATGCTTTATCAATATGCATGTTCATGTTTATTATGTGGCATTTTATTTGTATGTATAGTATAAACCCATATTTGATGTTGAAGCTAACGATCTCCGTTTTTTTTCAAATATGTACCAATTTTTATCTTTGCACAAATAAAGGTAGAATGTTTGCAAAAATTATGAATTAATATTTTTCAGATATTTTCGTTTATTAATTTTATGTAGAAATAAGTTTATACAAGATATTTTGATAGAATTTCATTTTTTAGGTCCAATATGAATGGGATATGGTATTCGTGTACTTCATTTGAATAAGAAACGTGTTTGCCTGCTTCAGTTAGGAATGTTTTTGTAAGATACAAAACTTTTTATAATGAAAATTTAAAACCATTTGAACAGGTTTGAAATTGATTTTTTTAATGTCCTTATAACAAAAATGGTGCACACAACAAGGATAACAGAATGAAATATGCTAAACATACATATATGGATATAGTCTATACAAATTTATTAAATTATTTTATTACAACTATTGTAACGACCCAGAATTTCGAACGAATTAAATTGAAAATATTTAATTAATTTTAAATATTTGAACGGTGATTTAATTTGAATCCCGAATATAATTTTAATTCGGCGAGTTAAAATAGTCATTTTTCAAACGGTCTCGGATTTCGACGAAACCAGTTTCATCGGATCCGTAATGTGATATTATTGTAAGATTTCAAATTTCGTATTTATCGGAGCTGTTATGTGAGCACACGATAGTTAAACGCATTAAAATTTAGTTGAATTCAATTTAGATTTTTAAATTTAAAACTTTGCCGACATACACACGTTTTCTTCCTTAAAACACGCCATCGATCACGGGGAGAAAATCGTGCTGAGCGTGTTCGTTCGTTTTTAAATATCTCGTTCTTCCCTCTTTCAATCAGTTCGAAGAAATTATACGAGATAAAATAAAATGGCCGCGTATCCCTCTTGACCTTAAATACTCTTCCTTCCTCTTTCCAGATTCAAAATCAAAACCCATACTCTTTCAGATTCATTCGTTTAAAAAAAATCAAAACAAATTCATGGCCGCGATAAAAACGAACGACAGTTCGAAAAAAAAACCCTCTTCTTTTGTTTTAAAAACAACCGAGCATTGAAATCTCGCGATTGTTTCCTCATCGCGACTGTTCTTGAGGGAAGGCAAAATCGAACGCGAGCGATTTGATCTCGCGAGGAGGCGCGAGTATTTGGTCGAGCTGTTGAGGTTGGGGTTTCGCATGTTGGAGCGTGTACGCGAGAAAGAGCTGATGTCGATCGCGTTGTGGGTCGCGGTGGTGGGTAGGTTGTAGAAGCTAGGCGATTTAATCACAAATTGAACTGCGAGTCAGAAGGGTCGTCGACTTGAAGGTGGAGGCGGTTTCGAAGGGAATGGCAGATCGAAGGGAGTGGCAGAATGTCGACTGTGTGATGTCGCGGGCGAGCTGGATCGCATTTGCTATATTACAGCATGATAGGGGGTTCTCGCTTCGCAGTTTGGTGGCGAACGGGGGACTCTTACCCCTACATGTCCCTGAGAGGGATGGGTTGGTTAGGCAGAGGCCGTGACAGTCGAGAGGCTGGCCGTAAAAGCAAGTTTGGGGTATCAGTGTAAGCCACGGTGGGGCTGGGATGGTTGAAAAGCCTACCGGTTGTGACCGCTTCCCAAAATTTTCGGGATGTGACAAAGTGGTATCAGAGCATATGGTTAAGCGACAACCCTGCTCTATTGGGTGTTACTCATTAGAGATAGAGTCAGTAGTACTCTAGAATGAGTTGAGTGTAATAATAGATATGAGCGCGTATTTGTTATTTGAATATAAAATTGTTTTGTATTGTGTTGACTTATCGGTTGATTGTTTATGGATTCTGGTCGGTGCAGTCTAGCTAACTGTAGTCGATAGGGGTTTCTAAACTCTTAAACAAGATAAACCGACATAGTATTAATTTTAAAACGGGTAAATGAAATAATTTTACCCAAAACTATTTTGTATAGAAAAGAAATGTTTTCTATGAATTACTATAGTATATGGTTGCATGGTTGTTAGAAGTGATAATATTAATCTATTATCATTGAAATTGAATAAGAAATTAAAAATCGTAACTCCAAAGTTAAGAAATTAATTCACATATAAATGAAATTTAAGAATGTAAATTATAAATGTGAATTGTAATTTAAAACGGAATTCCAGAGAAGTTTTTGGAAATGTTTTGAAAGGAACTTGAAAATTTTGGAGATTTGGAAAGTTAAATCATTTTTGGAGTTGAAAATGAATTTCGAAGGTTTTGAAAAATATTTTGGAGAGTTGAAAGCTCTAAACTCTTTTAGGTCGCTGGAAAATAATTCCGATGATGATCGCGACATCACCGGTGTTCATTTTCGGGTTTCCAAAAGAGAAATTGCTGCCAAATTATTTTAAAAGGAAGTTGTTTGAAAAGTTGGGTTTTGTTTTGAAAGTTCAAAGGATGATTTGACTTGTTTTCAAAATGGTTTTGAAAAGGTTGAAAAAGACTCTGGAATACTATAAAGAATATTTACGGAATATTATTGAATTGATAACTTATACGAATAGAAATTGTTAATGTGAAATATGAAACTGTGAATATGAATTTATAATTGAAAATGGAATTCTAATGGAATGAAATTAGTAATGTGAATGTATAAATGATTGTATAAATCAAGATGTAAATAAGTTGATAACTTATGGAATATTTGAAATCTAATTGGAATGAAATTCAAATTGAAGACGAATGAATTAGTATTTGAAACTAATCTAAAAATAATCAGTTATGAATGAAAGCTGATAAAATTCAATATTCAGAAGATAAACCGAATCCAAATTAGATTGGAATTGTGAAATTGAATTCAATGAATTTGAAATGTGAAATTGAATGAAAATGAATAGGTGTAACTTCAACAGTGAAGTAAAAATGATATAAGCAGTTATATTGAAAATTTTGTAACAGAATTGGCAAAATAGTTTGAACATATGTAACTAGATATTATGGCTAGTAGGATATACAGGTATAAAGGGATTGGAAAAATTTATTTCAAAGATGAATTTGAATTTGCTCGAAAAGGTACGTATTTGAATTATAATATGAGTTTTTGATTATTTCTCTCTAGCCGCTTGGCTTTTTCTTTTTCTTTTTGAAATCTGAGAGTCCGTAGGGACGTTTTGTAGTCGTACCGTATTAGCCGCGCAAAGGAGACGCTGGCGAAATTTTTCGAAAATTTCGAGTGTTAGAAAATTTTTGAGAAAATTTTGAAAGTTTGTTTGAATTTAAACTCGAATTTGAATTCAGAAGTTAAACAATGTTGTTTGGAACTTAGAATTCAAGTTGGAAAATTTAGTTGAATGATAACGAATCTTTAGTAAGAAGATTTGTTTTGAAAGAATTTGATAAAACTATTTAGATTGTGAAAGATAGTAGACAAGTTAAGGACATTTTTTCCTAACTTGAAATTTCGAGGACGAAATTCTTTTAAGGGGGGAAGTTTGTAACGACCCAGAATTTCGAACGAATTAAATTGAAAATATTTAATTAATTTTAAATATTTGAACGGTGATTTAATTTGAATCCCGAATATAACTTTAAATCGGCGATTAAATTATAGAATTTAATCTGTTGATAGTCGGATAAAAAATTCGAATCTTCAATTTTAAGCTGAAGAAAAATATTTCGAAAGCTGGTAAAATTCATATTGATGATACTGAAGATAACAGCAGCTTCAGAATTGAAATTTAAACTGTTTTACTCAGTTTTGAATTTTATTGTTTGAACCGATATTTAAAAATAGTCATTTTTCAAACTTAAATTTAACGCATTGGAATTTAATCAAATTCAATTTAAATTTAAAACTTAAATTTTTGGTCAAAGGCAGCACGTTGTCTCCTTTAATCACGGAGAAAATCACGCTGGAGACAATGAAATTTATCGTGCAAGCACGACCTTCTCTCTGCAAAATCACGCAATCATGTTCCCTCCGTTCAGTTTAAAACACTTCCTATCTCATTCGATTCCTCTCAAATTAAAATCGAAAGAAACAAGAGTGAATAAATAGCCGCGTATCCCTCATCGTCTAAATCAAATTCGTAAAGATCGAGCAATCCAATATTTTATCGCAAGTTCGTAGGGGGAGGGAGAGTCGCCTGCGATCTCGAATCGTTAGCTGGTGGTTCTCGAGACGCGTGGGCAAGCGCGTGGGAGGCGACAGTGTTTGGGATCGCGAGGCCAACTGGAGGAGGCGCACGCTCGCAGGTTGGGGGTTTTGGTTGTCATCAGCCCTGGAAGTCGTACGGCGGCAGGGGCGTTCGCGAGGTGGTCAGCGTGGCGACGTCGCGAGGTCAGAAGTAGGCGGCATGGTGGTCTGAGGTCGGCAAATAGGGTTTCGCCTGTTGTTTTTTTGTGATGTTGGTTTCCGAGGTAACCTCGACGACTAGGAGGTATCGGGGTTGATCGCGAGGATGGTGATGGGTTCATCGGTGCTTAAGGTAGCTTCGGAAAGGACGGTGGGTGATTCCAGGGTCGAAGGCGACGGGGGTGGGTAGATTCTGATCGATGGTTGTTCCAGATCGCGAGATGATGAAGTAGTTCGTCGACGAAGAGGATGTCAGGGAATAACAGTGGGGTCTGTTCGATTTTCTTTTCCGATATGATTTGGGTAATAAATCTTTTTCCTTAATTTAATTTGAATATATGTGCAGTTTGAAAATACATATATGCATACTATTTTTAAAATAAACAGAAATTAATTTACATATGGATGGGATTGTGAAAATAGATGTTTTAACGGTTAAAAAGAATTGGTTTAAAAATTAAAAGTAATAGTTAATTTGGTTATTAATGGTAAGTGATTGTTCAAGAGGTTCAAATATTTTATTAAAAGGGAATCTGTTTGAAATTAAGTTGATTAGGTAAAATAAAATTTTACTAAATGGAAATGAATTGTTCGACAAATTCGAATATTGATAAAACATTAAAATTATTTTACAAGGTCAATACTGAAAGGGAATCAAGCCGAGAATGAGAATGGATTGCAAAACTAAATCAAAGGTGAGATTTTTCTCACTCAAATGAAAAGTTGAATTTGCAGTTATTTATTGACTGATTGATTGTTATATTGGATGTGATATTAGATATAGTAGGATATATCTATATATATATAGCAATATATACATATTGGCATATGTATATATTGGATTGATTGATTTCCCGCCTCGTATAGCGGATGAGACCCTATTGCGCCGTTAGTAAGCGGATTTATAAAAACCCATATACCGCGATAATTCCGTACTGGAGCGGAATTGGTATTGTGCTAACATCTGTGGATGCAGGGAAACAGGTTGGAGGGATCCAACTGGATTCCTCACCAGTAGTTATTTATTTACAGATATTTTGATATATTCTGTTATCATATTGATATATGATATTGACTGTTGTGATGGACTAATTGATGCTGTTGCATCATCGGATTCAGTTTTGAAATGTAAAAATAACGACTTTTACTTAAAAAAAGGATTTTTAAAGTGATCTTTGAAATTATATGTTCTATTGAATTGTTGAATTGATTTATTTTAAATAAATAAACGTTTAAAATTTTGAAGTTATAAAAGTTAAGATTTTTGTGAATTATGACCGTAAGGTGGTTTTTGAAATAAAAGTCGATTTATTTATAAACTGGTTTAAGCTGGGATTTTTGAATAACTATAAACGATTTGTATAGGAAGATTTATAAAATGAATATTTTATTAATAAAAATATTGGACTTATAAAACGAATTTTTATAAGTGTTAAAAAGAAGTATAAAAGGATTTCATAAGTGAATGAAATTAATAGATTTATAACTTGAAGTTATAAAGTGAATAGATGTTGTAGAATAAACAATTTATAAGTAATTTACTTATAAATTAGATTTTTGCACTTAATTGGGATATAAATAGAAATTGCTAAATGAAATGATTTCATAAGTTGAAATTGTTATGAAGTATAAATGTGATTTATAAACGTTGTTTATAAATCTGGAATCACTTATTTTGATAAGTAATTTTAGAAGTTAATAAGAGGAGAATTTTATAAATCGAAGTTGTTAGAAAATATAAAGGTGAATTTATAAACGTTGTTTTATGAATTCGAAATCAACCAAATTTGATGAATGTAATATAGAAGTTATTAAGGGAATTTTATCCACGATTTTGGATAGTGGATAATTCTTGGAATAAAACGTGTAGAAAAGATTGAAATGTAATTATTGAAGTATATTCACGATTTTGGATAGTGAATATATTGTTAAGTAAAACGGATTTATTTTTGAAGAAGTGATATAAAAAAATGAAGTTAAACATTTTAAAAATGTTTTAAAATGTATTATAAATCAAAAGCAGAGATTTCCGCAGTTCTTGTTGAAATAGACGTTTTCGAGAAATTTAAGGAAATGGTGGACTATAACACTATTGTTATAGTAAATGATTTCCGAAAGGAAATGTTTTGATGTAGTATTGGGATTTATATATCTATCTAAATCTGAATTCCTATACTAGTGATTTCGAGTCGTCGTAACGATGTTTTACGCAACATTCGTTTTGACTCAAATAGATGTTGAAATTTATGATTTCCTTAAAGAATGAATATATACTTAATTTGATTTAAGTATATCGAATATTTTCAAATGTTGAAAATAAATGATTTGTGAATTACTTATTTTTAAATAAGTATGGAAATGCTTTTCCAATATGAAATGAACTGTTTTGAGATTTTATCTTTTAAAGATAAAAATTGAAATGTGGAAATTGATTTGAAATTGTTTTCAAACGGTTAAGTGTGGAAATTATATATCTAGTAAAGATATTTTGGAAGATAAAATAATTTGGGAAAATTATTTGGAATCTGATGATGTTGCGCATCTTTATTGATAGTTAAATAACCGACTATCAATAATTACCTTTAGATAGGTATTTGTTGTGAATTGGATGAATTTGAATGCCACACTTATTTTTGAATAATCGCTCACTATTCGGGTTAACCGGGAAAGGACCATGGGGTCGTATAACCCATTCCGAATACGTGATACGTCGTTATGAATTGCATTTGAAGACCGGTGTTGAAGACCGGATATTTTTGAAAACGGAAGGATGACCGTCGAGTTACTCTACATCGACTGATCTTCGATTTAGAGGTTTTATCACCCTTAGTGACGGGAAGTCCTGACGTGATTGAAAATTATCCGGAATGGCAAGGGCTTCGTGAGAAGTGCCTTCGGTTCTGTTCGATCCCGGAACAGACTTGTATGGATTGTGTGTCTGACGTTACAATTTGAGATATAAAGCTGATTTCTTTCAAATACATTTCTGTTGGTGGCGGAGAATTTATTCTCTTAGCTTAACACCCTTCTCTGAGACGTACGAGCTCAGAGGTTATGTAGTTGAAATTTATCAGCGATATATCCCAATTTGGTAACGTGGCATACTGAGTGTTGCTGTGAAATGATCAGTGTTTGATCATTTGTGATATGATCATTTGTTTGATCTTATATCTTTGTGATCATAGGTTGATCATTTTTGTTTGACCCAAAGCAGGGCTTTTTGAGAAAGCGTAGCTTTGTGGACGAGACTTCGTCGAGCCTCACACCCCGGAAATGGTCGAAACAGGACGAATGCGGCAAGGTTCTAGGGAGTAGCGCCCCTTAGTGTATGTCATTCCTTCTGGATAAAGGTGGTATCATGGTATGGAGCCCAGATACTTAACCTCTGTGGTTGCTGCACAGTTATTATTACTTTGTGGTTTGTTGGAAATCGGGGATCCTCGGGAAGATCGGTGACGATCGGGGGATGGCATACGCGTGTCAGTAGTTACCTATTTTTGCAGAGGTAACCCGGCCTTGTGTTGGCAGAGATCCGGTTAGGTTCTCGGGTCGTCTATTCCAGGGACGTACCCATCGTGGAAAAGGAAGTTCCTTAGCCTGACCATTTGTTGGAAATCCAAAGAAACAATACGAGCCTTGTACGGTATTAGTTGTAGAACCTGCCATTCACTTATGGTGGCGCCCCACTGTTTGGATGGTAGTTATAGTAGGCATACGATACTGGTCGTATGTTGGCTAAGATTAATATTATACTTTCGAAATGTTTTCTACACTATGCACTAATAATAATATCAAAAATGATTTGATTTTGCGTAGTAAGCATCTTTGACTATCATAAGAAGAAATCTCCTCCAATTCTGCGTTTGCATTGTGTGTGTGGTGGGAGGTCTTATGGTAGTTTCATTTTCCAAAAGCATTTCGAATTGACTTTAAAATTATCCTGTTGTTTATTTTAAAGAATAACTGTTTTACGATCTCACACCAGTCACCATGACTGACTCGGAGTTTATTGTTTCCCTTCTAAACTCTGGGTGCCCACCAATTTCCACACGGGCAGTCTAGAGTTAGATTATCAGGATATTCTGGATATTCTGGAGCTTGGAAATAAGCTGGATGACGAGACGTAGTATTTGTATCTGATATTATTTATTCCGCTGTGTATTCTGTATGAGGACAGGTTTATATAACTGTCCATTGTTGTATATTGACTCTGATTGATGTATGTATAAACTGATATAGTTCTTGTTTAAAAGACTAGTGTTTATTTATTATATATTGTTCCGCTGCGATATGTGAGATTCTGATATTGTTTTCTGCTTCTGTATCTGATGTTGTGTTGTTGTTCTTCTCTTTTCTTCTTCTTCTTACTTTTTCTTCTTTCTAAAACCCTCACTATTGGAGTTTCCGGCACTCGATTGCTCGGCAGTCGATAAAGTGAGTATCGATGTCGAATTTTCGAAAGTCGAAAATTTCGGGATGTGACAACTATTTAATAAAAAACCATGTGCGTAGTATGAGTCCGCACTAGTTAGAATTGATGGATAAATGGTACAATAAAATTATAAATGATAAAATAAATTAAAAGCATGTGCACTGCAATTACCATGAAGGTAGAATCAAAATTGCTTCTATTTATTTACTTTGACATTTCAACAAATAATTACCTACAAGTAGTGACATGTGATTGCAATAACCTTATAACAATATCTTTTAACTCGATTTTTTCCAATCATAAAAAATGGCCACATATTGAAAATTGAATAATGGTTTATTTTACATAGTAATCCTTTTAAAGTAGCCAAACCTTATTCTTATAAACTCAGCTAATAGAATACAACATTATTATATACTCAAAGCCATGGCGTATGCAATGAAAGAAGGAGATGGAGTTCTATTACTTCAGCCAAAGGTATAAGGAAACACAAATAACAAATGAAGTAAACTTTCCTTAGGCTGGTTCTATTTATACATCATATTTTACTATACGTACATCTAAAATTTTCACAACATAATATACACCATTTTTTACTTTATAACCACCATTTTATTTACAAAACTGCCCATTCACTAACTTTACCTTTTACCACTATTAATTTTCTTTTATTGTTAAGGTCAAGATTACTAGAAGAGTAACTATAAGGTAATAATACAGATCTATTAGAGAAACTACGAGGTAATAATATAAACATAGGGAAGTTACTATGTGAGTACATAATAATCCTAGTGGAGGTAATACACGGTAATGTTATTTATCACGTACTTCCCTTATGTGAGCGTGAATTTAACATTTTATGTTGTTGGTAGATAAAGATATTTTGATCTTAAATTTTATATAAAAAAGAGTGTTACTATTAATACCCACCTAAACACTTACTAACGCCATTTAAACATTTAATAAAATTAAATCATAAAAATTACTTCAAACCCCACTTAAACATTTAACAAAATTAAATCATAAAAGTTTCGTATTAGAAGTTGTTAAGTTAAGCTATATAATTATATTCAAAATATGCATGTGAATCAATATTTTTGTGACCCTCTTAATATTCTACAGAAATAATGATAATTATATATGTTTGACTATATCATACTTCTTTCTACTACAATTGTTTCTGCTGTTATTTTTCTTTTCTTATTGAAATAGCAACAAAAGTAATAATAATTGGATGTTTTTGATTGAAATAGTAATGATTATTTTTTACTATATTCTACAATATCATCAGATTTAAGCTACAAATTATTCTTTGCTATATTAATTGTTAATGGGATTTTTCATCCTAGAAACACTGAAGTATTTTTTTTTGAAATAATCACAACGCTGAATGCTTTCGTGATTAGAATTAGAAAATTAAATAATGTTAAGATTTCCTTTAGAGAAAGTAATTACGCGCAATAATGCGAATACAATTATGAGGTAAAATATCCAAAACTTGATGACAAGTCCTTATCAAGTTCATTAAGCAATATATTCTAATTTTAGCACTTAAGACAGAAAAAAGCGAAATAATATACTGAAAATAATAAAATGACATAGAAAATTTACGTGGTTCGGATGTTAATGAATCATATATCTACGGGAAAATGTCATTTTCTTCCCGTTTTGTTCTTAGTAAAAACAATGGCAGAGGGTACAATTTTTTATTTCAGTTTTTCTAAAAAGGAGAAAAGTATAAAATTTCTCCACCTCTCTACTACAGTATCTTCTACTTTTATAATACAAAGAATTACGAGAATTGCTCTCATCACTCACGCATGTTCTTGATTCTGACCCTTAGATTACACCATGTAACAATAGTCTATCTTGCTTGTTTATTATGCACGGATTGTGGAAGTGGCCTTCGGCTCTTTTGATTTCTATCTTTAGATCTTGCCACGTGTCGATCATTCATCTTGTTGATTTATTGTACAAGGATTACCAATGTGGTCTTCGGTGGAAAACTGTGATTTGAGTAGGTGAATTTTGAACTTAGATGGGAAATTTAAAATTAAAGCAGGAAAACCTAATTTTTAATAGACCACGACTTTACGATTCTTTAAAGCAACATGCTAGTGGACTACGCATGTGTAGATGAATCCGTAATGAGAAACCACGGTCCATTTCAGGAAGAACTACATCATTATCAGTGCTTTAGAACTCAAAGCACTTCGCTTTAGTTTATTGGGAATTGCACCTTCATTATGTTCGAGGTAGTAATACCGTATAATATTCGAATTGCATCAATACTTCTGAAGCTGTACTGCATTGTTCAATCTGAAACATCAGCAAAGCATGGTGTTGGAGACAGTTGGAGTTGAGTTGTATGGCTTAGGAGAAGAGACCGCGCTGCTACTTTGAAAAATGATCGCCTCACATGAACCAGTTCCGAGCCGTTCTCATCAATAGAGGACAACACCACCACCCTTGTCTTTGAGCTGGGTTTAATGATCTTGGAGATGAAGTTGGGATCTCCTGGTTTGCCTCTGAGGAATAAGGCTCGACTCTTGGTTGTGAAGCAATCCAACCACATCGCCTCCTCCCTCAAGTCCATATGTTTGTATGCAGTGTTTTAGGATTGTGGAGATGTTCTGTCACATCAAGATGGTGGCACATCTTTATTACTTCGATGTCGATATAAGATTGCAGCACAACCATACCAAATTAAATGTTAGCTTAAGATTGCGGCGCATCCTTACTGATTGCTTTAAGGATGGTGCTGCGGTTCTATATCACCAGGGTTGCTTTTTCTGGGGCTGCAGCACAATCTTTTCACTTTGCTGTTATTTTAAGATTATGCTGCAGTTTTAACCCGTAAAGGCTTACTTTCGTACCACAATATAATCTTTGTATTTGGTATTTTGGAGCTATGCAATTTGAAGGTTGTCCCACTGTAACGACCCGATATTTTGGACTATTCGCATCCGCACATGTCGGACTTGAGTAATTCAAAATACCGAATTGTTAATTTAAATTTGGCAAAACTGAACATATACAGTAAATAAATAGAACACAGATCATAGACACAGAGTAATAAATGCAGCGGAAATAAAAGATAGTAGTTCATGAAGCTACTATATACATATCAGAGTTAAATAAGGTACAACAGATGTCTCGGATACAATAATCAAATACAATATCAGAATACATCACTAGAATCAACTGGATATCTGAAACTGGATAGATAACTGGATCTCCAAGCGAAGCTCCAACTCCAAAGGTGAGTCTCGAATACTGGTACACTCAGTCCGACCCGAGCGTAAAGCAAAACACAAAACACTCGAGTCAGGATTAACATTCTTATATCAATAAATCCAACTCAAGTGAAATAGCAACTGAAATACAAGTAACTCAAAGGATGTTTGGAATAACCATCCTTTAAGGATCCGTTAAACTATCTACTATGTAGTAGTGTACGATAAGTAGATAATGCCTATTAGTAATATAAAATATCAAAATAGTGTTAAGGCGTTACCATTATTCCCCTTAACACATTTTATATAAGCGTTATAGTCTATACAGCACTGTAAACTCCACCGTAAACTAGTGGGATATCAGGGAGTACTCCATAGGTATAACACAAAACAAATCGTAGTGGTCGCGTATAGAGATACAAGTATGACAAGGCACATGAGGCAATACCCAAGGTAGTGAAACAACCGTTTGCCTGATCCGGACTGGTGAGAACGCATCGCCGCAGCGATCGCAACACCGCGAAACAACACTCCCAAAATCAAGGGTGCACCAATCGACAACAAGTAATGAGTAGTTTTCGAAGAAGTGTGTTCGCTCGAGGTAGCTGACCCCATTTGGCCCGGCACGGCTCTTGTTTTAGTCATTTCCAATTTGACATAATTGTCAAGGCTATCCATTATCGTTCTCTTTCTTCAGTCATCACGTACATCATTCCAACCACTTCATTCTGGATCACACTCCACGTACAGTTATTAAAGTGGTTTTCGGTTTAGACAGTGAGTATGTCCCTAACCAATTCTGGTTTCTTTAATAACTTTCGTAATTATTACACCGATTGGTCGTTTAATATATTTCAAAACCAAATCAATTTCAATTTCAAATAGAAATTGTAAACCAACATTTCATTTGTCTTTCTAAATCAATTTCCATAATTTACATTTCAAAACTTCCAAATTCATAATTTCAAAATCTTATAATTCAATTTATATTTAAACAATTCAAATATTGATTCAAGTTCGTATATAAGTTTCATTCCGAAATCATTTAAATTAATTTAATTTAACATTCAAATCAATTTAACTTCATTGATCGATTTCATTCAATATTCGTTAAGTTAATTTATATTCAAAACAATTTCTATTAAATTTCCAATTCACTAAATCAATTACTTAAGTTCAACTTCATTGTATCAAAACTTACAAATTGCATTAAATTAAATTCATCAAATCAAATTCTTTACATTTCAAGTCTTACATTAATTTCAATAAAACACATTTTATTTCTTGTTAGAGAAATTCAATTTCACTTATTTATTCACTTAGTTACAATTTCAAAACTCAATTAATAAAGAACTTAAATTCACTTATTCAAGAAGTTCAATTTCACTTAATAAAGAATTCAATTTCATTTAATTATTAAATAATTCCATCTTATTTAATTATTAAATAATTTCAAAACTTAATTTTTAACTAATTTCAAACTTAATTATTAAAAATTCCAAATTTAATTATTAAATAATTAATTTTAAACAACGTTCATTCATCATCTACTATGTTAATATTTTGATTCAGATTATTAAATATTAACATTTCCTTTCATTAAAATTCAAATTTCAACTTTGTTTCAAAACCATATTATTTATTCAAGTAAAGTCTTAATTTTATTTTATATCAAATTATTGACCAATCGGTTTTTATTTAATTCTCTATCCTAGGTCAAAGTTCAATTTGGGTATTTATCATTTCAACCCGATTCCAATTCAATTCAAAATCAAAGCATAGCAAAGGGAACTTGCAGTGTGATAACTGGGATGGTGTCAAAGTAAATAAACAAGCAATAACAACAATCAATAACAATCCAATAGTTAATTCAAATAATCCTGAAATAATCGTATTAATTCACATTGTTATTTGTGTAAATTAATATAATTATTTCTAGAATCTACACTATCATTTCATGTAGATTAAAGATTATTACACTAATACTAATACAGTTCTTCAATTGATATCAATTATTCAATTCCATACAACATCAATTTAAGCAACAAACATTTAAATGGTTCAAGGTGTATTTTACCAAATTTCTACGTGTCAATTAATTCAACTTTAAAAGGGTCATATTATGCAAATGTCATCTAATCAAATTTACCACATATATCAAATCTAACTATTCTACACGAAATTCAATTTCAAATTATTTATCACTTACAACATTAACAATTTAACGTCCAATGTCAACATCAACCAATCAATCATTTAACAACCAAACTGGATTATCATTGTATAAATAACAGACAATAGTGTCAGATGTACAGGTGAACTGATACAGGTAATAACATATATAACAGTGTAATTAACTAACAGCAATATATTTCAATTGTCGTTTCAATTGAAATCAAATTTAATAAATAAAAGAACATTAATCGTGAGTGATTGCTCACCTTTCGAGGCTAGATAGATTCGACAATGAAGTTGAGTTATGAATTGCAAGTACGACTTCCGAAATAAAGCTAGATTGGCACAAGTCGACGATCAAAGCTGATAAAGAGGAATAGACGAATTCAAATCAAAACAGGATCGATGAAGGTGACTGAAATAAGTGGTCTTATATATATAACTATACCTAACCATAAATCACAAAAAGATTTTATATATTTTTAAATTATATATATGGTTTCCAAAATCATTATTTCAAATTAAATTTAATAAATTAAAGTCCAACATATATATATATATATATATATATATAAATTGAATCAATACATTAAAACTTAAAAGTTTTTTTTTCTATAATTTAATATTATATAAATATATTTTACTTCGCTTGAAAAATCATATACGGTTAATAAAACTTACATTTACAAAATAAGGCTTATATATAAATTTAAACAAACCCAAAACAGTTATATAGTTATCAAAACATATTATCAAAAACCAAACATATATATGTATGACTCTCGAACAGCTGTACTTCATATAATATGCTTTATATAATATAAATAGCTCACACAACCCCAACATATAAATGTAACTAACCCTGTTCCAAAAATGTAACATACTTTAAAGTATCCACTTGCTGCTCAAATAGACAACATGCGTGAAATAAATTTATTTCTCAAAATTTAAATAGCTATCAACTTAAAACACAATAATAATAATAATAATAATAACGACCAAATGAAAATACTCAAACTATACACTGTTATATTTAAGTCAAATTTTATTATAAAACAAACATACCCATTTTATTATTAAATGTAAACATATCATCAAGCCATTAAGTACTTGTAAATAAACTTACTTTATTACTATGTATACATATACAGTATTATAACAAAATGGGAAAATCACATATAAATGTATACTTTTTGACGTACTGCTGTAGATATAATAAAATATATATATATATATATACTGTAACAAATACCGATACAGCAATCGACTATTTTATTATTGATATATATCATAACACAAACCCAGAAAACTATAGTTATAAAACTTATACATATATAAGCAGCAGACAAAACTCACGCCACTAATATAGACAATTATATATTACTATACAAAAAAATGCACAGTCCTTTGTTTACAGCAAAATTTTATGAAATCCATATGTATAATAATGTATAGCATATTGAAGCTTACTTAAACACCCCTCAAGAATACTGTCATACACATAAACAAACTAAAGTACTATCATAATGTAAAACACCCGTAGCTTGCATGTAACCTCCATAACATATAATATAACTCTGCAATGTGTACTATACTATATTTTGGAAACAGATGTATATAACTATCAAGTATACAAATATATTTATATAGGCTTATGTATATATATTTATAAAAGTTCATATACGAATTTATAAAGCTTATATTACAAATGTCATATATATATTATATTCGTTCACCTGGTTTGGAGGCGCGAGAGGGAAGAAAATTTTGAAGGCTCGGTCACAAGTCGGAGGGACAAGGCGGCGGTAGGGCTGTGATCTCGGTGGTGCGGATTTTGCCAGGGCAGAGGCGAAGAGGGGTCCGCGTATCGGCTGCCGTGGTCGCCGTGTTAGATCAGAGGGAGGTGGTTGCTGCAATCTCGGCCGTGCTTGCAAAACTAATGCTTGGATGAGAGGTTGTGCACACGGTTGCAGAAAATGGTGGAAATTGACCTTGCGTGTATGGGTTGGGGAAAGCTCGGCATGGGAAATGGAGGTGGTCGTTCAAAGGAAGGAAGGAAGGAATGGGAAGAAGGTCTCTCAAACAATTATATATATATTGATGTTTGTTTCAAGCAGAATGAAAATGGTGATGTTTTCTTTCTTTTTGAATGAAGAATCTGTACTAGAAGAAGAGGAAATTGGGAACCCGAGCAGGCAAGATATGTGAACTGGTATATCTTTTCTAGAGCAAATAGTAAATGGGAAAAATATGAATTTGAAAGAACGAATTCACATGTACATTGAGCAGTGGGAAGAAACTCAATAGTCATTACGTGAATTCCAAGGCATAACAAAAACCATTGTCTATTGAATGCTCAACGGATGGAAAATTTAAAGTCACCCAGACCGAAACAGACGAGCAGCTACAGTTAACCATTTTTGCGTGTTCACTGCATACCGGATGACCGAAACCCACAAAAGAATATACTACGAAGATCAGCACGACGGAACGATCAAAACGGTATACCGATATCAGCGGTACGATTGAAAAAAAAAATTTGAAATTTTCTATTAGCGGAAAATGCAAGAAAAACGTAGAAAAATAAGATCGACGGAGCTAAAGAAATCCGAATTTGGAAAAACGAAAAATGATGTCTTGCTCAGAAGATGGTTTAGAATTTTTCCATATAAAAATATTTGGGTTTCGAAATCATTTTATTTTCATTACTTCCTAACTGATTTAAATTAAAATAGAATTACACACGAAAATAAACTTTCATATTTTTAGATGAAATTTACCAGTTGCTATGTTAAAATAGACGCATTTCAAATATCAAATTTTTATCTCAAAATTTTATTATTTAAAATTCAAAAAATTTTAACTAATTACGTTATTAAAACAGTTAAAATTTACGGGTCGTTACACTCTCTCCCACTCAAAACTTTTCGTCCCCGAAAAGGAAGAAGGTAGGAGAATAGAAACAACCAGAAGAAAATAGGTTTGAATTACAAAATAAACAATTAATTTAAACCATATAAATTTCAATTTAAATTAATTTATATTCAACAATTGACTTTAAACTAAAGGAATTTTATTATCTTGGTTTATTTTCAATTTATCATTGTTTGTTACAAAATTTACTTCAAACAACAATTTATTTTATTAATTCATTTATTATTCAACCGACCTAGTATTCAATTTATCTCCATTAACCATTTTATAATTACTCTTTAAGTGTATAACATTTTTATACGTACTCAAATTTTATTTATAAAGACAATTTATATTGTATACTACCCAATTACATAGTTAACTTTTTGAGTAATTTAGGTAAGTTATATTGAATGCAATTAAGTATTATACAAGTAAATTTCTAATTCAATTCTCCCTAGTTTAAATATTAATTCAGAATTTTGGTTTCATTTATAATCGAAATCATCTTTTACCCAAATTTTTAAGAATTAAATTTCCGATTCACTTCAAACCATTTAGAGATAAATATATACTATATCATATATCCAAGTCAAATCTAAATTAAATACTAATATATATATATATATATATGTATATAAATATTTTTAAATCAAGTCGTACTTTAGAAATTCAAATCAAATTCATTTCAAAACAAAAGTATAGCAAGCTACTGATGGTCTCTCCACTTCTAAACTCGAAAATGAATGTCGATGATGCGGCCGCCATCACCGAAATTATTTTCCAGCGACAAAGAGAAGAGCACTAATTTCAACATTTTAAAATTCTTTGGAAACGATTTCTGTTCCGAAATATTTTAAATAATATACATTTTAAAACTTTAAAAATCCAAGTTTGAAATCACCGGAAATTAAATTCTCAAATTCTAATTTAAATCCATTTCAATTCCTAATTAAAATCTTAAACCATGTTCTATTATTTCATTTACTTATCATATTGGAATAGTCAATGGTTTACAAAATAATAAATAAAAATCAAATATTACCATTTTGTTGACCCATTCATTTAACAATCTAGAAAATTTACTTATATATAATATAATCACACAAATTTATTTTATTTACCAAATTTGAAAACCATATTGTGTCAGTTTGCTCTGCTCAAGCGTTTTGGAGATCCTATCGATAGCGCTGATCAGACGAATCGATCGGAAACCCAAATCACATCAACAACTCAAACAACACAATATATAAAACAGTTGATATTAATTTACAAATACATTTTTTGCTCGACGATACAGGAATGAATTTTCAAAATAAGGATAGGGTTTCAAATTTGATGGACTCAAATCAAAGAGAAATCTGATTCGAAGATAAGTTCGAAACAAAATAAGATGATTTAAATAACAAATAGGAAGATGGATAAGTTTATATAAATCGCGGGCAACCTTAACCAGGTCGACCGTGACTTCAAGAATAAGATCGATGCAGAATTTCGATGCAAATCTACATTGATCTCAAGAGATAGAATTCGGCATAACCAAAGGTGTCAGCATCTAAACCGATGATATATAAATCTCCGGTGAATCGATGCTATCGTAAAAAAGTTTTACCCCTTTACAAATCAATTTGAGATTGGCGGGACCGCCAACTCATTATAAAGATCATTCAAAGTGGAGTTATGTGATACTCCAGAATTCAGAAGAATACGAATAGTGAGGGACAAGAATAAATTTCAGAACAGCAGGGAATGTTCCAAAATTCAAAGGAATCGAGTCAAAAGGGAGAGATTCAACTCGAATGAAAGTGATTCTGTAAATACATTTACCCTATATGCTAAGTTTTGCCTAGAGCTACCAAATCTCAGATACCAACTGTAACGACCCGATATTTTGGACTATTCGCATCCGCACATGTCGGACTTGAGTAATTCAAAATACCGAATTGTTAATTTAAATTTGGCAAAACTGAACATATACAGTAAATAAATAGAACACAGATCACAGACACAGAGTAATAAATGCAGCGGAAATAAAAGATAGTAGTTCATGAAGCTACTATATACATATCAGAGTTAAATAAGGTACAACAGATGTCTCGGATACAATAATCAAATACAATATCAGAATACATCACTAGAATCAACTGGATATCTGAAACTGGATAGATAACTGGATCTCCAAGCGAAGCTCCAACTCCAAAGGTGAGTCTCGAATACTGGTACACTCAGTTCGACCCGAGCATAAAGCAAAACACAAAACACTCGAGTCAGGATTAACATTCTTATATCAATAAATCCAACTCAAGTGAAATAGCAACTGAAATACAAGTAATGTGACGACCGCCCATGACCACTGCACCGAATCTAAAGATAGTGCGCTGTAAAGTGTGCCAGGCGACCATGGACGATTGTCAAGGTAAGATTAAAACAACAGAATCTATCGTATTACTCACAGCGCATGGACAAAATACAATAGAACATATGTATAGTGAAGCTTTACAGAACAAAATGACATCTTATAAAACTCCATAATAGTTGAATACAAGCATTCATATAGTCAATACATCCAGCCTCACTACATATCTCTCAGAGGAAACAAAACAGCGGAATATCCAGTACATATAATAAGAAGATAATATGCAACCCTCCAGCTCGTCTTCGATATCAGCATCGTGAGGAGAGAACAGCACCTGTCACCTGCTACCTAGTCTGCCCGTCCCAAAATGGACGAACAGCCCAAGGCAATAAGAATTAAAACATAAAGCCTTGAGTCAGACAACAGTCTTAGTGAGCAGTAAATTAACTAACAACATACCAAAAGAGCATAAAGGAAAAGGAATAGGAATACAACCCTCCCACTCCAACCTCATTCTACAGTGATAGCCCCCAGACACACACTAAGCAGAAGCAAACATAGCAGAGCATACAATTTAAAGTAAAACTACTATCACTCGAGTCAAGGGCGATGTTTTTCCAAGTACCAAGGCCTAAATCAGATAAGCACCCAGAAAATACCGCTCTTGAGTCCGAATGACGATACAACCAAACATCCATGACTCTGGCTATCACTGTTATCATTGCTTCGATATCACCGTTAATTGAATGACCGGCACATTCTTTCAGCCGTCCGTCAAGGGCTAATGGAAACCCCGGTTCTAGACATAACTCCCGCACGTCGTCGCAGCCCGTGCCTAGGACTATCGAATCTGCCCAGAGTACTCGACCATCAACAGTTGGCCGTTGGGACTATCGAATCTGCCCAAACGTACTCTTGCTTAAAGCATGCTAGAACCTTCAACAACGATGCTATCCAAGCCTCCTAGTCATCCTCCTCGACGACTATTCTCATATCCATTCATTATCTTCAACTCGAATCATATCACCGAGTTATCAACATGCTTGGAATGATCCCGTCTGGATTAGACCAAGTCTTCATCATATGATGCCTCGCTTCATTACATCCTTGCAAAGCTTCATCTCAACTTCACATCATCAAATCTATGCATAAGAGCTTCATCATCCCGCTACATATGCCACGAGCAGCTTTTCCAATTCAAGAGCCTTTCCCTTAGCTTTTGAATCATCTTCGATCTAATCTAATCATCAATCATCTAGTTCATAACAATCAATCAAATCAAACATCAATCCAAGCAATCAAGCATTCAAAAATGATCTAAGTAGACAATTATAACAATAATGGCATTTTTGTAATTAAAGAGTTGAAAGTCCAATAAGCATGAAAACATGTATTATATCTCTACAAACTTGATGAATGAACTTGCATAGGTTAACATATGATAAAGTGGATGCAACATCATCATGAACAATGGATCTATAAGGATCTATACATAGGATGAAGAAAATGCATGGAAATCTCTATTTTAACACCAAATCGAGCCAACAATCCGATATACTCCTTTGGATCCGTGTGAGAGATAATCACCACTCACCAAATCACCTAAACAATCCAAAAGATATCAACTTCAGATCTGGACAGCGAAGAACTAAGCTAGATCCGACAAGATCTCACTTCAAACGAAGAAATCTCTCTTGAAAAGATGAAGATCTTCAATCTAAGCTCTTGAATCTTCAATCTTGATCTTCGATTTGGATGGATGGAAGCACTAGATTAGAGTGGAGAAAAGAAGTGAAGAAGTGTAGAAGTCGAGCTCTCAAAATGGCAGCACTTCGTCGCTTCAAAATCCGGATCCCAAAAATGAAGAGAAGCTCTCCTATTTATAGCTGAAAACTGCCCTTAAGTCGTAACTCGGCTATCTCCTTAAGTCGGTGCCGACTTAACACCATGCCGACCTAGTGCCTTGCCGACCTAGTGCCTTGCCGACCTAAAAACTCATCTGCCTATGACTCGCAACAAAACAGCTGTCTCCTAAGTCGGTTACGACTTATGGCATGCGCTTACGACTTACTGCTATGCCGAGTTAACCAGCCTATACGACCTAACGACTTAACTGCCTTGCCGACCTACGACTTAACCATATGACCGACCCAACGAAGCAGACTCATCATACTGCCGCAAAACCCAAGTCCTAAGTCGGTTGACGACTCAACAACTTAACACAGGAGACGACCTACCGACTCACATCTCAACACACGTTGCCGACTCAACTACCTACCGACTCAATTACCCTGCCGACCTAACACTTAACACCCAAACACTTAGGTCGCTCACAACATGTCCTTAGGTCGTTGCCGACCTAACTCTTAAGTCGGTCAACCCCACTTCCTTAACTCGGCAACGACTTAACAAATAACTGGTCAGACATACTAACTACTAAGTCGTCCAGGTCTTAAGTCGACCACTATCTTAACTCGTCAGCCGACTTAACACTTAACTCACCACTATCCTTAAGTCGGTTAAAACTATAAGTCGGTCACTTCCTTAGGTTGTTATCCCTTAACTCGGCAACGACTTACAACCTACGACTTAACACTTGCCGAGTAAACTTCACCCTACTAACCTAGCCCAGCTACGACTTATCTCCTTGAGTCCTTAACTCGCCCAGAACTCCTCTCCTAAGTCGTATACGACTCACGACTCATGCTAAGTCGTGAACGACTTAGGACTTAGGCAAAATTTGCCTAAAATCTGAAATGACTTTAAAATGCAAAAATTCCAGATTTTGACGAACTTGTCGATCCGTAAAAATACGGGTCGTTACATTCTCTCCCCCTTAGGAATTTCGCCCCCGAAATTCCAAGCAATCAAAAACTATTCTGTACGCCTACCATCCATAGCAATCAACAAACCATGCATCCAATTCTAACTTAGCGTACAGAAATTCTAAAATTAGAACAAGTTACAATATCGCGAGATGACACGACACCTTAGGGCCATACCTCGAAGAGTTCAGGATGAGCTGCTTTCATCCTCTCTTCCACTTCCCACGTACAGTCGTTATCATCATCACTCCATTGTATCTTGAGCAACTTAACTATCTTCCTCCTAAGCTGTTTCGTGTCGGTTTCAACAACACGAAGCGGCTTACGAGGTCTTCTATCAACTGGATCAACTTCTAAGTCTTCACAGCTATCAGCAGAAACCACTGTTCTCGAGTCGTGCACATACTTCCGTAGATACGATACATGAAAAACATTGTGCACACCCGACATCTTCTCCGGTAACTCCAATCTGTAAGCGAGCCTTCCAATTCGCTCGATAATCGGGAATGGTCCGACAAATCTCGGAGTCAATTTTCCTTTCTTTCCGAATCGAATAACATTCTTCAGTGGAGAAATCTTCACAAAAACCATATCTCCTACGTCGAATTCCAAATCCTTTCGACGCTTATCCGCATAACTCTTCTGACGGTCTTGGGCTGCCTTCATTCGTTGCCGAATGATCTCTATGCAATCCGAAGTCTGTCGAATCATCTCTGGCCCAAGCATCAGCTTTTCTCCAGTTTCCAACCAACATGTCGGAGAGTTACACGGTCTTCCATATAATGCCTCATACGGTGCCATACCAATGCTTGACTGGTAACTGTTGTTGTAGGCAAACTCCACCAAATGAAGGTGATCTTCCCATGATCCTCCGAAATCCAAAACACAAGCTCTGAGGAGATCTTCCAAAACTCGGTTGACTCTCTCAGTCTGACCATCTGTTTGGGGATGATAAGCTGTACTCAAACACAACTCGGTTCCCAAGACTTCCTGGAAGCTCTTCCAAAATCCACTAGTGAACAATGGATCTCGATCGCTCACTATACTCTTCGGAATACCATGGAATCGAACTATCCACTTAACATACAACTCAGCCAACTTTGATGCAGTCCTAGTCGATCGAACAGGAATGAATCGTGCACTCTTAGTCAGACGATCTACAATGACCCAAATCCCTTCATTTCCCGTTCTGGTTCTAGGCAATCCATCAATAAAATCCATCGAAACTTGTTCCCACTTCCATGTAGGAACTTCTAATGGCTGAAGCAATCCGCTTGGCTTCTTCTGTTCAGCCTTTACCAACTGACAGTTCATACACTTGGAAATGAAATCTCCAACATCCTTCTTCATGCCTTCCCAGTAGTAGGTTCTCTTCATATCCCGATACATCTTATTTCCACCTGGATGAATTGTCAGCTTCGAGTGATGACTTTCCTTCAGAACTTCACTCCTCAATTCATCTATATCGGGAACAACTAGTCGTCCTTGCTTTCGAAGCCAACCCTCTCGATCGACCTCGAATCCTTTATCCTTTTCTGGATCCAATCCAGATTCCAACTCACGGATAATCTTGACAAACTTATCATCTCGCTTTTGGCTCTCACCAATCCTTTCCACAAGAGTGGGTCTTATTGATAAGTTTGCCAGCATCTCAGGTTCCAATTCACATCTAGGCCTGAAGTCAAATCCAGCTAAATACTCGAGACTCTTCCATTCTGAAAACATGGCTCCCAATCCTGCATGTCTTCGACTTAACGCATCAGCCACTGCGTTACCTTTTCCCGGAGTATAAGCTATACTAAAGTCATATGATGCCAAAAACTCCAGCCAACGTTGCTGCCGAAGATTCAAATCCTTTTGGGAGAAAAGATACTTCAACGACTTGTGATCCGTAAACAACTCGAATCGAACTCCCAACAGATAATGCCTCCACATCTTCAGAGCAAATACAATCGCCGCTAACTCCAAGTCATGAGTTGGGTAATTCCTTTCATGCGGCTTCAGTTGTCGACTGGCATACGCAACAACTTTATCCTTCTGCATCAGCACTGCTCCAAGTCCCGTACCACATGCGTCGGTGTAAACCACCATCTCATCATTCCCACTTGGAATAGTCAAAACAGGAGCACTCGTCAATCGCTCTTTCAGGATTCCGAAAGCTTGCTCACACTTAGCATCCCAACTGAACACTTGGTTCTTCTTCGTCAATCCTGTTAACGGTGCAGCTATCTTGGAGAAGTCTTTGATAAACCGTCGATAATATCCTGCTAGTCCAAGAAAACTTCTCACATCAGATGCATTCTTAGGTCTAACCCAATCCTGGATTGCTGCCACCTTAGCGGGATCAACCGCTATTCCATTTCCAGAAATCACATGGCCTAAGAACCTCACTTCACTCTTCCAGAAGTGACACTTCGAAAACTTAGCCTTCAGCTGATGTTTCCGTAAGATCTCCAAAACAATACGCAAGTGCGTCTTGTGCTCTTCCTCCGTTCTGGAATAAATCAGAATATCATCCACGAACACAAGTACGAACTTGTTCAACTGATCTCTGAACACTCTATTCATAAGATCCACAAAATATGCTGGTGCGTTAGTCAATCCAAACGGCATTACCAGCCACTCAAAGAAACCGGATGGTGTCCTAAAAGCAGTCTTTGGCACACTATCCTTAGCCACTCTCAACTGGTGAAATCCCGTTGCCAAATCCATCTGAGAAAACACCTTAGCTTCGTGAAGCTGATCAAACAAGTCATCTATTCTCGGCAATGGATACTTGTTCTTCTTAGTCACCTTGTTCAGCTCACGATAATCGACACACAATCTCAATGATCCATCTGCCTTGGTTGCAAACACAACTGGTGCACCCCACTCGGACACACTACGCCGAATGAATCCTTTCTGCAAAAGATCATCAACTTGCACCCTCAACTCCTGCTGTTCCCTAGGCGCCATCCGCCTAAGAGGCATCACAACAGGTCTGGCTCCTTCAACTAGATCTATACGAAACTCGATCTCTCTATGCGGCGGCAACCCTTTGACTTCGTCAAAGACATCCTCGAATCTATTTGCGATTGGCACTAAAGACAGTCCATCCCGTGGAACAACTAGCGAATACATGAAGCTCATGAAGACGCCTTCCTCATGCTTACATCGTATCACAATCTTTCGCCCTTCCACATTCCCGACTGTCACCTCCAGCCTCTCACAATCAACCTTAGCCGCATACTTCCTAAGCCAGTCCATTCCCAAGATAATTCCGAACCCCGCAAAGTTCAGAACAAAGCAATCACAAACAAAAGAGCAACCATGACTCGATACAACTAGACCACGGCATAACATACACAAACAAGACGAACCCCCAACTGGATTAGTCACTACCAATGGCCTATCAACAATATCCGGCTTCAAACCTAACCGGCCTACTAGTTCATTACAAACAAATGAATGCGACGCTCCAGTATCAAACAGAACTCTAACTGGAACACCACATAGGAAAAGAGTACCTTGAACAACCACACTCTTTCCCTTCTCTTCAGCAGTAGGAGCTTTCGAAGATGACGGAACAGCTCCCAAAGCATAGGCTTGCACAATCTGCCTGTCCTTCCTCGGTTCTGGACAATTCTTCCTGAAATGCCCCGGCTTGTCACAGTTGTGACACTTCATTGGCGCCTTCGGATTCTTACAATCCTTAGAGAAATGGCCCTTCTGTTGACAATTGTAGCAAGTCACCTCGCCTTTCGGCTTCTTCTGGCCATCCTTACCTTTCTGCTGCTGCTGCTTCCTCTTCTGGTTTCCACCCTGCTGTGGTTTAGATTCTCCCTTGGTAACAGCAACAACAGGTCCTTCCTTAGGAAACAGACTCTCATGCCTGAGAGCTTTCTCTACAAGTTTCTCAAATGAATCGTCCAAATGATCCACCAATTGTCTCCCAAGATAACTATCCAAGCCGGTCACAAACTTCTCATTCTTCTGATAAGCAGATTCAATATATGACCGGGCATACTTGGACAAAGCTTCGAACTCAGAAACATACTCAAGAACTGATCTTCCACCTTGCTTAAGCTCCACAAACTTCTTGAACAGAACAGACTTCTGAGCTGTAGAAATGAACTTAGCTTCAAATCTAGCTTGGAATTGCTCCCAAGTAATCTCTTCCTCCGCAGTATCGATGGTAATAGAGTTCCACCAATCAGAGGCTCTCCCTTGAAGCTGCCTCGATGCCAACTTCCTTTTAGTTGCATCATCAATTCCCAAATCACCAAAGATCCTTCTACAAGCATCTATCCACCTCTGGACCTCAATAGTAGATTCTGTTCCCAAGAAAACCTTCCCTCCAAGAGCAGTATAATCCTTGCACAACTTAGCAAAATCCACTGGTTTCGGAGTTTGGACTTGAACTCCAACATCAACTGCCGCCCCCGGAACTGGTATCCTTCTCATGATCGAAGTCATCATAGCTTCGAACATGGCTGCATAATCAGCAGTCTCTTCAGTAGCACGACCTTCCCTAGCAGCTGGTCTCCCTCTTCGACTCATTCTCAATATCTATAAAAAGGAATGATTAGAACATCTAGAGAAACAACTGCATAAAGGACTAACTTACTGCTAAACTACTATATTATATATAGTAATCATCCATCAAATTACAATTACGTCTCTCATACGTAGTTACGACAGCGAGCGTTGGGTAAAATCGATTAACCAATGCTCTGATACCAAATGTGACGACCGCCCATGACCACTGCACCGAATCTAAAGATAGTGCGCTGTAAAGTGTGCCAGGCGACCATGGACGATTGTCAAGGTAAGATTAAAACAACAGAATCTATCGTATTACTCACAGCGCATGGACAAAATACAATAGAACATATGTATAGTGAAGCTTTACAGAACAAAATGACATCTTATAAAACTCCATAATAGTTGAATACAAGCATTCATATAGTCAATACATCCAGCCTCACTACATATCTCTCAGAGGAAACAAAACAGCGGAATATCCAGTACATATAATAAGAAGATAATATGCAACCCTCCAGCTCGTCTTCGATATCAGCATCGTGAGGAGAGAACAGCACCTGTCACCTGCTACCTAGTCTGCCCGTCCCAAAATGGACGAACAGCCCAAGGCAATAAGAATTAAAACATAAAGCCTTGAGTCAGACAACAGTCTTAGTGAGCAGTAAATTAACTAACAACATACCAAAAGAGCATAAAGGAAAAGGAATAGGAATACAACCCTCCCACTCCAACCTCATTCTACAGTGATAGCCCCCAGACACACACTAAGCAGAAGCAAACATAGCAGAGCATACAATTTAAAGTAAAACTACTATCACTCGAGTCAAGGGCGATGTTTTTCCAAGTACCAAGGCCTAAATCAGATAAGCACCCAGAAAATACCGCTCTTGAGTCCGAATGACGATACAACCAAACATCCATGACTCTGGCTATCACTGTTATCATTGCTTCGATATCACCGTTAATTGAATGACCGGCACATTCTTTCAGCCGTCCGTCAAGGGCTAATGGAAACCCCGGTTCTAGACATAACTCCCGCACGTCGTCGCAGCCCGTGCCTAGGACTATCGAATCTGCCCAGAGTACTCGACCATCAACAGTTGGCCGTTGGGACTATCGAATCTGCCCAAACGTACTCTTGCTTAAAGCATGCTAGAACCTTCAACAACGATGCTATCCAAGCCTCCTAGTCATCCTCCTCGACGACTATTCTCATATCCATTCATTATCTTCAACTCGAATCATATCACCGAGTTATCAACATGCTTGGAATGATCCCGTCTGGATTAGACCAAGTCTTCATCATATGATGCCTCGCTTCATTACATCCTTGCAAAGCTTCATCTCAACTTCACATCATCAAATCTATGCATAAGAGCTTCATCATCCCGCTACATATGCCACGAGCAGCTTTTCCAATTCAAGAGCCTTTCCCTTAGCTTTTGAATCATCTTCGATCTAATCTAATCATCAATCATCTAGTTCATAACAATCAATCAAATCAAACATCAATCCAAGCAATCAAGCATTCAAAAATGATCTAAGTAGACAATTATAACAATAATGGCATTTTTGTAATTAAAGAGTTGAAAGTCCAATAAGCATGAAAACATGTATTATATCTCTACAAACTTGATGAATGAACTTGCATAGGTTAACATATGATAAAGTGGATGCAACATCATCATGAACAATGGATCTATAAGGATCTATACATAGGATGAAGAAAATGCATGGAAATCTCTATTTTAACACCAAATCGAGCCAACAATCCGATATACTCCTTTGGATCCGTGTGAGAGATAATCACCACTCACCAAATCACCTAAACAATCCAAAAGATATCAACTTCAGATCTGGACAGCGAAGAACTAAGCTAGATCCGACAAGATCTCACTTCAAACGAAGAAATCTCTCTTGAAAAGTCGAAGATCTTCAATCTAAGCTCTTGAATCTTCAATCTTGATCTTCGATTTGGATGGATGGAAGCACTAGATTAGAGTGGAGAAAAGAAGTGAAGAAGTGTAGAAGTCGAGCTCTCAAAATGGCAGCACTTCGTCGCTTCAAAATCCGGATCCCAAAAATGAAGAGAAGCTCTCCTATTTATAGCTGAAAACTGCCCTTAAGTCGTAACTCGGCTATCTCCTTAAGTCGGTGCCGACTTAACACCATGCCGACCTAGTGCCTTGCCGACCTAGTGCCTTGCCGACCTAAAAACTCATCTGCCTATGACTCGCAACAAAACAGCTGTCTCCTAAGTCGGTTACGACTTATGGCATGCGCTTACGACTTACTGCTATGCCGAGTTAACCAGCCTATACGACCTAACGACTTAACTGCCTTGCCGACCTACGACTTAACCATATGACCGACCCAACGAAGCAGACTCATCATACTGCCGCAAAACCCAAGTCCTAAGTCGGTTGACGACTCAACAACTTAACACAGGAGACGACCTACCGACTCACATCTCAACACACGTTGCCGACTCAACTACCTACCGACTCAATTACCCTGCCGACCTAACACTTAACACCCAAACACTTAGGTCGCTCACAACATGTCCTTAGGTCGTTGCCGACCTAACTCTTAAGTCGGTCAACCCCACTTCCTTAACTCGGCAACGACTTAACAAATAACTGGTCAGACATACTAACTACTAAGTCGTCCAGGTCTTAAGTCGACCACTATCTTAACTCGTCAGCCGACTTAACACTTAACTCACCACTATCCTTAAGTCGGTTAAAACTATAAGTCGGTCACTTCCTTAGGTTGTTATCCCTTAACTCGGCAACGACTTACAACCTACGACTTAACACTTGCCGAGTAAACTTCACCCTACTAACCTAGCCCAGCTACGACTTATCTCCTTGAGTCCTTAACTCGCCCAGAACTCCTCTCCTAAGTCGTATACGACTCACGACTCATGCTAAGTCGTGAACGACTTAGGACTTAGGCAAAATTTGCCTAAAATCTGAAATGACTTTAAAATGCAAAAATTCCAGATTTTGACGAACTTGTCGATCCGTAAAAATACGGGTCGTTACAAGTAACTCAAAGGATGTTTGGAATAACCATCCTTTAAGGATCCGTTAAACTATCTATTATGTAGTAGTGTACGATAAGTAGATAATGCCTATCAGTAATATAAAATATCAAAATAGTGTTAAGGCGTTACCATTATTCCCCTTAACACATTTTATATAAGCGTTATAGTCTATACAGCACTGTAAACTCCACCGTAAACTAGTGGGATATCAGGGAGTACTCCATAGGTATAACACAAAACAAATCGTAGTGGTCGCGTATAGAGATACAAGTATGACAAGGCACATGAGGCAATACCCAAGGTAGTGAAACAACCGTTTGCCTCATCCGGACTGGTGAGAACGCATCGCCGCAGCGATCGCAACACCGCGAAACAACACTCCCAAAATCAAGGGTGCACCAATCGACAACAAGTAATGAGTAGTTTTCGAAGAAGTGTGTTCGCTCGAGGTAGCTGACCCCATTTGGCCCGGCACGACTCCTGTTTTAGTCATTTCCAATTTAACATAATTGTCAAGGCTATCCATTATCGTTCTCTTTCTTCAGTCATCACGTACATCATTCCAACCACTTCATTCTGGATCACACTCCACGTACAGTTATTAAAGTGGTTTTCGGTTTAGACAGTGAGTATGTCCCTAACCAATTCCGGTCTCTTTAATAACTTTCGTAATTATTACACCGATTGGTCGTTTAATATATTTCAAAACCAAATCAATTTCAATTTCAAATAGAATTTGTAAACCAACATTTCATTTGTCTTTCTAAATCAATTTCCATAATTTACGTTTCAAAACTTCCAAATTCATAATTTCAAAATCTTATAATTCAATTTATATTTAAACAATTCAAATATTGATTCAAGTTCGTATATAAGTTTCATTCCAAATCATTTAAATTAATTTAATTTAACATTCAAATCAATTTAACTTCATTGATCGATTTCATTCAATATTCGTTAAGTTAATTTATATTAAAAACAATTTCTATTAAATTTCCAATTCACTAAATCAATTACTTAAGTTCAACTTCATTGTATCAAAACTTACAAATTGCATTAAATTAAATTCATCAGATCAAATTCTTTACATTTTAAGTCTTACATTAATTTCAATAAAACACATTTTATTTCTTGTTAGAGAAATTCAATTTCACTTATTTATTCACTTAGTTACAATTTCAAAACTCAATTAATAAAGAACTTAAATTCACTTATTCAAGAAGTTCAATTTCACTTAATAAAGAATTCAATTTCATTTAATTATTAAATAATTCCATCTTATTTAATTATTAAATAATTTCAAAACTTAATTTTTAACTAATTTCAAACTTAATTATTAAAAATTCCAAATTTAATTATTAAATAATTAATTTTAAACAACGTTCATTCATCATCTACTATGTTAATATTTTGATTCAGATTATTAAATATTAACATTTCCTTACATTAAAATTCAAATTTCAACTTTGTTTCAAAACCATATTATTTATTCAAGTAAAGTCTTAATTTTATTTTTATATCAAATTATTGACCAATCGGTTTTTATTTAATTCTCTATCCTAGGTCAAAGTTCAATTTGGGTATTTATCATTTCAACCCGATTCCAATTTAATTCAAAATCAAAGCATAGCAAAGGGAACTTGCAGTGTGATAACTGGGATGGTGTCAAGGTAAATAAACAAGCAATAACAACAATCAATAACAATCCAATAGTTAATTCAAATAATCCCGAAATAATCGTATTAATTCACATTGTTATTTGTGTAAATTAATATAATTATTTCTAGAATCTACACTATCATTTCATGTAGATTAAAGATTATTACACTAATACTAATACAGTTCTTCAATTGATATCAATTATTCAATTCCATACAACATCAATTTAAGCAACAAACATTTAAATGGTTCAAGGTGTATTTTACCAAATTTCTACGTGTCAATTAATTCAACTTTAAAAGGGTCATATTATGCAAATGTCATCTAATCAAATTTACCACATATATCAAATCTAACTATTCTACACGAAATTCAATTTCAAATTATTTATCACTTACAACATTAACAATTTAACGTCCAATGTCAACATCAACCAATCAATCATTTAACAACCAAACTGGATTATCATTGTATAAATAATAGACAATGGTGTCAGATGTACAGGTGAACTGATACATGTAATAACATATGTAACAGTGTAATTAACTAACAGCAATATATTTCAATTGTCGTTTCAATTGAAATCAAATTTAATAAATAAAAGAACATTAATCGTGAGTGATTGCTCACCTTTAGAGGCTAGATAGATTCGACAATGAAGTTGAGTTATGAATTGCAAGTACGACTTTCGAAATAAAGCTAGATTGGCACAAGTCGACGATCAAAGCTGATAAAGAGGAATAGACGAATTCAAATCAAAACAGGATCGATGAAGGTGACTGAAATAAGTGGTCTTATATATATATAACTATACCTAACCATAAATCACAAAAAGATTTTATATATTTTAAATTATATATATGGTTTCCAAAATCATTATTTCAAATTAAATTTAATAAATTAAAGTCCAACATATATATATATAAATTGAATCAATACATTAAAACTTAAAAGTTTTTTTTCTCTATAATTTAATATTATATAAATATATTTTACTTCGCTTGAAAAATCATATACGGTTAATAAAACTTACATTTACAAAATAAGGCTTATATATAAATTTAAACAAACCCAAAACTGTTATATAGTTATCAAAACATATTATCAAAAACCAAACATATATATGTATGACTCTCGAACAGCTGTACTTCATATAATATGCTTTATATAATATAAATAGCTCACACACCCCCAACATATAAATTTAACTAACCCTGTTCCAAAAATGTAACATACTTTAAAGTATCCACTTGCTGCTCAAATAGACAACATGCGTGAAATAAATTTATTTCTCAAAATTTAAATAGCTATCAACTTAAAACACAATAATAATAATAATAACGACCAAATGAAAATACTCAAACTATACACTGTTATATTTAAGTCAAATTTTATTATAAAACAAACATACCCATTTTATTATTAAATGTAAACATATCATCAAGCCATTAAGTACTTGTAAATAAACTTACTTTATTACTATGTATACATATAAAGTATTATAATAAAATGGGAAAATCACATATAAATGTATACTTTTTGACGTACTGTTGTAGATATAATAATATATATATATATTGTAACAAATACCGATACAGCAATCGACTATTTTATTATTGATATATATCATAACACAAACCCAGAAAACTATAGTTATAAAACTTATACATATATAAGCAGCAGACAAAACTCACGCCACTAATATAGACAATTATATATTACTATACAAAAAAATGCACAGTCCTTTGTTTACAGCAAAATTTTATGAAATCCATATGTATAATAATGTATAGCATATTGAAGCTTACTTAAACACCCCTCAAGAATACTGTCATACACATAAACAAACTAAAGTACTATCATAATGTAAACCACCCGTAGCTTGCATGTAACCTCCATAACATATAATATAACTCTGCAATGTGTACTATACTATATTTTGGAACAGATGTATATAACTATTAAGTATACAAATATATTTATATAGGCTTATGTATATATATTTATAAAAGTTCATATACGAATTTATAAAGCTTATATTACAAATGTCATATATATATTATATTCGTTCACCTGGTTTGGAGGCGCGAGAGGGAAGAAAATTTTGAAGGCTCGGTCACAGGTCGGAGGGACAAGGCGGCGGTAGGGCTGTGATCTCGGTGGTGCGGATTTTGCCAGGGCAGAGGCGAAGAGGGGTCCGCGTACCGGCTGCCGTGGTCGCCGTGTTAGATCAGAGGGAGGTGGTTGCTGCAATCTCGGCCGTGCTTGCAAAACTAATGCTTGGCTGAGAGGTTGTGCACACGGTTGCCGAAAATGGTGGAAATTGACCTTGCGTGTATGGGTTGGGGAAAGCTCGGCATGGGAAATGGAGGTGGTCGTTCAAAGGAAGGAAGGAAGGAATGGGAAGAAGGTCTCTCAAACAATTATATATATATTGATGTTTGTTTCAAGCAGAACGAAAATGGTGAAGTTTTCTTTCTTTTTGAATGAAGAATCTGTACTGGAAGAAGAGGAAATTGGGAACCCGAGCAGGCAAGATATGTGAACTGGTATATCTTTTCTAGAGCAAATAGTAAATGGGAAAAATATGAATTTGAAAGAACGAATTCACATGTACATTGAGCAGTGGGAAGAAACTCAATAGTCATTACGTGAATTCCAAGGCATAGCAAAAACCACTGTCTATTGAATGCTCAACGGATGGAAAATTTAAAGTCACCCAGACCGAAATAGACGAGCAGCTACAGTTAACCATTTTTGCGTGTTCACCGCATACCGGATGACCGAAACCCACAAAAGAATATACTACGAAGATCAACATGACGAAACGATCAAAACGGTATACCGATATCAGCGGTACGATTGAAAAAAAAAATTCAAAATTTTCTATTAGCGGAAAATGCAAGAAAAACGTAGAAAAATAAGATCGACGAAGCTAAAGAAATCCAAATTTGGAAAAACAAAAAATGATGTCTTGCTCAGAAGATGGTTTAAGATTTTTCCATATAAAAATATTTGGGTTTCGAAAACATTTTATTTTCATTAATTCCTAACTTATTTAAATTAAAATAGAATTACACACGAAAATAAACTTTCATATTTTTAGATGAAAATTTACCAGTTGCTATGTTAAAATAGACGCATTTCAAATATCAAATTTTTATCTCAAAATTTTATTATTTAAAATTCACAAAATTTCAACTAATTACATTATTAAAACAGTTAAAATTTACGGATCGTTACACCCACGGTCCCGCTCCTTGAGTGTTAGGGTAATAGATCCGATTTTGCACTTTTGTGGTTATTTCAAGTCACCAGCGTAGTTTGTCACTTTTATACTTGATCGAATGGCGCGGTTTTTATGTCTTGCTACCATCTTTAGGCTTTGGCATGGTCGTACCTAGGCTTTATTCTTGCTTTCTTTTCCTAGTCCAGCTTCTTTTGCAGGGTAGTTCCTTTAGCCTAGCGCTTGGATCAGTTTATCTTAGATATAGTTTGGAAAAAATATGAGGTAACATTTGCCCTCCAAGTCTATAGCGGTCGTAGATTGGTGTGTACTTGTCTCTATGTCCTTATTTTTCCGTACCATGTCACTTCCTATCTTTTCTCTTTCTTCTTTCCAAAAGAAAAAAAAATCTTTACAGCCATTTCATTTTAATGTCTTAGTACACATGTGATTCCCTTATTGGCTAATTTTCTAGAAAGTTGTTATTTTAGTCTTTGCGACTCCTAAGAAAATCTATATGGATCCTCCCACTAACCTCCTTTGTCATCAATCAGTTGACTTTTTTTTGAATTCTTTCATCATTGTGATTGTGTGGCTGAGATTCTAATCAAGGTAAGTATATATCTTTCCCCATTCCTTTTCTTCATTTCTTTACCTGCTTTCGAAACTCTAATTGTCAATCTTGTCTTCTCCAAGAATCGCCCATTTTCCAAATAAAAAGGTCACTCTCTTTTTTGTACTTTCCTTTTCTTATATATCATAGTGGTAGCTGATATGACAAACTCTTCTTCCTCTCCCCTGTCCTTGCCATCTAGTGTAATTGAATTAGGGGAAATAGAGGATATGCTTGAATCACTTTGGGTTTAAGGGTTATATGGGTAGGGTTCCACAGTCTCATGAACGTCGTATGCTCCCAATTGGCTTCATTACTATTTCACATGAGCATATTTGATGTGGACTTTACCTCTCTCCTAACTGAATTCTTGGCAAATGGCTAACTGCAATTTGTATTGCCCTCATTCAACTCACTCCCATTTCTTATAACCTTCTGACCGCTACATTCATTCTTAATGCTGAGAAGTGCACGCCTCTTTCATGTGAAGAACTCTAATTCTAATTTGATATCCATAAGTTCTTCTACGGGTGATTTTGGATTCTATTATGCCTAAGAAAAGGAATCAGTTCTTACATCTGTTCCCCGTAAGACCCAAAAATGGGACGATCGATACTTCTTCGTTTTGAATCTTGATAACTTCCCTTCCTCTTTCCATTCACATCCCAATCGTCTTATCTTTTCCAATCAAGCTACCAATTCACACGAATCTCATAGGAAGAGCATCCTTAGCTTAGGTGAAGACAAGAGGAAAACAAAATTATTTTTTACCGATTCGTTACCGCTGAAGCACCAATTTTTGCATACAAGACACAGCTTTTCTCGCTCTATCTTTAAATTCTCTTCAACTACGAATAAACCTAGGGGTATAATCCAATGAGATGGACAATGAAATTTTTTTTAAAGGCAATTACGATCCAAATTTTTTTTACGTACGAAAAATGAGTGATGCTCTTTTTAATTCGTTTCTTAAGGATTCTCCATCCAAGAAGTTAGAGACATTGAAGAAGAGGAAGGGAGAAAAATGAAAGAAAGGCGGTGCTGAACCCTCAGATCAGCCCTTCAAGAAACTGCATACACCTCCTCGTCCTTCTCTTTTTTCTTTAGAAGTACTATCCATCTCACCTCTATAGTCATTCCACGACCCGAGTATCCACTTTTTCCTCTGCCCGAGGGTACCATCGCTGATCTTGCTGGGAGGCTAGGATGCATCACCCTGGACAGCCTATCTCATATTGCTTTTACTCTACAATCCTACACCATTTCTCTTCCATTTTCCGTGCTCCTCTTCCCCGAGCTTGCTACTGAACTCTGAAGGTCTTGAGCCTACGTAAGTACCTTCTTCTCCTTCTCTATTTCATTGGTAATTTTCTTCATCAATTCTCATCTTATTTTCACTTGCTTTGTACCAGGTAAGGACCTTAGCAGTCGTGGTTTGGAAGAGGGCGGAGAATGATCATGCCGTATCCATTGCTTGGATTCTTAAGGTCTAGGTAGACATTACTGCGGTATTCTTCGAGAAAACCAGAATATATGAGGATATTAAGGCTCAACGAGGGAATGCTGAGAAGGTGGAGGAGGCGACGAAGGTGGCTGGCGAGGCCTTGGTGTTGAAAGGTCAAGAGTTGGGAGAGAAGAACAAATTTATCAAGGGAGAATAATAAAATATTAGGGGAGAAGTAGAAGGAGGTGGAGAAATTTAAAGGCAATCTTGAATGGATTACTTATCGGGTGCTTTACAATATGTACACCGTAGTTAAGCATTAGTTTTTTGCTGACTGCTTAAATGATACTTTCCCCGAGGTCAACCTCAGCTTCTTAGGGGACTCTACAAAGATTGAAAAGGCCCTTACCCATTGCATGGCTAAATGGGCTAAGGAGCTGGCCACGGAGCATGCCTCCCCTTTTGCTTCCCATGATACTTCTTTGTAAGAAGATGATGATGATGCACGATCTAGGAGGGTAGAGGCCACCTCTACTTCTCAAGTTTATGTAACTACCTGAACCCTTGTAAATGACCTCACCATTTCTTATGTAATAAAAATAAATTTGTTTCCAAATGTTATTGTGATCAGCTTCTTTAATTTACTTCTTGTTTCATTTCTGCATTACGAATGACCATGTTATTTTCATTCCTTTATCCTTTATAGTTTTCTAAGGAAGTAACATTTTACTAAACTCCTGAAGGAAAGCATGGAAAAACTCCAAGCCCAGACCGTAGATTGTCTTAGTCCTAATGCAGCGACGATTCGCAAGCGTGAAAAGGAGTTAGATGAGTCGTTCGCGCAACTTAGAGAGGAAACCCAAGGGTTGCTTTCCAAAATTTAACAAATGGCTAAAGAAAAAAAACACTTAATGATTTTGTACTGCGCCGGTGGTGGTATTTCTTAGAGAGCGGTTCCTTCCCATCTGATAGTCCTCATCTGGAATGGTTTAAGCTTGGACTTACTAATCTAAATAAGGAGTGAGCGCAATGTATAATTATTACTTTTGTATGCAAATTCGTTACATTCTCCATATATATAATTGGTCTTCATGCGATATATTTTTCTAAACTTAGCTTCATGTGACTTGAGTTATTTTGACTTAAACTCTAACTACTACCAACTAGGTTAACCCTTCTAGGCCTCCTTCTGAGTCTACCGGAGCCTTTGAATCCAATGAACCTTCGGTTTCCACCATTTATGGCCCAGGTGACACAGGTGTGCCTGAGTTCGAGGTTGTCGCTACGAGTTATGCCGCGACCTTGGAAGAAGAGAATTTTCATTTAGTGCTTACTAACAAAAGGCTTGAAAGAGACTCGAGGCATACTCTTACTAAGCTTAAAGAAGCTAAGGATGCACTTGATCGCCGGCACCAATATAATATTAGGTTGCGCATTGAGATAGATGTTGCAAACTCCAAAGTGACCGAATTATAGCAGACACTGAAGGTGAGTGAATCGCTTTATGGGTTTGTTTATGAAGACAAGATTGAGAAATTGAAGAAGACTACAGAAAACACCTTTAGGCTGCCCATCCATCTTCTCCTCCTGCAAGCGTGGACGTCCCGTTGGCAAATGAGTGGAAGAGGAAATTGGAATTACATTACCAAGGTAACATAACTAGCTAGAAGCCCATAATAAGGAGTAGAAGGCGTATGCTCTTTAATATGTTCGTCACTTTTCTAGAGACTCAAAAAAGACAAGGGCTGAGTTGATAAAGACTCTAGAAGAGATGAGGGAGACCACTATGATTAAGATTTATGAACTCGAAGTTCAATTTGCCCCCAGTGTTGCAACTGCACCTGCTAATGTACTAGGGCAAGGTCGAGTTACCGATCTTGAAGAGAAGCTTAAGAAAGAGAATATTAAATGTAAGATGGGGCAGATCTTTCTACAATGAGCATAGATGTCTTTGATTATTCACACCCTGCACTTGACTTGAGATTTCTCTGTAGTAATAAAGGCTTCATAGTGATCGTGGAGGATCCGACAGACCTATAGATAGGTGCGAATTACGACCATAGGAAGATTTTTCATATCAGAACGGAACTTCCTTTGGCAAGCATCCCTTAGACACGATACTTTATAGCTGTAGTAGTATTTTGGGACTTGTAGTTTAGAACACTTTTGTAAAACTAAGTTGTAAAAACATTCTATTTTCTTGTTGTTGTGCCAATACATGTAAAGGTACCATGCAAATTAAACTTTCTTGTAAAGGAGTATAAGTACCCGGTGAGCTTTAGCATTTTTGAGCTTTCTTTTAATTTTTTTGGATTTGCTTGTCCTTTAGCTTCGCATCTACCTCATATTCGTGTGCTTGGCATGGTTTGCTCTGCTATCTGGGGTAGACTATTATCTTTGTTTGTGTGCTTGGCATGGTCTGTTCCGCTGTTTAGGGGCAGACTGTTTTTAACTATGAAGTCAAGTCGGGTATTTACAACCTTCTGAACTCATGTGAATGAATTTTTTGTATTGATTCAGACCATATAATATCCTTACATCCAATGTGATTGTTTGGCTAAGAAGCCATTGTGTGTGATACAACTCAATGTTGTCTATTATGCTAGCAAAATTAACACAGAGATATTATTATACTACTTCGGGCTATCTAATACCCGTACGTCCAGTTCACTGTATTACTACTTTTAATAATAATTACAATGTTTGTTATTTTGATATACAAATAACACTGCGTATACACAATAAGGTTTGAGATGCTCCGAATTTCATGTTCTTGGAACTAGGTTTCCATCTGGCCTTGAGAGTCAGTAGCCCCATTAGCTAAGGCTTCTGCTACGACTAGGGGCCTTCCGAATTTAGACCCAAGGCCCCATCTGCTCGGTCCATGGTGTTAGCTACCACTTTTCGTAGTACCATGTCTCCCTTATAGAAGTTTCATTCTTTGAGCCTAGCATTTTAATTTTTTGCCATCATTTGTCGGTATGAGGCGGATCGAACTACTGCCTCATCTCTTCTCTTTTAACAAGATCAAGAACGGCTTCTTTTAATTCCTTATTTTGTTCCGCCATGTACGATATTATTCTATGTGATGGAATTCTTGTTTCAACTAGGAGCATTACTTCATAGCCGTAGATTAAGGAGAAAGGTGTGTAGCCAGTAGGAGACCTAGATGAGGTTCTGTAAGCCCATAGTACTAGAGATAACTCTTCTGCCCATTTCCCCTTAGTCTTTTGTCGTCTTTTCTTGAGCAGTTTCTTAGTGGTTTTGTTTGCTACTTCGACCTATCCATTTGCGTGATAGAGGAGAAACCTTTTACTATTTCATCATTTTCATAAAGCTCCATAAACTCCTTACTTTCAAATTGGGTTCCATTGTCTGAAATTATTTTATGAAGGATTCCAAACCTGGTAATTATGTTTTTCACAATAAAAGTGACTATCTTCTTCGTAGTGATTATTGCTAAGGTTTTTGCTTCGACCCACTTTGTGAAGTAATCTATTGCCACCACGTCGCATTTTGCCTCTTCTTTTGACATGAGAAGCGGTCCTATCAAATATGTGCCATATATGTCGAATGTCCGAAGGTTGGCTAATGGGATGAGCAAATAGGATGGTTGTCTTGGGATACTAACAAATCTTTAACATGTATCACATCTCCTTAAGAAAAATGTAAAATAAGAATATTTAAGGTTTCATATCTTTTTTTTCATTTTTTTATTGTTTTCTTCAAAAGCAATAAAATTGGTGAATCGGAAACAATTATAAGAAAAAAAAACGAAAATTTGTGTTTTTTATCCTATGCATTCTGAAGTTCGGTGGGCCAGTAGTACCTATGCCTTAGAACTTTCTTTGCTAACTTGGCCCCTCCAAAGTGATCCCTACATTGTCTTTCATGTACTTCACCTAGGACTCATACTACTTTGGAAATGCATCTAAGATAAGGGGTAGAGTATCCTCTCTTATATAATATGTTCTCAAAAAAGGAAAAGTACCGAGCCCGGTATCTTATTTTACGGGATTCATTCTTGTTTAGAGGTAGAACTCCGTTTATTAAGAACTGTTTGATATGGGTCATCTACGATTCCTCTTCTGCTTTCTGAGGGATAAGCGGATTAGGGACTGCTCTTGACTTTCTGTTGTTCTTGATCTTGGGTTTCTCTGATGGTAGCTTGTTGGGCTCTAATAAGTACTAGTATTTGATTGGCCTCGGTGATGCTTGGTTTAGCTTGATGCTTTACTGGAACGACTTTCATTTCATTCGCCACTTTAGCGCTTACAAGTTTGGCTAATGAGTCCGCAAAAGAATTGTTTTCATGTGGAATTTGCCCTATATCAAATCGTTCAGACTGCTCTAGTAATTTTTTAGACAATTCCACATATTTAGCTAGAGTTGGCTCTTTCGTTTGATAATTACCGTGCACTTGGATCACAACTAATTAGGAATCACTATGAATTCTAATGTGGGTTACCATCATTACCCGAGCCATCCTTAAGCCTGTGAGGAGAGCTTCAAATTCTGCAACATTATTGGTAGCTTTGAACCGAAGCAGCACTGCATAGTATAATTTCTGCTTATCTGGGGTAATCGGTACATATCAAATTCCTACCCCCTTCTCATTTGATATTCCATCCATGAATAATTACCAAAACTATAGAGAGGGTGATTCTTGCTCAGATTGTGGTTCAGTGGGCAGTGTGCATTCCACAATGAAGTATGCTAGTGCTTGTACTTTGATTGTTTTTCTAGGACAGTAGAAGATGTCAAATTGACTGAGCTCCATTTTCCATTTTAGTAAGCGACCTGATGTCTCTGGATTCCGCAGTATTTACTTCAGTGGTTTCTCTGTGAGGACTTTGATGGGATGCGCTTAAAAGTACAACCGCAGTTTCCTTGCTTTGAGAAGTAGGTTGTAAGCTTTCTTTTCAATAATTGAGTAGTTGAGCTCTACTCTTGACAGTCGTTTGTTCGTAAAGTAGACATGCCTCTGAGTCCCTTCATCTTCTCAAACCATTGCAGTACTAACAGCTTTATCGGTTACAACTAATACACATACAAGTCATCTACTGTTATTGGTTTTGATAGGATAGGGGTACTGATCAGATGGTCTTTCAGATTCTGGAGTGCAATTTTGCCTTTCTCGGTCCATTCTAAATTCCATCCCTTTTTCACTTAGTCGAAGAATGCTAGACACTTGTTTGTTGCTTTGGTAATGAATCTGCTTAGAGCGGCCACCCTTCCGTTTAGGCTTATGATATCTTTTGATTTTTCTAGGACTTCCATATTCCTTATGGCATCAATCTCTTTTGGATTTGCTTCAATGCCGTAGGCACTTACTGTATAGGTTAGAAACATCCCTGATCGGATGGCAAAAGTGCACTTCAAAGGGTTTAACTTCATGTTGTATCATCTTAGGATTGCAAAGGTTTCTTTCAAGTTATGCACATGACTTGGTGTTGCTTTTGACTTAACCAGCAAATCTTACATTTTTTCTGATCTGATCTGAGAACTTTATGTTAACTAATCTTTGGTTGGGTGCTATAGCATTTTTGAGTCCGAACAACATGACTTTGTCGCAATATAAGCCTTTGCCCATCAAAAAGCTGGTATGCTCCTAATCTGGCTCAAACATGGCTATTTGGTTGTCATCTGAGTATGCATCTATGAAGGTGAGAAGTTCTTGGCTGCTAGTTGCATCCACTAACTGATCGATTCTAGGTATACGAAAACTATCCTTTGGGCAGGACTTATTGAGGTTGGCATAATCAACGTAAGTTCTCAATTTTCCATTAGACGTTTTTACAAGAATAGGGTTTGTAATCTACTTTGGGTAATACACTTATCTGATGAACCCATTTTCCTTTAGTTTCTTAACTTCTTCATGCAGAGCATTATAGCTTTCTTGATCCAGGGTCTTGCACTTTTGCCTGACTGAGTGAGCATTAGGATCGATGTTGAGTGCATAACAGATGATAGCTGGCTCTATTTCTACCATATTTGAGTGAGTCCAAGGGAAAACATATGTTGATCTTTTGAGGAAGTCTATTAACTATGTTATGATTTCCCTGTTGAGGTTTTTCCTTATGTTGAGAACCTTCAAAGGATCTTCCGAGTTTATCTGTACGTCCTCAAGGTCATCCAATGGCTTTAAATCCTCCTTGTCTCCCTTAACCTTGGATCTATTTCACTTTCTTCTTTTCCAGGTTGGGATGCAACGAAGAAGGCCTGCTTCTTAGCTTTTTTCAAAAAATACTGCATGTATATTGAGTTATATTCGTCAGTGCCAACCATATGCATATACTCCCTCTTTTTTATTTTTACTGATGCTGTTGTCGTGGAATGACTTATTTCAGCATCAGCCTTGGTACTTGGTATCGATGTAGTTCTTAGAACTGGATCACTTTCCTTTTTATCGTCATTATTACAATTATTGAGAATTTTGAACAATTTTATTGCTATAATTGAGGTTCACATTATATATTCCCTAGCCAATAATTGTTCCCCTCCAATTGACCCTATTCCAATGGGGGTATGAAACTTCATAAGCAGATCATTTTGGGAAACTATTGTCCCCATGTCAATTAGTGCAAGTCTCCCTAAAAAAAGCATTATAAGGCGACTATTGATCAATGATCATGAAAATTGCATAGAATGATTTGTAAAGAGGAGCAACCTCAACGGTAACAAGAAGACGTGCTGATCCAATAGAAACTGTCGCAATGTTGTTGAAGCCGTAAATTAATGCAGGGCTTGGCTTCAGTATTTTTGTTGGAAGCTTCGTCTTGTCAAATGTAGATTTGAAAATGACATTAACGAAACTCCCATAATCCACGAAGAATTTCATTATGGTGCAATTTGAGATCTGCACCATAATTATGAGCGGATCATGATGTGGAAAGACAACTACAGCGGCATCAGCTGCAGTGAAGACTATGTCCTACGCCGGCTTTTGTTTTACATGGAATATGGTTCTCTAATCTACTTTGGCTTCTTGCACATACCGCTCCTGCGCTTTTTTACTTTTTCCTGCAAGGTGTGGTCCTCCATAGATTGAAGCTATGAGATTCAGGGGTTTTTGGCTAGATTTTCATTTAGATCTAGAGTGAGGTTCTCGGTCCTTTCCCTATTGTTTTCCTTAAGATAGCTGCCTAAGTATCTTTTCTGAATCAGTTTCTCAATCTCATTTTTTAGGTGTCGGTTGTTATCTGTGTGGTGGCCATTGGTCCTATGGAAGCGGCAATAGGCTCCTTCTACTTTGTTCTGGTTTCTTCCCTTTGTTTGGGTTATAAGCTAGCTCAGTTCTAGTTACCTCATTAATTTGAACAGATATATGGATGAGTGGAGTCTTTGCCATGAAGTTGAATTCTCTTTGCCGCTTTGCAGGTGGATGGTATCCTTCTGCCCCCTCTTCTTTTCATTTTAGGGAGAAGAAATTTAGAAATTCTTTCAGATGAATGTGGTTGCTCTAGCTTCTTCCATCCTAATGTAGCCGCTAACCTGTTCGTAGAAAGCATTCATGTTGTGATGCAGCTTCCGGCTATTTTTATCCCATATGGTCGTGTTTCTCCTGATCCCAACGTGCACTACCATCAGCAGCGCTTCCTCAAAAGTTACCCCAATCCAAAGTGCTTCGACTTGAAGCATTTTATAAAGTTGCGTAGCTCTCATTCTCACCCAGCTTCATGCAGGACATGGTATTCACATCCGGGGAAGCCTCTCTTCCATAATTGAATTGTCTTAAGAAATTTGTAGTTAATTGTGACCAAGAAGAACCTCCTCTGGTCCGTACCTTCTAAACTATCTTGAAGTTGCACCAACCAAATATACTGGAAAGAGCTTGCATTTGGCCATCCTCCCACCTTTAGGATACCCATGTAATACTCAAAAGTAAAAATATAGTCATCTGGGTTTGTGGTCCCATCAAAATTATCAATCGATGGAGCTTTGAAATTGTCGGGGAAGCGTGCTTCTATAAGGATTTCACTAAATGGGGAAGAACCTTCTTCCCTTACCTTCTCTCTATTACTCTATTTACAAAGTCTTGCCAACTGCTCTATGTGAGCCTTCAACTGGTGGATTTTGTCCTCTTTGAGGTCTATTTGGGATGAGCCATCTCTACCAAACGAAGTGACCTCGTCATTGGGGGGTGCAGTACGTTTTTGCTTTTTCAGTAGTAACAGATTGATGTTTGTAGGTTTCGATTTAATTTGGGGATTGATACGAAACTTACCTTTAAGCTTGGCATATGATTGTCATTGGCCAGCTTCACCGTTCTTATTTCTGAGATTGTCATTGTCAAGTCGTGAATGACGGCGGTAAGATACGGAAGGCTGAGGGCAGATCAGCTTAGGGACAGAATTTTGGACCAAGGATCTCTCTCTTCCATGCATGCATTGGTTAAATTAGTCTGTGAAGGCTTGTAGGGCTGCTAAGATGGGATCTGAGGTAGGCTATATAGAGACACCTGCTTCAATTTGGGTTATGGAGGTGAGGAGTTGCTTCTTTGGCATTTTTGAGGCAAGGTGAAGTTGTTCTTGATTAAGAGGAGTGTTAGAATCGATGGGATTCGTGGTGTTATAGTGGTACCTAAAGGGATTGAAGTAAACTTTGCTGGAGAGGGAATTTAAACCTTCTTCTAGCGTCAAAAATATTAATGAGATTTTTCATCTTAGAAACACCCAATATTTTTTGTTCGGTCTAATCACGACTTTGAATGCTTTCGTGATTAGAAGTCAACAAAATTAAGTAACATTAAGGTTGCCTTTAGAGGAAGTAATTATGCGCAATAATGCTAACACAATGATGAGGTAAAATATCTAAAACTTGATACAAGTCCTTATCAAGTTCGTTAATCAATATATTCTAATTTTAGCACTTAAAACAGAAATAAGCAAAATAAAATACTGAAAGCAATAAAATGACATAGAGAATTAACGTGGTTCAGATGTTAATGAATCCCACTTCTACATGGAAATGTCATTTTCTTCCTATTTTGGTTCTTAGTACAAACAAACAATTCTTAGTACAAACAAACAATGACAAAGAGTATAATTTTTTATTTCAGTTTTGCTGAAAAGAGAAAATTCTAAAAGTTCCCCCACCTCTCTGCTACAGTACCTTCTGCTTTTATAATGTAGAGAATTACAAAAATTGCTTCCATCAATCACACATGTTCCCGATTCTGAACCTTAGATAACGCCACATGTCAATCATCATCTTGCTTGTCTATTGTGCATGGATCGTGGAAATGGCCTTCGGCTCTTTGATTTCTACCTTTGGATCTTGCCACGTATCGATCATCTATCTTGTTGATTTACTGTACAAGGATTGCCAACGTGGACTTCGGTGAGAAATTGTTATTTGAGTAGGTGAATTTTGAACTTAAGCTGGAAGTTTGAAATTGAAGCGGGAAAATCCAATTTTGAATAGACTACAGCTTTACGATTCTATAAAGCAACATGCTAGTGGACTGCACACATGTGTAGATGAAGCCACAATGAGAAATTTCCCTCCATTTCAAGAAGAACTACATCATTATCAGTGCTTCAGAACTTCGCTTTAGCTTATTGGGAATTGCGCCTTCATTATGTTCGAGATAGCGATACCGTATAGTATTCGAACTGCATCAATACTTTCGAAGTTGTATTGCACTGTTCAATCTGAAACATCAGCAAAGTGTAGTGTTAAAGACAATTGGAGTTGAGTTGTATGGCTCAGTAGAAGAGATTGCGCTGCTATTTTAAAGAATGATCGCCTTGCATGAACTTGTTCTGAGCCGTTCTCATCAATTGAGGACTATGCCACCGTCCTTGTCTTTGAGCTGGGTTTAATGATCTTAGGGATGAAGTTGGGATCTCTTGCTTTGCCTTTGAGGAATAAGGCTTAATTCTTGGTTGCGAAGCAGTCTTACCCCATCGCCTCATCCCTCGAGTCCTTATGTTTGTACGCAGTGTTTTTAGGATTGCGGCGATGTTCTGTCACATTAAGGTTGCGCCCTATCTTTATTACTTCGATGTCGATATAAGATTGCGGCGCAGTCCTTCCACATTTAATGTTAGTTTAAGATTGCGGTGCATCACTACTACATGTAATTGCATTAAGGTAGTGCCTCAGTTCTATGTCATTAGGATTGCTTTTTCTGGGGCTGCCGCACAATATTTTTTGTTTGCTATTATTTTAAGATTGTACTGTGGTATGGCCCATGAAGGTTTACTTTTGAAACCACAATGCCACCTTTTTATTTGGTATTTGGGAGTTACGCAACTTGAAGGTTGTGCCGCAATCTCGTCCCTTGAGTGTCAGGGTTACAAATCAGATTTTGCACTTTTGTGGTTATCTCATGTCATTGGCGCACAATATTATAGTGTCACTTCTATACTTGATCGGGTGGAGCGATTTTAATGTTTTGCTACCATTTTGAGGCTTTGGCATGGTTCTACCTGGGCTTTGTTCTTGCTTTCTTTTCCTGGTCTAGATTCTTTCGTGAGGCAGTTCTTTTAGTATGGCGCTTGCATTAGTTTATCTTAGATATAGTTTGAAAAATATGGGTGTAATATTAGTCTTAGTTGGGGTTAAACAATTTACAAAAAATGAGAGTCTACTTAAAACTAAAGTAACAAACCATAATCACAACCAAATTAGTTGGATTCAAATGTATTGATAAAAAGATTAGATGGAAATTAAAGATTATCCATGGAGAAATTGGATGAAGAAATTTTGATTTCATTATTGAGAGAGAGAGAGAGTGAGAGAGAGAGAGAGAGAGAGGGAGGGGGGATTGAGTTATGATTATGGGAAATTTAAAAATAAGAAAAGGTGGGTGTGAGTTGATGAGTAAAGTATTTGATTGACTGACAAAATAAATAGGTGAAAGAAGTGTTTAAGTAGATGTAGATGTTATCACCCTAAAAAAATAGTATGTATAAAATTTTTTGATGTACAAATAGAATTAGTCACTTCTTTTTTGATTCAAAAGCAAAAAAGCATGAATAGATGATAATATATGAGTATTTAAATTTGTTTTAGATGAAGATGATGAGAATATGAAAACAAAAGGGAAAATTTAAAATGGAAGATATACCTACATGTAGCTATTACCTTACAATGAAAATTTTACCTTCATACGTAATATTATACTTGTTTACATAAAAGGAATTGATGATATGAAACATACTTGGTCACATAACTTTTACATGTAGTGAAAGATAAGAGTATATGAAAAGACACCAATTAGATATTTTATTTAAAATGAAAAAATATCGAGGGACTATACTTAAAAGTTCATCTAGAAATTGTAATAATTCGGTAATTGAAATGAGAACGAAAAACATAAGAAGTAAGTTACAATTTTATATTTACTTTCTTATTACATAGAATAGAAGATTGAATAAAAATTTCTAGCTAGGTTGGTACTTAATTGTTAATCATATGATATCGACTTAAACGTGTTTTATTTTTATTTATGAATTATTTTAACAGGTCGATGCATTTTAGTATAAAGATAGTCGGATAAACAATACAGCGAACATGCCTCCAATATCCCGATAAGATAAAACTTTATGTTGCTTCTAGAAGATTTTAAAATAAAACGTTGGCATTTGTGTACATAACAAAGAAATTGTATCACATTTGACGAATTCTAAAAATAAACCATAACCAGACAGCGGTATCCAAATTTACGAACGTTTTTTAACTTTTCATCAAGTTACAGTCCTAATTGTAAAACCTTATTGTAAAAGTAAAAAAATATGTTCGAATACAATCAATAAACCAAGTTCCGTTTGGATAACTTAAAACCCGAATCCGGTTACCATAATCATGACCCGAATCCGCTGTGCATTTCAAACATATTATCTAAGTTCAACCCGTCAATATTTAAAGCTCAACACTTAAAATCCTTGTACTCAACCTAAAAAATTAATACAAAATCATACTTTTAGTTTGCAATATCTAAAAAACCTATACACAAACAAAGTTTATAGAGGAGGTGGATAATGCTGAAGAACAAACAAAAGTATATTAAGAAATCATAGACAAACAAAATAGCAAACAAACACACACTTGTATATTTGGTACTCAATCCTAATAATAGTTGGATCGGACCGAATCGGGCATAAGTAAGGCAGATTCGTATCGAGTTTGGACCAAAATACGTACAATTGACAGAGCTAATTAACTTTGCACCAAACAATGTTAAAACATACAACCAGAATTTCAAAAGACAGAAGAGTGCTCTCCCAGTTGAATCATGCAGGCAGATTTACACAGCAATGAATAAACTGATAGCTGCACAATCAAAGTGATACTTGCAACAAAAACTACACACTCCTCGCTGGCTTGTGCAAAAACATAATATATACCATGATGCAAATATTCTTCCAATCTATGTTCCATCGAATCAAGCCGCTTCTTTCAGCTCAAGTCCTTTAGGACATATGAACACGGAATCAACACAAAGTCCGCCTTTAATATGAGTGCAATCTATTTGCACCATTGAAAACTTCAGTTTCGTTATTTCATCACATTTGTTCACAGTAAAATCACCTACATGGTAAAGGATCCAGTATCCCTGCTCTTCTAAGTAGCACTTTGATTGGGATTTCTGACCATCGGATGTAGAAAGCTGAAATCTTACGGGTTTTAGGTCCCAACCATGGATGTGCTGAGTGTTGCAGATCCGACGGCCCAGGCGCTTTGTTGGAAGACCAAGATGAAGGCGGAAGTAGAGGCTATAACTTCCTTTTGGAAAGTGGAAATCGAGTTCGCCCTTTACTTCTAACCACCATATTTGTTGGAGGTAAGCAACCTTTCTGAATCTGAAAAATTAAACAGTGCATATCAGCATTTTATAACTTGCATGCAATTTTGTAAGTCAGGGCCTATTGGAATTAAAAGGACTTATGTTTAAAAGTGACTTTCCGTGAAAATGGTTTGAAATTTCGTTGTTTTCAATGTTTTGAGAGTTTCATTGTGGCAAAATTGATGTCATTTGGAGGAGTGAGCGAATCACTTATATGTGACTGTACTCGGTAAAAAAGGCCATTGCAATTGCTGAAAATACTAGCCTATTAAGGGAATAAAAATAATGGGTAAATAAAAGATTTGTAATAAAATAGATATCTCAATTTAATATTTGTATCTATTAAAGGATAAAGATATCATAGGTATATAAGTGATATTGTATTATAATTATTACCCACAAACAGGAAAATAGGCACAATGTCAAGCTTAAAAAAAAATTTAGGCTGAAAGACAACAAGTTTATTTTTTTTACTGAAGAACAATGCTAGTTACAACTAGCATTTGTATATTATAAAACTGAATATAATGCTAGTTATAACTAGCATTTTGTATAATATAAAAGTTGAATATAATGCTAAATATAACCAGCATTTGTTATTCAGTCTAAAAATAAAACTTGATGTCCTTCAACCTATTTTTTTTTCCAAAGTTCAGTCAATTTCCCTAATTTCCCCTATTACAAATGGTACAAGTACTTAATAAATGCAACGAATGAGAGCTAAATGAAAATGTAGTATACCCATTCATCTTTCCACACAAATATGCTTACATAAATGTGCACCACAAAACACTTTAAATTTAAGAATTTTTATGAATTCACAAAATATATACTAGTTTTCATCAATAAATTGATTCATTATGTTTAACACGTGATTTTATATGATGTATTTACCATTTTTCATATTTCTCAGTTTTTGAAGGAATTTTTTGAAAATAAGTTGTTAGATATTCATGTTTCATATATAACATTACACATTGAATACAGATCTGATAACACATTTTATATTTGTTTAATAAATTATTTGTTTTTGAAATATTTTCAGTAATTTAATTTAAAATGTGTTTGTTTCCAATTAGAATTTTAGTTGTTGATCAGTATTAACTAAAAGTGATGGTTTGAAATCAGATTGTTTTTAATGCTGATTAGTTATAAATCATTATAAAATACCTGTCGTAATAAGAGCTTAATGTTTCAGTCCAGGGTTAAACCTTTTTTAAATGCAAATAAAAAGCACATTTGAAGGTGTAAGAAGAACAGAAAATTATTTAAAGCTGATATATGTCGGGACAAAATATACAAGAAGATATATTTTGAAACTAATCCTAAATTGTAAGGCATGAAAGTTCAAATCACAATTATGTGCACATAATTTAGGTTGATATCAATGGTCTTCGTCATGTAATTTGGCAAATCTGAAGCTCTCCTTGACAATGAAGTTGTAACCATTTCTTATTGTCATCCTTATGGAAGGAGAAAGAATATTTTTTGATTAGACAATAAAAAAATAAAATAAAACAGAGAGCTGAACCTCGATTCTTCTGTAGCTACGCACTTCCAGTATCTTCGATCATCAATTCCAGTAATCAACAGAGCCTTTGAGGAGATCGACATGCAAATGCCTCCACTTTGTTTATCAACCCAAAATTCCTGCGAATTCGATTTCAATATTCAAATTTAGGCACGCGCAAATCATTTTCTTCACTGAACAATGTAAATCACCAGTCTAAAATCAAAGTTAATTTCAATATATGCATTCATTTTAAAACACAAGCTAAGAATTCATGATGTTTGAGTCCTATTTTTCTATATGTTTTCTGAAATTTAATTCCAAAATAAAAATGTGCTTTGATTCCAAGATTTAACAGAAGGGAAAACATAATACCGTCTTTTACAGAAACAGCTACTTTTCAATTAAATGAAACATAGAAGCAGAAGTTAAATCAACTTTAGTACAAAAGCATTACCAAATCAGTCAAAGAGTACTCTCATCAAAGTGTACTTCCTAAATAGGAATTAGCTTAATTCTTCATTGTCTACAGTAAAAATAAAATAAAAATAAAAAAACAAACTATATAATCAATCAACAATCGTATCAAATGCACGATAAAATAAAATGAAATAAAAAAAGGTTAATAAACTTTGATAAAGTTTAAGAGCATATTTTAATCACCAGATGAAAATAACTCCCAATCTGATCACAATCCTTTTGTTGCTTTGTTTGATTATATAAGTTTTGTTAAGATAATATCAATTGGAACAGGATTATATTCAAGTATAAAGTGAAAACTACATAATATTTCTATTTCCTCCCTCTACAAATGTTATCTGCTCCCTCGTTAAATTTGTTTATAGGAAAAAAAATTGATATAATTTTGTACTAAAGCTTATTGTCAAAATGTACTAGTTGTAAAACAAATTGTCAAACTAGACCGCTTTTAACTACGTCTGATCTGACTAGCCATTTCTAGACAATGCATGGCGACCTTTAAAACATCAACCTAAAGCGTCATACCATTTACCGCTTGAGCTAGTGGTCCTTAACATAAAAGCACATAAACTATTGTATACTTTAATATTGAAAATGAGTATGATTATCTCCACACAAGCATGATTCAAAATCAGACCAGTATACTGAAATACTGTATGTATTGAAAATTAGTGGAAATACTTAAACTATCATATTTTTGTGGCATGCTTGATTTATAAATCTAGTGTGCTTAATCTATTTATGTAAATAACATTAAATTGTTTTTGATTGTTCAGTACATTGTTCATATCACCAAAAAAAATGCAATGTCATGGATATAAAGAGATACGTCAGTAGCTTCATAAATCATGTAATGAATATAGAATGATTTGCTAGTCATATATTGCTTCAATTCCAATATGCACAAAGAACACTTGCATGAATTTTGACAATAAATATGAACGTTACATCGGTAAATTCCAAAATACCGTCAATGTCCACAACCATCCATAATTGGATGTAAATGTAAACAAATGCTTGAAAATCCAATCCAAGCTTGTGTAACCAAATCTAGTCTATTTTGACAGTTAGCTTGAAAAGTGATGCTTTATCTGAGTTGGTTAAATAACATTATTTGTGTTCAATTACGAGTCCCCTGATATACTTATATAACACAGTTCCAACAATTATCCTTTTAAGTTAGGATTTCAATTCATTTCATCTGAGCTTTCATAATCAAGAAAATATCCTCTTCCTATCACCCAACCGTCATTTTACTGAATGCCTAGAATCAATAAAAGATCAATTTATATTTGGTATGGTAATATTTTGTTTTGATAATAAGAGTGCTTCCATATACATAATTTTGTGTTCTTTGTTTCCTTTTGTAATCACTAATCAGTTGGCTTTTTTTTCTTTTTTCTCTTTTTTTTCTGAACATGGTTCATTAATGCAACAAGTGTCGACCTCGGGGATTGAACTCGTGACATTTAATCTTATAGTCTAAACTATCATCCAACTGAGCCAACAACGTGGTTAATTAGTTGGCTCTCTTTGTTATTTAAATTTGTGAATTATCTTTGTTTATGTTCACCGTAGTTTATGTAAAGCTAAATAATTAATGTCAGCGAAGAACATGAACATAAGCACCTATCCAAGGTTGAGGTTTGATTGTAAAAAAAAACAAAGAAAGAAAGAGTAAACACACTGTTACCCGCTGTTAATAAAAATCCAACATCATTATACAAGAAACTAGAAAGATACAAGAGATTGACTTTGAATCCAAATGTAGAAATCAATATTTTAGCTATAATGTTTACAATCCAACAATATTGACAAAAACACCACAATTAATTTCCAGATCGCTTTTTCATTGTCAAGTTATTCCACTATCTACGAAAATATAATGAAAATGTAAACAATAATGATATCTGATTGTAGTATAAATTAGTAAGGCATGGAAATATTGGAAGCAAAAATTTAAAATTTCAAACAGATCAGACACATAATAAGGGAAACGAATATGAATTTCAAGCTTCTTATACTTTATCAAATTATTTTTGAAAGCATCCTTGCTTCTGAATTATTATAAAACTAATAAAAACAGATCTAATGTAATTTTGAGCCGTCGGCGGTTCTAGAACTTTTTTCAAATTTTTTTTCAATTCCGTTCTACATAAAAACATGTATTTTCATCTGTTGCCACATTAAATGACATACATACTCATCTCTATAAATATTGCAAGGCTGTTCAGTTGCTTACTCTCAGAGCCCAAACATTTTATCACAAAAATCAAATTTCCCCTCTTTAATAATTTTATATATAATATCTATAAAATTCAGACTAAATTAGAAATGAAATTTGTACTTTATAGAACCGCGTGACATGAGAATAAATAATGTTATACTACACAAGGATGAATTTACTTTACAAATCGATAGATTATGTGTTGATGGATTATAGAAACTAGATTTTCCATGGTCAAAAGTGATATCTCAAAACTCTTTGCGAATTTCATCATAGTGAATAAAATAAAACTTCCAAGTGGAGCCTGAAGAAAGCAAATGTCAAAAGTTATACGTACATAGAAGTATTATAATATCCAAGACAACTTTACCATGCAAAATTTTTAATTGGTCATTCGTTAACTCTAGCAAGCCGATTTTCATCATTTGTATACTTTATTAATTTTAAACATCCAAAAATGACAAAATGCATGTGTGAAAAGACAATATAAAGCATGAATAACTAAAAAAAACTTTTGCCTTTCTAGAAAGAAAAAATAAAATAAAACACTTTTTGCTTTATACCACGATTTTGAACATCTATTCAAAGAAAGAATGAAAATCGTCAAAATATAATAATTTTATACCTTGGTACCTCCATCAAAAAGATTATGTCGACAGAACCTGGAATAAATTTCTTTTTTCATTTTAAATCCATTATTGAACTCACTACCAATCACTCTCTCAATGAACATGCCATAATTCTCAGGCAACAACTTCTCCCATATAAAATCAGCATCCCCTGCCCTGCGAAAAGTCCGGTTTACCCTCGCTAGCTGACAAATCTCCATTGCCCCAAACCCCATCAAAATTCTCGCAACACAGTCGTCGGGTAAGTTTCTGAGACCCGTCTGGTCGGACCCGCTTTCGTGATCAACATCGAATAATCCAGAAACGCCATTACCCATGTCTCAAAATCAGATCTTTAGTGCAAATATTATAAGCGCAAAACGGTAATTCTGAGGGTTTAGAAGTAGAGAGTGAGTGATTTGGAATAGAGGATGAGAGAGATGCGGGAAAAGGGGGGCAGATTTAGGAGAAGCTCACCATCCATGAAATATAATCCCTACTTCGAATTATTCTTAACTACAATTTCTGCGAATTTTTGAATTGGAGTTGTTTAAAATGAACTGAGGCGACTAGTCAGAATATATGAAGAAGACAACGCGGAAGTTACGGAAATGCCCCTGTGTTCGGTGAACTGAAGCCAAAAAAAGGTGGGAAAACAAGGATAAGATAGGAAGAAGGAATGGATATAAGATTTTATGATTTAAAAATTTAAAGAGCCAAGGTGAAGTTTAGATATTATATATTGCAACATAAATATTCAACTCTGGGCAACTAGTTGAGCATTTGGAAAAATAATAAGAAATAAAACCAGATATCAATTTTTAAATTATGATTTATTGCAACAGTTAATTGTGATGTTGAATTAGCGGCATGTTTTAAATTTATAATAGGCACTAGCAACAACTATCGATTGAGATGATTTGAGATTTGATTCTAGAGATTGTGTGTTGCAGAAAGCAACTTAACAGCTATAGGGTATGAAAGCTCGTATGAAGATCTTCCATATGTACATAACACAATGCTTACACGACACCCTTTAATTACTTATTTTTTGTTTAAGATTGCTTGGTTGTTCTAATATGGTAGGTTAGGTAGTTTTAATCACATTATTATTTTTGTCTTAGTTCATTGTGCTAGGCAGTAGCTAGGTACGATTGCTTAGCTGTGTGATAATAACATACTTATTTTTGCGAAAAATATTGATATGATGTCTAAAATCGCATGTTAAATAGGAAAAAAACACTTTTTTGTATTATTGTTGGACGTTGTAAATAGTTCGGTCTACCGATAGCAGGTGATTACATTTGACGTAAAGAGATCCACGTTAGACATAAGAAATGTCTAAAATCAGCCAATAATAGCATAAAAACATAATTTTTTCCACCAGACCGACCATTATATTAATTAAAGTACAAATGAAAGTCGATGGTCTTATCCCTAAAATCTCGGAAAACAACAATGAATTAAGAAGATGTTAGCCATAAAACTTATATACATACATATATACATACACACTTATGTATGTATGTATGTATGTATATGGATACGTATATATGTGTGTATGCACATGATTTTTTTCTACTTCTTCAAACAAAAAAAATATTGCATTCTCAATTTTTAGGGAAAAAAAATGGAGTTTGTCTCTTAAAAAAATTTGAATTGACCAAAATAAATCACATTTTCCTCGGATTAATCCATCCAACATTTTGTGAGGACTACAGTAGAAAAATTTTAGTTTCCAAAAAAAAAAGATTTACTTGAAACACCGCCCCATATGCTCATGTTGATGAAGAGTTTCTCCTACCCAAAAGCATGGAGCATGAGACGATTGCTGAATGGTTCGATGAATTTATTACCTTGGGTCAACACTGAATACGATATAATAAAAATGCAACCTACCAAACTCGTATTTAGTTTCTGTACAAAGCAATAGTCATGGATTTTCCTAGAACAAACCCATACATAGAGATAAAACACAATAAATAAACTCACATAACAACAGAATATGTAATACATCAAATGATATACAATACATATTTATCAATTATAATACAAGTCATACATAATATTATATACATAACACATACATAGCACCATACATCGGTGTATGCGATAATGTATATATCCATATCTAATGTACAACAAGGTTTAAAGTAAACAAATAATAAAATGAGTATATCATAATCAATATTCAATGTATCATCCAATTAGCTGCTAAAGTAAATATCGATCTGTAAAAATCCTTTGATTGACACGAGAATTATAAATAAATATAAAACAAGCGTCAGACAAGTCTAGAGCGAGAGAAATCATAATGGTATAATGATAAGAGTGCATGTATGAGACGTACATATACATGTCATAGGTGATGAAACACTAAATCAAAGACAAGTTTAATTTACATAAGTCAAAATAAATATTAATGTGTATTTATCTTGTTTGCAAAAGTGATACAACTGAATGAATTGTTATATTATATGTATATGAATCCATGTGCACGAGTGGATATTACATACATGCATGCATACATACATATATATTTGTATGTATGTAAACACATATACTTTTTACAATTCCATTTATATACAAATTCATATAATATATACAAATAATTTCAGTGATTAGGGTAAAGAAACGAAACTGTATGACCAAATACCAGGATAAACAAAGAGAGTTACTTTATATCTTATAATACTAATATTTGACGTGCATTGAGTATCAATATTATAAGTTATTCAAAACTCCCAAAACGTGGACATCTCCACACGACCTATATGCTATCACTTCAAAAGCATACATCGCTATCTCCATCAAGAGATGGAGAAACATCCCCGATTGTAAAAAGACATATACTCCCTTAATGCATTCCAAATAGGTACTAGCGTAGATCAAAGTGATGCTAGAAAACATCACTAGCCTGGATAGCAGGTCGTTGACCTTTGATGATGGGCGTTATGTCATCATCTCAAGTTAGTTAATGATGGAGAATCGGCTCATTAGGTACAAAAGTCTCGTTTACCCTTAAAATTATTCTTTAATTTAATATATTTTACAAATTGAAAATTAACGTTTTCCAAATAAGTGTGACCAGAAATATCAACTTTATTTATTCCATAAACACGATTCATCAAGATATCATGTCAAACTACAAATGATATTAGATAATACATTAGACAAAAATGCATGAATAAAGCATGATAGATATCATGTCAATAATCAAATTGTGGGTCATATGGAAAATTCCCTGCTTTCTGCTTTGGTAATAAAATAATCCAACGATAGCTTTGATAAAGTTAATAGTATGCTCTAAGGGCAATTACGTAACTTATTAAATATATCTAACTATGCACTCAATCTTATTCGTAGTTAAGGTGTTTGATTTATTTTATATATTTCGTTATATTATGATATAAAATAATTTAGTAATTAATTTAGAGTATATATAATTAAGAAAACCCTTATATAAAATATTGTGCCGATATTTTTTTAAAAATATTTCTGATTAAGATATTTTGAGAAAAGATATATACTCATCCACAAATGTGGTATGGGCCATCTCACCTATTTCATCAGCTCGCACCTTGGCCCACATCCTGGCCCGCATGGTTTTGAAACCTCACATCTTGGCCCACATCCTAACGTGCATTGTCCCAAAAGCTCGCATATTGGCATGCATGATTCTAGAAGACCGCATTCCACTCGAATTGCTTAGTTCCCCACAACAAGTAGCCCATTCGACACCAATGCATACACGAACCATGCAGAGCCCACGCGATTATCAATGGGCGACTACGATAGTAGTAGCCCAATGTAACTCCCTAACTCTATACCCGTCCTTCCAAAAGGTATTACTAAGTAATACTGTTTGATAATATGGAGAATGAGACGATATTGGACTGTTATACATGAATATTCCCTTGGACTAACAACGGTAAGTATTTCAAAATCATAAGCCACTCACCTCTACGCACTCGGTATTGGCACAAATCAATAATCAAGTGCATTTTCAAGATAGAACAATACACAATATAAACAAATAACAGAGAACACAGAGTTATCGACGCAGCGAGAACATATAATAGAAATTATACACAAGTTCAAATGGGTCTACAAAATGAGTCAAATGCCCACTGTCCATCAAATAAATTTAATATATATGTCCAATACATACAACTTATCTCAAATGTCAATATATACATACAGAAGGCTATACTAATACATGGATAATATCTAATTCAACCAATAACTAGCCTCCAACTATGCCCCACCACCACATGCTGGTCACTTCGTACCTGACCTTGAAATGTCTTAACCGACCCGAGTATTATATGAATAACACACAGGTCGGACTATGCTCGAATGTGATGTCAATATATATAATAACAACATGCATTGTATACTCATGTGTAACTCAAAGTGGCATGCGAACATCTCATATATAACAACATATCTCTAACCATACACATATCATTAGCTATATCAAAGCAAAGTCAGGCAACACATCAAATGGTCTAATATATAAAATAGGTGAAACATCAAAACATTCAACCATCATCAGTACATAAGAAAGCATTAAGTACCATACAACATTCACACATCAATGCCAAAATTACCTCTCCAATAACCATAAAGTAGACATACCCGGGTCCGTCATGCTCATATAGATGAAACGAACAAGCATCCATACAACCAAATATAAAACATCAACACACATCAATAAAGAATAAGCTGACACCCTAGCATAGCCTAGGTTATCCTCCTTGATAATCTTATAATAGAAAGGTACGGGGATTGACCATACATTGGACTCACAGTCTCAAGCATAGTCATCTGCTTCTCATCATACAACATCAAACTCTAAGAGGTGTTTAAATGTCATATGTCTATCTATCACACATCATAACCAGACGTGAGACTAACAGCCACTCACTTGCTCCAAGAGCTTGCATACGTGCCCATCTGGAAATGCTCCTATAGTCTTTAGTTACCTCAATGGCCATTGTGACTCGGTATCCATCGGACGCAAGACTACACTATGTTATGGTCACGACCTTGCAAGTGCTCTATGGTAACAGACTTCTGGCCTATGTAACACTAGGGCAAGAACATACAACAATAACACAAATCTATATAACATTAGGCATGTCACGGATGTAGGGCGCGATCTCGTAATCATGCCGCTAGGATGGATACTAGCCTAATCTGGTTCACTCCTCGACGGATAATAGGAGCACATAAAATGATAAACATCAATATATTTCTGTAGGCACACAACCATAGGCACCCAACCATGCTCACTCCAGTGAGCGTCACCTCATATACACAACATATGCAATACTACAGTACCATTATCCTTGTTCGAGTGTCATCTACTTACAAAGAGTAAGCCAACAAATATTGTGACGCCCCACCCCGAGACCCACATTAGTACTAATGTAGGTCTCGGGGTGGGGCGTCACAAATATCAACTTTGGTGTTCCATCCCATCAGATTTTACTTGCTCATTTACTCAATGTATATACACTACACTTGCTTCATCCAATAATGTTCAATACTATGAGTCAAAAGAATGACCGATTTTTTTTACTGAATATCCCATTACATTCAGTATTACCAATCCATTTGTTCAAAATCCTCATTATATATAAATAATCAATATAATCATATATTCCATACTATGAGTCATAGGAGTAATCGAAAAAGTATTACCGAACGTTTTATTCCCTTCAGTTTTACTAATTTATTTACTCAAAATTCTCATTATACAGAACTTCATACCATTCAACAAATTATTGATCAAAAAAGGGGTTTAGTTAAAAACTACTCATTTCCAAAGTCTTTATTTTAAATTTTAAACATCAATATAAAATTTCAAATAGGTTTTAATTATAAAATTCTCATTCTATCCAAAAAAAATCTTTATTTGATTCTAAACTTCAATATTTCAAAACTTCTTAATTACAAAGAATTTCTTCCTTTAAACCGTCATTTAGTTTCAAAATCCCCAAACTCCATTATGAAACAATTTATACAATATGAAAAATCTTTAGTACTTTAAAACATTGATAAAGGAGGTTTTTAACACAAAGATTCCTTTAAAACCCCAAATTCGAATTATATTATTTTTCCCAAAATTTATTTTTAATATAAAAACATTTCTGAAACACTAACATTCTCCTTCAAAATCAATATTTAAAATATTTATTTACTTCCAAACATTTTTAAACCACATTTAAAAAATTAATTTATCAAACTAACATCCTCCTTTCCATATTTCAAAATAATACAAAAAAGGATTTTCCAAACGGAAATTCCTTACAATAACAAAATTTAAACTTCTCATTTCCTTTTAAAATAGTTTATATTAATCAAGTTCACTGTGCAATAAATATATTACATTTGAAATTCTTTACTTTTCTCAAAATACTATTTTACAAAGCTTCGCGTTTTTTAACTTCAATGAAATAATCTCATTACTTTAACATAAAAATATTTTAAATTCTTCTTATAATAGAAAAATCCTTTAAATTATTTTATAATAAAAAATAAAATAAATATCCATCTATAAATTCAGTTTTAAATTTATTTCTCTTTTCTTTAGTTTAAGCCAAAACAACTTAACATCTTAAAAGAAATATTTATATCAAATATTATATATATAATTTTTTAAATATTTCTTTTAAATATTTCCTCTTTTAAAACCCCTTTACATGATTAAATTCCAAATCTCCTCTTTAAAAAAACATATTGATTTAACAAATTTATATAAATATTTCCAAAACATTTAAACAATTTCTCCCATTTTAATCAATTTTAGATATAAATTCCAGTCTAAATCATGCCATAGAACAACTAGGATATAGATACCAAAGCATCAACATCAATATACAACCAAAATTCAATTCAATAACAAATTAACCATCGTATGCATCTCAGTTTCAATCAGATCAAACCATATCATAAATTCTTACATACAATAATTAATTAAAAGCATGAAAAGTGAAACATACTAGATCATAGATGTGAGTAAATAAATTTACTTGCCTCATTTTCCAATCAAAAACTCTGATCAAATCTTCACTGCCACAATCCCTAACTAGCACCAATCGCCATCACTTCTTCATCACCTCCTCCCTTAACCATGTACTGCCCCATACTCAGCCTGCGCCTCTTGCTGACATCATTCACATGCAGCCAGGGTCCCTGCCATCTCCATTGTCCTACGTTAATTAGCTCATCGCCACCCATCTTCCAATGCCATTCTCAAACCCAGGTCGTGCATCTCTGGTTGCATGTGCACACATAGGCATGCCTTCTCCAAATCGATGCCCTCCATCTCATTACACTAATGCCACAGCTTCCTATCTATCGTCGTCGCCTCCTCCCGTAGAAACGCGTAATATTTCACTTTAGTTTTTTATTTATATTAAGATCCATGAGTTTTTTTATTTGATTCGTGTGTGAAAAATTAGGGCTAAAGGAGGAAGAAAAGGGGGAGAAAAGGTCTTAGGCATTTTGCTGGGTCAAAGCATCAAGAGAAAGATGGATCTTTCTAGAATAAAAGAGAGGGTTATTAGCTATTATTATTACCTTCATTTTTTTGTCAATTAAGTCCCTCAAGTAAAATGAATTCCATTGCAAATTAAATCTCTTTTATTACACAAATAATTTTATGATATATTTGTGAATATATTTTCAATTCAATTTAAAACGATATTTTTACAAAATATATTTTAATATATTACACAAGATATTTAAATTCAATAATTATTTTATCTTAGTCAATATTATTGATATCAAATAAAATTTATTTTCATCCATTTCAAAAATATGAAAATTATTTACACAATAATAATATTTTATATTCATTATAAATGTTTTATTCGAGTTCAATATATTTTTTGAAAAGAATTTATTAATTTTTTCAACTTATTAGAACTAAATTCTTTATCAAATAAGCTTTAATTAAATAAGAATATATATTCAAAAATAAAAATTACTCAAAAATAGAATTCGAACATTTCATTTTAATTAAATTTATTATGTTGATGTGGAAAGTAAGGTTGTTACACCCGACACGCAAAATGGCCTTCAACAATCGAGGGCCAGGATAGTGGCCTCACCCATGCTTTGAACAATCTAGATAATGTCCTCGCCCGCTCCTTAATAAGTTCCCTCGCTCGCTTTCCACCTCGACCTCCCGCAACTTCTAAGAACCTTTTGTCTTGACACATCAGCCTTTGGCTATAGGCGCCTAACTATCTTGTAAAAAGAAGCTACAACTGCACAATTTCTCTAGAAAGATTGGCGCATATGACAATGTTCATCTGACAAAAGCAACACTATGTGATAACTACTCCTTGTCCTTAACTGCCACCCCAGCAAAGTGCCCCTGCGCAACCACTCCCTATTCCTATGCCTGTTGTTCTGACTAAGACATGCTCTAGTACAAACCGCCAACTGGTGATTATCTAAGCCATACATGCCAGCTAGCATCCTATCTGGCACACATATCAACCGAACAACCAAATAAATGGCCAAGATGAAATTATAGACTATGGCAGCGCAATCTCAGCCGTCCAACTCGATTTCTAGCAAGTATAATACTACTAACCATGCATTTTTACAAGGGTTGAACATCTCAAGCTCTTAAGATTTTTATTTTCTTGTTATTATCTCTTATAATCGAAATTATTGTAAGATAAGAAAAGGAATAAGAAAATCCTCCTGATGGACGTAGATCAATCTAGATTGAACCGGTCTAAATTTTGAGTCAATTTACTTACTATGCGTTTTACTTCCTCATTATTTCATCTTTAACTCAAGGTATTAGTGAGTAACCTCTATTAAATCAATTCTCGACTATAATTCTGAGGTTGGTCAAATTTTTAGTCAATATTTTGACGTTAGAAGGAGAGCCTCCCCTAAAAGCTCTCATTTTTCTTCACTTCTCCTCTACAGTACTCCTCTCACGTTCACACTATGTAGAACCATAGTGAGAATGAAGCTAAAGACTCCAATGGTCACAACGCCAACGGAGCGACTGGGATAGCGCAATATGTTCCATCATAGGGTTGGGCAACAACATGTGGCTTGACATGATAAATGCCTTGACCAGTATAGTGCAACTTGCTTGTGACAAGAAAGGCCTTACGGCTAGGATTGACGCCCAGACAACTGTGAACTTCATCCCCATAGTCCCATTAACGCCTAACCGGACCATAATCCAACCTGTTGTGTCCATCCAACCTATAGTGGTCAGCACATATAATATAATGTATGACACCCGTGAGAGGGTTGTATTGGAGACTCCCATCGAGGATGATCCTGTTTGCAACAAAGATATATGTGCTGCACATGAGTAGAGGTACGCTCATAAAGTCCTAGAACCTAAACCAGTTATGTATCAAGTGGCCGAAGCAGATCATCGTTCCCCTTCTACAAAAAGACTATCCACGTTTGATCGCCTTTAAGTAGAAGATGGGGCACGCAACCTGCATTTTGACTAACTAAGCAAAGGTGGCCGAGCTAGAAATCTTAAAAACAGAGAACCATTAGTCCACTCCCGGTTCTAGAGGGGGATACCTCGACCATCTCGCGAAAAGCAGGCCTTTTAGTCTGTTTCACCCTTACTCAACAACAAAAAGATCCTTTACACTGGTCCGCCATCATTGTTCCCCTCACCTTACCATCACCACAGATCCTCATAACCAGCTAGGCACCAGGGGAGTCTATCTGCAGCTAAGGCTAGTGTCAACTGCTGCTCGCGGAGACTGGCCTTTGAGAATAAATAGCAGCCTTATGTCGGCAAATGCACATGATCCAGCCTGAAAGATTGATGGCGAGGATCTATCGGATGACAAGAACGGAGGTCCTTCTCTAAAGAAGTTCTGAGTATCCACATCCCCCAGAAGTATGCTTTACCTCATATTGACAAGTATAACAGGCGTATAGGTCTGTTCGACCATATTACAACTTTCAGCTCAATAACCCATGTGTTGACCAACTTTTTGGCAATGCCAAGTGCCTTCTGTTTCCTTCCACCATAACCAGACAGGCCTCTTACTGGTTCCTTCATCTCTAGGCTGGCAGTACTACTCGCGGGCCTAGTTATGTGCCGATTTCAAAACTCTCTTATTCACATTGAAAACTAGGATCATGATGGCAAGTGAGCTATGGAACTTTAGACAAGGCCCGAGCGAGTCCCTCTGCTAGTACATGAACCGCTTCCACAAATAGTCCACCCATGCTAGAAGGTCAGACAAAAATAGTGTGGTAGTCGCCCTGTGTTTAGGGGTAGGTACCGGTCCAGAATATGGAAAGACTTGCAGAAACAACCGGCCTCTTCCTTAATCAACTTCCTCAAAAGAGAAAATGAAATCATTTTGATAAAAGAGGCAAATATCTCCGATGCGATGTGAAGAGAAAACAAAATAGTAGAGCTAGCCCAAGGGTGGAGAATAACCGCTAAAGAAATTATCAGTACGAAAAATTAAGAAACACTCTGAGATAGTTCACACTTCAAGCCCAAGTATACAAAATACATCACTTTGAAACATGACATAAAAACCATCTATCTTGCCACACGAGTTGATTCAACGGCCACCTACCTCCTGGTCTAGGTGGAGGGAGAGCTCAGGGATAACAGGAACTACTACGAATTCCATCAATTTAATGGCCACTCCACTAATGAGTTCTTACACCTCAAGAATGAAATGAAGTAGCCGATCCATGATGGTATTTTAGTGCAACATGTAAGATAACAGGTCATGCAAAGAGCATCTTGAGTTCACATGTCCAGCTACAGTAGGCGGACGACGGAAACCTGGATTCCATCAACACAGAAATATTGTCTATTTATGGAGGCCCGCACATGACCAAGAGCAGTAAAGGATCCTAAGCCTACTACAAGAGAGAACTTGGGCCAAGCCATCGGATATATTTGATCGAGCTCCGAGCTCCAAAGGCTCCTAGGGTAGAAGAAGAAGAGACATGCATCACATTTACCACTAAGGACAAGAGGGGAGTAGGCTTCTCCTATCACGATCTTATTGTCATTTCAGCCAATGTGGCTAAGATGAAGGTGCACCGGGTCTTCATGGTTAAGGAGGAGGGCTCGATTAATATACAATTCAAGTGGGTATTCGACAATATGCCTACAGCCTCAATACCTTGTGCTTTGCCCATTAATGGGTTTAGGGGTCTTGGCATAAAATCCTTAGGATAACCTCACACGTAGTCACATTTGGTGTAACACCCCACCTCTATACCCATGAATAATCCCTTGGGCTAGTACTGGTACGTATTTAAAAAAATCATATACTACTCATCTATACGTACTCAGTATCGACACAAAGCAATATTCATGTGCATTTCCAGGATAGAACAACACAATATAAAATAATTTACAGAGAACATAGAGTCAACAATGCAACGATAACTTATAATAATAAATATACACAAGTCCAAGTGGGTCTACAAAAATTGTCAAATTCTCACTATAATCAAACATATACATAACATGTCCAATATATACATCTCAACAACACATGAACACATGTAACTACAATTATAGAAAATGATATACAAATACTCTATCCTCCATCTATGCCCAATATACACAAATTGGTCAACTCATCCATGAACCTGAAATGTCTCGGACTGACCCGAGTATTATACAAATAACACATCAGTCAGACTATGTCTAGAATGTAGATGTTGATATAAAACGACATTTGGCAAGGTACAAACAAGTGCAACACAAGTGGCACGTGCATATATCAAGTGTTAACATATCTAAAAACCATGCACATAAAAGATAACCTATCTCCAAGTAAAGTCGATCAACACATCTAACGGGCATATAATCAAGTGGGTGAAACAATAATACATCTAACTAGCAACATGCATAAGTGGTCATCAAACATCATGTGGCATGCTCTGAACAATGCCAAGATTATCTCTCAAATAATTGTAAAGTAGACATACCCGGGTCCGTCCTTCTCGATATACATACATACATATACATATACATATACATATACATATATATATATATATGTATATATTTGTGTGTGTGTGTGTGTATAACACATAACAATCAACCAAATCAAACATACATGAAATATAAATATGACTTACCCTTGGTAGCCAGGGTCATCTCTCAGATAACCATATAAAAGATAGTACAGGGTCCAACTTCATGCCCTTAACATCTCTAGCTATCCTCGATGGCGGTAGCATCGATGTGTATGGGGTTACATAAAATAGACTCTCAGTCTCATGAATAATCCAAGAGATCAATAACCATATAATAATCATCTAGACTTTCCACCTTAATCGACTTGGCTCTTAGCCAATGAAATAATCATATAGTCTCTCAGACCTATACTAATCTACTCAACTATCAGTATCATGGATAGTTATTTGAACTCTCAGTCCTATGTGCTATCAGCATTATAAATAACTATTTCGGCATCAGTCTTGACAAATGATCAGATCGACTCTCAATCGTCTACATAATGATCCCATATAGGTGAATAATTATATTTCTATAGCATCTCAACAATAATAACTAGATGGGAGACTGATAGCTCTCAACCTGCTTCAGGAGTCTTCCTTACAAACTCTCAGCACCACTCCTATAGTCTTTGCTACCTCGACGTCCATCGTGACCCAATATCTATCTAGTGCAAGACTACGCTATGCAATGGTCATGATCTTGCAAGTGCCCATAACAACAATAGACTGCTGGCCTATGTGACATAGGGGTAGTGTCTCTCAGCCATATACAATAAAAAGCTGTCACATATTTTGGGAGCGACCTCGTAAACAACCCGCTAGGATGGATTCTAGCCTAATCTGGTTTACTCCACGTTGTATAATAGGAGTATACTCATGGTAGATAGACACACTTATGGCTCTCAGCCTGCTCATTCTTAGTTCGCATCACCATAAATATGATTCCCCATGTACTCAACCCTATTAGAGTGACATCTACTTATAGAAAGTAATCGAATAATATCTGCTCAGGCATCCCATACCACCTAGTGTTATTCGCTCGTTTACTCAATGATCGTAAATTACACTCGCATAATATTTTATACCATTAGTCAAAAGAGTGACCGAAATAATATTACCGGATGTCCCATACCAAACGGTATTACTATCTATTTACTCAAATTCCTCACTTTTTAGAGTTTCACACAATATTATTCTATATAAAAAGTCCAAAGAATAACCGAGAAATGTTAGTGAAAGTCCCATATAAGACGACACTATAACTCCATTTATTATAAATCCTCATTACACAGAAATATAAATCACTCAAAACACACGATACTACTATTTATTGATTCAAAAGGAGTTTTAGAATACACTTTTCCTAAAATCTTCAATACAATTTCAAATATCAGTATTCAATTGAAGGAAAATTAAATTATAAAATTTTCATTCTTTCCTCAAAACCCACTTGCTGTTTCAAAAATAAATATTTGCAAACCTTTTATTTAATTAAAGGAAATCTATAAATTAAACTACATTCAAATCTTGAATCCCTTAAATTCCATTTTAAAATAATTCATACGTTTTAAAATTCTTCTTCAATAATCGAAAATAATAATAATAATATCAAATAAGTTTTATAATTCATGATTTCCTAACGGTATAAACTAATATCCCATTTTATGAAAATCCTTTTAAATATTTTTATAATCAATGATAAAAAAAATTCAAAAATTCACTTATTTAATAAAATCCCCAAATTCATATTTTCCAATTAATTCCTGTTCACGGGATCCTCAAAAACATTTCACTTAAACATTTTTTATCGCTAATAATATTTTCAATTTTAAATAAAAATCATTCCAAAATCTAATATTTATTTCCAAAATATTTCATTTCTTTCAAAGCCTTCCATTTTAATTTATTCATCCCTTTTCAATTAACTACTAGTTTCATCTCATCACAACAATAATCAATCTAAGATATGCAATTCAATTTTTACCTAATTCAATCCATTTCGACAAACAACTCATCACCAAACAACCAAAGAATTCATAAAAGTAGAGTCTAGATCGGTGTGGTAAGGTATTTAATATAACTCACTCAAACAATGCAAATAAACCCAATCAGCCATTCAATGTCATAGCATAATTCAAGCAATATCAATCAACCAACGATGCGCAAAGTATTAAATGATAATTATGAGTAAAAAGAATTGTATACACTTAGACGATGCTCGAGTTCCCAAAACATCAACTACAATCAACGTACTTGCTTCAGCCTGCACCATATCCCCAACCAATCGATGCCCAAAACCACATCACCTGCCCATGCCTACATGAACACCTTCGCCAGCACCATGATGCCTTCACCATTATAGCCACCACGACCTAATGTTCACGTCCTGGCTCCTCCGTCAACGACAGCAATCAACTTCACATCGTCGCTACTAGCTCAGGTTGAGATGCTCACGAGTCGTCATCTACATGCGAAACCATCATCGTCGTCACGACCGACATGAGTTATAAGCAGATCTGTGCCCCTATATCGTGACATCCAATTGTCGTTGCCATCCCTAGGCTACAGTCACAAGCAACTGCATCGCATCCCTCGCCCATGTCGCCCCCATGCATCGCCAGGCTTCGACCGCCTACATGTGCAATTGTTTTTTCTTCGAATTGTCGTGATTGAATTTCGGGAATTATAGCACGGTAGGAAAAAGAGGGGTTCAGATTTGATAAGAGATGTCTACAAAGAAGGAGAGTAAAGAAATGGGTGCTTGAATCTACATGGTCTTGGGCTTTTAAATTTCTCATTTTGCCCTTATATATATGTATTTCTTTATTTTATTTCAAGTAACTTCTTCATTTATTTATAATTAAATTTCAATCCAATATAAATTGATTTGCACTTCATTTTACAAATTATATTTTGGTAACTACACAATTTTATTCAGTTCACTACTTGTATATTCTTATTTGATCATTCATTACGCTATTTCAAAAATAAATTTATTTTTCGACTATTTCAATCATCTCAAAATTATTTGCACTTTAAAATATTTTATATCGATTAAAACATTTTTATCAAATTTCAATATATTATTCCAAAGGAATTTATTAACCAATTCAATTTACTAAAACAAAATATTTTATTAACTGGACTTCAATTAAATAAAAATTTATTTTCAAAAATAAAAATTATAAAAAATCGAATTTGAATATTTCTATTTTAATTAAATTTATTTATTTTACTCTTAGAAACCTGGGTTGTTACAGACTTCTCACCCTTATTGAAATTACGTCCTCGCAATTTCTTATAGGGAGACATTATGTACAACTTATGCCCTGAACTTCCTTCGTATCTACAATCTTCTATCAAAATTAAATTACTTAAATCCTCTATGTGGCTCTTCTTCCAACTTATCACATATATTTCGATATATGATAAAAATGTACATTTTTATTAGCGTTTAAGCGAGCTATTTTTCTTTTATGCAAGAAAAAGCAAGATAAAGCCCATGCTTAGTCCCACTAGGCCTTTCCAAGCACCCATACATAACTCCACTTCAAATATTAGTCGCATATAGAAATAAAATAAGCATGCCTCCATTAATATGATATCTTTGTTCAAGCCACTTTCGACAAATTTTCAAAGGTCAAAATCACCAAATCAAGTTATAGTTTAAAAGAGTGAATTATTGCATAGTGTGTTAACTCCCAAATTGTAAAAAAATTAAGTACATCATGAGTAATTGTGTTTATCGTAAGGATGGTAAAATCTGGAATTATGATACAAGTGCAGGCCTACCTTAGAAAATGGCATTTTTAGAATAGAAAACGTCAAAATATAGCAAAATACCCAAAACAAAAGTTGTTGCTTATTTTATTAGCTTTCCAATATATGCAAGATTATAATAATCGGACAAACTATTTGAAAGATATGATCAAATGAATTCGACGCTGTTATGTGGAGTTTTCATTTTTGGAACAACAATATAAATCCATTCTAATTCGTGTCGAAACCATAGTTAACCTCAAAATTTTAAATTGCCTTTTAAAAAAATGATTCTCTAATGACACACCTTTCAAATAAAATTAAACTCGTCGCAAATGGATCAATAGTTCAAGATATATGATCAAAACAAATCATTGCTTAACTTAGAAAACTTCTATATATTATTTAAAATCTTTTATATACTCTAAGCACACTTTCAATAACAAATTCCAAATTTGGTAATAATTTTTTTTCCAAATAGGCTTATAAAATGTCTTCTAAATATTCCTTTAATTCCAAAATCTCAATTTCCAAAAATATTCCTTCACTTGCAAAAACCTAATCTTTCCACAAATCAAATTATTACAACTCTCTAATAAAATGTTTTAACATAATATATTATAATAAAGACAATTTCTCTATTCTTGGAATAATTCTTTCAATTCAATATGCTAAGCTCATATTATTTGTTCTCACTTATTTTTCCAAAATAGTATTTATCTTGCGTCAACACAAAACAATTCCAATATATTTCATTAGCACCAAAAATCCATTTTCCTCCAAAACAATCAACTCTTAACTTAAACTTCATATCATTATATTAATTTCAAAAATTATTTTCCGGTTAAAGGCTTATGTATGTAAACTCTTATATCATAAAGCGTCGTATCACAAATATATTCACAACACCATCCAACTCACAATCAATCGTACAACATGGCAACCATACAATCGCAACATCACATACCTTATAAATTTCAAATTCAAATATATCTACAAATTGAGAGACGATGCCACGTCATAAATTTCTAGTGGTTTGCTTTGTCAATTGGCTGCAATGTTGACTATGTTGTCAACATTGCCTCGCAATCGACTTCAGTTATTTGCTAATGCTTGATGGCTACAATCATCATATCAAATATCTAAACACGTGAAAACACTTTATTATTTACAAAACAACTCATTACTTTACCACAATAATACTTATACTCATATATATATATATACACACACACACATATACATACATACATACATATATATATTCTCAAATCAAAACAATTTCTAAAACTTCAAAATATTACACATATCTTCATATCACATACTTTACCAAATCACCATCTCAAAATAATATTTCCCTTATCAATTTTTTTTCATTTCTTAAATCTTCATCTATATTCTTTTCAAAACATGCTCAAAATGTTTCTTGAAAATATTATTTTCTTTTCAAAGCACTTTAAATATAACTCCATCAAAACATAAGCTTTAATGATAACTCAAAATATTTTACTTCTTTTCAAAGTATTACATTATTTTTTCAAAACTTTGTGTCCATAAGTCTCATCCTAGTGTTTAGGAATCCTCATCGATAATGTTGATAAGGCATACCAACCAGATTTCTAAAAGTACCCAACGAACAAATTAACATAAAATCACTTTTAAAACTTCTAATAAATACATTTATATGCTTTAAGATACTTTCCATATAAAATAATAATATGCAAAATTAATACATTTTCTAATATCATATACAATATATATATGTATGTATGTATGTATGTATGTATGTATTCTTTTAATTTAAAAGCCTTTAGTTGCAAAATATGCTTGCTTGTGTTAGAACACTTATAAATAATTTATAAGAATACAATCAAAAATATTTTACTTATAAAAATCCAAACATTACTAATCAACCATCCATACAAATAAACAAACAAGCTTTTTTTCATGTTTATTTTAATCACATTTTAAGTTCTACATATAAATACACAGTTTTATTTTAATTGAACATAATTTCAATTATCCCTTGTAGTAACTTCACTATAAAAGACATCCCTAGATTTCATATATCAAACATAAATGGATTCACACCTTGAGTGATAGCTCCTACCAAACACCACACTCAAGACAGATCCCCCAATCAAAGCATCCATCAATCAATGCAATCACACAAAGAAATCCAAACATCAATCATTCGATCAAAACAACCAAACAACCAAGCTGCTCGACCGAAAGCAATCTATATACTTCTGATGCGCTACTCTGATCATTACTGGGTCTTATTATTCAACTCATGCTCGCATCATCACTACTTATTATGTGACGTATCCAATGTGCAAAATTCAGATTAAGGCCTTCTAAAGCTTCCTAACTAGGAAATTCCATTCTTACTTCAAAGCCGCATAAAGGTCTAATATTCACCATCAATACTGATATTACTAGACGGAGTAACTACTTCTACCTTTACAACCTCCATCAATTTCTTTGCATCTCATACGGAGACATACACTCAGAAAAAGGTAGAAGAAATATATTATATAATAAGAAAAATAAAAATACGTTCCCAGATGATTACCCCAGTAATCATCGTATACTCCTACTATCACTTAAGTATAAATAACAATCTACCACACATCCATGGGAACATGGACTCTAAGTCTCGTCTAAGGCCAAGGCTCGTCCCTTTTATACTCTATATAGTTCTAAACCTGATATAATACCAAAATGCAACATCTCACCGCCATATCCGTATAACAAAGAGTATTACTAGGTAATATTGTTAGATAATACGGAGAATGAGGCGATATTGGGCTATCACACGTAAATATTTCCTTGGGAAAATACCGGTGCATATTTAAAAAAATCATATACCGCTCATCTATAAGTACTCAATATCAGCACAAAGAGTTATTCATGTGCGTTTCTAGGATAGAATAATAAACAATATAAATAATTCACAAAGAACAAACACAAAGTCAATAACACAGCGATAGCATATAACAATAAATATACACAAGTCCAAGTGGGTCTATAAAAATAATCAAATGCTCTAAGCATAAAAAATATACATAATGGGTCTAATATATACATCTCAACAACACATGAATACATGTATTTACAATCATACAAAAAGATATACAGATACTCTATCCTCCTGAAATGTCTTAGACTTACCTGGGTATTATATAAATAACACACGGTTCAGACTATGTCTAGAATGTAGATGTCAACATAAAATGACATCTGGCATGGTATAAACAAGTGCAACACAATTGGCATGTTCATATCTCAAGTGTTAACATATTTTAAAACCATGCACATAAAAGATAACCCATCTCCAAGTAAAGTCGATCAACACATCAAACGGGCATATAATCAAATGGGTGAAACAACAATACATTTAATTAGCAACATGAATAAGAAGTCATCAAACATCACGTGGCATGCTCTTAGCAATACTAGGATTATCTCTTAGATAATCGTTAAGTAGACATATCCGGGTCTGTCCTACTCAATATATATAACACATAACATTCACCCAAATCAAACATACATGAAATATAAATATCGCATACCTTTGGTAGCCAGGGTCATCTCTCAAAAAACCATATCAAGGTACAACGTCCAACTCCACGCTCTCAGCATCTCTAGCTATCCTCGATAGCGATATCATCAATGTGTATAGGATTACATAACTTCATAGACCATCGGTCTCATGAATAATCAAAGAGATCAATAATCACATAATACTCATCTAAACTTTCAACCTTATAGTAATCGACTTGGCTCTCAGCCAATGAAATATTTATAGGTCTCTCAGACCTTTACTAATCCACTCAACTCTCAATATCATGGATAGTCATCTGAACTCTCAATCCTATGTGCTCTTAGCATCATAAATAACTATTTCGACATCGGTCTCAACAAATGATCAGATAGGCTCTCATCCGTCTACACAATGATCTCATATAGATGAATAAGTATGTGGCTATAGCATCTCATCAATAATAACCAGATGAGAGACTAATAGCTCTCAGCCTACTCTAGGAGCCTTCCTCACTAAGCACTACTCATATTGTCTTAGTTACCTCGATAACCATCGTGACCTAATATCCATCTAGTGCTAGACTACACTATACAATTATCAGGACCCTACAAGTGCCCCTAATGGTAATAGACTGTTAGCCTATGTGACATGGGGATAGTGGCTCTTAGCCATGGCTCTCAACTATATACATCAAAAAGGTGTCGCGGATTCTAGGAGCAACCTCGCATTCAGGCCGCTAGGATGGATTTTAGCCTAATCTGGTTTACTCCACTGTGTATTATAGGAGTATATTCATAATTGATAAACACACTTATGACCCTCAGCTTGCTCACTCTCAATCGCATCACCATAAATATAGTACCCTGTATAGTCGACCCTGTTAGAGTGACATCTACTTATAGATAGTAATCGAACAAATATCAGCTCAAGCATCCCATACCACATGGTGTTATTCACGTATTTACTTAATGCTCGTAATGCTCGTAAATTTTACTTGCATAATACTCTATACCATGAGTTAAAAGAGTAATTAGAATAATATTATCGAATGTCCAATACCAAACGATATTACTAATCCGTTTACTCAAATTCCTCACAATATAGAATTTCACATAAAATTATTCTATATAACAAGTCTAAAGAATAACCAGAGGAATATTACCAAAAGTCTCATACCAGACAGTACTATAACTCCGTTTATTCTAATTCCTCGTTACACATAAATATAAATCATTCAAAACACATAATACCACTACATACTAATTCGGAAGGGGTCAAAATACACTTTCCCCAAGATCTTCAATACAATTTCAAATATCAATATTTAATTGAAAGAAAATTAAATTATAAATTTTTAGTTCTTTCCTTAAAATCCACTTACTATTTCAAAAATAAGTATTTGCCATCCTTTTATTTAATTACAAGAAAATATATAATTAACCTTCATTCAATTTCCAAATCCCTCAAACTACTTTTTAAAATAATTCATACGTTTTAAAATTCCTCTTCAATAATCGAAAATAATAATGATAATATCAAATAAATTTTAAATTCATGATTTCCAAATAGTATAAAATAATCTCCCATTTTATGAAAATCCTTTAAATATTTTTATATTCAACAGTAAATAGATAAAAGTAAAAATATTCAAAAATTCACTTATTTAATAAAATCTCCAAATTAATTGTTTTCCAAATAATTTATATTCATAGAATCCTCAAAAACATTTCACTTAAACATTTCTACCACTAATAATATTTTCGATTTTAAATAAAAATCATTCCAAAATCGACTATATAATTCCAAAATATTTTATTTTTTCCAAAGCCTTCCATTTTAATTTATTCATTCCCTTCCGATCAATTACTAGTGTCATCTCATCACAACAACAATCAATCAAAAATACGCAATTCAATTTTCACCCAATTCAATCTATACCAACAAACAACTCATCAACAATCAACGGAGTCATATAAAATAGAGTCTAGATCATTGAAGTGAGTTATCCAAAATAACTCACACAAACAAGCAAACAAACCCAATCAACCATCTAATGTCATAGCACAATTCAAGTAATATCAATCAACCAACATTACGCAAATTATTAAACAATAGTTGTGAGAAAAAAGAATTCTACTTACCTAAACAGTGCTCGAGTTCCCAAAACAGCAACTACCATCAACATACTTGCTTCAGCCTGCACCATGTTCCCATTCAATCGCTGCCCAAAACCACATCGCCTGCCCATGCTTCCATGAGCACCTTCCCCAGCACCACGATGCCTTCACCATTATAGCGACCATAACATAATGCTCATGTCCCGGCTCCTCCATCATTGTCAGCAGTCAACTTCGCGTTGTCTCTACTAGCTCAGGTCGAGCAACTCATGAGTCGCCATCTACACGCGGAATCCTCATCGTTGTCATGGCCGGCATAAGTTCGAAGTAGGTCCGCGCCCTTACATCGCGACTTCCAATTGTCATCGTAGCCCTAGCCTTTAGTCACAAGCAACTGCATCACATTCCTTCCTCTATGTCACCATCATGCATTGCCAAAATTCGAACACCTACATGTGCGATCGTTTCTCTTTTTTCTACTTGTCACGATTGAATTTCAGGAATTAGGGAACGGTAGGAAAAATCGGGGTTTAGATTTGATAGGAGAAGTCTAAAAAGAAGGAGAGTAAAGATATGGGTGCTTGAATCTACATGGGCTTGGGCTTTTAAATTTCTCATTTTGCCTATATATATATATATATTCTTTCTTTCTTTCAAGTAACTTCTTCATTTATTTATAAATAAATTTCAATCTAATACAAATTGATTTACGCTTCATTCTATAAACTATATTTTGATAATTACACAATTTTATTCTATTCACTACTTGTATATTCTTATTTGATCATTCATTACACTATTTCAAAAATAAATTTATTTTTCAACTATTTCAATCATATCAAAATTATTTGCAGTTCAAAATATTTCATATTGTTAATAACATTTTTGTAATAACCCGCACCTTAATGGGCCTGATTTCGACTAAATCGAAACCCAAGTCCATTAGGGCATGGATAGTTGGTTTTGGTAACCTGCAATAAACACAAGCATACCGGAGAGCAATCAATATAAACTCAAAGCAGAATTGAAAAATATAATAGAACACGTATATTGACTAAGGCTACTACCTTAGAATCAATATTACTCCTTGTATATCTGGTTGCCTTGTCAGTGCCGAGAATAAATGAGAAGACTTCACCATCCACCGTTCCCGACTTGCACCAGCAGCCTATCCCTCTAAATCTATCTTGTGGATTGTAATGATGAGAAGGGTCCGAACAACGTTTTAGTGATTGGAAAAACACATACTTTATCTATACCATTAATTTTTTCCGATTGATTTCCATTTAAGCGTTAGTCTATTACCTACGGTCAATCCGTTCAATTCTATGTAGATATGCCTCCTCCAAGGTATAACTATATATATATGACTATATACATACACACACACACACACACATATATATATATAAGCATAAACTACCCAAAAACCCTAATCACTTAATACTTCTTGGATAGGGAGGAGGCAGACCCAACGAGCATTTAATACCTCAATCCTTGAAGCGGGCCCTCCGTAATGTAAATGCTAGTCAATCGGTCCTAGCTACAGAGACTGATGACCCCTATATACGACTTTATACTTTATAATTTAATTTATGTACTATGAATGCATCTCAAAGACTCATCTAAGGGTTAACTAGCCCACCTTCGATAAATAAACATCTAACCAACTAGCTTTGAGGTCAGTGCGTATCCTAGTAGGAAGAGAAAAACTTCAGAGCATAACCCGAGCCTTTACTACCGACCACTCTGGTCCGCTGATGATCATAGCTTATAGCCAACCCTACTGCAAAATACCAGTCCAACAAAAATCCTAACATAGCCCGACGACCTTCCTCAACTGATATCCCCATAAGAATAACCTAATGTAAGTCAAGGAAAATGCTCCTTTTAGTTACTCAGTACCTCTTATTAGAAATGAAACAGACCCCATTTCCTTAAAGCGCTGGGTCATCTAGTACTTCAAATCTGAGGTGAACCCTTGGTATATTTTCCCCTACCTATTCACAAACGCATATCCCTTCCCTATGGGTCCTATGGTTGGAGATGTCCCACTTCACTAGTAAGTATACACCACTGCTGGTAGCTTTAAGTGAAGGGCAGACTTCTGTTGTGTAACTCTACGGACCTCGCATACCAACCTTCTAAACTAAACCAATTATCCTAGGCCAAAACATTAGGCTAGGCCCACTAATTTGTGCTTCTCCTAAACGTATAATTAAGGTTATATAATTTCCAATAATGAATTATACTACCTTCTAGAATTTAATGCCTATTTTATTCGCTTATTTACTACATTCCATAAATGTCAATTGTCTGTAACAAATGGTCGTTCTTATTCTAATTGGACAATCTCTATTAACTTTATTTATTCGTTCTAATTCAACCTGTTATGCCTATTCGTTTCCCTATAATGCCATATTAAACTCCTAATCAGTCCCTATTTAATTTCTTTAACTCCCTATTAACTACAAATTTATTACCCATTAAATTTGTAGTTATTGTCCATAAATTTTGGAATTATTATTTCTTTTTCTTTTCCAACCTCCTAGTCCTATAATTACTATGCTATTAATAACTAATATGAATAAAGTCATAAATTATGCTATATATTTATTTATTTATTTTTAATCGATAAGTGTGGTTATAGTATATATTTAATTTTCTATTTCTAACTATTAATTCCTAAACTAGAACATTCCTTTCCACATTTAAATTTATCAGAGCTATCCTTCCAAAAAGGATTCTCGCTATAACTTTCCATAAATTAACCAGAAGTGGGACCTTTGCCTCATTTGAAATTACAAAGAATTTTCTCTTTTCTTTTATTGAAATAGGAAGTACAAACTATGAGGAAGAACATCCGTACTTTACACTTCATTTTTGGTATATAATTCATTATTTCAAACGACACACTTTTAGACATTTGTGGAATTATATAATTTATGGAAATTACATGGAAATAGATGCAATTAAATTATACCCCACTCCTAATAAATTAAAACATAGAAATTCACATTCCAAGTCAAATTAGGGCAATCTAAACTAATACTAATATTTTACAACCCAACCATAAATCTGGAATAAACATTACAACTTAAAAAAATTCGAGACTGATTCCAAATTTCAAGGTTATGGTGTAAATAACATTCCTATTCAAGTTATCTATTTTACAAAATAAGTAGGTGGTATTCCAATACGTTTGTTTTAAGTCTACAACTCATCAGATCTTATATAGGCATAATAATTAAACAAAATTCAACGATATAAATTTTAATGTTATAAATAAATTATATAATTTCCCACTCACCATTCAAGCTTTTCAAATTTCCCAAATCTGAATCCATTCCTTTACTTGACTCCTTTTCCTTTCCAATCCAAAAGAATATGTATAACAAGGTATATACATACTAATATAATTATAGATCTGAGTAGAAATTTGGGATTAAGGGGAATATAGATTTATAATTATAAGTTCTTACATTTTTCTATAGTATTGATTCGCTCCTTCTCTTATTCTCTTTTATTTTCTGCCAAACTCCAATTATATATTTATATATAATATTTTATAATTAATAGAAATTATGGAGAAGGGAAAATGGCAGAGCTTCACTGTTTGGATCAGAAAATATGTGAAGAGAAGTGAGGTGTTAGGCATGTACTTATAGGTGCTCGAATCAATCGTATCCATTAGATTAAAATAATTAAATTTGGGCCATTTGGCCAAGGTTCAAACCTTAGCCGCTATCCCTCAACCGGTCGATCGCCCCCTATAAGTGGTCAATCGTTAGTGGTCGACCAACCCAAGTAAGAGGGTTGACTGTGGGGTCCCGAATTGAATAATATTTATTTTCATTTCTAGTTTTTAATTATTTTCGTTCCGAAAACTTCAAACGTTGATAACTTCTTCATTTGAGCTTCGATTGCAAAACTCTAAATATGAAAGTTGCTTAGAAAATCATCCCAAACACAGTGGTGCAAGTTCGTGGCCAAATTCAGACGTTTGCTCAAATTCCATTTTTGGATCCTAATTATTATTTATTAATCATCGTTAATTTTACAGGTATTATATTCTCCCCTCTTAAAAGAATTTCATACCTGAATTCCTCAAGGGTTGAATTATGTAATATAATGTACAATCAATCTAAACTATCCAGCCAATTAGTATACAACCAATTTTGCAACAAAATATGTACAAGTGCACGGCGTACCACAGTACATAAGACATGCATGTAGAATAATTTTAAATCGGCACCTCCTATTTGAATGCATTCTTTTAAAAACATTTTGAAAATATGATGCAGACAACCTATATATACTGCTAGTTTTATATGTGTGCAAGTTTTCAAAAATCCTTTTTCACGTAACAAATTCACACTCTTACAAGTAGGAGTATGGTTGGACGAATTTTGCATCCAATCCCTATCATCCAACAACTAACACACACATTTTTAACATCCAAAATTTGGAAAAGTTAGATTTTTAAATCTGTACTCCTATGCCGAAAAAGGAATTTAGGTGGAAAATTTCACATTTCCACCCTCTTTTATGTACCTATTCCGTTATACTTTGGAACGTCTCTTTTGCCTCCAAAACTTTTCCAGCGTTTTCAAGTTCAATTTGCATAAGGAAATTTACTTTTGGATGTTAAAACATATTTATCCTAAGTGTATGTTTTGTTTCACTATCAACAAGGTATGGAAATAGAAATTCCAAAGCTAAAACAACCTTTTCCCTTGTTATTATCTATAATTTGTATATTGTCACCCTTATTAGATAGAAAAACTCACATTTCCTAACATGTACATGCTCCCTGCGCTAAGCATGTGGCATTTGAAAATCAAAAATTTTCTCATTTCTAAAGGAAACCTTTTCCCTCTTTAAACAAACTTGCAAAATAGTTTGAAAAATTGAATTTCCAAAAGAATTTAAACACCATTTTTTTTCAAAAGCACTCGAACAAAATTTTTCCAAAAGCATTTGAACAGGATTTTTCAAAACATTTATCGCTATCCTTAAAAACAAATAAAGCCACATCTTAATGTAATCAGGACTCAGTCTATGAGCTAATGCATATGGTTGACCCTAACATTGTGCTGTAAATCCTAGATTTGGAGAACCCTTCCTTTTACTCCTAAACCACGGTACACAAGCCTATTTATAAATTTTAGCTCTTAAGGCATAGGGATAGTGACCCATGATTTTGCAATAACCTTTCCCTATCATCTATTTGCTAAAATTTATTTTTCCTAAACTTCTAAAGTTTTTGGGATTCGAGCATTTTAGTTTCTAATTTAACTTCCTAACCTATTTTGTAAACTTCCTACTTTACCTAAATTTTATCGTTGGTTATTTGTCCTTGTGAGATTTCTTTATGTACATTGTTTCCCAATATATATGGTGGCCAAAGTTCACCCAAACCATCAACAAAGTAATAAAATAGGAACATATCTCATTTCATATCATACGGTTTTTCAATATTTGAAGGGAGACAACTAGCGGTTACAACCAAAAAACCTAAAAGAAATAATCGCTGGAAGCTGCCCTTTATCATTAACCAGTGTTAATGATGTCGTGACTCTATCACTCCTTATTCAATTAAGATGGACATTTCTAAGGTTCTATTTGACAATAATTCACTTGTCTTAACTTACCTCCTTGGCTTCTGTCAATTAAGATGGAAATTTCGACCTTTCGACACCGAAAAGTTGTCGAGAATATTGTTTATCTTTGTGCACTATATGTACATATATATAAGAGTTAATTAAATAGATAATAATACACTTAGAAATAAATTATCTTATATTAATTTGGATTAGTAAGTGATGCGACAAGACATAGTTTTAAAAATAATAAATATTTTATATAAATATATATATTAAATATCGTCACATCTTAGATTTGTAATCATTAACCATAATTATCTCTTGTCACATCTTAGTTAATTAATAGTTAAAATTATATATATATATATAAAATAAAGTGATGTGACTAAACATAATAATTATATACATATAAAAGAAAGTGATGTGACTACATAATAATTATATATATATATAAAAGAGTGATGTGATTAAACATAATTATATATATATATTATAAATGGTTTGTGATGTGACTTGACAAAGTGATTAGGTGTGAAATCTTGCCTATAAATAGCTCATATGTTTCTCCATTTTTCCTCCTCTTTCCACCAACCTTTTCTTCCTTATTTCGAACTCACATGGATTTTTTCCTTAATTGAAACCGTGTGAAATTTTAATGGCTACAACATTCCAGTTGACCAATTTTTAAATTTTTTATCGTAGCTATGTCAAAATACCAAATCTTTGCAAAGTAATTTTTTACCTAGAATTTCAAGTCCGAAAATTACTCTTCTTCTTTTGATCATAACTTCTTCAAAAAAATCGAAAATGAGTGATTTTTTATTGAAATGATAAAAAAAATTCCAATAACTTTCTCTTTGAGTCCGTTTTGAAATTCCGTGAGTAGGTAGACCAAAAATCAGTTGCAAAATGACCTATTTTTGAGTTTATTATTGAGAATTCGATGTTTATCCGAAGTCTTTGCACCTTACTAAAACAAGTCTCACTTCCTCTTCCCTTCAAGGCTGAGCTTACCTAGTGCATTTAGGGTTCAAGACTCCATCTTGTTGCTTAGGAATGGAAGTGCTATGTCATACTCTAATATAGCGAGAGTTTGGATAACTTTTGGTGAGTAAATTCCTAATCTTCTGGAAAGAACTTTCCTTTAAATGTTGTGCTGATCCTTAGCTATATGCACGTTATATATATATATATATATATTGGATCTTGGCATGTTTGAATGTGATGATAAGTGCAAATTTATGGGTTAGTGTTAGCACTCGAATGGATGTGTTATAACAAAGTTTGTAATTGTATATATATTGGTATATGTATACAATTTGTTGTATGAATGTGATGCGTGAATATAAAGGGTTGATGATGAACTTGACTATAGTCATGATGGGTTGAAAACAAAGTTGAAACTTTGTATGTAGTCGCGACGAATTTGAGGTGGGATTTGTAATCAAACTCGTTTCAAGAGTTTAAAGTTTAGATTGTGGTTAAAGTTTGCGTAATTGGTTTTAAAGTGTGAAAATTTACTAAGGTATGTTTCAATCATGAAATAGTATGGTTTTAGTAAAGTGGCTTCGCTTAAAGGTGGGTTAGAGCAAACTGCACTCATAGCGACAGTCGCTACGGATGTAGTTCGGTAAAGGTTTGAATTTCTATTTCAAATTTGTTTTATTTTTAAATTAGTTTACAAAGTTTTTCAAACTTAATTAGTAGTATTCAGAAGTAATTAAGTTGTAATGTAATTAATTAATTAATTAAAAGGTGATTAGCACTAAATTGGTAATTAAGAAGGTGATTAAAGGTTAATCATCATTTAAGTTAAGTTAATGACTGTTAATTAATTAATAAATTTTTAATTAATGTTTTATATGGTTAAGAAGAAATTAAGTGATTAATAATTATTTACTTAAGATTAATGGTTAATTAATTATTAAGTAATTAATGGATTATTTAATTAATATTTAATTAATTAGGGTTTAACTCTTAAACAATTTGGTTTAACCTTAGCCAAGTTGCATTAAGAAGTTAATTAGTACTTAATCAGGTTCATTAAGCCTAACTAGAGTTTATTATGATTTAATATTGATTTAAATTGGATTAGTTAAGGTTTAGTTAGGGTTTAAGCTAATTAAATATACTTTTAACTTTTCAAAGGTGATTTTAAACTAAACAGAATGTGTTTTAATCAATTTTCTTTTTCAAAGTAAATCGATTCCATATCAAAGGATCTCTTGTCCGGACCCTTAAGTAACCCATATGATTAGGAGAACTAAATGACATCCGTTAGCAGAACAAAAGACCATTCTGCTATAGTCTAAGTGATTTGATTGTGTGGACATGTGTTAAGCATAATAAATCTTCGTTCTACTATAAATTGATTGAATTGTGTGGACATCTATTTAGCAAGATAAATCACCATCATGTTGTTATGTTATTTGGACTTTTATATGCTAATTAGTTATATTGACGTGTTATTCCCTGATTGGATATAAACTATATTTACATATATGGTAGCTTATGTAAATAATTATTATGTGATATGGAAATCGAATTGAAATTAAATGGTAACTTAAATTAGTATCATTGGGACTGCTAAGCCTCATTTGGAATTTATAAAGTATGGTTTGAATTTACTTTAATTCTTTAATCAATTTAGGGCTAAGGGTTTATAAATGGTTTTTCAAGTTATATAATTCTTATAAAGGTATTTATAAATGATAAATTGTTCATAGAAAGGGTTTTTTTCTAACAAAAAGGGTTATTAAGGTGTTTTACAAATGATGTTTTGTAAACGATATTTATAAAGGATATTTTATAAATAAGTATAGAAAGGTTTATATAAAGAGTTTTAAAAATAGGAAAAAGGTTTATAAATCATTTCAGAGATTTGGAAAGAGGTTTATAAATTAACTTAAAGGTTTATAAAAGTGGGTTATAACTTTATTTTTAAAGTTACAAGTTAATTGAAATATGAGATGAGCTTTTAAAAAGGGAATTTTTGATAAAGGATAAGCATAATGTTTTATTTGGAAGAAATGTTTGGATTTGGGAAGAAGGAAACTTTGAAAAGTTTGTAAATATACTTATACTGATAAGATAAGTATATGATTTTGTTTCAAGGCATGAAAAGTAAAATGTTTTGGTAATATACTTATACCATTGAGATAAGTATATAAATGTTTCCAAGTATAAAGGAAATGTAAGGGGTTTGGGAATAGTGTTTTGAAAAAAACTTGTGATCATATTTTATAAAGTGGTTTTATTAATTAAAGAGAATTAATAAAGGCTTAGTGGATCTCATATGGAAATTAAACCATGATTGGATGTTTGTTTATTTGATAGTTAAATAATCGACTATCAAAGATGGACCCAAAACGTAACTTTGGAAATATCTAGGAGAAACATGAGAATTAATGGTATAGTTACCGTCGAAGGTGCTATGCTATACTTATAAACTCGTTCGTTCTTCTAGGATGAATGATAAGGAAATCCATCCACAAATGGTTAGGAGGTGAACTCCGCTCTTATCATTTGTCTGTTTATTTCCTAAAGAACCGGGGTTGATTTTACCGGATAATATCGAAAGTTGTTTCGAAGAGACCGGGATCAGATATGTTATCCGGAAACCAGTTCGATCCAACTCAAGCGTTTTGAAATGAAGACATCTTGAAGCATGGGATCAAAGACGGAGCCATTGAATTACAAGGGCTGCTTGCTACTAATCCTGAGGGTGATTCCAAAATGGATGTAGTAGAAGTAGTGCCTTCAGTTTGTCCTTATCTTGGACAACTTATATGGATGAATGTTGGCACTGCATTACTGCTTGGAGGGTAGTGTTAGCATTCCAAGAGGGACTGCTATTCAGAAAGGTAAAACGTAGCCTCAAGCCTCATCAACCGGGAATGACTAAAACAGGGGATATGCAGCAGGGCTATGTGGGTCGCATCCATTAGGGTATATCATCACCCTTCTAGATATATACACAATCATCAATGAATTCGTGTACGAGGGAGCGCTTGGTTAAAGGTTGCAAAGCAACCGGGGTGATGATATATTCGGTACTATCAAGTAAAAGGTAGGCCGGTTCTGTGTTGGCAGGGGTCGTTAGGTACGACCTCGGAACATTTTTCTAAAGGTGTACTATAGCGGGCGGTACCCTAGTAGCCCAGTCATTAGTTGGAATCCATTCTCCAATACGTGCCTTACGTTTTCGATTATAGAGCCCGGTATGTTGGAATGTGAGATGCAAGCATTTCTGCTATTTTACCCATTTACTTTAATCTTAGACACAATGATAATATCACTGGATTTTGATATAAAATGTTTTGGTTATCGTAAGGTAAAAACTCATCCTTTTTATGTTCGGTGTGGTCTTACGAGATACCCTTTGTTTGAAAAGTTTTCAAATGTAGAAATCAGTTTGGTTGTTACTTGTTATCAAGTTTTACTCAGCTGGTTTACCAGACTGACCCGGGCGTTATTCCATGTAATGCTTGGGTCAGATCAAGCATGTTTGCTAGGTTAGCTTTAGATACTTTGGAGCTATGGAGTCGAGTTGGAGGCCCAGGACATACTTTTATATTTTGGATATTTTCCGTTGTGCATGTGTTATGTGTAGTTTGTCTGCTATTGTAAGGACAGGTGTTATAACCGTCCAACTCTGATATGCATATGTATAAAAAAAGAGGCTTTTAGATTTATTAAAGACTTGATTATATTATATATTATTCCGTTGCGTTCTGAGATTCTGTGTTTGTTCCTAGTTCTTCTATCTTCTTTCTTTCCCCTAACAATCTGTCTTTCCGGCACTTTGTTGTTTGGCATGTTAATCCCATGGATGTATTAGTGTCGACTTATGGGGTTCGGAAATATGGGTCATTACAGCTCCCAATAAATAAGGTTCATCCATTACTTCGATCATTTCACCTAGCTATGGGATAAATTGTGCTTTCCCATACCATAGTGGTTAAGAAATATAAATTATGAAAATTAGAATAACTTATCAGAAAATTGGCTTGGTAGAATAACTTTCCTACCACCTATCTACCTTCCTCAACCTTGAGACAACCATCATTCTCTATGTATGTTTACCATCTCACTACTCTCTCCTTTAATTATACTGCTATCTTCTTTAAATCAAAATCTCTTGATAATATCTCCATTCGACTGTACCCTATGACTTGCAAAATTATACTTTGATATCATTCCCCATTCCTTTCGAGGGTTCTTCTTATGGCTTCCATACATGTTTAATCAACATTCCTAGGTTCATACTAATATTACTTAAATTTAACAGGTATTCCTTGTCGCTATCCTACGAGCATCCATAGCTATTTTATTCATAGCCTGAACCTTTACCCCATCCTACCTAGACAGTCATCCCTATCTACTCCATATCAAAATTTTGTTTGGGTTTCACCATTCTTTATAAAACTAAAACTTCACAGCCGTGAAGTACCTTATCTAAAACCTTTATCTTTGAACGTATAAACTTAGAAACCTTTTTATCAAATTCAAAAATTGCTTGGTTTTCGAAAAGGAGCCACAAAATTTTTTCCATTCTAACCAACTTTCCCTTTTTAAAGACTTTCTACAACAGAAATTTACTTCTTTTTAAAAGTAGAATTTTTAATTCAAATCATTTATCACATTTAAACCCAATTTTCAAATAATATTTTATAACTTAGATCAATGAAAACCGAAGTAGATAAGGACAACTTCCATCCTATTATTTTCTTACTACTTATGTTATTTCCGCTTTCAACCTTAGTGGAGATTTTAATAGCATATGAGAGGGACTTCTACAAGATACGTGCAATTGCTGCATCTATCTAAAATATGTGCGTTATTACTACATCTCTATGGAACTTATCTATTCTTCATATCCTATTCCTGTAGCTTTTCTCCTATATTATTTCTAACTAGATTATTAATCCTATTTTTATATAAATTCCTAATGTTATTTCTATTTAATTATTGGGTGTTCTTAACCTTCTATTTTTCTACACCATTTTAATCAAGTGCCATTTCCATTTATCCACCATTTAGAAAGAATTTTAAAAATTAACTTCCAAATTTATAAAAATAGGAAAAATCATCGAGCCAAATGTACGCTCTGCTTTCCATTTATTTCTAAAATGAAAAATCTCTTTATCAAAAATCTTTAAACCAAAACCTTTTAACTCAACCAATTAACTGAGAATTTCAAATTTTCTTTGTCTTTAAAAACAACCACTTCCTAATAAATCCTTTGAAAAACTCATTTAAAACATTTCAAGGAATTTTCAAAAAAAACATTTTTTCAAATTCTTTCACATGATGTCAGACTCAAAAATGGATTTTATTTGTCCTCTCTTTTGGACATTTCTCCTTTCTACTCACCTTCATAAAAATCCGGTTATCTTCTTATGGCGATTAATGTACACCTTCTTGGGGGAATTTTCTCCACTCCTATTATACCTTATTTCTGGATATTTGTAACATATAGTTTCTTACTTCCCATTTGGTTGGATGCAATATGCATCTTTAATTGGCAATCCATCAAAATCTATGGTTATAAGGCAGCCTAGGCCTAACAAAGGAGTCAAGTACCATCCATCCTCTGAGATTCTTCTATATGTCATGCTCATGCTCTTCTTGGTCAACGCCTTACGGTACATCCAACACTTCGTAGGGTAATTGGAGTAGGTGTATAAATTTAACTCTATTTATTTTCCAACTCATAGTTGCCTTGTCCATCCTTTCAAAATATGGTCGCAACTACTTCTATAGTCAGAATTTATTGTGTTTGGCGGATATATATATATATATATGTATGTATGTATGTATAAATACAAATATGTTCTCCCAGTGTATCCTAATTCCAATGATTGAATAATCTAAGCTCTGATACCAAATGCAACAACCCGCACCTTAATGGGTCCGAATTTGGACTAAATCAAAACCCAAGTCCATTAGGGTATGGATCGTTGGTTTTTATAACCTGTAATAAACACAAGAATATCAGAGAGCGATCAATATAAACTCACAGAGGAATTGAAAAATATGATAGAGAACATATACTGACCAAGGCTTCTACCTTGGAATCAATATTATTCCTTGGATATTTATTTGTCTTGTCAGCGCCGAGCATGAATGAGAAGACTTCACCACCTATCATTTTAGATTTGCACCAGCAGCATGTCCCTCTAAATCTATCCCGTGGGTTGTAATGAGGAGGGGGGGGGGTCAAAACAACGTTCTAGTGATTAGAAAATTACATACTTCACCCATACCATTGATTTATGCTGATTGATTACCATATAAGTGTTATGTTAATTACCTACAGCCAATCCATTTAATCTTATGTACGCTAACCACCTCTGCGGTAAACTATATACACACACACACACACACACACACACACATGTATGCCTATATACATATATATCTAAACATAAACTACCTGAAAATCCTACCTACTTAATACTTCATGGATAGAGAGGAGGTAGACCCAATGACCATTTAATACCTCAATCCCCAAAGCGTGCCTACTGCAACGTAAACACTAGTCAACCGATCCTAGCTACAGAGACCGATGGCCCCTATGTATGACTTTATAATTTATAATTTAATTTTCGTACTACTAACGCATCTCAAAAACACATCTAAGGGTAAACTAGCCCACCTCCGATAAACAAACATCTAACTAACTAACTTTAAGGTCTGTGTGTATCCCATACGGATTATACACTATTAGAAAGAGAAATCTTTCAGGGCATAACCCGAGCCTTCGCTACCGATTGTCGGGAACGCTGGTGGTAATAGCTTATATGCTAGCCCTACAACAAAATACCGATCCAACAAAAATACTAACATAGCCCATCGACGTTCCTTAGTTGAGATCCCATTTAGACCAATCTAATGTAAGTTAAGAAAATGCCCCTTTTAGTTACTTAATACCTCTTATTAAAAATGAAGCAAACGCCATTTCCTTAAAAGTACTGAGCCATTTAATACTTTAAATCCGAGGCAAACCCTTGGTATCTTTCCCCTATCTATCCGCAAACGCATATCCCTTCCCCACGGGTCCTATGGTTAGAGATGTCCTACATCATTAGTAAGTATACACAATTTTTGGTAGCCTCTAGGTGAAAGGCATACTTCTGTTGTGTAACTCTACTAATCTTGCATCCCAACCTACTAAACCAAACCAATTATCCTAGGCCTAAATATTAGGCTAGGCCCACTAATTCATGTTTTCCCTAAACGTATAATTAAGGCAATATAATTTCCCATTATGAAAATTATACCACCTTTTAGAATTTAGTTACTATTTTATTCGCTTATTTACTACATTCCATAAACGTTAATTGTCCGTAATAAATGATCATTATTATTATAATTGGACAATCTCTAATAACATTTATTCATTCATTCTAATTCAACTTATTACACCTATTCATTTCTCCATAAATGTCATAGTAAAATCATTCCCATTTAATTCCTTTAGCTCTTTATTAAATACAAACTTGTTGTCCATTAAATTTGTAGTTGTTGTCCATAAATTTGGAATTACTATTCCTTAATTTTTCAACCTCCTAGTCCTACAATTACTACGCTATTAATAACTAATATAAATATCGTCATAAATTACACTGTATATTTTAATTTTAATCGGTAAGCATGGGTATACATACATACATATATATATATATATATTTCTATCTTTAACTATTAATTCCTAAACTAGAACATTCCTATCCACGTTTTAATTTATCAGAACTATCCATCCAAAAAGATACTGTTATACTTTTCATAAATTAACCAAAAGTGGGACCTTTGCTTCATTTGAAATTACAAAGAATTTTCGCTTTTCATTTATGGAATAGACAGTGCAAACTATGCGGAAGAACATCCATACTATACACATCTCTTTCATTTTTTGTATATTCTTTAATATTTCAAACGATGCACTTTATACATTTCTGGAATTAGATAATTTATGAAAATACATGGAAATAGATAGAATTAAATTATACCCTGCTCCTAATAAATTAAAATACAGAATTTCATATTCCAATTCAAATAAGGGCAATCTAAACTAATACTAATATTTTACAACTCAACTATAAATCTGAAATCAACTTTACAACTTTAACAAATTTATGGATTGATTTTCAAATTTCCAGATTAGGGTGTAAATAACATTCCTATTCTAATTACTTATTTTATAAAATGTTTAGACGATATTCCTATAGTTTGTTTTAAGCCTACAACTTGTAACGCTCTGCCTTTATACTATATTATCCAAGAATACTACAAGTAATATTGTCGAGTAATACGGAAAATATGGCTAGATAGGAGCAACCATCCATGCCTATTTCCATAGGATAACACTATCACGTCAACTTTTACCTCAAAGCTCACTATATAGATGTGAATAGTCTCGGCACAAAGCAATAAACACATTGGCTCAATTAGAATAGAACAATATATCAAATAATATATAACACAGAATCACATGTCGCAACGGAAATATAAAACTCCAAATATCATAATCTAGTATGAGTCTATAAAAGAGAAATACTAGACTCACTTAAATCGACATATACATATATAAATAATGACAGGTCAAAAGAATATACGTGACGACTTAAGTTAATACTACAATCAAATATACAACAAGTACACATACAAGACTAGCATCTCAAAATGAAACACTATCACATAGATTATACTGAATATATCTACTCTAGCTAGCCCTCATCCAAAGTCACTGAGTACTTATACCTATCAAGTCTCGGTCTGACCCGTATAAAAATAATAATGGGTCAGACTATCTCTAAATATCCAAAATGCCGAGATCATAATAATAAGCATGCATAAACATCAAAGGTATAGAAATCTGTATAGTGTATTACACTAAACATCATAAGGTCTCACCATGAAATCATCCACTAACAAACTTGCATAATACACAAGGCATAATAAGAACTATAAAATATGCCACATGAAAATAAAAAACATCAATACAAAATCACCATGTCTCTAAGTCTGCTCATGCCCATCAACGACAATCATCTCAAATATAGTGATAAGGAAACTCACTTCGAAATCACAAGAACAAAAGAGACTACATAAAAGCAAGTCGAACTCGAAAAATAATAAGACTGCTTGAAAGCGAGTCGCGAATCACAAAATCATAAAGACAAGCACATCACAAGTCAAAACAAATGCAAGCGCTTCGCAAGCTACAATAATGGATATGCACTTTGTGAGGCAAGACAAAAGACGAGCACTTCGTAAGTTACCAGTATAGACATGCACTTCTTGAGTCAGCATAGAGGACGAGAAATTCGTAAGTCAATAGAAAAACAAGCACTTCGCAAGCTATAATAAAAATACATTGTGAGTCAACATAAGAAACAAGCACTTTGCGTGTCGAAATTAATGGCAATCGCTTTACATGCCAATAGAAGAGATGAGCACTTCGCATGCCAAAGAGATTATTTTTGATCAATATGTGTAATATATTCCCAATTAGTAATTAAATTAGTTTCAGTCAATGTCCCATAACCACTTAGAGATACTTAAATATTTACTAAAAGATTGTAAATCCCACTCGACATAAGAGATGGGCACTTCGCATGTCATAGTGATCATTTTTGATCGATAAATGTAATATGCTCTCAATTAATAATTAAATGAATATCGCACAATGTCCCATAACCACTTAGCAATACTTAAATATTTACTAAAAGATTGTAATTCCACTCAACTAAAATATTCAATCGAAGGAGTCCAAGAATTAACCGATAAAGTAATAAAAATGTTCAATACCACTTGTATCGCTAAATTATTTAATTAGATTTCTCATTCAAGTGAAGGCATAAATCACAAGAAAGCAATAATTATAAAATTCACACAAGAAATGCCAAAATAGCATATATAGCCAAATGCTAAGCACAATAAAAGCTAAGAAGAGTTTATAGTTTGAAAGTAATTATCTCAAATTCACCACATATGAAATGACTTCTAATATACATTATATATGCTTTCAAACTTTAATATGGAAAATACAAATAACAAAGAAACAACAAAAGAAAAATGGCGTCTTCTCAAAAATCTTGCTTTCGTAATCATCTGCATTCCAGAATATCTTCTTCCCAAAATTGCTCCAATCTGATCGATCGTTCCTCACTTCCCTATTCTTACGCCCAAGCCGTAAAGAACCATCTTCCTTCTCAACCTCAGAAGCAATTTATTCGTAATCCAATATCTAATTGGATCGATTCGAGAAAGGGAAAGAAATTCTGTTTCAAATGTGGTGATCTCAATCATGTTGCCAATCTTTGCCGAGACCCTATTAGATGTTTTAATTGCGGTATCTTTGGTCATAAAAGAAATGTTTGTTCTTCGAGATCGACATCCTTCAATCCTTCGCCTAAGTTTAACCATGGTTTTCTGTTTGTTTTGAATTTCTTGAATCTGAAGGGTCTTTTGCTTGATTATCAATGGTATATGAGTGATATTGGATTCATATATTTGGAAGAGTTGCTGTATCATTTCAACATAGTTAATGAGCCGAATATAGGAAAAGAATATAGAGATATATGTGATAACCCAGAAGATTTTCTCGGCAAAACTGTACCGCGAGTTGCTAATAGGCGTATTTCCTCTACTTGTCTATCTAAACATGGTTTCCAGTTTACTTTAAAAATTTTATATCTTAGGGTATTTCTGATTGATCATCTCTGGTATAAAAAAGAGGAAGGATTAAAGCTTCTGGATGAAATGTTTTATCACTTTGACATTATAAATTCGCCAAATATCGGCTATGTTTTCCTTGAAGATTTGGGTAATGTCAAGAAAGTATTGGGTAATGTCAAGAAAGTAGGAAATTATGTTAAATCGATTAAATCTGTTTTTCCAGAGGACTATTTATCTGATACAAACTTTACTTTGAAATCTGTAGAAGACATTTTGAGAATTGATCCTCTATTATTCGATCCAGTCGTATTTGCATATTCTGTTGTCTCTTCGTCTTTGAACCCTTTGGATAATGTTGTAGATCAATTTGAAGTTGTCAATCAGATGGATGTTTTCATTTCTACCAATTGTGTTTTTAAAGCCGGTATTCATGATTCTTTTGAGATACCTTTAACCAATAGATTTGATTGCCTTTCTTCGGGGCCGGACTTGGATTTTTCAGATGTTGATAGGGATCTGGGGATTACCTCTGAACAATCAGGAAACGTATGCATATTGGATTTGAGCAAACAGGGATTAGAATCGCTTGATAGTATTATCTCAGGTGATACCGAAGCTTTTGTTTTAGAATGTGGTGATGACTATTCAAAGAAGGCTGTGAATGTTGATTTAGAGTTGGGTTCTTCTTGTGTTTCTGTGGTTGATTTGGATTCCAATGTTTCTCAATGCTGCTCTATCTTCGAACCAGTTGTTTCAGATATGGTAGCTTTATCAGGGGATGCTCGTTTTCTTGTATTTGAAGCCTGTCGTGACTGGACTTTGAATTTTGAAAAGCAGAAGGATGATGAGCTATCTGATGATCTTGAGTCTTGCTATTCTGTTTTTTTCTGATTCTTCTTTGGTTCCAGTAGTTGATATGCACACGGGTGATGGTGCACAAGATACTCAGTGTTCACTTCCTATAGATATTTTAGAGTTTAACCAGGCAGCTGTCTTTTTTTGTGATGCTTTTGCCGTGGACATGCCTATTCTCATCAATGTTTCAGAATTTGTTGAGCTAGATTTTCTGCTATCCTTAGATCACCAAAGTGATGAAGTTGATGCTAAGTTTATGCCCTGTTCTTATGCTTCACTTGATGAGTTACATGATATCTCTGCCGAACATGGGGTGAACCACTTTTCTTCCTGTCCAAATCAGAATAATGAGCCTGTTAAAGTTCTTTCAGATACTTTTAAATCTTTCAGTTTGGAGAATAATTTTTGCTCTTTTCCTAACTCTGCTTCCTCGAAGAAAGGAAAGCGTAAGCGGTCTTTAGCTTCTAGTGGTTCAGTTCGTCGAAGTGCTAGAATCCGCAACGGACAGCCTTCTCCTTTAGGTGAGTTACCTGGATCGAGTGCCATGAGTGGTACTACGAGTCCAGGCTCAGGTATGGCCTCTTTTTTGGGTATCACGTTTTATACTTATGCATTAGGTAGACTTTCTTCTGTTGACTTCAGTCAGATAGCTCGAGACACATCTTTTATTTTCACTGATATTGAGTTAGATCGGGAGTTTATTAGATGTAGAGAATTAGAGAGGGCTAGTTCAGTTCATTTATGAGGATTTTGAGTTGGAATATTAGAGGTTTGAATGATTTAAACAAATGTGATAAGGTTAGAGTATTTTTTAAGGACTACTCTATAGATATTGCTTTACTCCAAGAAACTAAAATTAACTGTCCTGATGTTCATTTCTTTAGAAGATTAGGTGGGTATCATTTTAAAAAATGGGTTTTTTACCTTCCGTTGGCTCTTTTGGAGGATTAATGATAGGTTGGCGTGATAGTTATTTTAAATTACTTCAATGTATTGTCATGCAGCATTCTCTTCATGTTATTCTTATTAATCTTTCTGATAATTCTTTTTTAAATATCTCAAATGTTTATGGGCCTAATTCTAAAATTAATAGGAGAATTTTATGGAATGAGTGTCTAGATTTTAGATCTCACGCCCCGGGTTCTTGGATTTTGGGGGGTGATTTTAATGTTACGCGTTTCATAGGTGAACGTTTTCCCAGAGAAGGAGATTACTCTGCCATGGAGGAATTCGATCAATTTATTGTTAACTCTAATTTGATTGAAATTCCTCTATCTAACAGAGAGTTTGCTTGGAGTAACTCTAGAGAGTCTCCTTCCATGGCTCTTCTTGATAGATTTTTTGTTAGTGATGAGATTGAGGACAAATTTCCTATCTGTAGAGTTAACGGCTTACCTTATACTTTCTCTGACCATTGTCCTATTATCCTTTATTGCGATCACCATAGAGTTTATATTAACAATTTTAAATTTGAAAAGATGTGGCTTTTGGAATCTAATTTTGAGAATTTAGTTATTAGTAAATGGAATTCTTTGAGTTTTCATAACTTCAGAAATAAAGATAATTCTGCAAAAGCTTTTGTTTCTAAACTTAGAGATCTTCGGTTTTTTCTTAAAAATTGGAATAAAAATGTTTTTGGCAATGTAAAAATTAAAAAAGATAATATTCTTAATGAAATGCTTAAAATTAACAAAATAGAAGAATCTAGACCTCTTAATCTAGGTGAACGTAATGTTCTTTCTAATTTAAAAGATGAACTTAATTCTATTTTAGAAAGAGAGGAGGTAATGTGGAAGCAGCGATCCAGAATCCAATGGATCAACGAAGGTGATAATAATACCAAATTTTTTCATAATATAGCTAATGGTAGAAAATGTAGTAATACAATTAACTCTATATTTGTTAATAATATAGAGTTAGTGGATCAAAGAGATCTTAACAAGGCTTTTACAGACTATTATAAGGATATTTTTGGTTCTAAAATCAAACATAGAATCAATGTTAGATGGATAGATTTGTATCCACCTGATTCTATTATTGATTTATCAGAATTAGATAATCCTTTTACTGAAGAAGAAATTAGAAAAGCAATTAATGACATGCCAAGTGATAAATCCCCGGGACCTGACGGGTTTCCTATTTTATTTTATATTACTTTTTGGGACGTTTTAAAATTTGACTTAGTTAATATGTTTAATGATTTTTACAATGGTAATTTGCAATTAGGGAGATTTAACTTCGCAAATGTTATTTTGTTACACAAAAAAGTAGGAGCTAATAACTTAAAAGATTTTAGACCCATTTCTTTGATTAAATGTTCAGTTAAAATCATTTCTAAAGTTCTTGCTAATAGACTTAGTATTAGAATGAACGATTTAATTGATTGTTCTCAATCGGCTTTTATTAAAGGGAGAAATATTACTGATGGTGTGGTTGCGGTTCAAGAATATATAAACTACTGCTGTAAGAGCAACATAACCTGTGCGATTTTAAAACTTGATTTTGCTAAAGCGTTTGATTCAGTAGATTGGGATTTTCTTGTAGATATTTTTCAGGCTAGAGGTTTTGGGCAAAGATGGATTAGTTGGATTTGGACTTTACTTAAAACGGGTAACTCTAGTATTATGGTTAATGGTATTCTAGGTAATAAAATTCAGTCTAAGAGAGGCTTAAGGCAAGGGGATCCCTTATCCCCTTTGCTGTTTAACTTAACTGCCGATGTTTTTGCTAAAATTATTAAAAGAGCTGTAGATAATGGTTCACTAGGAAGTGTTGGTAATGCTATATCGCGTAATGGTATTTGGTTTTACAATTTGCGGATGATACCTTGCTTTTTTCTTCTCATCTTCCTAGACATATTATTACTCTCAAGTTTATTCTTTATAGTTTTGAGCTTTTATCTGGTTTAAAAATTAATTTTGACAAAAGTTCTGTTCTTGTTTTAAATGATTTTGATAAAGTAGAAAACTTAGTTGCTAATACCCTAAATTGCAAAAGTATGAAATTTCCTTTTGAATATCTAGGATTTGTGATTAGACCTACCAAACTCAAGCATGATGATTGGCTTATTATTATTGATAAAATTAAGAATAAGATATCTAATTGGAATGGGAGATTCCTTTCTAGAGCTGGTAGACTTATTTTAATTAACTCGGTTTTATCAGCCTTACCTATCTATTGGATGTCTATGCATCTGTTTCCAGTTTGGGTTATTGATAAAATCGATAAAATTAGAAGAGATTTTTTATGGAGTGGGGATAATATTAATAATAGTATTAAATGTCTAGTTAATTGGGAAATTGTTTGTAAAGCTAAAAATGAGGGTGGTTTAGGAGTTATTAATTTACGCAACATGAATTTGTCCCTTTTAGGTAAATAGCTTTGGAAGTTTAAGGATATAAATGATAACGCTATTTGGAAAGAGATCATATCCAAATACTACTATAATGGAAACTTTAATTTACACCAATTTGATCTTTCTTTTTCCCATAATTTTTCTAATTTTTGGAAAAACATTTTAAAATGTTATGATTTCTTTAAATTAGGAACTAAGATGATAGTTCATTCAGGAAATTGTACTTCTTTTTGGCATGACTGTTGGATTTCGGTCTTGCCTCTTAAATGTGATTTTAAGGATTTGTATGATATTTGCAACTTTAAGTATGCTTTAATAAATGATGTTTATTCTCCGGAGAATGATCCTCCTTGGAACTTTAGCTTTAACAGAATTTTAATTGGTACTACCCTTAGGCAACTCTCTTTGCTTTATGCCAGATTAAAGCTTTATAATATTGATATTGATAATGACTTTATTAGTTGGGAATGGGATAAGTGTAAGAAATATACTCCAAAATATTTTTATAGATTTATTAATTTTTCGGGTACTATTAATAACTCTTTTAAATATATGTGGAAATCTAATGCTCCTCCTAAATCCAAAATTCACATGTGGCTAATTCTTCATGGTAAACTTAATACAATTGAATTTTTAAAGAAAAAAAACATTCATAATGATAACAAAGTGTTAGCACCAAAATTGGTCACTAACCTCATTCAGAAAGATTGTGTAGAGATATAAGTGATGAAAGTAAATTAAACAGAGAAGACAATGCTAATTTAAATGCAGAAAGTAAGAACACCAAATTTATAGTGGTTCAGCGTAATTGCCTACGTCCACTTTGAGGTTAAACTTTATTGATCTTCTTTATAGTTGATTACAAATACAATTCGTGAATCAAATGCTTGAATGAAGTTGTTAAGTAGAGAAGATGAGTCTTGAAAATGGCAGAGTCTCCCCGGTGTTTTCTCTCCAAAAAAGGATCCATTTCACTGTGACCCTGCCCCTCTATTTATAGGCAAATATGGGCTGGACTTCCCAAGTGGGCTGGATAGCCGAACGCTCAAGCCCCAGTGCAGTGGTCGCTGTATGCCAAACCAGGCGTGCCGAACGCTCTGCGCCGAACCATTCCTTCTATGCCGAACGGTATGTTGGTGTCGTGGGAAGTGTAGGACGGTTGTCTGTTGAGGCCGAACGTGCCTCCATCTCAAGCTCTTGAGCGAACGGCGTATGCATGCCGAACGATACCGGTATCCTGATTAGTTGTGCATGCTGAATGTCTTCTGTATGTCGAGTATTACGCCGAACACCATGGGATGCCGAGTACTCCTGTTGCCGAGTAGTCTCGACGCCGAGTGCTCTTTATGCCGAGCAGCCTTGATGCCGAGCAGTCTTGATGCCGAGCAGTCTTGTACACCGAGCAGCCTTGATGCCGAGCAGTCTTGATGCCGAGCAGTCTTGTATGCCGAGCAGCCTTGATGCCGAGCATTGGTTGACGTTGAGTGCCAGTTGACGCCGAACACTGCTGAGTACTACGCCGAACATTACTGGACGCCGGACACTATGGATGTCGTGTACTTTGCCGAACACTCCTGGACGCCGGACACTATGGATGCCGAGTACTACGCCGAGTACTCATGGATGACAGTTGCTTCGCCGAACACTCCTGGATGGCAAGTGCTTCGCCGAACACTCCTAGATGCCGGACACTCTCTGATGCCGAGCACTTATTGCCGAGTACTAGTTGCCTGGTCAAATCCCCAGGAAACACTTGCCCCCCAAAGTGTATTGCATGGCCGAACGTGATGCGCTTTGAATCTGGTACAATCTACCTCGGAGGTACCTTCTCGAGAATGCTAGCGAAGGTGGTGCAAGACGAACGAGGTTGGGATGCCGAACGATACGTTCGTAGCCGAACGTACCTAGCGTGCCGAACGTCTCTTCGGTACGATGCCGAACACTCCGGTATTGACCGGCTCTACCGGGTATAGCCTCTTCGACTTCTACCTCCCTCTATATAACCGGGTCCTTCCCGTCCCTTTTCCTTTACTTTTTCGTTTCCGTCATTCTTCCAAGATTTCTAACCTTCTCCAGTCGAACAGATTTGCAACTTGAACACTCCTTCTTAGACTCCTAACTGCAATCTAGGTACCGCTCCTCGTATAACTTGAATACGTTTCAAATGAGTCAAGTGTGTTCTGTAGAAAGCTTTCGAGTAGGTTGTTCCCCTTGCCGAACGATAATGTGAGGCGAGGAGGATGGATTTGAGGTGTTTGCAAATATGTGGCTATTGTATTTAGCTCCATCGCGTCGAACCACAGCCAAAAATGAAGGAACAAGGGAAACGTTGGAGGTGGTAAGGGTGTTGGATGGCATAGTTATGGTTCGGCGTACGTTGTCGTGCGCCGAACGATAGCGAATAGTATCTCGTCTTAATGAGGCTGAATACTCGTTAGAATGCCGAACGATAACTCAGCCGAACAGACAGTTAGCCGAACGATAACTCAGCCGAACAACAACTTAGCCGAACGAACTAAAGACGGACACTTAAACACAAATGCCGAACGATAACTCAGCCGAACAAAAACTTAGCTGACCAAAACCCAAGCCGAGCATTCTTAGATGCCGAACAGTATTGAGGTCGAACAATACTATTGCCGAACAGAACCTAGACCGAACAATTCCAATGCCGAACAACATTCAAATGCCGAACAAACACATACATGTCGAACGGAACTTAGGTCGAACAGTCTCAATGCCGAACAAACACATACATGCCGAACAGAACTTAGGTTGAACAATGTCAATGCCGAACAACATTCAAATGCCGAACAAACACATACATGTCGAACAACATAAACGTCAAACTACACTTAGGCCGGTCACTTTATAAATCATATGCTTTCTGAATCTGGAACTGTAATCACCTCAAGGCGAGCTTTTTGAGACGGTCAGCGATGACGGTCTTCGAAGGCGATGATTCGAAGCTAATTATTATATCTTTAAAACCTTTAGATTCTTATTGCCTGTACACAATTGCTTGCATTAGTTCACACACCACACGGGGGGAAAAAATCATGTTGCTAATTCTAACGTTCAACGTTTTTTAAGTATAGCTTTCTCAAGCATTTAGCCAGGTTCATTATTTATTCGGGATGTCGAGAAAATCTAGTTCTGCCACCATATCTGACAGACCTGGGCCGTCAGCAAGGCAAGGAGCCGCTGATTCTTCTAACCCGTCAATTTCTCCCGCTCATAATTTGGCGCCTGACGCTCTGGAGGCAACCATCTTACTAGACAATCCGATCGATTCTCAAGCTTCGAAGATCAACGAAGCTGCCCTGAGGCGGATATGCTCTATTCACGGGATTCCTTTTGCCGACGTGTTAGTCCCTTCGAGACATGATCGCCCTCATCTGCCCCCAGTCGGGTACACTACCTGCAACAAGTTCATGTGTTGGATGGGCAGCGTGCCTCCCTTCAACTTATTTCTCCGGGACGTTCTGCAGTACATAAACATGGCTCCATCGCAACTGCACCCGAACGGTCATGCGTTTCTATATGGGACTTACTTACTTTTCATGGCCGTCTTCTCCAGACCTCCAACCCCCGGTGATATCCGATACATTTATATGTTCAAGAGACAGAAAGATAGCCCTTCCTTTATGTTCCTCGAGCCATACCACAAGTGCCAGATCTTGACAGGGGCCTGCAGCAAATTCGCCCTGTACAAACAGGAATGGTTCTATGTGCGCTGCCCGTCTGGTTTCGCTAGGAGATGGGTTGAAGGCAGTAAGTCTCTCTGCCGAATCGCTATTCGTATTTAATTGGAGTCATGCTTTTCCTAACTCTTCATTTCATCTTTTCAGGCATCAACCCGCGTCCGGAAGGCCGAGGATATTCTGAGGCCGTTGAAGCCATTAGAGCTCTTCCTGCTGAGGATCGAGACATCCGGACTATCATTTCAAATGAATCGCTGTCGGGGTTTGGCTTGCTAGCCCCTGGTCGTCGGATCAGCCTTCCAGAAGGTGTCACTATTCCCAAGCCTTCGTCTGGTAAAGGGAAAAAGCAGGCCGGACCGTCGTCGCGCCGCACTCCCGATACGCACGGAGAAAGCGAGCGTAGAGAGGATGTTGCTCCCGAGACTCAGGGCGAGAACGTGGGTCCCGCTTGGAATCCGGCAATCGAAGTTCAGGATATTGAGACATCATCCTCCCCTTCGAAGGGAAAAAAGAAGTTGAAATATACGGTTCAAAAGGAGAAAGTTAGTGGCACCTCAAAATCTACGCCTATCCCTCCTGAGAAAGAGGCTTCTTCGCAGCATCTGGAAAGTTCTCTGAGGGGTCTGTCCAACTTGTCCATCCCCGATGATTTACTTAATTACGGATTCGATGATCCTGAAGCTCTCAAATTCTCTTCGCCCGCTAGAGGCAATGTAGGAGTTCAACTCCCGGCTCAAGGAGACAATACTCCGATTAGCAAAGATAAACGAATGAGTCCGTCGGGGGGAACACTAGGACACACACGCACATGCGCATTCCATAATATACTTCAAGTCTTTTTAATTCGTGAATTCTCCTTAACTCGTTGTTATCTCCATTCTTTGCAGGTGATATGGGCCGCTCACACGGACTTGATCGCCTTCAGGGGTCTTCTATATTCCATCACTCCGGACGGGATTCCGGTTCAGGCAGACGCAGGGACCGAGGTGATTATGAAGATAGGGACAATCGTCCTCGCGAGTCGTCTCACCGCAAGAAAGCACACTCTCAATCTTCCCAGTCCCGCGATCTTCCTCCTCCAACTGAGCCGGATAAAGAGAAGTCTTTGCAGATGGGTTATCAGTCTGATGCTGCTCGAGAACAACATTCCAGTTCATCGAGTACGAGGCAAGTTCGAGAGCAACGTAAAAGAACGGAATTCTCTAAGCCTCCTCCTCCTATTCCTGCCGTGGACCCAACTGTTGCGGAAAAGATGGTCGACCTTAAGGCCAAGTTTCCGAAAATCTGTTTTGACGGCTTGAAATTCCTCCCAGCCATCCATCACATTCCTGGGCACGTGAAGCAAAGTGCCATTGCCTGCAACAATGACGTCTATGTTCAACATGACGCATTCGTGCACTTGGTGGAGAAGATCTTGGAAGTATCTGTCGAGCGTCAACACGAGATTGACCGTCTGAATCTGGAGGCTGACAGCGATAAGAAAATCATCAAACTCCAAGACGAAGAGCTCGCTTCGTATAAGTCAAAGCTAGAAGCCGCTGAACAAGGTGCGAAAGATACTACTGAGGCAGTTACTCGCTTAGAGGTGGCTCACAAAAAGGAGCTTGACGAAGCAGTTCAGCGCAACGGCGCCCTTGCCCTAGAAAAAGACTCTGTCCAAAAAGAAAGGGACGCGCTCGCTACTCAAGTCAAAGAGCTGAAAGAACAACTCTCCAAGGAGAAAGAAGACAAAATAGCTGCTCAGGAAGAATCACAGCGATATTGTGATGAGATTGTTGCTACCCGACTCCTGAAGACAAAGCTCGACAACGAACTTGCCGGGGTCGAGAAAATGAAGGATGAGGCCCGTGAGGAGGGCAAAAGAATGGCTGTGGAGGAGCTTGATTCTCGCCTTGAGGCGGCCGCAGAGGCCGGCAGGGAAGAGGTCAAAAGTATGTTTGACCCGTTGATCGCCGAGTACGGAGCCCGCGTCCTTATGCACCGTGACTTAACATTCTTGGGCGACGGCTACCTCGAATCCCTGGCTGAGGCATGGGAAACTCTGATAAAGATCAGGAAAGTCGAGTCGGGCCCCGAAGAGGTCGACGAGGATGCATTGGTGAAGGAGTTCTTGAGGGGGAATGAGCCATCGGACTTATCCGCAGCATTGGCTCTTTATGGCAAAGGCTCTTCCCCTTCGAAAGAGAAGAACGACGAGGCCGGCCCATCAGAGGCCGACGCTACTACTCCTCACATCGCTGCTCCTTATGCTGCTCAATCGGCCGGTCGGTCGACGCTTGATCCATTCGAGCAGCATGCCAGTTATGATCCCGAAGATCCCGGGCTCGGCGTTCATGTGCTGTCACCTATCCTGGAGGGTGAAACCCCGCGCGCCACCGATAGCCAACCGGATCCTGGTAGGAAATTCTTCTTTCTCTAGAAGTCGAAGAGATCCCGTCATTTTTCAGCAATGGTTATTCGTTCTAATGCCCATTTCTTATATTTTCGTGCAGGTTGTTCTGACGGCGAGCCAACTCCGAGGAGCAATGACGCCAAGGAGGAAGCAGGGAAAACAAGCGACGTTGCTCATGCAGGGGTAACTCCCGGTCCCGACGCCCAAGTGATCGGGGCGCTTGATGATGACAAACTTGATACTTCGTCTCCTGTCGAAGGAAGCGATGAAATTAAAATCACTGGCGCCTTTGAGCATACTTCAGAGATGAGCATGAAGGACCATCTTGCCGACGAGGAGAAGAGAAAAGTCAAAGTCAAAGTCGAGTCTGAAATACTGGAACTCACTGACCCGCGGAACAGACCTTTGAAAATCATTCTCCCGGGCAGGTCCAAACCACTAGATGTTCCGTCTCCTACTCCTGACTCCGTTTCTCTAGCAAGCAAAAAGTCCAAGAAAAAACGTGAGGGAGAGGAGTCGTCGGAAACATCAAAGGAAGACAAAAAGAAGAAGTCGAAGAAATAATCGATACACTCGTTTAACGAGTTTTTTGCTTAAGTCTTGTAATTGCTTTTATCTTTCACAACTTGCAGTTTGTATAGAGAGGTCTGAATTTTGTAGGAGTGATCATGTATCCCCATTTTGGACTTATCGAATAAAATTTTAGTTTCTTTATTGCTTGAATGATTCTCTTGTCTTTCTTTGGTTTGTTGACTAATTGTAGCCATAACTCAAGTTCTTATGAGTTGCATTATCTCCCGGTCCATTCTTGTGCTGTTCAAACATTTTTGGACATGGCGTGCCTCCCGTCCCACATCTTTTGAGTACTTGGACTTCTTGCTGACTGTGTGCCCCGGGGACTTGGAGGCTTGAAATAGTTTCTACTCTAGTCCGCGCCCTGGGGACTTAGAGTACCCCGATCCGCGCTCGGGGGATTCGGAGATTTGGAATCGTTTATGCTCTAGTCCGCGCTCTGGGGACTTAGAGTACTCCGATCCGCGCTCTGGGGATTCGGAGTTTTGGAATCGTTTATACTTTAGTCCGCGCTCTGGGGACTTAGAGTACTCCGATCCGCGCTCTGGGGATTCGGAGTTTTGGAATCGTTTATGCTCTAGTCCGCGCTCTGGGGACTTAGAGTACTCCGATCCGCGCTCTAGGGATTCGGAGTTTTGGAATCGTTTATACTCTAGTCCGCGCTCTGGGGACTTAGAGTACTCCGATCCGCGCTCTGGGGATTCGGAGTTTTGGAATCGTTTATACTCTAGTCCGCGCTCTGGGGACTTAGAGTACTCCGATCCGCGCTCTGGGGATTCGGAGATTTGGAATCGTTTATACTCTAGTCCGCGCTCTGGGGACTTAGAATACTCCGATCCGCGCTCTGGGGATTCGGAGATTTGGAATCGTTTATACTCTAGTCCGCGCTCTGGGGACTTAGAGTACTCCGATCCGCGCTCTGGGGATTCGAAGATTCGGAATCGTTCGTACGAGTCTGTATGTCGTGCAGGATAATGTAATTTATCATCCAATTAAGAGATATAGAAACTTCATAGAAAATGTGGCTTCAAGCCTTTATTAATGATAATCAACTAAATTGCTTGATTACAACTTTAAAAGGAAACTAAGTCATTATTGAATGGAAACATGCAGGAAACAACAGTGCCTACAACAAGAAAGGAAAACATGCTAAATGTAATAGTGCCGCAAATGTTCACTGTTCCATGCTCGGGGGAGTGTCGCGCCATCAACGGTCGCTAGCTTGAATGTTCCTTCTCCAAGCTTCCGTTCAATGGCGTATGGACCTTCCCAGCTGGGATTCATGCGTGATGGTACCGGGAAGACTCGTTTCAGAACGAGATCTCCCACATCAAAGATTCTTGGGCGGACTCTGCCGTCGTAGTAACGCTTGACTCGATGTCTGTGCGCCGCCGCCCTTAATTCAGCTTCTTCCCGCTTTTCGTCGATGCAGTCCAGTGATTCCAGCAAGAGGTTTTGGTTCGTCTTGGGATCATAGTATGTCACTCGGTGCAATGGAACTTCAAGCTCCACGGGTATAACGGCTTCAGAGCCGTATGCCAAGGCGAACGGAGTGTGGCCGGTCGCGGACTTGTGGGTAGTTCTATACGCCCATAATGCTGTCGGGAGCTCATCTACCCACTTGCCTCCAACCTTCTCCAGACGCTTCTTCAATATGGACTTGATTATTTTGTTAACGGCCTCGACTTGTCCGTTAGCTTTTGGGTGCGCAACGGCGGCGAACTTTTTCTCGATGCCGTACTTCAAACAGAACTCTTTGAACTCTCTACTTTCAAATTGCGTTCCGTTGTCCGTAATGATGGTGCGTGGAAGGCCAAAGCGGCATATAATGTTTCGTACAACGAAGTTAATGACCTTCTTAGAGGTGATAGTGGCCAAAGGTTCTGCCTCAGCCCATTTCGTGAAATAGTCGACTGCAACTATTGCATATTTTGCACCACCTTTGGATAAAGGCAAAGAGCCAATTATGTCGATTCCCCAGATCGCAAATGGCCAGGGACTGATCATTTGTGTGAGTTCCGTTGATGGAGCCCTCGGGATTTTTGCATATCTTTGACATTTGTCGCATTTTCTTGCGTAGTCCGCGACATCCCGGTTTACGGTGGGCCAGTAATATCCATAGCGGAGGATCTTCTTTGCTAGCGTTTGCCCCCCAGTATGGTCGCCGCATTCCCCTTCGTGAACTTCCCTCAAGACTCGCTTTGTTTCATCATGAGCGATGCACCGTAATAATGGGACTGAGAATCCTTTTCGATACATGGATCCACCCTGCATTACGTACCGCGCAGCCTTTCGAAGGACCTGTCGTCTTTCGCTTCTTTTTTCTGGTAAAGCCCCGGTTGTCAGGTACAGTTTGAATGGGGTTATCCACGACTCCTTCTCGATTTCTGTTCCCAACACGCGATCGACTTTCATTTCGTCTATGCTCGGGGCATGCAAGACTTCGACGGGATACAATCCCATTTGTTGCGCATCGTAGGTGCTTGCGAATTTAGCCAATAAGTCGGCTTCTTTGTTCTGTTCGCACGGGATATGTGAGATGTCATAACGCTCAAGATTTGATAGTAGTTCTTGGACCTGAATGAGGTACGGAGCTAGCCTTCGTCCCTTTGCTTGGTAGTCTCCCCGTACTTGGTAAACCACCAACTGGGAGTCACAAAAGATTTCGACTGATTCGATCCCGAGTTCCCTGATGAGCTTCAAGCCAGCGATTAGTGCTTCATATTCAGCTTCGTTATTTGTAGCCGGTAAATCGAGCTTCAGGGCATAACAGATCGATCGGTTTTCCGGAGTTACAAGAACTACGCCCGCGCCGGAGCAACGGGCGTTTGATGCACCGTCAGTGTATAATTTCCATCGAACGGGGGGAATGATGTCGTGATCATCCGGTTTGGTGGGTATGGTAAATTCAGCAATGAAGTCTGCTAACGCTTGCCCTCGGATGGCTCTCCGTGGTAAGTACGCGATATCGAATTGGCTCAACTCGATGTTCGATTTTAGCAATCTTCCAGAAGTTTCCGGTCGTTGGAGTACCTGTCTCAGGGGTTGATCGGTATAAACACCGATTGAATGTGCTTGAAAGTATGGGCGCAGCTTGCGTGATGCAATCACCAAGCAGTAAGCCAATTTCTCGATTTTAGGGTAATTCTTTTCTGCCCCCGTTAAACGCTTGCTAACATAATATACCGGCTTCTGGACTCGATCCTCCTCACGAACCAAAGCTGCGCTTATCGCATGAGGGGATATAGCCAAGTAAACGTACAACATCTCATGGTCAACCGGTTTTGATAGCATTGGTGGGCTTTCCAGATGCCTTACCAGATTCCGGAACGCTTCCTCACAGCTAGACGTCCATTCAAAATTTCTCTTTCCTTTCTTTATTATGTCAAAGAACGGGATGCACTTGTCAGTTGCCTTGGATATAAATCGACTCAGTGCAGCTACTTTTCCGCTCAAGCTCTGTACCTGCTTTATAGTCCTGGGCGCTTGTACATCTCGAATAGCTTGGATCTTTTCTGGGTTGGCTTCGATTCCCCTAGCGTTGACGATGAATCCCAAAAACTTCCCTGATGCAACGCCGAATGAACACTTCAACGGGTTGATCTTCATGCCGTAAAACCTGAGTATGTCGAACATTTCAGCCAAGTCTTGAATGTGGTCGTTTGACCGTCGTGACTTCACGAGCATGCCATCCACATAGACTTCCATGGTTCTACCCAGCTGGTCCTTGAACATTCGATTCACCAGACGTTGGTAAGTTGCTCCAGCATTCTTCAATCCAAAGGGCATCACTACATAGCAATACAACCCGACATTTGTAACGAAGCTGGTGTGTTCTTGGTCCGGAATATGCATTGGGATTTGGTTGTATCTTGAGTATGCATCCATGAATGACAGTAACTCGTGTCCTGCGGTGGAATCGACCAACTGATCGATCCTAGGCAACGGGAAACTGTCCTTAGGGCATGCTTTGTTCAAGTCGGAATAATCTACGCAAGTCCTCCATTTCCCATTCTCCTTCTTTACTAGCACGGGGTTGGAGACCCATTCCGGGTAGAGGGCGTCGCGGACGAACCCATTTGCTTTGAGTTTGTCCACCTCCTCTCCAAGAGCGGCGGACCTCTCCAGATCCATTCCTCTCCTTTTTTGCTTGACTGGGACGTATTTCGGGTCTATGTTCAACATATGACTCGTGATGGCGGGAGAAATCCCACACATATCAGAATGCGTCCAGGCGAAAACATCAAGGTTCGCCCGGAGGAAGTCGCTAAGGTCTTCAGTCATTGCGGGGCCTAGCTGTGATCCGATCTTCAGTATTCGCGAAGGGTCGTCACGGCTAACTGAAATGTCAACAGTTAATTCAGCCGGTGCCGCCTTCTCTTCCCTGGGTTTCTCATCGTCGTCTCTCGGATCTATATCTCCGTAGATCCGAGAACTATGCCCAAGCCAGGGCTCGGGCACTACTTGTCAATTATCCGTATTGAGGATGCGGACGGGATCGTCCGCAACCTTTCCTTTCTCCCTCCGGTGGGCCTCTCGGAGCTCGGCCACATAACAGGAACGACTAGCTGCTTGATCGCCGTGAACAACGCCTACTCCTTTGTCAGTCGGGAACTTCAAAGTTAAACACCACGGGGCTAACGCTGCCCTAAACTCCGCCAGGGCTGGCCGGCCCAAGAAAACGTTATATGGAGAGCCCACATCCAAAACTACAAAGGGTAGAATTCGCACTCTCCGACGCTCGCCTTGTCCCAGTTCAACTGGTAACTCGACATATCCCACTGCATCAGTTGCAGCGCCGTTAAAGCCGTAGATACGGGCTTTGGATGGTTTCAAGTCTTTTGTTTCTAGCTTCATTTGATCGTAGGCCTTCTTGAAGATGATGTTGACTGAACTTCCAGAATCGATCAGAATTCTTTTTACGTATGCTGGACCGATCGTTGCAGATATGACCATGGGGTCGATGGTCGGAGCCTCTACCTGATCAGCGTCTCTGCTTCTGAACACAATATCGTCTGTCATTACGCGCTGTTGCTTAGCAGGGGATCCGTCCTCCATGTTCGAGCAACACTCAAAATCTGCATGCTTCAAGGAACTTGCATATCTTTCCATCTCCTGCCAATTCTTATCCGCGAGGTGAGGCCCGCCGATAATTGTATTTATGACCAGCCTACCAACGGTCCGGGCAGGCTCCTCGGGATGACGTGGAGCCGGTGCACGACCTGGGTTCGACGTTCCCTGTCCTCCTTCTTGTGGATCCTTCACAAATTCTTGCAATTTCTTCTGCCTGATCAACTTCTCGATAGCGTCGTGCAAGTGTCTACATTCTTCCGTATTGTGTCCATAAGTCTCATGGAAGCGACAATATTTCCCGGTCCGCTTCTGTTCTTCAGTTGATTCTTTTGGACGTGGTTTTCTGTACTGAAAAGTATTGCAGGTGGATAGGTAAATGTTTTCAAGTGGGGCGTTTAGCGGAGTGTACTCGCTGTAGCTTGGAATTCTCGACTTCCACTTTCCTGCTTCTTTCCTTTTCCCTTGGCTTCTTCCTCCGGACTCCTTGGGTTGCCCAGGCTTGTTCTGGATATTGACTTGGACCTTTCCCGAGCTGTCTCCGGATTGCTTCACAGCAATGTTGCTCTTTATTGACTCTTGGACAGGTCCTGGCGCCTTATCTCGTCGTACCCACCTAGCTTCCTCTCTTCTTATGAACTGGTGTGCCTTAGAGTAGAAACGCTCTAGCGTAGCAGGAGGTTTTCCTGCCAGCCAGTCTCCAAACTTAGAGTCTGGATCCACACCTCTCATCACAGCCATCAGAATTGCATGGTCATTTGGGTTACTGACTTCAGTTGCTTCTACGTGGAATCTTTGCAAATATTCCTTCAATGATTCCCCAGGGTTTTGGATTACACTTGACAGAGACATCACGTCTTTTGGGCGCGTAGTGTGTATCCTGAACTGCTCAATAAACTTCTTTGCCAACTCCTCGAAATTTGATACGGATCGCGGAGGAAGTCGGGTGAACCACATAGTAGCGATCCCAGATAAAGTAATCGGAAAACACCTACACTTGGTGGCATCATTCGATCTGGCTGAATCCATCATCCATTCGTACCTCATGACATGTTGTCTAGGGTCAGTCTTTCCTTCATATGCAGGAATAGTAGGCATACTAAACTTCCTGGGGTACGCCGCTTGCAACACAACATCCGTGAACGGAGTATGACTTCTTGACACTCCCCAGTCATCATTTGATAAGCCCTAATTCTCTTTCATCAATTGCCTGATCATGGCTGTCAGATCGGGTGTCTGTATGGAAGGTGGAAGGTTGGAGTCTGTTCTACGCGCCTGTCTATGCTGATGCCTCCTCTCTTGGCGATCTGCCAATCGTGCATCTTGAGGTTCGACATCGTTAGCATTTTGATGATCTGGGCCTCTATCTTCCATCTGTATCCCGGTCCTGAAGCTTCCAGCTCTTGCTTGGTCGCGGTCTCCAGCTGTTCGAACAGCAGCATCTGCTCGTGCAGCATCAGTCTTACGGCGTCTGCGCCTGGGAGGTTCATCAGAGGAAGTTGAGCTGTCAGATGAGGAGTAAGCAGCGGGATTGCCCCCAGCATTCTGTTGCTGCTGTTGAGTGAGTTGTGCCATCAGGTTGGCATTAGCTTGCATCTGTTCTCCTAGTTGTCTCCTGCTTTCCCTAAGTTCTCTCATCAAGTCATTGAACTCTACTCTGGTGACAACTGGAGTCTGTTCTTCAGTGGCAATCCCTGCACTCGGGATCGCTGGTTGATTGCTAGGTCCTGCTTGTTGCACGCTAGCAGTCTCGCGGGCATCCGCATTATGAGAAGCTGACATGGTACGTGGTCTTGCCATTGTAGAGTTATTGGTATGAACTCTGAGTAGAATCAACGGATGTCCTATCAGTGAGTCGGATCTTCTTCGGGGGATTTGTTCAATCCAGTAGCTTCAAAGCAGATCCTTGAGGTCTGAGAATTCGATTCTCAGTGAAAGCACCAAAGTGTTAGCACCAAAATTGGTCACTAACCTCGTTCAGAAAGATTGTGTAGAGATATAAGTGATGAAAATAAATTAAACAGAGAAGACAATGCTAATTTAAATGCAGAAAGTAAGAACACCAAATTTATAGTGGTTCAGCGTAATTGCCTACGTCCACTTTGAGGTTAAACTTTATTGATCTTCTTTATAGTTGATTACAAATACAATTCGTGAATCAAATGCTTGAATGAAGTTGTTAAGTAGAGAAGATGAGTCTTGAAAATGGCAGAGTCTCCCCGGTGTTTTCTCTCCAAAAAAGGATCCATTTCACTGTGACCCTGCCCCTCTATTTATAGGCAAATATGGGCTGGACTTCCCAAGTGGGCTGGATAGCCGAACGCTCAAGCCCCAGTGCAGTGGTCGCTGTATGCCGAACCAGGCGTGCCGAACGCTCTGCGCCGAACCATTCCTTCTATGCCGAACGGTATGTTGGTGTCGTGGGAAGTGTAGGACGGTTGTCTGTTGAGGCCGAACGTGCCTCCATCTCAAGCTCTTGAGCGAACGGCGTATGCATGCCGAACGATACCGATATCCTGATTAGTTGTGCATGCTGAATGTCTTCTGTATGTCGAGTATTACGCCGAACACCATGGGATGCCGAGTACTCCTGTTGCCGAGTAGTCTCGACGCCGAGTGCTCTTTATGCCGAGCAGCCCTTATGCCGAGCAGTCTTGATGCCGAGCAGTCTTGATGCCGAGCAGTCTTGTACGCCGAGCAGCCTTGATGCCGAGCAGTCTTGATGCCGAGCAGTCTTGTATGCCGAGCAGCCTTGATGCCGAGCATTGGTTGACGTTGAGTGCCAGTTGACGCCGAACACTGCTGAGTACTACACCGAACATTACTGGACGCCGGACACTATGTATGCCGTGTACTTTGCCGAACACTCCTGGACGCCGGACACTATGGATGCCGAGTACTACGCCGAGTACTCATGGATGACAGTTGCTTCGCCGAACACTCCTGGATGGCAAGTGCTTCGCCGAACACTCCTAGATGCCGGACACTCTCTGATGCCGAGCACTTATTGCCGAGTACTAGTTGCCTGGTCAAATCCCCAGGAAACACAAATGTTATTTTTGCAATATGCATCTTGAGGACACAAATCATATTTATTATGATTGTTTGGACACTAAATACATCCTAATTAATACTCTTAAAATTTTTAACTTTAATATAATAACTAATATTTCAGATTGCGAATTCTATTGGAAAAATTATAGATTCCAATTCAATAAAATTATTATATTTTTACTAGACACTTTATTTATTATTATTAGTTGGTTTATTTGGTTTGAGAGAAATCAAAGAATCTTTAATAATAATAATAGTCATCTTAACAAATTGATTTTTTCAATTTCTTCATTTTGCTTTAATTGGATTTCTAATCCCAAATATAAATTAGCTAAAAATAACCTTTTCAAACGGTATCTTAACAAGGTTAGTTATAATATTAATTTTTTTAAACATAACAATAACTTTTATTGCTCTAATAATAGTATTATTAATTTTTTTTCCAAATTCATATGATAATCTCTCTTTAAATAATCGCTTGCTTATGATTAAAGACAAATAAATCTGGTCAGTCTCAATTTTTGTCCTTTTTTCATGTTTTCTGCTTGGTTTTTGTTTTCAGTTTATTCACTCCTTTAGTTCTTTGTTCTGTTAGACCAATAATAGTATTTATTTACCATTTTTTCCCTAGTCTTATTTCAGATACAGGTTTTTGGAGATAGGGTATCAGATTCATTTTGCAGGTTCCTCTTGTCGTCAGTTTGCTGGTTATCAGATCGTAGAGAGGTCATCAGAGCAGAGTTTCTTTATCCAGGACTTATTTCAGATATCCGCTCAGATATAGGATACTGCTATCTTCATTCATGTGATCCTCTTTAGAGAAGTTGATTATTCACTTCTTCTGTTTCAGTCATTTGGAGTTTTTATTTAGCCTTTTTTGGTACTTCTAACATCTCAATATCGGGCGGTGGCCATGTCGGAGCTCGATATTGAGGTGAGATGGGTGGTGGCCTTGCCGGAATTCATTTTAGAAGTACCTGTGTTTAGCTATGTGTTTTTTTCCCTTGCTACCTGCCAGGCATGTTGGCAGCTCCTTATGTTCGTGTTATATATATTTCCTCATGTGTGCTCTCCTCTATGCGTAGAGGATCACACATTTTTATCAAAAAAATTCACCTTTTAAAATTCATGAACTCATTTATTGCTCAACTATATATATATATATATATATATATTCTACTAGATGAAATAAACTATAAATCCGAATTAATATCGAAATGTGTGTGTGTATAGTTGTTTCAAAATCCCATTAAAAAGATATATAGTTCTACAAACTATATTCCAAAAGCCACTTAGATATACAAACATCTGTTTATAAATAACATGGGATTATATTTTAAAATCATACTTTAGAACTAAAAACAATTTATACTTTACTATGTTTAATATAAAATTACATATTATAGTCACTTAAAAATGAATAGAATTGATTTGGAAATAAGTTTGAAATCGGTAAATTATAAACAACTTTGGATTGTAAATTGCCTGTTTTAAAACTATATATATAATAAGTAAATGTTCATAAAAATTCATGAAACTTAGATCAAAATAAACTTCCAAATCAAAGCACTAAAACTAAAGAAATCAGAGCCAAAACGGAAGCTAAAACCCCAAAGCAAACAAGGCATCAAACAGGGCGAGAACACAAAAGCAGGGAGGAGAGATATGTACTTGGAGCTCATGCTCCAGGTATGGACCGACCGACCGGTCATATACCACCGGTTGACCAATGGGGACATAAAACGTGAGTTCCAAGCTCCGTTCTCTCCCCAACGTTGATCGATGATTATTCCGATGGGATTCCAATACTTTCCAGCGACATGAATTGCAATATGGACTCAGAAAACAAGCATGCATTGAACAAGGATTCACTTAGCAACCAAAACATTGAATAATGGTGAAGTATGAAACACAATAATTGATTTACAGAAAGGGGTTTTGATAGAGCATAACCTATAAGTTTGCAACTGCAGAAACTCAAATCACCAATCCAATTCTCAATTATTTAACATAAAGTTCCTAAGCATGCTATTAGATATTTAAAATAGATTGAGTGAGGATTAACTCACCTTAATTGCTTTGATTTCAAGCCAAAAATAACCCAAGATTATAACAACACTCATAAAATCATCTAAGCCCTAAAACTCAATTTATCACCAACAATACAAAAGATTTATACACAACAATTATCTGAAATTGATTGGTCAAAAAGATAGAATAGGGTATGAAAACACTACCTTGGATTTTATTAGAATTTCTGGAAATTTTCCTAATTTGATTTTGAGGTTTCTATTTAGGTTTTGAAAGAGCTTGTGCCATTTTCTTTCCTTTTGTTTTCCGAGTTTTGTTTTCTGAAGTGTATGTATAGTACACAGAAAAGAGAACTTTCTCTTTTGTTAAATTTACTAATAGGCTTGATTATTATTAATCCCAATAAGAAACTAATGGCATTTCTTATAAGCAACAAGGTCAATTTCCCGTTATCTAACCAAAAGCCTTGCATTATATTTTAAAGCTTTAAACTCTTTTTGCCATGGACTTAAGAATAAAGCTAACACAACAATTTCTAAAATGCACTCTTTTAATTTATATTCTCATTTAAACACTAATTAAATTATTATGTGCCATATTTGAAATAAAATACTGATAATAATTTAAAAGAGATTTCTACTTCTAAAAATTCTATTTTTCTTTACAAAAGATTTTATAATCTAAAAGTCTATACTTTTCCATCAAAGAATACCAAATTCAAACTTCTTGATTAATTCTCCAATTCAATACTTATGAAATCAAAATTTTCATTTAAATCTTTACTTTAAATCATTAGTTATTTTATTTAAGCAACTCAAAAATTTGGGTTATTACAGAATTCCCCCCTTAACAAAATTGCGTCCTCGCAATTCCATTTAAGAGAAAGTCTATAATATATATTTTCCAAATATTCATTTTCTAAATCCTTCTTCATTCTTTAAATTTTAACCAAACTTCAATAATATAAATCATTAATTTAACTTAACATATTAATTTACAAAAAATCAGAATATCATTCTTCCTTATTTTCTAGCTCAAAAATAAGTTTATACAGATATTTCACACCCTTTAAAATAATATAACACCTTTTTATGGTTTAGAACACCAAATATCTAAGGTGTTTAACAAGATATTCCACTTATTTATTTTTTCAGAATAAGGACATGAATTAATTTAAATACTTCGTTTATTTTAAATATTAAAACCATACAATTTAATTGATTTTATTGGAAAAAAATCATTTCTCCAAGAATTATTTTTCCATAACATGAAAAATTACAATTATTCAACCGACACTCGATATTTTAATTCCTTTCAATTAAAATTTCCATATTTGAAATTCATAAATTTGGAAAACTAACTTCTAATAATAAGTTGCATATGTAATCAAACTAAAAACAAATTCTTTTCAAAATTCATCACGTATGCATATATATATATATATATTCAAAACATTTATTCCATTTTATAATAATACTTCACTTACTTAAAACTCTATTTCCTTTTTAAATATTATTTATAACAAATTCATAATTATTTACAATACTTCAAATATTATAACTCAAAATATGATGCCTGATTGTCTTGTCCTAGTGTTTAGGCATCACTATCGATAACGTTGATCAGGCACATTGATCGGAATTCTTAAAACACTCAACGACCAATTTAACACAACTAATTTCCAAAAATTTCTATATCAATCTCTATATTTTTATACAAATGATAATTTGCTAATAACAATTCAATAATATAACCGTCCATCCATGCATACATCATGCAATTATCCAATTCCATATCTGTCTTAGTTTTTAATTAGTGATACGCATAAATTAATATTTCATTTTATACAAAGTAAAGTTTTCTATATCCTTTGCGGTAGCTACACTACTGAAGATACCGCAATGACTTAAATTAATATCGAGTAGATTTCTAAATTTCAAGTGATGATTTCTACTCAATACTAGTTTTAAACAATTACTTGTGATTTCAAAAAATCTAGCATCCATCATCCAATCAAACATATATAAACAAACCAATTACCGTGCTCAGCGGAAAGCAGTCTATCAACTTCCACTACACAACTCTGATCACTAACGAATCAGGACACCACTACTCAACACTAAACTTTAAAATCATTTTTATAACAGTAATTGGTAAATTAAGTCAAAGATTTCACAAATACATCCCAATGATTATTCCCAATAACCATTTATACTTATATTCTAAATAGGAAATAAATCCAAAATTCTACCTAGCACACCCAATGGACGTGACTTTAAGTCTGTCTATGCCAAGATTTATGTTTCTTACATTCTATATTGTCTTGAACCTCTGCTCTGATACCAAGCCGTAATGCCCCACCTTTATACCTATATTATCCCATAATATTACAAGTAATATTATCGAGTAATACGGAGAATAAGGCTGGACAGGAGTGACCATCCATGTCTATATCCTTGGGCTAACACTATCACATCGGATTTTACCTCAAACCTCCACATATAGACATAAATAGTCTTGGCACAAAGCAATAAACATATTGGATTAATTAGAACATAACAATATATAACATAACATATAACACAGAATCACACATTGCAACGAAAATATAAAACTCCAAATGTCATAATCTAGTGTGAGTATATAAAAGAGAAATATTAGACTTACAAAATTCGACATATACATATATAAATAATGATAGGTTAAAAGAATATAAATGACAACTTAAGTTAATACTACAACCAAATATACAACAAGTGCACATATAAGACTAGCATCTCAAAATTAAATCCTATCATAATGATAACACTGCATATATCTACTCTAGCTAGCACTTATCCAAAGTCACCGAGTACCTGTACTTGTCTGACTCGAGTTTTATAAAAATAATAAATGGGTCAGACTATCTCTAAATATCTAAAAAGGTGAGATAATAATAATAAGTATGCATAAACATTAAAGATATAGAAATCTGTATAGTGTATTACACTAAACACCATAAGGTCTCACCATGAAATCATACACTAACAAACTTGCATCATACACAAGGCATAATAAGAACTATATAATATGCCATATGTAAATAAAAGACATCAATACCAAATCACCATGTCTCCAAGTCTACTCATGCCCATCAACGACAATCATCTCAAGTATAGTGATAAGGAAACTCGCTCCGAAATCACAAGAACAAAAGAGACTACATAAAAGCAAGTCAAACTCCAGAAATTATACAACAGCTTGAAAGCGAGTTAAAACCAAAGACTAGCATAAAAGTTAGTCGTAAATCACAAAACCATAAAGACAAGGACATCTCAAGTCAAAGCAAATGCAAGAACTTCGGAAGCTACAATAATGGACATGCACTTCGCAAGCCAACACAAAAGACGGGCACTTCGCAAGTCCTAAGAATAGACATGCACTTCACGAGTCAACACCGAAGACGAGCACTTCGAAAAGTAAATACAAGAGCAAACATTTCGCAAGCTATAATAAGAGACATCGCGAGTCAACACAAAAGATGAGCACTTTGCTTGTCGAAACTGATGGCAAGCACTTCGCAGGCCAACACAAGAGACGAGTACTTTGCACGCCAAAGAGATAATTTTTGATCAATAATTGTAATATACCTTCGGTTAGTAATTAAATTAGTTTCACTCAATGTCTCATAACCACTTAGCGATACTTAAATATTAACTGAAATATTGTAAATCCAACTCAACACAAGAGATGGGCACTACGCACGTCAAAGTGATCATTTTTTTATCAATAAGTGTAATATACTCTCAATTAGTAATTAAATGAGTATCGCATAATGTCCCATAACCACTTGGCAATACTTAAATATTTACTAAAAGATTGTAAATTCTACTCGACTAAAATATTCAATCGAACGAGTCCAAGAATTAACTGGTAAAGTAATATAAATGTTCCATACCACTTGTATTGCTAAATTGTTTAATTAGATTCCTCATTGAAGCGAAGGCAGAAATTGCAAGAAAGAAATAATTCCAAAAGTCACATAAGAAATGCCAAAATAGCATATATATATATATATAGCCAAAGGTTAAGCACAATAAAAGCTATGAAGAGTTTATAGTTTGAAAGTAATTGTTTCAAATTCACCATATATGAAATGATTTCTAATATACATTATATAAATATACTTTCAAACTTCACCTTTTAAAATTCATAAACTCATTTATTGCTCAACTATATATATATTTTATACTAGAAGAAATAAACTATAAATCTGAATTGATGTCAAAATGTTTATATATATATATATGGTTGTTTCAAAATCCTATTAAAAAGATATATAGTTCTACAAACTATATTCCAAAAGACACACATATATACAAACATTTGTTTATAAATAACAGAGGTTTATATTTTAAAATTATACTTTTAGAACCAAAAAATACTTCTACTTAACTATATTTAATATAAAGTTACATGTTGTAGTCACTTAAAAATGAATAGAATTGATTTGGGAACAAGTTTGAAATCAGTAAATTATAAACAACTTTGGATTGTAAATTGCCTATTTTAAATCTATGTATATTATAAGTAAATGTTCATAAAAATTCATGAAACTTAGATCGAAATAAACTTCCAAATCAAAGCACTGAAATTCAAGAAATCAGAGCTAAAACGAAATCTAAAACCTCAAAACAAACAAGGCATTAAACAGGGTGAGAATACAAAAGTAGGGAGGAGAGACAGGTACCTGGAGCTCACGCTTCAGGTATGGACCGGTCGACCTGTCATATACCACCGGTCGACCGGTGGGGGCATAGAACGTGAGTTCCAAGTTTTGTTCTCTCCCCACCGCTAATCGACGAATATTCCGACGCGATTCCAACGATTTCCCTCAACATGAAATTCCATTATGGACTCAGAAAACAAGCATGCATTGAACAAGAATTCACTTAGCAATCAAAACATTGAATAATGGTGAAGTATGAAACACAGTAATTGATTTACAGAAAGGGGTTTCGATAGAGCATAACCTACAAGTTTGCAACTACAAAAACTCAAATCACCAATCCAAATCTCAATTATTTAACATAAAATTCCTAAGCATGCAATTAGATATTCAAAGACAGATTGTGTGAGGGCTAACTCGTCTTATTTGCTTTGATTCCAAACAAAAACAACCGAAGATTATAACAGCACTCGCAAAATCAGCCAAGCCCAAAAACTCAATTTACCACTAACAATACAAAAGATTTAAACCCGACAATAATTTGAAATTATTGGGTCAAAAAGATATAATAAAGTAAGAAAACGCTACCTTGGATTTTATTAGAATGTTTGGGAATTTTCCTTATTTGATTTTGAGGTTTCTATCTAGGTTTTAAAAGAGCTTATGCTATTTTCTTTCCTTTTGTTTTCTAAGCTTTGTTTTTTGAAGTGTATGTACAGTACATAGAAAAGAAAAACTTTCTCTTTTGTTAATTTAATAATGGGCTTAATTATTATAAAACCTAATAAGAAACTAATTTCATTTCTTATAAGCCATAAGGTTAATTAGCCATTTTAACCAAAGGCCTTCCATAATATATTTAAAAGCATTAAACTCTTTTTGCCATAGACTTAAGAATAAAAACACAACAATTTCTAAAATGTACTCTTTTAATTTATATTCTAATTTAAATACTAATTAAATTATTAAGTGCCATATTTATAATAAAATACTAATAATAATCTAAAAATTCCAGTATTCTTTACAAAAGATTTCACAATCTAAATTTCTACACTTTTCCATCAAAGGATACCAAATTCAATCTTCTTGATTAATTCTCCAATTTCAATACTTATGAAATCAAAATTTTCATTTAAATATTTAATTTAAATCATTAGTTATTTTATTTAAGCAACTCAAAAATCCAGGTTGTTACATAACTCATCAGGTCTTATATTAGCATAATAATTAAATAAAATTCAACGATATATATTTCAGTGTTATAAATAAATTATATAATTTCCCACTCACCTTTCAAGCCTTCCAAATCCCCCAAAATTGAATCCATTCCTTTACTTAAATCCTTTCCTTTCCAATCCAAAAGAATATGTATAACAATGTATATACATACTATTAAAAATACATATCTGAGAAGATATTTGGGGTTAAGGGGAATATAGATTTATAATTATAAAACCTTACATTTTTCCATAGTATTATTTGCTCCTTCTCTTTTTTCTACCTTATTTTCTGCCTTTCTTCAATTATATATAAGTGTATTGTTTAACGACGGAAATTCTATCGAATTAGAAAACCGTCGAAAAATTTATAATAAAATTTCCGCAAGCTCACGGCCTACAAAAGTTAGTACGTGGCGAGTACGGGTCGATCCGCAGGGAATTGTTAGATTTTAAAAATCAATTCAATCAAATTACACCAAATGGAGAGGAAATTGTTAACTATAAGCAAAATGAAGCTAAAGCTAGAATTAAAATGAGATTAAAAACTATAAGATTAAAGAACAATTTAGAGGCAAATCCACTCTCATATTTTTGTAAATCAACAAACAAATAATTTATGATCTCTAGTTTTGATATTAAGTGAAATAATTGTTGCATTATCAAAAGTATGGTTTTTTTATGTTATTAATTAACATAACTTAAACTATCAAACTATAATACAACAAATAAACCACTTATAAATTCTTAAGAAAATGAAGCCAAAGCAAAAGCTATTTTAAGCATGATCTATTTACTATTGTAATTAGTAATATAGATCATCAAATTTTGTTTTTACTTCCATTTCAAAATCAAAAATCAATTAGCAAATGATGATGTAAATTGTGTTTATGTTGAATAAGAATAGCTCATTTGCAAATGCAACATAAGCTATCAAACCCACTTGTATAAACTTACATCAAAATTCACTCTCATGAAGCACAAATAAAAGAGATCATAAATCATAGAAATGTTGAAATTACATAAAGTTAGAGAGCTTAATTACCCCTAAATTGAAGGGGTTTAGCTACTCATTTGTGTTATTAAATCAACACTTGTAAATTTCAACATTAAAAAGCAAAGAAATGAAACTAAGCAAAGGAAGAAAAAGATATTAACTACTAACCACTTTCATAAAAATTAAAGCTACACTACTTGCATGAATGTAAATCTAAGCTATAAACATGAAATGAGAGAACATAGAAATAAACATCAACATAAAGTAAAGAAAAACAAGTAGAAAAGTGAAGAGAAAGAGGCTAGGAAGCCATTTTTATTTCATGAAACATTTTGTTTACAACTTGCTTGCTAATTTTCCTAAGTAAAATAAGAGAGTAGAAGATATTTACATGTACATAAGAGAGCTATTTATACATGCATAAAACCCTAATTCAATTTTTAGAGTGCTTCCCAAAATGCCCTTTAGGAAGCGTGGCCTCCAAGTAACCATTAGCCACTAATTAATCCATCATTAAATGTGCATGAAGCTTTAACCTCCACTTAGTTGTCCATTAGCTTATATTTGTAGATTTAGGTAAGTGGGTGGGGTCCTCCATGATCATTAGCTTGAATTATTTCTCTCTTCATTTCTTTGTATTCATTTATGCATGCATGTATCTTCATAAAAGCCTCTTCCATATGCATCCAAATTCCTATAAAAGTCATAAAAAATGTCTAAGTAAAAATTCTCAAATTTACACATGCACAAAAATGACCATTTTGCCCCTAAATGAAGATGAATATATGATGATTCGAAAATAATTGAATTTTGGTTTTAAACATGTTAAAATACCCAAATATGATATTTATTTAAATAAAAATAGATAAAATATGGATGTAAATATATGCACATTTACGTGCACATCATGTATATTATTTTATAATTAATAGAAATAGCAGAGAAGGGATATGGCAGAGCTTCGCTACTTGGATCAGAAAATATAAGATAAGTGAGGCGTTATGCTTGTATTTATATGTGCTCGAATCAGTCGTATTCTCTAGATTAAAATAATTAAATCTGGGTCGTTTCGCCAAGGTTCAAAACCTAGCCGCCAACCCTCGACCTGTTGACCACCCCTTGTAAGCGGTCGAATGCTAGCGGTCGACCGACCAAAGTAAGGGGTCAACCATGAGGTTCTGTATTTAATAATATTTATTTTCTCTTCTTGTTTTTAATTATTTTCGTTTCGAAAACTTCAAACATTGATAACTTTTTCATTTAAGCTCTGATCGCAAAACTCCAAACATGAAAGTTGCTTAGAAAATCGCCATGAACGCAATGGTACAAGCTTCATGGTCAAATTCCAACATTTACTTAAATTTCATGGAGCCTACTTAATTATTTATTAATTATCGTTAATTTTATAGAGTATTACAATTTTTATTCGATTTCAATATATTATTCAAAAGGAATTTATTAACCAATTAAATTAACTAAAGAAAAATCTTTTATTAACTAAACTTCAATTAATTAAATTTTTATTTGTAAAATCGAATTCGAATATTTTGATTTTAATTGAATTTATTTATTTTACGACTTAGAAAGCAGGGTTGTTACATTTGGCCAAGAACCTCTCATAGCCAAAATTCAAGTAAAATTTGTTATCATAGACTGTCTATCCTCTTATAATATCTTGTTTGGTAGACCAACATTAGCGGATTTGGATGCTCTCATAGCTTATTAGTGGCTCACGATGAAGCTCCTAGTCAAGTGCAGCATAGGTTGTGTCTGCAGCAACCAGTATGCCACCAGAGTCTGCAATAGCACATCCTTATAACGAGTAAGGAAGGGAATTCTCATGCTATAACAAGAACTAGCCACGCCCAATGGCGGTAAACTCGAGAGTATGCGAGAGCCAAGCAAAGCTCTCGTTCACGCCGAGGTCGCACGCACTATTGAAGCCGTCGAAGAAGCATAAGCATTAACTACTGCCCTCAAGGGAATGCATGAGAAAATCAATGCTCTCGTTTGTGCCAGGAGCCAAGACAATGCGATCTGAGAGGACTAGTTTTCCTTGGCCAGCCCGCGTATGACAAAATATCTCATTGCAACATGGAATGAGTAGATCCACTCTTGTTAGTAAGCGAGAATGTCAAACACCACAAATCCATCCCTCATAACACCAGCTGATTCATATATGAGAGCCATGGGTGACCATAGCTCCCAAGCTTGAGTATAGATGTTCATCCCGATCGAACAAGTGTGGAGATAATGATGACGATCTACTCATCCCCCATATGGGAGATTTAAACCCAGAAGGCGGGCCGGCAACTTAGCTCGAAGCAATATTAATTGATAACAACAATCCCAACAAGGTCATCCAAATAGGCATGGAACCAAGTTAAGAAATAAGGGATGAGTTGGTATGCTTCCTAAAGTAGAGCGGGGACTTGTTTGCCTAGGGTCTCACTAGAAGTGTGGAACACTCCTTTCTTTGAGTCGAGGGAAACTTTCATGGAAATTGATAAAGCTTGGACCAATACCTAGATGACTCTGCTATGGCAATAACTTATGGGCGATAGCTTGCACATGGATAGGAAAGAAGCTCAGAAAATTCTTTATCGAGCACTCCACTACATGATCATGGATGGAAAACTATATTGATGGGGCACTCTTTTCCCATTCAATGCCGCGTAATGAATGAAAAGCCGATCATATACTAGAAGAGCTGGATGTGGGCATCTGCGGGGATCATGTCGAGGGGTAAAGGCTATTAAAAAATGGCTACTCTTTGTTATCCGGCATTTTAACCCGGCTATATTGAACTGATTGCATAAGTCAGATTGGACTTCCATCAAGGCCGATGACTCCAGAGTGATGATTGTGGGGCCTAGAATTCAAGTACAAAAGGTAACATGAAGTCAATGTTGAATTAACTTGATGGATATGCAAGGCAGAGTGTTCAAAATATGAAATATGGTTCAACAAATAGAGGGATTGGCATAAATTTGCTTCAATAATAGGGGTCAACATGTTTTAGGGAGTGAGAGCAATCCTATGGAAAATAAATTATATCTCAAGATCCATAGGTCCAATGCATATTGTGAGCAATACATGAGGATCCTAGGGAGCCTACCCTAGGGATCGCAACTCCAAAGGATGAAGTTGGATGGATTGGTATACTTCCCTAAGAAGGGATCGGTAGAAAGCAACATTCAAACCATATTGAAGTAAGGATCAAGCAATAACTCGAGCTCCACTGATCCAATTGGCATGAAATTTGGAGGCTAAGCATATTTTAGCATGAGGAAACCACCATAGGGATTGCACCCTAAAATTGAACCAAAGATGGGATCGGTACCAATCCCCCTTCTTTGGGAATTGGGCCATGTGACCCATCTTATGGGCCCATATGGTTTTGAGGGTCTTTTTTTCGAGTTTTAGAGAGATATTTGGCTATCTTCATCTATAAATACCGCCTTGGTTGTTCATTTTTGGGAATTTACACGGCTAGTTGCTTTATACTCTTTTGTAACTAAGGATTTTGATCTGATCCCTTTTGTACTCAGATTATAAAGTAATTAATAAAGCAATCTATTCAAAGTAGACGTAGGCAAACAATGTTGAACCACTATAAATCGTTGTGTGCATGTTATTTTTTCAGTTAATTGTTGTTTCTTTATTATTATCCACGATTTCCATTTTATTCTTCATTTATATCTCGTCAAAAAGTATCTATCGGGTGTTTTTGCCAATTTTTGGTGCTTTCACTGAGAACCTTGATTCTCAACTTATTAGAATCCCTTTGTTGCTACTGTATTGCATAAGTCCCCCGAAGGAGATCCATAGTTATCTTTAGGAAGTTTGCTCGTTCTACTCAGATTTGCAAAAATCTAAGCACAACTATCAACAATGGTGAGGAACATTAGATCTACTTCTCAGAACGTGAAAGGAAATAAGAACGTTAGTATCCAACAAGGAGGCACGAGCAGTCAACTAATGGATGTGGATGGTGAACCAGTTGAAGTCCAGAATCCATCTGATTCTATTACAAGAGCTGAATTCCAAAATCTGATGAGAGAGCTAATGGATAGCCGTCGACAATTAAATTAGCAGATTCAGACCAATATCAACCAAATGAACCAACTCAGTCAGCAACAGTGAGGAAAAGCTAAGAGGGACCCTACCCCTTACTCAGCATTAGAGAGTTCTAGTTCATCAGATGAGTATCACAGACATAGGCGCTGCAAAACAGACAGATATCACGTAGAAACTTCAGGGTGTCAACAGGCAGACCATCATGTCTGCCAAGACCGATCAGTGTCGATCCCCCTATAGGGATCGGTACCAATCCCTCCTCCAAAGGAGGGAACTTACCTATGGACACTGGGATTCAAGCTGGAGCTGCTACGACCGATTTGGATGATGGAGTTCAGTTAAATCTTGACCAAGTGTTTCCCCGGAATGACAATAAAGTGAATTTACGAGATACACATCGGGAAGACGTTGAACCAAGAAGGTGTGGAACGACCCGTAGACATCGACTGGACCATTCACGTGAGGTGGAACATGACCACCGCTTGGCACCAACTATCCAAACGCCGGACTTGTCGGCTACGGTCAGATAGTTAGTGTGAGAGAGCCAAGGCTCAACATAGGAGAGTGTAGATTCTACCTTTTGTTGTTTTGGATGTTGACTCTCTATACAATGCTTTTCTAGGTCGACTGGTCCTAGCTTAGTTCCAGGCAACACTTGACCCATGGTGCTTAACTTTGATGTTCCCGACAGATAACGATGTCGGGGTTGTTCATGGTGATCAGGCGGCTAGCCGTGCCTGTTATGTAGCTGAGTTGAGAGATGCTCAATGGAAGGAGAAAGGTAAGGGTGTTGACAAGTCAGTCCACATCCAAGCCACTGAATTTGACAACTAGCGCCTAAGCCTTGGATTGGTTGCTACAGTCGGCTCTATAATGATATAGATCCGAGATATGATGATGAGGAGCCCAAAGAGACCAAGGCTACACCGGTTGAGCAGACGATTGATGTCACATTCAGCCACGATGACCCGTCACGGCTCCTAAAGATCGGATCGCAGCTCAGTCCCCTGATAATGAAAGAACTTGCTAGATTTCTCTGAGCGAATCTCGTCGTGTTCACTTGGACTCACTCTGACATGTGTGGGATCTCACCTGCCATTGCCAGTCATGCATTGAATATCGACCCGAGGCATGCCCCGGTGAAACAAAAAAGACGTGGCATGGATCCAAAGAGATCTGCCACTCTCTGTGCAGTCAATGCCCCGCTATAACCCTGCTATATATCATAGCGGATTTCTACCGCTACGATTTTACCATATAGCCCCAAATATAGCCTTTTCGCTTTAAGTCCCACTATTTCCGCTATATCCCGTTATTCCCGCTATATTCTGCTATATCTTCTTTAAAAGAAATGAATTGAAAAATGACATTTATACATTATAAAAATTAAGAAATTAATTTATTTAATTGATTTTTTAAAATATTTTCAGAAATGAAAATACTCTAATATTCTACTAAATTCAATTATGTTTTATATAACAGATTTATGTTTATTTACAGTATATTCGCACATGTTTTTATTTAAAATTATTTATTTATTAATTATAATTCAATTGAATGTTAATTTTTCATTTAATTACCATTTATGTATTTGGAAAAACATTAAGTACAAGTTTTATATGCCATTTTAAAGTCATCCGCTATATCCTGCTATATCCTCGATGTATCCCCGCTATGACTTTTTAAACCTCTACCGCATTGAATTTGCCGAGTGCTTTAACTGCACATGCTACTCTTAAAAAGGAGGTGGATAGACTCAAAAATAATGAGTTTATTTTCGATGCTCTCTACCCTAAGTGGTTATCTAATCCTGTACTTGTGAGAAAGGCGAATGGAAAATGGCGGATATGCGTTGATTACTCGGACTTGAACAAGGCATGCCCGAAAGATAGTTTTCCTCTTCCAAGGATCGACCAGCTGGTAGACTCAACCATAGGACACGAATTGCTATCTTTCATGGATGCATACTCATGATATAATTAAATTCCGATGCACATTCCCGATCAAGAGCACACCAGCTTCATTACCGATGTTGGAGTATATTCCTATGTGGTGATGCCACTTGGACATAAGAATGCAGGAGCGACCTACCAGCGCCTAGTTAATAGAATATTTAAATATCGGATCGAAAAAATGATGGTGGTATATGTGGATGATATGCTCATGAAGTCATGATAGTCTATCGACCATATTAGAAACTTGGTAGAAAAGTTCGACATCCTCCAACATTATAAAATGAAGATTAATCCTCTAAAATTATCCTTTGGTGTTGCATTAGGAAAGTTCATAGGTTTCATCACTAATGCTCGCGCGATCGAAATTAATCCCGAGAAGATCCAAGCTATTCACAATATATAAGCACCAAAGACTATCAAACAAGTACAAAGCCTAAATTGGAAGGTTGCCGCCTTAAGCCAATTCATTTCCAAAGCTACCAATAAATGCATTCCTTTCTTTGACTTAACTAGGAGAGGAAAAATGAATTTTGAAGGGACACGGGGTTGTAAAGACGCATTCCAAGCTTTGGTGAACCACATTGATAAACCCCTCATCTTATCAAAGCCATGGATCATAAAGATTTATATATCTACTTAGCCGTGTCCGTACACACTATAAGTGCCGCGTTGCTTCGCGAGGAGAATTGAATCCAGAGACCAGTCTATTATGTTAGAAAGCGATCGAAAGGAGCTAAAAGGAACTATCCGAAGATAGAGAAACTTGCTTACTATTTGCTGATTGCATCACGAAAGCTCTGCCCTTACTTTTAGGCACGCCTTATCAATGTTTACACCGACCAACCGTCACGACAAGTCCTGCAGCGACCTAAGACATCTGGAAGGTTACTCAAGTGGAACATCGAGCTTAGTCAATTGACATCACTTATCTTCCCTAGAGGGCTATCTAGGGTCAGGCAATTTTATAGCATAATTTACCGCGCAAGATGATTTCCCGGAGAGCATTGAAACCCCTACCATACGGTGGAAGTTGTATACAGATGGAGCATCTAATGATCATTGTTTTAGAGCTAGGATTGTGCCTATAACTCCTAAAAGTCGATCAATTTTCTATGCTTTAAAGCTTGATTTCCCTATAACAAACAAAGAAGCCGAGTATGAGGCTCTGATTGCTGTACTTAAACTCGCTAGTGAACTGGGAATAAAATTTCTTGAAATCTTTTGCGACTCACAATTGGTAGTATACCAAGTCAAGGGAGATTACCAAGCTAAAGGAGAATGGATTGCTCTATACCTTACCCAAGTCCAAGAATTGTTGACTGATTTTGAGAAATATGAAATTACGCACATTCCTTGGGATCAAAACAGAGAGGCCGATTCACTGGCAAAGTTTGTTAGCACCGGGGATGCACAACAGATGGCTTAGTTCTAGTCGAAGTATTAAATGCCCCAAGTTTAAACTTGATGGAAATCGAACAGGTACTAGAGATGGAGCCTGAGAGGGAATCATGGATGAACCTGATTAAAAACTATTTGCTACAGGGAGTCCTTCCTGAATAAAGGAATGAAAAGCGACAAGTCCTTCGTAAAGCTTCATGATATATCATACAGAAAGGAGTTATGTACAGAAAGGGTTTTTCTATTCCCTTGCTCTGGTATATCGCTCATGATGTGATAAAACAAGTCCTAAAAGAAGTTCATGAAGGGGAATGTGGTGATCACACTGGAGGGAAAACTCTAGCAAAGTAAATACTCTGTTATGGGTATTATTGGCTAACCATCAATCAAGATGCTGCTGATTATGTAAGGTGATGCGATGAGTGCTAGATATATGCAAAAGTCCCAAGAGCTCCGTTGATGGAAATAACACAAATGGTCGGTCCATAGCCGTTTGCCATATGGAGCATAGATATTATTGGTTCTTTGCCGATCTCTAAAGGTGGTGCGAAATATGCCATCATCGCAGTTGATTACTTCACTAAATAGGCCGAAGCAGAACCATTAGCTACGATCACAACAAATAATGTAATCAACTTCATTGTCCAAAACATCATTTAATGTTTTGGTCTTCTACAAACCATTGTAACTGTAACAACCCGCCTTTTTGTATGCTTTAAGCAGACACACACGCCAACTCAAACCATACAGAAGGGCGAATTGTTATTGGGGTGAATAAGAAAAAGAGAAAGAAACAAAACAAAACAGAATCTTGCAGCGGAATGACAAAATATAATAATCAAATAACAGTTCATGAAGCTGTATACAAAACATTTGATTATACTTATACAATACAAAATCAAAGTTACACATATCAGAGATAAATAAATGATAATGCAGCGGAATAGTATGATGTAGTGGAACACATATAGTAAATAATAGTAGTACAAATCTTCGTCTTCGTCCTCTAGAAATAAGGTCTTCAAATCCTGAAATGCTCAGGCTGACCCGAGCGAATTGAAAAGACAAAACACTCGAGTCAGAACTAAAAGATCTTATATGAGTTAAATCAACGGAAAATAAATATGAGTGTAAACGGCATCAGAGATGTTTACGGGGTTTGACATCTCCTATCCAGTGTCTAACATGAGTGCAGTAACTTAAGAGATGTTCGGGATTCATATCTCTTAAGGATCCATTACACTATCTACTATGTAGTACAATACGCTATTATAATATGTCTACAGTAAAGTAAAGGTATTAAAATAGCGTTAAGGCGTTACATTTTCCCCCTTAACACATTTTTATTTCCCATAGTCTATACAGTACCGTAATCCCACCCATAAACTGGGTGCCGTCAGAGGGCACTCCATAGGTATGGTACAAACCAAACTCGTAGAAGGCATGCTAGGGTAGGTGACACGACACAACTAGGCAATGCTAGGGTAGATATACCAATTACGCATCCGGACTATTGGTAATGCATAGCCGTAACTACCGCCCAACTCGAAACACACTCCGGAGTAAAAATCGAAGGGTGGCCACTAAATAAATCAAAAGTCATAATATAGTATCGATGGAATGTGTCTAATCGAAGGGGCTATCTCACTTGGCCCGGAATCGCTCCTGTTTTAGCCACCTAATGCTAACTCATGGGAGTTAGGTCCACGTATATACCTTTAGGATCATCGCCACCATCCTACTTCATTCTGGAATCTCCACCACGTACACAGTTGTCAAAGTGGTTTTCGGTATCGACAGGGAGTATGCCCATATCTGATCCCGGTCTCTTTAACAACCAATCGCTTATTACACAACGGATGGTTCTTTTACATTTCCAAAATCATTTCATAATTGATATCAAAATATCATATTCAATTCAAACCATATCACTTTCGAAATCATTACTTACTTTCGAAATCATATTCACCTTTGAAATCATATCGCATTTGAAATCATAGTTCGATAATTTTATTTCCTTTCAAAAGTCATATTCACAATTTATACCAAATTATCGTATTCTCAAAACCATAATATTTTCGAAGTCATATTCACTTTAAAAATCGAGAATTTGAATATAAACCCATCCATTTTACTTAGTTTGGAATTTGGAAGAAAGTAGTTTAAATAGTTAAAATACTCCAAAATAGTTTAATTCTAGGTAAAGTACCTTTAAATTGATTTAAGATAGCTAAATAGATTTAATTTAGATTAACTATAATTAAAATAGATTAAATAGCTTAAAATAGATTAATTAGATTTAAAATAAATTATAATGGTTTAATTAGTTTAAAATAAATTAAATTGGTTTAAGATAGTCAAATAATTTATATAGTTAATATTAGTTAAATAGTTTAATAAATTTGAAAATCTTAATAATTATAAATATACTTTAAAATAGTTTATATTAAAATATGAGTTTGGAATTTATATCAGTTTAAACTACTCATTTCATTTCAACATATTTGGACCATTTCAAATTTCCAAATCGACAAACCAAATTTCAATAAACTATCGAATTTCATATCGTTTAAATCCATGTTCAAAATATCAATACGGATTACTCCAACTTCAACATATTTCAAAGTTATTTTCAAACAAATTCAATCACTCAATTTCGATAGAATTTCATTTATACATAAAAGTTTAACTTTATACTTCCGATTTACTTTCTTAAAGAAATTCCTTTTTAAACCAATTCGCATTTCAACACAAACTTGATTTTTCAATAATACTTCAATTTACATAAATCAAATTTTATTTCAAAACATCAATTGATTAATTACAAAAATTAAAGGATTTTAAAATCATTTAATTTAACCAATCCGGTGTCCGTATAAAATTTTCTACCTTATGGTTAAGTGATACGGATATTTATCATTTCAATCCGCAATTTAAACATTTTACGGTTGTATATCATTTCAAACTGCAATCCTGAAATAAATAAAAATCCATAACGAACTTGCAGTTTATAACGGTATAAAATACAACATCCATTCAACCAACATCAACAATCAACATCCATCACAATCATCATCCGAATCAATCAATAAATATCAATATAGAACTAATAATCAATAACGGGTATTAAACTGGCAATTTATATTCAATAATAAATTAAATAACAATTTTATTCAAATAAATCCAAATTAACTGGGATGATAATTCAAAATATACCAAACAGTCATAAATAAATTCCTAATCACATCATAAGTTAAATTTAACAAACATAAGAAATTTTAGAAGTTGTGAGTGGGTTGAAACACTCACCTTTTGAATTTAAATTGAATTTAAATCCAATTTAAAATCAAAATTCAAACAGTCTCAGAATTCGTCCAAACCAGCGTCAAAGTGTCCGGAATTTCGATACGATCCTAGAGGAGAAAACCACGCGTGAAACGGACCTCGTATGAAAATGTTATTAAGATTAGAAGATTAAACAAATTTAAATTAGAAAATAAATAAAATAAAAATGAAAACCACGTCACCATCTCGTTCCTCTTCCCAGAATCCTACCCGAACGCGAACAAGAACCCACGCACGCAAAACGCCGCCGCGCCTTGGAAGCTCACCATGCCACCCACTGCCGCCTCAGGCGAGCGCGACCACGTTCCCAAAGCCCGCGACCTTCCTGGACCATGAACCACCTCGCGAACGCCACCTCCGGCTCGAAATCAAGCAGCCGTCGTCGATGTGAGTAAACCCTATTCGAATTTTGCAGCACCATCTAGCCGTCCAATCATTGAATGAATCATGCCGATGCCATCCCCTCGGTCCCCTCTACACAACGGTACAAGTGATTTGACGATCCATCGACGTTCATCGGAATGTGATGAACGACCAATATTTGTTCTTCAATTTCTAGACAAACAGAGATCCAAATTGGAAAACGAATTATAGATCTGAGATGTGCTCGACGAGAGCTTCAAATCGATATGAATTCGATATTGTTTGAGGAGTTTTAATTTTTTTTTGATTCGGAATTTGATTTGAAATTGAACTGGAAATTGTTAGTCTGCCATTGGAATGAGGAGGAGCAAATAGAATTGTACGTATAGAAATGAGGAATAAGAAATGACCTAGGTTTATAATGACATATATATAGGCAGAACACAATAGAAACAAATGGGCTTGTTCGATTTGGGTTTTGAACGATAAATGACTCGAAAAGCCCGTTTTGACTCCGGAACGAAAATGGGTCAACCCATATATCAAAATAGATGTTTTAAATGATTTTAAACTCAATGGAACAGGTTTCACGTCCAAATTCCATCGTATGAAGAAGTTATGTAAAAATCAACCTATTTCAAATTGATTTCAATTGAATTTAATTAATTGATTTCTAGGCGTTTCGAGCCCGTACGATCAAACGACAAGTCCGATCGTTACAAAACTTGAAATCCTACAATAATTTGCTATTATGGATCCGATGAAACTAGTTTCGTCGAAATCCGAGTCAGTGGCCAAAATGGCTATTTTTCAGTCAATTAAATAAATTAATATTAAATTAATTAAATCAAATTTTCAATTCCAATTCTATAATTAGCAATCTTTATCATTTTTTATTTCTTAAACATTCACAAATAATTTAAACAAATTAAATACCAATTTAAAGTAGATAAACTTACCAATTACAGTATTTAACTTAAATTTCAATAAAATCCAATTATTTAAAATTTAATTTCAATAAATCATTTTAATTTGATTTCAACCTTTATACTCAACTAATTTTAAATCTGATAACATAGTTAACATTTGTTTTACATTTCATTACAATAATATACCCAAATTTTCATCTTTATTTGTGTTAACCAATTTATTTCCATTAATCCATTCAATTGAACTTCCATCCTATTATTCAATCCATTATTATCAAATGGATGAAACTTACATTGGTTCATGATCTACTACACTTAAGTTTATTTTTCAACCAATTATTATAATTTCCTATATAATATTGAACTCATTCAATTACCATTAATTATATCATTTCATTAGTTAATTCAATATTCACATTTGTTTTCTTATATTAAATTCATAACCAAGTATAACAATTTACATTCTTTCATTTATTTGACTTCCATTCAAATTTTGAATAATTAACTTTAATTACCATTGTTACATTTCAGTTTAGATATTGTTTCATTCATAACTCATAAATTTTTATTTATTTCAACATTAAATTGCAAAACTTAACTAAATTAACAATTTTTAATTATCGAAAATTACGGGTCGTTACAGTAACAGACAACGAGACTCAAATCGATAGTGTCGAGTTCAAAGACTTCTACCATCGACATTGTATTGAAAAAGATTTGCGGCAGTCGCTTGGCCTCAAGCAAATGGGCAAGTTGAAGCTATGAATAGAATCATAAAATCCATTCTGAAGAAGCGTTTGGAAAAGGCTAGAGGCAAGTGGGTTGATGAACTCCCTACAACACTATGGGCTTATAGGACCACCCACAAGTCTGCGGCTGGCCATACTCCATTTGCCCTCGCTTAAAGTTCTGAAGCTGTTATTCTTGTTGAGCTCGAAGGTCCTTCCCATCGAGTGACTTACTATGATCCCAGAACAAATAAAGGTCTCCTCTTGGAATCTCTAGACTTTATAGATAAGAAGTGTGAGGGCAGCTGCGCACCGACACCGAGTCGCCTGATACTAAAACACCAAAGTCCGACCTCGGTAATCTCGTTTTAAAACGGGTTTTTCCCGCTCCATCACATATGAATCCTACTTGGGAAGGACCATACGTCATTGAGCCGAGGCTTGGAGAGGGAACTTTCAAGCTAGCGACTGTTGATGGCATCACACTCCCAAGGGCTTGGATAGCTAGCATTTACGATGCTATTTCACTTAGTATGTTTCTTTTTCATTCAGTTGTATTTACTTTCAGAATTTGCTTTAGCATTTGATTTTCCAGATATGTAATAAGACAAATTATGTCATTTCCTTCCGTTTAGCAAATAAAATTTTGAAACTCCTTTATATCTGTGTTTGATGTAGCATTACAGGTTAGTTACATTACGAAACCGACTGATGTCGGTATGCCTGAATAGGTTCCCAGAGTTTGGAACAAACCAATTAAGCTAGTTCCCAATTGAATTAAACTAGATGAGCGTGGTCCGACTGTTCATTTGATAACTCTCGTTCATAACCCGATGGACGGAATACATAACGAGGAATGGATGTGACTCGACCATCCGATGACCGAATAAATCCCGTCGAGTGATGGGACTGAAATAAATCAAAAGTGATCGTGACACGGCAGATCGCTCGCTAAATCAAACCTTGGACCTTGGAGGGAAAACAACCAATTAAGGAAGGTACGATCCGACTATTTTCTAAAATAACTCTAAGGCCTTAGGGTGCGGACTGGGGTATAAACATAAGCCAGGTGCGATTCGACCACCCGCTAACTAATACTTATTCCCAGAGTGCAGATATGAGTATAAACAAATGGATGAGTGCGGTTCGACCACTCACTATTCCATGAACTCTGGCTTAAACTGACAGGAGGAGTATAAACTCACTAAGGATGGAGTTCAACCATCCACCATCTAACTCTGCTAACCCGAGACTGGGAGCACGAGTGTAATCCCTCAAACCGCTGAATCCGACAACACAACATTAGGGCTCAAACCCCATGTTTGGTACGACTCTGGGCCATGATCGCATGGAGGCCTTGGGATAGAATTAACGGATTATCATCCAAAGCAACGAATTACAAGTACATTGAATGGAAAGTAATAGCTCAACTACTTAGATAAAAATTCACACGAGGGTTCAATAGAAAATAAAAAACTTTTATTCACATAACAAGCTTCAAAATTATGATATAAGTTTATTCAAAAAACGAGGGCCGTACCTGTACAATCACGGCCAACTAAAAGAAAAACAGCTATACAAGCTATGTGCAAACTGAGGCGAAACAACGGCTATTTCTTTTGTCTTCTCTCCTTTTTGAATTTTTCGAGAGTGGCGCCACCCGAGCTTCTGCCTGTTCGCTTCCTCGATCCTTTACCGCATTTGTTGGGGGAGATAACAAAAGTAGGAGGGATTTTTTCAAAAATCGACCCGCCGGGTGGGAAGACTTGTAATGGGATGAGATTTGGATCATCAATATCCACATCAACGGGTTCATACTTGGCTTGTTTCTTCAACAACTCCTCCCTCTCAACGTGCTTTTTAAGCTGAGCTCATTAGTGTGTTTAGTGGCGCCGGCGATCACAATATCATCAGATTCATCCAACGGCAGCGGATCTTCAGCCTCATCATCATCCAGTGCTCCAATAACTTGAGCATCAAGCCCTGGAGCATCGATGGCTGTCGGAATCTTAATTGATGTCGATTGTTGCTCTACGGCGACACCACTTTTTGGAGTTTAACCGGGACCTAGAAGACCTGTAGATTCGTGGAAACAAGAAGATAAGCCCGTGACTATTGGACATGAAGGAAGAAATCGATCGAAAAGTGGAAATTAGAGGGAATACCTGCATCTGGCTGACTTTTAATCATCGCCGGGGTCCCCTCTTCTAGAATAGAGGTCAATACTTTAGATTGATAACCGGGTTTGTCCGGATCATAGCTTAGATCCTGTCCCAAGCCAAAAGAAAGTGATGCTCCGGCTGCTTGAAAAGAAGAGAGGCCCTTGCGATCGGACTTCGAAGACTCAGCGATGTTTTTCCCTTTGCCGAAAGATGTTAGAATGTCAAAATATCAAAGTCTCGCGGCGGCAAGGTCTTGAGGTTCATTTTTGCGAAGGATCTCCTACACTAATTTCTCTTCATCAAAATTGGCTTTGCCAAGGTCTCTCCTTTTCATTTCGATAATATACTCCCAGGCCTCGGTGAGCGACTTAAGGTAACTCTCATCAAGAAAGCTCAGATCATGATGGAGAAGGACTTTAGCATTGTATTCGATGATTAGGGGATCAAACATGTCATTGATTTCATTTTGACCGGCTTCCTTGGCATCCTCCACCTGGGCCTCGAGCTGTTCTCTTATCTCATTGCGGCCTGCTTCCTTCGCCTCTTCCTTGAGGACTTCGATCTAAGCGAGTTGCACATCAAGTTTAATCTTCAAAGTCCGGACCTCAACATCTTCTTCGCAATATCTCTACGATTCTTCTTCGATCTTCTCTCTCTTTCTTAAGAAGCTCTTCAAGATCCTTAATACGGCGGGCCAAGTTATTTTTCTCCTTTTGTAAGGAATCTTTTTCCAAGGTGAGTGCACCGCTGTGGTCAAGGGTAGCATCAAGTTCCTTTTTATGGGCAGCTTCCAAACGACTCACTACCTTAGATGTTTCCTTGGCACTCTTTTCCGCTTTAGTTATTTTTGTCGTCAACTCTGAGATCTCATTATCTTGGTGCTTAATTATATCTTTATTGTGGATCGTCTCTAGCTGAGGAGATCTATCTCATGTTGTCGCTCGATAGACACCTCGAAGATGTTTTCTGCTAAGTGCTGGAACGATTCATGCTGCATGAAAATAAAGTTGACGCATGCAAGAGATCTTGCTTTGACAATCTCTGGGATTGTATGAATGGAGGGAGGAACTTAAGCCCGTCAAAACAAATCTTCGGGAAAATGACCTTAAGCTTTAGGAGCAGCGGTCGGCAAAGATGCAACAGAAGCAACAATTGGACATTTCTCGACCTACGGCCATGGGTCTGCTTGGAGCTAGATGAACTAGAATATTGCTTAGGCGGTATGGGAGTTGGAGGACCGTGAAAAGAGGTCTAATCGCCAATATGCACAGGAAGATTAGGTTGCACTTCCTGATGGGATGACCGAGATTGGGATTTATGTTTTGAAGATTTAGATTCCCTTGAGCGATGACTTCTTCCTCGATCATCATCCCTCTCTCTACGCCTACCCAATTCTGAATCACGTCTGGATCCATATTGCATCAAGGAGCCCCTCAGGCGATCAAAAGTTCGGGATTGAGACATCAAACCTACAAAAAAACAAATACCAGAGTATAAGTGACCATTGAACAAAAGATAGATGGAAATCGTGTGGTGAAGTGCACGTAATTGTGAGTGTCCTAGTGTCTCCCACAACGGACCGGTTGCTGCAGCCTTGCTCACGGGAGTTTTCTCTCCTTTGCTTGTAGGAAGAATGCCGTCATCACTTTTGGTAGGAAAATTGAGCCTATCAATGTTGAAGTTAAGGAAGTCATAATTTCATCACGAATTTGGAGATTTGAAAACCCTTTCATTGAACTTTCTAAATGTTGGGAAGATGACTCTTCATCGATAGAAGTGATAACGAATTCCGGATCCTTAGCAGCTTTTCTCCTATGAAGCTTATATGCAAGCTTCTTTCTTCTTTTAATGGGCATGTGTGGTTGCACACCCTGTGATGGTTTGACCATAGCGCCTTGCATGGGCTTGCATCAGCGTCGCCAGGCTCATTGATCCAAGTACCCATAATATCGCCTTCTTCGACGTCATCCTTAGTCCTCTCGACTGGGGGCACAACAGGGTTATTGATATCCTTTTGTTGTTCAACAACACATCTTGGTAATGCAGCACTTCCAGGAAGCCCAATGCTGCGGCCTTCTTCCAATAACCCATATAGAGATAACAACTCGTCGGTTATGAGGAGTCCGATGTCCCTGTCTTCAATAAGGGTAGCACGAATTGTGGAGATTGCTCTTGAAAAACTATGCCCTCCGGACGTGGATGGACACCTGTAGATATTCAGAATGTTAGTTGATCTAGAATATGCTTGGATTGGAGAACTTGAATATAAAGCGAAGACAACACTTACATCCTTCCAATCATCGCCTTGCAAAGCCAGACATACATCAAACGTAGACCATTCAGGTTTGAAAGGGTATGTTTGTTCCAAGCACCCATTAAGACTTGACAGTTAGTGACGGCTCAAGAAAAACATAGGAAGGACTTCCTGACCGTCATTTAAAGTTATAAACGAACTTTAAGTCCTCAGGAGATGGCGGGCGGAACAGAATGACCATGAATAGTAAAAAAGTTCCATGAAGAAAGGCGTAGCTATTCGGGTGAAGTTGAGTGGGATCTATTCCATGATATCTTAACATTTACATAATAAAAGAATTAAAGGGTGGCACGCATCCGGTCCAGCACAAGAATTTGTTGCATACTATGTACCCCTCCGGGGGCAAGTGAGCCTTGTCATTTATTGAAGGAGATAGGACGTCTTCGAATGGAACTCCATATCTGGAACATAGTCTGCAAAGGGCAGCCTCACCAATTTTGGAGGCTTGAGAATTTATCGAGTTATCTAAGAGTATAGAACCTTCTACAACGTCGGGCGTAGGATTTACATCTTCCACTGGAAGGACGGGAACATCAGAAAAAAGGTTGGCCGACGGGCTAGAAATCTCCGTTTGTTCAGTCTGTTGACCAGGGGAAAGCCTGCCAAATACGGCTGCGGAACTCGACTCAGCTTCAGGATTGCTATGTTGCGAGGCTGGTCCAAAAGACTTTGCAGCTAGATGCTTTGAACGTCTGAGGTCCATGTCAACTATACTCAGTAGATAATCGGGATTAGAAAAGTTTAACTGTCCCCACATGCTAAGTGTGAGCTAGTGTGGTGCAGTGTGGTGTATTACATAAATAAGCAGCTTAAATAAGAAAGCTAAGTGAAATGACGAGACTTTGGATTCTGACCAGAATGACTGTCATCGCTGGTCGTCTCAACTGGCGAAGAGATGGATCGGTTGTGTAAGCTTTGGGATCGACTATCGGCATATCAGAGTGTGAAATCTATTATTTAAGTCCATATGCTAAGTTTTAGTTCATGTTCTAAGTCCCAAGGATTTGATTGTTCAGTTTTGAGTACAATAATGAATACGCAAGTCCTATTGTTCATCGTCATCATATGTTCAAGTTCATTGAGATGGGATTAGTTGTAATTGCTCAAACAAGTGATTATGGTTGGGTTTTGAGTTCAATTCAAAGCCTAAAGATTAGCCAAGTACACAAATGCCGACCTCTATATACTGACCCATATTTGTCGATCCCCCTCCCTAAGCAGTGAAACCGATCCCTCTCTTCAAACAAATGATGTCGATCCCTTTCCTTTAACAAAATATGTTAACCCCACCATGCTACCCATTTCCACCAATCCCTTCTTTCCTAACTTCCAATACCGAACCTTCCACGCTAGCCCACTCCTTTGTTCAGCAAGGATGTCGATCCCTCCTCAATCCATTAAGACTACCGAACCCTCATTGTGAATCGAAAGCAATTGACCCCTCTCCTTCCACCTTTCTGTGCAAGCCTTCCAACCTTATAGCTAAACCCTACTGCATTCAACTTATCCTCTCCTCCAAGTAGTTTCGGCTTTCGATTCTTCATCGCGTCGAAATCCATATTGACGCCAATAGAACATAATTCATCATCTCGTCATAAAATCAAAATTTTAAGGCGAATAACCTACCTAAATGCGTGAGAGGTGGGTGATTTGAGGAGAAAGAATGAAGTATGGTTCAAATGAAAGGCAAGATGACGATCTAAAGCTAAGTCAGAAGGTTAATGTTTGGATGAAGGCAATGTTTGAGTAGGGAAGGAAGGGTTTGGATTTTTTGTGGTAAAAGAGGGTTCGGTATTAAGGATATAAATGGGAAGAAAGTAGAAATGTTGGATACGTGAAGGTTGGAAAGAAGGGATGTTAGTTTATAAAAGAGAACGAAGGGGTCAGCCCATGATTTTAAGCAAGAGAAGAGGGATCCGTATAAAAGGTGCCGATCCCTGCAAAATCAAAGAAAGAGGGAGGGAGTGGCTAGCAATATGCTGATCTCTGTGATAATAAGGAATAGAAAGGAGGGATCAGCTAAACATATTCCGATCCCTACAAACAATAAAAAAAATTGATGAAATAAGGGATCGGCTATGAGCATGTATGCAAGCCAGCATGAGAATTATTAAAAGCATGTGCATACAAAACATAATGGAAATTGGCGATGACCCGTTAACGTATGAACACGCCCGAGAGCCAATAACAAAGAACGTGTATATGAACGTGCACGTGCATGACCCAAAAAATTTCAATTTTTGTAATCAACAGAAATTGAAATTGAACCTGAAGCCTTCAAGTTCGAGGCTGGACCAGATAACCAAAGCTTGTTAGTCTTATGGAACCAGACTTGTATATATCAACTGAAGGAGTATAACCCTGGATTTATACTATTGGAAACCGACCAAGCATCATGATGACCAATGAGAAATACAACACCTTGAAAATAATTCGACAGATGGATAACAACCATTCAAGAAACTGAACAGATTTCTTTTTGACGACCTTAACTTGCTTCGATTCAAAGCACGTCATGTTCATCATAGATGTACTTTAGGGGGCAAGTGTTATCCGACATTTTTGCCCGGCTATATTGAACCGATTGCACAAGTTAGATTGGACTTCCATCAAGGCCGATGATTCCAGAGTGATGATTGTGGGGCCCAAAAGTCAAGTACAGAAGGTAACATGAAGTCAAATTGAAGGAACTTGATGGATATGCAATGCAGAGTGTTCGAAATATGAAATATGGTTCAATACCTAGAGGGATCGACATAAATTAGCTTCAATAATAGGGATCAGCATGGTTTAGGGAGTGAGAGAATTCCTATAGAAAACAATTAATATCTTAAGATCCACAGGTCCAATGCATATGAAATTTTGTGAGAAAGAAAGGGGGATCCTAGGGTGCCTACCCTGGGGATCGCACCTCAAAGGGATGAAGTTGGAGGGATCAGTATTCTACCTGAAGAGGGGATCGGCAAAAAGCAGCATGCAAACCATATTAAAGTAAAGATCAAGCAATAACTCGAGCTCCACTGATCCAATTGGCATAAAATTTGGAGGCTAAACATATTTTAGCATAAGGAAACCACCATAGGGATCACACCCCAAAATTAAAGCAAAGATGGGATCGGTATCGGTCCCTCTTCTTTGGGAATTGGGCCATGCGACCCCTTTTGTGTGGCTCATATGATTTTGAGGGTCATTCTTCCAAGTTTTTAAAGAGATATTTGGGCAACTTCATCTATAAATACCGCCTTGGTTGTTCATTTTCGGGACTTTACGTGGCTAATTGCTTTATACTATTTTGTAACTAAGAATTTTGATCCGATCCCTTTTGTACTAAGATTATAAAGTAATTAATAAAGCAATCTATTCAAAGTGGACGTAGGCAAACAATGCCGAACCACTATATATCGTTGTATGTGTGTTATTCTTTCAAATAATTATTGTTTCTTTGTTATTATCCACCATTTTCATTTTATTCTCATTTATTTCTCTTCAAAAAGTTTCCATTGGGTGTTTATGCCAATTTTTGGTGCAAGTCTCTCCAAAGTTACTATTAGCCAACAATGATCAAGGATGCGATGGACTACATCAAGAAATACAACCATGTCAACGGTTCTCCAAGATCCCTAGAGCTTTCCCAAACTTGCTAACCACCATGACCTCCCCTTGGCCATTCGACACTTGGGGAACTGATCTAATCGAGAAGTTCCCTAATGTTAAAGGAGGATATAATTGTGCCACCACCACCACTGAAAATTTAACAAAGTGAATTGAGGCGAAACCCTTTACTAAGGTCATTGTGCGCAAGATTCTACATTCTGTAATCAAGTACATCATCTGCCACTTTGACTTCCAAAGAAGGTCATCACTAACATTAGAACATAGTTCAAAATGGGTTGTTTTATGGTTTCTATGAGAGGAACAAAATCGAGAAGTGTTTTTCCTTATTTTCCCATCTACAAGAAAATGGGCAAGTTAAGGCTGTGAATAAGACCATTAAATCAATGTTAAAGAAGCGCCTCACAAAGATAAAAGGGAATTGGGATGAAGACCTCCCGTTAGTACTCTAGTCGCACCAAGCCTCAAGCTAAACCTCTATAGACATTCTTCATTCTCCTTGGCTGATGGGATAAAGCCATGTAGCCTATCACGATTGTTGTTCCATTCCCTCGATACCTCGCTCATTACCCCGAGAAAAATAAAGAATTACTAAGGCTCACGCTCGAAGCTTTAGAAGAGAGAAGAGTGGACATAGAGCTCTGCTCTAATGCATACAAAAGGAAGATAGCCAAGTACTATAATGCAAGGGTGAAGCTCCGCTAATTCGTTGTCAGTTAACTTATTCTACAATGGATCTTTGCAAGTATAAAGAACCCAATTGTTGGAGTATTAAGGCCAAACTAGGAAGGCTCACATGTAATCAATGTCGTGCTAGTCAGCGGGGCTAGTCGCCTCTCACACCCGAATGATACCTATATGTCATGTACTTAGAACTCGGAGCACCTTAAAGCCAATTATATCTTGAAAATCTTGTAATTCGCAATTATAATGAAAAGACAAATTTTGTAATAATTTATTTATATGAAATGTAAAAGGAATATTCCTAAGTGATTATCACACAATGTCAATACCAACAACATGGCTATTTGGCAAGGAAGAGCCATACAACACTCTCTTCCTGGCTAGGAATGTCGTTAACCAAGGCTATCTGATACAGCCAAGCCAAAATAAGTTGCTTCCCCTACCGGGGAATGCCAAGATGGCCCTATGAGGATGCATGACCCAGTCAATGCTTCCTTTTGTGTTGAGGGCACTATAACATGGATGATGCGACAATCCACCATGGTCCTAATTACCGCTTACATAGTATATTGCTTCATGAGGATGCACGAGCCAAACAACACAGCATTCCATTCCATGGGCATCGACGAACAAATGGCATGACCACCCATATTATGGACCCGGTCTACTCTCCCATGATGCTCCTCGTCCCTTTAATGGGGCAAGGCACTATTGCTAAGATGGGCGTTATTCCTAATGAAGTAATCCGGAATTTGGCATTCGTAGTGCTTCTTCATGAGGATGCATGAGCTAATCAATGCCCCCTTCCGTGTTGAAGGCAGTGACGAACAGATGGCATGAACACCCATGCAGTTATCTCGATTCATTCGCTTTTGATGTTGCTTGTTCCTCCAATGGGATATGGTACTGGTGCCAAGATGGGTATGCTTACCCACAAAGTAATTTGGAATTAGGCATCCATAGTGTTGCTCCGTTAGGATGCACAAGCTAATCAATGCTCCTTTCCATGCCGGAGGCATTGACAAACAGATGGCACGACCACCCATATCATTGTATTAATTTGTTTACCCATGATGTTGTCCATCCCGCAAGTGGGGTGGGGCGCCAGACCTAAGATAGACATGATTACCCATGTAGTAATCCTGAATCTAACATTGATAGTGCTACTCTATATGGATGCATGAGCCAATCAACATTCCCTTCCATGCTAAAGGCATTGAGGAACGGATGGCGCGAAACCCACACCACGATCCTAATTTGTTCTCCCATGATGATGCCCGTCCCTCTAGAGCGTCAGGGCACTAGTGCCAAGATAGGCCCTGCTACCGACAAAGTAACCCTCATACTGGCATTTACAGTGTTGTCCGCCTCAAACGTCCAAGGTGGTCTCTTCGTAGCATTAACAGGCCATCAACAACATGCTTATGATTACTTGAAGAATGGGCTGAAGACATGAGGGCCTGACATCCAATAAAGGATGCCTTATGGCAACTCATGCCCACCTATACATGCTAGTAGGGAGCATCTCGGTAAGAAGACACTTGTTTTTTGTTACCTCGTTTTTTGTTTTCTTCTTGCTTCCTATTTGTTAAATGGTGCATCTATGCCTAAGTCCAAGTGTTTTCTTAGCAAAGTCGACGGTTGCTTTAGTCGCCTGACATAAAAATAAAATAATTGTACAGATGAACAAAACACGGTAGATAGGCATGTATGTGAAATACCGGTAGAAAAGTAAGAAACAGATACGGAGCTTAATAACAATACCAGACAAGTCAAATTACATCAGTGTTTTATTACAACAATTCAGCACCATGCTCGATCAAAAAACTTATACAAAAAGAAAGAAAAAAAGTGGACTATCTATCCACTCTACTTAAGGGGGTGGGAGCTATCCAATGACCTGACAATCGTCGTCGTGCTTCATCTGCTCGTCCACTTCCAGAACAGAATCAACGGGCAGTCCACTGATGGTGTCGGTTAGGTAAGCGATCTATTGTGGAGTCAGTACCGGCATAGGTGCCCTTCCAGCATCAACCATCTCCACCCCTACCTCTCGACAAACTTTAGCATAGTATTACGGGGGAAGAAATTTTACGAGCAAGGGAAGGTGGAAGTAAACATCAAAACTCATCTTCAACATGGCTATCAGTCTGTTGTTCCACTCCTTTAGGGTAGCTTTTTTCCCTCGCTTATTTCTCCCAGGATGTAACGACCCATATTTTTTATGAAAAATATTTAAATAATTGATTTAAATATTTAATCCTTAATTAATTGACGGTCCCAAAAAATTGATTTTTTGCATACGATCGAATCAGGATTTAAAACCACTACCATTGAGTTGGGATCGGCTTTGCGAATTAAAATAAGTATATGGATCGCTATATTCGTAGATCGGACGATCCGTTGGTCGAAACGGTCTCAAAAAGCGCAAAATTATAATCCTGGTGTGCAGTCTCGGATAGCGATGAAATTTATACCATCAGGACCGAAATAATGAAGTGATGCACGCAAACGTGTTTCGTCGCGATCGGATGTGTAGTTTGATCGTACGGGCTTAAAACGCATGATAGTTTTATTTGAGAATTTAAATAAATGAGAATAAAATATCATTATCTAAATTAGTAAACCCTTCTCCCTATTGGCCATTGCACTATTCTATTCCTCCTTCTAGTAAATAATAGCCACCGCCCTATTATCTTTCAAAAAAAAATCGATCGATTTACTCGATGATAAATCACGTGACATGGCTTATTAGACTCCTGGGAAGAAGGAGCAACTCCCATATGAGTTTAGCCGTGATCGCTGATGGTCGATGTCGCGACCTCGAAAGTAGGGTTTGAGCTTTTTGGCGATGTGGTTGGAGATGGGGCAAACAGAGACCAGCGTCGGCTTAGGGTTGGAAAGGGGTGTCAACGGCGAAGTTTTGAGGAGGTCCGATCGAGTATAGATGATCACGAAATAGGGAGCAATGGGTCTAAAACCTAGAGATCACGTTTTGAATGGGGACGTCGTGGTGAGGGGTTTCGGCATGGAAGAGTCGAGCTTCGGATATGGAGTTCAACGGCGAACACGGTATTCGATTTCATTGAGTGAGGCTCCATATCACTATAAATGTGCATACGGCGGTGATGGGTTCTCTTTGGTTATGCATGTACAGGGAAAGATTAGGTGGGGAGGAATATAATTAGTAATGTAATTAGTACAATTAATTATTTAGTTTAGTTAATTAATAATTTAAATAATCGTTAAACTTATATACGCTATATCTTTTGCACACGAGGTCTATTTTGGACATCGTTTCTTGCCTTGCACTCATGATGAAGTGCTCTACGACTTGCGATGATTTGATCAGATTTGGTTCAGGTGAGTGATATTGTCTCTCACTATACTATGATTGTTAGTATAATATTAAAATGATGTTTTGAAAGGTTTTCTAACTTTAAAATAGGATTTCTAAAATAGTTAAACCTATATCTTGTTTTATAAAAAGAACTAAAAGTGTTTAAAAATGGTTTAAATTAAATATCACATTTTTCCCATTTGACGCACTATTTTGCCAATATTGATAGATTTAGGCTATTACTGATATTTATCCCACATTAGTTGCTTGGATGTATTGTATTGTATTGTATTATTATAGATATATGTAGGCTATTATAGACATTTCTATACTTGTTGGCTGCATGTTTGCTTGCTTGGTAGTTGGTTAAAAATGTCGTTCAAAGGAAATATAAGATTATAGTATATCCCATAGGGTAGGATTTCGTGCATAAAGTATCGTGAACATCGACTGATCTGAAGATGAAGCACGGTGAACTTTAGAGATACGCTTCGGACTTTAGTGAAGGCGCCGTACATTTTCATTTGGTTTATATTTAACCATTTTTGGGTAAGTACACGACCAAGGTGGTTGTTATCAACTACTCTAGAGTGCTCAATTTCTACACTATTAATGATGGCCGATTTGGCTAATTTTGACATGGATGTTGGGGAGGATTCGAGGAGCATGCTACGGTGGTTCGTTCATCCTATTGACGTTCAATTTTGGTATTATTGCTCTTCGATGAGTGGTTTGGCGATGAAGCGAGGATGTAGCGCTTCGACGCGATGATTTCGTGATTAGATGATGATGATTCCATGATGGGAAGCGACGGCTTTGATGATGGGTAGCTATACTTTAAGATAAAGAGAGGGTGATGACGAGTCAGATTAATGGAGCTGTCGAAGAAGGGTTATGGGATGCACAATGACATTCTACGACTGACATTGGTTGTCTAGAATAGTTCCCAAGTCGGAGGATGCTCGATGACATTCTATGACTGACAATGGCTATCTAGAATAGTTCCCAACCGCGACAAAGTCAGACGGAAGTTGTAAGGATAGTTTGGGGATGCGCTCTGCGATAGACGACATTTGCAAAGGGATCATTGATATTCATAGGTTTCGATGTGTACTCGTAAAGCAAGAGTAATGTGGGGCACCCACTTGGGCCAGGTGTAACAACCCGGGATTTGCATTACCAATTAATAAATAAAAGTTAGGATTTTTATTTATTTTAATGAAGCATAAAAGGATTTGGAATAACAAAATTTATTTGAAAAAGGCTATTTTAATTAAATGGGAAATATGGGATTTTAAAATGAGGATAAAATGTTATTTTGGAAAGTTAAATATTTTAAGAGAAGTTTTAAAACGGGTTTGGGTAAGAGAAAAAAAATGAGTTTTATAAACATATATGAACACTTAGACTAATTTTTGGAAAAAAACATGTAAATAACTCTCTTCTTATTGGGTTACTAAACCTAGCCCAATAACCCACCCTAAACCTCCTCTATAAATTATCTCAAACTCTTCTAACCTCATTCATTCATCCCTAATCAAAACCCTAATCATTTCTTAAAGCTTTCATAACAAAAATGGTCTCTATCTTCATCTCCTTCTAGTTTTTGTTTATGCAAGTCATTCTATGCAAAGGTAATGCAAATACCCACCTCAAATCCATTTTTATATCTTTCTCATTTCTGAAATTTATTTGGTAACACATGTTTTATGTGTTTTTTTGATCTTATAGCCTCCTAATCATCTTTTGCTAACTTGGGTTGATGCTATAGTAGTCTTTGTTGCTTTCTAAAGAGGTATATTGCTAAAAACCTCTTCTAATATGTGTTTAATCATCTTTTGATTTCAGTAATCATTTAGTAACACATGTTTTATTATGTAACATGTGAATCATAGCTCTTTGATCATCTTTGCTTTCATTTTGGGTGTGCACACAAGTTGCTTGCTATATTGGTTGAGGTAAAATTGCTAGCTAAATCCTTTTTTTACTTGATGCTTCTATAATTTTCGTTTTGGAATTGTAGCTGAAACGAAATCAGGCATAACTTCTTCATTTCTCATCCGTTTTTGGTCAGGTTTTTTTTGCTGCAAACTAGATTCAATAAGGAACACTTTTTGTTCAATGATTTTGCTGTAATTTTGCCATTTAGATGACCTGAAATGCGTTCAAAGACAGAAGACCAATTCTGTCTTTAACAAGTTATCTTGAGTTTCAATCTGATATTGTTTTGCATGTATCTCTCTCGTTTTTGATCCGAATTAGATAATTTTGGATGTTCCGGAAAGCTTAAAACATATGCTACAATTTTTGTTCAGTGAGTTTTCTGTAGTTTTGCCATTTAGATGACCTGAAATGCGTTCAAAGACGGAGGACCAATTCTGTCTTTAACAAGTTATCTTGAGTTTCAATCTGATATTGTTTTGAATGTATCTCTCTCGTTTTTGATCCGAATTAGATAATTTTCGATGTTCCGGAAAGCTTAAAACATATGCTACAATTTTTGTTCAGTGAGTTTTCTGTAATTTTGAGGCTAACTAGGTCAAAAATTGATTTTTCTACTATCTTCCCGAGAGCGATACACATATTAGCTCTATGGATGAAACTGAAATTATTTTGGTCATAACTTTTGAGCCGCTAGTCGGAATTTGACGATTTTGGTCTCGTTGGAAAGATGGAGTTATGAACTCCATATCTAGAAAGTTTGGTCATCATCTGAGTTCATTAGATCCTTCGAATTTCCTATCAGAGTTGAACCCAGATCGCTGTGCAAAACAGTGCATTTCATGTTTCTGTGTCCGACTTTGGAACGTCTCTACGCCTTCGTTTCAAGTCGGAATCGAGTAATTCTTATTGCGTTCTGAAGTAGGAATGTCGGACTACATTCCTACCAATTTTCATGCCATTCGGATTCAGTCTGCTGGTCCGAATAATTTTCCGAACTTGGGTTCGCGTCAGTTTTGGACTATTTTCCAACACTTAGAATATTTTCAGTGATTTTCTGGTTTATTGATTTCTTTGAGATTTGTCTCTGGATTTTGTACACGGGCCTTATAAAAAGGTTTTAAAGAGATTTTTCGCTCCGAAATGGCTTTTGAAAATTATTATATAATATTATTTTTAATTAGTAAACAATTTACTCCATAATAGGAGAGTTTTCAAAAGCCATTTTAAAGTGGTCTCAAAATCAATTATAAATCCGTTTCGAACCATTATTTTCTATAATAAAAATCTAACACTCACTTTTTAGCACGTCAAGCGAAGTGGAAAGGTGCTTAAATGGTTAGGAAATCTCCGGCCTATGGAACAGTGTGTATTTTCTTTCCGGTTAATCCCCGACCTATTCGATTGATCGTTTTGACCTTTGGGTCTAGTTTACCGATGATACGAGGTGGACTTTTTATTGTTTGGAGTGTGAGCTTGCTATTGGTTAGTAAACCGTTTAGTGCGAACGTGGGGTGTGGGACTCATTGTTAACACTTTACGGGTTCCTCTCCAAGAAGTTTGTGACACATTAGCCTCTGGGCAGACAGTACTGGACCTCTGGGTCACCACGCCTCTGGGCAACCGTCTCTGGACACCTATTCTATGGAGCAGTTTCTTTTTCGGCATGTGCCTTTGGGCCTTTATCCTTCTGGGAAGGATCTCGCCGTCTCGCGCGTTCCGCATCTGTGCGAGTGATCGATCACAACTCTACAGTACTTGGCAATAACGACTCCGGTCGGTGCACGTGCTATACTTGTATTATCTGATGATTTTTATATCCAGTCGAGTACCGCCATTTGATGTTGGTTCTATGGAACCATACGATGTAAGTGCGATTACCTTGTGGATTCACAGTGTCTCTGGTCACTGCTTTTCAGTGTTTGATTTCATTGACTTTTCAGTATACCCCCATTGCTCTTTGGAGCATCAATCTTTGCTTGGGCATTGATTACGGACTCTGGTCACTCTTGGGATTATTGCCTATGGGCAACTTTATATAGCTTTGGCTACGCCGATGATATGAGGCGATTTTATTTATTCAACACTTTGGTGCTGATATTCTCTTTGGAGATTTTTACTGTTGATTGATGATTAGGGACCGTCATTATATTCATGTGGTCCAAAATACTCTTCTCTTAGGAAAAGTACTGTTTTATTTATGTACCGCATTATTATATATCTCAGTTATTACTGATTGTTTAGCTAGCCTGACCCGAGTGTTTTCGCTCGGGTCAGACCGAGTTGTTTCAGGTTAGGTCTCTGGACTTAGCTTCTGTGCTTCCGCTTTGGACATTATCTGCTATGCTGATAGATAGCGCTTTTATTTGTCCACTATTCCGCTACTCTGTTATTATTCAGACTTTGATATGTACATATTTTTGACTCGCATGTGTGGGCAGTGGCTTTGTACCCACTTATAGTATTTGGATCTGTATTGACGATGTATTGTCCTGGGATTTTATATCTGTTATGTGATTCTGTTCTGTGATGTTTTATCATTTTATTACTATGCTTATTCTGATAGATCTTTAGCCATTGTAATTTCGTTATAAATATTTATTGAATATGTCGAACCACTTGAAAAAAAAATAGATACCACCCTTTCGACGTATTCAGTAGATAGTTATAGCTTGATTACAAATGGTCGCTTCCACTATACTCTATTCTCCGCTTTAACAGACGGTATTACTCCCGTAATACTCTTTGTTACAGTGGGTCTCAGAGTGGGGCGTTACACCAGGATAGGTCCTGATCTCCATAATGGGCAATCTCTTACCCTAGATCAACTAGGACGAGCGTTCTAGTATCCTAGCCTACTAAGTGGCATGGATTTGAGCACCGAGGAATGGGGACGTTGAGTAGTCCTTGGCTCTATGGGGTGGTCATACGAGTTTCAAATATCCAATGCACCGAGTGAGTGAATGTGAGGGTGGATGATGGATTCCATATTTATTTGACTATTTTTATCACCTTAGGGATGTCACATGATGTAGATATTACCGACATAGATATCTAGACATCCTTAATACTTTGATGTATGTACTCCCATGATGACTATCATAGAGTAGCATATATTCGATGTTATGTGCTAACTCTGTGGATGCATGGATAAGTCAGGTATGATTCTCCATACCCTTTGTTCCATATACTATATCGACTTTTATAGTGTTTTGAGATTATTTATCACCCACACCAGATTGTTATCTGTCTCAAGATTTATCTCGGGTGCTCTTAAATGAGTAGACTAGATAGCAGTGTAAACAACACCTGGAGCTGTGCAGATGGACTAGCAGATAGTGATTAGCATGTGTAAACAACACTTGGAGCTGTGCATATGGAGTAGCAAATAGTGATGTTTTCTCATATTTATATTTTAAGTTATTATTATTTATTACGCTATGTGACAATATGGAGCCTTAACAGTGTTGACTTACTATTATTAGTGACAACTTGTCAGTTGAGTTTATTTAGTTGTATAAACTCTATTACTATTTTGTATAACTATATGAGCCTGTGTACTCCGATTCTATGGTTTATATACTTTTTATTTTCTCGCCTGTTTTATATCTGTATGACTATTGTATTTTATCCGATGCGTTGTGAGATATACAAAAGGTTATGTTGTGATGTTTTATTTCTTTCTCTTCTCTTATATTCTCTTCTATTCCTTTTTATTCCTCATTTTTACTTCATTTTCTTTCCCTTGACAATTATCCTACATCGATTGGGGGCTCCTGCATGCACTATTTGGTTGTATAAGCATCAGTGGTGTAGGGTGGTAGTCACATTTTGCATCATAGCTTAGATTATGTGATTAACCTGAGTTGATACCGTGATCTAGTAGGGATAGGGTAGGAGTTTTCACCTTAGACTTGATTGAGGATTTACCTATATGTGAGAGAGTGCGTATTTGTTCTATATTTTGATTTTCAAAACTATATTGTAGTATATATAGTATATAAACTGTATTGCACACACAGCACTGTTATTGCAGTTTTCTCTATGTGAGACGGATCATCCTGATTATAAATTAAGAATGATCTGGCATGTGAGAAAAGTTGCTATTGACTCCATCTTTGAAGTTGAGTAGTGGACAGGATATGGAACTACTGACCCCAATTTATAGAATATGTTCGTAGAGATGACATGAAACATTATTCTGGAATGCCCAAGTTGCTCCAAATGATTATGGTTCTCAAGTGAAAATGCCTAAAGTCGACTTTACTGAGCTGTATAAAGATTTCGTGAGTCTAGGAGGGAGACCATTCCTTAGAATGGTGTCGGCTATTGAGGTGCAAGACGGGATGATATTTACGAAAGGATCTTCGATGACTTGGAGTTAGATTATACAATAAGGTAGAAGTTAACCTCTAGATGATTCCAGGGACGAACAATGAACCGGTGGAGTGCCCTTATAGCTTCGATTCTTGAGGATCATTTTGCTTGAGATTAGTTCATAGTTCGCATTGAAGAGAAATTTATCTCGGCTTTTCAAAAGTCAACGTTGTTTAGGAAGTTATCCAATTTGAAGTAAGGTAATATGACTGTGTTGGAGTATGTGACCAAATTCGATGTATTATCGAAGTACGTTCTATCTCTCATTGATACTCCACACAGGAAAAGTAGAGAATTTATCATTGGGTTGAGGGATCATCTTAAGAAGTGATTGATCTGTCATATTGACGAGAGCTATAGGGAGTTGATCGAAAAGGCTTTATGACATGAGAGCCTGAACCCAGTGTAAAGGATTGTCCGTACGGGTTGAGTAGGGGCAGAAAATCGAAGCATATGCATCGAATGCTGTTTCGATTTCGTCGAGTGCTCCGTCTACTAAAGAGAAGGGAAATGGCATTACCATTTGAGGTATGCTTTTCCATTTATTGTATTTCTATACGTGTATTATTTGACATCGAGGTTTCACATTCCTTCATATCTAGTGATTTGTAGATAGATTGGAATTGAGACCCGAAATTGTTAATTGACCCTTAAATTATAACGGACCTCGTTAGAGGCTTGATCAGATTATACATGTGTAACGTCCCGTATTTTGTCATCGGAAATCAATACTATGGATAACTGCAGCATCCGTAGCGCCTAGCGTCAGGCCTCAAAATGGAGGAGTGTTGCAACATGATTTGTCTACACTTAGTCAATACATGGTTTGTCGAAACTCTACCTTATTGCATTATGGATGTATGTCTATTTGTTTGTTTGCTATTGATTGCTTTAGGTTTAATTAGGCTTAGTGTTATAGTCTAGGAATTGACTGGTTGAAGGGGTACGAAATGGTGGTGGATTGCAAGAGGCCGTTCGTGACGATAGAGAATAACGATGAGCGGACATTAGTGTTTGGCTTCCAATCTGATGATGAGGTAATGGTTAGCTTTTTATATTTGCTCGATGTCTCACACATTGATTTATTATCTGTGCTTGTAGCTAGAGAGTGTCTGAATGCATTCGATGAAGTGACCAGATTACCAGCATACAGAGATTGAATTCCATATCGACCTGGTTAGACATGCTAGACCAGTAGTTATGCCTTTAAGGTAGATGATGCCCAAATAGAAAAGGAGACTAAAGGTGTGAGTAGATAACCTATTGATGTGAGGGTTGATTCGTGGGAGCATATTTGAGTGGGATGCACCTATATTGTTCGCCACTATGGCAGATGGCTCTTCGGGGTTGTACATTGATTATCGTGAGCTGAGTGAGGTGACGAACAAGTATTCACTCCCACTTATTGGTGGATTCTTCGATCAGCTCTATAGCGTGAAGGTGTTCTCTCAGTTGGTCTTTGCGATGGCATTTCATCCACTGAGAGTAACTAGAGACGGTGTGCCGATCACAGTTTCTGATATGCTACTTTGATTTTTGATTGGTTGGCTATGCCGTTTGGGCTAATCACAGCATAGCCAATGCATCTGCATACTTTGTTGGTTTCTTAAACCGTGTTTGGAGGAATCACTTGAGTGAGTTTGTACTTGTGCTCGTTGATGATACTTTCGTCTACCCATGGACAAAAGAGGAGCACAAATTGTGTTGGAGGTGTTGAGAAAACATCGACTGATGATGATGAGAAGTTCCCTTGGATTGGCAAGATGTTATATATGTTTTATTAAGGCCTTTTCAAAGGTAGCAGCACCATTAACCAATTTGACGAGAAGAATCAAACTTTTATTTGAGATGCAAGGTGCAGATACGCATTTGTGAGTCTGATAGAGAGGTTGATGAGTGCACCGATGTTATTTTTTCGGAGTAGAGATGAGGATTCGATAGTACACAGATGCTTGTGGTACTTGACTAGGTGCAGTATTGATATAGGAAGGTAAGGTTGTCGCATATGCTAGTCGACACTGAAACTGTTTGAGAGGAAGTATCTGACGCTTGATTTGGAGTCGACAGCGATAGTGTTCGCTTTGGAGATTTGGAGTCATTATCTATTAGGAGGGGAGTTCGAGTTGTTCAATGATCCCACATCATTAAAGTGCCTCTTCTTCGAGAAGGATCTTAACTTCGCTAGTAACGATGGTTGGAATTCTTAGTCTCCTACGACTTTGAAATTTCCTAGATGTTCATAAGGGAAATGTAGTCTTTGATGTTTTGAGTTGGAGACATAATAGTTTAGGAGTGATATTCCTAGAGTGGGCATTGCTCGAGTTTATCACTGGTTATGACTCCAGGACTCGATGTAAGCTAGTGCTAAAGATGTTGGCGAGTTTGACTATCTGACCTACTTTGATTTAGCGGATCGGTAATAGTCAAAGGCGTTGTAACGACCCCGAATTTTATATAAATTTAAAATTGATAATTAATTACTTTTTGAATAAAATATTGTGAAATTAATTAATAAAGTGATGCGAGTTTCCCCGAAATCAAATAAAAATGTGTTAAAATCATTTGAATTTAAATCTTGTCTATATATGTGAATGTATATGTATAAATAAGTTTGAATTTATTTGTATATATATATATACCTTGAATTTGAATTTAAATCTTAAATAAATGGGTCAGAAATAAATATAAAATATATATATAGTTTTATATAATATAAAATAAATATTAAGCTAGAAATAGAAATGCAAGACAAGAACATGAAAAATAAAAGATCTATGTAGCTTGCAAAAGAAGGAAATGTTAATATCTTCAGCCGAAATGAAAACATAGGATAAGTATAAAGGTACATACATATGCATTAAAGGGTTGCATCTCTAAGTACATACAACATTATCAGCCGAAAGGAAAGCAAATATATAAGTTGTACAAACCATTAATGCAAGCCATCATAACAAATTATCATCAACCGCAAAGAAAAGAAAATATCACTGATCAATTTGTACAAACAAAATAAAATATCACCTGTACAACAATCTTCTTTATATCAGCCTTCTCATTCTCATTTCAGTCTCGTTCCTTGAAGCTGAGAAAACTTGAAATAATATCATCTCATAACTCAGACAAGAATTCAACATAAACAAACAATACATATATCAAAACAAACCAGAGAATCAAGTGAAGAATTTTAACTTGTATTTTCAAAAGCATGGTTCAACAATGGAACTCTGTTCTTTCTTCTTCATAACGGTGAGTAAACTTCATTTTTTTTAAAACCAAATCTTCTTTTTATCATCATGCATGTGAGTTCTGATTGTAGTAATGGCTTGGATTGTTTTGCATGGATAAAATGAATGTTTGTATGGGTATATAAGTGTGTTACTGTGTGAATGTCTGTGGATACAAGTTCTGGTCTCTGGTTCTTGATTAACAGAACAAATAACCACTCAAAAATTCGAATTCTCATCATTAAAGCAATTATAGGATATAATGTTTTAAAGGAAACTTATTTGTATGAATGTAATACCATTTTTAAAAAAAAATACTTTCAAATGAAATTATTAAATATTTCTCTGAGGAAATTGAGTTATTCAGTAAGAACAAATATATCAGAAATTTTGATTTTCATAATTGCAAACTTCACATATATAGTCTGATTCATGCTTAAAAACTATGATTTTTAAAAGTAAAATCAGGATTTTTAAGTTAGTATTTTGGGAGGAATTGAAAGATGAACGGAAATGGGGTTTTTATCGATTTTTGGTGGTCGCGCAGTTCAGTAGCCTCGGGGTTGTGGCTGGAGCACGCTCGTGGGTCGAAGAGCTTGGGAAAATTGGTTGGAGGTTTTCCAGTTCAACGTGGTGATGGAGCGGTGTCGTTGTAGGGTTAAAGAACCTGTTGGGTTCGACGATGTTCTCGGGTTTAATGCAACGTCGAGGTGGTTTCGGACTTGCTCGGAGGTTGGGGAATAGGAAGTGGAGGGTCTGGCGCAGCTTCAGGCACGAGCACGTGGGTTCAGATGATCTAAGGTGGTGGGACAAGGAGGTTTTTGGGTGATCGGTTTGTCCTAGTGGGTTTCGTTTTTTCTCGATCTTGATTTTGGAGGTCGATGCGATTTCTGGGTGGTCGTATAAGTCGTGATGGTTAGCGGCGACATGCCGAAAGTCTCAGTGACGATCAGATCGTCGTCGATCGATCGTACATGTGCACCATGCACATTGATATCTGGTAGTTTTCGAAATTGTGGAAGAAGAGTTGGTTCTCGGGCTGACCTCGGGGACGTCGTAGGGATAACTCGAAGAAAAATTTGGAAATAAGTTTATTCGGGAAAATTAAAATCTGGCTCGGGGTTTTTGATGATTTTCTCGAGTCGGGTTAAGTTGTTAACCCAGTTTTAAAATTTAGATAAAACAGGTTTTCCAAATTTGAATTATATCAAGTTTTAAACTATTTCCTTAAACAAATTTCTTTTAAATAATAAATGTTTATTCAAGTGTTTGGATAAATAAAGGTTGAAAAAAAATTATTTTAACTTTAATAAATTAAGTTAATATTAAGGAGATAATTTAAAGAATAAGATATTATTAAATTGCTTAATGAAAGGATAATTAAGTAATATAAGTAATTAATTATTGATTAAACGTTGATAAATTAAGTGATTAAACAATAATTAATTAAAGGATAATTAATTAATGTGATTAAATAATTAAGGTGATTAATTTGAGGATAATTAATTAAAGGTTAATTAATTAATGGAATTGATTGGGGATAATCACTTATTGTAATTAATTAAGGATAATTAATTAAATGATAATTAATTAAGGGTAATTAATTAATTAAAGAATAATTTAATAATTATAGGTTAATTAATAAATGATTAAAGGTTAATTAATTAAATTGGTTTGTAATTAATTAATATTAATTAACCAGGATTAGTAAAATATTCATAAGTAATTAATCTGATTTAAATAAATCAGATAATTAAATTGATCCTACTTACGGATGTTTGGATTATACTGGATGGTTGAATTGTTTGATATTCTCTGATCTGTGATGCTGTGTGATATATTCTGATTTGTGTGTGATCTGTAATGTAATTAATTATCTATGATGTAATTTATTATCTGTGATATATATATATATATATCTGTGTTATGTGAATAAAAGATATGCGTTATAGTTATACCGCTTATCAACTAAATTTCTGTATTTTGATCTATGATGTTGCACTACTGTGTGAAACCCCTGGACTACACTTTACACACACAAATATGGATTTCACGTGGAAATCGGTTAAGTCAAAAATGATTTAAATTTAATGTTTTTGAAATTGAAATTTTAATTTCAATTGATTTTGGAAATGGAATTGGGTTTAATGTAAAGAGCTTTGAAATGGAATTTCAAGATGAAAGCTATTTTGAATAACTTGATAAAGTTTTGGAATTTAAATAATTTGACTTAAATTTGAATTCAAAATTTGAAATTGAATTCTGTGATTTGAAACTAGGAATTAAAGATGTTATACTAGTTATATATGGGTTAAACCATTTTAAATGTATTGATCTGGGAATTTGAATTTAATTCAAGGGCTTTAACTCGTGTAAATTAAATTGAATTTTCTAAAACGAAAACTATTTGTTTTCAAATAATAAAAGCTTTCACTTAGGAAATGAACTTCCAATTTGTGTTCAAAGGATTCCTAGTTTGAATTGAAAAATTGTTTTCCAAGTTATGAGTGAATTCTTTTTGAAAGCTATGAATTGAATCTGTTTATTTTTAACAGATTTAAAATGGTGATTTGTTTAAACCATTAGAAACGAAATTGTTTTGAAAGCTATGAGTTAAATCTTTGATTTAAAGATTTAATGAGTTAATCAAATTGAAATGGAAATTGATTTGGAAAATCTATGAATAGATCTTTGTGGAATTGGGTGAACTTTGTGATTTGAATCTTTTTGTTTAAAAAGATTAAAATGGTAATGTGTTTAAACCATTTGAAAGAGAAGTTTTGCATAATAAGTTATGACTTAACTGAAATCCCAATATCCATATATTTTTAAATATTGCGCTCATTATTCGGTTTAGCCGGGAGAGGACCTTTGTGTCATACAACCCATTCCAAATAAGTGATACGTCGTATATGGATAACAATTGAAGACTGGTGGTGAAGACCGGGTATTTGCGAGAACGATAGGATAACCTATCGATTGTCTCTGCACTGAGTTGCTCCGGTATAGAGATTCCCTAAGTGATGGGAAGTCCAATCGGGATTGTGAATACCCGGATTGCAAGGGCTTCTTCGGAAGTGCCTTCGGTTCTGTTCGAACCCGGAACAAACTTGTATGGTTGTATGCATGTCTGACATTACACTTTGATATATAAAGCTGATTTCTTTCAAATACATTTATGTTGGTGGCGGAGAATTTATTCTTTTAGCTTAACAACCTTCTCTGAGACGTACGAGCTCAGAGGTTATGTAGTTGAAGTTATCAGTGATATACTCCCAATTTGATAATGTGGCATGCTGAGTGTTGCTGTGTGTTGATCATTTATTGATCATTTGTGATCAAAGCATGGCTTTGTGAAAAAGCGTAGTTTTGTGGACGAGACCTCATCGAACCTCACAGACCGGAAATGGTCGAAACAGGAATGATGCGGCAAGGTTATGAGGGTCGTGCCCTTTAGGGTATGTCATTTCCTTCTGGAAAAGGGTGGTATCATGGTATGGAGCCCAGATACTTACTCATGTGGACACACTATATTTATTACTGTGTGATGTTGGTTATCGAGCGCTCGGATAAAGGTCCCAAAGGACCAGGGGATGGCATACTCGAGAAGTAGCTACCTAGTGTCAGAGGTAACCCGACCTTGTGTTGGTAGAGATCCGATTAGGTTCTCGGGACGTCCATCCAGAGGCGATCCCATGTGGCATAGGAAGTTCCTTAGCCTGACCATTTGTTGGAAATCCAATTTCCAATATGAATCCTGTACGGTTTTAGTTGTAGAACCTGCCATTTACTTATGGTGGTCACCAATGTTTAGATGGTAGCTATAGTAGGCATAGTTCGGAATGTCTATGCTGGCTAAGATTAATATTATACTTTCGAAATGTTTTCCACTATGCACTAATAATAATAATCCAATGATTTTGAGTAGTAAGCATGTTTGACTATCATAAGAAGAAATCTCCTCCAATTCTGCGTTTGCATTGTGTGTGTGGCGGGAGGTCTTATGGTAGTTTCATTTTCCAAAAGCATTGCGGATTTCAATGTTTCAAATTCTTTTGGTGTTTGTTTTAAAGATAAACTGTTTTTGTTACTCACACCAGTCCCATGACTGACCTGGAGTTTATTGTTCCCTTCCTAAACTCTGGGTGCCCACAATTTTCCACATGGGCAGTCTAGAGTTGGGTTTTTCAGATAGTCAGGTTCAATAGATTATCTGGAGCTAGTTCACTTCATCGGAGTGGATAAACTGCACTTGTTTAGCTTGGTGCAACGTGATGGTGGTTCGAGCTGATATTGGAGTTGGTGACTCATACTCTCTTTCAGATCATTTGGAGTTATCTCTTCTGTTATTTCCACTGTATCATTATTTATCTCTGATAGTGTTGTATCATATTGATATCATTGTTGTATATCATTCTGGATATTGTATTCATTGGAATTGTATATGATATCATTGTTTTCTTTATTCCGCTGTGTTGTTATACTTAATGGTGTTATAAGCTTCGGGAAGCCAGATTCGGCGTTTGAAACTACGGCATTTGAGTACAAGTGAAGTACGGGTGCCGATTTTCGAAGGCCGAGTTTTTGGACTCTTACAGGCATGAAGCTTCACTAGCGGAGATCATGGCTAAATTAGAGGAACGAGTAAGGTCTATAGAGGTGATGCAGTGCAGACTCGACCGAGACAGTTGGCTCCACAATGGTGAGATGGAATGCCAAGGACTAGAAAGGAATAGGATAGCATTTGAGTCAGAGTCGATAGAGTGACGAAAATGCTAGATTTATATTCGTTAAGTCCAATAGAATGACATCCAAATTTGTCGAGATATATGTGGAATGGATAGTGTGATTCCATTGTGTGCCAAGAGCATTGTAAGTGGCCGAAACCCACTGTTCATTAGTGGGGTTTGGGAGAAATTACAAGCGACATTTGGAAATTTGGCACAAAATCGATTGGATGATATTGAGACTGAACCAGCAACTCCCAGACCTCGTAGGCCTATTCTTACCGATAGACGTGATACAAAAAAGGTTAAGAGGAAGGTGATGGAGTAATAAAGGTTCAGTTAAGTGAAAGCGAAGGACATTGCTTGTGAGAGACCGATGAGAGCATGAGGACCACTTGTTCGGGGATCTTTATTAGGCGAGATTTCTATTTTTCGCCAGCTTTCATATGAGATATCATATTTGATGTTTATGCTAGAGGGTTTAGTATCCTGCATGCTAGGATAGGCATGGATGTTACTTTTGGATGTTTGATCTTATGTGTGCCTATTTGATGTTTGATTGGTTGTACTCGATACGGTTACTTTTGCTTATATGGTTGTTAGGCATGCGGGATAGCTAAGATTTGATATAGCACATTTATTCGAGATGGTTACTATATATATGATCTAGTATGCTTATTTACATTATGGAGTTACTATTATGCTTAATCCTCTTTGTTGAGTACTTGTTAGGTACATGGAAGCAAATGTTGGCTATTTGGATGCATATTCACTTATATTTGCATCTAAATAAAATGCTCTAGCTATAAAAGAAGCATGTAACCCATATAATGTATATTTGGTGATATATGTTTTGTTGTCCTCAGAAATGAGATGCCTCAAATATGAGATGCCTCGGATATGAGATGTATATAGATCTATGTTGTATAAGGATTTTTCCCAGACCCAGCCACGCAAAGGAGGTGCTGTCAAAATTTTCCATGACATAAGCCAAAAATTGAGAGAAAAATTCAATGTATAGGGTATTAGATGTTGCCGATAGTTGAGAGAGTTGGTAATGTATGAGATTAAGTAGACTTGCCTTTTTATTAGTTAGTCGACGCTTTTGTTTTCTATCATCCATTTCTTTAGAAATAAGTGCGTGACTTAAACGTTTGGTTTAGCCACATTGATTTCGAATTTGATAGTGATTGTACTAAGGGATTAGGATGATGGCCCAACCTAATTCCGAGTCTACTCCCTTTGTTGTAATCGCTTTCAGTGATTATTATCGTGAGTTGATAAGTGACGATTTTTCTTACATCATTGCTTATATAAGGGCGTTGAGTTGTATTGCTTTGTCCTTGGGATTTCGAGGACGAATCCTTTTAAGGAGGGGAGAATGTAATAATCCTTATTTTTAACGATAATATATTTGAATACTTGATTTAGATATTTAATCGTTAATTAATTGATGGTCCCAAAAATATTATTTTTTGCATAAGATCGAATCAGGACTCGAAACCACTTCTGTTGAGTTCTGATCAAGTTGTGAAATTAAATAAGTATATGGATCACAATATTCAGAGATTGGATAATCCGATGGTCAAAATGGTATCAAAAAGAATGAAATTATAATCATGGAGCGCAATCTTGGATAGCGAAGAAGTTTATACCACCGAGACTGGAATAATGAGGTGATGCACGCATACGAGTTTCGTCGTGATCAGACATATCGTTTGATCGTACGGGCTTAAAATGCGAGATAGTTTTATTTGAGAATTTAAATAAATGAGAATAAAATATTGTTATTTAAACTAGTAAACCCTTCTCCCTATTGGCCATTACACTGTTCCATTCCCCCTTCTAGTAAATAATGGCCGCCACACCCATTATCTTTCAAAAAATAAAATTGATCGATTTACTCGACGATAAATCACGTGACATGGCTCATCGAACTCTTAGGGAGGAGGAATACTCTGGTAGGATTTTGGGTATGATCAGTAATGGTCGATGGCGCGAGCTCGAAACTAGGGTTCGAGATTTTTGGCGATGTGATTGGAGATGGGGCGAACAGAGACCAACATCAACTTTCGGATGGAGAGGGGTGTCAATGGTGAAGTTTCAAGGAGGTTTGGTAGCATATAGGTGATTGAAACATAGGGAGTAGCAAGTCGAAAACCTGGAGACCGCGTTTTGATTGGGGAAGTCATGGTGAGGGGTTTTAGCATGGACGAGTCAAGCTTCGAACGAGGAGTTCAACGGCAAAGACGGTATTTGATTTCATTGAGCGAGGCTCTGTATCACTATAAATGTGCACATGGCGATGATGGATTCTCGTTGGTTGTGCATGTACAGGGAAAGATTAGGTGGGAATGAAGATAATTAGTTAGGTAATTAGTATAATTAATTTTTTAAATAATCGTGAAAATTATATATGCTATATCTTTTACATACAAGGTCCGTTTTGGATGTTGTTTCTTGCATTGCGCTCATAACAGAGACCTCTACGACATGACGATGGTTTGGTCAGATTTTGTTTATGTGAGTGATATCGTCTTTCACCATACTATGATTGTTAATATAGTATTAAAACGACGTTTTGAAATGTTTACTAACTTTAAAATGGATTTCTAATATAGTTAAACCTATATCTTATTTTATAAAAAGAATTAAAAGTGTTTTAAAATGGTTTTAAATTAAATATCACATTTTCCCATTTGAAGCACTATTTTGCAAATATTGATAGATTTAGGCTATTACTGATATTTATCCCACTTTGGTCGCTTGGATGGATTGTATTGTATTATTAGAGATATATGTGGGCTATTATAGACATTTCTATGCTTGTTGGTTGCATGTTTTTTTGCTTGGTAGTTGGTTGAAAACGATGTTTAAAGGCGATATATGATTATAATATATCCCATAGGATAGGATTTCGTGCATAGAGTATCGTAAACGTTGACTGATCTGAGGATGAAGCATGGTGGACTTTGGAGATACACTTCGAATTTCTGTGAAGATGTCGAACGTTTTTATTTAGTATGTATTTAACTATTTTCGGTTAAGTACACGACCAAGGTGGTCGATATCGAACTTTGGAGCGATCAATATCTACCACTGTCGATGATGACCGATTTGGCCAATTTTGACATGGACGATGGGAGGCTTCTAGGAGCACACTGCGATGGTTCGTTCGTCCTATCGACGTTCAGTTTTGGTGTTACTTCTCTTCGAAGAGTGGTTTGGCGATGAAGCAAGGATGTGGTACTTCGACGCGATGATTTCATGATTCAACGCAATGATTTCGTGATTCGACAAAGATGATTCTGTGATGGGAAGTAACGGCTTCGATGATGGATAGTTGTACTTCGGGATGCAGAGAGGGCGACGACGGGTCGGATTGGTGGAACTGTCGGAGAAGGGTTATAGGACACACGATGAAATTCTACGCCTGATATTGGCTATCTAGAATACTTCCCAATTCGAGGGACGCACAATGACATTCTATGACTAACGATGGCTGTCTAGAATAGTTTCCAACCGCGATGACTTCAGACGGGAGTTGTAAGGACAGTTCTAGGATGAGCTCTGCTACAGATGACGTGTGCAAAGGGGTCGCTGATATTCATAGGTTTCGATGTGTACTCTTAAAGCGAGGGTAATGTAGGGGCACCCACTTGGTCTAGGTTGTGTCTTGATCTCCATGACGGACGATCTCTTACTCTGGATCAGCCATGACAGGCGTTGTAGTATCTTGGCCTACTGAGTGGCATGGATTTGAGTACCGAGAAACTAGGATGTTGAGTAGTCCTTTGCTCTACTGGGCCGGTCATACGGGTATCGTATATCCAACGCATTGAGTGAGTGAATGAGAAGTTGGATGGTGGATGTCATGTTTGTTTAACTGTTTTTATCACCTTAGGGATGTCATAGGATGTAGATATTATCGATGCAGATATCTAGACATCCTTAATACTTTGATGTATAGTAAACCCACGATGACTATCATAGAGTAGTATATATGCGATATTATGTGCTACTCTATGGATGTAGGGACGGGTCAGGTATGATTCTCCATATCCTTTGTTCCATATACTATATTGACTTTTATAGTGTTTTGAGATTATTTATCGCTCACACCAGACTGTTGTCTGACTCAAGGTTTTATGCTTTGCTTCTTATTATCTCGGGTACTCTTAAATGAGTAGACTAGATAGCAGGTGTAAATAGCACTTGGAGTTGTGCGATGGTGATGTTTTCTCATATTTGTATTTTGAGTTATTATTGTTTGTTCTGCTGTATGACACTATGGAGGCTTGACAGTGTTGACTTACTATTATTAGAGATAGCCTCTTAGTTGAGTTTATTTAGTTGTATAAGCTCTAAACTGTTTTGTATAATTGTATGAGCCTGTGTACTCTGACTCTATGGTTTATATGGTTATTACTATCTCGCCTATTTTATATTTGTGATGACTATTATATTTTATCTAATCCGCTGTGAGATATACGACAGGTTATGTGATTGTGCGATGTCTTATTTCTTTCTCTTCTCTTCTATTCTCTTCTATTCTTTTCTATTCCTCATCTTTACTTTGTTTTCATTTCCTTGACAATCGTCCTATATCGGTCGAGTGCTCCAATAGCGCACTATTCGGTTGTATGAGCATTGGTCATCTAGGACGGTCGTCACATGCAAGTTAAGTGCTACTAAATGAGCCCTTTCAACTCATTAGCCTCCTTATGGTAGGCCTACACCTCTACCCATAGCCGGTTGAGCTTCCCCTCGAGCCTCTCTGTAACACCCCTAATTTTTGATAATATTATTCAGGAGATTTAATTAGATAAATTAAATAGAATAATGTAAATGTTAAGTGATAAGGGGGTTGAGATTTGAATATATGTAATAAGGTCGTGCTCAATTAAATAATTAAATTGGCTTAAGAATGGGTTATAAGCTAATTAATTTACATAAGGGTATATTAGGTAATTGTCGCACATAACTCTTACCCCTATATATTTTCATTCCTACCATTTTATTTCCCATTCACGTAATTTTGAAAACGCAAAACAAAAGCTTGAAGAGGAGCCAACCATTAACAAGAGGAATTCAATTAAAAGCTAGAGATTCAAGCTTAGGAGAAATTAATCTCAATCCAATCTCCTTATCTTAATCAAGGTGAATAATAATTCCATCTCTATTTTATTTATAATAATTTGTTTTCGGATTTAAGAGTAAATTCTTTTTATGATGATTTGGATGATAATATGCTTAAATTATAATTTATTTGATTTAAACAAGAATGTTTAAATAAGATTATATACGGTTTTAGGGAAAAACTAATAGATATTGATGTTTAAATGCCATGGAAAATTTTAATGTTATGTAAAACATGATTTTGGAGTTGGGTTTTAATTTTGATAATTTTCGAAGCTATGGAAAGATTACTATGAATTTTCAAAGGAAAATATGGTTATTTGGGTTTATAAATTTATTTCAGAAAATATATTTAGAATTTGGGTATAAAATTTTAATGTGTTAGATAACATGATTAAAATGAATTTTTGGAATTTTTGGGGATTTTTCCAAAGTGATTCGCTATGCAAATTAAATTATTTTAAAAGAGGGACTTCTTTGCAATATTGGTTTTGCTTAATGGAAGGGCTTATTTTGCCAACTTAACCATGGTTTAGATTTGAAATTAGCGGCAGTTATTTTAGTAAATTTTTTTGAAAAGTTAAGGCAACCAATATTGTGTTTACACGTGGCAGGTTAGTTGGAAAGTGCTTGCTTTAATAAGTAGTAAATCAGGTTTACCTAGAAAAGTTGGTTCCGACTTCTTTAGAAGTACCTTTCGACTCAGAGCTTCCGCCTTCAATCAAGTCAAAACCTACTTAGCCGAAACCAATACACAAGGTATCACATAGATGGTAAGTAATAGATTAGAGAAAGGCGGAAGGCATGGTGTCAAAAGCATAGCTTCCGATAGGGTCGATACCTTTTTGTTTGTTTTAAAAGTAAAGTGCCTGCCTTTGTTTTAACCAAAGCCTTCGAAGGAGTCGAAGCATGTGTTTTCGAAAGAGGTTTTCAAAATGCTTTCGAAGGGGTTGCCATCAACTTATGTTTGCTTTCGAATGGGTTCCTTTACTTATAAAACAATGCTTTCGAAAGAAGGGGTTCCGACCTAGTCAAAGCCCTACTGTCGTTCTTTAGCCTTTCGAATGTATTGAAGACATCAATGCTTTCGAAGGGTAGTTTTGTTTTAAAGATGTTTTAAGCCACTTCCTAAATGCTTTCGAAAGGGTCCAAGGGTTTCGAAGGCAATGGCTTAAAAAGGGGTTTTGATGCTATCCTTCATTGTTTTATTTAAATGGTTTGAAGCTTTCGAAAAGGACGGTGCCAACACCATCTTGTTTTCCCCAATATTTTTATATGATAAAGGATGGTATCGAAAGGGATACCTTCATTTATATTCACTTTGACCCAAATGATATTTTTAAGTATAAACCCAATGGTTTCGAAAGAGGGACTTTCAATAATTTCGGAAGGGTTACTTCCAATGGTTTCGAAAGGAGGACTTTCAATGATTTTGGAAGGGTTACTTCTAATGGTTTCGAAAGGGGTACTTTCAATGGTTTCGAAGCTATGCTTCTAACTGTTATTAAGTAATACTTTAGTACATTCAAAAGGTTTCGAAAGAGATGTTTTAAAGTGTTTCGAAAGGCAGGGGCCTAACGTTTTGAAAAGAAATTTTATGCTTTTGAAGGAGGTTATCCAGTGATGTCGAAAGTAAGGTTTTAAAGGTTTCGATGGCCTTAGTTTTCAAAGCAAATAACCCAATATCATTTTTGAAAGAAAAACCATGGCATAAATATTTAAAGTATTTTGAAAAGGAGTTTTTGAAGAAGTTTTCTTTGATTAAAAGGTTAAAGTGATTAACGAAGTTATTGTGTATGCTTCTTCATATATGTATATATATTCACATTATAATGGACCCATAACTGAATTTTTGAGGAATGGTAGAATAACTAGCTAAGTTGACCCAGTAGTGAATAAAAATTAAGTTAACTCCTGAATGAGTAGAATTGCATCAGGAGGTCAGGAAGACAAGAATATAGGATGCTAAAATAATAATAAAAAGATATTGGCAGGGGCCAATAGGTTCTCAGTAAACCCATGAAAACTGTATATAGGAAAAGTATTTGGCAGGGGCCAATAGGTTCATAGTTAGCCCATGAAAACTATGTGTAAAGGAACATGTCAGAAAAACAGGTTCATAGTAAGCCCATGAAAACTATGATTTGATACTGGCAGGGGCCAGTAGGTTTGTAGTTAGCCCATGAAAACTATATCCGGATTAAAATATTACCTGGTGTCAATAGGTTCCTAGTCAGCCCTTAAAAACTAGGATAAGAAGAAAAGATATTGGAGTTACCAATAAGTTCCTTGTCAACCCATGAAAACTAGGACAAGTGTAAAGATACCGAAGTCACCAATAGGTTCATAGTGATCCCATGAAAACTATATAATTGGACAGGGGTCCTTAAACATTTTACCGTTTATTAGTCATCCCATGAAAACTATTAGGTTAATAGTAATCCTAGAAACTATAATTGAGATAGATAGTCAAAATGAATGGGGATGGGTAATCCAGAATTGATTTATTGGTTTTTCATATCATTATATCATAATTGAATTGGGTTAACCATTGTGGATGCAGGAGCACAGTATATGGTTTTATAAAGGTTTTAGGATACTAGTGAGGGGAAAACTCGTTCCGCTAAGCGGCGTGGCCTCACTAGATATCTAAATGATTTGAGATGGAAGATTATTATTTATACCGGGCTTTATGTCTGACTCGAAGCTTACGTTTTCTCCTTAAACTCTCGGGTACTCAATTGATTTTGAGTAGTTTGAGAGTTGAGGTTTTCAGGTACCTCATTAGACGAAATAAGCTTACGAATACGTGCAGGAGGCATGATAGATATATAGAGTTCTCTTTTATTTGATTCTGTTGTGTTGTTTGTAATGGCAAAGTTGTTAAATTGCCTGTATATACTCTGATCATCCAAGTGGGCATCTTCATATGTCGCTCTTGGAGTATGTTGTAATAAATATATTTTCTCTGAACGTGGTTAACGATGGTGAGATTATGTAATGAATTGGAAATGTTTTGATATGGAATGTGATCTTGTTTGAAGTTTAATTTTTTTTCCATATTCATGTGTATCAATGTATCTAACACCGGCGTATTTGGTCGCCGAGGATTAATAACTACGGATGACTGCAGCATCCGTAGCTGTTAGTTTTGGGCCTCCAGGTAAGGGGATGTTACACTCTCCTTCGTCCATTTACTGACGGCAATATCATTGGCCATTTCTGCCATGTGCCTTGCCTCCTTTGGCGTTGAGAGCTCACCTCTCCAACGTTACAATCCTTCCCTTCGCATGTCGACGAGCTACTGACTCATCTTCAACCTACTTCCTTAAAGCGTAGAAGCCTATGCGAATGCGGAGTGGGTAGATCTAGCCTGCATCATGGATCAAATAGTAGAAAACACTGCTAAGTCGGTGAACCCTTAACAAATAGGCATCCTTCGGTTGAGTTTCCACTACAGCCTCAAAAGAGTAAGGGCTCGAGCCAGACCTAGGCCGACCTGATTAAGCCAGGGCCTCAGAGGCCACCCTGGCCATCAATGGTAAGAGAATTTGCATGCTAGACTCATCCCTTTCCTCGACCGTCTTTAAGGTCGTAGAATCTACTATGCCAAACTGATTACCCCCCTAGTAGAGGCTAATCACATCCACCCTCCCTCGAAAATTTAAAGGAGGGACCACCTCTGGAGCTCTCTACCCTATCCACTCGAGTATTATTTGATGAGGCCTCTCCACCAAGGAGACACGTGCTAGGGGCTAGAGCAGCAAAGATAGATATGTCAAGGGAATTTCGTTGCCCCCAGAATGATCTCGCTGTGAAGTTAGGGTCTTTGGATGGTGGGCAGAGGTAGCACCTCGGTGTTGTCATAAAGTTGTCTGTTGTGAAGTCACCCTGGAGTTGGTCATGTTAACTAGACGTGATAAACCCAAGCGGACCACTGTAAAACACAAACAAAGAGAGTTAGCAAAACGTCAAAGAAAAGAGATAATATAACACAAGTTAAAGCTATTGTCATTAGATTGATCCGTCGTGCCTCCTAATCAAAGGTAGGCAGGGAGATCCCATGCTATTACTGCTAGATTGTGCCCCAATATAGGTCTTTTATGCTGGGGGCAAGGTGTGTGTTAGCTTGGTTGGAGGCCCATGGGTGCGAAGGGTATTGGATGAGGAACCTATGCTTGTGTATTTGGCTCTTATGCCCACCAATCTGTCCTCTCTACCTCAGGCATCTTAGGAGTATAGAATAACTTGAAGACCATGTGATGATGCAGTTAAGGACCATAACGTCCTCTAAAATCCGTAAGTCATAAGCCTCCTACTCACCCTCATTGCGGCCCAGGTTAGACTCTGTAGCCTCTTTTACAACACCGACCATCGACCTTAGAACCATCGGCTCCCTAATAACCACCCCCGCGGGACTAGTGGGCCACCCGGTTGGGGCTCAGATCACAGCTTCAACCCCTTCCATGGTCTAGTTCAGCCTGAATAAACCCACATGACGGAGGTTCTCATCCGTTAAAGTTGCAACCAAATTTATAGCCATATCAGGCATCTCCCTAATCCAGTAAAGAATTTCCTCATAGATAGTTATGCCTAGCTCAGCACTAGTAGGAGTTGCTATAACAAAAAATAACTTTATAAATGGAAGTTCAAGCTAATAGAAGAAGTTCTAAAAATGAAGCATACCGGAGACATTAAAGGCCAGCATCATAAGAGTAGGGCTCGTAGTTGCCGGCATAAATAAAAAGTGATCATGATTGGAGCAACTCGCCATCCATGATGTCTCGATCTACACCTACAAATGGCATTGGCGTCATAATTGTGGTTGATGGTGAATCGTTTGAGATAAAATATATAACAGATCACAGATCTATCTTTAATATTCTATACTTTATGAAACTCACAACAAAAGGAATAAAATATAATAGTAATCAATAATACATTCCCAGATAAAAAGAATGGAGTATAAAATAAACTCCAACAACAATATCTCTTTATATCGTTAATGAAAACAATCAATGTCTGAGAATAACTAAAAGCACATCTCCATCGTGCCATCGTGTCCCGGAATCACCACCTGTCCTCTCTACCTACTTATTAGAGTAAACAAAAAGGAGGAAAGAATAGAGGGGGTCAGACATACGTCTTGTGAATAAAACACATCATATAAATGTATAATACTAATAAGCTTGTAAAATAACATTTATGCTCGAAAACCTATCTAATCCAGTGTCACATGCACCTAACAAGTGAGCTAAACACAATATAATACTATTGGTATAATAGTAACCCAGTGTACCGTGACTCCTACCCTATTAGGGTCACAACGGTGTAATACTACGAGGGTCTAGTCCTAACTAGTTGTCTCTAGACGTCGTCAGTCCCATCGAGAACTCGGTTCCTCTAATAAGTGCACCATACCTATCATCGTTGAAAGCATGTGCAATTCCCTATTGAGAACTACATGCCTCAAACCCGCCATCATCAAATCATACACCAAAAGCTTGGTTCCTCTGAAAAGTATACTGCAACGCTGTCTCATACCATCATCATCAAATCGTGCACCGAGAACTTAATTCCTTTGAAAAGTACACGTAGCGTTGTCTCATACCATCATCATCAACTTATGCACCAAGAGCTCAGTTCCTCCAAAAAGTGCACGTAGCGCTGTCTCATACCATCATCATTAAATCATACACCGAGGACTTAGTTCCTTTGGAGACTGCATCATAATGCTGTCATTAGACGTCATTAGTATACCGAGAACTCATTTCCTTTGGAAAATGTACTGTAACACCACCTTACTGTAACCGCCATTGTTTGACGTCGCCGGTTACACTAAGAAATCATTTCCTCTAAAAAATATACCGTAATACCTATCGTATGCCACATTATTTTAATGCCAATTAACTGGTATAAACAACCTATAAATGTACCTATCCAAATTAAGACATTTCTATGAAGTATCTCAATACAAAGATAATAAAATACCAGATATTTCATCATCTCACCACGATCCCAATGTCACGAACCACATGTGAAATGGAGGTACTATGCTGGAATTATAAACATTTGAAATCTAGGGGCTTTTCCTAATTAATTAAATAAAATTACTTTATATCATCGAACGAACACCACCAATGGATTCATGTCATTGAGAACTACAATTTTGACATATGATATACTGATTTTTGAGCACTTTTAGGTTTTGCACTTTTCTGATTAAGGAGTGATTAACTTGTCTCTAATTAGAAATAAAAAATCACTTTTTTCATTAACTAGCTATGGTGTAATACATCCTAATCATGGATTATTACAACATGATTACCATCAAATTTCATCATGTATAATGTGATTCAAGACCATAAACGGTGAATTACTACGTCTTATTGGTATATACCAAATAGGAAGATTCCCATTCGCCGAAACTCTCAAATGAAGAAGAACCCAATACTATCTTTATTGTCATATCCCTTTAGAGCCTATAAACTTCTGCAATTTGCCATGACTCCAACACCAAATTGTAGTATCCATATCAATAGTTTTTTGATGGGTAGATCATAAAAATCCATTAAGAAATGAGAGATATGTCATTTTGATGTTTGATAGAGAAAGAGGGAAATGGTACACGAGATTCAACAATTGTTCATCACCTGTACTATGCCTTTAACACCTGGAAACCTCAGCAATCAACCCATATTCCTTTAGCAAATCATAGTGTCCCTACAGTCATTTCGATGGGTTTATTGTCAAAATCCGTTGATGAACAAGAGAGATACACCATTTGGAAGTTTGATAGAGAAGGGAGAAAATGGTGTACAAGATTCAACCAATGTTCTTTGTTGTCTGGGTTTGCTGCACCTTCGATCTTCTGAATTCCACCTCCAAAGTGATATGATATCATATTATAGGCGCTCCAATCATTTGTATCCGTATAATACATAAATTAGGTGGAGAAGGGAAAAGGTAGAGCTTCGCTGCTCTTGATTAGAAAATATAGGAAGAGAAGTAAGGGGTTAGGCTTGTATTTATAGGCGCCCGAATCAGTCATATCTGTTAGATTGAAATTATTAAATCTAGACCATGGGCCAGGGTTCAAACCCAAGCTGCCTCGTACTAATCAATCAACCACACCCCTATGAGCGGTCGACCGGCCCATAGTAGGAGTCGATCGGTGGAGTCCCGGTTATTAATTATACTTATTACTATTTTTTTCTAACTATTTTCATTATGAATACTTTAAAGTAAAACTCATCCTGGAACAGGCCTAAATTTTGACCCAGAAAAGGCCCATCGAAACTTAGATCCATTCTAAGGTAAGCTGTTGGTAAAACCAAGAAAATAACAGTATAGTTTTATAACTAAACCTTCAGAACTCACAGCAAATGGAACAAAATATAATAGCAAAGTGTACCGATTTATTTTAAAATCATAAAACGTCATAATACAAAATACCATCAAATCGCATGAAAGATCTGTTACAACAATTGTCTATATACATGGGTACACATAAAAGCAAGTGATAATGATAAATACTACCACAAACCAAGCTTCTCCATCTCTAAACATCGTCGCTGCCATTACTCCATCCTTAACCATTGTTGTAATGAGGAGGGAGTCAAAACAACAAGTGTCTGATGAATATAAACCTCGAGTATTACCTTTTAAGTACTTGGGCAGTATATTTCAAAATAAGAATATGTCTACGAACATAAAATCATTAAAACCATTTAATACTTCATTATAGGGAAAGGAGGCGGGTCCAAACACTTAATACCTTCCATTCCATAAGAGGTTTCTAGAATCCCATATCCCAATTATACGTCATAAATAGCTAATAATGTGAGAGACGGTACCCAAACCACTTAATATCTTTTATTGGAAAATAGGCAGACTTTGGTCATTTAATATCTTAATTAAGCAGACCCCATCATTTAATGCCTATTTCCAAGGCATGCTCCTAAATGGTACTATATACCTGACATCATATGGAATCTCTTAGGCTACTTATTACTTCCTTGTGGAAAATAGGCAGACTCTGGTCGTTTAGTACTTTAATTGAGGCATGCCTCATCATATAATACCTATTTCCATAAGCGGACCCCCATTGAGATACCACCTAACGTAACCCCTTGACCATTTAATATTTCATCTGGAAGAAAGATGCGGGCCTTCAAAAAACCACTTAATACCTCAAGACCCAGAAGCATGCCCTTCGTCTTATGTCCCATACTTATAACGACGTCTCACATTAGTCCATTTATTCATAGGAACTGGTAGCCGGATTAGCTGGGCAGATTTTCCCTACATAATTTGGGACTAACCTCATGTCGTTATAAATATTTATCATAAGGATGTCTCACATCCATAGGAAGTGTACACAACTGCTGGTAGCCTCAAAGTGAAGGGCAGACTTCTGTCATGTAACTCTATTGACCTCGCATTCTAATGACTTAGCCATAAATCAAATACTCTCCATATATATATATATATATATATACTCATCTCACCGTTCCATAAATAAGGCTTTATAGGGTTACTTCCTTAGTACGCCTTAAAATAATAATTAAGCTATATAAGAGTTTCCTCTTATTTTTGCCTAACAATCAATTACCTTTCTAATGGGAGAAATAAATAAAAATAATTGCCTAATTAACTAAGCCATATACGCAACAATTATATATTAATTACGCTAATTATGATAAATAAATATTTGCGCCCAATAAATTCTACGGGGAATTAATTTAAAGGACAAAAATTTGTATATTTTTAACCTCAAGAACACGAGCTCAATATTTTAACCACAAAGACAATGATTCTCCTAAAAATTAATCATAAGGACAAACATTCTTCCAAAATTATTCATAAGGACAAACATTCTTCCAAAACTGGTACCGAACTAAAAACTGATACCTAAAAACTACTACCAATAACTACTAACTGATACTTAAAAACTACTATCAATAACTAAAAACTGATACCTAAAGAAAGTTGTCCTTCAGGCAAAAATATCGAAGGTCTGTCCTTGAGACTAAAACGCTGAGAAATTTTGTCCTTGGCAATAATTTCCTGTAAATTCTAAATACATGGATTTTAAACCCTAAAGTAGTGTTAAATGTTAATTTCCTAACCAAATACTATTACAAGTGCTTTATCTTCAAATTCCCAAGATTTCAGCATACCAAAATAAGGGATTCTAATACCTAAATCAGGGAATAAATATTCATAACAAAAACTATAATAACAGTCTTGTAGATAAAATAGAAAGTCAATTTATTAATACAATTCAATGGAATATCCTAAAGACTAGGAATTGCAATCTAAACTCCATATTTTATTCGACTCCTCTTTTACAAAGAAAAAGATAAGAATAAGTGGCGTAAACTACGAATAGAATTCGTAATCTAAACCCCTTATTTCATCGAAGAATCACAATTTGAACCAAAGAAGAAGGAGAAGTGAAATAGACTATGAAATTATCAAAAATGGCATAAACGAAACAAATTCCATCAAATTAATGTAAATAACTGAGAATCTCAATATAGAATTGAAATTTTGAAATAAAAAGGAATTTTGGAGGATTTTATCTACTGTATTTTCGCAATCTCAAAATCCCTATGGCATATTCTAATCCAAAAACAGATAAACTAAACAATTACTGAAAAAGAAATACTAAGGTTTACAGTTACAGAATAGCCTTAGCTTCGCCTTCCTTGGATTTGCATGCCTCACAATCTCTTCCAAAATCTCTCTCTTTTTATACACACACACACACAATAGGGAAGATGTATATATTAGATTCAGAATAGTTGGAGGAGAATAGAATAAGAATAGGTTGGAGGGAGAAGAAATAAATAGAAAATAGATTGGATTCTTATCTAAATTCTCTACAGAGTTTCTGAATCCAATTTAGAGAAATAACAATGGTAGAGTTTTGCTGAATTCCCTAAAATATTTGTGAATAAAAAGTGAGGGTCCAGTGTCTTATTTGTCATGGTTAAAACGTACCAGAACCATAGGATGAAAATAGTTTTAGCGCGAAGAAATCTGGACCGCTTGTATACACAAAGCCCTAGTCGTCGTCCCAATTTTCATGACCAACCGGTTGACCACCTCCCAATTGACTGGTTGACCGCTATGGTCGACCGGTCCCAATCAAAGAGGTCGATCGGTTCGTCCTTTTGGGGAATGTTTTTATCCATTTGCTTTTTGTTTAATTTTATTCCCTGTTTAAATCCAATGTTAATTATTAATTAAACGTTTCCTTAACCCCCAATTAATCCTACGTTACTTTTTTGAAATTCAAAGCCTAAATTTAGATATTCATTTGAATTTGAACTAAATTAATTTAAATCTGATAACTTCAAACGCTCATAACTTCTTCGACTGAGCTCCGTTTTCAGCATATTATTTATGAAAACGGATCAGAATTTCGCCACGAACGCAACGAAATAACGTTCATGGTCAAATTCCAACTTTCATAAAATTCCCATTTTCTACCTTATCACATTTAATTTAATTTACTCTATTTAATTATGGTTCATTTTACCGGGTGTTACATTCTCCCCCCTTAAAAAGGATTTCGTCCCAAAAAATTTCAAGTAGCGAACATCGTAACACGCAATACCATCCATGTTCAACAACCAAGTTATCTACACAACCATTTACTCATCTAATAGTGTAATGTGATTATGTACTACAGACATACTAAAATGAGCTTAATCCTAGTGTGAGTGTATAATAATGTCATGAAAATATGTATGCAAATATCCCAAACATGCATAAAAATTTCTACATGAGTGTAAAGTGATTGTGAAAAAAGTATAGAAACCATCTCCTACCATCCAATATAGTAGCCACGATACATCCAAACACTAATTTTGGGGAGAAAATTTATGGGTGAAAAGCTCTAGGCGAGTGACCTTAACCTCTCCTCGGTTTCTCAAGTGCTTTCTACTGGATTGTCTCCCATTGCACTCGGACCAATCTAATTATTTTGTTGCTGAGCTTCCGAGTTCCATGCTCTATAATGCATGACATGGCATAGGACGCTATTCGCTCCGTCTTAAAATCCCACAATTGATTAGGCTCTACAACAATTGCTATGCTACGAAGGTATTTCAACATATACAAAAACATCGGTGACTCCATCCAACGTAAAAGTTTTTTTTGTTTTTACCTATATTAGAAAAAGGCCCAATAAATCTAGTGCATACTTTCCAACTACCCAAATCGTACGACCTTCACACGGTGCCTAATCAAATCTGACTTTTCAAAGTCTCGCAATACAAATCTAGTCTAAGTAGAATTTGTTAGTGGTTTCCTACCCATAATTTGGCGATTTGCATAGCCTTGCAAAAAAATGCTTCAAGGGTGCCATGCCAATCGTCTATTGATGACTACAATACTACGTGAATTCTAGTAAGGGTAAGTGCTACTCAGGTTCTCAAAGTCCAAGATGCAAGCTCTCAACGAATCCTCCAAGTTCCCATCCATTCCTTAAGTTTGTCCGTCGGTCTTCAGTTAGTAAGCGATGCTCAGATTCAACAAAGTCCCTGAAGCTAGTTCCTAAAGCTACTAGCAAACTCCTCTAAAATTTGCTAGTAAACTAAGGGTCCCTATCACTAACGATGCAAAGCGTAGCTCCATGAAGTAGTGTTGGAGATGTCGTGGTTCTATTGCTTCTAACGGAAAAATTCTACCACCTTCTCCTTTATCCCTATTTAATAGGAAATTCCATTCACATTCCTATACATATTATCTTTTCCTTGAATGGTGACCTTCTTTGAGCTAAATTCCTTATGTTTCTCAAAATCTAAAGTTTTGGGATTGAAACATTTACTCACTTTAGACTGCTAACCTAATTTCCTCATTAACTTCCAGTTTTACCTATGGTTTATCGTTAGTTAAGTGTTCCTATAAAATTTCCATATTTACTTTGCATCCTAACGTATATCAAGTGGTTTAAATCCCATTCATAAACTCTACACAGGAATAAAATGGGGATATTTCTTATTACACATCATCCACCTTTCCAATAACTAAGGAAGACAACTAGCGACTGTAATCAAAGAACTCCAAACGAAAATTTTACTGGAAGTTGCCATTTATTATCAACTATTATAAATGGTGTTAATCTCCTAACATTCTTATCTAAATTAAGATCGGCTATTTTTAATATTTCATTCCATTGCTATCCATTTTCTTAATTTTCCATTCTCGGTCTTTAATAAATGTTGTCTATTTATAGCTTCAATTAATATCCATAGTAGTTGATCATTACTGTCAAAATTGTACCATTTCCAATTAATCCTTCTTCAATCTTTTTAAACTTCTTCGGGTTACTAAAATCTATTAATTACATAAATTTCTTTTTTCCACAAATGCAATATCAAGTTTCCTTAATCAATCCCCATTACATTACTTTTCTTCTCGTTAATTACAAATTTATTGCCTGTTAAATTTGTAATTAACGTCCATAAATCCTGATTCATTAATTACTAACTAATATGCATATAGTCGTAATTTATGCTATCTATGTATATTCTAGTCATTTAGCGTAGTTGTACGATATCTATGTATATTATAGTCATTTAGAGTAGCTGTACGATATCTATGTCTAACTACTAATTGTACAACTAGAATACTCATTTTCATATTTTAATTTATTGAAGCTATCCTTCCAAAAAGATTACCATCATAAATTAACCAAAATTGATATTTTTGCTTTGTTTGAAATTACGAGGAATTATTTCTTTTCTTATTATTGAAATAGACAGCATAAACTATGGAAAAGAATATCCATCTCTTACACATCTCTTTCCTTTTTAGTTTATTCCTTGTTACTTTAAACAATGCACTTTTATATGTATTTTGGAATTGGATAATTTATGAAAATTACACGGAAATTGCCCTAAAATTAAAATATAGAATTTTATATTCTACGGGGAACCTAATTCACAACCCAATTCAAGATAAGGAATATCTTTACACTTCACTAAATTCTTCAAATAAAGGCTTGTGACTGATTTTCAAATTTCCAAATGAGGTTATATATTCCATTTTTGTCCTATTCATGTCCTAAAAACCTTAGCCAACCCTAACTAGGTCATGATCCGTATCTACTCCATAAAAATTATAAAATCATAACTTTCACACATAAAATAAAATATCTTCATTCAAATAAACTTATTTAAAAATAAGCATTTATTACTTCATTTCTTGCAATACTTAAAACATGAAGTATTAAATTCAATATCTCCATCTTTGAAAATGTAAAATTTTTTAAAAAACCTTTATCAAAGATTTAAAACTCTTTGCTCCCAAATAGGAATAAAATAATATCCCTTTTTAAAACATTTCTTATTAAAACTTTTTCCCTTAAAAGTTAGACTTTCTAATTCATGGCATTCAAAATTTTCTTGGTTTTTCAAAAAGGAACTTACGAAAAACTTTTCTTTCAATAGCTTACTAAAATAAAGATTTACTCCTTTTTGAAAATAGGATTTTTTTTTAACACAAAAGTTTAAAACTTAATTTTCTTTCCAAAATAATATGTTTGACTATTTTTGTTTCAAAGAGTTTTTTAGCTACAAGAATCATCGTTTGCAAAATAGTAAATTTTCCTCGATTATCATTTCAAAATAAAAGTTATTTCCTTCTAAAGTATACAATAATATTTAGTGGAAAATAGGCACAAGGACAAATTTTCATAAAAATTTTGACTGAAGGACAACAAGTTTTATTTTTAGGCTCAAGGATAAACTTTGGAAGATAATTAGGCTGAAGGACAATGCTAATATAGTTAGCATTTTGTACAATGTAAAACTGAATATAATGCTAGTTATAATTAGCATTTTGTACAATGTTTGCACTGTACAAAATGCTAACTATATTAGCATTGTCCTTCAGCCTAATTTTCTTCAAAGTTTGTCCTTCAATCAAAAAATGAAACTTTGTGTCCTCCAGTCTAATTTTTTTTCAAAGTTTGTCCTTGTGCCTAATTCCCTCTAATATTTATTACCTTATCTCTCAAAATATATTGTTATTTGACGAAATATATCTAATAACTTTGCTAAAAAAACTCTTAAAATATCTTGCAATGCTTTTCTTTATCAAATCCAATAATATTACTATTCAAATAACTTTTGTATTCAAATTAGGAAAAACATATAAAATTCTTATCTTTACATAAATGCTTCTCCTTACACAAAAACTTCAATCATCATTTAATTCCAAACAATGGTCAAAGTTGCCTTTTATAACTTTATACGATAGAAAAATAGATGAAGTAGATAAAGATTACTCTTATCTTATTCTATTACTCCTTTCAATATCTCATTTACCGGAATTTACAATTCTATTATTCTCTATATTCCAGCCATTATTCTCTACATTACCTCATATAGGAATGTCCCTCCTACTTATACCATCATACATTCTTTTCATTCTATTTTCTATTTCTCTATTCCAAAATAGATGTTACTTCTATTTATAAAACTCTAAAAAAAGTTCTAAAGAAAGAACTTTTAGGTTTATAAACAAGGAAAAATAGAAGAACCAAAAATTGAAATCTTTTTAATCAAATTAAGAAGGTTAACAAATGAAAACTTTTCAAGGCATTAATTTACAATTAAAATCATCCACCATTTTATCTTTAAAGAAATTCACCGCTTTTAAAAATTGCATTACCTTTCCAAACTTTTCTAAAACTAATGGTGGTATATTTCCAAAGTTGTCTAAAACTATATGTATATTTCCAAAAATTTCTAACTTATACAGCCTGTAAGAAGTTATAAAGGAATGAACATTAAAACTTATTGCGTAGGAGATATAACATAGAAAAATAAAAGAGTACAAAAATAAGGAATACAAAGTTAAAAGCTTTTCTAATTCAATCAATAAATTTTAAGTTGAGAAGTTAATAAATGGAAACTTCTCTATTTTTAACTTTTCAAGTCACCAAATTTGTAAATTAAATCACCTACCAAAATATTTCACCACCCTTTTTAAATTTACAAAAAAATTTCAAACCTTTTTACAAAACAAACAGTGGTATAATTTAAAAGTCATCTAAGATCACTTTTTATCAAAAATTTCTAACACATAAGATTTTCATTTTAAAATCTTTTGGAAGGCACTTTAAAAATTTTCAAGGGGATTTTAAAGAATTTTTTTTTCAAATTATGTCCCAAAAGGTAGGATTAAAATTTGTTCTTTCTTTTAAACCTTTGTACTCTACCTTTTAAAAATCTAATATCCTCCTTGTGGTGATAAATGTATTCCTTCTTATGGAAGTTTGTTCCTTTCCTTACTTATGTATTTTATTAATACCTAACACCTTCATTTGTTATCTCCATAAATGTTAATTTGTCTATATTAATGGTCAACCTAATGGACGTTTCTTTAAGGTTATTTATTTCCTATCAACATTTCCATCTACGATTCCTATCCCTATTACCTTAATACTTATAGGGCCTACAATGACAAAGAAGTCTTGGTCCTACAAAGAAGAATAAATTTAACTCTATTTATTTTCCAACTCTTAGTTGCTTCGTCCACCCTTTCAGAAAATGGTAGCAGCTACTTCTATAGTCGGAATTTATAGAGGTAAGTGTAAATTCAAGATAAGTATATATATATATAGTATGAATTTTAGATAAATCTTTTGATAAATCTTTTCAAAAACAGCAAGTACGCCACTCATACATATAATATACTTACCCCGTTGATCGGGTAACCTAGGCTCTGATACCAAATGTAACAACCCACCCTAGAACATGCCTAAATTTCGACCCAGAAAAGGGCCATTGAAACTTAGATCCATTCTATGGTAAGCTGTTGGTAGAACTAAGAAAATATAGTATAGTACCATAACTAAACTTTCAAAACTCATGGAGGATGGAATAAAATATAATAGCAAAGTGTACCTATTTATTTTAAAACCATAAAATGTCATAATACAAAATACCATCAAATCGCATCATAAATCCGTTACAACAATTGTCTATATGCATGGGTGCACATAAAAGCAAGTGATAATAATAAATACAGCCACAAGCCAAGCTTCTTCATCTCTAAGCATCGTCACCACCATTACTCCATCCTTAACCTATGTTCTAATGAGGAAGGAGTCAGAATAACAAGTGCTCAGTGAATAAAAACCTCGATTCTTACCTTTCAAGTACTTAGGCAGTATATTTCAAAATAAGAATATGTTTACGAACATAAAACCATTAAAACCATTTAATACTTCTTTATAAGGAAAGGAGGCGGGTCCAACCACTTATTACCTTCCATTCCAGAAGCAGGTTTCTAGAATTTCAAATCCCAATCATATGTCATAAATAATTAATGATGTGAGAGATGGTACCTAAGCTACTTAATACCTTATATTGGAAAATAGGCAGACCCTGGTCATTTAATACCTTAATTAAGGCAGATCCCATCATTTAATACCTATTTCCAAGGCGTACTCCTCAGTGGTACTATCTAGCTGATATCATATGGAATCTCTTAGGCCACTTAATTTTTCCTTGTGGAAAATAGGCAGACTCTGGTCATTTAATACCTTAATTAAGGCAGACCCCATCATTTAATACCTATTTCCAGAAACGATCACCCATTTAGATATAATCTAATGCAACCCCTTGACCATTTATTACTTCATTTGGGGAAAAGTGGCAGGCCTTCAAAACCACTTAATACCTCAAGACCCCAAAGCAGGCCCTTCTTCTTATGGCCTATACTCATAATAACGTCTCATATTAGTCCGACTATTCGTAGGAACTAGTAGCCAGCTTAGCTGGGCAGATTTCCCATAAAGAAAATGGGACTAACCTTGCATCGTTATAAATATTTATCAGAAGGATATCTCACATCCATAGGAAGTGTACAGAACTGCCGGTAGCCCTCAAAGTGAAGGGCAGACTTCCGTCATGTAACTCTATTGACCTCGCATCATTATGACTTAGCCATAATCAAATACTCTCCATATTTGGGGAATAGAATAAGAATAGGTTGGAGGAAGAAGAAATAAATAGAAAATAGATTGGATTCTTAACTGAATTCTCTATGGAGTTTCTAAATCTAATTTGGAGAGATAACAATGGTAGAGTTTAACTCAATTCCCCAAAATATTTGTGAAAAAAAATTGAGGGTCCAGGTTTTTATTTATAGTGGTTAAAACATACCAGAATTATAGGATGAAAATAGCTATAGAATGAAGAAATCTGGACCGCTCGTATACACAAAACCGCTACGGTCGACCTGTCCCAATCAAAAGGTCGACTGGTTCGTCCTTTATGGGAATGTTTTTATCCCGTTGCTTTTTATTTAATTTTATTCCCTATTTAAATACAATGTTAATTACTAATTAAACATTTCCTTAACCCCCAATTAATCCTAAGTAAATTTTTTGAAATTCAAACCCTAAATTTATGTATTCATTTGAATTTGAATTCGAACTAAATTAATTTAAATCTGAAAATTTCAAACGCTCATAACTTCTTCGTTTGAGCTCCGTTTTCAGCATATTATATAAGGAAACAAACCAGAATTTTGACATGAATGCAACATAATAACTTTCATGTTCAAATTCCAACTTTTATAAAATTTCTATTTTCTATGTTATCGTATTGAATATAATTTACTCTATTTATTTATGGTTCATTTTACGAGGTGTTTCTTTAAACACTTGTAATTTCTTCGTTTGAACTCCGATTGCAAAACGCCAAATATAAAAGTTGCTCAGAAAATCGCCATGAACGCAATGGTGCAAGTTTCATGGCCAAATCCTGTCATTTGATCAAATTCCATTTTTAGAGCCATATAAATTATTAATTTATTAACGTTAATTTTACGAGGTGTTACATAACCTAACTTACACACATATCAACCGAACAACCAAATCAACCACTAAGAGAAAATTATGGAAATCACAATCTCAATCGTCTAACTCAATTTCCAAAAAATATAAATGCAACCAACCAAGCATTTTTACCAGGGTTGAACATCTCAACCTCTCAACCTCTCAACCTCTCAAGCATTTTATTTTCTTGGTATTGTCTCTTGTAATCGAAATTATTGTAAGAGAAGCAAAGTAATATGAAATTCCACACAGTGGACGTAGATCGACCTAGATTGAACTACTCTAAATCTTGATTCACTTTACTCATTACGCTTTTTACTTCCTCATTTTTTTCATTTTCAAATCAGGTATTACTGAGTAACCCTTATTATTATCAGTTCTTAACTATCATTCCAAGGTTGGCTAAATTTTTAGTGAATAATATATAACTGATGAAATCCTTAAATAAAATGTTATGTGATTGCAGTTGTAAATAGTTTCAATTATTAGTAATTAATCACAATATAAAATAACATTTTGTTTTAAATATTCCTTTCAAGATATTTCGAGAAAGGATATCGATTAATTCGTTCAGACCAAAGTACTAAACGCTATGCAAATGTTGAGCAGTGTAATACTCATAGCTTTTAGGGGGTCCACGGAGTTACGTACTTATAATTATTTGATAACTATGGAATGACTTGTTTGAGAGTTTACTGTCGGTTGATAAAAACTAGGTTAAACATGAAATCTCAATGGGATGATGTCACACAGTTCACTTAACATGATAATGATATGGAACTTTAATGTGGATACTCTGCTTTGATTATAGTAAAATCATTACATAGCGACCATCGAGCGACTATAGTTAGATCTAAGTTGAAGCATTGAAAGCGAAGCTCTATTCAATAGAGAATTTGTTCCCTCGGTTGTATGAGGTTCTGTTACAATCAACTGTAGTTAAATCAAAGCCAAAATCTTTGGACAGAGTAGAACAGTTAATAATAAATGATATTATTGAACCAAGGACTTTGTTTATGGACTTATGATGTTGAATGTGGATAATATTTAAGTTTTGGAAAAAAACCAAACTCCATATATCCTAAAGTGATATAGAGTTGACGAAGAGAATGTGTGTAAATTATTGTCACCATTGGTACCACTTAAAGTGATGTTAAATTTGATTTTACCGAAGAGATTTGTAAATGAGAATTCAATCAAACTGTCACACCACTAACTAAGGTGTCGTTTGAACATTAATATTGAATTGTTCAATGTTAATTGCTAGTTGATTCACACTTCTAAGTCACACAACCGTATTTGTGGATTCTTATAAATACTACACGATTTGATTAGGTAATAAAGTGTTGTATATTAATTAAATTAATGTTTAATAAATATTAATTATTATTATTAAATCTGATGTTATAGGTGATATTATTAATTATTTGGAAGTGTATACAAAAGTTAAATATGCACATATCGATATACGATATCGATATATATCTAAATAGGCTTTAAATGTACTTAATAACTTAACAGGCTTTGGGATATTTCCATGTTCGGGACTATTTATGGCCCAACCAAATATTGTTGGAAATAGTCTAGATATTAGATCAAGCATTAATTAAGAAGGTTTTAAAGAAAACACAAATGGTCTCTTTTCTCTTCATAAATACCAAACCTTTCATATTGATTCCACTTCTAATTCTTACCTCTTCTTTCTCCATTCATAGTCGGCCACTAATGCCTTCTTCATCTATGACTGTAACATCCCTTATTTTGAAATCCAAAGATGGAATCCCATTATGTGCAGCCACCTTGGAATTGTCTTTCAATGATAAAATGAGATATGTATTTTTAGTGGCTATAAGTAAACTGAGCAACTAAATACATTTCATTACAAATAATTATCATAATAATCCTTACATAATAGCCTTTGCATTTTCACTAACCCAAAACATGACCAATTAGGGGTTAAATATATATAGAACATAAATAACAGTGTCATGCTCGATATATAAAGATGTCGACATAATCCCTTATATAACGAAAATAAAATAGCTATAATAGATAATAACAATAAGGCCTCTCGCCCGTCTTCGTCAACTATATAGTCTCGAAAAAGGTCCTACACTCGGCTAATATCTAAAAATGAAATCCAATAAACTCAATCTGCTCAAGTGAGTAACCATAAGTTCATATGGAAAGAAATAAACACATGAAGCAAACATGCCTCTGGTATGAATAATATCATTTTCTAATTGGCTCCGCTAGTGGGACCACGCCGCTAATGCATGGAACGGGTTTTCCCTCACACTAACCTTGGTTGCACATTCAATATATGACTATCATAATCATAATTCGGAACTAAATATATGTTAACTCAAACTTTCATTACATGTCTCAATAAAACAACACCCGAAACTGTCTTTGTTTTGGGTTGGAAAACTCAATACTTAACCTGTGATCATATTCAGGTTTTGACAATGCTATTTCCAAAACAATCATTAGTGTAGTTCATTATATCACTTATACCATAATGTGCAACCCCAAATGGTCTTGGTAATTTTCTTCTTGTCTTTGTGCCGTAAGGTATATGCCTCCATGGTCTTGGTAACTAATTTATTTGTCTTATAACATGAGGTACATCCCAAGCAGTCTCAGTTAATATTTAAGCTTAGTTTATCCTACAAGGTACAACCCTAAGAAGTCTCAGTTCATAAATTTTTATTTTGTAAGGTACATCCCCTAACAGCCTTTTTATCTTTATCTTTATCTTTATATTACAAAGTACACCCTAAGCAGTCTTGGTAAATTTCATTTACTGAAGTTTGAACCCCATAAGAGAGTTACGTCTACTCTTATGAAAGCATACATTCTATTTGGACATCCCACGTCCCTTCGGAAGTCCAATGCTAAACCTTACCCTTTTATGTAGGCGTATTCAAGTAAGCGTCCATGTCCAACGTCAATAGCCTTTCCAAACTAATTATATAAGAGGTTCTTTAACTTTTTAGTAATCTTTTACTTTCAATACTTCATTTAGTTGTTCATTCATTAGGTCTTAGCTTTAGCTATTCATTTATCTTCATCAGGCTCCTAGCCTTCCTTTTTTTATCTTAAGCCTCAGAACTATTTTTGCAATGCACCATGCTTTGGAAAACTCTAAATACTACGTTCGACCATCATAAGCCTTAGCTTTTACTATTGCTTTCCTCCAAAAGCTAATATGTCTCCGTATTGACTTCCCCGAAAGTCAATAGGTCTCAACAAACAAATCACTATCTTCAGGTTTTGTATTAGGGAAGCCTAGTTACACACTCTTGTTAGAATGCAACCCCCCTCTGTGATCGCCTTTGTATGGAATACCCACCTAGAGCTGTAATACCCCAAAATTTTGTATATAACTTAAATAATGATTGTAATCAATAATAAATAAATTTAAAATTTAATTGGAGGGTATATTGGTAAATTTAATAAAGGGAAAAATAATAATTTTTAGAAATGGTTAAATTTGCCGACGGGACTTGTACCATTGCATAGCTCTCGTTTTTCTAGTCAAGATGGTGTATTCGTTTATCCGAATTAGATGTCGTGTGTGTGAGATATCAAGGTTCTATTGAAGTAGGCTCGGTTGGTGCGCAGACAACGGGCCTGGTTTGGGCTGAGTTGGGTAAGGCTCATAGTTTGAATTCAAATTGAGACATCAATTCAGTTTTCCTTCTAAAGCCTTTTTAAAAAATACGTATCTTCATTTGTAACTACTCTTTTCTCATTTTTTGGGAAAAAACCCGTAACCCTCTTCTTCTTTCTCCAATCATCTCAACACCAAATTCACAAATGTTAATGAAAATTGATGAGATGAGTTGTATTAGATTCGTGGAAAAATTCTCTATAAATAGGAGTAAGAATCGTAGGCGATTATAGAGATTCAGTTTTTTGGAAATTCGGGACAACGGGCGAATATGAATTCTTCTAGCTAGATTTGATGAGTGTGGCTTCTCTAATTCTTATATAATACGTTGATAATGCTATAGGATGTATTGAGGCTAACTTAGAGTTAAAATATTATATATTTTGTTCTAAATGATGAAGTCAGAAACTATGAAAATAAAAGAATGTATACTATTTTATTTAAATCTCATAAAAACTTAATTTTAACACCGATGCGAATCAAAATCTTGTAGAAACCATAATTTGATGCTATGAACAAGTTAGGACCTAGGAACTATGTAGATATATATATATATAGTATAGAATCACCAAAACAAAGAACGAAGCAAATAATTAAAATCTAGAAACTAAAATCACAAAACGGGAAGAAAATCTTGCATTTGAAGCATGTACCGGTTGACCGGTGGGTGCACACGGTCGATTACTGGGTGCACACTTGTGACACCCCACCTCTATACCCACGCTAACCAAGAACACTACGGTGTAGTGCTGTCAATTAGCACGGAGAATAAGGCTGTTGAGGAGCGACCATCCATGTAACTTCTTTGTGCGAGCACCGATATGTCAGATAGAATAGAATGCATTTCTTTTAAGGAGGAAATCCGACATACCGATACAAACACAAAGCTATCATACGGTGGCTATATATAATCTTCGGAAACAAACATAGAAATAAATGTAACATAAATCAGTCACAGACAATTCATATCACAGAGGCGGAAATAGATATGACTATAACACATGAAAGTGTACATCAGAGTAGTGGTCAAATAAGATCCACAATAACACAAAAGAATAGATACAAGTGCAAGACAACAGAATATGTATACATCAAGGAGTCTCAATCTCAAATGTATACGACAAAAACTACTAAACTAGAGTAGTTAGCCAAAAAGTCGGATGATGGCTCCAGATAGGAAGTCATGAGGAAGCACCTGTAAAATCTCAGTCTGACCCGAGTATTATTTAAGAAGAAAATAATAAACGGATCAGTCTAGCTATAATTATCAAATAAAATGAGATAGAATATGAGATATGATAATAGAATGTATGATAACAAAAAGGTGTCATACTATGAAAAGTATACATTAGAAATCCCACAAAAGTCATACAATATCTCAATAATCTCAAAACAGAGAAAAGAATGTCATATTCTTAATTTAATTCACCAAGCCACAATAAAATGACATACTCATCAATGTCAATAGTAAAAGCTGGTGAAACATAAAATTCCAGAAATCAATAACTAGAAATCCAGAAATCACAAGAAAGAGGATGGCCATTCCCATAAACTGAACACCGACGCACCTAGAAAGGTTCGCCCCATGTAAAGTCTAGCATCGATACACCTAGAAAGACGTACCCCATGCAAAGTCGAACATCGACGCACCTAGAAAGATACGACCCATGCTCTAGCATCGACGCACCTAGAAAGATACGCCCCATACATAAATAGACATCGACGCAACTAGAAAGATACGCCCCATGTAATGTCTAGCATCGATACACCTAGAAAGATACACCCCATGCAAAGTCGAACATCGACGCACCTAGAAAGGTACGACCCATGCATTGACGAACATCGACGCACCTAAATAGATACGCCCCATGCCCCGACTTATTGAGCCGATTGCTCCACGAAGTAAATAAACATCGACGCACCTAAATAGGTACGACCCATGTTCTAGCATTGACGCACCTAAAAAGATACGCCCCATGCATAAATAAACATCGACGTATCTAGAAAGATACGACCCATGCGATAAATGAGACGAAGCTCAATAAAATGAGGTACAGTCCTTCATACGGACAAAGAGACATCGCACACTGCTAGTCTAAACCATAAAATGATCATCATCGATCATGAAGAAGTGTCGATTACACCAATGAGGTATAGACTAACCTTGAAGATAAAGAGATATGTGTGAATCGAAATCACACAAATGGTGTCTAGTCTAACCTCGCAAACAAAGAGACATCGCTCAATCGCTAGTCTAAATCACAAGAATGATCATCATGATCGTAAGGAAGTGTCAATCACACCAAGCTAGTAAATATATGAGTTTAGCTTCATGTCCCATAACCACTTGCTTAACTTAAATATTTACGAACAAGCTGTAAATCTTCACTAGGAAATTGTCACAAAAAGGGTTCAATTGAACAAGTCCAAGAGCTAACCGACGAAGTGAACGCAAGCATTTCATACCACTCGTTTTACTAAGTCGTTTAAGTCGATTTCTCATTCGAGTGAAGTAAAGGCTTGTATATACTAGTAGATTGAAAATCGGTTTGAGAAAACGAACTTTTGATATTTGAAATAGTGTTGAAATCGCTTTGATGAAAGAGTTTTGATATTTACTATTAGTATTGAAACCTTCATATATCTTTAAAGTGACAAGTCATAAAACGATTGTTGGAACAATCTATCACAAAAATTCACATTCGGAGACGTGAATAAAATCCAAGGAAATCAACTCAAAATGCATCAAAGTGGAAGTTCTGATGAATGCTTTTCAGATAAGATTGCCTACGCAGAGTAATACGGGGTTCGACCTAGTGAAGGCAAGCGGTCTCGCGGGGGTCCAGGGGGCAGCGCCCCGTCACGGTACGACCTAGTGAAGGCAAGCGGTCTCGAGAAGCCAAACGACCTAAGGAAAGATTGCCACGCGACCTAGCGGAAGAACAGGTCGAACGACCTAGGGGAAAACAGGTCAAACGACCTAAGTGCTAACTCGCGAACGACTTACGACTTAAGAGGGTTCTGCGACCTAAGTGGGATGCGCGACCTAAGAAGGTACGCGACTTAACAGTTTAAGGGTCTACGACCCAACGAGTTAAAAAGGTCCAACGACCTAAGAAAATTAGGGTCATACGACCTAAAGAGGTTCGCGACATAAGGTTGTTCGCGACCTAAAAGTGCACGACCTAAGGTCTTACGACCTAAGGAAAAGAAAAGTCTTACGACCTAAGGAGTTAACTCGCGAATGACCTAACTCTTTAACTCACGAACGACCTAAGCCTTTAACTCGTGAACGACCTAAGAAGGCGGTGACTCTTCAATGCAGCGACCTAATGCCTTAACTCGCGTACGACCTAGCGACTTAAGTTCGATACGACCTAGGATTTAAGAGCTAACGACCTAGGACTTAAGCTCAAATACGAGCTACGAGCTAAGGTCTGTACGACCTAACAGTTAAAAGGTCCTACGACCTAACTGGGGAAAAAGGCCATGCGACCTAAAGTGCCACGCGACCTACGACTTAAGGCCTGGAACGACCTAGTGGAGTTTGGTCGGGGACGACCTAAAACACTAACTCGTGGACGACCTATGACTTAACTCGTGAACGACTTAGCGCAGGTGAACAGAAATACGAAGGAAGTGACTTTTCAACGCGCGCGACCTAAAGCCCTAACTCGCGTACGACCTAGCAAAGGCCAGAACGACCTAGTGCCAGAAAAATCACCAAAACACTGAAAATTGAAGTTTTTCGCCAATCCAATCCAAACCAAATGCAAATGTTGATGCTAGAGTGATAGGGAATCATTCCCAACAGTCCAATGACAATCATAGGCAAGATGTGAGATCAAAAATCTCACCTTTTCACGGAATTTGATGAAGACGAAGCTCGGGGGCAAAGCAAAGATCAACCACAAGCTTGAATCAATGTCTTCACTTTGAATTTGGAGTTAGATGTTGAATTTGCTGAAGAACTTGAGCTTGGAATTTTAATTTCCTATTCCCTCCACCATTTTTGCTAAAGCTTCAAAGTTTATGCAAGTAGATGAAGAGAAGGAAGGGGTTGGGCTGAGTTAGAAGAGGTGCAGCCCAAACCAAAAGCCCAACACAAAAAATGACGAAAATTTCACTATCTCCAAACATATCGAAGTTTACACTCAAAAAGATCGCAAACGTCATTTTGAACTCAATGGGGGTGGTCTCGAGTCCTAATTTGACCGTATGCAAAAAGTAGCTTTTCGGACTAACATCCGACTAACGATAAAATATTTAAATATAAAATCGATAAATATGCGGGTTGTTACAACACTGGTCCACCGATGGACGTTCTAGGTGGGGAATTTGGGCTTTTTGAATGCCCGATTCAACGTTTGTTGTTCCGATCTTTTGCATGGGGATCCCTAAGGGTTATTTAGACACCTCTATGGTTTGGTTGATTCTTGTTTGGATGTATAAATTGATGGTAGTAATGATGTATTGATGTAGTACGTTCGGTTTGGAATGGTTATTGAATACTCAATCCATATATGGTGAGTAGATTGATGATGATGAGGCTTGAAATTAGAGTATGCAGTTTTTGGAAACTACACAAGTACGTAAGACCTAAATGGAAACGATGAAATATGAAAGTGGTGTGTATGCTTTGGATTCCGTGGTTCAGTAACGCATAAGTGTATAGTTGGCAATACGAATACCTGAATATAATAGCATAAGCAGTGGGTCCTTGATTCATGGTATTTACGGGCATTCTCTTGTAGAACAAGGAGGGTGGTCTAGGAGAGGTTTTGATGTGGACAGTAGTCGACTTATAGCGCACGTAGAGCGTGAGTCCAATACATAACTATCCCTTACCGCAAGTGGCGAGACCGGATAGTTGCAGAATGTAACCATTTACCGTAAGTGGGGAGACTATAACATCCCCTATTTTAAGGCCCAAAAATAAGCATTACTAATGCTGAAGTCATAAACAATATTATTTTTCGGTGACAAAATAAGATCAGTTAATTATATCTATAACATCAAGAGCACATGAATATGAAAACTTTCAAATCACATTTCATTAATAAACTTTCATATTCATTACATAACCTCATCGATTCCTCATTCAGAGGAAATATAATAATTACAATTATATTCCAAGAGCGACATATTAGGATGCCCCCTTAGATGATCAGAGTCTAACTACTTGACAGTTATAGTTCCCGTCATTTCATCCATTCAAAAAAAAATAAGCTTTAAATAATACAACGAAAATAAACTCCTAACGTTAGCTAGCTTGCCTCCTGCATGTTTCTGAAAGCTTATTCATCTAACCTGAAAATCCCTACTGCCGACCTACTCAAATGAGCACCCGTGGGTTAAGAGGGAAAAACAAAAACTTTGGCTCAGACAACAAGCCTGGTGTGAATAATAATATACCATCTCCAATTAAGACATATATCTAGTGAGACCACGCCGTTGACCAAAATGGGTTTTCCCCTCATTTTTATCTTATCCCAATATGCCAAACACAAATCATTCACCTGCAGCCATAATGGTTAGAACAAAACATAACAGGATCATATGCATGTATGCAACATGGGTGAGTCTGACTAGTCTGTCATCCTAGGGTTATGCATACCCAAGGCTTAGCCTTCCCAAAAATTAAATTGCCTATGCCAAATCATAGTTTTCCAAGGTTCACTATGAACCTAATGGTGTTGCATGCCAATCAATAACCTATCAGGCTGACTTGGGACAAAAATTTAATCAGATATTCCAAAATCTCCAAATACGGTTACAAATCTCCACATACGGTTTAGAGTAAAACAACTTAAATATTCTGGTGAGCATATGGTCCTATCTGTGCATAAACATCTTTTCGACACACTATTGACAAGCCCTACGCACTAGAATAGCGGACCTTTACCAACCGAGGGCTAATGGCTGAAGCGCGCGACCCTACAACAGTCCCACCTACAATCTTATCTAGTTTTAAATCCATGAGTCATATCTTTTGATCTGTTTAGGGCATCCTAACATAGTTAATCTATCTAATCTCTTGGATGCAATTCTACTCATTAAGGAGTTAGTCTACCCATACTCACTACTGGAACAACCTAACTGGTAATTCTATTCCTAAATCCGAAGATGCAATGTTGGGTCTTGAAAATGTGAGTATGACAATGATAAATATGCAAATTTAACCGATCAAATGTGACAAGAACATATAACAACATCCCTCAAAATATGTTCAATCAATAGTCACATTCATAATAAAACTACTTAAGTTTAAGTAATATCTTTCTTTGGAAAATTCATACAAAATTGGGATAAAACACCATTTTATTTCCTTAAAACCATTTATCTTTAGAAATGATAAAACACCTAAAATCATTCTTTGAAAACAAGGAAAGCATAGCCATATACTTAGCCAAAATCTTGTGCCAAAGCACTATCTTCTTTACATAACTTTTAAAACATTAGTTGTTAAAACAGGGATGTCGACCTTTTAGAACCATGGCTATCAAGCCTATAAACATAGCTATTTACTTTGTAAGGCATAAGGCCGTCAAGCTTTTAAAACACAGCTTTTGAATTTATAAACATATGGATATACATGCTACTAAAATACAGGTGTCGAGCACCTACTCAAAAAGGTATCGAATCACTATAATATAGTAGATGTCGGATTTCTTAAAACATGAGGTTATGAGCCTCTATGCAAAATTATCGAATTCGTAAACATAGCAGTTAATGCCGCTAAAAACATTGGTGTCAAACAAATAAGAGACAAGAGGCTTCGAGTTTTGAAACATTTAGGGTTATAGAACCCTTAAAAATGTAGGGGGTGTTGAACCTCTAAAATGTTTTGGTGTCCGATCTTAAAAGCTTGAGGGTGTCAACCTTTTAAAAGATTAATATTGAGTTTTGAAACTAAAGGGTGCCGAGCCTCTACAACCTTGTGATGCCGAACCCATATAATACTTAGTGTCAGGCTTATATACAAGCAGATACATCACATTTCTACTAAGTAGATATTATATGCATCATCCCATATAGATGTCGAGTCTATAAATTCGATACATCATATAACTGCCAGATAGTTATTCCATGTATCGCCCTTCATGGATGTCGAATATCGATATAACAAGGGTGTCGAGTATCTACAATGACATTTCTGCAATTAAAATAAAAACTGTTTTATTTCCTTTTAAAGCCAAAACTTTCCACCAACTCTTGCTCTATTTCAAATTATCATTGGATAACAAAATGCTTTACATATTCTTTTCAGAAATTACTGGTAGATCTATTTTACCTTCTCAAATATCTTTACAATATATTTATCTTATATTAATTATACACTTTTCTAGAATAATACATAGAAAATCATAACATTAGGGAAAAATCCTCAAAAATCACCAAAATTCTTAATTTCCATCTTCTTTCTTGTATAAAAATTTCAAGGCCAAAATATTAAATTATTTATTTTTAATAATCAAAACCTGAAATAAACACCTTTTCCCTCTTAGGAAATTCAAATAATATTCATATGAACTTGGAAAATTATGAATTTAAAATCCACCTCTAAAATAATATTTTACACAACAATTCAAATTTCAAATCAATTGGAGATTAAAAACTTAGGTTTTTCCTTTAAAACCTATTAAAAAATTCCATAAAAATTCCTATAAATCATCATCCAATCCAATAATGGTAATCATCAATCAAAGCATGACATATATTCATAATAAATTTGAAAATCATTCATAGATCCAAAAATAAGCATAAATAAATGAGATGGATGCTATTATTCACCTTAGCTTGGATAAGAGAGATTGACATTTAATGTCGATTAATTCCTTTAACTTTCTCTTTATTTCCTCTTCCTTGTCTTCTAAGTAATGGTCGACTTCTTTAGGTTACATTTTGATATTTTGAAAAATGAAATGAGAATGAATGAGAGAGGGAGGGTTTAGGGAAATGAATAAAGGAGATATTTCCATTATTTCCCACTCATTACTTTCTTTCTATTTTATGTTCAAATTAATCTTATTAATTGGTTACTAAAGGTATGACCCATATTAGTTAACAAATCTCAATCTCCTTATCATACCATACATTATTCTATTTAATTTATCTAATTAAATCTCCCGAATAATGCTACACAAATACTAGGGGTGTTACAGAGATCAGATTACATTTAAGGTTATTTAGATAGTATAATATCATTATGTAGCGCGGTGCAGGTAGGTCCAGAAGGTATTATACTTCAGCTTAAATCATGTTATACCACTGTCACAATAGTATATTAGTTTTAGATTAGTTTCACTTACTCAGACATATGTCTGACCTAATCCTATACTCTTTTTATTTATGCTATTCAGAATGGTGGACTTTGGAGACGTGATGGACCTGTAGATGAGATCTATATATATTGTAAATATTGTATATAAGTGTTGTATAAATAATATGTAACAAGAAGACTAGATGTGACACTGTGTGGTGTTCTTTGGATTTCAAAGACTTATAATATGCTATCATATATAATTAAAATACATATATGTGTAATATGGTATTTTGTATGACCATTTGCTTTGCGACTCTAAAACTTATCGGTTAGTATAATCTTTGTCTTATTCTCTCTCCGTATATTAATATGTATTATCCTCCAATGAGTCATCATTTAAGGACTTTGTTTTATAGTTATATGGTTCTGAAATGGTGGGTTGTTGCATTTGGTATCAGAGCATAGGTTATAAATTAGGAACCTATTGAGAGAGCATACTTGTGTATTTTATAAAAAATATAATATATATATATATAATTCAAATTTAACATTTGTAAATACACTGTATCCTATTTCCAGCCTCTGAATATCTAGTTATCTATTAAGGAGTTGCTAATGAATCTCATTTACAGATAACTGAAGCATGAATAATTCAAAAGAAACTAAAATAGGGACCAACGATGGTGGAGTTAATGCCGGAGCGAGTGTCACTACCCAAGTGGATGTCCTTGAGATTCATGGCGTGAACATGCTCATTTGGTTTCGTAGGTATCTCCAAGTAATTTCTCAGACTAGTACAACTACCACCTCCATCGAACTAGTTGTTGTGACTGAAACCGTTGTTGCTGTTATACCATCGAATGTTTACTTCCCAAAACTCTGCAAAGATTTTGCCAACTTAGGTGGGAATCCATATACTGGGACAGAATCATATGCAGCGACTAAGATATGGCTAACAAACTATGAGAAGATATTTGGTGTATTGGGATTAAGTGATGCGACTAAGAGGAAGTCGGCAGGTTGGCATATACAAGAAGAGGCGGTAAATTGGTGAGAGATTGTTATAGCAGCGACGAAGGAGGATACCATTACTTAGGAAGTCTTCAAAAGGAAGTTTGAGGTGAAATTCTTTTAGAGGGCTTAGATGGGAATTTTATTGGAGGGATTTATTCATCTTAAGCAAGGAGACATGACTATAAAGGAGTATGTGAATAAATTTAATGGGTTGGCAAAGTTCGGATTTGGATCGATCAATACCCAGGAGAAGAAAGCTGAAAAATTTATCAAGGGGTTAAATTCCCTACCATAGGAGTTGGCTTTGAATCTAATACCATTAGGAGCAACGTTTGAAAAATTAGTTAGGGTGCTTTGTTGAATGATATGGGTGGAAATTTGAATAAGGAGCAATTATCAAGTAGAGATCAAAACAAGCATAAGTAGGTAGGACTGTAAGGTGGGTAGAATAAGAAGCAGGTTATTGTATGTAGGATGTGTAATAAGATAGGACACATAGCAAAGAACTGTAGGGTGAACCTTTATAGTGGAACTAAGTGTCGTCGGTGTGGAAAGATGGAACATTTTGGCGAAGGAATGTAGATCGAAACAGCTAGGACAACATGGACAACTGGAATAGCAGGAACGGTTGAAAGGGATTGATTGCTATAATTGTGACCAAATAGGGACATAGTAAGAGGAATTACCAATTTTTATAGAACATGGGTCAGATTATTAAGGCTTATGCATTGGATGCTGTACCTACTGCCAGTATTGCACCAACGACCCAAGGGAAGGAGAAATCATTTATGGAAGGTGTGTTATTACTATCTGATTAACCTACCAGAGTTTTACTTGATAGAGACGCATCGCATTCATTCATAGCCAATGCATTAGTGGAAAGATTAGGGATAACCCCAGACTCTATACATAAGATCGTTGCTGTATCGAATCCTATTGAGGGATTGACACATTTATCTACTATTTGCCATGATCTTAATTTGGTCGTAAATGGTGTAGAGTTAAATTGTGATGCATATGTGCTTAGTTTTATGGGATATGGATTGACCTGGTGAATGGATTGGATGGCTTAGTATGGAGTAGTTTTAGACGGTGATAGTAGGATTGTTCATTTGGGTAATCATAGGAAGCATGATTTGATAGTTCTATGTGAGCCAGACGTTTCCATGATGAAATCGTATTTATATTAGTTAGACTTATCGCATAATTAGTTGGCATTTATCTCCATAGTTAAAGATTTTCCGGACGTATTCATTGAGGTTTCCGGATTTTCACTCCGTAGAGGAATTGAGTTTAGGATTGATATGGAGAAAGACGCTAGACCAGTGGTGATGCTTTTAAGACATATGGCTCCGAAGGAGATGGGAGAATTGGATAAACAAGTTTTAGAGTTGTTGCAGAAAGGACTCATTAGACAAAGTATTTCGGACTGGGGAGCGCCTATCATTTTTGCTACTAAAGCAAATGGATCCCTAAGGCTTTGGGTCGATTATTAGGAGTTGAAAAAGACGATGAGGAAAAACCACTATCCATTTGCTCACATTGACGACCTCTTCGATCAACTTGTCGAGCCAAAGGTTTTCTAGCAGCTTGACCTTGCTATAGAATTTCATCATTTAAGGATTAATGAGGATAGCATGTCGACACTACGCCATAAATGGCCTTCTGCAACACAAAAAAATGTTGGGTCAGGCCCAAAAAATGTTGCCATAGGTCTATGGCAACACTTTTCGGGTGGTGCAATTTTTGTCGTTGCCTTAGACCTCAAAGGCAACATTTTTTGACTATCTAAGGCAACATAAGTAATATTATTGCAATAGAACCCTATTTGTGTCTATAGCAACACCCATAGGTATCTGTAGCAACATTCCAAAATGTTGCTATAGATATTAACTTTCTGAATTTGTGGGGCCCACCATGTAGAGCATATTTGATTTTTTAATAAAAATAAATATTCATTTAATAAAATTCTATTGCATAGAATTTGATATTTAAACAGTAATTTATTTAAATAAATATTTTATTTCAACATTTGAAATAGTACAAATTCCTGACTCCACTATTTTACAATTCAATGATATATAACACTGATATTCACATATACAGATATTCCTCACTACATCACTCAGTTCTGCAGTTTCAATTTATACAGACACCGACACTGACAAATATATGACGAGCCGAGTGTCAAGCCGAAGGCGAGCCGAGTAGTGGGTCCGGGCGCAGCACCGGCGGGGGTCTGATGGGCCATAACTTTGTTGAAGTTTCTGGTATATCCTACGTAAAACTTTCACCATCAACAATAGCCGTGTCTTGAATGATTACATATTGTCTGTATGATATCAACACTTCCAAAATAACTTTCAATCTGTTACACAATACCTTACTAATATATTACATTTAAACAAGCAATGGGTCTAACACAAAATTGCAGTATAGATTCAGCCTGTGTATTTGTGGTTCTTATAAGGAATAAAGAATAATAATCTATGAGATATCAATAACTTAATACAAACCGAGGAGGCCAGTATAAGCTACTTAAGATACAAGCCACATGAAAAGGGTAGACCACAAAGTCAGCAAAACAGAAGCCAAGGCATACGTCCATAGTAATATAACTGAGCACTCACTTTCTCCAACTCCAAATAACTGCGTAATGGTACCTGCCATTATCAAAAAATTTGATTATAAATCACTTTTATATCTCGGGAAATATGACTAATATATGTATAAATCTTAAGCATTACTTATATTCATTGCAGGTGGTAAACAATACTACAGCAGTAGGATAAACTGATACAATGGATCAGCATGCACAAGTCCTATATGCACTGCTCCCTTGACTATAACTATGCCGAATAAAGGCAGCAAAATATAACGAACAGCTAGAACTCCAAATATGAGCGATAAGCAAAGGTTTGATCCCCTTAAACCTGAAAATCATATTATTAAAAACATAATTTTTATCACATCATTTTCTATAAAAAGGAAACATTGCTTGACTAATAAAAACTTCACCTTTGATAGGGTTTCCTCCCATTATCAGAGTGGTAGCAGGAATTGCTCCATCACTGCATTGAATAATTTGGAAAATAATCAACACCAGCTAAGTTTTAGAATAATAATTAGCATTTACTTTGGGTTAAATCAGTAGAAAATTCCTTAATAATGAAGCAGAGTCTTGAATTACACGAACAGGAGCACCTTCACCAATCAATGTGTTTCTGATTTGAGGTATTAGTCCAATGACAAAACCAACAATCTATAAGAAGACAGTGTGATCAGACATGTTGAATATCATACAATAAACCAGCACTGCCTTCATACATCACCATTCAACACTTCCTTCATCCCACCTAAAACTACCCAAACCCTCAAACCACCTCACAGCATTCACGACACCTACATTCACAGTCTACCACCACAACAGCCTTCACTCTGTCTACATCGACCATCTTCTCAGCAATCCCGACCACCAATTCAAAAAAAACACAAAAAAAACACAAAAAATCCAAACGACCTGAACCGGATTCCATTAGAGACTTCATTCAAACCACAAATCATCAAGCCACAAATCGCCGATTGCATTCGCGACCAGACCCAATTCACGATATCCAAATCTAAAACCACCTCCGTGCCCCCTCTAATTCCAGAAACTCTTAAACCGCAACCTCAAATTCTTTGAACCCTAAACCTTAAATCACCTAAGTCGCCTGAATTAAACAATTTTATTTTAATTGAGAATTTTGTCTGGGTTCGAACAAGTTTGGATTGAGTGTTTTTTATTTCGATTTGAAAAATACACGTTCTTTTCGCGCTTTGTCATTTTAACAAGTTTGGAAGGACGGCGAATCTAGCGGCGGAAGAAGAGGGTGTTGAAAGAGGAGAGGGCTACAGATTCCATGATTTGAACGGTGATGTTTGCGATTCAAATCGATGAACACAGTGCGAGTAATCATTTTAGGATTTTTGAAATTCCATTGAAGTATTCTATTTGCTTTTTGATTTGAGAAATGAAAACCGAAAGGGATCTACTGGAGTTCAGGCGGGAAAACGAAAATTTGGGGCAAATTGTAGCGGTGATCCATTTTAACAATCAGATTAAATATAGATCGTTGGATCGTATTCACGCGGATTGCTAATTTTATTAATTTTTTAATTTGAATACATCTATAGCAACACTATATAAAAATGTTGCATTGTGTTACACTTGTTTAGCTAGAGCAACACATTTTTATGGCTAAGGTAACACCAAAAATATAACGTTGCAGTAGGACCAAAATTTTATATCTATCGCAACATTTTAGCTGGCAACACCTTGTAAAAATGTTGCAAAGGTCATCTATGGCGTAGTGCGAAGACCGCTTTTCGTACTCTGGATGGGTTGTTTGAGTGGGTTGTGATTTCATTTGGACTAACTAATGCCCTGGCTTATTTTGTTGATTTGATTAGCAAGATTTTTCAGAAGCAGCTAAATAAATTTGTATCATATTTATTGATGATATCCTAGTATTTTCTATAAATGAGAAGGAGCATGAGTTGCACTTGAGAGAAGTACTAGATGTACCAAGAAAGAATCAATTAAAAGCTAAATTTTCTAAGTGCCATTTTTGGAGGACATGTTGTATTTTGGAATGGGTTGGCAGTAGATCCAGGAAAAGTGATAGCTGTTAAAGATTGGAAGACTCTGAAGAATGCTTCAGAAGTACGTAGTTTCTTGGGATATGTTAGTTTTTATCGGAAGTTATAAAATACTTTATGAAGATATCTGCACCATTGACAAAGCTCATGAAAAAGAATTTGTTTTATGTTTATAACGCAAAGTGTGAAGAAACTTTTATCAAGTTGAAGGAGATGTTGATGAGCGCACCTATTTTGGTTATCCTTGATGATATCAAACCATTTACCATTTATACAGATGCTTGTGGTACTGTTCTTGGTGCTACCTTGATGCAGGAAGGTAGAGTTTTTGCATATGCGAGTCGTCAGTTGAAGATACATGAGAAGAATTACCATACACATAATTTGGAACTAGCTGCGATTGTATTTTCTTTGAAGTCATGGAGACACTACTTACTTAGAGAGATATTTGAAATATTTACAGACCACAAGTCGTTGAAATATTTATTCTTGCAAAAGGACCTGAATTTAAGACAACAAAGATGGATGAAATACTTAGCATCTTATGATTTTAGTATTGCTTACACCCCTGGGAAGGGTAATGTTGTAGCAGATGCACTGAGTAGGAAGCATACGGTATTGATTGCTATGATGTTAAAGATGAGGCAGCTAGAGTATATTTATGGATTTGATTTACGACCACTGATGGATATTACCCCTAGATTATTGGCAACCTTAGAGGTTATACTTATGAGAGTGGACAGGATTGGTGCAAATCAAAGTAAGGATGCAGAGTTTGTTGAGATTGTGGGTCAGCTTGAGAAAGTTGAGAAGTTGAGTCATTTGGAGCGATATGCAAAAGATGGGAAAGGATACTTGAGGAGGGATGTAAGGTTGTGTGTGCCGAAGTTAATGGAGCTAATTGATGAGGTGTTAGAGGAGCGTCATCTTTCCAGGACGACCATTCATCCATGGGGTAACAAAATGTATCGGGATATGAAGAGAGTTTATTATTGGCCATGAATGAAGAGAGATGTGACAAGATATGTAGCGAGACGCCTCTCTTGCTAGAGGGTTAAAGTAGAGCAAAGAAAACTGAGTCGACTGACGATGCCCTTAGAAGTTCCATAGTGGAAGTGGGAAACTATTTCGAGGTATTTTATAGATGGGTTGCCAAGGAGTAGAAGAGGTAATGAGAGTATTTGGGTAGTGGTGGATAAATTAACGAAGAGCGCACAATTCATTCCTATAAAGAACACAAGGATGGCAGCATCTTTAGCTACATTATATATTAGGGAAGTGGTGAGATTGCATGGTATATCGATGAATATTGTGAGGGACTAGGATCCAATTATCACAATTGAGTTACGGAGGAGTCTACATGATAGCTTAGGTACGGAATTGAGTTTGAGAACGACATATCTTCTTACGAACGGATGGACACATTGAGAGGGTGAATGTGGTGTTAGAGGATTTGTTGAGGGCATGCATTTTGGATTTTGGAAGTGCTTGGGATGATCATTTTCCATTAGTGGAATTCACATATAATAATAGTTATCAAGTTAGTATTGGGATGGCAACGTTTGAAGCATTATACGGAAATTCGTGTAAATCACCTTCATGTTTGTGGGAGTCGAGGGATAAGGTGATACTTGGACCACAGATGATAAGGGATGCATCGTAGAAAGTGGAGTTTACAGGAAAAAGGATGAAGGCGACATAGGATAGGCAGAAGACATATGATGATAAAAGGCGAAAGGAGCTGGAATTCAAAGTTGGTGATCTTGTATTTTTACAGGTACCGCCTCTTAAGAATGTGATGAGGTTCGGAAGTTCAGGAAAGTTAGCGTTGCAGTCTTTTTGGGTCATTTAAGGTGTTGGAGCATATTAGTGGATTGGCTATAGAAGAGAATGGATGGGGTTCATAATGTGTTCCATGTGTCACATTTGCAAAAATGTGTACATGACTCAGCTATAGTAATGAAGCTTAGTTAGTTGGAGAAGGTGGAGTTCGAAATTGAAAAGAGTTCATCTAAAGGATCTGCATGAATATTGGAGCATGGAGTTCGAAGGTTGAGGAATAAAGTGATCAAGCTGGTGAAAGTGCAATGGGGAGACAATCCAGTGGAGAGTACTTGGGATACTGAGGGGAAAATACGGGCTTCTCATCCCAAACTATTTACCGGTAAGTTCTTTTGGTTGGTATGATTTACTAGGAGTTAGATTTGGTTGCTTAGATTGGATGTTAGAAATTGAATGCTATAATTATTGGATGTCATATTATATGTAACATCCCTTATCTGGAGGCCCGAAGCTAAGCGCTATAGATGTTGCAGCCATCCATAGTATTAACTTCTGATGACCAAATACAGTAATGTTAATGGTATCCATAATATCAAAAGCACTTGAATATGAAATAAAATCATCATAAATTAAAACACTTTTCTGATTACATTTCAAAACAACATTTCGTATTCAAGTTACATAATCCCAAACGTTTTCCCAGGTTTAGATCAAATATAATTATTACATAAATACACCAAGAGCGACATATAAAGATGCCCCTTTGGATGACCAGAGTACTAAATAGACAAACTACCTTAATACATCACATCAGAAATAAAACAAAACAACTCCTAAATATAGCTAACTTCAGCGTCCTGCTCGTCTCCGGAAGCTTTATTTGTCCACCTACTCAAACCTGTAAACCCAAACTCTCAATTTACTCAAATCAATTTTGAGCACTCGAGAGTTTAAGGGGAAAACAGAAACTTCGAGTCAGACATAAAGCCTAGTGGGAATAATACTATTACATCTCGGTTTACTGATATTAAGTGAGACCATGCCGCTTAGCGGAACGGGTTTCCCCTCACTAAGATCCCTTTAAAACATATCTTTTTGCGAATCAAAATCCTGCAACAAAACTGGTTAATCAAACTGATTATATCAATAATAGTAAATATCATATATGCTCAAAAACAGGTAATAAATGGACCATCTGTCCGAAACAATGTAGTTTTGTTTGGCTAACTACTAACCATTGCTGACTCAGGCCTACCAGAACAACTAAACAAATTATCTAACAACTGTGAGACATACTTCTGGACGGTTTGTCCTTAACTTACTTCTTCAAGGGTCACTGATCCTAATGGTTTTGCAGGCTCACCAATAACCTATCTTTCTTTTCTGTATTTATATATTCCTTTCTATGTGTAACCATCATTTAAGTCTTACCTGTGACTGAGCCCTACACACTGGAATTTTTGACTAAAATTAGCTTGGGGCTAAAGCTAATGTATAGGGCGTGACCCTACACCAGTCCCATCTGGTATACAAATATCTGAGTCATTTTACTTAGGGTTAACAACCATTTAAATTTTCCTAGAAAACCTTTTCAAAATGATTTAATCCCTTTAAATCATCAAATTTATTTAATCGCTTTAAATCATCAAATTGATTTAATCCCTTTAAATCATCAAATTTATTTAATCCCTTTAAATCATACTTAAACAAGGAAAACATAACATTTGCTTTACTCAAATCTCTTCGCCATTATATATGCTTTACTCAAAACATTGTTGATGAAAACATTCAAAAACTTTGTTTAAACCTTTAAACAATTCTCTTTCGAAACCATTGAAAGTAGCCCTTTCGAAACCATTGAAAGTACCCCTTTCGATACAAGTAAACCACTTTACTTTATAACCTTAGACCGAAAGGCCAAAACATACCTTTCAAAACCATTGACAATAGTCCTTTCGAAAACATTAAAAACATCTCTTTCGAAAGCTTTATAAACCTTAGCCATCCTCTTTTAAAACACTTTAAACATGCCTTCTGAAACCATTGGAATCCTTCCATTTAAACACTAAGGTAAACCTTTCGAAAACACTAAGGAATCTCCCCTTCGAAACCTTATGTATATATACCTTTCGAACATACTGGGAAACCTCCCCTTCGAAACCTTTATTAGTTACCTTTCGAAAGCATTAAAGAACTCTACTTAAACAAACCTTTCGAAAGGATTGGGTTCAAGTTAAAACATGTGGAACAACCTTTCGAAACCATATGAAACCATTCCTTTCGAAACCTTTGGGTTTAACTTCAAAAATATCAAAAAGGGTCTTAGAACAACTAAGTCGAAAGCAACTCTTTCGAAATCAATTTCCTAAGTAAAGAAGTGATGGTGTCGAAACCAACTCTTCGAAAGCTTTGGAGTAGCGGCTAAGTTTTTAAAAACAAAGTAACCCTTCCGAAACCATTTCCTTCAAAAGGTAGAAAGCGACAGCAAGGGGTTTCAACCCCTTTGAAAGCATTTACTTAAAACAAAAGGCGCAACCCTTACTGAAACCATTCTTTTAAAACAATTGACTCAGCCGAAAGCTAACTAAGTCGAAAGCATTCCTTTTGAAAGCAAAGCAGGCGCATTTTCATTTAAAACAAAGAATGGCTTCTACCCCTTCAGTATCCCTTGTTTTGACCCAGTACCTTTCGCCTATGTCCAATTCACTACGTACCAAGTCTTTAGTACCCTGTGCATTGGTTTCGATAGAGATGGAGGTGGAAGTAAGGTATCGAAGGCTAAGTGCCGAAAGTGGCGAAACATGTAAAAAGTATGTATAAACTGATTTTTAACCTTTTAAAGCAATTATTTCAACTAATCTGCCTTGTTTGTCATAGTATGATTGGTTGCTAATTTCTTTTCTAAAAGTACACTGCCGAAATTTCAGAAATAACAAATTAAATCATTTACAAAATGCTACTTCTCCTTTCATAAATTTATAGAACATTTAAGTCTCATACCTTAAATAATTTTTTATACTTATTAAAACACTTAGGAAAAATCTATAAAAATTCCCATAAATCATTTTTAATATGTTTTCTAACATATTTTTAAATTTCGGACCCAAAGCTAACTTGTAGTAGCCGTAATTAATTTTAAACCCGTTTAACCATTTTCTTCACTAGAAAATTAATAATAAATCCACGTTAATTCAGAAAATTATGAAACTTGAAACCCATCTCTAAAATATCACTTCTGACCATATATTAAAGTCATAAGGCATTTTGATGTCATTAGATAGGTTTGTCAATCAAAACTTGTCATAAAATCAATATTAATAAGCATAATTCATCAAAAAGTATATATATATATATATGTGCATATATCTAACATTCAAAACATGGCAATATATTTGCAAAAACATTCGGGTCTGATTCTAGAAATCGAAATCATCAAAATATGATATGTAAACAATTATTTATCTTTAGCTTTGTTGTTAAAGATTTGAGATTTGATCTTGGATTAAGTTGATTAAGCTCCTTCCTTAGATTCTTGCTTATCTTCTTCTTGTTTTCTCCTTAATGGTGGCCGGCCTCTCTAGGTTTTGTTTTTGATTGTGAACGTGTAAAATGAAATGGTATGAAAGCTTAGGGTATATGAATATGACTCATTCCTATGTTACCCTTATCTAATTCCCCTTCCTATTTCATTTTAATTCCATTTACTTCATTATTTTAACTAGGCACGGCTACCCTTTATTAATCACAAATCTCAATCCCTTAACCACTTACATTATTACATTTAATTAAACTAATTAAATGTCCTAAATAATGTTACTCAAAATTAAGGTCATTACATTATATGTTATTTCTTATGTCACTAAAGTTGTATTCATATAGAACTGCCAGTTATTATATTAGGATTTCTATGCATCATTTCTATTGTACCATCCTCTTGCATTCATATAGGGTGTGTTTATCACATTTATTGCATTATGCTAGATTCATATCAGTTATCATGCTTATGTTTATCCTATATCTTGTTTGGATGTTATTGTATGTATACATAACTTTTTTAAAATATGATGGTTGTTATAATATAGATGATTGCTTTGTGCGATTAGGTGTATGCATGCATGAGTGATACAGGTCAGTATGAAAGAGTGAGCTTCTACTACATTTTCCATTCCTTTGGAATTTGAAGATGAAATTCTTTTAAGAGGGGAAGAATGTTATACCCTAAAATTTTGTATATTACTTAAACAATTATAATTAATAATAAATAAAATTTTGAATTTAATTGGATGATATTTTTGTAAATATCAATAGAAGGGCAAAATAGTAATTTTATAAATGGTTGAATGTTTTAACGGGAGTCTCACCAGCATAACTCTCATTATGCTAGTCAAAATGGAATATTCATTTGTCTGAATTAGATGTCTTGTGAGTGAGATATCGAGGTTCTATTGAAGTAGGTAGGGTTTGTGCGCGAACAGTTGGGCTGGTTTGGGCTGAGTTGGGCCAGCCCATAGTTTGAATTCAAATTTGAGACATCGATTCATTTTTTCCTCCTAAAGCCTTTTTAAAAGTACGTATCTTCATTTCTAACTTCTCTTTTCTCATTTTTCTGAAAAAATAAATCATAACTCTCTTCTTTTTCCTCCAATAATCTCAACACCAAATTCACAAATCTTAACGAAAATTGACAGACGAGTTGCATTGGATTCATGGTGGAGTTTTCTATCACCTGGAGTAAGAATCATAGGAAATTATGAAGATTCAATTTTCTAGAAATTCGGGACTGCAGGCAAATTCGAGTTCTTTTCGCTAGATTTGGTGAGTATTGCTTCTTCGATTCTTATATAATACTTTGATAATGCTATTGGAAGTTTTGAGGCTAATATAGTGTTAAAATATTTTGGTTTAAATAATAAAGTCAGAAACTAAGAAAATAAAAGAACGCATATTGTTTTATTTAAATTTTTAGAAATTTTATTTCAACATAGATGCGAATCAAAACCTTGTAGAAACCATAATTTGATGCTATGAAAAAGTTAGGACCCTAGGAACCAAGTAGATAACATATATACATGTACATATACACATACGTACGTACATACATATATATAGTATAGAATAACCAAAACAAAGAACAAAACAAATAATTAAAATATGGATCTAAAATCACAAAACAGGAAGAAAATCCTGTATTTGAAATGTGCACACCGGTTGACTAGTGGACATTCCAGGTGGGGACTTCAGGCTTTCTGAATGCCCAGATAGACATGTGTTGTTTCGATCTTTTGTATGGTGATCCTTGAGGGTTATTTAGACACTTCCATGGTTTGGTTGGCTGTAGTTGGGATGTATAGATTGACGGTGGTAATGATGTATGGATGTAGTACGTGTGGTTTGAAATGGTTGTTGAATACTCAATGCATGTATGGTGACTAGCTTGATGATGGCGATGCTCGAAATTAGAGTATGTAGTTTTGGGCAACTAGGCGAATAAGTAAGACATGGATGGAAACGATGAAATATGAAAGTGGCGTGCATGGCTTTTGATTCTATATTTCGGTAACATATAATTGTATAGTGGCAATATGAATACTTGAATCTTGTGCTGCATATGGTAGGTTTTTTATTCATGGTATTGACAGGTGTTCTCCTGTAGAGCAACGAGGATGCTCCATGAGAGGTTTTGATGTGGATAATAGTCGACCTATGACGCATGCGGTGGGACCAGACATGAGTCCAATACGTGACTATTACTTGCCATATGTGGCGAGATCAGATAGTTATAAACATGTAATCCTTTACCGCAAGTGGCGAGACCAGATTAGGTTTACGGTTATTTAGATAGTATAATATCGTTCTATAGCGCGGCGCATGCCGATCCAGAAGGTATTTTACTTAAGATGAAACAATGTTATATCACTGTTACAGTAGTATGTAAGTTTTAGATTAGTTTCATTTACTTAGACATATGTCTGACCCACTCCTATACTCTTTTTATCGATATTGTTCAGGTTGGTGGACTATGGTGACATGATGGACCTGGGGACAAGATCTGTATATATTGTAAATATTGTATATAAGTGTTGTATAAATAATCTATAATAAGAAGACAAGATGTGACAGTGTGTGGTGTTGTTTGGATTTAAAATTTTAAGACATATGATATGGCATCAAATATGTAATATATATATATATATAATATTTGTGTAATATGATATTTTGTATGACCATTCACTATGAGACTCTAAAAGTTCTCAATTAGTATAGTCTTTGTCTTATGCTCTCTCTGTATATCAATATGTATTATCTTCCAACGACTCGTCATTTCGGGACTTTGTTGTATAGTTACGTGGTTCAGAAATACCGGGTTGTGACGGGAACCTTCGACCATTACCTCAAACTTTGAATTGAGTAGTTCATTTACTTAGAACTTTTTTGTTGGACTTTGTTGGTTCATTAAAGGTTGTGGGTTGATGTGAGATACCCTAATACTTATTCAGAATGGGTCTTAAGGCTATTATAACATTAGAGGGAGAAGGATGAATAATGTATTTAAACTTCTTAATGCTTAACTTGTAGTTTTTAGAATATTCAATTTAGAATCACAGATTCCCTAGGCTTATTAGGGAAAATGGTCGATTCAATGGAATAGGAAAACCGATTTGTCGAAAGAGGAAAGTCGAAATCGCTTCACAGTTTGTTTTTCCAAGGGTATCCAATAAAAAGCAGTAATGTAAAAGGTGATGTCTGAAATTTTTATATTGGATCGGATTTCCTATCCTACATCTAGTCTTGTACTCCGTACCGAATTTCAATATAACAAACTTGCAATTTCGAGGGTAGCAAGCACACCTATATAACTTGACTTTGAATCAATTGGCAAGTGCACCTATCCTAACTTTCCATGGGTGGCAAGACTCACTCAATCTCCTGACTTTCAACGGGTGATAAGAACATGTATATAATCTTGACTTTCTGTGGATAGAACAATACACCTTTACAATTCAAGTAGTAGTAGAGAAATTCTATGAAATCGTATCTTTCCAATACAAAATCTCATAATCTTCTGTACAATGATCTTGTAGAACTTTGGTAGTAGTTTGTACTGAAATCTAAGAGGAATAGGATGAAATCAAATATAAAATGATAAATAATTTAGGTAAGAACTCTCTAGTCTTTTGTGGTTTGCAAACCTATGAAGAATGAGAGTGGAAGAAAGTGAATTCGCAAAGTTTATGCATAAAGTAGTAAGATTACTTAATTACAAAGTAGTAGAAAAGGAGTAAGAGAAAAGTATAAGAATCGTTATAGAAATTCATTTTCTAGATGTTTATATAGAAGATGAAGAGACATGACTTTTGGTGAAAGGATGAAGAGAAATTTCTGTTCGTTTCAATTTGAAATTATATCCAATGGCTAGTGTGTCGACATATGGTGAATGGGTATGTCGATATATCCATCTATATGTCAACATGTTGTCCATGGGTATGACAAGATATTCATATTGATTTTGAAAACACTTTATGAAAGTAGTTTTGATCTTTATAACTTTTAAATCTGATATTGTAATTTTATAAAAAGTTATTAGAGATGAAAATGGAGTTTACTAAAAGAGAACTATCAAAGATATTTGTTATAGGGTCTTTAATAAAAATTCTAAGATACAGATACACTTACTAACCATATCAAATATTTCTGTCATTAAAACACTTATGTCCTATTTGTCTTGAGACGGTTTTTATCTTCCATTTTATCTAATTAACATTTTTATATATATATATAATTCATTTGCTTCCACTGAGTTCTTGTTAATCTTTATAAAATATCACGTCAACATATCTAAAAATATAACTTAGACAAATGTTAGTTGTACTATTTATATGGTTGTTTTCATCAAAATCAATTCTCAAGGTATTAACAAAGGTTAGGAAGTTTAACCCTCAGTAAAACCCCTTTCAGTAGATGTAATAAAGCTTGCACATCTCTTTCCATCCGTCGCGTCTCTATTTGTGTCGCCTCGCTCTTTTTCAGTTGGCTATGGTACTATTAACTACTTTGCAACAACTAATTTGTGACGCCCCACCTCTATACTCACACTAGCCAAGGACACTACGGGGTAATGCCGTCGACTAGCATGAAGAATAAGGCTGTTGAAGAGCAACCATCTGTGTAATTGTTTTGTGCGAGTATCGATATGTCAGATAATATAACATGCATTTCGTTTCAAGAGGAAATCCGACATACCAAATACAAACTCAAAGCTACTACACAGTGGCTAAGTGGCCTTCGGAAACAAATATAGAAATAAACATAACACAAATCAATCACAGATATTCATATCACAAAGGCAGAATCAGATATGAATATATCACATAAAAGTGTACATCAAAATAGTGGTCAAACTAGATCCACTACATCACAAAAGAATAGGTACAAGTGCAAGACAAAAGAATAATTATACATCAAGGAGTCTCTATCTCGAATGTATAATAACAAAAACTACTAAGCTAAAGTAGTTAGCCAAAATTCAGGTGACAGACCCTGATAATAAGTCAAGCAGAAGCACCTAAAATACCTCGGTCTGACCCGAGTATTATTTAAGAAGAAAATAATAAACGGATCAGTCTAGCTATAAATATCATATAAAATGAGGTAGGATAGGAGATATCACAAAAACATATGATAATAATAATGTCATACTGTGACAAGTATACATCAGATAACCACAAAAATCATACAATATCACAAATATTCTCAAACACCAAAAAGAATGTCATATTCTTTAAATTATTCACCATAACACAAATATTGACAAAACATATCAATGTCAATCGCACAAATTGGTGAAACATAAATTCTAGAAATCAACAACCAGAAATCCAGAAATCACAAAGAGGGGGAAGGCCTATCACAAACGGGAGCATGAAAACTCACCAACACGTGTATCACAAATAAGACGCTATCCCATAAGCCGAACATCGACGCACCCTAAAAGATACGCCTCATGCACAGACTCGGTCGTGGTACAGTCCCCCACGCGGATGAATGAGCCGAACATCGATGCACCCTAAAAGATACGCCTCATGCACAGACACGGTCGTGGTACAGTCCCCCACACGGACGAATAAGCCGAACGTCGACGCACCCTAAAAGATACGCCTCATGCACAGACACGGTCGTGGTACAGTCCCCCACACGAACGAATAAGCCGAACGTCGACGCACCCTAAAAGATACGCCTCATGCACAGACTCGGTCATGGTACAGTCCCCCACGCGGACGAATGAGCCGAATGCTCTACGAACGGCCAAAAGACCATGGGTCGCTACCCCACCAAATTGAACCGAAGTTCCACAAACGGGGTTTTTAGTCCCCACACAAACAAAGTGACATCGCACATCGCTATTCTAAATCAAAAAATGATCACCATTGATCAATAAGAAGTGTCAATTATACTAAGCTAGTAAATAGATGAGTTTAGCTTCATGTCCCATAACCACTGGCTTAACTTAAATATTTACGAACAGATTGTAGATTTCCACTCAAAAATTGTCACAAGAGTTCAATCGAACAAGTCTAAGAATTAACCGACAAAGTAAACGCAAGCGTTTCATACCACCTGTTTTGCTTAGCCGTTTAATTAGATTTCTCATACAAATGAGGTAAAGGTTTGTATATACTAATAGATTGGAAAATGATTTTATAAACGAGATTTGTATTAAAATAGAGTTGAAAACATCTTTGTGAAAGAGTTTGAATATTTACTACTAGTATAGAAATCTTTGTATTTGAAAGTGACAAATCACAAAAATGATTGTAAAAACAATCAATCACCAAAGATTCACATTCGAAGACGTAAATCAAAACCATAGAAATCAATATCAAATCCATCAAATGGATATTCCAAAAAATCCAAAGAAAGAAGTCATCAAAGTCGATAATAAGTGATGACAACTATCCGTATCAACAACAATCGATTAAAAATAGGAAATCCACTCAAAAAATAAGCAAATAGGCAAACTGCTCAATTCCAGACGTCTGGAGGTTCAATCCAGGCGTCTGAAAACTAACCAGACGTCTGGTTTAGAATCCAGACGTATGGATTTGTTCTCTGGAAATAATCCAGAGAACCCCCAGACATTTGAAACTTCAAGTCAGACGTCTGAGACCCATCCAGACGTCTGATCCTAAATTTCAGACGTCTAGAATTAGTCTCTGCCTTTTTTTATATTTTGCGTGCTTATATTTTTCTCTCCAGGTCCAAACCAGACGTTTGAACATGGTCACCAGACGTCTGGTCACTTGGTCTGGGCAACAATTTGCCTAGGCCAAAGTGGCCAAAACGTATCGGGAGCGATCGGACGAGCAACGACGACTAAGGATTTACGCCAAGCGACAACCCAGCCTTATAGGCTCTTCGATACACCCCAAACAATATGTGCAAACATCCATAGTAGGATTTTCATAAAATTGGACTTCAAAAACCAAAAATTAGCGAATTCACAAAACCAATTCAAATCAAAGCAAATGAACACGAAATAGATGTTAGGAATTCATACCTAACAACAATGAAAGCTATAGACGTAGATGTGAGTTCAAAAACTCACTATTAAACCCAAAAACTCAAGTGAGAAGCTCTAAAACAAGCTGAGATCAATTCCTCTTCAACAATAACTCAAGAAGCTTCAATCTAAGCTAATAAGCAAATATTTCCTAAGTTAGGGTTTAGGAATTTCTGAATTGAAGAGAGATAGAGATGGAGAAGATGAAGAGGATGCTTACCCAAGCTTCTCCTTGATTTTGGACTTGAATTTGTATTTCCTAAACAAACTAGGGTTTTGGAATTCTAATTTCCAATCTTTTCCCCCATTTTTCTCTAGAGCTTGAGTGTATTAGGAAATGAGGAATGAATGAATGAATGAAGAGGAGTTGAGTTAGGGTATTAAGTTGGGTTAGTGGGCTGAAACCCAAACCCAAAGCCCAAAATAGAAAAGTAGCAAAATTCTACTCAACTCCAAACATATCGATGTTTATACTCAAAAAAGTTATAAACGCCATTTTGGACTCAATGGAAGTGGTCTCGTGTCCCAATACGATTGTTTACAAAAAGTAACATTTCGGAATTTAATCCGATTAATGATGCTATATTTAAATAAAACATTTAAATATACAATTGTGAAATATGCGGGTTGTTACAGACTCCCCTCCTTAAAGAAATTGCATCCTCGCAATAATTAAGAGGAAGATAAAAAGTAACAACCATACTAAGGCATAACAACACAAAAGATGAAATTTTGAAATGAGAAGTTCACCATAATGAGCACGAAAGAGTAAGTCCGGATATGTTTGCTCGATGAATTCTCAAGATTCCCAAGAGCAATCCTTAGGATTTGAGGACCATTGAACTTTCACAAGAAGAACATCTTTATTTCGAAGGCGTTTAACCTCTGAAGAAAGGATATGAATAGAATGTTGCTCATAAGTCAAATTTGGTGAAACTTCAATTTCTTCAATTACACCGGGATCAAGAATAGAATCGGAATCCCTAAAGTATTTCCATAGTTGAGAGACGTGGAAAACATCATAAATAGCAGAAAATTGAGCCGGTAATAAAAGGCGATAAGCCACGGAACCAATACGTTCGGTGATGGGAAATGGACCAATATATCGAGGTGCTAACTTTTCCCGTTCGACTGAAACGCACAACACCCTTCATAGGTGAAACACAAATGAACACCAATAAAATCTGGACCTAAAACCGGCTTCTCACCGGCTTCAAGCCAACACGAAGGAGATCGGCATGGCCTTCCGTAGAGCGCCTCGAAAGGTGCCATACCAATACTAGATTGGAAGCTATTATTATAAGAAAACTCAACAAGAGAAATATGATCTTCCCAACTTACACCAAAATCAAGAAAACATGCACGAAGGAGATCTTCAAGAGTTTGATTCACACGCTCTATTTGTCCATCGGATTGAGGACGATAAGCGGTGCTAGAATTACGTTTTTTTTCAAAGCTTTTGAAGACCTTACCAAAATCCACTAGGAAAATAATGGATCACGATCGCTAACAATAGAAGTAGGAACTCCATGCAATTTAACAATTTCTTTGACATAGAGTTTAGCCAAAAGAGGTACGGTCCAAAAGAGAAGGATGAGCCTCAAGGCTACACAAAACAAGAGATGAACATAAATTGGATTCATGATCTCGAATCTCACAAGTGAATAAAGTCTCGAGATCATTCCATTCGGATATCATCATGAAAACAACCGCTTGTTGCTTTCGGCTAAGGGCATCGGCAACACGATTACCCTTTCCGGGAGTATAGAGAATATCAAGATCATAAGATGCAAGGAAGTCGAGCCAACGTTGTTGATGCAAATTAAGTTCCTTTTGAGAAAATAAATACTTCAAAGATTTATGATCAGTGTAGAGAACAAATTTCTCTCCCAAAAGATAATAACGCCAAATTCTAAGAGCGAAAACAATGGCCGCGAGCACTAGATCATGAATGGCATATCTAGTCTCGACAAGCTTTAATTGTCAAGAAGCATATGTGATAACACGTTCCCTTTTGCATGAGAACGACATTCAAACCAATACGACTAGTATCGGTATAAACAATCAATTCTTGGTTCCCTTCGGGAATCACAAGAATAAAAGCATCGGAAAGGAGTTCTTTGAAATGATCCTCTTTCTCGAAAAGCTAAGACATTCAAAATTATAATTAACTTTATATATTCATCTTTTTAGAAAAATTTACTTATTACAAGTCAATTTACTGTGTCTAACTGTCTCATCATAGCGTTTAGGAGATTCCTATCGATAACGTTGATCAAGCGCATCGACCAGAATTCTTAAAGCACTCAATGGGCAAAATAACACAAAATCATCTTCTATATGATAAACATGCCTCTTATAAAATTTACAAATATTCTTTGCTCGTTTTAAGAACAAAATCCAATCATACTTATAAATATCTTATTAAAAAGATTTGCAAATTTTAAATTGTTATTTTCATCCATAATCAATAAATACAAGGGTAAACTCATCGAGATATTCGTAGAATACTCGATTCATAAGATGGATGAAATAAGGTAGAAGGTTCGTCAAACCGAATGACATAACGAACCACTCACAAGAATCATAACGAGTGCGGAATGCGGTAAGTGGAATGCTACCCTCCGCAACTTGTAACTGATGAAAACCGGTGGCAAGGTTGAGCTGAAAAGACCTTAGCACCATTCAATAGATTGCTTAGGTGATAATCCTAAGACAAGCTCAAATATACCGGAAAATTCACAAACTACTTGAATGAGAGAAATAATATTCTCCTCATCAAGTGGGTTTAAAGAATAAAATGATGCCACCGAATTTGGAAATCATAATCATTAAGAACCATAGAAATCTACTTAACAGATTGAGAATGTCGAAGATGGATAGTCCTCTCAGGACATAGGATATGGGCTTCATAATGATTAAGCCAATCCTTTCCCAAAAATCAATTCCGAAACCTAAGTAGCAACCGGATCGGAAAGCATAATCACAAAAAAATAATCTCGACATCTCCACAAAGTAAACTGAGTGTTGCAGATCCACCAATCGAATTCGCAATTCTCAATGAAGTCATCAAGCCCACAATATTAAAGAAAAAGTATCAACATGTTCTTTTGATACAAAAGAGCGAGTTGCACCCGAATCAAAATAAATTCGAAATAGGATAATCACAAAACAAATTAATGCCATCAAGGATAGAATGAGAAATACCTTGACCAAGAGAAGTGTTACTAGAGGCTTGCACAACATTCAGCTTTCCCTCTTTCTTACTTTGAAGTATGGGACATGAAGATATAGGATGATTAGAACTTTTGCAATAATGACAAGTAAGGGACTTCGGGCACTTAATTGCATAGTGGTCCTTAGATCCACAATGGTAGCATTCTCCACGATTAGAGGTAGGAGTCTTTGTTTCCGAAGGTGCTTGCTTCCTTTCTTGTTAGGATTAGGTTTGAACTTAATATTGGGATGCCTCTTCTTATTGATGTTGAATTTCTGTTTGGCACCCATAACTTCAACATCACTTTCTTTATCCGCCTCTTCAAGTCGAAGAGCGATATCTACAAGCTGATCGAAAGAAACTTCTAGTTTCAGAAGTAAAGGCTTTTTGAGGTTCTTATTCAACCCATAGACAAATCTCTGATTTTTCTTCAATGGGGTATTAATATATTCGACCTCATATTTAGAAAGAGATTCAAAAGATGCGACGTAGTCGGTCACAGAAGATTCACCTTGAACAAGGTCAATAAAGCGCCGAGCTAAAGTTACTTTTTCAGCCTCCGGCACAAACTTCAATTCGAATCTTTCCCGGAATTGCTCCCAAGTAAGATCCACTTCAATAATCTCCGAGATCAGAAGCTCATACCAATCTAATGCTCTTTCTTGGAGCATGCTAGAAGCCACTTGGACTCGATGTGGATCAATAAGATTCATGCGGGAAAAGATGCGATCGCATGATCTAAGCCAAGCTTGGATTTCTATAACGCTTTTGGAACCCTTGAATGGCCTTCCACCCAAAGCGGTATAATCCCTGCACAAGCGTGCAAATCCAGATTTAGGATGAGTTAGCTCTGGAATGGGTCCGATAGCTTGAGCATTTTTCACAAGATCAAAAAGCTGCTGGGCAGACATAAATACTCCATCCTGAGGAGTAGCACTGGATTGACCGGCGCTGAGACGGCCAGGTCTAACCATTTCTCTTCTTTAAGAAAGAAAGAAGAGGAAATAGGTTATTCTCAGAATGAATATCAAACAAACTTGATTGATAAAACAAGGCATCATAAAAAGAAATAGGATAGAATGGTATGAAGACTCGAATTAAATCCTATGGAACGATACCTAAGAAAGACTTAGGACAATGATCCTTGCTAGATTATTCTACATTGTTCCGAAGTTTGGCTCTGATACCAAGTTGTGACGCCCCACCTCTATACTCACACTAGCCAAGGACACTACGGGGTAATGCCGTCGACTAGCACGAAGAATAAGGCTGTGGAGGAGCGACCATCTGTGTAATTGTTTTGTGCGAGTATCGATATGTCAGATAATATAACATGCATTTCGTTTCAAGAGGAAATCCGACATACCAAATACAAACTCAAAGCTACTACACAGTGGCTAAGTGGCCTTCGGAAACAAATATAGAAATAAACATAACACAAATCAGTCACAGATATTCATATCACAAAGGCAGAATCAGATATGAATATATCACATAAAAGTGTACATCAAAATAGCGGTCAAACTAGATCCACTACATCACAAAAGAATATATACAAGTGCAAGACAAAAGAATAATTATACATCAATGAGTCTCTATCTCGAATGTATAATAACAAAAACTACTAAGCTAAAGTAGTTAGCCAAAAGTCAAGTGACGGACCCTGATAAGAAGCCAAATAGAAGCACCTGAAAAACCTCGGTCTGACCCGAGTATTATTTCAGAAGAAAATAATAAACGGATCAGTCTAGCTATAAATATCATATAAAATGAGATAGGATAGGAGATATCACAAAAACATATGATAATAATAATGTCATACTGTGACAAGTATACATCAGATAACCACAAAAATCATACAATATCTCAAATATTCTCAAACACCAAAAAGAATGTCATATTCTTTAAATTATTCACCATAACACAAATATTGACAAAACATATCAATGTCAATCATACAAATTGGTGAAACATAAATTCTAGAAATCAACAACCAGAAATCCAGAAATCACAAAGAGGGGGAAGGCCTATCACAAACGGGAGCAAGAAAACTCACCAACACGTGTATCACAAATGAGACGCTATCCCATAAGCCGAACATCGACGCACCCTAAAAGATACGCCTCATGCACAGACTCGGTCGTGGTACAGTCCCCCACGCGGACAAATGAGCCGAACATCGACGCACCCTAAAAGATACGCCTCAAGCACAGACTCGGTTGTGGTACAGTCCCCCACGCGGACGAATGAGCCGAACATCGACGCACCCTAAAAGATACGCCTCATACACAGACTCGGTCATGGTACAGTCCCCCACACAGACGAATGAGCCGAATGCTTCATGTCCAATAACCAATGGCTTAACTTAAATATTTACGAACAGATTGTAGATTTCCACTTGAAAATTGTCACAAGAGTTCAATCGAACAAGTCTAAGAATTAACCGACAAAGTAAACGCAAGCGTTTCATACCACTTCTTTTGCTAAGCCGTTTAATTAGATTTCTCATACGAATTAGGTAAAGGTTTGTATATACTAATAGATTGGAAAATGATTTTATAAACGAGATTTGTATTAAAATAGAGTTGAAAACATCTTTGTGAAAGAGTTTGAATATTTACTACTAGTATAGAAACCTTTGTATTTGAAAGTGACAAATCACAAAAATGATTGTAAAAACAATCAATCACCAAAGATTCACATTCAAAGACGTGAATCAAAACCATAGAAATCGATATCAAATCCATCAAATGGATATTCCAAAAAAATCCAAAGAAAGAAGTCATCAAAGTCGATAATAAGTGATGACAACTATCCGGATCAACAATAATCGATTAAAAATAGGAAATCCACTCAAAAACATAAGCAAATAGGCAAACTGCTCAATTCCAATCGTTTGGAGGTTCAATCCAGGCGTTTGAAAACTAACTAGACGTCTGGTTTAGAATCTAGACGTTTGGATTTGTTCTCTGGAAATAATCCAGAGAACCTCCAGACATCTGAAACTTCAAGTCAGACGTCTAAGACCTATCCAGACGTCTGATCCTAAATTTCAAGCGTCTAGAATTAGTCTCTGCCTTTTTTATATTTTGTGTGCTTATATTTTTCTCTCCAGGTCCAAACCAGACGTTTGGACTTGGTCACCAAACATCTGGTCACCTGATCTGGGCAACAATTTGCCTAGGACAAAGTGGCCAAAACGTATCGGGAGGGATCAGACAAGCAACGACGACTAAGGATTTACGCCAAGCCACAACCCAGCCTTATAGGCTCTTCAATACACCCCAAACAACATGTCCAAACATCCATAGTAGGATTTTCATAAAATTGGACTTCAAAAACCAAAATTTGGAGAATTCACAAAACCAATTCAAATCAAAGCAAATGAACACGAAATAGATGTTAGGAATTCATACCTAACAACAATGAAAGCTATAGACGTAGATGTGAGTTCAAAAACTCACCTTTAAACCCAAAAACTCAAGTGAGTAGCTCTAAAACAAGCTAAGATCAATTCCTCTTCATCAACAACTCAAGAAGCTTCAATCTAAGCTAATAAGCAAATATTTCCTAAGTTAGGGTTTAGGAATTTCTGAAATTGAAGAGAGATAGAGATGGAGAAGATGAAGAGGATGCTTACCTAAGCTTCTCCTTGATTTTGGACTTGAATTTGTATTTCCTAAACAAACTAGGGTTTTGGAATTCTAATTTCCAATCTTTTCCCCCATTTTTTCTCTAGAGCTTGAGTGTATTAGGAAATGAGGAATGAATGAATGAAGAGGAGTTGAGTTAGGGTATTAAGTTGGGTTAGTGGGTTGAAACCCAAACCCAAAGCCCAAATTAGAAAAGTAGCAAAATTCTACTTAACTCCAAACATATCGATGTTTATACTCAAAGAAGTTGTAAACGCCATTTTGAACTTAATGGAAGTGGTCTCGAGTCCCAATTCGACTGTTTACAAAAAGTAGCATTTCAGACTTTAATCTGATTAACGATGCTATATTTAAATAAAACATTTAAATATACAATCGTGAAATATGCGGGTTGTTACATTTGTTTCTTGCCTCTTATACGTTTATTAAATATATATTTTTCTATATAACACCCTTTTGAACTCATATTTAGGTTTTAGTTATCATGTCCAAGCTTTTGGATATCACATATTTGTTTCGGAAATGCATTTTTACAATTAGGGAATAACGTATGAAAATCCCAAAATTTTTATGAACATTTTCCAAATGCTTATTTATCTACTTCCATATTTTAGACATTTTCTCTAAATCTCTAAAATACATTAATCCTTTGAAAATCCTTAAAAAATTAATTTTACGGGGGAAAATTCATGAAATCGAAACTCATCTTTAAAAATATACTTAAAACATCGCATTAAATTTTCACCTTATTTAGAAAACATTAGATAGGGAATCATAGCTAAACATCCTCTAGTAAATCCATTTCAACTAAAAATATTCATTGAAACATTTTTCTGTATGTATATATAAATGCTTAACATACATAAACTATATCATATTAATCCTAACCGTTTTCAGTTATGGACAGAAATAATAAATATCAGAATGATATTACTCACCTAAACATTTGATTAGCTTCGATCATTAAGAGCTTTAAATTTTCGTTAGCTTTTTAATTTTCTTCCTCCTCCTTTCTTAGCAATGGCGGAAGACCATAGTAGTGGAGTTTTGTTTTGTTTTGTTTTAAAAATGAAGGGACAATAAATTGAATTTACCAAAAAGGTTCGGTTAAGGGGGGGTGTGTATGTTAGTGATTTTGGTTTGGAAAGCTTCCTTGCCAAAATTTTATTAATTTATTTCCCTAATAGTATAAGATCTTCTTCATTCGATCGATCCTTGCCCAATTAACCTATTTCCCTTAATATAAGATATTAGTCATTTAAATATTTAAATTTATTCCCTTATGGATGACTTGATTTAATAAACTTATTCCTTATACATATATAGCCGAATTACTAAATTTATTCCCATATAGATATATGGCTGAATTTAATAAATTTATTCCAATTACGCTTGGTCCATTTAATTAACAATATAATGTCAAAAGGATAATATCACTATACTATTTATGCAAAGATTCTTAAACTTGAGTGCGCATGTTAACATGCTCTAAACTAGTATTTAGATAGGAGCTCAAAGTGCCAAGGAAGGAAAAAATGCGTATAGATCATTCTTCATTTATGTAAAATTATTTTTTGTTTGCTAGCAATAATACTGTGTTCATGTTTGTATGAAATATTTTATAATTGACAACAAACTACTTACTCAGCTACTTTTATTTTCATGTTACCTTTACAGGAACTTTAATTTGGTATTATCGATATTTGTGCAACTCCCATCAGTTAAGTATGTTTTTTCCCTTCTGCATTTATATTAGCATTATATTTTATGTATATTAAATAGATGAAACAATGAATAAATTATATTTAGTTGTGAAACGATTATACTCGTTTTCTAACCATGGATTAATTTTTCCCTATTCATGGAGTTCTGTACAAATTATGCATCTGCAATAAATTATCTACATGAACCGCTCCTTTGTCAATTGAGATTTCTAGGTCATGTAATAAATCTTTAATGAGTCAGGTAGTTTTAGAAGTAAAAGTGCATGAGAATGTGAGGGTTGCTGCTACTTATGATATGCACAAGGATATTGATAATATATGTATAATTTTAACAATTAACTTGAAAGGCTTGAGTTGCTAGAAATATAGTGATAGGTTAGAAGAGGTAGTGACTAGTTGAGAATTGTCTTGTTTGACGATGGTGAATTGGGTGATAAAGGGATGAAAAGAGATTGACAATTTGAAATAAAGTGTCATGAATATAATGTTGCTAATGGATATGCAGTTTTAATTAATGATGGTGAAAAGAATACTGTGGAGTCGAAGGAGTCTATGAATCAATTTGAAAAGTAGGTGATGAGGACGTAGTTACTATAGTAAAGGGCATGGTGAGCAAGGTATGTAAAAATGTTAGGTGGGGACGAATGTCTGGATTCATCTATAGCAAGTGTAATTTATGTTGGTGGCTTGAAGTTCGTGAGGGAACGTAAGTACTACAGTTAAGAGCATGGTACTAAAAGTTTTGGTGAGGATGACACGATGTTGTGTACATGTGGTTAAGGTTTGCAGCAAGGGGAGTAAATGTATTTCAATGCAAAAAGGGCTTTGGCTGTTGATTTTTGTAAGGAAGGGGGATTTTCCAAGACGCGGGCAAAGGGAAAGAGGCAAGAGTGGAGCTACGAGCGGATGATGCTCCTAATGGAGTAGTTGCTTCTGATGAAGTTGAAGCTGCAGCCTAAAACCTGTATGGAAACATGTACTATTTTCCTCTTTAATGTAATCAACTCAATAATAACATTCAAGAGCATATGAATGCTATGGTATGCAGTCTTATATGTAAAGAAACTTATGATTTGTATACATGTTTATGATCATATTTAATTGTTAACCTTTTAGTTTTGTTTGTCTATAACCTGAGTAGCTTTACAGAATGTTTTTTGTTGGGAATTCTCAGTTATAAATGGAAATATGAATTAAACAAATTGGTCCGAATTGCCCATATTATTAATCATATAGCTGACATTTGCTTTAGTTATTTCGTGATAACCAAAGCAAATGACCCTCGTTTGCTTCAGTTTTCATGTGATAACGAAGCAAAAGACGGTTATTTACTTTGGTTGGCATAAATAACGAAAGCAAAAGCCTAAATCAATTGCTTCAGTTGTTTAAAGAACCGAAGAAAATCACCCTTATTACTTTGGTTCAACAACCGAAGCAATAGGTTTTGGCCTATTGCTTCGTCTTCATTTGCTCTGCTTGTTGAACCGAAGCAACATAGGGTAAACAACTAAAGCAAATGACCTATTATATACCAGTGCTCGTCCACAGCTGTAACAACCAGGATACAGGTCGCTTCCCCTAACATGTGCCCGATAAGGGTGAAGTTAGACCATAATATTAAGGATATCCCCCATGAAGAGGCTAACCATAGAGTTAGAGGGGTTAGTGAGCTTGCAGGCTGGCTCTTTGAATAGAGGAAACTAACTTTTGCTCTCTTCGACTTCAATAGAATTAACCAGATATATATTCAATCATTCAAATCAGAGGGGAAGGCACATATAGGATTATAACCGACTATAAATCCTAATCGACCGAACTCGAAAAAAAGGAAGCGAGGCTCAAAAGTCAGCCAAAGACTCCAAAATATTAGTCAGCGAGATGTCCCATGCACACACTCAAGCCCTCGGCGTAGTAGATGACTAGCTTTGGAAGGAACACCATGAGAATGATTAAGTCAATGCCAAGGATAAGAAAATCAAAGAAAAAGGAACGATGCTTTAGGCCAAAGACTTAGCACTGCAAGCTAAGGACGTAGAGCTTCAAACAATTCAGGCTGAAGTCGAGAGACTTAAAGCTAGCTTAGGGGCCGAAATAGAAGAAAAAATAGAAGCTCATGTCAAACTTGGAAAAGTTGTGGCTGAATTAAACGAACTAAAAAACCAAGCGCTGAAGAATAAAGAAGAAATGAACACCACCCTTCAACAATTTTTTGCCAATGTCATCGAAGACAAGAATCTAAAGTGGTTGGGAAACAACTATCTTATTACTCTGGTAGACGCTTGGGAGGAAATCTAGAAATCTAACATTGAGGATCAATTGAAAGCTAAACTCCTGGACGTAGATGACATTATAACCTTGAAGAATAGCAAGGCGAACTTGGCTAAAGAGGACATAGCTGCACGTAAGTTGACCGTTGAGGCTTCTATTGATCCTACTGCATTGGATCAAGCAGATCCATCGATTCCCCGTTCCAAATATCCTACGACAGAGACTCCAATTTCCATGAGGGCTAGCTCTGAGGCTACCCTTACTACGACTCCTAGTTCTAGTGCCATGACTACTGATGAGCCTTATATTCCCGTTCCTGTTTCTCAACCCGTCCAGTCATCTGTTGAAGAAGTTGAGATCATCAAGTCTCCCATAGAAGGAGCTTCTCCCGACGAGGTATTTCCCTCGTTTCCCACAGATTTGAGAATCTTCAATTCTCGTCGGAGGTCATCATTAACCTTTACTTCACTATCTATGAACTTACAGGTCATCCGTCACTTCTTCCTCTTCGCCACCATGGAACAAATTGCTTCAATTCCTCCTTTTACCTCCATCCCGATTTTGGTTTATAGATGATTGGGGCTTTGGAGGGATTGGATTATATCACATAGTCCCTGGGGGAAGACATTGCTATTACCAGTGCTACGGGTCCAACTAGTTCCATTACCATAGTGGAGAGATTGAACCTTGACCTCAGGAAGATCAAGATTAAAAAGGAGCCAGGAACTGGGATACTTGTTGGCTTTGAGAAAACAAGATCTACTCCTAGAATTCCACCAATCAAAATCAAGCCTCCAAAAGGTAGTGGCCTTGGCGAATCCTCCAAATCTTTTAACGTTCCCGTCGATAAACCCGCAGATCCCATTATCATTACAACCGAGGGAGAGACCGCTAACTTAGAGGGCAACAATACTGAGGAAGGGAAATCTGAAGGCAAGAAAGGTTTAAAGAGACTGCGCGTTGTACCTGGTTCCAAGGCTGGGAAGCATTCTAGAAAGAAGGCATAGATGTAGTTCTTGTTTTGATGTATTCTGAAGATAGTTTCTTTCGGTCTTCTTTTAATGCATTCAATTTCCTTTTGCATATAGGCCGAGTTTTTGCAGGACCGGCCATCGCATCACTTATATATAAGGCAATTTGTCACAACTTCCCCACACCACTAGCACCTAGTATAACAAAACAGTATGCTGCTATCATCCCTGGAAAATGTTTTGGATACTAGGATTGGTTGCGATTATGTCATTAGAACATGTTTTGTATGATGGATGATAATGGATGTATTATCTTGTTTTATCTTTGCATTCTTAGAGCTAATATATTCTAACGGTAGCGTACACTGACACCATCACTTGTTTTATTCACTGAGTTTTATGCATATGATTGTTGCATATGAATTGAATGGTTGTGCATAGATGTAGAATAGCCAGTATATTTACATAGGATGTTGCATACATTTTGGATACATGGCATAAGCATGTGTATTTAAGGAGGTCCTCTAGATCACGAGACCGCCTCATCTTTGCATTAGTATAAGTTCATATGCATTCCATACTTATATGCACATACATTGCATTAGAGTTTAAATTAAGGACAATGATTGTCAGTGGTTGATGGATGAGTAGATGATTGTAGTTATTGATTTCTATACGTACGAGTTACATTTTTCTATCCTTGGAGATTCCAAGGACGAAATCCTTTCAAGGAGGGAGAAACACCCTAAAAAATTTAAACGTAAAAAGTAAATAAAAGAATTATATTTAAAAATAACGGGGCAAAAATGGAAATTGTGCAAACATGTGAATTTGGCTATGAAACTTACACCGTTGCGTTCATAGCAATTTTCTGGATAGTTCTCATATATAACTTTTTGAAATCGAAGCTAGTATAAAGAAGTTATAATTGTTTTAAATTTTGGAATCATAAATAATTAATAAATAAATTTGGAAAGAAAAATATAGTGAAATAAAAATCTCCACCGGTCGATAGAAGTATTGGGAGCGGTCGACCACTAGCGGTCAACCGCACTTAATCATAGCAATCAATCGATCGAGTGTATGCAGCTAGGGTTTGTTTAGGCCAACGGTCCGGATTTGATCGTATATGTTTATCAATGGCTAGATTTAAATCATATGTTTTGGACTATCGGTATTAGCATCAATCCCTATAAATAGCATGCTAGTGTAATCCCTAATTCATTGAAAATAAACATTTTTTTCAAACTCGGCTAAATTCTTTTCCCTTCAAACTAAATTTCTTTAAAACAAAATTAAAATTAAAAATTCAAAGAAGAAGAAGAGAAACTAAATCTAATCAAGTAAAGAGCTAGCGGATAGAGGAGATTCCAGACATAACTCGGAGGGAATAACTTACATTTGAAGTGAGTGGGTTTATTGTTAGTTTTGCGATTTATATGTAGTTAATTTTTGTATACCCTGTTTGATTTAGATTGTTCAAAATAAAAATTGGGGACGTTGTTCATTTAGATATGAGATTTAACAGTAAATATAAATTGATGTTAACCTATTAAATAAGAATTGATCTGAGTTATATCCTTTTCTAGTCAAATTTGATTCATAAAATTTGTTGATGTTGTTGTCAAACCTAGGTCAAACTATTTACTATAAATTGAATATGAGTTTGGACAAATACAACTTAAATATCATAAAATTGGAATTCATAGAAATTGTTACAAAATGAAAATTGTTGGCTTACAATAAATTTGGGATTCAAATTTGGGAACAAATATGATTGACCATTAATTAATAACAAAAGCAACAATAATCTCAAATTATACAGCGACGATCGGTCGACTGCTTTTACTAGAGCCAGTCGACCGCTCTTGTACTAGCGATCGACCGGTTAGCATTTCTAAACGCAGTACGGACCTCGGCCTAAGGCCTAGGTTATAAATAAAAATAGTTAGCATATATATATTGTGTGTGTGTATGCATGTTAGCATAGGTAGGGAAGCTAGTTCCCTATGTTGATGACATTAGGACGTTGCGGGACTGGGTAAATTAAATTTATCTAGCAGAGTCAATATTCGACTGAAGGCGATTCTATCGCAAATGGCACTCACAGGGGGTTCTACGGTGGACGTGCAACACGGATAATGATGTTTGATGGAGTGTGTGCTCTGGCACTAATGTGAATTCCTTGGTATTCACGATGATGCGATGTGATGCTGTTTTGTGGATGGGTCTCGACGTAGTGCAATAAGAAGCATTACGTTACCATTGAGAGGTGGACACAGATTCAACGGCGATGAGACATTTTGGTGAGATGGCATTGCTGGCTCCCCCTCGATGCATAACTAGTATATTTGTAGCCGAAGTTGTGGGAAATATAGTCCCATGGTTGATACGTGTAGTCGTTGTGTGGGAAACTTAGTCCCATGGTTGAGATGTAGGTAACCCCTATGTTAGAAATAGTTTCAGTAGCTATTAGCCGATAATTAGTTGTCTTGAGGTTCGATTAGTTGTTCGATCCTAAGTATGAGCCTGCATAAGGCGTTAGTGTAGGTGTGCATTGAGTTAAATCCCTTATGCTAATGAAATAAGTAATTCATGACCACTTGTAGAACATTCTAAGTCACATAAAGTATTAATAAAATAAATTACGTGTGATCATAATATATTAATAACGTACTCATTCACCAAACTTTTGTTTGATCCACTCCTTTCCTTTCTGTCCCCCCGCTACATAAGAATAAGGTAGCAGGTGATAGGCTTGAGATTATTACATGGAGAGGCGTGCTCAGCGTTAATGTTACTTACCATCTTATATTACTCTCCATGTAACTATTACAATATTCAATACTTAGTATTTATCAGACTATGTATTGTATATCTATGTCCCTGGATTGGATTATGTACTGTTTCTAAGACCGTGTTTTGAGATACTTTCTAAGATGGTTATTTTTTGTAATTATATTTTGTTGCCTTTGGCCGTGAGATCTGAAAGTGTACTCTATCTTAGATCATAACCGTAAATTTTTAGTCTCTGTAATGCTTTAAAAACCTGATAGCTCGTACTTCATGGCACCGACGCAAGTCCAAAATCACCCTTGGTTTTGGATTAGTGTGTCGGGAGGTGCAGGTTGTCACATTGGTAATGACTTAGAATGACCCCATTAGTCACCATGGGTTATATTCCTGAAATGGGTAAGTGGGCCTGAGTGTGGGTTAGTCTAATCATCCAATAATGCAGGCTAGCAGCAGCCAAAACTTAAAACAAGCATAACTTAACAGTAAGTCCATTTTACCATTTAACCACTCTACGGAACGGAAAACCATCATCCAGAAGCAATGGAAGTGGTTTCAGACAATAACTCGGCTCCTATCAAAAGTTATAGTCCTTGGATAATTTATAGGGTCAAAATGGTCACATAAAAATTCGATAAAAATCAATGATTTGGAAAATGTCTCTATGAGTCATCTACTAAAATTTTAGAGTCATATGACCTAATATGAATAAATAAAAATATTTTATGATCCATCGATGTGTAAAATACGAGTCGTTACACTCTTTCCCCTTTGGGAATTTCGCTCCCAAAATCCTTAAACAAGTCAAAGAATAGCCAACCATAGTTACCCCCGCATGCCTAACAATCTTATGCAACCATCAAACATATTAAACATGCAACCATGCAATCAATAGTATAGACAAACCTATCCTAGCATGCGAGATACTAAACTATCCTATATGATATCAAAGGTGAAAGTAAATACGATAAACAATAGACCTTACCATGCAAAGAGCTCTGGATATGTAGCCTTTATGCTCTCTTTGGTTTTCCACATGCAATTGCCTTCACTTTTCCCCCAATGAACCTTCATTAACTCCATCGTCTTCCTCCTAAGCTGCTTCGTATCGCGTCCGACAGTACGAACCGGCCTAGGTGGCCTTGAAGCTTTTGGTTCAATTTCGATATCATCAAGTTGATCTAATGCAATTGTTACACTTGAGTCATGCATAAACTTCCATAGATGAAAATTGTGCATTACCGCCATCTTCTGAGGCAAGTCGACCCTATATGCTAGGTTCCCAATCATCTCTATTATCGAAAAAGGACCTACGAATCTCAACGCCAATTTCCCCTCACTGTCGAATCAAATAACATTCTTTAATGGAGAAATCTTCACGAATACTATATCATCGGTAGAGAACTCTAAGCCTTGACTTCTCTTATTACCTTAACTCTTCTACCTATCCTAAACGACTTTCATTCATTGTCGAATGATCTCAATCTTTTCTAAGGTTTCTATAATCATATCTAGCCCAAGTATCAGTTTCTCGTCCGCTTCCCATCCAACATGGAGTGTTACGCGGTCGGCCAATATAATGCTCCGTACAGTGTCATACTGATACTAGACTGATAGTTGTTGTTGTATGTGAACTCCACCAAATATAAATTACCATCCCAAGAGCCTCCGAAATTGAGTATGCAAGCTCGCAAAAGATCTTCTAATATACGGTTCACTCTCTCGGTCATCCCATCTTTTTTTGGGTGATAAGCTATACCGAGATGCAGCCCGGTTCCCAATGCTTCTTGTAAGCTCTTCCAAAGCCAACTAGTGAATAAAGTGTCTCGGTTACTCATAATTCTCTTCATCACATCATGGAATTGCACTACCCATTTCACATACAACTCTTCAAGTTTGGATGTCGTTCTAGTGGATTTGATGGGTATGAATTAGACACTCTTCGTCAATCTATCGACTATGACCCAAATGCTATCATACCCTCATCTTGTCCTCGACAATCTGTCAGTGAAATCAATCGATATCTGCTTCCACATCCACTCGAGAACTTCAAGTGGTTGTAGTAATGCACTTGGCTTCTTCTGCTTTGCCTTCACCAACTGGAATTTCATAAACTTTGAGACGAATGTCTCGACATCCTTCTTCATCCCCTCTCAATAATAGGTCTGCTTCATATCACGGTACATCTTATTACCATCGGAATGTATGGTCAACCTAGAATTGTGTAACTATCATAGCACCTCATATCATAATCAATCAGCATTGGGAACAAACAATCTCCTATCATTACAGAGCCAACTATCTCGGTCGAATCCGTACTACTTCCTATCTTCAGGCCCTACCACTTCTTCTATTTTCACCATGATCTCCGCTAGTCTAGCATCTCGCCTTTGACTAGTACTGATCCACTCGATCAAAGTAGGCCCGATCGTCAAACTTGTCATCATCTCTGGATTTAGCTCACAATGAGGTCTGAAGTCATAACCAGCAATACACTCCAATAGCTTCCACTCCAGGAACATTGCTCCCAAAATGGCATGTCTTCTACTCAGTGCATCGGCAACTGCATTTCCCTCAATGGGCATATAGGAAACGTCAAAGTCGTATGAGGCCAAGAATTCCAACCGTCGCTGCTGTCGAAGGTTGAGATCCTTTTGGGAGAAAATGCACTTCAAGGATTTGTGGTTCGTTAATAGCTCGAACCTTTCTCCTAATAAGTACTGCTTCCAAATCTTCAAAGCAAACACTATCACCGCCAATTCCAAATAGTGAGTCAGATACTTCTTCTCATGCTGCTTCAGGTGTCGACTAGCGTAGGCAATAACTTTTCCCCTCTACATCAACACCACACCTAATCCTATACTACATGAGTCTATGTATACTGTCAGCTCCTTATTCCTGCTCGGAATGGTCAATACTGGTACACTCATCAACCTCTCCTTCGTACTTATGAATACATGATCAGACTTCGTGTCCCAAACAAAAGTCTGATTCTTCTTCATCAAATTGGTCAACTGTAACAACCCGTATGTTTGGACCATTTAAATTGACAATAATCCACACATGTCAACTTAAATAATACAAAACACGAATCATTATGGGATTATGAATACATATATGTAAATGAGAATCAATATAACATCACAGACACAGAATAGTCACAGAATAATGCAGCGGAAAAGTACATCATCATAATAGTAGTTCATGAAGCTACTACAGGAATACAACAATGTCTCAACATAAAGTGACAAAGAGAAATACAAGATGTTCAATACATAAGTTCATCAAATACTAGAAAGGAAATAACTGATAAAGATAAATGCTAAGTCTTCAGCATCTTCAACCAACCTTGATCAGCAACTGGATAGCTTCAGACTGACCCGAGCGTATACAAAAGAAACACTCGAGTCAGGACTCAAAATCTTATACAGGATAATCAGGTGCAAATAATAAAGTCCATAACTCAAAGATGAATGTGATGCCCATCTTTAAGGATCCAATAAACTATCTATATATATACAATAGAATGCGCTAAATAGATAATGTCTAATCAGTAAAGTATGATATCAAAATAGTGTTAAGTCATGGCCCATTCCACCCTTAACACATTCTTATTCCCAAGAGCATATACAAGACCGTAGTTTCCCCAAAACCGGAAGTCACCAAAGGGCAATCCATATACTAAAGGTACAAAACAAAACGTAGTGGTCGCGTATAGGATAATCAGTATGACAAGGTACATGAGGCGATACCAACTAGGATACTAGTAGTTGCCTGATCCGGACTGATGTTGAGCATAGCAGCTACTATCTCAACACCGCGAAACAACACTCCCAAATCAAGGGGTGCACCCAAATCGAATCACATAAGTAATAGATAAGGTATCGAAGAAGTGTGTCCGCTAGAGATGGCGATCCTCAATGGCCCGGCGCGGCTCCTGTTTTAGTCATGTCAGGGGTCATCCAAAATCGTTCTCTTTCTTCAGTAACCGCGTTCATCAAAACCATCCACTTCATTCTGGATCAACACTCCGCGTATATTAGTTATTAAAGTGGTTTTCGGTATCGACAGAGAGTATGTCCATATCCGATCCCGGTCTCTTTAATAACTACGCATTAATTACCCGATGGTCATTTAATATTAAAGTTTAAAACAAATCAAAGTCCAAAAGTCAAGTTGCAAGTTTGACTTTCAAAATTTGACACTTCACAATTCAATTTATTTCGAACATTTAAAATCATATTTCCAAATGAAGTTTTAGTTCAAGCCCTTGGGTTAACAATACTTAAGTATTCAAGTTCAATTTTATTCCTATTCCCATTCATCGTTACATTAAATTTAATCAAAACTTTGATTTAATCAATTTCAACAGCTAAATCAAATCCTTAACTTTAGTTGGTTTTGCATTCCCTTTAAGTCACTTTGTTACTTAATCTCAAATTAAATTTATAACAAATTCCAAATTTAGTAAATTTATCCAAATTAGATTTAATTTTGAATCTAATAAATTCAATTTATTAGATTCTGAAACTTACTTATTCAAATCTCATTTCAATTAAATGTGTCAATCCGTTCATCTAATTAAGTAGATTTATTAGTCCGTTTCAATTTAATCCATTAATTTATTTCAATTAGGTCCACTTATTTTTTTCATTAATTCATTACAATTAAATCCATTAATTTATTACAATTAAGTCCATTAATTTATTACAATTAATCCTATTAATTTAATACCATTAAATCCATTGATTTATTTCAATTAAATCTATTTATTTATTACAATTAAATCCATTCATTTATTACGATCAAATCTATTGATTTATTACAATTAAATTCATTTATTTATTACAATTAAATCCATTAATTCCGTTACTTACTTTCCAACAAATTTTTTTTAAGTTCATTTCTTAATTTCAAATGGATTTCAATTCCAAAATGATTTTGTTGACCAATCGGGTTTCTTATTTTTTTTAATTGTCTATCCTAGGCCAAAGTTGTTCAATTTGGGTATTTATCATTTCAACCCAATATAATTAAATAAAACAGAGCATAGCAAAGGGAACTTGCATTGTGATAACTGGGATGGTGTCAAAGTAAATAAACAATCAATAGCAACCATACATAACAATTCAACCGTTTATTTAAATAATCCCGAAATAATCGTATTTAATTTACATTTGTTATTTATGTAAATTAATAAAATTATTCCTAGAATCCACACTATCATTTCATGCAGATTAAAGATTATTACATTATAGGTTTTCACTTGGCGTTTATTATCAAATTATTACATCAATCATACATTCAATGGTTCAAAGTGTTGTTAACACTATTTCTACGTGTCGATTTATTTAACATTTAAAGGGACAAGTTCAACATATATAATCTATTTAAATTTTAGACTATCCTATATCAATTTCAATTTTATATTAATCATCACTTATATTACGACCAATTTCAACAACACATAACAATTTAGTGTCACAATTATTTTCCATAACTAACTTCAAATCAAATTTAACATCAAGCAATTTAACAATCAAATTAATATCAATAACATCTATCACTTGATTATCATAGCATAATAGATTGAGTCGTGAATGAAATATTCACCTTGCGTGGTTGAAGAAGATGACGGCGAAGCACGAAAATGAATAGACTAGGATGGACGACACAAGCACGAATACGAACTATAAATCAAACAAAAGATTATTCAACAATAGCTTAATACGATGTATATATATTGATTTGTATATATATATAAACCTTACCAAACAACTAGACGCAAATAAGGTGGATGGAAGCTTAGATCGCTGGATTAGCCTCAACTGGAACTGCGCAGACAAGACATAAGTGAGTCCATAGTTTACAATTTATAACCGATATATAATTTTATCATATAAAAAAAAAAAGTGGCCACGGACGCGGGAGCGGCTAAGCGGGCTCGACGTGGCGAGTCGGGGTGGTCGAGGGTAAGGCGGGCTGGGGTGGGCTGCATGGGATTACTGGCGGGTCCGGGTGGGCTGGGCCTGGTGGGTTCGGGTGGGTCTGGCGGACTGGGCAGGGGAGGTGGAACGGCAAGCAGCGGAGGGATGGGGTGGCGGGCTGGGCGCGGCGGGCTGGGCTGGGTGCGGTTGGGTCTGGGCTGGCTGGGTGCGGTTGGGTCTGGTGGAGGGGACGGGCAGGCAGTTGGCCGGTGGGAGGGAGGCAGTGGGGCAGTGGGAGGAAGGCTCCATTTGCTGCTTTGAGAAGAAAGAAATGCAAAATATATGAAAGAGAAGAGGAAGGCAGAGGAATACGTACCAAAGATGTGAAAATGCAAACGAGTGAATAGTGGGATGATAGCTTAATATATAACCTAGTACAGAAATTGAAAGGTCACCAATTTATTTGTCTTGGTAACCGAAAGGCTGTTGGCTTTCCAAGGCAATTGAATAGTCAAAGGACCCTTAGAATTCTGAACTTAGTAGGCAATTGGATACCGGTTTAGGTTGCGTAACGGACCAGTTTATACTCCGTTAAACAATTATAATTCAAAGCGCCGAACTCTAATTGGCACAAACAAATATTCCGTTTTGATCAGCGCGACGAGGCGAACACAACAGTATACAGATATCAGTGGTACGATTAAATTATAAAATTCGAAATTTTTCTATTGTGGAAAATGCAGCAAAAACGCCGAAGAATAAGATCGACGGAGCTGAAGATGTCCGAAATTTGAAAAACGAAAAATGACGTCTTGATCAGAAGATGGTTTAGAATTTTTCTATGTAAAAATATTACGGTTCAGAAGATAAAAATTTTCGCGTTTAAAATGAACTGATGTGAAATAAACGCGAACGAAATTTACTGCGGTATTTTCCGACGAAACTTTTCCCATATCTAAAACCATTTAGGAGCAATTTATAAACAAAGTTTGGACGCTAATTGGAACCGTATGAAAGTTCCCTATTTTATATTAAAATAATGGGTTCAAAATTTTAAAATTGGGTCGGAATTTCAGGGTCGTTACATTCTCCCCCACTCAAAACTTTTCGTCCTCGAATAGAACGAGACGGTAAAGTAAGAATGAAGTAAGCGGAAAAGTCAAGATAGATTTTTAAGAAAATTTGATTTATACCTGAAATCAATAATTCGGGGTTCGAATCCCGGATACTATCCTCAGTTCCCATGTGCAATCTCGCTCATCTGCACTCCATTGGACTTTGACGAGATTTATAGACTTCCTTCTTAGTTGCCTTGTTTCCCGATCGACTATTCGAAGTGGTCTTCTTTCGATAGTCAAATCTGGCTCGATATCTAATTCATCTAACTGAGCAATTGGAATGGTCATGGATGGATCACGCACGACTTTCCGGAGATGTGAAACATGGAATACGTTGTGCACGCCCTCAAACTTTTCTGGTAATGCAACTCTATAAGCTAATGTGCCAATTCTCTCGGTGATAGTAAATGGTCCAACAAATCTTGGAGCAAGCTTCCCTCTATGACCAAATCGGATAACATTCTTCAAAGGTGATATTTTCAAAAATATCTCATCCCCAACCTGGAATTCCAAATCACTTCTACGCCTATCTGCATAACTCTTCTGCCTATCATGTGCGGTCTTCATCTTCCTTCTGATCTCATTAACCTTCTCGGATGCTTCCATAATCATATCTGGGCCAAGAACCAATCGATCACCAGGCTCAATCCAACAAGCTGGCGATTTGCATGGCCATCCATATAAAGCTTCGAACGGTGCCATATCGATACTTGCCTGATAACTGTTATTATAAGTGAATTCAACCAAATGGAGATGGTCTTCCCAAGATCCACCGAAATCAATTATGCAAGCTCGGAGCAAATCCTCCAAAATCTGATTTACCCTTTCAGTTTGGCCATCCGTTTGAGGGTGATAAGCTGTGCTCAGATTCAGTTTAGTGCTTAAGACGTCCTGAAACGCCTTCCAGAATTTACTAGTGAATATAGGGTCTCGATCGCATATAATACTAGATGGAACCCCATGAAGTCTAACAATCTCTTTTATATAAATCTCTGCCAAACTTGAAGCAGTACGAGTGGTCTTAATAGGAATAAAGCGAGCAGATTTTGTCAACCTATCAACGATCACCCATATACTCTCGTTACCTTTTCTGGTCCTTGGTAATCCATCGATGAAGTCCATAGAAATCTGATCCCATTTCCAACAAGGAATCTCTAGGGGTTGAAGTAAACCGGCCGTCTTTTGGTGATCGGCATTGACTTGTTGGCAAGTGGTGCATCTACTGACATATATAGAAATATCTCTCTTCATCCCACTCCACCAATATAAACGGTTCATATTACGATACATCTTAGTGACACCAGGATGAAATGAAAGTGATGACTGATGATTCTCCCTAAGTACTTCTTGTCTCAATCCATCGACATTAGGAACACAAATACGGTTGTCAATCCTCAGAACTCCATTACTATCTATCTGTGCTCCCACTTTACTGTCGGCATTTCCAACTCTACCAAGAACCAACTCCTTCATATGATAGAGCAAAGTGTCCTCATATTGTTTAGTTTTATGCGATCCATAATAGATAGAGAGATGACAAGCTGAAATAGCACGCCTTCAACAGTATTACAGCAAGACAATGCTTTGCTACGACTTAATGCATCGGCTACAACATTTGCTTTCCTAGGAGTATAAGTGATGTCGAGATCATATGCAGCTAAAAATTCGAGCCATCGGACTTGCCTCTGGTTCAAATCTTTCTGGGAAAAGATATATCTCAAGGACTTATGATCAGTGAATAATTCGAATTTTGTTCCCAAAAGATGATGCCTCCATAGTTTCAGAGCAAATACAACGGCAAGAAGCTCTAGGTCATGTGTGGTATAGTTTAATTCATGGGTCTTCAACTGATGGCCCGCATAGGCAATAACCTTTCCATTTTGCATAAGAACAACGCCTAAACCTTCTCGGCAAGCATCTGTATAGACAGTTAATCCTTCACTTCCATCGATTACTGCAAGAACAGGGGCTGAAGTTAACTTACGCTTCAACTCATTAAAGGCTGATTCGCACTTCTCACTCCAAATAAACTTAACATCCTTCCGAGTCAAAGCAGTAAGTGGGGCAGAAATCTGGGCAAAGTGCTCAATAAATCTGCGATAATAACCGGCTAAACCCAAGAAACTACGAATATCTGTAGGAGTTTTAGGAGTCTCCCAATCCTGTAGATAAATTTCAAATTAGAGAGGGATAAGAGGAATTGAATAGAAATAGTGAATAGGATAGAACTCACATTGATTACGGAGATCTTAGCTGGATCGACCGAAATCCCATTTTTAGAAACTATGTGGCCAAGGAATCTTACTTCATCTCGCCAGAAATGGCATTTAGAGAACTTGGCTTTAAGCTGATGGTTTCGGAGAGTTTCTAGAACATAACGGAGATGTGTTTCATGCTCCTTCTTGTCTTTGGAGAAGACGAGAATATCATCAATGAATACAAGAACAAACTTGTTAAGTACATCCCGAAAGACTCGATTCATCAAGTCGACGAAATAAGCAGGTGCGTTGGTCAAACCGAATGGCATAACCAACCATTCATAGAATCCATTCTCGGTACGGAAAGCTGTCTTATGGATACTATCTTTAGCAACTCTGAGTTGATGGAACCCAGTGTCTAGATCAAGTTGTGAGAAAATTTTAGCTCCATGGAGCTGATCGAATAAATCGTTGATGCGAGGCATCGGATAACGATTCTTGAGAGTGCGTTTGTTCAGTTCTCGGTAATCAACACACATGCGAAGAGATCCATCTGATTTGGTGACAAATACAACTGCGGCGCCCCATTCAGAACAACTTCTCCTAATCAACCCTTTAGCAAATAGATCATCAATTTGGGTTTTTAGTTCAGCTTTTTCTTTAGGAGCCATCCTTCGGTGTGGGAGAACTACGGGAGTAGCTCTAGGAATAAGATCAATACGGAAATCGATTTCCCGTTTGGGCGGTAGAGAGTTGACCTCTCCAAATACATCGGGAAATTTCTGAACAATAGGGGTATTATTAAGATCATCCGGATGAGCATCAAGAGAGAATATGAAGCTTCCGGCATATTTCTGAGGTGATTTGCATTTAATGACAAGTGGCTGACCCTTGTCGCTTACCAAAGAAACTGAACGAGTTTTGCATGAAATAACAACATCGAATTTGCTTAACCAATCAGCTCCTAAAAGAAAGTCGAATGCTTGGAATCCAAGTACATAGAAATCCCAAGTGAATCGAGAAAAATCATACATAAGTGCAACTCCCTTGCAAACACTTCGGAGGTTAGCGGGTCCTCCGATAGGATTTGAGACACATAAGGAGGTAGTAGCAAGAGTAGGTTCTAATTTGAGTTTATTACAAAGGTCAACTGATATAAAGCTATGTGAAGCACCATTATCGAATAATACCCTAACAGGTGCAGCATGTAAATGAAAAACACTTCGTAAGGTACCTTGGTCATCCTAGGTGGGTGGTGCAGAGGGTGCAGGTGTGGTGATAGCAAATACTCCAGATGGTGTGCCACGCTTATACAGTGGGCAGTCTTTCTTGAAATGACCCGGTTGGAGACAGACATAGCATAAATCTTTCCTAGTCGTAGAAGGTGGTGGAACAGCAGCTCCGGTAGATGGACAACTATTAGCATAATGGCCCTTCTTATCGCATTTGAAGCAAGTGATATTAGCAAGGTCGATTGGGCTTTTCTGAGCATATCCCAATCCAGTAGTCTTCTGCCAAGCTTTCTTTTGTTGATCAAAGTTCATCTTCCTTTTCCCGGGCTGGCAAGAAGAGGGCTGAGTAGGAGTGGCCTTGGTAGTAGGTCCCTTAGGCTTTGCCTCATATCTAAGAGCATAATCAACAAGCTCTGTGAAGGTGCAGTGAGTGTGGCCAGTAAGCAAGTCATAATATTCTGTTCTAGCTCCCAAAATGAATTTCTCATTCTTCAGAAGCGGTGTATCGATCAAGCCAGGTCCGAATTTTGAGAGTTCGTTGAATTTCCTCTCATACTCAGAAAAAGTCATACTGCCTTGCTTAAGATCCATGAAAGCTCTATAAAGTTGAGTTTTCCCAGCAGTTGGCATCCATTGTGCCGAGAAAGTATCCCTAATCAAAAGATAGACAAGATGAATAACATTCCAAAGATTAAAGAAGAATTTAGACTACGGAATCCAATTAAATTTTTATACCTAAACCGGGCCCAAGTGATGGTGTTCTCCTCGATACGAGAAGTAACAGATTCCCACCAATCTTGTGCGGCATCCTGAAGTTGCCAGGCAGCAAGTTGACGCTTCTGAGCATCAGTGATCTCTAGACCCGAAAATATCTTCTCTAAGCCTTTAAGCCATTGCTGAGCCTCAATAATGTTTTTCGATCCAGAAAACTTAATACCCCCAAGCTGTGAATACTCCTTACTAAGAATGGTGAATTTGACAGGAGCTGGAGCGACAGGTGCAGCCTGAGCAGGACCGATGCCTCTTCCACCCCTATTGTTTCTTCTGGCACTCATCCTGAAATACCAAAAGAAATTTAGAACCAAGGATAAAATCATAGAACTCAAAGGAAAATTCAATCGACGAATCAAAGGAGTTCGAATAGAAAGGGTTTGGATATTGAATCGATTCTCCTCATTCTAGGGTATTGCTACCCTATCTCTAATGAGTTTCATAATCCCGAACTAAGGTTTTTAGGGAAACCGAAGCTCTGATACCAACTATAACAACCCGTATATTTGGACCATTTAAATTGACAATAATCCACACATGTCAACTTAAATAATACAAAACACGAATCATTATGGGATTATGAATACATATATGTAAATGAGAATCAATATAACATCACAGACACAGAATAGTCACAGAATAATGCAGCGGAAAAGTACATCATCATAATAGTAGTTCATGAAGCTACTACAGGAATACAACAATGTCTCAACATAAAGTGACAAAGAAAAATACAAGATGTTCAATACATAAGTTCATCAAATACTAGAAAGGAAATAACCGATAAAGATAAATGCTAAGTCTTCAGCATCTTCAACCAACCTTGATCAGCAACTGGATAGCTTCAGACTGACCCGGGCGTATACAAAAGAAACACTCGAGTCAGGACTCAAAATCTTATACAGGATAATCAGGTGCAAATAATAAATTCCATAACTCAAATATGAATGCGATGCCCATCTTTAAGGATCCAATAAACTATCTATATATATACAATAGAATGCGCTAAATAGATAATGTCTAATCAGTAAAGTATGATATCAAAATAGTGTTAAGTCATGGCCCATTCCACCCTTAACACATTCTTATTCCCAAGAGCATATACAAGGCCGTAGTTTCCCCAAAACCGGAAGTCACCAGAGGGCAATCCATATACTAAAGGTACAAAACAAAACGTAGTGGTCGCGTATAGGATAATCAGTATGACAAGGTACATGAGGCGATACCAACTAGGATACTAGTAGTTGCCTGATCCGGACTGATGTTGAGCATAGCAGCAACTATCTCAACACCGCGAAACAACACTCCCAAATCAAGGGGTGCACCCAAATCGAATCACATAAGTAATAGATAAGGTATCGAAGAAGTGTGTCCGCTAGAGATGGCGATCCTCAATGGCCCGGCGCGGCTCCTGTTTTAGTCATGTCAGGGGTCATCCAAAATTGTTCTCTTTCTTCAGTCAACGCGTTCATCAAAACCATCCACTTCATTCTGGATCAACACTCCGCGTATATTAGTTATTAAAGTGGTTTTCGGTATCGACAGAGAGTGTGTCCATATCTGATCCCGGTCTCTTTAATAACTACGCATTAATTACCCGATGGTCATTTAATATTAAAGTTTAAAACAAATCAAAGTCCAAAAGTCAAGTTGCAAGTTTGACTTTCAAAATTTGACACTTCACAATTCAATTTATTTCGAACATTTAAAATCATATTTCCAAATGAAGTTTTAGTTCAAGCCCTTGGGTTAACAATACTTAAGTATTCAAGTTCAATTTTATTCCTATTCCCATTCATCGTTACATTAAATTTAATCAAAACTTTGATTTAATCAATTTCAACAGCTAAATCAAATCCTTAACTTTAGTTGGTTTTGCATTCCCTTTAAGTCACTTTGTTACTTAATCTCAAATTAAATTTATAACAAATTCCAAATTTAGTAAATTTATCCAAATTAGATTTAATTTCGAATCTAATAAATTCAATTTATTAGATTCTGAAACTTACTTATTTAAATCTCATTTCAATTAAATGTGTCAATCCGTTCATCTAATTAAGTAGATTTATTTGTCCGTTTCAATTTAATCCATTAATTTATTTCAATTAGGTCCACTTATTTTTTTCATTAATTCATTACAATTAAATCCATTAATTTATTACAATTAAGTCCATTAATTTATTACAATTAATCCTATTAATTTAATACCATTAAATCCATTGATTTATTTCAATTAAATATATTTATTTATTACAATTAAATCCATTCATTTATTACGATCAAATCTATTGATTTATTACAATTAAATTCATTTATTTATTACAATTAAATCCATTAATTCCGTTACTTACTTTCCAACAAATTTTTTTAAGTTCATTTCTTAATTTCAAATGGATTTCAATTCCAAAATGATTTTGTTGACCAATCGGGTTTCTTATTTTTTTAATTGTCTATCCTAGGCCAAAGTTGTTCAATTTGGGTATTTATCATTTCAACCCAATATAATTAAATAAAACAGAGCATAGCAAAGGGAACTTGCAGTGTGATAACTGGAATGGTGTCAAAGTAAATAAACAATCAATAGCAACCATACATAACAATTCAACCGTTTATTTAAATAATCCTGAAATAATCATATTTAATTTACATTTGTTATTTATGTAAATTAATAAAATTATTCCTAGAATCCACACTATCATTTCATGCAGATTAAAGATTATTACATTATAGGTTTTCACTTGGCGTTTATTATCAAATTATTACATCAATCATACATTCAATGGTTCAAAGTGTTGTTAACACTATTTCTACGTGTCGATTTATTTAACATTTAAAGGGACAAGTTCAACATATATAATCTATTTAAATTTTAGACTATCCTATATCAATTTCAATTTCATATTAATCATCACTTATATTACGACCAATTTCAACAACACATAACAATTTAGTGTCACAATTATTTTCCATAACTAACTTCAAATCAAATTTAACATCAAGCAATTTAACAATCAAATTAATATCAGTAACATCTATCACTTGATTATCATAGCATAATAGATTGAGTCGTGAATGAAATATTCACCTTGCGTGGTTGAAGAAGATGACGGCGAAGCATGAAAATGAATAGACTAGGATGGACGACACAAGCACGAATACGAACTATAAATCAAACAAAAGATTATTCAACAATAGCTTAATACGATGTATATATATAGATTTGTATATATATATATATAAACCTTACCAAACAACTAGACGTAAATAAGGTGGATGGAAGCTTAGATCGCTGGATTAGCCTCAACTGGAATTACGCAGACAAGGCATAAGTGAGTCCATAGTTTACAACTTATAACCGATACATAATTTTATCATATAAAAAAACAAATAAAATAAAAAGTGGCAGCGGACGCGGGAGCGGCTAAGCGGGCTCGACGTGGCGAGTCGGGGTGGTCGAGGGTAAGGCGGGCTAAGTGGGCTGCATGGGGTTGCTGGCGGGTCCGGGTGGGCTGCATGGGGTTGCTGGCGGGTCCGGGTGGGCTGGGCCTGGTGGGTTCGGGTGGGTCTGGCGGACTGGGCAGGGGAGGTGGAACGGCAGGCAGCGGAGGGATGGGGTGGCGGGCTGGGCGCGGCGGGCTGGGCTGGGTGCGGTTGGGTCTGGGCTGGCTGGGTGCGGTTGGGTCTGGTGGAGGGGACGGGCAGGCGGGTTCGGGTGGCAGGCGGTTGGCCGGTGGGAGGGAGGTAGTGGGGCAGTGGGAGGAAGGCTCCATTTGCTGCTTTGGGAAGAAAGAAATGCAAAATATATGAAAGAGAAGAGGAAGGCAGAGGAATACGTACCAAAGATGTGAAAATGCAAACGAGTGAATAGTGGGATGATAGCTTAATATATAACCTAGTACAGAAATTGAAAGGTCACCAATTTATTTGTCTTGGTAACCGAAAGGTTGTTAGCTTTCCAAGGCAATTGAATAGTCAAAGGACCCTTAGAATTATGAACTTAGTAGGCAATTGGATACCGGTTTAGGCTGCGTAACGGACCAGTTTATACTCCGTTAAACAATTATAATTCGCGGCGCCGAACTCCGATTGACACAAACAAATATACCGTTTTGATCAGCGCGACGAGGCGAACACAACAGTATACAGATATCAGTGGTACGATTAAATTATAAAATTCGAAATTTTTCTATTGTGGAAAATGCAGCAAAAACGCCGAAGAATAAGATCGACGGAGCTGAAAATGTCCGAAATTTGAAAAACGAAAAATGACGTCTTGATCAGAAGATGATTTAGAATTTTTCTATGTAAAAATATTACGGTTCAGAAGATAAAAAATTTCGCGTTTAAAATGAACTGATGTGAAATAAACGCGAACGAAATTTACTACGGTATTTTCCGACGAAACTTTTCCCATATCTAAAACCATCTAGGCGCATTTTATAAACAAAGTTTGGACGCTAATTGGAACCGTATGAAAGTTCCCTATTTTATATTAAAATAATGGGTTCAAAATTTTAAAATTGGGTCGGAATTTCAGGGTCGTTACATCAACGGTGCTGCTACCTTCAAGATGTCCTTGATAAAATGTTTATATTATCCTGCCAATCCTAGGAAGCTTCTCATATCAGTAGCATTCTTAGGTTGGTTTCAATCTTGAACCGCTGCCACCTTGGCAGGATCTACTACGATGCACTGCTCAAAGACATTACCAAAGAATCTCACTTTCCTCCTCCAGAAGTGACACTTCAAGGATTTTTCTCTCAACTTGTGCTTCCTCAACACTTCAAGCACAATCTTCAAGTGCGTCTAGTGTTCCTCCTCTGTCCTAGAGTAGATCAGAATATCATCCACGAACACAAGTATGAACTTGTTTAACTGATCCTTGAAGACACGGTTCTTGAGATCAACAGAATATGCTGGAGCATTAGTTAGCTTGAATGGCATAACCAACCATATATAGAAACTAGATGGCATACAATGGTGAAAACCCATTGCAAGATCCAACTGAGAAAACACCTTTGCACCATGGAGCAGATTGAATAAGTTATCAATACACGGGAGTGGATACTTGTTCTTCCTCATCACCTTATTCAGCTAGCGGTAATATACACATAACCTCAAAGAGCCATCCGCCTTGGTGGCAAATTCAATAGGTGCGTCTCAGTCAAATATGCACCTACGAATGAACTATTTCCTCAACATGTCATTCACTTGCACCTCCAACTCATTTTTCTCTTTGGTGGCCATACACCTCAAAGGCATAACTATCAGTCTTGGCATTCTTTATTAAGTCTATACGAAACTCAATCTCTCAGCATGGCAATAATCCGATTACTTCCTCGAACATGTCCGGATACTCCCTCACGATAGGTACAAATGACAACTTATCATGTGGAATCTCGAGCAAATATAGAAAGCTAACCATAACCCCATCCTCCAGCAGGCAGCCAATCACCACAGTCCGCCCCTCCATAGCCCCAATCAACACCAATAGTTTCTCGCAATCAACCACTACCACATACTTCATCACAAATCCATCCTCAAGATAATCCTGAACCGAACAAAATTTGAAACAAAGTAATCACAAATAAAAGAGCGTCCATGACTCGATAAGGCCAAACCATGACAAACAATACACAAGCTAGTGGAGCCTCCAGCGGAGTTCGTCACAATCAAAGGTCGGTCGATTATTTCGGGTTGCAATCTCAATCTATCTACCGGGTCACTAGATATAAAAGAATGTGAAGCCCCAATGTCGAACAAAACACATATAGGAACATCATAAATAGAAAGCATACTTTGAATAGTGACGCTCTTTCCCTTCTCCTTCGTCGAGGGAGCACTTAACGAAGTGGGGACAACATCCAAAGCGTACGCCTTCACCACCTGTTTTTGCTTCACTAGCTTTTGACAATTCTTTTTAATATTCCCTACCTTGTTACAATTGTAACGCTTCCTTCCTTCAGCCTTATAGTCTTTAATGAGGTGATCCTTCACTCCGTAGTTGTAGCAAATAGGATCCTACTTGTCCTTCTTTTTGCCACCCTTACTCTGCAGCTGTTTCCTCTTTCCATTCCACTTCTTCTTGCCTCCATCCCCTTGTTGCGGTTTTTGGTCTTCTTTACCCACAACAGCTGACTTGGACTTAGGGTACAAACTCTTCTGGCGAAGAGCTTTCTCAACATGTCTCTCAAATGGATCATCGATGTGACTCACCAACTTCTCCCCCAGATAGTCGCTAAATCCATAAGAATTTTCTCATTCTTCCTCAATGGAGTTTCGATAAAGGATATCCCGTATTTTGATAAGGCATCGAACACAACATCATACTCGGAGACAGACATGTCTCCCTGCTTCAAATCAACAAACTTTCTGAACAACACCGACTTCTGAACATCCGAAATGATTTTTTCTTCAAATCGATTTATGAATTGATCCCAAGTAAACTAATCCTCGGGTGTGGCAACTATGATAGCATTCCACCAATCCATGGCTCTTCCTTAAAGCTGTCGGGAAGCCAACCTTCTCTTCGTAGCATCGTCCAACTCGAGGTCATCAAAGATTCTTTCATGGGTTTCCAACCAGTTATTCACTTCCATAGCTGATTCCGTTCCTTTGAATGGTTTGCCACTAAGACTGGAAAAATTCTTATTCGGCTTAGCAAAATCAACTCTGGGCGCCCACACTTGAGCACCACCACCAACAACAACATTTATAGCGGTCGCTCGAGATTTTGCAGCATGTTCACCATCATCGCGTTGAACATCACTTGTAAGTCAGGGTTAGGAGCCCCCGAACCTGCTCCTTCTTCAACTCCAGAGATGGAGTTCCTTACAGTGTTTCTTGTATGTCGGCTAATTTTTGATTTGTAACAAGAATGATCAGTCTCTCTTAAAAGAAAACTGAATTAATGGTATTTGTGTGTGCATGTGACTTATATACTATATATACTGCCATATAATTTTAAAAACCAAAATATATAACAAGTAAGCACTCTCTTGTGTATATATACACTCGATCTAGTCTACGATGATAACTCCTCCCCTATCTCTACCGGACCACGGTATCAACTCAGGTTAATCGTGTAACCTACGAACTTGTACCAAATGCGATGACCACCCTACACCACCAACAACCAATATAACTTAAGTGTGTTGCTGATGTGCGTGGTCGATGTAGGACGATTGTCAAGCGTTAGAAAGAAATAAAACAACATAGAACTTATCATATATCTCATAGCGCATGGAATAAAATATAATATACATTACATATATAAAATAGGAGAGACAATACTAACTAAGTGATCAAATATTAGAGTATAGGCCCAAAGAGTTGTACAACATATCAATAGAGTTTATAAAAAGGGAATTAACTCAAATAATTGTCTCATAGTAAACAAAGCAAACACTGCCTTGACTCCACAGTGTTGCATAGCGGAATAAGCATTATATCCATATATAATACGAGAAGCTCCATCCTGCTCGTCCTCTGCACTGCCACTGCATACACCTAGGCCTGTTACCTAGTCTACTCATTTAAGTATGCCCAAGATAATAAGAAGCAAAGCATAAAATCTCGAGTCAGACAATAGTCTAGTGTGAGCAATAAAGGAATCTCAAAATACTATACAAGTCGATATAGTAAGGAACAAGGGTATATAAATCATACTTGACATGTCTCTGCAACCAAAGAGGTAGCACATAACATCTATAACATGCTACTCTACTATTATCATCAAAATGTACTACGTCTTAAGTATAGTATCGGGTGGCTAGGTATCCGCGTACTAAATACCTACATCAAGTGACATCCTTAAGGTGATGGTCTACAGGGAAAAAAATCAAGCAACCATAACGTCTGTTAAACGATTCTCACTATCACTCAATGCGCTTGGAAATAAGACAACTCATATTTCACAATCACAAGCCAAATACCCAATCAAATCTTGGTTCCATGGCGCTCAATCCATGCCACATCGTAAGGCTAGAATATAGACCCACAATCGTAAGGTCCAAGGTAATTTATGATCATAAGATCTGGATACAGTCATAATCAAAGTGGGCGCCCCCACGTACCCCCTTTGCATTAGCACATAGGAAACCTTCGAGTGTCTACAATCCCTTCGCACATGCCTTCATAGTGGAATACAGTCATAATTCCATTTTACCCATATCCATAGTGGAACACAGTCATAATTCCACTCGTGTGCTCTCCTTATTGAAGTCGCCCTTTGAATCGTCACTTCTGCTATAATCATTGAGCCATTATCATCAGAACCTAACTCCATCCATTGTCGAGTTACCATCATCGCAGTTTTGAAGCTATCACATCAAAGCACTCCAATATCACGTCGTTTCTTAACCATTGGTCTTCATCGTGCCATCATGTCACCATCAAATGATGAACAAATGAACAAACACATCCATCATGACCCAAAGACCCCAGACTTTACCTCCCAAAAGTTCAATACCGAACCGATCAAAACATTCTACTCAGTGTCGCCTAATCTACTCGGCGTCGAGTGGAATACTTCAGCACCTTTGGGTCAATCTCCTTCCATGAAACTTCTTTCCTTTAATGCTTTAACTTCCAAGTCATCGGACCCTTTCCATCCTTTAGAAAAGCACTCAGTACTGAGCTGAGTGATTGGTACCAAGTCCATTGCCAAAATTTTGGCTTCTAACTCCTAGAACTCTTCTTCTTTGCCAAGCCAGGGTTCAACTAAAGCACTCCCGCATCTTTCCCCTAACAAGCCCAAAGCACGACCAAAGTGGAATCTACCAACTTGAGTTCCCATCGACCACTTTCTACTCGTTGTGAGCACTTCTCACTGACCAGGTTTTGGTGCGACTTGAATCGTGGACTCCTTCTTACTCCAGAGTCCCTCCTCCATATTTCACCCCATGCTGATCTCTTTTTCCTTTGATTTATCCAATTTGGCAACATCTTTCCTAACTACCTAAAAGCACTAACAAACTATGTCAAATCACAACATACAAATCTGAAATACCATCCATACACCCATACAATTCATCAAAACATGATAATCATACAAGTTCTAGCCTAGACCTAACTTTTACATTAGCATGTAGATATGATCAAAAGGGGTTGTCAAACTATTTAAAAACCATTTTAAATTACTTTAATTTCGACCATGAATATATAAAAAAGTGTGATTAAAGTTAGAAAACATTTATCATTAAAATCATGTTAAAAACATTAAATTGAAGTATATTAACATATATAGGAGAGTGAAAGGTCAAGAACCACTCACCAAATACCTAAAATATCAATATTTCCTCTAGATCTGAAATGGACAACAAGGAGAACAAATTCAAATCAGCCAAAAATGGTAATCTCCAATCGCTCTATGCTAATTACTCCTCTAATGATATTTTGGCTAAGATTAGTAAGGAAAAGGAGAAGCTTTTTGATCGAATTACGTTTAATGGAGGTTTAAAACTATTTTACGGAAGATAGAAATGACTTAGAATGAACCCTTTAGTTTCCGTTAGGCTCTATTCCAGAAATGGGTTAGTGAGCCTAGGTGTAGGTTAGTCTAATTACCCAATAATGCGGGCCAGCAGCTACCAAAACTTAAAACAGTCATAACTTTCAAATAGTTAGTCCGTTTTACTATTTGACCACTCTATAGAATGAGAAACCATCATCTAGAAGCAATGGAAGTGGATTTAGACCCTAACTCGGCTCCTATCAAAAGTTATAATCCATACAAGTTATTTAGGTCCAAAATCGTTATATAGAAATTCGATAAAAATCATAGATGTGGAAAATATCTCTAAGAGTCATCTCCAAAAATTTAGAGTCATACAATCTCATATGAATAAAATAAAATATTTTATGATCCTCCGATATGTAAAATATGGATCATTACACGACTGTAAATAAGGACCATTGTTCTGTATAACCCTTGTTCGCATTTACATTCCTGCATAAGTACATATAAGTAAATTTCTATAAATTATTGTTACTAAATGGTACTGTTAACAAGAAAATTTATCAATACCTCAAAGTGGAGTTTGAAGTATAAATGATTCCTGAAACCTCCTTTCGAACAGATAGAAAAAGCTAAGACGTATTGATTCCATTTAGTCCTCCTTTCAAATATATTGTGGTAGATGAAATTTCTTCCTTTATGACCTTTCAACGTGGTCAAAACGTTTAATTCTCTTTTTCGATGCCTTTCGAGCTCATTCAATAGGTTTAGGACTCTTGCGGAACCTCCTTTCGAAGTAGTCAAAGTTGTTGAAAACTTGACCTTAATGGTTTAGGTGTATTTGTTGAATCAAGTGGTTTCGAATCCTTCGAAAGTTAACCTCTCAAAGGTATTGATACGAGTAGGCCTTATTCTGAGTTATACAGAATCATTAAATCCATGAACATGCTTCGAAAAAATATATTCTTTTACTCATTGAAGCTCAAGTATACAAAATGGTTTTATCCCAAATTTAATTTGGGAATTAGGGTTTTTAAGTCTTAGAAAGTACAAGCAAGAAGTGAATGAAAAATCGGATCCCCAAAACCAGACCCCTAGGGTCTTGTTTATAAGTGCGGGTTGGCACCTTTTGACCCCTTGCTTTTGACATGGTCGGAAGGTCTGCTTTCCTTCTTTCGTGCGCATCTCTTGAATCATAGCTTTCGACATAGTCGAAAAGGTTATATGGTCGTCCTTCTGCTGCCGTTGAAGACTGGGCTTCCTTCTATTTTGCTTCATTCCTTTCGACTTCATCGAAAGGTATATTGCTTGATCACTTTTGACTCCATCGAAAGGTGTATAGATGTGCTCTTCACTTAGCCGTTTATGTGCTATGTAATTTAGCATGGGCATTTTCCTTCGACGCTGTCGAAACGTGTGTTTTGCGGGCTTCTAAAGAGTTGAAACACTGTTAAGAGATTAGCTGTAGGAGACACCATTCGAAAGCATTCTACCTCGCGGAACCCTATCTCTTAGTATTTGAGGAATTATGTAAAATTCCCATAATCTTTTCCTTCATAGGTGCGAATGGCTTTAACCAATTCGAAAGGCTAATATATTCTTTCGAAAGGGTTGTTTTAGCCTAATGTTTTACTAATGAAGGTTGATGAAGACGAAACCAATTGTTTCGAATGGCTTGGCGCAAAGCTGAAAACCTATTATCCATTGCCTTCGAAAGGTACCTTTCGACCTGTTCGAAAGCTCATTTCTTATCCAAAATACCGCTGAAGCATCTTTTTGGCCTCTTCGAAAGGTTTTGCTGACGCTATCATCTTTCTATCGAAAGCCTTATTTAATGTTTACAGTGACCACTCTAATTCCTTCCGATCCTCATCAATGCACTTGCTCCTTCTTTCATACTTTCCCTCCTGAAAATATTTTATGGATAACATTTAGCGCCCCCAATATGAAAGAAGCTTTTGTTCTTTAGAACAAAAATTTCAAAACATCTTTTTCAAACTGCGTAAATTCCAATGAAATCCTTTTCTTTGTTTACCTGAAACATATGATAAATTTTATTAGGATCATCACTTTGTTATGAGACCTTGATGGGTAACTTTATAATTCAGGATATTATTTGGTAGCATTAATGGGCAGAGCATCCAAATAAATATATGACCAAATCCTTTTAATATAATAATATGAAACAATATCACATGGTCAACAGTCGTTGATTTAAGTAAATTAACCTTCCCAAAAGGTCATCACACACTCCAAATCCTTTGTTCTTGAGTTATGTTTTCTTCAGCCATTGGGGGTTAATTCCTTGCTTTTGGCTGTTTTACCCTATTTTCCTGTTATAATTTTATTTCCATCCCTGCACTGTATACTAGTGATTTTCATTCATTCATTAACAAATTGGCAGACAATTAGGCATTGATGTTGTTTGATAATATGAAAATTAGAGGGCTCTTACTCCCTTTTACCATCATCTTCTAACAAAAAAATAAAAGTATGTTTAATATCAAAAAACTCTTATCCGAATTCCTATCTAATATTAGTTTGGAAACGTTAAATTTTCAAATAAACCTTAATACAAAATTTTAAAATTCATCCAGAATATTCACAAATCCAAAAATTCAATGGGAAGTCCATAACTCATCATGAGAATTCAGTAAAGAAATCAAGAATTCACAACACCAGAAAATCATTATGAAAAGAAACCGAAAATCCATGAATTCAGGTATGTAATCAGAAACTTGCTAGGATCTCATCTGTCAAATAAACTTCTTTAAACCTTATCTAATTCCAGTACAAAGTCAGAAATTCAATAAGAAGTCTGTAGATCATCATGGAAATTCAATAAAGAAGTCAAGAAATCAAGAATTCATAAAAATAGGAGACCAATAAGAAATCATTACGAAAATCCAATGAGGAGACCTAGAATATGAAATCCACAAACCTTCATAAAAGCTAATATGAAGGTTTAGAATTCACAAGACAGAAATTCAATTAGAAATCATTATGAAAATTCAATAAGGAAACTAAGAATATGAAATCCATAAATCATCCTAAAAGACAATAAGGAAATTTTGAATTCACAAAACCCAATATGAAATCTTTATGAAAAGAAACAAGAAACTAAAAGTTCACGAAATCAGAAATTCAACCAAAATCTTATCAGGATCTCAACTGACGAATAGACTGCTCAAAATTTTATTCAATATAAGTACAAAGTCAAAGAACTGTTTAGTAATGGTAGACTTAAGAGGTTCAAGCAAAAGATTCCTAGGCCTATCTGGCCTTAATTCTAAAGTTATTCCTACAATACTATGTCAAAGACTTATTTAAAACTTATGCCTTGAATAGCCACGAGGATTCTCGTTATTAAAAGGATGGTATCCTATTAATAGATGTGTAATTCTAAAGTGCCTATAAGTTAGTAGTATTATTGTTATATTGGAACCGAGTAGTTCCATAAAGCCATGCAATCATTCAAAATAGTAGTTCTAGATTACCAGTCAGCCATTTGGAGTAGTAGTTTCGTAAGACCAGTCAAATGTTCAGTAGATAGTTTCATTCGGTTGTTCAGCTTTGCAGCCGTTCAACAGTTCAGCGGATAGTTCTGTTCAGTTGACTGGACGTTCAGCAGTGCAAGCTCTATTTGACTAGTCGGTCGTTCAGTAGTGCAAGTTCCATACTTTTGCTTGATCGTTCAGCAGTGCAATGGTCCAAATAACTTATTAATATATATATATAATATAGACTCTTTTATCCTAAAGGGTCACCTTATTTCTAAGGATTCAGGAGTGGTTTACTTAATCTATTCTTTGAATGAAGTCACTTTTATCTTTGTAGTAAAATTTGTTATCTATTCCATTCCTTTAGCTTTTGTATAAATCTTTGCTTTTCATCTCATGTTGCCTTTATCCATTTTTTTGTCTCGTGTTTCCTTTTAGGATGAAAGTTTCTTAATTTCTTGATGTGAGAGTCACCCTTTAGGTATTGGACGTACTGAAGTTTGCTAGCTCATATTTTTCTGATTATGGTTTTGGATTGCTTGTCCGTTCAAAATTATAGCGTTGGACATCTTCATCCTTTTGTTTTCGTCTGTACCCCTTTTTGAGCATCATCTTTGTCTTAGATGGTGGATAGATTTCTTTCATTGACCCTTTTTTCTTTTGGGTTTTGACTTTTGTTTTGAGTTGTAGAAATCTTTATCTTTCTTCATCTGTTTGGTGCCTCTACTGGGTTTCCCTTGGTTCTAAGGGATGTAGTGTATGTTAGGTTGACCTTCTTCTTAAAAGGTTGTTGGTGGGTGCTTAACCTGACCCTACCTCTAAGAGGTGAGTGAACTGGACGTTAGAGGTTTTACCCTCCCTCTAGGAGGTGCTATGGAAGAACGCCGTAGGCTTTTTAGAGGTTTTGACCCTCCCTCTATGAGGTGCCTTGGTAAGGGCTTAAGAGGATTTAACCTTCCTCCCGGATGTGCCTTTGGTAAGGGCTTTTTAGAGGTTTTGACCCTCCCTCTAGGAGGTGCCTTTGGTAAGGGCTTAAGAGGATTTGACCCTTTTTCCCGGAGGTGCCTTTGGTAAGGGCTTTTTAAAGGTTTTAACCCTCCCTCTAGGAGGTGCCTTTGGTAGAGGATAAAAATTGTTTTTCTCATAGTGGAAATACGAATCTCAAATAAAAGACTAGGAGCTCATGATTCATGAACCTACATTTTTTTAAGGGAGTATAGGATTCCCTAATCTGAGTTTTTGTCAATGAACTTTTGATAGCTTTAAAAAAATTCTTGAAAAAATACGAATAGGCTTCTCCTCGCCAATGGTTTTAGAAAACTTTGAAACATTTAGAAATCCTTGGTGTTCATTCACTAATGCTATATAATATTTTTGGAAGATTGCACAAATCAGTTCTCAAAATAGATTGACATTTTCCTTCCATTGGTTATGGGGTAATTGAAGATAATCTTTCTGTGAAAATACGTTAGGGAAATTTCTTCTAAAATAATTTGCCAAAATTTGAGTTGGTGTACATAGTTTTTTCCTTTAGATATATAACCATATCTTGGAAGGCACTGCTTAGTAACAGAGTGATATATTTGTAATTTTTTCATAGAAATTGATGAAGGATTAATAGCGGCCCGAGATTTCATGAAAGCAAGCCTTTGTATTGCGCTAATTGAAATATTGATAGCCGTCTTGTATCAGGCATCTAATCTGTCTTTTCCAGGTAGCTAGAAATTTGTTGTGCTCCAAGAGTATGTTGAATGCTATGGACTGGTTTTGTTTTACCTGTAATGACACTTGAATTTTGAATTAGTACATGACCACTTTTCAGCACAAATCAAAGTACAAATCAAAATACAAATCAAGTTAAAAAGTTATAAAAGAAGAGAGTTCATAATTGAACTAATGTTGCAAGACTTCATTATTTGATAGGAGTCTGAATTTTGAAGTTGCTAAGCTGCTTTCTTCTTAGCTTGAACAAGAAGTTTTCTTAAGTTTCTTTAATGAACTCCTTTAGGGTTCCTAACATGATCATATTCTAAATTATTCCAGCTAAGATGCGACACTCATTGGTCTTATGTCCATTTGCTTTGTGATAATCACAATAACTTTCCCCTTTTCTGGGTTCTGGATAGCTTTGCATTTTATGAGTAGTTGAGAAACTTCCATCATCCTTTGCTGCGGTAAATATGTGAGAAAGTGGTTGGTCTAAGGCTACATAGTTCGGTTTTGAAATTTTCTTCCAACTCCTTTCACCATCCTTTGATCTTTGGTTGGAGTAATTGGCACTAGATCTTTCCTTTTCTATGTCTTATCGCAATCTTTTGTTGTCATGGCACATTTCATCTAAATGGATAAATTTGTCCGCTTGGGAATATAAGTATTGTAGATCTTTGCATCCATTAAAATAAATGTCTTTCCAGAATGGGGTTTGTTCGATCAACCCTGATCGAACTGCCATAAATTTTTCTCTATCGTTTGTACTCTCCGCCTTTAATGCTTTTGTACTGAATCTATTTAAGTATTCGCTAAGCAGTTCTCCTGGTTTTTGTTTGATAGCAGCTAAGAAGCTAAAGTCCATAGTTGAGTCCTTGAATACATAAAATTGTGTCACGAAGTCATAAGAAAATTGTTCCCAAGAACATATGGTTTTCGCTTGGTAATTCTTGTACCATTTGATAGTTGCTCCTTGAAAAGTAACCGAGAAAAGTTTGCAGAGAATTGGCTCAGGAGCATTATATAAGTTCATCCAGTTTTCGAAAGCTGCAAGGTGATCGTCTGGATCAGTAGTTCCATCATATTTTAGTGAGGCAATTTGAATGTGTGGAGGGAGACTAACTGCCATTATTTCTTCTGAAAAAGGTGTCTTTTGTTGGATAACATATTTCTCTAGGTCAGGAATTCCTTTTTCCTTTAGCATATCCATTATCATTTGATGTAGGATGTCTACATGGTCGGTTTCATTTTTGTGGCAACTTTTACTGTTTCCTTGGTTGGACTATTTGATTGCTCGAGGGATCTTTTAGCTTGACTTTCTTGGTTTAACTCTTCATCTTCTACCTCATTTGGAGATTGCGCTTCATCTTCCCCTTCCATAATCCTGAATGATTCTTGAGATGGAGACCCTCAAGAAATTCATGCATTGCTATCATTTGTTGTTGTAGATTCTGGACTTTAATCTCATTGTTTTCTAATCTTATTAGGGTTGAAGGTTGCCTAATTTCCATATTTTTTAAGTTAAAGTTTGGGACTATGTTATCTTCTAAAGTTGATTGTGAGGCAGCTTCTTCATTTGGATTATCGTTCGCTTATGATAATACAAAATATGATTTTTCTAAAATGGTCTATAAGTAATGAGTTCAGCTAAACTGTTACACCGAAGCTAAGGTGATGTACGAACGTTAATATTTGAATTGTCCAATATTAATTGATAATTGAATTCACACCTCTGTGTCACATAACCGTATTTGTGAATTCTCCGAAAAACCACATGTTTAGTTAATTTGTAAATTGTTGTAAATTAATTAATATTTGAGAAATATTAATTGTTATTTACTTTATTTGATGTCTGAGAGGTGCTTGCAATTATTTGAATGCATATATAAAACTTATATCTACGCGCATCGGTATACAATACTGAAATAACTTTAAATGGTTTTAAATAAAAGATAATTACATGGAAATATTTTGTCATTAGATGGCATCATATGCTCGACCAAATATTGAGAAAGGCAAGAATTGGAGTGAGAGAAAATTAAAGGGATCAATTAGATAATTTTTAACTGAAAGAAAGGGAATGGTTTCATTCTTTCAAATAAAACAAATCCACTAATTTTATTATCATTCATTCTTTCCTTTATTCATTTTTCTCTCTCGTCCTTCGAAGCCATGGCCGAAATTATCATGTTTCATTCGAAAACAAAATCAACTCCAAATCAAAGGAAAACATCAAGGAAAATAAGATCATAGGTGGTTCATCCTTCTCTTGTAAGGTTGGATGTGGATTCATTTGGAGATCAATAGAGAAGTCATAAGTCAAGGTGTTACAAAGAGCAAGGCTTTTGAGGTTTGATTTCCACTTTTTGAACTCACTCATGATGTTAACACCCGATCTAGATCACATATATGTATATTAAATGCCAGTTATTGAATCTATTTTGAAATTCTCTTCTGTATTGTCAGCTAAACGCAAAATCAACAAAGCTAGTGATAGTTGGGCAAAAGTTGGACTCTTGGGCAAGTATGCAAGTCATTATGTCCTCAAATAATCAAATATGCAAATGGGTAATCGTTCATATACTCGGTCACAAAGTCGTATGGATTTTCCTAATCGACCATTAAAGTCCCAAAGTCGAGTTCTTCATTTATGCTTAAGAGAAAATGAAAACGAGGAAGAAGTACAATTTGGAATTCGCCCCCACCCCTTAGTTAGGAATGCATGCCAATTTATAGAGGAATTGCTTCCTCGGATGTTTGACATGTGGCATCAGCTAAACTTGGATGGTTGATATTTTGCTAACATTGCACATTGTTGCGGCAACATATGGCGTGGTATATTTTTCTTTTTTTGTGATGACATAGTATAACCATCGGCTGCCATGTGGCCATTTAATCAATTTATGGTTAATGTATAATCTTCTGGTAGAAGAAATTTTAAGCACTTCATGGTACCATCACAAGCGTGCGACAACTTTATTCCTTTAACACATGATTGCATCATAGTTAGCATGCGACAGCTTTCCACTTCTTGGTATTCGATGGCGTTAATGTTGTCATGCGACAGCTTCCAATCATGTGATAGCTTTATTCCTTAATATGCGATAGCTCTTATAATCTTAGTCCTTATTATCTTTTTATGATAGTATGTGATAGCTCTTCTTGTCGTAGTACCCGATAGCTCTTTATAATAGCATGTGATAGCTCTTTTTTTACCTTGAACCTTGATAGCATTAATGCATTTAGCATGGGATAGTGTTTCATAATTAGCAATCGATAGCATTTATGTTTATGGCATGCGATAGCTTTACATTTAGTATGACTTAGCGCTCGATAGCTCCCCATTATAGCACGCGATAGCTTTCAATTATGTCATGCCATAACTTTGCCTTCTAGAACTCGATAGCTTTATTGCATGTTTAACCTTCGATAGCTTACCGACTTTGAACTCTTAATAGCCTCATTCCTATTCAAGCTTTCAAATTTTGGATGTAACATTTGTCCCTTCCCTTACAAAAAGCATTATATACTTTAGTGTAAACAAAACATCCTTTTTCTTCGTCCATTTTTAAACAAACTCTTGGTATTCTTTGGATTTAACATCTTAGGCATAGAATACTTCATTGTTTTAAATAAATGGTTATTACTCATTCTTATTTTCCAATACATTCTCATCTTCTTCCTCTTACTTTTACTAACTCTTTCTAATTTGAAATAAATTTTTAGATTTGCCTTCGAACATCCTTGGTTTTTCAGATTTAATTTTCTAAGGTTATTCTTTTTCCTTCATTACAAATTCTTGTTCGCACCTTAATTTAACATGTTTGGGGGAATTTAGAATTCATTTAATGTTCCTTCTGCTGATTTTTAAGAATTGATGATTTCTTATGGATTATTTAGGAAAACTAGGTTTGATATTTAACTCATGTGAATTTAGTTAATTAGTGGTTTATGGGTTTATTGACCCATTACCTGTTTCAAGATGTGTGACAACTGTTTCTTTTAACACCCAATAGCTTAAATCTTAGCGTTCGATAAGCAGCAAATTTCTTTTGATACGTGATTGCTTTTCACCCTTACAAACTCAATAACTTAACTCTTGATAGGTTGCAATTTTTTAATACTCGATAGCTTTACACCCTTACACACTTGACAACTTAACTCTTAATAGGTTGCGACTTTTTAACACTGGATAGCTCTACACCCTTGATAGTTTAACAGTCGATAGGTTGCAAGTTTTAATACTCGGTGGATTTACATTCTTACAGACTTTATGTCTTCAAATTTTAATCAATCATTAGGTTACCAATTCTAGCATTCGATAGCTCAGTAGCTTTAGCATTCAATAGCTCACAAGTTCTGACACATGATAACTTTGCACTCTAAACACAAGGTAACTTTAAACTTCTAATCTCCTAATAGATTACTAGTTTTAGTACTCGATAGCTTTACACTTTCAATTTTTTATGGTTTAGTTCCTGACACGATAGGTTTCAAGCTCTAGCACTTGATAACTTACAAGTTTCAACACTTGATAACTTTGCACTCTTAACACTCGACAACTTTGAACTTTTATTACTTGCTTGTTTTAAATGTCTAAACAATTGATAAATCATATGCCTTAGTACTCGATGTCTTCTTAAACACTCGTAGCTTTAAATTTCTAACTTTTGTTGGTTTAATTCTTGATACTCAATAAATTTTATCATTTGGTAGCTTTAAAATTTTAATCATTCGGTAGCTTAAACTTTGTTACTTGGTAAGTGGAAAATGATAACTTTTCTTGCTTTAATACTTAATACCCCTCAAATTATAGGTGTTTGATGCATATCAAAAATTTTACACTCAATAAAATTTTGTTAGTTTATACTCTTGTGTCTTACTTACCTATATTTTTAGAAACTATTTTGGAATTAAAAGGGTACTCCCAAAGAATCTACAAGCTCTCCTAAAACTAAGAGAAAACCAAGGTCGATCGAAGGAACGGTTTATGTCCATTGTCAATCATGTATCACTTCTCAGGAGGAAAGTGATACTATTCTTCTGCATTTTGGTATCACTGGAGTTGAAGTCAAGGTTCCTAGTCTCTTAGAGAGAATCAATACCCCCTCTAGAAGAAATCTTTGCTTTCACGCCCATTAATATTTGGCATTCCTGTTATCTTCCTCTTGACGACCTAATTACAAAAGTCTTGTCGTTTCTATCGATATCACCCATTCAAATTACTCTTAACTTATGTAGTTACATCCATTGTCTTTAAATTTTGTTTAAGGAGCTTGGATTGGGTGACTTGAACATAAACACTTTGTTCACCCTTAATACTCTTTAAAATTTATGTATCAACCCTATGGTACTATTTTCCATCTTTGTGCGTCCTCTAGCCAATTAATTTTGGATATTATTAACAGAGTCAGAGACTGGGGTCATCAATTCTTCTTTGTGAGTTGTTTCTCTCACGATATCTTTGGAGCTTTCTCTCTACCCAGTACACTATTTTCTTTTATACGCAATTCCTTGTTTTTATGTATTTTTTCTTTTTGACAATAGTTTTATTTATATAGATTCTGCTTCAAAAGATATGGATCATAATGTAATCAAAATAATTCTTAATTTTGTGAATGGAACACGACACTCCATGATGCAGCACAGACTAGAGTCGAAGCAGTGCGAGCTCCAAATACACAAGGCCTAAGTCGCCCACGACCTAAGAAATCACTGAGTTTAGGTCGGTCGCGACTTAAGAAAGGAGCAGGTTTAAGTCGTATACGAGATAACAAAGCTGAAGAAGAAGTTCTAAGTCGTCCACGACTTAATGAGGCTGAAGGCATAAGTCGTTCACGACTTAACTCAAGCGGTTTACGACCTAAGGAAAGTGAAGACTTAAGTCGTCTACGACCTAAGGAAACTGAAGGATTAAGTCGACTCCGACCTAACAACGAAGAACTGGGACGAGATACGACCTATGGAAAGTCGTGAAGTGGAGTTACGACCTAAGCTAGGTCGTAGGAAGAAGTTCTGAAGCCGGGTCTTAAGTCGCTGCCGACCTATATGTTAGGTCGATAAGTCGTCTGGTTCTTATGTTGTAACTCGCATGTTTTAGGCCGTTCTGTTTGTAAGTCGTAAGTCGTCTGTTTTAGAGGCGCTACTAGTTAAGTCGTGTGAGTCGTGTAACATGTTTGTAAGTCGTTGAATGATGTAACTAGGTCGTTACCGACCTAAGTTGAGTCGAGAGAAGTTGTTAGGTCGGCAACGACCTAAGTGATGTTTTTTTCTGTTTGTTAAGTCGGAGTATGTTGAGTCGCATATTTTTAAGTCTTGAGTCGGAGTCTTGTTATAAGTCGTACACGACTTAAGAGTTGTACAGATTAGTGATGAGATTTGTAACTTCTATAAATAGGCCGGTGGTGCCATTTGTAATAGTTTAGTTGATTTGAAATAAAACTCTTGTTTTGTTAGCTTTGTGCTTTCGCCAAATTGGTAGTTGAGTGTAATCTCCTATCTCCTCTTTCGGATAATCGAGTGCGCTCGATTCAACGACTGCAGAAGCCGATTCACGGAATCTAGTGCGCTAGATCAACGTGTGAAGAATCGCAGATCTTTGAACCCGGTATCGTGCGCGATCAACGAGTTCGAGATAGCTAGAATTCGGTATCTTCGGATCAACGAATTCGGGCATTTCAGTATCTTCCAATCCATCGATTGCTACTCTCATCGATCGACATTGTTTTTGATTAATCCGCTGCGTCAGTTTTGGTATCAGAGCTTGTTTAGCCAATCATAGCTAAATCGAGTCTTGGAGCCAATCATCTTGAAGAAGTTTGAATCGAAGTGAAGATTTGAGGTTATTAATCACAGCCGAGAGCAAGAAGGGAAGTTGTTCGACTTTGTATTGAAGTTTGGAGGACGGATTTATCTTGTTTGGGAGTTTGGTTGTTCATCGTGTTCAACACAATTTGCAACACGTGTGAAGTTTCCGATCCATTTCATTTTGGATCTAAGTTCGAATTGTGTTTAAATTTGAAGTGTGAAGAACTTCGGCCGAGATAAGCAAGTGAAGGCCGTGTACATCATTTGACCGAGAATTGAAGAGTTTGTAAAGTTTCAAATCATGCCGCCGAGAAGAGCTAATCGTCACCAAAACGTAGAAGCATTGTATCGAAGAGAAGAAGCTGACGAGATGGAGCAACGAATCAATGAAAACTTTAGTGAAAAGCTTAATGAAGGAATTGGACGATTAGAGAAGATGATGTTAGAGATGAATCAGAATCGGAGAAGGGTATCACCTGAATCTAACCATGGAGGAAGTAGAGTCTCACCACATTCCAATCGAGACAGAAGTGTTGATGATGATCAAAGGCGTGGAGGAAACGTGAATGATCGAGAACGGAGGAATGTAGATAGAAGGGATGTTGATGGAAGACATGATGGTAGTAGAGATGTGGGTGGATGAGATAGACAACGATATACATCTGATTTTGAAGAGGAGTATGATGGTGGTAGTGTTCGAGGACAAGGACGAGGACAAGGAAGAAATTACTCTGAGTATGATCACAAGTGGGAGTCGGGGATGAAGACTGAAATTCCTGAATTTAAAGGTGGTATGCAAGCGGAGGAGTTTCTAGATTGGGTGGCTAATGTTGAAGAGATTTTTGACTTCAAAGAAGTTCCAGAACATCGTAGAGTGAAGTTGGTTGCTACGAGGTTGAGGGGTAGAGCTTTGGCGTGGTGGCAGCAAACCAAACTTACACGTGAACGGATGGGGAAGTCAAAGGTTGAATCATGGGAAAAGATGAGGAAAATGATGAAAGCCACATTCTTACCTTATAACTATCAGTCGCTTATGTATCAGAGATTGCAAAACTTGAGACAAGGGACGAAATCTGTGAATGACTATGCTGACGAATTTTATCAACTGATAGCAAGGAATGATATTATGGAGACAGAAGAACAATTGACAGCTAGATTTGTTGGGGGGTTGCGAATGCAGATTCAGGATATGGTTAACATGTTTGATCCCAGATCTGTAGCGGAAGCACATCAGAAAGCGTTGGCTTGGGAGAAACAGGGAAGACGAGGAGGTGGTATGTTTACAAATTCCAACAATCCAGTGAAGGGTGTTAGTGGAAGTTCTAATGTTTCAAAAGCTGTTGCGAAACCAGTTGTGAATCAGGTTGGGAAGATGAAAGTCGGTAATGGTTTCAAGTGTTATAATTGCCAAGAAATGGGCCACAAAAGTAGCGAATGTCCAAAGCCGAAGAAGAGAGCTATGATAGCGGAGGTTGAGGATGAGGATGAAGAAGCTGAATGTTACAATTCACCACCTAATGAGGAGGAAGAAGAAGTGTCGGGAGACGAAGGTTATAATCTAATGATGAAGAGGTCATGTTTAACACCAAAGCAAGAGGAGGATTGTAGTTGGTTAAGGAGCAATATTTTTCAGTCAACATTCCCCATTCTGGGGAACGTTTGCAAATTTGTTATTGATGCTGGAAGCTGTGATAATATAATTTCTTCAGAAGCTATGAGGAAGTTGGTGTTGAAGACTGAGAAACATCTGAAACCGTACAAGCTAGCTTGGTTGAGGAAAGGCAGGGAGGTGAAGGTTGGACGAAGGGCTTGTGTGAAGTTTTCAATTGGAAAGAAATACAAGGATGAAATCTGGTGCGATGTGGTAGATATGGATGTCTGTCATTTGTTGCTGGGGAGACCGTGGCAGTATGATAGGGCGGTGCAACATGATGGGCGTACCAACAGTTACAGTTTCATGTTTGAAGGCACAAAGATTACTCTAGTTCCAAAGAAGCGACAACAGGAGGAAAACAAGTTGGAGGAGATTGAAGAGCTTAAAACTTTGTTATCTTTGAAGGAGTTTGTGAAGGAAGTAGAGGAGGAGCCTGAAGTGTTTTTGTTGATTGGGCGAGAGAGCAGTGAAGAGGTTGAAATTCCGGAAGAAGCGAATCCAGTTTTGAAAGAATTTGACGATGTATTTCCAGAGGAGTTACCAACGGAGTTGCCACCGTTGAGGGATATACAACATCAGATAGATCTTGTTCCAGGTGCTGTGTTGCCTCATAGACCACATTATCGAATGAGTCCAAAGGAACATGAAGAATTGAGGAGGCAAGTGGAAGAATTGCTTGAACAGGGGCGTGTGCAGGAGAGTTTAAGTCCTTGTGTTGTACCAGCTTTATTGGTACCCAAAAAGGATGGAAGGTGGAGGATGTGCATAGATAGTAGAGCATTGAATAAGATCACAGTCAGATACAGATTTCCGATGCCGAGGCTTGATGATTTATTGGATCAAATCAGTGGGTTCATAATATTTTCAAAGATTGACTTGAAGAGCGGTTATCATCAGATTCGCATTAGACCAGGGAACGAATGGAAGACAGCATTCAAGACGAGGGAAGGATTGTATGAATGGCTGGTAATGCCGTTTGGTCTATCGAATGCACCAAGTACATTCATGAGGGTGATGAACCAAATTTTCAGGCCATACAATGGGAAATTTGTGGTGGTTTACTTCGATGATATTCTAATCTACAGTGCTAGTACAGAAGAGCATGTTCAGCATTTGAAGAAAGTGTTAATTATTCTTCGTGAAGAACAATTCTATGCTGCTACAAAGAAGTGTGTTTTTATGGCGAGGAGTGTTTTATTTCAGGGGTATGTTGTGTCGGAAGAAGGAATACAGGTTGACCAAAGTAAAGTCGAAGCTATCAAAGATTGGCCGCAACCTAAGACGATAACGGAAGTTCGTAGTTTTCACGGGTTGGCTTCATTTTATCGAAGGTTTATTCCACACTTTAGTAGTGTAATGGCGCCTGTTACAGATTGTATGAAGGGTAAACAGTTTGCATGGACGGAGGAAGCAGGGGTTGCTTTTGATCGAATTAAAGGACTCTTGACGTCTGCACCAATTCTAATATTACCATATTTTCAGTTGGTGTTTGAATTACACACTGATGCATCCAAGTTTGGAATTGGAGGAGTGTTGAGTCAGAGGGGACGTCCGATTGCATACTTTAGCGAGAAGTTATCAGGAACAAAGATGAGATACAGTACATATGATGTGGAATTTTATGCTGTTGTGCAATCTATTAAACACTGGAGACACTATCTATTTCAGAAAGAGTTTGTTCTTTACACTGATCATGAGGCATTGAAGCATTTACAAGGGCAAGCCAAGATTTCAGCGAGACATGCATCATGGATTGCGTATCTGCAACAGTTTACTTTTGTTGTTAAACACAAGTCAGGAGTGACGAATCGTGTGGCTGATGCATTGAGCCGAAGGAATCACTTGTTAACTACGATGAAAGTTGAAGTAACAGGATTTGATGTGCTACCAGAATTATTTGTCGATGATCCTTACTTTGCAAAGTTTGTTGATAAAGTCAAGGAGGGAGAGACGGATGAGTTTTTGATGGTGGATGGTTTTCTGTTCAAAGGAAATCGATTATGTATACCTGATTGTAGTTTGAGAATGAAGATTGTAAAAGAGCTACATGAAGAAGGACATGTTGGGAGAGATCGTACATTACAGTTGATTTCACAATCTTACTTTTGGCCATCAATGAGGAAAGAGGTGGAGAGGTTTGTGGAGCGATGTCATATCTGTTAGGTTTCGAAAGGAACTGCGACTAATGCTGGATTATATATGTCGTTACCTGTACCAACTAAACCGTGGGTTGATGTGAGTATGGACTTTGTGTTGGGGTTACCAAGAACACAGCGCGGAAACGATTCCATTTATGTGGTGGTTGACCGATTTTCGAAAATGGTACATTTTATTGCTTGTAAGAAGACGGCGGATGCTGTTCATGTTGCTCAACTATTTTTCAAGGAGATATATCGACTTCATGGATTGCCAGAATCTATTGTGTCGGATAGGGATACTCGTTTTCTGAGTCATTTTTGGCTAAGTTTGTGGAAGATGGTGGGAACGAAGTTGAACTTTAGCAGCGCTTATCATCCGCAAACGGATGGACAGACCGAGGTTGTGAATAGATCATTGGGAAATTTATTACGATGTCTGGTGCAAGACAATCTGAAGAGTTGGGATGTGAAGTTATGTCAAGCAGAGTTTGCTCATAATCATGCTGTGAACCATAGTACGGGTTTCAGTCCATTTCAGATAGTATACTCAAGCTTACCGAGGGGACCATTGGATTTAACGGTAGTACCACAGCCAAAGGGGACGGTTAAACGAGCTGTTGATTTTGTTGAGGGGTTGACTGATTGTCATAAAATCATTCAGGAACGATTAGAGAAGGCAAATGAGAAGTATAAACGCTCTGCAGATCGAAAGCGAAGAAGTGTTGAGTTTAATGAAGGAGATATGGTATATGCTGTGTTAACCAAGGACCGTTTCCAGTGGGCGCTTATAACAAGTTGAAAGCCAAAAAAATAGGTCCTGTCGAAGTTGTGAAACGAATTAATGAAAATGCTTATAAATTGAAGCTTTCGGAGGATGTATACACTTCTGACGTGTTCAATGTTAAGCATCTCGTACCATATTATGAGAATAAACAGTCTGATGAGGAAGAATTTACAAATTCGAGGTCGAATTTTTCTCAACCTGGGGAGGATGATGCAGCACAGACTAGAGTCGAAGCAGTGCGAGCTCCAAATACACAAGGCCTAAGTCGCCCACGACCTAAGAAATCACTGAGTTTAGGTCGGTCGCGACTTAAGAAAGGAGCAGGTTTAAGTCGTATACGAGATAACAAAGCCAAGAAGAAGTTCTAAGTCGTCCACGACTTAATGAGGCTGAAGGCATAAGTCGTTCACGACTTAACTCAAGCGGTTTACGACCTAAGGAAAGTGAAGACTTAAGTCGTCTACGACCTAAGGAAACTGAAGGATTAAGTCGACTCCGACCTAACAACGAAGAACTGGGACGAGATACGACCTATGGAAAGTCGCGAAGTGGAGTTACGACCTAAGCTAGGTCGCAGGAAGAAGTTCTGAAGCCGGGTCTTAAGTCGCTGCCGACCTATATGTTAGGTCGATAAGTTGTCTGGTTCTTATGTCGTAACTCGCATGTTTTAGGTCGTTCTGTTTGTAAGTCGTAAGTCGTCTGTTTTAGAGGCGCTACTAGTTAAGTCGTGTGAGTCGTGTAACATGTTTGTAAGTCGTTGAATGATGTAACTAGGTCATTACCGACCTAAGTTGAGTCGAGAGAAGTTGTTAGGTCGGCAACGACCTAAGTGATGTTTTTTTCTGTTTGTTAAGTCGGAGTATGTTGAGTCGCATATTTTTAAGTCGTGAGTTGGAGTCTTGTTATAAGTCGTACACGACTTAAGAGTTGTACAGATTAGTTATGAGATTTGTAACTTCTATAAATAGGCCGGTGGTGCCATTTGTAATAGTTTAGTTGATTTGAAATAAAACTCTTGTTTTGTTAGCTTTGTGCTTTCGCCAAATTGGTAGTTGAGTGTAATCTCCTATCTCCTCTTTCGGATAATCGAGTGCGCTCGATTCAACGACTGCAGAAGCCGATTCACGGAATCTAGTGCGCTAGATCAACGTGTGAAGAATCGCAGATCTTTGAACCCGGTATCGTGTGCGATCAACGAGTTCGGGATAGCTAGAATTCGGTATCTTCGGATCAACGAATTCGGGCATTTCAGTATCTTCCAATCCATCGATTGCTACTCTCATCGATCGACATTGTTTTTGATTAATCCGCTGCGTCACTCCAGAAGTCAACTAAGGCTCTTTACTGAAGATAAACTGAAAGTTTTGCTCTTATTGAACCATTTCACGAAGTCCTATGAGAAGTTCCAATGATAAAGAATGCTAGGAACAGTGAGAGATCTCTTATGTTTGAAATGCTAGAATCTTTCTCGATTAACAACCCAATTCAACATACATTGTTTCACAGCCCCGGGTATTCTTCAGGTATTTATTGTACATTTCACTTTATTACATTTTAATAAAAACTTGTTTTCTTACATTTTGTTTGCTTTATATGTAGATGTTGGTTTAATTGATTTAGATACCTCAATGAAAGATGTTGCGATCCTTCCTTTGAACTTCAGCATGCTCGTGCTTCTAAAACATATACTTCATCTGTCATTGCTGCAATTAGTGGTGTTTTTCAAGCTGCCAGATTATGAAAGCGTCAAAGAAAGCCTGATCAACAGGAACCCCTTCTGACACTTCTTCACCCAAGAGACTTAGGGAAGGTGATTCATCTTCATAAGTTGCTCCTGTTTCTATTTTCGAAGCTATCATCACAACTGCTGTTAATGTCCCTCTTTTAGGGAGCCCTGAAATCAACACAATGAACAATCCTCCTTTGAATACATAAGCATATTTGCATAAGTCATGGGAGCTTGAACCTCCCCTTTTTGATAATAATTGACGCAGCGGATTAAACAAAACAATCTTCAATCGTTGAAAGTAGCAATCGATGGATTGATGAATACTGAAATGCCCGAATTCGTTGATCCGAAGATACCGAATTCTAGCTATCCCGAACTCGTTGATCGCGCACGATACCGGGTTCAAAGATCTTCAATTCTTCAAGCGTTGATCAAGCGCACTTGATTCCGCGAATCGGCTTCTGCAATCGTTGAATCGAGCGCACTCGATTAACCGAAAGAGGAGATAGGAGATTACACTCAACTACCAATTTGAATGAAAGCACAAAGCTAACAAAAGAGAATTTTATTCAAAAATCAACAACCTTACAAGTGTGACACTCGGCCTATTTATAGGCGTTCAATTTTACAACAGAAATTTCATCATCTCCTAAGTCGGTTCCGACTTATAACCCCTCCGACTTACGACTCACAAGGTAACGACTTAGGACAAAACAGTTACCACATAGAAACACAACGCAACGACTTACGACTTAAGTACAGACGACTTAACAACATATAGTTACAACACAGTGTCAACGACTTACGACTTATAAATGCACGACCCAAAAACATACGACTCAAGTCTTACGTACAGAACGACATACGACTTACAAACAGACGACATACGAAACAGACGACCTATGACTTAAAGCATTAACGTTTCAGATTAACGCGGCATAAGGATCTTCGTCTTCAGGCTTCTACGACTTAACTCCTGACTCGTTAGGTCGTTCACGACCTAACACTTCACAAATTTGCTCTGCCTTTTCTCTGCGTGACTCAATAGGTCGTTCAGGCGACTCAACTAAGTCGTAACTCGGTAATGACTTATTCCCTGCTTCGTTAAGTCGTACACTCACCAAAACACTTCCCTTAAGTCGCTGACGACTTAAGCCTTCGCATTTTTCAACTTGTGATGCTCTTTCTGTAGTCTTAGGTCGTAACCCAGCACGTCCCTTAAGTCGTTGACGACTCATAGCTCCTTCCATAAGTCGTTCACGACTTATGCCTTCACCTTTCTTAAGTCGGCCACGACTTATGTCCTTAGCTTTATTAAGTCGGCCACGACTTAGGCCTTTAACTTTGTTAAGTCGGTCACGACTCATTCCCATCATGTTAAGTCGGTCGCGACTTATAGTTTCAATTTCCTTAAGTCGGTTATGACTTAGTACTTGGCCTGCATCATCCTCCCCAGGTTGAGAAAAATTCGTCCTCGAATTTGCACTTTCCTCCCCCGCAATATTTTCATCCCCGTGATATGGTACGAGATGCTTAACATTGAATACGTTAGACGTATACACATCATCTGGTAGCTTCAACTTGTAAGCATTTTTATTAATTCGCTTCACGATTTCTACAGGACCAATTTTTCTGGCTTTTAACTTGTTATAAGCGCCCACTGGAAAACGATCCTTTGTTAACACTACATAAACCCAATCTCCTTCATTAAATTCAACATTTCTTCGCTTCAAGTCTGCAGATCGTTTGTATTTCTCATTTGCCTTTTCCAATCGTTCTTGAACGATTTTATGACATTCCGTCAACCCCTCAACAAAATCAGCAGCTTTTTTAATTGTCCCCTTCAATTGTGGTATTACCGTTAAATCCAACGGTCCCTTTGGTAAGCTTGAATATACTATCTGAAATGGACTGAACCCTATGCTACGATTTACCGCATGATTATGAGCAAATTCTGCCTGGCATAACTTCATATCCCAACTCTTCAGATTATCTTGTACAAGACACCTCAGCAAATTTCTCAATGATCTGTTCACAACCTCGGTCTGTCCATCCGTTTGCGGGTGATAAGCACTACTAAACTTCAGCTTCGTTCCCACCATTTTCCACAGACTCAATCAAAAGTGACTCAGAAATCGAGTATCTCTATCCGACACAATAGATTCTGGCAATCCATGAAGTCGATAGATCTCCTTAAAAAACAATTGAGCAACATGAACAGCATCCGCCGTCTTCTTACAAGCAATAAAATGTGTCATTTTCGAAAATCGATCAACTACCACATAAATGGAATCATTACCACGATGTGTCCTTGGCAACCCCAACACAAAATCCATACTCACATCAACCCATGGTTTAGTTGGTACAGGTAATGGCATATATAACCCAGCATTAGTTGCAGTTCCTTTCGAAATCTGACAGATATGACATCGCTCAACAAACCTTTCCACCTCTTTTCTCATTGATGGCCAAAAGTAAGATTGTGAAATCAACTGTAATGTACGATCTCTCCCAACATGTCCTTCTTCATGTAGTTCTTTCACAATCTTCAACCATAAACTTGTCTTGCCCTTGTAAATGTTTCAACGCCTCATGATCAGTGTATAGAACAAACTCTTTCTGAAATAGATAGTGTCTCCAGTGTTTAATAGCTTGCACAACAGCATAAAATTCCACATCATATGTACTGTATCTCATCTTTGCTCCCGATAGCTTTTCACTGAAATATGCAATAGGACGTCCCCTCTGACTCAACACCCCTCCAATTCCAACCTTTGACGCATCAGTGTGTAGCTCAAACAACAACTGAAAATCAGGTAATGCTAGAATTGGTGATGTCGTCAACAACTCCTTGATTCGTTCAAAAGCAACTCCTACTTCCTCCGTCCATGAAAACTGTTTGCCCTTCATACAATCAGTAACAGGCGCCATCACTATACTAAAGTGTGGAATAAATCTTCGATAGAATGAAGCCAACCCGTGGAAACTTCAAACTTCCGTTATCGTCTTGGGTTGTGGCCAATCTCTGATCGCCTCAACTTTACTCTGGTCCACCTGTATACCTTCCTTCGAAACAACATATCCCAGAAATAAAACACTCTTCGCCATAAAAACACACTTCTTTGTAGCAGCATAGAATTGTTCTTCACGAAGAATAATTAACACTTTCTTCAAATGTTGAACATGCTCTTCTGTACTAGCACTGTATATTAGAATATCATCAAAGTAAACCACAACGAATTTCCCAATGTATGGCCTAAAAATCTGGTTCATCACCCTCATGAATGTACTTGGTGCATTCGATAGACCAAACGACATTACCAGCCATTCATACAAGCCTTCCCTCGACTTGAATGCTGTCTTCCATTCGTCCCTGGTCTAATGCGAATCTGATGATAACCGCTCTTCAAGTCAATCTTAGAAAAGATTACGGACCCACTGATCTGATCCAATAAATCATCAAGCCTCGGCATCAGAAATCTGTATCTGACTGTGATCTTATTCAAGGCTCTACTGTCTGTGCACATCCTCCACGTCCCATCCTTCTTGGGTACCAATAAAGCTGGTACAGCACAAGGACTTAAACTCTCCTGCACACGCCCCTGTTCAAGCAATTCTTCTACCTGCCTCCGCAACTCTTCATGTTCCTTCGGACTCATTCGATAATGTGGTCTGTGTGGCAACACAACACCTGGAACAAGATCTATTTGATGTTGTATATCCCTCAATGGTGGCAACTCCGTTGGTAACTTCTCTGGAAATACATCGTCAAACTCTTTCAATACCGGTTTTACTTCTTCTGGAATTTCAACCTCTTCACTGCTCTCTCGCCCAATCAACAAAAACACTTCAGGCTCCTCCTCTACTTCCTTCACAAACTCCTTCAAAGATAACAAAGTTTTGAGCTCTTCAATCTCCTCCAACTTGTTTTCCTCCTGTTGTCGCTTCTTTGGAACTAGAGTAATCTTTGTGCCTTCAAACATGAAACTGTAACTGTTGGTACGCCCATCATGTTGTATGCCTCTATCATACTGCCACGGCCTTCCCATCAACAAATGACAAACGTCCATATCTACCACATCGCACCAGATTTCATCTTTGTATTTCATTCCAATTGAAAAATTCACACGAGCCCTTCGTCCAACCTTCACCTCCCCGCCTTTCCTTAACCAAGCTAGCTTGTACGGTTTCGGATGTTTCTCAGTCTTCAATGCCAATTTCCTCACAGCTTCGGAAGAAATTATATTATCACAGCTTCCAGCATCAATAACAAATTTGCAAACTTTCCCCAGAATAGTACATGTTGACTGAAAAATATTGCTCCTTAACCAACTACAATCCTCCTCTTGCTTTGGTGTTAAACAGGACCTCTTCATCATTAGATTATAACCTTCGTCTCCCGACACTTCTTCTTCCTCCTCATCAGGTGGTGAATTGGAACATTCAGCTTCTTCATCCTCATCCTCAACCTCTGCTATCATAGCTCTCTTCTTCGGCTTTGGACATTCGCTACTTTTGTGATCAAATTCCTGACAATTGTAACATTTGAAAATGTTGTTAACCTTTGTCTTCTCAGCCTCCTTCACTACTGATCTACTGATAGGTTTAGAAACATTAGAACTCCCACCAACACCCTTCGCTTGATTGTTAGAATTAGTAAACACACCACTTCCTCGTCGTCCCTGCTTCTCCCAAGCCAACGCTTTCTGATGTGCTTCCACTACAGATCTGGGATCAAACATATTAACCATATCCTGAATCTGCATTCGCAATCCCCCAATGAATCTAGATGTCAGCTGCTCTTCCGTTTCCATAATATCATTCCTCGCAATAAGCTGATAGAATTCATCCGCGTAATCATTAACATTCTTTGTGCCCTGCCTCAAATTCTGCAAACGTTGATACATCAAAGATTGATAGTTGTATGGTAAGAACGTTGCTTTCATCAATTTCTTCATCTTCTCCCAAGATTCAACTTTTGACTTTCCCATCCGTTCACGTGTAAGTTTTGTTTGCTGCCACCATGCCAAAGCTCTACCCCTCAACCTCGTAGCAACCAACTTCACTCTACGATGTTTTGGAACTTCCTTGAAGTCAAAAATCTCTTCTACATTAGCCATCCAATCTAGAAACTCCTCCGCTTGCATACCACCTTTGAATTCAGGAATTTCAGTCTTCATCCCCGACTCCCACTTGTGATCATACTCAGAGTAATTTCTTCCTTGTCCTCGTCCTTGTCCTCGAACACTACCACCATCATACTCCTCTTCAAAATCAGATGTATATCGTTGTCTATCTCGTCCACCCACATCTCTACTACCTTCTCGTCTACCACCATCATCCCTTCTATCTACATTCATCCATTCACGATCATTCACGTTCCTCCCACGCCCTTGATCATTTTCAACACTTCTGTCTGGATTGGAATGTGGCGAGACTCTACTACCCCCATGGTTAGATTCAGGTGAAACCCTTCTCCGATTTTGATTCATCTCCGTCATAAGCTTCTCTAACCGGCCAATTCCTTCGTTAAGCTTTTCACTAAAGTTTTCATTGATTCTTTGCTCCATCTCATCAGCTTCTTCTCTTTGATACAAAGCTTCTACGTTTTGGTGGCGATTAGCTCTTCTTGGCAGCATACTTGAAATCTTCACAAACTCTTCAACACTTCAAATTCAAACACTTTTCGGACTTTGATCCAAAATGAAATGGATCGACAACTCCAACTTTGTTGCTACTTCGCGATGAACACGATGAACAAAATTCTCGAAACAAGATAGATCCGAACTTCAATCTTCAAAGTAATGCACGACCCAATGCTTCAAACTCTCGGCCGTGTTCAAATCTACACTTCAAACTTCAAATTCCAAATTGATTAGGCTCCAAGTCTCGAGCTAGCTATGATTGGCTAGAACAAGCTCTGATACCAAAACTGACGCAGCGGATTAAACAAAACAATCTTCAATCGGTGAAAGTAGCAATCGATGGATTGATGAATACTGAAATGCCCGAATTCGTTGATTCGAAGATACCGAATTCTAGCTATCCCGAACTCGTTGATCGCGCACGATATCGGATTCATAGATCTTCAATTCTTCAAGCGTTGATCAAGCGCACTTGATTCCGCGAATCGGCTTCTGCAACCGTTGAATCGAGCGCACTCGATTAACCGAAAGAGGAGATAGGAGATTACACTCAACTACCAATTTGAATGAAAGCACAAAGCTAACAAAAGAGAATTTTATTCAAAAATCAACAACCTTACAAGTGTGACACTCGGCCTATTTATAGGCGTTCAATTTTACAACAGAAATTTCATCATCTCCTAAGTCGGTTCCGACTTATAACCCCTCCGACTTACGACTCACAAGGTAACGACTTAGGACAAAACAGTTACCACACAGAAACACAACGCAACGACTTACGACTTAAGTACAGACGACTTAACAACATATAGTTACAACACAGTGTCAACGACTTACGACTTATAAATGCACGACCCAAAAACATACGACTCAAGTCTTACGTACAGAACGACATACGACTTACAAACAGACGACATACGAAACTGACGACCTACGACTTAAAGCATTAACGGTTTAGATTAACGCGGCATAAGGATCTTCGTCTTCAGGCTTCTACGACTTAACTCCTGACTCGTTAGGTCGTTCACGACCTAACACTTCACAAATTTGCTCTGCCTTTTCTCTGCGTGACTCAATAGGTCGTTCAGGCGACTCAACTAAGTCGTAACTCGACAATGACTTATTCCCTGCTTCGTTAAGTCGTACACTCACCAAAACACTTCCCTTAAGTCGCTGACGACTTAAGCCTTCGCATTTTTCAACTTGTGATGCTCTTTCTGTAGTCTTAGGTCGTAACCCAGCACGTCCCTTAAGTCGTTGATGACTCATAGCTCCTTCCATAAGTCGGTCACGACTTATGCCTTCACCTTCCTTAAGTCGGCCACGACTTATGTCCTTAGCTTTATTAAGTCGGCCACGACTTAGGCCTTTAACTTTGTTAAGTCGGTCATGACTCATTCCCATCATGTTAAGTCGGTCGCGACTTATAGTTTCAATTTCCTTAAGTCGGTTACGACTTAGTACTTGGCCTGCATCAATAATATAGGAACTCATCAAGCTTTAAGGATATATTATCATCCTCTCTCCGTTCTCCCTCAATTCCATCTTTGGGTGGTTTAGATTCTTTCGTTGCTTTTACTTTAAACCAGCTTTCAGTCATAATCCATCAATTTGTTTCCATATATTCTTATTCTTTTATTTGATTCATTGAGTCTTATCTTTAGTTTCTAATTAAATTTTATGCTTTAGACCTAAAAATGAATTTTCCTAATGCAACGGTCATCATCTAACATTTCTCAACAAATATTCTCCTTTCAAGAGCCGAATTCAACCATCTCTAGCAACATCAAAGCTCTTAAAGTGGAAAATTGTAGTTATGGAATTCCATTGCTGCTAAGGATTTGTAAGCCATAACCATTCTCAATGCAAAAAAGGCAAGGTGAAATCTATGGAGGAGAGAATGAAGGTGCTAGAAAAAGACCTTGCACCGACTAGAGATAAGACAAGACAAGCCTCTTCTAAGGTTAATCATCTTAAGGAAAGCATGAAAACAAAGGATTTTTTATTCAATAAGTTAAACACTTCTTTAAAGACCATCAAAACTAAAATCTCTTCTTTTCTTCTCCAAGTTTTGACCTCATTGAAAGACGGATGCGCCCAGGAAGTTTTGTTGTGGTTTACGAGGATAACATTGATCAGTTTTTTGATTAGCCTTTCCTTTACTCGATCCGACATGGATTGATTACAAAAGAAAGTTTGACATAATGCTCGATCAAATTCCAAGAGATCTGTACAAGTTCAAAGAGGACAATCCTACTAAACCATAAGAGTATTTAACTTCAATTCCTCCTTAGATGATGATTAAGCAGGAGACAATAGAGTAGATGAGATTGATAATGATGACAACTAAGATAATGATTATGACGACGATGACGGAGCTACTGATAATGCCAAGAATGACCCATCAAGAAAAGATAGAGATGATGACCCAAAGAATAATGGTTTGGGGGAACAAGACACTTTTCACGAGTCAGATCATACTACCAATTTTCCTTTTCTTAACACCAAACCTAGAACTGAAGGTAATCTACATCCAAAAGGTCCATCTAATGTGTCTATCTCGTTTGGCTTAGGCAAATTTGGTTGATCATCTTGTCAAATCTTGAAAGTTGTTTCCATAAAAAAGCAAAACATGTAACATCTTCTCCTTAGTTAAACCAACTTTTGATTTGTATTTATTTATTCTAAATTTCTTTTATATAGTCTTAAGAATTCCATTTTATTAGCAGAATAGAAGGAAAAAAAATTACTATGAGATCGATTAGATAAAAATAGGAGTGAAATTTAAAAAACCAACTATGAAGGAGAGAGACTTTATAAGAATTTAAATGAGTCTAAAGATAAGCATATGAGACTTTAAAAGCATCTTAAGTCTCTAGAAAACTTTAAGAACAAACGGTTCGCATCTCCTCTCCAAAAGGCTTATTTTCACCAATTAAACTTTCAAAAAGAAATGAATAACATACTGCTCTGTTTTGGATGCTTATTGAAGACAGAAACAGACTCAAGGATTAGCTTTACTTAGTTTATGTCATATTCCCTATGATTGAATTTTTTCTCTTAGGAAATGACTATAGATGTTTAATTAGGTGACTCTATAAAAGATGTCTTGATGAGGATGGATCAGATCCATATCCTGGAGAATGTTGAAACTTGCCTAAAGTAAACGTCGCTCCTTTTATTTGTTGGTTCACTTCCTACTATCGGTAAAATTGCATAATCTCAAAAGGGACCTAAATGTTTGAACTTAGCTAAGAAATGATAGATAAATGGACCCAGAGACTTAGGAGGCATCGCAAAATAACAAAATGGAAAACTGCAAAAGAGATAACCAAAATTGGAAAAGGCTTTACAGCTCGGCCCTCCTTGACTCGGCCTCTATAACTCGGGCCTAAGTTTTAACCCATGACAATCCAAAAACATTTGGCTAAAGGATGAAGAAGTAAACAAAGTTGAAATCAAAATGAGGCAAGGCACTTGGGGTCAACTTGACACTGAGTTATAAAGTACAACTCGGGTCTTAATTGTGAAGCATTGGCTGACTTGGCCATATTTTTTGGGAGAAGTTCATGCTAGACGTGGAGAACATGGATGAATATTTTTAGGATATTTTGGCGACGGCTTCCATCTATAAATAGAGGAGGCATTCTATAGGAGATCCCTTGTGGTGTATTCTGAATCAATACGAGTTGAGTGATTCAATTTTGAACTAAAGGTTGTATAACTCATATCGAGTTGTAAGCAACCAAGTTGTAAATATACTTTATATGGGCAAAGTATAATCAATAGAAAATGATTAAGTGGACGAAGACTGGAGTATCCGTCGAATCACTATAAAAATTGAGTATTTCCTTTTTCCTTATATAATTTGCATTTACAACTTGATTAGGTGTTTGTGCCCTTTTTTATCCAAACATTTTGGCCCTTTCACCGAAAGCGACTTGAGATTTGATTTGGAGAAGATGAACAGGCCTAGTACAAGAGCTATTGTTGGAGGAAGACAACAAGAGCATTATGCAGCCAGGAGGTATCCTTAAATTAGAATCCCCCATCAATCTACATGACCAGAGAAGAAATGGAGAAATGATTATAGAGATTTAAGATAGACTAGTGGCTTAACAAGAAGTGATGATGAATGGATCTTCAAAATGATGGAATGTCAAAGAACAGTTAGAGTAGTTGGAAATCAAAATCAGAGGCCGAGAGGCAAAATGAGTGCACTAGGAGATAGAGCAGAACGAGTTGGGACATAATCCTCGAGAGTGCCACAACTCATTACTAAGTCCAGACAACTCAGCATCGGGTCAAGAGGTCCAGAAGGAATGGTCGATCTGGACTTGGGACAAGGTGGAGAATGTCCAAGGAATGATGTTGGGCTACAGAACGAAGACAAGGTGAAAATTTACGGTAGCAAAGAGATGGACCAGATGTTCCCCATAGGAACGTGGGGCAGGGTGAGGATTTGAATCCGGAATGCGTATAGCCTCAGGGATTTCCATTGAGTGACAATGATAAGATTGTTGAGATGATAAGACAGACACTGAGGGGTGAACCCCTAGATTGGAGTTTGGAGGATGTAAATAGAAACATTTTTACCCTAAACATTCGATATAGCACAATCCCACCTGATTTTAAACTGCCAACACTAGATATTTACAATGGAAGGACATATCCAACTATTCATTTGATGAGATATATCCAACACATGGGAGTGTTGGTTGCTTTGGAGGAAGTAACAGGATAGTGTTTCCTGTTGTACTAAACATATTAGGAGACAATGTGGTTTCGTCGGCTGGAGAATGGGTCCATCAACACATGGACCAAAAGTGGATAAGTTTATGAACCAACTCAAAGTTCATATAGCATGACTGAAGAATGTGATGACTCTTTCGAATGTGAAACAAAGGGGCAGTGAAACCCTATAGAGTTACTTAACCATATTCAACGCAGTAGCTACTACAGTACAAAATTCAAACCTATTAATTGTTCTGATGGCAATGTTTTTTGGGGTTCCTGGACAAACCGATTTCAAAATAGCTTGGAAGAGGGATCCATCGATGGATCTCATAGATTTCTACTATCAAGCAAAGAAATATTTCCACTAGGAGGATGTTGAAACTGAGAATGTTGAAGTCAATGTCATGAAGGATGGAGGACCATCAAAGGGAGGATACGAGAATGATAAAGGAAAGCGAAAAGCTATTGAAAGCCCTAGAGGACTGAAGTGACAGAGGTGGGAGTTGAGTTTTCCTCTTACGCAGATTTGACTGAAATCCCGAAGAGGATTTACTTGGATACTATGGATTAGATTCCTTATAAAAAGCCAACTAGCAAGGGCCTATGGATTGGGAGAAGAGGACTAGAATGTTTTGCCTATTCCATGAGTTAGATGGGCATGAAACAAATGAATGCAAGCACCTATGAGATTTGATCAAAGAACATGTTTGGAAAAATCGTCCAAAGCAGTATGTGAAGGATCAAACCACAATGGTGTTGTAGGAGCGACCACCACCTATGGAAAGTATACCTGGCTGTAGTCGAGGACTAGATTAGGTATTGTAATCCTATGATCAGGATGGATCGAAGTCAGATTTGATTTCTACACCTTGCTTCCTTTGAATAAGATATGAAGGAGTACTATCGGGCCACTTACTCAAGCACAAGATCCCAAATGGTCCCATATGCATGCTTTGGATTAAGTTTCGGAGGCAATCCTTAGCTAGATTTGATCTTTGGATTTTTTGCTTGATGCATTTGAGTAGGATTTTATAAACAGTTTATGGATATTTGAATTCTATAATTAAATAATGGACATTTTATTTGGAAATGATTCGGTACTTTGATGGGATACCAGCGAAGCTTGGTTATTCCTTAAACTGAATAGATGAAATGATCGGACATGGTTCCCCTGACTAGATGATGGGGTGATGAACCATGAAGTGTAAGTCCCCTCTCTGGAAAGTGAGTGGATGGACTTGTACAGGATTGTGAGTCCCCTCATTGGAGAGTGCGTGGATGGACAAGCTTGGATATTGGGTCCCCTCGTCGGAGATCGAGTTGATTAGGCCTAATCAAGATATCTGATTATGTAATTTAGAGATATCAAAAACTAACCGAGATATGCGATTACGTGATCTATCTAGATATCTGATTATGTAATTTGGAGAGATCAAAAACTATCTGGGCTATGCGATGGAGAGAATAAAAACTAAAATGGATATGTGATTATGTGATCTGGAGAGATCGGAAACTAAAATGGATATTGGTTATGTGACTCGAAGAGACCAGAAATTAAATCTTGCGGTTTAAATGCCTCTTGAATTTAAAACGATTCGATAACGATTACCATATTATGTCATTGTCTCGATTTCGGTAGACACCTTTTAATGGGATGTTAGGCGATACTAGATGATTAATAAATAGTGCTCCAATCACTAGCAATATACTTCTAAGGCTAATGATTCATGATAACTTGGTTCTGATTTATCCATGGTATTTAAAACCTAAGAGAACACGGGATGATATGGTTGTTATCCCGCCTATTGGCAAGGCCAGGACACCAAGGAGTTGGATTCCAAATGTCGTTTGTCATGGATATCGTTGAATTTTGACCGAGTCCGGATCAAGTCCCAATCGATGAGACATGATCGGGAAAATAAAGCAAACCAACGCTCCAAGTTTCAGATCGATCCGAGTTCATATGCTCGAGTTATGATGGATGCAAGGCAAAGGGGAGAGCATCTTTTCGTATCCATCAGGAAGCATCAGTTCGCATCGATCGAAGTTAAGCATGCTTCGAATCCATCGAATTCGACTCGATGGAATTCGTATCAGTCAGCCCGGCCCAGATTTCGTATCCATCGCTATGGATGATTTCGCATCCATCGATCGCATATCAGTCAGTACCTGCTTCGTATCCATCAGCCAATACCTGCTTCGTATCCATCAGCCAACGTCTACCTCGTACACATCAGCAACTGAAACATTTCGTATCCTTCAGCCAACTTCTGCTTCGTATCCATCGAGGCGCTACACTTCGTATCCACCGAGGCGCTACACTTCGTATCCATCGAGGCGCTACGCTTCGTGTCCATCGAAGCGCTACACTTCGTGTCCATCTAGGTAGCCTTGCTTCGAACCCGCGACCCATGACTTGTTCACATCCAACGAGTCAACCAACTAGGGTGACGTGTCGTCCATCGAAGTAAACAAGGCGAGATGCCTGGAGTCGAAGCAGTCAAAGCGGCGCAAAGACCGGATCGAGACGAAGCGCGCGCGCCACCTCACTTCTAGAACACGTGCAGCCAGCGAAGCGAACAGATGGAGTCGAATTCAGGGATACGAACCAGACAGCATTCGAGAAACCTCATTTCGTATCGACAATTTCTCGCGATCCACTGATCCAAATCCAGTGAAATTTTCAGAGAAGCTTGCATGCATGCTGAGGGATGTCCATGCCAAATTCCAGCTCGATTGGAACAATTTCTGATCGATACGAAGTCGTTTCGAATCGATCTCAGATGGAGCTGAAATTTGGTGGGACCGGGCGCGTGGACCCACTCACGTGTCAGGCCAAATCTCCCGGAGTTTGAGTGAAATCCAAGCCTCCTACGCCTATAAATAGAGCCCCAGAATCAACGGAAAAAGGATCTTTTTGCTCTGAAGCGTCCAGACTCTGCCGGATTGAGATTTGCATCCTACTTTTGCTGTCAATTTCGAATTCTAAACTATAATCCGCTGTTCATTGCTGTAAACGCTTGTAATCATTGAAAGAGAATCAATAAAATCATCAAAACTTCATAGTGGACGTAGGCTATACGCCGAACCACTCTAAACTGCTTGTCTGTGCATTTTACATTCCTGTTTGTTGGAGTTTTTGTTAGATAATCTCTGTTTTACATTTATAATCTTCATTTTATCTCTTCAAACAACTCCCGAAGAGTGTTGTGCCCATTTTTGGTACAAACACTTTGGTGTTTTCACTGAGAAAACCAGCTTTTTCTCCTGCTCGTTGGATCTACCGTCGATACCGGATTGCACAAATCCAAGAGGAAGATCCAGATATTCAGTCCGGAATCCTTCCATTCTATTCAGATTTGCTCAAAATCTAGGAAAGGACTCCACCACCGACAATGGTCAGCACAAGAACTAGCGCCACCGCTGCAGAGCAAGAAGGCAGAGACAGGCAAAATCCCACACAGCCGCCTTCTTCCAATCAAGACAATACCACTCACTCAGTCTCAACAGGGCTAGTCACCCGACAGGAGTTTCAGGTATTGCTCCAGGAGCTGACCCAAAGCCGTCAGCAGTTGGCAGAACAGTTACGCGCCAATATCGAGCTGACCAACCAGCTAAATCGCCGGGGGCATAGAAGGTCCAGGAGAGATGATGTCTCCAGAGCGTCTACCGAAAGCTCAGCTTCATCTGATTACCACCACCGAACTACCCGTCCTCGACTAGAGGGGAGTCGCGCTCAAGCTGCTGAATATCAGCCCGCCTTAACTGTTGGGCAACTGAGGGTAGGACCGTCGGCAAGTTTCCAAACCGGTCCCTCAACACGAGGAGGTACTGCCCCACAGTACACCACGGATAACCGCGCCACAACCGCCGCAGCAGAGACAAGGGTCGATACCCGAAATCAATCTGAGCCGATCAGTCAACAGCGAGGACATACTCCTGAACCTTATGTCCCAGAAGACGTTGAGCCAAGGAGGCGAGATACGGATCGTCGACAGCGCCCGATCCCTACTCGCACCGTGGAACCCGACCACGCCTTAGCTCATCACGCTCCGAATCTGCCCGTTTCGGATATATCAACCATGATACGTCAAATGATCCGCGAGAGTCAGGGGCTCACTAATGATGACTGGGGGATTTCCCGTAGTCATACCCCTTTCACAGACGAAGTGTTACATGCCGAACCCCCTAGGCGATTCAGAATGCCGGCTCTCCCAATGTATGAAGGGAATAGTGACCCCAACCAGCATATTCTGAAGTATGAATGGTCGATGAGCGCTGCGAGGGCTGACGACGCAGTGAAGTGTCGGAGTTTCCCCATCTCTCTGGGGGGAATCGCGACAATGTGTTTTACCCGCCTACCACCTAGATCAATTTCTTCGTTCGATCAATTGGCCAAGAAGTTTGTGGAACAATTCCGGATGCATGTTGCTAGGCCAAAAGACGTCAACACCTTGTCCAGCGTCACTCAAGCTCCTGGAGAGACACTCAGGCGTTACCTGGAGAGGTTCCACGCAGCATGCGTCGAGATCACCAATCCCAACGATAATTCAATCCTAATGGCTCTGACCAAGGGGATTGATCCTGATTCCGAATTCGGAAACTGGCTAGCTGGAAAACCGCCCGCGTCGTTGGACCGTTTTTACTCCAAGGCTGCTCAATTCCTACGGCAGGAGGATGCAAAACAGTCTAGGAAGCAGGACGATGCGAGGCCCAGCATTGAGTGAATACAGAGCAATGTGGCAGTTAAACAGTCCGGCGAGAGTTCCGAGAAAGTTCAGCTGAATATACAAAACAAGCAAACCCAGCAGAGAGGAAACAATGGCCAGAATAAGAAGAGAGACGAAAACCGAGGTCCACGACGTAGAGCTCAGATGTTTGACAGTTATACACCGCTAAACACGTCATTGGAAAACGTATACTTACAGACTTGCAACACTGTACAGTATAAGAAGCCTGCTCCGAAGCCCTCATCGGAGAGACAGATTCAGACAGGGAAATTTTGTAGGTTCCATGAGAGCTATGGACATAATACCAATGAGTGTCGGCACTTACAGGACCTCATCGAAAAGCTGATTAGAGAGAGGAAGCTAGATCAGTTTGTACGGGCGCCGCAGCCTGGCGGAGCGGGCCCCTCGAATCAAAATCGTTCACAAAATCAGGAAAGAGAGGATGAACCCGCTCGTGCGGGCGGGAGATTAGTTATCAACACAATAAGTGGTGGCCCCCATACGGCAGACAGAAGCTGGGGGGAAATGGAGTCGTATGCCAGTTCTATCAGGCATGCGGACTTCGAGTGTTATAGTAATTGCGAGGATGGAACCCCGGCAAAGCAAAAAAAGATAATGTCCGATGATATCGTGTTCAGGAGCAGAGACGCCGATAAAGTCGAAGCCCCTACTATCAACCCACTAGTCATATCTGCCCAGGTAGGTCCTGCTTGGATGAAGAGGATCCTGGTTGACAGTGGGAGCTCTGTAAACATCTTGCTCAAACGGGCTTACGATCTAATGAAGATGGAGACAAAGGATTTGAAACCCTGTTTATCCAGAATCCATGGTTTCAACGGAAGTGCCACGATACCCATCGGAATAACTGAACTCCCAGTCGAGTTAGGCGTTGGAGAACGCCGGAGGGTCCGAATGTTACAATTTGTTGTGCTAGAAATAGATTCGCCATACAATGCGTTTCTGGGTCGACCAGCTTTAGCCGAGTTCAGGGCAGCGATCGCCCCATGGTGTCTGACTCTGAAGTTTCCCACTGATCATGGGATTGGAGTTGTTCAAGGAGATCAAGCCTCAGGAAGGGCCTGTTATGTTGCTGAGCTGCGCGGGGCGCAACGTAAAGAGAAGGGGAAGGGCGTAGAGGAATCTCTCTGCGTCCGTTCTATCGATAATTGACAATTGATGCCTGGGCCTCGGCCCGGGCACCACGACCAAATCCTGAAAGACCTGGACCCTAGGGACAACGAGGATAAAGACGAATCAACGGAGAGTCAAGCTTCTCCAGCCGAACTGACTGTGGACGTCCCAATCAGTGAGGATGATGATTCAAAGATGCTGAAAGTTGGGTCCCAACTAAACAAGCAGACACAGCAGGAGTTGGTCGAATTTCTTCGGGCGAATCTCGACGTCTTCGCCTGGACACACTCTGACATGTGCGGGATCTCACCGAGCATTGCAAGTCACTCCCTGAATATAGATCCGCGACATGTCCCAGTAAAGCAGAAAAGGCGCGGTATGGATCCAGAGAGATCTGCCGCCCTTAAGGAGGAAGTTGATAAACTACAATCGAATGGGTTCATTCGAGATGCCTTGTATCCAGAATGGGTGTCCAACCCTGTACTAGTTCGGAAACCAAACGGGAAGTGGAGAACCTGTGTTGATTACTCTGACCTAAACAAGGCCTGTCCGAAAGATAGCTTCCCGCTTCCACGAATCGATCAGCTCGTAGATTCGACGGCCGGACATGAACTACTATCCTTTATGGACGCTTATTCCGGCTACAATCAGATACCCATGCATTTGCCTGATCAGGAACATACCAGCTTCGTGACCGACCTGGGACTCTATTGTTACAAAGTCATGCCGTTTGGTCTAAAGAACGCTGGAGCAACATACCAACGCTTAGTCAACCGAATGTTCGCTAATCAGATTGGGAAGACCATGGAGGTTTACGTGGATGACATGCTGGTGAAGTCCCGATTCTCCACCGATCACGTCAGAGATTTGAATTCAATGTTCAGCATCCTCCGGGAGTACGGAATGAAGCTCAACCCACTCAAATGTCACTTTGGCGTTGCATCCGGAAAATTCCTTGGGTTCATTGTCAACGCTCGAGGAATAGAGGCGAATCCGGAGAAGATCTGGGCTATTAGAAATTTGCAAACCCCTAGAACTATAAAACAAGTCCAGAGTCTTAACGGGAAGGTCGCAGCATTGAGCAGGTTCATTTCAAAGTCCACCGACAAATGCATTCCTTTCTTTGACCTGATCCGGAAGGGCAAACGAAACTTTGAATGGACCACGGAGTGTGAAGGCGCGTTCCGATCATTAGTTCAACATCTCTCCACACCTCCGATCTTGTCAAAACCGGTTGACCACGAGCAACTATATCTCTACCTGGCAGTATCGGAACATGCGATCAGTGCCGCTCTAGTCCGGGAAGAAGACAAAGTGCAAAACCCGGTCTACTATGTTAGTAAGCGACTAACAGGAGCTGAAAGAAATTATCCGAGGCTGGAGAAACTGGCTTATTGTTTGGTCATTGCCTCAAGGAAGCTTCGTCCTTACTTCCAAGCTCATCCGCTTACTGTGTACACCGACCAGCCGTTACAACAGGTCCTTACGCGGCCTGAGACGTCCGGTAGGTTACTCAAGTGGAACATTGAGCTAAGTCAATTTGACATCGCATACGCTCCGCGGAGGGCCATTCAAGGACAAGTCCTGGCTGATTTCATAGCCGAATTCACCGTTCCAGAAGACTTACCCGAGACCAACGAATCCCCCGAATACATATGGAAGCTGTATACTGATGGTGCGTCAAATGACCGGTGTTCGGGCGCTGGGGTTGTACTTGAGACTCCCGAGGGCCGATCCATATGTTATGCTCTTAAATTCGACTTTCGTGCAACCAATAATGAAGCCGAGTATGAAGCCCTCCTAACCGGCCTAAAGCTTGCCAGAGATTTGAAAATTATCGCTGTAGAAATTTATTGCGATTCGCAGTTAGTGGTATGCCAAGTGCGAGGAGAATACCAGGCAAGAGACCGAAGACTGGCCGCTTACTTGGCACGAGTTCAGGAAATACTAAACCAGTTTGATTATTATGCCATCTATTATGTGCCTCGGGAACGCAATCAGAAAGCCGATTCACTGGCAAAGTTAGCCAGCACAGGTGAAGCGCAACAAATGGGACTTGTCCCCGTCGAAACTTTGGCCACTCCGAGCATCGATCGGATAGAAATGAACTCTGTATTTGAAACCGCTCCTAGTAGGGAATCTTGGATGACTCCGTATCGGAATTACATTGAGAATGGGGTGCTGCCTGAACCTAGAAATGAGAAGAGACAAATTCAGCGAAAAGCTTCGCGATTCGTCATCCAAAACGGAGTCATGTACAGGAGAGGTTATTCCGTTCCTCTCCTCAGGTGTATCGCCCACGAGGAAATCAAACGAGTGCTACATGACGTGCACGAAGGAGAGTGCGGCGATCATACCGGCGGGCAAGCTCTCGCTAAGAAGATACTCCGATATGGGTACTACTGGCCGACAGTGAACCGAGATGCGGCAAACTATGCCCGGAAGTGCGATAAATGCCAGATACATGCCCGAATTCCGAGAGCTCCGCCAACTGAAATAACCCAAATGGTCAGTCCCTGGCCATTCGTGATGTGGGGCATTGACATCATCGGCGCCTTACCTTTAGCAAAAGGTGGTGCGAAATACGCCATCGTCGCCGTTGATTACTTCACAAAGTGGGCTGAGGCCGAAGCCCTAGCAACCATTACGACAAAGAAAGTGATAAATTTCGTGGTTCGCAACATCATCTGTCGATTTGGACTCCCGCATACTATCATCACTGATAACGGAGCCCAGTTCGAGAGTGCGGAATTCAAGAATTTCTGTCAACGGTTTCATATCCGCAAAAAGTTCTCGGCTGTCGCACACCCCCAAGCGAATGGACAGGTTGAAGCTGTCAACAAAGTTATAAAATCGATCCTGAAGAAACGATTGGAGAAGGCTGGGGGCAAGTGGGTCGATGAACTTCCTATGGCGTTATGGGCCTATCGAACGACCCACAAAACCGCGACCGGACACACTCCGTTTTCCCTATCTTATGGCTCAGAGGCTGTCATTCCGGTCGAGACAGAAGTGCTCTCTCATCGCGTGACTTACTATGATCCAAAAACAAACGCTATACTCCTAGCCGAGTCTTTGGATCTATTGGATGAAAAACGGGAAGAGGCTGATTTGAGAGCAGCCGCACATCGAAGCCGGGTCGCCCGATTGTACAACACCAGAGTTCGACCTCGAACCTTTGAACTCGGCGACCTCGTGCTCAAGAGAATCTACCCAGTTCCTTCACACATGAAACCGAACTGGGGAGGACCGTATGTAATTACACGAAAGCTCGGAGATGGTACATTCAAGCTGTCGACTGTTGACGGTCTCGATTTACCAAGGGCTTGGAACAGCGAAAGTCTCCGCCGCTACTACATATGACAGGCTTTATTTATTTCATTCTATTTAGCAATTTGTTTCTGCATTTCGAAATTTGAATTTTGTAATAAGGCAACTGACTTTGCCGCATTTTCTTATTTCAGCAATAAAATGCCACTTCTTCGAGCCAGAGCTGTGATTCATTATGTACGATATACAACATCACGATGCACGAAGAGCAAAATCCCATCATGCAATGGGACTTATTCAAATGGAGAGTGGCTGTGATACGACCGGCCACTCACTAGGTGAAACCCGAGCTCGGGGACAGGCCATGACACCGATATTAATAGGGTTGACACACGACAATCCTACATTAAACTCCATATTCCCAGAGTGCGAAGTGGAGTATAAACATTCAACTCCGTATTCCCAGAGTGCGAAGTGGAGTATAAACATTCAACTCCGTATTCCCAGAGTGCGAAGCGGAGTATAAACATTCAACTCCGTATTCCCAGAGTGCGAAGCGGAGTATAAACATTAAACTCCATATTCCCAGAGTGCGAAGTGGAGTATAAACATTCAACTCCGCATTCCCAGAGTGCAAAGTGGAGTATAAACATTCAACTCCGCATTCCCAGAGTGCGAAGCGGAGTATAAACATTCAACTCCGCATTCCCAGAGTGCGAAGCGGAGTATAAACATTTAACTCCGCATTCCTAGAGTGCGAAGCGGAGTATAAATATTCAACTCCGCATTCCCAGAGTGCGATGCAGAATACAAACGTCAGTCAACTCCATGTTCCCAAAGTACGAACAACCGCTTACGAGATGACGCATATCCCCGGAGTGTGGATGGAACGATTCATAAGAGAACAAGCGTAGTTCGACCACTCGGTCCTCGCTTGGTGCCATCACAAGCTGATCATCACAACTTGACCCCGAAACTGGGGGCAAAAGCAAATGTTAGTCATTGCCCGAAACTATACGATGCTCAGCTCCGATGCGATCCCCTATCACAACTCGAGTCCGAAAGTTCCATACTTAACAAGTAAAATAAGCTATTCTTGAAGCAATCAGATAATGCAAGTACACTGGACCAAAGTCCGAACACTGCAATATTCAAGCATAGAAAGGAACACAAGCTGAAGCTAGAAAACAAAATTTTATTCCAACTAACTCAAGAACAATGGTTCATACATGAGTTTTTTCCAAAATATTCCTACTAGCAGGGGCCGAACCTGCATCTAAACACGGCCTACAAAAGGGAAAAGCAGAAAAAATAACAAAAGTCCCTAACTGCCTATGAAAAGAATATCTAATCCTTCTGCTTCCTCGGCTTCTTCTTCCTCGAGGAGCTACTGGAGCCACCAGTACCCTTTCGCTTGGAGCCTTTCTCCTTAGGCAAGCTCCCTTCGGGTGAAGGCATAATGTCAACGTCCTCATCTGAGCTGGACTCTATAGGGATGCTTCCCGCGGGAGGAGTGGGAGGAACAGACTCCGCAGCCGGAGGAGGGGCTGGCACATTAGTATCAGTAAGTGTGCCCCCAGGAGACACAGTCATAAGAGGAGTAGGGCACTGTGCTGCTGCTCCGCCATCTACTTCACCGCCGTGCGCCGCAGCCGCCATCTCGGCATTAATCTCGGCCAACATCGCCGCTTCCCGTCGTGCCCTGGCCTCGCTAGGGGCCGTAGTGGTCTGAGACGAGGTATCAGAGGTAGCCGTGAACCCACCCAAGCCGAATGGCAAGTCTGCAAAAGGATCACTTTGACGGCCGAGGAGCTCGTTTATCATCTGCTCATCAAAAGAAAGTGAGCTCCCCTGCGTCACTCCAACTGGTGCCATTGCTGCGACGGAGGTCGCCTCAGAGATGATGGCTCCTGGCGCTTGACCTGATTCTTGGGTGGTAAGAAGTGCGGCTGGTGCAACTCCTGTCACTGATCAAAGGAAAAGACATGTCATTAACAACATTTCATCGCGGGTTCTTCAATCCAAATATACTAGGAGTTAGTTCAAAGTACCTCCCTCGGTTTGGCTCGAGGTCGTCTGAACTGCTTCAGAAGGATGTTCCTTAATAGGAGATAAATGCGGTTGATCTGGGTCATACGCCGGGATAGGCTGGGAGTAGATCATCGGAGTTGGCTCAGACTGAGTTGACACGACTATCTCAGAACTCGTAACATGGTGTTCTGCACCAGAGCTCTCTCCGACTTCCTGGATCTGGGCACCAAGCCTCACCATGTCGTGGGAAATCATGGAGTCATGGAGAACCTTCTTTTCGTCATCATTAAGGATGCGGTTCTCCAGCTCGAACTCGTCAAGGGCTTCATCAGGGTGCCCAGATCTCTCCTCATCAACCAGTAGGTTCCAGGCATTATAGAGATGTGTAGGGTAATCGTCAAGCCATGTCAAGTCTCGGTGCCCTAGCACATTGGCGTTATAAGTGACGAGTAGCTCCTCCACCTCGGCCTCAATCCTGGCCTCCGCCTGCCGTACCTTCTCGTCAACCCCAGCCTCAGCTTCATGGGCTTGTTGTGTAGCCGCTTCCTTCTCCTTTCGGAGTGTCACTGCCTGGTCGCAGGCTTCCTGCGCAGAGACATTAGCTGCGTCTTTTTCCTTCGCCATCTCTGAAAACTTTGATTTCAGCTCATTAAGCTCCTTCAGAGCGGCATCCCTCTCGGCAGTAGTAGAAGTGTTCCTGTGACCCATGTCCTCGATGGCGGTGTAATGTTCTTGCTTCATCCTGGCCATGACAGCGTTCACTTCATCAACTTTCTTTAAAGCCTCCATTTCAGACTTACGAGAAGACTCAGCCTCCGAGTTGAGCACTTTTATGATTTGGTCGTTGCGACCCAGCTCCTTCTCGAGCTTCTCGATGGTGACGCCCCGCTCGAATGCCACTTTGGACGCCTTCCTCGCGGCCCGTCCCCACTCCCTATACTGGAAAAAGATGTCCGCAACATAATCATGGATAGTGGTTTCCGCGGTTGGCGGGATTCTCTTCAGGTGCGGAGGGAAGACATACCCATCAAAACAGATGTCAGGAAATTCCTTCCTCATCTGTGCCAATTTAAGCGCACCTTCGCTAGACGCCTCGGTCGGGACCGGCACAGTAGCCGAAGAGGTGGCTATTTCGGTCCTGCGCGGAGGATCGGACCTCAAAGCTTGAGAAGGCGGCCTAGGCCGTGAAGTTTCGGGAGGACGAGTAACTGCGGCCGTAGGAGGTGCAGAGGTCCTGGGGGGAGGAGAGCGAGATCGGGATCGGCGAACATATCCCCTATCTCTGTCAGACTTCTCCTGACCAGAGTGTCCCGTGTCATAATCCCTCTCGCCCTCTCTCCTGCGTGGCTCATGATAACGGCGCTTATTGCGCAAACTGCCAAGCACAGAACCTTGCCCAGACATCGTACCTAAAAAGAAAACCACAAAGAATCAGTAACCGTTCGCGATGTGCTGTTTATGGTTAGGAATGTGTGTTGTGCCGTGAAGAGTGTGTGAATGTGTAACCCCCCGGACCAACCAGAAGTGTCAATCGCACTGGCAAGCTCAGACTCGCTAACATCGACGATATGTCGCGGTCCACCCGACCCAACATCGTGTTGCTCCGGCTCGATGTCCGGGATTGGAGGGTCAGCAGGCCCTTCGAGTTGATCTTCAGCTTGCAGGGAAGATGCCTCCGTAATCTTAACTCCTGGCAAAGGACGGTGCAAAACCACAGACTTCCGCCTCCCAGACTTAGGCTGTTTCGAGGCCACTGCTTTGCCTTTCCTCTTTGCATCGGACTCCGGGGTTGCATTAGCAGGTCCGACCAACGGTTCCTCGTCAGTATGAGTTTTCTCGGAATCAGGTTCCTCGATTATCACAACCTTGGGCTTCATCCGCTTGACCTTTTTCCTGGAGATGGTCTTTAATGCACCATCGAGTCTTATACTCTGCCTCCGGCCGATCAGCCCAAGGACTCTGAGATTCCGATCTGTCAATAACAGTTCAATATTCCTTTCTTCGCTAGGAATCTCTTGGAGGACCCGAACTATCTCTTTATAGTAGCCCCCCTCAGGCCGCTGGATGATAGCTGAAAGAAAAAGAGAAGAAGATGTAAGTTTAATTTCACTCCGAAAATTGCCCTGTCAATTACTTGGGAAAAAAGACAATGCTCACGTCTGAACAGCCATCTTCTGGCAAACCCCGGAGGACATCAGACATAGAACCACTCCGACTTAAAATAGCTTAGCCTAGTCCACGACCCCACGACAACTTGGCAGTTCCTTACAGACTCCAAGAACGTATAAGATGGGCTGTCAGTCCGACTCTTGAAATTAAACAAGTATCTTATGTCGGTCATACGGGGAGGACGATGGAGGTACTCCATGAATACAATGAACAAGCTGTTGAGTGAGGCATATCCGTTTGGATGCAATTGAGACGGAGCGATGTCCAGATAAGCCAACACTTCTCTTATATAGTCGTTGAATGGAGGAAGTGTGCCGGCTGCGCACGCATGCCGGTTAAAAGCAGTATACCCCTCCGGGGGATTATGTGGCCTATCATCCGGTCCAGGCAACAATACCTCATCCAAAGATAGACCATGCCTTAAGCATATTCTCCCCAGCATGTCTTCAGAGATATTGGATGAGACGGAATCAGGTGGACTATTAATGAAGGACGCATCGGGCAACTCGTCCGGAGCTGGACCAATAGCTTCGGTCTCGATGACCGGAATCTCAATTCTGGGAAGGATAGGGTTCTGAGTTTCTTGCTGCTGCGAACTTGACGGTTCCATCACTAGCTAACTCACGAGAAACCATCATTAGGTGACAAAAAGCCCGTGCATTCCCCAGTGTAAAGTGCATGGATGTGTTGTGTAGTGCGAGTGTTGTGCGTGACTTGAGCAAATTCTGCAGAGTTAAAGAAAATGTGCAAGCGACGAGATTCTGGAAGTCAGACAAACATGACCATCATCGTTGACCGTCATGACTGCGCCATCCAGATGATAACGATCGATTCAAGATTAAAGAGTTCGTTGTACTTTTCCGTTAAATGGTAGTTCCATCGACGAGCTCCGAAAGTCAGTCAAATATGCAGTTCTGTGACAAAGTTCTATTGTGCAAGGCAGAAGCTCGTCGGAGTCAAGTATGTGGATATTAAAAGTTTCTTTAAGTCCGTCCAAATTTAGGTTGGAATCGATCGTTGCATTTCATTTCGTATCGAGTCATGAAGATCATGCATCGCAACCCGGCTGTGTTCGAATCGATACATTCGTATCGATCGTCTCAGAATGAAAGATGTGTTCGTGTCGATCGCACTGGAATGAAGGTACTTCGTATCGATCGAGTTCGACTCAATACATTCGTATCGGTCAGGCAGGGGTGAGAGCGCTTCGTATCAATCAGGTTCGAATCGATACGAGTCGTGTCGATCGGAGGCAGATCAATTCGAACCGATCGAATTCGCCAATTTCGCATCGATCTGAAAACAATGGCTTCGCAACAATTGCCGCTTTCATCTCCCTACCGATACGAACGTATGCTGACTGGATCGATTCGAATATTCCAATTTCAGATCGACACGAGATGAAGATAGGGTGATTTCCTCCATATCTTCTTCTTCCCCAAGGGATCTCAGCTCCATGGCCACGAGTCATTCCCCAATATCGTTTTCTCTCGTCCAGATCTGAAAATTCGTGAAGATTGGACGAAAAAGCAGGAAAGATGAATGTGCAGACTCGTGATTCGACGTTATTAACATGACTCTATCCATTCACTACCTGATTTCAGCGATTTTGAAACAAAGAAACGAAGGTTTGCTTCGACTCGAAAACGAACACTTGTCTCTCAGTTTATCGATACGAAAGTAAAAGAGGGAATGGAGAGCAACAGTAAAAGTAAAAGGTAAAAAAGTGAGAAATGACGAAGTCCCAGATATTTATATGAAGCCTAGGACGGAACCGAGTCGATTCGACTCCCAATCAATCTGACCGGTCGCAACCAGTCAGACGGCGCATCGAAACGAAGGCTCGTTTCGAACCCACCAGACTTTATCGGTTCGAAGCGCACAGGGAGGCCACATGAATACGATGGGTCGATGCAAACGCTCTCTTCGAATCCATCAAGCTGTGCATTCATCGAGGCGAAATGTTCACCAGACACCATCGTTTCAAAACATCCGAATTATGAGCCATCGATTCGAAACAGAGCAGACCTGTTAGTACGAGCGTCACTTTCGTATCCATCAGTATCTATCGATACGAACATCCATTTCGTATCCACCAGATATCACCAATTCGAATCAGAATTCACTGCGATTTGTGACCATCGATACGAATGATCGTTTTCGTATCCATCAAGTCAACCCACATCGATACGAAGGAAGGCTTGTCGACTTTGAGCATCGATTCATGAGAGGACCGATACAAGAGAATGGCTAAGGGGTACGACTTTCAAAGTTATTCAAAGAAGACCTACAGCTTTTCAAAGCACGTCATGTTTTCACAAGACGTACTTTGGGGGGCAAATGTTATCCCGCCTTTTGGCAAGGCCAGGACACCAAGGAGTTGGATTCCAAATGTCGTTTGTCATGGATATCGTTGAATTTTGACCGAGTCCGGATCAAGTCCCAATCGATGAGACATGATCGGGAAAATAAAGCAAACCAACGCTCCAAGTTTCAGATCGATCCGAGTTCATATGCTCGAGTTATGATGGATGCAAGGCAAAGGGGAGAGCATCTTTTCGTATCCATCAGGAAGCATCAGTTTGCATCGATCGAAGTTAAGCATGCTTCGAATCCATCGAATTCGACTCGATGGAATTCGTATCAGTCAGCCTGGCCCAGATTTCGTATCCATCGCTATGGATGATTTCGCATCCATCGATCGCATATCAGTCAGTACCTGCTTCGTATCCATCAGCCAATACCTGCTTCGTATCCATCAGCCAACGTCTACCTCGTACACATCAGCAACTGAAACATTTCGTATCCTTCAGCCAACTTCTGCTTCGTATCCATCGAGGCGCTACACTTCGTATCCATCGAGGCGCTACACTTCGTATCCATCGAGGCGCTACGCTTCGTGTCCATCGAAGCGCTACACTTCGTGTCCATCTAGGTAGCCTTGCTTCGAACCCGCGACCCATGACTTGTTCACATCCAACGAGTCAACCAACTAGGGTGACGTGTCGTCCATCGAAGTAAACAAGGCGAGATGCCTGGAGTCGAAGCAGTCAAAGCGGCGCAAAGACCGGATCGAGACGAAGCGCGCGCGCCACCTCACTTCAAGAACACGTGCAGCCAGCGAAGCGAACAGATGGAGTCGAATTCAGGGATACGAACCAGACAGCATTCGAGAAACCTCATTTCGTATCGACAATTTCTCGCGATCCACTGATCCAAATCCAGTGAAATTTTCAGAGAAGCTTGCATGCATGCTGAGGGATGTCCATGCCAAATTCCAGCTCGATTGGAACAATTTCTGATCGATACGAAGTCGTTTCGAATCGATCTCAGATGGAGCTGAAATTTGGTGGGACCGGGCGCGTGGACCCACTCACGTGTCAGGCCAAATCTCCCGGAGTTTGAGTGAAATCCAAGCCTCCTACGCCTATAAATAGAGCCCCAGAATCAACGGAAAAAGGATCTTTTTGCTCTGAAGCGTCCAGACTCTGCCGGATTGAGATTTGCATCCTACTTTTGCTGTCAATTTCGAATTCTAAACTATAATCCGCTGTTCATTGCTGTAAACGCTTGTAATCATTGAAAGAGAATCAATAAAATCATCAAAACTTCATAGTGGACGTAGGCTATACGCCGAACCACTCTAAACTGCTTGTCTGTGCATTTTACATTCCTGTTTGTTGGAGTTTTTGTTAGATAATCTCTGTTTTACATTTATAATCTTCATTTTATCTCTTCAAACAACTCCCGAAGAGTGTTGTGCCCATTTTTGGTACAAACAATGGTATTGCTATATAATATGGTAGCTAAATCCCGGGAGAACATGAGATGATATTGATACTGATATACAATAATTTAATCCTAAGTGAACATGGGATGGCCTTTATTTTGGATATGTGATGTACTAAATTATGAGGGAATGCAGAATTATTATGATTTATGACTAACACTTAGATAAGGACTTGAGTTGTAATAATCCACATTTTTAACGACTAGATATTTAAATGGTTAATTTAAATATTAAAACTTAATTAACGGAATGCCATTATACTTGATTTTTTGAGATGAGTGAATTGAGACTCGAGGTGTCGACTATTGAGACCATAATTACATAGCGAGAAGAATGAGTATAAACCTGGCTATGTTTGGAATTGGTAAGTTTTTGGAACGAATAGTGATTTTGTGTGGATGAAATGAATTTAGGGCTAAGGCCTATTAGTTTGCCTATAATTTTTCTAACCCCTTCATTCATTTTCATCTCACGTTACTTTTATTCCTCTTCTCTAATTACTTTCATAATCTATTCCTTAATCCTAGCCATAAATCCACTAATCAATGCTTAAATAAATTCCAATAAATCCTGATAAAATCACTATAGTTCTTCTCTTCTAATTCCACACAAAACCCATCATTGAATTGGCTTAAAGTGGAGCTTGGATCAACATCTCAAATTTGAGGAGAGAAAAATTTGAGTTTTTGGTGATTAGAGCCTGATTTAGGGAAGAAGAAGGCGAGTAGGATGATTCTCTACCTATATTTTCTTACTATACTCCATAGGTTTAAGTTTATACGATTATGGAGATATGTGAAGTAATTTAGAGAATGATAATGTTAACCTGAATTATGTTTACATTGTAAACATGTTTATACTAACACATATTTTATTAGAGACTTTAATTACTACTTTTAGAAAAGTTAGTAAGCTTAGAAATGGATTTTGAGTTAATTGAATAATGGTGTGTGGTATTATTATTTTGTAGAGCCTAATTAGGTGATATGGTTATGTACATATCATTAGTTAGTATTAATTACGCCATTTGAATTGATTTTAGAAAAGCTAGTAAGTAATTATAATTACTAATAGTTGCTTAATGAATAATGCGTAATGATTTGAACTTATAATTATGTATCAAACATGGTTATATTAACTCATTAATTATTAAAGACCTTAAAGAGGACTTTTAGAGAAATTAATAAGCTAATTAAGTGAGTTTTAAACTCTATACTTATTATTAAAGTGATTAGATGCTAAATGAAGCTTAATCAGTGCTTATAAAAATTATTTAACTAAAGAAATAATTTGATAAGTGAATGGACTATTTTATAAAATGGTTATAAGGTTTTATAAAATGATTATGAGATTAACACCTAATTTTAAATGAATAAATAAGGTGTTATAAGGGCTTAAAATGGTTAATAAGCTAGTAATGTATTTTATAAATTAGTTGCACGATTTTATAAAATAGTAGAAAGCGATATTAGACTTTTAATAGACAAGATTTAGTAAATGAAAGTAAGTTTTGATTAAGTAAAAGTTGAAATACTTATTTAAATATACGCGTATGTATATGTGCATGGATAGGTATATGTATATATGTATTTGAAGTTATGAAATAATCAAAGTCATTTGTGCATTTTAATTAGAGTTGTTGTATGTGGTTTTGTGTATATACATATGTGTATGTGTGTGAATAATTATATATATGTATATGTATGTTTGTATGTACGTACGTACGTATGTGAATATCTATATTTGTGTATAAGCACGTTTACGAGCATCTCATGTAACCATAACAAATATCGTATGCGCTAGGTTGCGTGAGAGGATACCGGGTCGGGTAATCTATGTAGTGAAGCTCGAAACGTGAATTATGTAGTGAAAGAGTGTTTGTGTACGCATGTGTGTATAAATGTGCACAAATGGATGTATAGACATACGCCCAGGCATCGCATGAGGCAAGAAGTCTGGTTGAATGCATTTTGGCATGTTAGAGGAGGCCTAGTCGAAAGAGTCAACCCTGGAACTTCTATATAGAAAAGAATGGGATTCATATCAAAATCTGTTTTCAAATACGTAAGAAACCACTCTTGAAATATCAACCAATGAACTTCGAAAGAGTGCCAATATGGCGAAGGTAGGGTAGAGAAGATAGGCGACTCATCAGGCGAAGCAACAGAGAAAACGGGCGCGAGATGACGGTTGATGGAGTGTGAAAGCTTGCTGCCCAGGCTCACTATTTGGGAGCAGGCTACTATTGGTCCATCGGTAGAACCCAAATGATCCATCGATAGGCCCTGCTCTACGTAAATGTGTCTTAAGCAGGGAGCAATAACAGGCGATTTTTCTCCCGGTTTCGGGCTTAATTCGACGTCAGACTCTGGAATAACTTCCGAGAGACTTTGAGCTACTCGGGAAAATGGAATGCAAGGTGAAGTGTGGAGCAAGTCCATACCTCTTGGTTTTGACCTTGAGTTAAATATGTTTTGATGAATAGTATTGGTCTTATATTAGTGACCATAATCGGGTGGTCTTATAATACTGACCATATATCATATTGGTCTTATATTAGTGACCATAAGTATAGATAGATGTTAATAAGATATCAGTTTTTGTTCGTGATATTTGTATATAATTACATGATGTTATATTATATATATGGTATTGGTGTTCCTTTGCAGTCCCGATAGCATATTATACGGGACACGTCCATCGTTTTCTTTTGTAGAGTCGTAACACAAATTAGTTGAGAAATTGATGATAATTAGAAAGGGGGAGATGATGATGATCATCTATGAGTGGGTCGTATATCACTTATGCTCGACATGGGATACGGTGAGATCCATATATGTGTCAAATGTCTAGTGCATGTAATATATCACTTATGCTCGATGTGGGGTACGGTGAGATCTACACGAGTTCAATCACATTAGATGCGACTCGTGGTCTATGGTATAATTAGGTACTGACTCTATTCATTTTGGACCCTCGACAAGAATCATTGGATCATGATGGACGTCCATCGTAGACATAGGTTTCAAATATATAGAGTAGTTCATATATCACTTATGCTTGATAAGTGGTCAATTAGTTGGTTGATATTATTATTGGGCATTTCATTATAGACTTATATTATGATAGACATTGCTCATACATTTGTATATTGGGTTAACTCTATCATAGTGTGTTGTTACATACAGTCAGATTATATTAGTTATGTTGACTCAGTAATTACAGGAGAAGAGTAGGCTGAGGTATGGATCCCTATCCTTTGGGATAGGTTTACTTTACCTGTTTGTAGACAGTCCGGAGTACCCTAAGCCACATTCGTGGAGAGTACCGGCTATTCCATAGTAATTTCCTGTTTTATTTGTATATAGTTTTTATATATAGTATTTTCAGATAGTTCCCCTCACACACCAGGCTTTAAGTCTGGTCCACGTTTTATCTTTGTTTGTTTATGTCATGACAACTTTTGTGCACTCAATCGAGTAGTTTGGAAGTCCGGTGCTTTTGGGGAAACACTATCAAAGTGGCATAGCTGGAGCATTTTGGAGGCATGATGTCGATACTTTGGATATATACTTGATGTTATAGTAGTACATGATAGATATGTTATTTATCTATGAGATTTGTTGTATCAGATATTATTTAGGACACCATATGTGTGGAATTGATGTATTCTGACTTTCTGTATTGATAGCTAGTATAATCCCTTATATATTGTTTATCCAGTTCTATTCATGTATATTCAATTTATTATATGTTATCATTCATTTGTGAGATTCTATTGATTTTTCTTGGTTATGGTGTTTTATTTTAATTTTACCTTGAAAATTTATCTTTTATGGTATTCGAGAGTCAGATGTTGTCATTTGATGTTGATTCAGGCTATTATGAAGGGTGGGTTGTTACATTTGGTATCAGAGCTTCGGCTCAATACTTAAGACTAAGTAGACTAGTTTGATTTAAGACACCTAGTAGAAGGAGATACGTTGAGAGAGCATACTTGTATTTTTCTACTATATAATACTGCATACGCCACTTTTCTTTTTGACTTCTATTTATTTCTATCGCTAATTGCTAATGTATCTTCGTTCAGGCTATCAGTATGAGCAGACAGCATACCCAAGTGACCGTGGATAGGCAGTCTGAGATGCCTGATTGGTTCGTAGACTATTTGGCTACCATAAGGGATGTTCTGCCACCCATGGACTTCCTAGCAACCACGGTAAGTGTTGGAGGTGGTACTCTACCAGCTTTAGACTTTCTGAAGTTATGTCAGGATTTCCTTTACCTTGGCGGGAAGCCATATCTATGTTCTAAGACTGTTGTTGAGACATAGGCTTGGATACATGCAGATGAGAGGGCTTTTGCTAATATAGACTTAAAGGATGTTCTCATGAAGAGGATTACTTCCCATCATCTTGAGGGTTAGATTTGACTTAATGGGACATAATAGCAGAGGAGATTGACAAGCAGGCTATGACTTGAATTGATTCTAAACATTGCTTTGAGGCTCGGTTTGTTTCTGAGACCGTGTGGGGTGGGTGGTTTGAGTGTTTCTTTCATTTACAGCAAGGTTGCTTGTCAGTAACAGAGTATGTTAGCCGATTTAACCTTTTGGCTAAATTTAGTTTTGAGATGGTTAGTACTCAATCCAAGAAGAAAAAGAAGTTTGCCAAGGGCCTTAATGCATCAGTTGGGGATTCATTGCTTAGTCTTATCCCAATTGGGCCACTATTGAGAGTCTCGTGGGGATGACTCTTCTCCAGGAAAGCACCCACGAGGTACCTCATAGGTAGTGAAAGTGGAAAGCAAACCGAAGTTTTAACCAAAGCACAAAGGCCAAGAAACATGAAAAGATCATGCTTATGCAAAAAGAAGAGATGATATAGTGTGCCACTTCTATGGTATAAAGGGGCATTTCACTACGGAATGTCCCGCGGATAGGAAAAAGGGTAAGTGCTTCAATTGCGATCATCTTGGTTATGTGAAGAAGGATTGTCCTCAACTTTAGAGAGGTGGGAAAGTGATGATGACTTATCCTTACAAGTATTACCGGGTGCTAGTAGGCCTACTGCTCGGGAGTAAGGAAAGAAGTTCATGTAGTGAGGTGTTCTTTAATTATAAGTTACTTGCTTATGTTCTCTTCGATACTTGGGCTATATGTTCATCTATTGCTTATTACTTGGTTGATAGACTAAACTTGACACCTTAGGTAAACTATTTTGTTAAACCTTGTATGTGTAAAGTTAGTTGATAAGCTATCGTGTAGTTTTCGAGAGTACTGCCTTTCAAACTTAATGCATGAGCTTTCGAGTTGAGTGGGGTTAGTGGGGAAGAGTGACTTGGATTTGCATCTTAGTAGGATTCGGTGGATGCCTAGTGATGAATAAAGACCGAGTGAATGACATAGAGTCACTCGTGTTAGAAGTGTTGTCCTTGTGTTAGTAAACCTTAGGTGGTGGGGTTAATCCTATGTTAAAGAAGTATTTTATAGTGATCAGTCCATTCACATACATGTTCCTAATCCCTAGTTCGAGCGTGGGGTTTCTAGGTAATTTGCACCAGTTGGGCAAGGTTTCTTTTACTCGATTCCTAAAGATGAGCACTTGAGTCAAGTTCTTGAGGTGATTGAGAGATTTTTGATGGGCGACTTTAATCATGCAAGGAAATTCCAATGGTCGGACCAAGAACCGAATCAGAGTTTGCATGATAAGAGTTAGGTGGCCGAACCTAGTTTAACAAAGAAATCGCGTGAGCGAACAAAGGATTGGATCGGGCATCGTATATTATTTTAGACGATCTTTATTTGTTGTAAAATTATAGTATATTATAGTTAAGATTTCTTATGATAGTTCAGTGAAGGACTTCTCGACTAGTTTTGTGATGATTTAGATAATCTTCTAAGTGGTGATATGATACTTGCCTTGGCGAGTGTCATAATACACTTAGTATATTATCCTTATTAACATTGTACATTTGAGGTGAGCTTGAACCCAAGCGAACCTAAGTTTTGTAGATCGTCGTTTAATGATGATTTGATTAGTACATTTTTCTCCCTTAGGAAATGAGTTCTGTTTGGAAGAAAAGAAAAGTTGAGACTTAGATTACTGGATTTATTCGAGAGTCTTAAGGATCGATAATCTAGTATATCGTATAAGTTTTCCCTTTCGTGGCGGGAGGTGTAGTAGTCTTACACGTATTATATTCATGAAAAAGGTTGCACCACTTAGGCATTTGGTTCATCTTAGATGTCGAACAGACTTATGGGAATTTATTGTTTTACATGCATGTTTTGACTATTGTTGGTTACCGTGCATGTTGGTATAGAATCTTTTTATATGATTGGTTGTTTATATGCTGATTGTTATTGCTTATTGTTGACTATTGTTGCTTGTTGTTGATTACTGTTGCTCGTTGTTGCTTGCTATTGATTACTGTTGCTCGTTGTTGCTTATATGCTAGTTGTAATTACCTATTATAGCATGTTCAGAGAGAGTTAAAGGTAGTTATCTAAAATGGATCACATATCACACATGCCTATTGTAGGGGTCAAGGTGAGATCTATACTAGTCTATTGCATTTTGATGTGACTAGGAGTCTATGGTATATTTAGATACTGACTTATTTTAGTTTACTCTCCATTGGATAGTCTTGTATGATTGTGGTAGTATTGGTTGCTACACTAAATTATACATTTTTAAATTTTATATTGTTTTTGTTGAGTTGATGCATAATCCCCTTTGTTTAGTACATTTAGGTACTAGAATGCAAAGGCATAACTACTTAGATGCTTACTTGTTTAGATTTACATTTAAATGGTCATAAGCTTTCTTAAAAGCGGTATGTACTTTGGGAAATATAAGATAATGTATATTATCATGGGTTTCCTAGATGCATCATGCTTATTAATTTAGGAGTTTCTGTAACGCTAATCGTATAATGGAGGTACTGTCAAAATTTTCCATAGTCGAAGTTCGGGAATGCTGGCCAGTCAAGTTACTTTGTTGTACTCATAGGAATTTCAAGGAAAAGTTCATTTGAATGGTTTGCCTAATTAATTTGCTTTCCGACGTACATTCTGTATAAGGTGCGATAATTATTTTCATATACCTTATCATAGCTTCCAGTACGAGGCATGTTAGTATGAGTTAAGATTCTATAGATAAGTCTTTCTTTTGGTCTTAATGATATGGGTTTCATATTCCTATAGTCTTTGCTTAGAAAAGTACGACTAACCTCATTCCTAGCGTAGTCGTTATAATTAATCTCATTCAAGTCCTCTCCTTTAAATGGACAATTCAAGATATGCCCTTGTCTAGGTAATTGTATAATGATTTTCTCTCAAATAATTAAACTCCACATAATGTCTTCAATGGAGTGGGGTTTGTGAAAGTCCAGGTTGAGATTAGCAGAAACCATTAAAGGAATAATTTTTACGTTGTTAGCATTAAAATCGATTAAACTCATTATACCATATTCTTATGCGAGATCACGAATGGTGTAGGCAGAGAAATCCTCCATCTTGCTAAAGGACCTTTCAAAAATCCGATAATTCTTCATTCCTTCAAATGTTTTGACGACAGTATCGTTGTGTAGCCACTTGTAGATTTAGGCTTCATTTGGCTTATTTGAAGATGAAGAAGGTCGATCCTTTCGTTTTGGTGCCATTGCTTTGAGTTATTTAAAAAAAAGATTTTGTTGTATTCTGAAGAGGAAGGTTTTTGAGTTTTTGAATTTGGAAAAGTAGAAATGGGCTGGTTCAGGGTAGATAAAGCATTTAAGAGATGTTGGTTGGTAAATAAATGGGAGTATGCATAAAAGTTGTGCCTCCTTGACTATGGTTTCATTTAAAAAAATTCTGTTCAGAACCAATCAACTAAAAATGAGGTACGAATCAACTGGTTAAGTTGGAATTTATAAGGTTTTAAATCCAAGAGTAACAGGTGTACAATTGGAGTCTATCAATCGACTAAAAGTTGATAATCAGTCGACTGATGTGGGTATCAGTTGTCTGATTATAAACTTCTAGTCAACTAATTTTTGTCATAATGTAAAAAAATTATATTACTTGTATCAGTCAACTGATAGGTATGATTTTGTCGACTAGTAATATGAATATTTGTTTTTGAAACTTTGTCAATTTCGACATTCGATTTATGAAGGCAGTTTGATGATATATTCTTGAGTTTGGCAGACCGACTTTGTGGTTCGTTTACCCTCTTAAGAACTTCAATAATGATTTTTATTGTAGATGTTTTCGCATAATCAAAGTTTGTTCAATTTATTGAAATTGTCATAGAGACAAGATACAAATATAATATAAATATAATAAAAATTGATACATCAAAGACAGATTATTTGTTTGAAAGGTTCAGATTCTTCTTCGGATGGCTCTGTTACCATGAGTTTGCTGGCTTGGATTTGTATATTTTTTTGGGGTTTTCATAAGTCTAGGAGAGTTTTTAGGAACATTATTCTATGTTGTTGATCTACCATAGAATGCCAGTAGAGATATCTTAATAGAATTAAAATGTTCTCTATGTCTGTGCTATTCCCAACACATTTGATTATGAAGTCTGAGCATTTCTCTTTGATAGTGGTTGAGATCATCAATGCGATAGTCATGGTAGTTGTTTATTAATACACCATTAAATTTAATCGACTGTTTCACCTTCTTTCCTCTAGGAGAATAGCCGGTGTGGTTGGTTGGTGACGTAGTAATCTTTAATGTGAACTATCATTTGAAGGAGATGTGAATTTTGATGAAGATGAAGATGTTTTCTTTAGTGAAGCCATTATTAACGTTAAATAAATTTTGATTGAAAAATATATGTTTCTTGTGTTTTCTATTTTCAAGGTTATAGGTTTATATAGTTGTTCAGGTGAAAAAATAGAATTGTATGTGTGTGGTTGAAATTCTTTTAACCAGGAGTTTTGCATTCTATTTATAGTTTTTAAAGTAAAAAATGAATTCAACCATAGAAAAATAGATTATTATATTTCTTCCTCATATTTTTTCATAAAAAAATTGATTCTCATTTTATTTTAGCCAAGTAACACACACACACATATATATTAAATCATTTCCTATAATGAACAAATCCCAAGCTCTCTACGTAGTTTAATAAATGTATTTCATTTAACGTTTTTGTAACAATGTCAGCAATTTTATTTTCGGAAGTTACAAATTCTAATGAAATAATTTCCTTTTCTATATTGTCTTGTAAAAAATGATGACGAATGTCTATAAGTTTTGTACGAGAATGGTTTATAGGATATTTAGATAAATTTATAGCACTTGTGTTATCACAAAATATTGAAGATTTTTGTAAAAATACTCTAAAATCTTGAAGTGTTTGTTGCATATATATTACTTGAGCATATGCCAAAGCAGCATAAATATATTCGCCTCACACATTGAAAGTGAAACATAATTTTGTTTCCTACTAAACCACAATACTAGAGACCGTCAAATAAAGTGACTGCACCACTCGTACTCTTTTTGTTCGTTCGACATCCTCCAAAGTCAGCATCACTATATGATACTAACTTGAAAGGACATTCTTTTGCGTAAAAGAGTTCATAGTCTCTAGTGTTGGTTAAGTAGCGCAAAAATTCGTTTAACTGCTGGCAAGTACGATTCTTTGGGATTTGCGTGAAAATGTGCACACAAACAAACGCTTTTCATAATATTGGGATGACTAGCGGTTAAATATAACAATGAACCAATCATACTTCTATATAATTTTTGATCCATATTTTTGCCATTTTCATTTCTATCTAGATGCACTGTAGTACTCGTTGGTTTTGGTTTACTAGAAGTATTTTCCATACCAAAACGTTTAAGTAGACTATTACAATATTTTTCTTGATTAATGAAAATGCCATTTTTTAATCGTATGATTTGTAAACCTAGAAAATATGAAAGTTCTCCCACATGAGACATCTCAAATTCACTTTTCCTAATATTTTCAAAATCATTACATAGTTTTTTATTTTTAGAATCAAATATAATATCGTCAACATATACTTGTATAAATAAAATATCCTTATTTTCTCGTTTAATAAATGGTGTTTGATCTGCGTTTCCTATTTAAAAATTAGAAGCTATAAGATAGCTTCATACCAAGCACGGGATGCTTGTTTTAAGTCATGAAGAGCTTTCTTTAGCTTATTGACTTGATCATGAATATTTTCATATATAAATAAAGTAGGTTGTCCTACAAATACATTCTCTTTAATAAAGCCATTTAAAATTGCGCTTTTAATGTCCATTTGATATAATTTAAAGTTATGGTGACAAGAGAAAGTTAAAAGAATACATATTGCTTCTAATGTAGCTACAGGAGCAAATGTTTCTTCAAAATCTATACCTTCTTCTTGATTATATCCCTGTGCAACAAGCCTAGCTTTATTTCTAGTTATATATCAACTTTCATCAATTTATTTTTGAAAACCAATTTCGTTCCAATGATAGTTTGATCATTTGGTCTTGGACCAATTCCCAAACATCATTACGTTCGAATTGATTTAATTCTTCTTGCATTGCAAGAATCCTAAAATTATCATTCGATGTTTCTTTATAATTTTTTAGTTTAATATTTGATATAAAAGCAACATGACCGATTTGATTTTATTGACTTCTAATTTTAACGTTAGTATTTACTTCACCAATTATATTTCCTATATGATGATCTTTTAATAAACATAGAGGAGATTTAAGTTCATTTTGAGTTTCTTGTGACAATCCATACCTTTATTGGTCCAAATTTTCACTAAATTGAAAACCCAACCATCAATGTACGAATTGTTGGTTTGGTATCCTACAAATAAATAAATGCATATCAGAGCACTATCGATATAAACTCATAGCGGAATAGTAAAGTATAATGAAACATATAGTTACTGACCAAGGTTGACACTTCTGAGATCAAGTGTCCTTATGAGTCTCGAGAATGCATAAAGAAATCTATCCTTCCACCGTTCCTGCCTTCCACCAATACCCCTCTAAAGCTATTTTGTGGGTTGTAAGGAGGAGGGGTTCAAAACAACATTCTAAAGGTTGTTAAATTATACACTTGATAAATAACACTAGTTTATGTTGATTACCTTCCACCATATGTAATGTATTTTATTTTAGTTAGTCATCTTGACTCCACGTACATGTATGATATGCCCTATCTACCTTAGGTAGACAATAACTACATACATATGTGTATATATTTATATAAGTACCACAATCTTCCTTTGGACCAAGATACTATCCTCGCTAGTATCTGTAACCCAGCACCTTGTCTGGATCCATCATTAATGCAGTATCACATCCTCGTCATCGTGCATATCGAGGAACTCTCATAGTACCTAATAACGACATCACTATAGCTTAGTCGTACTATATCATGTCCTAGGGATTTACCTAGCCGCTTCATATTACATAGTCAACTCCATGAACTATTGAGGACTCGACTCCTTAGACTACCCCAATTATTTGGAAGACCACTCTTAAGGGTTATCTAGCCTTGCCACATAACAAACAAACTAGCAAATAACTGTGGCGATGCATGACCTAGCATGATCTACACAAGTAGGAGGTGTAGCCCACTAGGTGTATCTTTGACATCTTTATGGTGATCGCTCAGGACAAATGATGTTCTCGACCTATGTACTACTCATACTCCCTAATATGGTACCAAACACACTAACATACCACCGTATCTTGCTCACCGTCCCATTTAGATTGCCTAATGCAATCAAGGTAATACCTCCTAAAAGATTGAAACAGACTTTACTTGGGTATTCCTTTACCTGTACGCGAACGTATATAATTTCTCAAGCCCTATAATTGGATATATCCTACATCGGTATAATGTATACACAACTTTCGGTAGCCCCTTGCAGTGGGCAAACTTCTATTGTGTAACACTACTGATCTTGCATTCCAACCCATTTTTAATGACTATGTCATTCTTACCTAAGCTAAGTTATAACTAAATTTAATAATTCAAATCTGTCATAAACGTATACTTGAGGCCATATATTTATATATATGTATGTATAAATATATTCATTCTTATTTCATTATTATGCCTCCAATGTTCAACTACTCATTCAGTAATTTTATTTAACCGACTCTTAGTTTCATTAATCTTAGTTCAATATCATTTATCGCTTTCCTCGAACTTAAAAGATTTAAGTTTCTTTTACTATTTACTTTCTTCTCTTATTATTGAACCTTATTTCTATCCATTTTAACCCTTAGTATCCTTCCATATTTAGTGGACTTCCCATACCCGTATATTTTATATACTTCTTGCTTTATTCATTTTATTACTTACCTACCTTTTTATCGTTTACCATTTGATTTCTATCTTGTTTTTATTGCATAGATACATACATACATACATACATACATATACATACATACATACACACACACACACTCAGACATATATATATATATATATATGTTACTATAAATATACATTCTGAGCTTCTGAAGAGAACGTATCGAGTTTGACAATAATAAGGGCTATCGAGCCGGAAGTGAGTCAGGTCCTCAAGCACTCAACAATTAACAAAGGATAGAAAGCTTTAAATACTTACAAAGAGATGTCGAACGTTTAAAAGCAAAGGGTTGTTGAATCTCTATGATAAGAAGGATGTTGCATACTCAAGTAATTAACAGATATAAAAAAGGTGTCAAACCTCTATATATGCTGAGCTTCAAGTGTTTAACAAATATAAGAGTTGTCAAGATTGAATAAAGAAAAGAGAAGGTGTCAAGCCTCAACAACCATAAAGGTTGTCGAGCATGTAAGGTAGAAAAGGTGTTAAGTCTCAACAATTTCAAGGAATGCCGAGCACATAACAAACTAAAGTAATGTCATACATAAATAACAAATCAAGGTGTCAAGTTTACAAGATAATGAAAGTGCCGAGTCAACAAACACTTATAGATATCGAGCTTCTATAATGCAAAGGCCACCGAGCCTAGAGATAAACAGATTGATAGAGATGAAGAGGAAGATATCGAACCACTACAATAAGGAGTGTTGTAGAACAAGCAAAAAAGAAGATGTCGAGCAATTAGTCTTAGAATGAAGATGTCGAGCTTCTAGAGATAATTAGCCTATGCTACATCAACTATCACCGAGCTACTACAACGATAACCGTTGTCGAGTACCTACCATAATAATGGCTATTGAGTAGCTACCTATGGATGATAGTATTGTCGAACTTATGAGAGTAAGCGATGTCGAGCTTCATCCATGTAGAGGGGATGCCAAAACTCTAAGAAGGAGGGGATATCGAATATCAGCGATTTGAATATATAACATATATCAAGCCGAGTGGACACGTGCCAACCAACCCGCCTGCCACTATCTCTATAAATAGGCACCCCTCCGCTGCTTGGGAGGGAATTCTTTCTTTCCCATTTCTCAAATTTTAAAATTTGTAAACCCTAAATTTATTTGGGGATTTTAGAGCCGATTGTAATTTGTGAACTTTTTACACATAAGGACTTGAACAATAAACTTTTTGCATAGCATACTTCTATTTAATGACTACATTTGACTATTATGGAACTATGGACAAGCATATGACTATCTTTTGGACTTGAGTTTGAACAACGAACATGTATATTACTTCACTTGGACTCAAACTGGACTTGCATATTATCCCAAGCTTGCATAAGGCTACTTAAGCCCTTATCCAAACCAGTCTTAGACTGCCTGTATACTTGGTTAGCAAATAAATTTGTTAAAATTTTAGTGCTAGAAGGAGGGCCTGAAACCTCCGGTTTTCTGCATATCCTTATAGAGGACTTTAGGGACATTCAGTTTCTTGCATATCCCTGTAGAGGACTTTAAAAACCCTCTGTATCCAGTATATTCCTATTGAGGACTTTATGTATCTTGCATAACCAATTAAACCATATAATGACTACCTCCGAACAAGGATCCTCTGAGTCTTACTTTCCAAGTCAACTTATCAAGTGATCCATAGTCTTCAATTCCATAAGGAACAAGTGTTAGGAGAATTGGCATTGATGACTTTAGCTAAAAAGAGATGAGTAATTCCTTATGACCCAGATAATTATAGTATAAATCCATTCATATGGAATCTACCCCAATCTTCGCTTATTATCCCTCTTTAAGAAAAGAAACAAGAAAAGGAGCGACCATTCTCGAAAATGAGAAAAATCATACAGCTCTAGGCTAATAGAACTATCTTGGAAAATGAAAAAACGAAGGATTTCGATAAGTTTGCTTAAAAGTGGAAGGGAGTAATCAATCTCACGCCCACATCAATCAAAATTTGAGAATTTTTAAAGAGAAAACTTTCCATTAGAACTGAAGAGCCTACCCAGTGTTATAAGAAAGCCAAACAAAGAACAAAGACACAATCCTCTAGGAATTTCCAATCTGCAAGAGCCCATTCCCTTACCACTTCCTATGAAAACATCTATCTTCTAACCAAAGAGAGGTTGGACTATTGGCCTTCAAAGAAGAAGCGATAAGGAAATGAAAGAAATCTTGGGGGCACTTATTGCTAATATCACCAAATGAATGGACATGAAACTAATCAGTGTCGAGCCCTTAAAGGGATGATTGAGAATTTCTTGAGAAAAGGAGAACTCCAAAAATTTGTTAACAAGATTTGAGCAAAAGAGCGAATGTATTTACAAAGATAAAGTGCTTAATAGAGGGAAATACTTCATGGAAAGGATTTATAAAATAAAGGAAAAGCCTTTGATCATGCCACAAGGGCCTGGTCAAAGCACCTCCTAGAGGGAAGTCAGAGTAAGCTATTGGTCTCACCTATAAGGCCTGGCTAGAGCATTACAAACCTTCGGTCCATCTATATGGCCTGGCCAGAGCACCTCCTAGAGGGAGGACAGAGGCCTTCGGTCCTACCTACATCGCCTGGACGAAGCGCCTCCTAGAGGGAAGACGGAGTAAGCCTTTGGTCCCTCCTAAGATGGCCTGGCCAATGCACTGACCAACCTTCGATTTTGCCTATAAGGCCAGATCGGAGCACCTTTAAGAAGGAGGACAAGTAAGACTTTGGTTCTGTTCTTAGACGACTAACCAAACACACCGACCAGCCTAAATTATTACCTATAAGGTAATAAGGAGCTTACTAAAGCCTAAATCATTACCTATAAGTAAATAATGGGCAAAAGAGATCAATCGAGGAAGTGTAATTTTGTCTTGAGAATGGATCAAAGTAATTTTCTAAGAGGAAGTGTAATTAAACACGACTAATTTGGCTCCAAGCTAAAATTAAAGCAGCCTTCGAAGGAAGGGTTAAGAACTATCTATAACCCAGACCAAGGGTCTTACCATCAAATAGGGACATCTGAGAAATTTTAAACCTCTTTGTCAGAATTACTCTATCGAATAACGGGATCTTCATTATTGATCGAATTTCCAATCTCCTATTAGTTGAAATGTGAATCTTATAAGATGGATTTCTGGTCTTCTTATCAATTGAATTTGTGGCCTTCTTATCGAATGGATTTCTGGTCTTCTATTAAACTGACAAGTAACTTTTCATGTTTATAAATCTCATAAGACAAAGAAAAGTCATCGAATAGCCATCCAAGAAACCCAGACATAGAGGAGGAAATTTAAGCAACGAGGATCCATTTATGAAATCATTCAACCAAGAAAGATGAGTAGACAGACTAATCTATTCGTCTAAAATTCTACTAAACCAATAATTATTCCAAAAGATAAATTTCAAAACCAAGTTCTCAAGTTTAAGAGATCAACAAGAAAAAATTTTCACAAATTTCTTTGGCATTTACGAAACAAAATGATTGGTTTAAGAAAGAAGCAATTTTTTGAAATTATGGAAATCATAATTATTTACTTTGTGTTTTTCCAAAAGAAAAAGGGAAAGCCTCATCAAGGAAGGTAGCAAAGAAGTACTATAACACATGATAAGAAACTCTCAAATCAAACCCTATCTAAGAGCATTCTCCAAAGAAGCAAAAAAGAAAACAAATCTATCAAAGACCATAAATCATATGGAATCAAAGTTACCAATCTCAAACAAGCTCGATGAGTTTAAATGCAAGACCAGAACAAGAAAGAGAAACACAAGGTTTATTCAAAATATCAACTATTCCAGTACGAAGTTATTTACTAAATTTACATAAAAAGGTCACAAATATCAAGAAAAGTTATCCTAATCTTCCCGAGGAGGATGTTGAGGGAGCGGATAATATTGGTATACCTTTTCTTTCCCTTTCCCCTCAACCTCGAGAAGACATGGGTGATTTTTACTTGAGGCAGGGGCATCTCTAAGCAAAAAGGAAGGGGTCATAACACCCATATAAAAAGAAGTGTTAATAGCGTCTGTATCATGCTTCTGCTACTCCGCTCAGTCATTGATTCATTTCTGTGCCTGAGAAAGAATAATTGATTTTTAAACCTAAAGCAACTATTATTTCAAGAAAATAATCTACGAGGAAGTCCAATCAGGAATTTTCAAGCGACATCACCTTGGTTATTTTCAGTTGAGACCCGAGGCTTTGCACTTTTTCCTTCAAAGCTTCAACAGCCGAAGAAGGTTTAGTGATATGAAGAATCACTACATCCAATAATTCCTTAGGTTTCTTCTCCTTCTTTTGGTTGATGTTTGAATCATCACTGGAGCTAATTTGAATTTTTAATGCATGATCAAGCATCTTATTGGCTCCATTGAGAGTCTTGACCTTTTTCTCAAGAGCATACTTCGCACCTCCCAACTCCTCAACCCGACATTGATACTTATTGACATTTTCCAAAACTTTTTCAGACCATTTTCCTTTTAGAAACTGGGTAATTTCATATTTATATTCTCAGCGCCATCTAGCAATCTCTCTATCATCCAAACCTAGAAGCGGGTTTTCCCAGGAAGAAAATTTCTTTTTGCTAGTTAAGGATTTAGGCCGAGTCGTCCTTGCAGGAGTAGGAGCGAAAAGGCTGGATTTGCCTCCACTTGCAATAAGTTCCAGAGATTAACATAATACCTGGCTTTTCAATAGAACAACTTCAAAATTCTCAATTCTTTGATATAGACGAGCAATTTCTGCATTAATTTCGATTCCTTGGTCTTGGGGTCTGGATCGACCTACTGCCCGTGTATTATTTCTTAGATCTTCGATCTCTTTGTCCTTTTCTTTGGTTTTCTCCTCTAAACTCGAGGACATTTCGTTTACACCGCTTAATGTGGATCTTAACTTATAGTATTCGTTATACCATTTAGATGCTTATGGGGTATTAGGAAATGGTGTAGCTAAAGCATCTTGGGAGGAGCGCTTCCTAATATCTAATATTAGTATGGCCTTAAGTCTATCCAATCGAGAAGGGAGGTCAAGGTCACTAAATGTAAGCGTGAGTTAAGATTCCTACTAAGAATAAATAAAAGAAAAACTAGCATGATGGGAAAATATATTCTTTTACTAATAACAACAGGGCTTACAAGCATAAACAAGCTCAAATTACATTAACAATTCAAGTTTTGTATATTCAATTCTTAAGTTTAGAAGCAATAGCTTGAGCTTTTTTGAGTGAACCCATGGACATAGAGAAAGTATAATCAAAGGTGATATAAACCTGGGAGGAGTAATAACTCGGGGAAACTGATGATAATCTCATCTCTCAATAGGGGGACTAGAATCACTGCATAACAGTTTAGTGTAATTAGACCAAATTTCTGTAAGTAAACTATCTTTTTCATCACCTAAGAAATCAAAATACAACTGGGGAAGTTGTGTGTAAACCTTTTCAAGGTTCCTAAGAAAGCAGTATTTTGCTAATCGAGAGGTTTTTAGGGTTAATGTTTTCTCCTTAAAACCCCTTTTTAGCTTGACAAATTTACTTAAGAGTTCTTTTGAAATGGAAGGGCTCAATGATTCTTTAACCTATGTATTTCAGTAAAACAAACTAAGCTACAAAGAAATGAGAATTTAAATACTTATAACGATTGTTTGTATTACATAATACAACAACATAATCATTCGAGTTCATATAATATATACCCTTTGTAAAATTCAGAAATAAATTTCTCTCTGTTAAACTTGAATTTTTTTAGGAGGAAGAGCGCACGAGGAAAGTGGAAAAGCCTAAACCCTAGGAAGGTTCCAGCATTCCCCAAGATGAGGATTAGACCCATGATCATTCAAATATCTATTATGCAAATGCCTAAGTAACCCCCCACTCTCTTTCCCCAGAAAAGAAAAATCATTAAAATGGTTCCTGGAATAAAATGTATTAAAGAACTCTACTAAAGTGTCCCTATCTTCAATAAGCATCCAAAAGAGCATAGTCAACTCTGCATTCTTTTTTTTAAAGTCGAGCTGGCCGTTTTTCATTAAAATCTTTCAATCAACCAGCACAAATGAGAAGATGCCTATACTTGTCAGATAAACTACTATTCTCTTCAATCAGCTTCTTAATTTCTCTATTTAATCGTAGCACCTCCCTTTCACTTTTCTCATGTAAAATGTCAAAATGATATTTGTTTTTTTCCCTTAACTAAAATAGCAAACTTATTAACTAAAGCTAACAGGTAATTATGGGCATTTAAGAAATGATAAATTTCATATCTGCGCTGTAGGAGCTTGAGAAATAGAGACCTTAGTTTTCTCTTTTACTTAATGTCCGGGGGAAGGGGCGTCTTTTGATGAGATATCTTCCTGAGGAATGTTCTGGGATTCAGGAAGATCAGGAAAGCCTGTATCATAAGAAAATGAGCCTAAATCATGGCCACTCGATCTGTTACTGCCATTTCATGGACCTTTGGGGTCCTTATTACCATCACCCCCACCTTCATTATCATTATCCTCGTCGTTCTCGTCTTCATCCCCATTATGATAATCCTCCCCTTTATCATTATCGTCATCTTTGTCAAACAGGGATCATCAAAAGATAGTAGTTATTTAGGGTTGATAGGCTCCTCTTCTGGGAATTCATCTCGAAGTGACCTAGGAACTATTCCTAGCTTAAGGTCGAACTTCCTTCTAAATTTATCATTTAAATCCAGGAGGGAATGAAAGTATAACACTGGATGCTTTTCTATGTTATCATAATATGCGATGAAAAGAGCATCCTCGTAACATTTCTCTCTTATTTGGGGGTGGGCTTGGTCAATGAAGAAGGAAGCTTTCTTTTTATCATCCTTAATGATATTATATTTGTATAGAAAAGTGCAACATCCTTGCCTTCTAGACCATCCTTCAAAATTATAGCATGCACATCCATTTAAGTATTTTCAGTTTTTACTTCTTCAAGTTCCTTTTCCAGCAACTTCACTCTCTCTTCGGCTGGTTGCCTAGCTTTTCTTTCTCCATCTAAGTTGGAGGCAAGTTTTTTCTTTTAAGAAACAACCTCATTTCTCTCCATTGCTACATCAAAGACTTGGCACTCAAGAGACCTAACTTTATATGTCAACATTGTAAACTGTTCTTTGAAATTTGGGTCTTGGCTAACAGTTTAATGAGAAGCTTGTTGTAGGAAAAACATATGCTTGGCCACCTGAAATATATAAAATTTATGATAAAGAAAATATAGGGAACCAAAATTTTATGATAGATGGACATACAAAGAAATTTACCATAAGAAGTTGCTGAAAGAGGATATGGAGATGATCATTATAAAAGATAGAAGGTTGTAATGGCATTATAGAAGACTTGGTCGAAGATTGGATGATCGAGAGAATAAAATCATTGAAATTTAGAGGAATGAGTTGAGATGGAGCTTCATAATGCTGAGATTTAGGAGGAGGAGGAGGTGTCAGGCCCAACTCCTAGTATAAACGTTGGAAAACAGTTGTAGATGAAGGATTCATGAAGTCTACAATAGGGTTCGAGGTGTGTGCAACTTTAATCTAGCCTGAGAATCCTGGTTTAGCAAGCTTAAATCAACAAAAATGGAAGCTTAATTGATTGCGGTCGAAGCTGCATGTAAGTCCTCGGTAATAATAGTCAGCACCCAATCACCTCTGAGTTTGGCCTTTTTGCTTGGTGGAGGAATCGAAGTATCAGACGTACAGATAGAATCACTCTTTCTCTTGTGATCCTCAATAGCCCTAAGGGCATTAGTAATAGAACCTGCAATGGGGGCAACTTTAGTGGTTATGGTTGAGGAAGAGGTGGAAGTTCTAACTTTTTTAAGCTTAGCAGCTGGGATGGTACGGGTCGAACCTAAGTCAGAGAAGGAACCATAAATAATGGTATAGACAATTTTATTAAAACATAGTAAGAAATTACTAGAGGAATCACGCTGGATGGGGTAGTTAGGAGAAAAGACATTTTGGTTCCGACGACCAAGGCTTGTTTCCTATGAGCATCTTTCTTAATCATTGGAGGCTCCTTAAGCACTTTATAATTCTCCAGAATCAAATAGTACTTTCTAAGGTTGGCCTTAGTCAAGATTTCTCATTTCTCCAATAGTTTGAGATGCCAGGCTCAAAGTACCAATTGTACTAGCAATGGAAGGGTTCACTCCCTTAATAGCAGTCTCTAAAAAGAAATAACTATTATAAGAAAATAGCAGAATATTGTATAAACAGTAGAGGGAAACCAGCGAGTCTTACTAGGGGTAGAAAACGACCCCTTGATTCTAGGGGTAAGGCTCTTAACATAAAAGAATTGATTTTCCCAGCCCTTAGCTCTGTTGATCAAGTTAGTGATCATGCTCTTTTGAGGAAGAAGACGATATACGGTGCCCGTCAGTTGTTTCCCTGCTCTAATAGGAATACCAATGAACGAAGAGTTTCAGCATCACGAGAAGGGAGCTCAGCCTCCCTAGCTAGAATTTCAAGACAGCTTAGGTAAGTATAGGAATTGAGCAGCAATTGTATCGAGGCAATGGCTAGATTATCCAAGAATCGAACCAAGAAGTCTAAAAGAGGGAGGTAGTCAAAGTGCCAAATGTGGATCGGGCTGAAAGAAAAGAAACCTTCTGATGGATTGTCTATCCTTCCGGATGGGCCTGTCATCCTAGCCTCTACATTGATAATCCCATATTGTTGAAGAATGGTGTTGACTTCATCCCGAGAAGTTATAAAGGATAGAACAAGCCTATAGTCTCCTTTCTCTGAAGTAGGAGAAGACTTGAAACCCTTATCAGCTTTTTTACCGGCGATTTATCTACCAAATGATATTACACAAGATCAGGGAAGTATTATATATTCTATAAAGGTTTAAAATATTAAAGAAAAATGTTAAGGAAAAGTTAAGACGTTAAATATATAAAAAAAATTAGGTATCGAACCAACAAATAGTTAATAAGTCCATAATTAGATGAAAACCATTTAGCTAGTTATCGAGCTTATAATTAAATGCCAAACCCATATATAGTTATCAAATTTATGATTACTTAGCAATTAACTAAGCACTTATCAAGCCCATTGCTAGATATCGAACCCGTGACGAGATGTTGAGTTCATAGAAAGGCAGTACATTCATAACTAATTGAAAGCTCATTGATAATTATTGAATTTACAGCTAAGTATCGAGCTCGTAACTAATCATTGTGTTCATAACAAGGTATCTAGTTCATAAATAGTCAATGAGTTTAAAATTATTTAAAAGTGCATTAACTAATTATCGAGTTTGTAACAAGGTATCGAATATATAAATAGTTGTTGAATTCATAACTAGTTGGATATGACAACCACTTAAATAGTTGCCCAACCTATAGAGGGTTAGCAACTCGTTAAAAGGATATTGAGCTTATAACTAGATAGTAATTCTTAAAACAGTTGTCAAATTCACAACTTGTTACCAAGTCTCTGCTGGTTGCTGAATCGTTTATTTATTGTCGAATTTATAACTAGTTAGCAAAACCTTAATAGGGTACCACATCTCTAACTAGTTATCGAGTTTTAAGATGGTTAATGAATTTGAGGACCATCAACTAATTAGCAAACCTCCAATAGGTTGTCGATTTTTTAGGTGGATATTGAATTTTTAACAATTAACTAAACCTTCAATTGAGTGCTCAATGTATAAATATATGTCGATCTTTATAGTTATCAAAAATCTGATAAATCAACCAATTTCCAGAAGGATATCGAGTAAGTAATACTTATCGAAATCCATTGATTATTGAGTTTCAGTTAATCAATAAAGCAATATATTACAATCAGCGTTTAAACCCGAACACAAAGTTCTCAAAATCATAAGAAGTATACAAAATCCAACTGCTAATCAAACCCTAATTAAAAACCACATGTCTTTCGCTTAAATTGAATAGAAATAGAAGTTGCACCTCAAATTGAGCTTGAATGTTATGGAAATCAAAAGATTTTAATTGAAATAAGAAAGTAGAAATTACAGTTTTGAGTTTAGTTTGCAGGTAATGCTTTAAGAATGAAAGGAAACATGTATTTATAGAAGAAGGGAAAGCAACATGGAACGTTGATTTCAATTCAAATGAACGAATGAGATTAAAGTAGGATACCAATAGGTAGCAACGCTTATACCGAGAGGCGGCAATGTGATAAGTCAAAAATATACTAAAGTATAATATGGTTCTTCTATACAGCATGAGGGGGGGGGGGTAAATGTTACTTTAAATATACATGTCGAGCTTCTGAGAACGTATCGAGTTTGACAATAATAAAGGGGTCTCGAGCCAGAAGAGAGCCAGGTCATCAAGCACTCAACATTTAACAAAGGATAACAAGCTTCAAATAATTGCAAAGAGATGTCGAATGTCTAAAAGCAAAGGATCGTCGAATCTCTATAATAAGAAGGATGTCACGTACTCAAGTAATTAACAGCTATAAAAAAGGCATCGAACCTCTAAAGATGCCGAGCTCCAAGTGTTTAACAAATATAAGAGCCGTCGAGCTTGAATAAAAAAAGAGGAGGTGTCGAGCCTCAACAACCATAAAGGTTATCAAGCATGTAAGGGGGAAAAGGTGTCGAGCCTCAACCACTGCAAGGAATGTCGATCACACAACAAGCAGAAGTAATGTCAAATATCAACAACATATCAAGGTATTGAGTTTACAAGATAATGAAGGTGCCGAATTAACAAACACTTGTAGATATCGAGCTTCTAAAGGCCAACGAATCTAGAGATAACCAGATTGATAAAGATGAAGGGGAAGGTATCGAACCACTACAACAAAGAGTGTTGTAGAACAAGAAAAATGGAAGATGTCGAGCAGTTAGTCTTAGATTGAAGATGTTGAGCTTCTAGAAATAATGAGTCTGTGCTATGCCAACTGTCACCCAGCTACTAACATGATAACTGTTGTCGAGTACCTACCATAATAAAGGCTATTAGTAGCCACCAAAGGAAGATAGTATTGCCGAACTTATAAGAGTAAGTGATGTTGAGCTTCATCCATGTAGAGAGGATGCCGAATCTCCAAGAAGGAGGGGATATTGAATATCATCGATTTGAACATATAACATACATTAATCCGAGTGGACACGTAGTAGCCAACCCGCCTGCTACTGTCTCTATAAATAGGCACCCCTCTGCTACTTGGGAGAGGAATTCTTTCTTTTCCATTTCTCAAATTTTAAAAGTTTTAAACCCTAAATTGATTTAGGGATTTTAGAGCCGATTGTAATTTGTGAACTTTTTACACATAAGGACTTAAACAATAAATTTTTTGCATAGCATACTTCTTTTAAATGACTACATTTGACTATTATTGAACTATGGACAAGCATATGACTATCTTTCAGACTTGAGTTTGAATAACAAACATGTATATGACTTCGCTTGGACTCGAACTGGACTTGCATATTATCCCAACCTTGCATAAGGCTGCTTAAGCCCTTATCCAAACCTGTCTTAGCATGCCTTGCTGTTGATTAACGGTGGAATTTTCTATCGAGTTAGAAAACAACCATTAAAAATTGTAATAAAAGTAACCGCAAGCGCATGGCGTATAATTTTAGTACGTGCCGAGTACGATCGATCTGCAGGGAATTGTATTGATTTAAAATTATACTCAATCAAATTAAACCAATAACAAAACTTGAGATGGTTTTTAAGCTAAAAAATGTAAAACTAGCTAGAACAAGTGAATGAAAAGATGATATTAGAAAACAATTTAGAGGCAAATCCACTCTCATATTTTTACATAAATCAACACAAAAATAATCTATGATCTCTCTATTTTGATCTTAAGTGGAATTAGTGATGTATTTATCAGAAGTATGGTTTATTTATGTTATTAATTAACATAACTTAAACCATCAAACTATAATACAACAACCAAAACCACTTATCAAATGTGATGAAAATGAATTCAAAGCAAAAGCTATTTTAAGTATGATCTATTTACTATTTTACTCCGTAACATAAATCATCAAATTTTGATTCTACTTTAATTTCACAACCAAAAATCAATTAGTAAAATGATGAGGTAAATTGTGTTTATGTTTGAATAATAATAACCTATTTGTGAATACAACATAGGCTATCAAATTCACTTTATAAACTTACTTCAAATTTAAACTCTTCATGAAGCATAAAAGAGACCATACATCAAACAATATGTTGAATATACATAATTTTTAGAGAGCTTTATTACCACTAAATTGAAGGGGTTTAGCTACTCAATTATATTATCATTTCAACACATGCAAATTTCAACATAGAAAATAAAAGAAGGAAATGCAAGCTAATGAAAAATAAAAAGAGAATTAGTCTAGTTGCATAAATAAAATTAAACTAAGTGCATAAAAAAGAAAGCTAATATACTAACATAAAAGAAAGAGATCATATAAATGAAAATAAGCGTAAAAGAATATTTAAGCATGAAATAAAAGCAAGTAGAAAAAAAGAGGCTTAGGAAGCCATTTTTATTTCTCTTTTAATTTGAGGCTACAACTTGCATGATAATGTAAAAACTAAAACTCCATTACATATACATAAGAGGGATATTTATACAAGCTTAAAACCCCAATCCATATTTTAGGGGACTACCCAAAATACCACTTAGAAAGTGTGCCCAACAAGTTATCACTAGTCTCTAATTAATCCTCTATTAAGTATGCATGTAACTTTAATCTCCACTAACATGTGCATTAGCTCCTAATTGTAGACCAAGGTAAGTGGGTAGGTGGAGTCCTCCATGATTTCATGAATTGATTTATTTCCATCTTCATTTGCCTTCTTCTCTTGTGCATGCATGAATACATGAAAGCCCCTTCATATTTCCATTCCAATTTGTACAAATAAAAATAAAATGTGCAAGTGAATATTCTCAAAATTAATATATGCACAAAATTACCATTTTACCCCCAAGTTGATGCATGAATGATGACTTGAAAGCATTTTTGAAATTTGGTTTTATACATATAAAAATACCCAATTATGACATTTATTTAAATAAAAATAGATTAAATATGAATGTAAAAATATGCACATTTACGTGCACATCACTTGCATATTTGGTTAGCAAAGAAATTTGTTAATAATATATATTAATTTTACAATTTAACCATTATTATTATCACAAATATAATCCTTTAATTCATACTTAGAGATTTCTGCATTTTAATGCATTGGAGTTACATCTTCCTCAAAAGGAAAGGTTAACACTTTAAATCTATATATCTTATCCAAAAATAGAGTTTGTGTTATATTTGGAATTACAAGGAATTATGTTTTTGCAGCTACTGAAATAGACAGTACAAAATACGGTATATATACCTATTTTATACATCTCTTTCTTTTAGGCTTATTCCTCGCCATTTCAAACGATACATTTTTATTTATGAATCTGAACTTTATACTCTATAGAAATTTATTTTGCAACACCCAACATTCCAATGAATTTTACATTCATACTTCCTAAGTCAAATTAGTACAAATTTGATAGTCGGTTATTTACCTATCAAATAACAACAACAAAATCTAGAGATTTAGTTACCCAAAGCTATCACTAAGCCTCAAAACCATTTTCATTTATAAATCTCCTTTCCCAAACATTTATCAACACTCATATACTTATCTCCTTTACAGTATATTCATAAAACATTTATAATATTTTCCATTTTCAAATATCTTAAACGGATTTAGCTACATTATTTAAATTGGAGAAAAGGGTAACTCTAAGCACTATTCCTTCAGTGTTAAGTGTGGAACGGATGTTCCATACCATCATTTTTAAAAGATCAGCCTCAAGAAACCCAAACCTTGAATTCCTGTTGTAATTATCTTAAATAAATCCTTTTATAAATTTCCCTTACCCATGAAATCCTTTTTTCTTTAACCCAAACCCGTTTACAAAACATTTATCAACCTCCATACTCATTTATGAGACTCTTTATAAATATTCAGACCCGGTTATATAAACTTTCAAACCTTGTATAAAACTTCCTTTTATAGACACCCAAACCCATTTATAAAATATTTTTATAAACATTCAAAACTATTTCTAAAACTCCTTTTATGAATACCCCAAAATTATTCATAAACTTTTTTATATAATACTCAAAACAATTGTCAAATCATTCTTCAAATATCTTATTAAAATAGAATAACCTTGAAGACCATTTTAAAAGAAAATGAAATATTAACTTTCCAAAACCAAACAGAGGCTTAGTGACTACAATGGATTATTAAATTTGGGTTTACTTATCCAAGTTATATCATGGGTATTGCCTAACATCAGATATGTAAGGGATTCACACATAACATACAATCAATCATAGGTAGATGTCCAAGTTACAAATATAGATACATCCAGTATCGCTGAAAAATGTACATATAGAAGTATATTCTATATGCTTAAGTTACCATGACCCGCTTATTGAAATTAACTTCTTTGTGTTTATCACGTTACCGATATTCAACGTTTGTGCTAAACACAAGTCAACTTACTTTTCATAATACGTGTCAATGTTTTATCACTACTTTAACTCATTTGGCTACTTAATGGTCCAGACGAGAGATCCTTTGATTTGAAATCAATTAACCTTAAAAAGAAAATTGATTTAAAACATAACCGATTAAGTTTAAAAATTGCTTTGAAAAGATTAAAGTATATTCAATTAGCTTAAACCCTAATTATATCTTAAATAAATCAAGATTAATTCATAATTAAACATAAATTAACTTAATGAACTTGGTTAAGTCCTAATTAACTTCCTAATGTATCTTAGTTAAGGTTTAAACAATTCATTATTAGTTAAACCCTAACTAATTAAAAACTAATTAAATAATCACTTAATTAAATAATAATTAATCAACTAATTAACTTAATTAAAAAATAATTAACCATTTAATTACTTCTTAACTTCATAAACCACTAATTAAAAACTTTATTAATCACTAATTAATCAGTAACCTTCCTTAAGTGTTACTTAAACCTTAATAACTTACTTAATTACTAATTAAGTACTAATTACTTTTAATTAATTTATTAAATAAATAAATTATTAAATTATCTAAACTTAACTCTTTTTATGTTACTAATCAAGTTCGGAAAACTTTTGCAAAACATTCCAAAAGAAATCATTTTAAAACAAAAATCGACAATTTTGTCGAACTGCGTCCATAGCGACTATCGCTATGAGTGCGGTTCGCTTAAACTTAATTTAAGCAAAATATTTTTCTTCCTTGCTATTACAAGTTTGGAAACCTAATTTTGATGTTTTTTAAACTTAAAAACAAAGATAAAAATTTTGAAACCATTTCCAAAATTTAAAACTAGAATACTTAGTTTTGACTCCAAATCGGATCTCACGTCCGTCGCAACATACAAAGGTGTAAACTTTGTAATTCTTACACAACAAACAACTAGTTTTGATCACAACCATACCATCAACATACTATACACCAACATCACATTCTTAAAACCAAACATACCACTTTAAACATCCAAACATGATGCTTAACTTCCAACCACAATATTTAACATCCAAACTATGCTGACCACAAATCATAAATGTACATCATTATCATAGCATGATATTTTAACAACATGAACTATGGATTTCCACAACATATATTCTATGGAAATAAAGTTAGTTCTTTCTAAAAAAAGATAGTTTTACTCATCGAAAATCTTTGAAACCTGAAATGCCTTAGATGCACAAAAATCATCCTAAAAATATGTCATTTTCCATTTGATTTTTGGATATATTGCTATCGAATTTTGAAAAAGTGATAAAATGAAAAGTTTTAGAAAATTCTTTTCTCTACAAATTAAATAAAAGAATCACTCAAATCAAATTACGTTTGAGGTAGATATGGTCAAAGAAGGAGAGCTATTTTCGGACCTGAATTTTTGAGTTTAAAAGTACACTACAAAGAAATGAGATGTTGATATACCTAAAATTGAAATTAGAAAAAATGTTAAAATAGAAAGTTGTAGCTACTAAAATTTCATACACTTTTCAAAAAAAAAATCTTGATTTGTGGTAAAATAGAGGAAATTATGGACGAATAAAGTGGAGGAAAAATGGAGAAGAAAGAGTTTAAAAACAAGTTCGCATCTTTAAAATAATTTAAATCTTTTGATTTTAAAAACTTATAACTAACATAAGAAGCCATGAAATTATAGTAGAGGAAGTTAGAGAAAATGAAGATGAGAGTGTAAATGAATTTGTGTGAGTATGGACATGTATTTATGGGCAAAGAATTAGAGAATTTACTAAATTACCCTTAGATTTAACTATACATAATGTGTCATGATGTGTAAGGTCACATCACCTACCTACCCTCTCGCTCTTGTCATGACCCCCCGTACCTACCCCCCCCCCGGCTTAGGCTTTCATGATTATGGTGATGGAAAGGAAAAGAGAAGAGGTAATGAGTTTGTACTTTATATAAGTGTATATGTATATATATGTTATTATTTTTAAAACCATGACTTGTCACATCACTTCCTAAACATAATAACCATAAGATAATATATTATTAAGTGTATTTTATATGGTTAATTATCTCTTATTTATGTGTACATACGGTGCACAAAGGCGGACAACATCCTTGACAACTTTCTGGTGTCGAAATGTCGAAATCCCGAAAAACGTTCTTTGGTCACATTTTCTATTTTTCTACGAACAATCTATTTTGTTAAAACAATTAAAAATATTTTACCATCACTGTTAAATAATTAAAATAGGTTTACTTGTAAATAAAAACCCATTTATTTAATATTTAAACTTAACTTGAATTTTCGAAGAAATATATAAAACCGATGATATCAACTGTCGATGTCACAAATACATTTTATTTTCAAAAAATAAAATAAATTATTTTATTTCATAATCTTGTTTGAATAATATATTAGGGTATGTATCCAGAGCCGTGCACGATCCTTATTGTTTAAAAGCAGTTTTATTGATAAAATGATTTTACCTAGGACGATATTTACAAATTATCAGTATTTTACCTCGGTAATTTGTCCGCAAATATTTTTCCCAAAAAAAATAACTATTATTATTTATCACTTAAAACATGATTATTTCTTACTTTTAAACCCATATCTAAATATTTTAAAAATAAATATAATTTATCCAAGTGATAAATTTGCGGGTCGTTAAACATTTCTTATTATATTCTTGGGTACTTTTAAATTAGTAGATTAACAAAGGTTGGTGTGACTATGCATGGTAACTGATCAGTATAAACGAGCAAGAGGCTTATAGATTAGCTATTCTATTGGAGCTTTAATATATATATATATATATATATATTCTATTGTGCAATGCTTTAAGTAGTTAACACTCATTTATGTTATTACTGACAACTTATTTATTACCTGTCAGTTATGTACTTAAGCGATGTTGTCTCATTTATTTCATGTATAGTCATTTGGGAGATTATGTACTATAGTTTTTTTGGGGTTTACTTCTGAGTACTTTATTTTGATAATACTGCTATCTCACATGTTTTATATGTATATTATATTACATTTTATCTATGCGTTGCAAGATATATGGTAGGTTATTGGATTACTAGTTAAAACTGAAAGCGGGCTTTCCATGGGTCAGGTACTAAGTAGCGTAAGTGATCCATTTATAAGCACCAAACAAGAAGGGGTGTTCTAGCTTTGTTTTGATATATATATATATATATATATATATATATATATATATATTGAGTCAATGTGGATGGTTAAAATTGTGACATAAATATTTGTTAAAGGCATAAATTGGCTCTTTAGTTACGATTTGATACAAATTCATTGCATTAAAGAAAAATTAATTTGGGAGATGAAGGTAACTAATCAATTCCCTAATCAAATGATCAATAAAGGTATGTTATCATGCGTATGCATATTTGAAGAAACTGAATAATGGAAAATATATGCATTTCCAATCAGTGGTCAATTAATGTGGCATTGATTTCTTAACATAAATCAGTTTCTTCAACCTAAGTATGATTCTCTATATAAATGCAGTCAGTCATCGGAGACTGCCATCCTCTCAAGTTCTAGTTCTTTACTATTTTCGTATTAAGCCTCCATTAAAACTGATATATCAATCTCTAGTGTTCCTCTCTATATTTATTAAAAAAAATCCTCTTCTTCAAAATGGATATACATTATCATGTCACTGGTGAACCCATTATAAATCTCTATGTCCTATTTACTTTATTTTAAGTTTGTGTTTAATGTGCATTGCCGAATTAAGTTCAATTATTCGACTTGTCTATTTTATTTCACCTATAGCGGATTTTGCATAGGCTTTTGTTGATATTTGAGACAAATTTATATTATAAACAATTTTTTCCTAACACCACACACATCCGATAGGATCAACTCTAGTTGATGTCGAGCTCTTGTTGGGGACTCCTTTTGAAAACTCCTTCTTGCTTGTTTTCCTAGAAGACATCCTTTGCAAAGCTGATTTGGATGTTCAATGGTAGATAATCATTTTACCATTCTTTTCTTACTCAACACTTTTAAGCCCTCACAATTATAGTGTAAAAGTCTCATATGCCATGACCAAGATGATATTTTCAAATGACACGTCAAGCACATTTGGACGTCATATTAGATATTCTAAAAAATCATTCTATTCTACATCGTAGGTAGTTTGGCAAGCAATCTTCCATTTTCATCTTTCATGGTCGAACTTTTCTTTTCAAGTGCTTCTCATAATTTTTGTCATGTAATTTTCTTAAACTAAAGATGTTACTTTTCATGTCCGGTACATAGAAGACATTAGAAATAGACTGATGGCTTCCATCTTTCGGTCGAATTAAAATCAAACATTTCCTTTTTAATGACTTTTGGAGAGTCGCCAAATTGTAATATCAACACCAATAGATTCATCAAGTTCCAAAAATAGATTTCTATTTCAAAAAATGTGTCCACTTAAGCCAGAATCAAGATGCCATTTATTATTCTCCTCTAGATTACTTCTTCATGCGAGTAGTAAAGCAACATATTCATTTCTTTAGTGCTATTAACCAGATAGGTAACAATTATAACATTCAATATTTGATTTGTTATATCTTAATTGGTTTGGTCAATGACCTCCTTTTCTATTTCACCTACGACCTCTTCTATGATTGAAGTTTTGACTTATTTTAGTATTATTCAATGAGTTTATCGCATCGTCCACCTCTTCCCTGATGATGACCTTGACTTTGGCTTTGAACACAAAATTCTTCACGTCCTCGGACTCTTTGTTATGTGTCATGATTTATTTCGTTCTCTTTCAAAGGTAACTTTACTTTTAAGGCTAGTTCTATCAGTTCTTGGACTATTTTCTTCAATCTCTCCTTATGAGCTTGTAATGATTTGGAAAATTCATCTACAATCATGATGTTTAAATCCATGGACTCTTTAATGACAACAACGACATAATTTAATTTTGAATCCAAAAATCTCAAAAAAATTCCGACAATCCGATTATCTTTTATATCCTCTTCATGTATGTTCATTTCACATGCTTGCTTGGAGATGCTTGCATCACCAACCTTCTCGAACATCTTATCATCTAAATTTTAATGGATGAGTGTGAGCGCTTTTTTATGTTTCTTCTTAGCAGCTGAAACATCTTCATTAAAAACTTTCTCTATTTGGTTCACATAATTTCATAAGCTCTGAATAAAGCACTCAGTCGTTGTGAACTATATATCATAATCATCCTTGGTTAGTGATGGACATGAAATGGTGTTCCATTCGACATATTTCTTCAAGATCTGATCTAAAAAATAGGTTGCTCTGCTACCAATTTTTTAGAAAAAGGATAATGTATATCATTCAAACCTCATTGCAGAAGAGAAGACTATAATAATTTATTTAATATAGTGTTATTGGCACCTAGAAAAATGCTTGTGGTTCTCAAAATTAAAGGCCACCTTACAAAGTTTGGTTTCCTACTTCCTAACGCCAATTATATAAGTAATCTGACACTCAAATATTTCAAAACACAAAAGTTATCCCTCCTTTTTCCGAAACCAAATGAAATTATTTTCAAAACGCAACAAAATCATAAAACATACATAAAAAAATCGAAAATTAAATAATAAAATATATTTTCTAATCGTTTTTCGGATGATGAAATTTTAAATAAATGCATACTTGATCGGTTGGAAAATGATTTTTCAAATCAACTTGAATGCCTTTTGAAGCATTTGATCGATCATCTTCTTCTGTTTTTCACTATCAAACACTTTTTATTCGAAACGACAAGTGCATTATCAATTTTATTGCGATTGGTATCCTCCACCTAATAAAGAAAACATGAAAAAAAAATATAAGGGAAAAAATATCATAAGTGTTGTATGATAAAAAATTATAACTCAACACCTCACATTGAGATTTTCAATTACAGCATTATCAAACTTTATATCCTTCAAATTCATACTAGTAGCAGGGTCATTAAATTCATCCTAAAATAATAATAAAAAACCTTAAACAATAAATACAATATTTATATTAAGAAGAAAAATAGACTTTAAGAAATAAAAAGTAAAATAATCTCTTTGTGTTCATCAAAATTAGGATCATCCGCTAAATCTTCAATTGTCTACATCTATTAGACAAAATATATTTTGATAGCATAAGCATATGAAAAAAAATTAATATGTAATAAATATTTAATGGTATCCAAAAGTATTTTTCTAGATGCCAATAGTAGCACACGCTGTTTATTGGGAATGTACACGCGGTAGAAAAATTACGTCAATCCATTAAAATACTCCTACGAGAGGGTTTTATTGAAAATGTTCGGAACCGATACTCACAAAGAAAAAGGGAAGTGATTTGGACAAAAAGGGAAGTTGCTTGGACAAAAAGAGAAGTGACTTGGTTCAAATTCAAAAATAGGTCAGTTGAAGGGAAAGTAAATGGTTTGTAATGAAAAAATCCCAATTGCAACCGCCTTTGATTATCTTTCAAAATTTCTTCAAGTCAATTGGAATTTCACTTCGATTCTTGCTTTAAACCATCTTTAGACTTCATTGTCTTCTCGTTAGAGTTGAAACATCGTTGTATTTGAGCTTGTCGAAACTTTAATGAAATCTGAAAAATCTTCTCACTGCTTTTGGCTCTCTTGCTTCTTAACTTGGCATGAGTGAGATGGCTTCAATTGCTTTTCATCTCGACATGAGTAGATCCATCTTCAGTTTGATGATGATCATCAACATCACTGACTTTGAGCTTTTGTGTAACGACCCGCCTTTTTGACCATCGAAAGTCGATACTGAATATTACCACTATGTTCAAATGTCGAACATCCAATTGACAAAAGGGCATATTATTAGGGAAAATAAAAAGAAAAGAATAGAGAACAGAGAAAATCAGAATCTCACAACGGAATCGACAACATATAATGTAACAAGGACAGTAAAAACTATCTCTCCAAAATACAGAGTATATCAGAGTTAAAAACAAACCTTATCAGTAGGACAGTTATAAAATCCTGACCTTACAATTGTTGATATGGATGCTATATAATACAGCAAAAAATAAAACGCTACGATAGGTGATCCTCCAGCTCCTCTCTAAGATCTCCATAACACCAGAGACAACCTGGGAAAATACTCGGTCTGACCCGAGCATTATAATAAAATAAAAGCCGGATTAGTTTGGAAATAACAACGTGAGATAACTCAAATAATTGGGAACATATTAGAGTTCTGTGAGACCTTACCGCTAATGCGGAATGGGCTTTTACCTCATAAGAGTAACATCCATACAGACAAGAGTAGAGATAAACATCAGGAAACAGATCCAAATAAGAATGGGCATAAATAGTGTAAAAAACCAAACTTGAAAGAATGAAAACAATCCGAGCAAAATCCAAACTGGACAGAATGGACAAAACAATATAACAGTCCAAACTTGATAGAATGAACAAAATAAGGCAACAACCCAAACCTGATAGAATGGAAAAAAACCAATAATTAATCACCGCGAAGAGGGGTTGACTTTTCCCATTGCAGTTAAAGAAAAAATATTCAAAGGTTCGAATCAAAAAGGGAAAGGAAAATTTCCAATAAATGACTAGGAAGGTGCACCACCCTTGAAGTATACCTCTAGTAATATACTTCTGAGAAGCTCATATACTCCGTGACACTTCTTGAAAATGTACCAACCGGACCCCACCAATCCTTACCGAGAATCCGAATATTTCCACGTCTAAGTGCATAACCGAATCCAATCTAGATAAGATGTGAAAATACCTTAATGGTAGCAACCCCACGTAGCTGGACGTCCTTTCGCGCTTTGGGTTTAGTCATTTCCGGCAAAGGATCACAAAGCTCAAAAGAGAAGCAAATCGTTTTTAAGGTGACGATACACCATGAAGAAAGCTGAATTCGATAATTAATAAATCAACTATTGGGGATAATTAAAACGATCGTATATGGAAATTGAATATCATATATTTATCACTAATCGTTGATTCCAAACAAGTGCTATCTCTTGGTTGAAGACGAAGCCAGGCAAGTTGAGGTAGGGTTACCCCTAGGCGTCGCCTTGATGACAAGATCCAAACAAGTCCAAGCCTCAACGTTTAGCGTTAAAAGTATGACTAGATCCTTTCCATATAAGCGATATCGTTTACAGAATTACTTTTCCATAACCGAAATCAACCTTTACCCTTTAAAAACTGAACTTGTGCTTGATTTCCATATTACAATATTGGTAAAAACATTTTGGGAATACTCTTTTAAAATGTTCTTTTATAAGACAAAATTTATAATACTAGTGTATTAAAAAAAGGGTCAAAATCAAATGTTGTTAAAACATTGTTTACTATAAACCCAAAAACAATTTACACTTAGCTTTATTTATAAATAATTCCCTTTTAAAGGATTTTCTCATTTATAAACCATTATTTATAAAATTAAAACAATATTTATTAATCCAAAAGAAAATAAAACAATTTAAATACCTTTATAAATTTAAAACAATATTAATTATCCCAAAAGATAATCAATCACATTTATAATCACTTTTAAATAAACAAATCCACTATCTTTAATAAAATGGTTAATTATTTCCAAACACTTTTATATCATCAGTAAATTAACTTTAAAATCTTATTAAATTAGTTTATTGACTTTAAAAACACTAAATTAGTTGATTAGCTTAAAACACTTTTATTATATTATTAATTTACTTTAATCACTTTTATTAAATCAATCAATTAGCTTTAAATATTAATAATTAAAAGATTTATTAAATCCAAAGAAGCATTAATTAGAATGAAAGATTAATCTCAACCATCATTAATTGAAATGATTAAATAAAATTTAAATTCCATTAATTAAAACAATTAATTAAGTTACAATAATTGTTAATTAATCGGATTAATTAAGTTCAAATATCATTATCTAAAATGAAAAATTAAAACATCATTTGTTAAAATGATTGATTAACTATAAACCATTATTAATTAAAATGATTAACTAAACATCAAAAATCATTAATTAAAACGATTAATTAAATTTAAAACAATCATTAGTTAAAATGATTCATTAAAGTTCAAAATCATTAATTAAAATGACTTAATTAAATTCAAATCTCATTTATCAAATGGATTAATAAATTTCAAACATCATTAATTAAAATGATTGATTACATTCAAATATCAGAAATGAGGATGATTAATTAAAATCAAATATCATTAATTAAATGATTAATTACTTTTAAATATCATTAATTGATTATTAGTTTCAAATATCATTAATTAAAATAATTAATTGAACTCAAAAAATCATTAGTTAAAATGATTAATTAAATCCAATCTCATTTAAATCAAAAAATAAACCAATTTTAAACACCATTAATTAAATTGGTCAATTAATTTCAAAATCATTAGTTAAAATGATTAATTACTTTAAATTATCATTAAAAAAATGATTAATGAATTTTAAAAATTCTGTTTAGTGAAAACGCAAGCTCAAGTTCAAAAACACGATAGGGTTTTGGGGATTAAAGTCCATAAACGATGGTATAGCGAAAATTGCTATAACGACATTTAAACAATTTAAATGGAATATCAAGATTTATTTCAATTAAACATAAATATAACAGCATAAGGATGTAAATAAATAATTATTAGTGAGAAATCCCTCAGGGCCTGTCTATAATTTTTTCACTACAAAACAATGGTTATAGATAATATATATAATCATATGGGTTCATAACGATCAAATTAATATGTTACCAATTTCCCAAATAGAAATTCAACCAAACAATCAATCAAACGATTTTACTAAAATCCAAGTAATCAATAATAGTTAAAGCATCATAGGTATGATATAGTAAAATTAAATGCGAGTTAAACTCACATCGATTTTAGTTTTCGCTGAAACGTTCCATTTTGAACTTAAACCGAACGGGCGTTCAATTTTAGCCAAAAATTCCACTAGCTCCAAATCTAACCAAACCAACTCCATTGCGTAGCCATTCTTGCTATGAGTCCAATGCAAAAAATGGCGTTCAAATTCGATCTTGTGCGCAAAAGTTATTCAATTTATAAGTTATCGAATTTAAATAATTAAATTAAAAACACTAATTACAATTCTAATTCCAAATTAACCTTAATCCATCTTCTCCCTTCCTCTGATCAAACGTGCACCGCGAAGCACAAACCCAATCATGTCGTGCATGAATAAGCAATGACATAGAGCAAAACACGACAAAATTCAAATCCGTCTTTGCCAACGCGCCGCCCTCGATGAACTCGACTCGCCCGTACCCAAAAAATATATGCCCACCATCCCCAATCAAAATGCGACCTGATGGTCTTCACCCTCTGCCCCAGTACGATGCAAACCTCCTAGACGACCCACCACCTTCAAATCGCCGCCGAGGTGCCAAACTCCAACCCGAAACCAAATCCAAGCTCCGTTCGTCAAATCGACGACCACAAACTCCCGAAAAACTAGCCCTAGGTCAACTGTCAAAGAATGGAGCAACCTAAATCATTGTCGAACCCAACAACACATATACAAAATCGAAGCATACTCTATTTCGAGCTCAGATATTTTTTTTTCATGATTTTTAGTTGCTTAAATCCTTAGATATGGCTTTTTAAAGTTTTATTTTGTAAGAGGAAGTTTTTAATTCATGTTACAGGCATTGATTCTATAAGGAGGGGAAAGTATGGACTTGAACACATGGGTATGGAGATGGGTATGGGGTAGAATGATGGATTGTGGTGAATAAGATATGATATCTATTATTTTATTTGATAATATTTGACAATACATACCCAAAAATCTCAAACCCCAATTGAAGCGTGTCGACTGGCATTGTATAATAAATACCCCTATTCCGAACTCAATGGAACTAGTTTCGAGACATAATTCCAAAGTATACAAATGTTAGCTTTTTAATTCGAATTATTTTTAAAATTAATTGCTATGCGTTTCGAATTCGCATGACCAAACGGTATGTCCAATCGTTATGAAACTCGACGGCGTTCATCAATTTATTATTCTGGATCTAATGGCAGTAGTTTCGTCAAAATCTGAGACCATGCTCCGAAATGCTAATTTCACAAAATTAAATATCGTTTTATATTTTCGATCTAATTATCGATATTTATCCAATCTATTTATATTTGTAAACAAATTCACAAATTGAATTCATTAATATAACTTATAATTAAAAGGAGTTAAATGAAATTATTAAAGCCAATTAATTTACAATTCAAATATTTAAATGGCCAACATATTTGAACTGAACTTATTAAATTCCAAAATCTAATTATCTAAATATTTAAAATTAATTAAACATTTAAAATTAAATGATCAAATTATGGGTTGTTACATTCTCCCCCCTTTAAAGAATATCATCCCCAAAATTCCCAAGGAAGAAAATGTTTTCAAACCCTTAAGTTTAAAACTATTAATGAAAGTGAGTTATTTTACTTATTAATTAACACTACAAGAATTACTGTATATAGCAACGGGGGGGGGGGGCAACGACCGCCAACGGCCGTTGATCAACGGCTTCCAACGGCAAGCTGTTTCCCGGAATTTTTTAATAACAAAAAACACATACCGTTGGAAGCCGTTGGAATATTGCCGTTGGCGGCCGTTGGAAAACCGAGACTAACCTGCAGCCCAAACTTCTTCTTCCTCATTTCAATTATACACGAAATTTTCGAAATTTTTCCCCATTTCCCCCTCCTCAAACATTTCCAACCCCATTTTATCCCCTTCTACATGTTCTAGCATCCCCATCTTCGTTTGCAAGCTCCACAACCTCCAAAATCAGGTATTATTTGCTAAAACCCTAATTTTGGTAAATTTTTAATTTTAGGTTAAATTGATAATTTTTGTGTATGTATTGTCCTATTGTTTGTGTAGTGTAGTGTATTGGACCTTAATTATTGTTACTAAACTAATTATTGCATGTTTAACTATGATTTGTTAAATTAGGTTTATTATTAAATTAGTGTCAAACTTAATAATTGTTACTAACCTAAGCATGAACCTCACTTGTTATTATATTAGTGATTGAATTGCGTAAAATCGTATGTAGAAAGTGATGATATTGACCTATAAATTGTTCACTTTTGACATGTTATGATACGATATATACGTGATACATTTTGTACATGACTGGATGTGATTTGTGATGCGATTATATGTATAACATTGTTTGTTTATTTTATACGTTGCGCACACACACTGGATTTTTTTTGTTTTAGGAAAAAATCATTATATATGCATTGATTCAACATATTGTTTATTGATATATAAAAGTTTAAATTTTATGAAAATAAAATTTAAACTTTTGTATCGCTAATTTTAAAATTTAAACCCTTAGAGTGTTTTTGGCCCCGTCTGATAAGTATTGTATACGATTGTTGTGTGGATATTCGTTTTTTTAACAGAACGGACATCTATATTCATCGTATACCGTATTTGTTGGATTTGTCCCTGTATTGGACAAGTTACAAAAACAATAACGTAATTAAATCTCGTAAATTATTTCAGTTTAAACGGTTCGCAAAATTTCGACAGCGCTTCCCTTTATGTTCCCTGTGTACACGCAATTGTGTACTGTTCAGGGAACTAAAGCGAAGTGCTGTCGAAATTTTGTTGAATCGTTTAAATTGGAATGATTTATGCGATTTAATTACGTTATTGTATTTGTAATGGGAGGTAGGATGACCCATCAACAAAGTGTCAATGATCAATTAATATCAAATTCGCTAATAAAATTGTTTAAATAGAATATGATGTTCATTTCAAAATAAGCTTTAAGTATTATTTTAACAGATATAACACAAACAAGAAGAATGTTTATAAAATTGTTTTAATAAAAAATGTCAATGCAAATTTATATCGTACTTTTTAATTATATACGTAGGTAAATGGACAATTATTTTACTGATCGGAGCTGGATGTACAAAAAACGAAGGGTCGATACTGAAGGCTCAACAAGTGAACATTTTAATAATGGTGTTAGCGTATTTATGGATTTTGCTTTACGTAATAACGGAAACTACAAAGAAATCTGTAGTCCATGTAGTAAATGCAAACTGTTAAAGCATTTGATACCACAAATGGTTAGAGTTCATTTGCGTCAGTACGGTTTCGTGTCGAACTATTTAATTTGGGATCGTCATGGGGAACAGTTAGCATCTAATCCCGTACAAGATGAGGAGGTGGTGAGTAATGAAATTGGTACGACAAATCTTGTAGAACATATGGTTGAAGATGCTGCATGTTCAATGTTTCATGTTCCTCAATTAACTGATGACGATGGTAATGCTGAAGAAGAACCAAATATTGGGCAAAAAAAATGATTTGTTAGATGCCGCGAAAAAACCCCTTTGGGAAGGCTGCACAAGCGGAACCCAATTATCAGTAACTGCTGAATACATTGCGATGAAATCCAAATACAACCTCACAGAATCTGGATTTACGGCTGTTGTACAAGCTGCAAAACGACATATGCCTCTTAATAATCTAATGTGCGAAAATCATTACGAAGTAAAAACACTGATGTCGGCTTTCGGTTTACCATATCAAAAAATAGATACATGTCTAAAGGGTTGCATGTTGTTTTGGAAAAAAGATATCAACCTTAGAAATTGTAAAATATGTAATCAGGAAAGATACAAACCAAGAAAGAAAAAGGGAAAGGAAGTCCCGTATAAGCGTATGCATTATTTACCAATTACTCCTAGACTTCAAAGGTTACATGCATCTTCTGTAACAGCACAACATATGAGATGGCATGGTTGTGGATGTTGGTGTGGATTTTTTGATGTTGGTTATGTTTGGATATTGGTTGATGTTGAAAAATATGCATGATTTGGTTATATCTATATGTTTGGAAATGTTTTGGTATAGTTGTTATATATATATGCTCGAAATAGAGCTATTTTGATATAATTGTGGTTGTGTGTGGCTGGAAACAAGCACTGCTGGTTGTATGTAAAAAAATATACCCAGATTTCCAACGGTAAGCAACGACTAACTGGTCACTTACTTCCAACGACCTCCAACGGCGACCAACGGCAAATTCCAACGCTTTCCAACGGCTTTCCAACGGCATTTTGGTAAACAGGATTTGCCACGTTGGCAAACTTGCCGTTGGAGGCCGTTGGTATAACCCCATTGGTGCCGTTGGAGGCCGTTGGAAGCCGTTGAAACGTATACCAACGGCATTTCCAACGGCCTCCAACGGCCTTCCAACGGCTTTCTGTCGTTGGAAAGAGCCCTTTCTCTTGTAGTGTAAATCTCGAAATTTTATGGAAAATTTCGACAGCTTCTCCTTTGTGCGGCTCAATCAGAACAACTACAAATTGCCTCTACGGGTTCTAAACCAACCAAAGAAAACAAAAGCCAAGTGGCTACCCATAATCAGGGCTTAAAATCATCGACCAATTTAAATTTCTAAATTTATTACATACTCTTTTGCGTTTGATTTATATTTTGTTAAGTAATTTATTATCTCTATGCAAATGTAGGCGCTCAAAGCAATCTCTTGCATATCCGTAGTTACGAAATCTAAAAGAAAATCAGGCTGACAAAAGCAATATGATGTAACTCTTCATGCAAAACTAGCATGATATAAATTTATATGCAACTCCAGTATAAAATAAAGCTACATGCAACAACATCACAATCCTAGGCAACAAAATACAGAGAAAATTCTATAATAAATGACATGCATCCAATAATTTTAAATGATAAATTTAGATCCAAATGCCTGGGTTTTTAAATTCAAAAAATTATTTTTCAAATTTCTCAGATGGGAATTAAACCAAGGATCAAAAAATCAAAATGACAAGGAGGGGATTCCTCCTAACAAAGTATGGTGAAACTCTAGAATCAAAACAACATGGGGCATCCGGTGGTATTTCGGTTCCTCCAAAACATCAACTAGAGTGAACAACTATTATTTCTTTCCCAAAATCTTCAAAAATCTTTTTTTTTTCAAAATCACCGGGATTTAGGTCCTAATAACAACAATTCAAAATCCTTTGTCTAAATTTAAATTTTATAAACAATGGTATATAAAATCACACAATCAATTCAATCAAATCAATTCAATCAAATCAAATCAATCAAATTTCGTAAGGGAAAATCTAACACTTAACATTAATTTAAAATGTCAAATGATTAACAAACAAATCTTAACTTAGGTTCGAAACTTTCTTGATTGCTCGAAAATATAGATAATTATCTAAGCGTATTGTTTTGCTCAATAGCTTTTGGTTATTGTTGAGAAGATTATCCAAATTCATTCGGACAAAATTGAAAGTTATACTCTAAAATTATTGGTTTCTTAACTATACAAATTTTTATGAATCACTTAAATTTGCATTTAGTATTTTGTTCAATACTAAATATTTATGAACTATTTCATAAATTTTCACCTAAGTTTAAAAATATTTTATAAATTCATTTCTTTATAAAACATCAAATCATAAGTTATTATACTATATTTATTTGTATAATACTCTTCTATATCCTCGGAGTACATGCAAATTTTATTTTACTTTTCACAAGTTAGGTGAAAATCTAATCAAAATTTGAGTCTTTTAAAACTAAGCAATCAACAGATAGTTTGCACTACTTAGATGTTTTAAACAAATATATGGTTTTAATAAAACAATGTTTATCAAAACTTTCCCATCCAATTTAACACATTTTAAACGTGCGTTAAATTATCACATATCTTATTTAAGGGTAAAATCATCTATCAAAATAATCTCTTATCAGAAATACCTTTTGTTTTGAAAATAATTCCCTTTTAAGGGAACTTAAAATTTAAATACCCGGTTTTTTCTCTCCAAAAACTCATTGTTAAAAACATACTATAATAACTTTAAACAATTTGTGTATTAAAACTCACTTTGGATTCATTCGGATTTGAACTCATTTCGATCGCACAATGATAAAGAGAATAATTTGCTAAGTACTCCACAACGTTCGCCTAAGCAAACATCCGATCGTCACTTAGAAGATTATTTAGATCACCACAAAACTAATCGAGATGTTTTTCTCCGAGTTATCCTAAAGAAAATGCATTCCATTTTAAAAAAATTCTTCCCAAAATACTTTTTACTTTTAAATACTTCCAAAAAATACTACTATTTCATTTCTCGAAATCCTTTTGAAATTATTTTCAAAAATTCCGAGATTCAGATTCATAAATCCTTTTTAAACATATTTTATAAACTAGATTTATATAAAATTTTCTTTATATAAAAATCATTTCATATTATAATAATTATTCTTTATTATAATAGAATTTTTTCGAATATTTATTCTCTAAAGGTCTTATCCTACCATTTAGATTATATTAAACAACTTTTTATTAAAGTTTAATCCTTTACTCACCATTATTAAAAGGTGAATTTTAACTTAACACTTTCTCCGAACACCTTATAGTCAAATTGTGAAAATTAATTCACAAAGGGGTTCATTTATAAATTCAAACAACAAATGCTTATAAATAAGCCGAACATAAGTAATCAACAATCAACAAATGATAATCAACGCTCCTAATTTAATCGAGCGTGACTGATCTAACAATAGTGATAATAAATAAATATTATCACATTTAAACAAACACACTCTATAATTATATAAAGTTTTGAAAATGATTCCTTATATATATATAATATAATATTAGGAAAAATACTTAATTTACAAATTTTCAAAAATCCAATATCATGTCCATTGTCCTTGTTCGAGTGTCTAGAAATCCCTATCGATACCGTGGCGTCCCACGTCTCGACCAAAAATCATAAAGACTCAATAGATTAATTAACATAATAAGTTTTTTATAACATTAAAAAATACGCTCTCAAATATATAATACTCTCAAACTCATTCTAGGGTGTCGCTTACCCTATCTCTAATGAGCCAGACCCAAATAAAGCCAAGGTTCCCGCTTAACCTTGCGCTCTGATGCCATGTTGTAACAACCCGCCTTTTTGACCATCGAAAGTCGACACTGAATACTACCACTGTGTTCAAATGTCGAACATCCAATCGACAAAAGGGTAGATTGTTAAAGTAAATAAAAAGAAAAGAACAGAGAAAAAAGAAAATCAGAATCTCACAGCGGAATCGACAACATATAATATAACAAGGATAGTAAAAACTGTCTCTCTAAAATTACAGAGTATATCTAAGTTAGAAATAAACCTTATCAGCTAGACGATTATAAAATCCTGACCTTACAATTGCTGATATGGATACTATATAATACAATGAAAAATAAAACACTTTGATAGGTGATCCTCCAGCTCCTCTCCAAGACCTTCATAACACCAGAGACAACCTGGGAAAATACTCGGTCTGACCCGAGCATTATAATAAAATAATACCCGAATCAGTTTGGAAATACTAGCGTGAGATAATTCAAATAATAGGGAACATATTAAAGTTCTGTGAGACCACGCCGCTAACGCAGAACGGGTTTATACCTCACAAGAATATCATCCATACAGGCAAGAGTAGAGATAAACATCAGAAAAAAATGTGAGGAATGCGGATTACGGATCTTAAGGCTAGAATAAACACTAGAGGGGGGGTGAATAGTGTTTTTAAGAAATTAGTAAATCTTTTTGAATTTATCTTAATTTGTTAACAATGTATACACTAATCAGACACAGATATGAACACAGAATCAAACACAGATGCAAATATAAAGTAAAAGCAGTAAAGGAAAGAACACACCAGATTATATACTAGTTCGGAGTTACCCTACATCTAGTCTCGCAACACAAGTACGGATTTCCTTTCAAAAACAATTCTTACAAATACAACCCTCGGTTTCAAGGCTACGAGGTACACCCTCCAGAATCACAATCCTCTGGGTAGAGATACTTGATTTCCGGGGCAACAAGTTCACCCAATTGATTTCCAGGGCTACAATCACACCTTCTCTCGCTCAATTGATTACAAAAAGTCTATAACTCAGATTAGCACTTGGATCTTGTAGAGATAGTGGAGAGAATCAAAACCAGAAATTATCTAGTTAGATTCGATATTGATTTCGGCAGAGTAATGGTGTAATTTGTAAATAAGAAAGTGGAGAAGAAGAAGAGAAGTTAAATCAGAGAAAAAAGTGATTAAAATTCGTTGAAAACACCCTTTATTTATAGTAGATCAATAGCCATGTCCATTGGTGAAGGGATGTGGCGAATAGACACTTCTTTTAAAAAACAATTTAACTGTCACCATGTCGACAGGGGTACATGTGACCATGTCGACATGCCCTTGTATTTTTGGTGATTTGTTTTTCTTTGAAAATAATTTCTATATTATTATATTTATATTTAAACTTTAAAATATACTTATATATAGTTATAGTACATAAATAACTATAGAGAACAATATTAAAATATATATAATAATTTTCTATACTTTTATATTTAAATTTTAAGTATAAATATATAAAACAGCTAAATATATTAATATCAGAATTATAGTTTAAAAACTTAGGATAATAATTTAAAATCAAAGATATTTAAAATTAAGGATATTTAAAACTAAGGATATTTTTTAGGCTAAAATATATTGAAAAACCAGGACAGATGATTTTGGTTTTTAAACAGGAATATTTAAAATCATTTTGAAAAACAAGCTATATATATTTTGAAAATCATTTTGAAATAAAAGTAAGTGGATACAAAAAGACGTTCCACTAGATTTTTCGTAGGTTCCATCCTACTTAGGGTTCCATCCCTTTAACGAGCACGAAGTAGATTCCATTCCACGAATAAAATAGATTTTAAGACGTCAGTGCCTTTCTATGAGTTTTAACAATATTCCTAACTATATAACTTATCTTGGAAACTTAATATCTTGAAATTCTTGATACTCATGAGTCTTGAATCTTAATATCTTCAATCTTTGATCTTGAACCTTTATACTGTACAGTTCTTCATTCTTTAGTACCTACAAACATATCTATATATATATCTACACTATAATGTTAGTATTATATATTTTATAATCTAATTTTAAGTAAGGTTGTTGTCATCAAAACCAACTCCTCAGGGACTAACAATCTCCCCCTTTTTGATGATGACAACCTTTGTTTATAAAATATCACTTCTATCCTAATACTTCTAATAACTCCCCCTTAATCTATGCCTAACTATCCTATTTTATACTTCTCCCCCTTTGTCATCAACAAAAACCATATAACTCCATGATTATAATACTATATAATTCTATATAACTCTATATAACTCTATATAACTTTATATAACTCGCCCTGAAACTAAGACTACATTACTTGTGATTATAATGATAGTGTTATCATACATAATCAATACTTAACTTTAAACTAAACTCTTAATAACTACTTTTCCTAACTACTAAACTATTTATTCAAAAGATAAGAGAATATACGAATAAGAGAACACAATTTATATATTCATAATGGAGTTTTTTTAATATAAAAATAGATAATTAAACTGATAATCATGATAACTTAAAAGATCATATATTATTAATACTAATCATATGTATGTTATATTTTACACACATAATATCAATCCATACTAAGTCAAATTCAAGCAAATCAAACCAAATCCTAATTAAGCAAGCAAACAAATAAAAATTAAACAAAGTTAATCAAATATTACGAGGAACATCAACCCATCCTTCTTCTCCAAAGATAGGGTCTTGTTTGATGGCATCCCAATTCTCATTATCAACAGAGAGAGAAACGGGAGGATGTGCTTCATTATCATCCTTGTGCAGGGAGGAAATCATCCATCGAATTACTTCAAAATGCCTTTCTTGCTCCTTGATCATCTGCATTTGACTCAATTCTAAGTGACGCTGATTATGGAGAATGATAGAGAGAATATTCTTGAAGGATTTAAGAGTTTCTTCAAGATTTTCAGATAAATTATGAATAAGATCGGCCATTTTTGTGAAAAAGAGAAGAAATATAGATAGAATAGATAAGTAATGATTTTGAGTAAAGATTTCTGGAAGAGAACAGGTATTTATAGGTGTAAATTTCGTTTGAAATGAATAGATACAAGTTATGTTTTTAAAAGTCAAAAATTAAAATGAAAAGACACTTCAGATTTTAAGCATGTCGACAGGGTGCCTTTGGGGGTTGTCGACAGGGTCATCTGTGTTTTGAAGACTTGTTTTTGATTTTGAATAAATGTATATATATATTTATATATATCATATTAACAGTTATTCTAGAGATGAAATAAGCTAGATAACAGAAAGAACTTCAACATTAATTCAAACTGGAATGATACATGGATTAAACAACATGAAATACAATAACATTCAAACTTAAAACAAACTTAAACAACTACGACAGGGTATGAAAAGATAGATCTAATTGGAGGATGATGAGGATGATGAAAGGTTAAACTTCTTGCTGACTTTTGAGAAGAACTTTTTCATCTTAGAAGACATTTTATCCAACTTTTTACTAACGGATCTCTAAAGTGTCCGTTGATTTTCCACAATTATCTTTTGGTTTTGGATAATCATCTTGTTGGTTGGTTTGGAGGTGTAATCAATACTTTCAAGAGATGTTTCACCTTCCTCTTCTTCTTCTTGAATATCCATTTCATCCCCTTCTTCTTCTTCTTCCTCTCCTTCTTCCATTTCTTCGTGAGTTAAACGCTCTTCCTTTTCCACAAGGGATTCATAAGGTTGAAAGATGTATGGAATTTTCATAAGTGAGATCTTGGAATGATTGAAAACTTTTCTAGAAATGAATTCCTCTCCTTTAAAATTCACTCCAAAATAGTTGAAAATTCTAGTAAGGTAAATTCCATGATATAAAACCTTTTCTCCCATTTCCAAGTTTTTAGGTCGAAATTCATCCAAAATAACTTGAGCCCAATTAATATCATAGTTTCCAAAAAGAGCGAAAAGAGCTTTACAAACTTTTGAAGTAGGATTATTAAAACTTCCTGATCTCGGGGTCAAAGTGTGTTGCAAAAGAAGACTCACAATTTTTGCTTTTGGACGAAAATTGCGGTTTATAAAATCAAAGTTTTCGTCACTTTCAAAAATATGGTGGAAAGTCTCACGTTCACTTAAATTAAAATTGAAATTTGAAAGATCCATACCCGTACACTTACAATTTAGAATTGCTCCCAAAACATCACAATTTAAAACAATTTGAGTGCCTTTTACATTACTCCAAATTTCATCATCGTTTCCTTGATAAAAGTCACGATTAAGATTTGCATAAAACATTTTCACAAAATTTGGGTAGAATACAAAATCATTTTGAGAATCGTCAACAAGACTTAAAATGTTGTTACTAACACAAAGAGAATCGATTTCATAAGAAGCAAAATCGCGGAAAATTGCAAACTTTCCGGGATGAACTTTTCCATAATTAGCATAGCCAATATAGGCTTTGATTGCTTTCGGATCATAAAAGAGGTGTTCTTTTAAGGTTTTGGAAAGTCTCATAGTTGATGGAGTACTTGAGGAGGCCATTGATGTAGAGAGAAGAGAGCTTGAGTTATGAAGAAAGAGTTTGAATTTGAAAAGTTAAGTGAAAAGATGAGATAAATGATAGTAAATAAATAGAAATTAAATGGACAGTTTCTCTGGTCAAAAAGTGTCCTTTCATAGTCTCGAATGGTGTGAAAGAGTGAAGGAAAATACAAGCATTTGAATTCAAAATTTGAATTTCAAATTTTCTATACCATGTCGACAGGTAGGGATGGACCCATGTCGACAGGTATCCGTAAATTTTGATGACTAGATACTTTTATATAATGTAATATTTATATATATATATATATATATCTTTTATTTTAATGTCTATATAATATCTGGAATATTACTAAGACTCATAAAATATTATAATATTATTAAAAATAAAAATAATAATAAAATAATAAAAAATTTTAAAATTCAAACGACACATCAATTCAAAAAAAACCTATCAATCAATCAATTCAAGCATGCAATTTCAGCCAATGTATTGTAAACGTGTACCTTTTTCAGAGTCTGTGTCTTTGGTATCGACTAAATCGAGAATTGCTGTGAAACACAGATTTGAATTATCTTTCTTCTGTTCATCGTCGCTGGAGGATGAGTTAGAGTCATCTAGAGTAGCAGTGAATGCACATTTCCGTTTCTTTGCAGAATCATTGTTTGTAGGAGGGTTTTGCTTATCTGGATGCGGACAGTCTCTTTTGATATGACCTGGTTCGTCATAATTGAAGCATTTGATAAAGTTTGGTACTGTAGTCTGATTACCGGAATTCTTAAAGTTATTTCTCTTGGAACTATTCAATTTTCTGTACTTCAGGAATTTCCAAAAATTCCTGGACATAAATGTTATCTCTTCATCATTATCACTGTTTGAGTCTGATCTGTCGATTAATGCATTGAATGCCATTGATTTCTTTTCAGATGCTTTTCTTTCTCTTCTCCCGATCATTTGAACTTCAAACGACATTAGATTTCCAATCAATTCTTCTATCTTTAAAGTACTGATGTCATTTGCCTCTTCAATTGCAAGTGTCTTTTGATCCCATTCTGGAGTGAGAGAATTTAAAATTTTTCTGACTTGATCTTCTTCCGAAAATTCCTTTCCCAAAGATATTAAAGAATGCACAATATCTTGAAATCGACTATACATATCTGAAATAGACTCATTAGTATTCATTTTAAATAACTGAAACTGATTTGTGAGCATGGAAATTTTGGTCTGTTTAACTTTGCTTGTTCCTTCGTGAGTTACTTGCAAAGTTTTCCAGATTTCATATGCAGACTTACAAACTGACACTCTATTAAATTCATTTCTTTCAAGTGAACAAAACAGAATATTCATTGCTTTAGAATTATTTTGTGCAACAGTCTTTTGCTCAGTGGTCCACTGTTCAAAATTAGTTGTGGGTTCAGAATATTTAGTTTGTGTGATATTCCCAGTATCTAATCCTACAGATTATAAATATATTTTCATCCTACGTGCCCAATATGCATAGTTACTGCCATTAAAAAGTGGTGGTCTGGCAGTAGACTGACCTTCTACAAATGAACTAGTGACAGGGATACTAGTGTTAATAACAGTACCAGTGTAGGTAGCCATTTTGAAAATTTTTCAAAAATCAGATTATGAAACTTTTGAAAAACCTTGCTCTGATACCAAATGTGAGGAATGCGGATTACGGATCTTAAGGCTAGAATAAACACTGGAGGGGGGGGGGTGAATAGTGTTTTTAAGAAATTACTAAATCTTTTTGAATTTATCTTAATTTGTTAACAATGTATACACTAATCAGACACAGATATGAACACATAATCAAACACAGATGCAAATATAAAGTAAAAGCAGTAAAGGAAAGAACATACCAGATTTTATACAGGTTCGGAGTTATCCTACATCCAGTCCCGCAACACAAGTACGGATTTCCTTTCAAAAATAATTCTTACAAATACAACCCTCGGTTTCAAGGCTACAAGGTACACCCTCCAGAATCACAATCCTCTGGGTAGAGATACTTGATTTCCGGGGCAACAAGTTCACCCAATTGATTTCCAGGGCTACAATCACACCTTCTCTCGCTCAATTGATTACAAAAGGTCTATAACTCAGATTAGCACTTGGATCTTGTAGAGATAGTGGAGAGAATCAAAACCAGAAATTATCTAGTTAGATTCGATATTGATTTCGGCAGAGTAATGGTGTAATTTGTAATAAGAAAGTGGAGAAGAAGAAGAGAAGTTAAATCAGAGAAAAAAGTGATTAAAATTCGTTGAAAACACCCTTTATTTATAGTAGATCAATAGCCATGTCCATTGGTGAAGAGCTGTGGCGAATAGACACTTCTTTTAAAAAACAATTTAACTGTCACCATGTCGATAGGGGTACATGTGACCATGTCGACATGCCCTTGTATTTTTGGTGATTTGTTTTTCTTTGAAAACAATTTCTATATTATATTATATTTATATTTAAACTTTAAAATATACTTATATATAATTATAATACATAAATAACTATAGAGAACAATATTAAAATATATATAATAATTTTCTATACTTTTATATTTAAATCTTAAGTATAAATATATAAAACAGCTAAATATATTAATATTAGAATTATAGTTTAAAAACTTAGGATAATAATTTAAAATCAAAGATATTTAAAATTAAGGATATTTAAAACTAAGGATATTTTTGAGGCTAAAATATATTGAAAAACCAGGACAGATGATTTTGGTTTTTAAACAGGAATATTTAAAATCATTTTGAAAAACAAGCTATATATATTTTGAAAATCATTTTGAAATAAAAGTAAGTGGATACAAAAAGATGTTCCTCTAGATTTTTCATAGGTTCCATCCTACTTAGGGTTCCATCCCTTTAACGAGCACGAAGTGGATTCCATTCCATGAATAAAATAGATTTTAAGATGTCAGTGCCTTTCTATGAGTTTTAACAATATTCCTAACTATATAACTTATATTGGAAACTTGAACTCTTGAAAATCTTGATACTCATGAGTCTTGAACCTTGATATCTTCAATCTTTGATCTTGAATCTTTATACTGTACAGTTCTTCATTCTTTAGTACCTGCAAACATAACTATATATATCTACACTATAATGTTAGTATTATATATTTTATAATCTAATTCCAAGTAAGGTTGTTGTCATCAAAACCAACTCCTCAGGGACTAACAAAAAATACAAATAAGAATGGGCATAAATAGTATTAAAAACCAAACTTGAAAAATGAAAATAATTCGAGCAAAATCCAAACTGGACAGAATGGATAAAACAAGACAACAGTCCAAACTTGATAAAATGGAAAAAATAACGTAACAGTCCAAACTTGATAGAATGGACAAAAACCAATAGTTAAACACCGCGAAGACGGGTTGACTCTTCCCGTTGCAATTAAAGAAAAACAGAATCAAAGATTTGAATCAAATAATAAAAGAAAATTTTCCAACAAATGACTATGAAGGCGCACCCTCCTTGAAGTATACCTTTAGTAACATACTTCTGAGAAACTCATATACTTCGTGACACTTCTTGGCAATGTACCAGTCGGACCCCGCCAAACCTTAACGAGAATCCGAATATTTCCACATCTAAGTGCACAACTGAATCCAATCTAGATAAGATGTGAAAATACCCTAATGGGAGCAACCCCACATAGCTGGACGTTCTTTCGTGCTTTGGATTTAGTCATTTCCGGCAAAGGATAACAAAGCTTAAAAGAGCAGCAAATTGTTTTTAAGGTGGCGATAGACCATGAAGAAAGTTGAATCCGATAATTAATAAATTGACTATTGGGGATAATTAAAATAATCGTATAAGGAAATTAAATATCATATATTTACCACTACTCGTTGATTCTAAATAAGTGCTATCTCTCGGTTGAAGACGAAGCCAAGCAAGTCGAGGTAAGGTTACCCCTAGGCGCCGCCTTGATGACATTTTTATCCTTCAAGATAGAAACGAGTCCAAGCCTCAATGTTTAGCGTTAAAAGTATGACTAGATCCTTTCCATATAAGCGATATCGTTTACGGAATTACTTTTCCATAACCGAAATTGAACTTTACTCTAAAAACTAAACTTGTGCTTGATTTCCATATTACAATATTGGTAAAACAACTTTTAGAATACTCTTTTAAAACGTTCTTTTATAAGACAAAATTTATAATACTAAGTGTATTAAAACAAGGGTCAAAAACAAATGCTGTACAAAAATAATTTACACTTAACTTTATTTATAAATAATTCCCTTTTAAAGGATTTTCTCATTTATAAACCATTATTTATAAAATTAAAACAATATTTATTAACCCAAACGAAAATAAAACAAAATACCTTTATAAATTTAAAACAATATTGATATCCTGAAAGATAATCAATCACATTTATAATTTCTTTTAAATAAACAAATCCATTATCTTTAATAAAATAGTTAATTTTTACCAAACACTTTTATATCATCAGTAAATTAACTTTAAAATCTTTATTAAATAAATCTATTAACTTTAAAAACACTAAATCAGTTAATTAACTTAAAACACTTTTATTGTATTAGTTAATTTACTTTAATCACTTTTATTAAATCAATTAATTAACTTTAAATATCATTAATTAAAAAGATTTATTAAATCCGAAGAATCATTAATTAGAATGAAAGATTAATCTCAACCATCATTAATTAAAATGATTAAATAATTTTTAAATTCCATTAATTAAAACAATTAATTAAATACCAATAACCGTTAATTAATCGGATTAATTAAGTTCAAACATCATTAGCTAAACCGATAAATTAAAACATCATTTGTTAAAATGATTGATTAACTATAAACCATTATTAATTAAAATTATTAACTAAACTTCAAAAATCATTAGTTAAAATAATTAATTAAATTTAAAACATCATTAATTAAAATGATTAATTAAAGTTCAAAACATTAATTAAAATGACTTAATTAAATTCAAATCTCATTTATCAAATAGATTAATAAATTTCAAACATCATTTATTAAAATGATTAATTACATTCAAATATCAGAAATGAGGTTGATTAATTAAAATCAAAACACATTAATTAAAATGATTAATTACTTTTAAATATCATTAACTAAAATGATTTTTAATTTCAAATATCATTAATTAAAATAATTAATTAAACTTAAATAATCATTAGTTAAAATGATTAATTAAATCCAGTCTCATTTAAATAAAAAGATAAACCAATTTTAAACATCATTAATTAAATTGGTTAATTAGTTTCAAAATCATTAGTTAAAATGATTAATTACATTAAATTATCATTAATAAAAAATGATTAATGAATTTCAAAATTCTGTTTAGTGAAAACACAAGCTCAAGTTCAAAAACATAAGACAAGGTTTTGGGGATGAAAGTCAATAAACGACGATATAGCGAAAATCGATATAACGACATTTAAACAATTTAAATGGAATATCAAAATTTATTTCGATTAAACATTAATATAACAGCGTAAGGATGTAAATAAATAATTATTGGCGAAAAACCCCTTAGGGTCTCTCTATAAAATTTTCCCTGAAAACAATGGTTATATATATATATATAATCAATGGTTTCATAACGATCAAATTAATATATCATCCATTTTCCAAATGGAAATTCAACCAAACAATCAATTAAACTATTTAACTAACATCCAAGTAATCAAAATAGTTTATAGCATCATAGATATGATATAGTAAAATTGAATGTGAGTTAAACTCACATTGATTTTAGTTTTCACCGAAGCGTTCCGTTTTGAACTAAAACCGAACGGGTGTTCGGTTTTAGCTAAAAATTCCACTAGCTCTAAATCCAACTAAACCAACTCCATTGCGTAGCCATTGTCGCTACGAGTCCAATGCAAAGAACGGATTTCGAATCTGACCTCGTATGCAAAAGTTATTCAATTTATAAGTTATCGAATTTAAATAATTAAATTAAATACACTAATTACAATTCTAATCCCAAATTAACCTTAATCCATCTTTTCCCTTCCACTGTTCAAATGTGCACAGCAAAGCACAAATCCAATTATGCCGTGCATGAATAATCAATGACACGGAGAAAAACACAACGAAATTCAAATCCGGCTTCGCCAATGTGCTGCCCTCGACGAACTCGACTCGCCCATACCCAAAAATCCTCGCCCGCCGTCCCCAATCAAAACGCGACCTGATGATCTTCACCCTCTGCCCCAGTATGACACCGACCTCCCTAGATGACTGCACCACCTTCAAATACCCGCCGAGGTGCCAAACTCAAACCCGAAACCAAATCCAAGCTCCGTTCGTCAAATCGACGACCCCAAACTCCCAAAAAACTAGCCTTAGGTTGACTGTCAAAGAATGGAGTGACCAAAATCATTGTCGAACCCAACAACACATATACAAAATCGAAGCACACTCCATTTCGAGCTTAAATATATTTTTTTCAAGATTTTTAGTTTCTTAAATCCTTAGTTATGGATTTTTAAAGTTTTATTTTGTAAGAGGAAGTTTTAATTCATGCTATAGGCATTGATTTTATAGGGAGGGGAAAGTATGGACTTGAAAACACGGGTATGGGCATGAGTATCGGGTAGAATGATGGAGTATGGTGAATAAGATATGATATCTGTTATTTTATTTGATAATATTCGACAATACATACCCAAAAATCTCGAACTCCAATCGAAGCATGCCGATTGGCGTTCTATACTAAATACCCTTATGCCGAACTCAATGGAACTAGTTTCGAGAACTAATCCCAAATTATACGGAAGTTTGATTTTTAAATCGAATTATATTTAAAATTAATCACTATGCGCTTCGAGTTCGCACGACTAAACGGTATGTCCAATCGTTATGAAACTCGACGGCGTTCAACAATTTATTATTCTGGATCTAATGGCACTAGTTTCGTCAAAATCTAAGACAGTGCCCCAGAATGCTAATTTCACAAAATTAAACATCATTTTATATTTTCGATCCAATTATCAATATTTATCCAATCTATATATATTTGTAAATAAATTCACAAATTGAATTCATTAATATAACTTATTGATTATAAGGAGTTAAATGAAATTATTAAATTCGATTAATTAATATTTAATTCGTAATTCAAATATTTAAATGACCAACATATTTGAATTCAACTTATTAAATTCCAAAATATAATTATTTAAATATTTATAATTAATTAAACATTTAAAATTAAATGATCAAAATTATGGGTTGTTACATTTTGCTTGAACAACAGAAAGTTTTTCTTTGACAGAGGTTTGGTTAGTATGTCTACACTTTGGTAAGTTGTAGGTATATGGTTTACATTCAATTTGTTATTTGCGACTTGTTCTCTGACAAAGTAAAGGTCTAACTCTATATGTTTGGTTTGTGAATGCGAAATTGGATTAGCACGGTGTAAAGATATACTGAGATTGTCACACCATATTGCAGCTTGATTGTCTGTCTTAACTTTAAGTTGGCTCAATAATGAGTTAATCCACATTATTTCAACAGTGGTATTTGCAACACTTCGGTATTCAGCTTCTGCACTAGATCCAGATATGGTTGGCTATTTTTTAGAACACCATGAAATTGGATTTTTTCTAGGAATATATAATATCATGTGGTAGGTCTTCTATCATCAGGATCAATAGCCCAGTCTGCATCTGCATATCCATTAATGCTGATGTTTTTGCATGTCTCTAAGATTAATCCATGTTTCACTGTTCCTTTTAAGTATCTTAAAATTCTTTTGATAGCCTTCCAATGTTCATCCAATGGATTTTGCACAAACTGACTTACTTTATTTACACTGAATGAGATTTCAGGTCTGGTAATTGTTGCATATTGTAATGCTCCCACTATACTTCTATACTGCTTGTCATTTGATATTGCTTCATCTTTGATTTTAGATAGATGTAGATTGCTTGCCATGGGAGTAGACATTGCATTTGCCTTGTCCATTTTAGCTCTGACTAAAATTTCCGAAATATATTTCTCTTGACTTAAATGAATTTTGTTGCTTGATATTCTTCTAACTTCAATTCCCAGAAAGTAATTCAAGCATCCTAGATCTTTGATTGAGAATTCTTTATTTAGATGCTGAATAAGTTTGATAATTTCTACTTCACTACTGTGTGTAATAATAAAATCATCAATATATATTAGCACATAAGTAGTTGCAAGCTTACTAAATTTTGTAAATAAAGAGTTGTCAGATTTTGTTGGAGTGTATCCAAGACTGATTAATGTTGACTTTAGTTTGTCAAACCAAACTCTAGGTGCTTGTTTGAGCCCATAAATTTCTTTGTTTAATTTTCACACGAGCTTTTCATTGCTCTTTTACTTGAATCCTTGAGGCTACTCCATATAGACTTCTTCCTGCAAAACACCATTTAAAAGGGCATTATTTACATCTAATTGTTTGATACTCCAATCTTTGTGCAAGGTAATGGTGAGTATTATTCTAATAGTAAAAGGTTTCACAACAGGTGAAAATGTCTCATTAAAATCAAATCTGTTTTGTTGTGAATAACCTTTTGCTACTAGTCTTGCCTTGAACTTAGAGATTGAACCATCTGAGTTTTTCTTTATTCTATATGTCCACTTGCATCCAACAACATTTTTATTGCTTGGCAAGGATACTAAAGTCCAGGTCTTATTTCTTATTAAAGCACCATATTCTTCTTTCATTGATGTTCTCCATTTTTCATTTTGTACATCTTCAAAATAAGTGCCTGGTTCTTTAGTTTCCATGTCAACACTATAGACTTTGGCTTGAATATTCCACTCTCGCTTATCATATGATGTCCAGTTATTGTAGGTTTCAGATCTCTATTGGTATTTGTGACTTCTTGATTATTAGATGATTGGGAATCATCTAATAATTGATGACTGGCTGGTTGTAAATCAGTGTCATACTATGATGCTGAAATGGGAGTATCTAATTTGGATTTCCCATGACCTGCCTCATTCTTGAGCATTGTGTGTTGTGAGCTGGAACTTTCTTTGCTTAAAGTTATACTTTGAGCATTTGTTTCTCCTCTGGCTGATGTTGCACAATTATCTCAGACTGCTCAGGTATTTCTGGTATGGAAATTCTTGGATTGTATACCTTTTATGATGTTTTAATATCTTCTTTACTAAATGGAAACACAATTTCATTAAAAACCACATGTCTTGATATAAAGATTCTTCCATTGCCATCTAAACATTTATATCCCTTTTTGTTAGTGGCATAACCGAAGAATGTACGAGGAGGAGATGATCTAAAATTTAATCTATGTGCATTATAGGGTCTTAAATAGGGAAAACAAAAAACTCTTAGACTCTGATAATCCGGTCTGATTTTATATAACACTTCCATTGGACTTTTGAACTCTAGAACTTTTGTTGGTAACCTATTTATCAAGTACACTGTTATAGAAAAAACATCAGGCCAAAACTTAGGTGGCAATGATGCTTGAGCAAGTAAAGTAAGCCCAGTTTCAACTATTTGTCCATGTTTTCCCTCAACCAGCCCATTTTGTTCTGATGTGTATGGACAAGTTGTTCTACGAATTATCCCTTTTTTCAAAAAAAAATTATTGGAGTGATTGGAGCTCTGTTCCACCATCAGTTTGTATGACTTTTAGTTGACAACTTGTTTGTTTTTCAGTCTGAGCTATAAATTGTAACACTGCATTATAAGTTTCAGATTTAGATTTCAGAAAATAAATCCATACATATCTAGAATATGCATCGACAAATGAAATATAGTATTTGTATCCATAATCAGTACTAATTGGAGCTGGTCCCCATAAATCTATAGCAATCAACTCTAAAGGTCTATTATATTAGGTTTGTGAGTCTGGAAATGCAAGTTTGTGGCTTTTTCCCATTTGACAATAGTGCAAACATAAGGCATTGAATTTTATTTAAAAGAACTTGCATTACTATTCAATACATGCTTTATAATGTTTACATTGGGATGACCTAGCTTATAATGGCATACATAAAAAAATTTACAGTCATTTTCCTGTTTGATTTCAAAAATATTACACCATTTTCCCTTAAATCCATGATTTATTGACTTAGCAACATTGAATCTGTACAACCCTCTAAATTCTTTACCCTACAATAGAATTTCTTTGGTTAGAATATCTTTGACCAAGCAATATTTTGGATAAAATTCAAAATACACATTATTATCTTTTGCAAATTGAGATACACTTAGTAAAAATTTTCTTATTAAGGGAACTCTCAACAAATTATTGAGACAGAGTTGTTTTTACCCATAAAACTTGCATTTCCAGTGTGTGTAATTGTAATAGACTTTCCATCACTGATGTGCATAGATTGTGTACCTCTATATTCTTTAAATTTGCTCCCCAAGTTCAGATTATTCAGATTGCTTGTTACATGGTTTGTGGCTCCTGAATCTGGGTACCAACTTTCATCATGTATATCTTCCAGGTTAGTTGCATCACTGCTTGCATTTTTTGACTGATTTTTGTTGTCTTGTTGAGCATTAACTATATCGACATTGGGTGGATAGTTTCTTGTATTGCTTTGCTGTGATGGCACATCATTTGCATCAAATCTTAAATAGCATTTGCTTGCTGTATGACCATATCTCACATATCTAACATCTAATTATGTTGTTGTTATTATACCTTCCATCTCTTCCTAGAGATCTGTTGGCTTGACCACCTCTTTGACTGTTTGATTGATTTCTGCTTCTTTTCTTGATTTTTGTACCTATTGTTACTAACAAAGTTGGTAGAAAAATATGATATAATAGGTTTCTTTTGCTATATTCTTCCTTCATGAGCAAGAAGTGTAGATTTCTTTTGATGAGATTACTGTTATCACAGCCTCATATTCCTCATCTAGCCCATTCAATATAGACAGTATCTGTTCATAATATGAAACTTTTGGCTTGCTAATGCAAGTTGATCACACAACATTTTAACTTTGGACAGATACTCTCTCATTGATAAGTTCTCCTTATTTAAATTTTGCAATTGCCTTTTATAGTACGTAAATTTTGCAGCAGATTGAGTATTGAAAACTTGTTCAATTGTTGACCATATTTCATTAGCAGTCTTGCATCCAATTAAATTTGGTAAAAGATTTGCACTAATAGTGGAAAGTAACCAAGAATTTACTAAACTATCATGTCTCTGATATGATATGTATTCTTGATTGCTTACAAGTTTCACATCTTTGTATGTAATATATATTGGTGCTGTGAGTAATGTTCCAAGAATATACTCCGCCAAACCGTAGCCTCTGATTGCAGTTTCTATCTGAAACTTCCAAAGGAGAAATTTTGTTTCATCTAGTTGCACATTGATAATTTGACTTTGTGGTTTGATCAAGGCCTTAATAAGATCTTGTGTTGCAGATTTCTAGGGTTGTTGAATCTAATTTTCATGTTTTGGATGATGGTGGGGTCTCTCCTTCAGCCATTTGATAGTATCAGAAAGGAGATAAAGTGCAGAAATCTTGAATCTCAAATGCAGTAATTTTGAATGGCAAAGAAATCAAAATATTTGTAGAAATTTGTTGCAGTTAGAAATATACAGAGATCTGATATGAACAAAGTGCAGCCAGAGGATACACTGAATGATGAAGTGGTTCTAATAGTCGCTTCTTGGCGAGGCACTGATTAAAACTTGATATAGAACCGATGACAAAGATACGAATCTTGATACAGACCCAAGAATGATCAAACTTGCACAATCAAATGACGAGAATCTTGATTCTCTGATGACTAAGTATGCGCAGCCTAATCTCAGTGATGAGATTGAATTTGAGAGATTAATGGCAAGACGTTTTTCTTCTTCTTTTTGTTGCTGTTAAGCAATATATATATCATGAAAGAATTTGAGCAAAAATGTATTTTATTAAATTGAAAAAATCTAGTACAAGGTGGTTGTAATTTTCAATTCTGTCATTCATTACATTTTACGCTCCAATTGCTATACGATGTATTTATAAGACAAATAGCAGTATATTGTAATGGACTGAAGATTGGCTCATTTCCCATTTACGGCTTCGCTTGATGATGAAAGCAAGTTTATGCAGATACGATCGATCATTTGGCTAATAGATTTTTAAACATATTTTGACAATACAAAGCTGCAAACAGTAAACGCCAAAAAAGAGCTTAAAATGGAAGAACAAGTAGGACCTCGGCGTCTAAATGCCATGTTTGCTACCTGATGCATAGCCACGGTATGTTCCATCAAAATATAAAATTGGAAAAAGGACCTGGATCCTAATCAGCAACGCACTTCTTATTCTTATCCACTTCTCGATATTTTTACATCTGTAATACTACATGTAAAATATAGATAGCAAAACATCCTAGATGAGAAAAAGATGGCGCACATACCAACCATAAATATTTTAAACATGTCGCGAGTAACTTGCAAAAGAATTAAATCAGTAGTAGTTTAATCTTATACTAGAGTGCTTGTGCTCAGAGTAAATCATAACGTGTAGTGTGGTAAAATTCACGACTAATTAAGTATTAAAACCTTTTTATACTTACTTGAATCAATTCATACTATCCGGTTTACAAGGAAGCACGGTATGGGTAAAACCTGTGATTGTAAATAGCATTTATTTAAACTAGTAGTCGGTAATGATTAAGTGAATTTTTCTACAACGAATTAAACTAATCTACCAAGGATTAACTTGTGGGTTAGCACTGTTGATTGGAAGCTCCGTCTGTGGTTCCACTATCCCTTGATCTTCATCGTCTATTATAATGAATGATTGACTGATTGGAAAGTCTGTTTCTGATTCCACTATCCCTTGATAATGTTTTGATCTTCCTCGTCCAATATAATAAATGCACTAAATTTTTTTATTATACTTAAGTATAAGTATAAATGCACGCACTTATGTGTATCTAATAATAGAGGAAAACAATTTTATTATAATAATTTTGTTTTTATTATGTGTCTTATAAATGCAGAAGTCTTGATGGTCATATGCACCTTTATTTAAGCACTTTTGCTAGTAGTTGAAAACTTCAAATCGGTACTGAAATTCTATTGATAGGTGATTAGAAATGGAATGGTGGTAGAAATTGCAAATTAATGGTGAGATTTAATGGACGGAGGGTCAAGAAGAGATGCTATCTAGAGTATTTTTGAAATTTCAAAATACACAATTAAAATTTAGACCGTATAGACCATTTGGACTCTGATACCATTTTTGAAACCGGACCGGTCTGCAGTCGGTTTTTTTCTACTTGGATCATAGCGAGCACATGAAGTTAATGGAATATGCTAGATTCAATCTAGTTAATTTAAATAAAATCCAATTTTATTTAAATTTATAATTTAATTAATTAATGATTTAATGAAAAATGATTTAAATAATGTTTACGAGTATACCATTATATACTCATATGTGTGTATCGTGCATGTGCAACATAATAATGTGTACACAATCAATGCATACGCATATATAGATGTAGGGATTCACATATATAAATTATACATTTGTCATTTATACATTCCTTGGCTCCCTCAAAATACTACATAAAAATTATGCATAATTTTATAAATAAATTTCTATCATTGATTTATACTTGCGCCCCTACTCTAGCTTTCCCTCATATTTCTGTTCTTCTGATACCTTATCAAAATCGAATAATCCATACCTCGAGAGAGAATAGCTATTCGCTCGTTTGCTCATTCCAACGTTTTATATTAAATAAAATAATCTTTTCTTAAAAATATATATATTTTATATAAGTAAATAACATTTGAATTCAAACTACGAAAATATCCAATATTTTGACTTAGTTAAATAATTGAATTTCAAATTTAGATCTATAAAATACAAAATAAAATATCCTTTAATTATTTAAAATAAATATATACGTGTTTTATAAAATAGTTTTACCAATATATATATATATATTCAAAATTTTAGAATAAAATTAAGTATACATTTATAATAATAAAATATACATAAGGTATATTTAATTCTGTTCGGTCATAAAAAATTTTTTACCAAAACTATTCAAGTTTATTTTGTGTGTGTGTGTGTGTGTATTTATATTTATATAAATGAATTAATGTAAGTATGAATTTAAAACATTAAATATATATGTATTAATATATATGTTCGATAATTTTTTTAAAATCTAAAAATTATTTTAAATATATAATTAATTTTAAAAATATACATATATATATATAAATGGATTAAAAATAACAAAAAACAATTTTTAATATTTAAAAATTAATGTTAATGTTTGAAAAATATAAAATATAAAATAAATAAAGCACGGTTGAAAACATAAAAAATACAATTTTTTTTTAAATAACAATATTGTTTATCATAACTCAATCAGTGATATTAAATTACATATGAAACATGAGACGGCTAATGCATGTATAAAACTGTTATATATATATACTATGTACTGCATGAGAGGCATAATATAAAATGCAATCACATATTATACCTTAAGGATCTTGGGTTTAAACACTCGATGTTTGATAGGATCTCTGAATCAATCTCTGGACGTTGGAATGGCTTGGAGTACCACGATTTTATTTTATTTTGATGTGATATGGCTTATGGAATTTTCGATCGGGGAGGAGGGAGGGGATGGTGGGTGGGTTGGGAGGGGGAGGGAGGAGGATAATGCTCTTCGCCAAGAATAGAGGCAACAAAGAAGAGAGAACAAAAGGTTAGGGTATGGTTTTATTTAAATAGAGAAAGGAGATGAGACTACTTCTCCTTCTTTTACTTTTTCTCGTTTTACTAGTTTTAGATCTATATCCGAAATTTATACCACCTCAACCCCTCCTTTACCTCTCCCTAGGTCGACAATATAAGAGGCCATCTTGAGCCAATAAACAATAAAACCCATTTAATAGTTAATGATATTTAAATAGTATTTAAATGTTTATCAATATCGTACATTGGTATGTACATATATAACTTTTATATAAGCACTCAATTAATTGCTAATTGCACCCAAAAATACTAATAGCGCCTTATACTTTAGACAAATAAATAAATAATATCGCATAAATATTAATTAATTTATAACAATTTGTAAATCAATTAATTCATATGGTATTTTGAAGAAATCACCAATATGGTTTTAGGCTATTTCTGGCCTTATTCAAACGTCTGAATATATTCATTTAGACGTCTGAATATTGTGAAACCATAATTTTGTTTCAGCATTCAAACGTCTGAATGAAGGTATTCAGCCGTCTGAATTCTGTTAATAAAAAAAAGTTACCATAGCTCATTTGGTTACGGCACTTGCCTTCTGAACTAGAGACCTGAGTTCGAGCCCCACTCCATGCAATTTTTGAAAACTTGAATTTTCATTTAAAATATGAATGTATATGTACGCATATACATACTTTCGTCTTTTTTTTGTACTGCGTATCTTCATTTTGAACGTATTTATTTGTCTCTTTTTAATGCTCGTGTACCTGCAAATTAGCTTAGAGATTCTTTGGCATAATTGTATAGTTGTTGTCATTAAAATCCAACAATAGAGGTTCTAACATTCTCCTTCTTTTTGATGATGACAACTATACAATTTTTTTTAAAATATTCATTCTATATATAAAATAATATTAATATGATTAAAGCTCCCCCTAAGTATAACATCTCCCTCTATTAATATGCATATGAATTTCTCCCCCTTTGTCATTATCAAAAAGAATGAGGAAGTATAAACTTTATAAAATATCTTGTAAATAGCGGGATAAACTCAATATTAATTATGGAGAAAAAATAAAATAGATTTTACCATATTTGTTGAAGTCCATATTTCATTGTAAGCATGTAATTCTATTAAACGTATGGAACATCCTTTAAAATTCCAAAATCTATCCTTTTCCTTTTGTTTCTCCGAGTACCTGCAATAAATAATAAACATTTTTGGTACCCACTTGCTATGTTAGGGTCCGGGGGGTTAGGTCTTGGGAAACCATGTCCATTTGGGTGTGGTTGAACCTTTATAAAAATAATTTTCATTATTAACTACCATATCAAAATAATCATTAATGTATTTTTCTCTATTTTTCCAATTAACAGGAACCCAAATACTTAAATAATTTTTATTCATATTTCCCGTCAATGATTTTGTACTACTAGAGAAATTATAAACATTATTGGCCATAACAGTATTTGAATTTCTATAAAAGTTGGATTTAGCCTTTACTCGAAATTTAGTACTAGCACTAACATTTTTACTATACATGAAAGCGTATCTAGTGCTATTTCTACGATTAGTTTTATTATATCCTAAACCACTTTTGTCATATAAAGGTCTAGAACTAGATCTAATATGCTATAAACAATCTTCTAGTATTTTATAAATACTCCACAGTACTCTTCACCACTATTCATTGACTTTACCTCAAATTTGATAGTTGCTTAAGACATCAAGTTTATAACAGAGATCTAATATGCTACATAACATAGCTTATATAATGATTCATATTTCCGATTCATAATGGGTCTACATCATATTTTCCATATTAAATATTTTAATATGGCGTTTCTGTATGTAGACTAGAACAATCCCGACATCCTCATATATCGAGTATTAAGGATATCTCTCTTAAATCCTTCATCGAGAATTGAACAACCAAACTTTAACCGATGTTAACACAGTTACGTTGTTAACAATTGTTACATGTTGTCTATGTATCATATTCGAAAATGATATAGAACATTTGGTTTTTGTCTTGTAGACACAGGCTTCCTCTGCATTTTGATCGAAATCAAACTATTTGATTTCTATGTCAAAATACTTGCTTAACTGCTAGATGCTTGTTCGACTTCATTATTGTATCAACTCTTGAATCACATCCAAATACCAAAACTATTGCTATTGCTCCCACTGACTTCATGACATTTTGGCAGTTGTTTGCAAACAATACCTTCTAAACCATCATTTAGAAGTTTTATTTTAACATCAATGTGCCAAAACTCAAAGTTATTTTATGCGATAATTTGCAAGTAGAGTCTGATGGACTCAAGCATGGTGACTAGTGAAATTACTCCACTAATTGCAACATTTGACACCGATGAAGTCAATTCTAATAATGATACCGCGTGTATCAGACTTGGAATGAATTTGGTTGTAAGACAATGTATATAAATTAAATCGGTTGCTATGAAGTAAAGTGATATTTGATTTGATATATTATATGTCATTTCCTTCCGTTGTGGGTTCAGAAAGAAATAGATAGTCTTTATTATCCTGTTTTGTCTCTTGTTATCTTGACCTAATGACATGTCATCTTCGGCTTTTGGGGTTTACACATCATGAGTTGTGTTAAATCGAAATGTTGAAAATGACGGGTTTTACAATTATAGTTGGGTCCGAGTTGAAGCATAGGGGGTGAAGCACTATTCAACAAATAACTTATCTTCTCGGTTGTATGAGGTTGGTACCACGGTCAATATTAGTCATCTCAAAGTCAAAATTTATAACCGTAATAGAAGGTTATAATAAATGTTATTATTGAAGCAAGGACTTTGTTTATGGACTGATCAAGGTGAATGTCGATAATATTGGAGTTTTGACCAATTCCAAATTCCATACATCCTGAAGTGATACAGTGTTGGCGAAGGGAATGCATATAAATTATTGTCACTATTGATACCGCTTAAAGTAATGTAATTTATGATTTTGTCAAAAAGATCTACAAGCGATGAATTTGGCTAAACCACCACATTATTAGCTAAGGTGACGCGTGAACTTCAATATTTGAATCGTTAAAGATTATTTGCTGACTGAATTCACATCTTTTAGTCTCACAATTGTATTTTTGAATTCTATGAAAAACCATATAAGTCAATTGTTTTATAAAGTGTTATATATTATTTGAATTAATGAATATTTAAGAATCATTAATTATTAATGTATCTAATGTTTAGAATATTATTAGTAGGAGGGGTAGCTTCTGGAAATTTTCTGAGAGCTATTAGTGATTATTTAGATGTGTGTATAAAAGTTATATACACATGTAATGATATACAATATGTGTGTGTGTGTGGAGGGGGGGGCTTTAAATATATATATATATATATATATATAGTGGCAAGAGTGATAAAATGTATGCTTACTCAAAAATCACCATAGCTTCCCATAATACTTGGTAAAGAAACAAATAAAAGGCAAAAAGACCATGACACATAAACACCGCCCGCCTTTAATGAAGCGAACAACTTCATTTAATACTTCAATTACTTCCTTTTCCAAGCCCTAGAAACGGTGAGTATCTTCCCTAATCAACCGCAAAGGAGTTTCAATATTCTGAAATGCTCTGGTGTTTTTTTCCTACCCATTCATGTCAAGTTAACATATTAATAGCTATATCGATTATTTTGTTGAAAGATTTACTGCCACTATTGTTCGTTAATACCCATTCGAAAATTTTGTCTATGCTACCATTGTTGTTGGTTGAGATTTGTTGTTTTGTTCCAATGCTTTACCATAAAGAATTTGTGTATAAGCATTCAAAAAATAGATGATTGCGAGATTCATTATGTTGCTTACATAGTTTGCATTCCCGGTCAATTTCGGTGTTCTATATGAAAATTCTGTCTATGGTGTTTAGTTTGTTTGTCTTTACTAGTAATGAAAACAAAGACATTTTGGGTGAACAAGTGTTATTCAAAATGTGTTTGCAGCACTTTAATTCATTGAATTTTACCCCAACCAACTTCCATGCCCAAGACCATGAAAATTGACCAATTGCTTTGAGGATTCCAAAACCAAATATGCTAAACCCGATGTTGGTTAATTGGAAAGTTAATTATTTTCTAGGTACCATTAGGAGGTAAGCCAAAGTCGTCTAAACTCCAATGTCCATTATAAATGATAAGGGAGACAATCCTATTGGAACCTCCAATGATCGAAAAGGCTTGCCATCCCACCAAATCTTTTGGAGATTTACCATTTCCAATGATCAAACCAGAAGCTTGTGTTTTTTCCATCTCTAATTTTCTTCTCCATGATGCCACTTGCTTAAGTACTTGTTTTGTGAAGCATTTTCCATGTTTATGAGGCATTATTGTCTTCCATAACTGTCTAGAATATTTGTGAAGCATTTTCCACCAAATCTAAGGATTGAGACTTGTAGTTGGACAAAATCAAAGCTTTCTTGTACATTGAAGCAGTTGTGTGCATCTCAGAACTAACAGGAACCAGACTTGCGTGTAATGAATTCTGAGTATTGATTTCACTACCTATTTTAGCCGAGGAGCGAAAATGGTCTGAATTACTTGATATACAATTGTTTGGATCTATGTTAGTTTCTGGGTTTGTCATTTCTGAATTGTTGGACATGTCATATACTTTTAAATTTGGACATTTGATTGGGTTAGAAATTTTTATATCACTTAAACTAGGACTATTGATTGGACTTGTCGGTGTCTTTTTTTGACGACTGCTTTTGATCTGTGTTGTGCTTTTAGTCACTGTCAGTACCTGAACTACTTAATCCTTTCGAGGAATTTGAATAGGTGCTTGTATCATTAATACTAGCTATACTTGTCTCCATGTTGAGGGGTTATTTTGCTTGCCTCCTAAAGAATTATTTTGTTTTAAATTGTCTATATTTTGTTGTTGCGAAACTTTTCCACTGTTATGATTATCAATATCCATTCCACCGACGGAATTATCACTAGTTGCATTAGCTTTGGGAACCCAAACGTTCTCAATGGAGCAGTATTTAATCTGGTGTCCAAAAATGTTGCAATTTTAGCAAACCTTAGGCTTCCATTCATACTCTATTGATTGTAAGAACATTTCATTATTTTCGTTACGATAGCCACTTCATTAGGGAAATTAAAATAGTTACCGATTTCAAGCAACACTCTAACAAATGCTATTTTAATCATACCTTTTATGAATTGGCCAATTTTTATTGGATTTTCTAGGATACATTTAGTTCTATTAATGTCTTCCTCTAACTAGAAATCCAATTTTAAACACAAGAATCTAACCTACACTGGAATCGTGTGTAAGAATTCCTTAGTTAAATTTAAGCTTTGCATCCACCTCGTCGTCGTCATCAACCTTTTATCGTAAAAGTAAGGTCCACTTTTCAAAATTCTATTACAACCCTCTTGATTTTGGAATTTAATCACATAGAAGCCATTTTCTTTTGTGTGCATAGAAAATTCTTCAATTAGCTTCCATACCGTCTCAACAAAAGCTCGAAGATAATGGTAAATGGATGTGAACCAATCACATAAATCACTATAAAATTATCCAAATACTTTTTTTACAGAGTTGGTTGCCGAGCTTGTCATTTTTGCACATCTACTTTGACTAAAATTTATTGAGTTAAAGAATTTCAATGGCATCGAGATAAGGATTTGTTCATCTATGACGATTGCCTTCTACGTTTTTGTCGAGGGGTTAGGTGGACCTGTGTAACTAAGATGCGTATTGTGTGGAATGACCAAAGAAGGGTTGGCGCGTGGAGGATTCGAGTTAGGGTGGACACGAGGGAAGTTTTCCTATGTTTGTCTGTACGATGAATGCCAACCTGAAAACGGGAGGAACTTTCTATGTTGGGCGCTAGTCATGTGAGCTGACACCTATTTAATGCCCGAAGTTGTTTCTGATTTCTTTTTACTAATTATAGTTGTGAAGCCATCGTTTGCAACAACCAAATTGGAGCATGAGAGGTCTGGGTCAGGTGGCTTTGTTTGTGGGGGATTACCGGACGGAGATTGGCCCTCGAGTGCAAAGGCATAAGGGAGCTTGACTGCAAGACCCACCCGTCGAGCAGGGACGAAAGTCGGCCTTAGTGATCCGACGGTGCCGAGTGGAAGGGCCGTCGCTCAACGGATAAAAGTTACTCTAGGGATAACAGGCTGATCTTCCCCAAGAGTTCACATCGACGGGAAGGTTTGGCACCTCGATGTCGGCTCTGCGCCACCTGGGGCTATAGTATGTTCTAAGGGTTGGGCTGTTCGCCCATTAAAGCGGTACGTGAGCTGGGTTCAGAGGTGGAACTACGAGATCGCCCCAAGGACGCCTTCGGCATCCAGGGGTCATGGACCGACCATAGACCCTGTTCAATAAGTGGAACGCATTAGCTGTCCGTTCTCCGGTTGGGCAGTAAGGGTCGGAGAAGGGCAATCACTCGTTCTTAAAATAAAACCAGCATTCTTAAGACCAAAGAGTCGGGTGGAAAAAGGGAGAGAGCTCTCTGTTCCTGGTTCTCTTGTAGCTGGATTCTCTGGAACCACAAGAATCCTTAGAATGAATGGGATTCCAATCCACTGTCTTGATCCACTTGGCTACATCCGCCCCTTATCTAGCTAAAGGATTTTCTCTTTTTTCCATTCATCATTATTGTATTTATTCTTACCTTCATACTTAGATCGATATATTCTATTGGACATAGAATGCCAATCTTTAAAATGTAAAAAAAGAAGTAATCAGCTATGACACGTTCACCATAAAAATCCCTTTTGTATCTAATCATTTATCAAGAAAAATTGAAAAACTCGGAGGGGGGAGGGGGCAGGGTTTTCTTCTATCATTTCTTCGTCTCCACTCTATAATAAAATTTATATCTTCACTTTTTAAAGAACTTAATAACTAACCTATGAACAATACAATTAATTGTAACACCAATCGGTTGTGAAATAATTGTGCACCCAAATCATAGCATGTTGATTAATTATCAACAATTAACTACAATTACGACCAATCTCAAAAATTCCAGTCACCACAAACGAACAATAATAGAATATAAAGACATCAATACATATAATATGGAATGATCAAACTGACTTACGATCGGATTCAACAGCTAACTATTTTATTCGCTTTTCCTAATCCACAATTTACAAGAAATGATAATCAATCATTAAATTATTGTACATAAAATGTGGTGCTAAGTGCCCTGTCTCGATTGTTTGGGACGCCGCGGCCGGCGGTTGGCCACCAGTCAAACACTGTTTGGGCAGCCATAGTGTAAACAAAAGAGAAAAAAAAGTATTTGACATAAAAGTTTTTCCCTTGGGTATCCATTATATTGTAGATTTGACTTAAGTTCAGTGAGCAATATTGCATAACCAAAAGGATCTGTTAGATATCATCCAAAGCAATGCAGGACGTCAAAAGTCAAAACCATCATAACACTACTAAAATCGGTTCGCATAGCGTCGGACAGGGGCGACGGCTAGCGACGGCTAAAAAAAGCGGCCGTCGCTAGCTGTCGCTCGACCTGTATATCAGCCAAATCCGAGACTTCTTCTTCCCCATTCTACAAAACCCAAAAAAAAGAACCCCCCCCCCCCCCCCCCGTCGCCCCCCCGTCGCCCCGCCAATTCGATGCTCAAACGTTCGCTCCCTCCCTCCCAAATTGATCCGGTATGTGTTCTAACCCTATTTCCTATTCAATTAGGGTTTAATTAGGATTTATTTGCATGATTATTGGGTTTAAAAATTGGCTGTTAATGGCATATTTATGGGTTTGAGATTGGTAGGTACGTGGTATACGTATGGTGATAGTAGTATTGTAGGTTGATTTGAGAATAAAATCATTTTATTTCGACATTGAAAACGATGATTAAAGCATACTATTATGATGTTGGTTATTGTAGAATTAACGATTGGTGATGTGATTTGGATTAAGATGGTGATAACATGTTTAAGATGCTTATTGATAAGTTTATGCAATGTCGGTTGTCGATTAGGTGAAAATTTAATTATTTAGCATGCGTTAGTTATAAGTGTAAGTACACTACAACTGTGTATTTTGTTCAAATATATCATTTATGCTCACTTGCAATGGCCATGCTATTACAATGATTCACTTTTGTCTCATTGTGGAATTTCCAATTAAACGTATATAGTTTAAAATAAAAATAATTTAATTTATTATAAGTGCTAACTTCTAATTTGATTTAAAAAAATTCGTTATTTAAAATTCGACTTAGTTAGCCAAATTTTAAAGTACGTGTTAAAATGTGAAATTTACTTGACAAATATTTATTGAACGTATTATTAAAATTTTTATAGTTGTTAAAATATAAATTAGAAAATTTGTTTTATTTGTGTGAACCCCTTAGACAATTTTTGGCCCCGTATGACAAGTGTTGTATATGATCGTTATATGGATGTTCGTTTTTACACAGAACGGACATCTGTATTCATCTGATACAATATTTGTTAGATTTGTCCCAGTATTGGACAAGTTACAATCACAATAACGTAATCGTAGTTTATAAATCATTTCAGTTTAAACGGTTAACGAAATTTCGATGGCACTTCCTTTTTTTCCCTGTGTACATGCATTTGTGTACGATACAGAAAATAAAGGGAAGTGCTGCCGAAATTTTGTTGAATCGTTTAATCTGAAATGATTTATAAAATATGATTACGTTATTGTGTTTGTAATGGGAAGTAGGATGACCGGCCGTTAAACAAGTATTAACAAGTGTTGTATATATATGATCTGTATTTTATAAAACAATCAAATAATTTATTAAGTGCAATTTACTAAAGTAATAAAATTTAAAAGTTAGTTTGAAACTAATAAATTTGATCAGTCTAATTTATTAAAGTTTGTTTAAAATTTACTAAAGTTAGTTTAAAATTTGTCAAAGGCAGCGATGATCCAGAAGAGCATATAAAAGATTTTTATGGAGTCTTAACACAAATTTTAGAGTTGACTTATTATACACAACCGCTAGAGAAAGTTTTTTTATTCAAATGCAACTGGTTTAGCAACGTTCCCAGTTCTGAAATTAACGTACATAAGGATTATAAGTTAATTGAAATAAAGCATACGTCACATTACTATAAATATGATCCTTTCGTGTTAGCTAAGCAAGCATTACAAGTTTATTTTGCTCCGTATCCATCTTTAAAAAAAGATAAAGCAGACTGGTGGGTTGTTTTTAAAACAAAGGCAAGATTTACATTTGATGGAAATAATATTCCAGATGAAGCAGCGTATCAAGCAGATCTTGAGCCAAATTCCGAAATAATAATAGCCGATGACATCGATGTAGGATCGTTGAATGATGAAGCGAATGTTTTAATAGATGCATTTGTTAGTAACGAAAAAAACGATATAGAGTACGAGACCGAGACGTCTGAATCAGAAGATGATGAAGAATGATCACAGATGGCATCGTTTGTTGTATTATGTGATGTACTATTCTGAGTTATGTCATGTGTTATATTGAGCTATGTATTCACTTATGCAATGTACTATTCTGAGCTATGTATTCACTTATGCAATGTACTATTCTGAACTATGTAATATTCTGAGCGATGTATTATTCTGATTTATGCGTTATCGTTTTATTGTATGATTATGTGATGCTCATTTGATCATTATGCTTTTATATATAATATATGATTGTGGCAGATATGGCTGATAGAAGACGTAGGAGTACATCTCAGCCTTCTCCATCTCAGCCTTCTCCATCTCAGTCTCCTGGAGCTGCAGCGGGTCCTAGTAGCTTAGAGGCAGATACACGCCGAGTTGCAGAGATTATTCCGAAGAGTGTTGGGTAAATGTTAAATTTATTTCAATTATATTATTTAAAATATATAAACTATATAAAATATGCACGTTAACAATCACAGGGGGTTCGAGGTGGAACCATCACAGTTTATTTTAGATGTCTCGAAGAAATCATATAAGGGTCGGATGTCAGCAGTTTGGCCGCATTGGGATAACATTCCAGCTCATATTAAAAATGCTATATGGGCCGACTTGATGGTAATTACAATTTATATATTTCTATTGAAAATAATATGCTGTATGTAATTCAAAATAAATTCAATATGCAGGCTGTTGTACGAGTGGAGCCGCATGATTTAGATGTTTTTAGCAATAATTGGAACCAAAAAATGCGGAAGAATTATAGAGAGACAATATCAAGGGCGAAGAAGGCTGGCAAAAAGCCAGGTTGGATGAGCGAGGAAGTCTGGAACGGATTTCTCACATATTGGGAGTCAGAAGCAGCTAAAGTAAGCTATGATGAGAATGCTTACAATTATGTTAGTTGCATTATTTTAATCGTGTATCTAAATTAATATAGGAAGTAGCAGCAAGAAACCAAGCCAATAGGAATAAGAATCCTGGTTTACATCGAGGTGGCTCTAAATCTTTCCAACAGCATAGGTGAGAATTGGTAAATATAAAATATATTTAGCATATGGTGATGCATATCTTCATGTATAACATTTATGCTTATTTTCAATATATCTTATTCGTGTATATCTTCAGTTTGCAAAGTACGGAAGGGAGCCTACAATGGCTGAGGTTTTTAGAGCCACACACGCAGTTGAGTCTGTTGATGATGAGGGGAATGCGACCTATGATTGGACCGACAGTAAAGCTGAAGAAGCGATGGTAAATATGCTAACTCGTGATTGAAATTGTATATATGTAAATTGTATACCAATTATTTCAAAATTATGTTTGTAATTGCAGGGGAGATATGAGACAAAGGCATCGGCATTGACACAGGCGAGTGGAAGAGCAGAGCTTACAGTTGAGGAGTCCAACAGGATTTGGGATTCCATTATTGCACCGCCTACTCGAAATAGGCGTTATGGTTTCGGCAATCAGGAGGTAAACCATTTCACTAACTTCATATTAAAAGATCCACATTATTCTCACATCAAAAGAATTATTTATATACTATCCAATTCATTCAAAATTCATGTGAAATGCTATCGTATTAACTTCAGTTATTTCACAGGCTGTTAATTTTCAAAGAGCTTATGGCAAATCGATGGAGGAGGAGCGTATTGCTCAGATGCAGAGGCAGTTGGATGAGCTCAACGATTGGCGAAAGGGCCAACTGGCACAGCAGATAGATGGGCGCATTGCAGCATTTTATCAGGAGCACGGCTCTATGCCTGGGGAGCAGGGAGATGGATCTGATGATGCCGAGGAGGATGATGATGCATAGTTTTACTATTCTTGTGGGTATGTATTTATGTACGTATTTAGACTAGATTTGATACTTGGGTTTGGATACTTGGCATTTTGGATGATGTTTGGGTTTGGTTATATTTAGATTTGATCAGTGTACCTTGATACTTGGTTTGGTTTTGTATACTATGTTGGTTTGGTTGGTTTTTGTGTTTTTTTGGTTATATTGTTGAATATTGATGTTGTGGGTATTGTTGAGATGTGTCGTTATTGATATTATTGAGGTTTGAAAAGACGTTTGAGGTTTGGGACGAGGTTTGATGGAAGGATAGCTGCTGTATGTACAGAAGATTTTGCCCAGAAAAACGACGGCTAGTAACGGCTTTTGGGCAAAAAATAGCGACGGCTAGTAACGGTACGTAACGGCGTGTAACAGACTTGCTATTGAAACAACTACCTGCCACGTGGCGTTGACACGTGTAAGATACCGTCGTTTGTCGTCGCTATCTTAGCGACGGAGCCGTCGCTAATACCGTTGCTTTTTCTGATGGCAACGGATTGAATAGCGACGGCAATTAGCGACGGCTAGCAACCGCTAGCGACGGCCGCCGACGCATTTTTGCCGTCGCTATACGATGCCTTTGTTGTAGTGTAAAAAGGTTCAAAATTTCGTTTCAAACTAAAATGATCGCCGGTAACTTTCAGACTAATGGCGGAGTTTCAGTTTGCACTGCCTTGCCCGTAACTTTCTAAACGTCATTCTAGTTGATGAATAGTTATTGCCATTGCGAAATCTCGATCTCTTCTTTGATCATGGAAATATAACGTTGCATACGTTCAGTCATTCATCTCACTATTGTGTTACCCCAGTAATCATTTCACCTATGTCAGGTTTTCATGTTACCCCATTTTGGTTAATACTTTGGCGAGGAAGAACTAAAGGTTGTTTTATTCCAGTTATAAATTCATGATATATGGAGCTTTAGAATGTAACATGTTATTTGCATGAAGATGAAGATGGCGACTGGGAACTAAAGCCAAATAAACAAACTGATATTGACAAAAGCATTTATTTGTAGACAACGACGCTAAGATCCGTTTTTCAAAATACAAAAATACGTGTTGTCACGGTAATCCAAAAAGGGTATTATGAATTTTGTTTCACCTACCAAACCAACCCAACTATGATACAACATATCAAACATCAGGCCATTAATTTGCATTTGAACAACCACGAATTCTTTGAGGAATGCTGGGCTTACTTTATAATCACCGCTAGGAAGTGCAAGCAGATATTTACTGTTTCCATTTGCTGTTAGTCTGCAACATAACAAAATTTTCAAAATATATTGGTTGATCAAACTGATAATATGTTTTATTTATCATTCTCTTGATTAGCATAAGAAGGTCATTTATGTTGCATATTTAATTAAGGGTGGCCATTTTTTGGTTAAACCAAATAAACCAACCAAACCAGTTTATTTCGGTCGACTTGGTTTGATTTTGAAACTAAGTTGGTTTCTAATTGAACCGCAAAAGAAAATAGTTCGGCTATCGGTTTAACCAAATTAATCAAACTTTTATTATATTATCAAAATTAATAATGGTACAATGATTTTTTTATACTATTTTAGTGGTTTAAATAAAATTTATTTATCATATATGTGTCAAAATTACTATTAAAAAAATATAAGAATAATAAATAAGAATATTTTAATCTTATATTTATGTTTTATGTCTAAGTACAATAGATATTTCAGACCTAAAATGTGAATCATTTTTAGTTTGGATAAATAGGACAACCAAGCAAACTCATCAAACCTAATTCGGTTGGTTTGGTTTTGTTTTCATATTTATTGGTTTTAGTTGGATTTAACAATTTTCATCATCGAACCAACCGAACCAATAAACGTGCATATTGTATTTAATCACATATTATAAAACACATCGAAAATGGTAAACACTTGGTACCACTGTGTACTAAATCATCTCATATAACTGTCTTGCATAATCTTTTTTGTTTAAATGATAAAAAAATGCAGGTCGGTGCAATCATTTCGCAAAGAATGTAATATTTACTTGTAAATTGGTTTAAAAATAGCTTATACCTGCGGTATGTTTTGATGAAGCGTGATCCATGTTAGAAAAGGAGATTATAACTTAATTATAAGTTTGCAACCATGCATGATATGTGATACAAATCAAAGTCATCCCCCATGTTTACATTAAATGCAGCGCATGCATTATATTTATACTTATAAATGCATTGCTTCAAGGACAAGCTGGACTATTCACACGAACTGCATAATGAACAAAACGATATAAATTATTGAATGCGAAATCTTTACAGAGTTCAATAGAAACACTATATATATCTCATTGTAGCGAAAGCTAAATGAATGGCCTAAATGTTTACACAAATAGAAATGAAGCATGCGATGTATAAACAGAGATTGGTATTTAGGAACAAAATAACCAGATATGAGTAAATGTTTTGCCATTAGATGTTCTGTATTGAAATTTTAATCATTACAATTTACACAGTTGGCAAATATTGATAAATCCCGATCCCAGCAGCAAACAAATACAGTTGTCTACTTTCACGAGCCATCGAAAGATCACTAAATTAATGCTCAAAGGACATATATTTGTTACTGAGTGGAGATGATCCAAATGTTACAACAAAAGATATATTCACCCAAACGCTACGGCATGTATGCAATCGAACTCATGCATATATTTTTCTTATTTATTATCCTTATGGTGTTTGTCCTGCTGATGAAGAAAGGAAAACTTTTTTATTATAATAAGATTGAAAGATCCTTTTCCAATTAACAACAGCATCAAGCAGAAAATTCCCTATGCAAACATAATCAATGAGGTGATCTTGAAAGCAAAGATTGGTCTCGATATATTAGGAACAAATTGTATGCAAAAATACAAATAAAAATTAAGCATGCAATGCACATTTGATTATTTAAAGTACCCAAATGGCATTGGTTGTTCCCAAAGATTTGACATTGTACATAAATTAAACCTACCCTCCTATTATATAGAACATGTCAGTTTGTACCTTCTCGAAATTTGGATTTTGTTCAATATTAGTTCAAGTTGAAAAGTTCAGTATTTCTTGAGATTTACAGGTAATGCTTTGATTTGGTGTATTGATTTGAAAATTGGGTTGATGCATATATTTGAAATTTGAATTGTTTATAATGAATCTGACTTGAAGCTATTTTAAAAGTAATATATAGGACAATTTTCCAAAGTAAACTCCTCCAAATAAGAAATTGCTCTTTTAGACTCCATTTAAAACTTTTTGAAAAACTAGGCCTGGTTTTGATTAATATTTGCGCAATTATGAATTGCGCAACCATTCAATTTATTTTTTTATACGTAGAGCTTGCGCATTCCATATATGCGCAAGCTTTATATGTAAAGCTTGCACATATATGAATTGCGCAAGCTCAATTTTGAACATAAAAAAGACAGAGAGCACAGATCTGCTTTCATTTACACATTCCTTCTTCTTCCTCTCAAAATCCTCCAAAACTCTCATCCCAAACCGATTTTGTTACCAAATCCAAATTCTCAATCACCTTGCCAACCAAATAGTTGCTAAACTATATATGGAATACTCTTCTTCATCCTTACAAAACAAAGGTAATAATTTATGTTGATCAAAACGGTGCTCAAATTTTGCTAATTTTGTTGTTTGAAAATTAAGAGTTATTGTTGTTAGTGATGCTAATTACTAGGCAATGGTGTTCTTATTATTGAATCATTTGTTAATGGTTAATGAAATAGGAAACCCTAGTTAAGTACTACTAAATTGGAAACTCAATTGATATGTTAATGTTTTATTGTTTATTTTGATGGTAGACATGAATGTTTGGAAGATAGACGATAAAACGTTGATGAAACATTGTGATGAACTTGAAGCGAAAATCGTTGTTGGAAGCTCAAGTCATATCGACGTTGTTGTTGATCATGTTCCGGAAACACAATTCGAAACAATACTGCGTAAATTCCATTCCGGACCATCTACCTTACACGCTTGTTTACGTGAAGTTGTTTCTACCGAAAGACCCGGTCATCAAATTAGCGTTGAAGGAAATTAGCTGACGCACGTACATCCTGTTGGTTCATCCATGCAACCGGGACAACGACTATATTCAAATTGTAATTGTGGAGATATGTGTGTAGTGGTCGTTTGCGGAAAGGAAAAGAATGTCGGACGAAGATTTTTTGGTTGTAGCTCGTACAACAAACACAAATTGAATCCTCGTGAAGTTGATTGTTGTAATTATTTTAAATGGATTGACCAACCCTTGTGCGAAAGGGGACTCGAGTATGCATACGAATTGCAAGTCGAAATCAGTCGTCTCAAAAAGGTGAACGAAGAACTAAGGGAAAGCAGTGGAAGGCCAAGATTTTGGTAGACGTTTGGGACTAGGTTAACGTTGTCATATTTGGTTTTTATGTTGAAATGTAGTATTTTTAATATGATGTTTCGAAAATATTTGTTTTTTTAACCCGTACTGTGTGCTAGCTAAGCAGTTGATTATGTTGGTGAAATACATTTGGTAGTGTTGATTATGTTGGTGAAATACATTAGTTACGTTATTATATTGATTCGCTTGTTTGAATTTTCTTAAAGATTGATTTGACTGCTTTTGATTGAAGATTGCCTACGGAAGCAAAATCTACTTGGGAAATAAGGTATTAATTCAACAAATTTATGTTTAGAATTATGTCACAAAATCAAGATTTTGAATGTGGTATTGCAACAGATATCGTAGATAATGTCAAAGGTTCCAACTATATTTTACTACGATGGAGAATTGTTGGTTGATGATGAAGGCAAACCTATATATGTTGGCGGAAAGTAAAAAGGATCGACAATAAAAAAATCATTGTAGTTTTGAAGAGCTTAAACAAAGGGCATTTGAAGTGACAAAATCAATCATGTGATGTATGATTTAAAATTAGCGGTGAAATAGCTTCGAGATGATGGTGCATCCGCTATTGATTTGGAAGATGACGATGATTTGAACTCTACATTTTCGGTTGGAATGAGAGTGATAGAAATATATGCTGTGAAAGTGGAACATGATAATGTGGTCGAAACAGAACCGATAGTAATTTCATTGGATGAGTATGTACCCACCACACAATTACAAGAAACACAATGGTCGGCGTATCCTTCTTATCTTCCAAGTCAGCAAGGCGGAGAGTTTACAACTTACTTCACAGGTATAGTGGAATGGTTGGAGTCTCTTCTAGCCAAGAACAAAATATGATACATAACTCTATACATCCAAATCAATCGCAAGCGTTGGGAAAGTGAGTAATATTAAACTCCGGAACTTATATTCTGACTTACGTTCATGCAAAATATCTTACCGTTATTTTTTATATTCGTTATGTCGAAGAATCATTAATTGGTTGTGATGACGACGACGATGATGATCATGTTGATATTGCAAATGAGAGCAGAGTGCAATTGGATAGTATGGAAGTAGCTTGTGCGGATGATGTAGATAGAACTTTGATCCATCAAATGGCAATTAACAATGATGCAATCATATATGCAGACATTGAGGAGGCTGATGATGTAAATGCGAAGAAGAACAAATCACTTATGAAGAGTCTCCAGCCGATGATTTATGCACTGCAACAATGATGGTAAAATCGATAATGGAAAATTGTCAATTGGACGTGGAAGTGTTTGGAAGAGAATGTGCTGGGAAAGGACCACGAGTTGAATTAATTTTTGAAAGTAAGCAGAAGCTTGTTGAACAGTTATGTGAATGGACGATTAAATGTTCAGTTTCTTTTCAAGTTTTGAAATCGCGTGCAAATCAATACTCAGTCCTTTATGATGTGGATGAAACATGTCCTTGACGAGTGCATGCTAGCCTATCGGTGAGAAAAATCAAAATTGGTGGAAAATAACAACATATGACGGCGATCACACTTGTTTAAATGCAACAATCAACTCAAACCATCGACATGAAACTTCAAAGTTTATATGCAGCAAAATACTTCCATTGATTAAAGCTGAGACAAACATGACTGCAAGAACTGTTCAAGAGACAATGTCCAATATGTTTCATATTAAAGTGAGTTATTCTCGAGCCTGGCACGGACTACAGAAAGCTGTTGCAATGATTTATGGAGATTGAGAATTGTCATACGTGGAATTGCCAAAATATCTTAGAGCCCTACAACGTACTAACCCCGGAACCGTATATGATGTTATTCATAGTCGTGGTGTTTTTTATGGTGCTTTTTGGGCTTTTGGACCTTCTATTCATGGTTTCAACCACCGTCGACCTATATTGTCTATTGATGCCACTCATTTATACGGGAAGTATCTGGGTACATTACTAGTAGCTACTGGTGTGGACACAAACCAAGGTCTATTTCTGTTAGCCTTTGCTATTGTACAAACAGAGTCGTGGCAAATGTGGAGTTGGTTTATGCGTTGCATATGGAATTATATTCCATCCATACATATCATATGTATTACCTTTATCTCAGATCATATGAAAGGAATTCCACTTAGAGAAGCTTGGCCAATTGGACATCATCATCGCTTTTGTATTCGTCATATTAAAGCAAATTTCAAGAAAGCGGGGTTCACGGATGAGCTATAAAATTTGTTACATGCATGTGCCACGGCGTCGGAGGTTGTAAAATATAATGAACTTCGAAAATAGTTGAAGGATGTAAATCGAGATGCCGATGCGTGGATTGAAAGAAGTTTGAAAAATCAGGAATCAAGCTGGACTCTTTGTCACAACGGCGGCGTAAGATTCAATATGACAACAACTAATGTTTCCGAAAGCTTTAAGGTGTGCTGAAAGGAACTAGGAATTTACCTGTTAGATCATTGGTTGTACGTACGTTTTATCAATTGAACTATTACTTTGTCGAACGTCGAACTCAAGGAGAAGAGTGGATGTCACAGCTCGCATCGAAGTGGGAAGCATTAGCATGGAGAAAAATGGAAGAATCAAGGCTCATGTCTATAGAGAGATATAGCTTCATAGAATGGCAGGTGAAAGATGTTATATGTTTGATTATACGGTGAATATCGAAGATAATGTCTCCAAATGTTCGTGCAACATGCCAACGTTAGATCATTTTCCGTGCTCCTACGTATTAGCAGCTTGTTCACATGGTTCGGGTGGTGCTAATAGAGCGTATTTTGACTTAATATCCACGTGGTACACGACGGCTAAGTATACCACAGCTTATGCTCCTTTATTCCACCCTATACCAGATAGTCAACATTGGGATGTCTACGATGGTCCTATTATACAACCACCGCCAGTGCATAGAAATTCAGGACGTCCGCGATCTACTCGAATCAAAGGTTTCATGGATCCACCGTTTTCTTCCGACCATAATAGATGTAGCAAATGTGGTTCTATTGGCCATAAGAAAAAAACATGTCCACGTTGAATTGTATGAGTTGCTGTATATCTTTGTTATTCAATATTTTTATTTATTTGTAACGGAAGAAGTGTGTTAACTTGCTAAGAAGTGTGCTAACTTGCTATTGCATATGTTTGTTTTTTTACTTCACATGTTATTTTTTACTGCAAATCTTTATTTCTTTTCATTGTTAATTTCCTTGCATTGCTAATTTCCTCTTCTATGATTGTTGTATGGTGGAGTGGGTTGCAGCAGCTCTCTGTCTTTGACAGAGAGTAAATATTGCTTGCACAATCCATAATTACGCAAGTAGTATTTCCTCTCTGTCAAAGACAGAGAGCTGAGAGGAAATACTGCTTGCGCAATTATGGATTGTGTAAGCAGTAATAATCGATATAGCTTGTGCATTTCAAATATGTGCAAGCTATATCGATTATTACTGCTTGCGCAATCCATAATTGCGCAAGCAGTATTTGCTCTCCATCAAAGACAGAGAGCTGTTGCAACCCACTCCACCACACAACATTCAACATTAACTATTATCAGTAACAAATATAGCATGCAAATTGCAATCGAATATCAACACCACTACTAAACATCGTCAACAACAAAAAATAACATCCAAAATGCAATTGAAAATCATCAACACTAGATTCAACAATATATACAATCAACCAACGACATATACATCAACACCCTCCTTTCCGATCAAAGGAACATCAACAACATATATCGGGCAAACAACAATACACCTCAATCGCGAATCCTTCTAAGCTCAATAGGTGTGTCTCTCTTCTTCTTCTTCCTTTTATACACGATTGGAGCCGAACCTTAGCCTTCTTCATATGTTGGAGCAGGTGCTGGAAGCGGGATTTCTTGTTCTCTACTGGGCCCAAAAATTAATTCTCTTGTTGTCTCTCCCACTGCAGCCACTCTTCCGTCTGCTCTTGTGTGGATTGACCAAGATACCCGAAGTGTTGTTCTCTTTCGTGCTAAATGGGCCATTGAGCCTGAATTTCTCCGTCGATGTGTTGTTGTTCTTCTTCATGCCAAGTGGGCCATTCAGCTTGAATTTCCCCGGTGGCGCATTATGATCCCTCCCCTTCCGTATGTGCCTCCCCCTATCTCGTTTGTCCTCCCTCCGCTCCCTCCACTGTTGTATGTGTCTCCTCCGTAGAATGTGGTCGTTCTTCTATAATGCGCAAAGGTTTTGCTGGCCTTCTTAGCTTGTTTCGACCGAGAATCGTATCAAGTATACGTCGTAGGTCAATGCATTTCTTTTTCACCTTGTCCGGCTCCATACGACTATCTTCGATTTCGTCGACCACATCCAAAGCGCTATATATCCCGCTTACCTACGTCAAATTCTTGACAATGTATCAATGAATATGAGCTAAAAAATTGAACAATCAAATTTTAAAAATTACAATACTAACCACATCACGCTTGAGTGGAGCACGGGGAATGTACGCCAACAATTTCCTTGCCGACTTTTTTAGAATATAACGGCGAGTAATTTGCCAATACCAATACTCGTACTCGCTCAACGGTGTCGGGGGCTCATGTGCTTATTCGGCACGATCAATTTTGGAATTCCATAAAGCAATACTTTCCTGTAGAAATGTCATCCAACTAGGGGGTTCTGGGTCTAAGGGCACAACGAGATCGGGAATGTGCTGATAGTCAAAGCCAAACTGTCTCATTACTCGGTCAGAAGCATATAATTCAATGTCCAAAAAAAGAATCAGTCTGCTCTTAGCATTCCAACCAGCAAACATATACTCAATGTACGGATGCCCAAATTTGTTCACCAAAGAATATAGTTCCTATGTAACGGCGTCATCCGCCAACAAATCCAGTTCATTTTGGTAAAACCGTACATTTTTTGGCGTTTCACGCCAACTCCTAGCACAATTCCACCTACACTCAAATGGAAGATACAGATCTAAGTCAGTAGAAATTCTAACAGACGGCCGTCCAATAGCAATATGTGACCAAGGCCATATTTGCAGCAATGTTGCAAAACCCCCTAAAACTTTTCTTCGTTGCAAGGCAACGTTTGTCAACTCACTGTACAAATAGCATAGTACAACACTGCCCCAAGAATGGTAACCTTAGTTTGCTAAATCATCCAAAAAGGTAAAAACTTCAAATTTAATATACCTTTCGAATGATCTGGAAAAAACGACAACTTAAAAAGTATAATATAATAGCACGACTACGACGAAGTATATCTAAATCGGCCGCACTTTTAGGCATTGGTTTAGAAAATTCACTTTTAAACCATGTCATTGCTAGCTCACTTTAGACTTAACAGCCTCTCTAGGCAGTAAAATACCAAGCAAGTCATGACATAATTCCAAATAATCGATATCCAAATTTTGGGAACATACCGGGAAGCCGTCTGTGCCTAGACCAAAAAGAAAATAAACATCGGCTAGAGTTACCGTCATTTCACCGACTCTCAAATGACAAGTATTTGTCTTCGGCTTCCATCTTCGCACAAATCCATAACAAATGTGATGATCTAGTCGAATGTAGTCAATTTGCATAGCTTTCCAAAATCCGGCAATTCCTAGGTTCTGCGCCAACCTAGGATCTTTAAAGTCGATTTCCTTTAGCTTGCTCGAATGGTCACAAAGCTTAACTGTTTCCACATCCTGATAATTATCAAAGAATTTAAATTAGTAATTCATACTTGCATTTTTGGTTTACCATTAACGCATTGTGAATAGAAAAATTACCTCCATTAGCGCATCATTTTTGCTTCTATGTTGTTCTTAAAGATAGAGAACACTTCTATCTTTGGGTCTGGGAGCCAATTCTACATTATATACAACAAACAATTAATCAATCAAACATCTAGCCATCTAGGGTTTTTGTTTTAGGATTACTTCATTGCTATTTGCTTTTTCAACAATGACACCAACCATAAGAGTAAATTATCATCGACATCATCAAGACTACTTCTTCCATTAACAACAACAATCACCTGTTAACTAATAATCAATTTACACTAAATATTTTTTTACCTCTACCGTAGATGAAGAGCTTCCTTCCATTTTATGCGTAATCAAGTAGTTGCTTCAAGGAATAGAAGAGAATAATGTTATTGAGGATTTGGAATGAGAAATGGGGAGGGTTTTGGAAAGAAAATGAGATGTGGAATTATGAAGATAGATCTCTGCTCTCTATCTTTTTTATGCTCGAAATTGAGCTTGCGCAATCCATAAGTGCGTAAGCTTTAAATATAAAGCTTGCGCGTTTATGGATTGCACAAGCTTTATACGTAGAGCTTGTGTACTTATGGAATGCGCAAGCTCTACGTATAATAAAAATTTCCTACTTGCGCAATCCATAATTGCGCAAGTAATATTCAAAATAAGGTCTAGTTTTGCAATAAGTTTTTAATGAGGCCTAAAACGAAAATATGTTATTTGTGCAGGTCTCTTTTGAAAAATTATCCTAATATATATATATATAATACTATGTTTTCAATAAGAACAATGCCTATATATACATGAAAAAAGCGTTACAATCAGGGTTTTGCAATTGCCAGACAGACAAATGTGCTAATACATTTCATTTTAGCTAATTAACACACCAACAATTCTTTCTTCTCCTCGAACCCAACAATACAGGGTACTACATAGTCTACTTATCTTACAAAACAGTTTTTCTATTCTAACCCAACTTTGGCATAGACCCAGCGTAGGGAAATTGATTCCTTAGGTCACGACGAGGTCAAAGTGATTGTTTAAATAAAATACGCTGCAAGAATATTTTATAAGTTTTCCCTGTGGTATCTATTGTCTTATTGTGTACATCATCCTTCCGCCAACACTTATTACTCATCTCCACATCTTAAATTCCCTAAAAATTTACTATGCCCCAACGACTATATATATATATATGTTCTCTATATTTACCTACTTTTTCCTTATGCCATATTTCTTAGGCTTCACTACACCTTCCATATTTCATTTTAAAAGTACAAAATAGATTTTTCCTACGTTTTCCCTACGCCAAGCTGAAACAAAATCTGAAAAAATTCTAGTGCATTTGACTCCATTCAACATAAATTACGACATAATATTGTGTAAGCCAATTCGATTGTGCCAAACAGGCAATGCTACCCATATATACTATCATAAGCAGGTACTAACGAACATAAACATTACATAACAATCTCAAAAATATATAAAACAATGCACGTTAAGTCCAAATAACAACAAACTTGTTACAAACATATCAGCATGTCTTATAAACATCAAATCCAACACAAACCATGTACCAAATCATATATACAAGCCAAATAAGAATAACTCACGAAGAATGTCAACCCACGCCTCATTGCTCTTGACTCCACTCCCATAAAAACTCTTATGTTGAACTCATCTCCTCCTGTAGCTTTTTAACTCTTCCCATCGATTCTTGATTTGTTGGGTATTTAATTGTACAAAGAATTTCCTTTTGTCCCACATAGCCAAATATGAGTTAAAAATAAGGGTATATAAATCAAATATTGATTTGTCTATTCGCCGGATAAAATGCAAGGAATTTGCTAACATGAGCTTGGGTTGGAAGCGCGTGAGCACGTGTGTTTTCAATTCTACACTTAGGTTCTACAGCAGTCATTACCATTCAAATTTTTTTGAAATTCAAAAGAAATGGTTTCTTACCGAAAGTTGCGACTGTGCAAAGTGATGACTGCTCCTCTATAAATAACTCATACTTCAAAATATACAATTTCTCCTACAAACTAAAATTTCCTTTTTAAGGGATTCAGAATTGCTATCTGCATTCCTCATTGGCTTTGTGGTATCCTGAAAAGTATTTGCTTGAACTCTACAACATACTCACTTCGAGTGGGGGCGAATAACTTTTAAAAGAAAGTGTCCATTTCGATACGTCTCAAAACCATATCTGAATATATTCCAAGTTCCTCATCACGATTTGTACTCCTTATCTCTCGTACCTCCTCCAACAACTTCTCTCCATCATCAAAAAATCTAAACTGTAATCATTCTTTGTATGTCTAAAATTAAATTATAATATCGAGCTAATTTTACTTAAAATTATAGAATAATTTTTAGTTTGCAGTTGCTTGTTATATAAATAGCTATATATTAATAACTAATTGGTTTGTTTTAAGCTATACACTAATTATATAACTACCAACAGATTTGAATGATATTTTTTAATTTTCGATAAATTTTTAAAAGATGATCAATATAACCATTACTACAATAATCATAAAAAACAACAATTTGATCTCCTATCAAATTGAATCTCTCAAATAATCTCTAATAAATCAGTAAGCAAATTCTAAAATCACTATTCAAATAATAGTCGAATTTATAATTGAAAATATCACATGATTAGACCATTTTTTAAATAGGCTCTGGCTTCCTTTATTAATAAAACAAAAGGCTGTACATATAGACAAATCTGGCCCAAATAGGCCCATAACCACAGGCTTACATAGATATACAGCCTAAAAAGCAAGCACATAAGTCAGTTTGGTTATAGAACTCAAAACCGCATTCCAGAAAATCTTGAAGCATTAATCCTATCTACACTTCCATTAGCTTAAACTACACATTTTCGAAAACTTCCCATCTTCGTAATTCCATGGCGGTGTTGAAAAACACTGGAAATTCAAAACTCCAAAAATTCAAAACTCCAAAATTTCGTTTGCTTGAGATGTGGGGACCAGGTTGCTATCTCCTTCATGCTATAACCACATGCATTACCTACTTGCTCATCTGAACTCTCAAATCCCATCTTTTGCAATAAAGTTCTAATATTTTCGTTATCCAGCCTTTTGACCATACAATATTCGGACAGATTGGACAAGTCAAACTTGGAGTTATCAAGGCAGCAAGCCCAAAGAAAGCCCAGGAGTCCAAAATTTAAGAACAAACAAAGTCGCAGTGCTAATACTTGAATAATCCAACATAACAACCAATCCACCCAAGTTAGGGTTCGGTACCAACCTCAGCCTATGGGTTGGTACCGACTCCTATTTCCACCTCAGGTGGACCCCATCTTATGCTTATGACCTCTCCTTGATGCCATAACCCTATTTCCAATGCCGTTTTGTTGTTTCAATGCAATTCTCCATCGATCTCCATAAACACTTTAAATTGCAACTTTATTCTTCCACAACTCCATCGTTTGAACTTGGAAACAAGCTAATATTTGTGTAAACAACTATGAAATCATGAAGCTAACAATAAGATGAGTCAAAATGAAGACTTGAAGACAACCAATATGGCCATCTTCGGGATCGGTACAGACCCCTATCTATGGATCAATGTGGACCCCTACTTCCTAATGATGTGGCACCTACTTTTGTGGGAGAATCGATCTAAATCTTGAGTAGCGGTCTGGAGATATTTTGTAAGAGATTTTAGGCTCTCTACCTTTATAAATATTAGTATATGGCTTAATTTTCAGGATCTTTTGACTCTAGTTCTTCACTACTCCATATTATTGTAATTCTGAAAATCTAAGTGTTGGAGTTGTACCGACCCTTAAGAACTTCTGCCTCCTAGTAAGATATAACCAATAAAATCTTAAAGTTGACGCAGGTCTTGCTTTGCTGAACCACTATAAACGATTGTGTCTTGTTAATTTCTCATTTTAATTTACATTTCTTCATATTTTATTCTGTACATAAACTTCTGGGTGTTTGTGCTATTTTTAGTTCAAACAATTTCCTTCGATGTTAATCTTTTATGGTTTTTTCTGTGTAGATCCGGGCATGCTTTGTCTATTCTAGACTTCGTCTGGGGCAAATATTGTCCGCGCTACTATATCTGAACTCATTTGACTTAAATTTGGTTCAATGATGTAATCTATTTTTTTAATGATGCAATAATTATCTAAAAAATTGCTGTAATTTGATGAAGTCAAATGAGTTCCTTCTTGCTTGATGCCTAACATAGGTGAAGTAGTAACAGGGCAAGATCGAAAGTCAGGCTATAATCTAACAATAGTTACTCTCTTCTTTAACAAGATAAGTATACTAAAGCCCCTTGAATTTATATTGATTTTAGCTTTACTACCGAGGCTAATATCCCTGCAACTCATAAGTGGACACGTACCTGCATAGTCAAAATACTGTGAAATAAAGAACAGGAAGAAAATGAACTTGTTTAGGGAACTATCCAAAGATCTACCAGCAACCAAAAGCATATATTGCATACAAATGCCAACTGGGCTGGAGGGTAAGATTTTTCAAATACATTGCATAAAAATGCTTTCATCGTTTGAGTTTGAATAATTTCTATAATTGTAATGATTAGTTTATCTTCACCATACAGACAATGCACTCACATAGTCTCTCACTATTTTTTTATTTGGATGCCAAGAAAATTCAATCATTACGTTCTTTCTAAATAAAATTTTATTTTTTATTTTTTATTTTTTTATTTTTTTTCTTCATCAATCATAGCTTACATAAGCTTACACAAATATAAAGTTACACACGTACGCCTAAGGAAGAAGAGCTAATACTATGAATCATTGTATTTTTTTTTCACAAAAATTAAATTTATTGCAAGAAGGAGAAAAAAAGCCTTTCTCCGGGGCTCACATTAGAAGGCAAAGCATACGAAAATATGCCTCCCTGAATACCGACAACAGAGACAACCATATAAGGATCTCAAGAGAAGAAGAAATAAAGGATCCACTACCAGGTAGAAGCCATTTAATCCAGCAGAGATAATAGAAGAAACAGCCCGCACTACCAGCTTCCCCGCTACACTCGATATGGTGTAGGCCAGACCACCAGAGAAATAACCAACCACTACAAACTGAAGAAGACCGAAAGAGGACCAAAATCGTAACCGATCAACAGAGCAAACCACCCCAAACGGCCGCAGGCAAACCTCGGCCGCTAAGTGACAACACCCATCGAGCTCCAGCAAGGCCACCGCCCAAAGATGGTATCACTTAGCACAACAATCGCCACGCGGAAAGTAGGTGGAATACCAAAAGAGTCGGCCAAGGAGGAAACCACAGCCAAAGCCAACGAAGAACTCACAACCTAACAAAAATAAATCTGGCAGACGAAGCACCACAAAGACACCTATACCTGAAAAACTAGCAAGCACATCAAAACCAAAAATCGGGGGGGTGGGGGGATAGAGAGCGCTGGATGTAGGCCAACGCCCCACCAAGAGGATTCAACCAACTCTGATTCTAGCGGGATTTAAAACACATGAAATAGATAGAAGACCCACTAGACGCTGAATTCGGGAGCCCGCGACTCCCCTGAAAGGTCTACCTCGGAAATCTAGGAATATGTCATTCCTTACTTGCCGAATAATGGTCGAGGGGTCCGTAGGAGAGCTTTCGAAGATTGCCTTATTCCGCGCGCACCAAATGTGCCAGCAGATAAGACAGGGAATCAATCGGTAAATGATCGAACGAAGAGATTTCCTAGAGTTCCTTGCCCACCAAGTAGATTGAAGATCATTAGCAGATCTGGCAATCCCTCGGACTCCAACTAGGTTCCCGAAGAAATTCCAGCAAGATCTGGCTGACAAACTGTCGAAGAATAAATGGTTCAAGGATTCTGATTCACCGTTGCCACAACATCTCCAACGGGAAACTAAGGGGATGCCTAACCTTTTGAGATTCTCGTCTAGTGGCAGCCATCATGTAGGATACGCCACATCAGCAGAGAAACCTTGGGAGGAATACGAGAATCCCAAATGAAGGAAAACAAAGGACGAATGGGGCAAGGAATTCTAAACGAAGTCCAAGCTCTCAGAATGGAAAACGAAGCGCCATCCCAGCCCGTAAGTCCGCCATGAGAATCAGAGAAGGACTTCACTGACTGCATGTGCTTCCAGGTCTCACTTGCGTTGGATGGGGAACCCGAATAATTAGAACCCGCCAACCTATGGTACTTTGCGTGAAGGAAAGACGCCCATAAAGAGTCGTCAGCACCAAATCTGTACCACAACTTACAAGCAAAAGCAGCACAAATATCCTTAGGATTACGAAGCCCCAAGCCACCCTCGTTTTTGGGACGACAAATCGTGTCCTACGAAATCCAGTGGTGGTGACGGCCGTCGTTCCTGTTGCCCCAGAAAAAAGACGAGACCAAAGACCGATACGACCGGAAGAAAGAGGAGGTAGGGTTCATCGTCGCATAGACATGAGTTCCCATTGAATCTAAAACAGACTTAATGAGAACTAGTCTGCCGGCCTGGGATAGGAGAGTCGCATTCCAACGGATGATCTTACCCCTTACCTTGTCAGTCAAAGGATCGAATAAAGCGTTAAGCTTCCTACCTCGGTAAAGAACTATTCCCAAGTAAGGTAACGGAAGGGAAGCTTCCTTGAAACCCGAGAAGGTCTCAATCCAGGAGGATCGAGTGGATGAACAGTCCTTCGCACGGACGAAGCAACTTTTGGAAGGGTTAACGAGCTGACCCGAGGACCTCTCGTATAGATGGATGAAACTAAGGAGCCGCCGGATAGAGGAGTGACTACCATTAGAGAAGATGACAATGTCATCAGCAAAAGATAAGGAAGAAATAAGAGGGCAACCCCTAGGGATCCCAAATCGTTGGATCTGACCGAAAAGCGTTAAGGTATGAATACCGCGGATGAAAACTTCCGCCGCGATCACAAAAAGCGTGGGCGAAAGAGGGTCTCCTTGACGCAAACCCCTCCCCGCCCTGAAATACCCATTAGCGGAACCATTAATGAGCACAGAGAACCAGCAGTTGGAGATAAGCCTCCAAACCAGGTTGATGAGGGTTTCCGGGAAACCGAAAGTTCTCAATACCTTGATGACGAAAAACCAGGACATACGATCGTAGGCCTTAGCCATGTCCAGTTTGAGGACAACATTAGAGCCCCTAACTTTCTTATCCAGCTGGGAGATCAGCTCCTGGGCCAACAGGACGTTATCAGAAATTAAGCGCCCTTTAACAAATCCGGCTTGAGAGGTAGAGATAATACGCTCAAGAAAAGGGGCCAATCGGGTAGCCAGAATCTTTCTAAATACTCCAAATGCATACTGATAACACAAGTTTAGCCATATCTCAGCTCTTACATTTAAGTTTAAACTATCGTTGAATGCTCTGAATTTGTGCTCTGAGAGATAGCACTTCTATGTGATTTGTTGGCCACTTATGTTTAATCTTCCACCATTTCCAAACGTAATCGCGGAATTTGCATTCAAAAAACAGGCGTGACACATTATCCTTTCACTTGCACATAACATACATGTAGGATGAACTTGAATGAGGCGTTGTAATAACTTATCTTTGGTTGGCAGTAGATTTAACCGTGCCTTGTACGTGTAAATTGATGTTTAAGGATAATTGTTTGAGTCCAATATCCATTTCCACCATGGCTTTTTTTACGAACTTCACCCTAATTGTTTAAATTACCCTTCTCAATACGAATTCTCTCTTCTCAACACATGTACAAAAATCGAATTGCTCATCCTCATTGGTCTTAATTACTTCTGTTTCACTTCTAAGGACCCCAAGGAAGGTGAACCTATCCATTCTCCATCTCCCCTCTTCCAAAATATCATCCACTAACATTCGTTCTCCTCTAACTAACATCATAGTATCGACCCCCAGTTTGTTGATTGAATTGCTTCCCTTAATCCAAGGGTCGTACCATAACTTAGTACTCTTTCCATCCATAATTTTCTTATTAATGCACATTAGAGAATCAGGTCTTATTTGTAATAAAAACTTCCATATCCCTGAGTCTTCGCTACGGCAGTTGCACTTCTAGAATGATTGATGGACGGTCTCTGACATATTTGGCGTTGTTAAATTGACACTACAGACCTTCTACGTTAAGAATTTTCCATATTGTTTTAACCCCTATTGTCGTTTGAAGTTCGTCAAGATTCCTGAGCCCTAGTTCCCCTCATGTTTTGTTTTGCACATAGTCGGTTAAGAGATTTTACTACCTTTCGCTTTCCATAAGAAATTTGAACATAGGCGAATGATTTCATGTATTTCAGTAATTTGAAGCACTGCATCTAATATTGTAAAATTAGGTACACCATAGATAATATTAGCTTCGTTCTACCTGCCAAACTTAACATCTTGACTTTCTAACCATCTGTATTATTCTTTATCTTTTCAATTAGGAGGAATGTTTGTATGCCTTAAATTGATGTTAGAAAGTGGTATCCCAAGTATTAGAACCTCGAATTTTAATGTTTTGATTGTGACAACTATATAAGTAAATATTATATGAACTAACCATATTTGCAGGAGAAGATACCGTTTTTTTCAGATAGAAGCTTCAATAGTATATTTAGTCTATGGTTTGAGTCTAGTAGTGAATTCATGTTAAAATCTCTCCGAAGTGGTATATGCATGCACACGCAATTTAAAGATTTTCAAAACATTGTTTATATGCTAAAGTTTTACAAAAAAATAGCTCATATGCTAAAGTTTTTAAAACAATCTTTATATGCCAGAAAACACTCATTTCAGCCGGCTGAATGGCTACAATCAGCCGACTGAAATCTGTGCATGTGTACAATTTTATTTGAACATTCAGACGGCTGACCTTGCAAGTTCAGCCGGTTGAATTAAGCCTTTTTTGTATTGTTTTCTTGCTGGTTTGATTTTTGATCGATTCAGCTGGCTGAATCTTCATAACGGCTATATTCTGAAAAGACACTTCACTTCAATAAACAGAAACAACTCTTGATTCAAGAGTTGCTTCTGTTTGATCGCTACTTTTCATGAATAATTACAGCTCTTAAATTACTATATATAACCATCAAATCAATTGTTCTAATCACTTAATTCTGATTCTATTTTCTCATTCTTATTGTCTAAACAATCTTGCCATTTGCATTAAAATACTTTCAATTCTAATCACTTGTTCATTCAAGAAAATCTCATTAATAATTAAATAAACTTCCTATCTTCACGAATCACACTATATACCACACAGGAGAAGATTATAGAAAGGGTGTACGCTATTGATTTATCGGTGCTACTCAAGAGCATACTTAGTCAATTTTACTGTTTGTATTAGAAGTCATGTTCGGTTGCTTAGGCGGTTGAAGTCCTATTCTGTTGCTTATGCGGTAGAAGTCCTGTTTGGTTACTCAGGCGGTGTAATACATGTTTCTCTGGGTCAAGTGAGGGTTTATAATTGAATTCTAGGAGTCTGAGACTAGAGGTAAAACGGGAAGTTCAAACCAGTATAAAAATCTCTGGTGTTATTTACTTTATTATTTTACTTTTATATTTATATTCCGCACAAGTAAATAGTTGTTAATATTCCATACTGCAAAATCCTTAGTCACTTTCATTTGGTATCAGAGCTTGGAATTCTATCGATCGTCACAACATCATAGAATAATAGCTAGAAAAAGATCCAATCGAAATACAAGAAGCAAAATCCCCGTCAAAGCCACCGGTGAGGACTACAAAAAGGTACTTTCCGATTTACAAATTTCAGTAAAAGATAATAATGAATTAGTTATTATAAGTGATAAGATCTCAAAGATTAATTTTATTATTCTAGAAAAGATTAAATCTGTCGAACTTGAATATGAGAAATTGAAAAATGAGAAATTAAATTTAGAAAATCAACTTGGTGTTTAAAAAAATAATATTATAACTCTTAAAGATTTTCTAGATGAACAAAACACCTTATTTGGAAAGGAGAAAGAATAAATTTCAAAAGAAATTTTTGAATTGAAAAGATAAAATGATTTATTACAATCCTCTTTAGGTAATTCAAAATCTTAAAATTTTCTTCTCAAAAATAAGGATCATGCATTAAAAAACGAGAATTCTGAATTAAATGAGGAGATTGATATTTTGAAAAATAGTAATATTTCTTTTGAAAATAACAAGTGTGACTTTAAAACTAACTTTGAAAAACGTAAAAATGAATTCGTGAAATTTAATAAAGGTCAAAATGATTTAAACATGATTTTATCTAGTTCTAGACCTTTACATGATAAAAGTGGTTTAGGATATAATAAAACTAATCGTAGAACCAACAGTAGATACGCTTTCATGTATAGTAAAAATGTTAGTGCTAGCACTATATTTCGAGTAAAGTCTAAATCTAATTTTTATAGAAATTCAAGTACTGCTATGACTAATAGTATTTATAATATCTCTAGAAGTACAAAATCATTGATGGGAAATATGAATAAAAATTATCTAAGTATTTGGGTTCTTGTTAATTGGAAAAACAGAGAAAAGTGCATTGATGATTATTTTGACATAGTAGTTAATAATGAAAATTTTATTCTCAAAGTTTCAACAAAACCCACTTGGGTATGGTTACATTCGTTCTAATCCATTGGACCATAACATAGGAAATGGGTACCAAAATATAGAATTTACCTTTTGCAGGTACCCAAGAAAGATAAAAGAATGAGATGGATTTCAAATAGCAAATATTATGTACATATGATGGAGAACGAGCATTTATGTATAATGGAACTGCAACTAATTTGTGCGTATATTTTTATTATTTCTCCTATCTATTAAGTTTTCCTTTTTATCGATGACAAAGGGGGAGAAAAAGGTATGTCATACCAATAGGGGGAGTATTAAGACAGAGGGAGTATAAATCTGTTTTTGTTTATATAACTTACATAGTTGTCATCATCAAAAAGGGAGAGAATGTTAGAACCTCAAATTTTGATGTTTTGATTGTGAAAACTATATAAGTAAATATTATATGAACTAACCATATTTCCAGGAGAAGATACTGTTTTACTCGAGAAATAATCTAACAGATTGCAGATCAGATTCCAGATAGAAGCTTAAGTAATATATTTAGTCTATGGTTTGAGTCTAGTAGTGAGTTCATGTTAAAATCACTCCGAAGTGGTACATGCATGCACATGCAATTTAAAGATTTTCAAAACATTGTTTACATGCTAAAGTTATACAAAAAAATAGCTCATATGCTAAAGTTTTTAAAACAATCTTTATATGCCATAAAACACTCATTTCAGCTGGCTGAATGGCTACAGTCAGCCGACTGAAATCTGTGCATGTGCACACTTTTATTTGAACATTCAGACGGCTGACCTTGCAAGTTCAACCGGCCGAATTAAGCCTTTTTTGCACTATTTTCTTACTGGTTCAATTTTTGATCGATTCAGCTGGCTGGATTTTTTCACTCAGTCGGCTGAATCATCATAACGGCTATATTTTGGAAAGACACTTCACTTTAGCGAACAGAAACAACTCTTGATTCAAGAGTTGCTTCTGTATCTTTTGATCGCTACTTTTCACAAATAATTACAACTCTTAATTCATTATATATAGCCATCAAAACAATTGTTCTAATCACTTAATTCCGATTCTATTTTATCATTCTTATTATCTAAATAATCTTGCCACTTGCATTAAAATACTTTCAATTCTAATCACTTGTTCATTCAAGAAAATCTCATTAGTGATTAAATAAACTTCCTACCTTCACAAATCACACTATATACCGCAAAGGAGAAGATTATAGGAAGGGTGTACGTTATTGACTTATTAGTGCTACTCAAGAGCATACTCAGTTAGAAGCAATTTTACTGTTTGTGTTAGAAGTCTTGTTGCTTTATTATAGGAAGGGTGTACGCTATTGACTTATTAGTGCTACTCAAGAGTATACTCACTATAGGAAGGGTATAAAATTCTCTGGTGTTATTTACTTTATTATTTTACTTTTATATTTATATTCTGCACAAGTAAATAGTTGTTAATATTCCATATTACACGATCCTTAGTCACTTTCACCAAGGTACCTAATTGGGAGGGTTCCTTCATTAATGCTCAAATGATACATATCATCTCCTTTACATCACACACCCTCCAAAGAATATAGATGATTTCATTGCATTCATTTGAAGTCCTATCGCTATATAAAATTCTCAAATACTTCTTTGATGTAAATAACACCACCTATGTCCACCTTAGCAAATATTAATATATCAACTACATATATTAGTTGAGGTAATCTTGGTCCGATGTTCGAAGCAATTTTCAAGCCACTTTCATGATCTTTCTTGTCCATTAATATTGTGAAATAGTCCATCACCAAAGCAAATAATAGAGGCGATATAGGATCACCTTGCCGTAGCCCATTCACACTACTGAAGAAACCATAGTTATTTCCTTGGTACACGAAGGAGAAGCTCGACAAATTAATCATCTCGTTAACAATCTATTTCCATTTATTTGTAAATCCCATAGCGGTCATCATATGTAACACAAATTCTCTCTTCACTAGGTCGTAAGCCTTTCTAATGTTTACCTTGAGACACATATTCTTATTGATTTTGTTAAACCATCTAACTATTTCATGCACAAGGAGAATGCCATCACTGATGTTCTTCTTCTAAATGAATGCACATTGGTTACCTGAAATAAGATTATCCATAAAGAGCTCAGGTAATTACTCAGAACCTTGGAAACAATTTCGTAAAGGAAGTTATATCATGAAATTGGTATAAAATCTTGTACAATTTAAGGTTGTTTAACTTTTAGAATTAAAAAAATTAACGTGTGATTATTTTCTCTAATTAGTTTACCTGATTCGACCACCTCCTTCTTCATTTGTACCAAGTCCACTTTGAATTCGCTCTACTGATTTTTATAGAATCTTGCATTGAACACATCCGGACCCGCTGCTGTGCTATACTTAACATGGAAAATAACATCTTAACTTCCGATTCCTCTACAACACCATTAAGAAAATTCCTTCCATAATCTGTAATTATCGTTTTGCATGTAATATCGAAAAGGTATACCAGGGGATCTAGAATTGTACAGTTTCTCAAAGTGTGCCACCGCCCTTTAACCAAACTCACCTACATTGTGACATCTTTCTCTATCCACCTTCATCTTCGGATTCCAAGCATTCCTACACCATTTATTAGACAATTTAGCATAAAAATAAGCATTTAACTTGTCACTACTACATAGCCATTTGCATTTTATCTTTTGCATCACATCCAAATATTCACGTTGTAGGGTAGTTTCAAGTACAATTCAAGACACATCATTTATAAATCTTAAAAAAAATGTAATCAAGTTGTAGAAATTATCCAATAATATTGCTTGTACCGGGCTTAAGTGCACTTCTCGAGGATGCAAACGTCTATCCTTCTCCAATGAGATGTATAAAAATGAGATTTAGCTTGTCGTGAATGAGCTCCCGACCCTAACTCTTAATCAATTGGGAAACTCACTTGTTGTATCTGGCTTGTGAATTATTTATAATACTTAGTATCATATGCATAAGGCATCTTAGCTTTTGTAAATTACACTACAAGGAATGGAAGCCATAGCAACGGCAAATAGCCGTTGGCGGCCGTTGCGAGCCGTTGCTATAAGTCGTTGCAATTAAGCTCGTTGCTACTTGTTCCAGCAACGGCAATAGCAACGGCTCCGTTACCAATTTAGCAACGGCTAGCGACGACACGTTGTCCACGTGGCAGCAGTTAGTTCCAAACGTTGTCGTCCCGAGATGTCGCGAGCCGTTGCAAGCCTGGAACCAGATAGCCGTTGCTAGCCGTTGTAAGCCTGGAACCAGAGAGCCGTTGCTAGCCGTTGCGAGCCGTTGCAAGCCTGGAACTTTTCTGTTTTCCAACAGCTTAGCTTTCACTCTTCCAACCTCTGTCGTCGCAAACCATTCCACATCACAATAATCACTTCCAATCCATCGTATACATTCCATTCCAACCATCATATAACCAAATACATCGCAAATAATCAAATAAAACACATATATATCAATAATCACGCAACTATATAATTAACTAACACATATATTTCATCATCAACCAAACAAAATACATCTCAAATCCATCACACATAATATCCATCACCAACACCATAGGTACACAAAACACCAAACAAACTACCAAGCCCATCAACCAACATAAGTACACAAGTCCAACAAATATCCATTAAAACCACAATCTTGCCCAAAAAAAATAACCATCAACAAAACATACCTACTCATCATCATCAGCATCATCGTCATCACCACCACCACCACCAGACCCTGGCATGGTCCCATGCTCTGAAACGAATGTGGCAATGCGCTCATCTATCTACTGAGACAAGAAGCTCTGTCGCCAATCATTTATCTCGTCCAGCTGTCGTTGCATCTGGGCTATCTCCTCTTCGGCCATAGATTTCTTGTAAGCCCTCTGGAAGTTAAGAGCCTGTAAAACGATCAAACAATCTAGTTCTAATTCACGCTCGCAACGGCTATATTAAATTCAAATATAAGTTATTAAAACAGTTTACCTCCTGATTGCCATATCCATAACGCCTATTGCGAGAAGGCGGATCAATAATTCTATCCCATATTTGATTGGACTCTTGAAGCGTAATATCCTCCCATCCAGTTCTTTGCGCCATCGCTGCCCGCTCCGCTTCATATGTACCCTCACTACACCACAGATAGGATTTTGGCGCAACCGTAGGAGGGGCATTTGATACGGCTATAAGCCGTATCAAATTTTAATACGGCTTATAGCCGTATCTATATTATTTAATACGGCTATAAGCCGTATTAAAATTTGATACGGCTTATAGCCATATCAAAATCTGTGCCTCTTTTCGTGGGAAAATTTTCCCCAAAACGCACACCCTCTCCCTCCTTTTTTTTATTTCCAGATTTCCTTTTTTCCCCGTACGCTTACTTAGGAGTTAAATCGCCAGAGCTTCCACCTCGATCGCCAGAGCTTTGACGTCGTCCATCAGAGCCTTCCACGTCTTCCACCCCTTCCACCTGCAGGTAATTTTGTTATGAAATTGCATGCTTAATTCCGTTGTTTTATGTTATGAAATTGCGTGGTTAATTTTGGCATTGGAGTTCAAACCACGGACTATATTGTTGTCAAGGAGTCATTTCTCATGTGCTTCAATTATGAATTCATGTCTGTACTCAATCGATAAAGAATAATAAATGGGAAGAACAAACGTAGTGAGTGAATTGAAGGATAGACACAATAACTGATGGATTAGTGGTGTTTTTATTTCTTTTGACGATGAAGGAACCAAGCAACGGTTGGCCTGTAAACCTTCAGGATGTGTATATAACCCCACCTACCACTACACCAAAAAGGTGTATTTGTAACGAATATAGTCGTTACAAATGAAATTTATAACAGATATAGTCGTGAGCGGTACAGGCGTGAGGAATGTCGTTACAAATATTTATAACGGCATCTACCCGTTATTACATATATCACTTACCAACGGACTTTGTCGTTAGAAATCTAAATTTTTGTAACGAAATAGGTTGTTATTATTTGCATTGGTTTGTAACGGGTATTTTCCGTTACTTAGTTTCCCCTTTCATGGTGGAAGAAGGAGTTGTCATTCTAAATTATCACGACCTTGTCCGTTACAAATTTCATCATTAGTAACGCCCTTGTTCGTTACAAATTTCATCAATAGTAACGACTATGCTCGTTATAAATTTCGTCTTTAGTAACGAATATGTTCGTTACAGCTACCAAACCATGTAGACCTGCATTTTTGCTAGCATTTACACTACAGAATTGTCTATTATAATACAGTAGGTACATACATATCAAAAATTACAGAATTTCGATAACAATAAACAATTACGCATCCAAACATCCAACTTAAATTGCACAAATATTTGACAACAAATTAAAGGAAGATTCGAAATTTCACAAATTCATCATACATAACTAAAGAGTATGAAATCAAAATATTACAAGTTCTAACATTACTATCAATAACATAACCTTCAACATCATACATCCACCTCTAAACAAAACTGCATACATATTGCATCACTGCCTCAAAACTGCACCACAACCACCGAATATCCTAAACTCACATACCAACTGCTTCCATTTCTATCAATAACATAACTACCTGCACAATGATACCTTCTAGCATACATTTCCAATCAAACCACCGAACTGCTGTGCATATCTCCCACCACTGCACCACTTTACCCAAACTCATCCACTGCCTCTATCAACTTCCCCTTCAGAAACATCCCTACCATACATACATTTCAAGTGCATTACATTCCCATCTTCATTGAATCACCATACATCAACTGCCTTACTGCATTGCTTCTACTCCCTGATATCGGACATATCAACAGTGTACACACTTCATCATCAACTTCATCATAGTTCCCACTGACCACCTCCACACTTCATTTGTCAAACCATACCATCACCACAACGGATTCCACTGTCATTCAAAAAATCATCATTAATCGCAATGGTTTTCTTGCCAAATTGACTATAATAGGTAGTCCTCTCCATTTTTAACAAAACAGATCTTACACCGACGAAAGTCATGCAATGATACACATTTAATGAATGATTGGAGTTAAGATCAGTAAAAATTAGTAATGCTTGCTGACACAAGGTACGCTAAACATATGTTTTCACATTAGTGCCCATATAAGCTAATCTTGTTGGGTTTGTATAAAATAAACTCCTTGTAATGCACATTGGAATATTCCACCAACTATGCTGCATTACTTTCTTGTTAGGTTGGTATCTTCGATCTTAATTGATCAGATATTAAATTGAGGCATACTCGAATTCTACTCCATCCATGCTTGCCTTTTGCTGTTGGACTCTAAAGCGAAGCTATGGAGCTCTGTTTCCTTGGTTGTTTTAGTGACAGTGAACTAAATTAGTTAGTTATTATCCTAATGCTGTTATTTATATAGAAGTATAAAGCAACAGAAATGAGTTGTTTTAGTGACAGTGAACTAAATATAAGTTCCACTACACTTTGTTAAGCACGATAAATGTATTTGTGTTAAATACATTCATGTATATAAATGTATTTAAATGTATTTGTGTTAATCCCATTCATGTATATAAATGTATTTGTGTTAAGCACGATAATTTTGAGAATAACAAATAGCAGGAACGCAAAGATGATAAAATAAGAAAGAACCTTGGAAATGGTAAGGGCAGGGCTCCAATGTTCCTTCAGAATGTCCAAACATATGCTGCCGTTACTGTTGATGTTTGGGTGGAATGCTTTGGTTCGAAAAGACACCTGTTCGAATTATTATTTTTCTTTCAAATGCTGTATCCGAGAAGATGAATCGTAAATAAAATTCAAAATTAATAGGTTTGCTGAATAGTTGTTTATACTAGAAACGGAACCGAGACTGATAATCCTACATCAATGATTTTACATTATTACCGTTGTTATTAGAAAAAAGTTATCTGCCATGAAAATAATTATCTGCCATTGGTTTTCCTAGAAGAGGCTGCCATGAGAACAAAACCTCCAAATCTTAATAGCCATTATTAGTTTACATATGTTTTTACGTTCCTAAAAAATTAATTGGTTTCGTTTGCATCATAAATGAAATAGTTGTCATCCATGAAAATATACATAATGCCTGTTAGAATTGTCTTTTTTTTTCTAGTTCAAAACTGTATTCCATGCAAAATATGCAATAAAAGAATGGATAATCTGGAGGAAAATGCTCGTACCTTTGGTGGTTTAAATGGATAATCTGGAGGAAAGGTGGTTTAAATGGATAATCTGGAGGAAAATGGATAGTGACTAAGAATACACCGCCTGCAAAGGGGCTATCTGCAAGTCCCATGATTGTTGCTTGCCAATGGAACATATCCTCCGCAACGGGACCTGAAAAGCAAGAGGAAAATTAGTTAAGGGATGTATTTATACATATAACAGTTACGTTGAAGCGATCAGTGGAAACTTGATTATTGAACTATATCATCATGCAGTTTATTATCTTTTTAGAAATTGTTTCAAACGTTGAATTTAATGCAATAAGCTACTAACACTTAAAATGTTACCAGAAATATGCATAACAGTATCTGAAGCTATTTACATTCGATTGCAATAAGCTATCAATGTTGGTATTATAAGAAAAATATGCAATAAAAGAATAGCTTTGCCTCCGATAATGTAACGAATGATAAAATGTTACAAATGACATGTAGGTAATTTTGCACCCTCCTTTGTATATTCAATCTAAAAGGAAGAAAAGTATCAAGAAAATGAACATTTTTATGAGGTATGAAACAATGTTTCACATCTGCACTCCTTAGTGGCCTGACAAGCATGATAATTTTTGAGGCTTTCTATGTCCAAAACTAATGCGTTAACAAGCATGATAATTCCTGAAAGTTGACAAACATAGATAAATATGATTAAATAATCGTGCCCTGGAGATTCAAACTATTCAACATTCAAGATTCATCTTTTAAGATTTGAACTATCCAAGATTCTAGATTTAGAATTCAATATCTGTTACCTTATATATTTATGTGTGTGTTATATGTATATATATATATATGTATATATATATATATATGTATGTATATATATATATATGTATATATATATATGTATGTATTATGTATTGGATTCCGACCTATTAGCTCCATATAGGGCATTTTTGAAACTTCACGGTCGGACCAATACACACACGCATGTGTGCACGCAAGCAAATTTCTGCTCAAAATAAGCATATATGAAAAAAAGTTAAAGTTAAAGAGGTTACATGCAAAGCAATAACTGTCTGAAGAAATGCTGCAACATTGGCAACTGTTTTCACCCAAGTTGGTCCATTTACATTATTAAGAAGATATGAAGATGATGAGTTTCCATATGCCCAGTATCCAATAAAAGTTACTGCATATAATGGCAATCCACCAACTGTAAACTGAAACCAAAGTGCTTTGTCCATGTTTCTCACAACTGGGGGCTTTATTGTTGCCTGTACAAATTTATTTTAAAAATTACGTAAACTAAATGGAACATGCAAATTGGACCCACGCGTGTAATTTTAAAGGTTTGTCTAGAACCTGTATTTCTGGAAGCATTCCTGTATTGTAAGCAAACACAAGACTTGCTACAGCTCCAATTGTGCTGAATATTTTAGTAGCATGTGATCTAGGTATACTATAATTAGCAAGAATATATCTGGCAATAAGATGGTAAATAAGAGCACAGGCCAATACATACATGGCTTCAATTTCTTAACAAGTTTCACAACTGTAAGAAAATGAACTCTTTGAAAGGTGTGATTTAAAAAACAAATATGCAACAGAATTCAGCCACCTTTAATGCTTGTCCTGCCAAAATGATGTATCCAGTGTTGATCATGAACAAATTAACAAATTAACATATATATATATATATATATATATATATATAACACACATAAATATACATGAGTTCCAACAAGTCTGACATAGTAATACAATATCTCAAACCAACTATCAAACTCAAAAGAGCATTTAGTAGGAGGATTATTTTATTTTAGGTAATCAAATCAAATGGATATAAATTGAATGCATTTATCTAATTTAGCCTCTAAGAAATTTGAAGATCTAAAATAACAGAAAAAATAAAGTTCCCCTCTGGAAAGCCAGTCACAAGTATACCTATCTAATTTAGTTGTGCATTTGCCCAAGAAAAAATCACACGTTACCCAATAAACATGTTAATTGTAAAAGAGGCACCTTTAGCAAAAAATAAAATTACATTACGAACCTGTAATAGAAGCTTGCAAGCATATGGTAATTTCATAGAATCCATATTCTCTCCATTTTTGCAGAAAGTACAGAACGATTTTTTCAATTTATGATTGTAGTACCCTATCAAGCCGCATTTTCTGCAAACCTGTCATATGAGAAAAACAACAATAGAACAAGCTTTAGATTGCTGTACAACAGTCAAAATATAATTAGTGATGTCATAATTCAATCTACATGTTTAAGATGATCATAGGAAATTTATTCTTTGGGAAAAAACAAAAATACACTTAACCCATTCTTAATAAGCAATTTCAATACCCTTTTTTTAAGGTAATAATTGTTCAATGCTTATTTTGTCAGACTCGGCGCCATTGTCTTAACATGCACAACGAAAATTTTGATACATTTGGCCTGATTTTGATAAATTTCATATAAAATTTGAGATACTAAAAGGGCAATTCTAACAAAATGAACAGCCTATAAAATTCGAGACACTAAAAGGGTGATTCTAACAAAATGAACAGCCAGGACTTTAGGTTTACTATATCAAACTAACGTGACGTAATTCTTATTCTAGTTGTGTTAATCCATCACAACAGGGATCAAAGTACATGAAGTCAACTATAAAATTATTTTACATTCAAGAGTTTCATTTTGTGATCCATATTAAACACGTAATAATTCTATAACATAATAAATAATAGGCTACAACAAAAGAGAAGAAAACAGTAATCACCTCAAAGATACAAGGGCTAAGACATAACACAAAAGAATTGTGCTACTAATGGGCAATGATATACTAGAGCTCATACTATGATAAATGTTACTATAATAAATAGCATGAAAACCAGTCATCACCTGAATGTTATAAGGGTCACTAGATAACATTAAACGGGACTGTACTGTCAGGTTGTCTCTCTGAACCGTTAAATTTCTTATTGATTTAATGGTGTCATAGGAAAAAAAAAGCAATTTCTTTTTACAAACAATGTAAATTTAAAGAGGAGATCATTGCAGTCAAACTTCATACTCAAATCCATAAATTCACATTGCCAAATTCATTATTTAACCCTAACATTCTGACTGAATGTGAGTATGAAAGTTGAGTGAAAAGATCATTTCCCGTAAATTTAATAATAAAAAAATTTAGAAAACAAAAAAGTCGAGTTGCATTCACTCCAATCATCCAATGGCACAAGCTCAAAAATCAAAATCATTCCATGTTATTGAACACCAACTCACAAACTAAATCACCTCTTCTCGATAAAACGAGAATGGACTGGATTAACAAATAAACGAAAAAGAAAAAAAATACATAGTCATCTGCAGAATGGTTCCTGAGAGCAGTAGAGTTGAGAAACATCAGCTTCCACATAGCAACCATAGAACCCATCCTTGTCTTCTTCGACCATACCCGATATACTTTCAAACACGTCCACATCACATGGAATTCTCAGTACGCCTTCTTGTTCAAACAACCAGTCATTCACCTGAATGTTATAATGTTATAAGTGAAGAAAAATTACTTAAATAAGAAGTAAGAATAGTATAGGTGCAGCCAGGAGAGAATGACGAAGATAAAAGGAAAGTGAATAAGTTTGATTTCGTTGATTTTCCAATCTACAAACATAGAAAAAATACCTGCTAGCCCAAATCTTCCTTCATCTTCGTCAGGTTGGTAGAAAAAAGGGTAAAGGTGGTGGAAGATGATGGTGGCAGACGGCGGAGGTGGTGGTACAACAAAGGGCGATAACCCTAGAACGAATGAAAGAGGAAAAACGTGAAAGGGTTCTTGGTGAGAAATGGGATAAAGTAGTAACGGAGAATAAATTTACAATCCTATCCATGTTACTCTTAATTATTTACCAAATTACCAGATTTAGTAACAGTTATAACTGTGATAAATGGTCGTAACGGAAATAACCGTTAGAAATTTATAACGGTTATTACCGTTACAAATTAAAAGCGAAAAAGTGTTACAAAATAAGCTATTTGGTGTTGTGTACCATAAGCCTCCACACATCCGTAGATCAATACTCAAGCGAGATTGACGTTTCTATGATTATAAGTTTATGATCATGTGTTAGAACTTAGAAGTGGTTTTATGATTAGAAACAGACTGATATTTGATGGGAGTTTAATAAAAATTAAATAACTGTTTTTGGGAGGATATGTTAATTAGTTAATTTGTTTCAAGACTCTCCGCTGTTTGTTTTATTGTTTACAATTTCACATTATCAGCGGGGATTAACACTCATAAGTCCAATTTAGATATATATGGACAATTGTAAGTACTCTTTTATAATATAACTTATAAACATCAACCTGATGGATTGTATATATTTATTTGAGCAGAGAATTCTAACTTCATGTTTAATTTCTTTCATTTTTTTTAAAGAAAACTTGTGTCTATAATCTATATATTAAGGACAACATATAAAAGTTTCTCTCTCTCTATATATATATATAACTTATCTAATGCAAATTGAGAATATAATAATAAACCAACTTAAAAAAATGAAGCAAAAGCTAAGAAGAAATAAGCTTGAAATTAGAGCAGCTGACACCCATCTGTCCATCTAAATTCTTCAGCAACGCTAAGCAATGCTAACACTAAAATTTGGATGCATTATATATTCCAAAATCATGGCTATTTCTGTTGTTTTTTTTCAGTAGTACTTATTTCCAATGTTTTGAAGAGCGAACCGTGATGACCCAAGGTCGAAGGTTTTGATGGTCCTGTTTCGCCATTCTTTCCTTTGTCCTGTGTAAACTTTATTTTGATAGAATAACATTGACCCTATTACCTTTGAATTAAATTTTAATCTAAGAGTATCTTGACATAAAATTATGTGAAATACAAATGGTTGTCTATAATGTAATGCAGAACAAAGCTATGTCATATCGGACACAATCTTATCCTACATTCACTTTCACGCAAGCAGAGATTTGTTGCATTTTAAATCCGTGTTTTCGATTGTAAACGTAACGGACGTGGGAAAAGATGTTGATATCAAATGCTCATAAAATCTTACGAGTAACAGTAAATATATAACTATCATTAACCATAAATATATTATGCACCATTTCCCTCTCTATTTAGTGTATTGTTGTTTATATGTTAGTAAATATGTTGTTCTGACATTGTATATGGTTTTGACATTGTTGTATAAGTGGATAAAATTATTGTTAATGGCGCAAGCCAAGTATCAGAAGAGGGGTAATGCATAGACATTACTCCGGTGCTACAAAATAGCGCCGTTGTAATGACAAATTTTTTTGGAAACAGTTTGGTGCTAGTGTTGTATATTGTTCTGACATTGTTGTATAAGTGGATAAAATTGTTGTTAATGGCGCAAGCCAAGTATCAGGAGAGGGGTAATGCATAGACATTACTCCGGTGCTACAAAATGGCGCCGTTGTAATGGCAAATTTTTTGGTAACAGTTTGGTGGTAATGTTTAAAATAAACCCTATATTTTGAGTTACATTTATTGAAATTTAAATAGTCCATATTTTTATTGAAATTTATTGAAATTCCAATCAAAACAGCTTAAAAATATCATATTTTTAAATGGATATCTTAGAATTACGAAGTTTGCTAATCATAGAGATTAAAGAAGAAAAACAACCCGTTCGTATACTGTTGCATACACCGCTTTTTTTATTGTTGTTTTGTGTGAGTGTAGCTAAGTTTTGTGTAAGTGGGATATATGCATGAATTAAATGAACCTGCAGGGTGCCTAACTATGACCTATTTAACATCTTTCTAATGCAGTTTCATGAACTTTACATTCATTCCATCTGGTCCTGGGATTTTGTCGTCATCAACCAAGAGAACAACCTTTTTAATTTCTTCCATAGTGATTTCTGAATTTAATTTTTTTGTCCTGCTTCATTAATAACTAAAATGCTTTGAAATTCTAGAAAAATTCACTGTATTATGTAATTGCTGCTTGGTCCAACTCCTTAGCCTTGCATATTAAATTTCTATTAGCATTAGTGAGAACTTGTATGTTGTTACTCTGTCTTTTAAAAGACATTTTGGAGAAATTGTTTATAGAGTTTGTATCACTTTGCTACAACCAGTAGACCTTTGATTTTCCCTGAAACTCCAAAATTCTATTTATTGTTGAACATGTAGTCTATGTCTAGCTTGTAACATTTCTTTATATGTTTGCAAGTCTGTTGGGTTAGTGTCAACCTCAAGGGTTAGACATAAGTTTTTTCTGCCTCTTCAAGATTAGTGTTATCTTTTGTTCTAGTCTTATTCCATGCTTTAAGTTGCTGTTTGCATGCTTGTAGTTTTTGCTGAAATTTGTAACAAGGAAATCCCCATGTATTGCTACTGAGTCCCCTTACAATACAGTCTGCATACCCCTCTTTTAAGAGCCATTCGTTGTCATACCTGAGAGGATATCCCTTATCTCTATATATATCTATACCAAATGCAAAATTAAAGGATTATGGTCACTTGATAGTAGTGATAGTATAAGTGCTTCCATGTAAGAAAATTTCTATAGGCAAATAGAATTGACTAGTATCTTATCAATATTCTTCGCCACTCCCTTTCGTGTCAAGTGAAATTATATTTCATTGCTTTAATTTTGGTTAAACCCGATTGCATTAAGCAATTTTGAAAGCTCTTAACTGTTGGAATTGTATAGGAAGTCCTCTATGTTTTTTAAAGTAGATAATGCATTAATATAATAGTGTGATGGTGTGTATAAATGATTGTATATGGGTGGGCCTGCGTGAGTTAGTGCTCTGTTTTTTTATATATGCGTATGTGTTTGAGTGTGTTTTACTTTGTACTACGTATAAATATATATGAACTAACAACTGTACATATGTAGACAGTATGAACTACATAAACCCTAGGTTGAATTACAGTTTTAGAGTACACTATCACATTGAATTTGTATGAACCCATATCTGAGCAAGAAGTGGTGTATGTAAGAGAGATGTTGGATACAAACTTGTCCCTGATAATGAAAAGAAATTTATATACCATATTGAATAATTAAAACAAGATACCCTTCTCCCTGATAATGAAAAGAAATTTATATACCATATTGAATAATTAAAATAGGATAATAAGGGATTCTCTTACCATTCCTACCCCTCAATATATTGAACATAAGGTAAACAAAAATATGAAGAGGTTTATGGTTCAAATTTCAACACGATAGTAAATCTTTAAAAAATTGCCATTTTAATAAAATGCTAAATGGCTTTCTCTTTTTGACAAATAGCTAAACTTTTCAACGATAATGGCAAATCCGTAGAAAAACTAACATTTTTATTTTTAACACCAAACTAAATGTTGTCTTTTAAACAAAGTGCTAATGATTTCATACATTAATAAAAATGGCTAGCGTGTGTAAAAGAAAGTTGAAATATTGTATTGTATTCACATTTTTATCATTGTACAGACTTGTGATGTATTTATACAAACAAGTCTCATGTTCTGTTAAATATGATATAGGAGGGCAGTATGTCTTTAAGCATAGACAAACAATGGATAAATGAATCAGATCTAAGATTTACATACTATATAGACGGGGTGCAGAAGTTCATTAGTTTTGTTGAAGAAAACGGTGGTAAGAAAGGATTGTATTTATGCCCTTGCACCCGATGCAAAAATATGAAGATGATCAAATTAGATGACATTCATTTTCATTTGCTTAGATGGGGTATTATCCAATCGTATACAGCGTGGTATTTTCATGGGGAAAAAAGGGCGGAGATGGAAAAACAACAACCAGTTAGTCATGGCATAACTACTGCTGAGTCTGAACATATTAGGATGGAAGATCTGGTCAATGATGTAGATAGATTTCATCATTTTCAACCTACAAATTCGTTGCCTGATCATGCTAATGTTGGAGAGCAGTCTACTGATTATCCAGATTGACAGGCCAATGAAAGTAAGAAGTATAAATCGCTTTTTGGTAGCGTAAAAGAGCCACTGTATCCTTCATGTTCAAAAGGGATTACGAAGCTGTATGCCATTGTGAAACTGAATAGCTTGAAGACCCAATACAGCTTTTTAGATAATGGTATGACTGCACTTCTCGAACTAATAAAGGAGTTACTCCCCGAAGGTAACACGCTGCCGACAAAGTACTCCGACGTGAAGAAGATCATTAAGCAAGTTGGGATGAATTACAAAACTTATGATGCATGCATCAATGATTGCATATTGTACTGGAAAGATGATGCGAACAAAGTTTCTTGTACAAATTGCAATGAACCAAGATATATGACATCATTAAACAAATAGAGAAAATGCACCAAAGTACCTCGAAAGACATTAAGACATTTTCCTTTAATTTCTAGATTGAAGAGACTGTATACTGTACCATGGATGGCAGATGCGATGACCTGGCATGGTCGTGCCAAGTCTGATCCAACCGTAATGCGTCATCCATGTGACACTTCTCAATGGAAAGTCGCAGATTCATTTGATCAAACTTTTGCTGCCGAGCCACGAAATGTCACACTTGGAATAGCAACAGATGGTTTCTGTCCACATGCTTCTCTCTCTAACCCTTACAGTTGTTGGCCAATAATTGTAGTACCATATAATCTTCCTCCGTCTATGTGCATGAAAAGGGAGTTCTCAATGTTAACATTGTTGATTTCTGGGCCAAAACAACCAGGAAAGGATATTGATGTTTATTTACAGTCGTTGATAGACGAGCTAAAGCAGTTATGGGAAGGAGTAGTTACATTTGACTCGTTAAATAAATATGAGTTCACAATGAGAGCTAGGGTGCTGTGGGAAATCCATGATCACCCTGCTTTTGGGACTTTATCGGGATGTACAACTCACGGTTATTTTGCATGTCCTGTTTGTGGGGAAAACACTTTTTCTTATTATCTTCCTGAAAGTAAGAAGATGTGTTACATGGGACATCGAATGTTTCTTCCTAACGAACACAAGTTTCGATACGATAAGACAAATTTCAACAACGAACAAGAACTTCGTCGCCCTAAATGGCCATTGACTGGTTTTCAAGTTGAAAAGAAAGTAGCGAATATCAAAATGAAAGTTGGTAAACAAAAAGAAGAAATTGGTCGAAAACGGAAAAAGTCAACCAATGAAGATGTTGACAATATTTCTGGATGGTATAAGAGGTCTATCTTTTTTGATTTACCATATTGGAAAGCAAATTTGGTCCGACATAATATTGAAGTTATGCATACGGAGAAGAATGTCACGGAGCATCTCATCAGCACCATTATGGACCATAAAGATAAGTCAAAAGATGGCATCAATGCACGCAAGGATTTGAAAATCATGGGTATAAAACAAAAGTTGTGGGTGATGGAAGATCCTGAAACAAATAAAACAATCGTACCAAAGACAACTTTCGCTTTGAGCAAAGAAGAAAAGATACGGTTTTGCACCGTTTTGAAAAATCTGAAAGTGCCTAACAAATTTTCTTCTAACTTTCACAACAATGTGAGCATCAATCCTCCTGAACTAAGAAATATGAAGTCACATGATTACCATGTCATAATGCAGCATTTGCTTCCGGTATTGCTTCAACATTCTTATCCACAACATAAGGATCTACGAAATGCTGTTCATCGTATTAGTTTATTCTTTAACATTTTGTGTTCAAAGGTGATCAATAGGGAACATCTTTTAAAAGCAAAGGCTAGCTTAGTAGAAGCAATGTGTGTATTCGAAAAACATTTTCCACCTGCATTTTTTGATATCAGTGTCCACCTTATGGTTCATTTAGCCGATGAAGCGTTGATTTGTGGCCCTGTCAGATATAGATGGATGTATCCATTTGAACGGTAAATTTCTAATTTCAGTTATGCACATCATTATTTCATATAAATAGCTACCGTCTACAGTATATAATTGATCACATTTATAGGTTGATGAAAATATATAAAGGATATGTGCGCAACAAAAGATACATTGAAGGGTGTATTGCAGAAGGATATATCGTACAAGAAGCTAGTCTTTACTGCATGAAATATATGCCAAACGGAGGTGATGGCAATCATAAACATACCCATGAAGCATTTTTAGACGAGGACGATGAGTTTGCTGGTGAGATACCTCTGGATAATGGTAAAGACATAACGTTAACCCAAGTGCAGTTTGAACAGGTGCGTAGATGGGTCCTTAATAAGTACGATGGATTGGATGAATGGAAGAAGTAAGTTCATGAACTTTTTTGGAATTTTAATTTTTTTAATTCAATTTATATATACATTTTGATATGTGTTTTTCGTAGGAGGTATAACTCCTATGTGAAAAGTACTAGATTTCAACCTAGAGGCAGGGCTACCACCGTGGAAGTAGTTCAAAGTTTTAATCTATGGTTACGTAATGAGCTGTTAAAGACCATCGATGTTGATCCAACTCTGTGGCGGTTAGTGCACGGGCCGAAGTTCATAACGCGTAGTTATATGAAGTACCAAGTGAATGGATTATCATTTTCCACGAAAAAGTACGAAGGCCGTATGGTAACACAAAATAGCGGTGTATGTATGAGAGAAATTACAAAATTTAGAGCGAGTGGCAAGGATAAAAATTATAAGGAAGCAGAAACAACGTATTACAGAGTCATTCAACAGATACTTGAGTTGGATTACACTGACTTCAAACAAACAGTTTTTTATTGTGATTGGGTAAAAGTCGAGGATAAGGTCAATGGTTACAAAATAGATCCTATTTCAAACCTCATCATGGTAAATTTAGAGAAATTAAAGAACAAAAATAACGTGAATGACGAGCCATTTATTCTTGCATTAGAAGCGAGTCAAGTTTTCTACTCCAAAGATTTAAAAAATAACGGATGGTCTGTGGTCTTGCATACACCAAAACGGTTGACTACAAATGTGGATGACATTGAGTTCCCTACCGTCTATCAATCAGCTTTTGAAGACAATGAAAAATTAGAAGACCTTACCAAATCCATATGTTAACTTATTAGTATTCGTACATCACATGGTTGTGTGTCTGTATATTTTTAATTGCACGATTGTCTGTATGTATGTTTCGAATATTTTATACATTCCAATGCAATTTCAGGTGTTGTCACTTAATAATTTTGTATATGCAAGTGTGTTATGTTATGGAGTGTTGACATTGATACATTGATACATCTATAATTATTATCGTGACTTATTAAAATAATTAGTAATATTATATTTTGCAGAAAACTATGTCAGAAAATCCACCATCTTCACATTCGTCATGTTCAGAGGCGAAGAAAGTTGATCAAAACTTACTTGGTATTCCGGTCTCAGATAACGCTGGAAAAATCGCTACTATGCTCGGTAAACTAGTAAGAGCTCATGTGCCGATATCATATATAAGTTGGAATAAAGTACCTGCAATATACAAGGACAACGTTTGGAACGAATTGGTGGTAAGTATCCTTATCTGTTTGACAACAACTATTTCATTCAATAGCCTTATGGTTTCAACTCTTTGCACAACATTTAATTTAATATATTTTTTGCAGAAAATATATGAGCTCGATCCGCTTTCAAAGGAAATGTTTTTAAAGAGAATGGCCGAGGCTTTTAGGAGATACAAGAAAAACTTGAGAGTAGTTTATTATGACCCTTTCAACAATGACGAAGAACGGTTGAAAAATTGCCCACCTACAGTTGCTCAAGAAGATTGGACAGAGTTCGTAAAAAATGAAGCAACGCCTGAAGCGAGCGGAAGAAGGGAGGTAGGCAAAAAGAACAGAGCATTGCTCAGTTATGCTCATCATGCAGGACGTAAAAGTCACGCTAAAATAGAACAAGAAATGGTAAATTATATTCATTTTCATTCAAATGATTTACACATTATGATTGGATATTCATGTCGTTGCATCAACTTGTATTGCAGATCGTTGCTAGTCCATCAACAAATATCAGTCGTCGTCAAGTATGGGAGAAGACACACAGGAAAAAAGATGGTAGCATATCAAATGCCACTTCTTCATACTTTGTAAGTTAAACAAATATTAACTTGCATATTCTTAAAAATTCCTTATTCATGAAAGTATTATCATATTACAGGATCAAATTGCGAAAGCGAAGGAAAAGATCACTGATAGTGATGAAGAAAAATTGACAGTGGATGAAGACATCTTATCACAAGTGCTTGGTAAGGATGCAAGGGGTAGGAGCCGCGGTGTTGGGACCGTTATACCAAAGACTAAAGTTAAGGCTTGTGCCATTGCACAGAAACGACTCCGACATGTTCATGGCGAGCAGGATGAGTTGAAAATGAGGGTGGGAAGTTTGGAGAGTATGGTGGGAAATTTGTCTGGGCAAATGGAGGTTTTGATCAACATGGTGGGAAATATTGAACAGGGAATTCGTGCACCGGTCAATTCTTCTGATGGAGGACGCGCCACACAATTCAATGCTCCTGAATTCATTGCTTCGCAGTTCCAGGATTCGACCAATGTTACGAACAGTCAAAAATGTGAAATCCTCAACTTTGATTTAGAATTAATAGGAACAGGTATTTTTAACATTTAAACATTTATGACATAATAAGTAGAAAACTTAAATAATAATAAATATTCCCTTTTATTGCAACAGGTACTATATGCCGAGATTCTACATTGTCCAACATCCATGGGAAATCTGTACCATCCACACACGAAAAAGTGGTGTTGGACAGTATACTGCTACCAGATGAGAGAACCAGCAAAATGAATCATCAATTTGCAGAGACCTTTGTTGATGTTGGAGTGGGTGGATATGTGTGCCATCCGAAGTGTCTTATTCGATATCTCTAGATGATGGAGCAGGTATATATGCAATTTCTTTAATTAATTTTAATTAGTTTTCAAACACTAGTTATAAATTAAATAACAATTTAGATTTTAAAGAGTATCTTAAAAAAACAAAATCTCATATTGACTTTTTTAAGAACAAAATATAAATTAAGTTTTAAGTAATTTTATAATTAATTCTTTTTAAATTACATTGGGTAATTATTCTAAATTAATTATATTAATTAATTAATCCTTAATAAATTAATCCTAACCTCTTAATTAAATTAAGATCTCAATTAACTTAAGATAAACCATTTATCTTAATTATTATTTTTATAAAATAAGAAAGCAATTCAGCTCAAGAGTCAATAAACCACATGAGTTACAAATGATACATGGAATGAAAAAATAAACTTAGATGCAGGTCAATAGAATGAAAATAAAATAAATTTAAAAGACAAGAAAATAATAAAAGAGGTCTGAATGTGGGCAATATACGTCTCTCTCTTTATCTTAGTGCAGTCCAAGTTTCCTACCCACTTCATATGCAGGACAAGTAGAGATTCAATAAATATGTTACTAAACTAATAATTAATCTAGTTGCATAATGGTGATTAACTAAATTGTTTTAGGTTGTAACAGAGATGAAGAACATAATAGAAGTTGCATCAACAATCAATGACTTAAACATGATAAGTAATTACAAACCTTGTCACATATATATTTGACAATAATAAACATAATGAGATAAAAATATATCTTCTTAACTAGTGAATCTTTTGAAGTAAAATATTTCATTGCTCCCATGGAACACATTCACAATTAGACAACATTGCGTATTATAAAAATATCTTTTTCACTCAAGTACAAAATGAAAGGTAAGAAAAAAGATAACTCAGTTCACCTACTTAGCATATTATCACCTGTAGAGTAAAATATATTATCACATGTACAATAACCACCATGTACTTAGCATCACATTGACTACCAATAAGAACAATAAAAGTACTCAAATTGGAAACAGCAAAGACAATCCACTAACAAAATTCGATAATCCAAATAATAAACATATTTGCACACTAGTTACAATTTATTATTCCACTATAAAGATGCTTAATTTGTAGTTTTGATAGAGATTTTTACAGTTAATATGATGTATGTTGGATGTTGGTTTTAAACAGTAAAATGAGATGAAGGATTGAAATAAAAACAAAAACAATATAGTAGATAGTCAATAGTTCTCGGTGGATCTATTAAATAAATTGTTTGGCCTATAATTGTCTAAGACCTCACTGCACAAAGAGTATGTACTATGTTTCGACTGCTCTAAAGTTGTACAGAAGTGTAGTGATACGAAGACAAAAGAATATGGCCTCTTAGACAGGGTCAAAACTACATAAGATGCCAGGTGATGCAGTTGTACATATGAAAGAAGTTCGTAGTGAGTGATTTCTTAGTTGTTTTTACTTGAGATTGATTGTAACGAAACTAAAGGAGTAGAAAAAATTGAAGGAAAGAAAAGCAAGTGAAAGAAAGAGAAACTTGTACATATATTTTTTTTAAACATTTACATGTGCATTTTGAAAACGAGCATGTGTATTAAAAAGTGAAAAACCTATTAAAAACCCATTTAAATATCACGATTAACCAAAATGATTATACAGAAGATCAAAATAAGATAAATCATGGAATAAACTTTAATCTATATCAATTTCCAATCAAACATTGCGGCAACAGAATGTAAAATACATGTGAAAATTCAAATAATGCTCCTAAACCTGTGGTAAAATTTGAAACAAATTATCAGTTTCTGCACTAAAATTGTGTGTTTGTTTTTATTATATGAATGCATACCTGCTATTATCTTTATCCAAGTACCGAAATGCCTAGTACAAATGTTCTTCCCTTTTTGATCTGGGCCTATGCATTGTGGCCACAACAAAGTCGAGGTAATCTTAGGCAAATAATGGTGCATGTTAGGTGATTTTTGATGTAAGAATAAAATTTGTCTTATTTTCTTCAGGCGGCATGGAGGAAACTTCGTGTTTCTTGATTTCTCTATTACCTGCTCTCGAAATGTCCATTTTCTTTAGATCTGCTTCAACTTTGTCTCTCAAAAAACTACTGAGCTACTTTACCTTGATTTGAAATTTCAATGAGTAGTTTCAATAACTTTTGACTGACATTCACAATTTTGTTGCTACTTCCCATGTTTGGAACTTCATTACGATGAGTTTTGATATTATTAATAGTAGATCTGGAGCAAAATTTGCTTTTTTACCATATCCCGATGCAACATATAAGTGTTCGTTCACATTGCAATGCATTTTGTTCTTGCTTGCTATTTGAATTGCCTGGTTTACTTTTCCATCTATGTGAATTTGCAGCTTTTGATAGGAGTTATACACCATTATTTCACTTCTTGCAAAAATTTAAATGCTATTTTTAACTTCATGATAGTTGCACCTGTCACAAAGTATGAATTGGTTTTAGGCAGGTTGAATCCAGCTTGGGATTATTGGTTAATTAATTCGATAAAAACAGCAGGTTGCAATTTTAAGCAACAATACTTCGTAACTAGAGACAACATTTCATCCAACTGTATTTCTAATGAAGAGTCATTATATCAGGAGTTTGGATCATGTATTGCATACTGTGTACTATTTAACTTGTACTTTGTATATATCTAGCATACAATTAGTATGAATGTTCATGTTTAAAATAAATATGACACCTGCTATTATCTTCTCTTTCATAAACACCAGTGAAGCTGTGGAAGGAACACAAATTTCTATGATGTTAAGAAAGAAAATATGACAACAAAAGCGTTATCATATACAAAATATACTAATTGCTAGTAATTTTGAATTGACATTTAGCTATATAACAGCTAGTTGAGAAGGTTTTGTTCATAATAATAGATTATCAACACGTGAACAATGTAAAGAAAATGATATATATCTTTCTTGCAAAATCACAGTGGCTCAACCTGATCTTCAATTTAGACTTCAAAATTTTTAAGCGGTCCAGCACTTAAGCAATGCTAAATGCCTTTCAATTTTCAATTTTTATAAATTTGTATCATGACTTTCAATTTTCTGGTACTTAACAATTTTCCATTATCTTTTATATCCATCAAGTTTCAGCAAATATACTTCTCAAACCGTCATTAGCGTTTATTTTTTTGGTACGACACAAACTTCTCAAACTGTCTTTTGTACTACTATAATTTATACCCATTTTTATGTTTGCAGGTTGAATCAGGAATGATCTTTATGCAATCTTTGGTGCTAGCTAATTTTATTTGGTTTAGCAAGAAGTGTAGCAAGAGACTTGGAGTAATTCATTTGCAAAAGGTTTAGCCAGAGACACTGTTATAAATGTTATACTCTGGGTTCTATTGAACATCTTAAGGTTTTGTATTGATATTGTGACTTGTGTAGCTCTTGTTTTGAGCTTAACTTCATATTTGTACTAAATGCTAGTATGTACTATTTTTTGTGTTATGTAATGATATTGTTAAGTTATTATGCACTGCAATGCAGATTATTGAATCATTTGAATGTGCACTGCCTATAATATTATTTGTTTTCTAATATCATTTGAGTGCGGAATTTTATATATGTATGTGTAATTGAGTACTTAGATACGGCTACTAGCCGTATCTAATGGGACAATTAGATACGGCTACTGGCCGTATCTAAAGGGACAATTAGATACGGCTTAAGGCCGTATCTAATTGATACATTAGATACGCTATTAACCTTATCTAATTGATACATTAGATACGGCTAATCGCCGTATCTAATTGTCCCATTAGATACGGCCAGAAGCCGTATCTAATGTATCAATTAGATATGGCCTTAAGCCGTATCTAATTGTCCCATTAGATACGGCTAGTAGCCGTATATAATTGTCCCATTAGATACGGCTAGTAGCCATATCAAAATAATAAGCTCGCCATATTTTGATACGGCTAAAAGCCGTATCTAATTCGATTAGATACGGCTTTTAGCCGTATCAAAATAGCGTTTATGGTGTAGTGCCTGCAATTACGAATACAAATTTGACTCAATATATAGCTATACAATTTACTTATACACTACTAAAGGAATGTGAAACGTTGTCATTGCGAATAAACATATTTACCATAACAGATTCAACCTTCGCATCTGTCCACTCATAGGTGACATTCCCATCATCATCGGTCTGCTCCACCGCATGAGTGACTCTAAAAACCTCGGCCATTGTAGGCTCCTGTCCGGTTCTTGAATGCTGAAATTATACATGAATAAAAAACGTTACTAATATGATTAAATAATATTACAGTTTATAAACTCAAATTACAAATTTACCAATTCCCTCCGCCATTGTTGGCATGACTTGGACCCACCACGGTGTAACGCTGGATTTTTATTTCTGTTCGCGCTATTTCGCTTTGCTATTTCCTGTTAATTTAAATACACGGTTAATTAAATTAATAATGCAACTAACATACATAATTTAAATAAATAATACTAACAATACAGCAATACATAACTTACTTTGACAGCTTCACTTTCCCAGTGGGTGACAAATGCAGCCCAAACATCATTACCCATCCAACTGGGTTTTTTTCCGCTTAGCTTGGCCTTCGAAAGAGTCTCCCTGTAATTTTTCCGCATCCTCTTATTCCAATGATTGAAGAAGACATTGTTATCTTCCGGGCGGACACGTATTACAGCCTGCTTATTGAAAATAATTTGAATTATATACAGTATACTAATTTTAAATTGAAATATAAAATTTTACTTACCATCAAATCAGCAACTATAGCGTTCATCACTTCGCCTGGGATGTCGTCCCAATAAGGCCAGCAACCAGACATCCTACTCTTATAGGATTGCTTTGAAACTTGAAGAATGTAATCCGCCGGCTCTATTTCGAAACCCCTGTATAAATGTTGATGTATATAATTAATATATTTTAAATAATATAATTGAAATTAATTAGATACTTACCCAACACTCTTGGGAACTATCTCTATCTCACGGCGTAAGTCCGGAGCCGTACCGATGAGACCTGCGCCATGAGAAGGCGAAGGAGAAGGCTGAGATGTACTGCGCCTTCTGTGAGACATATCTGCCACAAACATAATCATATCATATAATGAAAAGAAAACAAATTATTATTACAACACATGTTCCATTAATCATCATAATCATTCTTTGTAATTACATATAGCTCAGAATAATGCAGAACATAATCATTATTATTATTAAACAGCTCTGAATAACGCATAGGTCAAAAAAAACAGAATGATAATACATAACAAAATTATTATTATTACATAGCTCAGAATAATACAGAACGCATTCATCATTCTTAATACATTACTCAAAATAAAACATCATACATGCATACATTAAAAAAACAGTGTAATGTATCAGTCTTCGTCGTTTTCTGATTCAGACTCGGTCTCGTACTCTATATCGTTTTTAGCTTGCGCGGTCGGTTCTTCTCCAACGTTATCATTGTCATCATCGCCCTGATCAATGGTTGGAAACATCGACCGTGCTGCATCTTGCACTATATTTTCTATTGGATTCGTCATAATATTATCGTCCTCTAACACTACAGGATTAGGTGTACGTTCAACAAGTTCTCCATGACGATCCCATAAGTAATAATTCGGCACAAAACCAAATTTATACTTGTAGGATCTAGATTAACCCTAGAGGGGGGGTGAATAGGGTTATCGTAAATTTTCTCAAATTAAACGCGGAAGCAAACAACAGATAAATAAATATGCAGTAAAGTAAATTACACACAAAGTTTACCCAGCTTCGGCAACCTCTTCCTACTGCTGCATTCCCAGATTTCTATTAGAATTAAACAGTCTCCCGCTTACAAACACTCTGACAGACTCGCAGACACTCGCTCCCGCTCACAAACACTCCTACAGACTCGCACACCCTGCTCCGCCTATAGAGCTTCGTAAACTCGCAAACTCTGCTCCCGCTTATAGAGCTTTGCAAACTCGCAGCCCCCCTGCTCACTAAACTAATTCTAACTAGACAATCTGACAACACCTAAACCCTAGGTGGTGATTCACTCTGACTGGACTTTGAAAAAACAAACTGAAAAAACAAAATACAGTTTAAAAACTAAAACCCTAATTAAAATATTCTAAGCCCAAAAGAGAAATAATAAACCGGCCCAAACTTCTTTTATTATTTTACTATGCCGATCCTAAACTATTGTCACTCAAAAATAAGAAAAAGCAGCCCCTTTTTCTTTTATCTGATGTCGGCCCTTTCCCTTGAGAAAAATGGTGGCTCTACTCGATCTCGTTCTTCTTCAGTAAATTAGGGCTTTGAATTCTGGAGCACCGATTAATTTCTGGTTGTTTAAAAACTTGGCTTCGATTTCTTCTTCTATTTTGCTTGCGTTCGCCTCCAGGTAGTCAAGTTCGAATGATTGCTTCGGTATGTAATTTATCCTTGTTGTGCTTTGATAATTTTCGTACTTGAACTCGATACTTGATTTGATTCGAGATGAATTATTACTTGTTCTCTGTTTTGCTCGAACTCGAATAGAATTACCAGTGATGATTTAGGGTTGTTTAAATAGGATACGAGATCCTTGATAATCGTCTGATTTTATTTCTTTGAATTTGTCACACCTTTTGTTCGACCGTTCGATTATTATTGGATGTTGATGATTTCTTCTGACCTTTTCAAAAATACGTATATACGTGATTCTTCATCTCCACGGTGTTGATTTATTACGTGATGACCACGGCTTTGATTATGTTGCTCCATGAATTCCTTGCTTTGACTTGTTCGACTTTGTATATATTTTGCTTGGTTGACTTGGTCATCACGGTTGTGAATTTTTGAACTCGTCTGATGACATTTGATATCTTTAGCTTGTTTGATCTGTAGCATATGTGCATTGAGCTCTTCATTGTGGACATTGTTTTATAGTTATTGCTGTTTTCATGTACATTGTTTTACTTCTCCTTTGTGACTGACCAGTCTTGAGCTTGTGTCCATTGTTGTTCTAGTTTAATGTATTGTAGTCGACCACTGCATTGTGATGAGTTCCATTTGATCTGAGCATTCCTTTGTGCTCGACCTGATGCTTGCATGACTTTTGTTGCACTGTGTTCATCTCTGTTGTCACTGCACTGTTGTAGCTGGTCTGGTGGCACAGTCTTGTATGTATGCTCGAGTCTGATCATTTGAACTGTGCTTGTGCTCTTCTTGAATTTGTGCAGTCTTTAGTGTAGACTGTCTTGACCACTGGCTTGAGTCTTTGGCTTCACTGTGCATATGTAGGCTTGTCTGCATTGGTTGTGTATTGTATTGAACTTGCACCTGAGTTGAGTCCGATTTGGATTTGACCTTGTGCTGAACGATGTGACACCATTTTATTGCACTTGAGTTGAATCCAACTTTTGGGTTTGACCTGTGCTCACTTGTCCCTGTAAATATATCAAGTGTATATACATATATCGGTGTGCACGGCCTTATGGCATGTACAGTGATACACTGTGCATGTCACATTGTTCGTGTGTGTGATAAATTCAGAATCAAATGATGACGAACGACCCAAATAACTGAGGCAAATAATATTTTCAAAATCACATTTTGTTTTATACTGCAAAAACATTTCCTTTGCAATTTTACTGCGTCAATGTGTATTTCTGCAGATTGCTCAGATGCTGGATTCACATTGGAATGAAGTTGAAGATAAATACGAGTGTGAGTGATATGTAGTGAGGAAATGATGTAACTATAAAATCGTGATGTAATTGTATTGTGATCAAAAATGATGTATATAGTGAGAGCTTGAAATTGTACTATCAAAAATGTAATAAATATTTGTTTGAATAAAATATTCGTTTGAATTCAAATTCTGTGTTATTTATTTTATTCAGCAAATATCTATTTAATCTGTGAAAAATAAAATAGTACAATATCAAATACATTTAAATGAATGTATATATGTTTATTATCATCAAACAAAAAGCATCTATATGCATATTCCACAATCTCCCCCTTTTGATGATAACAAACATATATTTAAGATTTTGACTATATTAAATGTATTTGATTATTCAGTTTGCTCCCCCTATTTGAATGCTCTCTTTCTACACAATACTCCCCCTACATATATGCATGAGAATAAAGAATTCAAATGAGCCTTAATGCAATTAGAAATTTTTTGACCTTTATCTTCAAAATCTTAACTTTTCTCTCCCCCTTTTGTTATCAGCAAAAGAATAATAGTAATAGAAAAGTAGAGATATAGTGGTAGACATTAATACAATATTAAAGCTCAATCGAGTATAAATATTAATTTCAATAAGAAAATCAAACAAAAATCATAAATACTTTAATTGATGCATATTCCACTTTAGAATGATATGAATGATTTCATCAAATAAAACCATATAGTTGTGTCTATTTGTGGTATATTTATTTCAGGAGATTTGAATATCTACTAACCATGCATAACCGTTAGGACTTTTAAATGAGATTAGTAGTATTCCAAAATTTTAAAAAATGAATTCTAGTATCTTCTAACCACGCATAACCGTGAGGACTTTTAAATGGGATTAGAATCAACTTGTCTATTTAATCAATTAATTTTGATATGCGTTCCATACATGCATAACCGTGAGGACTTTTAAATGAGCATGGAAGCACAAAATCAAAAATCCAAGTAATTCACCCATGCATAACCGTGAGGACTTTTAAATGAGAGTGAATATTTTGGATTTTATTGTTAGAAATATAATAAAATTGAAGCACAAATGATTCCCTGTTTAAACTACCACAAATTAACATACTATATTGATTTTTGATAAGTGATGGTTGATAGACGGATGATAGAAATAGAAATGATCATGGAATAGTTATCAACAAAAAGTTTTTATAACTCTTGTTTAAATTTCTAAAGAAATTTTCTAAATATACTTTCTCAAGTTATAATATATGATTAATATCAACACTCATCTTATTTTCAATCACTATTTATCTTTTTAGATAATTATTAGGGGGTCAGATCAGTTAATCAATTTCAATAAAATCAAGTTTTCTTAAATAACAAATCTGATACAAGGTCAAAAGAAATTATTTTCTAGAAGGGGTTTTTAAGAAAAATTCTGCTAAAATGAAAAATATTTCAAGTGAAAGATATGCAGATATTTTCTTTGAAAAATGATGCAGCAATTGAATGTCTCAAAATGTAATCACGTTCCACTAGTAATTTTTCTATCAACTACATTACCAGTGTAATCTGCATCTGACTCAATATCACTCGTTTGGATGTTATAGACCAGATTGTGAAATTTCAACAAATTATCTCAGAGTCATTTTCAACAAACTTGACTTTAAATTGAAGTCGTGTTAACCATCAAAAAAAAAATCTCAGTGCTAGATTAAGAAACCATAGGATCAACAGTCATTAAACAATCATCATTATTTCAAAAAACAATTTCTTGAAGTTTTCACCAAACAGTTTCAACAGTTTCAAAAAAAAATCCTTTGAGAAATCAATAATCAATCAACATCATAATTTGACCAAAAAACATATTAAGTTCAATGAAAAATGGTTGGTCAACTTTTAAGCATAAATCAAAGTCATAGATAAGAACAAGTCATGTAAGATCATATCAAGTTAGTCAGAATCTGTCAACCATCATAATTACTTCAAGTAATTCTCCTCAAAGATGATTGATTAAAAAATCAGAATTAACATCACAAAACATATCACATAACTGGCTGATTTAATTCAGATTATGGTGCAGATTTTCACATTTTATCTATCGGTTGAAAATAAATACAATTACCTGTTTTACCTGAACGATAATCTTTCGTTGTTTTCCCATTGTGAATCTGTCACCTTTATACTAGGCTAAGGAACATTGATTTGTCGCCCGTGGTATGTCTGGAACAGCCAGAATCCAGACAACACTAATGTTGTTCCTTAGCCTGCCACCACACCTACACGGTAAAAGATTTTTGTGACCTTTTTATAGGTCCATGGTTGTTAGTGGCAAAATAATTATGAATAAACAATCCCTTTGGAACCCAAACTTGTTTTGTCTTTACATTCTTGTTCCAATAGATATGAAATTGGTTTGTAGAATTCTTAGGAACCCAAATTTGAATAAATTTTGTGTTTTATTCCTATGACTACAATTTTCAACACGATGGTCAATTATTTCACATCTAGCAAAGACACTCTTACCTTTTGCATTATCATCAACTTGTGTTTTCCCAAAACCTAGTCCTTTTCTGTTGTTAGCAAAAAATTGATTTCCCAATAACATATTGAATGATTTTTCTCCTCTTGAAAAGTTATTCAGAGTTTTCTCAAGATTTTGGACTTTGGTTTTTAGTGTCGTGTTTTCAGTCACAAGTGAGGTGCATCTATTCACAAAATCCTTTTTCCTAGTTTCAATAGTTTCCTTTAGATTCAGGTTTTCTTTTTCAAGATCCTCGAAGCTATTCTTCAGTTTAGATAACTCTGAATCTAAAGTTTTACAATTTTCACATTCTAGGTTCTGAATTTTTTCAAGTTCAGTTTCTAACCTGAAATTTTCATGGATAAGCTTTTTCCTATCAGATTTCAGTTTTTCATTTTTAGAATCAAGAGCTTCAACAGTTTTAGTAAGATCGAGGCACAAATAAACAAGATCTTTATAAGAGTAGTTTTTTACCTCATTGGATTCCTCTGAGCTTGCTTCTGAATCTGATCTTGATTCCCTTGAGCTTGCTTCTGAATCTGATCTTACCGTAAGACACAGATTAGCCTCCTCTGAGCTATCAGTTGAAACTTCCTCTCCATCCTCATCATCCCAAGTTGCTGCGAAGGCCTTTTTCTTCTTTTTCTTTCCCTTGTTGTTTTTGAGAAGTGGACAGTTTTGTTTGAAGTGACCAGGCTTGTTGCAGTTATAACAGATTAGTTCGTTTTCAGAGTTATCAGAATCTTTAGATGTATTACTATTGGTCTTCTTCTTTCGTGGCTTGTATTTCGACCACCTTCTGAAATTATTGACAGCCACTGCAAGTCCTTCAATTGGATCAACTTCTTCTTCATCGCTCTCTTCTCTACTCTTTAAGGCAATCGTCTTCTTCTTTGGTTCGGAATTGATGCGTTCCTCCTTTGCTTTCAACTCAAGCTCATACGTCATCAGATTTCCGATCAAATCCTCCATGCGTAGTTTACTCAAATCTTTTGATTCTTGTATTGCCGTGACTTTTTCCTCAAAGTTCATTGGTAAGATTCGTAGAATCTTCCTCACCAGCTCTACTTCAGAGAATACCTTTCCAAGCGCTCTAGCATTGTACACCAAGGTTGAGAAGCGTCCAAACATATCCTTTATGCTCTCGCCTTTGTCCATCACAAAGTTCTCGTATTCATTGCTGAACAGGGCTAGACGAGACTCCTTGACTTGAGAAGTTCCTTCGTGTGTCACCTCCAAAGTATGCCAAATTTCCTGTGCTGTTTTACAATGAGAAATTCTATTAAATTCAGTTTTATCAAGAGCACAGATCAAAGCATTCATTGCTTTAGCATTTGTGGTTTTCAATTTCTTATCGTTAGCATCCCATCTATCTCTCGGTTTAGGAATCTCAGTATCACCAATAGTTATAGTGGGAGGTGTATAGCCAGTTTCAATAATATCCCAAACATCGTAATCAACAGAACTAAGATAGATACTCATCCTAACTTTCCAGTTCAGAAAAAGCATTATTTGATAAATTCATGACTCTAGAGTTAAAAAAAAATTACCTCGCTCCGATACCACTTGTAGGAACTAGATTAACCCTAGAGGGGGGGTGAATAGGGTTATCGTAAATTTTCTCAAATTAAACGCAGAAGCAAACAACAGATAAATAAATATGCAGTAAAGTAAATCACACACAAAGTTTACCCAGCTTCGGCAACCCCTGCCTACTGCTGCATTCCCAGATTTCTATTAGAATTAAACAGTCTCCCGCTTACAAACACTCTGACAGACTCGCAGACACTCGCTCCCGCTCACAAACACTCCTACAGACTCGCACACCCTGCTCCGCCTATAGAGCTTCGTAAACTCGCAAACTCTGCTCCCGCCTATAGAGCTTTGCAAACTCGCAGCCCCCCTGCTCACTGAACTAATTCTAACTAGACAATCTGACAACACCTAAACCCTAGGTGGTGATTCACTCTGACTGGACTTTGAAAAAACAAACTGAAAAAACAAAATACAGTTTAAAAACTAAAACCCTAATTAAAATATTCTAAGCCCAAAAGAGAAATAATAAACCGGCCCAAACTTCTTTTATTATTTTACTATGCCGGTCCTAAACTATTGTCACTCAAAAATAAGAAAAAGCAGCCCCTTTTTCTTTTATCTGATGTCGGCCCTTTCCCTTGAGAAAAATGGTGGCTCTGCTCGATCTCGTTCTTCTTCAGTAAATTAGGGCTTTGAATTCTGGAGCGCCGATTAATTTCTGGTTGTTTAAAAACTTGGCTTCGATTTCTTCTTCTATTTTGCTTGCGTTCGCCTCCAGGTAGTCGAGTTCGAATGATTGCTTCGGTATGTAATTTATCCTTGTTGTGCTTTGATAATTTTCATACTTGAACTCGATACTTGATTTGATTCGAGATGAATTATTACTTGTTCTCTGTTTTGCTCGAACTCGAATAGAATTGCCAGTGATGATTTAGGGTTGTTTAAATAGGATACGAGATCCTTGATAATCGTCTGATTTTATTTCTTTGAATTTGTCACACCTTTTGTTCGACCGTTCGATTATTATTGGATGTTGATGATTTCTTCTGACCTTTTCAAAAATACGTATATACGTGATTCTTCATCTCCACGGTGTTGATTTATTACGTGATGACCACGGCTTTTATTATGTTGCTCCGTGAATTCCTTGCTTTGACTTGTTCGACTTTGTATATATTTTGCTTGGTTGACTTGGTCATCACGGTTGTGAATTTTTGAACTCGTCTGATGACATTTGATATCTTTAGCTTGTTTGATCTGTAGCATATGTGCATTGAGCTCTTCATTGTGGACATTGTTTTATAGTTATTGCTGTTTTCATGTACATTGTTTTACTTCTCCTTTGTGACTGACCAGTCTTGAGCTTGTGTCCATTGTTGTTCTGGTTTAATGTATTGTAGTCGACCACTGCATTGTGATGAGTTCCATTTGATCTGAGCATTCCTTTGTGCTCGACCTGATGCTTGCATGACTTTTGTTGCACTGTGTTCATCTCTGTTGTCACTGCACTGTTGTAGCTGGTCTGGTGGCACAGTCTTGTATGTATGCTCGAGTCTGATCATTTGAACTGTGCTTGTGCTCTTCTTGAATTTGTGCAGTCTTTAGTGTAGACTGTCTTGACCACTGGCTTAAGTCTTTGGCTTCACTGTGCATATGTAGGCTTGTCTGCATTGGTTGTGTATTGTATTGAACTTGCACCTGAGTTGAGTCCGATTTGGATTTGACCTTGTGCTGAACGATGTGACACCATTTTATTGCACTTGAGTTGAATCCAACTTTTGGGTTTGACCTGTGCTCACTTGTCCCTGTAAATATATCAAGTGTATATACATATATCGGTGTGCACGGCCTTGTGGCATGTACAGTGATACACTGTGCATGTCACATTGTTCGTGTGTGTGATAAATTCAGAATCAAATGATGACGAACGATCCAAATAACTGAGGCAAATAATATTTTCAAAATCACATTTTGTTTTATACTGCAAAAACATTTCCTTTGCAATTTTACTGCGTCAATGTGTATTTCTGCAGATTGCTCAGATGCTGGATTCACATTGGAATGAAGTTGAAGATAAATACGAGTGTGAGTGATATGTAGTGAGGAAATGATGTAACTATAAAATCGTGATGTAATTGTATTGTGATCAAAAATGATGTATATAGTGAGAGCTTGAAATTGTACTATCAAAAATGTAATAAATATTTGTTTGAATAAAATATTCGTTTGAATTCAAATTCTGTGTTATTTATTTTATTCAGCAAATATCTATTTAATCTGTGAAAAATAAAATAGTACAATATCAAATACATTTAAATGAATGTATATATGTTTATTATCATCAAACAAAAAGCATCTATATGCATATTCCACAATACAGATGTACTTCTATTACATCTGATTTCCAATGCTTTAAATGTTTGCACTTACTACACGGACAACGAATTTCATCGTTATTCCGATTATTAGATTTAGTGAATCTAATAAATTCATGTACACCGTTACAGAAATATTCCGTTATTGATCCTTTCATACCAGTTCGGACTTCATACATCCAACTACGATCGAGAAAATAATCGAACATTTTTCCTGATTTGATAAAATATGTTAGAAGATTCAACTAAACACTTCACTTCATATTACAGTATTTTACGATTGATTTATAATTTGTCATTAAATAAACTATTTAACAATTGAAAAACATTTTATAATTCATTGACGGCCGGTCATCCTACTTCCCATTACAAACACAATATCGTAATTACATTTTATAAATCATTTCAGGTTAAACGATTCAACAAAATTTCGGTAGCACTTCCCTTTATTTCCTGATCGTACACAAAATGCGTGTACACAGGGAACAAAAAGGAAGTGCCACCAAAATTTTGTAAACCGTTTAAACTGAAATGATTTACAAAATGTGATTACTTTATTGTGTTTGTAACTTGTCCAAATACTAGGACAAATCCAACAAATATTATATCAGATGAATATAAATGTCTGTTCTTGGAAAAAACGAATATCCATATAACGATCATATACAACACTTGTCAGACAGGGCCAAAATATCTCTAAGGGATTTACAGAAATAAAACATATTTTCTAATTATTCTTCTAACAACTACAAAATATTTTATAATTAATTAATTCATTATATTTATTAACTAAATTTTAAAACGTGTTTTAACTTTCACTGAATAATTAGCTCATTGTTATTACGCTCATTTCAAAATTTTATAATTCATTCAACGAATTATATTTATTTTAAACTACGATAACAGTTATAATTAGCACTTATGAATTAAATTATCGTTAACTGTACCAATCTATCATGATATGTATTAATTTCTATACAATTAACTTTGGCGTAAACTATACACATTATTTTAAATAAAAACAAATATTGTCATAAACTTAAATATCAACAAGCATGTTCATCAATAATATACACTAATTTTAAAATCAAACCACCAATCAAAATTAACTAATACAAATATTACCATAACTAATACGCATTAATCATTATTTTCAACATAATCATAAACTAATTTAACTTCCACCTAACTTAAAACACTATAATCATCACCCAATATCACTATAATCATCACCCAATATCAATATGATCAACTAATACAATTATTTTCGAAATTAGGGTTTTCCAATTAATCCTAAATTAAACCTAAATCAAAGCCAAATCAAGTTTAGAAGAAATACCAGCGAGTTTTGGAGGTGTTTGAGCGACGTGGAGGCAACGAGCAACGGCTGGAGTCGGAGAGACGGCGGATTGCGACGAGGAGGAGAGTTTGGGGAGGAAATGGTTTTTGGTGGGAAATGAGAATCTGTTCGCGGGTTACAGATATGTAATCGCGATATGCAACGGCTAGCAACGGCCGCTTTTTTTAGCCATTGCCTGACGTTGCAACATTCCGACGCAAAATGGGGCCTTTTCTTGTAGTGTTAAAGTTTGAAGATTTTTTAGATGACTTACAACATATTATGTAGAATAATCATCCACTAGCCGTCCGTCGACATAATGTGTCTTGTTGTACACCTGCAACCACTTTAACCTTTGACCTAGTTCTTTCTCCTAAAAAAATAAATATTTTATCATGGATTTTTTTGAATTTTATTATTGTTGAATTTAAAGAAAAATTACCATACATTCAGATATGACGCCAATATTTCATAACCACGTCTATCAAGCCTAGGTCCTGTAGTAAGTTGTTGAGTTCTTTTGGGCAAGCTCTTTCACATCCTCTCTCTACCGGTAATCTAAAAACTATTTCCATACCTCATCAATTATACAAGGATTCCTCCTGCTATACCTCTTCATGTCTAAAATAATCAACCTTTACTTAAAAGAGAACTTGTTTTCCCAAATCACCTGACATCGACAAATGAAGTGGTAGGAGTCCAATTGTACAGGGCATGTACATGCAAATATGCAATTGTGAATATATTGAATACATCAAAAAAATTAGCTGGGGATGTATTAGATCTAATATAGTACTTTTACTAAAAAACAATCCTAAAACATGCTCTAACCTTAGACCCATCTGTCTCTGCAACTTCTCTAATAAAGTTATCTCTATGATCCTTGCAAATAGGCTTACTAATATTCTTGGGAAAATCATCTCTACATTTCACGCTGGATTCATTGAAGGTCGCGTTAACATTCTTTTTTCCCAGAAGCTTCTGTCCCAAATTAATCACAAAACGAGAGGGTTAAATATCGTCATTAAACTAGACGTGAACAAAGCCATGACCACATTTTATGGTTCTTAATCATTAGGATCCTGATGGATTTTGGCTTTTCAAGAATCTTCATTGACATGATATAAAGGCTCATTTCCAACTACTAGTACTATATTCTCGTTAATGTTATGCCAAAGAACTACTTCAGATCTGGCCGAGAATTTTAGGTAGGGCGATCCTCTATCCCCTACACTTTTTATTACAGTAGTAAAGCTCTATGTAGAGGGCTTCTTGCCCTAACAACTTCGAAAAAATAGCTCATTTCACTTTGCCGAGTGGTGGTTGACCATCAGTCCTTTCTACGTCCTAATCCTTGCCAATAGTCCGAGCAATTCATTTAAGAACCTCGTGCGAATCTGAAGGAAATATGAGGGGAATGTAGGGCATAAAGTTAATTTTGAGAAAAGTTCGATCATAACTTCAAGTTTTAGCTTACCAGTAAAATAGACTTAGCTAACACTAGATCCTACATAGCATCCCTCCTTCTTACCTGCTTTGGCATCCAACTATACATAGGAAGGAAAAAGAATATCTATTTTCAGAACCTAACCACTAAAGCTAGGTTGTTATTCACTAAATGGAACTCGTCTCTCATCTCCTAAGTAGATTAGCTTGTCCTCACAAAACATGTGCTCTCTGCTCTAGGATATCGCTCCTTCTCCGTGACCACACCCACCTAGTCATTTTTTAAAGATTTCCAAAAACTATATGCTGATTTCTTATAGGCCTCTGAAGAAAACTCCCGAAATCACCATTGGGTTTCATGGAGTTGCATTATCGACCGAATTCTGAATGTAGCCTTGGATTGAGGGACCTTTGGGAAGTCTATACTGCCTACACTTACAAGTTCAGGCTCGCTTTTTTAAAAATAGCTCCTTATAATAGGCAAACTTCATGAATCGCAAATACTACTAACTTTCGTATCGTCCTTATATTGGTCAACCAGCTAACTTTAGTGAAATCTGGAAACACGGGAAAAAACAAAAAAATAGCATATGATATTTTCTATGTTGGTAATTATGGGAACGATGAGTAGTTTCCACTTTAGAGCGTGGGGGGCAATATGACATAGTTGCAACCTAAGTATTATGTTCACTTTGATTTTGGATGGCCGTATTTGTTGGAACCTCATAGCTTGGTATTTTGATAGTGGCAACTATATAAGAAATAGTCTCTATATATTCTAACATTGTAGAAAAATATATTGATTAATGAAGAGATATAATGACAAAACCAAGACGATGATAACAAACAAAATTCATAATGTTTTGTGTCTAGAAGTATATGAATGATAAAATCTCTTCAAAGTGGTATACATACACACAAACATTGAAAAGCTCAAACATATTTTAAAAAGAAAAATTCACAGAATCAATCAACTCAAACATATCATTTAGTAGACTAAACCTTGTACCAGTCGACCAAATGACACACATCGGTCGACTAACATATGCATTATTTTTAAACTATTTTTTAAAATCAGAATCAGTCGAGTAAGCTTATCTATTCAGTTGACTAAACTCATATTCAATCGACTAAATGACATTTTCAGTTGACTAAATAAAGTGTTTTTACACTGTTTTCTTTATGTTTAAAATTGTCAAATTCGACTGTAATTCGGTTAGCTGGTCATACTCTTTCAGTCGACTGGTCGACGTATAACAACTATTTTATTTTGAATTTCCGAGGGGATCCTCTTCTCCATGAAAAGTCACTTCCCTTTATTAACGTCTACAACTCTTTCATAAGTTATGGTACTTCACAAATACCTGCAATTTCTCATTATCTATATAAAGCAACGACTTCTTGAAATTCGAATTAACAATTCTATCCTCTCTAGTTTTTATATCTTGTCTTGAATTCTATAAGCGTTCAAAAGATTCACATTGCTTTCAATTTGATCACTTGCACGTTCAAGTATACTTCTACTATGATCAAATCACTTCCTATTCTTCACGAATACACTTCATACCACTAAAAAGAAGATTATATGAAGGTTGTACTTACCGACTCATTCGTGCTATACTAGAGCACACGAAGTCACAAACATGTGTACTACTTTTGTAGTTGAAGTCCTATTCTGCTGCTCAGGAAAAAGTGTTGAAGCCTCGTTCGGCTAATCAAGCAAGTGTATGGAAATCATGTTCTGCTGTTCAGGTGCCTATTCATTCAGACGAAGTGAAGGTGTTGTTTAAATCTAGAAGGAGTCTGGGACTGGACGTAGAACGGGAAGTTAATCGTTGTTTACTTTCTTCACTTTGTTTATTTCCGCTGCTATTATATACAAGATTTGAATTCAGTAGAGCTATCATAGTACTCGATCCATAGCGACTTTCATTTGGTATCAGAGAAAGATCATCGTATAACCATAACAAAGTTTCCGATATTTCAAGTAATATGGATATCACTACATCTAGTTTTATTAAGGGACAATCTACTGCACGACTACCACTATTTAAAAGACTAAATTATAACTATTAGTCAACTAGGATGAGAATATATATGCAAGCTGATGGTTATGACACTTGGAATATCACTTAACAAGAATACATTGTACCTACCACCGACTATGTACAATGGTCGAACACTCAGAAAATTAATGCTACTGGTAATGCTAAGGCAGTGAATATGCTATTTTGTTCTTTAGACAAAAATGAGTCTAATAGATTGTCGTTGACGTGAATAATGCACGTTTGAATGAGGATTGCCGTTGACTCGCTCGACTATATTTGATCATCTCCGTATGGATTTCAAGATCTCATCGTCCTCTACAACATTGCAGTTGAACGTTTTTGATAATTGTTGGTGGATTGAAAGATATTGGAGAAGAAACGAAATGAAATTCTGGCCATTGGTTTTGAAAATGGCGGCCAGCCCTAGCTAGGGTTTCTTTGTGCAAAATGAAGAAAATGGGTCCTATTATAGAAAATTGCAAAACACTATTCATCTCGAAATTTTCCGAACTCCAAACGAAGCGTGCCGGCTGGCGTTTCTAAGGTTTTATCCGCGTTCCGGACACAATGGAACGTGTTTCGAGAGCTAATTTGATCATATGTGCGAGTTACAGAATTAAACGATCAAATTAAAATTAAATCGATTAAACTAATTTCTGTGCGTTTTGCCTTGCCCCGGACAAACCGTAAATCCGATTGACACGAAATTTGAAATCTTACAATAATTTAACATTACGGATCCGATGAAACTAGTTTCGTCAAAATCCGAGACTATTTGAAAAATGACTATTTTCACTCGTCAATTAAATAATAAAATAATCAATTTTCACAAATTAACTTTTAATTCAATTTCAAAAGTTCTATAACATCATTCTAACTTCAATATGATTGAATATAACTTTATAAATCATTTTTATACACATTTGATCCAATTTCCAGTTATTTCTGGAATTTCAAATATTAAATTATCGATTTAATTATCCAATTAAATCACTATATTCGAAATTAAATTTATTCGACTTACAAATCTTACTTGTTAATATTTAAAATCAATTAAATATACGAATTTCAAATGACAGAAATTCTGGGTCGTTACAGTCTCCCTTTGCATCTGAGTAGTAGTGAGGTTTAGGTGTAGATTCGACTTCTGGCATTAGCATTAACAATAGCAGTAGCTATAGTGGTAACATCAATGAAAAAATTAAGAATAAAATGAATGAATCAAATACTTCTGAATAAATATGAATGAATTGATGTTCGAGGGTGCGATATATGCGATGTGTGCAATGTGTGGATATGTGTGATGTATGCAGTGTGTGTTGCATGATGTGTAGATGTGTGCGATGTGTGAGTTGTGTGCTAGGTGCGATGGATGCTTGATGTGTGTTGTGTAACGTGTGTTGTGCGACGTGTGTGACTGTGTTTGTTGTCTTATGGATGTTTTGATGTTTGATGTGTTATAGATGTTGTTCAATGTGTTGTGGATGTTTTATTATTCTTTTGGTTAGATTTCTTTATGATGTTGTGTGTGATAGAGTTAGGGTATGCCCTAGGGGCAATTATGTAGTTTATTACATATATCTAACTCGTTGACCAATCTTGTTCGAAATAAAAGGTATTTTCTTCCTATTATATACTTGATATAATGTGATAATATTAATTAATTAACTTAATTAAAAGTATATTTAATATAAAAATCCATAAATTGTTTATTTTGTGATAGTAGTTACAAAGTGTTGTAACCGTGAGTAATTTATCACAACAAAACAAATATACCATTTTAAATGTTTCTAGTCAAGATGCATCGAGACTGGATATCGATGTATCCGTTGAGACTGGAGTACGTAATTCTCTCCAAATATTGGGCAGTGTATTACTCATGACTGTTGGGGGCACCTAGGGGTTACGTACTAATAGTTATTGGATAACTATGGAACGACTCACTCGATAGTTTTCTATTGGTATAAATAATGTCAAACATAAAATATCGATGTGACTGACTTACACAGTTCTCCCGACTTGAGAATACTGTGGATCTTCAATATGAAAGCTCCACTTTGATTATAGCCAAATCATGGCATGGTGTCCATCTAGTGACTGTAGTTGGGTCGACTGGAAGTATTGGAAGTGAAGCACTATTCAAAAGAGAATTCGTCTCCTCAGTTATATGCGGTTAGTATCATAGTCAACTCAAAGTCAAAGTCTCTAGCCAGAGCATTTCGGTTAATAATAATTGTTATTATTGAACCAAGGACTTTTTATTTGGACTATAAAGTTGAATGTGGATGAGGTTGGAATTTTGACCATTACCAAATTCCATAAGTCCAAAGTGATATAGTTTTGACGAAGAGAACTGGTGTAAACAAATGTCACAACCGGGTAACGCTTATTAAACTAAAATTGGATTTTTATCAAAAATGAGTAAGCGATAAATTTGGCCATAATGTCACACCACCTGCTAAGTGACGTTTGAACGTTAACATTAGAATAGTTCGATATTAATCGCTGACCAAATTTAAAACCAAGAGTTACACAATCGAAATGATGAATTCCCTTAAGACCGAACGATTTAACTAGTTTATAATTGTTATAAATTAATTAAATTAATTAATATTTATGAAATATTAATTATAAAATTTTAACATGATTTGAGAAATAAACAATGTTATATATATTTATACAAGTTATAAATATATCGATCGATATACAATATCGACAAGCGATTAAATTAGATTTAATTGCATAGTATTTTGGCTTGGGCTTAGATGGGTTTAAGGCCCATCATTAGGGCTGCAAAATTTTGGTTTTGGGAAGGTTTAGGGGTGGCTAAAATATAGAGAATTGGCTTGGAGATAATGGGTTGAGATCAAGTGAGAATGGGTAAAAAGGTTTTCCTCGTTTCTCTCTAATACAACCCTATATATATATATATATATAATGAGGAAATTTCAATTTGAAGCTTTTGAATTTACCATATTATCCATACGTGGTATTTATTTATTGATTAAGAGATTTGAGGACATTATAGTCATTTAGTTCACCATGTTTTCATCTACCATATTATCCAAAAATCTCTCTCCCTCAGTATGATAACTTCTCGCCTCTCCTCTCAACTCCATTTCTCTCGCCATGTGAAATATTTACAACAAAATACAGGATTTCAACTCAGTTTAAATTAACACTTCAAAATTAGCGCCTTAAATCCTACGATTTCAACCATGCAATCTACCTTCAACTGCTTCCGAATTAGGTCTATGAAGAAACTTAATAATTGCAATTCCAAGGTCAGTAAAGACATCATATTTATTTTCTTAGTATTGATGTTAAGTGGTCTTGGTTACGTACTTCAGCAGTTAGGGTTATTTTGTTTTTATAGAGTGGGAAGAATTAGATGCAGATGATAGAGCTGGAGGAACTGGATGCAAAGAAGGATAGAACCAAATGGCCAGATAAAGGTACATTTTGTTTCTTATTTGTCACTTCCGTTGTCTGTGTTATGTTCTCTTATAGCCAAAAAATGTATTTGCAGATAATGCTTTTAGGCAGTAGAATATTGATTTTAGGGCAAATCAGTGTAAAATGAACATATTGGGTACCAATGCCATACTTATACTTATATATTGTATTGTCCATTGTTGAATCAATGAAATTTTATATTTCAGCATGCAAGCTCGGAGATCACAGTCATTATGTACGTTTACCAAGAAGGAGCCTATGGATGATTAGATAGATGGTACACCTCAAATGTACTTTGTTGCATATTTTTGGACCTACATGAACACTATAATTATGAATGTAAGAAATAGTTCCACCACATAAGAATATGCCTATGAATTAAATATGATAATCTAACTTTTGCTTGATAAAATGTACCTAGGTGTTTTCATATTCACGAATATGATAGAACTTGAACTACAAATATTGAAACATGATGAAATTTAATTTATGACACTTTCTAACTATAAGTTTGAATAATAGGAAAAGTTCAAAAAAAAAATACTTAACATCGATTAAGTTACCAAACAACCAAATGATGGATGTCAAAATTTCTAAGATTAAAGGGTGTTCATTCGCTAAAGCTGAGATAGATAGAAATTTTGTTATTATAATATGGGTACTACATCTTATTTTTTCATTATGTGCTGCTGCGAATAATTTTTTGCACACTTGCTTCTTTTTGTATTGCATGTATTTATATGCATTCGCATATGCTTTGTATGTTTCAAAAATAGGTTAGGAACACATCTCACGGTAAACTTTTAACAAGTCTTTTTTTTCAGAATTTATGAAGTAACATATTATATATCATTATGCGTACATGGTAGATGGATAGACGTATATTGTGTTTGAATCATTAAACCACCTTTTTTACTTTTGACTATTCCTCAACTATAAGTTGCAATTTTAGAAAATATGAATTCACTTAAGATACTTTTTTAATTTTGACTTTTAAAGTTTCTCTTTTACTAAATGGTTATATGCATATTTGGGATTAACCATGTAAATAACTATATGTTTATAACACAAAGCATAATGTCGGAGTTGTGATTTTATTGTTAACAACAGAAAAGTCCCTTACCACCTACCGCCAAAGAACGTTTTTATTCTTTATATATACATATACACATATATATCCACGATTTCTATTGTCAACCCTCATGGTGATGGACATGCTACATAACCTGCATGTACTATTCTTCATGAATTTATGACAGAAAAATACCTCAAAGTTAAATTTTATTATAAAATCAACCGGTTTTGATCTATGGAATTTTGTTTAGCAATCAACAAATTTAAGTTAATATATAAGTTTGATTATATTTTTTCTTTACTGCAATATTAAGAAGCGGGACTAAAATTTATTTACTTTAAAAATTCAAAGCATCAAACTTTAAATATTCAAAAATGTTTGTTTTATTTTCTCTAAATGAAGTGTGATCATCAAACATTTGGCTAGAAAATCATCATCATCGTATTATAAAGCAAATATATTTTGGTTGGCACATGCATCTTTATAGTAATTTATGGCTATTCTTCATGAGTTTGTGACATCTGTTCTTAAAGTATTCAATTGATTGGTTGAAAGGTAAGAAAAATCAAAACGAGTAAAAATGAATAGTAATATAAGATAACTGTATCATTGATTATACTATAGTGGATATTAATTTTTCAAAGACTTGGTTTATTAAAGTTTTCTTTACATGCTTTTGTAATCCAGATTTTCTACTTTTGTATTTTGTTTGTTTTTTAATTTCTCTTTGCTATCTAGAATGACCCAATATTTTTCCTCATTCTCAAGTTAGTAGTTTACTGTCCTTTAGCTAAACTTTATATATTGTCAACTTATTTTCTTATTTTTACTCATGTTGCTGTCATTTGTTATTTGAAAATGCGAGCAAGTAAAATTGAAAGGAGCTCATACTTTAGTCTGTTTATTTTCATTAATTATCTTCCAACTTATGTTTACCTACGACATCTTGCTGAAATAGAAATCATGTAAGAATATAGAAGTCTATTTCAATACCCTAATTGCATCAAAAATGGATCTGCTCAATATTTTTCTGCACACGTCTAACTCATTAGGATGGATATTGCCACAGTGATGACTTATTTGTTCCATTTTAGCAATATATTACTTATTAACATTCAAATTGTGTGTCTCATATACTGTTTCTTTCATTTAATCATTCTAATTACCAATAGAAACCATTTTGTGTAACTTTATTAATATCCCATCTTTATAGATGTAGATGATGTTATTTGGCTTGAATCTGTACATGAATATTAAGTTGCTTATTCTTTTAGATTTTTCACATCTAAATAATGCATTTTAACTTAATATCATGATTGATTAGGTCAAATAGTAGGAAGCTCAACTCGAAGTTTAATTAACTTAATTATGATTTGTGAGTGTCTAAATTTTTTTCAATCAAAAATGTTCTCTAATATTATTCAATTCATTTGACACCGGAAGCAGACGAGTGCTTATGATTTGGAACATGCAAGTGTTGATCATCTTCAATGACATTTTGAAAATTCGATTAATAGTCTAGACTTTGGTTTCACAAACAATAAGTTTCATTATGGATTTTGTCATATATATTTTAGACCTCAGCAACACACAATGGATGAAAAAAATCACATGTAGAAAACTATTGAAGGTGTTATGTATTATTATTGGATCTTTATTGTCCCTTTTGTTTTCATTTATTCAAAGATCTAAATTTTAGGATACTCACTCTTCTTTCCTACGTGAGAGTGCACATGTACTGGAGGAGGGATGTGTACTTGAACGTTTTTTTTCTTTTACAGTTCCTAAAATAAGATTTCTACTTTATGTGGTTTGTAGCATAGCCTTAGCAAGTCATATCTTAAGAGCTTATAAAATAGCATATCCACCTCCTACGCTTATACACACATACAAACATGTTAATGACTTGATAATGGAAATCCTATTTGTATCATTTTATTTTGGATTGCCATGTTATGGACCGACAAATGTCAATTCAAAAATGTCAATTCACTATTATACTCTTCTTGGAAGTCATCTAAATCTTTTCCATTTGCATTCTGTTTACAGATACACCAATCATGTTATCTGAGCATGTTAGATAATCTCACTTTCCATGTGTAGTCAGTAGTTTAGAGTCCTTAAATATTCTAATTTGACAGCGATCTATTAGACCCGAGTAATTAAAAGCTCTCCATCATCCTAAAATGGAAAAACATAATGCATTTGAATGTGTAGTATAAGTAGCAAATCAAATGTGCAACATAAAAGATTAACTAGGAAGAATTTAAATGTAGTTTCTATGCAGTATGAAATCACATAACAACTCAATAACTTATTTTTAATTTACCATCATTTACATTTCCCGTTGATAGTCTCAGATGCATGTGAATTTGAGTCATTTGATTATAAGACATTAGATAACTTATGTGCGGTAGAAACATAATATATTTTCCCTACAACTTAATATCCTTATGGATTACCTTTGTACATGGTAACTGACACATATATACAATTTGTTTGGGTCTATAAAGCTTTGTTAGCTGGATATATGCATATTCAAATTCTACAAGTGCATAGCTCATGTTATTATTTTTAAAAGCATCAATTTATCTCTTCTTGATTAATACATGTCTAGAATTAAAATTATATAATACTTTTTTGTTGGTCAACATAGTTTGAAGTTTAAAATCTAACATTTGTATTTGACCTCAAAAAATATTTTGGACGAGTATTATAAATATTAAAATGATACTTTATAAACCTCGCAAGCGTGGGTTCTCAAAACCACTCTTAAATAAAGTCAGCTAGAAGCGATAAAAACCGGTGGGAAATAAAATTTCCATGTGGATCCTTAGGGTCATTTTTGTGATTATTGTTTTTCATGTTTTTACGCATTGGCTCACATTTGCAACTACGATGAGCATATTTTATTCCAACCTTAGCATGATTATTCTTCAATTTATTATAAGATCTTCCATAGAGAAAAGGCGGATATCTTTAACATCGTCTTAACAAAGCGTCTAAATCATCTCAAATGATCAACTGTTGCAAAATCAAGTTGATTTACTCAAAAATGTTAATAAACACATTTTGGAAAAGCAAAGCATTCAGTAATAATCTTAGTTGACTATTATAATAAAATGGTTTCTCCCCCGGTTTTCTTTGCACACGTCCAATGGACGTGCCTAACGTACTGGTGTATATATATATATATATATAATAAAGACTAACCTTTTGCCCACCATTAACTTCTACATTGCTAGTTAAAACATAGCTCTCAATCCACTCCAAAATTCTCAAATATATTTCAAATTAAAATAATACTATTTGATAGTTAGAGGTCGGTGATTCCGGACTTGCAATCTGACGAATCAAGAAGTAAAAGGAAGGGAAGTCATTGCTTCAACGTGGATTCAAAGGCATCATTAAATTGGTAATTTTAATTCATATTACAGCAATTAAATTGTATTCTATGATCCTATAATGAGCAATTTCATATCTGTTTAAATATATTGCTACTATATGTTTAGTTAGGTGAGATTTTGTAAGTAGATGTAGTTGTCACAAATCAGTTTGGTAATGTGCATAATTTGTTTGTTATACCATTTGATTTATGTATAGACAAATGTTGTTTACTATAAAAAAATCAATTTTTGTCATTAATAATTATTTTATATATATTTCTCTCTCATAATAGAATATATGCATATATATGATTTAAATTTTTTAGGACACTTATTTATATATAATACGAATTTACAAATTCGAAAATTAATTATCATACATATATTCATATTTTTAAATTAACATTTATTGAATTTTGAATTGTTTATTATATATAAAATAATTATTACATTAAAAATTAAATTTTATATATTTAGAAAAACATTATATCATTTCAGAAACAGATAGAAAAATATAGGAATTTTTCAATAAATTTTATTATTTTTAATGATTAATATTATTTCAGAATAACTGTTTATGATTTATTAAAAATAATAATTTAATTGAAAATTTCTTTAAAAAAATTTTTAACCTTTCATTCTTGATCCTAGAAATTCTAAAATTTTAAATTTTGAATTTTTAATAGTATATTATTTTATATTAAATAATTATTGCTGAAATTAATGTATTTGTTTTTTTAAAATAATATTTCAACTTTGAAAAATCTCCAGATTTTTTCTAAGCTCTTTTTATGATCTCAGATTTTTTAAAATTGTAAAATTTGAATTTTCATTAATAGATTATTTTATATTAATTATTTATGGATGAAAACATTATTTTATTCATAATATATACAAATTAAAATACAAAAATTATTATGTTTGCAAAACTAAGTTAATTTTGAATTATAAATAATTTCTATCTTTCTCTTTCTGTGTGTGTATATATATATATATATTTGTAACACATATACATGCACATATTTGGACGACATACATTACATACAAAATGAGCTAATATGTTCATTGCGATGTAAACCCCAACATCTACATATGGGCGTATTATACCTTTCACGGATTATTATGTTACACATGCACTCACACATATATGTATATGATACATTTATGTATAAACTAAATCAAATAAAATTAATTTCATATTTTAATATATTTGAATTTAAATAAAATAAATGATTTTATTTAAATGAAATTTAGAAATGTTCTAATTCAGTTAGACTTCATAGGCCCAATAAAAGATCCAATTAGGTAATTTTTTTGAAATTCACCTATAACTTCCACTGTAGGCTAGTCCAGTTCCAACAATGGTATCAGAGCCCAATAGCCTATGCGGTCTAAATTAGTCATGTTAGAGCTAACTTATTAAGCTTGTCCACTTAGTACGGTGTCTAGAAAGGTAATGTCTAGGATTGTAATTGGGTAATCAAGTACTCTGTCCAACCTGTTTACCGACCTGGCCCGAAAGGTGAAGTGAGCCAAAAGGTTGCTCCTAATAGAAAAGGCCCAACTTAATTTGGGCCTTGGGCTAATTTTCAAAATCGTGTTGAAAATTAATGTTAAATATTTTAAATTTAATAGTTAAATTTAAAATAAAACATGTTTATTATAAAAAATTATAATACTACATACAAAATGTTTGAAAGGATAATGATATTTTCAAAATGTTTGAAAATATTTATATAATAATTTCAAAATTTAAATTTATTAATAAGATTAATAAAATAAATTTATTAAATATGTTAATTAATTAATGCATATATGCATGTATTATATATGTTGATATATGTTGTGTTATTTTAAAATGTTTAAGATAACATAAGCATACATATATGTATACAAGATAAAATTTGAAATTAATAAATTTTAATAAAAATTGTTTAATTGAATAACTTAATTAAAGGTTAATTAATTAAATAAAATACACATATATATGATATATGCGTGTTACACTATAAAGGTTATAATACACACTATAAATGTTATAGTAGATATGTCCAATATAAAAGTTATATTGGAATACTAATTTAAAATTAATTAAAGAGTTAATTGATTAAAATTAATTAGATGAGATTTAATTAATGATATATTATACGTAAGACTATCATATAAGTGATATGAAATATAAAAGTTATATAACAATAAAACTTATATGATATGTTTATAAAGTAAATGTGGAACATTAGATAAACCCAAATAGACTTGAGAAATAAATACACATGTAAATGTACATATACTGTGATTTATGATGTGTCTGACAGTTGAATCGCTGGGGTATTTCATAAGAAATTAATTATTCTATAAGTCGATATCACTCAATATATATATATATATATCGAAGATTATGAATCTTCAATATAATGTTGTTCTCTACCATATATATATTAATAAATTACTTACATACTCCTTAGTTGTTGAGCAAACTTAAGCTAGGGATGTTATGCGTAGTATTATTAATATACTGAATAGATGAGGTAAGATAACTATATGTATTTGTTGAGCAAACTCAAGGTACATATACCATACTTAGGCCATCACGATATGGTAGGTATGAGTGAATAATCTCTTTCGATTTGTTGAGCAAACTCAAGGTCGAAATGAGATTAGAACAAGGAAAAATGGGTTAGGAGTTGTATGTGATACAACCGATAAGGAGTTATCCATCAATTGTGGGGATATGATTTTTTGAGCAAACTCAAGGTCATAATACCAAAACAAACGAGTCCTAACACCCACTAGTGAAGTTGTGAGACTTCTATGTTTCATCTTAGGGTTTGGAGAAACATAAAAGACTAGTTGGAGCCTTATTAGAAAAATGAAATGGTAACATTTAACCTTTCTAATATTGTAAGAACATATGCTATATAATGTTATTATTATCTGCAATGATAAACTTGTGCATTTAATATGATTGATAAAACATTTGTAAATTAACATATATAAACAAACTGAATTGAAAGTTGACAAATAGAAATATAATATTTACTTACTAATAATTCTAATTGCAGGTTATATGATGTTTCTATACCTATGCAAGTGCCAAATTTCAACTACTTAATACATTCGTAAGTTGGTCACTTATATGTTTATTTGGTTTAGACCGTGTATTGCATTTTATGAGTTTTTAACTCTAAATGCAATTCAAGACTATGGATATTTGATCCATGTACTTTCATATATAAATGTTATATGGTGAACAGTCATAGTTTGTAGGGTACAATATTTCGATGAAGTTAGTTCATTCGAAGTAAGCCAATAAACAGTATTTTAAGATCATGTATTCAACTTGAATGATTTCAAAAGGACCATATTGTGTTAATGTAACACAAGACCATAAACTACGAGATACATCTAAGAACTCGATCGTTGAAATGTCATCTTGATCGGTTTACATAAAGTGCAACATTTTGATGTCTTAAATGTTAAGAATAATCGAATGCGCTTTTGTAAAAGGTTTGTTATGATATTGTAGTAAGGTTTTCTTTTGAATAGTTTGACCATTTGAAATAAAAACAAATGTATAAGAATAGATGTAATTTAAGGTAAAGTTGGAATGAAGAGAATGAATAGTCACTACTGCTTCGTAGAGAAACATTGGAAACAAGAATTGTAATAATAATTGATACTTAATATCAGAATATGAAATATGATTTTTATTCCGAAATGTATTTTCATATAGAAAATTGTTTTCTATAACATTTATTTCTTTGAGTTCAAGATATTTGATCAAAGAACTCTCCATTGTAAACTAGTTGCAGCATATGAAATAAGTAAACTATAATAACAACATTAAGTGAATGGTGGACCTCTAAATTTAGTACGCTATTATAGTAATGACGGAAATAGTGGGAGCATGCCATATAGCACCTAATGATTGCATCAAATTACGAAAATTGTTTTCGTAAAATGTATCGAACATTATTTGTGAAATAATGTTTATTTTCGGTATTGACTGAAAAATAGATATAACTATATTTCAATATGAGTATTATGAATATTCATTATGAAATAGAACTATATTATGGAATTTGTTTTCATAGTAAAAGTGATGCAACAAAAATACATATGTATCTAATATTATTATTACAGTTGTTTTGGAATTATAGACTAAGCCGTAGTTTTGAGAAATAATTTTACTATATGATTGTGAATCATATGATACAGGTTAATTATATCTCGAACACTTAATGGCTATGCACCCATTCAGTGGGAGCATCATAAGAGTTGATGAACTCTTTGAATTAATACATATTGATGTATGCAATCACAAGTCTATTAATACCAAAAGGGTTCCACATACTTTGTTATATTCATCGATGATTTATTACCAACATGAACATGTGTATTAGATACACATGTAGTAAGTTTATAATAAAATCATAGAATATAAAAGAAAAGTAAATAAAATAACATGCAATAGAATAAAATGATTTGATTTGGTCGAATAAGTGAGTATATTGGAAAGAGTTCCAAATGTACCTAAAAATGAATATATATTCAATTTCAAAAGTCACTCCTCCATGTGATACATAGTGATGCATCGATATGGAGTAATCAGACATTGTTGGACAATTTACGATTAATTGTGAGTGAAGTTGAGTTTGTTTCTTTCTATAAGATCATGTACTTAAGAGTAGTACACTAGGTTGATATTATTTCATCTAAACAACAGTTTACAAAATCATACAAGGTAAGGGTTTGTAAGAAATCCCAACATATCCTAGGACAAGGAGTTGGCAGGTTGTGCGAGTCGAAAGATTGCACGTAATAATTGTTCATGAGGGATCTTGTATGAATCTCCAAAAAGTTTTTTGGAAAGGTCTGTCATTAAGTGACATATTTATGTTTTAAACGGAATTTTTGTAAACTAAAATCAGTTTTATAAATAAAAAGGTTCATAAAGCGTTTATGAATCCCAACTCAATTTGCACTAAGAAACAATTGTTATTTCAAGATATATCGACTTCATTGTGAAGGAATTTCTTTGAGAAATTTTTGTTAGTTAAATGGAATTGGATCCGATCCATAGATAGAACTGATTATATGAGATGAAGTGAAATTAACTAACCTAAATGAACACATAACATTAGAATGTCTAATGAGTATTATCGTACATCGAAGAGAAACTATGAGTTTCTTATTAATGTCGAAAATATACATTACCCTCGGTTGTTCAATTAAACCATAAAGATTATTGACTATATATGGTATGATGCACAGATCTGAAAGAATTCCAAGTACGCTATCAAAATATGATTTTGGTGGTCATAACCAAAGAGATGCGATCCATCGGCCGAGATTGTGTCTTTATTGGAAAGATTAATGTGGTTGGAATTAAATAAGCAATGCTGATAAGAATAATATCGCAAATTTCAATTGTTGAAATTAGCATAACAGATTCGGTATTCAACATGCTCAAGTTAATTCAGATTTACTCACAAAATTATCGCTCGATAAGACTTAGTGTTTGGTACTTATGTATTGAAACAGAAAATTCTAAATAATGATTTAGAGTAAGTCGTTTACACATATTAACCGAAAATGCCTTGAAATCAGTGGGAGAGATATTGGGTTTGTGAGTCTTTGGATATGATCCAAGAAATGATACAAATGTATCATTTTATAAGCATCAAGATTGAATAAGTATTTTGAAAGAAATATCAAATAGTTTGATTTTCAATCAAAGTGCACAGGAAACGTGTGTTCATAAGAAAGAACGTTAAAAGGTACATTGATATTTCTAAACTATAAATAAACAACACGTTGTTGATTTTAACAATATGCTTGTATTAAAATCAACTTTAGTTATTTTAATACTCAATTTTGGATTGTAAATGATGTCTTTCATGGTGAGTATAAAAGATATAGGGATTGTCCCAAAACGATATACAAGAGCACCCTATTAAAAAGAGAACATGTAAGTTGGACTCCTTATGCATTAGCAATAGGAATTATCATATAGATAATGTTATGTATGATATTGTGTTTTGTTTATGTATTTGATACATGGAGAAAATATAAAATCCAAATTGATATCACTAAATGGTTGTTTGAGGTGTTCTCGCGTATTTATGAAATACTAGAGAATTGTTTATAGAAACAACTAACTCGTTATGATGGAACGTTTGGACATAAACTTTTATAAGTGATATTCAGTATAACTTGTCAATGATAAAATTCAAGTTAAAATCTTTAATTTGAAAATGTTTCAAAATAAAAGTGATTGTGGTCGATTCAATGAAATGTTGAGAACATTAACTTGAATAGCGCTACAATAAACCAATGTATATAGATATAAATGCACAAATTTATAATTGAGCCAAATGTGATTACAAATGTTGAGAATCCCATAATATTGTTATAAGATAACAATGTCATGAAATTGGTCATGATAGAACTTAAATCTCACTAGAAGTCGAAAGACATACTTCGAATCGTTCCACATGATAAAGGCAGTTTATCAGTGTGAGAGAGAGTTAATCGACAAAGTAGATAATTAAACATAATAGCATACCCATTCACTATGGGACTGACCAAATTGGTTTTGAGAAAATTGATTGGAGAAGTTGGAGTTAGATTCCATAATTGACCCCAAGTGCAAGTGGGAGATTGATAGAGTTAGGTGTATGCCCTATGGGCAATTATGTAATTTGTTACAATATCTAACTCGTTGACCAATCTTGTTCGAAATAAAAGGTATTTTCTTCCAATTATATACTTGATATAATGTGATTATATTAATTAATTAACTTAATTAAAAGTATATTTAATATAAAAACCCATAAATGGTATATTTTGTGATAGTAGTTACAAAGTGTTATAATCGTGAGTAATTTATCACAACGAAACAAATATACCATTTTAAATGTTCCTAGTCAAGATGCATCGAGACTAGATATCGATGTATCCGTTGAGACTGGAGTACGTAACGCTCTCCAAATGTTGGACGACGTATTAATCATGACTGCTAGGGGCACCTAGGGGTTACGTACTAATAGTTATTGGATAATTATGGAACGACTCACTCGATAGTTTTCTGTTGGTTAATATAAATTTAACTAAGGTCAAACAGAAAATATCGATGTGACTGATTTACACAGTTCTCTCGACTTGAGAATACCGTGGATCTTCAATATGAAAGCTCCGCTTTGATTATAGCCAAATCGTGGCATGGCGTCTATCGAGTGACTATAGTTGGGTCGAGTGGAAGTATTGGAAGTGAAGCATTATTCAAGAGAGGATTCGTCTCCTCAGTTATATGCGGTTAGTATCACAGTCCACTCAAAGTCAAAGACTCTGGACAGAGCATTTCGGTTAATAATAATTGTTATTATTGAACCAAGGACTTTGTATTTGGACTATAAAGTTTAATGTGGATGAGGTTGGAATTTTGACCATTACCAAATTCCATAAGTCCAAAGTGATATAGTTTTGACGAAGAGAATTGGTGTAAACAAATGTCACAACCGGGTAACGCTTATTAAATTAAAATTGGATTTTTACCAAAAATAAGTAAGCGATAAATTTGGCCATAATGCCACATCACCTGCTAAGTGACGTGTGAACGTTAACATTAGAATAGTTCAATGTTAATCGTTGACCAAATTTACACCCAAGAGTTACACAGCCGAAATGATCAATTCCATTAAGACCGAACGATTTAATTAGTTTATAATTGTTATAAATTAATTAATATTTATGAAATATTAATTATAAAATTTGAATATGATGTGAGAAATAAATAATGTTATATATATTTATAACAGTTATAAATATATCGATCGATATACAATATCGACAAGCGATTATATTTAGATTTAATTGCATAGTAGTTTGGCTTGGGCTTAGATGGGTTTAAGGCCCATCATTAAATAATACTATTCGATAGTTAGAGGTTGGTGATTCCAGACTTGCAATCTGACGAATCAAGAACAGTTAAAAGGAAGGGAAGTCATTTCTTCAATGTGGATTCAAAGGCATCATTAAATTGGTAATTTTAATTCATATTACAGTAATTAAATTATATTCTATGATCCTATAATGAGAAATTTCATATCTACTTAAATATATTGCTACTATATGTTTAGTTATGTGAGATTTTGTAAGTAGATGTAGTTGTCACAAATCAGTTTGGTTATGAGCATAATTTGTTTGTTATACTATTTGATTTATGTATAGACAAATGTTTTTTACTGTACAAAATCAATTTTTTCATTAATAATTGTTTTATATATATGTATTAATAAATATATATATATATATATATATTAGTGTGTATTTCTCTCTCATAATAGCATTATATATGATTTAAAAATTTTTGTACACTTATTTACATATAATATGAATTTACAAATTCGAAATTTATTACCATACATATATTCATATTTTTAAATTAACATTTATTGAATTTTGAATTGTTTATTATATATAAAATAATTATTACATTAAAAATTCAATTTTATATATTTAAAAAAATATTATATCATTTCAGAAACATATAGAAAAATTTAGGAATTTTTCAATAAATTTTATTATTTTTAATGATTAATATTATTCGGAATAACTGTTTATGATTTATTAAAAATAATAATTTAATTGAAAAATTCTTCAAAATTTTTCGTAACCTTTCATTCATGATCCTAGAACTTTTGAAATTTTAAATTTTGAATTTTTAATAATATATTATTTTATATTAAATAATTATTGCCGAAATCAATTTATTTGTTTTTTAAAAAAATCAACTTTGAAAAATCTCCCTATTTTTTCTAAGCTTATTTTATGATTCTAGATTTTTTTAAATTGTAAAATTTGAATTTTGATCAATAGGTTATTTTATGTTAATTATTTATGGATGAAAACATTATTTTATTCATAATGTATACAAATTAAAATACTAAAATTATTATGTTTGCAAAACTAAGTTAATTTTGAATTATAAATAATTTCTCTCTCTCTTTCTATATTTATATATATATATATATATATATATATATATATATATTTATCTATATATAAATGTTTTATGTTCATATATTATATATAATATATTTATACTTACATATGTGTGTGTGTGTGTGTCTGTGTGTGTGTGTGTGTATTTGTAACACATATACATGCACATATTTGGACAATATACATGACATACAAAATGAGCTAATATGTCCGTTGCGATGTAAATCCCAACATCTACATATGGGCATATTATACCTTTCACGGATTATTATGTTACACATGCACTCACACATATATGTATATGATACATTTATGTATAAACTAAATCAAATAAAATTAATTTCATATTTTAATATATTTGACTTTAAATAAAATAATGATTTTATTTAAATGAAATTTAGAAATGTTCTAATTCAGTTAGACTTCATAGGCCCAATAAAAGATCCAATAGGGTAAATTTTTTGAAATTCACCCATAACTTCCGTTGCAGGCTAATCCAGTTCAAACAATGTGTATGTTATTCCTTGAGATATCATTTATTGTCTCACCATTGAATCTAGACATAGTCTGACCCAATTATTATTTATATAATACTCGAGTCAGTCCGAGATATTTTAGGTTTAAGGATGAGTTGTCCAGTTTGTGGATGTTGAGCCTAAAGAAGGATAGTTATATATTTTATAGAGATGAGTATCACTTTGTATATTTTATCCACATGTGTTCATGTGTTGCTGAGATGTATATGGAATATGTTATGTATATTTTGATGATAATGGGTATTTGACTTTCGTATCCCACTCAGACTTATGTGATGTATTATATTTTTATCGCTGCGTTGACGACTCTGCGTTCTCTACCCCATTTTATTGTATATTGTTCTGTCCTTAGGAAGCACACATGTGTATTACTTTGTACCAAGACTGTTTGCGTCAAGATGAGTGATTTTTATACTATGAGACGTAATCTATGTTGGTCTAAGGTAATATTCACGTGTGTATCAACCACATCACCTCCTACTCCACATTACTCGATAGTATTACTAGTAATACACTTGGCTAATATGGGTATAGAGGTGGGGTGTTACACTATTTCCTAACTTAAAGGTATTAACTAACCGGGTACTTCCTTCTCGTTAGGACACGATTAGACGGGAGAAGGGTTGTTGAACCCAATACGGTATAGTTGCGTTCACCCGCTTTTATATTCATAGAGTAGGACTTATAGGATCGCTAGCCTATAGTTGGAGATATACATAGAGAAATGCATCCATATTTGGAGATATATGTAGGGAAATATCCATAGTTGGAGGTATATGAGGAGAATGCGTAAGGCAAAATACTTATCTGAATACTTACTGCCCATATACTGTCATTGTAAAACTCAAGATTTTCATTCATCAGACATTGTTATTCTGACCCCCTCCTTATTACAACATACATGTTAGACTTGATGGTGTAGGTGGAGGAGAAGGTAGTGAAGACCCCATGGTAGTACTAGTTATTTATTATATTTTGATATACCCTAAAACAATGTATTTAACTTGGTTTATGTGTTCTGATACATTGTATTTCTGACACATGATTATTATGCAATGGGTATTTATTTGACTATTATATTTTATTCCTTTCTCTATAGGATTCTAAAAGTATAGATAAATAGCTATATGAATTGTTTATTTATACCAACCAATAGCCGATTCCAAAATAGATCTAAGGTTTGTTATACTTTTATTGGTCCAAAATCTGGTCCATTTCAAGGCGGGTTATTACATTTGGTATAAGAGCTTAGGTTAACTGATCAATGGGAAAAGGAATACGCGAGAGTACGTGTTTGTTACTTTTGAAAATATATTCAAAACTTTACTGTATATATAAGTATATATGGACATACGTAAAAGAAAAAGTCAAATTCTAAATTCAGCATGTTTCGTAGGAAGTCATGACTAAACTTTGAACCTATAGATAGTTGATTATGGCTAAAAACAATGGTTCCGAGATCGAGAATCCCACCTTCCAGGAATACCCACCATACAAGATATGCCAGCATGGTTCCAACAACACTTAAAATTCACAGGGCAAGCCCACATTCCCCAACAAGCTGCACCAGCGACGCTAGTTGCTCCTTCCCTTGAGCCAGCATTTTGACCACTAGACTTCCCCAAGCGTTGTAAGGATTTTCGAAATGTGGAAGGATGGGTATTCTTAGGATCAGAGGACTTCATAGGGACCAAATCCTGGATTGATGATTGTGATTGCATATTCAAGAAATTATTGGAAGATCGAGTCAGGAGGAAGTTAGCCGCATTGCACTTAAAAGCGGAAGCGCTGAATTGGTGGACCATGACAATTGTGGAGAATGATGAGGAAGGGATAACTTGGGCCGAATTCAAGACTCGCTTCGAGTCGCGATTCATGTCCAATGTAGAAGTGAATTTACAATTGGAGAAGTTCATCCATTTGAAGCAAGGGAACTCCATTGTCAAGGAGTACATTAACAAGTTCATAGAGTTGACCAAATTTGGAATGAGTCTGATTGACACACAAGCAAAGAAGGCGATGAAGTTTTTGAGTGGTCTAAATTATCCTTTAAGGGAACTGATCTTAAATCAAGTTCGCACAGGTACCACATATGAAGCGTTAGTCAAAATGGACCTACTTCAAATAGTTGGTAAAGTAGAAGAGGAGAAAATAGGGCAGTTCGATAATCGGGATGGAACAAAGAAAGGGAAGTCCTGAAAAGATAACAAGGCCAAAGAAAAGTTCAAGAAGAAAAGTGTGACATGTCGTAGATTCCAAAAGAAGGGACACATCACTAAGGATTGCAAAGTAAGCTTGATGAGAGAGGAGTTCATAGGGAGGTGCTATAATTGCAACAAAGATAGGCATTATAAGAACCTGTGTCCAGAGCTAGAGAAGGAGGGACAGGTTGTGTAGGCTTATGCCATTGAAGTTATACTTGTCTCAAGCAAACCTCCTCTTAGGGATAAAGGAAAAGCTGCTATGCAAGGTATAACTATTATTTCTAGAAATACAATTCATACTGTTTTTAATTCAGGAGCATCACATTCATTCATAGCCAGAAACATAGTTAAAGCCTCAGAATTAGAAATCCAACTTATCACTGATCCTATAGTAGTATCGAATCTAGTTTAGGGGGTTGACACTCTTGCTATGATTTGCAAAGACCTGGTGGTGGATATATGTAATGTAGACTTTATATGTAATGCGTATGTTATAGGTTTTGAGGGGTATGGTCTTATCTTGGTAATGGATTGGTTATCTTACTACGAGGTTGTTTTAGATTGTGATAGGGGGATTGTATGATTGAAGAGTTATGTGCGAGGGTGGGGGCAAGATATAGATGTTCAATGCACGCCCTAAGGCTCCGCTCTGTTGAGCTATCTATATTCTTTTAGCCTATCACAAGATAGGCTCTCATTCATACCCGTAGTGCGGGAATTTCCAGACATTTTTGAAGAAGTATTAGGTTTCCCACCCAAAATAAATAGAGTTTATGATTTATTTGGAGAAAGACGTTAGGCCAGTCGCACGGCCATTGAGGCATATGACCACCAAAGAAAGGCGAGAACTAGATAAGCCAATTTCAAAGTTACTATAGAAGTAGTTATTCACCGCACCACTTCAGAATGGGAAGTACCAGTTATCTTCGCCACTAAGGAAGATGGCTCTTTAAGGCTATGCATCGATTACCAAGAACTCAACAAGCTGACTAAGAAGAATAGGTATCCCTTACCTAGAGTAGATGGCTTATTTGACCAACTCATTGGAGCCAAAATCTTCTCTTAGTTAGACTCAGCCACTGGATTTCACCAATTGAGAATAGATGAAGATAGCAAGGAGAAGACCGCTTTTTGCACTCCAAACAAACTGAATGAATGGGAGGTAATGCCTTTTGGGTTGACAAATGCCCATGCATACTTCGTAGATTTGATAAATAGAGTCTTTAGGGGACAATTTAATAAGTTCATCATAGCATATGTGGATGATATTCTAGTATTCTCTAAAAATGAAGGTAAGCATGCAAATCAATTAAGGGATGTACTAAAGACCTTGAGAATGTACCAACTAAAAGCCAAATTCTCAAAGTGTCATTTTTAGAGGAAGGAGGTAAGGTTTTTTGGCCACATTGTTTCCGAGAAGGGGTTGTATGTTGACCTTGCTAAGGTAGTATCTATTCATGATTGGAAGATTCTAAAAAACGCCATGGAAGTTAGGAGTTTTCTTGATTTGGCAGGTTGCTGTAGGAAGTTCGTTAAGGACTTTGGAAAGGTAGTTGTAGCATTGACTCGCCTAATCAAGAAAAACTTAGTCTTCACATGGGATGAGAAATGCAAGGAAGTGTTCGAGAAGCTGAAGAAGCTATTAACAAGTGCGCTGGTACTAATGTTCCTGGATCGATCAAAACCTTTCACTATTTGCAAAGATGCATGCGACATAGAATTAGGAGCTGTTTTTATGCAAGAAGGGAGGTTGATAGCTTATGTAAGCAGGCAGTTAAAGGATTATGAGAAGAGGTATCCCACCCATGATTTAGAATTAGCCTTGAAAATATGGATATATTATCTATTAGGAGAAAAGTTTGAGTTATTTACGGATGATCATAAGTCTCTTAAATACCTATTTTTCCAAAAAGAATTAAACCTTAGGCAGCAGAGGTGGATGGAGTTCATCGCATCATATAACTTTGATATTCAGTATACCCCCGAAAAGGGAATGTTGCTGCCGATGCCTTTAGTCGGAGACATGCTACTCCAGGTGCTATATATAAGTGAAGGCAGTTGGAGTTCCTCTCGAATTTCAATTTCCAACTGCCATCGGAATTCACTCCAGGATATTTGGCAGCAATGGAAGTAAGGCCAGCATTGGTGGACTGCATTGGTCAAGAGTAGAAGAAGGATACAAAGATAGTTGTTATTTTAGCAAAGATAAGTAGGGAGAGTATTTTCCCCATCAAGAAAGGTGTTCGGTCGATCAAAGAGGATGGCTAAGAAGAGATGGACATCTATGTGTTCCAATGGTGGAGGATGTTCTGGAGGAAGTACTAGCTGAGTGCCACCGATCTAAGTTGACTATTCATCCCGGAGGAGAAGATGTATATGGATATCAGGAAGATTTTCTATTGGTCAGGAATAAAGAGGTAGCAACGAAGTATATAGTAAGATATTTGACATGCCAACGAATCAAAGCTGAGAAGGAAAGCTCGGATGTCTATTATTATTGTTAGAGGTTCCAACTTGAATGTGAAACACATATCGATGGATTTCATAGATTGGTTGCCTAGAATCATAGGGGGAATGTAACTATTTGGGTTATAGTCGATAGGATTACTACAATTGCCCGCTTTATCCTAGTAAGGAGAAATAGGACTGCAACATCCCTAGCATATAT